>OY821781.1:33721253-36221253 GCA_963682175.1 Triglochin maritima | reverse complement strand
AAGTGGGTCACATGGAATGCTGCATTCACTGAGTTGTACCCTTGGTAGAGTGGATGTTGAAGGTGTTTCCTTCGAGGCGACCTTTGCTGCGGGAGTTGCTTCTGCAGGAGAAAATTGATCCTCTGACAACAGTGAATGCTCTCGTTCACTGAGTTTTGGGGTGCCCTTCAACTCATATTGGTCCGAGTAAATCCGGGACAAGTTGATGCCTCGATCTTCCCATTTTCTAAGGATTTGGCGTCTGCTAAACATTTCCGTCCAACACTTGAACCGTGGAAATGCTGACCGGGGATCACCCAATTTGAACTTCTCGCAAAGCCACACCTGAAAACAGGAATGAGTTAAAAACCAGAAACATAACTTCCCCAGGACAGACACAACTCTTATTCCGGACAGACGCAACACTATTCCGGACAGACAAAACTCTTATTCCGGACAGACGCAACACTATTCCAGACAGACAAAATACTTATTCCGGACATACACAATACGTATTCCGGACAGACACAATACGTATTCCGGACAGACAGGACAATCATTCCGGACATATACAGGACTATTCCGGACAGACAAAATACTTATTCCGGACAGACACAATACGTATTCCGGACAGACAAAACTCTTATTCCGGACAGACGCAACACTATTCCGGACAGACAACATACTTATTCCGGACAGACACAATACGTATTCCGGACAGACAAAACTCTTATTCTGGACAAACGCAACACTATTCCGGACTGACAAAACTCTTATTCCGGACAGACAAAACTCTTATTCCGGACAGACAAAATACTTATTCCGGACAGACACAATACGTATTCCGGACAGACAAGACAATCATTCCAGACATATACAGGACTATTCCGGACAGGCAACACACTTATTCCGGACAGACAAAACACTATTCCGGACATACGTAACACTTTTCCCGGATAACCTCAAGACACTTATTCCGGACAGAGACAACACTATTCCGGACAGACACAAGACTTATCCCGGACAGACAAAACACTTATTCCGGACATAAACCAACACTACTCCGGACTGACACAACACTCATTCCGGACCAAGATGCTTACTTGTAATACGGCAACGCAACCATACGCGTAGCCCTGCTTCATAGAGAAGTTCGCTGACAATCTCCTCCTCAAGAGGCCCCGTTGGGCTTCCTCTAGGCCTTCAACCAAGAAAGTGTGAACCGCATTTGCCCACACATATCTCTTAAGGCGCTTGAGGTTCTTAAGGTGCTTCGTGTACCACGCTTTACTTCGCAGTGATCCATCGAAGAACAAAAAATGATTGAAAATCATAGAAATAAGGAGTCAGACGTGCTCCTCCTCCTCGCCCATCTTGCTCGTGGCGGTAAGATGACCCAGTAGATGGGTGTTGTCGAGGTTAACCCTGTCACGTTTCTCTACGTACATGGCTTCCATATCCACTCTCTGCCCATGTGCTCTTAGTCCAAGTAGAAGAGCGACGTCTTCTACCGTAAATGGGACCACCCCAGTGGCTATTCTCAGACCGACTTCATTGGCGTCGAAGTGTTCGACGAACCAACCCAGTATCTCGTTGTCAGTTGTGACGTGAGGAAAGGTGAGGAAGTGACCGAAAGGCGTCCGTTGGAAGACATTTTTCTCCTCCTCCTTCATCCGGTCGAACTGCTTGTGAAGGGCCGTGAAACCGCACTTGGTTTCGCGGAAGTAGTACGTGCTTCCCTTAAACCACCAAAAAAAATTGTTAGAGGCCAATAATGAACCTTAAAATGAACCAGAAAGAACGTGGTTGACACAACATGTAGGATTTCATGTTTAATTATACATATATATTTTCGAAATTTTTATGTATAATACGGATCAACTACAATTTTCTTTGATTTATTTCATGCATGCATTGGTTTGTTTTAACATCTAGTTTCAAAACTCTATTAAAACAAACAAGGGCTCCGAAATTCATACCTAGAAGTTCTCAAAAACTTCTTGAAGATTCGGAGACGTTGGGGATGCTTCTCGCCGCGCCGGATGCCTCCGAGTGTTCACCGAAACCCTAAACAAGGTTGGAGAGAAAGGAGCTAGCCAATCGATCTCCAAACAAGCTTAGAATCTAGCTACAAACCCCTTCCTTAGCCTCTGAGATTTCTCCTTCCAAAGACTTAGAAAACTAAGAGAATTTTCGTGGGTTTTTGTGGTGAATTAAGAGAGAAAATAATTATTGAATTGTGTGTCACAATTAGGGAGAATAAGGACATATTTATAGGTTCCAATCTTACTCTTAATCATGACTATTCTTAAGCCACGGTTTTATGACAATTTCTCTCACAAATTAATTCCATAATGCATTATATGCACCCACAAAACGTTTGACCAAATTTGGAGCTAATCCAACCATCGATCAAATTAATCTCTTAATAATCAAAGGCAGAAAATCGATCGCTGTTCGGTTTACCGAGTCCCACTCGGTTAACCGAATTTGTCACGATCGTTTAACCGAGTACGTGACGGATGACCGAATCTTAAGGAGAAAAATTCTCCTTAACCGATCGGACCCATTCACGTGTATGACCGAGTGCTTTTCGGTTAACCGAAAATATCGGAACTTGACATTGTTCGGTCGACCGTTCCTGGTTCGGTACACCGTACCAAAGCTCCAGGCACTTTGGTCAAGTTCGGTCAATCAATTACGATTATCCGTTCCATGTTCGGTTGACCGATCCATAGATCCTTCGGTCGACCGAACCTCAACGGATTACCGAACTTCTACCCGATTTTGCCTATTTCAAATTTTGGATTTATTTCCAACAAAATTTGAACTTAAGGGGTTTTAGCAAATTCACAACTTATGCAATGTATTATCCTATGCAACAATAAATTATTGCACCCCATAATATATGCATCTCATATGAATTTATCATGATTCTAATTATGTTTATATATAACATAATTGATTTTACTTGTTCACCACATGTGTCATATTTTCTATGAGAAACCCGACACATCATATGAACCAAAAATCAAGCTTCTTGTTTCACGGTTTTTGCGGTGTGACCTATGGGAGGATCTAAACTAAGTTGGCAGTGATATTAAGAGCTTAATATCACAAGCTATAAGCGGTATCTAGCTACACATTATAGCTCCCAATTAGTTAGATGTCTTAATTCCACTCGAACCAAAACCCGATCCATTTAGTGATGGAGTGCACCACTTGTGTCCGTCCCTTGCCTCATGATATTAAGAATACACACAAAGTAGTATTGTGTCATCTTTGTATTAGTATTCATTTCTTGATCTCTTTAAGCTAGTTATAAATATGTGACTTAACTCAAATCACACTGTGCACATTATAACTTTGCTTTATCAAGGGGCCCACTAATATCATCACTCAATTAAGAGGGGCAATGATAGTCTTTTGACTAACTATCTTCTCCAACAAAAGTTGTACTTAACCAACCAATGCCTTTACACTACACTGATCGATAGTTCAAGACACTGATCTAATTAAGTATTCCTTAAGTGATTAGATATAAGTCTCATATCAAAGGACCAAAGACACAGTAAAATATTAATGACACAGAAACACATTTCTATAATATTTTACTTATTAGGTCTATTCAGTATACAAAAGTAATATTTTCCTCTTTTGCATACCCGTGTCGTCACTCACTTGTAGAGCTACAATGATCTATGACCAACACGACAATCTTAACTCGGTAATTAATGTTCCATGTTAATTACCATGATTGCGAATATCTTTTGTTTTATGCAAACCAATATCTTTCAGAGTTCTACGGTTAAGGACCAAGAGCCTCTTCCTTAACACTTCTAAAAAACGAATAACATAAACAAGGAACAAAATGATTTCTCATTCAATTCATAATAATTGACATTTAAAAGTAAAACTTTTAGAACACATTCCCTTCACAACACCTGCGCGGCTACAATTTCAGGAGCGATGGAGGTTTCAGGTAGAGAAGGATCCATTTTCGCCTTGTCTTGGTTTTGGTTCGACTAAAACAGGAATGAAGGTTTTGGATGAGCGTATGGAAAGGAACTCCGGGTGAAATGGGGAATGGAAAAGGAGAAGACTTGGGAGGAAAGTTACTCGAATGTTGTACCGCCGCTACTGATGTACGTGAAGTCTAACCGTCTAATCGTGATTTCGGGAAATGAACCGTCGCACCTAAAAATTCGTAATTTACTTTTCCCCGCGCAGAAGTTTTGGCTGACTGGACGCTGAACTGGCAGCTGACTGGTCCGTCCACGTAGGAAGCGTCACGGACGCGCGCGTCCGTGTATAACGACTCTAGTTTTTTATATATTGAAAATATAACTATTTTAAATTGTGGACTATTATTAGTCAATATATTGTGTTATTTCAGTAATTATGGCCTCTTGTTAAAAATGAAACTTTATTGTTCTAAAATGTTTTTAGCAAGTTTATTATGACGTGGTATATTTGTTCTTGATGTTAATTTTGTTTTTGTATAAAAAGTACAATATTGTGTTTTTTGGAAAAAATAAAAACTGTATTTAAAGAATTATATTAAAAAATATTTTTAAAAAACAAGAAGTCAAAAGAAATAAACTTATATGGATTTATGCTTAAACCAAAACAATTTATATCTAAAATAATGGGCCTATGCATTGATCATTGGTCGACAGAATGGTCATAAAAAATTAAACATCTTCTTTCTCAATTGATGGTGAAGAATGATTTGAGATATCAAATCACAAATCGTTATGATGGATTCAAACGACCAAATTATTGATGCAAGTTTAGGATTGATCTAAGGAAACAAAAAAGAAAACTCTTTTGTTGTTTTCACTTTAGTAGACGACAAAAATTAATATAAGGACTAAAATAACCCAAAAAATGAATGATCATGGTAGATTTAAGGGGGCAAATTAGTGTAAGCCAAACTTATATATACCATAAATATGTTGATGTGTTTCTTAATGAATATTGGATATTTTATAAATAAATATAAATATTTGTTGTTTTATTTGATTTCAAACGATTAAAATCTTACACTCGGTTTCTCATACCAAGTCAATCCATTTATTTATTATTTACTGACATTTTCATCGTAACCATTACAACTATATTCGGTTAGCAGAGAAATATAGTCATAAGTTTATGCCAAAATTAATTACTTTTTACAGTCATTATCAGATAATACCGCGACTTTCATTTGACTTGCTTCTTGCACCTTACTACCCTTATCCATAAAGCTACTCTACATGCTTGGGCGACTACTGCAAAGACTTGCTCCATAGGTCAATTTCAAGTTAAAGGAGAACGAGACCTTACTCAATAGGGCAGCTTACTTACACCATTGTGCCCTCTCTGCTTCTGGAATTATTTTGAGTAATGAAAATGAAGCAGGAAAGGGGGAGGTGTCGGTACGACCTCCTCTCTCTCTCTCTCTCTCTCTCTCTCTTAAAAACGATTAAATCAAAATTTGACAAGGTATGAATTTAGAATTTGGGTAATTCTTAGATACTAGATTTCCCATGATACATATATATAGTTTGCTATATGAATGTATGTTATATCTATGTGTGATAGCAGAATTAGTTTTCTAAAAGTAAGAATAAAAATTAGTTTGAGGAAGACAAAGATTATTTTTTGTTTAAATGTATTATTTTTAATTTTATTGTTAAAAATTGTATTTAAATTCCAAATTGTAATTCCAATTTTTGGTTTGAGATAGTGGTTTTTGGTCTTTTTCACTTATAGTGTGAATTAACATGTTTTCATTTAATTGGTGAGATTAATTTTTCATCAATGCTACTGTTTAGATTTTTTTCCATTAAATAAATTTCTCTTCATTTACCAAGAAAATATTTTTTGTTTCATAATTATTGAGTGAAAACTAATTTGAAAATAAAAAATACATGTTCACTAAAAATATTTTCCTATGAATGTTCACAATAAAATATGTTTTTGTAAATATAACGAATTGGAATGTAAAAATGTTGTAATGAATTATTAGTATATCATAGCAGATAAGTCATTGTTGAGTAGCATTAATATGAGCTTGACAAAAACGAACACTTTGTTGTAAAACAAATGAATAAGATAGAGAAATTATCAAAATGCAAGACAAGGGGCAGACAAGATAATTTCGAGAGATTGTCATGGTATTACATGTTTTATATACATCAAACTCCATACATGACATCTATATTGTCTCCAACTCCAAATAAGTTACAACATATAAATAATAAAGTTGACGAGGATAAATTAGGTAAAATAACATTTCGAAATCGTAGCTCTCATTCCCAATACTCTTGAGAGTTTTCGAAGGTTACACACTTGAGATTAAACCATGAGGAGTTCGTATAATATAATGTGTTTTGGGGTTATGGACATCCCCATAAATATATTAATTATAACACACTTGAATTAGTATGACAATTGACAAATGTTCTAATAATTCTGTCACACATTAGGGATAGTTCAGTCATAAAACTACATTAATCACTTTTTCTCCATTTCTTTGTCTTTATCTTAATTCATCTCATATTAAGTTTTTATCCAAGTTAGAGAAAACTCAACTTTATTTTCTTCTTTCCCCCCCTCACCTCAAGTGCATTTTAAGTAGAAGATTGGGAGTACAAGAGTTAATTCTTGTATTTGTATTGTGTTTTATTTTGTAAGTACATTTTTTCATTGAAAAATCTAAGTTGTATAATTTTATATCCAAAAACGATTACACATAATAAGAGGAGGAACCAATAGGGGCTTGGGGTGCAGGGCAGTCGTCCCTTGAAAATTTTGAAAATTTATAAACGAGTAGTAATATATAACATTTTTCAAAAGGTATAACTCAATATCATTTCGGTAGTTATGGCCTAATTGCTATTAAAAATGAAATGCTATTGTTCTAAATTTTATTTTTTACAAACTTTATAACGTTAAGTAACTATTTCTAATAATTTTTACATAAATATTGGGATTTTTTTACCAATACAACATTTTTTGTTCCATGATTATTTAGTGAAAACTAATCATGAAAAATATATACTTGTTAATTAAAACTATTTGGCTATGACACATCACAATAATATGTGTTTGTAATATAACAAAATTCGATGTAAAATGTTGTAATGAATTATTAGTATTAATCACATTATAACAAATTTGTCGTTGTTAAGTAGCATACATGTGAGCTTAACAAAAACTTACACTTGAATTAGTGTGATGAATATTCTAATGATTCTGTTACACACTAAATGCAAAGTAATACACAATTTACACATTATCTAAAATTTCCTCTAATAGTTTGTTTGAACAAAAAATACAAAAGAGAAAAGAAGAGAAATTGGAGTAAATTTTTTTGTCACTTGCTTGGATAGAGATGAGAGGAAAATTTAAAAAATAATTACATATTAACCAAAATCTTTTTGTTATTGTTAAGAAATCATTAAATTATTGTTTCATTTGGAAAATCATATGAATAATTTAATCATAAAACTACATCAATCACTTTCTCTCATTTTCTATTTAAAATTAAAGAGTAAGTTGTGTATAGACATTTTTCTTTACATTTTCCTCCTATTAAGTTTCTATCCAGGCTAGAAAAACTCAACTTTCTTTTGCTTTTCATTTCATTTTCTCTCCTTAATGGTGTATTTGTGTAGAAATGAGGGAGAGAGGAAAAAAAAGATAATTGTTTTTGGAAAGAAGAGAAATTGTTGTCATATTTCTCTTTTTTGGATAGAAGTATGTAAAGAGATAAGAGAAAATTAGCTTTTGATACCATATCAGCAAAGTACTAATGGGTATGTTAATCTCATTGTTTCATTTTAGGATATTTTAATTTTTTTTATTAAATTATAGTTTTCTCTCCATTTCACTCTTATTTTGAAAATAAAATTAAGACAACAATTTGTATATAAGAATTTATCTCTATTTTGTCTCATTTTGCCTACTTAAAAATCTTATATAAAAGTGTAAAACAAACATCACTTAATACTATTTTTTTCTTTTCTTTTCACTTTATTTATTTCATATCTAAACACAATACTAAAAAATAGTATGCATTTGGCTAATCTAATCTGTTATTTTTATAATATAGATTTTGACCATTCAGTTTAAGCTTACACTGCTAAATCTACTGATTTCTGTATTAAGTATGATGAAAAACAAACATAATTATATGTTATACAAATTAAATTATAATTTAATTATTGTGGCAAATAAATGCATTTTATTTGAAATGACAGTCATTTTTTATTGTTTTATTAAGAAAAAATTTAAACTCAACTATCATATTAATGTCTATATTAAATAAATTCATATTAAGGTGTATCTTTTTTTCCTTTAATATAATTTAAATTAATATGATTTGTGTTCGTTATATTTTTTGATAATTTTGTACTAAACTAAATTCTATTGTGTTAACATTTTATTTCTTTCATAATATTGCAAGTTCTTTGAAGTTCTACCTTGAGTAAGAGAAAGGCATTGTAGACGATTTAGTACTACATTATCCTACAACAAATTTATTACCACTCGTGATTCTTTTCAATAAGTATGCACTTGCGTTTGAAATGGTTTGGGTAGTGCAGCTTATATATTTATAGAAAAACAGAAAAGTTGTCATGAAGTTAGTAAATTGATGAATTGGAGTTGGAAAGATAAAAAATTCTAGAATGGGAATTATGTAGGGATTGGACATTATGGTTGAACTTGATTACTAAATTGCAAATTATTGTTGAAATACTTGTGTTGGTATTGAACTTCCAACCGTTGTAACACATGCATCAATCCGATGTAAGCCCAGATTCTTAACTACATGTTCAAAAACGAAACGCATACAAACTAAAATGGATCGAAATTAATATTAAATGATCCAAAACGAAAGTTCTGTATTTAGAATTTACTTCAGAAAAAAAACTTTGTAAGTTTTATGTTCAACTCCACAAAACTTCAAATAGTTGAATTTAACCCTTATGGCTAATGATATAGTTTAACGTATTCTCATTTTACTTTAACTTATCCTTAAATCTTAGCAAAAAAAAACCCAAACTTTTTTATTGTACAACAGTTGACCCATTCAAACCGAATGTGTTTAAAATTTTATGATTAATTGCGCATATGCAAGGTTAAAACGGAAACTAATTAATGCAACTGGCATGTAATAAATTTCTTATAAGTAGCATATGGGGCTGCAACTGCAAGCAATAAAACTACCTTTGTAATTCATCTTTTGTTATAAAGCCAGCCTTTGGAGTTTTTAATTAACCATAAGTCTTTTTTGTTGAAAGTTTGAAACATCAAACCTCAGTTGTGAAACTCTTCGCATACTATATGATGTTGTTAATATCGTCGATAGTTTGCCGCCGGTTTTCGAAGACGTCGAATGATCATAACAATATTTATCGAAAAAATAGGATAATACGGAGTATATTTTTGCATTATACGTATCGTAGAGAAAAGTAAAGGAATCTATAAATCTTCCTCACTTCTTCTAATTGTGAAATACATATAATCTCTCTCTCTCTCGAGAGAGAGAGAAAGAAACAAAGAAAAAACTCATTTTGGTATCATTCATATAATCATATATTGCATGTTTCGTGCATGGTTTTGAATGTCACCTCAATCATTTTGCCAAAGCTGCTCAAAGCTTAAACCGAACACACACATTGACCATTCACCACAAGAACCCAAAAAAAGTGGGGAAAAGCTGCAAATCGACTTCCCCAAGAGGCCATTTCTGCGTTTGCAGGAATCTGAGTCGTAATTTGAAGAAATCAGGACCTGAGATTCCAAGTACAGAGTAAGCATACTATACTGATAATAGTGACAACATATGCTTGCTTCTTTGTGGTCTGTGGATCAGAACAGGGATGAGTCCTGAGCCTATTGGGCTGACGTCATTTGGGCCCATTAGTCAGACAAGGCCCTTTTATTTGTCTTATTATCCTACAAAATTGAACTATTACCAATTTTTTGTGTTTTACAAATTTAACATTAAATTATGATTCCAAGTACTAACTTGCAACTAAACAATTGCAGGACATATGATATAGTGAAGGCTTATGAACTTATGATGATATTTGAATTATATTAAAGGGTAGCTTTATTCCAATATTTTTCTAGTACATGTGAAACTAACAAAATATTTCAAAACTTTCCGAAAATATTTTTTTTTCAAATTTAGATGTTTCTACGTGTTGTGACACGATAAGACCACAAGAATGGTTTTTTAATGTCGGAAATTTAGGATGTCAATCATGTCATGACGTATACTAATTGTGTCATCTATACTCGTATATATGTGTCTTATTTGCATATTCATATCTTATCCATTTAATAATCGTGTTGCTAGAATTTAATATGTTTATACATGAATATTAAACGGGTCATGTGATCCACACACACTAAGACTTAACACATTTACACGTTTGGTATCTATTATGGGTACACGATTATTACCTATTTAGTACACATATAATATCTTGTTAGTAGACGATTGCAAAAAAAAATACTTGTTTAAGATACTAATCTTATTTTGTTTATTACACAATTGAAACAACAGAAATTGTATGTCTATTAATATACGGGTTAATACTCAATTACTCGTGTATATTTGTGTAGTAATCACATTACTTATTTGTATTTGTGTACCCAAGTACCCAATTAGTTATCGTGTATTTATCATATCTCTATCGTACTAATCATGTTTGACTCTGAAATATGTTATTGATCCATTTATTAATCGTGTTGCAACCTTATACTCATTTGTCACCCGTGTTAAATATTTCCAATTCATGTCCGTTAACTTCGTGTCGTGTGTTGTGTCATGTAATTGTCTTTCGTGTAAAATTGATGGTCTTAATAGACATCATTTTAACCACTACAAAATAAAATTGATGTTATAGCTACGGGTGAGTATCCGGTCTGGACCGACCGGATTTTTATCCGGGGTCCGGACCGAAGACCGGACGGAACTGGATGCTCGTTGACTGAAGACCGGACCGGACATGACCGAATCGGTCCGGTCCGGTCAAAAATCGAATTTTTATAAAGAAAAAACAAAAAAAAGACCAGTTCGGACCGGACCGGACCGGACCGAACCTAAACTTCCCGGACCAAAACCCAGACCGGACCGCACCCAAACAACATTTTCCGGACCGAACCCGGACCGACCGGTCCTGTCTAAAAACCCGGACCGGAACGGGTTTTGGTCTCCCCTAGTTATAGCTGTTGCTTCGGTTTGCACAATATATTTCTTCATTTTCAATTAAACTGAAAAGGCAAGAGTCTACTCCAACCATTTTTCTTGGAGTTTTAAATGTTTTTAACCACATTAATCCATATCATGGAGAATTAAATCAAGTGAATTTTTTTTTATGGAATCAATCATGGGCAAGAGTTGGCTTAAGCAATAAGCAAACATAAGAAATAGCATGCGGGAACGGTGCCATCTGGTCTTTGTGGGTGGGACAACTAACCTGTTGGATTTATATCCTTTCGGATTTCGTCCTCAAATTTTGAATATTTTGCCTATATTTTGAAGATCTTATATGATTCCTACCCGTTCGATTATGAATTCTGACACTTATACTGTTAATATTTTTGGATTCCAACACTTATATTGTTAATATTTGTGGATTCTGACCCTGTAAATTTTAGTCTTTTTGGATTTCGACCCCCTGAATAAAATTTGTTACCAATAATTAGATTTATACATGAATTTTTAACCACGTTGAAATACATTTACAAATTTTGACCTCTTGACATAAATTTAACACCGTCCCTGTAGCATGGGCAACAGATGGCTCGAGGTAATGACAATATTCAAAAATAGAACTACTTTTTAGGGTCTTCTATAAGAAAAATTCTTACATATACAGTACACAAATAGTGAATAAAATAACCAAATGCAAACATTTGAATAAAAATGTGGTAATCTCAAAGTAACGGAAAATCTTAGATTTAAATATTGATACACACATGAAACCATGCGTCGGAGCACCATTAATGTCATTAACTCGGATAACAAATCATTAATGAATAATAACTTCATGTAATTACCATAGATATTTTATAATTCAGGTATCTTAACCCCCAAATAATGATAATCTTTACTTCTTTAGTAATGATAATCTTAGTAGTAGTAGCTTTTATCAAAGAAAAACAACAACAACCAAGTTCCTTGACGTGAGAACTCTCTCTCTCTCTCGAGAGAGAGAGAGAGAGTACATTTGAAGGTACATTCAAATTATTAGTAAAGGTTATAAATATTTAACAATCATCTTTAATTGGGTATACTAAAGGTTGACCCTTTCAAATTTTGTCGTTTGCCCGCTCAACTTTCAAATTCTTATTTTCCTAATTAAATTAATAATTATATCATTTTACTCAACTTCTGCTTGCGGAGTATATTTAGGATATTCAATGGTCTAGAATCGAACTGGATCGAACTAGAGTTCAAAATCTAACCATAAGTCGTTCCTTTTTAACTTTGTTTTTCAGATTTTTGTAAAAATGTGAAAATCCTGAAGAAATGTTCCAGTTTTGGTCAAATCTAGCCTAAAAATAATTTAAAAGTGGAAATTTACAAATCAAAATCAAGCTTTAATGACATATATGGCATGATACTAATAAAAAGAGAAAATTCTAATAAAAGTCTCAAAAGATATAAAATAATTCAATATACATATATATAACTAATTCAATCAGGTCTAACTATTTCAAGGGTTGGACTACAACGAAAAACAAACAAACATGAACTACTTTTAGAACGATGGACTCATCCGTCTGGTCTAGTCAATTTTTTCAGACCACATAAATTCACAAACATGTGTACTTGTATTATGAAATTTAATATATCTCTATTAAAAACGAGGAGGAGTGATCCACTGTTTTTAAAGTTGGTTGACATTTTGTTGACATTCTTTGTTTTCTCAAAATTTGAATCCTTAACTAAAAATCCAAATCATTGAACTTGTTTTGTAATGCATGTTAAACATACATACTAAATTTCTTTAAGTTTGAAGTTTATTTATATATAATATCTAGTCACCTAAAAATCGATACACCGGAGTAATAAAACAATTCTCATCACATAATTAAGGATATTTAATTAATTACTCTTTGTATCCTAATCATCTATTATAACTCCCACCACAACCAAAGGCCCCACAGCTTCCTCCAAACTAACTCATGAATCACAACTATAAATACAAAACCCCACTCCTATATTTGGTGTCTCCAACATGTCCATTTGGTAGAGCAAAACCCACCACCACAAAACCCATCCAAATTTTTGCCAAAACCCCACAAAACCTCCACCAATGGGAAGAGCAATGAGATGGCTGAGAACCCTTTTGGGCGGCAAGAAGGAGACCCACAACGCCAGTAAGGTCGGAACCGAGCCGAGGGTGAAGCGGCGCTGGAGCTTCACCAAGCCGAACCGCGAAGCCGAGGAGGAAACCACAACCAAAACCCACGTGGAGAGGAGGTTGTTGAGGACGTACCACGATGACATGGCGGTGGCGACGGTGAGGGTGGCGGCGGCTCGGCTGAAGAGACGTGAGAATGGCTTGGGGTTTAGAGCCGCCGTTAAGATCCAAACGGCGTTTAGGTCTTACTTGGTTGGTTTCTAACTTTCTATGATCACAATGACTTAAATTTATAATTTTGATATGTCTTGATACGATTTGGTTTAATTCGGTTAGGCGAGGAAGGCTTTGAGAGCGTTGAAGGCGTTGGTGAAGTTGCAAGCTTTGGTTCGAGGGTATTTAGTTCGGCGAAGAGCCACCGCAGCGCTACGATGCATGCAAGCGTTGGTTCGGGCTCAGGCCATGGCTCACTCTCAGAGGGTTCGAACCGCCTCTAGAAGATCACTTGTAAGTAATATCATTTCAACTTTCCAAAACATTATAGCAAATTTTTATCGTTTTATGAAATATATATATATATATATATATACCAGTTTTCAAAAATATAACATTTCAATTTTCGTCTATATTCTTTTGAATTTTTTGTTGATTATAATTTTGTAGGAGAGATCTAATGACATGAGAAGCGAATACTTTGCATCGCCCTCATTTCGAAGTCGAAGGCTATCAGCTCCGATAGAGTCTTACGACTCGGGTTATAGCCCAAAAATCCTCGAAGTAGATCCGGAAAGGTCCAGAACGAGAATTCAAAAATTGTCCAACCTAAAAGTACCAGATTGGATTGATGAAAATTTGTCCTTACAATGCTGCAAATTACGAATGAGAGTCGTTGACCCGTCTGATTGGGGGTTCTCTACGGCCCAATGCACCCCTCGTGTCGTAACACCATCCAAAAGCACATTTTCAGGAATTTACCGACATGGTAATTCGGAGCACCCAAGCTACATGGCCAAGACTCAGTCTTTTAATGCTAAAATTCGGTCCCAAAGTGCACCGAAACAACGACCTGAGCCCAAGAAAAGGGTCTCGTTGGCCGAGCTGGTCGAGTCGAGGTCGAGCCTAAGTGGAATTGGGATGCAGAGGTCTTGTTCCAAAGCACAAGAGGCTGTTGCGTTCAGGGTTGAGAGGTTAAGTGAGTTGAGTAGAGATTACTATGTAAGAGATTACCACTTCCACGGAAGATGGTGAATGGTGATTAATGCTGTAATTCTTATGGTTTGGTTTCCAAAGTTTTGTATATTTGGTCTGAGGGCTTGTTTGGTTTTTGTTATGTTTTTATTAATCAAAGATAATGGGCTGTTTTGGGCATGCTTGAACTGTGTCAGGATGATGTTTCATCTGATGATTTGTTTATCTTATGGCTCTTCAAATCATAAATTTTTAAACACAAGAAACTCTTTTCATATGATTATGCTTGTGAAAAGCATCTTAAATTTTAGTTACAAACCATAGGGTCTTCCAGGCAAAGTAGTTATTTTTTACTGAAGCAAAAGTAACATAATGTTTTGCTAGTAAGTAAACTTTTTAGAGATAATTGTGCATTCGAAAACATTCAAAATTCATTTATAGAAATTGAGAGGGAAGATGGACACTCAAATGTTGTTTTTAAATGTTTTGAAATTTATATGGCTATTATTTAAGAGTAAAAAAGGCAAGAAAATGAAGGAAGTTAAAAAACAACTTAACTCTTCCACGGGCCTAAAGATCTAAAATTATTTCTTTGAAAGTGTTTTCAATCGCATTGTTGAGGTAAAATTAAAAGGCATGCTAAGCCGTAGTTTTTTAACCATCATAAGGTCACCTAAGATTAACCCATTGTTGGATTTCCCGTGAATAGCCGATTTCATCAATACCCGACAACTTAAATTATTTCATTCACACTCCAATAGTCCAATTAGATATTGTACAACCATATAATCCCGATAAAGCTTTTAATTATGTTATTACGGATAATTATCTATCTCGTTCATACTTAATACCATTTTATATTACAACGTTATGCAAAATATATAAAAATTACGGATGTGAGTGGATGCTTGGATTTCAACCATCCAATTCCATCTGCGTTCTAGTTTTGATTTTTATAACAGAAATAGATTCATAAAATCGTATTCTTATTTGTATTCATTTCTTCTCATCCAATGATAACGACCAAGTTCAAAACATGCCCCACGGAATCATCTTAATCACGAAATAAGCTATTAGTACAACTTCACATGCTAATTAGATGCTACCAACTTTAAACTTTCCCAGAGAATCATGTGGATTAGTTAACATGTGACAAACTTTTATCTCACCTTACAAAATCCCACCTTTTATGCCGTTCATGTATAGATTCTATAATGTCAAGTCAAAGTGGCTCACTTGAAACAAGGAAAACTTTCAGCTTTTGGCGCAGCAGCAAAGGTTTTCAAAAAAAGCGATTGTGCAAAATCCCATCAAGAACAAGACAAAACAAACTTGCCACTGTTTGGTTTGGGAAAATTCAGAAATAGAGATGGAACAGATTTTTGTCAACAAATCCTTTCTAGGTTTCTTTTCAGCAATGATTACTTGATTAGTGTGTGATTTGATGTGTGAAAACAGAGTTTGGGATTCTGCGTTGGACGGTGGAAAAAGGATATTATTATATCGTATTCTTATTTGATTTGCGAATACAGTATATTATCCCGGATATTAAAAAAAGATTCATATCGGATACATATATAGAATGAATATTTTATAAATAGAAACTGATAAAATAACGAATATAGGTGATGTACGTATACAATATAAAATGAGTGTATATCATGGTAATTGACATAAATTTTTACTTCTTAAATTCGGATAAAATTATATCTTAACTATATTTGTTTAAAAATGTAACAAATTTTATAGGTAGAAGTTAATTTTTAAGTAATCATGGAAATTTCATTAATTTAAATATTTTTAGAAAAACATTATAGTAATCATGTGAATTTCTGTATTTGTATCCGAATAAAATATGCATATCAATATTTGTCAAAATTCAAAATTTCATATTTGTATCCGTATCTACAAACACTTGAAAATTGATATCTGTATCTACCGGGATATGCGTATCCTTAAAAAAAACAAATACAAATACAAATACAGTTTGCACCTCTACTTTTGAGACATGTAGGTCATGCAACCATATCTAGGGTTGCACATAGGTCGGGTTCTGACAACCTGAAAAAAATCGGGTTTGTGAAAAACCCAACCCGACCCAAATTTTTCGGGTTGGCTCTGTTCGGGTTGGACCCTTATTTATTGCAATAATATTTCATGTCCAATAAATTAATCATCATACCACATTAGCGTGATGCAAATGAAAACCGACAATAGAACATGAAATCCTGACTTTATTTTTTCTACAAACTCAATGTGAAAACATGTACATTGACGATTGCTTTGACTACAAAAGCTCTACAATTTACTCTAGCTTATTCTACCCAAATCGTTAACATTTGATTAACAAAAACCCTTACCATGAATACAATACAATTCAAAATGATTCAAACTATCTGATCTGCCGAACTGCATCCCACATTGCAAATCAAAGAAGATTGAAAATCAATCTTCCATGCGCCGCAAAGAACAAACTTATCACATAACCAGGCATTCCGCATGAAGATCGGATCAACGACAATCAATTAAGAGAAACAAATCACTTACAATCCCTGATTTTGCAAATCATACCTCTCCATGTTCGACAAAGTTATTGATCTCGAGCACTTTAACCGAAATTGAACTAAACCAACATCTCAAGCAACCAAACATTGATCCTACGTTCGACGGGGAAGTCGTGTTGGAGTGCGTGAGGAATGGGGTCGACGGAGGGAGTGTGTGAGGGAGAGGGATCGATAGAGGGAGTGTGTGACTGCGTGAGGGAGATGGATCGACGGAGTCAGAGAGGAACCGTCAAGGCCGCGAGGAGAGGGGGCGAGGTTTTGGATTTCGGTCGTCGGTTTCCTTTGGGCAGCTTTAGCCTAGGGTGGAGAAGGTCAGCTTGTGGACAAGATTCAACTTTAGCCTGGGTTAGAAATCTGGATGACCAACATTAAAACAACATTTTCAAGTTCGGGTTGGGTTGGGTCAATCCGATCCTTCAACCCGAACCCGGCCCAAGAAATTTGGGTTTCACATTTATAAACCCAACCCAACCTGACCCAACCCGACCCGTGTGCACCCCTACCCTTATCCATTCATCTCGTTGGTAAATGTGTCACTCCACAGTAATTACTTTATCTTATCGACACAAAAATGAAAAATCTAAATAATAACACATTTGATGATAAATTGATAATGTCAACCGAAATGGGTCGAATTTGACAAATTATTGGAAATAAAATGAACTTTGAAAAGGAAAAAAAACGAAGACACGCCTTATAAACACAAATTTAACTTGGTTCATCACGGATTCTAATCTTTGAAAATTGGTAGGAAAAAACATTACATGTTAAAGAAGTGAGTTCTATCTTCTTGTTCAATTTGGTGGTGGTTCTCTACGGTTTTAAAATTTGGTTTTACAACGAAAAGTCTTATTACATATGGGTTTATTCTAGATTGAAAGGGTAAATTACTGTGTCACTTTCAACTATAAAAATGTAATGATTTGCTCTTTGAAGAAATTTTTTCAACTTGGTCCAATCCGTTACAAAATCCATGGGAATCGTTATAATTTTACGTGAAGTAACAATTTGGTCACCAATCTGAATTTCTTTTGTATTTCTTTTCTATATTTCTATTTTGTCAACAACAGTATAAGCTGGAGTGATGCTTTTCTCTTTCTATTTATATTTCTATTTGGTATATGATAAATATTTTTGGGGGTTTTTGCTTGGGTGCACTATCAAAAGTCGTTTATTAAGCTTTTGCACTCGTGTATTTTTTTATTGCTCCAGGACGCCCACAAATCAAACTAATTGCTTGTGTGCAACTCCCACTAACACCGTTAACGGATTTCATGACACCGTCAGTTGCCTCCGTTAAATTCGAATCCAAACGGTCAACCGAAAGTCAAACGGTCGACCGAAAACCAATTTGACTCCCAATTCGAGGCGACCGAGTCTAAATATATCACTTGACACTTAATTAGACATCAATTAAGTTCAAATCCAAACGGTCGACTGAAAACCAAACAGTCGATCGAAAACCAAACAGTCGACCGAAAACCAAATTGACTCACAATTCGAGCCGACCAAGTTTTCTAGATACTTTCGATGTTAATTATAGCTCGAATTAGTGTTTAATTAGGTGTCAAGTAACATATTTAGACTCGGTCGACTAAAATTAGGAGTTAATTTTGTTTTCGGTCGACCGTTTGGCTTTCGGTCTTAACGTGGGTAACTAACGGTGTCATGAAATCCATTAACGGTGTTAGAGGGAGGTGCACTCAAACAATTAGTTTGATTTGTAGGCGTTCTAGAGCAATAAATACTTGAGTTGAAATGCCTAATAAACAACTTTTGGAGGTGCACCCAAGCAAAAAACCCAATATTTTTTCCATGCCTCCACGATCCTGTTAAATAAACTCATAATCACTTTTAGATTTGTAAGATAAGGCAACTCCCAACGAGATTCTAGGAAAAACGTGAGATGACCACGATGCAATTTGATCATGAATATTGATATACATAACAATTTTTTTTTTCATATCGATTATATGTCATTATAAATATGATCGTGGTACCTTCTGGACTGCAGGTTTTTCGATCTAGAATGTGGACTTCTCGCACACTTTTTTTTTTTTTTTTTAAGGAATTGTTTTTGTAGCATTGTTTAGATAAATCCCGAAAGCTATGAATCACAGCTCTTAGGAACAAAATACAACCTGGGTAATGAGAGTTAAAGGTTTATATCACCCAAACACTCAACAAGCATAAACATACTAACGACACTACACCCAAGCAAATAACATAGTCCAAATGTTCGAACCTAATCTTCTTGAAGATAGATGATTGTGAGGTTTTCTACATTACGATATTTGGCACGTCCAATATTCTTTCTCACATTGTTGCAAACTAACACAAGGTCGACGGAAAATAGGGTATTAGAAAGTTTATAAAATAGATGAAAATTTGGACCCAACAGATCGGAATTTTAATTTAAGTCGTCAGTAATTACTGCACAACTCACGCATAGAATCTTCCATACGTGGAGGTAAATATTCTCTTTTTAAAAAAATATTACCATCACTACTCGAGGTCCGCAACAACTTGTGTTATGTGCTTGACCTTACAGTTTATTAATTATGTCCCATGTCCCATCTCTAAGAATTATAATAGTGCTCTGGATGTTAGTTATCAAAACTTACTAAAATTTGTTGGTTTGTTTAATTAATGCGGGTATGATTGGAGGGAAGATGTGGGATTTGAAATGTAAATATACTTGCAAGTAGGGTTGTGGACCTGTCGTGCATTCAAGTGCTACACCCATTTAGTATGAGGTTTTTTGTTCAAGCCAAGAAATTCAAAATAATTTGAATTTTAGGGATTTTTTTGTCTATTTAAGTTTCAAAATAGTATAATAATATAAGGGCAAAAATAATTACACCAGTAAACCAGTTAGTTTAAAAGAGAAACAGCTCTGAAACTTCCAAGTTACTAAATTGACAAAATTAAAAACTACAACATTACAAAATTGAGACATTAACAAAATGTTACCCAAAATAGATGTCCACATCTTAGCCTACGAAATAAATATTGACCTGAATAATAGCCTCACGGTTTAGGGTGCTTTTTACAACTCTCGGAATCTTTTGCCTTGCTTTCTGAATGACTTCTTTTAAATTAAATTTTCTGCCATTAAGGTGTTGACCAAGATTGTATCATAGTTTTATAAATGCCAAACGAAATAATGTATTGTAGCTACTAGGGGTGCAAACGGATAGAATATGGGTATTATCATATCCATATTTGATTTACTGATACGGATCACTTCGAGAATGAAAATTGTGTTTTGATATCCTTAAAATACAGATACGAATATAGAATGAATATTTTTTAAATGGATACGGATAAAAAATTTGGATATATGCGGTGTACATATACAATATAAAATGAGTGTATATCATTGTAATTCACATAATTTTTACCTCAAATTGAAAAAAATAAAGCCTAACTATATTAGTTTAGAAATGTAAAGAATTTTATGTGTAGTAGTAAATTTAAGTTAAAGTTGATAGAAAATCACAAAAAGACAGCAATTTAAAAAAAAAATATAGCAAAAAACTTTATATTAATCTTGCGGATATCAGTATCCGTATTCGACCAAAAACATGCATATAGGTATATGTATTTGTATTCAACAAAATTAAAATTTTCATATCTATATATGTATCCATAGCAGACCAAAACATGCATATTCGTACCTACCAAAATTAAAATTTTCATATTGGTATGACGGTATCCATATCTACAAAAATTTGTAAACTGATATCTATATCCATATCTGCCCAAATATGGAAAAGTAATATTCATATCTTAAAAAACTGGATACGGATTATCTGCACGGATAGTCGGTATCTGTATGCACCCTAGTGACTACCAATCTGTTTGATTCCAAAATTTTGAACGTTCAAACGTGCATCTATAATCCCAGACCTCAACATTTATTGGAAACAATAAATGTCCTTCGTCGAGGGAGCAATATTTAATCATTGTGGCCATCTTGGATCATGTCTCGTGTCATCGTGTGGTCACGAAATTCGAGTTTGTTGTTTGGTTAAGGCTATCGACTTAAATATTTGAACCAAAATCACGCACATGCTTCCAAGGAGTACTCTTATTTGATGACCAAATCTGCACTCAATTAGTTTATATATAAGTATATTAATTAGTAGAAAAAACTTAAAAACAATAACCACAAAAATAAGACAAGTTAAGAGCTCACAAAATTGTGTTTTAGTATTAAATATATGGGAAAAATGTATACGTAGAAGACCTACAACCATCTTGACCGTGACACCGCATTTTCAGCTACTTCAGGTTAGTTTTTTTCTATGAAAATTTATGTGTGGTATATACCATATATAATGAACATGTGGTAAAAATTTCAGATCAAATGGAACATCGTACACCCTGATCCGATTACATCGAAATTCAGTAAATTTCAATCATTTAAATATGAGCAGTTATATCAACGGTGAAACTAACTTCTATTGATCTAAAATTTTAACATATTATAACTTAAGAGATAACAATACATGTGATTAAGTTTGATTTTTAAAAAAATCAACTTTAAAATGTGTTAATTTTGAGTGTCACAACCAAGTTAGCGATATATAGGAGCTCCTAGCATCTCATTGGACTCTAAATAAATATGAGGTAAAAAATTAATAGTCAGTAGCTGTGATATATACCTTAATTGCGGCAAGTGGTCAAGAACGCTATGTGAATTACGTCTTCTTAATTTGCATATTATAGTACTTTGTGTCTCCTAAAAGACAAGATATACATGAGGCTTTTTTTCAAGAAGATAATGAATCATAACAGCATGTTTAACTGGGTCGTCCCCCACCCCATGACCGGGGACGACCCCGTCTTAACGGGGTCGGGGGACACCCCCATGGTTGGGTCGCTGGATGACCCGATTGTCCAG
Source organism: Triglochin maritima (assembly GCA_963682175.1). Taxonomy (NCBI): domain Eukaryota; kingdom Viridiplantae; phylum Streptophyta; class Magnoliopsida; order Alismatales; family Juncaginaceae; genus Triglochin; species Triglochin maritima. The sequence continues at coordinate 36,199,237 of OY821781.1, read as the reverse complement.
CGACCTGGGCGACGACCGGGTTGTGCCACTTGGCACAACTCGGTTCGTCCTGATTTGTTTTTGATTTTTTTGTTATTTGATTTAATCATTAAGGGTTTATATTTTAATAAATAATTAGGATTTAAGTAGTTTTAGATTATATTTGGATAATAATTGGTGTTAGTGATAAATAAATGGGAAATTATACTGAAATACACCAAGTTCTCTGAAATAAAGAATATTTTACTAAATTTAAAGTAGAAAACAACTAAACTGAAATAACAACTGATATCTAAACTGATAAAAATAAATAAGGAACATAAGTCTTAAGCTGAAATTAAAACTAAAAATAGGGAAGATAGGTCATAAATTGAAAACAAACTGAAAATAGGGAAGATAGGTCATAAACTGGGAAAAACACGACGGAGTTCTACTTAAAGATTTCGTCACTGATTTTTTCCAGATTAATTTCATCCTTCAGCGTCAGGATGCCTAGTTCCTTGGCCTTCAGAAGTGAAATATAAAGGTCGCAGTTCATAGAAGCCCGACGAGTTTCTTCTTTCTCCCTTTCCAACACTATCTTCTCTCGGCGAAGTGCAATTTCATCATGTTTGACCAAGGCCGCAACCTGAAGAGACTGGAAGCGTGCATCGTTGTCTACCACGTATGGATCCTTCGTCATCACTTTCCATTTCCCTTTCCTTTTGGTTTTCTTTACACCCGTCGGACGGGGTGCACTTGGGGTGACGAATTCTGGGGTCGTTGATGGATGAGGAGAGCCTAAGAAACCTTCTTCCGACGAGTCCGTACGACCCATTTTCCCAGACGAACCAGTGGATGGGTGGGTATGACTACTTTGGAAATTATCCTCACGCATCATCCCGGGCATGGGGACCGTAGACCGCCGCTGGGGTACTCTTTCAGCATCAACCATGTGTGGTAGTATATGAAGGTCGTCCTGTAAGTGCACTCATAAAATGTGTGAGCTTGCCCGATGAGATCGTGTGTGTTGTCCCCATTTCTGGTTCGCCAAGTGGCCTCATCCATGCAGCTACCCCCACTTCATAGTAGCCCATTTATCCTCCTCCAACTCCCTTTGAGAGAGTCAAGGTTTCGTGGCTTCAGTCGTTCGTTTGTGAGTCTCGCTTCGTCGTACAATTTTTTTCACTTTTCTCCATAGGAGCATTGCCTTATGGTTCGTTCCCACCATTGCATCTCAACTAATCGCCATGTACGACGAAAAAAGTGCTTCATCCTCAACTTTCACCCATACATTCTTGCTTTTAAGGGGCTGGTTGCCATTCCTGGTGCACGTTGGGACATACCGATAGGGCAAGGGTTTGCGTCCTCACTATTCTCGTCATTTGGTTGTACATCTGCAATGTGGTTGAGAGTTGTTGGGAGTATTGTGGTTGGGATGTTGTTTAACGTGGGTTTTTTGTTCTTTTTGTGTTATATATTTTTTGGTGTTGCGAAGACCTCTCAAGAATTCATGATGGAATTCCGCACCTTACAACTTCCTATAGAAGAATGCCTCATCGTGTCATACTCATATCATTCATTTGTACAGGAAATTAAATAAATGTGAATAACTAGCCAGAAAGTAAATAAGTGCAACATTTTCTTTTATTTCATTAAATAGAAGGAATAAATATGAAACACAAGAGTTGACATATTTATGCATTGCACAAATGGAGGATACATAAGCGTCCTTTTGCGAACTATAAACAAAAATTGTTGTTATATTAACAATTTCAGATATATTTTATTAATAGGATTTTTATATTTCGATATATTAGGGACGGAGATTTATCGACTCGTACTTTGATCGATTCGATAATGATCTCCCTTTTGTTGTGATATATTGTCACAATATGGTCAGTTTAGCCTCGTAACCTAGGAGGGTTTTGTATATGTTTAGGTTCTTCAACTTTATGATGAGTACACCGCGTTAATTTACCAACGATAATTTTGATATTAGAATATTGTACAAATGGTTAGTCTAGCCTCATAACCCAGGTGGTGTTGTATATGATTTGATTTAGACAATTATTCATATATTATAATGTTTTGCTCAGTTTAGCCTCATAACCCGGAGGAGATTTATGTTTGATTTATCAATGATAATTCTTATATTAGAATATCGTACAAACAGTTAGTTTAACCTCATAACCTAGGAGGTGTTGTATGTATGGGATGTTGTCTCGTATTATAGGAGACATCGTAAACATTTTATTCTCCTGTTCGGGACAACATTGTGTATATGATTTGTTTGAGTATGACGATTTTAGTTTATCTCATTACTAAATATTGCTAAAGGGTTAGATTAGTTTAGCCTCGTAACCTAGGAGGTGAATATTCACGTGTAGTTGACCGGTTTGGATAATTATCATTTTTGATATAGATATTATAATGTTTTGGTCAGTTTAGCCTCGTAACCCGGAGGGATTTTATATGTATGTATTTATTATATTGTCGATGATTCTTATATTTGAATATCATCAAATAGTTAGTTTAAACTCATAACTAGGAGAATATTTTATGTATATAATTTGTTATGTGTGTTGGACAGTTTAACCTCGTGACCCGGAGGGTTGCATATGTATTTTGTTTTGTTTATTTGATTTGTTAAATGAAGACTCCATCGACTGTAAGAGAGAGGGAACCCAAGATCATGCTTGGCGTGCATCCTCGCCTACGACTAAGGTAGTCCGTATTTTAATTTCTGACCACTTCAACGATAAGAGAGAGGGAACCCAAGATCAAGTTTGGCGTGCATCCTCTCTTACTATTAAAGCAGTCAATATTTATGTTTTATGTTTGTTTTTGATTTTTAGGCTGGTTGACATATTTTCCAATTTTAAAATGTTTCCTTTGCAATTTATCCGATATGAGGGATGGATTTGTGATCATATCCATTTAGAGGGACTATTTTGTATTTTAGGGTTGATTTTGCAAATTAATTAGTACACCTTATGTATTGTTGCAATTTATCCACATTTAAGGGTGTATATGTAATTGTGTCCATTTAATGGGCCTTTTTGAATTTTAAGATCGATTCGCAAATCAATTGGTACAACTTATATATTGTTACATCTTATCCACATTTAGGGGTGTATTTGTAATTTGTCCATTTAAGGGGACTATTTGTATTTTAAGATTGATTTTGCAAATCAATTGGTACAACTTATATATTGTTGCATTTTATCCACATTTAGGGGTGGATTTATAATTTGTCCATTTAAGGGGACTATTTGTACTTTAAGATTGATTTTGCAAATTTTGCAAATCAATTGGTACAACTTATATATTGTTGCATTTTATCCACATTTAGGGGTGAATTTATAATTTGTCCATTTAAGGGGACTTTTGAATTTTGTTTAATATGTTGGATTGATTGATTACTTATCAAAGATAACCACCATATCATTCGATTGTATAGTTGTATAGGATTTAGGATATAAAGTTTCTGTCAGTTGTCAATCAAAATATTTCATGGGGAAGGTTTGCAAAACTCCCACTCATGGGCATGGAACCACATGCACGTAGATGACCATTTTGTAAGACACCCAACCAACGCATATGTGAGTAAATATGAGGTTAATCTATATACCTTTTAATCATACCATTACATATATATTTTACTTGTTTTATGATGATTATCCAACCTCAAGTTCAAACGTTGAAGGAGTTGATTTTGCCTGATCAGGGACCGTATGTTGAGACATTATTGTTTTTTTTGGGGATCTAATGATGGATTTTTATTCCAGACCACATCATAGACATTGTCTCGATAACCTTTATTTTTTTTTAAAAAATTATCCGCATATATTTGAATTTCCAAATTTGTGACAACGCCATCCCTTATTTTTTTCAATAGTGATTAATCATGAACTCATGTGTTTGTTTGATTCGAGTTTCATAACTTTTCTGGCTAGATTTCGGCAGCCTTCCGGCGTCTTTTTGTTTTACCAAAATATAAGCGACCAAACCGGGTTCGATTCCTCAAAAGGAAGAGGCCGGGATGACGTATTTTTCCCAAGCCAAACGGGCACGATTCCCCAAGGGAGGTGGCCGTCCGGCTAAACGGGCGACCGTCCGGGTTCGATTCCTTAAAAGGAGGATGCCGGAACGATCGTTAAGTACACGGATGGGTACGGATCCCCAAGGGAGTAGCCACCCGTGCACACTTTTATTTATTATTGCTATTATTATTTCGACGAAACGATTGTCGGCGTTAATGCTGCACTTGCCAGAGTTGTTGGTGTCGTTTCCGGAATCGCCGCGGTGTCTCACCTTCACCTTCTCTTCTTCCCTCCTTTTTTCTATTCTTTTTTTTTCACGTTTTTTTTGCTGTTTTGTTTTCTAAAAATCTCTCCTTTTTTTCCTTCTTTTTTTTTCTCTCTTTGTACGTGTCTTTTTTTTGTGGTGGATGAGTTTTTATAGTGGAGAAGAGAGAGAGAATTAGGAGGGGGAAGTGTGATGATCATGTGTGTATTGGGTGGTTAAGAAGAAGTGGGGTTCCATTATCCTTTTATGTGGGTTTTAATGTGGTTTGAATAATTCCATTATCCTTTTATATATCCATGAATATGGATTTTCTCCTTTTTTTAATTCTTTTTTTTGTTTTGTTGAATTACGTGTAAAAAAAAGATGAAGTTTGAATTTTGTTGAACATGGGATCATGCATGCACCACTCTTCTTTTTTCCTTTTTTTTTGAAATAAATATATAAAAAAATAAACCAAGCCTTACGAATATGGCTAAAATTCAATTTTTTTATTTGTTTCTTATTTAATGGAAAATTTTCTTTTTTCACCTTTGGATTTTGTGATATTCCACATCTCTTAATGTTTTGACTATATTTCCATGTTTAGACTAATAAACATATGTCAAAAGATTAATGATTCCTTAATGTTCATTTTGTAGGATCGTGTGGGTCTATGGGTCCACAAACTAATCACGATTAAGCCCTAATTAACTACTTTGTTGATTGATCAAAGAATTGCAGCGGAAATTAAAAACAAATCAAACGCAAGTAGGAAAGCAATGCAAACCACACGAGAAGACACCGGATTTACAGAGGTTCGGCCGCGCCTACGTCCTCTCTTGGAAGCCCCTCTCGAATCCCCGTTCGAGCTCCTCTTGTGTCTTCACTATGCCTCCCCGTTCCGGGCCGGGAGCAACGCCTTTTACAAGTCTTCAAGCTCGCGAACAACCCTCGCCGAGCTTGGCACCACCTCTCAAAAACCGAGAGAATCACTTCGGGCTTTCACCGAAATCCTTGCTTCTTTTTCTTGGGCTTTCACCAAGACCCTTGCTCACTTTACAACAATGGTGACTGAGTGGAACTCACTCTCTAATTGAGCACAACAATTGCTAGTATGATGATTGATGAAGGATGTGGAAATTAGGCTTTGGATGACTAATTTGGAGCTTTGAGGTTGTGGAAAATCTCACTATAAGTTTGACACCTTGGAGTTGTGAAATCTTGTGGAAAACTAAGTGTGAACCTCTATTTATAAGCTCCTAAAGATTTCTAGCTGTTTGGACAAGATTTGATTGGGTTTTGTGCAAGATACACAAAACAGAAAATCGGGTTCAGAAATCTGTCCAGAAACGGTCGACCGAAAGGTGTATCGGTCGACCGAACCCTTGAGTCTGTTGATGGATCGGTTGACCGAACATAGGTACTGGTCGACCGAATCACTTAAGTTCTATAGGTCAACGGTCGACCGAGCAGGTACCGGTCGACCGAACTACTGGGTTCGGTAGAGAGAAATCTTGATCGGTTGGACAAACTTGTGTCGACCGATAGCAGGTAGATTTTACCTATTTGAACGGTCGACCGAACTAGGCAAATGGTTCGACCGGTTCTAATGTATATGGGGGTGTATATTGAGAAAAATGTGTATACGACCGTTGTATAATACGACAAATAAAACGGTCGTATTTTTACCAAAAACAGCAAACGAAACGGTCGACCGAAGGTTTACCGGTCGACCGAACAGGTCTGGGTAATCAGTTAAATAGATGTGGGATCGGTTGAACGGATTGGTCTGGTATAACAAAAATTGTGTATAACCGGTCGACCGAAAGGTGAACGGTCGACCGAACTCAGGCAGACTGGCGACCAATGTTTTAGGTGTTTAGGTGATCTAATGGAGTCCAAATTATATGATATTTTGTGTGTGACTCCTAAAAGGAACCTAGTGTGTGAATGCATGCATATTAGCTTAAGTTATGCTCAATTCACATAAGTTCCTAATTCTCAAAGAAAGGTAAAATTACATGTCTTCAATCCTAGCTTGATTACATGTCTTGACTTGATTTTTCTTCTTTCTTGAGTCTTGATCACCTGTAGATGTTAGCACAATACAACATGTATACTATTATACTACATGTGCTAATCTACATGTCCTTATTAAGATTAGGTTTAATTACATCATCAAAATACGGATTAAGGCCAAAAAGCCAACACATTTTGATGTTGTTACTTAGTCTCATCCCGATAGAGTTCCAATTTTTACTAAGATGGGATGACAATTGGTCGACGATTACTAGAAAAATTATTTTGATTTGAGATGTATACTTTTTTGTGTCAACAGTTTGCCCCCTCAAGAAGATATGATGAATATTGTGAATCATAACTTCTTGAGAAAAAGACTTCCATTATTTTAGGAGTACATACTTTATGTCGTGTACGTCCTAGACCATTGATGTTGAAGCATGGGCAGTTTTGAATATGGCTTTCAACTTCAGTATATGATATTAATGGGGTTTTCTCATATGAGTCATATTTTACTACATATTGATTTGCTAGTATGTAGAAAAGTATATACTCACACCAATGGGACATCTGGCATTGGAGCATTGATAGCAGTAGAGGCGACAATAAATATTCTTTTATCAAGAATCTTACTAGATACTCGCATTTCATATGGTTGTTGGTCATCAACTTGTATGTTCCTACAAATCTCATATATGTTTTGTAGATTTGTAGATTAGTAATCATTTTATTTTAACATCTCTCTACCTCAAGAATCCTCTTATAGTAGAGAGGCGACTTGAAGGATATTCCATCGTAGGTAAATAGAACTTGAGTCATCCCATTACAAACCTCATATATGTTTTATAGATATGTAGAGTGTGTTTGATGAAAAGTTAATTTCTCAGGAGGATTTTGTATATTTGATTATTTTTTAACGTTTTTATAAACTCCTCTAACGACAAGAGAGAGGGAACCCAAGATCCAGCTTGGCGTGCATCCTCTCTTACTATTAGAGTTGTTTGCATATACTTTTTTTTTGTAAATTTTTTTTTCTACGCTTTTTTTTAATACAAATATTTTTTATTTATATGATTTGTAAATTTGTAGAACAAATGTGGCAGACACCTTCACCAAATATTTGGAGCAATGCCGATATATGTAAGCAGACTTATTGTTGCTACCCACGAGATTATGATATATATATGTATATATAAATAGGTTTGACCTCATTATTCGGGAGGACAATATATGAGGTGAGTAGACTTATGTTACTACTCAGAACATTAGAACACTGTTGAACGTTTTATTTAAACCGAAAGTGCACGGCCGCGAAGAAGCGGTGGCAAGTACGGGTCGTCCTCAGGGAGGTGAGTAGTCTCTTGCTTGTACGAAATCAAGTGGCAAAGATTGGGGGAGAAATATTTATTAAGCTACTCTACACTAACCTACGCTAAGAAGTATGAAATGCGAACGAAACAAACAAACGATGGAATAACAACTAAACTAAGAACAAAGGAAAAATGCTGGAATACAAAAATGGGAAAACCCCTAAGGGGTGGAGTGAGTGCACACGTGCAAAGAGGTGGGTGTAGAATACATTCTTTAAGCACATGAAGGTGGTGTTTATCAAGCATAGGAAATGTCTAAATGTTATGGCAAAACCTATCAATCTATTCACCAACTTGGTTGATTAACATTTACATATGCAAGTTGTTTATTTCAGAATCTAAACAAGCATGAGAGGTGTCTAATCATTTTGGCAAAACTCATCAAGTTATAAATTCTATCCTAAACAAGCAAGCATGCATTCATGTTTAATCAACACATTGAAATTAAAGCATTCATCCCATTCTCATTTGCATGTATGTACATCTACTCCACCCCCCAAAGGGGATGGAACTACTCACTAAACATTACACTAATTATTAAACTATGGGAAGAAAGCATATTAAAACTAAGCTAGAATTAAAAGACGATTAAACTAAAACATGCACAAACAATAAAAGAAGCATAAAACAAACAATGAAATAAACACAAAACTTTATTGATAAAATGACTCACATTAAAAGTAGCATCCTCCTACTTTAGTGTGTGCTTCAAGGCCTCACTTCTAGTTGGAAGAATAGCCACTTAAAATATGGAGTGATTACAATGGAAGGTGAAGAGTTCTATTTATAGCCATGGAAAAAGGCAAACCGGGACAATCCCCCGATGTGGGACTAAACAGATACCACAAATAGCCTAAACATCCTCTAATACATGTGCTGGAGAAATTTGAGCGGATTTGGGCCAAAATGGACCGCCAATTAGCGGTCTATATGGTTCAGATCCTGCTCATTTTTGTTTTGGGCTTTTCTTTCTGGTATTGTTGGTCTTTGATGCGGCTACTTGACTTGTTGGAGCTCCGACCTGAATCGAATTGGTAAAATACTCCCCATGATGGTGTGAAGTATTCTGTTTTGCTCTTAGGTCCTTCTGTCTTGCAATCAGGTCCTTCTCAATTGCATCTTGGTCCCCAGATCTCACAATCCAGTCCTTTTTCCCAGCTTTTGGGTCCTTTTATGTTTCATATCTTCAAACCTATTTATTCCTGAAAACTAAACATAAAACTCGTGACATAACATTGTTTAGGTGAAAGATAATGGATATAAGATACAAATATGAGCATGAAATGATGTCAATCAAACACGCATGGATAAGTTTAGCCTCGTTACCCAGGAGAACAGGATTGTTTTACATCATGACAACCATCAGCTGTGGAGCCACAGTAAGGATCTCATCTTTGAAATCGTACCGGATGCTCGTTCTTCATATGGATGTCACCCAACAAAGTTGGAAAGTTCTTACAAATCTCAGATATGCTTCATAGATCTGTAGAACTTTGATAACCCCTTTCGCCTCAAGAACTCTCACATGTGGGAGAGTGACCCGAGGGACGTTCCATCGTCAGCGAAAGTTTTATATTATTATTGTACTTACAAATCTCAGATGTACTTCATAGATTTGTAGAACATTTCTATCGAAAAGTTTTACCTCTTATTCAGGAGGTATATCGAAAAGTTTCACCTCTTATTCAGGAGGGTTTTTTTATCTGATTATATATGTGTATATATATATATATTTGCAAACTCTTCTAACAATAGGAGAGAGGGAACCCAAGATCGAGCTTGGCGTGCATCCTCCCTTATTATTAAATTTGTTTGCATTTTTTATATATATGAGAAGTACGCTGAATAAATTTCTCCACTTGATTCAGAGGTTAAAGTGTATGAGTAAATTTATCCTACGAGATGAAATGTGTTTGAATAAGTTTATCCCTTATTATTCAGGATTTTGTTGTATGAGTAAATTTATCCTCGTTACCCACGAGGTTGAATATATTCGTAGAGTAGCCTTATGATTACTACTCAGACGATTAGGATATATGGATAAGTTTAGCCTCGTTACCCAGGAGGATAAAATATGTGAGTAGACTTATTATTGCTACTCGAGGATTAGGGCATACATATAAATTTAGCCTCGTTACCGAGGAGACTTTTTTTGTTGATTTGTTTTTTTTTATTTGTTTGTTCGTTACAAAACTCCTCTAACAACAAGAGAGAGGGAACCCAAGATCTAGCTTGGCATGCATCCTCTCTTATTATTAGAGTTGTTTGCATTTCTTTTCTTTTTTTTATATTTTATTATATATATATTTTATCGACACATTTTTTTTTGTTCATACAAAATTTTATATGGTTTGTAAATTTGTAGAACAAATGTGGCCAAACCTTTTACTCGATATGTAGGGTGATGACGATACATGTGAGTAGACTTATTATTGCTACTCATGAGATTAGGATATATATGTATGTATGAATAAGTTTAGCCTCGTTATTAGGAGGATGGTGATATATGTGTGTAGACTTATTATGGCTACAAAAGAGATTGGGCTATGTATGTATATATGAATAAGTTTAGCCTCGTTATTCAGGAGGACAAGATTTTTTTACATCATGACAACCATCAGCTGTGGAGCCACAGTAAGGATTTCATCTTAGAAATCGTACCGGATGCTCGCTCTTCATATGGATGTCACCCAACAAAGTTGGAAAGTTCTTACAAATCTCAGATATGCTTCATAGATATGTAGAACTTTGATAACCCATTTCGCCTCAAGAACTCTCATATGTAGGAGAGTTACCCGAGGGACGTTCCATCGTCGGCGAAAGTTTTATATTATTATTATTATTATTATTGTTCTTACAAATCTCAGATGTACTTCATAGATTTGTAGAACATTTCTATCGAAAAGTTTTACCTCTTATTCAGGAGGTTTTTTTATCAATTGCACCGCCCTTTTGGGTTTTCGCCACAATTGACCCCCACTTGTTTTTTTTCCTACAAGCCCTTTCCGGTTTTCTTGTAGAGGGGTACCCAATTTTGCCTGTTGTCGACAGCCGAGTTTTGACTTTTTTACCCTTAGCGCCCTTTAGGGTTTTTCACTAAGTCCGTAGGGTCTCATTTTTTTTAACCCTTTTTTTATATTTTTATGAATAATATGGCTTGAGGAATTTTCCGTTTAGTGGGGGGTATGGCCTTTTCCCTTCATGATCGGTTAAGAGATATGCCCCACTGTCATATGCTAGCTCAACAATATATGGACCTTTCCATTTTGGGTCTAATTTCTTTCCATAACCCTGAGCCATGCAATCTTTGGACATTACCCAAACAAGTTGACCCTTCTTGAACGCTCGGGGGCGAACTTTCTTATAAAAAGCTCTTTGCATTCGGGCTCGATATAGCTCAAGGCTTTGTTGTGCTTTAAGTCTTTGTTCGTCGGCGTCCAACAATTCTTCGAGCCTTACTTTGATGTTGAGGTCGTTAGTCAGGTCAGTCATCAACGCTACACGGAGGGATGGTATTTCAATTTCTAATGGTAGTACAGCTTCTGCCCCGTATACCAAGGAATACGGTGTACAACCAGTTGGAGTTTTGTAGGTGGTTCGGTAGGCCCAGAGTGCTTCATACATACGGTCATGCCAATCTCTCTTATTTGACTCTACAGTTTTAGCTATTATAGAACAAAGAGTTTTATTGAAGGCTTCTGCCAACCCATTTGCAGATGGGTTATATATAGTGGAATAGTTCCAATTAATACTATATTTATTAGCAAAGCGATATACTTTTTGACTTTTGAAATTGGTTCCATTATCGGATTGGACTCTATTTGGGACTCCAAATCGATGAACAATATTGTTGGTGAAGAACTTGACGACCGCATCAGCTGTGACTTCACGAAGAGGAACCAATTCTGCCCATCTAGAGAAGTAATCTGTTGCAGCTAGTATGAATTTGTAACCCCGAGATGTAGGAGTGAAGGGTCCAACGACATCTGTTCCCCACTCCGCAAATGGCCAAGATGCAATTGTTGGATGAAGTTTCGAGGGCGGCATGTGAGATATATTGCCATGTTCTTGGCATTTGACATATTTCTTTGCGTACTCTAAGCAGTCTTGAGTCATAGTGGGCCAATAATAGCCCATAAGTTTAATTCGATGTCGCATTTTTGGTCCAGCTTGATGGCCGCCACATTCTCCTGAATGAATTTCCTGAAGGATCTTTCGTGCTTCGTCCTTTGAAAGACATCGAAGATACACAGAGTTGTGGTTACCGGGTGCTAATCTGTAAAGTGTGTCATTTTCAAACACGAATGATGGAATTCGCCTTTTGAGTTCCATTCGATTGGCTCTATCGATGGGTTGTTGACCATGCTTAAAGAAGTCCACAAACACTTGTCTCCAATCATCATCTCGTTCATTATTTACAACGAGGACTTCTTCTATTGCTTCGTCTTCACGTAGCGTTGCTATACTTGGGAGAAGACGACGATCTTTTATAACAACTTCCATTTCTCCTAGGGGTGGAAGGGTCAGACTAGTCGCTAACTTTGCAAGGGCATCCGCATGAGAGTTATTGCTTCTCGGAACGTGTGATATTTTCAAACTATCGAACCTTCGAATCAGACGAAGCACCGCATCGTGATATTGTATCAGCTCTTCTTTTCGAACCTCATATATACCGTTAACTTGTCGAACAACAAGTAGAGAATCACCATATGCTTCAAGAGTTTTGATGTTCATATCGAGGGTCATTTCTAATCCAACTATTAGAGCTTCGTATTCGGCTTCATTGTTGGACTTCTCATCGATAAGTGCGCATGAAAAATGAATTATACCGCGTTGTGGAGTGAAGAACACGATCCCTGCCCCAGCTCGAATCGTCGGACCATCAACGGTGATCTCAGTACGACAAGCCCCATCAAAGTAGAGTTCCCAGCAAGATTCTTTGTTAGTTTTGACAGTCATTATTTCTTCATCCGGGAGATCTGTTGCCAATGGGGAATCGCTAGACAAAGGGTGAGCCACAAGAAAGTCCGCTAAAGCTTGTCCTTTCACTGCCTTTCTCGGAACACATTCAATGTCAAACTCCATCAACAGAAGGGTCCATTTGCCAACGCGTCCAGCCAAAGTGGGTCGTGTCATGATATATTTTATGGGGTCCACGTTTGATACAAGATGGACTGTCATGATATAATGATGCATTTTTTTAGCTACAAAGACCAATGCTAAGCATATTTTTTCGATTGCAGAATATTGAAATTCCGCCCCAACTAACCTCCTACTCAAATAGTATAAAGCTTGCTCTTTATCATCATCGGTTTTTTGAGCAAGCAATGCTCCTAATGAGCAATCTTGAGCGGCGATATATAATATGAGTGGCCTGCCTACCTGCGGTGCCCTTAACACAGGAGGATTAAGAAGATACTTTTTTATATCTTCAAAAGCTTTTTGACATTCTTCATCCCATTCAAATGCTACACCTTTCTTCATGAGGCGAGAAAAAGGCTGGCATTTTCCAAACAAATTTACTATAAAACGCCTTATATACGCCAAACGTCCTTGAAGTGATCTGAGTTGTTTCAAATTTTTTGGAGGAGGGAGTTCTTGAATTGCCTTGATTTTTGTTGGATCAACTTCGATGCCCCGATGCTTAACCACAAAACCTAAGAATCTGCCACTTGGGACTCCAAAGGCACATTTCAATGGGTTCATTTTGAGGTTATACTTCCGAACTCTTTTAAATATAACTTTAAGATCGGATAGATGTTCGGTCTTCTTTTTAGATTTGACTACCAGATCATCTACATAACATTCAACTTGTTTATGCATAAAATCGCTGAATATTTGTGTCATAGCTCGTTGATATGTCGCACCAGCAATTCTCAACCCAAAAGGCATGGCTTTATAACAGAAAACCCCCTTCGGTGTACGGAACGCTGTATGTACTTTGTCATCCTCGGCCATCATAATTTTATTATATCCAGAATATCCATCCATGAAACTAAGGATTTCGTACCCAGTTGTAGCATCCACCATCTGTTCAGTGATGGGTAAGGGGAAATCATCTTTCGGACAAGCTTTATTGAGATCACGAAAATCTACACAAACCCGAATCTGACCATTTTTCTTTCGCACTGGAACAATATTTGATAACCACTTGGTATACATCACGGGCTCGATGAACCCAACATTGATGAGCTTATCAATCTCTGCAATCACTAAATCACGAATATCCAGATGCATCCTGCGAGGCCCCTGTTTTACTCCTGGATGTTTGGGATCGATGGATAAACGGTGCTCAGCGACATTTCGGTCTACACCTGGCATTTGTTTATAATTCCAAGCGAAACAATCATGATTTTCTTTAAGAAGAGTTATGTATTCTTCCCTTTCTTTAAGGCTAAGAGAAGCACTGATAAATGTTGGTTCTGGGTCATCATTAGATCCCAAGTTTATTTCTAAAAGTTCATCAACCGTCGCTTGCCTCCCTTCTTCCATTTCTCGTGGGGCTGGGAGAATACCCTCGACATCAGACTGACCTTGAAGCAATATCTCTTCACCCTCTGATCCACTATTAATCTGATTTTCACCAACCTGTAATTGTTGAGTACCGAAAGATCCTTCGACTTGCGCAACATCCTTTAACTCAATATTTGCAGAGCTTACCGTTATATGTAATGTCGTTTGCTTCTTCAAGTGGTTTGAGCAACCAAGACCCCTGCGATCTTTCCCTTGCCGCGTACTATCGCGTCCCTTGTCATCTTTCAGACGCCATATTTGTTCATATTTTTGTTGTTCCTTCTTCTTATAGGGACGATTCTCTCTTCTATTTCTGAAAGCTGTCAAGACCTTCGGATTGATGGTGAAATCATCCAGATCAGCATCATCATCAACTTCATTTGTTTTGCCAAAGGGAGTATTTGACTCGACACGTTGTGGTTCGCCTTTATAGAAAGTTATCTTCCCACTATTTTTCTTTGACGGAACAATGAAAGTCTTCAGAGACTTTACTACGTCCACTTCTCGCTTTTCGAGTGCCTTTATAGTGCATGGTGGCAATGTCATCACCGTATTAGAGTCTATTGTATATGTTGCCTTCACCATCTTACTATCTGATTTGATAGTTGGACCTGAAATCTTAACCTGCTTCTTGGTGTTTAGAGACTGTCTCATTCCGTCTACTCGCTTGGAAGGTGTAACTTTGAATGCAGGTTCTTCATCGTCATTACCGAGTTCTATTATTTCTGGGAGTATATTACTCCTCATATTGAACTTTTGTATGAGAGGGGGGGCTTTGCCTTCTTTAGGTTCATCACGAAAGTAGCGAGCATCATGGAAATGTACTTCATGTGCTTCAAATGGATGGCGTTCTCCAAAGAATCTGTGTTCCTTCCCGTTGTGTATGTATTTGAAGCATTGGTGGACGGTAGAGGGAACAACAAAATTTTCATGAAGCCAAGGACGTCCCAACAATGCTTTATATGATGTTCCCACATTCAGCACATAGAACGTTGCATCGGTCTCAAATTCTCCAAAGACGAGTTTCAACACTACCATGCCAATGGGAGTTTGTGAATGTTGATCAAACCCGTGTATGACTATATCAGATGGGCTTAAATTTGTCCTTGCGCTGGAAAGCTTTGCTAGTGTGGTCATCGGTATGAGGTTTACTGAAGAACCAGGATCAATGAGTATGCGCCCCACAGGATGACCTTCCATGGTTCCTTTGCAATAAAGAGGGTGATTATGATCTATATGTTTCAGCAGCATATCTTCCTTGCTGAAGGTGATTGGCATGATTCCTTGCTTGAATACGGATTGGGTCTCGGCCAGATGAACTTCGTATATTGTTGATCTTTGCAAAGCTTGAATGAGAGCCTCCTTCAATTCGGGTGCCAGTTGCAAAGCATCATGTATACTAAGGAGAGCGGGGATTTTCTTCAAATGAGCAATGACATCGTAATTGACTTTCGATTTGGTGTCATTAGATTCATTGTTTGAAGATTGCTTCGTTCCTTCGACTGCTTCCTGATCATTATTTTTGTTTCCTTTGGTTTCACCAACAAATTGCTTGGACGAATTAACTTCTTTACTTTTCGGTTGTTTTGGAGTAGGTGACAGGATTTTACCCTTCCTTAGTTGGATAAAATTTATTTCTTCATCTTCATCACTGGGTTCATCGCTCCACGAAAACATTTCCTTGATTCCTGTAAGTGAACCAACACTGTCGACTGGAGATGAACCCACCATTCGACACTCGTGTACAATTGGTTCCGTCTTATCTTCAGGTTCTTCACCCGAGGGCTCGTCTCTTTCCTTTTACAGCAATAGTTCCCATGGTATATAATCTCCCAAAGTTATATTTTTCGGGGTACCCTGCTCGTACTCCTTCAACTTGTTAATTAGTTTTCGCAATCTTTCCAACGGACTTAGCTCATTTGATGTCCTCTTTGGTTCCACTGGCTTCTTTGCTTTACTTCTTTTCTTTAGGTATTTGAGGGCTCGACGAAGATGTTGTCTTGAATATTGCTTTTGTGGCAGCAGTGGCGGTGCTTGAGGCTGAGACGATTTCTTTCGACGTGTCACAACTTGCCAACCTTCGTCGTTGTCACCTTTTGATGTTGCCCCATATGAGGTAGAAGCAAGACTAGGACAAACACACCCCTCCATCTCGTTAACAATATCTTCCATACTATCTTTTAGTTTCTGGATTACATGAATTGTTTCTTTGGTGTTGGTTGGTTCCTTGACAATAGGAGCCTTACCCTTCCTCGGATCCCGAACGATTTCCTTCACTGACGTTTGATGAGTGGGAGTTACTTCTTTTTGTTGAACAGTCACCCAAGGCATGAATTTCATCATTTGATAGATTAAATCTTCAATATGGCATGGTGGAAAAGTAACGTGAGTAGATTCAACAACATGAACAGTTTCCTTTTCACCAGGATGATGATGAGGTTGTGGTGGATCAACCCTAATTGAGTTATTGAGCTCAATTTCGCCTTTTTCTATCATATTCTGCATTATATCTTTAAAGACCCAGCAATCTTCGACTATGTGACCCAACATCCTATGGTACAAGCAATAATTTGGTTCACTTGATTTGTCGACATCTCCTGGCCGTTTTGGTTCCGGAAGGCGAAGCTTTCCCACTTCTATTGCACGTTGAAAGAGCTTCTTTACTTTATCTCTTCGGAAAGAGTAAGATTTGTTTTTTCTTTCTTCTATGCTGGTTCTGGGTCTTGGAGCTTGTTGAGGTGTTTCTTGCTTCCCCTCCATTCTCTTCCTTGGGCGAATGCGTTGTGACTCTCCTTAACCTCCTTTCTCTTTTCATCCTTTTTGACTTTGGAAGTCCCCGAAGATGAAGGAGTGGTAGGAAAAATGTTCGGATATTGCTGTAAAAATAATTCGACATCTCGAGCTTTAGTGTTCAAATGCTCGAAAGTTCGTATATCTTCTCCGACCAATTTCCACCCGAGTTCAGGCCTAAAGTTGGTTTGACAAAGACGAACGGCTTCAGCCTGTTCAATTTCCTGTGAGCAATACATCGAAGTATTCCTCCATCGTAATATAAAATCGGTGGATGATTCTCCGATTCTTTGTTTAAGCATGCTCAATTTTGCGATTGAGACTTTCCTAATGGTAGTGAAAAATCGTTGAATAAACAACGTTTGCATGGTACTCCAATTGGGACAGAGTTTGGTTTTAACGTCCCATACCATTCAAAAGCTGGTCCACTCAGTGAAAGAACGAACAATTTTAGCAAGTACGACACGTCGTTTGCGAGGTCTCCACACTGAGCTGTAAAATGAGCTAGATGTTCTCGCGGTTCTCCCGTCCCATTATATTTTGTGAATTTTGGTTGCACATGTCCGACGGGTAGTCTTGTCTCCAAATGCTTTATTGGATATGGAATTGTGTAAGGGTTTAGGAGATTTAACGGCCTCTGATCAGTGTTGCTCATCTCCGAGAATCGGGCGTTCACAGCTTGTTCGACCATGTCCCTTTGCCCGGCTACTTCTCGTTCCTTTTCCAAGTTCATTGACTCGATGGTTGCAGACAGTTGCAAGACCATTTGTTGAAGGTCTTCTATTTGTTTTTTGAAATGTTCTTCTCTTGAAGATTCTCCGGTTGTATACACAGTCCGAACTGGTACTTCTTCTTCACCGCTAGCGTAACCCTTCGATATTTGCTCATCCACAAAACCGGGGGTGTCGTCCTGTCTTGAATTCCCAAATTCTTCTCGGGGTATTGGCTGCTTCTCTAGATTTCTCAACTTCTGCCTAGCCCTTTCTTTCCTCCTTGTGTCCACACCTGGTTGGGAGACTATGTCTCGGAGTTCTTCTATAGTATTCGGCAGGTCATCATTTGTTTCTCTCCTCGTTTTTTTGTAGGGATTTTCAGTTGTTTGTACCATATAACAACTGTGAGTAAGGGTGTCACTATCAACTGTAGACCCTGTACCTTCCAATTGATCATCGGATTTGACCAACACTGTTAGAACCTGCCTTTTGGATAAATTAATCCGTTTGATTTCCAACTTACTTGACTTTTCTTTCCTTCGTACCTCAGGATTTTCTTTCAATTTCGAGATTTCCATCCCACTTCATTCTAACACTCCGGGTTTCATACCTCGTCTTCGGATGACGAGAAATGCGTTCGAATACGGACGAACGCGATGTGCCGCTACCGATCCTGTCCCAAACAGAAGTCCGGGCATATTTCTTTCTTCTTAACATAGGCCTTTCCTCCTCTGTTCTCCTCAGAATATCATATCGATTATTCGTCGATATATTCACAGAATAGTCAGGTTCCATTATTTCTAGATCGTCGCCTGTCAGACTGAAACGACTCCCATCGATTAAAGCTGATTTCCCACTTCGGGAAACTTTCATCCTCTTAGGATATGGCCTAAAAGGATTTCCGTTAAGTGGGGAGGACGAGATGACTCTACACTCCATTGGGATGAGAGAACTGCTAAAAACTGGCGAAGAGGTTAGGTTGACGCCTAATTTCTGTGCTCTCATTCTCAGTTTAATTGCACACACCAACACGCGAGCTGGAATTGTGAAGCAATCATTTATCGAAATGTTTTCGGTCATGCGTACTCCAGTAAGACGGTAGACAACTCTACTAGAGAGAATCACCATCTCATAATCATTAATTTTATTCAGGATGAGCGACATTTGTTTGTCGTTAAGTGCCTTCGGGTTCCCTCCAACCCTTTTATGAGCCTTGAAATTTCCCAATAATGACTTTTGGGGTCGTACATGACACTTAACTAGTTTGCTTGGTGAACCAGGCATGCAAGAACTCTTTGGTGACTGATTGGATGATGATTTGGCTTCTTTCACCTTTGGCTTGCGTGTCTTGTTCCTTTTCTTCTTCGAAATTTTGGCATGTGCTTCAGGAATTTCAGCAATTGCAAATTCAGGATGCGTCCTTTCCAATCGTTCCTTTTCTGAAGCGACTACGATGTTGCCCACCGGACTGGGAGTTGAGGGCTTGATGGGTACTTCAATTTCATAACCCGTCACGAGGCCATGTTCAAAAGAATACTTGAACAAGGCTGGCTCGAAGGAGCCAAAAGGGACGGGAGCCGTAAATATCACCTTCATGCTAGTTTCCATCGCAAATTTTCGTTCCTATACTACATGAAAGGTTTTATGTTAGATTAATGACACGAGACATGACTACGAGGATGAGAGGTCCCGCCGGGCATGCCATTCTGTTTAACGTGGGTTTTTTGTTCTTTTTGTGTTATATATTTTTTGGTGTTGTGAAGACCTCTCAAGAATTCATGATGGAATTCCACACCTTACAACTTCGTATAGAAGAATGCCTCATCGTGTCATACTCATATCATTCATTTGTACAGGAAATTAAATAAATGTGAATAACTAGCCAGAAAGTAAATAAGTGCAACATTTTCTTTCATTTCATTAAATAGAAGGAATAAATATGAAACACAAGAGTTGACATATTTATGCATTGCACAAATGGAGGATACATAAGCGTCCTTTTGCGAACTATAAACAAAAATTGTTGTTATATTAACAATTTCAGATATATTTTATTAATAGGATTTTTATATTTCAATATATTAGGGACGGGGATTTATCGACTCGTACTTTGATCGATTCGATAATGATCTCCCTTTTGTTGTGATATATTGTCACAATATGGTCAGTTTAGCCTCGTAACCTAGGAGGGTTTTGTATATGTTTAAGTTCTTCAACTTTATGATGAGTACACCGCGTTAATTTACCAACGATAATTTTGATATTAGAATATTGTACAAATGGTTAGTCTAGCCTCATAACCCAGGAGGTGTTGTATATGATTTGATTTAGACAATTATTCATATATTATAATGTTTTGCTCAGTTTAGCCTCATAACCCGGAGGAGATTTATGTTTGATTTATCAATGATAATTCTTATATTAGAATATCGTACAAACAGTTAGTTTAACCTCATAACCTAGGAGGTGTTGTATGTATGGGATGTTGTCTCGTATTATAGGAGACATCGTAAACATTTTATTCTCCTGTTCGGGACAACATTGTGTATATGATTTGTTTGAGTATGACGATTTTAGTTTATCTCATTACTAAATATCGCTAAAGGGTTAGATTAGTTTAGCCTCGTAACCTAGGAGGTGAATATTCACGTGTATTTGACCGGTTTGGATAATTATCATTTTTGATATAGATATTATAATGTTTTGGTCAGTTTAGCCTCGTAACCCGGAGGGATTTTATATGTATGTATTTGTTATATTCTCGATGATTCTTATATTTGAATATCATCAAATAGTTAGTTTAAACTCATAACTAGGAGAATATTTTATGTATATAATTTGTTATGTGTGTTGGACAGTTTAATCTCGTGACCCGGAGGGTTGTATATGTATTTTGTTTTGTTTATTTGATTTGTTAAATGAAGACTCCATCGCCTGTAAGAGAGAGGGAACCCAAGATCATGCTTGGCGTGCATCCTCGCCTACGACTAAGGTAGTCCGTATTTTAATTTCTGACCACTTCAACGATAAGAGAGAGGGAACCCAAGATCAAGCTTGGCGTGCATCCTCTCTTACTATTAAAGCAGTCAATATTTATGTTTTATGTTTGTTTTTGATTTTTAGGCTGGTTGACATATTTTCCAATTTTAAAATGTTTCCTTTGCAATTTATCCGATATGAGGGATGGATTTGTGATCATATCCATTTAGAGGGACTATTTTGTATTTTAGGGTTGATTTTGCAAATTAATTGGTACACCTTATGTATTGTTGCAATTTATCCACATTTAAGGGTGTATATGTAATTGTGTCCATTTAAGGGGCCTTTTTGAATTTTAAGATCGATTCGCAAATCAATTGGTACAACTTATATATTGTTACATCTTATCCACATTTAGGGGTGTATTTGTAATTTGTCTATTTAAGGGGACTATTTGTATTTTAAGATTGATTTTGCAAATCAATTGGTACAACTTATATATTGTTGCATTTTATCCACATTTAGGGGTGGATTTATAATTTGTCCATTTAAGGGGACTATTTGTATTTTAAGATTGATTTTGCAAATTTTGCAAATCAATTGGTACAACTTATATATTGTTGCATTTTATCCACATTTAGGGGTGGATTTATAATTTGTCCATTTAAGGGGACTTTTGAATTTTGTTTAATATGTTGGATTGATTGATTACTTATCAAAGATAACCACCATATCATTCGATTGTATAGTTGTATAGGATTTAGGATATAAAGTTTCTGTCAGTTGTCAATCAAAATATTTCATGGGGAAGGTTTGCAAAACTCCCACTCATGGGCATGGAACCACATGCACGTAGATGACCATTTTGTAAGACACCCAACCAACGCATATGTGAGTAAATATGAGGTTAATCTATATACCTTTTAATCATACTGATGCATTGCATACATTGCATCATATGTCTTTCATTTAGATTACTTTTACATCAATAAATGCTACTAAGGTATGTGTTTAGTCTTATTTACAGAATACAGGGACCTGAATGCAATTTACCCACATTCCGAGCATAAAATCATTCAAGACCTAATTACAAAAAAGAACAAGGACTTGAGCACAAAAGTAGCCAGGGACTTAATTGCAAAAAGACAATGAACTAAATGCAATTAGAGCACCAAAATATTATCTTGGAGAAAATCTAAAGAAAAATCAATGTGGATCTCCAAATATATGAAGGAATTAATCCGGAGCTCAAAAGAATGGAAAGAATCAATCCAAACGCGCAAAGGAGGATCAAATCATACCATAAACATTCAGCTAAAATCCAGATTTAATCCGAGCAATATATGCGGCGTTTCCGCCGCACATTACACTTACCATGCGGCGTTTCCGCCGTCCCAGAGCCGATCCGTGTGCTCCAATTTTGTCCAGTCGTGTCTGGACACGTGTGCTCTCCAATTCTATACTTCGGTCTCTTGTAGCAACTATAAGTAGCCCCGAGAACGATGTAATAAAGGTCCTTGGCCTTAGACCTAGTTTTTAGTTGTTGTTATTTTTGTTCTTTAGTTTTATTAATAAAATTCTGTCTTTTATTTCTTGTTTTCTCCTTTCTTTTGTAATGCCTCTAGGACCCATTCTCCTTCCTCCCTCCATGAGTTTCTAACTCTTTCCAAAGGGTGGAGGTGACGGATTTAGGGTGAAGAGAAGATGAATGAATGCTATTATTTTAAGTTCGTGATTAGTATATTTTGATTACTTGAGTTTATGTTAAATCATTTACCATGTAATGCTTCATAACTAACATGATTTATTATAAGTTTCTGAATTCTCTAATCTAAACCTTAAATCTAAACCTCCACCCGACGGAATTCACTTCTTTGTTCTTGTTTTAATTTTAATTGTTCTTGTTTCTTGCTTTAGATAATTAAAAATCAAAAATCTCAAAATCCAATTTATTTCTTCTCTCCTTCTTTTCCCCCAATCGAAATCACATTAATAACAAATCTCTCCCTTCTTGTGTTCGACCCGTATTTGTCACGTCTTCATTGACGCCGTGCACTTGCGGTACAAATTTAATTCTCATCACATACCATTACATATATATTTTACTTGTTTTATGATGATTATCCAACCTCAAGTTCAAACGTTGAAGGAGTTGATTTTGCCTGATCAGGGACCGTATGTTGAGGCATTATTGTTTTTTTTGGGTCTAATGATGGATTTTTATTCCAGACCACATCATAGACATTGTCTTGATAACCTTTATTTTTTTTAAAAAAATTATCCGCATATATTTGAATTTCCAAATTTGTGACAACGCCAGCCCTTATTTTTTTCAATAGTGATTAATCATGAACTCATGTGTTTGTTTGATTCGAGTTTCATAACTTTTCTGGCTAGATTTCGGCAGCCTTCCGGCGTCTTTTTGTTTTACCAAAATATAAGCGACCAAACCGGGTTCGATTCCTCAAAAGGAAGAGGCCGGGATGACGTATTTTTCCCAAGCCAAACGGGCACGATTCCCCAAGGGAGGTGGCCGTCCGGCTAAACGGGCGACCGTCCGGGTTCGATTCCTTAAAAGGAGGATGCCGGAACGATCGTTAAGTACACGGATGGGTACGGATCCCCAAGGGAGTAGCCACCTGTGCACACTTTTATTTATTATTGCTATTATTATTTCGACGAAATGATTGTCGGCGTTAATGCTGCACTTGCCAGAGTTGTTGGTGTCGTTTCTGGAATCGCCGCGGTGTCTCACCTTCACCTTCTCTTCTTCCCTCCTTTTTTCTATTCTTTTTTCACGTTTTTTTTGCTGTTTTTTTTTCTATAAATCTCTCCCTTTTTTTTCCTTCTCTTCTCTTTTTTTTTTCTTTGTACGTGTCTTTTTTTGTGTGGTGGATGAGTTTTTATAGGGGAGAAGAGAGAGAGAGAATTAGGAGGGGGAAGTGTGATGATCATGGGTGTATTGGGTGGTTAAGAAGAAGTGGGGTTATTAATGTGGTTTGAATAATTCCATTATCCTTTTATATATCCATGAATATGGATTTTCTCCTTTTTTTTAATTCTTTTTTTTGTTTTGTTGAATTACGTGTAAAAAAAAGTTGAAGTTTGAATTTTGTTGAACATGGGATCATGCATGCACCACTCTTCTTTTTTCCTTTTTTTTTGAAATAAATATATAAAAAAAATAAACCAAGCCTTACGAATATGGCTAAAATTCAATTTTTTTATTTGTTTCTTATTTAATGGAAAATTTTCTTTTTTCACCTTTGGATTTTGTGATATTCCACATCTCTTAATGTTTTGACTATATTTCCATGTTTAGACTAATAAACATATGTCAAAAGATTAATGATTCCTTAATGTTCATTTTGATGTTGTTACTTAGTCTCATCCCGATAGAGTTCCAATTTCTACTAAGCTGGGATGACAATTGATCGACGATTACTAGAAAAATTATTTTGATTTGAGATGTATATTTTTTGTGTCAACAGATGTACTCCCCAGTTTTGGTGTCAGGTCGATGTTCGGAGTATTGTTGGGAGCTCCCCCAGTTTTGGTGTGGAGGTGGAAGTTGGGAGTATTGTTAGGAGCTCCCCCAATTTTGGTGCGGAGGTGGATGTTCGGAGTATTGTTGGGAGCTCCCCTAATTGTGGTGTGGAGGTGGATGTTCAGAGTATGGTTTGGTACTACTTCTTACGTCGTGTGGAAGGGTGGTCGGTAGTAGGGATCAGGTTGGGAGTACGCGGCAAATCCTTGAGGTTTAAAAAGACGACAAGGGACCGTGGGTGTTTGGTGACCCTCAGTGTTGTTGTCAGGAGAAGACATGGGTTCAGGGGAGTTTGGAAGTTTGGGGGGAAATGAAGTTGTGTGTGATGACGAAGGTGGACTTGACGGTATTCGTAGAAAACGTCTTCTGATTTAGCTTAGGTTCCAAAACAAGTTTTCAAAATTATTAGTTTCCCAAAGATGGTTTTAAGATAATTAAATTCCGAGACAATATTTCAAATTTAAAATCACGCGTCTACTGTAGATTGTCAGTCCGACAAGATAAGGCATCACACACTGATTGTAGATTGTTAGTCTGGTAAGATAAGACATCACGTGTGTGAGAACCTAATCCTTTTGATTAAGGTTAATTAGGTTTAAGAACTTTAACCCTAATTAAGTGAGAGTATATAAACCTAACCCAACCCATTTCATCCCATTTTCCTCTTTTCTCATTTCCTTTCCTCTCATTTTCTTCTCTCTCCCTCAACACTTTTCTCCCTCCCTTGTAGTTCGTCGGTGGAAGGAGGAGGAGGAGCGGGGCGCCGGCAAGTCGGGTTCGCCGGAGACCAAGGAAGGTGTGGAGATCCGCTTCGGGTGAGGAGTTCGCCGGAGTTACGCTCTTTCACGTGGGAGGATCGTCGTTGCTCTTCGGAAGCTTCTTCAAGCTTTCAAGGTATGCCAAGCCTTGCTTTTACGCTCACCAAGGTTGTGTGGGTGTTTGAGTGTTCGACGGTAGGCCGAATGGCTCGTCGGAATAGAGTGGCAGGAGTTTCTGCTATGTTTCGGTCGACCGGTGCTCAATTCGGTCAACCGGTTGTAGTGTACTTCGGGCGTTCTCGCTCGAATCGGTCGAACGATACCCCATGGGTGGTCGACCGATTGTTCATGTGAGCGAGAAGATGAAGACCCTGAGTGTTTTCGGTCGACCGGGTCCCCTTTGTCGGTCGACCGAATGCACTGTAGTATGTCGGTTGGGGGCGTTGACCTTCTAAACGGTCGACCGCCTCTTTGACCAAGTTCGACCGGACGTACTGTTTTAAGTCGGTTGGGGGTGTAGACTTCTAAACGGTCGACCGCCCTGAGATCCCGTTCGACCGATGACTTAAGACGACTTAAGTGTGGTTCGACCGATTCATATTTCGGTCGATCGGTAATGACCTTGTAGAATGTTGAAGTCCCTGTGGTTTTTCGGTCGACCGGAAGCCCATTGCCGTTCGACCGTTGGGATGTGTTACTTAATATTTATTTTGTGGCGTAGACCTTCTAAACGGTCGACCGTCCAGTGACTTTTGTTCGACCGTTTTGATGTTTTTCGTGGTTCGACCGTTGGATTGTGGTTCGAACCAATTACCGGTTTTAACGACCAACCGGTCGACCGTATGACCTTTTTCGGTCGACCGTTGGAGCCCAGTATTTGCATTGGTTGTTTATGAGCGCGTTGGTGCGTGGATTTCATTTATTGCTTATGTTCCCATGATATGACATGTGCATTGAGACCTAGGTAGTTGACCTGTGGGACCATATTCCCCTTTGCATGATCTATATGTGATGACTGTCGCCTGTGTGGCGATAGAGATGGATGTCGGCCTGTGTGGCGACAGAGATGACCTTAGCCTTTGTGGCGAAGGAGATGACCTTAGCCTGTGTGGCGACGGGGATGACTGTTAGCCCTTGTGCAAAAGAGTTCTGTGCCTTAGCCTGTGTGGCGACGGAGATGACTGTTAGCCCTTGTGCAACAGAGTTCTGTGCCTTAGCCTGTGTGGCGACGGAGATGACTGTTAGCCCTTGTGCAACAGAGTTCTGTGCCTTAGCCTGTGTGGCGACAGAGATGACCGACTGATGCATTGCAGACATTGCATCATATGTCTTTCATTTAGATTGCTTTTAATTCAATAAATGCTACTAAGGTATGTGTTTAGCCTTGTTTACAGAATACAGGGACCTGAATGCAAATTACCCACATCTCGAGCATAAACGCGTGCAAAAGATTCATTTCTATCATAAAAACCAAGTTCAAGTGTATCGGGTTTCAAATGGAAATGCATCCAAGCACAAAAGCATTCAAGGAGCTAATCACAAAAAGGTCAAGGGCTTAATTGCAAAATGCCAAGGACCTGATTGCAAAATAAAAGGACCAAGTTATTGTGTGGAGAAAGTCAAAAGAAAAATCAAATATAAATCTCCAACAATGGAAGGAATTAATCCGGAGCTCAAGACAATGGAAAGAATCAATCCAGACGCGCAAAGGAGGATCAAATCATACCATAAACGCGTGACAAAAATCCTGATTAAATCCGACCAACGTGTGAGGCGAATCCGCCGCACAATACACATGATGTGCGGCGATTCCGCCGCCCATTGGTCGATCTGTGTGTCCCAATTTCGTCCAGTCGTGTATGGACACGTGTACTATCCAATTCTATACCTAAGTCCCTTGTAGCAACTATAAATAGACCCGAGAACGATGTAAATAGGGTCCTTGGTTGTTGTTCTTATTTTTACCTTAGTAATAAAATTCTGATTTTGTTTTGTTTTGTTTTTCTTTTCTACTTCCTCTAGGACCCCTTCTTCTTCCTCCCTCCATGAGTTTCTAACTCTCTCCAAAGGGTGGAGGTGATGGAATTAGGGTTAGAGAATGATGAATGCATGTTATTATTTTAAGTTCATGATTAGTGTATTTTGATTACTTGAGTTTATGTTAAGTCATTTATCTTGTAATGCTTCATAACTAACATGATTTACAATAAGTTTCAGTAATTCTCTACTGTAAACCTAAATCTAAACCTCCACCCCACGGATTCTCCTCTTTGTTCTTGTTTTAATTTTAATTGTTCTTATTTCGTACTTTAGATAATTAAACCAAAAATACCAAAAACCCAACTTATTTCTTCTTCCTTCTTCCTCTTAATCAAAAACAACATCAACTACGAAATCTCTCCCTCCTTGTGTTCGACCCGTACTTGCCACGTCTTCATAGACGCCGTGCACTTGCGGTATAAATTTAATTCTCATCACCGACCGATGTTGTTCCGGCGGATGTGCTCGACTGATGCTGTTCCGGCGAGTGTGATCGTCCAGCTGTGGCACGGCTGGCGAGTATGACCGACCAGAGCGACGGCTCTGGCGGATTGTGGTCTTCGACCACTGATCAGATCTGATGATGACTCAGAATTGCGTGCGACCTTCACCGAACCCATATGACTAGTGTAGCTGCGAGTGGGGGTGTGTCGCGTATTTTCCGTATGACCGCATGTGCCTGCGGTGGGTATCTACGGATGTCCAAAACTAGACTTATGACTAATGAACCCCGGTTGGGGAAATGACTATTATGACCTTATGACCCGTTTGGGGAATGACCAGTTATGATTTATGTTTGGCATAATACTAGTATGATAGGTCATGTTTCGCATTGCATATAGGTGGGTTTGGCATACGGGGTTTCCTTCGGGAGACTCACGGCATTGTTGTTTGCTTTCAGGTTCCCTCTTCGGGAGCTGCTTGGGTGGTGACTGAGGACGAGTGCATCTTGGAGTCGGGTCCTCGTGTCGGTTTTGAGGTTATTATGACTACTTGTATATCTGTATATTGTATTTTGATGTAATCATTCTTTTGACAACTCCTGTATACGGTGCAACACCATATATATTATATTTATATTTTCGAGTAGCGTCCCCTGTGTTGATGTTTATCCTTTGATTATCATTTATTTAAAAGTTTAAATTTTCCGCTGTTTCGGGGATGTTACAACGTGTGTGCTGTAGATTGTCAGTCCAACAAGATAAGACATCACGTGCGTGCTGTAGATTGTCAGTCCGACAAGATAAGACATCACGCACGTATTGTTGTAGATTGTCAGTCCGACGGGATAAAGCATCACACGCGTATTTATTATTTGGTTATCATTGATTGTTAAATAAATAAAGTAATTGCAAATTGTAAATAAATATATTATTAATGTTTTAGGTAAATATAAATGATTTTGGAATGTAATAAAAGTTGAAAAAGAAAATTAATGATGTGGAGTAGGATGACCTAGGTCATGGTTAATGGTGAATAGTGAAGAAGAAATATGATGTTGGGTCATGCTGATGTGGCATTGAGAGAAATAAGAGAGAGAAGGTGGATGACCCTGATCCGGATTGTGCATGCTCTAATTCATGGCATAGAAGATTTGGGTGCCAAATGCAAAAATCAAGGCCAATTATATAACTTGTCTTCGGTGGACATGGATCCAACTTGGAGCGATCAAATTCAAGGAATCTATGTCATACTTTAAAATGGTGGAGGAGATGCAATTAACAAAAGTAACCACATTAATTAGGATGTACATGGTGATTTTCGAAATTAGTTGGGAACAACTTACAAATCCTCCTTTCAAAAAAGACAATACATGGGCATGGCAACGCAACTCATTTTTGCATTGTTGTGTCTTTTCCATGATTCAATTGATCAAATAATATGAAAAATTATAATTTACATTTATACTTTAAAATATTCTTAATTTTCTTCTACCAAAAAATGAATAGTAAACATCATGTGACTGAAATCGGTTCGTGAGGAAAATAAAATTGTTGTTCTTTCTAAATATTGGCTAATTATTACTAAAACATTTCACTGTTTGTTTTCTTGCAAAAGTATTTTAAAAAATCCTATTTGTAATCTAAAATTTATCCTGAAATCAAACTTTGAAGTGAGTGGTAAGATTTTGGTGGGATGAAAAATATCCATCTTGAAGCCTACGTACACATGCGTATTAATAGTTTTGGCAATAGAAGTTGTAAATTGGTTCAAGTATAAACCACTTATTCAAAATAGAGGACTATAAATAATCTCTTCATGTTTAGGATCGATGATCTTACTTAAGTTGGAACCTTTTGAATTTTTTTAGTCTAATACAAATATTTCAATGTGCCAAATTTTGAGTAAAAGTTAAACTGAGATAACTCGAATATAATCACATGTTTTAGACATTTTCTTAATTTGATTTTGAAATTAACAATTGTATTTATGTCATTAAACATGCAATCACATAACCATGTCTTATATTAATGAATGTGGAACATTAGCAATATAAGTCTGGTAATATGTTGTAATTACAATTTGGAAGAGCATATGGGGGATGTGACGTGGTACGTTTTCAACCATCCATTTTAGATGGATGGTCGAGTTGTCATGATTTCGACCTCTCCCATTTTAGAAAAATCCGAGAGGATCCCAATCCGTCTTAAGAAGGGATTATGGTCCTCTTCAATTCTTGGAGAATCGAAGACGTCCAATTCTTTGCATTATGACCAACTATCTTAAATGGGTGGTGAGGATGATATTGCATTTGTAATATTCCCAAAACAACAACAAAATCAAACAATATTCAAGAAAATAGGACCAGAATTTAACAGGGAGATTACTCAAATAACAAATCATCCAATAAGGTTCAATAGGGCACCATTATAAAAGATGTCAACATTTGATTACAACGAAGATAAGAAAATACAAAATACACGAGTCATCAACTTCCTAGGAGATAAGACTCGAGGATCTAGTCTACAGTCTACTCGTCCTCGGTCACCACCCGCTCAACACCTAAAGACGCCTTGAAATGCAACATGATAAAATACCGGAGTTTTCATAACGAAAATCTTGTAAATTAAGTCCCCCTAAACATGTATGAATGAACGTACAATGATCTTATCATACTAGTATATCATGGCACGAAGAATGCAATTAAAATCGTCCACATCAGCGGGCAATAAGAGACAACGGTCCCACCAACAACATTGGGTCCCCCAAATGGACCTATGACAGACACATGCGGCCATACGGAGAGTACGTCACGTACCACACTCGCGACTATACTAATCATGAGGGTTCGATGAGTGTCACACGCACTTCTGCGTCATAGATACAGATCTGATCTCGTGGCTAATGTCACACCACCGAAGTCGTCACTTGCTGGACGATCAACTCGCCTGACTGTGCCACAGTCGGACTACCTACCGGACTAAATCGTCAGTCATTCATCCCCTTCACCATCAAGGTCGCACGATCATCTCCGTCGCCACACAGGCGGGACAATCATCTCACTCTGGGAAACCTGGCAACAATTCAATACATTGGGATCCGTAATACCACAGGTCTACTACGTAGGGTGTGAAATGCAACATGGTGCAAGCATAAGACACAAGGGTGACACATGTGCCAATAATTCCCTCTCCATCGCTCGGTGGTCCCTAGGCAAACGCAATCATCGGACCTACCGTCACCCCCCGGCACACACTCGAGGCGAGGACACGGGTTTCCGAGGAAATAAAACGACACATAACAAAAAGGCAAACACCAAATTCTAGGCACCAATGATCGATCGAAGTCGGCACACTAGTCGACTGTTTCGTTGTGAATAGGAAAACGTTCAAACAAACGACCAAGGCGGTCGAACCTTGGAGCTAAGAACTAAAGTCATCTGTCAAACTTAAGGTCTATGGCGGTCGATTGTTTTGAAAGTCTTGGCCAGAAATAAACTAAGCAAGCGATGCAACGATCGGACAACAAAGGGGTCACGCCCTTAGGGGTGTAAGCGGGGTAGGGTGGGTTTGGAAACATGTATGTGGTTCTTACAAGACAAAGGTAACAAAATCTACAGTAGAATTCAGGTTTCTGTAAATCGGTGAAGTTTTGTGTGTATATATATTGACATGTGCTGACATCAATTCATACATCCACTTCAGACTGAAGTTGTCTTCTCACTTCAATTCTCCAACAGAAAAGAAGTAATTTAATTTCTAACTTTCTCCAGGATTAGTAAGATTTCGACACTAAAAATGAAATGCAAGTTAGTCGAAAAAAAGTGGATACAGTAGCTATAGGATCTAATTTTGTTAAATCAGATGTCATATGGAATTAATGTAGGTATTCGATCATTTCGTATTTTATATGCAATTATAGATATGGTTATAGTTTTTTTTTTTGAAAAAATTGATAATTGCATATCTATACTTTTAAGAGATGGATGAGTAGCTTAAAGTTTAAAAAACATCAATTTCGATTCCTACTTCGAATATATTCATGGGAAAAAAATTAACGCACTCTACTACCTATTCATATTCCTATTTGTTGCCTAATAAAATATACAACTAAATCTAGATTCATATTTGTCAAATATTTAGATTAATATTATTATAGTATCCCCTACCTACGGTTATCCGCAAAAACTTAAAAGTTAATAGTATTATTTGTACATATATCCACCCACTTAACTAAAAGTTGACCCATGTCCTTAAAAACTCGAAATCAAATTATCTAAATGTGATGTTTACGTATTTCCACCGACCTAGATCGTCTCTAATTCCTTGTGAATTCGAGAGGCCCATTTTTTTGTATCCATCTCAAATGGATTGTGGAGATTAATATCGTTAAACAAACTTCATTAATTAATACAATGCAAATAGTAATTCAATGATTATATTGGAGAAGTTTTATAAAATGTCCTTATTAAACACCATTTGAGTTCAAGAGAAAAATAATTATACCAAGTCTCAAAGCAAATGTATACACAAATTACACTTTCCAGTCTTGAGTTTAATTTTGAGATGTTTCAATTACAAAAAAAATGAAAGCTAATATTATGCATTAGATCTTGAATTTCCCCCCAATTTGTTCTACTTAATAATAAACAATAAATTATATATATTATAGAATATAGATGGCTACGATATATGTATAGTAATTATGTTATATTATATATATATGTGTGTGTTATATAATATATATAATATATGTATATTATATGGGTGTGTGTAAAATAAGTAGTTATATATGTTGGTCCACCATCCAATGTGTGTAATGTTGGGATTCTAATCACTAAATCTCCTGAGATGGTCACTTAGGAATTTCCTCGAACACCCGTCGGGCACAACATAAATACAACCACCAATTTGTGGAAACCACCAACAAACAATCCACACACAACATGTTAGTAATAAACTAATCAAACACAAATACAAAGGAACAACACACCAAATTTTACAAGGTTCGACAACAATACGTACGTCCTTGGGGGGTCTCCTCGGGTTTCTCCTTCATAATCCGTCTTCAAACCGGAAGCAATGCCAAGATTACAATAGAGAGCAATATATCTCTCCAAACTCACAAGAATCCCTCTCAAGAATCTCCCCAACAATGGCGGCTAAAGAAAACACTAATAAGAAGTGTGAATTGTGTTTATCTCTTCAAAAATAAGGAGTTGACTTCAATTTATACTCTTCCGAAAACGTGTAGAAACTGCTCGCAACAGTCAACCGGATTCACAAAACGGTCGACCGGAAATGCTTCACTGATCAAGCGGTTCACTCCATCGTTCGACCTAAAATAACATATGTGTTATTGCACTCCATCGGTCGACTGTCTTTTCCACAACGGTCGACCTGGGCACTCCACTGTTCGACCTGTGGACTTCACCGCTCGACCTAAAATAACAGTGACAAATTCTACATAAAACGGTCGTCCGTTTTGCCACAATGATCGACCACTTTGCCCCAAACAGTTGAACGGTTTTCCAAAACGGTTG
This sequence comes from Triglochin maritima, assembly GCA_963682175.1. Taxonomy (NCBI): domain Eukaryota; kingdom Viridiplantae; phylum Streptophyta; class Magnoliopsida; order Alismatales; family Juncaginaceae; genus Triglochin; species Triglochin maritima. The sequence continues at coordinate 36,166,277 of OY821781.1, read as the reverse complement.
AACAGTTATTGAATTTTCTGCACTTCTGAATTTTCTATGGAATTGAAGACAATTCCAACATGTAATACATATACAATACTACAGTGCCCCTCTAAATGGCAGTGGTCCTCATCCTCCTGACAAGTGACAACCACAAAAAAGAAAATAGGAACATCAAAATCATCATTAGTACAAGATGTACGAACTTCTTGTTGTGTGAAATCGGTTATCTCCGAAAACTGAGGGCCTACAATATCATTTGTAGATTGCAAAATAGGTAAAAGAGTAGAAACAATAAAAAAATTAAGTTCTTGATTTTTGAAAATTGATCTCACGCATATTCTTTTTACCAAAAGTTTTGCTTGCATTTTCTTTAGTGTGGGCTTCATCTGTAACGCCCCGAGCCCGGACAACTGATCACCCATCCGAACCCGGTGCGTTAAGATACGATCCACGATCCTGACCGCTGCGCACTCTGATATTTAAATCCATCTGATAGGTCCATAATTAATCTGAAAAATATAATCAACAATTTGTGAGCTCGATAGCCCGCAAGTACCAACCATCAATCAATCAGAATCATAATCATGTGGAAAATAATACAGAATATGACATTCAGTCAATAAGCACAATCAAGAGACATGCATCACAAATAAAATACATACATAACAATCTGGAATCTCATTCAGATTCGACCACATCCTGTGCTTCTAAAATCTATCAATCTGTCAGACGCACACATGGTAGCTTCACACTAACGACAGGCAGCCCTTTCCTCTCTCGGGTGGCTCCACGCTGTCCGTTAGGCAGCTCTTTCCTAAGTGGCTCAGCCAGAAATATACATACAGTCACAGGACATGTCAACCGAAACACCACCATGCAATAATATGCATATCAATGAAATCAACATCGATACTCAGCATGCATGAAACTACGAATATCAAGAGAGACAGACATGATATGAAACTGAAGAATAACGAATCAGTACTTGCCTCAAAATCTCCATATTTTTCTTCTCAATATTCTTCTCAAAATTCCATCTTCTCCTAAAACCACACAATCATCCAACAATCTTAATTAGTCCATTAAGATATTTGATTATTACCTCAACTAAAAAATTCAGGATATTACATTCTACCCTCCTTAAAAGAAATTTCGTCCTCGAAATTTGATCTCAATACTGTCTCAATCCAAACAAATCAATACAAATTTTTCAACTCATTATTTATCAAATCTAAAAACCTAACACCACTTATCGCTCATAATTAAGATAATCAATCCAACCAAATCCAAATTCACATTTGAACTCAAGTCCAAATATCTTTAAATTCATCTTTCATTATTTATTAATAATTTGGTAGCAAATCCAACTAAGTCAAAATTCACATTTAAATCAATAGTCAATACTTCTAAATCCAATTTCTCAAATTCCAATTCAATCAAATTTTTATTTCAAATCTAAATCCCGACTAATTCCGAGAATCGTATTGCTCTGATACCATTTGTAACGCCACGAGTCCGGACAACTGATCACTCGTCTGAACCCGGTGCGTTAAGATACGATCCACGATCCTGGCCGCTGCGCACTCTGATATTTAAATCCATCTGATAGGTCCATAATTAATCTGAAAAATATAATCAACAATTTGTGAGCTCGACAGCCCGCAAGTACCAACCATCAATCAATCAGAATCATAATCATGTGGAAAATAATACAGAATATGACATTCAGTCAATAAGCACAATCAAGAGACATGCATCACAAACAAAATACATGCATAACAATCTGGAACCTCATTCAAATTCGACCACATCCTGTGCTTCTGAAATCTATCAATCTGTCAGAGCACACATGGTAGCTTCACACTAACGACAGGCAGCCATTTCCTCTCTCGGGTGGCTCCACGCTGTCCGTTAGGCAGCTCTTTCCTAAGTGGCTCAGCCAGAAATATACATACAGTCACAGGACATGTCAACCGAAACACCACCATGCAATAATATGCATATCAATGAAATCAACATCGATACTCAGCATGCATGAAACTACGAATATCAAGAGAGACAGACATGATATGAAACTGAAGAATAACGAATCAGTACTTGCCTCAAAATCTCCATATTTTTCTTCTCAATATTCTTCTCAAAATTCCATCTTCTCCTAAAACCACACAATCATCCAACAATCTTAATTAGTCCATTAAGATATTAGATTATTACCTCAACTAAAAAATTCAGGATATTACATTCTACCCTCCTTAAAAGAAATTTCGTCCTCGAAATTTGATCTCAATACTGTCTCAATCCAAACAAAGCAATACAAATTTTTCAACTCATTATTTATCAAATCTAAAAACCTAACACCACTTATCGCTCATAATTAAGATAATCAATCCAACCAAATCCAAATTCACATTTGAACTCAAGTCCAAATATCTTTAAATTCATCTTTCATTATTTATTAATAATTTGGTAGCAAATCCAACTAAGTCAAAATTCACATTTAAATCAATAGTCAATACTTCTAAATCCAATTTCTCAAATTCCAATTCAATCAAATTTTTATTTCAAATCTAAATCCCGACTAATTCCGAGAATCGTATTGCTCTGATACCATTTGTAACGCCCCGAGTCCGGACAACTGATCACCCGTCCGAACCCGGTGCATTAAGATACGATCCACGATCCTGGCCGCTGCGCACTCTGATATTTAAATCCATCTGATAGGTCCATAATTAATCTGAAAAATATAATCAACAATTTGTGAGCTCGACAGCCCGCAAGTACCAACCATCAATCAATCAGAATCATAATCATGTGGAAAATAATACAGAATATGACATTCAGTCAATAAGCACAATCAAGAGACATGCATCACAAATAAAATACATGCATAACAATCTGGAACCTCATTCAAATTCGACCACATCCTGTGCTTCTGAAATCTATCAATCTGTCAGAGCACACATGGTAGCTTCACACTAACGACAGGCAGCCCTTTCCTCTCTCGGGTGGCTCCACGCTGTCCGTTAGGCAGCTCTTTCCTAAGTGGCTCAGCCAGAAATATACATACAGTCACAGGACATGTCAACCAAAACACCACCATGCAATAATATGCATATCAATGAAATCAACATCGATACTCAGCATGCATGAAACTACGAATATCAAGAGAGACAGACATGATATGAAACTGAAGAATAACGAATCAGTACTTGCCTCAAAATCTCCATATTTTTCTTCTCAATATTCTTCTCAAAATTCCATCTTCTCCTAAAACCACACAATCATCCAACAATCTTAATTAGTCCATTAAGATATTTGATTATTACCTCAACTAAAAAATTCAGGATATTACATCATCTCTGTTGACTCAAGATAATTAATCCTAACATGAAAAATTGTTAACAAATTTAGGCCAGCTCGATCGGTTATTAAATCTTTAGTTTGCCTAGATCAAGGATCACGTCTCAAAGAGTTTCCGATTAAATTAGAAAATATAAAAAATTCCAAATTTGTTCTTGCAAATAGTTGATTAGTAAGTAGATTAGTCCTTACAAATACTTAATTAGAAAGGAAGATTAGTTCTAATTACAAATACCAATCCCCTGACCTGAACTCTTGACATTGTCCCTCTTACGGATAAATATGACTAATTTGTACAAAAAAATTTGGAATTGTAATTTAGAATTTTGTCATGGGAGTTGACATTATGTATTAGGGTTAACAATAAATTCTTCAAGTGGAAGAAACCTAAAATAATATTGCAGAATTGTAGTGTCTTTGAGTTTTTGATTTACAATAAGATTATAAGGACAATCAATTATATTGTAAGCAAGTATATCTGAAAGTACTTAAGAAACTTAATTGCTAGTATTGTTCTTGATTTACAATAAGATTATAAAGACAATCAATTATATTGCTCTTCGGACTCTTCGAGGTCGTCATGATTACTTGTACATGTCTTTCATAGTATTGTTGTAATCATGTCTTTTGATAAACTATGTTGTATTTTGGTGCACCGACTGTTGATTTATATGACTAACATTCACATTGATGAGTTTTATCTGATGATCTCTTGGTTGTTTAAATTTTTAAATTTCTATTGTTTCGGGATGTTACAACTTGGTATCAGAGCGGTTGGTCCCTATGTGTGGCTCCCAAAGAAATCACCCCAGTGTAGTAGTGTTAGTTTGCACCTTACATTTAGCATGCATTCATGACTGATCTTGAGTTATTTCTCGCGTCAGATGCCTCTGTGACGTGTGAGGAACGCCACGAATGAGTGCAGTGCCAGTGATGCCACTGAGGGCGCTACCTGGGATAGGTTGGGAGAGTTCCTCGAACGTCAGGCGGCGAGGGCAGAGCGGACAGGGACAAGTGTGGAGCATGATCGCTTCATGAGGCAGCATCCGCCTAGTTTTGATGGCAGGAGTGACCCTGAGGCTGCTGAGGACTGGGTTTTTAAGATCCAGAGGATTTTCCGGGCGATTGGCTGTGTACCGGAGCGGATGGTGAACCTGGACACCTATGTGCTGGATGGAGAGAGCAAACTGGTGGAGGACCACATTTGCAGTGGTGTTTGCTGACCGAAATGACGTGAGCTGGGAGGAATTCCTTGAGGAGTTCAACCCGCAGTTCTTTCCGCAGCACGTCAGAGACATGAAGAATGAGGAGTTCTTGGCCCTCGAGCCGAAGGAGATATCCTTGACTAGCTACATCAGATGGTTAAACGTCATGAAGCGTTATTGTTCTGAGACTTACGTGACACCCGAGCAGAGAGAACGGAAGTTCATCAAAGGGTTGAGGAAGCAGCTCAGGTCGCGTGTGATTACCAGCATGCCGTAGACCCTGGCGGATGCGGTGAAGCATGCGGTTGTCATCGATCAGGGCTATTAGGAGAATTACCAGGAGGCGCGGAAGCTGCCAGTGAGCACGGGAGGACGTGTGATGCATTGCATACATTGCATCATATGTCGTTCATTTAGATTAACTTTATATCAATAAATGCTACTAAGGTATGTGTTTAGTCTTATTTACAGAACACAGGGACCAGAATGCAAATTACCCATATCCCGAGTATAAACGCGTGCAAAGGACTCATTTCTGTCATAAAGACCAAGTTCAAGATTATCGGGGTTCAAATTGAATTCATCCAAGCATAAAAGCAGTCAAAGACCCAATTAGAAAAAGGCCAGAAACTTAATTGCAAAAAGCCGAGGACCCGACTGCAAATTACGAGTACCAAAATATTATTTTGGAGAAAAATCAATTTGGATCTCCAAATATATGAAGAAATTAATTCGGAGCTCAAAAGAAAGGAAAGAAATCAATCCGGACGCACAAATGACAGCTAAATCATACCATAAACACACACGAAAAATCTGGATCAAATCTGATCCAGAATTGCGGCGTTTCCGCCGCACCCCTGTGGATCCGCGGGTCGCGCTTTTGTCCAGTTGCGTGTTGACGCGTGTACTTTCCTATTTTATACTTGGGTCCCTTGTATCGGCTATAAATAGCCCCGAGATTATGTTGTAAATGGAACCTTTTTATTCCATTCTTTAGCAATAAAATTCTGTTCGTTTATTTCGTGTTTTAGTTTTCTTTCGTAGTTTCTCTAGGACCCCTTCTCCTTCCCTCCACCCATGAGTTTCTAACCCTCTCCAAAGGGTGGGGGTGACAGATTTAGGGTGATGAGAAGAAGAATGATGTTATTATTTTAATTTCGTGTTAGTATATTTTGATTACTTGAGTTTATGTTGAGTCATATATCATGTAATGCTTTATAACTAATGTGATTTATTATAAGTTTCAGATTTCTCTAAACAAAACCCGATATCTAAACCTCCACCCACTGGACTCTCATCCATATTTGCTTTATTCTTAGTTTGTTTTTGTTGTTCTTGCTTTAGAAAATTAAAAATCCAAAATCTCAAACCAACCTTATTTCTCTCTCTTTCTTTCCTTAATCGAAAATCACAAAAATAACAATATCTCTCCCTCCTTGTGTTCGACCCGTACTTGTCACGTCTTCATTGACGCCGTGCACTTGCGGTATAAATAAAATTCTCATCAACGTGCAGTTGGGCGTTCCACTGGGAACCCGAGCAAGAGGCCCGGGTTGATGGAGGAGGAGCACACCAGTCTGGTGCGTACAGTACCTGCGAGAGATCTCATCCGGGTCAGTAGTGACCCCGGCATACAGGTGCATGCTTGGGATGCGGTCAGATGGGTCATTTTATCCGGGAGTGCCCGAGCAGGCTGGGCGAGACGAGCAGGAGGCCAGGACCACCGGTCTCAGGGAGGAGCGGAGGCAGCAGGTCCGTTGTTCCGCGGGACCAGGCCAGGAGAGCGGGGTGAGTCTTCACCGTCCGAGCTGAGGAGGCGAATGAGTACAACACTGTCGTGGAAGGTATCCTTGTCATTTCAGGTTTGGTTGCTCGTGTTTTATTTGATTGCAGCGCCACTCACGCCTTTATTTCGTAGAAGTTTGCTGGTGAGTTGGATCAGACCCCTGAGCTACTGACGGATTTGTTGGAAGTCAGTACGCCCATGGGTGAGGTGCGCACTGTGGGGAGCTTCCTCCCCGGCACCACAGTTGTTTCGGGAGACCATGATTTTCCGGCAGATCTGGTCTTACTACCGATGGAGGACTTCAACATCATACTGGGGATGGACTGGCTATCACAGTACGATGTGCGAGACTTTTGCCGTGAGAAGAAGATCCTTATTCTGAGGAAGGACGTGCCTGATGTGTTGATCAGAGCGACGACGAGTAGAGGAGGTCATCTGATTGTGTCTGCGGTTAAGGCACAGAGGCTGATGCATCAGGGTTGCATAGAGTTCGTGGCGACCTTGGTTGTTCCTGATCCTGAGACGAGGAGGTTGGAGGATATAGAGGTTGTACGAGAGTTCCCAGAGGTGTTTCCTGCATAGATTCCTCATTTACCGCCGCACCGAGAGATTGAGTTCGGTATTGAGTTGGTGGCTGGCACGACACCCCAGTCGAAGGCTCCGTATCGGATGGCACCTTCTGAGTTGACAGAGCTGAAGAAGCAGTTGCAGGAGTTGATGGACTCCGGGTTTATCCGACCGAGTGTCTCGCCATGGGGAGCGCTTGTGTTGTTCGTGAAGAAGAAGAATGGGTCATTGCGGATGTGCATCGACTACAGGATGTTGAATAAGGTTACCGTCAGGAACCAATACCCTTTGCCCAGGACTGATGATATATTTGATCAGTTGCAGACGACGAAAGTGTTCTCGAAGATTGATCTGCGTTCGGGTTATCACCAGTTTCGGATCAGAGAGGCAGATGTTCAGAAGACAGCCTTCAAGACGCGGTACAGGCACTCTGAGTTCTTGGTATTGCCGTTTGGACAAACGAATGCACCTGCAACATTCAAGGACATGATGAATAGAACCTTTCAGCCATACCTCGACAGTTTTGTTGTTGTCTTCGTGAATGACATCTTGGTGTACTCGCCCGACAGGGAGCAACACCGGGAGCACCTAAGGATTGTGCTTGGCATCTTGAGGGATCAACAACTCTATGCCAAGTACACGAAGTGGGAGGTTTGGTTGGATCAGGTGGCATTTCTGGGGCATATTGTGTCAGCGGATTGGATTTCAGTTGATCCGGTGAAGGTTGAGGTTGTGATTCAGTGGAGAGCCCCGACGAGCGTGACAGAGATTAGAAGCTTCGTAGGACTAGCTGGGTATTATAGACGATTCATTCAGGACTTCTCCAGACTTGCTTCGCCGTTGACAGCGTTGACGCAGGAGAGCGTCAAGTTCGTTTGGTCCCAGAAGTGTGATGACAGTTTTCAGGAATTGAAGAGGCGACTGACGACAGCCTCGATCTGACGCTACCGAGTTGTAGCGGAGGCTATGTGATTTACAGTGATGCGTTAGGGGTTGGCTTGGGATGTGTTCTGATGTAGCATGGGAAGGTGGTGGCGTACGCTTCGAGGCAGCTGAAGGTGCACGAGAAGACTACCATACTCATGATCTAGAGTTCGCAGCGATGGTTCACGCGTTGAAGACCTACCGGCATTATCTTTATGGAGAGCAATTTGAGTTTTTCACAGATCATCAGAGCCTGAAGTATTTATTCTCGCGGAAGGAGCTGAATATGAGGCAACGTAGATGACTCGAGTTCATTAAGGACTACGACTTCACCATCTCCTATCATCCGGTGTAGGCGAATTCGGTTGCAGATGCACTGAGCAGGAAGGTAAAGGTCAGTTGCAAGTTTATGCATTCAGGAGTGGAGGCTACTCAAGACATTGTCGGAGTGAGACCGTTCACAGAGGGCTCTGAGAGGGCAGTGATGGTCGGGCTTCAGATGGAGCCGCATACCGTCTCGCGAGTGGTGCAGGCTCAGCATGTTGATGAGGAGTTAGCTGGTCTGCTACAGTTGACTGCCAGAGATGGATCAGACTTCAGTATGGGGGTTGATGGTGGTCTAAGGCTCAGGAGTCGGATCTGGGTGCCGAAGGTCGATGGGCTGAGAGATGACATCATGGAGGAGGCACACCGAGCGAGATATATCATCCACCCTGGGAGTACGAAGATGTACAAGGACCTGCAGCGGAACTTCTGGTGGAAAGGAAGAAGAGAGATATTGCAGAGTTTATGGGTCGATGCTTAGTCTGTCAGCAGGTGAAGATTGAGCATCAGCGACCAACGGGACCGATGTAGTGTATTGAGCTTCCTGAGTGGAAGTAGGACCACGTGATGATGGATTTTGTCACGGGGCTGCCGAAGAAGAGGAGATATTACGATGTGATTTGGGTGATACTCGATCGACTGACCAAGTCGGCGCACTTCTTAGCGATCAGGACCACGTTGCCTAGGAGGGTCTAGCTAACTTGTACGTGGAGGAGATAGTCAGGCTTCACAGAGTTCCAATGAGCATCATCTCTCATCGAGATCCCAGATTTACATCCAGGTTTTGGGGGAGTCTGCAGCAGGCTTTGGGGACACGACTGAGGTTCAGTACAGCGTTTCACCCACAACAGATGGTCAGTCAGAGAGGACGATCTAGACCCTAGAGGATATGCTGAGAGCATGCACACTGGATTGGGCAGGACACTTGGATGAGAACCTGTCGTTGATAGAGTTCGCCTACAACAACAACTACCATTCGAGTATTGGGATGGCACCGTACGAGGCGTTGTACGGGAGGCCTTGCAGATCACTGGTGTGCTGGAGTGATGTGGGCGAGAGGCAGTTAATGAGGTTAGAGCTCGTGCAGATGTATGCAGAGATTGGCAACATCACAGAGGAGTTAGAAGAGTTATGTCGACAGACGCAGACGGGCGTTGAGCTTTGAGGTTGGCGACCATGTGTTTATGAAGATCTCCCCAGCTCGGGGAGTGATGAGGTTTGGGAAGAAGGGGAAGCTCAGTCTGAGGTATGTCGGGTTGTTTGAGATCCTAGACCGAGTCGAAGAGGTTGCCTACCGGATTGCATTGCCACCGCAGTTTCGGGTCTTCACAACGTCTTCCACGTATCGATGCTGAGGAAGTACGTTGCAGATCCAGCTCACATGATTGAGATTGCAATACCGGAGATGCAGCAGAACTTGTCGCTTGAGGAGAGGGCAGTTGAGATCGTTGATCGCATGGATCACCAGCTCAGGAGGAGGACCATTCCGATGGTGAAGGTCAGGTGGCAGCATCTCAGTGAACGCGAGGCCACTTGGGAGATCGAGGAGGAGGTTCAGAGGCAGTACCCAGAGTTATTCGGTGAGTTGCTTGTTGATTTCGGGATGAAATCCTTTTAAGGAGGGTGAATTGTTACGTCCCAAACCTTGCTTAAGGACTAATCCCTGGATTAGTGGGGGTTTTCATGGGGAAGGGAAGAGGAGGCGTGAATAGTGGTCGTTGGGTAGGATGATGGTGTAGGGGTGGTGAGGTGATGGGGGTGTGTTGGGGTTATACAAACATATATCTCTCTCTCTCATTTGCTCATCTCTCTCACTTCACTCTCTTCTCTTTTTCGGTGTCAGAGGTGGTGGCGGCGACTCTGGCGGGTGGTGTCGAGCATGATGTTGTGGAGGCACGGACGTGAGGTGCGTTGGTGCAGAGGTTGTTGTTGGGCATCGACGTTGAGCGGATTTCTGGCGCGCTCCGTCTACTTCTTGAGGTATGTCACCTTAGTAGTGTGATTTTGTTGTTCCCCACATTGGTGGGGAGTAGTTGTCGGTCGCAGGAGGTCAGAGACCTTGCCGGCGACGAGAGAACGACGTAAAATCCTCGATAGGCACGGGGTTGCTGTCGACCGGAGCCTTTGGGCGGTTGACTGGTTTTACTATTTTTCCCAACTTTAACCAACATCGGTCGAACAATGTCGTGCGGCGGTCGACCGGTTGCATGTATGCTGGTGGGTTGGAGACTTACTGTCACATTTCGGGCGACCGTCCTTTGCTTTTGGATCGACCGGAACTTAAGTGTACTTGACTTTTATGCTTGCTATTCGACCATTTTTGTTATATTGTTCGACCGTTTTATGACGTAGACTATTAGGTTGACCCTGGTAGTTTTCGGTCGACCGGGACCCCTGAGTCGGTCGACCGGAAGGACTTGTATGATTTTGACCAACTCCGGATTTTGACCGCGTATTCGGTTGACCCGTTTTAGATCGTTGTCCGACCAATTTGACTTAAGTAATGCGCACCTATTGGGAACGGTCGACTGGTTAGGCCTTTTCGGTTGACCGTTTGTGCGCAAAACTGAATTCCTGGTCCTTGTGTTGTGTCAACTCTGTCTATGAAAACCCGTGTCCTTGCTTAGAGCGTGAGCCAGAAGGTGAGGACGGGTACGTGCTCGTGCTCGTGCCGCCCAGGGACCGCCTTGTGGAAGAGCGTGAACACTTGGGTTGCGCCACCTTCGTGATGGACAGTGGTGTGACGAGTTGTTGCTTGACTCTCTGTAGAGTAGCAGAACTGAGAGATCACGGATCCCAATGCATGTTGATGCATGGCTCGTGGAGCATGATGACCCTGCAGACTACGGTCTGGACCCGTCCGATGTTGTGTCGGACGTATGTTGTACCGCCGAGGTTTTGGCCGGTGATGATGGTGCCGACGATGTTTCAGCTTGTGGTTGTACTGTCCGATGTTGTGTCGGTGATGCCGCCGATATTGTTCCGTCGATGATCCTCGATTGGGCACATATCTTGGGATGTTCACCGACCGGGCTACGACTCCGTCGAGGTGGTGTAGACCACGTGGTTCTTTGCGCGGAATTGCGGACGCTCCTCACCGATCCCTTTGGCTCGAGTAGTCGCATGTAGGGGGGGTGCGTCGCGTACTGTCCGTAAGACCGTATGTGTCTAAGGAAGGTTTCCGAGGGAGACTCGTTGTTGTTGCTGGACTGGTGTCCTTGTGACATGATGCATTGCATACATTGCATCATATGTCTTTCATTTAGATTAATTTTATATCAATAAATGCTACTAAAGTATGCGTTTAGTCTTATTTACATAATACAGGGACCTGAATGCAAATTACCTATATCCCAAGCATAAACACGTGCAAAAGACTCATTTCTATCATAAAGACCGGTTCAAGATTATCGGGATTCAAATTGAAGTCCATCCAAGCATAAAAGCATTCAAAGACCTAATTACAAAAAGGCCAGGGACTTAATTGCAAAAGCCGAGGACCCGACTGCAAATTACGAGTACCAAAAGATTATTTTGGAGAAGTTCTAAAGAAAAATTAATTTTGATCTCCATATATATGAAGAAATTAACTCGGATGTCCAAAGATATGCAATAATTAAATCGGACGCGCAAAGGACAGTTAAAACATACCATAAACACACAGGAAAAATTTGGATCGATTCCGAGCCAACAAGGTGGCGATTCCGCCGCACCTCATGTACAAAATGCGGCGATTCCGCCGCACAAAAGTCGATCTGTGCGGTCAAAATTTTTACCAATGCTGTATTGACGCGTGTACGTGCGTTTTATGTATTAGGATCCCCGGTGGAGGATATAAATAAGGCTGAATCATGTATTAACAGGGGCTCCTCTCCTCCTCTTCTTTTTAGCAATAAAATTCTGTTCTTTTATTTTTTGTTTTTAGTTTTCTTTTGTAGTTTCTCTAGGACCCCTTCTCCTTCCCTCCATCCATGAGTTTCTAATTCTCTCCAAAGGGTGGGGGTGACAGATTTAGGGTGATGAGAAGAAGAATTACGTTATTATTTTAATTTTGTGTTAGTATATTTTGACTACTTGAGTTTATGTTGAGTCATTTATCATGTAATGCTTTATAACTAATGTGATTTATTATAAGTTTCAGAATTCTCTAAACAAAACCCGATATCTAATCCCCCACACGCTGTACTCTCATCCATATTTCTTTTCTTTTCTTTTTAGTTTTCTTTCTTTTGTTGTTCTTGCTTTAGATAATTAAAAAATCAAAAATCTCAAACCAACCATATTTCTCTCTCTTTCTTCCTTAATTCAAAAATCACAAAAATAACAATATCTCTCCCTCCTTGTGTTCGACCCGTACTCATTAAGTTTTTGGCGCCGTTGCCGGGGAGGCGACGAAGATTTTGTTTATTTTTTGTGATTTCGATTCTATCCTGTTTATCGTGTGCGCGATCTAACAATTTGGGTTTGCGTTTCAGGAGACAACAGAGTGCGCGGCGAAATCCGGGCACAGTTGGAGCAAGAAGGGCGGCGGAATCGCCGCACATCAAGAAGAACCTGTTGCGGATTCGCCGCACGTTTGAAGCATATGGGCTTCAATTTTTTCTGAGGTCATCTCCATCTCTTGGTGTATGCGTGGGCATCTGGGAATTTTTGAGAGCGGGTGGCGAACCCGTCTGAGCATTGCGGAGGTAACTTTTCTTGTCTTTCTCGTAAAATCTTAATTTTCGAAAAGTTCCTTTTCGTAGAACTGCACGTGTTAGGGCAAAATTCCATAATTGGCAATAATTCAACTCTGACCTAAAAATTGGCAAAATTAGAAGGACTTAGTGCATGCATCATATAGTGTTTTGTTTGCATTATTCTTGCTAAATTCTTGCAAATTAATTCTTGTTGAAGAATGCTGGAGGCAAGGTACGTGCGCGTTTTTTTATCGATTGCATTTAAGCATATAATCTAGTTTGCATACAACCTTGCAATTGTCCTCCACTAAAAAGACCAATGTTTGACTATCTTTGCTAGATTTAAATTAAACTATCTTAAGGGCAGTTCCATACGAAAAGATACGGTGGGGATTTCATCACCCTTTCGTGGCCCACAAATCACAATCCTAAAGTGTCACCCAAGCCTTAAATTAAAATCAATTAGACATTGACCCTTAAGGATTCAGACTCAATTAAGGAGAAGATTGGTTTGACTTGCTATGACCTGAAGCTGATCGAATTTAATTTGGTGTCTAGAAAGTCTTTTTGCGTTGACGTAAGTCTTCCAAGCGAAGTGGTTGTCTAATTGGCACCGACTCTGTCGGAAGCGCCCCCACTAGCTATACACTGCCTCGCCAATTTGGTTTGATTAGTGAGGGAGGTGAATCAAGCGAATCAATTCGACTCAACCAGTTAGGAGTCGTCTAGATTTAAGCGACATTAGGACATTAGGTCTAGGATTGTTTGAACCGTGCTTGTTTAGGAATCTTCTGACCAACCCTCTTATCTATCTTTTAGAGTTAAGTTTCCTTCTCCTCTGAGTCATCTTCTTCTCACCTTCTTCTACGTTATAGTCTCCTTCCCTTTACACTCTCTGGTAGCATTTTTAGGGTCGACTCGAGCACTTTTTACGAGTTTAGCCTCGTGGTGGTGAGAGTAGTCGACTCTAGAGTTCTTTGTGAAGATGGATGGTTACATGGGCGACCATCCATATCATTGTTGGGACCAGGCCAATTCGTCCTGGTATTCCGGACCCATGCAACCTGGGGTGGCTCAGACGAACACCTCGTATGGTTTGGATAATCCTAATTGTGTGACTGAGCAATCTTCATATTGGGGTAACATGAGAGAGGCACCGACTGCTAGACCACAATCTAGTTATGTTGGATCATATGATGGTCGACAAACTGAGACATTACAACAAACTTTGGCCTCCTTCATGCGTAGGACAAACAACATGAGTGCATCGGTGGCTCCAGTAGTCGTACCGTGCGACTGTTATGGGTTGAGTGGTATGTGCTCAGGGAATGCCCTTATGTTCCCCAGAGCCTGAGTATGAGCATATTTTTTCCCAAAATGCTCAATATGACTATTACGCATCCGCGTACAACCCGAGAGTGATGGATTCGTGGAGAGACAATTCATATCCAAATTCTTATACTTCATTTTCACCTCAGTATCCTCCTCCCGAATACCCAGAATTCTACCAACACCCCACTTCAAATCATTGGACTTATTCTCATCCCACCAACACCCAACCTCAAAATTTCTCAAGCTCTGACTTGAACCTCATAGTTGACCGCATACTTGATTCCCTGGAACAAACTTTCCTTACGTTCATGGAAACCACTCAACAGTCCGTACAAAATATGGTACTGCAATTGAGTCAAATGTCGCAGCAATTACGTAAACGTGAGGAGAGTAACTTTTCTTGTCAACATGAGGATTCATCTTTTGATATCGAACCACCACCACATCCACAAATTCAAAGCACAATCTTTCAAAGTCAAACTCCTTGTCAGTCTGAAGGACTTGGGGTTTCAATTTCACGATCACTTAGTGGAGGATTCGATACACATTGAGAATAACATGGACCAATTTCATCATGAGTCGGCACAGGATTGTGCCTTATCTTCTTGTCCCATGGCCCTTGAGCCACATGATCTTCCTGTTGTGCCTCTTAAGGACTCACCTCTGGTGGAGCAAGAGCTCCCTAGCACCCTCAATTTCAAACAACCTGATGAGAGTTTGCCTCTCACTATTGTTCCTGATCATCTTGGAAATGATGGAACATCAAACAACTTCATTGCTCATGAGGGTATTAGGAGTTCCTTGGAGGATACCTTGGGTATGAGACCCATTTTTTGTTCGCCTGGTGAGTCAGACTTGCCTAACAAGGCTCTTGACCTCGCTCCGACGCACCAGCCAATTGGTTGGAGAGTTTGGATTGACGATCATAACTTCAGCACCGCAACAGGAGAAACTCTTCTTCTGTTATCCCTTATTTCCCAAACTCTCGAGAGGTTCAATCTCTTTCAGTTTGATCCTTTGAATAAGACGCATTTGCGTCCAATTCATGAACCTCTCATTTTATCAGATGCTCTTTGTGAAGGGGGCCCACGCATGCGTATTCTGGCCCCGCATGGTGTCATGTTCCCTTTCCAAGTGCATTGACCCACTTTAGGTTCCCATTTGATGTCATTTGACAAATGAAGATGGGAACTTATGTTTGTACATAATTTTATATATTAAAAAAATTACAATAAAAGACTCCTTCAGTGAGCATCGTTTGTGTGGGCTCCAACCCTTGAGTATTTGGGCCTCATTTGTTTCCCGTATTTGAATCACTTCTTTAGCATCTCACAGGTTTTGAGGGAATTTGGGTTTTGTCCATCAACATAGACATGAACTTTCCTTTGTACTTCACGTTGGTGAGATCTTTCCTTTTTCATGCATAAATCCATGTTGTATCTTGCTCACATTCATTGAAGACAATGCAAGATTTAGGTGTGGGGGGGGGGGGGGGGGGGTGTTTATCTATCTATATATTCTGTTTTAAAAAAATATATATCAATATTCCATGACATAGCATAAGATTGAACTGCCAAAACCCGTGTACAAAATGCATTGAGTTTTTGTTCCTTATTATATAGTTCTGCTTGTAGAAATTATGACATAAATCTAAGTTCCAAAGAAATAACCCATTACCCTGTAAGACATGTATGCACTTAAATTGGATGAATCAAATCTTTGAAGTGGTTGATAAAAAAGCAGAGATTGAGGAAAATATACCGGGAAGTGTGGACTTCTAATAGCAATTAAGCCTTGAGGAAAATAAAAGGGGAATAAAAGTGTGGAAAGCACATCTTGCAAAATGATTACAAAAGCCTAAGCCTTCGAGTCACTGGTCCGTAGGGGTATCTTAAAACCCGATAACTTGAGTCTGCCAGCTCGGGATTATCGATCAAACTCGCTACATGAATGCAAAAAGGGTAAAAGTGTCAGAAAAAGCAAATGTGTGTTGAATCACGGAAAAAGAAGAAAAACTATACTTTAAGATACTCAAGACCCAAAGTTAAAAGAATGATCCATGTCATGGTTGATCCGAATGATACTTCACCACCAGAGGAAGCGTGCAAAATAATTTAAGCGATAACATGTGTAGAAGGGTTAATGGTGTGAATATTGGAGGAATGAAGACCAAGTCAGAATTCTTATGAGTTAGATTTATATAATGGGTATGCAAGAATTCTAAGTGAGATGTATAAGGTTGAGGTGGCGATATTGAGAGTTATTAATGAAATGTTGAATTAAGACTTTGTGGGTGTGTCAACTGAAAACCCTCGCGAGACAAAACTCGTCCTCTAAGGAAACTTGGGGGTTTAAAGGCTTGTTGCACATGCTAAGTGCAACCGTGATTTCTACGAAAGTGAGTTAGGATTTCCCTGTTTTCATTTTTCTTATATTCTGTTTTGCTAGGGACTATCAAAAATCTAGGTATGGGGGTATTTGATGCATTGGATACATTGCATCATTTGCCTTTCATTTAGATTAATTTTATATCAATAAATGCTACTAAGGTATGTGTTTAGTCTTATTTACATAATACAGGGACCTGAATGAAAATTACCCATATCCAGAGCATAAACACGTGCAAAAGACTCATTTCTATCATAAAGACCGGTTCAAGATTATCGGGATTCAAATTGAAGTTCATCCAAGCATAAAAGCATTCATAGACCTAATTACAAAAAGGTCAGAGACTTAATTGCAAAAGTCGAGGACCCGATTGCAAATTACGAGTACCAAAAGATTATTGTGGAGAAGTTCTAAAGAAAAATCAATTTTGATCTCCAAATATAAGAAGAAATTAACTCGTATGTCCAAAGATATGCAATAATTAATTCGGACGCGCAAAAGACAGCTAAAACATACCATAAACACATACGAAATATCTGGATCGATTACGAGCAAAAAATGTGGCGATTCCGCCGCACCTCATGTACAAAATGCGGCGATTCTGCCGCACAAAAGTCGATCCGTGCGCTCAAATTTTTACCAATGTTGTATTGACGCGTGTACGTGCGTTTTATGTATTAGGATCCCCGGTTGAGGCTGTAAATAAGGCTGAATCATGTATTAAAAGGGGCTCCTCTCCTCCCCTTCTTTTTAGCAATAAAATTCTGTTCTTTTATTTTTTTGTTTTTAGTTTTCTTTTGTAGTTTCTCTAGGACCCCTTCTCCTTCCCTCCATCCATGAGTTTCTAACTCTCTCCAAAGGGTGGGGGTGACGGATTTAGGGTGATGAGAAGAAGAATTACGTTATTATTTTAATTTCGTGTTAGTATATTTTGATTACTTGAGTTTATGTTGAGTCATTTATCATGTAATGATTTATAACTAATGTGATTTATTATAAGTTTCAGAATTCTCTAAACAAAACCCGATATCTAATCCCCCACCCGCTGGACTCTCATCCATATTTGTTTTCTTTTCTTTTTAGTTTTTTTTCTTTTGTTGTTCTTGCTTTAGATAATTAAAAAACCAAAAATCTCAAACCTACTATATTTCTCTCCCTTTCTTCCTTAATTCGAAAATCACAAAAATAACAATATCTCTCCCTCCTTATGTTCGACTCGTACTCGCCACGTCTTCATTGACGCCGTGCACTTGCGGTATAAATAAAATTCTCATCATGACCCATGAGGGTCCTTGTGTTGTTGGACTGAGGTCATGTTTACCTTTGGAGGGATTTGATGCATTGCAGATGTTGATATGACATGCTACTAGTATGATAGGTTCGTTTACCGTACTGTTGCATTCATATAGGCGAGCTGGGCATACGGGGTTTCCTAATGGAAACTCAAGCATCGTTGTTTGATTCATGTTTCAGGACCGTAGTGAAGGATTTCATGTTTAATTGTGCATGTATATTTTTCGAATTTTTATGCATAATAAGGATCAATTACAATTTTCTACGATTTATTTCATGCATG
Organism: Triglochin maritima; assembly: GCA_963682175.1. Taxonomy (NCBI): domain Eukaryota; kingdom Viridiplantae; phylum Streptophyta; class Magnoliopsida; order Alismatales; family Juncaginaceae; genus Triglochin; species Triglochin maritima. The sequence goes on along the minus strand of OY821781.1, from coordinate 36,148,154 downwards.
CATCGGTTTGTTTTAATAACTAGTTTTAAAAACTCATTAAAACAAACATGGGCTCCGAAATTCATACCTAGAAGTTCTCTAAAACTTCTTGATGATCCGGAGATGCTGAAGAAGACGATCGTCGCTTCCCGTTGCGCTGGATGCCTCCGAGTGTTCACCGAAACCCTAAACAAGGTTGGAGAGAAAGGAGCTACCCAATCAATCTCCAAACAAGCTTAGAATCTAGCTACAAACCCCTTTCCTTAATCTCTGAGATTTCTCCTTCCAAAGACTTAGAAAACTAAGAGAATTTTCGTGGATTTTTGTGGTGAATTAGGAGAGAAAATATTTAGCAAACTTCTTGTAACATAATTAAGGAGAATAAGGACCTATTTATAGGTTCCAATCTTACTCTCAATCATGGCTATTCTTAAGCCACGAATTCTTGACATTTTCTCTCACAAACTAATTCCATAATGCATTACATGCACCCACAAAACGTTTGACCAAGTTTGGAGCTAATCCAACCATTGATAAAATTAATCTCTTAATTATCAAAGGCAGAAAATCGATCGGGACTCGGTCTACCGAGACATACTCGGTTAACCGAATATGTCACGTTCGGATTTCCGTGCACTTGACGGATGACCGATTCCAAAGGAGAAAAATTCTTCTTTAACCGTTCGGACGAATTCGCGTTTTTGACCGAGTGCCATTCGGTTAACAGAAAATATCGGAACTGGACATTGTTCGGTCGACCGTGTCTGGTTCGGTATACCGACCCAGAGTTCCAGGCACTTTGGTCAAGTTCGGTCAATCAACTTGACCATCCGTTCCACGTTCGGTTGACCGATCCAGAGATCCTTCGGTCGACTGAACCTTAACGAATTACCGGACTTCTACCCGATTTTACCTTTTCAAATTTTGGATCTATTTCCAACAAAATTTGAACTTTAGGGGTTTCAGCAACTTCACAACTTATGCAATATATTATCCTATGCAATAATAAATTATTGCACCCCATAATATATGCATCTCATATGAATTTATCATGATTCTAGTTATGTTATATATAACATAATTAATTTTACTTGTTCACCACATGTGTCATATTTTCTATAAGAAACCCGACACATCATATGAACCAAAAATCTAGCTTCTTGTTTCCCGGTTTTTGCGGTGTGACTTATGGGAGGATCTAGACTAAGTTGACAGTGATATTAAGAGCTTAATATCACAAGCTATAAGCGGTATCTAGCTACACATTATAGCTCTCAATTAGTTAGATGTCTTAATTCCACTCGAACCAAAACCCGATCCATTTAGTGATAGAGTGCACCACTAGTGTCCGTCCCTTGCCTCATGATATTAAGAATACACACAAAGTAGTATTGTGTCATCTTTGTATTAGTATTCATTTCTTGATCTCTTTAAGCTAGTTATAAATATGTGACTTAACTCAAATCACATTGTGCACATTATAACTTTGCTTTATCAAGGGGCTCACTAATATCATCACTCAATTAAGAGGGGCAATGATAATCTTTCGACTAACTATCTTCTCCAACAAAAGTTGTACTTAACCAACCAATGTCTTTACACTACACTTATTGATAGCTCAAGACACTAATCTAATTAAGTATTACTTAAGTGATTGGATATAAGTCTCATATCAAAGGACCGAAGACACAGTAAAATATTAATGACATAGAAACACATTTCTATAATATTTTACTTATTAGGTCTATTCAGTATACAAAAGTAATATTTTTCCTCTTTTGCATACCGGTGTCGTCACTCACTTGTTGAGCTACAATGATCTATGACCAACACGACAATCTTAACTCGGTAATTAATGTCACATGTTAGTTACCATGATTGTGAATATCTTTTGTTTTATGTAAACCAATATGTTTAGAGCTCTACGGTTAAGGACCAAGAGTCTCTTCCTTAACACTTCTAAAAGACGAATAACATAAACAAGGAACAAAATGATTTCTCATTCAATTCATAATAATTGACATTTAAAAGTAAAACTTTTAGAACACATTCCCTTCACGTAGTAGTTATGTCGGGTAGTGACAGCGGGCACACACATTTTGGGGTGAGGATCCTCTTCGGACTCTTCGAGGTCGTCTTGATTAGTTGTACCTTTCTTTGATAGCATTGTTGTAGTCATGTCTTTTGACAAACTCTGTTGTATGTTGGTGCACCGACTGTTGATTATATGAGTAACATTCACGTTGATGAGTTTTATCTGATAATCTCTAGGTTGTTTAAATTTTTAAATTTCCGTTGTTTCGGGATGTTACAACTTATTTTACACACACATATATAATATAAATATATTTTATATATTACATAACATATATATATATATATAATATATAGGGTTAATTACATTTTGCCCCCCTGAACTATGCATTGATATCACTTTGCCCTCCTGAACTTTCAAAGTTAACAATTACCTCCCCTGAACTTTAATTTTGTAACACTTTGCCCCCTTGAACTTCAAAAACTCATTATTTAACACACATTCGACGGGTTTTTTTCCTAATTTTTTTGTTGTATCCCTAATACACTCCTAAACCTATATTTACGTGAAAGTTTGGATCCAAACGGAGGTCGGATATTGTTGGAATTTGGGTCGAATTGAGTGTCAAACCGACCGAAATTCCAACCATATCCGACCTCCGTTTCGATCCAAACTTTCATGTAAATATAGGTTTAGGAGTGTATTAGGGATACGACAAAAACAATTAGGAAACAAAACGTCGAATGTGTGTTAAATAATGAGTTTTTGAAGTTTAAGGGGGCAAAGTGTTACAAAATTAAAGTTTAGGGGAGGTAACTGTTAACTTTGAAAGTTCAGGGGGGCAAAGTGATACCAAGACATACTTCAGGGGGGTAAACTATAATTAACCCTAATATATAACATAATTACTATACATACATCGTAGCCATCTATATTCTATAATATATATAATTTATTGTTTAGTATTTAGTAGAACAAATTGGGGGGAAATTCAAGATCTAATCCATAATATTAGCTTTCATTTTTTTGTAATTGAAACAACATCTCAAAATTAAACTCAAGACTTGGAAAGTGTAATTTGTGTATACATTTGCTTTTGAGACTTGGTATAATTATTTTTCCCTTGAACTCAAATGATTTTTAATAAAGACATTTTATAAAATTTCTCCAATATAATCATTGAATTACTATTTGCATTGTATTAAATTAATGAAGTTGGTTTAACGAAATTAATCTCCACAATCCATTTGAGATGGATACAAAAAAATGGGCCTCTCCCATTCACCAAGAATTAGAAACGATCTAGGTCGGTGGAAATACGTTAAAATTACATTTAGATAATTTCATTTCGAGTTTATAAGGACATGGGTCAACTTTTAGTTACGTGGGTGGATATATGTACAAATAATGGTCCAAAACCGAAAGGACATGAGTTTATGTGCGTGGACATGAGTTTATAAGGACAAAACCGAGTTTTTTAAATAAGAAACAAAAAACTGGACCGGACCGAAATTCTGACCGGTTCCAACCGTCCGGACCGGACCCGGATCCTGCACAGCCCTACCTACATTAATTACATATGACATCTGCTTTAACAAAATTAGATCCTATAGCTACTGTATCCACATTTTTTCAACTAATGTCGAAATCTTACTAATACTGGAGAAAGTTAGAAATTAAATTACTTCTTTTCTGTTGGAGAATTGAAGTGAGAAGACAACTTCAGTCTGAAGTGAATGTATGAATTGATGTCAGCACATGTCAATATATATACACACAAAACTTCACCGATTTACAGAAACCTGAATTCTACTGTAGATTTTGTTACCTTTGTCTTGTAAGAACCACAGACATGTTTCCAAAATAGTGGTCCTTAATTTGCCAGCCTGTAACTAACACATTTCTGAACTTTTGATTGATATGCCATAGGTTGATCTGAATTTCAATTTCAAATCCACGTCAGTTAGTGAATCTCTGCCTTCTTTATCTACCTTTTGAAGTGTGTATATATATAATAACTTAAAATCTTGAAGAAAATTAAGTATGTGCTAAATCGCTTGAGAATCCAAGGGAACGAAAAGTGGAAGGATGAAATTTAAACATTGAAGTTCAACTGTGAAAAATGTTGTTACAATTTTATTTAACAAATATAACAATTATTTTGAATAACTGCACTATTACAAATGTTCTAATCAAATGTCAGAAGCATGCTAATCAAATGTCAGAAGCACCGATAGGCAATAGGCAAATAAATCAGACCTAGTAAGAGCACAAATAACAGCGCCCGGGCTACCCCAGGCGTCCTGCACTCTCTCTCTGCCACGTCAGCTCACCCAACCCAACCAAAAAACCCATTACCCATGCCCAGGTTACCCCACCCACCCTACACTCTCTTTCATCCACATCATTTCTTAATTAAACAAATTTAATTCTCACACATCATTTAACAAAATACATTTTATATAAATCTAATTCTAATTACATTATAATTCTATTTTAACTCGAAATATTGTTAATAATTACTGGTAAATCACGAAATTATTATTAAATATTACGGAGCCACGTTACATTTAAGACAAACTGAAATAGGAAATATTACACTCAAAGTTAAGAAACAACAGTACATATTACATAAACTAAAATTTCAAATACTACATTACCAACTACGTTAACCGATTTTCAAACCGCTCCTCGTCCGTAGCGTTGCCATATATGCTCAATTAAATCGTCTTTCAGATCCAAATGTTGGTTCCTGTCACGCACTCGATCTTGATTGACAAAAAACTCGTGAATATCCGCTATACGATCGGTCGAATACGACGTTTCATCAGCTGAAGTTCCAGGACGATCTTCCATAAATTCGCGAATATCTCCAAAATTAGCATAGCAGTCGCGTTCGTCCTCCACTATCATGTTATGCATGATGATACAAGTTGTCATTATTTTGGACAGAACGTCCTTGCTCCAAGCAAGAGCCGGGTTTCTGATGATCGCGAACCTCGCTTGCAACACTCCGAAAGCGCGTTCAACATGTTTACGCGTTGCCTCCTGCACTTCAGCAAACAATCTGTGCTTCGGGGGTGAGGGTGAAGGATGGATTGGATGAAGGCCGCCCACTGTGGATAAATACCATCAGTAAGATAGTATCCCATATCATATTGAACACCATTTACCTCATAATTAACAGGTGGTGCTCGACCTTCTAGTATGTCGTCGAAAACCGAAGATTGTTGCAGGACGTTCAAGTCATTGCATGAACCCGGTATTCCGAAGAAGGAGTGTCAGATCCATAAGTCGTACGATGCCACCGCCTCAAGGATCAGAGTTGCTTTCCCAGCACGCCCTTGATGTTGTCCCTTCCAAGCAGCTGGGCAGTTTTTCCACTCCCAGTGCATACAATCGATACTCCCCATCATACCTGGAAACCCACGTTGCTCACCAACGTAACGTAGGCGTGCCAAGTCAGTTGCAGTTGGCCGACGTAAATACTCAGGGCCGAAGATGCGAATAACACCTTCACAGAATTTGAGGAGAGCATTTCTGGATGTTGCCGCACTCATTCGTAGGTACTCATCGATCCCATCAGCGGCAACGCCATATGCTAGCATTCGCATTGCTGCCGTACTTTTTTGTAGACCGAAGATGCTCATCCTACCAGTTGCGTCCGGTGTTCGTTGGAAGAAGAGATGCTTCGATGGCATTGTGGATGCGCAGGAAGACATGCTTTCTCATCCGAAATCTTGTCCTGAAAAGAGTATCAGAATACACAGGGTTGTCAGAGAAATAATCGTCTACAAGGCGTCTGTAACCTAGTTCACGATCTCTATCTGGGTTCGTCGTTCTCCTTCGACGCTGCTTAGGACGTGTAGTCCTTTCGTAAACAACCTGTCCGACTAATTCAATAGCACGGTCCATTAGATTTAATGTCTCATTCCAGTTATCATCGTCGGATTGACGGGAGTTTAAACTATTATCCGACATTGATGAGAGAAGAAGTTAACAAGTTGAGAAGTTAAGGAAATGTGAGGAATCAGGAGATAGATAGATGTATTTATAGTTTGGAGGGTTTGGATGTATTTGTTGCACTGTTCACGCGTGATTGCACAGTTTACTCTTTGGAAGCGTGATTAAAGTGCACGCGTGATTGCAAAGAGTGCACGCGTGATTGAAAACAGTGCACGCGTGATTGAAACAGTGCACCCGTGATTAAATACTGCACCCGTGATTAAACAGTGTATTGGTTCTGGAAATTTCTTAATTTTAATCACTTACAAAAAATTATTACCCCACATTTATTACAAATACCCAATCCATTAATAAAAAAACCTAAACTAAATAAATTTTAAAAAAAATTAACCAATGGGAGGGGGACACGTGTCCCCCTCCCTTGGGCGCCCGGGCGTCTGCCCGGGACGCCCAACGCCCGGGCACGTGCCCGGGCGGGCGCCCCACGGGCGCCCCGCCTGTTATCGGGGGTGCGCCCGGGCGCCCGACCAGTGCGCCCGGGCGGGGCACCCCCGTTAAGGGTGCCCTAATGTTTTGTCTTCCCACGTCAAAATTCATGTGAACAATGTTTGTAGCTTTAACTCCAACTCTTTTAAATCCTTTCCTTCATTCTTTGGAATTTAAATGCTACAGAGGCAATAAATGGAAGTGTTTGGGCAACGATGATTTTTACAGTTACTATGAAATTGTAAGTTTTTTTGAACTATTTGTCGACTTCAACTAATTTCATATACAACACAATTTTTGGGACATGATGTCTGCTTTTAACCAACGCTTAGGAATCGCCCATGCATAGGACACAAATAAGCTGAAATTTCAGATACATATGATTCTTAAATTTCTCGATATAACTCATTTCAAAACATGTACAACTTTCTCTTGTAAAACAGAGAGGCGGCTAATACTTAAAAGATAAATCCTTCTATATAACGTTAAAGGAAAAGTCAATTGTGATTAGTTTAATTAGTGGATCCCAAGTGCTACAGAGAAATCAGTAGTAGAGATGGAATTCTATAGACAGCGGCGGATCCGGAAAATGAACATAAGTTGGGAACCATTGACCTAATATCAATTTAAGGACAAGGGCAATATAAGATTATTTCTTTTCAAAATTAAAATTAACTACGACCTTAGAAAATGATATTTATTTAATACAAATTAATTTTTTATATTTTTAAAATATAAAATATTTTTAGGTTTTATTGGGTGGTTAATTATATGAAAACTTTGTATAAAATAAAGAAAGAGAAAAACTCTAGTAGATGGAAAACTGTTAGAACCTAATACTTGGTTTTGTGGCTAATCAGGTTTAGAGGTTGCTAATGTGGTCTAGGGAGGGTTTGATGTGGAGGATGGTGATCGGTGGTTGGTGAGGTGGTGAGTTTAAAAGGAAACTAAAACTCTCTCTCTCTCACTCACATCTCTCTCTCTCTCAGCTCTGAGCTCCGACGGGAAGACGACAAGGAAGGCAGTGATCGGTACGTATGGGTTTGGTTGTGAGGTGAGTAGGTTCTTAAGCCAACCCATCTCACTCGCATTTCTTCTCTCTCTCTCAAACATGTCTCCCTCGCAACATTTTGAGGTGGTGGAGTGGACGAAGAAGAGGAGGAGGTTTCACCGAGTTTATCGAGTGTTGGTGATCGTCGGTTGCTCGCGCGGGAGGTTGCCGGAGTTGAGCTTTTGCGAGGAAGCGCTGTCGAGGTTCTTCGAAGGTTTCTTCAAACCTTCACGGTATGTCAAACGTCGCTTTTAGACTCACTTATGTTGTGTGAGTGTTTGTGAAGTCGACGATAGGATGAAAGGCTCGTCGCAGGTAAACGTGCAACAGATTTGTCTGCTGGAATGGTCGACTGGCTAGTGCAATGGTCGACCGTTTCTAGTGAGATTGTCGGTTTTTACCTCACGTCGGTCGAACGATGTCTCTGAGCGGTCGACCGGTGGTGCGTTAGAGGCAAGTCCTGGAAGTTTTCAGTCGACCGACCCACCTTTGTCATTCGACCGAATGCACTGTTGTAGGCCGGTTGGAGGCGTGACCATCTAAACGGTCGACCTCCTGTTGACTTGTTCGACCGATCGTACATGTAGCTAAGTCGATTGGAGCCTAGCCATCTGAACGATCGCTCGTTGATTTCGTTCGACTGATGACTTATGCTGAATCAAACCTTGTTCGACTGGTGTGATGTGGTTCGACCGGTGTGACTTGGTGAGAATGTAGGAGTCCATTGAAGTTTCCGATCGACCGGGTCCCTTTTGTCATTCGACCGTTGGGACATTCATTTTGTTGGTGTTGTGGCGTAGACCCTTTTTGCGGTCGACCGCCTGAAGTGTGTGGTTCGACCGTTTTGTCGTTTTGTTAGTTGAACCTGGGAGGTGACCTTCTAAACGGTCGATCGGTCCCTGACTTTGGTTCGACCGATTGTTGTGATGTTGTTGGTGTTGTGGCGTAGACCTTCTAATCGGTCGACCAGGATTCTTGGTTCGATCGACCATTATTGCTCTGTTTTGCACATGTGTGATGCATTTGGCGTGGTCGTCCTTGTGAGGTGAGTTGGTGTCGATGTTCTTTCGACAAGTGTGCTTGGTGAGCACGGGTGTTGTGGCGGTTGGGTGAAAAAGCCCTAGAGCCTCGTAGTGCGTTCGGGTTGGGTGAAAGAGCCCTGGAGCCCAAACAAGGACCGTGTGATAGGAGTTGGGTGAAAAAATCCTAGAGCTCTGGTCTTGTCGTGGTAGCTGTGGTTGGATGAAAAAGCCCTAGAGCTCAGCTTGGCGACGTTGAGAGTCTACTGTGGTTGGCTGGAAAAGCCTTGGAGCCCAGCCTTGTGTTTATACTTTTTTTGTGGATAGGATTGCATGCTAGGTTGTATTTGTTTCATATATATGTTTGGTGTTTGCCATACGGGGAAACTCATGCATTGTTGCATGTTTACCTTTCAGGCAGTGACCGGCGATTGGGGGTGGGGACCGAGGAGAGGCTCACCGTGACCAGATCCTATTTTCTCTCAGTTTGAGGTCGGAGTGATTACTTGTATATTTTGTGTAGCCTTTTGATGTGATCACGCTTTTGAAATACTCGGATATATATTATATATATATATATATGTTGGTGCACTTGTTTCCTTGTATCTTGAGTAATATACTCTAGTTGATTGTATGTTTTGAAAGTTTTAAAATTTCCGTTGTTTGACGATGTTACAAAAATAGTAGTTACTTGAAACAAGTTAATATTTATATTTTTAAAGCATGGACAACACCGTTACAATCTATTGGGTGGTCGTATGAAAATAAATAAAGAACCCTAGCTACGCTAGCACTACCTGCGAAACTTACTGTTATGTCCTAATCCTTTACTAATTGGGTTTTATTGTGTTTAGGTGGAGGATTAGTGGAGATTGAGATGGAGGGTTGAGATTGAAGGAAGGAGTTGTGGTGGATGGTGGAGATTGTAGGAGGAGAGGTATAGGTTGGGTTGATTCTCTCTCTCTCCCTCACTCGTTTTTCTCACTCCCTCTCTCTCACGCGTGCCTCTCTCTCTCAATCCCTTTTCGTCCAGCTGAGGAAGACGTGGGGGCGAGGCCGGCGAAGCGCGGAGGAGCTCTGGTGATCGCCGGAGTTGAGGTGATTGCGTTCGAGGAGTTCGTCGGTGGAAAAGAGATTTGCGAGGAAGCGCTCGCCGGGATTCTTCAAAGGCTTCTTCAAGCCTTAAGGTATGCCAAGCTCTAGTGTAGATCTCCTTTTAGCCTTAGCGAGGGTTGGAGTGGCCGACGGTAGGCCGGAAGGCTCGTCGAGATCCTTGCAGCAGCTTTTCTGCTCTGCAACGGTCGACCGGCGGGATGGCGTGGTCGACCGGTCGTAGTGTGTTTTGGGCGCAAAACCCTTGCACCGGTCGAACGATACTCTTCGAGTGGTCGACCGGTGGTACGTTTTACCAGGGGAAAAAGGCTCTGCGTGTTTTCGGTCGAACGGGTCCCCTTTGCCGGTCGACCGAAAAGCACTGTTGTAGGACGGTTGGGGGCGTTGACCATCTAAACGGTCGACCGCTCGTTGACTTCGTCCGACCGACGTTTAAGTTAACTTATTGGCCGGTCGACCGGAAGTGTGGTTTCGGTCGACCGTGTAGTGCGGTTTTGTTGGGGGAGTTTCCTGGATGTTTTCGGTCGACTGTGATTGGTGAGTCGTTCGACCGTTGGTGCCTTTTGAGCAAGAGAGGATTTTCCCTGTTGGATTTCGGTCGAACGGGGCCCCTTTGCCGTTCGACCGGTTGGACGTTATTTCGGTTTTTCTGAGGAATAGTTGTGGTGTTCGGTCGACCGTTTGGGTTCTTCCGTTCGACCGTTTGGGCACTGTTTTGCATATGGATGCTTGTGCTGTGTGTTGTTGGCCGAGACTCTGACCGATGGTGCCTTGTGTGCACGTGTTGTGGCTCTACGGAGCGTTGGCCGAGACTCTGACCGACGGTGCCTTGTGTGCACGTGTTGTGGCTCTACGGAGTGTTGGCCGAGACTCTGACCGGCGGTGCCTGGTGTGCACGAGAGATTGTTATGTTTTACTGCATTTCATTTCATGTTTCATTTCACATATTATGTTCATATTTTAGGGGTTTGGTATACGGGGTTTCCCACGGGAAACTCAGGCATATTCATGTTTTATGTCAGGTCGTACGCGTCATTAGGAGGTGGTGACTGCGGACAGGAACATCCAGACCAGATCCTGTCTCCTTTTGTTCTTCGAGGTGGATGATTTTCCCTTGTACATGCGTTGTATATGTTTTGTGTTGGGTTGTAATCATCCTTGACTGTTGTATCGTACAGTATCATATTATTTTATATATGTACTCGTGGTTTGGTGACGACCCCAGTGTTAATTCTTTGTCTGTTTAAAATTTTAATTTTTCCGCTGTTTCGGGACATTACACTTACAATACATCCATCCAACAAATACACTACCAGTCTGTCACCACTTAATTTTGTGACTTATTATGGTAGACACCCTAATACATATAACTAATGCATTAGCACCAATATTAAGAACTCAAAAGAAGTTCACGTCAGCAGGGTAGGCACTTCTCTTTCCTTCTCTTCCTCCTTAATTCGGTGTTGTTTTTGTTTGAGTGTTAATATGGGTTGCAAACATGTTATATGTCTTTATTCTCAACTCTTAGGCATGGATTCGGAGAAGTTAACTTTGCGACATATTGTACTCTTTTTGTGCCCCGTATGGGATGGTGTGTCCTCTTTTGGGCGTTTATCTAGGTTTGTTGCTTTAGAGGTAGTAGAGTTTTGGTGTCGTATGTTATGTTGGTGTGGTGTGGTTTGGAGGTCAATATAAGATCTCGATGGTTGTCAAGCTCTTGCGCATGCTACTAATCAACCTAGCTTTGGCTTGTCTTCGCGATCCCATGCTGATTCAAGGTTTGTTCAAGCTCCACCATGCAATTTGTTGTCATGCATATCATTGGTGAAGATCGTTCTTGAAGTTGTGATGATTTCTCTTGTAGCGCATAATACATATCTCGTTACCTTGTGAATCCTTATGGTGTAAACCAGTAACAATATGTTAGGTTTTGTGTCTTTCGTCTATTTGCATTCAGACATTTGTCCCCCGATGTTTTAATGGCATCATGTACCATCATGACTCCTTCGGGAAAACACCCTTAAAGTTCGTCTACGTTGAGCGAAGCTACATTGAACTCATTAAAAAATTAAATGTTCTTATCAACCAAGAATCATGTACCAAAATACTAAGGGTTTGTTTGGGTATCCCTCGTAAGTGTTTGCAGTTGGGGAAAAATTTCATTTCTTCCCTAAATGCTTGAGAGGTTACAAAAATAACAAAAATAGTGTCAGGTTTTTGGAGCTTGTTGGTGTCTGGAATGAAGAAATTAAATGAGAGTTAAGAAGCATGTTGAGGTGAGCTTTTGATGTTTAGGTGTTTTTGCAGTTATATCTTAGAAGCTACATCAAGAGTAGGTGTTGAAAAGTAGCCAAACATCCACGTTTGAGAAGTCGAAAAAACCGAAAGCAAGGGTATCCAAACGACCTTAAGGGGATTTGTGCACCCAGAAACCAAGGGAAAGAAAAACAGATACTGTTTGACTAACTATTTTCTTTGTTTTTGTGTCATTCCTAGAAAATGAAAATAAATTCCTTTGATTTCCATAATATAAAAAAAAACTAGTACAAAAAAATTCCCTTGGTCTCTCACGACACCCCCAAAGAAACCAAAGGAAAACAAACAAAACCCATTCCCTCGTTTCCACGCTGATCTCCACCACCCCCATCTCCCCTTCCTCCTCTCCTCTCCTCATGTCACCTCCTCCGTTTCCTCACCTCCGTCCTCTCCTCGTCCTCTCCTTCGCCCTCCTCGGTGCTCCCCTCCGGCTCGAACTGGGACCCGACCTCGATCCAGACCTTAACAGTGGTGGTGCGGGATGCAAAGGTGGATTTTGTGGCGACTCGGAGGTCGTTGGGGACGGTAGTGAGGCGGGTTTAGGGAACGAGAGGATGGTGGAGTGGTCGGATTAACGAAAAACATGAATGTTGTAATTTGTGGAGAATCATGTTTGTGGTTTGGTTTGGTTTGGTTTGGTTTAGAATGGATGAAGATATGATTTCAGTTTGGATGTTTGTGGTTTGGTTTGGTTTGGTTTGGAATGGACGAAGATATGATTTCAGTTTAGATGTTTGGTTTGGAATGGATGAATCATGATTTTAGTTTGGTTTGGTGTTGCAATTTTGTTTAATTGTGTTGCAACTTTGTTTGTATGATATTTTTGTTTCTGATATGGGATTTGTTTGCAGGATTTAAGACTGTAATATACATGTTGCAGGTAATTAAGCCCTCTAATTTAATTTTCTAAATCGTATAATTAAAAGGAAAAAAGTACTAAACCATTGTTGCTTGTTTGTATTTTATTAACATGGAAGATAATTTGTTTTTATTTTTTAAGAAATTCTGGTAGTGTTCACAAACAACAAAATTTGAATTCTAACAGATTCCACAAAATGCACAAACAATAGGAATTTGATCAAAAGGAAATTGAATTCCATTGGTTTCTGTTTTCCTTTGATTTCATGTTGACCACCTAACCTATTTTCTGACAGTTTCACGTGCATAAACAAACCCTAAGTATATTTCTAACAACTAATAAATGAGACTCATTTTCGAAACCACTTTAGAACGGAACAATGTCAAAGCCCTTTTCCAAAGCCCATATCTGAAGGGAATGAAACAAAACAAAACAAAAAGTAGTTTTGAGGCCTACTTGTTGGAGCCCAAACTAGAACGTAGTAGTCCTCATTAAACTATTTTTCCCAACAAAGCACCAAGAATCCAAGATACACATTCTTCCCTAGATTTCAACAATGTACATACTTCATTAAATAATAATTGCGTAAGTGAGCCCCAACACTATAGGTGTCTTGTAGCCTTGGAGAGCCCCCATCAGGGGTTTTGATTACCTCTAGGTTTTGATTACCTATAGGAATTATTATTCTATAATACCAACAAAATCCAGAATTTACTGTCAGCATGTGACTTGGAGGGTCAATTAGGTGAGCAATCATTTCTCTAAACTCAAAGACAAACGTCACTCTTTTGTAAAAATAACTTCCGTTTATCAGAACCATTAACCACTTTGCCTAATAAACTCAACTAAAGCTCGATTTTTCACTCAAAATATGTTGGTTTTTGCTTGCCTGAAGACCTAGATTAGCTAGTCTCTTAATGAGCGTAAATGAATTAGAAATTGCATTCTATAAATTTAACGATTGGAGCACAAACAAGACTTTCTCGAGCAAAGCTCGCTAGCTTGACTCAATTTTTACAGTAGTATGTATGTAAAATGGACATATATGCATGTAATGGATGAAATGTCATAGATTAATTACCACCTCCATGTTAATTTAGTCTAGTAGGAATTTTGAACTTCAAAATGCTTAACATGTGACAAATATACGCCAAGGGATTATTATTGCTAAACTAGGATCAAACTAGACTTCATTAGCTTTTTAGCGAGATCTTACCTTTGACCATCATTTTGCTTTTCAATCACACTTTTCATTAGTAATAGCCATAATGGCGCTTTACCTAAATACCCAAGCTTCGTGCTACAATATTTTGAATCTACATTAGGCAGTACTCAACCCCCTACAATTACAAACCTTACGACATAGTGGTATCTTTGCCATTAGCCCTAAGCAATGATGTAAATTGGAACAACCCTTTTTAAACTATTGGTAACTTGTAAATTATATACGTCATCAAGTTTTAGTCAATGTTTTTTGTCATTTTGCATAAATATCCCTTGAGAATTTACTGTTGTGTTGATGTTAATTATTTTATATCAAAATATTCACGGATCCATAAGTCAAGATGTCCTTAGGTTTGACCAAATTCTATGATCATTTTGTGTAGATTCTTTTGGTTTTTTGTTTTCATTTTATTATTTAAATTTTTTGCATCTAAATCATCCCCTTCAGTTCTTTATTGTGTTTCTTACATTAAAGTCCTCTTAAAATATGTTGTATATAATGATATAATAAGTAACTGATAATAATGATATCATAAGTAACTGATATTTATGGTTTGATATGATGTCGGTTATTCAGAGAACTTCTCAATGGGGTTATGAAATTCATTTTCTAGTAAATTGTCTCACTTTTATGCAAAAGGGAGGGGCAAACTTCTGTAGATGTTTTCATCATAATCATATTTTGCTACTAAAAAAGTCTATATTATATTAATCCTATATTATTAGCTATAATTTTCTTTACTTGAAAAATATACAACCCTTTCCATTAATGAAACAAAAATTTATATAGATGAATAATTATACACGTTGACATGTGGCCAATTACTATTTGACTGGACATGTTTTGTTTGACTCTATGTTGACTTAGTATATGGTATAAATCCTATGTTGTTTAATTATTGATGTTGAATGGCGTCTAAAAAATATGGTATAAATCCCTACCATAAATCCATAGTCTTTTAAGTTGTTGGCACTCGTGAACGGTTAGATCCTTAAACCCTGTTAGTGTTAACCCTGGTTTTGGAGGGGTTTTGCATGGGGATGGAGGATTTGCTGAGGTAATGGGTAGGGTGTAAATAGGGCGGGTAATATCCGTATACCCGGTCACCCGTTCCGGGCGGGTACGGGTATGGACACAAAAACTCATATCCGTTTAAAAATTCAAACTCGTATAACCGTACCCATTTACCCGGTTAATAAACGGGTCGGGTACGGGTATACGCATTACCCGTTTACCCGTATACCCATTAAGATATATTATATATTTTTATATAATATATTTTTATATTTTTATATAATATATTTTTATATTTTTATATAATATATTTTTATATTTTTATATATAATATATATATTTTATATACTATATATTATATTTTCATATATTATATATTATACCCGCCCCGTACCCGCTAACTTAACGGGTACGGGTATACATGTTTTTTGTCGGGTATATACACATACTCGTACCCGCTAATTTAGCCGGGTACGGGTAGGGGCCTACCTGACCCGTTTACACCCCTAGTGATGGGGTATGGGTGTAGGTGTGGTAAAGTGACGGGGGATGGAGGGTATTGTTGGGTGATGATTTGGTTTGATGGGTTTTATACTTTTATGGAGCAAACCTCACACACTCTCTCTCCCTTATGTCTCTATTCCTCACCTCTCTTCTCAGCTCTGACTCTCTCTCTCAACCTCAGATCCACGGTCACCGACGACGAAGGAGGTAGCTGCGGCGAGCGTGCTCAGGAGAAATAATACTCGAGAGAAGGACGTGCGGGAGGCTCAGGCGGTTGCTGAGGAGGGCGCGTGAGGTGGATCTCCAACTTTCTCCGGAGATCGCAACTTGAGGTATGTCGGCTTAATAGTTTGGTTTTGTTGCTCACCCACGTTGGGGTGGAGTTTGTAAGATCGTGAGGGTCTCTAATTCTAATCATTTTTGAACTAATTACCTACTTGTTTAAGCAATCAAGTTATGCGCAGTGGAATTTAAACAAACAAGCAAGTAAGGAAAGAATAATGCAAACCACAATGGACTCGGGAGTTTTTACAGAGGTTCGGCCACCGCCTACGTCCTCTCTTGCAAGCTCCGCTCGACACTTCGAGCTCCACTCGCGTCTTCACTATCCACTCCCCGTTCCGGGCCGGGAGCGAACGCCTTTTACAAAACAAGCTCGACGAACAACCTCGTGAGCTTGACTTTCTTCTCTCACAATCCAAGATGAATAACTTTCACCGAAGTCCTTGCTTCTTTACAAACGAATCTTGAGTGGAACAACACTATCTAAACTTAAGCACACTTGAGTGAGATAGGATTTATGAATAAAGTGTGGAAGGTTTGAGGCTTTGAGTGTGTTGGGTTTCTCTCTAATGTATTGGACAAGTATGTGTGAGAGAGTTGTGTTAAAATATGTTTTACAACTCTATTTATAAGCATTAGAGAGAATATAGCCGTTGGGGTTGATTGGGTATAAGTTGGTGTAAGATAGACAAAACAGAAACTCGCACAACCCAATTCTGGATGAGTTTGGTCGACCGGATCGGGCTGACCGATCGACCGTTAGACAGTTTTGAACTCAGTTCGGTCGACCGGTTAAGGAACGGTCGATCGCCCAACTCTAAGACTTAGGTACACTTAAGTGATCGGTCGAACACCGAATAGGGTTCGGTCGACCGAATCACACCAGGCACTATGGGGTTGACAAACAATGTTCTATTCAGTCGACCGAACCAAGGTCTAACGGTCGACCGAATTCCAGCAGGAGATTCGGGTTTGTCAAGAGAGATATTCGGTCGACCGAACAAGGTCCTCGGTCGACCGATACATGAAATGTATTTGGGGTATTTTTGGTTAATACGAATATGACCGTTGGGTATATACGACAAAACAAACGGTCGGAAAATACTTGGGACTCGGTCGACCGAAAAGGTCTGAACGGTCGATCGAACTTAGGCAGTAAACACTAACAGATTAATTGATCACTCAGTCGACCGAACAGTCTGTTTCGGTCGACCGAATGTGGGTAGACAGTTTGGGTTCAGGTCTACTGTTTTCCGGTCTAAGTTTGGGTGATCTATTGAAGTCCAAATTATGTGAATTTTCGTGTGTGACTTCTATAGGGAACCTAGTGTGTGTTTGAGTAGTTTTTAGTTCAAGTATGCTCAATTACACAAAGTTCCTAAGACTTAAAGAAATACAAAATACATGTCTTCAAATAAGCTTGATTACATGTCTTGACTTGATTTCTTTTCTTCCTTGAGTCTTGATCACCTGTAAAGGTTAGCACAAAGCAATATATATGCAATGTAACATGTGTGCTACTCTACACGATCACAATTAAGATTAGGTTGATTAAATCATCAAAACATAGATTAAGGCCAAAAAGCCAACAGAGTTGTTGTCGGTCGCGGGAGGTCGGAGACCTCACCGACGACGTGAAATGGCGTAAAATCCTCAGCATGTGCGGGGTTGCTGTCAACCAACGGTTGACTAGTTCCTTCAGGCGGTCAACCGGTTTTACTATTTTGCTCGACTTTAACCAACACCGGTCGAACGATGTCATGTGGCGGTCGACCGGTTGTATGTGTGCTGGTGGGTCGGAGACTTTCCTATTGGATTTTGGTCAACCATTACTAGTTTGTGGTTCGACCGGAACTTAAGTGAACTTGTTTATTGTTGCATGTTGTTCGACCGTTTTTTCATATTGTTCAGCCGTTATATGACTTGGACTATTAGGTTGACCATGGTAGTTTTCGGTCGACCGGGACCCCTAAGTCGGTCGACCGAATAGACTTGTATGATTTTGACCAGACTCTGGTTTTTGACCCCGTATTCGGTCGACCGGTTTTAGATTGTTGTCTGGCCGTTTGGACTTAAATGATGCGCAGAGAGTTTGACTGTTGCAGACTTTCGGTCGACCGAACCTATTGGGAACAGTCGATCGGTTAGTCTTTTTCGGTCGATCGTTTGTGCACAGAACTGAACTCTTGGTCTTGTGTTGTGTCAACTCTGTCCACGGAAACCCGTGTCCTCGCTTAGAGTGTGAGTCGGGAGGTGACGGGGGGTACGTTGCTCGTGTCTTCCCATGGACCGTCGTGTGGAAGAGTGTGGACACTTGGGTCGCCCCACCTCCGTTGTTGGACCGTGGCGTGTCGTGTTATCGCTTGACTCGTTGTAGAGTAGCAGACCTAAAGGATCACGGATCCCAACGTATGTTGATGCATGGCTCGTGGAGCATGATGACCCTGCAAACTACGGTCTGGACTCGTCCGATGTTGTGTCGGACGTATGTTGTACCGTCTAGGTTCTGTCGGCGATGCCGCCAAGGTTTTGCCAGCGATGATGGTGCTGACAATGTTCCGGCTTGTGGTTGTGCCGGACGTATGTTGTACCGTCGATGTTGTGCCTACGATGCCGCTGATGTTGTTCCGGCGATGATTCCTCGATTGGGCACCTATCGGGGAATGTTTGGATCGACCCGGTTACGGCTCCGTTAGGGTGGTGTAGACCACAGGGTTACCTTGCGCGGAAGTGTGGACGCTCCTCACCAATCCCTTGGCTCGTGTAGTCGCGTGTGGGGGTGCGTCATGTACTGTCCGCAAGAGCGTATGTGCATACGGTAGGTTTTCGAGGGAGACTCGTTGTTGCTGGACTGATGTCCTTGTTGACACTTTAAGGGTATTTGTTGTTACCGAGGGACTGAGGTCCTGTTTTACCCTTGGAGAGGTTTTGTTGCATTGCAGATGTTGATATGACATGCTACTAGTATGATAGGATCATTTACCGTACTGTTGCATTCATATAGGCGAGTTTGGCATATAGGTTTTCCTAATGGGAAACTCAAGCATTGTTGTTTTATTCATGTTTCAGGACCGCAATAGGTTCTGTCGGGTGGTGACAGCGGGCGCACACATTTTGGGATTAGGATCATCTTCGGACTCTCCGAGGTCGTCATGATTACCTGTTTTCATTTGTTGTAGTGATGTAATCATGTCTTTTGACAAACTCTGTTGTATTTTGTGCACCGACTGGTTATATTTATGAGTAACATTTTCACTTGGTTGTTGTTATCTTGAGATCTTTTTATTGTTTAAATTTTCAAATTTTCTGTTGTTTCGGGATGTTACATGAACACTTAACAATCACTCATCATAATTGAAGAAACGAAAGTCATCTCTAGCATTTGAAAATGATGTTCATCATTGAGAATGTCTTCAACAAGTTTTGAAAAAAATATGGTAAGCTAGGTATATTTTGAGAAATGGAAAAAAAAATCAAACTTTAGATTGTCGCGGCCCCTCAAACACAGACGAGTCTCTAGCAGGAGTTTCAGTGGCATTGTCGAGCGAGGCAATGGACGAGCTCCGCGACAGAGTGCCAATTGTGGCGGTCTCGTGCTGAGGATCGCGCTTCTGACTTCTTTATTCTTTTACACCAACTGTGAAGTGACTCCCTTACATTTTCGGAGATCAACGATTTCCTGAACTTGGATCCCATCTACAACAAATGGATTAACATCATCATTACCATTTTTCAGTTATTTTTCCCGCCATATATAGCAAGTAATCAACCATATCAATATAACTTAGACCTAAGACAGATTAATAAAACTTTTTGAATGGGAATTTAATAGTACCTGTGTGATTAGCACATTCAGAGGTAAGGTGTAGTAGCTGCACCAAATTTGAACCAACACCCTGCATTGATCATAACAGGTTCAAAAGCCATTTATCATCTTTTGATCCAACCACAAATC
This sequence comes from Triglochin maritima, assembly GCA_963682175.1. Classification (NCBI taxonomy): domain Eukaryota; kingdom Viridiplantae; phylum Streptophyta; class Magnoliopsida; order Alismatales; family Juncaginaceae; genus Triglochin; species Triglochin maritima. Next base: position 36,128,350 of record OY821781.1, on the reverse strand, counting down.
ACAAACACAATGCTTCATCGAAAATAAAGAATCCAATCTAAAAGAATCAAATGAATATGTATTAGTGGAAGATATCAAGTAAAATACCCGCATGATAAACGGATGACAATCATTGCACGATTCTTCATGAAACACGCTGGTACATCCAAATCCGACTGCAGTTGATTGTGAGATACAAAAAGTAAATGTTAATCAAATGCCAATAACTCACAAGATTATGAGACATAATTGAATAATTGTTATGATCAACAATGACAATCCTAATCTGAGAACAAAATAAAAACATACAAATGTCTCAATTAAAGGATGAAATTTTGGAAACTCAAATATTAATTGCTAAACAAGTGACTCTTACCAACGACCAGATGAATGTTGCCATTTCGAACGCGTTCTGTGAACAAGAAAATACATTAGAAAGGAGTGTGTTTTACGTGAGATATCCCGATCAACCAACATATATATTAGAAAAAATGATCACCTGAAACGAAATGAACTGTATTAACCATAACATTAATTCAGGCTTTCCGAACCACAAGAGATCGTCTCTCGGCTTTAGTTGATTTCCAACTAGAGGCCCTCTTGCTCCCCCGACATCAAGCGCTAAATTAACCACTACATGTCGTAATTTTGTCCCCACCATCATAACCATCTTTGATAACAGATAAAAAGATATGAATGAATGATTAACTAAATTTGACGCAAGTGTAAATGAAGTTAAGGTACAAACTTACAATGGCAGGGATAAATGACAACCAAAAGTAGATATTTAGTCCTGTGAACACAAAGGAGAAATATGTTGGATTTCATTATAAGAATTGCATCCATCTGATCGATGTTTCAGAAAAATAAATACCATGGATGTTGACAAATATGCAAACTATTGCGTAGATCCAAAGTGGCCAGCTGAAACACAACCAGAAAAATCAATTACTGATTCAAAGGACTGAATTTTGATTAATCATGAAGCTACCGAATAAATTCAGAACGTCGAAAATTAAAGTCAAGTATATGTCGATGTACCTTATTCCGATACTCCCGTGAAATTCATCTTCCATGCTTCTTACCATGTAATTATGAAAATTGTAGGAAACCGGCAACTTGTGGTTCTGAAAGATCACAAATTGGCACAAGTAAAATTTCATTAACATGAACTAGAATTCCAACTAGGAACGTAAACTGGTTGTGTGAAGTCAAATTTCTGAGTCTTGAGTATTATTGTATTATATTGCTATATATGTACAAAAATAACCAAATAAAGTTCAAGTCGAGTTTTCAAACCGAGCTCGAGACCTTTCGAGCTTTGAGCCGGCTCATTTAAAATTTAAGCTATGAGATTTTTTCACGTTTCAACTAATTTGTTCATTTTCGAGTAAAAAATGAGTTGATTTTTTTTCAAGTCAAGTTTCGAGCTTAGCTAGAATTGGCAAGTCTAATTCAGACCAAAGCATTACATTGTTCATACATTAATCAACAATTTGAAAATAAGTTAATATTACATTGATAAAATTTCTCAAGTCAAGAGATAGTACTAAGGAAAATAAAATTGAAAAGGTGAAGATTCATACTGCTATAAATCCCAAACGCAAGGCCATGTAATCTGATTTCGCTATAGAACCCTTGAATTGGCGAACAAAACAAAGCTGCACAAGGAAGATATTTCAAATCACTAACATGTCTGTATTTCATATTTCGATAAAACAAAATCATTTGGATTTTCCTTCTCAAGAGTTATAGCTGATTGCAGCTAAAAACCTCAAAATTACTTATGATTGCACTAGAATTTTCGCTTACAAATTAACAATTTTACATTATCACAAAAATAATAATTCAAACTTAACCTTCGTTAAAGGCGGGCGATGTTTACCATCCATATAAGAATTTTGCTCTTACTCCATGGATGAGATGCTTGTCGAAAAACAAAGGTTGGTTGCCTCCTCATGGATCTGTTTTTTCTCGCTACAAACACCAAAAGAAGAAGAAAAACAACCAAAAATTCCATTAGTTCAAGTGAAACCAATCTTTCACTTCAAAATGAGCAAGTGAAAATTACCTTGCAAAATAATAAAATTTAGAGACCCAAGTCTCCATTTTGCTTTGCAAAAAAAAAAAATTTACCTTGCAAATCCTCCGGTGACAGAGGGTATGCTTGATCTTCCCACTTCCTCCAACTATAAATCTGTATTTCAATTATAGCATATATAACAAACGTCTTCACAACAAAATATTAAAACTGAAAACTACAAATGAAAGTAAATTAACGTACCTTAATCATCGACAAAACGACCGTTATACAACTGTAAAGAACGTGCGTAATCCCGAGAATAAACAAGAACCTGTGTAGCTGCTCGAGGCCTTCTAACGAGACAAACTGTTAACCCCCTCCCCAAGCCACCCCAAAATCCCTAACCCATTTTTCCCCCAAACCCATATATCTCTCTCTCTCTCTCTCCCTCATCCTCCTGTCTTCCCTCTCACTACACTCCGACGACGGCAAAGGCGACTGCTAGGAGCTCCGATGGTGGCGCGATCCGCACTTGGGCGCGGAGGGGAAAGCTGGACTGGTCACGTTGGTGACCGGTGGGGTGGTTGGAGCTGGATCGGCCTGGGTAGCCCAGTTTTCGGTCAAGGCAGACCAAGACCAAGCCATTTCGTGGCTGGTTGGTGGTGGCTTTCGTAGTGCCACGATGGGGCTGGGGTTGTTAATGTTTGTCTCGCCGGAGTTGGTCGACGTGGTGACCGATTTGGAGTTGTTTCCCACTTCAATTTCAGACATTGTTTATGCATCATATATTGTATTGAAGTTGTTACTGAATCTTGGTTGGATGTCATGTTTTCTCACCGTATTGAATGCTGATTGTTTGATTTTCTCACCACTTTTACTCATAGTTGGAAAATCAGGATTAGTGAAGACCTTAAAACGTTGCTTATATAATCGTTGATCTTGGAATCGTCTCACGTGTTGGTTGATGTTTGATTTTCGAAATCATTCCTTGATGCGCTCATATTCCTATTTAATGACTTGTGGCGATGATTAAATCATACTTTCTTCTTTTGGTATGCATGTTTAACATGTTGGTTATTAAATTATTTAGATGGTTATTTGGATCTATAATATGTCTTGGAAGGGATAGACAGGGCATGTGTTATGTTGACAAGAATGATGTCATTATCATATGCTTGATAAAGTACTAAGACGTACTTCCTGTCTTTTAAGTCATGCAAATTAAGTAGATTTATTCATGTTTTTAAGAGCATGTGCTTTATGTTGACGATTCAAGGTTTTTGTGTTGATAATATAACAAGTGTTATGTGAGTTGAAAGCATTTGTTGGTTGGTGTGGAGTCTTTTAATTGTGGGTTATCTGACTTTGGTTGTGTTGACTCCGTGGTTATCGCAAGTTGGGTAAATTATTATTAACCTGTGTGGTCCCTCCTAGTTGGGAGAGTGGTAGGTTGGGTGGTCACCTGTCTCGTGGTTCCCAGCACGGTCGGAGGTGTTGACACGTGTCCTGAGGTGGGGTCGATTTCCCTTGGGTCGGATTGGTGGGACCGGTCTGTGCATCCATGCTTGGGAGTGATAGTTGTGGAGCTTTGCTCGCTGGCCCATAGGTGGGAGTGGTGCAGTGTGACGCCACGTGGTTCATGCAAGGGGGTTCAGGTGCAGGAACTCGCCTTGTGGGAGTTGTTGCGTGGGTCAGCAGATGGTCGGGGCTTTGTGTGACACGTGTGTGCGGGATTGGTGCCCTTAGAGAACGTTGCCTTGTGGGTCGGATGTGTGGTCTTGTCAAGGGTGCACGCTCGGTCTGGTTGGGTGCGCGGTCGCCTTAGGACGTGTGGTAGTTATGCCATGAGAGTAGGTTGAGTGTTGCCTTGTCGATCGGATGCGTCTTGAGGTCGAGCTGCACATTCATGAAGCCGGACGCATCGTCGTCTTGGGACACGAGACCAGTGTGAGCCGTCAGGGACGGTCAAACCTTGTATGGTGTCGGGTTGGGGTGGTGTACTGAGTCTTGATTTGAGACTCAGACGTGCATGTTCGTGTGCATGTGGGACATAGTAGGTGTCTGGATGTGACTTGGGATTGGGACGCATGGACTGGATCTGTAGAGCTCAGTTGTCATGTATTTTTCTTACTCCTCTCAGTAGTTATGCAGTAGGATTCTAAGAGCGATCTGTAGACAATGGAATTGGTATGGTTTGAAGCCTCTGGATGTGCAAAAAGGTTTTCGGAAGGGAAATCTTCGATCGAACAAATGTAGAAACTACTGCTGAAGAGGGAAGAAGACACGCAAATCTCAGATATCTTCCTTTCAGTCTGGCTGAGCATCAAAGATATGATTCCAAGCAACATCATCTCTGCAAATCCAAACCAACATATAAATTCACAATATCATTATTTTCAACAAAGAAATCAATTTGGTAAGATGGCTAAGCCAAGTCTCAACAACAAACCTGAAAATACAAAACCAAACAAGGGAGCAACATCAGTTACGTAAAATCCAACATCTACTACAAATTTTATTCTAGGAATAAATACCATAACAATATGGTACCTGTAACATCCTCAAACAGCGAAAGAATTTAAAATTTTCTAAACAACAAAGGATATTACTCAAATAAAGGAAACATGTGCATCCACATATATAATATATATATGTACATCAGAGTATTTCAAAAGTTGTGATTACATCAAAAGACTATACAACGAATACAGTAATCACCCGACCTCAACTAAGAGAAAGCTGGATCCGGTAGCGGTGCTCCTTTCCTCGGTCACCACCTCCTATCGCCGATCACGACCTGAAAAGTAAACATGCAACAATGCCTGAGTTTCCAGAAGGAAAACCTTGTATGCTAAACTCTACAACGCATGAAATGAAAGCACCATAGCATGCAATTCTACTAACAAGAAAAACATATCAAACAGGTTGGGCTCCAGGGCTCTTTCACCCAACTACAGCACACACCACAATCACGGGGCTCCAGGGCTTTTTCACCCAACCACCGCAACACACACTCGTCGTCAAGCTGGGCTCCAGGCCTTTTTCAACCAACCGCAGCTACCACGACACGATCAAGGGCTCCAGGCCCTTTTCAGCCAACCCTTAACACGCGGTCCCTGCTCAGGCTCCAGGCCTTTTTCAGCCAACCTGAACGCACTTCGGAGCTCCAGGGCTTTTTCACCCAACCCCACACAGACTAGCTGGGTTCCAGGGCTCGTTCACCCAACCGCAGCTCTCACACAGTTACGGGGCTCCAGGGCTCTTTCACTCAACCACCGTAACACCACATTTCTAAGCTGTGCTCCAAGGCTTTTTCACTCAACCCAAGCTCTCACATAGTTACGGGGCTCCAGGGCTTTTTCACCCAAACACCGCAAGACGCGTGCACCCTAGCACACTTGTCGGAAGAACATCGACACCACAACTAGACCCACACGGACGACCACAACAACCGCATCTCCATAGTGCAAAACTAGACACAAAAGTCCCGGTCGACCGAATCAAAAGTCCCGGTCGACCGAATCACGCAAACACAGGGCAATCGCCTCGACCGATTCCCACCTAAAATATCTCATCATCATCCAATCTCAACCATTCATCCAAAACCAATTCATCTCATCCCTTCATCCATCTCCACTCCATCTCCACCTTCCATCCATCAACTTCTAATCCCAGCCGTCCATCTCCATCTCCCCTTAATCACCACCTAAACAACATTAAGGCACAATTAGGATTAGGATCTCACAGTACCAATCAACATCAAACTGTTTCAACCCAACCTGACGTGGAATTCCACAGAAATCTAATTTCTTACGAGAACAATATCGAGCTTGAATTGCTAAGCCAAAACCCTAAACAAGTCTCACATCGAAACCTAATGTGGTTTTCTTGTATCCATGCCACTGAAAAGCACATGTTTTATGCTTGCGTTATCGTTGGATTCATATTTACTTTGGTATTTTATGAAATATTTTTATTCATAGTTATGTCATTACAAAATCTCATTTTTTATGCCTACGTCATCAACAAGTGTAAATTCGTCTCTACATTTGTAAATTAAGGCCTCCAAACGTTCACCCAAATTATAAAAGTTGAACTCTTGTTATCGAAACCTCAAGATTAAACCTCAAATATTTTTCGGTGGTATGGATGCAAAAACCGTTCTTTTTATGATATCGTAGCATATTAAAAGATTGGATTTTTGCATATTCTTCTTAGAACGTTTTTTGTTGTATATGATGTTATCAAAATACGAATAGCTCAATGAATAATAATCAATCCAATGCCTCAGACTTACGTATTGGTCCAAATTAGTGGATCGTATATTTTAAATGTTTATCAAATGTTGTTTTCGGGATATTCAAATAAAAAATTCAAAACTACAATTAATATCACGTACCAATGAGCATAGCAGACTTCTGGTCACTCTTTCTATTGCAAGTATATGAAGTAAACATTGGTGTTTATTTGAAAGAAATTTTATGGTACTAAGCAAGATCAACTCCACCAATCCAACTATAGAATTTCAATCACAAAACAATTCCACAGAAAATTTGTAAAAAAGCAACATTTACCACAAAAACATCAAACTTGATGAAATGGATAACCAAAAACCGTTATTTTACCCCCAAAATTATTATAAAAAAAAACAAACTTTTCCACCAAACAAATTACTCATAAAAACCAAACTTACCCATAAAAGCATCAACTTGATGAAAAATATATGCCAAAAAAATTATAACATAACCCAAAACTCTACTAAACAACGAAAAACACTCATAAAAAATCAAATATTTCCTACATTCAACTAAATGAGTAAGTCCAATTCGCAGAAACAAACCTTCTCTGATCTTATTCAGCGACGCGAGAAGCGCCTTCCTCTTCGTTTTCTTCAGCAACTGCAACACCAAAACAATCCAAAATCAAAACCCAGAAGCCAAAAACCAAAACCAACACCCGAAACACGAAAAAGATCCCAACTTTGGCGAAACGGGAGATGGATCTCTCGACGAGGAAGCAAATGGCGACCATGACAGTGGTCACGGTGGCCACTGACCACGTCGGCGTCTCCTCCAGAGACCTCCCTTCTACCATCTTGAACTTCACCTTCCAAAAACACTAATGGACTGCAGATTTGGGGTTTGGAATCCATGATTTGGTTTGGTTGATCCAAGGTTGGGAGTTTTATTATAATATATTTGAAGTTGGTGGGATTTGTGGGGTAAGAGAGGAGACTATTGCACATGAGATGGAGTAAAATAGATAATGACACAGTTGACACTTGTGTTGTGAATTGGATGAAATGTCAGTGATTACAACCCATGTTATAAATATTCATGAATTGATTTAGTCCAGTAAGAATTTTAAACTTCAAAATGGTTAACATGTCACACACTTATGCTAAGGGTTGTTAGTGCCAAATTAATATTTTAAACTACCGATGATGTACGATGTAGATTGCACTAGGATTAAGATTTTGGTAGGACTTTCCTTTGACGTAACATTTTAAAATATGGTGGATTAAACAACGTGTGGTTGCCATGATGTCCTCTGTCATGATTTTTCACGTAAAAATAATGTGTCTTATGGTTGCGTACTTATTTGTTGTTTGCTTCGCTTGATTGCATCTACGGGATTGAATTCTTAGCACACTACTTCATTAGCTTTTTAGTGAGACAGTACTTTTGACCATCATTTACTTCTGCAATATTCGGAATCTACATTAGGGACTCAACCCAGATGTAGACCTTATATGCTATAGTAGAATCATTACCGTTAGCCCTAACCAATGATGTGAATTGGAACATTGATCTTCATTAGATTGGAAATCAAATATCCTTCTATTAGAAATTTGGTTTGAGATTAGTTTGAATCATTGTTAGAGGGAAGGTGATACTGACTGTAGATAAGGGCCTTATCGGCTTTTGAAGAGGCACAAGTTCTCTTTTTAGTGTGTTCTCAAGAAACCCAACAATACAGCCTTTATCTAATTAAGGTCCTTAAAATAGTGGCCCATAGACGTTAAAAGAATTGAAGCCCAGGCCCCGTCCAATAATGCTGATCCTCCCCGTCAACGCAGTCCAACTCACACAAACTTGGAGACCATCTCTTAGTGGGCCAACCGTCCAATATATTTACATAGCGTTGTGTGATATAAACACAGTTGTATTACTAGTGTAATCGATGATACACTCTGAAGTTAAGCTTGGTTAGCTTAAACTAATTATGTACTCATTCCCTATATATATCAAGATACACCAAGGAATCCTAATTATTAAAGTTAGGTTTCCGCCTTCTTTCTTGTGTGACGAGATATAGGGGTTCGAGAACTTCAAAATTTGCGTATAATATTTTGAGTTACTATAACACCAATCTAGAACAACATACTTTGTATTATGTGACATGTTCTACCACTCATATTTTCTTTCTGTTTTTATTTTGTATTTGCTGGCAATGTTTGATGCATCACTGCAACAGGACATAGTTTCGTCGATGGAAGGATCCGTCAGTGTAGGTGAACACCGACATATATATCTACCTTGCCTGCGTTGGTGTTTAGTAACACCAAAGAATGTTCCAATGGATAAATGTCGTTGGTGTCAAAAAATCGTCTTATTTTGTTGGAACAAGGATCACCGACGGATATCCGTCGATTTCCATGCAATAGACTATGTTACAAGATTGTGCTCGTCCAGACCAATTCGGTCGTCCGGATCAATAGTTAGTCCTTTAGCACTAATGGTTGGAAATCAAATATCCGTTGTGAGTAAAAAGACTATATTGACACATGGATAGAGTCGTTGCGTGCTAGATGCCAAGAGGTAAACAGTTGTCTGATAGGTCCGGACCGGTTTTGGATTCTACTCCAACGATCGCATTTGTATTTTGTCATAGAGCCATTTGACTTTCCATTTTCGGATGACCAATCACCTATCGGACAATCGTTTACCTCTTGCCCTCTAACGCACGACTTTTTCCAAGTGTCAATATAATCGTTGGACTCACAACGGACAATCGTTTGATTTCTAACCATTAGCGCTAAAAGACAAACTATTGATCCAGATGACCACAATCATGTAACATAGTCGATTGAATCATTACTGTTATTTTGGAACAGACAATCGAACCCAATTTGGTCAACCAAAATTAAATCAGAGGAAATTCGACAGAAGATACTGGAAGTTGGTGATCGATTGTTTGAACTTATTAGGTAACCAAAAAGCTTAATATTGGTCAAGTCAACTCTTTATTGGGGAGAACCGTAATTTAAATGGTTGATCGAATCTACGAACATTTCTGCCCAAACTTAAGAGGGTGTTTGTGCCCCTGGAAACATATAGAAAAGAAAACAGTTTCCATTTGACCAGAACTTTTTCTTATGTTTGTGTCAGTCTTAGAAAAGGAAAATATTTTCCCTCTATTTTCCTCTACTATCCAGAATGTACTGAAATATTTTCCTCAGTTTCTCATACCCCCACAGCAAACCAACAGAAAGTGCAACAAAATTTTAAAAAAGGAACGTGTCTATCAAACTTATTTAATATTTAGTTTTATTACATAAAAACTTATGTACAAAACCATTAAAATTATTTTAAAAATTAAATAATATGATTATCTTTAAAACAATAATGACAATATGTTACAAAGTTATACCACAAAATTAGATGATAAAAATTAACCATAACAATTAATCTTGAACTCATATCATCTTGTTAAAATAAAATATTATTCAAATTTTAATTTAGTGTATTGTTTCAGAGTGTATATATGCATATAATATATAATTCATGCATCACCTTTTTGAGTTAAATTAAACTAAAATGTGCAATGTCTATTTAAATTTTAACGTACAACATATTCTTCACAATAAAATTATACATTTATATATACAACATTTACAAATAATATCAATTTTCTGTATATGATAGTTAATTAAATAAGTTTTTAAATTTTCCACTGGATTCAAGTAGCTTGCACAAACCACATAATCCATTTTCTAATAAGTTCTAAGTGAAATATTATCTCTGATTGGTCTAAATCTCACCAACTCTCACAAACGACTGGTAGAGGAGTAAAGATTATAAATAAGGTATCATACATTTGTTTTACACACCTTGAATACTCCCTATTGGTCCATACCTTGGTGCCAAACTTACTACATCTTCAAGCTCTCATTTTACTATACTCAAAGTCAAACTTCACCACTTGTGTATCCATTTCATATCATATTCATGTCTGCTCAAGTATTAGAGTGTTTGCAAATGATTCCAATTCCATATCCGAGGATCACAAAGATTGTAAAGCTTTAAGGAAGCTCCCTCCCGGGTTGTGAGATGAGAAAATCAAGCAAGCGAGAGTGTTCGCAACGAAGATTGAAAAGTTGAATATATACTCGAGTAGGGATCAGAGGATCGATCAGAACTCGACGACAGAATTAGATCACGGTGGTTGTGATCAAACCTCTATAAAAATCTCAATATGTTAATTTAAGATATATGTTTGCCATCATCAATAACATCGACGGATTTTGACTTACACCAACAAAAACGTGCCGTCCGAGAATTCTGTGGGTAACCTTCACCGACGGATAAGTTCCCTCGGTGTAGGTTACCTAGAAAATGGCAGAACATACACTGACGGATAAGTACTGTCAGTGTAAGTCGTGTCCAGATTCAGGAAAAAGCTTATTAACTCTTTCTGAGTTCTGATTTCGTTGATCAACAGAAATAATATGTTTAATCATCCGTACACAACGCATTCATGCATTCATCCATAAACATATAACAATAATAAGTCATATATGTAGGATCGTGAGGGTCTCTAATTCTAATCATTTTTAAACTAATTACCTACATGTTTAAGCAATCAAAGAATGCACAACGGAATTAAACAAAAACAAGCAAGTAAAGCAAACCACAATGATGACACCGGATTTTTATAGTGGTTCAGCCTCCCGCCTACTTCCTCTCTTGCAAGCTTCGCTCGATCTCCCTCGAGCTCCGCTCACGTCTTCACTATCAACCTCGTTCTGGGCTGAGATTAAGCCTTTTACAAAACAAGCTTCACGAACACCCTCGTGAGCTTGACTTTCTTATCTCACAATCCGAGAGGAACACTTCGGGCTTTCACTGAAGTCCTTGCTTCTTTACAACAGAGATGATGAGTGGAACACACTCTCTAACTTGACACATTCTCTAACTGAAGGGAATGTGTTCTAAAAGTTTTACTTTTAAATGTCAATTATTATGAATTGAATGAGAAAATCGTTTTGTTCCTTGTTTATGTTATTCGTCTTTTAGAAGTGTTAAGGAAGAGGCTATTGGTCCTCAACCATAGAGTTCTAAAAGATATTGGTTTACATAAAACAAAAGATATTCGCAATCATGGTAATTAACATGGGACATTAATTACCGGGTTAAGATTGTCGTGTTGGTCGTAGATCATTGTAGCTCTACAAGTGTGTGACAACACGGGTATGCAAAAGAGGAAAATATTACTTTTGTATACTGAATAGACCTAATAAGTAAAATATTATAGAAATGTGTTTCTGTGTCATTAATATTTTACTGTGTCCTTGGTCCTTTGATATGAGACTTATATCCGATCGCTTAAGGAGTTCTTAATTAGACTAGTGTCTTGAGCTATCGATGAGTGTAGTGTAAAGGCATTAGTTGGTTAAGTCCAACTTTTGTTGGAGAAGATAGCTAGTCAAAAGATTATCATTGTCCCTCTTAATTGAGTAATGATATTAGTGGGCCCCTTGATAAAGCAAAGTTATAATGTGCACAATGTGATTTGAGTTAAGTCACATATTTATAACTAGCTTAAAGAGATCAAGAAATGAATACTAATACAAAGATGACACAATACTACTTTGTGTGTATTCTTAATATCATGTGGCAAGGGACGGACACAAGTGATACACACTATCACAAAATGGATCGGGTTTTGGTTCGAGTGGAATTAAGACATCTAACTAATTGGGAGCTATAATGTGTAGCTAGATACCGCTTATAGCTTGTGATATTAAGCTCTTAATATCACTGTCAACTTAGTTTAGATCCTCCCATAGGTCACACCACAGAACTGGGAAACAAGAAATGGGGATTTTGAGTTCATAGGATGTGTCGGGTTTCATGTAGAAAATATGACACATGGGGTGGACAAGCAAAATCAAGATTATGTTGTGATTAATAACATAATTAGAATCTAAATTAAATTCATATGTGATGTAAATATTATGGGGTGTAATGATTAATCATTACATAGGATAATATGTTACATAAGTTGTGAATTTACTACTAATCCCGAAATGTCAAATTTTGTAGGGGTTAAAACCGAAATTTGACAAGTCTGCATGCACTGTGCAAAAACGGTCGACCGCTAGACCATAAACGGTCGACCGAATGTTGCGCGGTCGACCGCAATATTGCACGGTCGACCGGATGTGTATCGAGCGTAACGAGAATTTCGTCTGTTCGTTTTCGGTCGACCGAGTATTCTCAGTCGGTCGACCAAACATTGCGATGAACCTTTTTGTTGCGAACGGTCGACCGAGAATATTGATCGGTTGACCGAAACTCGGTCGAAACGGTCGACCGGACCTCGCGAACGGTCGACCGGCCAGACGGTTTTATGCAGAATTAATTTAAGAATTAATTAGATCATGCATGGAATTGGTCCATAATTGATTTAATTCGTGGCTAATATTATTTATTATTAAATAATGGATGGTTAGATGGAATTTTGCATGAGATCATGGGCAAGGGGTTGCACATGAATAGGTAATTTGGAGAGAACCTATAAATACAAGGTTATCTCATTACCTCCTTAATTAATTCATTATTTTCTTGTGCAAAAATCTCTCTCCATAATTCTCCACGAAAATTCCTTAATTCTTAAGTTTAGTTTTAGTTTCAAGAAGGCTTCTTCTCAAGGAAACTAAAGAGGGGTTAGTAATTAGAGTTTAAGCCCTATTGGAGATCGAGAGGCTAGCTCTTCTCTCTCCAATCTCGTTTAGAGTTTGGTGAAATCTCGGAGGCATCCGGCGCGGCGAGAAGCGTCATCAACGTCTCCGAATCTTCAAGAAGTTTTAGAGAACTTCTAGGTATGATTTCGGAATCCTTGGTTTGTTTTAATAAAAGTTTTAAAACTAGTTATTGAAACAAACTAGTACATGCATGAAATAAATCATAGAAAATTGTATAAGATCCTTATTATGCTTAAAATTCCGAAAATATCTAGGCATAATTAAACATGAAATCCTACACTAACTTGAGCACACTTAGCTTAGGATGTGGGATTGATACTAAAGTGTGGAAGTGTAAGCTTGGAGAGTAGATTTGGGGATTGGGAAACTTGAAGTTTTCTCTTAAGTGTATATGATAAATGGAAGTGTAAGAGTTTTCTTAGTATGTGGAGTTTTCTCTCTAATGTAGGGGACAATATGGAGCAGGAGAGTTGTGTGAAATGATGTTGGACAACTCTACTTATAAGCTCCTAAGGTGTTATAGCCGTTGGGATTAATTGGGTAAGGATTTGTGTCAGAAACACAAAACAGAAACTTGTAGGATGCATTTCAGCATAAGTTTGATCTACCGGATCGGGCAAAACGGTCAACCGATCAAGGTCCTCGGTCGACCGAAAGTCAATTTGTGTTTGGGGTATTTGGAAATAATACGGATATGGCTGTTGGTATAACACGACAATTCTAACGGTCGAAAATTTGTGTTAACTGGGTTGACCGAAAAGGTCTGGACGGTCGACCGAAACTGGGCAGTAAAACAATAACTAGATAATTGATCACTCGGTCGACCGAACGGTCTGCTTCAGTAGACCGAACGTGGGCAGACATTTTTGGTTTTGGTTTGGTGTTTTCCGATCTAAGTTTGAGTGATCTATTGAAGTCCAAATTGTATGAAATTTTGTGTGTGACCTCTATAAGGAACCTAGTGTGTTTGAGTAGTTTTTAGCTGAAGTATGCTCAATTATAGAAAGTTCCTAAGACTCAAAGAAATGCAAATTACATGTCTTGACTTTATTTCCTTTCTTCCTTGAGTCGTGATCATTTGTAGAAGTTAGCACAAAGAAATATATATGTTATGCAATATGTGTGTTATTCTATATTTATTATAATTAAGATTAGGTTGATTCAATTATCAAAACATAGATTAAAGTAAAAAAACGAACAGTATAATATTCTCAATATCATGAGACAAGAGATACACAAGTGATATATATTATGTATCACTAAATGGATCGTGTTTAGTTCGAGTGAGCAAAACATTTTTGTTATTTGAGTAACTATAATGTGTAGTTAAATACCGCTTATAGTTTATGATATAAAATGTTTATATCATTATCATGATAACTTATATACTCTTATAGGTCACACCACATTTGATAACAAGAAATATAATTTTGTATTTTATATGATGTATTAAAATTCATATGATATGGAATTAAATACTTACGGTAAAATGACAAAATTAATATGTCGTGAAAATGACATAGTTAGAATAATAAATAAGTTCGTATGAGATGTATATATATTATGGGGTATAATGTTTTGACATTATATATGATAATTTATTACATGATATAATGTGATCCACGACATTATAACATATGAATTTGCTAAAACCCCAAAATCCAAATGTTGTTGGATATTAATCTAAAATTTCGTAAAGTCAAAAATATTGAAAAATGATTCGACTATTTGCCCACGTTTTTCATATATTAATAAGAGATTCTTGTTATTAATGGATAGATTTAATCCACTTTGGTCAAAAGTAGTTATGGGATAATGTTGTGGCAAAATAAATCAAAGATCACGTGCAAAGTGGTTTGCACATGATGTGGTTTAGTAGAGAGATAAACAAAAGATCATGTGCAAAGTGGTTTGCACCTGATGTGGTATAATGGAGAAATTAACAATGAATCATGTGTAACTAGTTTGCATATGATGTGGGTTAGAGGAAACCCTATAAATAGGTCCATCATCCCTTTCTTGTTACCACTAATGCAAAATTATTCTATCTCCAATTTTCTCCATCATTCCATCCAAAATTCTCTTAATTTTAATTGTGTGTTAGAGATTAAGTTTTTTGGAGCATTTAAGTGGTAATTAGCAAGATTTTAACCTCGTATTAGAGATTGATTGACTAGGTTCAATATCTCTAATCTTGTTTCGAGTTTGGTGAACACTTCGAGGTTATTCCGAGACGATTTGACGTCCAACTTGAATTCCAATTGGTAAAAGGGATTTAATAACCCCCTAGGTATGATCAAATCTATGTATTTTAATATTAAATAGTATATTATATATATTGAAATACAATTATGAAGTTTTGTACATAAAATTGTTGAAAAATATGAAAATCGATCATAATTGCTTGTAAAAATTTAAAAATATATATTCAAGTATAAGGCATGATATCCAACACAAACATCATACTACACTGATGCGGTATGATTAAATTCGTCTTATTCTTTTTTTGGTCTTGTTATTCTTCTTCATATTAAAAAATATAAAATTGTTAGTTTTTTCATCCAATATAAACTAACTAATAGATATTATATTTGTGCTTTGAGCGTCTTGCTGGAATGACAAGAAAAATTCCACATTTACAATGTTTATTGCATTTCACTTTCGTATCTTGTATACATACCGTGTTGTAGCTTAGTCCCACATTGGAGAAAGTTTTTTGGTTGGTGAGGTTGATGTACTCCACCACTCATTTACTTCCAAATAGGAGTTGAGTATCATATTACAATAGGCAAGTGAGATATATATTTATGATGGTTGGGGATGTACTTAGAAATATGATAGTATTGCAATGTATTTTTTTAGACCATTTAAAGGTATAGATGTCGCTTTTATAGGGTAGCTGACGTTTATAGGCCGTAATTTTTTTTTGGAGTTATTTAAAGGTGTAGATAAAGGGTATAGACGTCAATCGTATAGCCGAAGTCTATACATCAGGACATAGGCGTCGGGGACATATACAACAGTTGTTGGATCGTCAAAATCCGTTGTATATACCCTTGTATATCCAACGTACATGGGTTTTTCTGCACTAGAGTTCTAAACCACATTTTACCAACCGGAAAACATTAAATTCAGACAAGTATTTATTCCAAGACCAAAAAAAACATTTTTAACACAAATGAAATCAGAAACGGCTAATCCCCATGAGAGTAATGACCACGGCATTTTATATTACCAATTAGTAAACCCCAAATTCACACTGGAATCTACTACAGTTGCATTCCATATCCCCCAAAAGAACACATTTTCACACTAATTTGAAATCAGGGTCTACTGATCCCCTGACCTTCCGCAACTCACCAACTAATCCGGATCAAAACCCACTACCAAACATTCCAAAACACATCTTTGTGTTAATTTGGCTCGCACCTGAGCTTCTTTGATCTGATTCACTCAATCCAGTAGGGTCTTGAGTTTTATTTGGACTAAATCTCGTCATAGAGATTGAGTTTCAGTTTCTGTAGTAGGTCCTTACTCCTGCTGGGGGTTTTCCTATGCAATTAGGTCCATTTTCAAAACTCTCCCTGTGAAACTGGAGTAGCCATTTTATTAGATATTGTTAGATTTTCAAGATCCAAATACAAAACTCACGGATTAGATGAAGAACAAACCACCAAATAAAAACACGTGAATTTACCAAGACTCACCCAATGTGGGATACACCCTACCTTTCCTTATTCATTTATTGTATATGTTATATAACCGTCCATACAAGAGCAATTTATATAGCAATTAAAAACCATAATTGCAATTATGGGGTTAAAACACATCATGCCCAAAAAAAATATTAGTATAATAGAATATAATAATATAAGTATAATAGAATACTGGGAAAAAATCAAAGATTTTCAGGAAAAGTGAATTCCGGAGGAAAATTTGTTTATTTTGATACTCGGTTTGAATTTACAAAAGTTTGTACTTGAGCCATCAGTATAGTGTGCGCTGTATTTATTTTAATTTTAAATTTTTTTTATAACGAAAAGTTTGTTTTTTATCATTATTATTAATGTAATGTTTGACGAATTAGACCTAAGAGCACCCTTAACGGGTGCTCTATTTCGGGCGCCCGGGAAGGGCGCCCGAAATGCCCTCCCTTAGCGGGAGGGAGTGCCCGGGGTAGGGCGCCTTGGGTGCATTTCCGAGCGGCAGGCCGCCTGGAAATGCTTCCCAGGCGCCCGAACGGGGGGCCACGTCCCCCCATTGGTCCTCAGTTTTTTTGTGTTTTTTCTCAAAAATGTTTTAAAAATAATTTAAAATCGTTTTTTCAAATATTGTTTTATGAAAATAAGTTTTTTATTTGTTTATATTTTCTAGAATTTTTTGACAATTTTTCGTGTTTTGCGTAGAATTGATCTCGAAACGACGTGTATGGGAGAGAATGCAGGGCGTTTGAGTTGTTTTTTGGTGTGGTTATGAAAAATTTAGGGGGATTGGTTTGAGCTGACGTGGCGGAGAGAGAAGCTGACGTGGTGGAAAGAGAAACCAGAGCGCTCAGGAACTGCCCGGGCGCTGTTAATGATGCTCTAACCATTGTGGGTCGGGTTAGTCCTATCTAAAACCTATTATGGACGAGATAATTCAAGGCTTTTATTTGATGATCCATTCCAAAACCTATTATGGACCAAATAATCCATGGCAAGTTTTAACTTATTAAAAACTTATTTAGAAAATGGACCTACATGGTTGATCTAACAACGAACGTATTGGATTGGCCACTTCAAAATTGAAGCAAAGAGAAACTGAATTTTTCTGATTTTTAACATTATAACTTGACTCAGTTACCCCCTAATTACGTATCTCGAAATCTTCCATATAACTAGTAATCCACAATTGTCATCTATTACCTAACTTGCGATATTTTCAAATTCATGCAACTCCCGCTACTTGTCAAATCCCACAAATGCAAATTTTACACTAAACTGCTTATTAGTAAAATAATTACCTCCTGGAATTTTGGTTTATTCCTTGATGGTGGTCCAGAAAGTGAAGGGAATAGCTAGAGAAGTCAAATGATGATGGATAAGACTAATAATTTTAATCAAAAGAAACGACAAGTTGTGGGGATGGAACATATTCTTACAACCCCATCAGTCACCACCTCCATTGCGTTAGAAGAACGCCATTATTTGTTTAAAATTTTATTCGTCAACGATATAGCAATAAATAATTCCTCACAAAGTGGATTATTGGGCGTCTAGATTACTCTTTGAGGGGGTGTTTGGTTGGGATACCTGGAATGGACCGGATTTCATTCAATTCTGATATTTAGATTTCATTCCATTCAGTTGTTTTAGATAGTTCTTACTTTATTTTGGTAAATCAATTGTTCGTGTTATTTTACAACCTCGCTGCACCATCTAGTGCCTACAAATAAAAATATTCTTTCACGATTTATATAGTAAATTATATATTGATAACATTTTATACTCGTAAACTTTTAAAATTGACAATTACACTTCTTGAATTTTCGTTTTAATTATATTTCTTGACTTTTCATTTTATAATACTTTATCTTCTTAATTTTAAAAATTTATATTTAAAACCACATTCGTCTTTTTTACAATTTTTTATTGTAATTCCTTCTTAAATATATATTTACGTGAAAATTCAGATCGAAATAGATATTAAATTTAATTTGAATCGGATTCATACTAAATCCGACTCAAATTCCAACCTATCTCCAAATTTTTTTGTCAATTTTTTTTGAATTTAATAATAATAATATACAATACATATAAAACTCGAAATTTTAATTTTAACACAATTCACGTAGCACTACAAGCACCATCCACTACTAAAGTGCCCACCTGATGATCGACAAGTCTTTCTTCCAATGATATTTAGCAACAAATATCGAACTTACTTGAATACTCATTGTTACGAAATTTGTTCTGTGGTACTACAAAATGGATATAAAGGAATCCTCCTAAAACAAGAACTTAAACACTATCACAAAGTATCAAAACCAGAAACAATACATGTAAATGCAACTTGTGTCTGTGGAGACACATTCTTGGTAAAATGTTTAAAAAGATGTTCTATATGATATGTTCCTGCAATGTTGATGTGGATATTTATAATGACAAGACAGATGCAGTTTCAAACACCAAAAACAAATGAAAAGTTTAACAACTAAATCCCAATAAACCAATATAACAAAGTACGACCCTGTTCCATACAAACAAATCGTCTTTCCTCACAAAGATTATTGCACACACCACCAGTTCACATACTTCATAGACGACAACGTTAACTACTCAAAATCAGGAGTGAAAAAAGGGGAGGATAAAATTTTTGGGTAGAACACTCAAATGGAATACAATTTTTGATGATATGAAAGGCAACCTCGGTTGAAGCATATAACACGGTGATCTTACATGCCTTGATCGATAAGGTAGTCACCCAACCTCTCGACGACCAAGTTGCACTGCCCAGCGTTCACTGGCTCGTCGTAGATTCCAATGAGAAGAGCCATGCCGGTCTTCTTAATGGTTATTCCACCTGAGCCCTGTCAATCCAAGCAAGAAAGAAAGAATCATTGGTCGTGGGATTTGAGCATGAAAAGTGAAATTAGTAGACAATGCAACTCCTAAGGGTGCATTCTAGTAATTTGGGATAAAGGATTGCTATGGAAACTCATCCCCTTTCTCTGCTAGAGTAGTAGAAACTAATGAAAAAAGCGCAAAATGTTTCCTGTTTGCTTGAAAAGCAATTACTCAACCAACATACGTAAATTATTTTACATGGATGAGTTCTAAAGGTTCGGTCTTTATCTGTGATTTACATGACATGTATGTATAAAGAACAAACATAGAAATTGCATTCTACAAAATGCATTTCTAATCCAACCGCCAAAAGACAGGGGCTTTGGTGGAACAAAATTCTGAAGACAAAATAATTCTTGCTGGCTCATTCAAAACTACGTCCCCTATGTTTTTAAACTTCCAACTTACGTGGTGTTTACTGTAACTACATGATAATGGCAATTAAGAAGACCAAGCATACAATGACGATCCAGAAAATATAATGCAATCAACGACTGCATGTTATTCTTAACATAATCAAATCATTCAGTTCATACTACCAATTAAAAAGTCAAAAACTGGCAGCTTTCTTTATATTTATGATGTTCATCAGAACCAGAAGTTTGCATGCAAATCAAGGCCAGAAGAGAAAACCAAATAGCAGTAACAGACCTTCTTTCCACGGATAACAGCACCATTCTCTCCTTGGATAACCATGTACTTTGTGCCTCCAACATACAAGCCAGTGGGAGCAAGGGATCCTGGTTCAGCAAAATCTTGCATGATAGCAGTAACTTCCTCAGGCTTCAACTGCAGATATCATAAGCAAACAAATTACAACAAAGAAATCAATATATGGGACAAGATAAATATCCAATGAATAGACAAAACCAACTTAAAATGATCACTTAAAAATAAGTCTACCTACAAAACTGAATACAGAGAGAGTCCATGATAGCATGAAACCAAATCAAACACAGCAAGCCTCACACAATCACTTTGATACCCAAATATATAACTCAGTGGTTATTGTCTCAATCAGAACATACTCACATACTCGGGTTATCATCCCTGAAACCCTAAATCCAGGATAAGCAACACATTTCCACAATCCCTTCTTTTCTTGATTAGTAAAAGAGAATTTCCGTGATCCCAGAGTAGAGCATTATTTTCATATTTCGTGAAAAATAGAGAATTTTGACAATCCCTGAGTAGAGGTCATAAATTCATAACTTTTACATTCTGTGGAAACATAATCAGTGACCCTAAGAGAACACCCTAGAAGAGAAAACTGCTTCTAGCAAACAAATCTTGATCCAATTCAACATGAAATCTTTGTCAAATTATACAAATTGAATGTCAAACAGTTGTGAATCCCCTCATTTCAAGAACTTAACGTTCTCATCACCTACACATAAGACCAACATAAACACTAAAAACATCTAGTGAACAACAAGACTGAACAAATCATTAATTTCGTAGAAGAAATCATGTTGGAACGATCCCATCCAAAAATGGAAGCTTTATCAGCCCACATAAATGTATGTTTAATCTACATTCCAGGATTGAATCTTCTCTGGAATATGAGATCAAAGCATTAAACATGTCCAAACAGATCCGATATCATCCAATACGAACATTGATACCATTAAACCAAAACCACATATCTTCAATGTAAGAGAGTTAAATAACTGAAATCCCAATACAGCAAACGACACAAAACAAAGGATGCATTTCATCCGAATTGAATAGACCCGATCTGATACAAAAATCACAACTTAATCAATTTGAACACCAAATCAACACAAAATCAGATTTTTCTCCCCACTTCCACCAACAAAACCTAATGGATCCCAATAGACCAGATCCGGTAAAAAATGTAAACGAAATCCAACTCTTAATCACAGTCTTTCAATTCCCCAAAACAAACCCCTCAAAGTAATATCTGAGATACCATCCGTTTCATCAAATATCGATCCAGGCAGACCAAATCGAGTGACAGAAGGTCTGAATTTTGTCGAATCCGAAATCACCTCCAAAATTCGAGTTTTGGTTCGATTTCATCCAAACCAAAATCCGAACAGAAATAACCGAATCCAAACCCATTACAACTCTATCAAATCCAACACCTAAATCACCTCCAAAAATCACACTTTTGGTTTAATTTCATCCAATCCAAAATCTCAACAGACAGAATCGAATCTAAATTCATCACAACTTTATCAAATCCAACACCTAATCACCCCCAAAAATCCCAATTTTGGTTCGTTTTAATCCAAACCAAAATCCCAAAATACAGAATCAAATCCAAACCCATCGCAACTTCATCAAATCCAACAGCTAAAACACCTACCAAATCACACTTCCCACTTCAGTTCATCAATGAAAGATCGAATCTTTCCCAAACCAAAACCTAACTCGACCCAAACAACAGCAAGATCCCACCTTTCCGACCATCTCCGACCCAAAATCCAAATCTCCAAATCCTCCAAACCAAAAAAACACATCCAAAATCACATTCTCCCCCAAACCAAAACCCTAACCCCAAACCACCGCAAGATCCCACCTTTCCGACCACTCCCGACACAAACCCTAAATCCAAATCGCCGATCGAGCAAAAGAAGAACCCAGATCGAACCTGAGGGAAAGCGGAACTCTGGGCCCAGACGCTGCCGTCGTGGCCGAGAATCGCGGCGGAGACGAGCGTGCTGCCGTCGATGTCGCACATCAGGTGGTCGTCCACGTAGGTTTGCCACGACATCTTCGATCTCTTCTTGGTTTGGTTTTGTTTTGGTTTGGGTTGGTTTTGGGGTTTTTTATTTTCCGGTCTCGCAATGGGAAGGAAAGAAGAATAGTGGGGGTATAAATAGAAGGGGAGGTGGGAGTAAACGGGATTGAATAATTTGCCTTTCACGTCCGAAACATAATTTGGGGGGAATATTTCGGAATTGTTTTGGCGAAGGGGGTTTGGGGCGTAAGTTTTGTTTCTCATTCGATAGTTTGGTTTGAATTCCATGTGAAAAAAAATCGACTTTAGTTTAACTTGAAAACGAAAGATCTTGATGAAAAATAAAAAAAATCCAACTTGATTCAGTAAATAAGTCACTCGACTCGAAAAAATTGAAATTCGACTAGATAGTTCAGGTTCGATTTTTTTATTGTTTCATTTATAATTTACTAATAACATAAGATAATATATTTTTTACTCGAAATTTTGCTCGACGCAACTCGTTTACACCCCTTAAAAGGGATGGGTCGGAGTGGGATGAGTTTTTTGCGAGGGCAAATTAAAGAAATTAGATATTTGTTTTTTTTGGAAATTTATGGAATTTTTAAAATAAAAAAAAACTCTCTCAACCCACCTCCACTATATAGTGTACGGGCAAAGGTACACACTGGTGGAGGAGAATGAGACTCATGATCATTTTTCTTGAGATAAGTCAAGGTGATACATCTCAATCTCTTGATAATATGTACACAAATGTTTGCCTCTACTGTCTTTTGATGCCTTGGTAGGCTAAAATGATATCTTTTGGTACTGAGAACCTAACATGACCCGTTGCAGGATATTTATGGAAGAATATTTAACAAAAAATGAAATTCTCAATCCGCATGTACTTTGTGGTGAAGGTAGAAACTCAAAAAAGAAAACGAGATCTATAGTCACTCTCCTTCATATAAGTCAAGGCTGGAGACGAATTTGGGTGGGATGTCATCCGACTTCCAGTAGAATTGTTTGCATGTGCCTTACCTAAGGTAGAAAAATAACTTTTAGTATTGGAAAACTAATATAACTCATGGTTGCACAGATTTGCAACACTACTATAATGATTAGGAGTATAAACTTCTAGATAATCGACTCATGTCGCAATCCAAAACTTCTAGCCACGTATATAACTTAAATGAGATTTGAATTCCAAAACTTCTAGGTACGTATACCCGACTAGCAAACCATTTCCAAGTGCACTTGGGACTTAGGACTTCGGAGGAATATTTGCTAAGGAAATCGGAGCACCATGATATAGGAAAATAATAAAAAAATGGGTAAAAATTGTATTTACTTCTTCCAGAAGTGTAAGTTTTGCATCGGAGATTTTTTTTGGCTCGTGACTCCAGGAGAAACTCCTTTCACACGTCTCTAAACTAATCTGTAACATTGTACATAAGCCCATGATCAACCATCAAATCATGCTCAAGTAAGCTTGGGACTTCGACCATTCTTAACCTCAACCCCAGAAACCCCTCCCCCAACTCAATTTTTCTCTCTGCGATTTCAACAAAAATTACTATGCAACCTATAATCCAATTCATTTTCACTCTTAAACTTCAACCCAATTTCAACACCCTCTCTCTTCCACATCATTTCTTTGTACCTCATTTTCTATTCCATCACAAAAATACACAAACTATTAAATAAATTATTTTTATAATGACTTAATCTAATTAAATTACGATAATTAATTACATTTATTTGGGTTACAACATTTTAATTATTTTTTATTTTAATAAAATTTAATACAATCTGGAAGACAAATCCCTCGGTCTTCGACTATTTCATCGCTCACAATAAGAAAATCTTTGAATTATAAGGTGTTAGGTCTATGAGTTTGATTAAGAATGCGGGAGCAGATGTCTTTGTTTCGACACTCTATTATTATATTCCGGATATTGATCAGTTTACCATATTATTATAGAAACGGGTAAACGGATCAATATCATAATCCATTTCTCCCGTATTTACATATATATTTAATTTTGTATTAAATTTTTAGTAAAATAAAAAATTTGGCAATTGACTCGTACTTATGATTTTCACTAATTTTATATTAGTATACTTAATTTAATTGATTGATTTTACTAATTTTCATTAATTATTTACATTTATTTTAATTTTCAGAATTTTATTCTAATTATATAAAAAAATATACATATTAATAAAAAATATTTAACAAATATAAATAACTGATTTTTGATTAAAAATTATAATAAAAAATAGACCAACCCGGGTCGCGACCTAGGGACGCCCCGGGTTAAGGGGAGCGATGTCGGGTTCCTCCCGGAACCAACCCCAAAAGAGCACCCCTTAAGGGTGCTATTGGGAAGACTATTTGGTGAAGGAATGGGTGAGAGATCACATAGGAAATAAATTAATCGGTGTAAATTGCATTTTTAAGAGTTGAATTTATTTTGAAGTGGATTCAAATTTCAATCGTGTAAGATTGTGATTGATTTCAGGAAAACATAAATGTAATTAGGATTTGAGATTGTCTCAAATAGACCAATATGATACTACTTACTAGTAGCATGTTGTTTTTGCTTGCTTGCTGCATGTGTCATTGTTACCAATGATCAAACACGATAGTAGGTGGAGAACACTTTAAGGGGCTACTATTCGTCGCCGGAAAACTACTTAAATCGTTCCAAAAATGACATTTTTGCCCTTAACAAATCAATTAATACTCATTTCGTCCCGTGTCTTTAAACAAGGTGTTTGACTCAGTTTTACTCACATTCCTAGTACCAACACCACGAAAATGTCTGACGAAGCACCTGAATCCGGCGAGGTAAGGAGGGCGGAATTTTTTTTACGACTCGTGCGTCTGGCTAAGATGCCTCCGCCAAGGTAGAGGCGTCTGGCTAAGGAACCTCCACATTGGTGGAGGCGTGTTAGTCAGACGCCTCCACCTTGGTAGAGGCGGCTTAGCCAGAGGCCCGTTTTTTTGTTTTTTTTTTTAATTTTCTGTTAAATTCAATTTTTTCAGGTTTCGTTGCAAGATTTCGGTGGTGATGGAGTAGATTACAGTGAGTTTTTTGACAGTAAATAAATATTTACAACAATTGAGGAAGCTTGTAAATGGGCGAAACAAGTTGCACTAGGAGTCGAATTGTTTTTGGTTATATCATCATACAAACCAAAAGCAGATAACCAGTGAGTCATTGTTTCAAGTAGCATCTATGAGCAAAAGTGGTGGAGCGACGGGATCGTAATGGATGGGTCATTGTTTCAAGTAGCATCTATGGGCAGCACAATCACCCACTTACAGTTTATTCAGAGGGTCACCGACAAGTTAACGGACTTAGTGCTGGGGCAAAGCAAATTGTTCGTGATATGACAGAGGCACAAGCAAGACCACGTAACATTTTGTTGGCGGTAAAGGAGAAATTCCGGGATGATAATCCTAATCAAAGACACATTTATAACTTCAGAGAGTACATGATGAGGACGAAATCTGAAGACAGGAATCCCGCGCAGCAGTTTCTGAGGGAGGCAGTGCAGCATAAGTATTTGCATTGGATTGTGGCAGATGAAGAAACTAATGTTCTCACTCACAAATTTTTGGCACATCCGACTTCAGTTCAGTTGTTGCGTACATACCCATTCGTAATCTGCATGGATTTGACGTATAATACGAATAAGTACAAGATGCCTTTGTTTGAGATGGTTAGGGTTACTCCAACATGTAGGATTTCATGTTTAATTATACATATATATTTTCGAATTTTTTTATGTATAATAATGATCAATTTTCAATTTTCCACAATTTATTTCATGCATGCATCGGTTTGTTTCAATAACTAGTTTTAAAACTTTTATTAAAACAAACATGGGGCTCCGAAATTCATACCTAGAAGTTATCTAAAACTTCTTGAAGATTCGGAGACGTTGAGGATGCTTGTTGCTGTGCCGGATGCCTCCGAGATTTCACCAAACTCTAAACAAGATTGGAGAGAGACGAGCTAGCCTCTCAATCTCCAATAGGGTTTAGAATCCAATTACTAACCCCTCTTTAGTTCCCTTTAGAAGATGACCTCTGAAGAACTAAAACTAAACTTAAGAATTACTGTAATTTCGTGGAGAATTATGGCGAGAGATTTTGCATAAGAAAAATAATGAATTAATTAAGGAGGTAATGAGATAACCTTGTATTTATAGGTTCTCTCCAAATTACCTATTCACGTGCAACCTCTTGCCCATGATTCCATGCAAAATTCCATCTAAAGATTCGGCACTTAAGTACTCACCTCCACGACCCGTTCGTAGAGACTTGATTTTCTTGTCGAGTTGGTTCTCTACTTCATTCTTGAATTCTTTGAACTTGTCAAAAGATTCACTTTTGTTTCTCATTAGATAAACATAGTCATAACGACTATAATCATCCGTGAACGTAATGAAGTACCTGAACCATCTCGTGCACTAGTACTCATTGGACCACATACATCGGAATGTATCAAATCCAACAAGCCACTCGCCCTTGGGCCTTTCTTCTTGAAAGGCTTTTTGGTCATTTTTCCCATTAGACATGGTTGGCACGTCTCCAATGATTTAAAATCAAGTAGACCAAGAAGGTTAGCTTCTTGCAATTTCTTGATGCGTTTTTCATTTATGTGACCAAGACGATAGTGCCACAAGAGAGTATCATTCTCGTGAGTGGTCTTAAGTCTTTTGTTATTGATATTAAAGATTTGTTTATTATCCAATTCAAGCAAATAGAGATCATTCCTTATGAACGCATTTGCATAGAACATACCATTCTTCGATATAGACAAACAAGAATTTGAAATATTTATATTAAAATTATCCATATCCAGACATGATACAGAAATAATATTCTTGTTAATCGAATGTACATAATAAACATTCTTTAGACATAAATTTAAACCACTACACAATTGAAGCACCACAGAACCTTGTGCAATCGCAGACACGTTCGCACCATTTCCGACCTTCAATTCTACCTCGTTCCTTACGAGTTCCTTCCTATCCATGAGTAGCTGCACATTAGAAACTATGTGAGCACAAGATCCGGTATCAATTACCCAATCCTGGACAGAGGTGGCTAAATTTATTTCGATAACAAATATACCTTTGGCCTTTTTGGGGCACCGACGTTCAATCACTCCGTTGTCAATGTCTTCCTTGTACTTGGGGCAATTTGGCCGGATGTGTCCTTTTTCACCGTAGTGAAAGCACTCCGTGTTGGGAGTTGGAGATTTCTGAGATTTCCCCCTCGAGGCACTTTTATGAGCACCTCCTACTCCCTTGCTCTTGATTGAACCACTTTTGGTAGATTTGTCATTTCCTTTACCAATCTTATGGCTCCTCTCATGGACGGCAATGACTTGCTTGTCCCTACCCTTACCCATGTCAACTTCAGCAGTTTTGAGAGCGTTGTGCAGCTCCTCAAGACTCACCCCTTTTTCACGCACGTGATAGTGCATCACAAAGTCCTTAAAGGATGGGGCTAGAGAGCCAAGAATCATATCTTCAGCAATGTCCTCGGGCATTGGTGAAGAGAGTTTTGCCAACTTCTCAAGGTACCCTTGCATCGTGAGAAAATGCATGGATACCGATGTTCCCTCCGCCATATGACACCTTGTGAGTGCGATGGTGGTCTTATAGCGCTCATTTCGGGCACTATCCATGAACATTTAGATAAAGGCTCCATGGTCTTCTTGGGTTTTGAATCCAAGTATTTCGCTTGAAGCGAGTCACCCATGGATGCTAGCATAAGACCGTGAACTTGGTTCTCTTGGTCTTCCCACTTGGCTTTAGCCTCTTTCTCTTCATCGGTTAATCTCTCATTCCATTTTGGGATTGGACCTTCCAAAATGTGAGATAGTTTCTCAAACTTTAACACGATGTTGAGTTTGAGTTGCCAACTAATGAAGTTTGAGCCATCATTTGCTAAAGGGTGTTTTTCTATCATGGATCGTACGATAGGTTGGATGTTCGACATTTTTCTACAAAATAAATCATACAGGTTTTAATGCCAATTTTATGTTTTAATACACATGCATACATATATCGAATATATAAATGTAAATGTTGCAAATTAAAATCTTTGCCCATAAATGCAACAATCCAAGATCCCATCAATTGTAATATAGACTAGCTAAGGGCTATCGAATACATTACAATATCAAGGTAAGAAAACATTTTCTAATCACAACCTTTTGAATTTTAGCAACATTTAGCATCTTCAAACTCTTGTGACTCTTGTCGTTTAATTATGAGGGAATACGACCATCCTCGTAAGAAAAACTTTTTCCCAAAACCGAGCGAGGGCCCTAGGTAATGTTAAGAAAACTTATTTTCATTTGATACGAGATACGTTTATCTATTGTATTCACAACTAAACATACTTGGGGTTCACTAGGGTGAAACACACCTCATATATTTAATTGTGGCACAACAAACAAACTTTATATCTCCCCCTATTCCCAAAGATAGAGGGAGCTATCTCCCGCTAAGGGCGAGCAGAGTATCCCTCGATCAATGGCTGCTAGTGGATGAAATAAGAAGGAAAATTTATTCTTAATTTTTGTTTGGACAATTTAACATGTGATTTAGAATTTTAGGTTATCTTGCATATTATTAATCATACACATCCTAACATTCAACACATTCATCACATGCATATCAAGATAAAAACAGAAATTAAACATTCACACAATCCACATCGTGTGAGTTTATATGTTCCCTTCGATCCTCGATCCCTGATCTTCGATCCTCGATCGATGCGCTACAACGGTGACTTCCTCTTGCACCGGAGATGTAGATTTTACAGAAAATAAACATGCTCCTCACATTCGGTAAAAAACCGACTAGTGCATGTCCTATGTAAAAACCTCTCATATGCAAATGCAACTATCTAAAAGACGGAAATAGAGAGAGTTTTGGCTTTTACATACACAAGCCCATGTATTATAATAATAACATACATTCATAATCGCTGATTTGGAACATATAAACTCACAAATCCTGCAAAACAACTCGAGCATCCATGCACGCAATATCGCTATAAACTATCCAACCTAGTTTATCAAGCATCTAGAATCTCAAACAATTCTTTGAAAAACATTTTGAAATCCATTAAAAACATTTTTCATGCATCCATAGTTCACAAATTAATTATGAACCGCTGTCCATCCAATTTCCAATGGAAAGATAAATCGCAGTTTTTCGGTTTTGTTGATTCTCTTACAAAATAATCGTTTATACTTAAAACAAAATTATTGCAAGTTAGACTTATGTCTAAATCATAATTCTAATAATTACATGTCATGTTTTAAACATTCAAAACATTTAAAACGAATTATTATAAAGAATTATTTCAACAAACATTTAAAGACCGAAAAACTAGTAAAACGAATTGTTTAAATCCTAGATGGTAAACTAAATTTGTTTACAGGCATAAATCATAAGAAAATTGAACCCTAAGCTCTGATACCACTATAGGATTTCATGTTTAATTATACATATATATTTTCGAATTTTTTTATGTATAATAAGGATCAATTTTAAATTTTCCACAATTTATTTCATGCATGCATCGGTTTGTTTCAATAACTAGTTTTAAAACTTTTATTAAAACAAACATGGGGCTCCGAAATTCATACATATAAGTTCTCTAAAACTTCTTGAAGATTCGGAGACGTTGAGGATGCTTGTTGCTGCGTCGGATGCCTCCGAGATTTCACCAAACTCTAAACAAGATTGGAGAGAGACGAGCTAGCCTCTCGATCTCCAATAGGGTTTAGAATCCAATTACTAACCCCTCGTTAGTTCCCTTTAGAAGATGACCTCTGAAGAACTAAAACTAAACTTAAGAATTACTGTAATTTCGTGGAGAATTATGGAGAGAGATTCTGCATAAGAAAAATAATGAATTAATTAAGGGGGTAATGAGATAACCTTGTATTTATAGGTTCTCTCCAAATTACCTATTCATGTGCAACCTCTTGCCCATGATTCCATGCAATATTCCATCTAACCATCTATTATTTATTAATAAATAATCTTAGCCACGAATTAAATCAATTATGGACCAATTCCATGCATGATCTAATTAATTCTTAAATTAATTCTGCATAAAACTGTCTGACCGATCGACCGTTTGAAAAGTCTGGTCGACCGTTTAGACCTGGTTTCGGACTACCGTTTAGACACTCGGTCGACCGTTCGCAACATTAAAATATTTCATCACAATGTTCGGTCGACCGAAAACGAACAGACGAAATCCCTGTTACGATGTACACACATCCGGTCGACCGTGCAATATTGTGGTCGACCGTCCCACATCCGGTCGACTGTTTACTGTTTAGAGGTCAACCGTTTGTGCACTGTGCTGCAGACTTGTCAAATTTCGGTTTAACCCCTACAAAATTTGACATTTCGGGATTAGTAATAAATTCACAACTTATGTAACATATTATCATATGTAATGATAATACATTACACCCCATAATATTTACATCACATATGAATTCAATTTAGATTCCAATTATGTTATTAATCACAACATAATTTTGATTTTGCTTGTTCACCCCATGTGTCATATTTTCACATGAAAACCCGACACATCCTATGAACTCAAAATCCCCATTTCTTGTTTCCCAGTTTTGTGGTGTGACCTATGGGAGGATCTAAACTAAGTTGGCAGTGATATTAAGAGCTTAATATCACAAGCTATAAGCGGTATCTAGCTACACATTATAGCTCCCAATTAGTTAGATGTCTTAATTCCACTCGAACCAAAACCCGATCCACTTAGTGATGGAGTGCACCACTTGTGTCCGTCCCTTGCCTCATGATATTAAGAATACACACAAAGTAGTATTGTGTCATCTTTGTATTAGTATTCATTTCTTGATCTCTTTAAGCTAGTTATAAATATGTGACTTAACTCAAATCACATTGTGCACATTATAACTTTGCTTTATCAAGGGGCCCACTAATATCATCACTCAATTAAGAGGGGCAATGATAGTCTTTTGACTAACTATCTTCTCCAACAAAAGTTGTACTTAACCAACCAATGCCTTTACACTACACTGATCTAATTAAGTATTCCTTAAGTGATTAGATATAAGTCTCATATCAAATGACCAAAGACACAGTAAAATATTAATGACACAGAAACACATTTCTATAATATTTTACTTATTAGGTCTATTTAGTATACAAAAGTAATATTTTCCTCTTTTACATACCCGTGTTGTCACTCACTTGTAGAGCTACAATGATCTATGACCAACACGACAATCTTAACT
Source organism: Triglochin maritima (assembly GCA_963682175.1). Classification (NCBI taxonomy): domain Eukaryota; kingdom Viridiplantae; phylum Streptophyta; class Magnoliopsida; order Alismatales; family Juncaginaceae; genus Triglochin; species Triglochin maritima. The sequence goes on along the minus strand of OY821781.1, from coordinate 36,096,720 downwards.
CGGTAATTAATGTTCCATGTTAATTACCATGATTGTGAATATCTTTTGTTTTATGTAAACCAATATCTTTTAGAGCTCTACGGTTAAGGACCAAGAGCATCTTCCTTAACACTTCTAAAAGACGAATAACATAAACAAGGAACAAAATGATTTCTAATTCAATTCATAATAATTGACATTTAAAAGTAAAACTTTTAGAACACATTCCCTTCACAACAAACATGAATTTCCTCGTCGGATATGTGATTTTGATGGATGAGACCGAGTCTAGTTACCGGTGGGTGTTGAAGAGGTTGCAAGATCTGTTATTGGATATTGTTAGCCCGACTGCAATAATAACGGACCGAGAGATGGGTCTGATGCGACCAGTGGCTGAGGTTTTTCCTGAGTCTGCTCATTTACTATGCACCTGGCACATCAACAATGATGTGTACAATTACGCATACCACGTATTTGGAAAGGACAAGCAACTTGCAGAGAGTTATAGGCGTGGAAGGTGGAGGAGAGTCATGATTTGTGATTCACAGACGGATTATGAAAGATCAGTCCATAATCTGAAAGATTCTTACAAGTCCTAGCCAGTGCTGACGGAGTATGTGGAAGACACGTGGTTGGTGCATAAGGAAAAAATTGTTCTGAATTGGACAAATAAAGTTTTTCATTTCGGCAACACTACAAACTGCAAAGTGGAAGGTGCACATTCGGCTCTGAAAGAGTGGATCACTACATCGACTGCCGCTCTCGACACTCTTTTCGACCGCGTGAACTCGGCTATTGAAATACAGCTGACGAATATTCGGAACTTTCTTGAAGATTCGAGACGTCGAATTGTGACAAACTACATTGGTCCTTTGTTTCAGCAAATAAATAGCCGAGTTTCGCATCACTGCTTGTCGTTATTGACTCAGGAGTTGAAGAGAATGCATGACTTAAGTGATGAAATTGAATATCGTTGTGGGTGTGCTTTCCTGACAACACATGGGATTCGTTGTGCCTGTACCATGTACGAGTGTTTTGCGTCAGGTGATGGAATTTATTTAGAGCAGATTCATCCATTCTGGAAAACACTTGTCATCGGAGAAAGAGTCCAGATGTCAGAGTTTGTTGATCAGTCAGCACAAGACGTCGAGCATTTTCGAAAGCTAGTGGATGAGATCTCGGAGAGCGACCCTGCAGTAATTCGTAGTGCCTCTCGTATTTATACGAACAGTTACACCCCGATCAGTCGAACTATGGAGAACCCGAAGAAAATATTAAGGTACGAGGTCGACCTAGGGGAAAGTCGACACGTCGGGACCCGAGTGCCTTCGAGTATGCTGAGCGAGGTTGTGGTCGGTCTGGTAGTAGTGGGAGCAGGGGTCGTCGTTGGTCTGGCAGTAGTGGGAGCATGAGTCGTGGTCAGTCTTCCAATTCGTCTCGATCGTCCGTGAACACGGGCACAGGCTCTTCTGGTATGACGATATCTTTGTTATTATTTAATATATATCAGTAATCTAGATGGGGTTGAATATATTATCTCCTAATTTTGTTGTTTTAATGAATTGTTATTTACATATCTTTCAGTGTCCGGACGGATTGACGTGGATAAATTCTCATATGCTGATAGACTGTCAGGAATCATTTTACCATTTCTGGAAAGGTGGAATGACGTACGTGTTGATGGCAGCTGTGGATTTCGATGTGTTGTCGATGTCTTCCATGGTGGTCAAGAGAACTGGTCGTACACCCGTCGTGCAATTTCTAATGAGATAGGTGCACATCCTATTTATCAGAGTGTGTATTTCGGCAATGTGGGAGAGGCTCGTCAACAAATTGATTGGGGCGGGGGAGCTTGTGGCGAGGATCATTATATGGAGGTTTGGGCCGACTTGTTTCCTATTGCTAATTTTTACAAGTGTGCGGTCATGTATTTCGCAATGGGAACAGATGGTTCGTTGTTCCTGTGTCTTACTGTACTACCTTGGGAGAGTCCGTCTGCCATGACGAGGCCTGTCAGAGAGTTGGTCATTGCTCATTTAGGGAGTTACAGACATTTTATTCGTTTGGAATTAGCTGATAATTTCCCAGTACCTCCTATAGCGACCTTATGGTATCAAATGCAAGATGAGAGTGTTGTTGGATGGGAGGATCAGTACGAAAGTAGGATGGAGTATTGGAACCGGTTACGTAGTACATTTTGATTGTAATTTGTAATGTTTTTGTAATGTATAATATATCGTGTCTTTGTACTTATATCGTGTTGTTCTTTTACCGTATTTTAAATTTAAATATTATTTGATATCTAAAGAAATAAGTTGATATTTTCGTGACAAATAAATTTTAAAAATACGATAGTCAAAGAAATACGTAGAAGATATGTTCGTAAGAATAAATAATAAGAGTACAAAAATAAGCATAAACAAATACCAACAAATGTAGTAACAGTGCAACATATAACAAAACGATAGTAAAAGCAAGTCAACTACAGCTCAGCATCTGAATCATGGTCCGAAATGCCCAACTGGTTGTTCCAATCCTCGATGAGGCGATCCCAATCTGTACATGCACTGTTCGTATCCTCAGTCGGCATCATGTCTCTCTGTCGCAAGAACGGCTGCGTACACCGTATCGCCCTACTCATCCACTGTATGTAAAATAAAAATTAGTGTACATTAACAATAATAACAAAAGATACATTACAATTAAAAATAAAATTAGATAAACTTACCGCATCGGCACATGTCCTATCCAGTGGTCCCTCCGGTCTTGGAATGAGACCGCGTACGATAAGTGGATGTGAGCACCTACCGAACCACTGCAAATAATCTGCAGCACAAGTGGAGGGGTTGAGGCTATGACTCAAATCGTCCAAGTGTAGTCGTCCTACTCTCGGAAATGTCCTCCAACCCGATTCTGCGAACGAAACGTTATGTCTGACGTCGTACGTCGTCGCAGTCGCATACCGTACTGCATGCTTGGGCGTCGGGATGTCAACCGGGATCACCTGAACGTAACCTAACTAACGTAACACACGATCAGGTAAATAAGGCTCTGTGACATCCCTATAACGAATAACACCCATAAATGTAGTCCTCGGCACAGCTACAGCAGGCTCGGGACCATACGCCAACCACTCCACCTAAACGTTTATACGTTAATAATAATAAACTTAAAATTTAAATAAACGCGAATGATATATACATTATATACCTGCGATGCAGTCATCTGATCTAGCCGTCTACGAATAGAAAGAAGTCGACCCTCGCTCTTATCCTCGGCCCGGGCAGCCCACATAAGCGAACGAGGATGACCACGCTCAATAATCTTCCGCTCCCAATGTGGGGGGAAAGCAGGAAAATACTCATAGATCCAAGCCTGCACCAGTGTCAGACAACTAGTAATCCCAGAACAATCAGTACGACTAGATATACTCAGCTGGCGATACAGATATTCTGGGGATCTTAAGGGGCCCTCTAGTGATCGTAATTAACTAAAGTGTGGAATTAAAACTTAATTACGAAACTAACAACTAATCATGCAATGGTTAGATGAGAGTTAAAGAAATTGCAAACCACGTTGTAGTCGACGCCCGATGTAACGAGGTTCGGCACCCGCTCCGGGTCCTAGTCCTCACTCACAAGTCCCACTCGTCCCTCGAGCCTCGCTTGTGGTTTCCACTATCCGATCTCCGTTACCGGGCCGAGATCAACGCCTTTACAAACAACGAGCCTCGCGAACACCCTCGCCTCGCCTGTGTCTCCTCTCACAACCCGAGAGGGAGCTTCCCCGAAGCTATTACAACTCTTGTGATTTGGATGAAGGAATGAATCACACTTCTTGCTAATGACACTCTAACTTTGAGCACACTTGGATTATGATATGGATCTAGGAATACAAGTGGTGAAGTTTTGGCTTGAGTGTATAGGATTTGAGCTTTGAAGGTTTGGGAAAGATAGCACAAGGATACTAGATGTTTGGAGAGTATAGTGCTTGTTGTTGTGCTTCTAATGAGGTCCTTATATAGGCTTCAAAGCTCTTAGAGTCATTGGGGAGTGGGTGAGAAAGTTGACCCATGAAATGTGATGATGTGACAAAAGTTCCGGCAGAATTTGCACGCTCCTCGGTAGACCGTTAACCCAACGGATTACCGAAGATGGTCATTTCGGTTTACCGAATCTTATTCGGTTAACCGCTTACTCAACTCCAGTAGCTCTCTAACTAGCAACCCTAATACAATTCGGTTTACCGAAACCTATTCGGAGAACCGTTCCAAACTGGACAATAAGATTGGTAGGGTTCTGTTTATGCTAAGTTCGGTTGACCGTGTATACTTTAGTAGACCGAAGTTTGCACGGGTTTTGCGCTGACATGCGTGGGAAATTGTTTATCAATAACGGTCAAGTTTAAATAGCCGTTGAGCTCCTAAAGCAATATGATTCGGTCGACCGAATGAAGTTCGGTGTACCGAATATGGATAAGTCAATTGGGCTTTAGGTCAAGATTTAAATACGACCGTTTGGAGCAAAGTCCAAAACTGGTCCAGGCTAATTCGGTCTACCGAAGGTGGTTCGGTATACCGAGGTGGTTATTCCAGGGAACACCTAAAGGATTCTATACGGTTGACCGCAAGGTGTTCTGTGGACCGAACTCTACATGATTCGGTTTACCGAGAGGGGTTCGGTTAACCGTGGGGATACGAGACAAAATCCTAATGTGCTCAAGTTTACATTAATCCTTAGAACTCAAATTATACTAAATTACATATTGGTCCAAAGCTTGATTACATGTCTTGAGTCTTTATCTTCTTGTCCCAAAGCTCCTTAGCTTGATTCTTCATCAACCTATTAAGAATATCACAAATACACGAATATATATGCAATGCATGTATTCATGTTTGCTTACTTTGATTGTCTAGGTTGATTAATTAAATATAGATTAAGATTAGATTACTTAATCATCAAAACTAAATAAAGATTAAGGTTAAAAAGCCAACAGATATGCCAACGTCGCCGACCCCTATGAGTATTGACCAATGGTATCTGGGTCCCTCGCCTCCAGTAGGTCGCGTGGTCTGACTCTGGAACCGCTCTTGTTGACAAACAAGACGCAGCCTAGCAGTAAGAAGAGGTAAGCAGTCATCTGCGTATCCTCAGTCCATGGTGGTCGCACCCATCTGCAACACTCGTCCATAGCATCGATACTAACACCACCACCACTCCAAAATGAGCTATCCCGCCCAAGACCCTCCAAGCTGACACCCAGCAACTCAGATACATATAACTTCTGCTCAAATGTCGGCGCCTGCGCACTGACCATAGGGCCCTCAACAGGAATGTACAGAATCTGAAAGACGTCATGCAACATGATCGTCATCTCTCCGAACGGCAAGTGGAAAGTGTTGGTGTCAGGCTGCCACCACTCCACGAAAGTCGAAATCAACGGCACGTCGATGCAGGAAAACATGTTATACGACAAGTGACCCAATCCACTGTCAACCACGGTCGCCGTCATATCATCAGTCATCACTGAACGCCATGCCTGCAATGTCGTACAGGCTCTGTGCCGATTATGGCACTTCAAAACCTTCCGATCCTCGCCATCCCAGATGCGTCTGGCGATGTGGCCTCCGAAACTCGGAATGACGCTGCCATCTACAGGACCACCGGGCATAATATCCGTGACGATCCAAGACTCGTCCTCACCCCTCTTCTTCTTCTGAGCTCGGGCGTCTGCAGTGCACGAACTCGAATCACCGGTCACAAATCGGCCACCTCGATCCTTCCTAATGACCCACTCAGCTGAAGGACCACAATGTCGCCCCCGTCCTCGACCGGACTGATGTATCGCCTCCCCCTGTGGCCTCAAGTCATATCGGGCCCCATCGTCACTCTCGTCGTGACTCCTCAACTCATCTGAATCATCCTCGTCGTCAAAAGAATCCCCATGTGTCTGACGACGACGTAACATATCTCTCTCTCCTAACTGAAGCAGAAATACCACGTGTACGTGGATGACGAGGGCCAGACTCGTCTGCTACACTACGTACTGCGCGTAAGGGAATTGATTTTCCTTTTCCTCCACGGTAACCCGATGACTATTAATTCAATTTTAAAAATACAAATTTATTAATGAATTTACTAAAACAATTAAACTAATTATTAACTTAATAATCGATTTATTTAGCAATTATCACAATTAATCAATAATCCTTTACTAAAATCGTACACAACTACTTACTAACATAATAATCAATTTATTTAGTGATTATCACAACTTTTAATCAATAATTCATTACTAAAACTAATTATTAACTTAATAATCGATTTATTTATTAATTATATCAATTTATAATCAATAAAGGATTTACTAAACTAATTTAACTCATTATTAACATAATATTCAATTTATTTTAAATTTATCACAATTTATAATCAATTTAAATAAATTCAAAAAAAATCGGGGCGTCTGCGGGAGACGCCTGCCCTACGTGGGAGGTGTCTCCTTCAGACGTCTTGGCCAAGGGTCGGGCGTCCGCGGGAGACGCCCGACCCAACGATCGGGCGGCCGCCTGAACCGCCTTCCCCAAGGGTCACGCGCCTTCCACAATCGTCTCGTCTTTTGTGATTCACGCGCATACTGTAGGTCCTCGATGCCTGAGAAGTCCAAGACTCGATCCAATCATCTCGTCTTTTGTGAGTCACGTGCATATTGTAGGTCCTCGATGCCTGAGAAGTCCACACCTTGATCCAATCATCTCGTCTTTTGTGAGTCACGCGCAAACTTTAGGTCCTCGATGCAATCGTCTTGTCTTTTGCCTAGTCACGCGCATACTCTAGGTTACTTCTCACAACTATAAATGTACTCCTCCTGGTTGGTTCTCTCTCATTTATCTACGAACAATGTCTTCACCCGATAAGTCTTCCAGTTCGAAGTCTTCATCATCTTCAACATCCAATGACGAAGTTTACGACCAAGTGTTGAACTGCTTAACGGAGTATGTCTCCCAAGTGGTGGACCAACGTCCTAAGAGGCGCAGAAGGCGAACTTCGAACACAAATAGAGATAGGGAGCTTGGTTACAACCGTTTGATTACCAATTATTTTTCAAACGACCATGTTTATCCTGACAACATTTTCAGGAGAAGATTAAGGATGCGAAATATGTCTTTCTTCGCATTGTGAGTGTCATTGAGGCGTCTGATGCCTTCTTCCAACGTAATCTAGACGCCACCGGTAGGATGACCATCTCTGGCCTGCAGAAATGTACCACGGTGATTCGTATGCTAGTGTATGGTGTTGCGGCTGATGAGGTGGACGAATACTTGAGACTAAGCGAATCCACGGCAAGAAACGCACTTGAAAAATTCTGCGATGGTGTAATTAACAACTTCGGCGGTGAGTACCTCCGAAGACCTAATGCAAAAAACCTAGCACGACTACTTCACGTTGGTGAGCAGCGTGGGTTCCCAGGCATGATGGGAAGTATCGATTGCATGCACTGGGTGTGAAAAAATTGCCTGATTGCTTGGAGGGGCCAATATCAAGGGCGTAGTGGCAATGCCACTCTTGTCCTCGAGGCAGTGGCATCGGCTGACTTGTGGATATAGCACTCGTTTTTTTAGCACACTAGGTTCATGCAATGACTTAAATGTCCTGCAACGATCTCCGGTTTTTGACGACGTAATGGAAGGACGAGCTCAACCTGTGAACTTTGAGGTAAACGGTTCTCGATATAATATGGGATATTATCTTACTGATGGTATTTATCCAAAATGGGCAGCATCCATTCCGTCCGTCGTTCATCCACAAACACCGAAGGACATGTTATTTGCCAAACGACAAGAAGCAACACGCAAAGATGTAGAACGTGCATTTGGAGTCTTGCAAACGCGGTTCGCGATAGTGAAGAAGTCATCTCTTGCATGGAGTAAGATTGTACTTAACAAAATAATGACAGCTTGCATTGTAATGCATAATATGATAGTGGATGATGAACGTGATTCCTGCGGTAATTTTGGAGATTGGAACAAATTTGTTGAGGATTAACCTGGAAATTCCGTGAACGACGCGGTTCGGTATTCCACTGACCGTGTATTGGATATTACCAGGTACTTGAGAAGGAGAGATCAAGTGCGTGATCGCACCACACATTTGAACCTTCAAGCCGATTTGGTCGACAATATATGGCAACGCTTTGGAGGAAATGCGTCTTGATGTATTTTAAGTTTAGTATTTAATGATGCATTTTTAGTTTTAGTTTTTAAATTTCCAGTTAATGAACTATGTAACGTGGTTTCCTAAATTTTAATAATAGTTTCGTATTTATTAATTAAAAACGAATGAATTGTTGATATTAAATAATTATGATAATGATTATTAATATATTTTGTTGTTGTTGAAATAGTTTTAGAGAGAAGAATAAAAATAATGACGTGACAACAAATATTGTAGCGTGACTTGGTGGATTGGGTAATGGTTAAGAATTTTGTAGGGGGGTTGGTTTGTGCTAACGTGGCGGAGAGAGAAGCTGACGTGGCTGAGAGAGAAACCAGGGCGCCCAGAAACTGCCCGGACGCTATTAATGATGGTCTTACATATCCCAAAATCAAATTCAAAAGATATAAAGTGTTTTCTTTGAAAACATCTTCCGATTTTTATTGATAGTTTATCCTCCCTTCTTTTGACAAAGAGAAGAATCCGTTTTTCCCATATATATATATAGTAATTTTCTACTTAGCTTGGAACTTAATCTACCTATTTTAAGTCTCTACCATATTCATCATTCATCTGAAATTGTAATGTAGATTAAGATTGTGACGGTTATTCTAATAAAATAATATAACGGTGGATATTAACAGTAGATTAACCGTAATTAAATGTAATGGTAAGATCGTAGAAGACTTAAACAAATAAAATGAGCTTTTATATATAGTTTGGTAACTTTAGTTGATCAATCTCTAATCTTAAAATTATTATGGTGTGGGGTCGAACTTCAACTACAGGAAGTCTCATCCCATGAATATCATAGATAATTCTTATAAAAAGAACGAATTGACGCTACCACATTATGCTTGAGATGATCTTTTTAAAGGAAAATTAAAGTGTTTTATATGTCTATCCTATCTCATATCAATTTATGATACACATTTATCGTATGTTATATGAACTCATTATGAGCATTATTAAGTTCCAATATTATTATTTATGTAATATCCTAATCCTTACTTTGGACTAATCATGTTTTGGCCTTGATTAGGTGCTTAATTGGTGAATTTAGATGGAGGGTTGGGATTGATTTGGAAGAGATGTGATGGATGGTGGAGATTAGAGGAGAAGAGTATATGTTGGTGAGTGTTACTCTCTCTCTCTCTCGTTTTCTCTCTCTCCCGCTCAAACCCTCTCCCTCTCTATGATCAGATCTTCGGCGTGCGGAGGCACTCGAGGGGTGGTTCTCGGAAGGCGAGGTGAAGCTCGGACGTTCACCGGAGAGGAATAGATCGTTGCTCGGTTGGAGTTCGTCGGAGAAGGTGTTTTGCGAGGAGAAGCTCGCCGTTGAGTCTTCGAAGGCTTCTTCAAGTCTTCAAGGTATGTCAAGCTTTACTTTGATGCTCACATATGCTTTGGTGAGTGTTGGGGTGGTCGACGGTAGGCCGGATGGCATGGTTTGGTCGACCACCATCCCATGAGACCAAACCATGCCACCGGTCGATGGTAGGCCGGATGGTGGTAAACACCCAGAGACTGTGGACGGTCGACCGGTGGCATGGTTTGGTCGACCGGTCGTAGCATAATTTTGGGTGAAATCCCTTGTACCGGTCGAACGATACCTTGGTGGTGGTCGACCGGTAGTACATTTCGAGTGAGGGATGGAGACTCTGGGTGTTTTTGGTCGAACGGGACCCCTTTGCCGGTCGACCGAAAGCACTGTGGTAGGTCGGTTGGGGCGTTGACCATCCAAACGGTCGACCGCCTAGTTGACCTGTTAGACCGACGATTTAAAATAACTTAAAGTTTGTTCGACCGCGAGCTGGTTCGGTCGACCGGAGTTTTCTGATGGATTTGGATTTGGTACTGGCCGTTTTCGGTCGACCGGTGATTGTGTGTAGTTCGACCGTTGGTGCTTTTTACTGTGGATGAGTTTTCACTGGTCGAATTCGGTCGAACTGGACCCCTTTGCCGTTCGACCGGTTGATAGTTTTGTTGGTTGGGTCAGTCCTGTGGAGAGGATTCGGTCGACCATTTGGGAGGTTTTGTTCGACCGTTTGGTACGGTTTTTGTGTTGTGGAGCCAGCTCCAGATGGCAACGGATCTCCGGCCCTAGAGGGTGACTGGTGCCGGCCTGAGAGTGGTTTATGAGTGTTGTCAGGCCAGCCCAAGAAGGCAATGGATCTCCGGCCCTTGAGGGTGACCGGTGCCGGCCTGAGGGTGGTTCGTGTGTGGGGTCAGCTCAATATGGCAACGGATCTCCGACCCTAAAGGGGTGACAGTGCCGGCCTGAGAGTGGTCTTCTGGAGCAGCTCAAGATGGCAGCGGTACAGACGATACCGACCTGAGAGTGATCCAGCGTGTTAGCCGAGGATGTTTCCGGTTGTGGTGCCTGGGGCACGTGTGAGGGTTGGGCTAGAGGAGAGTTCTCGGGGGCCCAGTGGGACGATGGGTGGTCATTGCATTTCATATCATACATGTTTTAGCTGTCTAGTTCATTTATTGTAATGGAAGTTTGGCATACGGGGTTTCCTCTCGGGAAACTCAGGCATATTCATGTTTTATGTCAGGTCATATGCAACATTAGGAGGTGGTGACTGAGGAGGAGCGCTTTCGGGGCCCGATCCTGCTTCCCTTGTTTTGAGGTCCGAGTGATTACATGTATATTTTCCTTAGCTTTGTTGTAATCACACTTTTGTAAAAACTCTCAGATATATATTGTATATATGTTTGTGCACCAGTTGTCAACTTTCTTCGGTAATATCATCGTGTTGTGTTTTATTAAAAATTTAAATTTCTTCCGCTTTCGAGGATGTTACAATTTAATAGACTCCATTTGATCCTAACCGAACGTGAGGCAATTTAGTAGAGGAATTAAGCTTCACCTTCCAAATACATCACGAAGCAAAAGTTCTACTCATAAATAGATATTTGCATTTATCCCAGTCTGATTATAACTTCTTGTATTTTTTTATCAAACATAAATTAATTCCTTTAGTCATTGAGTTTGCCGAACAAAACTTAAGCATCATCAAAAGTATTCTTAGTCGTGTTGTGTCTGTGTATATATATAGGGTCAAGTTCTAGTGAGCTCAGGACTCATCAAATTTAGTTTAAGCCTCCTACAATCTCACCATTAGATCTTATTTACAGTTAATCTCAACATTTATTAGCATAACCGTTTTTTTCTTAATCTACCTTATAATTTGAAATGAGTGGTGGATATTGTCAGGGCTTAATTTTTCTAAATTAAGTCTTAAGCTCACTAGAAAATTCATATATATATATATATCGATAATATATATATCGATAATATATATATATATATCGACAATGTTTACAATATCATTTTGCTAAACAATGCAATTTTGTCGTTTTAATTATATCAGATGCCTACGGAGAAACATGTCTTCACATTTTTAGATAAATTTAACTAATAAATAAGCTCTACTTCCTCCACACGTAGTCTTCTTGATTTTGTGAAATTTGGGACATTTCCTCCCAAAATCAAATTAATACCCAGGAAATTACTAGTACCATCTTTGCGGCAAAATTAATGAAGAGAAGTAGGACTAACATGCAATTTGTCTACATAAAATTAACCAACAAAGCATATGCGGTATCTTTGAATTTTGATATTTAGATTTAGAGAACCAAAAACGTCTCAATGAAGTCCACACGAAATGAAAGGCTAATGCTAATTGATAGGTGACCTTTCGGATCACTACGTTAGGGAAATAAAATAAACTGAGAATAATGTTTTAGCCTTTTAATTTGATTCTGAAAGTTTTTTTTATAAAACAAATATAATCGTGTACGGATGAACTTATAGCAATTCATAATTGCTAAATGTATAGATACTTTAAGGAAATTTACGAACTTTAAGAAGTTAGAACTTTGCTACCAGTAGAAACTTAACTAACTTGAAAATAGATTGAGGTTTTGGTGAGACCATAAATAACAGCACCCGGGCTACCCGAAGCGCCCTGCTCTCTCTCTCCGTCACGTCAGCTTCTCTTTCCGCCACGTCAGCTCACCACACCCACACAAAAAAATCCTTAATCACGCCCGTACTACTCCACTCACACTACACTCTCTTTTCTCTACATCATTTCTAAATTAAACAATTTTAATTCTTACACAACATTTAACAAATTACATTTTATATAATTCTAATTCTAATCACTACTTATTACTTTAACTCGAAGATATTTAAGTTTTACTATTAAATCACAAAACTATTATTAAATATTACGAAACCACATTACATATTACATAAACTGAAATCGGAAATATTACATTCAAAGTTAAGAAACGACAATACATATTACATGAACTGGACTTCGAAATAGTACATTAAAAATTACGTTAACCCATTTTTAAACCGTTCATCGTTTGTAGCATTGTCATATATGCTCGATTAAATCGTCTTTCAGATCCAAATGTTGATTCTTGTCACGCACCCGATCTTGATTGGCAAAAAACTCTTGAATATCCACTATACGATCGGTTGAATATAGTATTTCCTCAGGTGAAGTTCCAGGTCGATCTTCCATAAATTCGTGAATATCTCAAAAATTGGCGTAAAAGTCGCGTTCGGCCTCCACAATCATGTTATGCATGATGATGCAAGATGTCATTATTTTGGATAATAAATCCTTACTCCAGGCAAGAGTCAGGTTTTTGATGATCGTTTTTTATGATCGTTCATCTTGCTTGCAACACTCTGAAAAGCGCGTTCTACAACTTTACGCATTCCTTCCTGCACTTCAGCAAACAACTTGTGCTTTAGGGTTTGAGGGTGAATGATGGATTGGATGAAGGCGACCAACTGTGGATAAATATCATCAGTAATATAGTAGCTCATATCATATTGAACATCATTCACTTCATAATTTACAGGTAGAGCTCGACCTTCTAGTATGTCGTCGAAAATCAAAGATCGTTGCAGAACGTTCAAGTCATTGGCCGAACACGGTATTCTGAAGAATGAATGGCAGATCCATAAGTCGTACGATGTTACTGCCTCAATGATCAAGGATGCTCTCCCAGAACACCCATGATATTGTCCATTCCAAGCAGTTGGGCAGTTTTTTCCAAACTCAGTGCATACAATCGATACTCCCCATCATACATGGGACCCACGTTGCTCACAACGTAAAGTAGTCGTTGCATAAGACATGTTTTCGCATCCGAAATCTTCTCCTGAAAAGAGAATCAGAATACACAGGGTTGTCAGAAAAATAATCGTTCGTAAGGCGTCTGTAACTAAGTTCACGATTTCTATCTGGATTCGTCGTTCTATGAAAGATGCCTAGAACGTGTACTTTGTTCATACACAGCCCGAGCGGCCAAATCAATAGCAATCCATTAGATCGAATATCTCACTGCAGTTGTCAACGTAGGATTGAGCAGGGTTTGAACTATTATCCGACATTGAGATAAAAAAGTTAATAAAAGTGAAGAATTTAAGAAGATATGAGGAGTTAATGAGATAGATAGATGTATTTATAGTTGAGAGTACATAAAGGTATTCGTTGCACAGTACACGCGTGAATGCACAGTTCAAGCGTGATTGAATAGTAGAAGCGTGATTGGACAGTGATCCTACAATAATCAAAATTATCACCCCACATTAATAAAAAAATACCCAATACATTATCAATTACTTCTAATAACAAATCATCCACTAAAATAAAAAAATTGGACCAATGGGGGGCAACACGTGCCCCCCAGCCGAGGGCACCCCGGGCGTCCAATCGGGACGCCGACCGACCGAGCAGACGCCCGTGTGGGCGCCCGGAGGCCGCCCGGCCCGTTAACGGGAGCCCACCTAGGCGTTGGGCGAAGTTGATTGTATGAATTAAAAATAGAAGAATTCGTCTATTTTCATGCTTTGTCGGGGTTTTGAATGACTTGTTATGGTCTTAACGAGGAAGTTGTGGTGTAGTCGTAATACATATAAATCTAACTTAAGAAGTTACATAAGTTCCAACAAAAATATCACATCGGAGTTAGTTTCCAAAGTCCATTTTTGTCTTCGGAATTATTTCATAGCAAATCAATTACACCAAAATTTATGAACATGACCAATTTTGGGGTCATATGTCTTCTCCTATGCTGCTATGCAAATGTGATATCAAAATATATTATAAATTGGTCAAGTAATTCTTTTTAACTTTGAATGTATCCATGAAATAAAAATTACTGTTCTTATACTCATAATCATTCAAATTGCAAAAATCATCCTACGAAGTTACATCCTGTATAGGTATGTATTATTTCAAAGAACTCAGTCTCTAGTTAAGCAAACAAAGACAATATTAAGTTATATTAATCAACGAATTTGTAAGTTTGTTAATCTACTTACAAATGTGTTATAAGTAAATATTTATATCTTACATGGCTAGTTCATTCTTTTAATTTTTCGCCCGTGATGACTCAATTTTATAGCACAGTCGAGAGGTGGAATCTGCTGATATATGCTTTATTTTCATATTTTGACACATATCCACGTATAAAAGATAATGACTTTAAAAATAAGAACGAATGCTAATCATAGGAGATTGTGGCTCACATTAAAAGAAAAATCAGTCAACTTTAATTTAAGACCATACCAGTAGATCTCAATGGCACCGCACCATCATACCGTCCCCACCCATCTTGTCCACGCATAAATCTGTCCACTAACACAATATTTTTCTTATAAGGGCCTAAAAGCAAGAAGCCCTTCAAAATACGTCAAAATTGACCTATCCAATACGCAATTCTCAGTACGTGTACGCATCATTTTAATGTGTTCAACAAGAAATGTCTAACCTTGCTTGTGAATCAATCAGACTCATAATTATTGAGCCTTTACCAACTTAGCAAACAACAATTTCAACTAAATTTTTTAAAGATAAGAAACTGGATAGGATCAAATGTCACCTTTTGGGAATTTGGATGTAAACCGCTATTTGTGTTAACAAGATTTATCAAATTCGATTTTGTATCTACCTTGAAATTAACTAATGAAATGCCTAAATTTTGAATATAAGGTGTTAATTTGGATTTTGAATAATTTTTTAATGCTTTCTCCAAAACTTATGGTATCTACCATTAAGATTCAAAATGATATTAGAAATTTGGAACTCTATAAATTTGTATGTTAAGTCCATTTTATTTTTATCAGTGAATTTTTACTAAACTAAACATCACTCAATTATTGATTACCAAATCGTTTTTGTTTGAAGCACTTGGATTTGAATTGACATGTACTTGAGATATAAATAACTAGCATTAAAATTTTGCGTAATAATTTTAGCTATTTTAGAAAAGAATTTCATATTCATGAAGTACCTAAAAGCGTGTTGACTTCGTAGAACGACATATTAAGTTAGCTTTTCTTTCCAATATAAAAGGCAACTATGATGAATAGCTATATAAATGTCATTTTTTCACTCTAACCTCAACCGTGAAAGAAATCTAATTCGGGCACCAATCTTGTGCACTGTGTGTAATGATTGAGCAAATAAAAGGAAATAATAAAATGTGCCTTCTAAATAAATAACGTTGCTACCTTTTTATCTCTCTCTCTACCTCCCCTTTTGTCCACAACGAATATCTTTCTTGTAAAAACTATTCAATCTATTTGTTCTTTATCTGTACCATATTACCAAAGTACTCATGGTTTTGTTAAACTTAGTATTTCATTTTGGAGTATTTTGGGGGAAAATGATAAATCTTGAAAGGAATCGGCGTTCTCTCAATTTCTCTCTCATTTTGAAGAGATATTTGATGGTCCAAGTTGTATAAGAGAGTTTTTGTCCAATTCTTTCGCTTTCTCTCCACTTCTTTCCTTGAGAGAAACCTTACTATCTTTCCATTTCTCTTCTTTCTCATTATTTCAAGATCTCCTGTTTAAATTAACACACCATTGAAGACAATGAAGAAAAGGCACATAAGTAAATTTATAGTTGTAAGGTTTTGTGCCTTGAAAACACTCGTCCAGATTTCGATCATTTGAATCCAGATCAGACGAGTCGGTTTTGGAGTTTACTGCCTGCACCAATTCAGATGACCGTCTAAGGTTCAGACGTCTGAGTCCCAGTCAACATTATTTGTTGCTTCTTCTCTCGATGCTCTCTGATGAATGACCGATTGGCTTTCAATTATTCGAATTCCAGTTTGGTCGACCCCCACCTTTTCGGTGGATTGATTTGTAGATAACAGACTTGTTTCATCCTTTACTCGAATCTCAAGTTTGCTCGATCGTTTAGCAAACGATCCACCTTTAACGGGAGCGAAACAATTTATCTTAAGGGCAGTTTAGAATTATTTTTTCTTACCATTTTGGGAGCCCTAAACTTTCCCTATATATACCCTCTCTTGTTTCTAAATAGGGTTTAATAAGCTTTTTTGAGTGTTGAGAGCCATCAAATGTGGAAAGGTAGGATTAACCACTATGAGGCTTAGGGTTTAAGGATTTTGGGGAAAATCTTGTTGTTGGAGGACTCACTTCATCCAACCCTCAATCCATTCTAATCATTTACTTCTCCAAGTTCTCCTTTCTCCGTTGTAACTCCACCACCATATCATAGTGAAGCTCTGATCGTCTTCGCCCGTGGTTTTTCCTAGTTTGGGTGTTTGTGATTTGTTTGTGTCTTGCACCTTTTATCGTTTACTCGAAGTTAGATGCATGTTAGGTTTCGTTAAATTGCCTAGTCTAACTTCTGTTCGGGATTTCTCATCGTTTTTGCTCTCCGGTCACCACTTATTGTTGGTCTTTTGGCCTTAATCCATATTTTGATGATTTAACTAACGTAATCTTAATCACAAACCAATGTGGAGTAACACACATTATGCATAGAACACATATTGTATTTTGTTAACATCTACTAGTGATCAAGACTCAAGGAATAATAGAATGAAGTCAAGACATGTAATCAAGCTACTTGAAGACGTATAATTTTACCTTTTATTTGAGTCATAGAAACTTATGTGAACTTGAGAATACAAGAGTTAAAATCTATTCACATACACACTAGGTTCCTTGTAGAAG
This sequence comes from Triglochin maritima, assembly GCA_963682175.1. Lineage (NCBI taxonomy): Eukaryota > Viridiplantae > Streptophyta > Magnoliopsida > Alismatales > Juncaginaceae > Triglochin > Triglochin maritima. Next base: position 36,079,494 of record OY821781.1, on the reverse strand, counting down.
TCACACACAAAAATTCAGATCAATTGGACTTCAATAGGTCACCCAAAGTTAGGCAGGAATATCACTTAAACCAAACTTATACCTCACTGTGCTAAACGGTAGACCAAAACAAGTTTTCTGTTTGACTGTTTGTACCAGTTAACGGTTTTACAAATAGTGATTTTACCTGACTCCATCGGTCGACCTATTTCACCTTTTTGGTCGACCGTTGAACACATTTTTATATGACTGTTATTATTGTCGTATTATACAACGATTGTATTTGTATAATTCTACCTAAACCCCTAAATACCATTGGTCACCAGTTGAATGATGCCTTATTGGCGGTCGACCGGATGAAGATATTTTTGTCTCCTAAAAGTGCATGTTATTTTCAGTCGAATGAACCTTCGTCTTGCGTTCGACCGTTAATCTTTTACCTGGTCAAAACCCTCTAATCGATCGACCGATGACTTAAGTTGTAGTCCAATTGGTTCAACCGTAGCTTAGGTTGGTTCGAACGTTTCCTTATACTCAAGGAAACATTTGACCGATTTAGGACAGATTTGTTGAACATAGAATTCTATTTTATGTATGTTACACAAACTTCAACCAAATCTTCCCCAATGGCTACAAACATTAGGAGCTTATAAATAAAGGTCCACACACCTTATTTACACAACTCTCATACACCAAACTCATACAAACACTAGAGAGAAATTCTCCACTCTTAGAATCTCCAATCCTACACTCAAGAGCCAAAAATTCCACACATTTGATCAATTCTCAATCATACTCAAAGTATGCTCAAGTTAGAAAGTGTTTAATTCACTCACCTTTGTTGTCAAGTTGTAAATGTTTTGGTGAAAGCCCGAAGCATTCCTCTCGGATTGTGAGAGGAAGAAACCAAGTTCGCAATGGTGTTTGCGGATCTTACTTTGTAAAGGCGTTCTCGGAGTGGATAGTGAATATGTAGGCGGAGCTCGCGGAGTCGAGCAGAGCTTGCAAGAGAAGAAGTATGACCCGGGTGGGATGTCGAACCTCTATAAATCCATTGTGTCTTCATTTGAGATTTGTTGTGCTTTTCTCTACTTGCTTTTATTGTTTATTTCTGTTGCTTATGTAGGATCGTGAGGGTCTCTAATTCTAATCACTTTTAAGCTAATTACCCACTTGTTTGATCAATCAAGTTATGCGCAGCGGAATTTAAATAAACAAGCAAGTAAGGAAGGAATACTGCAAACCATAATGGACTCGGGGGTTTTTACAGAGGTTCGGCCACCGCCTACGTCCTCTCTTGCAAGCTCCGCTCGCGTCTTCACTATCCACTCCCCGTTTCGGGCCGGGAGAGAACGTCATTTACAAAACAAGCTCCACGAACACCCTCGTGAGTTTGACTTTCTTCTCTCACAATCCGAGAGGAACACTTCGGGCTTTCACAGAAGTCATTGCTTCTTTACAAACGAAATCTTGAGTGGAACAACACTCTCTAAACTTGAGCACACTTGAGTGAGATTGGGATTATGACTAAAGTGTGGAAGGTTTGAGTGTTTGGATCTTCTCTCTAATGTATGAGGCAAATATGTGTGGGAGAGTTGTGTTAAAATGTGTTTTACAACTCTATTTATAAGCATTAGAGAGAATATAGCCGTTGGGGTTAATTGGGTATGAGTTGATGTAAGATACACAAAACAGAAACTAGCAGGACCCAATTCTGAGTTAATTCAGTCGACCGGATCGGGCAGTTCGGTCGACCGTTTAACAATTTTGAACTCAGTTCGGTCGACCGGTTAAGGAACGGTCGACCACCCAACGCTAAGGCTTAGGTACACTTAAGTGATCGATCGAACACTGAATAGGGTTCGGTCGACCGATTCACACCAGGCAGTTTAGGGTTGACAAACAAAGTTCTATTCGGTCGACCGAACCAAGATCTACGGTCGACCGAACAAGGTCCTCGGTCGACCGATATATGAAATGTATTTGGGGTATTTTTGGTTAATACGAATATGACAGTTGGGTATATACGACAAAACAAACGGTCGGAAAATACTTGGGACTCGGTCGACCGAAAATGTCTGAACGGTCGACCGAACTTAGGCAGTTAAACACTAACAGATTAATTGATCACTCGGTCGACCGAACGGTCTGTTTCGGTCGACCGAATGTGGGCAGACAGTTTGTGTTCAGGTTTAGTGTTTTCTGGTCTAAGTTTGGGTGATCTATTGAAGTCCAAATTTTGTGAAATTTCGTGTGTGACTTCTATAGGGAACCTAGTGTGTGGTTGAGTAGTTTTTAGCTCAAGTATGTCTAATTACACAATGTTCCTAAAGACTGAAAGAAATACAAAATACAGGTCTTCAAATGAACTTGATTACATGTCTTGACTTGATTTCATTTCTTCCTTGAGTCTTGATCACCTGTAGAGGTTAACACAAAACAATATATATGCAATGCAACGTGTGTGCTACTCTACATAATCATAATTAAGATTAGGTTGATTAAATAATCAAAACATAGATTAAGGCCAAAAAGTCATAGCTTATCTAGCAGAGAATTAAGAATTTGATTAGATTAATTAAGGACAATAACAATACTACACTTATTTCCTAACAATAGCAAATATCTGGCTTAATGATTTCTTTTGTTTGAAAAAGAGAAGGTTGTGGGCAAGACTTCTCAGGTGGCGAACCGTAATCATGTCGGCATAAAAATGGAAAATGAAGTTCGAGTTACGGTGGTGATTAGAAATTAGAATAGAACGCCTTCGAGACAATAAAAATCATCTTTGAGAAGATGTGAAGACAAAAACTTCAAATATTATGATCAGGAAGTCAAGCAACTAGGCTAGTACATAAAAAAAGAATATGGATTCAATTTATTCTAAGATTATTTATGGAGTAGACAATCCCCTGTTTGGAGCGTTAAGTGACAGACGTCACTAACATACGAAGCCTTGGAGTTCGTGAAGTTTTATTGTCAAAATGACCGACATCTTGTTCACAATGACCAGAGGTTTGTCGCAATCTTTCAAAACATTTGCCTAAATTTTGAGATGTTAATTGAAAAACCTAGTCTTCGATTGCTATCATATTTTGCAAATCACATTCTTGAAGGTATTAAAATTCATTATTTTTATTTATTGTATGATTCTAATATCTAGAAATAATTAACAGGACTTGAGGACTTCTGTGGCCCTCTAAGTCCTTATTTAGGGTTTTCGTGTTGTTCTTCTTTCACATGTTAAATATTTAATTAACCAAAAAACATATAAACATTATACCAACAAGTCTTCTGTCATTTTCCAACAATTAAAGGGCATCTTAGCTGCAGACATGACAGCACCAATTTCTTCATTTTCCAACTGTAATTATGAAAGCTACACGTTAAAAAACTTAATTAGTAAAGTTGGGCGAAATAGGTGATCGTCTCGCCTAGGCGAGAGCCGTTTGTCTCCAACGGCTCTTTCCTTTTTTGTTTTTTTTTGTTTTTTTTAAATTTTACAAGTTTGCCACTACCCCAAATTCTATATAAACCATCTAAACCTCTTCATTTTTCACACATATCTCATTCTCTTCTTCTTCATAATTTTATTCTCATCATCAAGTTTCCTAATCATCAAGTTTTCGCGATTAAGTCTTCGGTCTAGTGCTTAGTTTTGAAGTTGGAAAGTGAAATCTCCGATCCGGTTCTTCATTCTTCAACCGCCAAAATCAAGTGCACTTTTTCTAACTTCTCTTTAGAATTAAATTAATTAGTATTTTATTTCATATTAGTCTAAATTTTTATATTAGTCTAGTTTTAAGATATGACTTACGTACCCGACACTAGTCTCCCTATGCATCACGAGAGTTACGATGACCTAAGACCTACCCGTACAAATGACTCTGGTTGAAATATTGTTACATTAGTGCTAATGATAAAAACTGCATTGTCTGTGAGTTATGTGGTAAGGAAACTAGAGGTGGTATAGCTTGTCACAAACAACATCTTGCACACACACACGGTAGCAATGCTAGACCTTGTGATAAAGTTTCTGACTCTATTAAACAAGACATAACTGCATACATGATTAGAAACAGTAGGACATTACAAAACAAAAATGTATGTCTTGATGATTATGTAGACCGAGAAAACATAGAATTTGATCTGGAAACCGGGTCGGGTGGCATGGATGATGTCATTGTTCACATTAGTTCTAGAGATCCAGGTGCATCGAGTTCTCAACCACCGATGGACATTGACGAGCAATATGTCCAATCCGACGATGAAGAAACTGAAGAAGATGATGTCTACGTCGACAATCCGAACGAGAACCACTCCGACGACTCTGTTGGTGGTGGAGGATATGATATGATATGGTTCCCAGTTGAACATTAGATTAATGTGTCCAATGGAATTAGTTAGTTAGCTTGTAAGTCTAATTTCTCTCTTATTTGCTATTGTATGAACTCTGAGTTACCTTTGTAATCGTACTACTAAGCAATTAATTGTGTACATAAGTGTTTAGGTGGGTAGAGGGGTGCCTAGTGAGGCCTTGGTCGAGGAACTAGGTGTCTTTTCGAAGCCTAAACATGTATGGTATTTTTAGATGATATTTGTGCATTTTTTTCCTAATTTTCCTGATTTTTCCTGATTTGTTTATCTATTTTATAAAATTTAATTGAATTAAAAAAAACCGCCCAGACTTGAGCGGTCGCACAACCGCCCAGGCGACCGGACGCCCCCGGTTGCCTAGGCGGTCCGTGAACATTGTCATCTTCAACAAAGTTCGCAATGTTGTGAACTTGTGGCCACATGAAACTAGTGAACCCAAGTTTTTAGATAAGCACAACCTAAAGAATGTTCCAAGAATATCAATTAGAATTGGAATGATGTTTAAAACAACTAAGATGTTGGTTGATAGTTAGGTTACTTGAGGTCATTCTCACTAGAAAGTGCACATCAAGACCAAATTACCACTTAAGGGGTCTCAGAAAAATATGACTATCACGTTGACTTTTTAAATATATACAAATGAAAGACTTAAAAAGAAGAAAATAGAAAGAAAATGATGAGAGGAGTAAGTGCAAATTTCTTTTGAGTTTCGAACACCTTGTAACATGGTTTTTTATCTCATTATAAAACCATCCCTTCAAAAAAAATTGGATTAGTTTGTTAAAACATAAGAAAATTTATGTTAGTAAATTTAGAAAATTGAGGTTCCTTATTTTCTCCTAAGTTCTTATTTAAACATTGAAATTCTTTTTTCTAGCCAATCAAAATAATTAAAATAAAATACTTTTTCTCTCTTGCGTACCCACAAGGCCACAGGTAAGAAAAAAATTACAATTTTCCTTTTGCCCTTGTTTTATATTCTTCATTTCTTTGTCCCTATGCATCATTGTTATCGTTGGGAAGTTCTGTGAGATCGTTCTAACTTGAAAGTACAAACCATACCAAACTATTAGTGCACAAAATCTTAGAGAAATAGTACTATACAAGGTTGATCAAACTTAGTCTTTGAGTTTCTCTCTGAAAATGGAAAGAAATAGAGGAATCCTAATAATTTACTCCGATTTAAGCCCACGCTATAAAACATTTCCATTGGCTCTTGTTAAAACACAAGAAGATGAGTTTGATACATTTTCTTAAGCCAAATAGTTTTCCTATCTTAACTCTAATCCATACAATAGAACTCATTTTCTCTATGTCGACCCTTTTGTTGCTCCTCACATGTCGAAATCTTGCAAAAACAACTTTAGAGTAGGAAAAATAAAGTAAACGAAGAAAATTACTCTTAAATCAGATATCCTCTTTTTTTCAAAGGTAGAAACGAAAAGAGAACTTTCACATATGAAATGGACTCTCACATTTGGCTCCTAATTTTTCCATTCTTTCATAATAATCCAAAATCAAAAGGCTAAACCTTGATATTTTAGTAAAATATTGTAATGACTTTATTTCCTTTTCCTTTTGACTTATTTTAATCCAAATAATAGAGCAAATTACAATTTGTTTTCCATTTCTCTTCAAACAATCCATTGGGGAAATGGGAAAATATATTTGGATCGTGAGATCCAAATCTATGGACACATGAAAACACATCACCAAGCAGACAAACAGAGACCAAAAGCAAAAAAATCTAGCCTTGATATTTATTCCATAAAAAATAGGGTGCAGTCTATCATTCACTCAGATTAAAAAAAATCGAGCATAAAAATACATTTCGAATACTTGGTGTTGAGTGACTCACAATTTAGAACTGTACCCGATGAAGTGATGTGTGTGCTGGAGAATTCAAGGATATTAAAATTTATTTATTCGGCCAAAAATGCTTGAACAATCCATAAAAAATGGTGGGTGTCCTTTGCCCAATCTAACAAGATCTGCCATCACATGGATCGCAACTGGCAGTGGTGTCCAAACAAGAATAAAGTACACTCACAAGTGGGCTTAGTTGGCTTGAATGGTACTGCTTTGTGTTCATGAGCAGATGGCGTACTGGGCTGGCTATTATCATGGGTGCTACCAAATGGTCAGGAATCTTCAGAATAATGCATGGATGGAATGATGACATCTATGGAATAATTGGAAGAAGAAAAATAGGACCAAAACCACTGGTTTTTCTTATAATTATATATATATAAACCTCTAAAAACCTTAAACACCATCAGATGTGTTGTTGCGCACAAGAACCAACAGGCAAGTCAACAAATGGTCGATGACCACGACAATACAATAGTTCAGATCAGGACCTAATAGAGCCCTTGTATTGTCTACAAGCTGATAGGATCCCGGGTCGACAATCACCTGGTTGAATGCACACCAACTAACCAAGCCATCCTAATAAAATGACCTCACACTGGATTGATACAATCCCAACATCAAGACGTCTAATCCATGGTCATATGAAAGAATTCTCAAAATTAGTCTATTGATGCATGCCACTGATTGGATTTATTTTTTCTGCTAAATCCAATGAGGATGTGGATTAGCATGATGAGGCTGTTTGAAGAAATTGGGGTATACTGAATTCAGAATACATTATATCATGTATCAGATTAGATACAAAAGCACCAAGTAAATGTTTTACCGAACCAAACAAAAAAAACGTACACTTTTACGCTAGGTTTGGTACAATACTCATAACTCAACATCAAAGCTTCTGTACTAACATTTCTTGCCCAGGAAGGGGAAAACTTTTCTTGTAATTTACTTCAGAGGACCAACCCAATCAAGATAGCAATAGGATCAATTAGATACAAGAGAGACATTTCGAAAGAAAACTGAAGACATCAAACAGAAAATCACATGGTAATCCCCCCAAACGATGATAGTATATTCTCTGGAAGATTCTAACATGAACGACAGTATATACGAAAATGAAACGTAACATTATCAGATGGAAGTATGATGTAATCAGTTTCTTCATCGGACTCCCCAACACTGTGTACCAAATCCTACCGAGCTCTTGTTAAACAAATCAACAAAGGAGAACTGAGATTGACGACGACCTACAAAAAAATGATCTGATATTACTATCTGTTGAGCCTGTAACTTCTCCCGGTGAATGCACTACTTGAACTAGATGCACCGGTGGGCCGAACAGGAGTGTTCGTCTGAGCACCAATCTGATACCTCGCAACTAGTTTGTGTCTGAAGCAAATAGTCAAGGTTCTCAAACATATCACATTACCTGAAATACTGAATGATATAGCCGACTTTTGAATGAAACGATTAAATCATCTTAAGTTGCGCTGATAAAAAAATCATCATAAGCTGCACTATATTTCAGGCTTTGAGGTTGAGTACTGGCAACTATAACTTTCACAGCTCAATGAGCTTGTGCTCCGGATATGTTTCTCATACTCTAATCATTCCATGTGATCAAGAACCAACACGTACAAAACTACATAAACTCAAGGAGACGATAAAGGTGCAAAGCAACAAAACTAAATATGTAAAGGTGTTCCAGTTTGCCACCTGGGTTTAGTGGAAAATATCAAAAACATAGTGTGGAAAGAGCATATCCACATGTTGGCTTGCTAAGGAATTTTAGGAGGTAGTAATGGAATGTGTCCAGTAAAAACCTGAAATGTTTGGTTAGAGCAAAAGAATCAATGGAAGGCAATGAGAAAATGAAATAAGAATTAATATCTTTTAAGAAGTCGTCCAAAGGATACACCCATAGTGGAGTTTGCAACATGTTTCTTCCTCCAGCAAGTGGATGCAACACAGACAGAAAATAATACAAATGCCCAGCTATAATGCCCAAGAGATCCGGTACAATAGGAGAACCAAAAATAACATCTAGGGCTAACATCGCCCAAGGAAAATAGAATGCCTGTCAGTCATAGGAAAACAATAAGATTGACATTTTAGATGGATCTCTTGCAAAGAAAAACTACCACAAATCACAGTCATCAGGGACCACCAAACCTTCATTTGGACAAGACCATAAATGTTGATTTGAGCATTTGGAAATTCCCGGCTCCAGATATAGACAAGCATGAACACCATAGAGATCCCAAGGAAAGGATAATATAGTGGACCAATTGCTGATAAAACCTAATTTAAGACATTAATACGAATAAGTCATTAAATCGTTGATCTGCATGAATAGGATACGGAAGCCATTGCAACATATGCAAATACAAGATTGGAATATGTTAACTAAAAATGTGCATATAAGTAGAATAATGCATCATAAAACACACCAATAAAGAAAGAGCTCCAAACATCAACATCCACAAGAAGTCAGATGTACGCCCGTCAAATGGTCATTTTTCTAGTTGTACTCCATATCTTGCTCTACATCACAATCCAATGAGCATTAGAACATGCAATATATAAGCCCTCAAGCAAACATTATGCACAGGGAAGTCAACACGAAATTAACTTTGCTATGATCTTACATCATTAGAAGACGAATCCCAAAATTTATAGAAAAGGGCCCTAGCCAGAAAAAGCTTGTGAGCAACCTCCACACCTATAATTTGGTTTTCAAACAATACAATTGGTCAGTACATAAAAAGGCACGCCATTAAGTGAAAACCAGGTTTTCTACTCTATGTACAAACAAGCTCATAGACAAAACCTGTGAAATTGTATGTAACACCAATAAGACTGAAAAACAGAAAAGTAGATTGAGAGCACTCTTTTAACACAAGTTCTATTTCAAGCGAAAAATATATTTAGGCCTGAGCAAATTGTGATGAAAACTCATTAAGATACGTAATCACTATAGGTGAGATCAAGGATCCACGTGTTGTCATTAAAATCAAAGGAAAAAATAAGATAGATATCAAAAAATTGCCACGAACCTGATGATTAATTTGTCAGTCATTTTTTCCAAATTTTCTTAGCTGAATAACCCAACAATCATTTGGTCATAAGAAGAATAAAAAAAGGAAGAACAATTACTTCTTGCCATGCACTAATACATTTCTATCACTCCTTGATGACTAAATGCTATTCTAGTAAACATGGGTATGCCACAGTACATAAAAGACGTGTTCAAGGGCAAACCCAATATCTTGCAAAATAATTGCAAGCTAGGGTCTCCTAACTTTCACTTCAAGAAGATGTCATATGCACTGATTCCTTTGTGTTTTTCACCAGAAACTGAAAATAATCAAAATCTTTATTTGCTCATATGATCTTGCACATTGCTAATCATGTGAATATTCTGGATTAACCTGTCAGCAAGCAACATTTACATACACTATCAAAATGTACATTTACCCACATATCACCTTGGTTAGCTTTTGGACTTCTGGTTTTATCTCGCAGCAATTTCCGTTAAGTTTTCTTGAGTGTAGTATTTGTTTTTTAATGTAATGCATGATATAATAATTATTCATTGATTGTTACAGTGATACGTAAGCATTCCATTGTAGTTTAACTTGTGAGAAGGGCATGGTTTTTACTCTGGGATTTTCATATCTTGGGGAGGTGGTTTATGGTGTGATGGGATTTCAACTATGAATGTGGAACAAAATGTTGTTAATGGGCTGAGTTCGCAATAAACATGTTTTATATTTCAAGGATGAATCAAGTGCAAGCCCGGTTACCACAAATGACTGCACAAATTTTAAACACTATCATAACAGTTGGCTGTTGCCACAGCAGACTAACTATATCAAGGATATTATTACACTGCACATAATAACGGCAAACAGAAAAGCCATAATAATAAGATGTATGAGACTTGGTCGTAGTTAGTAGGGACAAAGCATATACACACATCATAACCATGACAGTACCTGCAAATTATAAATTATTTTATTATAGATCAAAGCTATATACACAGGATCCAGAAGTCCCAGCTGATATAAAACAGTGGTTGCAAAACAGAGAGTTCCGTATGCTTTGCTTATTGGTGGAAGAGATTGATAGAACCTGTAGAAGCCATGAATACTAAAAATTATCTCCAGAAAGAATCACTGATTGAAATAGGCTCAAATCGTCAATAGTAGGAAAAGGGGAGAAAATGCAGCTTGTAGTTGTAATTCTGCAATTAGATATCTACTAAATGATATGGCCTCGAGAACAAAAGGCGAGACTAAAAATCAGTAGCACAAATTAGCAAGTGTTTTTTATGGGTAATAAGCAAGCGCTATAATTTTAATTACAATCATGTAAGCCTAGAAAAGAGCCTAAGAAAGCATAAACATGAAGAAAAAAAAGGAGACTTGCACAAGTGACAATTTCTACCAAAATGATATATATTTACTGAAATTGTGCAAACAGGCCCAAAAAAGGACTCATGTATGATATGATTAATACCCTCAAAACATCCACCACTTTGGCTTTGTATTGTTTCATAATTATTGCGCAAAAAAGAATACTTGTCGGTCAAGTTATGTCTAAAGGAGGAAGAAATATACGCTTGTCAATTATCAGCTGAGTTCGCAAATTAGGAGATACTATGTGGTCATCCCAAAACTACTACTTGAAAGGTTCAAATTTCACATTTTCCTTCCTCACACAACAATATCATTTCTCATGTAAATCACACAAAAACAAAAACAAAACTTTGCCGCAGTGCCCAATGAAAGCAATTGCAGAAAGATGAGGCACGAGCATTTTATTAGATAAATGTGAGAAGTTCCTTTATGGGCACTTCGTACTTAGAATTGTCCATCTAAGTACCATCCATTACTTTTTGTCCATGTTTACAGCAAACTTGCAACTAAGACGGTTCACCAAGAATTAAGACATTACACTGAACAAATGCTAATAAAAAAAGGAAAGCATCACAAGTTGAGGGGAAAACTCAAAAATTGAGGTCAAAGGAAAGAAGTAGTCCATTTTATCGGACGCATGTGGGAAGGTCCTTTATGGGCACTTTCATACTTAAATGTGTCCATCTAAATACCATCCATTATTTTCTGTCCATATTTACAGCAAACTCGCAACTTAGACGGTCCACAAAGAATTAGGACATTTCACCAAACAAGTGCTAATAGAAAAAGGAAAACACAGCACTTTGAGGGGGAAAACCGGAAAACACAGACATTGAGGTCAAAGAAAACAAGTAAAATTCAACATGCATTACTTTCACCAAAAATGATCAACCAAAACAAGGTCAACAAAACAAGGTCAACAAGATCAAGAGCCTTTGATGGATTGACTAAAAAACATGTATTTTGCAGAATTTGTGTTGTGAGAGGAGTTGAGTTTAGCAAAAGTAGAACAACTTCACCTTTTCTAAACCCTTTTTATTATCAGTGCGTTTTCTAAGCTTTGATTTGAAGAGCTCTTCCCAGGGGAGTAAGTGAAAAATTCCATAATCTTAAACAACTCAATTGTTAACTTATTTTAGTAGAAGGGGAGAAGAAAAGATACATGTCATGTTTCTCTTCATCTATTTCGATTGACATAAGTTGGCAGAGTTTTCTTTTGAAAAAAATTCTACCCAGACCCAGCTCTACCAGTGAGGGCCACCATCCACCCTGGATTTTTTAGCCATTTGGATTTTGACCCTTGAATTTTGATATTTCGCCTATTTTGTGTAGAAAATTTGGTATTTCAATCCCCCTAGATTTTTAACCCCTTACGATACCGACCCCCTGAATATTTTCAAATATCAATTATAAGATATGTAATAGATATATTTTTGTGAAATTTAGGTTAAATACAAGGATATCTATTGAGTCACTTACGGGTAAAATACATAATCAAGCTCCAAATCATACCAATAGACTTCCAAATATTTTCAGATCATTAACATTTACTGATAATTCGCTACACGAAATCATCAACATTTTCAAAATCTCATCTTCTTCCGAGCTCGAAGATTCGAAGCACTCAAACAAACAAAAACCAAACCAAACCACGAATTCCCAAACCCTAATCCCCAAATCAAACCGAAAACAACCAAAACGAGAACGGAAAAAAAACGTACTCTCCGGGAGAAGACATCTCGGAAGCGGGGATTCGTTCGAATTCTCGCCTTTTTTTGAGGTTTTTGGGTTTGGATTTCTAGAGTGATAATGGGTTTGGGGGAATATTTGGGGTTCGGATCTGAGATCGGACGGCTGGGATTGAGTGGGTTGGAAGGGGAGAGGGAGTGACGTGGTCGGGAGAATTAGGACCGTTGGATGGTAAGATCGGGCGGGTGAGAATGGTCTTGTGGAGATTGCCTGGTTGACTTAAGTAATGGAGTAATTTAGGGCTGTCACAAGCTCAAAACTCGGTTCAAAAAAATAATAATTCTGATTTACCTTTAAATGAAGGTTTTTAATTAAAAATATAATTTTTTTAACGTAGGTAAATGAGCCTACTTAAACTCAAAAAACTAACGCTCTGCTAGAACTTTTTATAGCTATGTTTATATTATATGTTTGTATTTGGTAATAATGACATGTTCGTTGTACATTTTTGTATGAAGGAGGATGACATATTTGTCGTACAATCGAACCTTGTAGGTATCGGTCAATATTTTGTGGTTCGGGCATTTCATTATGTATTTCTTGTGCACATCTTAAGTTCTTACATCACATTAACACGTCAATTTTGAGTTTTTATAGGGTCACATATGCTACTTAAGTTTTAGTATCATTCAACTTGAGGATTGGTTTTTAGAAACATAAAATTGGCAAAGGTGTTATGATTATTTTTTATATCACATGTGTTATTTGGATTCTAGTATCTTTTAACCATAGTATTAGTTGAAAGGAGCGTGCATCTGGCGATAATGGTGTGATTCTTCGTCGGGTCACTTGTGCTAATAGGGCTCTAGAATCATTTTGCTGCGCGAGTATGAAGTCCACTAGTTATGAGACAATGACGTATTTATTGGACACCCAAACTGTGTAGTTATTGGTAAGTACCTTTTGATTCTCACTTCACGTGCATGAAATCATTTTGTCAAAGAATGATGACTTATTCATTGTACATCCGAACTTTCTGACTATTGGTCAACACATTGTGGTTATGACATTTTTCTTATGTACTTTCTGGTGCACAACTTAAGTTCCTATATCGCATTAACATGTCAATTTTTAGATTCTTCGTAGGATCACCAATGCTACTTGGGTTCTAGTATTCTTTGACGAGTATTATTTTTTAGGAGCATAGATTTGGTGAATGTGGTGTGATTTTTTTTGGGTCATGTATGATGAGTGGGATATCATTTGACCATAATACTAGTTAAAAGAATAATGGATTTGACAACAATGTTGTGATTCTTCGTTGGGTCACTTGTACTAATTGGTTTTTATAATTGTTTCTGAAAGGAATGTGTTCTAAAAGTTTTACTTTTATATGTCAATTGTTATGAATTGAATGTGCAAACATTTTGTTCCTTGATTATGGTATTCGTCTTTTGGAAGTGTTAAGAAGAGGCGCTTGGTCCTTAACCGTAGAGCTCTAAAAGATAACGGTTTACATAAATCAAAAGTTATTCACAATCATAGTAATTGACATGGACATTAATTACCGAGATAAGATTGTCGTGTTGGTCATCGATTGTTGCAGCTCTACAAATAATTGACGACACGAGTATATAAAAGAGGAAAAGATTACTTTTATATTTTGAATAGACCTAACAAGTAAAACATTATGGAATTGTGTTTCGTGTCATTAATGTTTTTACTGTGTCTTGGATCCTAAGATATGAGACTTATATCTTTTCACTCAAGAAGTGCTTAATTTGATTATTGTCAAAAACTATCAATGAGTATAGTGATAAAAACAATAATTGGTTGAACATGACTTGTGCTGGAAAAGATAGCTAGTCAAACGATTATCATTGCCCCTCTTAATTGAGTGATGATATTAGTGGGCCCTTTGATAAAGCAAAATTATAATGTGCACAATGTGACTTGAGTTAAGTTACATATTTATAATTAGCTTAAAGAGATCAAGAAATGAATATAATACAAAGATGACACATTTCTACTTTGTATATATTCTTAATATCATGAGGCAAGGGTCGGACACAAGTGGTGCACTTACATCACTAAATGGATCGTGTTTTGGTTCGAGTGGAACAAAGACATCTATGCTAATTGGGTAACTATAATGTGTAGCTAGATACCGCTTATAGTTTGAGATGTTAAGTGTTTAATATCTCTACTAATTTGGCTTAGATCCTCCTATAGGCCACACCACAAAACTGTGAAACAAGAGGTTGATTTTTAGTTCATATGATGTGTCAGGTTTCATATGAAAATATGACACATGTGGTGAATGAATAAAATCAATATGTCACGAGAATTGACATAATTAGAATCATAATAAATTCATATGAGGTATATATATTATGGGGTGTAATAATTTAATATTACATATGATAATATATTATATAAGATGTGAATTTGATAAAACCCCAAGAGATCAAATTTTGTTGGAAATAAATCCAAAATTTGACAAAGGCAAAATCGGGGTAAAACATGGTGAACCGTTCATGGTTCGGTCGACCGGGGAATCTTCGGGTTGGTTAACCGAATAGGGAACGGGTAAGCGAAATTGGTTGACCGAAATTGTCTGGAGTGCCTGGACAATCGGGTTCGGTTAACCGAGTGTGCACAGTCAACCGAGAAGTAGTATTTTCGGTAGACCGAAGGTGACCCGGTCATCTGATTAATATGTCCCAGGAGCGATTCTGGTGGGTCAACGGTAGACCAAGTAAAAGACGTGGTTCGTCCGAATTCTTTGAGGGAATTTTTCTCATACGGATTTGGTCGACCGTCTAGGTCACGGTGCACCGAACACGTGTTATAACTGAATGGTTCGGTTGACCGAATAATACTCGGTCTACCGAACAAGAACGATTCTGCCTGAATTATTAAGAGATTAATTAGATCATAGGTTGATTAATTCCGGATTTAATTAAAACGTTTTTTGTGGGTGATTACGTGAAAATTAAAGATTAATTTAGGAGAGAATAAACAATGGATCATGGTTAAAGAATAAGTCTTGATAAGGATGTTATGGGAGACTATAAAAGGACCCCTACTCCTACTTGTTTAACAACTAATGCAAAATTCTTTCTCTCATTAATCTCTCCCTAATCACCATGAAAATTCTCTTAGTAAAATTAAGTTTGGAGATTAGAATCTCAGGAGACTTAAAGAGGGGTTATTAGCTAGATTCTAAACATTATTAGAGATTGATTGGCTAACCCATTTCTCTCTAATCTTGTTTAGAGTTTGGTGAACACTCGGACGCAATTCCGTGGAGGATTCAATAGTCAACGCGACTCCGGATCATCAAAAAGTTTTAGAGAACCTTTAGGTATGATTCTCCCTGTGTAATTTATTTTAATAAATGTAGGGTTGCATGTTATTGGAATAAAACACAAATAGATGTACATAAAATTGCTGAAAATATGAAAAATCGATCTTGTATGTCGTATTAAAATTTTAAAAATAAATACATACATAGGGACACGAAATCCTACAGTTTCACCACATGAGTATGAAGTCCAGTCGCCAAATGACAAGGACCTATTTGTTAGATATTCATGTCGTGTGGTTATTGGTCAATACCTTATATTTCGGTCTAAAATTCCTACACAAACCTTATATAGAAAAAATGATCAAAATTAAAAGTAGTGAAAATATAGTAAAAGTGGTACTAAAAATGATTGGTTTGATGAGAATATTCTAAATCTACACTTATATCTTTGAGGAACTCTGTGTATATCTAAATACTTGATTTAAAAAAATGAGATGAAGAGATGTAATATATTAAGAACAAACATAAAGGTTGTATTGTAAAGAAACTTTGACAACAGTAAAAAAACGATTTTCGTGGTGGAGAATGAACCTGAAACTCAATAAACTTCTTTCCGTCAACACAGTATGTCACATATGACAACGTGCTTTTAACGTCGAATCCAAACACGGAACGTCTGACGGTCCAAAATCAAAGGCAGACATTTCATATTTTAACATCCAACACACACAAAAAAAGTATTGGGTTTATTTGCACATTCATTAGTAGATAGAAATTATATATTTAATATAAAATAATGAAAAATTAGGATTGGTTTTGTTTAAGTTAGGCAAAATGGAGTCTACCAGCACCACAATTCAACTCGTGGCCCAGAACAAATACTTGTCACACGTAATATGGTTTACAACTTTAATTGTACATTTGGATACAGTTGAAATTTTAAAATCAAGGTTTTTAATCTTAACTATGTTTTCTGAAACCATTACGGTGTTTGGATTTTAGATCGGAAAGAAGAATGCAGTCTTAAAACAAAGTTCCCCCGAATATATGGTTCTAAAAAATAAATACAACAACTTTTAGACTTGGGAGCCGGCCCGACCCATCACGCTGGCATGACACTGTTCCAATGGCTCTAAGGCCATCCCTTATCGGGGGGGGGGGGAACCTGGTCGTGACCAGGTCGTTGGCAAAAAAAAATTTTAACGCGGGAAAAACCTGGGGCGAAGATGCCCAGGTCACTGCCCCGGGCGTTGAAACGCCCGGGTCGACGACCCGGAATTCCCGGGTCGTCAAATAAAATAATATTAAATTTTTTTTTTTTTTTTTGATTTTTAGAATTTTTTGTTTTAGTTTTTTAATTTTTTTTTTGAAAATACGTTTTATAATTGTTTAGATTTTTTAGAATTTTTTTTAATTTTTTTTAAAATTTTACCAAGATAGACCCTGAAATGATGTGGAGGAGAGAGATAGGTTGTTGTGGGTTATGTTGGGTTGTGGTTAAGAGGTGAATAGTGTAGGAAAGAGAAGAATGTGGGTTGAGGAAAGAAAAAGCTGATGTGGAAGAGAGAGAAAGTTGATTTTGAAGAGAAAGAGTGCTAATGACCAGGTCGTCCTGGTCATGGTTAGTGATGGCCTAAGAGTCATTGGAACGCTGATGTCAGCACCAACACTCCTTTCCAAACACTTCTTCCCAAACCCTCTCATTTTTTTTCAAACAACACAATTCTCTCTAACTTTCTTCAATTCTTCCAAATTCCAATCTTCTCTAAACTTCTTTAATCTTTCTCTAATTGTTTTGATTTTAGTGGATACTGGTTGAATTTGAGATTAAAGCGTGAAACCTAAAGCTACAAGCAAACCACTGACTGCTGATTTCACGACTCCGTTCTTCATTTCTTGGGTTTTTCTAATCTTTTGTAGTAGTTAATTTTAGTTAATCAACAATAATCATGACTTTATCTTTTATGGGAAAAAGTTAAGTTTTTCTTTGCATATTTAGTAATTTGCATGTCTTCTATATCTGATTTTGAAGATCAGGATACCGTAGAACCCCTTCCTGCTAGACCATCCTAAACAACTACTATCGGTTTTAGGAAAAAAAACTAACCCAGTATGGAAACATTTTCAAGAAGGTAGAGATGAAATTGGTAAATTAACTGCTACTTGTAATCACTGTGGTAATGTATATTCGGCGGTGTCAAGTGAGGGAATCAGTAGCTAGTGAAAATTTATTTTTTATAAAATATGATTCAATTAAAGGTAGAGAAATAATTGTTGATTTCATAATTAGAGATGAATTATCATTTAGCACATATGAATATGATTCTCTTGGGGCAGCAATTCTCTATCATAATCCCCAGTTTAAACTATTTTCTAGAATAACTCTTAAAACTATTGCATTTGATAAATTTGAAAAACAAATATCTACCGTGATTAGTTATTTTTATGAAATAAACAATAATGTAGCATTAACTAGTGATGTTTGGACCAGTCCAAATAATTATCCTTATTGTTGCGTAACTGCTCATTATATAGATGATTGATGAGAATTAAATTTATACTGCAAGTGCACGACGTCAATGGAGACGTGGCAAATACGGGTCGAACACAAGGATGAAGAGATTTGTTATTAGTGTGATTTCGATTGGGGGAAAGAAGGAGAGAATAATTAAGTTGGTTTTTGAGATTTTTGATTTTAATTATCTAAATAAAGAAACATGAACAATTAAAACTAAAACAAGAATAAAGAGGTGAATTCCGTCGGGTGGAGGTTTAGATTTAGGGTTTAGATTAGAGAATTCAGAAACTTATAATAAATCATGTTAGTTATGAAGCATTACATGATAAATGATTTAACATAAACTCAAGTAATCAAAATATACTAATCACGAACTTGAAATAATAACATTCATTCATCTTCTCTTCACCCTAAATCCGTCACCTCCACCATTTGGAAGGAGTTAGAAACTCATAGAGGGAGGAAGAAGGGGTCCTTGAGACATTACAAAAGAAAACTAAAAGTAAGAAATAAAAGACAGAATTTTATTAATGAAAAGAAGAATACAAAACTAAGATTAAGAATAAAAACTACAACCAAAGACTAAGGACCCTTCTAACATCGTTCTCAGGTCTATTTATAGTTGCTACAAGGGATCTAGGTATAATATTGGAAAGTACACGTGTCCAGACACGACTGGACGAAATTGAGAGACGCGGATCGATGCTTAGGCGGCGGAAACGCCGCACATTGTGTGTGTGATGCGGCGGAAACGCCGCACAATCTGATCTGATTTTGTCCGGATTTTGGTTGAATGTTTCTGGTATGATTTGATCCTTCTTTGCGCGTCTGGATTGTTTCTTTCCATTCTTTTGAGCTCCGGATTAATTCCTTTATGTATTTGGAGATTTACATTAATTTTTCTTTAGGTTTTCTCCATAATAACTCGTGAATTGCAATTAGGTCCTTGACCTTTTGCAATTAAGTCCCCGGCTACTTTTGTGCTTAAGTCCTTGTTCTTTTTGCAATTAGGACTTGAATGCTTTTATGCTTGGATACATTTCCATTCGTAACCCGATAATCTTGAGCTTGGTCTTTATGATAGAAATGAGTCTTTTGCACGCGTTTATGCTCGGGATGTAGGTAATTTGCATTCAGGTCTCTGTATTCTGTAAATAAGACTAAACACATACCTTAGTAGCATTTATTGATATAAAAATGATCTAAATGAAAGACATATGATGCAATGTATGCAATGCATCAATGATTCATGGTTGTTAAATAAAAAATATATTTCGTGTTTACCTATTTTGTATCCACACACTACCAATGTTATATTTGATCACATTAAAAATGTCATTGTAGTTAATTCTCTTGAAAATAAAATTTTTGCAATTGCATTTGATAATTCTAGTAATAACAGTGCAACAATAAGAATGCTTATAAGTTATCGTAAGCCACCTGTAGATGATTTACTTTTTCATATCAGATGTATTTGTCATACTTTGAACTTGATAGTACAAGATAACCTTCAATTAATTAAACCATACCTAGGAAATATTACGAATGCAATTGCCTTTGTAGGTTGTAGTAGTACATCTATATATCTGGAATTTAGAGAATTTTGTGTATATAACGATGTTAAACTTAGGAAATTTAAATTAGATGTCCCGCATAAATGTAATTCTACATATGAAATATTAAAATCTTGTGCTGATCATCATCTTGCAATTCAATTTTTTTATAATGAAAAACAAAATGAGGTAATGTTAACCGATCAAGATTGGGAAATTTGTAACATTATGTTAGCTTTTGTAAAACTTTTTTCACCTTCACTAAAAGATTAAGTGGACAATATTACCCGACCTCTAACATATTTATTTACGAAATACGTCCAATTACAAAAATTTTTGTGAAATATAGGAAAAATCATGGTTTTAATGACATTTTAACTGAAATGGATGCCAAGTTTAATAAATATTGGTATCCTCCTCCACTTCGCTTTTGTTTAGCTTTTATTATGGATCCTAAATTTAAAATTAATGGTTTACAAGTTGCTTGTAACAATTTTTCGAAAACATGAGTTATGAAAATTTTCAAAAACATGTAGATAAATGTAGGTCTTCGTTAAACGATTATTTTGAAAAATATCAAAACTAAATATACAAATCGGCAAATGTTGCTAGTTCATCATCACAACCACCTCCAATTGCAGTGGATTCAGACGATGTCGACTCGCAATGGAATTGGTTAAGTAAAAAAAAGACTAAATTTGTGCGAATTGAAACCCAAAATGAATTAACTGCATATCTAAGCACTAAAATTTACTTAACTGCATATCTAAACACTGAAATATCAAAACACTAAAATGTTTTGATGTTTTAGACTAGTGGAGAAAACTCAGGTAGGTCCCACTAGTTTCTTTGATGTCACGAGGCTTATTATGTCATCCGACGTCAACTGTGACCTCGGATGCTGCTTTTAGTGCAGGTAAGCGGCGCTTGTCCGACAAGAGGTAAAGTTTGTCAGACAAGTCCATCGAGATGAGCGTATGTTTGAAAGATTGACTCAACGCTGCGGATAGAATGCAGAACATGATTATTCACGACAACAACGACGAAAACGACAAAGATTGAAAAACAATTAACTAAATAACTTTGTTTAAGGAGCACTTTTTTCCGAGTACCCCTTAGAGTTTTTTCATTACTCCTTAGGTTTAGTTAACATTCATGCATTTTATATATGTAACCAATATATTGTTTCTCGAATTGAGTTAACAATTTCTAATAAATAAATTAGTTACTTTGGAGGAAAATAAATTTTGTTTGAGTTTTATCTTACTAAATTGTGATTGTATACTTAATTCAACACTAAATTGGACAAAAAATTAGAAATCAACCCGACCCGCCGGATCCAGCCAGGCCCGGCCCCGTGCCGTGGGCCGTGCTGGGCCGGGGGGAGCCGGCTGCCGTGCCGACACGACCCAGTTCTTAGGTCTATATGTAACCAATATATTATTTCTCGAATTTAGTTAACAATTTTTAATAAATTAATTGGTTACTTTGGGGAAAAATAAATTCTGTTTGAGTTTTATCTTACTAAATTGTGATTGTATACTTAATTCAACACTGAGCTGGACAAAAAATTAGAAATCAACCCGACCAGTCAGATCCGACCTGACCTGGCTCCCGTGCCGTGGGCCGTGCCATGGGAGCCGGCTCGGCCCGATCGGTTCCCAAGTCTACATTTTTGTGTAAAAAAGAGTTTTTGTGCAACTTAACTTCCTCTTCCTCTCTCGCCCTTCTCTTCCAGCAACAAAATGTTTCGAGTTCAAACCAGTGTTCAAGGAATGCCGAAGTAGAAAGCTTGAAGCATAATGTTTTTCAACTCATACACTGCTAAATAAGAATAACATCATCACATGATCTTATTTTTCTTGTTGGAGGTTTGAATATAGGAATTAGATTTGTATCCTTTGGGTTTATATGTGGTTGTCAATTCAAAATGTCGAATGAGTTAGGTAAATAGAAACCTTTCTTCATTTTTTTCAACAAAATGTGTGAGAATAATTTTTTCTTTCTTTCCAAACACCTTTTAAAATTGAAACCTTTGTGTTTAGTAATGTAATTTTTCGGAAATGGCTGTCGAAAACTTAGGAACAAAAACTTAGGATAAAAATGGAGTTATAATCCGTTAAACCTAAATTTATATAAATGCGAGTATGATTATCAACTATGGTTTGAACTCGAAACTCAAATCGATAAATGTTCGACTTTGATTTAGCTTAAAAATAAATGAGTTGAGTGGGAAATTAAAAAAATCATCCAATTTGGATTGATAAAATATCTCTCAAACTTGAAATAGTTCAAGCTCAACTCAAAATTTTATAATTTTATTGGTATTTTCAAATATATTTAATAATAATATACAATATTATGCACGACTTCAAATTTTCAGCCGACTTGATTTGTTTACACTCTTGATACAACAGGGTAAGTTGGACGTTGACCATATACAGTCCAGCCCATTTACCCTGTAAGGCCCAAACAACCCTACAACTTTCCTAACAAACGAAACCAAGGGCAATTGCGTAATTATGCCATCTAGGGTTTGCATGCCAAAACCACTATTAAAACCCCAACAAACCCCTCCCCAAAACATGTTCTCTATCTGCCTCCATACAAACTCTCTCAATTAATGTTTTTATAATTTCTTTTTGGGATGTATGTGTTTTCAACTAATGTTGCAATGTGAAGCAGGATTGTGTGTATCGGTGGTGTGCTGATATTCATGCATGTTTTGCCGAAAGTGTTTCCTGCAACATTGACTGGGCAGATGGGCAGTTGGGTTTCATTCTTTTCCTATTGAAACAACCAACAATCATTTTCCCTATATTTTCTTTTAAATTTTTATTCAATGTCCTTTTTATTTGACTCTTGGCTTTGTGTTATTTGGTGGTGAGTTTTTATTTTCTTTTTCCTACTGAAACAACCAACAATCATTTTCCCTATATTTTAATTTTTTTACAAGGAAAATTATCTCCAGTATGTTGTTCATAACTCTAGGTTATGTTTGTATTGTTTTGTGTTTTTCTTTTTCCATGCAAACAACAATCTTGTTCCCCCCCATGTGTTGATTTTTTATTTTTAATTTCTTCATTGTTGTGTTTTGCAACTATTGGTTTATGCGCTTAATGTGTTGTTTGAGACATTTGTGATTTCTCTATATTTGTTGTTTTTTTTCTTCTAAAATTTTATTCAAGATCGTTTTTGTTAAACTCTTGATTTGTGTGTTTTGGTGTGGGGGTTTCATTTTTTACGTTTATTCGAATAACTTTATTTCCCTAAATTGTTGACTACACACGGTTAGTTTTTGTACACCTTCATTTTATTCCATACTTTTATTCGAACAACAAATTTCGTGGGTGTTTCACATTTTTGTTGGATACGAACAGACACGGTTAGTTTTTGTGTCTTCTTTTGATACACAAAAACAACACGATTTTGTGTATATATCATGTACTGATGACAAGATATACGAATTTACAGGAAATATTTACACGAATTTATACGAAACCAGTACATGATTTCACACATAATACATGATTTTCCTATAATATGCTTCATTTCAAAATTGGAACATCTAAAAATTAAAATACATTCATCATATCTATAAAAACATGCATTTGCAAAGTTACATAATCATTTGAGCTCCAAAATCATAACATGTAGGCAGCTAATTATCTTCCTCCAAAAAAAGTACATAGCTGGGTAAGCAGATATTAAATTAGAATAATTTTTTTATCATTTTGTATCCTAACATCATTAGGAATTATTCTCAGGTAATCAGATTGTGTATTTGCATAAAACCAGTGCGTAATATAGAATTTGAAAATAAATCGTGAGATGGTCTGAAAGCTTTTCCGTGTAAAATGCTGGGTGATATTAAGATGGTTTTCCCTTTTCTTCTTCTTTCGTTTCATTGATTAATGTACTTGTTTACCAGGATTTGAATTTGCCTTTACAGTGCTTGTTTGTGCCTTGATGTTAATTTCTTCTGATTTTCTATAATCATTCAATATGGCCTGTGATGATATTTAGTGAAAGAATGCCTACATTGTTTGAGTGTGTTTTCACACACTGATAAGAAATTTCCATTTATCTGAGGCCCTTTGTTTACCATACATGTCTACAAGTGTAATGGATAATATACGAGAGGGTGTGGTCACTACATAAATTGGGTTTATTTGTTTTGAATCTGATAACAACAAACAGAAGTGTTACCGTAAAAAGAACGGTGGTTGCTTGATGACGGAAGTTGTGGCTGTGGGAGATTAGAGTTGGGACGAAGGGAGTGGTTGTGGCTTGTGGAGTTGTGGTAGATAGGGGTGAGCTTCGGTCCAGGACCGGACTGAAATCCGAATTTTCGGGAAGTCCGGACCGAAGACCGGACCGAATAGGTTCGGTCCGGGTCGGTCCAAAATTCGAATTTTCCCTTTAAATTTTCGGTCCGGTCCGGACCGAAGACCGAATTTCCAAAATTTTGTGGACCGAAGACCGGACCGAAAAATTCGGTTCGGTCCGGGTGCTCGGACCGGACCGAATTTTGCTCACCCCTAGTGGTAGATGAGGTTTTTGTTTTGGTTAGGGACCAAGGGAGTTGAGATTTGAGAATAGGGATTTAGTTGAGTTTAGTTGGTTAAGGTTAATTAGGTATTTGGGTATTGGATAATTGTTAATTGGGTATTTGGTTAATTGGATAGTTTGGTAGTATAGTTGTGTAAATTTTATAGTCTGGTAATCGGGTCATTGGATAATCAAGTTTGTTGTGTACTTTTGGGTACTTGATAATCTGGTAAACCCAAACACATATTTTGTATTGTGTTATCGTGTTCAAATTGTGAGGTTTACTCCAAAGTAAACAATTAAGTTTATTCATTTTGTTTTTATTATTATTGAGCGACATGACACCTAAAGACAAATTTAAGTATCTCTAATCAAGTAGGATGAGAATTATTGGGTGGTTGTCGTTGCAAGAACCACTCGGTGGATCGTCGGAGGAGAGGTGGATCGTCGGAGGATAACACCGATCGAAGGAGCCGGACGGTTCAGGGTTAAGGAACCTAAGAAATTGGCGGAAGCGAGAAAAGAAAAAAAATTCTTTCGTTAGGGTTTTAAGTAGGCCATTGAAATTGTTCTTGTACATATCGTGTAATAACTACACGACACGATACACGGATATACACGAACCTTGTACACGATTTACACGAGATTTGTACACGATTTACACGAAAACAGTATACATAAAATAGAATAGAACAAAATTTAAAAATAAAATACATTCATTAAAACACATTTGATCACCTAAAATTACATGCATAAGATCCAAAAATTAAACATGAACTTCTAAATGGTTGCAATTGATCACCAAAATAATAACATGTAGATGTAGACATTTAATCATCATCTACCAACAAGGTAACAAGTATCACCATATAAGTTTAGCTTAGTCCATCGAATAGCTAGATCAGTAGACAATTCCAATGACAAGTTCGCAACCCACGCTTCGGAAGGCTGTGGCTGAATGCAATCTATCAAAAAGGAACATATTAGTCCATCGAATACTATTGGATTAGTAATTCTAACAACAAACTCATATTATTCTCATGTTGTTGAGAAACATGTCTATCAGAAATTCAGAATCCATTGTGGGAAATACAATTGTCTTTGATTAAAAAATTGATCTGTTCTGGCAAAATGTTCCTTTTGGTCTTCATGTTATCTCTTTTTGTCGTAACCTCAATGTAGATTATGTAATCAGCTACCCAAGATGACACATTTGGTTGTGGTGTTGTGGTGAATATGTAATCAGAATTTACTTGTAGCCTTAATGGTTGTGCAGCTGTGATTTTGTTTAATTTACTAGTTTTATATGCAAAGGCTGCAATTCATTCCCATATGCAACTTGTAGTTTTGTAGTACTTGGTTGTGGTCTTGAACTCAGTATATGATTGCATGACTTATATTAGCTTATTAAGTGTCCACATTACTTGTAAAACTAATAATACGATTGCATGACTTGTAAAACTAATAATATGATTGCATGACTTAATAATACAAATATGATTGCATGACTTGTATTAGCTTATTAAGGGTAATTGAAGGTCATATGCACCAATCAAGCATCAATAAAGGTACAAATTCCATGTGAAACTCAAAATGTAACAAAATCCAACAATGATCAAACCCAATCTTGAACTCACCTTGAACTCTTAGAAGTCATTATCGGACAGAAGGATTTGAACCTTGACCCGAATCTTCCTCAAGTATCGCTTCCATAATATCTTCCGTAAGTTCTTCCCAAGTAAAATCACAAAAGCATCTATGACATGAAAGATAAGAAGTGTAAAGAAATCATGTTAAGTTGAAATGGAAATTTGATTAAGAAATTGTATTACCTTGACCATTGAACTTCCAATCTCGAGTGCAAATCAAACTCTCGACAACATTATGAGCCAAAGAACTACGGTATTGATCAAGCACCCTTCCTCCAATACTAAATGCTGACTCAGAGGCCACAATGGAAATTGGAATGGACAACACATCACGAGCCATTAATGCGAGATCATGGTACCTATACTGGTTGGTTTTCCAATATGCTAAAACTTCAATTTCGTCATTCCTATTAAGTCTCTTTTCTTCCAAGTACTTATCCAACTCAGTTTTTTCCACAATCGAGTTGAGATCCTCATCTTCTTTATCAAATTCCTTAAAAATAAAGAACCAAGCAAAATATTAATTTTTATGGTTTGAAACTTGATTTACAAAATAAAAATCAAACTATGAAAGTAAATAATAAGTTATGAAAATATACCTTGAAGTCACTTTCACCTTTATATTGAACTGAATGATCCTCATCAATGGTGAGTGTGCCACATGTAGGCCGACTTACACCTACCGAGTTCTTGTACAAATCAAATAATGACCTCAGTTCAGCATTATTTTTTTTAATCTGCTCGCAACCATCTCCATAGAGTTTTTTGTAGCAGAACTCAACAAATTTGATCTTGTAACGAGGATCGAAGACCACTGCGATTGCAAGAATTATGCTATAATCTGCCCAATACTTGTCAAACTTTGGTTTCATCTTTTCGGCTAAGGATCTCATTACAGTTTCCGAGTCTTCCATTGTCTTCAGTATTGTACTTTCAACTAAATACACATTTGGAAAATACAATTTTGCAGTGGGATATTGTGTACCTGAGAATAACCGAGTAACATTATAGAAGACCCCAAGAAACTTGCAAAGACTTTCTACTCTGTCTCATTCTTGTACGGAGAGACTATGCTTGTAGTTTGAATCTGTCAACTGCAAATGGACGAAAGCACAACGGAAATAAAGAGCACTATCAAGCATAAGGTATGTCGAGTTCCACCTTGTGGGCACATCTTGACGCAATCCTCTCCTTTTGTTTAAACCAGCTTGTTCAATGCAATCCATAAATTTTTGTCTTCTTCCTTGAGAGCCTTTGATGTACTTGACAGTCTCCCGTACTTTAACAATCGCCTCATCCATGTCTTTCAACCATTCTTGCACAATCAGATTAAGAATGTGGGCACAACACCTGATATGGAAGTACTTCCCCTTACAAAGAAGCGCGTTTCTCAAATCCAATTGTTCTTTCAAAGTATCTACAAACGAGTTATTATTAGAGGCATTGTCTAAAGTAATGCTGAACAACTTGAACTCAAGCTTCCAGTCTACTAACAACTTGTAAATCTTATCTGATATTGTGATGCCAGTATGCGGAGATGGAATATATGAGAAATTCAACAACCTCTTCTGCAAAACCCAATCATCCGTGATAAAATGAGTTGTAAGAGTGATGTAGCCATCAGTAGCCACTCAAGTCCACAAGTCAGAAGTCAAACACAATCTTCCCCCATAGCATTGCAACATATCAAACAAGTTCTTCTTCGTAGATTTGTAGCAAGCCAAAATGTCACTTTTAAGGGTGTTCCTGCTCACCAATTTTGCACTTGGATTTGCATAAAGAAATGCTTCTCTAATTCCTTCATATTCAACAAACTGAAGAGGCAAATTATGTCTCACTACAGCTGATGTTATCAACTCTCTAAACACTTGAGGATCAAACCCAGGATCACGCACTCCCAAACCCCCTTCCGTTTTCCTCGCCACAATCATTTGCTTGATGTCGTGGTTTCTTTCACATAATTTCATATGTTTCAACATGTTACCCGTCCCATGTTTTGAATCACAACCCACAACGTATCCACATTTCATACATTTGGCTTCTTTTTTTCTTTCCTGCTACTAGTGGAAGAGGATCAAAACATTTCCAGACCATGGATCTCTTTCTTTTGGTACATTTCTTTTTCTTTAGACTTGAAGCTTGAGTAAGAACTTCTTTTCCATAGCTATCTTCTGAATCATCACTTGAAGAATGAACCACCTACCATATTAAAACACTTAAGTCAATATTCATGAGCCTATTGTTTGTAATTGTATAAATAAAAATATGATCATGGCATGTAATGTAAAAGTAACCTCAGCTTGCTTTTCCTTCGAGGGTTGCTTTTTCTTTGGTGATTGACCTTCATTTGTCATCTTAATTACTCTAAAATAGAGCTAAGGCCTAAGAATAAAATTTTGTCAATTAAGGATAAAATACATTATAAGTTATTCCAAGGGTTGATAAGTAAATATCTTAGATGTAACTTGTAAGGTTAGAACATGTAATTAAATAAATATCACAACTCTAAAGGTTCACTTCAGGTTGGCATATGAACTACAAAACCAGAAACCAACATAACCAAATCAAACCTCACGTGATCCATATCTCATTCTACCATCACATGCAACAAAAACCAAAATAAAAACTAAAAATTCCACCAAGAAACACCATTATCTTCCCAATTCACCCATAAACGTGAAATCCCAAACCTTCTCTTTGTTCACCATCACATAACATGCAACAAAAATTAAAATAAAAAATAAAAAATAGTGAAATTCCCAAACCAAAACGAACAGAAATAGTGAAATTCCCAAACCAAAATGAACAGAAACACTCTCAAATACGACACCAAACCACAAAATCACAAAAATGCAAAACAAAAAGGCTTAAATTCCCAAACTGAAATGAACATAATCACACTCAAATACCACACCAAACCACAAAATCCCAAAACAAATGCAACAAAACAATAACAAAAAATCACTTGAAATTCGAAAACAAGAAGAAGAAGTGTTACCTGTGGTTGTGGTTGTGGGAGAGAGAGCCGGTAGGAGTGGTCGTGGGTTTGTGGAGGCGTGGCCTGTGGGAGAGGAGAGGGATATGCGAGGAAAAGGAGACGGTAGGAGAGGGCGACGCCGCTGGTTTTGGCTGTGGGAGAGAGAGCCGGTAGGAGAAGGTAGGAGAAGGAGACGTGGGAGAGGAGAGGGAGTGCTGCTGTTCGGTTAGGGTTAGGGGCTTAGGGTCCTGCTGTAAGGGTAATTTAATCGGGTGGGAAGTAATCATAAATAGGGTAAATAGGTAATCATTAATCGGGTATTAGGGTAAATCAATTTCGTGTACTTGCGTGTACTTTCGGGTACCCGACAACGGAGACACGAAACCGACGCGAAAAACATTTCGTGTACCCACGACACGAAACACGAAATTTGTAAACCCAGACACATATTTTTCGTGTCGTGTTATCGTGTTTCGTGTCAAATTGCCACGCCTAGTTTTAAGTCGACTTTGCAACAATTTATACATATCCATTTGGACATTCGGTAATCAGTTGATCCGAATATCTAATTAATCAGCTAATCAGTAAAGAACCGGCTATACAAGACTCGATTAACACTATCTGAATAGCTTAATGGGCTGAGTGAATATTTGGATGTTTGTCTCAGATTATGGACCAATGCCATCATTTCTTGGTGCACCAATTCCAAATGTGGGCTCAGGTCCTGATTCTGGCTGGTACCAGGTTTGATGCCAAACCTAATCAGTCCCTAAACCTGCATCACTTAGAATTTGATCCCCGGATTGAATTGGTCCAGATTTCATCATAGGTTGGGGTTCTCTTCTTCCAGAGGACTTTGATCTTTGATTTCAATACTCCCCTTCAAACTAGGTCGGTGGTTGAGACCAAGTTTGTGGATGAAGATCCGAAAGTCATCCTTTGGCAGGTGTTTTGTGAACACATCTGCTAGCTGAGAGCTCGAGGACACATATTTGGTGATGAGAAGCCCCAGTGCCACACGTTCTCGAACAAAATGATAGTCAAGCTCAATGTGCTTAGTCCTGGCATGGAAAACAAGATTAATCGACATATGCAAGACACTGATATTGTCACAAAGAAGAATAGGAGTACTGGGAAATTGAATTTTTAAATCTCGAAGAAGAAAGGTGAGCCAGGTGAGATCTGCTGTGGCTACAGTCATAGCACGGTACTCGGCCTTAGCACTTGAACGAGAGACAGTGGGTTGTTTCTTGGTTTTCCAAGACAGACAGTTGGCCCTTAAGAATATGCAATGACCACTTGTTGATCGTCTAGTTTCTTCACAACCTGCCCAATCAGTATCACTAAATGCATATAAATCTAGTGAAGATGCCCTGTGTATGTGTATGCCAAAAGGAATTGTGTCATTTACATATCTAAGAATGCGTTTTAATAATGAGAAATGAAAATTGGTTGGAGAGTGCATGAATTGGCATATGAAGTTAACACTGAAAGTTAAATGTGGTCTAGTCAACGTAAGGTACTGGAGAGCACCTACAATTTGTCTAAAATAGGTGGGATCATGGAAAGGAGTATGATCTCTTTTTTTTATCAAATCTCGCAGGTAGTGGAGTGCTGATGTATCTGGAGTCCTGCATATGTGCTTTATGTATTATACTAGATGCATAATGTTGTTGTGACAAAAAAATACCATTGTTATCACGAGATACTTCTATTCCAAGAAAATGGTGAAGTGCACCTAGGTCTTTCATGGCAAATTCTTTTGCTAAATCATGAATTAAAGAATGTACACGATCTTTACTTGATCCAGTGATGATAATGTCATCTTCATATATGAGAAGAAATAGAGGTCCATTGTTATGAGAAATAAACAGAGAGTTATCTGAGGTACTGCTAAAGAAACCTTTTGAAAGTAAGAAAGTTGTGAAACGATCATACCATGCTCGAGGGGACTGTTTGAGACCATAAAGGCTTTATTAAGTTTGCAAACATGAGTAGGTAGACTGGGGTCTACAAAACCTGGAGCTTGTGTCATATAAACCTGTTCATCAATGGATCCATGAAGAAATACATTTTTTACATCTAGTTGATTAATGACCCAATCATTTATGGTAGCAATGCTAAGTATGAGTCGAATTGTCGTGGGTTTTACTACAGGAGAAAAAGTTTCCAAGTTATCCACACCTTCAATTTGTTTGTAACCTTTGGCTACAAGTCTAGCCTTTAATTTATCTAAGGACCCATTTGGACGGAGTTTGACTCTAAATACCCATTTGCTGCCTATGGTATGCATATTTTTCTGTTTTGGTTCCAGAGTCCATGTATTGTTTTGTAAGAGAGCATGCATTTCCTCTTGCATAGTCTTCTTCAGCCAGGGTGAGCTAAAGCTTCCTTGACTGAGCTAGGCTCATGAGGTAGAGGTTGTATATGATGAAAAAGTGCATATTTGGGGTTTGGTTTAACAATTCCAGACTTAGATCTAGTTGTCATGGGTTGTGTGATTGTTGTAGTAGATGAATCATGTTTATGGTCATAAAGGTATTCATCTATAGGTTCAGAAATATTGGTATTAGAGGCTTCATGTGGTGGTTCGTTTGTAAACCTTCCTTCAGAAACCAGCTCAGTATTATCAAATTGATCAATTTTTTTGTGATAATATTAGTAAAGAGTCAGGTGTATCATATGCAGCATTTGTATGGATTGTGTTGGTGATATTTGTATTTTCATTAGTTTCTGAATGAGGATATAAGGTAATATGTTCAAGTGAAGACACACTGCAATCATGAGTCCGAGTTTGAGGAAAATCACCTGAGTTACCTTCATGCTGAGGAAATAACATGCATTGTAGGGAGCCATCTGGTGCTGGGGGTGAGCTGCTATTATTAACATGTTCCCCTTCAGTAGCAACACAGTTGCTGTCAGGAGGGCTTAATGTAGTTGGCTCTATCACAGTGCCTTTAGTAAGTTCAAGGCACTGTTTGCTAGAGTCATCATTATTATTGGTGGAGCCTTGTTCATCTTTTTGTATCCATTCAGAAAAACTTGTAATGTTTGGTTCAAAATCATCTCGGCTAATGTTGCAG
The DNA here is from genome assembly GCA_963682175.1 of Triglochin maritima. NCBI lineage: Eukaryota > Viridiplantae > Streptophyta > Magnoliopsida > Alismatales > Juncaginaceae > Triglochin > Triglochin maritima. The sequence continues at coordinate 36,047,515 of OY821781.1, read as the reverse complement.
GGTTTTCTTTAAAAGGAAAGCAGTTTTCATTAAAGATGACATGTCTAGTCATGTAAATCTTCTTTGTGTGGTAATCAAGACACATACACCCTTAATCTCTAAGGCTATAACCAAGAAAAACACAGGCAGAAGATCTATCTGACAATTTGTTTTTAGTATAGTCCCTTAGACAAGGAAAACATAAGCATCCAAAGACTCTTAAACAAGTAAAATCAGGATCCTTTGAGAATAAAGAAGCATAAGGTGTATTTCCATGTTTATTTGTAATCTATTTAAGAGAAAGACAACAGTGTGAAAATCCTCCACCCAGAACCTTTTGGGTACTCCACTATTTATTAGTAAAGTTAAGCCCATGTCTACAATAAGTCTGTGTCTTCTCTCAGCCACTCCATTCTGTTCTGGAGTGTGAGGGCAAGACATTTGTAGATGTGTGCCTTTTGTTTTTAAAAGATTTTGAAAGGATATGGATGAAAATTCACCACCTCCATCACATTGAAAGATTTTTATATAAGTTTCAAACTGGGTTTGGACAAATTTTTGAAAAACTGAATAGCAGTCAAGAAAATCAGACTTCAATTTTAAGGGAAAAATCCAAGTGTATCTAGTGCAGTCATCTACAAAGCATGCATAGTATTTAAAATTATTTCTTCCCACAATGGGTGAGGGTCCCCATAGGTCACAATGTATCTTATCAAAGAGTTTAAAAGAATATGAATCAAAGTTTGTAAAAGGTAGTTTTGTAGCTTTGCCAAGTTGACAACTACTACATACAGTATTTGAATGTGTAATTGATTTTGTAATGCAGATAGAACCTTTATTGTGGAGATCCTCCAACACTTTGGGGCTGGGGTGCCCAAGTCTACAATGCCATATATGTGAATCTACATTTCTTTGCCTGTTTGAGAAAAAATGCCCCATGAGGTTCACTGGGTAGAGAATAGAGATCATTTCTCAGATTCCCAGTGGTGATTAATTCCCCAGTGTGTCTATTTTTAATGAAAAATTGTGTGTTGGAGAATTCAATGTTGTAAGGAAACTGATTTGTAAGTCTACCTACAGACAACATGTTTTGTTTCATATTTGGTACAAGTAACACATTGTTTAAGGTGAATGAGCCTCTTTTATGTCTGATTTCAGCAGATCCAGCATGAGTGATAGGTAATAATTGTCCATTTCCTACCATAACCCTATCTGATCCATTGTATGACTTAAGTGACTGAAGCATACCTGCATTACCTGTGATGTGAGCTGTTGCCCCAGAGTCCGGGTACCAATCCTCAGAAGAGTCCTCAACTGTCATGGCAGCCAGGGCTTGTGGTAGCTCCCTTGGTTGATAGGAGTGATTGAATCGATGCCAGCATTTGATGGATTCATGCCCTGGCTTTGAGCAAATCTGACAGACCACATATGGTTTTCTGTGAGAATTGATGCCTACAGACTCTGGTTATTCAGCTTCACCAACTGGATCTGATTCTTGATTACACTGTTTAGGGGGTGGTTTCCCTTGAGCATTAGGTTGAAACTCTCTGCCTTTTAAAGTGAAACCTCCATCCCTCTGTCCCTTTCCTTGTTTCTTTCCTTTCCCTTCATGTTTTTGGCCAAAGAAAGCCATTTAAACTTCTTCTTCAGCTTCATGGCTCTTAATGCGAAGTTCATAGCTTTGAAGCATTGGAACAAGGTCCAGATAGGAAGGAAGAGGAGGTTTTAAATGAACTGTGGTGAAGGCGTTATACTCCTTCCCCAGTCCATTCAGCATCTAGAAGACCTTGGTCTGATCTCTTACAGGCCTACCGATGGCGGCAAGCTCGTCACAAAATAGCTTGAATTTGCTAAGATACTCAAGAAGATCTTTGCAGGTTTTCTTGCGGAGCATCTGGAGTTGTTGAAGGAGCTGGAACTCGCGTTCTTCAGAGTTCTGAGCAAAGGCATGCTTCAACGCTTCCCAGACATCCCTCGACGTCTCCAGACGAACTACGACGCTAAGAACTCCCTGTCCAAGAGTACTGATGATCCAAGCCTTTAGGAGACGATCAGGACGTTTCCAGAGGTCATACTTAGGGTTTTGCACCAGCTTGGGCTCAGCGTCTTCACATGACACTTTAATGGTTTTCTCGGCGTAGGAAGGCCCCCATCGATGAACCCGACCATCCTTTGTGACTCTATAAGTCCAAGGATCTGCATCTCACACAACAAGTAATTTGAAGTTGACAGCTTCATGGAGACGAAGTTACCTACAATTATTCCCGTCGGAAACGGGTAGGGGTTCTCCAGTGAAGGAAGAGAAGCATCACCAGACGCCATCAGACGAGTCTGTGCGCACTGTCTTCAAGATCGGAGTCTCTGATACCATGCAAGAACCACTCAGACGGTGGATCGTCGGAGGAGAACACCGATCGGAGGAGGCAAACGGTTTACGGTTAAGGAACCCAAGAAATCGGCGGAAGTGAGAAAAGAAAAAAAGGGTTTTCTTTTGTTAGGGTTTTAAGTCGACTTTTGCAACAATTTAGACATATCCGTTTAGACATTCGGTAATCAGTTGATCCGAATATCCAATTAATCAGCTAATCAGTAAAGAACCGGCTATACAAGACTCGATTAACACTATCTGAATAACTTAATGGGCTGAGCGGATATTTGGATGTTTGTCTCAGATTATGGACCAGTGTCATCATTTCCTGATGCACCAATTCCAAATGTGGGCTCAGGTCCTGATTCTGGCTGGTACCAGGTTTGATGCCAAGCCTAATCAGTCCCTAAACCTGCATCACTTAGAATTTGATCCCCGGATTGAATTGGTCCAGATTTCATCATAGGCTGGGGTTCTCTTCTTCCAAAGGACTTTGATCTTTGATTTCAATAGTCGTATCCGTTGTCAAAAATGATAGGTGATAATTACGGAGTCAAAAAAAAGTAACATGTGTGACCCTACATGAGGATACCAGACAACAATTACTTTTGTATTCTTCTGGAAAAAAATCATCAATGTTTAATAATTAATAGCTATTGCTAAAACATTTGCTAACGTAGTACATAAATTAAAAAATAAAAAAGGATTAAAAAATGTAAAAAATATAAAAAGTTTAGATTTAAAATTTCACTTACTTTTAAAAAAAGATCTAATTAATATCACGAAGTGTGATCAAATGTGAATCAGTTATTTATTTTTAATGAAATAGATTGGGATAAAAATGCACATTAAATATCTCAAATAAACTTAAAAAGCAAGACAATAGTTTGCAATTTTGAACTCTTTTCAATTATATTTTAAACTCAAAAAAAATTAAAAAGTTGAATCTACTCAAAACATTTAAAAATTTGATATAGTGAACCCTAGTAATAGGGTTGTCAAATATGACTCGAACTTGAAATTTTGACTTGATAAATGTTCAACTTTGGTTAGGTTGAAAATAAAGGAGACAAGTAAAAATTAAAAAAAATCACTCAACTGGTCGGAAACGTACATGGTTAGTCTTGAAATTTAATGTGCAATTTGTATTTATTGTTGGGGGATTAGATCTAAACTCAGAATATGAGAGAACCGGTGGAATCAAAAAACTAAAGTGTCGCATGTACTCTAGAACACAACATGACAACTAACATATTCAAACAACACCAAGACATTCACCAACAAGGACAACATCATACATAGATTTTTAACGTGGAAAACCCATTGACTTGGAGGACAGAACTACGGGTAGGGGTGAGCAACCGGTCCGACTCGGGCCGGACCGAGTTGAACTCGGACCGAACCCGGATCGGAATTGGATTGGCTCCGGACTCTGGACTGAAGATCGGACCGATTGTTGCTCACCCCTTACTACAGGGCAAACCGACACACAATCCACTAAGTGATCAAAAAATTACAAGCCTTCTTTCTTCTTAAGCTTGTACCCAAAATTTGATGAATCTACTACAATAAGAGAAGTATAAAGTTATGTTGATGTTCACCCAAATCAACCTCACCAAGAAACTTTCTTACACAAATTGGAGAAATTCAGATTCAACTTGTCTCTCACAAGATGAACTCTTCAATGTAGTGGTGGTGTTAAAAAAATAATAATCTTAGAACAAATGTCAATCTTATTCTTCTTTTCTTTCTCATTCTCTTCCCCTCTCCTAACGTCTCTGTCCTTAGTCCTTACCATAGATATATGTTCGAGCCATAAATCTCCAAAACTATTGATACGAGATTCCAAAGGCATGAACTTAACGTTCATTGGTCCACACAAATACGTTTGGTTGCTAACTTGCCATCCACCAAATACGCCAACTATAATTAAAAAGGTTGTCCAACTTAATGACCTCCACGAGTCACCAATCGATCTTAGGCTTAGTATCTCTGGAAATCACGCCTAGAAAATACAATAAAAACTTGACCACATGAATCAAGAAGATGACTAGGATATGGATGTGTTCTAACTTCTGATAGGTTCGAGACCTTATCCAACAGCCAATCTTTATTCTATTATTTTCTTGTGGTGTGAAGTGGATGTCAGTCAACAACAACAAACAAACCAATTGTTATGAAATCGAGTTGCCAATACTACCTTGAAGTTTTCTTAATCCTACTTTAAATTGAAGGTATCCGATCATAAGATTTAGAAGATATAGAACTTTCTTAGTTTACTTTTTCCTATTTTTTATGTCTTCATGTTGTTCTACTTATAAGCTGCAATTAGATTTGAAGAAGGCATGTAATTGAGTTCTCTAGCTTCCTAATGATTCTGGGTGAAAATGGTGGAACCAACGTATATATGAGTCGTAAAATTTTATTGTAGTGACATTCTTAGTGTCTTTTTTAGTAAAATGACAACTTTGAGCCTGCAATGTTGGTTAAATCTTCATTCTGATGGAAGATCCAAATATTTGATGGTCACAACGATAATCTTCACTAATTTCATGTGTACCTCACAAGTGGATTTAAGCGTAAATCATGATGTATTAACAACCCTATCTATTGTTTAACTTATCATTACTTGCTTTAAAATTCAAATGGTCGGCAACAAATCAAAACAATAAAGTGCACATGATACTATTCTTTAATTGTGACTCCTAAAATACCTAAAATTCAACTAACAAAAATAAAAGATTGAAAGTAAAGGTACTTGAGTAGAAAATTGTAAAAACAAGAGCCTAAGGCTAAGAGAGAATATACTGTTTTCATTTCATTTTAATAAGCAACAAAAGAAACCCGAGCAAGACCTTTTCTTGTCCCCACATCTCACATCATGGCCTAAATGTTTCCCCACAGAACATGTCTTATCCAATCTTAAATAACTATTCCCATCTGAAATTAGGATAAGAACACCAACATGGAGGCCGATATCACAACACCAAGTCACCACAAATATTTATAGAACATCACCCTGAAATATCAAGTGTCACAAACCACCTAAACTCTAAAGTCAGAGAAATGTTGCACCAACATATGTTTCAGATGGAAGAAAGTGGTGAATTGTTTGATTCAGTTTATTGTGAGAGTTTGAGTACCAACACGTCAACTTCTTCAGATCTTAGTGAGGATGCATCATCTTCTTCTTCCTCTTGTTCATATAACTCAGAAGAAGTGGATTTGGATGGACCTCTTTATCAGTTGTCTTCTCTCATGGCCCAGCTTCCAATCAAGTGAGTGCTTTAATGCTGAAATGATATTATGCAATATTAATTAATATATGTGATCAACCTTTGGTTTTATGGGAAAATGATTTCATTACTGAGGAATAAGTTAAAGGGTATGTTAATGATGTGATTGTTTTGTTTGAGGAAGTGACTGCCTTAATATCAAATAAATATTATACAAGATCCATGGGATCAACCTTTAATTGTTCATAGTTTATCAAATGGAATGGTTCTTTGAAGCATTTGGGCAAATGATTACAAATCCGGGCTTTTAAATTTGAAATTGGGGGTACTCTCTTTGTAACGTACCCGAAAACAGCGGAAAATTTAAACAATAATAAAGACCGTCAACGGTCATCACTGGGCACGTCACGGGAAACAAACCAACATATATAATATAAATATGATCCACGTGGAAGTCAAATATACAGACTGACTGTGATTACGACAAAAGCTATACAATATGTAATCACCTCAAAAGAAAGAGACTGACAACTACAGGATCTGATCTCGGGGGCACCGTCCTCGGTCACCACCTCAAACTCTAACCCTGCTCGCTACCTGAAATGCAAACAACAAACATGCCTGAGTTCCCTGAAGGAACCCCGTATACCAAACCTCCTAAAATATAAAAAGGAATTAAATACAATGCAATGCTATGCACATGATCATCCGCCTCGGGCCCACAATAATGCCCTCACCGCCTCCGCGGCACTGAACCACTCCTGCCACTAGGGTCAAGTCAGTCCACCGCTGCCTCACAAGGGTCAGTCGACACCACTGCTCCCCAAAAGTGCAGGAAGGAACCCCCGGTACACGCCGCACCCAAGGAGCGAGTCAGCCCGCCGAATACACAACTCGGGTCAGACGACAGCCACTGCTCCCCCAAGAGTCGCCTAGCGCGCACCCTGCCGGAACATCCTCGGCCTACCGCTAAACCCTCGCAAACAGCCCAAGGTTTACGGTACACATCCCTCACACCCCGCTCGGTAAGAGAGGAAAAAGGTACAACAATAATACGCCTTCGTCGAAGGTGAAATCCGTAGCTCTCAAAGCCGGTAATCAACCGTCGCCTCGGAGCCGGTAGTCGACCTGACATCGACGGATCGCGTGTGGATAAATCCACCAACCTGCGGTAGATCGGTCGACCGCTACAAGCACACCGGTCGACCGGTCCCCCACACAGTACACAGTACTGTACAAACAAATCTACCGGTCGAACCACGCCAACCGAATTACCGACCAATCGGTCGAACAAAAGTCATCTAGCGGTCGACCGTTTGGAAGGTCTACGCTATACAATTTTATATAATATATATATCCGACCGGTCGAACCAAGGGGCCGTTCGACCGATAACAGGACTTTCAATATTTTGCCCAAGTCTCGTTCGGTCGACCGGAACTGAAATACAGTTCGACCGAATCGACACAAGCACTCTACCGCTTAATTAAATGCTCAATCGGTCGACCGAGAGTTAAAGAGCGGTCGACCGTTTAATAAGTCAAAATCCCCAACCGACCCATTCTCATCGTTATTCGGTCGACCGGCTAAGTGGTCCCGTTCGACCGATAACAGTATAATCCCCTTTTTCCCGCACAAATCTGGCATAACGGTCGACCGTCTAACGACATCGTTCGACCGTTCGCGGGTAAACAACAATATAATAATAGGATCAGTCGACTGCCCACAGGCACCGGTCGACCGATCATCGTCTTCAACCTCTGAATTGGTTGAATTCCGACGGGGAATTCGACACCAACGTCGATCCCCAACACTCACAAGGCACAAGTGAGTTATAATGAAGATTTGGCATACCTTTAGGTCGATGGAAGAAGCCTCCCAAGCCTGCACCACTTCACTCCACTTCTTCTTCTCTTTCTTCACTTCTTCTCTCCTTCTTCTTCTTCTTCTTACTGTCTACTCCGACTCTCCTCACTAATAAGCTAGGTTTTCGTACACAAGAAGCAAAACCTCGACTTGATCTCAAGTGCCCTTTAAATAGGCAAACTCACCTCTCTTAAATCCAATCACCATTCACCTAAACCTTAACCAACCAAAGCCAACCAACTCCCTCTCCCTCTCCTTCCAACACCTCCTGCTCTCCATGCATAATTAATTAAGGTTAATTAGGTTTAGGTTTAGTTAATTAAGATGTTTAGTTTAGGTTATTACAATCTACCCTCCTTAAAAGAATTTCGTCCGCGAAATTCGAAACAACTGACTTACCGAAACAACTCTGGATACTGCTTCCTGACATCCTCCTCGATCTCCCAGGTAGCCTCTCTGTCAGTGTGATGCTGCCACCTGACCTTCACCATAGGAATCGCTCTCCTCCTGAGCTGATGTACCATCTGATCCACAATCTCAACTGGTCTCTCATCTAATGACAAATCCTGCTGGATCTCCGGTACTGATATCTCTATCACATGAGCTGGATCGGCCACGTACTTCCTCAGCATAGAAACATGGAAGACGTTGTGAAGTCCTGCAAACTGTGGCGGTAGTGCAATCCTATATGCCACCTCACCGACCCGATCCAATATCTCAAAAGGTCCGACATATCTCGGACTCAGCTTCCCCTTCTTCCCGAATCTCATCACCCCTCTGGAAGGCGAGATCTTCAGGAAGACATGATCTCCTACCTCAAAAGTCAGCTCACGCCTCCGCGTATCAGCATAACTCTTCTGCCTGCTCTGCGCCGTAGCTAGTCGTCTCCGAATCACGTCGACCTTCTCTGAATACAACTGGATAATGTCAGGTCCAACTAGCTGTCTTTCGCCCACATCACTCCAGCATACCGGCGATCTACACGGTCTCCCGTATAATGCCTCATAGGGTGCCATTCCAATACTCGAATGGTAGCTGTTGTTGTAGGCGAACTCGATCAACGGCAAATGCTCATCCCAATGTCCTGCCCAGTCAAGTGTACATGCTCTCAGCATGTCCTCCAAAGTCTGTATCGTCCGCTCTGACTGGCCATCTGTCTGTGGGTGGAAAGCTGTGCTAAACTTCAGACGTGTCCCCAGTGCTCTGTGTAGACTCTCCCAAAATCTCGAAGTGAATCTGGGATCTCTGTCTGAAATAATACTGACTGGTACGCCATGAAGTCTGACAATCTCCTCAATATATAACTTAGCTAGACCCTCCAGAGCAAGAGTGGTCTTAATAGCTAAGAAATGCGCCGACTTGGTCAGTCGATCGACTATAACCCAAATCGCATCGTGGAATCTCCGTGTCTTCGGTAGCCCCGTAACAAAATCCATCGTCACGTGCTCCCACTTCCACTCGGGCAACTCAATCCTCTGCATCTGCCCTGCTGGTCTCTGGTGCTCGATCTTCACCTGCTGACAGACCAAACACCTCGACACGAAGTCTGCAACGTCCTTCTTCATACCTCGCCACCAGAAGTTCCGCTGCAGATCTTTGTACATCTTGGTGCTCCCTGGATGAATGGAATATCTCGATCTGTGTGCCTCCTCCATGATATCCTGTCTCAGGTCCTCTGTCTTCGGCACCCAGATACGATCTCTGAATCTCAGACCTCCGTCCACTCCAACTCTGAAATCTGACCCATCTCTGGCAGCTAACTGTAACAAACTGCTCAACTCCAAATCATGTGTCGGGTAATTCCTCTCATGGACCTTCAGCTGTCTGGATGCGTACGCGATCACCCTCCCGTGCTGCATAAGTACACATCCTAAGCCAATACCTGAAGCGTCGCTATAAATCACGAATCCACCCGTGCCACTCGGCAATGACAAAACTGGTGCTGTGGTCAACAGTCTCTTCAGCTCCTGAAAGCTGACCTCGCACTTCTGCGACCATACAAAGGTGATTCCTTTCTGCGTCAGAGCTGTCAGTGGTGCTGCCAATCTCGAGAAGTCTTTGATGAAGCGACGGTAATAACCCGCCAGTCCAACAAAGCTCCTAATCTCTGTCACGCTCGTAGGGGTCCTCCACTGTGTCACCGCCTCTACCTTCGCCGGATCCACTGATATCCCCTCTGCCGATACAATGTGTCCGAGGAATGCCACTCTGTCCAACCAAAACTCGCACTTTGAGAACTTAGCATATAACTGCTGAGCCCTCAAGATGCTGAGTACAATCCTCAGATGCTCTCTGTGCTGCTCCACATCTGGTGAATAGATCAAGATGTCATCCACGAAGACAATCACAAATATATCAATATACTGCCTGAATGTCCGGTGCATCAGATCCATGAATGCTGCCGGAGCATTCGTCAATCCAAATGGCATCACCAAGAACTCATAGTGTCCATATCTCGTCCTGAAGGCTGTCTTCTGGATGTCCTCATCTCGGATCCTCAACTGGTGATATCCTGAACGCAGGTCAATCTTCGAGAAAACCTTCGCTGACTGCAGCTGGTCAAAGAGGTCCTCGATCCTAGGTAAGGGATACCTATTCTTCACCGTCACCTGGTTCAGCATCCTGTAGTCTATGCACATCCTCAAGGATCCGTCCTTCTTCTTTACAAACAAAACTGGTGCACCCCAAGGCGAGACGCTCGGTCTGATAAATCCAGAGTCCATCAACTCCTGCAACTGTTTCTTCAACTCTGTCAACTCAGCAGGTGCCATCCGGTATGGAGCCTTCGACTGTGGTGTAGTGCCGGCTACCAACTCAATGCCGAACTCCAACTCCCGGTGTGGTGATAAACCTGGAATCTCCGCTGGAAAAACATCCGCGAACTCCTGCACCACCTCAATGTCCTCTAGCCTCTGGGACTCTGCCTCCGCAACCACAAGCGTCGCCAGAAATGCTGCACATCCCTGCTGTAACAGTCTCTGAGCTCTCACAGCAGATACAATAATGCGACCCCCTCTGCTTCTGATCCCTCTAATCAGAATATCAGGCAAACCCTTCCTCGGGATCAAAATCTTCTTCTCACGGCACAAGACTCGAACATCATATTGAGACAGCCAATCCATCCCAAGTATGACATCAAAGTCCTCCATCGGTAGCAAGACCAGGTCTGCCGGAAACTCCTGATCTCCCGAAACAACCGTGGCGCCGGGGACAAATCTCCCCACAGTGCCCACCAGACCCAGGGGTGTGCTGACCTCCAAAGTGGCAGTCAACATCGCAAGGGTACAGCCCAACACTCCCGCAAATCGCTCTGAGATGAACGAGTGTGTCGCGCCACAATCAAATAACACCCTAGCTACTGAACCTGCGACAAAAAGTGTACCTTCCACGACAGCGCCTCCATCCCGAGCCTCCTCTGCCTGGATGGTGAAAACTCTGCCAGTGCGCTGCCCCTGCTGGGGTCTGAAAGGTGGTCTACCTCCGCCTCCTCCTCTGCCTGGTGCGGGTAAACCCGGTGGTCTGCTCGGCCCAGCTCCTCGGCTCGGACAGCTCCTGATAAAGTGACCCATCTGGCCACAACCATGACACGCTCCGGGGGTGAAGCACGGCCCGGAGTGAAACCTCCCACAAGTACCACAAGGCTCAGGTCGTGGTACTGCAACTCCTGCTCCCTCGTATCTGGGCCTCTTGCCCGGATTCCCTCCAGTCTGACCTCCCGGCCGCCCAGAGAATCTACCCGATGGCCTCCTCTCATCCTGGTAGTTCTCTCTGTAGTCACGATCAAGAACAGTAGCACTCTTCACCGCATCAGCTAATGTGCGTGGCATATGTGTCAGCACCTTCGTCCTCAACTGCTTCCGGAGCCCTCGGACGAACTTCCCTGCTCTCTGCTCCTGCGTAACGTACATCTCGGGACAGTAACGCTCAAGGGCGTTGAACTTCCCGATGTAGCCTGCCAGGGTCATGTCTCCCTGCTGAAGACTCAGAAACTCCTCTCTCTTCTCGTCCTGAACATGCTGCGGAAAATACTGCTCGTTGAACTCGCCAACGAACTCCTCCCAGGCTATATCATCTCTGTCCGCAAACACCACTGCAGATGTGGACCTCCACCAGTTGGACGCAGCACCGCCCAAAACATAAGTAGCCAGGCCCACTCTCGCCTCTGGAGGACAACCAATAGCACTGAAGATCTTCTGCATCGTGAAGATCCACTCCTCCGCAGCCTCCGCGTCGTACTGCCCCAGAAAGGTAGGCGGATGCTGGCGCATAAACCGGTCATGCATAGCGCCAGTCCCCGTCTGCCCAGTCTGTGCTGTCTGCTGCTGTAGCATCTCCGTCAGACGTCCGACCGTATCGAACAACGTCCGACGCTCATCCTCCCAAACCTCATCCCTCGCAGTCTCACTCTCACCGCGAGTATGGGCAACCGCCTTCCCCCGTCTAGGAGGCATCTGCCAAAGGAAACAAGACAATATCAATATAATCTGTGCATGCATGATCCTCTAGACCTAACTCCTAACTCAAAGGTGGTTTCTTTAGACAAGTACGCCGAGATCAACGCTCTGATACCAAATTGTAACGTACCCGAAAACAGCGGAAAATTTAAACAATAATAAAGACCGTCAACGGTCATCACTGGGCACGTCACGGGAAACAAACCAACATATATAATATAAATATGATCCACGTGGAAGTCAAATATACAGACTGACTGTGATTACGACAAAAGCTATACAATATGTAATCACCTCAAAAGAAAGAGACTGACAACTACAGGATCTGATCTCGGGGGCACCGTCCTCGGTCACCACCTCAAACTCTAACCCTGCTCGCTACCTGAAATGCAAACAACAAACATGCCTGAGTTCCCTGAAGGAACCCCGTATACCAAACCTCCTAAAATATAAAAAGGAATTAAATACAATGCAATGCTATGCACATGATCATCCGCCTCGGGCCCACAATAATGCCCTCACCGCCTCCGCGGCACTGAACCACTCCTGCCACTAGGGTCAAGTCAGTCCACCGCTGCCTCACAAGGGTCAGTCGACACCACTGCTCCCCAAAAGTGCAGGAAGGAACCCCCGGTACACGCCGCACCCAAGGAGCGAGTCAGCCCGCCGAATACACAACTCGGGTCAGACGACAGCCACTGCTCCCCCAAGAGTCGCCTAGCGCGCACCCTGCCGGAACATCCTCGGCCTACCGCTAAACCCTCGCAAACAGCCCAAGGTTTACGGTACACATCCCTCACACCCCGCTCGGTAAGAGAGGAAAAAGGTACAACAATAATACGCCTTCGTCGAAGGTGAAATCCGTAGCTCTCAAAGCCGGTAATCAACCGTCGCCTCGGAGCCGGTAGTCGACCTGACATCGACGGATCGCGTGTGGATAAATCCACCAACCTGCGGTAGATCGGTCGACCGCTACAAGCACACCGGTCGACCGGTCCCCCACACAGTACACAGTACTGTACAAACAAATCTACCGGTCGAACCACGCCAACCGAATTACCGACCAATCGGTCGAACAAAAGTCATCTAGCGGTCGACCGTTTGGAAGGTCTACGCTATACAATTTTATATAATATATATATCCGACCGGTCGAACCAAGGGGCCGTTCGACCGATAACAGGACTTTCAATATTTTGCCCAAGTCTCGTTCGGTCGACCGGAACTGAAATACAGTTCGACCGAATCGACACAAGCACTCTACCGCTTAATTAAATGCTCAGTCGGTCGACCGAGAGTTAAAGAGCGGTCGACCGTTTTGATGGTCAAAGCTCCCAACCGACTTAGCATCGAATGGATCGGTCGAACAAGGTAAAGGACGTTCGACCGTTTAATAAGTCAAAATCCCCAACCGACCCATTCTCATCGTTATTCGGTCGACCGGCTAAGTGGTCCCGTTCGACCGATAACAGTATAATCCCCTTTTTCCCGCACAAATCTGGCATAACGGTCGACCGTCTAACGACATCGTTCGACCGTTCGCGGGTAAACAACAATATAATAATAGGATCGGTCGACTGCCCACAGGCACCGGTCGACCGATCGTCGTCTTCAACCTCTGAATTGGTTGAATTCCGACGGGGAATTCGACACCAACGTCGATCCCCAACACTCACAAGGCACAAGTGAGTTATAATGAAGATTTGGCATACCTTTAGGTCGATGGAAGAAGCCTCCCAAGCCTGCACCACTTCACTCCACTTCTTCTTCTCTTTCTTCACTTCTTCTCTCCTTCTTCTTCTTCTTCTTACTGTCTACTCCGACTCTCCTCACTAATAAGCTAGGTTTTCGTACACAAGAAGCAAAACCTCGACTTGATCTCAAGTGCCCTTTAAATAGGCAAACTCACCTCTCTTAAATCCAATCATCATTCACCTAAACCTTAACCAACCAAAGCCAACCAACTCCCCCTCCCTCTCCTTCCAACACCTCCTGCTCTCCATGCATAATTAATTAAGGTTAATTAGGTTTAGGTTTAGTTAATTAAGATGTTTAGTTTAGGTTATTACACTCTTATTTATGTTGTTTTTATTTATTGGGGGTACTCTCGTTGTAACTTGCTTGTGCGTTATAATTAATCTTTGAGCATAAATACAATATTGCATAGATTTGGAATGAGATAAAATCAGTTGGTCCACTGTTTCATAAAACTCAAATACACCTCTATGGCTTTGGTGTTGCAGAAGAGGATTATCCAAGCACTTCCAAGGCAAATCCCAATCATTCACATCTCTTTCCAATGTAAGTTGCATAGAAGATCTTGTGAAGAAAGAGAGTCCTTACAAAAGGAAGATGAAGCTATGCAAGAGCTCATGTTTTTCACCAAGAATTTCTAACATGACCATAGCAAAGAAGGCTCCAAAATGTTCATTTGCTCCTCTAGTTGGAAGAAGATGTATTAGTGGTAGCTTCCTTAGTAGTAGATTTCATCCTCATCATGTACATAAGTCCCAAAAGGAGTTAAATGATCAAAATGTATCCCTGTAATTAATGTAAACAGATCCACTTAATTCAAGAGGTTTTTTTTATACTTTTGCAATACAAATTTGAAGATACAAAAGTGCCATTTCAATTATTATAATATACTAAAGTAACAAATTCAAGCTTTGGTGTTATGAAGTCCTGAGTTTGTTTAATTCTTGAGTCAATTGATTTCTTGATAATTCTTCCTTGAGGTTTGATTGCTTTACAGAGCTTGTAAGCTTATTTTACATGGAAAAGAAACAAAAAAGAAAGCTCAATATGTATGCGGTCCAGTACGAACTCGTAAGAATGACGTTGTTTCAAAATTTAGGACTTTAAAAGTTGTATTTTTCATTTTATTATATCAAGTCAATTGAGCAAAAATGTACGTTTCGGCTCTTTTGCATGATTTGGATCAATTGATCACTTAAAAGTTAAACCTTATATATGTAGACAATACACACCTTAGGATTCTCCTGTCCCAATTTGATTTAAATCTACGTAGTCAAATTGTAAAAACCAAAAACTCGGTTAGAATTGGTGGTTTGCGTGGGAATTGTTGGTGGCATGTGGGAGGTATGGGTGAGAGTGTTGTAGGATGTGGTGTAGGGGTATGGTTGGGTGTTGCTTGTTGGTTGATGTTTGGAGGAAACACATCTCTTCTTCTTACTCACTTCTTCTCCCTTCACCTCTTCATCTCTCCTTCATTCTTCTTCCTCTCTTCCATTCTCCTCTCCGTCCATCACTATCTCTCCCTCCTTTTCCGACGATTGAAGGAGCAATGGAGGCTTTGAAGGTGTTGGAGTGACGACGACTCAAGGAGGGACTTGGGCGTGGAGTCGGTCGGAAGTAGCTGAGCTCACGGAGGCAAGGAAGGTTGCTGATCGGAGAAGGTTGCAGGCGAATTCCGGCGAGCATCGAAAATCACGAGAAGAAAGGTATGCCAAGTTCAATAGTTGCATTAGTTTTGCTCACACCGTGGTGTGTGAGGTTTGACTTGTTGCCGGATGTTGGAGACCTCGTCGGCGACGAGCGGCGGTCGGTGGGCCACCGAGTGGTCGGTCCCTGTCGGACGTTGGGCTAGCCAGTAGACCGTGCAAGGGTGATTGGGTTTTGTGCGGAGTGTTGGAAAAGAGAGAGGACATTTCTGGATTGCTATATGTGGACTGCGTGGACGTGGATATTTCTGGACAAAGTTTATGGACGTGTTTATGGACATATTTCTAGACAGAGTTTCTGGACGTGTTTATGGATAGATTTCTGGATAGAGTTTCTGGACAGATTTCTGGATAGAGTTTCTGGACGGATTGCTTGGCAAAGCTGCTAGACTTGGTTGCAAGTATCGCTCTTGGTTCTTGTCCTAGTGGAGTGTCAACCCTGTCCACGGAAACCTACGTCCTCACTTAGAGTGTGAGCCGGGAGGTGATAGTGTGTGTGATTGCTCGTGCCTGCCCAGAGACCACTGTCTGGAAGAGTGTGGACACTTGAGACGTGTCACATCTGTATTGTAGATTGTGGCATAGTATATGCTTTGACTCCGATTAGAGTAGTAGCCCGTGGGATCGCAGATCCCAACACTTTCAGTGGGCACGCAACTTTCGTTGGGTGAAGTGACTACAAGCCTTGATGGCTACGGAGGTCGCTGTCCTACTTTTATAGTGGCGGAGTTGGTGTCTGTACGTGGAGCACGATGATCCCGCATACTTCAGTCCGAATCCGTCGATTGTCTGACCCTCTGTGTGGCGGATATCTTTGACTTGCCTTTATAGGCGGTAATTGCACGAGCCCGTGCGATCTGTGTGGCGGCAGGAGGGCCACTGTGCGACCTGTGTGCCGGTAGGGAGGATCGCGTGCGGCCTGTGTGGTAGCGGCAATGGACTGCTGATGATGCTTTCCGACAGGATAGCTCAGCTGGTCACCTACTGAGCGGTGGACCAACATGAGTGACGACTCCGTCGGTGTGGTGGTGTACCACAATGCCTTCAGATCTGATTCTACCGGCGTGGAAGTGCGAACACCCCCTCACCGATCCTTTTCGCTTGTGTAGCCGCGGGTGGGGTGGATTGCGTACTATCCGTAAAACCGTATGTGACTACGGTAGGTCTCTACGGAGACCCGATGTGTTTGTGGACTGTGCAACCTATGTGGCGGCGATGACGATCGTGGGTCGTGTGGCCTGTGTGGTGGCGGTGATGATTGTGGGATGGATGTCCAGCTTTACCCTTTCGGGGAATTGTTTTACTTGCTGCATATTATCATGTTATGCTATACTAGTATGATAGATGCATATCGGTAAGCGGGGCATCTGACTCGGATGCCTCCTCCATGGGGGTGTTTTGGAATTAAATGAAAAGTGAAAGGCAAAATGGTAATTATGATCACGATTTAAGTAATTCACGGACGACGTTTAATAACACTATTTTTTTTACTCACAGAAATTATTTGAGCCTCAATCACCCATGTTCTTTATTACTTATAAGACTTATTTATGACAATATTGGACCAAAGCCCAATAAGCAATAAAAAGCTACCAACTTTTGGTACAGGAACACAACTTAAACTACAATCTACATCCAAACATGATTTCTACCATCTAATATTTCTTTTGAAAAGTTACCCCAGCTTATCCATTTTTTCATATCAATCGGTATGCTAGGAAAATGAGCTTTTCTTCTTCTTTAGTAGGACCCACTGGAACTACTTACATGTTAGGACATGGTGTTGCTTTTAATTTACTGGTTTTGCCATCATCCGAATGACCTCTTCACCCTTAAAGTTGCGATTGATTTCCATAGCATATCCCCATCCACTAATTACCACCCCCTCGTTACCATCTACCACTTTCCTCTTCCTCTCCACTAGCCCCGACCGTCCCTTGCGATTTCGTCGCCCCTGCCTCTGTCCATTGTGGTGCCTCCCTCAACTTTGACCCGACCACCGATGTTGTATTGTACACCAATCAAGAGTTAATCCAGAGTAAATTTCCAAACTACTTTAACAAATTTTGGTATTCTAATAGGTTCGATTGGTTCTAGTCTAGGTAATAATATGCTTAATTGACATATCATTTATTCATTCAGTGCGTATCTTAAAATTTGAATCACATCCATTGCTTAAGTGTCAAATTTGTAAATGGATGTTAAAAGGGGGAATTAATACATCACATGCCTAATTGATTTATTTTGCTTGATGTTAAAAGGGGAGAATTATAATTGAACTAAATCGAAAAATCATATTCATATTGATAAAGGGAGTTTAATGAATATCTTTTACATAGGGTAATGAAGTGTAAAATTTAGGGAGAGCAACTGAAGGGAATGTATTCTAAAAGTTTTACTTTTAAATGTCAATTATTATGAATTGAATGAGAAATCATTTTGTTCCTTGTTTATGTTATTCATCTTTTAGAAGTGTTAAGGAAGAGGCTCTTGGTCCTTAACCGTAGAGCTCTAAAAGATATTGGTTTACATAAAACAAAAGATATTCGCAATCATGGTAATAAACATGGGACATTTATTACCGAGTTAAGATTGTCGTGTTGGTCATAGATCATTGTAGCTCTACAAGTGAGTGACGACACAGGTATGCAAAAGAGGAAAATATTACTTATGTATACTGAATAGACCTAATAAGTAAAATATTATAGAAATGTGTTTCTGTGTCATTAATATTTTACTGTGTCTTTAGTCCTTTGATATGAGACTTATATCTGATCACTTAAGGAATACTTAATTAGTTTAGTGTCTTGAACTATCGATAAATGTAGTGTAAATGCATTGGTTGGTTAAGTACAACTTTTGTTGGAGAAGATAGTTAGTCAAAAGATTATCATTGCCCCTCTTAATTGAGTGATGATATTAGTGGGCCCCTTGATAAAGCAAAGTTATAATGTGCACCATGTGATTTGAGTTAAGTCACATATTTATAACTAGCTTAAAGAGATCAAGAAATGAATACTAATTCAAAGATGACACAAAACTACTTTGTGTGTATTCTTAATATCATGAGGCAAGGGACGGACACAAGTGGTGCACTCCATCACTAAATGGATCGGGTTTTGGTTCGAGTGGAATTAAGACATCTAATTAATTGGGAGCTATAATGTGTAGCTAGATACCGCTTATAGCTTGTGATATTAAGCTCTTAATATCACTGTCAACTTAGTCTAGATCCTCTCATAGGTAACACCACAAAACTGGGAAACAAGAAATTGGGATTTTGAGTTCATAGGATGTGTCGGGTTTCATGTGGAAAATATGACACATGGGGTGAACAAGCAAAATCAAAATTATGTTGTGGTTAATAACATAATTAGAATCTAAATTAAATTCATATGTCATGTAAATATTATGGGGTGTAATGAGTAATCATTACATAGGATAATATGTTACATAAGTTGTGAATTTACTACTAATCCCGAAATGTCAAATTTTGTAGGGGTTAAACCGAAATTTGATAAGTCTGCATGCACTGTGCAAAAACGGTCGACCACTAAACCCTAAACGGTCGACCGAATGTTGCGCGGTCGACCACAATGTTGCACGGTCGACCGGATGTGTATCGATCGTAACGAGAATTTCGTCTGTTCGTTTTCGGTCGACCGAGTATTCACAGTCGGTCGACCGAACATTGCGATGAATTTTTTTTGTTACGAACGGTCGACCGAGTATATCGATCGGTCGACCGAAACTCGGTCTAAGCGGTCGACCGGACCTCGCAAATGGTCGACCGGACAGACTGTTTTATGCAGAATTAATTTAAGAATTAATTAGATCATGCATGTAATTGGTCCATAATTGATTTAATTGGTGGCTAAGATTATTTGCTAGCAATTAATGGATGGTTAGATGAAATTTTGCATGAGATCATGGGCAAGAGGTTTCACATGAATAGGTAATTTGGAGAGAGCTTATAAATACAAGTTTATCTCATTACCTCAATTAATTCATTCATTATTTTCTTGTGCAAAATTCTCTCTCCATAATTCTCCACGAAAATTCCTTAATTCTTAAGTTTAGTTTTAGTTCTTAAGAGATCATCTTCTCAAGGGAATTAAAGAGGGGTTAGTAATTAGATTCTAAACCCTATCGGAGATTGAGAGACTAGTTTCTCTCTCTCCGATCTTGTTTAGAGTTTGGTGAATACTCGGAGGCATCCGGCGCAGCGAGAAACATCCCCAACGTCTCCGAATCTTCAAGAAGTTTTAGAGAACTTCTACGTATAAATTTCGGAACCCATATTTGTTTTAATAAAATATTGAAACAAATTGATGCATGCATGAAATAAATCATAGAAAATTGTAAATTGATCCTTATTGTGCATAAAAATTTCGAAAATATATATGTACAATTAAACTAGAAATCATACATCAACTTCATTACAAGACATCCAAATTTCCATGTTAATCTTATTTTTTTGATGAATGTCAAAGGAGGAGAGATAATTAAAGTGGGTAACTTGAAATTTGATTATAATTGAACAAAAACTATGCACATCCATAGGGGGAGCATTTTTATGCGTAGTTTACAACTAAAAATTTCAAGTATTAAGATATTAGTTGCCATCATCAAAAATGAGGAGATTGTTGGATTTTTGACCTTAATCTATGTTTTGATAATTTAATCAACCTAATATTAATTATAATCAATGTAGAGTAGCACACATATTGCGTAACATATATATTGCTTTGTGCTAACCTCTACAGGTGATCAAAACTCAAGGAAGAAAGGATTCAAGTCAAGACATGGAATCAATCTCATTTGAAGACATGTAATATGCCATTTCTTTTGAGCCTTAGGAACTTTGTGTAATTGAGCATACTTGAGCTAAAATCAACTCAAACACACACTAGATTCCCTATAGAAGTCACACACAAAATTTCACATCAATTAGACTTCAATAGATCACCCAAACATAGACCGGAAAATACTAAACCAAACCAGAACTATTTGCCCACATTCGGTCGACTGACCCAAACCTTTCGGTAGACCGAGTGATCAATTATCCTGTAGTATTTTCAACTGCCCACATTCGGTCGACCGTGCAGACCATTTCGGTCGACCGAATCAACATAATTTTCCGACCGTTAGACTTGTCGTATTATACCAATGGTCATATTTTGAATATTCACAAATACCCCAAAATACATATTTGCCTATCGGTCGACCGTGGACCTGTTCGGTCGACTGAACTTAATTGTCTCCAAATTGTGCAACTGCCTGGACGTTTCCGGTCGACCAAAGACTTTGGATCGGTTGACCGAACATGATCATTTTCGCCAACCCCATAGAGCATGTTAGTTTTCGGTCGACCAAACCCTATTCAGTGTTCGACCGTTAACTTAAGTGTACCTAAGTTATAGCCTGATCCGGTCGAATGTTCCTTTATCGGTCGACCGAACCTTGTTCCAAACTACCTAACGGTCGACCGTTTGACCCGTCCAGTCGACCGAATTTGTTCTGAAATGTGTGCTACATATTTTTGTTTTGTGTTTCTTACACAACAACATACCACACTTAACCGCAACGACTATAACACCTTAGGAGCTTATAAATAGAGTTGTCCAACACTATTTTACACAACTCTCCCACTCTATATTGTCCACTACCTTAGAGAGAAAGCCCCACACACTCAAAAGCTCAAAACCTTCCACATTTAGTAATCAATTCCATATCTTACTCAAATGTGCTCAAGATTAGAGAGTATTGTCCCACTCAATCATTGTCAAGGAAGCAAAGGTCTTGGTTAAAGCCCAAAACAAGAGTATAGATTTTGGTGAGAGCCCAAAGTGACCCTCTCGGATTGTGAGAGGAGGAGCCAAGCTCGGCGATGGTTGTTCGCAAGTTTGAAAATTGTAAAGACGTTCTCTCCCGGCCCAGAACGAGGAGTGGTTAGTGAAGTCGTGAGCGGAGCTCAGTGATCCGAGCGGAGCTTGCAAGAGAGGACTAGGACCTGGGTGGGGTGCCGAACCTCTATAAAAATCTGGTGCCTTCTTGTTGGTTTGCATTATCTCTTCCTTTGCTTGGTAGTTTAGCTTTTATTTCCGCTACATATACTTGATTGCTTAAACTAGTAGGTAATTAGCTTAAAAATGATTAGAACTAAGCCGGAATCACGATCCTACAAAGAGGAGATGTTCATTCGGATGCATTCATCTTTAAGGAATGTAATCAAAAGAGCATTCAATGTCCTCAAGAAATGTTGGGTTATATTACGCAAGATGGGCCCCTTCCCGTTTGAATCCAGCTAAGATAGTCGTTGTCGCCATGACATTACACAATTTCATTATAGATGAGCGGAACGATGAATTTATTCAAGAATATAGTGATCCGGATTTGGTGGATGACACTGCCGAGGAGGTGGGTACGCAGCGGACTTCGAGGATTCAGGATGAGCACCCTATGCCATCCATTACGTATCAAATAGTTGAGGGCCTCATTTGATGGCAGACTTTGATGTTGTGTTGTTTCTGAAATGAATGTGTTCTAAATTTTTTACTTTTATATGTCAATTTTTATGAATTGGATGTGCAAACATTTTGTTCCTTGATTATTGTATTCGTCTTTTGGAAGTGTTAGAGAAGAGACTCTTGGTCCTTAACCGTAGATCTCTAGAAGATAATGGTTTACATAAACTAAAAGTTATTCACAGTCATGGTAATTAACATGGAACATTAATTATCGAGATAAGATTGTTGTGTTGGTCATCGATTATTGTAGCTCTACAAATATTTGAAAACACGAGTATATAAAAGAGAAAATGATTGCTTTTATATATTGAATAGACCTAACAAGTGAAACATTATAGATTTGTGTTATGTGTCATTAATGTTTTCACTGTCTCGAATCCTAAGAGATGGGACTTATATATTTTCACATAAGAAGTGATTAATTTGATTGTTGTCAAAAGCTATCAATGAGTATAGTGATAAAAACAATAGTTGGTTGAACATGACTTAATGTGCAAAACTATAATGTGCACAATGTGACTTGACTTGAGTTACATATTTATAATTAGCTTGAGAGATCAAGAAATGAGTATATGATACAAAGGTGATACAATTATACTTTGTATATAATCTTAATATCATGAGGCAAGAGATAAATACAAGTGGTGCACTTACATCACTGAATGGATCGTGTTTAGTTCGAGTGGAATAAGACATCTATGCTAATTGGGTAGCTATAATGTGTAGCTAGATACCGCTTATAATTTATGATGTTAAGTGTTTAATATCATTGCCAATCTAGCTTAGATCCTCCTATAGGTCACACCACAAAATTGGGAAATAAGAAGTTTGATTTTGAGTTCAAATGATGTGTCGGGTTTCATGTGAAATGGGACACATGTGGTGAATCAATAAAATCAATATGTCATGAAAATTGACATAATTAGAATCATGAATAAATTCATATAAGATGTATGTATTATGGGGTGTAATAGTTTAACATTAGATATGATAATATATTACATGATATATGAATTTGTTAAAACCCCCAAGGATCAAATTTTACTGGAAGTAAATCCAAAATTTGACAAAGGCAAAATCAGGGTCAAAACGGTCGACCACACAATGATCAGATGCATGAGTGGTCAACCGAAATTATCAGGACGTGTCTTGATAATAGGATCGGTCGACTGGGCATAGTACGCGGTCAAACAAAATTTCCAGGAGAAATCTTGGTGATGAAACAGTCAACTAGTACAGGGAAACAATCGACCGAAAATACCAGGAGATATTTTGGTGAGTAAACGGTTGACTGGAGTGAGATGTGGCAATCGAATTTTCCAGAGACTTTTTGTCTTACACATTGGGTCGACCGTCTAGCTCACGATCCGATTCAACCTGTAAAATCTTAACCGATCGGTCGACCGTTTGGTAATTTCTGTTGACCGTTCGGAACGATTTTACCTTGAATTATGAAGAGAGTAATGTTGATCATGAGATGGATTTATTCCAATTATAGTCAAATGTGTTTGAGGATGACTATGGGTCAAATTGTGATTGGTTTTAAGGGAGAGAAAAGCAAGAAATCATGGCTAGAGAATAACTCATGATGTGGGTGATTTGGGAGGCTATAAATAAGTCCTCTCACGTACTTGTTTGTAGGTTAATGCAAAATTCTCTCTCTCCCTAATCTCTCCACTAATCCAGCCGAAATCCTCTTAATTATTTCCAGCTTTTGGTGATTAAAATCTCAGGGAGCTTCAAATGGGCTATTAGCTAGATTCTAAGCTTAATTAGAGATTGTTTGACTAACTCATTTCTCTCTAATCATGTTTAGAGTTTGGTGAACACTTGGAGGGAATCGGCGAGCGATTTAACGAGCAACACATCTATGGATCTTCGTAAAGGTCTTAGAGAACCTTTGAGTATGATCATCTCTTCTTTGTTTATTTTAATATATGTAGATTTGCATGATATTAGAATAAACACAAAAACGTGTACATAAAATTGATGAAAATATGAAATCGATCATGTATGCATGTATTAATTTTTTTTTTAAAATATACACATATATATGGATACGAAATCCTACAATTTCTTAACTAAAAAGTTGTATTTCAATAATGTTTATTTGTTATTGTGTGGTTTTTTTAAAACTCGTTTGCTATGACAATAATTATAAACTTGTTATTATGTGCGTTGTAATAATTATAAACTTGTTGTCTTTATATGTGTGTATATAGCCGTTATTCCTACCTATCCTTCTTGTGAGAAAACAAGATGGATCATGGAGGATGTGTGTTGATTATAGGGTGTTAAATCTGGCCACAATAAAGAATAAATACCCCATTCCTGTAGTGGATGACTTACTAGATGAATTGCATGGTTCTAAGGTGTTCACTAAGCTGGATTTAAGGGTTGGGTACCACCAAATCAGAATGAGGGAGAGTGACATTTGCAAAACTGCATTTAAAACTTATGAGGGTCATTGTGAGTTTGTTGTCATGCCTTTTGGCTTGAGTAATGCCCCTCTACTTTCCAAAATCTCATGAATGATAATTTTAGGCCTCACCTAAGGCATTTTGTTTTAGTCTTCTTTGGCGATATACTCATCTACAACCCTAGCTTGAACACTTGAAACATGTGTTCCAGATCCTGAATCAGAACCACCTATACCTCAAATTCTCCAAGTGTGAGCTCAAGTGGAGTACTTGGGGCATTGATGAGATTTTTATTTATACCGCAAGTGCACGGCGTCGATGAAGACGCGGCAAGTACGGGTCGAACACAAGGAGGGAGAGATTCTTATCTTTTTGTGATTTTTGATTAAGGAAAGATAGAGAGAAATAGGGTTGGTTTGAGATTTTTGGATTTTTAATTTTTCTAAAGCAAGAACAACAAAAACAAAAACTAAGAAGAAACAAATAAGGACGAGTCCAGCGGGTGGGAGTTATGAATCTTTGAGTTAGATTAGAAATCACGAAAAATTATTATAAATCAAGTGAGATATTAAGCATCATATGATAATTGATTTAACAAAAACTAATATGATCAAAACACTAACAAGAAATTAAAATAAAAACGATCTCTCTTCTCTAACCCTAAATCCGTCACCCCCACCCTTTGGAAGGTTTTAGAAACCCATGGGGAGAAGATGAGGAGAAGGGGTCATGGAGATCATCGAGAGACTACGAAAAAAGAAGAAGTATCATACTAAACTACGATCTACGAAAACAAATGCAATTATTCTAAGCATGCAACAAATTATTCTAAGAGAAGAGTAAAGAACAACTAAATTATTCTACTGGAATTAAGAACATGAAATATTAATCTAAAACTAAGCTTACGAAAGACAAAGACAATGGAGAAATAAAAGGGCAGAATTTTATTGCTTATAGAATGGAAAAATACAAAAGTTTCCCTTACAACAATATTTCGGGGCTATTTATAGCCGATACAAGAAACCCTAACTATGCATCAGGAAGGACACGTGTTTTTACACAATTGGACGAAAATTGGAGGCACGGATCGCAACCCGTGCGGCGTTTCCGCCGCACTTTGACCGTCAGATGCGGCGGAATCGCCGCATGGATGGTCCAAATCGATTTGTGTTTTTGCGGGTGTGTTTTTGGTATCTTGTAGGTGGCCTCCACGCGTATAAATCAATTTTTGCATATCTTTGGAGATCCGAATTTGATTTCTTCTTGAATACTCCTCCAAAATAACTTTTTAGTCCTTCTAATTTGCTATCAGGTCCCTGGCTTTTTATGCAATCAATTGGACTTCAACTTGAGCTTGAATCTCTAGCTAATTGGTCTTTGTGATCCATCTGAGTCCATTGCACGCATTTTAGCTCGAATATTGGTAAACTGTATTATAACTCCCGAATTCTGTACAATTGCTCGAAACAATACCTTAGTAGCATTTATTTATATAAAAACAATCTAAATGAAAGACATATGATGCAATGTATGCAATGCATCAAATACCCCTACACCTAGATTTTGCTAGTCTCGAGCAAAAGAAAACAAAAAATATAAGTATGAAAGCACAGAAATCCTAACTCACTTTCGTAGGAATCACGGTTGCACTTAGCATGTGCAACAAGCCTTTAAACCCCTAAGTTTCCTTGGAGGACGAGTTTTGTCTCGTGAGGGTTTCCAGTTGACACACCCACAAAGTCTTAATTCAATGTTTCATTAATAATTCTCAATATCTCCACCTCAATCTTATACATCTCACTTAGAATTCTTGCATGCTCATTATATAACTCTTAACTCATAAAAATCCTGACTTGGTCTTTGTTCCTCCAATATTCACACCACTAACCCTTCTACACATGTTATCACTTAAATTATTTTTCACGCCTCCTCTGGTGGTGAAGTATAATTTGGATCAACCATGGCATGGATCACTCTTTTAACTTTGGGCCTTGAGTATCTTAAAGTATTTTTTTCGTGATTCAACACATTTGCTTTTGACACTTTTACCATTTTTGCATTCGTGTAGCGAGTTTGGTCGATAATCCCGAGCTGACAGACTCAAGTTATCGGGTTTCAAGATACCCCTACGGACCAGTGACTCGAAGGCTTGGGCTTTTGTAATCATTTTGCACGATGTGTTTTCCCACTTTTATTCCCCTTTTATTTTCCTCAAGGCGTAATTGTTATCAGAAGTCCACACTTCCCGGTATATTTTCCTCAACTCCTGCTTTTTATCAACCACTTCAAAGATTTGATTCATCTAATTTAAGTGCATACATGTCTTAAAGGGTAATGAGTTATTTCTTTGGAACTTAGATTTATGTCATAATTTCTACAAGCAGAACTATATAATAAGGAACAAAAACTCAATGCAATTTGTACTCGGGTTTTGGTAGTTCAATCTTAAGCTATGTCATGAAACATTGATTTTTTTGGAAATAAAAAAAAACATATAGGTAGATAACTAGTCACCCCCTACACCTATTTCACGCATTGTCCTCAATGTATGCAAAATTAGGAAATGCAAGAAATAATAAAAAAAAGTTACCGCCTTTGGGATGACGACTCTCCACGGTCGGAGAGTGCTTTGTTCAGTTTACTATTGAGGCGCTTCATCCCGCCCCACATTCGGGACCTATGCTCGTCAGAGTTTTCTGGGGTTGACTGAGCCCAGAATGTTGCGGAGTCTTCAGACGACTCATTTGAGTGCATAGCATCATCCATTTCTGGAGGTGTCCACAGGTCCGCTATGGTGCCACGATAGGAGGATGTCTCTCGTTCCACCGTACAAGGGAGCATGTTGGCTTCGTACACCCATAAAGACTCATAGGCCATGAAGTGCTTGCAGATAGTGGTGACAAGGCAGGGCAGAGGTTGGGAGCTGCGTTGGTGGCCTTCTCCAATGGTGGTCAGAAGCCGTTGGCACATACAGTAAGTGCGATCACGGGTCATCAGGGAGTGAACGATGCCCATCTCAACGGTGCGAAAAGAAGTGTTGTGGGTATTACTCGTGACATTTTGGCATGCCCACCTACATGCTGTAAAGACATTTCGGTACATGGATGTGCCCTTGATACCCCGATCATGGCTAAGCACACAATCTCGTCCCATGAGTGACCGATAGAAACTGAGTTCCTCGGATGGCAAAGTCGAGGCTCCTTGTGGGATGTCAGTCAACTTGGAGATGATGTGGAGGTCAATCGCCCAGACTTTGTTTCTCCAATTTAGTAAAATGTACCCACTGTCCAGGTCTACGTTAGTGATACTGCTATAGAACTCCTCCACTAAGCTAGGGCAGTAAACATCATTGTTATTATGGACCAAGTAGCTTCAACTCCGTGCTATGATTTCGTCGTAAAAGTGGGTGCCATATTGATCACTAACAAGCAACGGGTGGTAGTTCTTCTCGGAAAACACCATGGTGACAGAATGCTGCTAAAGTGGTCTATGTTAGATTTAGAAAAATAAGTCATGTACTTCCACCGTTTTCCAAAATAAGTCATGTACCATATTTTTTGATTTTTTTTTGATTTTTTTTTCGTTTTTTTTGTTTTTTGTTTTGAAAAATAAACTAAAACTTAATCAAAATGAGGAATTGCGTGTAAAAACACGACTTCCTCTGCAACATTGGAGGGACGATTTAAGTAGGGCTTCAATCGATGCCCGTTAACTTTAAAATTTTCAGCGTTCTCCGGATTACTGATCTCGACCGCTCCGTGAGGGAAAACGGTTTTGATCAAGAAAGGGCCGGTCCAACGACTCTTGAGTTTGCCGGAAAAGAGATGAAGGCGAGAGTTATAGAGAAGGACCAACTGTCCAGGAGAAAAGGATTTCCTAACGATGGATTTATCATGAAAAACCTTGGTCTTTTCCTTATAAATCTTAGCATTCTCATAAGCCTCATTTCTTATTTCCTCAAGCTCAACTAAATCCAATTTTCGAGCATTACCGGCTGCCTCTAGATCCATATTCAGTGTCTTAATAGCCCAAAGGGCTCTATGCTCCAATTCGACCGGTAAGTGGCATGCTTTTCCATAGACTAACCGGTAAGGGGACATTCCTAAATTGGTCTTGAAAGCGATCCGATAGGCCCACAATGCATCATTAATTCTTATAGACCAATCCTTACGTGAGGCATTAACCATCTTTTCCAGAATTTGCTTGATTTGTCTATTGGAAACCTCAACTTGTCCACTTGTTTGAGGGTGATACGCGGTAGCTAACTTATGAGTTATGGAATATTTTCTCATCAAAGCTTCAAATGATCTATTACAAAAATGAGTACCGTGGTCACTGATAATGGTACGTGGAGTACCGAATCGGGAGAAAATATTCTCCTTCAGAAATTTTACAACAATTTTGTTGTCATTGGATTTTGTGGGGATAGCCTCAACCCACTTGGAGACATAGTCCACAGCTAGCAAGATATACTCCTTCCCAAAAGACATTGGAAACGAGCCCATAAAATCGATGCCCCAAACATCGAAGATATCAACTATGAGAATTGGGTGCAGAGGCATCATGTCTCTACGAGAGAGTTTTCCTAGCATTTGACATCTAGAGCAAGAATTACAAAATGCAAATGCATCCTTAAACAGGGTGGGCCAATAAAATCCACACTGTAAAACTTTGACCGTGGTTTTCTTAGCTCCAAAATGTCCTCTACATGCTTGGTCATGACAAAAAGATAGAACACTTGCAAATTCCTCTTCAGGAACACATCTCCTAATTATTTGATCCGAACAATACTTGAAAAGATATGGGTCATCCCAATAAAAATTCTTTACTAGGGACCTAAATTTGGCTTGATCGTTCTTAGACCATTCAGTCGGGGTCACACCAGTTACTAAGAAATTGACTATATCGGCGAACCATGGTTCGCCAGACACAGCCATAATCTGTTCATCCGGAAAGTTCTCATTCACTGTTGTGTTATTCACTGGGATAAGAGGAATTCTAGACAAGTGATCGGCGACTACATTTTCACAACCCTTTTTATCACGGATTTCGACATCAAATTCTTGCAGTAGTAAGATCCAACGTAATAAACGCGGCTTGGCATCCTTTTTGCTCACTAAATGTCTTATGGCCGCATGATCCGTGTAAATAATCACATGTGTGCCTATCAAATATTGTCGAAATTTTTCCAAGGCAAAAATGACTGCTAGAAATTCTTTCTCGGTTACCGTATAGTTCAATTGGGCATCATTCAATGTTTTACTAGCATAATATATCACGTGAGGTTTCTTTTCAATTTTCTGACCCAACACCGCTCCTATGGCGTAATCCGATGCATCACACATTATCTCAAAGGGTTGGGTCCAATTGGGTGAATGGATAATGGGTGCCGACGTCAATTCCCTCGTAAGGTGGTTAAAGGACTCCAAACATTTATCAGAAAATTCAAACTTAGAGTCATTCGCTAATAATTCAGTCATTGGTCTAGCCACCTTACTAAAGTCCTTGATAAACCTTCGATAGAATCCGGCATGCCCTAAAAATGAACGAATCTCTTTGACATTTGTTGGTGGAGGGAGATGTTTAATCAAATCCACCTTGGCTTTATCCACTTGAATGCCATCCTTAGACACAATGTGACCAAGTACAATTCCATGCTTAACCATGAAATGACATTTTTCCCAATTTAAGGTCAAGTACTTCTCCTTACACCTTACTAGTACTAATTCCAAATGGTTCAAACAACTGGCAAAAGTGGGACCAAAGACAGAGAAATCATCCATGAAAATTTCCATAAAATTATCCACCATTTCAGAGAAGATGCTAACCATACATCTTTGAAATGTGGCAGGAGCATTGCACAAGCCGAAGGGCATGCGACGGAAAGCAAACGTGCCGAATGGGCACGTGAAGGTAGTTTTCTCCTGATCCTCAGGAGCGATAGGAATTTGGTTATAGCCGGAATATCCATCAAGAAAACAATAATACTCATGTCCGTCCAACCGTTCTAACATTTGATCTATGAAAGGAAGAGGGAAGTGGTCCTTACGGGTTGCAGAATTCAGTTTCCTATAGTCAATACAAATCCTCCAACCAGTTTGGATACGGGTTGGGACTAACTCATTCTGCTCATTCTCAACTACAGTGACTCCAGATTTCTTAGGGACAACCTGAACATGACTAACCCAAGCACTATCGGATATAGGGTATATAATTCCATTGTCCAACCACTTAAGTATTTCCTTTTTGACCGCCTCAGTTAGGACCGGGTTAAGTCGCCTTTGCGGATCCCTACGAGCTTGAGTATTATCCTCCAAATGGATCCTATGTTGGACTATAGATGGGCTAATCCCCTTGATATCGGCCATGGTCCATCCAATAGCTTCTTTATTCCTACTGAGGACTCTTAACAATTCCTTCTCTTGATTGGGGGTCAAATCCGATGCTATGATAACTGGGAGGGTGGATGATGGTCCTAAAAATGCATACTTAAGTGTAGTAGGGAGAGGCTTCAACTCTAGTGATGGTGGTTCTTGTAGTGAGGGTTTGGCTTGAGGTCTTGGTTCGGCTAAAAGTCTACCTAAGGCTGACCAATTGGGTGAGGATCGATATGAACCTATATGATTGATTTGGTCACAAATTGTGGCCTCACCACTCAGGTTCTTTTGAAAATCACTTTCATCCAATTGGGTGAAATTTAAGTAATCCGAAATCAAATCATCCTCACTACAATCCTGAATATAATTCAATTCACTCGGTTCATCAGAGAAAATTCCAGGTTGCTTCCCTAAGTTAAAAACATTTAGCTCAGCAGTCAAATTTCCAAATAACAATTTCATCAATCCATTCCTACAATTGATTAGGGCATTGGAAGTGGCTAAAAAGGTCTTCCTAAGATAACAAGAATTTGATTGCTAGGGTTAGTAACAAGCTCTATTGTCTAAGACAACAAAGTCCACAGGAAATATGAATTCACCCACTTTGATCAGAACATCATCAACCACACCTCTAGGAATCTTAACAGATCTATCAGCCAATTGGAGTGTGGTCCTAGTTTGTTTAAGGTCTCCTATATCCAATTCTTTATATACAGAGTAAGGAAGCAGATTAACACTAGCACCCAAATCCAGCAAGACCCTATTGATTAAGGTGTTACCAATTACACATGAAATAGTTGGACAACCAAGGTCTTTATATTTGATTTGTGTGGGTTGGGTTAACACAGAGCTTATATTTGCAGTTAAGAATGCTCTTTTTGGTACTTGTGTTTTCCTTTTCTTGGTGCATAAGTCTTTTAAGAATCTTGCATAAGGTGGAATTTGTTGAATAGCTTCTAATAGAGGGATGTTTACTTTTACTTGCTTAAAAACTTCCAACATTTTCTCCATTTGATTTGTATGATTCTTATTAAGTCTATTAGGGAATGGTGCTTTAGGAATGAATACTCTTTCAGGTTCAGTTGGTTCAATTTCAATTGGTTCCTCAGATTGAATTGGTGGCTCATTAGATGGCTCAGGTGTGACAGAATTATTAGGCTCATTAACCAAAGGGTGAGTGACATTGTTGTTAACAGATTTTCCAGATCTTAATGTAAGTATAGCATTAATGTGTTGATTTTGCTCTTCTTCTTGAACCATATGAACTGGTCTGTTATTATTGTTCACATTAGGAAGTGGTGCATTATGTGGTACATTAGGTGGAGGCCTCCTTTGTTGAGGATTGAATGATTGAGGATTAAATGGTTGAGGTGGTTGATATGGCATATGTTGATGTGGTTGATATGACATATGCTGATTATGTGGATTGTTAATTCTTAGGTTCACCTCGGGTTGGCTTGGGAATCTTCCTTTTTCTCTTTCCCCTACAACTTGTGCTAATTGACTTACTTGAGTTTCTAGCTTTTGAAAAGATTGAGTAGTTGTTTGAACAAATGTTTTCATTAAGTTTTCTAAATCAGTTAATCGGCCATCACTATTATTGTTGTTGTTGTTTGAGTACATTTGTTGTCTAGGTGGTTGGCCTTGCTGGGACATGGGTGCATGATTTGAATTCCCTTGGCTCCATGAAAAATTGGGATGGTTGTGCCAACCTGGATTATAGGTTGACGAATAAGGGTCGTTCCTAGGACGATTAAACGTAGCATTAACTTGTTCCATGTCCGAAGAAATGTGTGCACACTCCTCCAAAACATGACCAGTTTGACCACACCTAGAGCAAGAAACAGAAGAGATTTGATTCACTAGGGGTCGGGTTGGAAGCTCTAGAGTTTCCATCCTACGCATAAGGGTGGCTAATTTTGCTTCTGCAGCTATAGAAGCATCTACCGCTAAGACACCTGATCTGGATTGATTTTCTATTCTAGATCCAATACTCGGGTTGGTCGGTGCCCTAGCCGTGTCCCATTGCATACTATTATCAGTTAAGTCTTCAAGAAAAGTCCAAGCATCATTCTTATTTTTGGACATAATACTTCCTTGGCTTACAGATTCTAGCATAACTCTAGATGTAGTTGTCAATCCCTCATAGATAATTTGGCACAATTGCCATCTTGGAATTCCATGATGAGGGCATTGGGTCAGCAGGTGCTTAAATCTTTCCAAATAGGAATAGAACGACTCGCTCTCAGATTGAACGAATGCACAAATTTCATTTCTAATCCTAATAGTCTTATGGTTGGGGAAATATTTCTTTAAGAACACTTGAACAAACTCAGCCCAACTCCTAATAGATCTTTCGGCTAGACTATATAGCCATTTCTTAGCGTCGTCCTTCAGTGCTAGAGGCACGAATTTAAGACGCACTACCTCCTCAGGGATATGCTGGTATTGCACGAGGGAGCAGATTTCCTCAAATTCTCTAAGGAAGAGATATGGGTCTTCCTTAGAGGTGAACTTGGGCAACATACTCAGGTATTGTGCCTTTAGTTCGAAGTCGCGACCCGGTATGGTGGGCATAACGATGCACGATGGCTGAGCAGCCATCGTTGGGTAGCACCGATCCCTCAGAGTCATAGGTGGTGCAACAGGTGGGTCCACTACATTCTCACCCATTGGATCCGGGTGAGGTGGTGCAACAGGTGGATTGGGGCTAAGCTCTAGACTGGAATCTAGATGAACTCGTGAGAGTCGATTGCTCAAGTCCCGAACCCAAATCTGAGTGCACCGGTTTGAATTAATTTTTGAATTCAAATTCAAAATTTAAATTTCAAATTCAAATTCAAGAATCAATTGATTTTTTATTTTTTTATTTTTTTGTAA
This sequence comes from Triglochin maritima, assembly GCA_963682175.1. Lineage (NCBI taxonomy): Eukaryota > Viridiplantae > Streptophyta > Magnoliopsida > Alismatales > Juncaginaceae > Triglochin > Triglochin maritima. The sequence goes on along the minus strand of OY821781.1, from coordinate 36,013,948 downwards.
TAAATTTTTTTTCAAAAATGGAAACAAACAATAGAAGTGGAAAAGATGAGAAAGGAATCTAAATCTAGAGAATTGAGGTGAGAAGAGAAAGAAGACTCAGATGAGAAGGGAAACTTAACTCTAAAAGATAGATGAGAGGGTTGGTTAGAAGTTTCCTAAACAAGCACGGTTCAAACAATCCTAAACCTAGTGTAGCTTAAGTCTAGACGACTCCTAACTTGTTGAGTCGAATTGATTCGCTTGATTCACCTCTCTCACTAATCAAACCAAATTGGCCAGGCCGTGTATTGCTAGTGGGGGCGCTTCCGACAGAGTCGGTGCCAATTAGACAACCACTTCGCTTGGAAGACTTACGTCAACACAAAAACACTTTCTAGACACCAAATTTAATTCGATCAGCTTCAAGTCATAGCAAGTCAAACCAATCTTCTCCTTAATTGAGTCTGAATCCTTAGGGGCCAATGTCTAATTGATTTTAAATTAAGGCTTGGGTGACACTTTGGGATTGTTATTTGTGGGCCACGGAAGGGTGATGAAATCCCCACCGTATCTTTTCCTACGGAGTTGCCCTTAAGATAGTTTAACTTAAATCTAGCAAAGATAGTCAAACATTGGTCTTTAGTGGGGGACAATTTCAAGGTTGTATGCAAACTAAATTATATGCTTAAATGCAGTCGATAAAAATCACGCACGTACCTTGCCTCCAGTACTCTTCAACAATGAATTGATTTGCAAAATTTAGCATGCATAATGCGAGAAAATCTCTAAATGATGCATGCACTAAGGCCTTTCAATTTTGCAAAATTTTAGGTCACAAGTTGAATTAGTGTCAATTATGGAAGTTTGCCCTACACATGCAATTCTACCAAGAAGGAAATTTTTCGAAAATAGAAATTTCGAGGAAAAGGCAACAAAGGTTACCAACGCACGCTCAGTCGGGTTCGCCGCCCGCTCTCGACAATTTCCAGCTTCTCAACGCGTCCACCCAGAGATAAGTCGCATCCCAAAAAAATTTCACGCTCTGATGTCCAACCTGTGCGGCGTTTCCGCCGCAAACTACACTGCAGGAGCGACGATTTCGCCGCCTGGTCACTTTGGATTGCCTCCGGATTTTTGCGTCGTCTCTAATACTTCCTGAAACGCACAGAGAAAACGTTAGATCGCGGAAATGAAAATCCAAACAGAACAAAAGAAATCACAAAAAAAGAACTTTCTCGTCGCCTCCCCGGCAACGACGCCAAAAACTTGATGAGATTTTTATTTACACCGCAAGTGCACGACGTCGATGAAGACGCGGCAAGTACGGGTCGAACACAAGGAGGGAGAGATTCTTATCTTTTTGTGATTTTTGATTAAGGAAAGAGAGAGAGAGAAATAAGGTTGGTTTGAGATTTTTGGATTTTTAATTTTTCTAAAGCAAGAACAACAAAAACAAAAACTAAGAAGAAACAAATAAGGATGAGTCCAGCGGGTGGGAGTTATGAATCTTTGAGTTAGATTAGAAATCACGAAAAATTATTATAAATCAAGTGAGATATTAAGCATCATATGATAATTGATTTAACAAAAACTCATATGATCAAAACACTAACAAGAAATTAAAATAAAAACGATCTCTCTTCTCTAACCCTAAATCCGTCATCCCCACCCTTTGGAAGGTTTTAGAAACCCATGGGGAGAAGATGAGGAGAAGGGGTCATGGAGATCATCGAGAGACTACGGAAAAAAAGAAGTATCATACTAAACTACGATCTACGAAAACAAATGCAATTATTCTAAGCATGCAACAAATTATTCTAAGAGAAGAGTAAAGAACAACTAAATTATTCTACTGGAATTAAGAACATGAAATATTAATCTAAAACTAAGCTTACAAAATTCAAAGACAATGGAGAAATAAAAGGGCAGAATTTTATTGCTTATATAATGGAAAAATACAAAAGTTTCCCTTACAACAATATTTCGGGGCTATTTATAGCCGATACAAGAAACCCTAACTATGCATCAGGAAGGACACGTGTTTTTACACAATTGGACGAAAATTGGAGGCACGGATCGCAACCCGTGCAGCGTTTCCGCCGCACCTTGACCGTCAGATGCGGCGGAATCGCCGCATGGATGGTCCAGATCGATTTGTGTTTTTGCGGGTGTGTTTTTGGTATCTTGTAGGTGGCCTCCACGCGTATAAATCAATTATTGCATATCTTTGGAGATCCGAATTTGATTTCTTCTTGAATACTCCTCCAAAATAACTTTTTAGTCCTTCTAATTTGCGATCAGGTCCCTGGCTTTTTATGCAATCAATTGGACTTCAACTTGAGCTTGAATCTCTAGCTAATTGGTCTTTGTGATGTATCTGAGTCCATTGCACGCATTTTAGCTCGAATATTGGTAAACTGTATTATAACTCCCGAATTCTGTACAATTGCTCGAAACAATACCTTAGAAGCATTTATTTATATAAAAACAATCTAAATGAAAGACATATGATGCAATGTATGCAATGCTCCGAATCCGCTAATATTTGGAGGGCATGTGTATTAGAGTGTGTTTATTCTATTTCTGGTATTTGTTTAGTCCCATACCGGGGGATTGTCCGGATTACCTTTTTCTATGGCTATAAATAGAACTCTTCACCTTTTATTGTAACTTACCCATTGCTTGGTGGCATTCTCTCTACTAGGAGTAAGCCTTGAAGCAAAACTCAAGGTGGAGAATAATGCTACATTCAATGTGAGTTATTTTTAATAAAATAATTGTTCTTAGTTTTTTTAATCTTGACTTTTAATTTTTGCATGCTCTTCTTTAGTTTTATGTCTTTTAGTTAACATGTTTAGTTTTCTTATAATTAGTTTAAGCATGTCTTGTTTTCTTAGTATAAATATTAGTTTAAATATGTGTGAGTAGTCCCATCTCCTTTGGGGGTGGAGTAGATGTGTGTACATGTTATGTAGATGGTATGAATGCTAGATATTATTGTTTGTGAGAGATATTAGTATGCTTGCTTGAATTAATAAGAACTTTACTTGATGATTTCTGCCATAGTTAGGTACATTCCATGTTCGTTATGTTCTTAATAACAACCTTGCATTGCTCATATTAATCACCTAGGTTAGTGTTGTAAATGATAGGTCTTGCCATTAGGTACTTCTTATGCATTAACAAACACTAACTAAACTTGAGCTTCTTGTATGCATTCACCACACTTATTTCATGTGCAAACACACACACTCCACCCCTTAGGGGTTTTCCATTCCTGAGTTTTATCTTCCTTCATTAGTTGCTTAGTTTAGTTTGTTTTGTGATTTCATTTCATCCTTTCTAGTTTACTAGTTTAGATTAGTGTAATTTAGTGTAATCAATCCTTTATCTACTTTCTTTCCCACTCGCCTTCGCACAAAACAAAAGTCGACACACCTCCCTGTGGATCGACCCGTATTTGCCACCGCTTCAACGCGGCCGTTCACTTGCAGTTAATTAAAATGTATCAATCAAAGCACCCATGAGGAACACCCAGAATACTTGAAACTCGAGAAAAGGTGGGAAGAGGAGGAACTAAACAAGAACATGTATGAGTGGAAGGAGGGCATTCTGTTCTATAAGTGCAAGGTCAGATTAATAAGGGACACCCCCTCATTCAGAAGGTACTGCAAGAGTCGCATTCATCCCCCAGCTCTAGGCACGATGGGTTTGATAAAACCCTACATAGGGTACGATAGAATTTTTCATGGAAAGGAATGATTAAGGAAGTGAAAAACTTCATTAGGGAGTGTGAAGTATGTCAGTAGTGCAAGTATGAGACCTTAGCTCCTACATGTCTCCTACAACCCCTTCCCATCCCTGAAGAAGTATGGTCTGATATATCCATGGATTTTATTGAAGGGCTCCCTAACTCCCAATGGTTCTCTTGTATACAAGTGGTGGTAGACAAATTCAGTAAATATTCACACTTCATCTCCTTAAAACACACCTACACTGCTGCCAAGGTAGCACTGAAGTTTGCTGAAAAGGTGGTTAAGTTGCATGGAGTCCCAAAAAGTATTGTGAGTGATGGAGATCCCCTCTTCACTAGCTCTTTTTGGTAAGACTTTTTCAAAATACAAGGAACCAAACTCAAGTTCAGATTTACGTACCATCCACAAACAGATGGGCAAACTGAGGTAGAGGAGCTTAAGAACCAATTTCCCTCACATAACCTTGGGAACAAGGAAATTCTTAAAGAGGAGGGAGTTGTTAGTGATGCATTGCATACATTGTATCATATGTCTTTCATTTAGATTAATTTTATATCAATAAATGCTACTAAGGTATGTGTTTAGTCTTATTTACAGAATACAGGGACCTGAATGCAAATTACCCATATCCCGAGCATAAACGCGTGCAAGAGACTCATTTCTATCATAAAGACCAAGTTCAAGATTATCGGGGTTCAAATTGAAGTCCAAGGGTTATTGTGCCAAATTATTTATGAGGGATTGACACCTACATCTAGGGTTATGTTAGAATATGTAAGCCAAGAAAACTTTATGTCCAAAAATGAGAATGATGCTTGGACGTTTCTTGAGGATTTAGCCGAAAATAGTATGCAATGGGACAATGCTAGAGCACCGATTAACCCGAGTATTGGATCTAGAATAGCAAGTCAACCCAGATCAGGTGTCTTAGCTGTAGATGCTACTGTAGCTGCAGAAGCAAAACTAGCTACCCTTATGCGTAGAATGGAAACTCTAGAGCTAAAAACCCGACCCCTAGTGAATCAAGCATCTTCTATCCCTTGCTCTAGATGTGGTCAAACTGGTCATATAATGGAGGATTGTGCGGACTTGTAACAAGTTAATGCCATATTTAACCATTCTAGAAATAACCCATACGCATCAATCTATAACCCGGGTTGGCGTAATCATCACAATTTTTCATGGAACAAACAATGTCAACCTCCTAGACAACAACCAAACCCGTATATCCAAAATAATACATCATCTGGGTTTAGTAACAATGGAGATTATGATGTTAGATTGACAAGCTTGAAAAATTTGGTTAAGACTTTTATGCAAACAACCACCCAATCCTTCCAAAAGCTAGAAACACAAGTCAGCCAACTAGCACAAATTGTAGGCGAAAGAGAAAATGGTCAGTTTCCAAGTCAACCTGAGGTGAATCCAAGACATAATAATCAATATCAGCCCTATCAACCACCTCCAGGAAGTAACAATCCCAGACCGGTTCAAATGATTCATGAGGAGGGACCGTTCCAACAAATAAATGCAGTTGTATCATTACGGTCAGGAAAACAAGTTGATAACAATGTGGTAAATCCTAGGGCTCCTAATCAATCTAGCCGTCAAACACCCACATGTGACCTGACCATTGAACCTGAACTCCAATTTGAAAAGCCCAACCCACCTAGTCAACCTGACCCTATAGCTCAACCTGAGCGAGTCTATGTTCCTAAAACCCCATTCCCTAATAGACTCAATAAGAGCTCAAGTGCACAAATGGAGAAAATCTTGGAAGTATTTAAGCAAGTTAAGGTGAATATTCCACTCCTAGATATGATTCAACAAATACGTGCTTATGCTAAATTCTTAAAGGATCTGTGCACTAAGAAGAGAAAAACGAACGTACCAAAGAAGACATTCTTGACTGCAAACATAAGCTCTATTCTGTCCCAACTCATCTCCTATAAAGTATAAGGACCCTGGGTGTCCCACAATTTCATGTACGATAGGAGATACTTTTATCAACAAAGCCCTTCTAGACCTTGGTGCTAGTGTTAACTTACTCCCGTTCTCTGTTAAGAAACTAAACCTTGGTCCACTAAAACCCTCTAAGACAACCCTTCAATTTGCTGATTGCTCTGTTAAGAAACCAAGAGGTATAGTAGATGATGTTTTGATTAAAGTTGGTGACTTCATTTACCCAGTGGATTTTGTCGTTCTAGACACTGAACCTGTTGTCAATCCTAAGAGACAAATCCCTGTAATACTAGGCAGACCCTTTTTAGCCACTTCTGAAGCTTTGATAAATTGTCGAAATGGGCTCATGCAACTATCTTTTGGAAACTTAAAAGCTGAATTTAATATCTTTCATGTTGATAGTGAACCAGAAATCGTATGCAATCAAAGTGATGTTGTGATGAGATCGCGTATCTATAAGATTTCTGAATCAAATAAATCATCACAAAATCAAAAAGAAAGTGAGAAAAAAGGGAGTAATTCATCTACCCAACCACCATCACTCGAGCAAATAAGAGAACCAACACATGTGAGGGGTGTGGAATCTTTACCTCAGAACTCTCAGGGCAACATGGGGAACAATTCAACTGGATACATGCACCAACATGGTGACATTCAATCCAGTTCTGACTATGGTTGACTCTAAGCAAATTCAATCCCTCTACCGCAAGTTGATTCAGGTAATAAGTGCATTTGCTTTATCTTTGCATACATTGAGGACAATGCATGATTTAGGTGTGGGGGGTGTTTATCTATCTATCTATCTATCTATCTATATATTCTTCAAAAAAAAAATCAATGCTCCATGACATAGCTTAAGATTGAACTGCCAAAACCCGTGTACAAACTGCATTGAGTTTTTGTTCGTTATTATATAGTTCTGCTTGTAGAAACTATGACATAAATCTAAGTTCCAAAGAAATAACCCATTACCCTTTAAGACATGTATGCACTTAAATTGGATGAATCAAATCTTTGAAGAAGTTGATAAAAAGCAGAGGTTGAGGAAAATATACCGGGAAGTGTGGACTTCTAATAGCAATTAAGCCTTGAGGAAAATAAAAGTAATATATATATATATATATATATATATATATATATATATATATATATATAAATGAATAAAGTGAGGAAAGCACATTTTGCAAATGATTACAAAAACCCAAGCCTTCGAGTCATTGGTCCGTAGGGGTATCTTAAAACCCGGTAACTTGAGTCTGCCAGCTCGGGATTATCGACCAAACTCGCTACACGAATGCAAAAAGGGTAAAAGTGTCAAAAAAACAAATGTGTTGAATCACGGGAAAAAAATACTTTAAGATACTCAAAGCCCAAAGTTAAAAGAATGATCCATGTCATGGTTGATCCAAATGATACTTCACCACCAGAAGAGACGTGAAAAATAATTTAAGTGATAACATGTGTAGAAGGGTTAGTGGTGTGAATATTGGAGGAATGAAGACCAAGTCAGATTTTTTTATGAGTTAGATTTATATAATGAGCATGCAAGAATTCTCAGTGAGATGTATAAGGTTGAGGTGGAGATATTGAGAGTTATTAATGAAATGTTGAATTAAGACTTTGTGGGTGTGTCAACTGAAAACCCTCACGAGACAAAACTCGTCCCCTAAGGAAACTTAGGGGTTTAAAGGTTTGTTGCACATGCTAAGTGCAACCGTGATTCCTACGAAAGTGAGTTAGGATTTTCCTGTTTTCATTTTTCTTATATTTTGTTTTGCTAGGGACTAGCAAAATATAGGTGAGGGGGTATTTGATGCATTTGCATACATTGCATCATATGCCTTTCATTTAGATTAATTTTATATCAATAAATGCTACTAAGGTATGTGTTTAGTTTTATTTACAGAATACAGGGACCTGAATGCAAATTACCCATATCCCGAGCATAAACGCGTGCAAGAGACTCATTTCTATCATAAAGATCAAGTTCAAGATTATCGGGGTTCAAATTGAAGTCCATCCAAGCATAAAAGCATTCAAAGACCTAATTACAAAAAAACCAGAGACTTAATTACAAAAAAGCCGAGGACCCGACTGCAAATTACGAGTACCAAAATATTATTTTGGAGAAGTTCTACAGAAAAAAAATCAAATTTAGATCTCCAAATATATGAAGGAATTAATTCGCAGCTCAATGAAAAGGCAATAAATCAATCCGGACGCGCAAAGGACAGCTAAAACATAGCATAAACACACAGGAAAAATCTGGATCGATTCTGAGCCAGAAAGGTGGCGATTCCGCCACACATTACATGTAAATTGCGGCGTTTCCGCCACACCCCTTTGGATCCACGGGTCGTGCTTTTGTCCAGTTGCATGTTGACGCGTGTACTTTCCTATTTTGTACTAGGGTCCCCTGTTGAGGCTATAAATAAGGCCGAACCATGTATTGAAGCCATTCCCCTCCCCTTCCCTTTAGCAATAAAATTCTGTTCGTTTATTTCGTGTTTTTAGTTTTCTTTCGTAGTTTCTCTAGGACCCCTTCTCCTTCCCTCCATCCATGAGTTTCTAACCCTCTCCTAAGGGTGGGGGTGATGGATTTAAGGTGATGAGAAGAAGAATTATGTTATTATTTTAATTTCGTGTTAGTATATTTTGATTACTTGAGTTTATGTTGAGTCATTTATCATGTAATGCTTTATAACTAATGTGATTTATTATAAGTTTCAGATTTCTCTAAATAAAACCCGATATCTAAACCCCCACCCGCTGGACTCTCATCCACATTTGCTTTCTTCTTAGTTTTTTTGTTGTTCTTGCTTTAGAAAATTGAAAATCCAAAAATCTCAAAGCAACCTTATTTCTTTGTCATTCTTTCCTTAATCGAAAATCACAAAAATATAAATATATCTCCCTCCTTGTGTTCGACCCGTACTTGCCGCGTCTTCATCGACGCCGTGCACTTGCGGTTTAAATAAAATTTTCATCAGTTAGCATCAACTAACAAAACCGCCACTTTAAACAGTCAGATCCTCTATAACCAATTAGAGTTTCATCAAGGGCTCAGGATCCATGACTTAACTTCTCCAACAGATGCGATATGATCCTCAGGTGGAGAAACGTGATTAGCATCCAACGACTGGATTTCAAGCAGGAGGATTTAGTTGAAGTCGTTGAGGTCACTGTAGATTGTCTTCTCGGAGGAGTCATTTTTGGGGGGGGGGGGTGGCTGTCAGATTAGTTGGAGTCGAATTGATGTTGCATTTTTGTTTAGTTTGTTGTAACAAATTTTCCCATACTGGGATTGAATATAAATACCATCTAACGACCTCAATTGGGTTGTGATTTATTTGTTGGAGAAACTCTAGGGTTTTCTAAATTGGGGCAAACAAGAGCTCGAATCTTGAATTATCTCCTCCACTACCATCCTTAGGATTAGGTGACCCTTTTCCCTGGCACAATGACATACTATACTCTCTGTAGTGCTCTTTCGAACCCTACTGTCGTCGACGGAGATCCAGTGGGCATCACTTTCAGCCCATAAAAACCATTCCCATTCTCATTTACTTCATCACCCATTCCAATCCCGAAAACCCCAAATTCGGTCCCAATTCTTCGAATCCACCCACACAAACCATTCCACTTTCACCTCAAAAAACATGAACCCTCAAAATGAATTACTTCATCATCAATCGAATCCCAAAATATCAACTACGGTCCAAAAATCTTCAAAAAGAACACTTTCGTATTACCTCAATTAAAAGTCGTGCATCTCATTCGTCATCCACTCTCCGGCTCAGGTCCATTTGTGACACACACTTTTGTCACAAAATCAAACCCAATGCTTTGACCCAAATGGGTTATAGGTCGGTCGACCGAAATAGGTTCACGGTCGACCAATGGGCAATTGTATTTTGGGGGTATGGATGGATAATTAGAATATGACCGTTGGTATAATACGACAACCCTAATAGTCAGAAAAATATGTTTATTTGGTCGACCAAACGGGTAGTAAAATTCACTCTAACTTAAAGGAAACAAATGATCGACCGAATTGACTTTTGCAGACTTTACTTAGTGAATTTCGGTCTAAGTTTGGGTGATTTATTGAAGTCCAATTAATGTGAAATTTTGTGTGTGACTTCTATAGGGAACCTAGGGTGTACGTCAGTGGTTTTTAGCTCAAGTATGCTCAATTACACATAGTTTCTAAGACTCAAAAGGAATCAAGATTACATGTCTTCAATATAGCTTTAATTACATGTCTTGACTTCATTTCCTTTATTCCTTGAGTCTTGATCACTTGTAGAGGTTAGCACAATGCAATATATATGTTATGCAATATGTGTGCTACTCTACATTGATTACAATTAAGATTAGGTTGATTAAATCATCAAAACATAGATTAAGGCAAAAAAACCAACACAATTCTCCTAATAACCAAACCGGAACTAATCCGTTGCCACCCCTATGTACAATTCATCCATATCTCCAAACTTTTTGTACATAGTGGTGGAAAATGGTTAAGATCCAAAATGTTCATTAGGATCCCAGGTGACCTGGTCAGCTTCCCGCGTGGCGAGCTCATTCTGATTAAAATCAAGTGTTAACGTCTTGGCACTTCCCCTGAACGATAGTGGTCGTCTCCAACAAGCTCTTAATGGTGCCCTCTCGTCCGCCGGGTACACTAGCAATATGCTTTTACTTGGTTTGCCAATGTATAAATGTTCACAACACCACGTACAACTGCAGAAACATAAGAAAATCGCACAAATGTCTGGTTGGTATCAAGATGTTTTCGTCCAAACTGTGAATAAGTGGACCAGAGCCGCACTTCCTCAATTGTACTCCGATGCCATGTCAAATCTTTGAGCAAATGTAGGTACTTCAAGTGAATGATTGTGTCACTCTTATCAAACAAAATACTGCATCCAAGCTAAAAAAGAATGAACGCTTTGGTGTGCCGTATGGCCGTCACATCATCATCTTCCATTAACACTTGAAACTGATCTTGTAACCAACCTAAAGTTACCAAACTCTTACCGCCTATGTCATCCGGACACTGACCCAATAAATCCATGCAGACATTAGACCACACGTACTCCTGGGGCTCACATATCGGCAAACCGTCTATGCACAAGCCCGTATTCAAGGAGATGTCACACAATGTACAAGTTATCTCGCCATGTCGTAGGTGAAACGAATGAGTCTCTGGTCTCCAGTGCCCATCGTCGCCCCCAACAAAGTATGATCCAACTGAACACGGCCTAACCGACTGACTATGTCAAACCATGTCGTATCTAGTTGAAACTACATCCTCTAATCAGTAATCGGCCAAGCGTTGAGCTTCGAGTTATGCTCAACGCATTTTACGGCTCTCGAATCCTTTTGCAAAATTGAAATTCATCATTAACACGTACATACAAATATTTAATTTCAAAGTAGTAAAATGTTTACAAAATCTTTAAACAGATCATACTTGTGGTTGACTTGTAGAACGAACACGTACTGATCTATCAATTGAATCTTGTGAAGCGTAATTGTCTCTAACTGAATCAGAACTCGATCCATCAAACTCCATTTGTCATAAAAATACATTGCACTCATAAAAAATTGAAGTCTTAAAAATGTGTTGTATGTCTTAAAAAAAGTTTTCTTAAAAAACATTCAAGTCTTAAAAAAATATTCATGTCTTGCATTCGATAAAGTCTTAAAAAACATCAAAATTTATGAAGAACTGGACGTCATTTCTAAGAATTTTTCCACTAAAACACAAGACCCACCACCACCATATATCGTGAAGTGGTAGCAGCGAATCTAGTTTGTCAAATAGTTGTGTTAGAGATTTAAGTTGATTTTTTTAAAATAATAATTTTAATTCAATTTTTTCCTAAATTATATTAATGATATTCGTGATTTTTTTTAAAATCTGGTAAGAACTTACCGTAAGTAGACCCTACAACTTTAAGATTTAACCTGACAAGTCCAACCCAAACACTAGGAATTAATAACAGTGTTAGACTTGTCCAAGGCTTGGAAGAATACAAAGTCGAACCCAACAGACCTCCATCTTCCTCTTCTCCCAATTCTCGGAGGTATAATTTTCTTTAATCTTTCTTTCGTTGTTTTTCCTTTAAACTACGCTTTGAGTATCACAAGACCCATTTTGCCACCAAAGTTTTTTTTTTTAATTCTAAGCGAAACTAATCCCACAATTACAACAAAATTTGCAAATAACATTAGCAATTCTTTTCTCCTAAAACGTGCAAACTTATTCCGTCGTAACCGATAAACGAACTAACAGTCCAGTCGGTTGTTGAAGAATAGAAGAGTTTTTTAATTTTTTTTGCAGAAAAAAGGCACTTCAGTTAGCATCACAAAGTTTTCCATTTTTAGTAAAATTAGCATTTTTTTGCAGGAAACAAACAAATTTATTCAGTTATAATCGATAAACTTCGGAACTAACAACTGATGACTGAAGTAGTCGAAAAATGGAATCGCAATTGTTTTTGCAGAACAAAATTGCGTTTTAGTTACCACAACAAAATTTGATCATAAAATTAGAAAATTTGTTTTTGCCATAAAACAAACAATTTATTCGGTTAAATGGGGATGATAAAATTGGCAATTTCCTTTCAAATCCCTTCACTAATTTTGAAAAATTCTGCTTTGCTTAGTAAAGTGGGTCAAGATTGGTCTTTCTTTTTCATGATTTTGTGTGTCATGATCTTGCCTTTTTATGGATTTTACCATTAACTGTTGTTGGCTGGTTTGTGATGGTTTTATTTGTGCTTTGGTTGGAAAGAATATTAGATTGTTTTTCTACCAACATTTTGTTAAGTAGTTAGATTGTTCTTTCTAAACAGTTTGTAGCCACATCAGTTAACTAATCTTGGGCTACTTTTTAGATCATTCCTTTTTGGTCTTTTGGTTTGTAATCAATGCTTCAAGCTCTTCCTAATTTTGCTTGTGCAGAAAATACAACATGACGTTTTATGGGTTATTTTCGATTATTTGTCTTTGTTATTGTTTATTTGTCGTGTCATGTTTCGTAGTGATAGTATTCCATAAATATTTATCTTAGCAGAAAATTGTCTCAAGATGAATTGGAATTTCACGCCTAAGAAGTTAATGTAGAAGGAAGTCACAACAAATACACACATTTCGTAATTGAAAACATGCTTCGAAAGTTTGGGATTTTTTTTTGAAATATACTATTCATATGCAAGTTTTGACTTTGTATTTTTTTGTGACTTTTGTGTTATTTCAAGTGCTAAAGCAACCGATTGCAATTTGCCATTTTCTGAATGAATTCTTGTTTCTCCTGTGTTAGTGTTGGAATTGGATTTGATAAAGCATTTAAGAAATGACATGCCGAATTAGTGATGCTGCTTTTTATCAGGAAGATACATAAGAACAAAAGGTAAAAGTTATTTCGACAAATAAGCTTCTGTTATTGTCAGCCATGAGTGAAGACTCCGCCGTTTCCTCTCAAATCCGAGATGGAACAATGAATGGTGTTGGAGTTGGAACTGTCAGACAGCAGATTGCCAAGTTATTCAAAACATCTCTTGAAGCAACTTTTCCAGGTGATGCTAGTATTGAGCCTTTGGTTGCGGTCGGAAAGTTTGGTGATTACCAATGGTTTGTTTGATCTTCTTTATCTGTGACATTATATTTACTAATATTAGGCACATGAGTTCCTTGTGCTAAACCATTTCTAATCTTACTATGTCTGTAAATCCACTTCAATATATAGATATGTCTTCTTTCCATTTCAGTGATAACGTGATGGGTTTATGGTCAAGAATTCAAGGACAATTTGCTGATTTCACGAATCCAAATTCCGTAGGACAGGTAAAGTTATGATGGAATTCTTCAAATGAACAAGATTTGATGTTTCTATCTATATTTGTATTACTTTGATTTAACCAATATATTTCTTGATTATAGGCCATTGTGAGAAACCTTCCTGCATCTGATATTATAGAGTCAACATCAGTTGCACCAGTTGGATTTGTGAACATTATTTTGTCGAATCAGTGGGTTGCGAAGGTGACTGTTCATTTCTTATTGGTGTTATGCATATAAATAACTGATGAAACTTCAAGCATGACTTGCGGTTGATGGTTTCACACTTTGTTGATACAGAACATCGAGAATATGTTGCGTAGTGGTATTGCAACATGGGCTCCCGCGATCCCCATTAAAACGGCGGTTCTGGACTTCTCATCTCCAAATATTGCAAAGGAAATGCATGTTGGTAATCTGAGGTCCACAATAATTGGAGATACTCTTGCAAGGATGTTGGAATTTTGTAACATTAAAGTTCTTCGTCGAAATCACGTCGGAGATTGGGGTACACAAGTATGCAGTAGATTCCTTTTTTTTTTCTAGGAATGAGAAATTGCAATGTTTATTTTGTGTGTTGTTAGGTAGTTGGGGACACAATTATATGATCAAGATATAAGTATTTTTCTGCTCCCACATGATTGTAGGTTGAAGTTTAGTTATGTAATTGGCATTACCAATACAAGCAGGGGATTTAGATCAATCTATCTTGCAAGCATATCGATCCCTACTGCAGATTATATGTATCACGTACACCGTAGATGAGTTGGTATCCACCATTTTAGAAAATTTCATGATAGATGTAGATTTTCAATTTCGTTTTGTTATATTGTCCAAAATCTACGGACTTGTATTTTAACTAATTACATATTTAAAATTAGTGCTTTAATTGCTTTTCAGTCTTACGATGGTCCATCTTTAGCAGATAATTTTAGATAAAACTCATTTTACTAATATCTGAAGTATCCTTTTGGCTACTTGTGTGTTATGTCCAATTATGTTGCATGCCCAAGTGGTTTAGTTGCAAAGGTTGTCTCTTCTACAATATATACCTTAAAATTCTTATTTTAGGAGTTCTCATATTCATTTTCCATGTATATTTTTGTCAATGAAATTATTCATTTCATTCTATAGTTTTCACTGCTTATGTCTGCAATGGGATTGTATATGAAACTACGCATTTCATTTCCTTTTATGTGTCCTGTGCTCCTTATTTCTGCTATTTAATGTATATGTAGTTTGGTATGTTGCTTCAATATCTATTTGAGGAATTCCCGAATTGGGAGAAAGATAGCCGAAATGTTATTGGTGATCTCCAGGTATGTTCAGTTACAACCACTTTGTTGTATGGCTATATATTTATTTGTTGTATTTGGTCTTCATCGGAATACGCAATACCGTCATCAATTCCAATATTCTCACTATCAATTGTAGTACCTTTTGTGTGGTACTCTAAATTTGGAATCACTATGATTTCTTTTAGCTCATTTTTTTTCTTGTCTACTCTTTGTAGGCTAATGTGGGTTTGCTATAGCACTTAGCTTGAATTTTGATTTGATTGTTTATATTGTGTTTTTTGTCAATCAATTGATATATTATCACAATGTTCTTATAACAAGGCACTCTTTTCCAATGCATAGAATTATAGAAGTAGAAGAACTTGATTGGGGCCCGATATATTTTCAATCGGAAGTTGTTTTTATTCCCTCTTCTGATTCTCTAATAATAGTGCCAGGATGTGTTTAAGTCAGGAATTTCTGTGATATTGATAACCAGTAGAATTTTTTGGTTGATTCTTACAGCACTTGACAACATTCCGAAGGCATTAGATAATGCGTAAATAAGTTGCCCTCGTACTTATATTTCTCACAGTAGAAAAGGTTAGTTCCTAGCTAAGAACTGTATGTCTAATCTTGGACCAAAGTTGATTTATCCTCTCACATTGAGTCCTGTTAATTCCTGTATTTCTCTTCACTCATTAGATATTATTCTGGACTTCTGATGATTTGAAATACTTCATAATATTCTTGTAATGGCAAATTATAAATCAAATTCTATATTGAGAAGACATATCCTTATACTTTTACCTTGATATGCTTGACAGGCATTTTACAAGGCATCAAAGCTCAAGTTTGACGGCGATCCCTCCTTCAAAGAAAGAGCGCAGAAGGCCGTTGTGCAACTGCAGGTGATTGCTCTTTCTTGCTGTTTGATTAATTTCTTCTGTGAATGATATATTTTTGACAAATGGTGTGCTGCAAAGTTTTGAAAATCTGTATATATCCTACCAAAATGCTCCTGACTTTTTCATGTTTCAGGGAAGTCAACAGATAACTTTCCATTTGAATGATATTACAATGTTTGTGGTATTTTCTTCTGATCTTCTCTAATTTTGCCTGGCTGCACTAACTTGGTCTTCATTTACTGAAGAAAGGAGAAGCTCGTTACACGGCTGCATGGACTCAAATATGTGAAATAAGTCGCAGTGAATTTAGCCAGGTCTATGACAGACTAAATATTTCACTGGAAGAGAAGGTATTGCTTTTAGCTTATAGCATAGATTTACGCCTTTCTTCTCAAGTAAACTTCATTAAGAATGCTACATCAATTTCTTATTGATCCTAGCTAAAAAGTGAAATGTTTTAGTTGCTTTGATTTTATGTAAATTGGGATTTGCTTGACCTTTTTTTGACATAAGCAAGACCCTTCTGTGAAATACATATACTGAAACTGGAAAACAATGTAAAATAACTAAAAAATGCATTGATATTTCAAATATTAGTTGACTTTCAACTCTTATCTGTTGTCTCTTTTCTTTTATGCTTTTCATATATTTTATGTTTTGCCTTACTGACATCTAAAATGATTCTCAGGGAGAAAGTTATTATAATAGGTTTATAAAAGATGTGCTCAAGCAGTTTTCTGATAAAAAAATGATTGAGGAAGATAAAGGTGCACAAGTGATTAAGATTAAAGGGCAGACTATTCCTCTAATGGTGGTGAAGAGTGATGGAGGTTTCAACTATGCTTCCACAGATTTATCTGCTCTTTGGTAAATTCATTAATGATAAAAACTGGCTTATTCACTTCAAATCTACTACTATCCTTTTGTGAATTCCTTTGAACCATTCAAGTCTGCCCAGGAATATCTTTTATTCCAAGATTCTAAGTGGCTTTCAAGGAATTTATGAGATGAAATTTAGTTTAGATCTTCTAGGTTTGTTAATTAAGCTTTTGATATTTCCTATCGGGTTTTTCGAAAATATTAAATTATGTCTTTTGAGTTGTAACGATCATCATTTTAAGTTGTATTCCAGAATCACCGATAAAGCAAGTTGTTTAGAAGAATTTGTGTGGTTTGTCTCTTTACACCCTTAATCTCAGACTAGTGATTCTATTGTAGGTACAGAATTAACGAGGAAAAGGCCGAGTGGATTATATATGTGACTGATGTTGGTCAGTCCCAGCACTTCAACATGGTATTCAGTGTATGTCATTGACTCTCTCCGTTTTTGCTTCATGTGATCTGTTTAGTTGTTATGCATCATTTGTTTACTTCTATGACGAATGGGACCTATTGAGTAATGAAAGCAATGCATAATACCAATTGTAACACTAGTAATGATATTTCTTAAGTAACTTCAATAAAGAGATTTTGGTGTAATCATCAGGTAAAGGCTTTGTGGCGTACTTTCATGTGACATTTTCAGATCGTTCTATCACTATTTTATATTCCATCGCTTACTTAAACTTCAATATTTTTTCTTTATTATCAATCAGGCTGCGAAATTAGTAGGTTGGCTTCCTGATTCAAATGGGAATTCAGTTCCCAAAACAACCCATGTTGGCTTTGGTCTTGTTCTTGGGGCCGATGGCAAGAGGTTTAGGACCCGTTCGACCGAGGTTGTCCGTCTAGTTGATCTACTTGATGAAGCTGTTGGCCGCTGTAAAAAAGAACTTATTCAACGCCTAGAGAGAAATGGTACTAAGGCAACCACTTTATTTTAGATTGCATGACTTTAATGGTAAAATTATATTGAAATTCGTCACTGAATATGTCTTCTTGATACTTGAAACTACAAAAGCAAACCACTTCATTTTCTAGAAAACAATGGTTTGGAAACTGAATTGGACACTAAGCATAAATCTTGGTCTAATGTTGTTTATA
This sequence comes from Triglochin maritima, assembly GCA_963682175.1. Taxonomy (NCBI): domain Eukaryota; kingdom Viridiplantae; phylum Streptophyta; class Magnoliopsida; order Alismatales; family Juncaginaceae; genus Triglochin; species Triglochin maritima. The sequence continues at coordinate 35,996,233 of OY821781.1, read as the reverse complement.
TTAACATCAAACCTGTCACTTGATGGTGACTTAAAGATGATATTATCTGCTTGAAAATTGAAGATCAAACTAAACTTTGAAATCCCTTACTATTCATAATACGGTCAAACTTGATCATAACAAGTTAAACTAGACTAGGTCATATTGATTGTTAGAATATATAAGTTATATTGATACCAGTCATAATTTTATCTTAAGTGCGTAATATGCTATAATTTATGCTCTACTTGATTGAACTCTAAGAGACTTACATGTTTCGCTCATCATATTCTTGTTCTGCAAGTATTCAGTTGTCTTAAAAGAAGTTTTCTTCATAATTTCAATGAACTAAGTGGTTGGATCTAGTTCAATTGTTAAAGTTGGAGCGGTCTGGTTTTATCCCATCCTTGATCCTGTTGGTTTTTCCGAAAGTAAACTGCAATTGATCCAGTTCATAGTTGTACTGGATGAACTGACCGGTTTGGGTTGATTTGCAAGATAAGTTAGGAAGCAAAATGTATAAGTTTATGTGCATAACATTTAGCTGATTACATTATCGAGATATCATGTTGCTTTTTTGCATGACCCGTAGGATATCGTAAATAACCACCTCTGAGTCCTGTATTTGTTGCCAGGTAAACTTTCAGAATGGACTGATAAAGATATCACAGAAACAGCTCAAAAAGTTGGTTATGGTGCTGTTAAGTATGTTATCTGGGATGATGGTTTCAAATTAACTTTCCAAGTTCTCTAGAAGTTCCTTACATTTTTTGTATCAAATAAAGTCTCAAGTGAATCTTGGTTGACTGCATTGGATGTTTTTTCCAGCCATTTTGAATGATCAGAATAAAATAATAAATCCTCAAAAGTGGAAAATAAGCATGTGTAGTTATGTTTATGCTTGAGCTGTCTTTTTACACAAAATAATGGTATTTATTACCTCCTAGTTCAATGTGAATTTATAATAAAAAATGTAGGTATGCCAACTTTCTACCCTAAATGTCATTATTAATTGTAAATTTGTAGTCAAGGATTGTGAATGTGCCATTATTCATAATAATCTTACTCATCTGAGTGCTTGCAGTTGTCGCTTTAAATAAAGAAAGTTGCCAGAGATTTTGTAGGGAATGGATTGTCTCTGATATTCTTTAAAATGTTCATTCCCTGTCTGGTGATTATGAAATGTTATCGACTTAAATGAAAGTACCTGCCTTGTTACACTACTATTCATCTTATTCTAGTATTCGTTTCACTAAGAGGTGGATATATAATTTATGCATCCCATATTGATACACAGGGTTTGAGCTCTAGTTATGGAAGAATTTAGTGATAGGAAGCTTCTGTATGAAAGAATGCATAAAACCTTCAATACTTGGTACAATCGAAACATTTGAAAATAGAAATATTACCTTTGCATTTAAATTTTAAGTGTCTTCAAAAACTGTTTCTTCAGGAGTAACTATTATGGAGAATTTTTTTGTTACTCTTTGTATTGACATTTTATAATTGTTTCCTTAAGAGTATTGTTATTATAATAAAGGTTTCATTTTGCAATATAACAGGTATGCTGATTTGAAGAATAATAGGCTGACCAATTACACATTTAGCTACGACCAGATGCTCAATGACAAGGTTTGTCATACTTATGGTTGATTTGATAAGGTTCTTTTAAGAAACATGCAAATATAATGTTAACGATGTGTAATTATTAGTTACACCATTTTAACATGTTGTCTCCTACCTATAATTATGTTCATGTTAAAAACATATTGGCTGCTTTTAGTTTGCTTGAAATGTTTATACTGTACCTCTCTTTCACTTTTGATTTTGTTGTGCTTTACACGATAATTGCGTAGCGATCACCTTGGTGTTTTCTGCTTACAGGGCAATACTGCTGTCTATTTACTGTATGCTTATGCTCGCATACGTTCGATAATCAGGAGATCTGGCAAAAACATGGAGGATTTAAAGACAGTAAGAAGTTTTTGTTCTTGTCATGGCGTTCCTCATACTTGGCTCAATACTGAATCATGCTTTCACACCTCTGGTGGTACTTTTAGGAGAAGTGTTGTTGCTCATTTTCAGTTTTGCAGGTCGGAGCGTTGGTACTTACTCATGTGGATGAGCGTGTTTTAGCGATTCACCTTATCCGGTTTGCAGAGGTCAATTTTGTTCCTTGCTTCACGTTTTTCCCCTATGGTGCTATAATGATTAATCTAATTACTAATCCTCCTGTTTTGGGTCACCTTAATTACTAATCCTCCTGATTTAGGCCACCCTAATTACTCGGAAGAAATGTCCTAGACTGATTTCAATGTCATCTTCAATTTGATTGAAATGATTTCTTTAAACAGTCATCAGATAGTCTTATGTTTCTAACTTACAGATTGTCAATGAAGCTTGTAACAATCTCCTCCCAAATGTGCTATGTGATTACCTTTATAATTTGTCGGAGATCTTCACAAGGTTCTATACCAATTGCCAGGCATGTCCCCTTTTCTACTTCTTATGTTCTATACCAATGTGCAATCTCACTAATCTCCAGTCTGCTGAAGTTTACTTGTTAAACTTTTCACATGATTTTGCTTATAAGTTCATTGTTTTTTCATAATTTTTTGTGAAATCTGATAGGTGATTGGATCACCTGAGGAAACTAGTAGGTTGCTGCTCTGCGAGGCCACAGCTGAAGTCATGTATAAGTGTTTCGATCTTCTTGGTATCGAGCCTGTCGAGAAGTTATAAACCAAAGCTGACGTTCTTTTTTACCTGCAATTTGCATTGCATTGGATGATCTGTAATTTATTTGTCGGATTTTTTTTGCAAAATAATAATGTAAAAATAAAAATCTGGTCAAGTATAACTATTGTGAAAATATTTGGCAAAACATAAGAAATAAAACACAGCAGTTGAGCTACCGTTTTAAAAGTAGAAAATTGTAACCCCAATACTGTTTCTACTTAACATCCTTATTTTTAGTAGGAAATTATGCATTTCAATATATAAAAAAAATCAAACTTGTTTTTAACATTATAGAATAAGTTTTTTGGGTATTTTGATAATATATTCACAATTCTCTCTTTTGGCCATCAATTCAAGTACCACATTAGAAGAGTTTGGTTGATTTTTAAAATTAAAAATTTTAATTACAAATTAAGGAATTGCACAAATAAAAAAAATACGAGGAATTTGATTTTGTTATCAAAATATAAAAAGAACTCATCTTTTGTATTGTTATTAAATTATTTTTTTATAAAAAGAGAGAAATGTGAAAGTGTTATCAAAATACCCAAAACTTATTATATATATTGCCGAATATTTTCACAACTCTTATACTTTGCAAAAAAAATTATTTTTTCATTATTATTTTGAAAATTCCTACACGGATGAAGTAACTTGATTCAGTTTTTTCATAATAGGTTTAACATTTGGAAATGTTTAACCAAAAGCTCGAAATCCTGTTCAATTTTGACTCAATTGGTTTAATTTTTCCTAAATTTCCACCACAACTCCAACTCTACACATGATTTCGTAACATTAGGAGCAGTCTAACTTCCAACAATCAAGTTTTTGCAAACCCCAGGTACTCACAGTTGTATTGCAACAATAATGCACCTTCCAAGGTGAGAGAGAACGACTAGCATGAGTCTCATGCATGTATAGAATTGTCTAATTCATGTGGGGTCATGTTTGTCTTTTGAATTCTCACATCCACTCACAAGTTCTCACTGTTGTTACAGCAATAATGCACCAGACAGACTATTCAAGTCTCAACCTACCACAAGAATATAATATAGGACAGAAAGTATAACATCCTGTCCCCGAATTTTCGGTGATTACTTTCAAGAACATAAAAACTGTTGTTGTTAGAGGATCCTCGAAAAGTTTTTCTAATTTGTTCGACGACGAGAGTCTAGGTGCAATATGTGGTGAAGCAAAACATTTGTGTGTATTAGTGATATAATAAAGTTATAGAACCACTTTCTAAATGTCAGTTGAAGCATCTCCGCTTTTTTGATCCCAACTACACTGATACCAAAATTTGCATGATTATTTGTACACTTCTTACAATATCACAATGTTGAATGTTAAAGGATGCAAAAAAACTGAACGAGTTCCCAATTGGAATCATCAAATTACCAGCCGTATTTATACACAAAAGGTGCAAATATTTTAACATCATCAATTAAAAGCGTTGGGAAGCTAGCCAACCTAATTACCAAAATATGTTTCCACGTGTCAAAAGGAGTTGGTCACATACGGATAGAATTGGCGAATATGAATGAGATTCTTGATCTTTAGATTAAATATCTTGAGAATGTTTGTAGCAAAGCGGAAGCAATTTGAGCAAGGTTTGAATGACAAAAAACACCTTGTCTCCCTCAACCTAAGATGGTCTTCGGAAATAATAGACAACATTCCTTATGATGAGATTCTTTGTGCCCTCCAACTCGAACCCTATAGGTACCTTAGAATTCTGAAAATCTACAATTATGGTGGTGCAGAATTTCCACATTGGAAAGAGAATGAGAACAAATCTTTGACAACTCTACAAGAGTTTGTGTTAGAAATGTGGTTGAACGCACACATCCTAAAATCTCTGGAGCATCCATAGTTGCAACGTCTTGAAATTGAGCATTGTTCGAAACTAAAGTAAATATCACGTTGTTGTTGGGAGATGATCTAACAATGCTACTACGAGACGACATATTAAAATGCACCAGCGGATGAATATTAATGCGTAATTAAACGAAACTTCTATCTCTCCCTAACTTATATGCAACAAAAACACACACAAAATAAAATAAACAAACAAAAGACGAATGCACACCTGAAACAACCACAACACATAGATTTACAAGATTCGGCAACGTGCCTAAGTCCTTAGGGGTATCCTACGGGTTTCTTTTCCTTCTTCCGCTTCTCCAACAAGAGAAACAACCGAGATCACACGGGATTTGAGGCAATATGTCCTTCAAAGCTCGCAAGAACTCTCTAACCCTAATTTTTTTCAAGGAAATAATAATTGTGCATTGTTTACAAACAAGGGTGGACAAACTCTTCAATACTAGGCTCATAACCGTACAGAAACGTAGGCAACGATCGACCAGAAATCTCCATCGGTCGACCGGTGTAACCAACCGGGCGACCGTTCCACGATTATCTTTATTGAGAATTGAACTTAATCCTAGGTGGTGACTTAACCCTATGTGGCGTCCTAGTCACCCGCCACATCATCATTGCTTGATGACTCATCAAGGGGGTGAAGAGTCAACACATGAGAAGACAAAAGGTTGAGGGAGTGGAAGAGACAAGAGTCTTTTCATTTTTTGTGTAATGTTCGTCCTAATTATGTATGCAATTTAAGTAGAGGGTGTAATGATCTTGAATGATCATGTTTATGTAGTCTTTATATTTGGAAGTTGTAGGGTCACGTAAGTGCCTATATAAAGCACTAGAACTCACCATTTGTAAGAGAACAACAATACAACAACAATATATTACAAGCATTATAAATTGAGCCACCAAATTGTATGAAAAAAGAGTGAGGATGTGAGTAGAAAGAGAGAGCCACATTCTTTCTTTCGTGCCCCCAGTAGAATAGATCAAGAATGTATCTAGTGGTGTCAAAAGAAGGCAAAAGGAATGTTGATCAGGGCGGTCTAAGGCAGCGCACGAGGTGCGCCTTTTAGACCGCCAATCGGCGGTTGGGGACCGCCAATCAGCGGTCCCTGTAGCCCAGGAGACGGGCATCTCCTGTGGTGGGTTGATCAGTAGCTCCCCGTCCTCCTCCCGTCCTCCAACATCTGGTATCAGAGCCTCGTCCGATGGGAAGCTCGGGAATGACCTCGTTTGGTCATGCGTCGTTGCCTCGATTGTCGAAAGGCAACTACGACAATTGGAGTATCCAAATGCGTGCGCTGCTGGGTGCGCATGAAGCTTGGGATCTTGTGGAGAACGACTTCGAGGAGGAGGCCGAGACGGGAGAAGAAACCGTCGCACAAATCAAAGCACAAAAGGAGAGAAGAGCCAAAGATAAGAGTGCTCTCTTCCTTCTCTTCCAAGCAGTGGATGAGAGTGGCTTTGAAAAGATCGCTGAAGTGAAGACGTCGAAGGAGGCGTGGGACACCCTTGAGAGAAGCTACAAGGGTGCTGATCGAGTGAGGCAAGTGCGCCTCCAAATGCTTCGAGGCGAGTTCGAGGCATTAAAGATGAAAGAATCGGAAGGAGTTGCCGATTGCGTGACGAGAGTTCGCATGGTGGCGAACAAGTTAAAAAGAAATGGGGAGGCGCTGACCGAAGGAAGAGTGGTGGAGAAGGTGTTGCGTTCTCTCACCGAGGACTTCGAGAATGTGGTGTGCGCAATCGAGGAATCAAAGGACCTCGAGAAGATGACTATTGATGACCTAGCAAGCTTGTTGGAGGCACACGAGCAAAGAAAGAAGAAGAGACAAGATGTCTTGGAGGAGGCGTTGCAAGTGAAGATGTCGCTTAAGGAGGAGAAACCTCACAACGTAGATCATGGAAGCGGTCGTGATTAGGGAGGCCATCCAAGAAAGAAGAAGGTCGAATGCTTCAAGTGTGGGAAGCGTGGTAATTTTGCGAAAGAATGCTGGTCGCAAAAGAAGGTGGAGGAGAGCTCCAGCCGTGTCCGTGGTGATCGCGGATCGAAGAAGGTGATTGAGTGCTTCAATTGTGGGAAGCATGGACACTATGCAAGTGAGTGTTGGTCGAAGAAAAGGGTGGAAGAAAACTCCAACCTTGTGGCCGTGGAGGAGAATGCTTGTGATGAGGATGTAGTCTTGCTTGCCGACAAAGGAGTGGAAGTCGAACAAGAAGGAGTTTGGTATCTCGATACGGGAGCAAGCAACCACATGTGTGGAAATAGACACATGTTCGCACATTTGGAGGAAGGAGTACATGGGCACGTCTCGTTTGGAGATGCATCAAAGGTACGTGTGGAGGGGAAAGGGCACATCATGATTCAAGTGAAGGATGGATCACAAAAGCTTATTTCCAACGTCTACTTTGTACCCGATATGAAGACGAACATACTAAGCATGAGACAACTCTTGGAGAAAGGGTTCATAATCTTGATGAAGGATCGACACATGACCGTGCGAGGACAAGATGAGCGCTTGATTGCAAAGGTAGAGATGTCCAAAAATCGAATGTTTAAATTGAATCTAACATGTGCTCGTGCTAGATGTTTGAATGCATGCATTGAGGGAGATTGGTTGTGCCATATGCGACTTGGACACTTGAACTTTGGTGGGCTCCAAGAAATGGCGCAAAAGGGAATGGTGCATGGCTTGCCGATGATCGAATCTAAAGAAGGATTTTGTGAAGGTTGCATGGTTGGAAAATTACCAAGGAAGACTTTTCCAAAGCAAGCTGAACATAGAGCAAAGAAGGTGCTAAAGTTGGTGCATATCGACATATGTGGACCGATCACTCCACACTTGATTAGTAAGAATCGTTATTTCTTAACGTTTATTGATGACTTTTCACGGAAAACGTGGGTGTACTTCTTGAAGGAGAAATCTGAGGCATTTTGCTTGTTCAAGAAGTTCAAGGCATATGTGGAGAAACAAAGTGGCAGCAATATCAAGACATTAAGGTATGATCGAGGAGGCGAGTTCACATCAACCGAGTTCAACAACTTTTGTGAGGAGAATGGCATAAAACACCATTTGACGGCTCCATACTCACCGCAACAAAATGGTGTAGATGAAAGGAAGAATAGAACCATCATGGACATGGTTCGGAGTATGTTGAAAAGCAAGAACGTGTCAAAAGAGCTATGGGCCGAAGCAGTGGCCTGTGCAGTGTACACGTTGAATCGTTGCAAAACTGCAAGCTTGGAGGGAGTAACTCCACAAGAAGTGTGGAGTGGCTACAAGCCAACCGTAGCACATATGAAGGTGTTTGGAAGCACAACATATGCACATGTGCCAAAAGAAAGAAGGATAAAACTTGATGATAGGAGCATCAAGCTTGTATTTGTTGGCTATGATGAACGATCGAAAGCTTATAGGCTTCTCGATCCGACTAACAAAAAAATTGTCATTAGTCGTGATGTACAGGTTAACGAGGAGGTAACATGGGAGTCCAAAGCGTAGATTCCACAAGTGCCAAATGAAGAACAAGAAGAGGAGATAGCCAACCCCACTGATCATGAAACGGTTCCATCTGACAAACATGACGAGATGAGACCAAGGAAGTTCAAGACACTTCGTGAAATCTACGAGACGACGAGTGAGTTGCACATGGTGTGTCTTCTCACACAAAACAAAAGCATTGGCAATCCGCTTGTATGTGAAGTTGAGAAATCAACTTGGGATAGAGGATGGAAGAGGATTAAGTTCAAGGAGGAGTATTGAGAATTGAACTTAATCCTAGGTGGCGACTTAACCCTATGTGGCGTCCTAGTCACCCGCCACATCATCATTGTTTGATGACTCATTAAGGGGGTGAAGAGTCAACACATGAGAAGACAAAAGGTTGAGGGAGTGGAAGAGACAAGAGTCTTTTCATTTTTTGTGTAATGTTCGTCCTAATTATGTATGCAATTTAAGTAGAGGGTGTAATGATCTTGAATGATCATGTTTATGTAGTCTTTATATTTGGAAGTTGTAGGGTCATGTAAGTGTTTATATAAAGCACTAGAATTCACCATTTGTAAGAGAACAACAATACAACAACAATAGATTACAAGTTGAGCCACGAAATTGTATGAAAAAAGAGTAAGGATGTGAGTAGAAAGAGAGAGCCACCTTCTTTCTTTTGTGCCCCCCAGTAGAATAGATCAAGAATGTATCTAGTGGTGTCAAAAGAAGGCAAAAGGAATGATGATCAGGGCGGTCTAAGGCAGCGCACGAGGTGCGCCTTTTAGACCGCCAATCGGCGGTTGGGGACCGTCAATCAGCGGTCCCTGTAGCCCAGGAGACGGGCATTCTCCTATGGTGGGTTGATCAGTAGCTACCCGTCCTCCTCCTGTCCTCCAACAATCTTCAGCTCTCAACCACTTTCCGGTCGACCTACATCGCCCTCGGTCGGCCGTTCTTGACCTCCAGAAAGTACTTGCTAATTTCGATCGAACGATGTCCAACACCGGTCGACCGTTCTTCACATTCGAAAGTGCCTGATAATTTCGGTCGACGGGGCTCCTCCACCGGTCGACTGTTTTTCACCTCTGAGAGCTCATGATAAATTCGGTCGACCGAACTTTTCCATCGATCGATCGTTTTGTCATGTTTTTGCCTTAACAAATTTAAACCAATTTCTCACAGTTGTAGGGCTCCAAAGCCCTCGTGGTTAAGGATGTCATCCTATGAGGAGTTATCGTTGGGTTCAGGTTTTGAAGATCTTTATTCCCTTGAAGATTTGAGAATAGGAAATTATCGTGCTGTGTGGGATGACATGGTGAAGCAAAAATGGATTTTTACTTCTTCACTCAAGAATCTAACAATTAAAGTAAGACCTAACCCTACTTCGTTCACCAATGATGAGTTTGTAGCTTTTACGTCAAAAAGCTTTGAGAACCTCACATCTCTTACAAAATTGAGCATCGAAAGAGTTGCCTCACCTCAGAGAACTCAATGGAGAATTGTGGCAGCACATGACCTCACTTAAATCTTTGGATATCAGAAATTGGATGGAGTCCCAAGATCTAGTCCTTGCCAGCTAATGACCTCCATCCCTCTCTAACCCCAAAGACTCACAAAATAGTGTGAAAAAGTTGGACCCACTGTTACAAATGGCATTGCTCTAAATAGTGATAAAAAATAATGGTATTAGGATAAATACATGTGGATTGATGACATAAAATAGAATAACATGTTTTTGTAATGGTCTCTAGGGGTGTAATCGATCTCTAAACGAGCGATCCGAGTCTGCTCAAGATCGACTCGTTAAGGGTTTCGAGCGGAAAATTCTGCTCGTGCTCGGTTCGATCTGCTCGCGAGCGGCTCACGAGCGGCTCGTTAACCTAAAAAAAAATTTGGTATTGAATTCCTAATAATGTTGTCCTAATAAGTAAATTATAAAATTACTTAAGACAAATATAATAATAGTTACTAACACAATCTTAAAATTAACACCTAAAATAAAACACAATCTCATAAATTATACGACAACATTAACATCTTATAAATAAGATTATACACTTGGATCAAACAAAATCAACACAATATTAAAATCAAACACAATCTTCTAAATTGTAGGACAACTCACAACATCAACATCTTATAAATAAGATCATCTACCTGACCCAAACATTAATTTATTTGAACTTTTGGTGTAGAAATGAATGAGAAAAATAATAATAATGAAAAAAATGAAAAGTTTAGTACTAATATGGTTTTAATTATAATGAGTATTTTGGTTTGGTTTGTTAAATGGATTGTTGGGTTTGGTAAATTAGTTTATTTAATGAGTTTAACACTTTACCGATCGGGTAATTGGATAGAATATTTAGGTTAATCAAATAATTGGATATAGTAATCAGGTTTCGAGCGATAATTGAGCGAGCATCGAGCGAGTATCGAGCGAGCGGGGTCTGCTCGTGCTCGGCTCGTTACTAAGCGATCCGAGCAATTTCGAGCAAAATCAGAGCAAAATCGAGCGAACATCGAGCGATCTATCGATCCCGAGCAGAACTTGACAGCCCTAATGGTCTCCAAACAAAAACTCCTAAAAAATAAAGACAAGAAAGCATCAACCACCAAAACAAACTAAATATATTATTCACTTTTTATTCTTCCAATGCATCATCTGACATCCTCATAGTGCCGAAAACAAACACCTCTGCTAGCAACCGGTTACAAAAACCTCTATCAAATGCACACAAAAATGAAATTTGAAGACACTAGCATGTAAACATCAACTCCTAAAAGATTTCAATGTTGCAATTTATCGTAAGATTGGATATCTCCATTACTCACGTTTAAGTTAGTAAGACGAGTTGAGTTTTGTTTATGGCAATCGTGACTTTGAGAGAGTTGTTTCGTTCTCTATTTTTTTATATTTGTTTAGATTTATGGTTGTATATTGTATTATATCTTTTTTGTCTTGTTTTAACGCAAATGAGATGGAAGTTATAGTGTGTTTTTGGAATACATGCTTTCTCTGTTATTTTTATTTGCTAATTTCGCTAAAGTCATCAAAATCAGTAGTGCTGGAACTTATGACTCTTTTAGCCACCACACTACACCATAGATGATGTCGATTTCTATTATCACTGTCTCTTATTAGAAATTAATGACATTTTATCATATCGATATATTCAACTCAATGCAACTTACCAATGTGCACAACAACACAGTGAAGTACGGAAGACATGTAAGAAACTCTATTTCATTTACTAAGTTTATTACTCCAATCTCATCTACTATGTTTTTTTCTTATTTATGGAAAATGTAAGATACATGGTACAATTATATTCCAACCCAACATGGAATGTGACTACATGTTTTATTTCTTAATGTTTTTTAGTTTATCGGACTAAATTATTCCAATATGTCACCATATTCCAAAACTTTACTTGTAGATTTAGGCTATGTTGCAACGATTTACATATATGGCACAACAAAATAAGATACGCTTTGCCGATTGATAAAATCAAACAACCTAAATATATTCAAAAAAATACTAAGATGAAGTCGATAAGTTTGTTTCACCAAATATTTGTAAGGAATATATAAATGATATAAATATACTTATCAATTTCTTTCGATTTATACCAAAGTTGTAAAGTTTTGTTTTGATTCTAGAGTTTTTATGTTTTTTGTGATTTTGATTTTCATACGTTGAGAACTTAAGATATGCAGTAAAGCTTGCGATTTTGTGATTTTTGTGTTTTTTGGTGCATTTGAAATACATGTTTAAGTTTTCAATTCGCAATTGTGCGGTTTGGTTTAAGCTTTTGGAGTTTTTTTACTTTTTTTTTGCTTAAAAGAGTATTTTTTAGGAGTTCCGATCATGAAAGAACGTTTAGATGTGTAATGAGCTTACGATTGTGTAGTGCTTGAAAGTTTGCTGACATTCATATTTTTGTGTTTTTAAAATTTTAGGTATCGTTTGTTTAACGTGTGTTTGGTTTGTTATGATAAGATATTTGGTGATCTTTATTGCAATCTACGTAAATCAATTTTCACGTTACACTTACATGAATATATATTGTTGATTTTTTTATATTTTAAGCGGACATTGTCATGTATTCATGTGTATGTGTTAATGCAGCAACATACTTTTGAAGCTGAAAAAAAACATAAAATTGGTTTGTTCAGTACAATAGATATGCAGGATACTTGTTTTATTCAAGATGGTGGCCTGACGATTTCTCCTTTCACATTGTAGTCTTTAATTTTGTTTCAATATATGGTCATAATATTTTGTTATTGTAACTATGTTTAGTTTTGAATTAATTTTGTGCAGGAAGTCACTAACACGATCATGCAAAATTGAATCGTATACTCGGCTCTTTTGTTAGTGAGATGAAATCATTTATATATATATGCATGCTCTGTTTTCTGAATTCTTGTATCTTTTAATAATGTTGTTTTTACAAATATAAGAGTTTTTGGAAACCAAAACAACACTCACAAAGTCACGATTGTCATAAACAAAACCTAACCCGTCTCACTAACTTAAACATAACAAATTGTATCCAACACCACAACATCAAGCGAGATGTTGTTAGATATTATAAAATTTTCGTGATTTATTAGTTTTTGATATATGTTATGGTTGACTAAGTAGCATGCTAAAATTTAAATTTGATGATATTATTTCATAATTCAATATATTAAAGAGTTTTAAATTTCAGGAAATAAAAAACAACTAAATCTGTAAGATATTACATGAAATATGATTTCTAAGTCTTATTGTCCTCGAAATGTTTCAACACTATATTACTAGAATCTAATTCTACAAAGATCACTCATAATTGCTCTTGTTTACCGTTGAATTACTTCAATGTGTTGGAGGTGGTGGGGAATAACTCTATTTATAGGAGAGATGGAAGGTTACAGAAATGACTAGTAACTGAGGTTGGTTGGGTGACGGAGTTAATCACACGTTGGAATGTAGTTGAATGCTGAAGGAGAAAATGTCTAGATTGTTGTGAATTCCAAAGGTCTTGTGGATGATTCATCTTCCTTAACCCCCAATAGCTTAAGTAGATTTTACTCTTATTAATATGGTGTAATTCCATTTATTTTGGTTGTAACCCCTACTACATCCTCACCCTATATATATGGGACTATTGTACATATTTGATGATATGAAAAGGAAATACATATCTCTCTTCCCTCCAATCTTTTCTCTTTAGATTCTTTGTTTTACAACACGTTATCAGCACGATAGTTTCTTGTATGATCGACCGGAGCATGAGTTGATTATAATCATGGTAATTTCTCAACAAAAAATGTTATTATTTTGAGATTTTATATATTTCAGTGTTTTCTCATGCATGCTTTTGTTTATGCAAGTAATTGATGATTTCTGAATAGTATTGACAATTAGTCATGACACACATCAATATTTTATTTGGAATATTTCTTGCTCACAATATTATTCATGTTATATGTAAATCTACGATTGTACTTTAGCATTTTCTATTCTTGATTCCCTTAATGAACAAGAGAGAGTTAATTAGGACTTTATAATTCATGTATTTTTAAAGGTTTCTTCACGTGTCTCAATAAATCAAGAAATCCATTTTCAGTTTGCTCGTTGTAGATCCACGAGTTTATGAGTACATGTACATCTTATTTGCACCTTAATTTGAATAATATTCAAGGTAGCTATTTTAAATCATTGTTTTACATAGCTTTAGTTCTTCACTTGGTGTATATCAATATATGTCGTCAAAGATTAATTTTATCGGTGCATGGTTTCAAATCTCATTTTTCTTTAGTTTTGATGCCTCTAGTGCATAATATATTGGTATTACAATATTATAATATAATCTCAGAGTTCTTAAGTTTTCAAATGAGAACTTTCTAATTCTTCTTTGATGTTGTATTTCTCCAATCTAACTCTGATTTGAGTGTTTAAAATTCCATTTTATGGTTACAACGTGGTCATTGAATTATATACTTATTTTGTTTATAAGCTTTTTTTTTAAAATTGTAATACTTGCGGGCTGCTTAAATATTATATTCCCAAAAAGAAATATTATTAATTGCAATTGGCATTAAACGAATTTTATTATGATATTAATCAAAATATGGAAGGATAAATTTTTTTGGAGCCTTTGAAACTTGATTTGAAATAGGAGTGTGAATCATATTTGGGTTTAAGGTTCTTATAAATCTAAAATATTTATAATGTGCTAAAAAAAGGGGAAATGAGTTCTAACTCATGTGGCTTTTTATAGATTCACTTGCTTGATATTTACAATGTATATGAGTTTAAAAAAGGTAATAAGTTGCATGTACCAATTATACATAATGATTGTATGTTATGACTTTTAACTTTATACTTGACATCTTGGATAAGAATGACGTCTTATCATGGATTATGGATGTTGAACCCAACCCATTGTCTTTTAAAATATCAATGACTAGAGAGAAAAAAAGGGCATCAAATCAAGATAAAGAGGAGGTTGTAATTTTCTTTTACTATCCTTTTTGTTAAAATGATATAAAAGTATTATGATTTAATCTCATGTCTATTTTTGTGCTTGGACAAAACATCAAGTTATTGATCAAAATTCCATGATTTCTCGATCCAATGAAGCATGAAAATAAATAGTTACATATTTAGTAGTGCTTCTAAAATTGAATGATATATATCTCATGCAACTTTGTATTGATTCACTTGCTTAGTATAAGTTATATGAATTCTTAGTATCATGTTGATTAAAAGAGTATTTGTAAAGTGGTTCAAACATACGATTATTACTTGTTAATTTTCATGCATCACATGCTCATTCACAACTATTACAAGAATTCATCTCATGAGTACATAATATTCATTTTGATAGATGTATATATATATAATAAAATGTACTATATTATAGTGGAATTCAAAATGATATTGTGATTGAAAATGATATGTATTGGCTCAGAAGGCGAATATATCTTGTGATCATTGTTATTGAAAATGATATGTATTGGCCCAAAAGGCGAATATATCTTGTGATCATTGTTATTGAAAATGATATGCATTTGCCCAGAAGACGAATATCTTAATATTCATAAAATGCTACTATACAAAGATTTAGATATTATTCATTTAAAGAGGGTTATGAAATTCTATGATAATCCCTGAAGGATTCATATGGTCATCTAAACAACGTGCAAATATCTAATTGAGTAAAAATGCACGTCGATCTCTAAATCAATCCCTATGACCAGAAGTTCATAGATATTTAGAGATTAGTAGTAAAAGAAGAAGAAAAAAAATTATTTATCACTTTACAAATTAATGACCCAATACTCTTTTGGGTTATGCAACACCGATGATTGAAGATCATGAGAGTTGTTGGAAAACCACGATACTTTTTATACCTTTTTTTTGTGTGTGCCAGAAGCACTCACTACAAAGTATCGTGAAAACAAGAGCATAAGCAGTGGACTAAATTTTGTGCAAATAAATATGAAATAAAGATGACATCAACGAGACGAAACATGCCCAAAAGTGCCTAAATAAAATCATCTCTTATATTAATTATGGATGTCATCATTTGTATTATTTTTTTAATGCTTTAGATAAAATTGTTGACTTCTATCACGATCAAAATGAGGTCAAATTTGTCGACCGATTTGCACAACAAAATGAGAGTCCCTCTGTTTTTAAAATATCTCTCAATATTGATCATTATGAGATCTTAAAATTTATACATAATACATTAATGTGCATATATACCCGTTAATATTATTCATTAATTTTTATGGTTGATATACATCATGTTATGAATCTTCCCCCACTTTACTTGTACAATAATGAATAAATTGTTTTCCTCCTACGGTTTAAAGCTCCTGAAGGGCTAAGTTTTATTGTCCAATCCAATAATCATATATATAGGATGTACATTTTTTTGGCATTAGGGGGAGAAGCTAGAAGCTTAAAGAATGTCAAGAAAATGTATTATATTGAACCTGAAGTTCATAAGAGAATATACATACAAGTATGATTGAACCTGAAGTTCATAAAATCGTTATCTTGCAATATCTAGCAAGTAATTGTCATACATTTGTATTGATCACAAAAGAGTGACTATGCCTTATATTACTAGACATAGACCACATAATATAAAGCGAAGATCTCCACATTATAAAATATATTTGAGCTCAACCAACGCCAGAAGCGTGGACCATAACATATATTATTTGTGGAAATAAAATAAAAGTTAGTCACTCTCATTGCACCTCCTGAAGAGGTTATTCCTGAAGAATATAAACCCGTAAAGTACATGCAGCTGCTAAACAAAAGATTAATGAAATTACGGGGATACAGAACGGTCAAATCCTAAAATTTTGGGAAACGATGAGGATTTGATTATTATTGACGTAAAACTTGCAATCAACTATATATGTTGATACGAGAGATATTAAATAATTATTAAAATTATTGTCGACAATTCATTCGCCTTCTTAATAGCATGCTATCTCAAGAAAAGAAAAATGGATCCAAAACCTATGATATTATAAGAATGCCAGAAGCATTCGTATTTGATATAAACAAAAGAAGGCGAACAATATATAATAAACTCGCTGAATAAATATACTATTCGGACCTGTAGTCCTAATTTCTGAAATTATATCCCTGAAGGATAAAAATAGAAATCAGAAAACATGTGATACATTATAAAGCGAGGAGTAATATAAGGGTATTCGCAGGACCCAACATCCATCTGATGTTACCCATTCTCTCGTAATATTGATAATAAGTTCTGTTACATGATCAATATGATATGCATATAAGATATGTTGTGACTTTAAAATTTTATAAGTCACTTACTATTGGTAATTATATGAGAGTCCCTGAAGGACTAATATGACAAAATATATTATATGATGACAAAAATCAAAATATGCACTATACAATTTTTGAAAAGATCGTTATATAAAGAAACAAGTAAGAGTGTGCATATAACCTCTTCAATCAAAGTCATCATGAAGAATGATGCGAAGTTGATCTTAGTCGTCCATATATTTCATCCAATAACAAAAATTACTGTTATTTATTATATTTATAACATGCTTGATGTCATACATCAGAGTTTTTGAAAACTCATGAAATATTTAATGGATAATTTTTGGAATAAATGACCAGAGAAAACCCAATTATTTTTCGACCTGAAGTTCGAACATTCTCTGGAAGAGAATTTGTACAATGATTCAATTGTAGAAAGTGAATATTGTAGAAAAATATATTCTACTTAATACTCACATTGAAATGACACTAAGAAAGGACGTCTATTGTATATCAACAAAGATCCAATTGTAATAGGACCTGAAGTTCCTTATAAAAAATGTCATGAACATTGTCTTGTAACTTGAAACCTAATAAGGTTTACAGTGTCATTGCGTGGAGTCATTACAAGTTGGTGAATCAGTTATTGATTCTTACATTCTCGTATCGCTAGGATATCAATATAATTATGAGACATCTTTAAATTGTCCATAAATAATATCTTTTGAGGCAACATATTCATATCAAAAGTTACCACAATTTGTATTACTCCCAGTATATTATTTGAGAAAAATTGCGCAAACATATTTCACAATCTTATTATCTAAGTGAAATATAGTAAATATTCATTAAATCCGTTAAACTATCATGTATTTGTTTATTGAATCCCCATGCAATTTTGTGTTTAAGGACTTCATAAAATATATTCGTAAGTTTGGTAAACTACGAATAAGGGGAAGCAGATTTGTATTTATCGTCCCTGAAGGACGAATATCCCTGAAGGATAAAGCCCGGAAGGCTTATAGTTGCACTCTTTTTCCCTTTTTCGAATTTTTGTCCTAAAAGGTTTTATTGGTTAAAGGTTTTTAACGAGGCAACTTGTGCAATTTTGTTAGCGTATGTTATGCACTCTTTTCCTTAGTTACTTTTTCCCACAGGGTTTTGTAGCAAAGTTTTTAACGAGGCATAAACATAACGCATATTATATAAGGGAGTGTCATAAATGTATGTTGAATTGAGGGGGAGAATTATACGATGCACTCTTTTTTTTCCTTCACCAAGTTTTGTCCCACAGGGTTTACTTGGCAAAGTTTTTAATGAGGCAGACCAATCAAGTGACAACTGATCAGATCCAATCAAGCGAGAATTTGGCGGATTTATTTACAAAGTCCTTGGCCACCAAAGTCTTTAAGAAGTTTGTCTTTAAAATTGATGTTCAATGTATGTTGAAGTGAGGGGGAGCACAATACGCGTTGCACTCTTTTTTCCTTCACCAAGTTTTTATCCCATCAGGTTTTTCTTGGTAAGGTTTTTAACGAGGCAACATCCTTAGCGTATAAAGGTGATCATCCAAGGGGGAGTGTTGTGAATTCCAAAGGTCTTGTGGATGATTCATCTTCCTTAACCCCCAATAGCTTAAGTAGATTTTACTCTTATTAATATGGTGTAATTCCATTTATTTTGGTTGTAACCCCTACTACATCCTCACCCTATATATAGGGGACTATTGTACATATTTGATGATATGAAAAGGAAATACATATCTCTCTTCCCTCCAATCTTTTCTCTTTAGATTGTTTGTTTTACAACATAGATAAAAATATAAGGTAATTCGAGTTAGACAACATATTTAGAATAGAAAATGTTTTTAGACTAATTGGTGATGTATTCTTTTCGGTTCTTGGAGAGGTGAAACGGTCCTTCACATACTCAATAGAATGAAATCCGTGCTTTGAAGTTTTTTCATTGTTTGTACGTAATTCGTTACTTTTACAATCCCTCGTAAGAATATATTAAAATTAGCGCATGTTGTATAATTCATCCAATAGTTCAATATTAATTAAACGCAGTCATTCTCGAAATAGTTCAATATCAATTAAACGAAGTCATACTTAAACTCAACATTTTGATTAGGGTTAAATTTTACATTCGTGGTGCTAAGATGGATTTGGATTTTGGAGCGGAAGAAGAGGTGTGTGGAGGGGTGAGAGAGATGGAGATTTGTGACGAAACCCTCCAAGTCTTGAAAAAGATAGATGATGTTGCTTTTACATTTTCTAGACCTAAACTTATCCTGCGGGAGTAATTACTTCTCCGGATCCAGAATTTAATTACACTGAATGATGTTGCTTTTACATTTTCTTCTTTTCAAAATTTAAAAATGCACCTTACACGATGGGGACATGTTAAATTAGTAATGCATCATTTCATCAATAAATAAAATGATTTAAATCAAAGTTTTTCTAATTTAAATATATGATATATGTTATAGTCCAAAATTAATATAAGAGCACATTGAAATATATCCTTAAATCTTTACAGTAATCATATCTACAGTATTATATAAATGGTTGGACGTGGAGACAATTTTTTTTCCAATTCCTTTCGTTAAATTATGACAATCTATTTTCTAAAATCTCAAATCTGAACCCTTCAATACCTAAAGGCAACTTTGCAGCCATATAAACCGTCCAATCAATCCCTCTGTTGTATTCAAATCACGGTTTTAAAAATCGAACCGGACGGTTCGACTGGAACCGAGGGTCCGACGGCCGGTTCACCCAAAAAATCGAGCCTCTAGTCAAACCGTTCTGAACCAGATTGGGCAGGGTCAGACCGGGTTGGACCGGTTGGTCGGACCGGACATAATTTTTTTTTCAAATTTTCTTAATTTTTTTAAAATCAGAAAATACGAGGATTTTAGATTCTTAATCCAAATATTACTTTCTTTAATTCTTATTCAAGCAACTTTGTCGAGTTAAGTAAAGATAACAAATTTGTTGAGTTAAGTAAACATAACAAATTTGCTGAATTAAGTAAATTATGATTAATATCATGTATTATATTTAATGTTTGGTATATATATTAAATAGTTTTACAGAAATCGGTTCAAACCTGTCCGACCACCGGTCCGACCATTAATATTTATTCGGTCCAGTCCAACTTCGGGTCTAAAAAATGATAACGTCATGCTGACGTCATCAACAGTTTGACCGTGATTGGATCGTGGGTCGACTACATTGAACCAAAATCAGAGTTTTATCGGTTCGATGACCGATTCAGTTCTGAAAACCTTGATTCAAATTACCATTTGTTTCCTTGCCATCTGGAACGTGAACAGACACCTCTCGAAAACCAACAGATGCCGACCTCTCCAAACCATCCCCCACCACCTTTGAAACCAACCTATTCTACCTCATTTCCTCAAAGCACTTGGCAACTGCTCACCGTAGTTTGCTCCAACCAATCTCCAGACGTCGTTACTGATTCAGGTGTGGAACAATATCAAGGATTGTTCCAATGAAAATTCTAATGAGCCACTCACCTCTCTCAAGTCATAACTCAAAGAGATTCAACATAATGGTAACACACATGTTTTCTTCTTGACTATTTTCTCTTGCTCACTTTGCATTTTTATAGTAAATAGTATTGTGTTTCTCCCTATTTGTTCTATCTTTTAATCTTTTATTCCATTTAAATGACTTTTATTATTCTTTGATTTCCCCCTTCCGATGGCTAACCTATGTTGTTTAAGATTACTTGACATGTAATTATGCTAACTTACCTTTGATTTGGAATATGCTTATGACCAATTTTACTTAACTATGATTTGGAATATGTTTATGACCCATTTTTATCAAATTTAATTTCAAAAAGAAGACACCATTCTTATGCTTATAACTTTAAGTTTTGTTGTTTGATTACTTACCATCTGAAAGACTTTGACTTTTTTCATTTGCTTAATGCATATTTATTTTTTGGAACTTTTTTGCAAAGGGGTTATCTTTGATCTTTACTATGAGACTACATTATTGATTTTTAGTTTTTTACTACCAAATCTCTACTTTATCTTTGATTTTTACTACTTTCATAGATATATATTAGTTTTTTTTACATCTGTGTTTTAAATTCACTATGTAGGTCATTCATAACTTCAAGTTCTCTTACAACAATTAATTGAAGTTGCATCACAATGCAAATCAACAAGGCATATATCCTAGCAATACGAATCTATAATACAAAGTGCTAGATGTTCTCTCACTGGTAATGTTATTTTATCTATCTATTTTGCGTACCAAGTGTTTGATGAATTGCCAATAAGATCATACTCTTTTAGTTTGATGTTGTTTCAGGTTTGTCATTCATTTTTAAGAAGAATTGGTTCAACCCATCGTGGACATGGTTACTAATAAAAAACCCATTGTGTGGTGTTGAGCGCATATGTCTATTAAGTTACATTTCGTTTGATTGAATGTAGAGTTCTTAGGCCCTCTAACTATATGATTGATGTGTATGAGAGGATTTGTTTGATTCAATGTTCAGATGATATGTCTATGAATAGATTGGGTAAGTGCTAATGACAACACCCTACAAACCCAAATGAGTTAAGTGTTCGAAGTATTTTGTGGGACTGGGAAGTTGGGTATTTCAATCAACTTTTGTTTTGATTGCTTTAGATTGCTGACGACTTGAAGCAAGTGTCGAGTTTAAGATTTACTTTTGATTTGATTTTGCTTCTTTTCTTTCCTTCTTTCTTCTATTTTGCTTTTCAATTAAATACATGTAATGCAGTGGTTAATAGTACGATTAAATGTACACAAAATATTTTCTTTGTTTTAAGTTCTATTATATGTGTCAAGTTATACATGCTGATTGATAGATGCTGTTTTAAGTTCTATTATATGTGTCAATTTATGTAACCCTTTCATATGTAGGGAAGGGTGTTACCCTTTTATAAGTAGTTAGTATTAGGAGTGGAACAGAGGGGTTTCATATGGTGAATGTAACTACTGAAAGGAATGTGTTATAAAAGTTTTGCTTTTACATGTCAATTATTATGAATTGGATGTGCAAACATTTTAATCACCAATCATGATATTCGTCTTTTGGAAGTGTTAAAGAAGAGACACTTCGTCCTTCACCGTAGAACTCTAAAAGATAATGGTTTACATAAATCAAAAGTTATTCACAATTATGATAATTAACATGGAACATTAATCACCAAGCACTAGTGCAGAATTGACTTTACTCGTCGCCAAATAGACGTCGGCCGTTACAACCACCGACGTCTAGTGTGGAGAGGACCGAATAGACGTCGGTGGTAATGGAAGACGACGTCTATGTGACATTATAGACGTCGGGTGTGCGAATAACACGTTTAGCCGACGTCTATAGTGTATAGACGTCGACCTATAGACGTCGGTGTTTTAGTACCTTGTCAATCTGACGCCTATAGTGTATAGACGTCGGCTTATAGACGTCGGACGTAATGGACGACCGACGTCTATATGCCAACCATATAGACGTCGAGGTATAGACGTCGGTGTTATGGAACATCCGACGTATATAGGTCCTAAAGAAATCGGACAGACGCGCTTTCTTTCATTCATTTCAGTCGAAACCCACCCAAACCCTATCCGTCCCGCGACCGAACTCTCCTCCGCGACCATCCTCCGACCGATCCGCACCGTCTCCGGCACCGCAGCGAGCTCCCAAGCTCTCCTCCACCTCTCCGGCCCTCTTCTCCTTCTTCCTCCGTCTTCCTCCGTCTCTCTCCACATGTAGGTTTTAAGTTCGTTTTTGGTTGTTTTAAGTTCGTCTTTCTCCACATATTCTTTCTAACTTAGCCTCCTCCACATGTAGCTTCCTCGTGTCGTTTACAGCCGTCTCCTCCGCGACGTCTTCGGGAACCACAAAGAGTGTAGGATCGTGTGGGTTATGGGTCCACTAATCACTATTAATCTAATCCCTAACTAATCAAACAATAAACGCAGCGGAAACAAATTTAAAAAACAAGTAGGGAAATTAACAGAAAATGCAAACCACAAAGAGACACGGCGTTTTTATAGAGGTTCGGCACCCCACCCGGGTCCTAGTCCTCTCTTGTAAGCTCCGCTCGACTCCGTGAGCTCCGCCTACGTCTTCACTAACCACTCTCCGTTCCGGGCCGGGAGAGAACGCCTTTACACCACAAGCAACACGAACAACCCTCGCTTGCTTGAATTCTTCCTCTCACAATCCGAGATGGACACTTCGGGCTTTCACCGAAGTCCTTGCTTCTTTTGACAACACTTGTGACTGAGTGGGATTCACTCTCTAATTGAGCACACTTTGAGTAGGATGAGTATATGATCACTAAGTGTGGATTTAGGCTTGTGGAGTGAAATTGGGAGCTTTGAGGATTGAGAACTTCTCTCTAATGAATTGGACAAATGGAAGTTGGAGAGTTGTGTTAACAACAAGTCTTGATCCTCTATTTATAAGCTCCTAAGGTATTCTAGCCGTTGGGGATAGATTTGATTGGGTTTTGTGCAAGATACACAAAGCAGAAAATCGGGCTGCAAATCTGTCCAGAACCGGTCGACCGAAACGTGGACCGGTCGACCGAACGCTTGGGTTCGATAAGAATACGGTCGACTGAAATATGAATGGATCGACCGAACACTTAAGTCTATTAAGAAAGCGGTCGACTGAACAGGGTTACCGGTCGACCGAATAAGCGTTTCGGTAGAGGGAAAATTGGATCGGTCGAACGAAATCGTATCGACCGATAGCAGGGAATTCTTGACAAGGTTAAACGGTCGACCGAACTAGGCACATGGTTCGACCGTTTGGTTAAGTATATGGAGGTGTATATAGTTTTAATACGAATACGACCGTTGGGCATATACGACAAGAAAAACGGTCATATGAAAATCCGGAATCGGTCGACCGAAAATGTAGAACCGGTCGACCGGTAGAGTTCGGTAAAATCACTGTGGAGAGTCTGTTATAAACCGGTCGAACTGAGAACTGGTTCGGTCGACCGGTTCACACAGGAAATCTGGGTTTAAGTTTATAAGTGATTTCCGACTAAGGTTTGGGTGATCTAATGAAGTCCAAATAATGTGAAATTTCGTGTGTAACTTCTATAGGGAACCTATTGTGTATGTGATTGGTTTTTAACTCTTGTATGCTCAATTTACATATGTTCCTAAGACTCAAAATAAATCAAGATTACATGTCTTCGATTTAGCTTTAATTACATGTCTTGACTTCATTTCCTTCTTTCTTGAGTCTTGATCACCTGTAGAGGTTAGCACAATACAATATATATGCAATGCAATATGTGTGCTACTCTACATCATTATACTTAAGATTAGGTTAATTAAATCATCAAAACATAGATTAAGGCCAAAAAGCCAACAATCTCCCCCTTTTTGATGATGGCAACCTATATCTTAATTCTATCTAAATACATGGAATTTGTATATGTAAACTATGCATATTAATGCTCCCCCTATGGATGTGCATAGTTTTTGTTCAATTTTATGCCAAATTCCAAGTTACCCCCTTAATTATCTCTCCCCCTTTGACATCCATCAAAAATAAAAATAAATATGACTTTAAGCATAGAATTTGGATGTCTTGTAATGAAGTTGCTCCCCCTAAATTTTGCACTTCATTACTCTAAAAGATATAACATTTGAGCTCCCCCTATCAATAAGGCTAAATGGAAACAATGAGTATGATTCAAGTTAAGTTCAATTTAGTTTCAATTTAAGCCTTATTCTAACATCCATTTACAATATGACATTTAATATCAATGGATGTGGTATATGATTTGCAATGAATTGAACTATATGATATGTCAATTAAGCATATGAAGTTAGATTAGAGCTAATTTAACAAGAATTGTTTAAATAGGAATTTTATACCAATGTTGAATTCGAATTTAGCTCCAATCTCTTTTGGTGATGCAACCGGATTTGAATTTGACTCTTGAGCTCACCCGGTCACCACCAATCTCCTCCTCAAGCTCCTACAAGAGTAGATTTAGGTACCCAAACAACTTTGGGTCCTTGAATGTTAGCTTTGGGAACCCAAACCATTTTGGTTTTGGGAGCCCACACACTTGAGGAACTATGGTTTACAACTAAGTGCTTTCCATTTAGAGTAGTGTGAGATACATGATTTTTTAATTTTGCATTGTATCCTAACCCATGTTTTTGCAAAGATTGTTTTTGACTACCTAATAGCATGTTAAGCATCTTAGTTCCATGTGTGAATTTTTCTAGATCTTTTCTTAATTGCACATTGCAAGCTTGAAGATCTAATTGTTCACAATCTATAGGTGTTGCTTTTAATTTATCAAAATTTGATGCATAATTTTCTAGTTTAGCAACCACCTCATTCTTCTCATTCATGCATGTTTCAATTTGGCTTTGGAGATCTTTGATTAACTTTCTAACATTCTTGTTTTTATCACAAATGATCTCATATTGTTTAACTAAGTCATGGAATGCATTTTGAAGCTCATCATGTGTATAATTTTCATTATTTGCACTAGTGTTTGAGCTATCACTATAATAAGACTTAGTTGAGCATGAATTACTAGAACAAGAGTTAGAATCTACCTCACTTTGATCTTCAATAGCCATGAAGCATGAGTGAGCCACTTCTCTTCTACTTTGCAAGGAAGAAAACGATGATGATGGTGATGAAGAATCATCCCATGTAGCCTTGTGTGCTTCCTCCTTCCTTTCTCTTCTCTTGCTCTTCTCCTTTTCTTTTCTCCTCTCCCTTCTCTCCTTTTTCTTCTCCCCTTCTCTTCTCTCATTTTCACTCTCCTTCCTCTCTTTTTCTTTTTCTCTTTTCTCACTTCTTCTACCTCTTCTTTCATTCTTTTCTCCTTTATCCCTCTTGAGGTATTTGAAGAAGTCTTGGGCAAGGACCTCAATGTCCTCTTCTTCCACCCTCCTTGGCTCATCAAAATTTGCATGTAATGCCACCACGGAGTTTTTCTTTGAAGCTTCCTTCTCTCTTCGATGACTCAATTGGAGCTCATAGGCCATGAGATTTCCAATGAGTTCCTCCATCTTCAATTTTGAAAGATCGTGCGATTCTTCGATTGCCACGACCTTGTCTTCCCAATCGTTGCTCAATGACCGGAGGAATTTTCGAGTCATCTCTCCTTCATTTATCCTTCTTCCAAGAATCAAAAGAGAGTTAGTGATATCGGTGAAGCGAGTGTTCATGTCGCTTATGTTCTCACCGATTTGCATAGAAAATATTTCATATTTATGCATGAGGAGACTTATCCTAGTTTCTTTGGTTTTGCTATCACCCTCATGATGCATTTGTAACCTATGCCATATTTCATTTGCACTTTCACATCCCCTAATTCTATTGTATTCTCCCTCATTAAGGCCACAATAAAGAATGTTCATGATTTTAGAGTTCATTTCAATTTCTTTCATTTGAGCCCTAGATAGAGAATCTAAATCATCTTCATTTGGGGGTATGTATGTATTTTGAATAAACTTCCAATACTTAAGGTCATTTGATATTAAAAAGATTTTCATTCTATTTTTCCAATAATCATAATTTGACCCATTAAGCAAAGGAGGCCTTGTAGTGCATAAACCCTCTAAGTGATTAGATGTGCTAGCCATGCTAAAAATACGATTAAGTATAGAATTTAGCTAACAAGGCTCTGATACCAAATGTAGGATCGTGTGGGTTATGGGTCCACTAATCACTATTAATCTAATCCCTAACTAATCAAACAATAAACGCAGCGGAAACAAATTTAAAAAACAAGTAGGGAAATTAACAGAAAATGCAAACCACAAAGAGACACGACGTTTTTATAGAGGTTCGGCACCCCACCCGGGTCCTAGTCCTCTCTTGTAAGCTCCGCTCGACTCCGCGAGCTCCGCCTACGTCTTCACTAACCACTCCCCGTTCCGGGCCGGGAGAGAACGCCTTTACACCACAAGCAACACGAACAACCCTCGCTTGCTTGAATTCTTCCTCTCACAATCCGAGAGGGACACTTCGGGCTTTCACCGAAGTCCTTGCTTCTTTTGACAACACTTGTAACTGAGTGGGATTCACTCTCTAATTGAGCACACTTTGAGTAGGATGAGTATATAATCACTAAGTGTGGATTTAGGCTTGTGGAGTGAAATTGGGAGCTTTGAGGATTGAGAACTTCTCTCTAATGAATTGGACAAATGGAAGTTGGAGAGTTGTGTTAACAACAAGTCTTGATCCTCTATTTATAAGCTCCTAAGGTATTCTAGCCGTTGGGGATAGATTTGATTGGGTTTTGTGCAAGATACACAAAGCAGAAAATCGGGCTGCAAATCTGTCCAGAACCGGTCGACCGAAACGTGGACCGGTCGACCGAACGCTTGGGTTCGATAAGAATACGGTCGACTGAAATATGAATGGATCGACCGAACACTTAAGTCTATTAAGAAAGCGGTCGACCGAACAGGGTTACCGGTCGACCGAATAAGCGTTTCGGTAGAGGGAAAATTGGATCGGTCGAACGAAATCGTATCGACCGATAGCAGGGAATTCTTGACAAGGTTAAACGGTCGACCGAACTAGGCACATGGTTCGACCGTTTGGTTAAGTATATGGAGGTGTATATAGTTTTAATACGAATACGACCGTTGGGCATATACGACAAGAAAAACGGTCATATGAAAATCCGGAATCGGTCGACCGAAAATGTAGAACCGGTCGACCGGTAGAGTTCGGTAAAATCACTGTGGAGAGTCTGTTATAAACCGGTCGAACTGAGAACTGGTTCGGTCGACCGGTTCACACAGGAAATCTGGGTTTAAGTTTATAAGTGATTTCCGACTAAGGTTTGGGTGATCTAATGAAGTCCAAATAATGTGAAATTTCGTGTGTAACTTCTATAGGGAACCTATTGTGTATGTGATTGGTTTTTAACTCTTGTATGCTCAATTTACATATGTTCCTAAGACTCAAAATAAATCAAGATTACATGTCTTCGATTTAGCTTTAATTACATGTCTTGACTTCATTTCCTTCTTTCTTGAGTCTTGATCACCTGTAGAGGTTAGCACAATACAATATATATGCAATGCAATATGTGTGCTACTCTACATCATTATACTTAAGATTAGGTTAATTAAATCATCAAAACATAGATTAAGGCCAAAAAGCCAACAAAGAGCTCCTCCGGCATCACAACTTCTCCCTCCTCTGGTTCGTGCTCAATTTTAGATCCTTAATTTAGGATTAGTTTAGACCAAGAATCCAACGCCAAATTAGGATTAGTTCACAATAATAACGCATTGATGCAAATATTGGTTAATGTGATAATCATTATTGGTTAATGTGATAATCTAAGTGTATTGATGCAAATATCAACATTTGGAATTCCTTTTATTTTCCAAGTTAATTAATGATTCAATTTGTTGGTGTGTAGCAAATGGTTTCCAAAGTAGAAAAAAAGAAATCAAAATTATGGATTGATGATGTGTAATGGCACGAGTTGTATGGTCTTGATGTGGATGTACACTCTTGACATGTAGACGTGATAAGCAACTTCTTCTTGGAGTTTTTTTGCATGTGTGATAAGATTGTCGTGTTGGTCATCGATTGTTGTAGCTCTACAAATAATTGACGACACGAGTATATAAAATAGGAAAAGATTACTTTTATATATTGAATAGACTTAACAAGTAAAACATTATGGAATTGTGTTTGGTGTCATTAATGTTTTACTGTGTCTTGGATCCTAAGATACGAGAATTATATCTTTTCACTCAAGATGTGCTTAATTTGATTATTGTCAAAACTTATCAATGAGTATAGTGATAAAGGGAATAGTTGGTTGAACATGACTTGTACTGGAAAATATAGTTAGTCAAACGATTATCATTTCCCCTCTTAATTGAGTGATGATATTAGCGGTCCTATTGATAGAGCAAAATTATAATGTGCACAATGTAACTTGAGTTAAGTTACATAGTTATAATTAGCTTAGAGAGATCAAGAAATGAATATAATACAAATGTGACACATTTCTATTTGTATATATTCTTAATATCATGAGGCAAGGGACGGACACAAGTGGTGCACTTACATCACTAAATGGATCGTGTTTAGTTCGACTGGAACAAAGATATCTATGCTAATTGGGTAACTATAATGTGTAGCTAGATACCACTTATAGTTTGAGATATTAAGTGTTTAATATCGCTACCAATTTAGCTTAGATCCTCCTATATGTCACACCACAAAAATGGGAAACAAGAAGCTTTATTTTGAGTTCATATGATGTGTCGGGTTTCATTTGAAAAATGGATACATGTGGTGAACGAATAAAATCAATATGTCATGAGAATTGCCATAATTAGAATCATAATAAATTCATATGTGGTGTGTGTATTATGGGGTGTAATAATTTAATATTACATAAGATAATGTATTACATAAGATATATGAATTTGCTAAAAATCCCAAAAGATCAAATTTTGTTGGAAATAAATCCAAAATATGACAAAGTCAAAATCAGGGTTAAACACGGTAAACAGTTTAGGGTTCGGTCGACCGGGGTATTTTCGGAACGGTCAACCGAACGGGGAACGAGTAAACACAATTGGTTGACCGAAATTGTCTGGAGTGCCTGGACAATTGAGTTCGGTTAACCGAGCGTGAACGATCAACCGAGAAAGAATATTTTTGGTAGACCGAAGGTGACACGGTCGTCCGGTGAATGTTCGCAAGCAGAAATTTTGGTGATTTTGAGCAAATTTATGTTAATAACGTATTATAAAATAAAGACCAAGCAACAGAAAAGAGATTTGAGGGAGAAAGTTCTTTTATTATTATTTTTGTTCCGAAGTATTACGACACCCCCGGTTTATGCAATAAGGTGGTAGAAAGAGTATCAAAACACACAATGATAGGAATTATAAAACAATAATGATATTAAAATTCTGCATGAACGAGAGAATTACATAATGTGAAGGTGAATCTCCACACGGGTAAATCTGCCATGCATCGGGAGTATGCACTCGCCTTCCCAAATTTTTCAGAGAAATGATATCATATTAGATGTTCTGCATCAATAGTATATACAAACCAAATAGCATTTTAAAACTTAATAAAGTGTTAATTAGATGTTTTAGAACAATTTAAAACGTACAACACGATGAAAAAGAGAATTAGAAACTTCCCTAATGATAATCATATATTTTTTTCTCTTCATCCATAGTCTTGTTAGATAACATTTTAACAAACGAATTGCGTTGCAAAGACTTAAAGAGGTTTCTTACGTTCAATTGTCGTATTTCAAACTCAAATTAAGAATGAATTTTCTTATATTCTCTTAAAACTCTGTTGTTACAATTACAAATATGATTATGTAATACAATGGATTACATATGTCGAATAAATATTCCATAAGGATCCAGATAAAGCCAATATACAAAAACATGTAAAGGAAAATAAGAAACGCAGGAACAATGATCAGAAAGTACCTCAAAGACCGATCCGTGTATATTCAGGAGGAAACCGTCATGATATATATATATTTATTCTTGTAACCGTCAATGACTTAATTGCAAAAATAATTATCTTCAGGTCCAAAAATAAATACACTCATCACCCTGAGGCTGAAGCCTCTAATTTCCCCCAAATCCCACGCCACGCCACGCCACGCCTCGTCTCGCCTCGCCACGCCCCGGACCGGGACGGGCGCGCGCGCGCGTGTGTGGAGAATTCTCTCCTCCTCTCTTTCCACCTACAAAGTGACAAGTGAATAGTATGTTTATCAACATCATTCAACTTGTTAGCTTCACCAATGTGGGACTAAAAGTGAGGTGAGCACATGACACATGGGACAATAGTTCTCATCTTCATCTCAACATTGGATTTCTTCAATTGAGCTATTCATGGGCCTAGCCCAAACTCAATAATCCAACAATCCCCCACAAATCCATTGTTGATCGAGCGACCAAACCTTGCAGCCTAGTGCTTTCAGTAATGGTACCTTTCGGGTTTGAACCACGACCTGAGTCCTTCAACTTTATCCCCACAGGAACTAAGTGAAACGAAGTCTTGAACTTGAACCTTTTGTGTGGAGATGTCCATTGAGAACAACACTAAGCAGGTTATGCTGCAATCTACAGGGTTGATGCTTTACGGCCATGCATCTGTATCCTGTTTCATGAATGCTTTCAAGGAATGACCCCCATTCCTCTAATTGCGGCCACACAATTGCATTCACATAGTTGGGCTTCTCCAAAGATGCACTGCTAACATCTTGTCTCAAAGACTTGAAGTCATTCAGAGTCTACACTCTTACTAAAGTTGCAGTTTCAGCAACATATCCATTCTTTGGGGTATTGACACAGATACAATGTATGACCTACAATGTATCACCAATGAGTTGCACTTGACTCACTCAAGAACTTGTTATTACCGCATTGAACCAACTTCGTGGGATCTCCACTCAGATTGGTTGGGTTGTCATTCTAGATGAGTCATATAATGGGTCTCAGTCCCATCCCCAACTTGGATTTCAGAACTTGAACTAGATCAAGTCCTTTGGTGAAAGGATCAGCTGTATTGTCTTTGGTACCAACAAAATCAACAGCTATCACCCTTTCCGAGATCAATTCCCTTACAGACTTCAGTCTGACTTGGATGTGTCTCCTTTGTTTGTGGTTATACTTTGAGCTTCTTAACTTTGCAATAGTAGTCATACTATCACAATGCACAGATATTGCAGGAACTGGTTTGTTAGTATCCAAAGCACAAAGTTCAACCTCAAATGTAGATCGAGACAATATGGTCTGTTTTGTAGACCTCCAGGAGACTGCGCCTCCACCCAGAGTAAAAACATACCCTGTAACACCGTTACTCCCAGAGTTTTTGGCTATCCAGCTTGCATCACTATACCCTTCTAGTACAGCTGGGAATTTCCCATAATGCAGCCCAAGAGTAGAAGTACCATTCAAGTACTTAAGTACTCTATCCAAAGCCTCCCAATGAGTACGATCAGGACAACTTGTGTATCTACTAAGTTTGCTCACCGAGAATGAAATATCTGGTCGTGTGCAATTTGCAAGATACATCAAGCTACCTATAATCTGAGAATATCTCAGTTGTGAAACTGGAACACCACTCTTATTCTTGTACAAAGGTTTTGAAGAATCATATGGGGTTTTCACAGATCTACAATTCGTATAGCCAAATCTCTCAAGAATCTTCTCAACATAGTGAGATTGAGATATGGAAATACCATCAACTGACCTAGTCAGTTTGATACCCAAGATCACATTTGCAACACCCATATCCTTCATCTCAAACTTAGTACACAAGAAGGACTTAGTTTCATGTATTATATTCAAATTAGAGCCAAACAGTAAAATGTCATCAACATATAAACACAATGCAATACATGCATTACTTTAAACTTTGCAATAGACACATTTATCAGAATCAATAACCTGGAATCCAAATGATAATATAATTTTGTCAAATTTCTCATGCCAAGCTTTTGGGGTTGTTTAAGTCCATAAAGAGACTTAACAAGTTTACAAACTTTGTTCTCGTTTCCAGAAGCTACAAATCCTTCAGGTTGGTCCATATAAATTTCTTCTTCAAGGTCACCATGAAGAAAAGCAGTTTTTACATCCATTTGATGGATTGTAAAATCATATACAGACGCCAATAATAAGAGCACTCAGATAGTAGTCATATGAGACACTGAAGAATAGGTATCGAAATAGTCTATTCCTTCCTTTTGTTTAAACCCCTTGGCAACTAATCTGACTTTATACTTATCGATGGAACCATCTGGTTTTAATTTCTTTTTAAATATCCATTTACAACCGATCGTTGAACAACCTGGAGGAAGATTTACCAACTCCCATGTCCTATTAGAGACAATAGAGTCCATCTCGACCTTAACTGCATCTTTCCAATGCTTTGCTTCAGATGAAGCCATAACATCATTGAAAGTGTTAGGATCACCCTCGATGTGGTATGTGATAAAATCACTTCCCAAATCCTTGGCAATTCGAGAACGTTTGCTCTTTCTAGGTTCAATTTCAACTTGAGTTTGAGAAGACTCAAAATCGGCAATAGACAAATCTACCCCCACATTTGTCATCCTTTCCACATGCTCGTGGATGGAACCAGACGTAGAGGGATCAACTGAAGAAGAAACTTGTTGAGGAACTCCAGATTTCATGGGAAATACATCCTCAAAAAATGTGGCATCACGAAATTCAACAATTGTGTTAACATCTATGCCAGATATCTCGGACTTGATTACCAAAAATCTGTACGCATAGCTATTAATCACATATCCGATAAATATTGCATCAACAGTCTTGGGACCAAGTTTTTTCCTCTTATGTTCAGGGATTAACACTTTTGCAAGACAACCCCAAACTTTAAGATATTTAAGGCTAGGTTTTCGACCACACCAGAGTTCGAATGGACTATCCTCCTTATGTTTCCGAGGAACTTTATTCAGAATATGGCAAGCCGTATTCAAAGCTTCTCCCCACATATATTTGGGTAATCCTGAACTCTCTAATAATGCATTAATCATATCAGATAATGTTCTATTTTTTAGTTCAGCAATTCCGTTAGATTGTGGAGAATACGGCGACGTCACCTCATGAACTATGCCAGAATCCTGACACACTTGTTCGAACAGGTTGGACGTATATTCACCACCTCTATCAGATCTCAACCTCTTAAGTTTCTTTTCAGTTTGTGTCTCTGCTTCATTCTTAAAGATAAGAAACTTAGATAACGCTTCATCTTTACTTTTCAAAAGATAAACATAGCAATACTTTGAACTATCATCAATGAAAGTGATAAAATATTTCTTTTTATCCTTAGTTAACATGTCATTGAATTCACAAGTATCAGTGTGTACTAAATCTAAAATACTAGTATTTCTAGTTACAGAATGAAACAGTCTTTTCGGTTGTTTAGCTTGTACACACACTTGACATTTTTTATTTTCAATAGCATACTTAGGAATCATATTTAAATTCATCATTCTTTTCAAACATTGATAATTCACATGTCCTAAACGTTTATGCCAAACATCACCAGATTCAATGGAATAAACAACAGGAGAAGACACATCTTTAACAGAAATAACATTGCGATTATAAAAAGCAGGTTCAACATGAATTAAAAAAGCACCACAAGACAAGTACCCCTTGCCAATAAAAGTACCAGAAAGAGTAATCACAACTTTGTTACATTTAAATGTTACTTCATAACCCTCAACTACCAGACACGGACCACTAATAATATTGCGACGAACAACAGGCACATGATGCGTCCTGTGTAGTGAAAGAACTCGTCCTGAAGGTAACTTCAAGTCGATACGTCCAATTCCAAGCACCTTTGCAACATTCCCATTGGCCATCGCCACAGATCTACGATCAACAAGCTGGTAAGAGACAAACATGGACTTGTCAGCACATACATGCACATTAGCCCCAGTGTCAACCAGCCACTCACGTGGTTCATAAATGGAAAGAACTTGAGGATTAACAGAAACAAACTTACTGTTGGTCTCATCCACCTCAGTCAATACATTGACCTGTGGAGTCGATTCAGTGGTACCTTGTTGGCGTTTGGCTTTCTTGGATGGACAACCCTTAGCCTAGTGCCCAACCTGTCCACAATTCCAACATGGTTTGTTTGTTGGCCTTTTCTGGATTTTGACCTTGGGTTTAGTCTTATTAATAGGTTGTGGTTTTCCTTTAAAATGTGACTTAGATGAGGATCCAATTAATATGTTTGCCTTTGGTTGAAACTCTACAGGCATTACTGGTTTTTCACCCCGATGTTCCTCCTCGATTGCAATAGCAACCATGAGGTCATCCATAGTTAGTTTTCCTCTCCTATGCTTTAGAGACATCCCGAAGTCCTCCCAGGATCGAGGAAACTTCTCAATAATTGACATTACCAGAAACTTCTCAGGAAGCTTCATGTCAGCCTCTTTTAAGCCATGGATTAGAATCATAAACTGATGAGCATGTTCAGTAACTGACTTGCTTTCCATCATTTGAAACTTAAGGAATTTTCCAACATAATACTTTTCATGACCTAAGTCCTCAGTATTATATTTTTTATCCAACTCATCCCATAAATCCTTTGCAGTCACAGAAGCAGAGGAAGACGAACTATAAACATCGAATAGCACGTTGGACAGAGCCAACAGAATGCAACCTCGACATAATTTGTCCTTCTCTAGCCACAGTTCTTGTGCTGCTTTGATTTTGGGATCTTCAGTTTTAGAAGTGGGAAAGCCTTTTCAATTACATCAACTAATCCAATAGTGGTCAACCAGATCTTCATACGTTGTTGCCAACGTTTGAAATTCTGCCCGGAAATTTTTTCCGGCATGCCTGACATGTCCACTTTTGGCGCAAACGAATTATTAGACGACATAATTAACAATATTTTCTCTGAGATTGTTGTTACAATTACAAATATGAATATGTAATACAATGGGTTACATATGTCGAATAAATATTCCATAAGGATCCAGATAAAGCCAACATACAAAAACATGTAAAGGAAAACAAGAAACGCAGGAACAATGATCAGAAAGGACCTCAAAGACCGAGCCGTCGGAAGGCGACTTGCCTCAGAGAAAATATCGGCCCACATACCAGTGTGTTTGATGGTCTGCCGGTTTTCTCCCAGGATAGAACGGTCTCACCGTCGATCGGGCGCACACCAGAGTCGACAGACCACGAAAGCAGCGCGGAACCTCGCAAAACTCGGGCGTTGAACAACTCTGGATTCGGAGATAGGACCGGAAATGGACAGTTTTCGTAGAGAGATGATGGGAAATAAATCGTGTATATTCAGGAGGAAACCGTCATGATATATATATATATATATATATATATATATATGTATTTATTCTTGTAACCGTCAAGGACTTAATTACAAAAACAATTATCTTGAGGTCCAAAAATAAATACACCCATCACCCTGAGGCTGAAGCCTCTAATTTCCCCCAAATCGCCCGCTGCCACGCCACGTCACGTCACGTCACGCCACGCCCCGCCCCGGACCGGGACGGGACGGGCGTGCGCGCGCGTGTGTGGAGAATTCTCTCCTCCTCTCTTTCCACCTACAAAGTGACAAGTGAATAGTATGTTTATCAACATCATTCAACTTGCTAGCTTCACCAATGTGGGACTTAAAGTGAGGTGAGCACATGACACATGAGACAATAGTTCTCATCTTCATCTCAACATTGGATTTCTTCAATTGAGCTATTCATGGGCCTAGCCCAAACTCAATAATCCAACAAACTCATGCTTCAAATTAAAGTATCCAGATCTGACAAAGTTGTGCTACTTAATTTACTTCAAATAAAAAATCAATTTGATGTTAGGGGTGTATTTTCTAGAGTACTGGTTGGTGTAGAATGAGTTAAATTGAAAATTTCTCAATCACTTTTGTATGATTTCTGAAACACAACCATGAATTCTCATGATCCCAACCCCTTAATGGTTGTAGTTGGCTATGTAAAAATACAATTTTAATTGAGATTATTAGAAACTTAAGGGCTGAACCACAAATACCTCACATATATATATATATATATATATATATATATATATATATATATATATATATATATATATATCATATATCTCCCCGCCAACAATTCAAAATTCAAACACATTCCCTTCCTACCCCTTCCACCTAGACCTGGGAGTTAGGCCGGGCCTAACGTCGGCCAAACGGGTAGGGCCCAAGGCCTAACCCGTTAAGAGACACGGGCCCGTGCATTGTAGTGTCGGCCCTGGTATGACCAATTTAAAATTTTAAAAATACCCTAAAAAATCTTAGAAAATACCTAAAATACCTCAAAAAATATACTAAAATACCAAATATAAATAAGTAAACCGAAAAACAACCGACGAGCCACCGGGCTAGGAGTGACAACGATTCAGATGAAAGGTTCTCGCAATGGAAGTTTTGTACCAAGGGTCGAGGGCAAAGTTGCTTCTTACTCTCGATCTTCTGTAGTGAGCTTAACGCCCTCAGCTAATTCAATTGTTTCAGCTCGAGTGATGGTGCTTGCAGATGGTGTTAGCAGAGCTCTTGGGTAAGAAGTAAGGGAGGAATTTTTCATATCTGAGATTCCCACTATAGCAAGGCTATGAGAGAGAAGGGGTATTCCCGGTCAAAACATTTATTCTATCAGTCGGTCTGGTACCCAGGTTTACTCCCACCTCCTCCTCCCACCTTCCTCTTCTCCTGACATCTTTCTCTGACCTCCTCCTCTGGTGTCCTCCTCCTGCCTCCTCTTGTGGCATCCTCCTCGTGGTCCTCCCACCACTCCTCCGACATTCTTCTCTGACCTCCTCCTACCTTCCTCCTCCTCCTCCAGTCTCTTCATTTTTGTCGTCCTCCTCTTACCTTCTCCTACGACGTTCTCCAACCTTTGTCCTCTTTTGTCCTCCCCCTCCTCTTCCTTCAACCTCTGACTTCCTCATTTTACTTTGGATATGTCTGGTATTTGTAGGTGATACATATCTATGTTTGCCCCTTTGGTGTTATTTGTGGTGAATATTGTGTTTGTGTTAGGGTTATTTTTTGAGTTTTTTTCTTATTGGTTGTGTATTGCATAATCGAGTTTAGGTTTATTGTGGTTGTTGTTCGTTGAATATATCTGTCATTTTGGCTGATTTTCGTTGGATATATTTGTTCTTTAGGTTTATGTGATGTTTTTTGATAGTGTTAGATTTAATTTTTTGTGTGGTGTGGTTTGGAAGATCCCTTTTTATGATAGGGTGTGTTTGGTTGGTTGTTTCTCGGTCATACGTTTTCTTGAACATGGATATCTCGGAAAACGTGGGTTTGTTTGTTTTGTTTATTTGTTTCTCGGTCATATGTTTGTTTGTTTTGACATAACTATTTACGTATGAATATGTGGTTTAAAGATTTTTTTTCATGTGGGAGTTTTATTTGATTCAGTTGATCAATCTATCTTTCTATTTTGTGGTAGTCATGGGATATATTTGTTGTTTTTTTCGACATCTTAGTTTATTTGGTTTGAAAAAAGTTATTTAGAGGAGACTGATCCTTAACTTTGTTGTAGTGTATATTTGATTTAAGGTCACGGAGGAGAAGACCAACACTAATGTTGTTGTTTGGAATGCCCAGGAGGAACAGAGGAAGTCGAAAAGATTCTAGTATTTTTTAGATTTTTTAGATGTGGAATGTTTGATATGTATTCTTTTATTTCTTTTTAACTAATTTTCTTAGACATATCTAAATCATGCAACCTAAACAATCTTAGACATATGTATACCTTGAATCCAAAAAATCGTAAACCTTAACACCCTAAACCCTAACACTCTAAATTATAAGTATGATACCCAAATATATCTAAACTCTAAACCCTAAACCCTAAACCAATCACCCAAGACATATCTACATCCTGAAACCCGAAAACCCTAAACCATAACAATAACACCCTAAACCCTTACACAATAAACCCTAAAATCCTAAACACTAAATTTAAACCAAGACATATCTAAACCTCAAAACCTTAAATGTTAACACTCTAAATTGTAAGTATGGACCCAAACTTATCTAAACCCTAAAACCTAAAGTGTAATCTCTAACACCTTAAACTTTAAAACCTGAAACGATATATATCAGTGTAGACATATCCAAAGCTTAAACCTTAAACCCTAAATCTGAACACTTAGGAGAAAACAAAAAATCTAAATATAGACATATCTAAACCTTAAACGTTATACCCATACACCCAAAATTCTTAAAGCCATAACACTATCACTCTAAACATAAGTTTGGACCTAGACATATCTAAACCTTAAACATTAACACACCAAAACTATAAATCCCAAAAACCCTAAATATGAACCTAGACATATGTAAACCCTAAACCCTAGTTGTGCATCCTAAACCCTAAATCTGAACACAAACACATCTAAACCCTAAAACCCTGCACTCTAAACCATGAACCGTAATATCTTTTGGACATATCCTATTTTGCCAATATGTATGTTATTGTGGGCATCAGAAAAGAAGTGCAAAATGATATATCTAGTATCGGAAACACGAAACCCTAAACCCAAAATCCTAAAACTCTAAACCCCAAACCTTAAAACCATAAACCCTAAATCCTTAAAATTAAGAAAACTGAAAATGTTTTGGTAATACATATTGTAACCCAAATATAAAGGTGACCCTACCTAAAATCACAAATGTTGTTATTAGTCATATCCAACATATGTGACCCAATATAAATCAAAGCTTTAGAAACAGAAATAAGTTTGATCCTTGATAATATTGTAACCCAAATGTAAAGGTGATCCTGCCAAAAATGCTATAGGTTGTCATAGGTTATGTAGCCCAAATAACAGAAGTGAGCCGATATAAAATCACAACCTTAGAAACAGATAGATTTTATCTTTCTATAACTCAAATATAATGGTGATCCTACCTAAAATCCTAAAGTCTATCATAGGTTATGTAGCCCAAAATAACATGTACAAGTGACTTGGTATAAAATTAGTGCTTCAATGATAGAGAATTTTAAGCTATTCATACCGTATGAGTAACCTTACTTAAAATGGTAAAGTTTGTCCTTGGTTCTAAAACCAAGTAATATAAGTGACCTGATATAAAATCAAAAACTCCAGAAATAGAAAAAGAATGGATCATTCATAAAGTAAACCAAATTAATGCTAGAACATTTAATGCAAACACAAGTGATGATGTGTGAACCAGCTAGCACAAAAATGCACAAGATATGTCCCACAAAAATTAACGAACCTAATCAATTCAAACCAAATATATATAACAAAAAAATATGGAGTGAGTAAAAAAATAAAATCTAGTTTCGTTGGACATTTCCCACCAAAACACGTCCATCATAATGTCTAAGTCACCGAGCTTGCCATTTAATGCTGCATTAATGCAAACATGTCCATTAAAATAATGCTTTTTCCAGGAAAGAGACAGTGGTTGGTTGGTTTGATTCCAGAAAGAGTAAGGGTCGAAAAAACAAGGAATGATTGTTCTTTTGACAAATACAGTAGCCACACTGAGATAGGAAAGGGTGATTTTGTGGTTTATAAGAGTTGGAGGGGATTTCGTGAAAAAGATCATGTTGGACACGTGCTTGTGAGTGGTTGACGGCACGTGGGTGGGAGTAGTTGGTCCGAGATCGTGTCCTTTTTGAGTCTGCGTTTCTTTGTTTCTTCTCAAGCCGTTTTAGCCTCTACTGGTGATGCTAAAAACTTGTTTGTTTTGTTGTTGATGGGAATGATATGCCTTGTAAGCCCATAATTGGGACAAACTCAGGTGTATTTTTGGCATATTTCTTGTGGTCCATTCTAAGAATTATCTAATTTAATCGTACCTACCAACTTTCAAAAACACTTTCTTTGGTATAAGATCATTGTCGTTATCGTCTCTATCGATTTTTCTTAATGACGCAGTGTACATAACATTATAGTCAATGGTATAGCATGAATGTGTCATATGATATGCTACTAATCAGAAGCCTCAATGTCCTTAACTTAATTATCTTTTCTTAGAGATGGATGCACATCTTAGTTTCTCTTTTAATTATTGTATTTGGTTAAACTTATGTGGTATCATGATGAGGTGACTTACGTTAATCAAATGGAGGAAGATCGCCAAGGGAAAGAAGAATTATGGGAGTTTTAGAAGGATATGGTTGTAGTGTGTAGCTAAAACACTTCAAAAAAGATCATTTGTAGAATGAAGTGTTCCTTGTGACTTTTTTGTAGTCCAGAAGGACTTCATGTATAAGTAACTTGAGTGAGTTCAATGTAAGAGACTAATACTCACGTGAATTGAACTTCATGTTGTCAGTTTACTATGACTTGACCTTAACAAAGACTTCACCCCATATTTCTACTACTTGGGTATTTGTTTCATATATTTCAGGGTTTAGGTAATAAAGAAGCGAAAATGACCTAAATGCAAGAAGAAATGACTGATTTGGAAGCCTTCTGGACATGCTTATAAATGACCGAATTGCAAGTCATGAAGGACCTAGGTGAAAACCCGTAGAGACTTGATCATAAAGAAAATATGTTGGTTGCAAAAGTCCATAATCTCATGAACCTGAGGAGTAATTCAACAATTAAGACTAAACCGGCTCGAACCAACAGCTCAGGGCGCACCCCACGTGTTCAATATGTTAACTTAAGTCTGTGCCAAAATTTGGAGTCGATCGGGCATAAATGATCCACCACTAGTGGATTAAAATCCGTTATTGGCAGATCCGATTGAAGTTTTGGCACTCAAATTTCTCCAGTGTGTCAGGTTATCAGGTTAGAGCACTCTACAATATCCAAATCTGATTTATAGTCATCCGATTACGTCCAGATTAATCTAGATCATCTAATCTTCTATAAATACACTTGAAAATCCATCTTCTTCTTTTCTTGTTCTTCTTCCTTTCTCTCCTCGTTAGGTTAGCTTTACTTCTTGTTTAGTAGAGTAGTAGAGGAGAGGAGAATAACACTTGCAATCTTTCTTTTTTCATTAATCAAATTTGTTGTTGTTTACTTCTTGTTTTAATCTAGTACTCTTTACTTGTTATTTTATATTGTTGTTTCCTTTGTTAACATGTTCATTAATGAGTAACCCATCCTCATTGGGGGGTGGAGAATGTTGTCAGATTTGTGTGTGTTTAATCTTAATCTTGGAGCTTCAAATGATTTCTATGACCATTTTGATGAGTTTTTCACTCTTGCCTTTCATGTGTTAATATTCCTAATGGATGCTTAGCACATGTTTTGGCTAGTGGGTCCACTTTATGGGGACTGATGATGTGAGGATAAGATTGGAGTGGATAAAGTGATAATATTGACATTAATTATCTTGTAGTTATCTTTAGGCTTATCTTAAGTAGTGTTTTGCATGTTTTAATGATGATAATAAATCTTAATCCATGTAGAAACACACTTGTGGTTTTGTCTTTATAGATTTATATGGTATGCATGTCATTAGGGCTTAATTATACACACACATGCATCACACGTCTACACTTTTACATGCATTCTCCACATTCTACGAGACTAGTTATATTAGGTTAATTTCAGCAACTCGCATCACATTAGTTAGTTAATTTCAATACACTCAACTTTCATTCTCTTCCCCCACTAGAGTATGGTCGTCGTCGACCTCTAATCACTCCTCGTGGACACGATCCGTACTTACCACCACTCCAACGTGGTCGTGAACTTGCGGTTTTGAACTTAATTTCCCAACAACTCCAAAAAGATATGAAAAAAGTACAATTAATTAGCACTCGTATTTGTCTACAAACTTGGTTTGAAAGATCATATCTTTGTACAAGATCTAGAAAACTTATATATCTACAAGCGTAGCCACATTTAAAAGTTCAAACCGAGAAAATCCTATTATGTCCCGGTCTATCTCTTCTAGTTATATGATCTATATCGATAGACCAAGAATTTAAGTCTCCTTCTTTGGATGCTTCACCTTCTTCTAACCCATTTTCTTGTTGGACTTCGTTTATCCCTTCTGGTGCCACTCTCGTCTCCTCGCCTATTTTGTTCTTGATCATG
This sequence comes from Triglochin maritima, assembly GCA_963682175.1. Lineage (NCBI taxonomy): Eukaryota > Viridiplantae > Streptophyta > Magnoliopsida > Alismatales > Juncaginaceae > Triglochin > Triglochin maritima. Next base: position 35,953,688 of record OY821781.1, on the reverse strand, counting down.
ATGATCAGGAACAAGAAGAAGGCGATTGTTGACGTAACGCCAGAGATGACGAAAAGTATCCAAAAGCTATCGATATCAAGATTGTTGTTATCCTTGGTTGGATCAATTCTTGGGCAACTAAAGAGATCCACCTTGAACACCTTGGAAGTTACCGATTTGAGCGTTCCGTCTTCTACGAGGCTTAGTATTGCGGTTGACATGTCGGAAGTGAACGGAGAACCCTTCTTGAAGGCCTAGATTGAATACAAAATATATACTATAATTATGATCTGAGTCTAATTCAATCTTAGTTTAAACGACTATGCTAAACTAATTTTAATGAGACCATTTCAGTTTTCATTATATATCCACCCCTCTTCTAAAATTAACCATTGGTCTAGATTTTACGTTCAAGACCTACACAGTTAAATCAATTAGAATGTGATCTCTATCCTGGGTTATTCTAAAGTAAGGAATTGATCAGTTGGGTAGTTATTAATTTGTTATATATGTAACTCATCATTAATTTGATAGAGAATAAATGAAGCTCTCTAGCTAATTCTGTAAAACAAAAAAGTATATTAACTTAAGACTTACAAAGCCAAGACCAGCGAATCTATAACTTTCGCCTGTGGTGGTGTATTCATCCCCATAGTTGGAGAGGAAAAACCGAAGGTAAGGAAGCTCGAGGTAAGCGGCCGTGATGTTTCCACTCTTGAAGGCTTGTGGATATTTGGTTTCCAAGTTTATGGTGTGGATGGTGTTTTTCTTTATGTTAAGAACGTTTTTAAGGTAATCGAGGACGAAGGAATCGCCATCGCAACCAATTTGCTCAATGGTTCCTGTGCTCTTCTCTGGTTGCAATTTTTGAACGGTTAGGATTGAGCTTAGACTCGCAGTGTAGCTTTGAGTTAATACTAAGGCAGTGAAAAGCCACACTAGGATCGCCACTTTCGAGAAGTTGTTGTAAAGCTTCCCTGAGAAAATAAGAAGGTTAAACAATTTGTGTTAGTGTAATTAATGACAGTAGTTATCTAGATATATATATAGTTATCTAGTTATCTAGATATATATAGTCCTATGTTCGCTCCAGAGGAAAAAATGGTTGAAGTTGTATGTAAGGACATAATTAATTAAATCTACTACTACCTACAACTTCTTTCAACTTAACACAATTGAAATACTCATTTTTAGTGACTTATTAGAATGTTATTGTAAGCTAGAGGATTCATGGGTAAATTCACCATAGCAAACTATACGTGCGCTTGAATGATGCATTTGTACATTTATGTTATTTCTTAATGACTTGTTTTTATTCCTCTACATTTTTATGGCTTTTGGGCTTCGTATGGAGCATAATAAGTATTATTCCGATGGTGGTAATTGTGGAGTATTTTACTATAAAATGTGAATTGGAAATTACGTATAAAAAACAAAGAAAACTCGTGCAAATCCTAGAGCTATAAATCTTGTTATTCTGAAGATATATATTTTTACCTTGTGAGAAAAAGAATGTGAGATAAGCAAACCAAATTCCGTTGCCGATTTGCTTCCATTTCTTCCCTTCATATTTTTTTGAATTAGCACTGCTCTCCAAGAACCACACAACAATGCCAGTGTAGAACGATGCTACGACGATAGTTAGCCAAAGCCTCCAAGAAAATGGCTTTGTGAACATCCACGCCCTCAGAGCAGTTTTCAGAGGCACCAACTTTGATAATCCGGAGTCCATATATGGTTCTGTAAAATCGACATGCTTCGATCGATATCCTAGTATTGTAATGTCTCCGACGGCCGCATAAATAGTCTGGAGGGTAATTTAAATATATATAAGAGTTCTAATTCGAAGGTGGGATTGGTTGCATTTATTCTATATTGAAAGGTGTAAATGCAAGACAACCCAAAGCAAACGTGCAACTAAATCTCAGGATGCGATTCTCATTCCTACGAAATTAACCTCCAAAATTGATTATTAGTGCTTCAGTTTGCTAACTATATATCATATATCATAGTAAAGGCGACAATGTTTAAGATCTAATTAACGTGGGGCAACATATATAAGTGTATGTACGTTTGAAGATTGATTCAAATTTTAAAACATCAAGACTATCAATTAATTATAATTAAATATTTAATTTATGTGGTATTAAACACTCCCCCTCTCTTATAAGCTCGATCACTTCCAAAATAACAATGCTATAACACTGAATACGAAAAATAATGCATAATTACCTTGTTGGTGTAAACTGACTCCACCATGCTATCATAGGTTCCATCATAAGGGTGATATCTCACTTTGAGTTGATAAGGCATCCTCGCGAGCGCAAGCTCGAAAACATCGATACTGTATCCACTAACTCTCTCAAGTTTCCCATTACTATCATACTCAATTTTCACAAATTCATCGAACACCGTCCTTGCCGGCACCACCACATCCAAAACTCCCCACCCTCCGGGCAGCCAAAGTGGCCCTCCCGGCCAATACACAGCTCCAAACACCTCTGAAGCATTACTATAACCTAAGGTCTTGTTTTTATAGTCACTGTGGAATCCAACACCTTGAGACCAAAAGCCCATGTTTCTAATACCACTTCCAACCACATTACTAATCCCAAACACAATGTCTTGTGTTGACAACATCCCATTGGTTAGGCTAATGGTCCCACTTAGACCATGAAAGTTTGTGTTAGATTTTGTCATGTCTTTTGTGGTTTGTGCAATTGAGATTGCATGGATGGCATCATAGACACGTAATACATGGATGGTTGGCTCAAAGTTTGAGTGTTGCCCACCATAATAAGTTCTAAATTTTTGTTTGAACTTCTGAAGGAAGGTCTTGTAAGATGGGTTTGATTGGTTGACTTGGTTTGAAATGTCAACAACTCCTTGCATGTGGTTTTGAGTGTTGATTATGTTATTGTTGGTGGTGATCCAAACATAGCCTTGGGACGTCATTCCTAGTGATTGGGCTTGTTGGAAAAGAGTTGTGGTGAAGGATGGGGAAGATTGGAGCACTATGAAAACTTGACAAAGATTATCTTTCTTGATGCTGTTTAAAGTTTCATATATGGTTGTTTTTGGGTCTAACAGGAAGTTGAAGGGTGGGATAGATGTGGTCCGTTGGATGTCAGATCCAACGGCTCGTAAAGCTTTGGATAAGATAGCGATGCTTTCAGTAAATATTGTACCTACAAGAAAGAAATATAATATTATTATACATTTAGCAGCAATTAAAATGATAAATTGTTCTTATACCATGATAAAATATACTAACTACAACATTTGCAATCAATGTTTACTTCAATTTGGAAGATATCCAAGGTCTTCCCAAATATAGAGGAAGGCAATGGAAGAAGCGAGATTGGGGTCAGAGACTTTGTTGTTTTGTTGTTGTTCTAAGTCAACAGAAGAAGCCAAATAAATAGAGTGACTTTTTTGTTCAAATTTCGGTCAATAACGTAAGTAAAATACCTAAACCATCATCCTCATAGATGACATTAACCCTCCTCCAGTTATAACTTCCGACGACATCCACGATGCATGAAACTCGAGAGGAGAATTCTCCAGAGAACTGAAGAAGCCATGGTCGTGTGAGGGTTGAGGATGATGAGCTGGGAAAGGTAACAACAATAGGATTTTGCACCCCGTCCTTCATTTGAGAGATTATGTTTTCCTCCGACCATGTTCCGGTACCAACAAGGACAACATCGGCTTTCCATTCGCTAGTTGTTAGATCTTGAACTGCATGAAATGATAACCCAAACAAAAGTTAATTATTGATTGGTCATGGAAATCATGAATCAGTAATATCAACGTTAAAGTCATTAATCTCAAACTACTTGTAGCAACAACATCTTACACTAGGAAACTTTTCCAACTATATATTACAAACATTATGTTTTTCAAATGTAATGGTGAATTTTTTTTATTTAACCTATAATACAAACAAATGTTGTTACAATCTATTTCATTTATAACACTACTTTGTGCACATGGAAAGTGAAATATACGAGTGTTTAAGAATGACATAGTTTGTCTTTGAAGGACACACACATTTAGAAAAAACCTTTAGCATGCAATGGATAAATTCCACAATTTAGTAACATAATTAACATCAAACATGTTAAAATGGGTCAAAAAAATCCTTGTTTATATAATTGTGTAATCTGCAATATGTTTTCAAATCATACTGAAATATAGAAATCAAATACCTGTGGTTGGAGCTGCAAGAGAGGAGTTCCTCGTGTTGAGAAACAAAGGTGTGTTAGTAGAATTGAAATCTTCTACTCCAATTTCCATGGCAACCCTTTCCTCCCTTCCAACTCTAGAACTTGGGTTGATGAGGCCACCTATGTTAACACCCACCACTTTGGTTGTGGTGAGGAGAAGAGTGAGGGAACAACACAAGAGAAATATTGCAACAAACTTCTCAAGCATTTTGGAGAGTTTGCTTTCTTTCTTGTTACTTTGGAAGATGACTTGATAGTTAGGGCATGTCTATATATAAGATCGATATTTGCTAGTGATATACTTTTCCCCCCAACGAAATAGCAACGAAATTGCAACTTTGCTTGTGAACGATCAAAATGGCTGACCTTAATTAATTTCCTTTAGAAGTCAACACAAATTATTGTGCATTTTTTTATGAGTATTTGTTGGAGATATTAGCTGTAAGGGGTGGTAACGGATCGGTTCATGTTTGGGTATTAGGAGAACCAGATATGGATCCATATTCTACATGGATACCCAGAACCAAACCAGAACTGGATCCGTTGAAACCGGATTTGCCATAGAACTTGTTCTTTTCAATGAGTTTTGTAATGATTCAACTCTATTACTCATGGTGAGCTTATATAGTTTGGAAGGAGAGGTGAAACTTCAGTTTATCCAATGTGGGACTAATGTTCCCACGCTTTAATCCCGTTGATAAAGTAATATATATTTACTAAAACATTAATCAACAACTCACAAGAGTAGGTTGAGTGATAATGTTCATATGTATATATGCTACATTGCGTCACAAGTTTGAATCCTACTACGGATGGGGTTTTTTAGAATAGGTTCTAATACGCCGGTTAATCTTCAGATGAAACTTCAGATGTTGATATTACCTAATGAAAATGTTTTTTTGTAGTAAAATAAATGATAGAGAAAGACAAGTGATGCAGAGAAAAATGAGTGTAAGTTTGGTCAAGGCCGACCAAACAATATTAGATTAAAAAAGGTTATCAATCTTACAGCTAACCAATCATTCTGTTAGCTTTTAAAGGTTGATTTTAACATAACTTTTGTTGTAATCAAACTAGAAATATTCAACCCTTCGGCTAAGATTAAGAACTGGGTTTTTATTTCATTAACTTGCACGAGAAGAAATGTGTCTAAGCTCTAGCTATATATATAATATATATGTGGTCCTATACTTATTTTTTAATATTAATCAGAGATTAACAACAATCTTTAAATGGTAAATCCCATATAAAAGTCAAAGACTCACGCGTGGGCGCGGGCTATCTGTGCGTTTACAAAGTAAAGTACAGAAATTTAAAATATATCTTGAGAGATCATTATTGAAATATCATAATCAGTGAGCTACAGAAAATTTAAGAATATCTTGGCATGTCATTCCTTAAATGTCATAACTTACTCTTATTTTGTTAAGCTTCTAAGGTACACAAACAAGATTATACTAAGGAGTTTGTGCACTTGGAAACAGAGGGAAAAGAAAATAGTTTCCCTTTGACAAAAAAAATTTCTGGTATTTCTGATAGTCTTACAAAAAGAAAATATTTTCATTTGGTTTTTCTATACCATCAAGAATGTACTGAAAATATTTTCTTTCAGTTTCTCATATCCCCACAGGAAACCAACGGAAAGTATAACAAAGTTGTAAAAAATATACATGTCTATCAAACTTATTTACTATTTATTTTTATTACATAAAAATTTAACTACAAAAATATTAAAATCATTTTAAAAATTAAACAATATAATTATCTTAAAAAAATAATGACAATATGTTACAAAATTATACCATAAAACTAGATAATAAAGATTAACCACGCTTCATATCATCTTGTTAAAATAAAATTCTAAAATAAAATATTATTCAAATTTTAATTTAGTGTATTGTTTAAAAGTGTATGACTGCAATAATCTTATTGATTAATTTGATATTCAACAAGGTATATGTATATAATATATAATTCACACATCTCTTTTGAGTTAAATTAAACTAAAATATGCAATGCTTATTTAAATTTTAACGTAAAACATATTCTTCGTAATAAAATTATACATTTACATATACAAATATTTACAAATAATATCAATTTTCGTAAATGATAGTTAATTATTTCAGCTTTTAGTTTTCTAGTGGTTTTGAGTGGCTTGCACAAACAACAAAATCTTGGTAAAAAAACTGATTTCTTTGGTTTCTATTTTCTATTGGTTCCCTTGGACCACATAATCTATTTTCCGGTAGTTTCCTATGCACAAACACCCAAGAATTAGAGTAAATTTCCACTCGATTCATATTCAACGTCACTCCTCTGGTCTCCAAGAAAATTAAGTTTCTATCTCTTTTTTGCTTCGAAGTTTGATGTCATTATAAAATTTGATATTCACGAAATGAAGTTCAATTTGTAATAACGCAAAGACTTGATTCTGTCTTGGTGAAGATATGTATAATTATTATTATTGAGTTGATCTGGAATTTCAACTTAAAGAAGTTATGAGTAAATTAAACTAAAAGATAGCTTGCATTAAAACAGAATGATGTATTTTTTCCATGCATGAGGTATTGTGAAAATGCATGAATGTGTCAATTCAATGCATGTGGTCTTGTGAAAATACATGATGTGTTTCTCAACAACTAATTAAGTATTTATTTATTATAACTTTATGAAAAAAAAATTGCATTTTCTCCGATTCCGCAAGAAATGACTCTACAAAAACGTAGAGCTGGGTAACGGGTCAGGCCGGGCCGAGCCTGGTCGTTTCAAGGAGGTCGGGCCCGGCCTGTAAATATTTCTTAATAATCTCGCGAACAAACAGGTTGGCCTCCCCTAGCCCGCCCATTTAGCTAAACAAGGCCTGACCCGTTTTTTTTCTCCAGGCCCGACGGTACACGGGCCGACCCGGCCCGGTACCCACCTACAAAAACCACTATCCTGTTTCCTATGATCAGTAGTGATGATATTTTAAATTGCTTTCAAAATATGAATATTTACGTGGGAAATACTTTTTTGACTTAGAAACTTTATATTTTATCAATTTTCAAGTACTAATGTTTAACATATTACCTTTTCTTTATTATTTGTTGTTGTTAGGATCTTGGGTGGTTTAGACTAGATGCGGAAGCGATGAGAACTGATGCATTGCATACATTGCATCATGTGTCTTTCATTTAGATTAATTTTATATCAATAAATGCTACTAAGGTATGTGTTTAATCCTATTTACAGAATACAGGGACCTGAATGCAAATTACCCACATTCCGAGCATAAACGCGTGCAAAAGACTCATTTCTATCATAAAGACCAAGCTCAAGATTATCGGGTTTCAAATGGAAATGCATCCAAGCATAAAACCATTCAATACCTAATTACAAAAAGGACAAGGACTTAAGCACAAAAGTAGTCGGGGACTTAATTGCAAAAAGCCAAGGACCTAATTGCATTTAAAGCACCAAAATATTATCTTGGAGAAATTATAAAGAAAAATCAATTTGGATCTCCAAATATATGAAGGAATTATTTCGGAGCTCAAAAGAAAGGAAAGAAATCATCCAGACGCGCAAAGGAGGATTAAATCATACCATAAACACACAGCAAAAATCCGGACCTGATCAGAGCATGATTTGCGGCGATTCCGCCGCACAATACACATACCACGCGGCGATTCCCCCGCCCCATAGTCGATCTGTGTGTCCAAATTTTGTCTAGTCGTGTCTGGACACGTGTACTTTCTTATTTTATACTTAAGTTCCTTGTATCAACTATAAATAGCCCCGAGAACGATGTTATAAGGGTCCTAGACCTAGTCCTTGGTTGTTGTTTTTATTTTTAGTCTTTAGTTTAGTAATAAAATTTTATCTTTTATTTCTTGTTTTTAGTTTTCTTTTGTAACTCCTCTAGGACCCCTTCTCCCTCCATCTATGAGTTTCTAACTCTTTCCAAAGGGTGGAGGTGACGGATTTAGGGTGATGAGAAGAGAAGATGTTATTATTTTAATTTCGTATTAGTATGTTTTGATTACTTGAGTTTATGTTAAATCATTTATCATGTAATGCTTTATAACTAATATGATTTATTATAAGTTTCTGAATTCTCTAATCTAAACCCGATATCTAAACTTCCACCCAACGGAATTCATCATCTTTGTTCTTGTTTTATTTTTATTTGTTCATGTTTCTTGCTTTAGATAATTAAAACCAAAAATCTCAAAAACCAAATTTATTCTTCTCTCCTTCTTTCCCCCAATCGTAAATCACACAAATAACAAATCTCTCCCTCCTTGTGTTCGACCCGTATTTGCCACGTCTTCATTGACGTCGTGCACTTGCGGTATAAATTTAATTCCCATCAAGAACCCCGAAAAATGGCTTAGGTAATTCTACGAACACCTAGCATGCATTCAAACAAACCACAATAGCAAGCACAAAACAAAATCACAAGTAGACACGAGATTTTACATGGAAACCCAAAAGGAAAAACCACGGACGGCGAGGATGGAGGCTTCGCTATGAATGATCGAAGTACAAGAAGAAAGTCGGAGATGATTACAACGCACACCGGATTGGGGTTGAATGATCTTCAACATCAAAGTTCCTAATCAAAACACAAAGGAGTTTGGGTGGCTCTCTCTCTCTTTCTAATTTCCTCTCTCTACTCTTAAGACTCAGATATTTTGATTTACACAACTTTAGCTTTTATAGTGAAAAGATAAAATAAGATTAAGGAGATAAACATCACAAATCTGCACCGACAGCAACGGTCGACCGGACTGGAACATCGATCGACCATGTCACAACATTTTTGTTGACCGTTTGAGAAAACGGTTGCTCGTTGCCTTGTCTAGCTGTTGTTTTGCTGCTGTTCTAAAGGCAATCTCTAACAATATCCACCTTGCATTTAGAACCCATTCTTCAATCACCCCATTCATCATAATCTTCATGATCCTTTCCGTCCCTTCCTATTGCTCCACCTAATTGGAGCTCATCCCAACCAAGCTCAAACAATGTTTGAACTTGATGAGAGTAACCGGTTTTGTCAGTACGCCCGTCGGTTTATCTTCAGTGTCATTCTTCACCAACACCACGCTTCCTTCGAGTATCACCTCTCAGATGAAATGGTATCGAACATCTATGTGTTTGGTTCTCTCGTGATGCATTTGATCTTTACTCAAATGAATGGCACTCTGGCTGTCGCAATAGACATTGATCGTCTTTTGACCCGAGCATAATTCAGTGAACAATCTCTTGAGCCATAATGCTTCTTTAATGCCCCTGGCTGCAACCATGTACTCCACTTCCGTAGTAGACAAAGCTATAGTATGTTGCAAACTTGCCTTCCAACTGACTGCACTGTTTGCAATGGTGAAAACATAACCGGTCATGGATCTTCTTTTGTCACGGTCACCCGCATAATTGGCATCAACGTACCCTTTTAGAGCATCTTCTAACCTTCCAAACTCAAGACATAATCCGGTTGAACCTTTTTAGATACCTCAAGATCCACTTCACGACACGCCAATGTTCTTCTCCTGGATATCTACTAACCACACTGACAACTTGTGTTATATCCGTCCGTGTGCAAATCATGGCATACATTACACTGCCTACTACACTGGAGTAAGGAACTCGTGACATGTGAGTTATATCCTCTTTGGATTTAAGACAAAGGTCAGCTGAGAGCTTGAAGTGTTCGGCCAATGGTACCTTCTCAGACTTTGCATTTTCCATGCCAAAACGGAGTAAAACTTTCTCCACATATTTCTTCTTAGATAGAAAAAGACTTTTGTTCTTTCGATCTCTTCGGATCTCCATACTACGAATCTTCTTCGCGGCTCCAAGATCCTTCATTTCAAATTCATTTGACGGTAATTTATTTACTTCCAATATCTCAGCCTTGTCCTTTGCTGCAACTAGCATATCATCCACATAGAGTAGCAAGAAGATTGACGATCCATCTTCTAAACGCTTCAAGTATACACACACATCATACTTTGAGCGTAGAAACTCATGACCAACCATAAATGAATCAAACTTCTTATACCATAGTCGAGGAGATTGCTTCAGCGCATAAATAGATTTCATGAAAAGACATACATGTCTCTCCTTTCCATCCTCAACGAATCCTTCAGGTTGTGTCATGTAAATCCTCTCTTCAAGCTCACCATGTAGGAATGATATTTTTACATCAAGTTGTTCAAGCTCCAAATCGTGTATTGCTACCAAACTCAACAATACCTGATTGGAAGTGTGTTTAACGACCGGGGAGAAAATGTCATTGTAGTCAACTCCTTCAACTTGACTAAAACCCTTTGCCACTAACCGAGCTTTATATCTGTCATTTTCTTTCTTCTTGAACACCCATTTGCAGACAATAATTTTTGTTCGATTTGGAGGCTCAACAAGCTCCCAGGTTTTATTTTGTGAAGAGATTTCATCTCTTCATTCATGACCCCTAGCCATGATACTGAGTCTGGTGCCGAGATTGCATCTTTGTATCTACACGGCTCTCCTAACTCTCCAATATCATATGTTGCAGATAGAGAACAAGCAAGTGTAGACTCAAGATATTTTGGGGCCTTTTTATTTCTCTTCTTGGTCTATTTCTTGCAATACCTTGGACCTCAATGTCTTTTTGAGACTCCACCTCAACTTCATCTTCAAACTGAGTGACAACCACTTCAGATTGTTTTTCTTGGGACTCCACTGGGACTGGAGTCTTTCTCTCTACATCTGAAACATAAGGAATGGAAACAAATTCTTTTCTGGATGACAACATGGAAAGTTCATTGAAAATGACATCTTTTTGTATCATGAACTTGTAAGACTCAGGACACCACAGACGATAATATTTTACTCCCGGTTGGTAGTCTAAGAAGAAACACTTAACTGATCGTGCTTCAAGTTTTCCTTGATCAATCCTGGCATATGCATCACACCCAAAAATCTTCAGATTTGAGTAGTCGGGAGAGCTTCCTGACCACACCTCCTCAGGTATCTTGAAATCCAGAGTTGAATGTAGTGAGCGGTTAACAAGATAGCAAGCGGTTGAGACCGCTTCCGCACAAAAATCTTTGGACATCTTTGCATTCAAGAGCATACAACATGCTCTCTCCAAGAGTGTACGGTTCAGTCTCTCAGCTACCCCGTTCTATTGTGGTGTATATCGAACAGTGCGGTGTCGGGCTATGCCTTCTTCTTTACAAAATTCCTTGGGTTCCTCGGAGCAAAACTCCAACCCATTATTTGTCCTCAACCTCTTAATTTTCTTCTCTGTTTTCTTCACAATCATGGTCTTCCATTGTTTGAAGTGTTTGAATACTTCACTCTTCAACATCAACACATAAATCTAGGACTTCCTGGAGTAATCATCAGTGAATGTTAACATGTAATGTACTCCACCTTTCGATGGAACCTGAGAGGGTCCCCAGAGATCTGAATGGATATAATTCAATGTTCCTTTGGTGTTGTGAACTACCGTACCAAAACTGACACACTTCTGTTTCCCATGACACAATGTACACAGAAATCCAGTTTACCAGTTGCTTTACTCCCAAGGAGACCTCTCTTGCTCAACAGAGTCATTCCCTTCTCACTCATGTGTCCCAACCGCATATGCCATAACTATGAAATCTCTTCATCAGACATGGATGCTGCAGCTGCTAATGCTTCACCAACCACTGTTACTCCTTGAAGCATATACAAGCTTCCTTTCCCGATCTTCTTGCCCTTGAGCAAGACCAGTGCCCCTTCTTTTTGGTGATCATGTCACCCTCTCCACCAAAACTCGAACCTCTGCTAGTAAGAACACCTACGGATATTAGGTTCTTTTTAGTCTTTGCCACATGTCGCACATCTATCTGGATTTTAACCGTCCCATCATGGGTTTTAATACGGATGATCCCAATGCCTACAATTTCACACTAGTCCCCGTTTCCCATGACGACTACTCCGTTTGCACATGATCTGTATGTAACAAACCACTCACATAGTGACGTGATATGATGTGTGGAACCGGTATCCATAACCAAACCATCGTCCTTTTGAACCGAACTTGATGACATGAGCATATAACCATCAGACCCCTCTGATACACTTGCATTAGATTTTTCAGATTTCTGATTTGGGCTCTTATGTTTCTCTTTCTTCTGAAGGTGCCAACAATCCTCAATCAAGTGACCTGGTTTCTTGCAGAACTTACAAAACTTTCCCTTCTTGCCTGTTGATTTGGACCTACCCTTGTTTCTTGTCCCCTTATCATTTGATCGACCTCTCTCCACCAATGAATCACCCTTACCACTTGGGCCCGGAGTACCCTTCTCCATGTCACTCTTACTATTCAAAGCACTTTTCACATCGGATAAGGAAATTGTAATTCGGCTATACAAGATGGTTTCTCGGAATGAGCATAAGAGGAATTCAAGGAGCACAACAACAAAATGGCTTGATGTTCATCATCTACTTTAGCATTGATGTTTTCGAAATCAGCAATAATGGAATTGAAGTCATCTAGGTGTTGTTGTGGAGGTATACCTTTGAACATTCGAAATTGGAATAAACGTTGCTTAAGAACAATCCGGCTCATGATGAATTTGCTAGTGACGATCTCTTCAAGCTTTCCCCACAATTTTGTTGTGGTCTTCTCGTGCATCACCTCACGAAGAATCTCATTAGACAAAACAAAGGTGGATGGCAGTGAGAGCCTTCTCTTCTAGTTTTGCCTTCTTCTGAGACGTCATTGTCTCCCGGAAATTCCCCAGTGTCAAAGCATCAACAACATCATTTTGAACTAGCACCACCTTCATCTTGAGTTACCACATCGGGAAATTCATGTCTCGTGTGAGTTTGTCGACTCTCCATTGGGAACCCATCTTCGAATCCTCAGATTTCACCCAAACAAAGCTTTGATACCAGTTTGTTAGGATCTTGAGTGGTTTAGACTCGATGCGGAAGTGATGAGAACCCTGAAAAGTGGCTTAGGTAATTCTACGAACACCTAGCATGCATTCAAACAAACCACAATAGCAAGCACAAAACAAAATCACAAGTAGACACGAGATTTTATGTGGAAACCCAAAAGGAAAAACCACGGACGGCGAGGACGGAGGCTTCACTATGAATGATCAATGTACAAGGAGGAAGTTGGAGATGATTACAACGCACACCGGATTAGGGTTGAATGATCTCCCCCTTTTTGATGATGGCAACCGATATCTTAATACTTGAAAATTGTATATGTAAACTATGCATATAAATGCTCCCCCTATGGATGTGCATAGTTTTTGTTCAAATTTTATCAAGTTTTTCAAGTTACCCCCTTAATTATCTCTCCCCCTTTGACATCCATCAAAAATAATAATTATTTAAGACTTTAAGCATAGAATTTGGATGTCTTGTAATGAAGTTGCTCCCCCTAAATTTTGCACTTCATTACTCTAATAAAAGGTATATCATTTAAGCTCCCCCTATCAATAAGGCTAAATGGAAACAATGAGTATGATTAAAGTTAAGTTCATTTAAGTTTCAACTTAAGCCTTATTCTAACATCCATTTAAAATATTTAACATTTAAGATCAATGAATGTGGTAATTGATTTGCAATGAATAAGGTATATGATTTGCAATGAATTAAACTCTAAAGATATGACAATTAAGCATATAGACTCGATTAGAGCTAAATTTTCAGAAATTTCAAAGATAGAAATTTTATACCAAACTTGAATATTGATTAGCTCCAATCTTGACTTGGTGATGCAACCGAATTCGAATTTGACGCTTTGGCTCTTCCGGTCACCACCAATCTCCTCCTCAAGCTCCTACAAGTGTAGATTTTGGTACCCATTTTTGTTTGGGTCCATTCAATTTAGCTTTTGGCACCCAAATCCAAGTTGATTTAGGTACCTCTACACTTACTTTCTTTTTCATGGCATAATTTTGTTTAACAATTATTTGAACCGGAATGTTCTTTACATAATAGTTATTTTGTTTGCCATGAGTGAACTTATGCAATTTATGAGTTAACATTTCATTTTTAGCAATAAGTTCACTGTTGTTAGTCTTAAGAGATTCATTCAAGCAATTAAAATTTTGAATCATTGAAGCATGTTTTTTATTCATTTTATGCAAGTGAATCTCCAAGTTAACAACTTTATCGTTCATGCAATTCAAGTCATTTAGAATTTTCTTGCTTTCAAGATATGATTCATCTAGTTTCTTTAGCAAGTCAATTTTGTCATTATCAAGCATATGACTTTCAATTGCAATAGATGAGGTAGATTTATCATTTAAGCACTCGTTCTTCAAGCATGCATTTTCTAAAGTAAGAGCATCAATTTTAGCAAGCAAATCAACTTTATCATCTAACATAGATGCATTTTGACATTTAAGCTCATCTATTTGCTTGTTTGCTAATTTATTTGATTCATGAAGCTCTTTACATTTTTCTACCATTTTCAGAAATGCATTTTGTAGTTTATATGAATGTGATGATTTTCCACTTGAACTACAACTTGAAGAGTGACTAGAAGATACCTCATCTTCACTTTCTCCATCGGATGAGCTTGACGATGATGAAGATGTTGAGTGAATCTCCATTTTCTTTGCTCGAGCTACATCCTTTGGAGTGGTTGCTCCTTTCTCCCCGGTTGATGAATCTCCTTCACCAAAGTTCTTTTCTAATGTTTGCCATATAGAGTGAGCACTATCACATGAGCAAACAAGATTAAAATGTTCGTCTCCTAATGCACAAAATATGACATTCATAGCCTTAGCATTTAGGGATGCATTTTTCTCATCTTCTAAACTCCATTTACTAATATGATATCTAGGTGATTCATATGGAGTTTGAATCATAAACCACAAGTTTGCATTCATGGATTTAATAAATGAAGACATTTTAAATTTCCATGAGCTAAAGTTATTTCCATCAAAATATGGTGGTTTACATGATTCACTAGGTGTGGATGCATTAAGAGCCATGTTAATTTATCGATTAAGAACAAAATTAACGAACAAGGCTCTGATACCAAATGTAGGATCATGTGGGTTATGGGTTCACTAATCACTTTTTAATCTAATCACCTACTTGTTTAAGCAATCGATATGCGCAACGGAAATTTAAACAAAACAAGCAAGTGTAGGAATAATAATGCAAACCACACAAGAAGACACCGGATTTACAGAGGTTCGGCCGCGCCTACGTCCTCTCTTGCAAGCCCCTCTCGAATCCCCGTTCGACCTCCTCTTGCGTCTTCACTAACCACTCCCCGTTCCGGGCCGGGAGAGAACGCCTTTACACCACAAGCAACGCGAACAACCCTCGCTTGCTTGAAATCTTCCTCTCACAATCCGAGAGGGACACTTCGGGCTTTCACCGAAGTCCTTGCTTCCTTTTACAACAATTGAGAACTTGAGTGGAACAACACTCTCTAAACTTTGAGCACACTTGAAAGAGATTGGAAATATGATTAAGTGTGGAGATTTGAGGTTTGGAGTGTATGGAATTCTCTCTAAAGTTTGGGACAAGTTTGTAGTGGGAGAGTTGTGTTAAAATGTGTTTTACAACTCCTTATATAGGCATTAGAGAGAATAGAGCCGTTGGGATTGATTGGGTATGAGTTGAAGTGTGATTACACAAAACAGAAAAGACAGGACCCAATTCTGGCTGTAATCGGTCGACCGAATCGGGACGAACGGTCGACCGTTTGGCAGTTATGCACAAGATTCGGTCGACTGGTTAAGCAACGGTCGACCGCCCAACTCTACGACTTAAGAAAACTTAAGTCATCGGTCGAACACAAGAAAGGGTTCGTTCGACCGATTTCGACCAGGCACTTTGGGGGTGACAAACAAATGTGTGAACGGTCGACCGAAACAAGTTTGGCGGTCGACCGACTATGGACATGCACTTTGGGTTTGTCAAGAGATGGACAAACGGTCGACCAATCGTGGTCCTCGGTCGACCGATACATGAAATACATTTGGGGTATTTTTGGTTTAATACGAATACGACCGTTGGGTATATACGACCAAAGTAACGGTCGGGAAAATATGATCTGACGGTCGACCGAAAGGTAAAACACGGTCGACCGAATAAGGGCAGTGAAAATACAAACAAGAGAATTGATCATCCGGTCGACCGAACGGCCTGTAGCGGTCGACCGAATGTGGGCAGACAGTTGGGTTCAGGTTTAGGTGTTTTCCGGTCTAAGTTTGGGTGATCTATTGAAGTCCAAATTATGTGAAATTTCGTGTGTGACTTCTATAGGGAACCTAGTGTGTGATTAAGTTGATTTTAGCTCAAGTATGCTCAATTACACTTTGTTCCTAAGACTCAAAAGAAATCAAGATTACATGTCTTCGATTTAGCTTTAATTACATGTCTTGACTTCATTTCCTTCTTTCTTGAGTCTTAATCACCTGTAGAGGTTAGCACAATACAATATATATGCAATGCATAGTGTGTGCTACTCTAATTAAGATTCGGTTGATTAAATCATCAAAACATAAGATTAAGGCCAAAAAGCCAACAGATTCAAGCATCAAACAAGGCCATCTCATTTGGTCATCACTTCTGGGTTTGCCCTAGGGATTTCAAAGTATGCCCAAAACTTATCCTCTGATTTGTAGATTTTTCTTGATTTTATGAATTAAAAAATATAACTTTTGCATTTTATTTGTGAAACAAAAAAGGCATTTGAGGCAATAATTAATTAAATTTCATGTATCGGGAGGCATCAACAAATTATTTTTTTCTATTTTAATTTATTTCCTTGTATGGCTCTACTCTACAAGTTGGTTTGTAGCTAAATTTATATTTTATTTTTTAAGTTAAGTAGATGAATTTGTAACGAATGAGTTATTGAGTGTTTTTAAAATTTTGAAGACTTTGCATAAGGAACCAGTCATTATGTTTCTGTTTTGTGTGATGCATTGACAATTATTACGTTTCTGTTTTGTGTGATGCATTGACAATTATTATGTTTCTATTTTGTGTGATGCATTTTGAAATATCATTCATGATTGTGATCCCAATACATGAGACTAACATGTGAAACTGCTCTGTTTTCTAATCAAATATTTTGCTTTGAAGTTTGAAAACTTCCGGGTGGGATCATGGGCTCCTCATCAATGACTTCTTCTACAAAGTCAAGAGCATAATCAAGTATAATATTTGTTATGGTGTTATGTATTAACATTTTCCCATGAAAATGGTATTAACATGAATTTATATTTATCAATGGTTTCTTGAGCCAAAGTTTCAGAAAAAATTCAAGAACCATTTTTGCAGTTAATGTGTTCTTCCTCGAACTTTCAGATTCATTTATTTCTTTGTTCTCCGATTCTTCTTTCCTTGCGTACTATGAGAAGTTTTCATTGTCTTCTCCTTGTAAGCAAACTATTTCCTAACACTCACTGCTGGAAGCTAAAAATTTGATCTTCAGAATCTATTTTGGATTGCTAATTATTTGTTAATTATAGTTCGGATTTAAATTTTAATATTCTTTTTTTGAACTTATCTACGTATATGTTCGCGTTTAATTTTTATTTTTATGTAAAGTTCCAATTTGTGCAACTTTTTTAGGTGGTCAGACGACGACACGAAGAAACCCGTGATGGAAAAATTTACTTTGATTAATGATAAGATGAAGTATTGCTTAGACGAGCTTCTCAATCTCAATGTTCGGGTCAGGGAGATGCATGCGTTGCTTTGTGAAGTGAAACAAAATGTGGACGAGGTGAATGTGGTCGCGAAGAAGGCCGACATGTTTTTCTTGGTGCTTGGTGTTGTAGTCCTTGCTCTGTTCTTGAAGTTGGTTGTTTAGAATAATGTCTATGTAGGTTTCAAGGTTTGGTACGTGTGTTATGTGATAAATGTTTAGGTTTGGTATATGTGTTATGTGTCAAAACAAGTTATATTGTTGTTAGTTCCAGATTTGGTATGTGTGTTATGTGTCAAACAGTTATGTGTGTTATGAGTAGGAGAAAAAAAATCTTGCATCTTCATTGATTTCTCATTTCTCTGTCTCCATAGTTGAAACCCCAACTACTATGTAATAAATATGCCATTCAACTATAACTGAAGCTGAATTTACGGGTAAGTCGCTCTTTGTTTCAAAGAAACCTGTTATTTAATCTGAACATAATATTATTCCACATGACAAAGTCTAGTTCAAACTTATCTGCTTTCATCATCAATAGCAAACCAAGGAGAATCTAAATATAATAATAGTATAATACACAACATGAAATATCACCAAGCACTAATCAAGAGTTCATTGGAATAGCAGCAAGGGCACAAGACATTCAGAATTTCAGAGCCAAGAGGAATGTCATGAATATATAGCTCTTGTAGCCAATAGGAAACTCTTACCAAGTTTATAGTTGCCAATGTGCTGATACTGAAAGGTTAACTATAAAAGAAAACACAAATCCAGTCACACATCACTACAACTTCACCCATTTAAGGCTAAGCAAACTTAGTAATTTCCAACTACAATGGTAACACATCAACAACGACAATAACAGACTCAGAGGAATGTCAAATTACATAGCAAATCCATACTGCAGCACAATTATAAAAAAACTGAACAAACTTGGATCAAGGTAGACATCCACCACTAACTTGGCCAAGCAAGCCCATCATTGGTCCACAAGCAGTGATTATAGGGACTGGAGTTGCTGTACTAAATGTTGTTGGTGTTTCAGAAGTATCTGTATTTGTTGTTGAAGAACGAGCACCAGTCCTCCTATCACCTCCTCTCTTTGTGGTCCGTTCACGCCCCCTATTTTTAGTAATAAAACAACAGAAATATAAGTACACTCCTCAACCATACTGCACCTTTAACCATACTGTAGATTCACATATAAAGCACACAAGAATTTTATTATATTTGATTTCTAAAAAAATGTAAAATCTTCCAGGAGATATGAAGTGGAAGTAGGAAAAGTCACACTGATCCCAAGAAGTTAATATTATAAAATTCTCGAAATAAAACTTCTAGAAATGGTTTCTTACACACCAATCACCTAAAAGAAAGAACATTTTGCAAGTCAAATTTCCCACTTTAAAGTAATGTTTTGCAAACGAATGACATCCCAAGTAAAATACTTAAATCACTAACTAAACACACATAATCCTCCAACAAATCACAACCACAATACTCGAACCACCAACCAGTCCACCAGCAGCACTATATAAACCCAATACTAACAAGTCAAGGCCTCGACGCCTTGAGACAAACAAAGTCTAATAATTAATATTATTAAATAAAGATAACTAATATTCTAAGGTCAGTAGTTAAACTATCACACAACATAGATATGTAACCATGATACCAATTCATGCACACACTCAATAAATAAAAGATGCTATCAGAAAAATGTATAAATTTAAGTAACTTCACCTATCTGGGAAGGGTTGTTGATCCATAATTGGTTCCTTGCATTTCCTAGCCTGGTGTCCTAAATTCCCACAATTCGTGCATTTGTGTCTTCTTTGTGCGTTTGTCGGCTCGTCCGATGGTTTTTTCCTCTTTAATGCGGGTCTTCCAGCTTTCCTCCTGGTCTTTGGTGGCAACACAACACCGACTTCTTTGATCCAATTTGCATTGGACTAATGTTCATAGCATAAGCGTGTTTGTATTTCTCGACTGTGTACCATTCGTTCACGTAGTTCTCCCACACAACACCCCTAAGTGTTGAAAGCTGATTGACATCATTTCATGCTTATATTTGTATCTTATATCCATTATCTTACACCTAAGCAATGCTACGTGATGAGTTTTATGTTTGAATTTCAGAAATAAAGAGGTTTGAAGAGAAGAGGCATGAAAAGACCCAAAAGCAGGGAAAATTGACTTAATTGTGAGACCTGGGGACTAAGATGCAAGGGAGAAGGACCTGAACGTAAGACCGAAGGACCTAAGAGCAAAACAGAAAACTCCACATCATCATGGGGAGTATTTTGGCAATTCGATTCGGGTCGGCGCTGCAACAAGTGAAGTAGATGCATCCAAGACCAACAAATATATCAAGGAAAGCCCAAAACAAAATTTAGCCAGATCCGGATCCTGTAGACCACCAATTGGCGGTCCGGATCTTCCCGGATCCACTAATATTTCTGGAGCGTATGTATTAGTGTTTGTTTAGGCTATTTTTGGTATTTGTTTAGTCTCATACCGGGGGATTATCCTGGATTACCTTTTTCTATGGCTATAAATAGAACTCCTCCTCCATTGTATACTACTCATTGCTTGGTGACATTCTCTCTACTAAGGAGTAAGCCTTGAAGCAAAACTCAAGGTGGAGAAGAATGCTACCTTCAATGTGAGTCATTATTAATAAAATAATTGTTCTTATTTTCTTTTAATCTTGTCTTTTAATTCTTGCATGTTTCTTTAGTTTATGTTTCTTTCAATTAGCTTCTTTAATGTTCATTTCTTGCTTAGTTGAATTTCCTTTCAGTATAATGTTTCATTTTGTTAATGTAGGTAGTGTAATGATTAGTGAGTAGTTCCATCCCCTTTGGGGTGGAGTAGATGTATGTACATGTTATGTAGGTGGTATGAATGCTAGATATTATTGTTTGTGAGAGATATTAGTATGCTTGCTTGAATTAATAAGAACTTTACTTGATGGTTTCTGTCATAGTTAGGTACACTCCATGCTCGTTATGTCCTTAATAACAACCTTGCATTGCTGATATTAATCATCTAGGTTAGTGTTTTAAAGGATATGTCTTGTCATTAGGTACTTCTTATGCATTAACAAACACAACTACACTTGAGATTATTGTATGCATTCACCACACTTATTTCATGTGCACACACACACTCCACCCCTTAGGGGTTTTCCATTCCTGAGTTTTATCTTCCTTTAGTAGTTGCTTAGTTTAGTTTGTTTTGTGATTTCATTTCATGCTTTCTAGTTTCCTAGTTTAGATTAGTGTAGTTTAGTGTAAGCAATCTTTCTCTCCTTTCTTTCCCACTCGCCTTCCCACAAACCAAAAGTCGACACACCTCCCTATGGATCGACTTGTATTTGCCACCGATTCAACGCGGCCGTGCACTTGCGGTTTAATATAAAACGAATCAATCAAGTTTTTGGTGCCGTTACCGGGGGAGGTGTTCTGTCCAGAATTTGGTTTGGACGATTCGAGTGGTTTTAATTTTTTGTTTTTAGTTTCTGTTTGTTTCAGGGATTGGGAGGATCAAGGGGAGTCTACTAGAGGAATTAGAGCACAAAATCTTCAACAAAGACCGCCAATCAGCGGCCTGGTGAGCTTCATTTGCTTTCAATTTTGTTGTGGTTGTTCTTTGCTTCGGTATAGTTATCTGGGAGCACCATCTTGCATGCTGTAACTTTTAGTTTGCTCCCAGATTAAAAATCAATCCCCTTTAATCAACATGGACAATAAAACTTAAAGCAAAAGATTAGACTTCTTGCCATCTAGGTCATACATCATTTGTAGACCTTGCACGCATTTGTCTTTTCTTTGCTTTACATTTTTGTTGTTGATTTCTGGCGTGAGTTACGCATTTCCAACACTCAATAATGCTTCTTGTATGCCCATGAATTAGTTAGTAGGAATTGCATGAGGACAAGAGTGAGTTGAGCGTTTGATTGGAGCGTTGATTGCTAGATTTAGGATCAAAACGCTACTAAGGAGGGGCTGTCCATACAAGATAAGGTGGGGGATTTCATCACCCTTTCCTTGGCCCCAAAAATCACTCTTAATCAAGCCTTAATTCTAAAAGTAAGTAGACATTGACCCTAAGGATTGCGGACGTACTAGGAGAGTAATCTAGTTGAGACTGTCATAGCATGATCGGCGTTGCCTACCTTGTCGATAGTAGGAGGTACTGGATCTCCGGATCTGGTATCACTTGCTGGGCATTGTGGTCTTCGTTGTAGGGAGGTGAGGCGTGTTGAGGCTAGTGACCTCGAAGTCAGGTGTCGTCTAGTCTAAGGACCCATTGCCTTACATTGTTTGAGTCGTGCTTGCTAGATTAGGCTTCTACCTGATCCCATTACCCACGCTAGATTTAGGGATTCTTCTCTTCTCCTCTGAGTCATCTTCTTCTCACCTACTTCTACGTTCTAGTCTCCTCCCCTTTACACTCTCTGTTAGCGTTTTAGGGTCGAGTCAAGCACTTTTTGCGAGGTTAGCCTCGTGGTGGTGAGAGTGGTCGACTCGAGAGTTTTTTGTTGAGATGGATGGTTACATGGGCGACCATCCATATCATTGTTGGAACCAAGACAATTCTTCCTGGTATTCTGGACCCATGCAACCTGGGGTGGCTCAAACGAACACCCCGTATGGTTGGGATAATCTTCATTGTGTGACTGAGCAATCTTCATATAGGGGTGATATGAGAGAGGCACCGACTGCTAGATCTCCATCTAGTTACGTTGGATCATATGTTGGTCATCAAACTGAGACATTGCAAGAACCTTTGGTCTCTTTCATTCATGTGGTAGAAAACATGAGTGCACCGGTGGCTCCAGTAGCCGTACCATGTCACTGCTATGGATTGAGTGGTCATGTTTTCGGGGAATGTCCTTATGTTCCCCTAGAGCCTGAGTATGAGCATACATTTTCCCAAAATGCTCAATATGACCATTATGCGTCCGCGTACAACCCGAGATGGATGGATTCGTGGGGAGACAATTCTTATTCAAATTCTTATACATCATTTTCACCCAGTATCATCCTCCCGAATACCCAGAATTCTACCAACACCCCACTTCAAATCATTGGACTCATTCTCAGCCCATCAACACCCAACCCCAAAATTTCCCAAGTTCTGACTTGAACCTCATAGTTGACCGCATACCTGATTTCTTGAAACAAACTTTCCTTACGTTCATGGAAACCACTCAACAGTCCATACAAAATATGGCACTGCAAGTGAGTCAAATGACGCAACAATTACGTGAACATGAGGAGAGTAACTTTTCTTGTCAACATGAGGATTCATCTTTTGATATCGAACCACCACCACATCCACAAATTCAAAGCACAATCTTTCAAAGTCAAACTCCTAGTCAGTCTGAGGGACTTGGGGTTTCAATTAACGATCACTTAGTGGAGGATTCGATTCAAATTGAGAAAAACAAGGACCAAATTTATTATGAGTCGGCACAGGATTGTGCCTTATCTTTTTGTCCCGTGGCCCTTGAGCCACATGATCTTCATGTTGTGCCTCTTAAGGACTCACCTCTGGTGGAGCAAGAGCTCCCTAGTACCCTCAATTTCAAACAACCTGATGAGAGTTTGCCTCTCACTATTGTTCCTGATCATCTTGGAAATGATGGAACATCAAACAACTACGTTGCTAATGAGTGTAGTAGGAATTCCTTGGATGATACCTTGGGTAAGAGACCCACCTTTTGTTCGCCTGGTGAGTCGGACATGCCTAACGAGGTTCTTGACCTCGTTCCGACCCACCAGCTTGTTGGTTGGAGAGTTTGGATTGACGATCATAACTTCAGCACCGCAACGGGAGAAACTCTTCTTCTGTTGCCCCTTGTTTCCCAAACTCTTGAGAGGTTCAAGCTCTTTCAGTTTGATCCTTTGAATGAGATGCATTTGCGTCTAATTCATGAACCTCTCTTTTCATCTTGTGCTCTTTGTGAGCGGGGCCCAAAAATGAGTATTCTGGTCCCGCGTGGTGTCATGTTCCATTTCCAAGTGCATTGACCCACTTTTGAGGTTCCTATTTGATGTCTTTTGACAAATGAAAATGTGAACTTATGTTTGTACATAGTTTCTTTCAACAACAAAAAAGTACAATAAAAGACTCCTTCAGCGAGCATCTATTGTTGTAGGCTCCAACCCTTGAGTATTTGGGCAACATTTCTTTCACGTATTTGTATCCATTCTTTAGCATCTCATAGGTTTTGAGGAAATTCGGATTTTTGTCCATCAACATAACCTTGAACTTCCCTTTGTACTTCACGTTGGCGAGATCTTTCATTTTTCAAGCATAAATCCATGTAGTACCTTGCTCACATTCATTGAGGACAATGCATGAAGTAGGTGTGATGGGTGTTTTACGTGTGTACATAATCGAGTCTTTTTCTTTTGATTTTATTTTCTTTTGTGTGTATTGATAGGGTCATGTTAGTGTGCTGCATTTAATATCGATATATCTGCTTGCCATGATCCTTGGGTGACTTGTCTTCTTTTGCTTCCCTAGTGCTTTAAAATTTTCACATTTCTTTCAAAATCTTCATGTGTTTGCGAAAGAAAATGTTTTTGTAGGTTATGCGTGTGTTTAGCATGTGCAAAACCGTTGAGAGGCAAAGTAAAAAGAAAGCTCCCAAAATTGTCTTGAACTTGATGCATTAGGATATCTTATATACCGACTTTAGGCCTTATCGAGTTGTTAGGATGCACCCCGGTTTTCCCTCGGGAGGTGAGTAATCATAGGGTTTCAGTGCTCAAACATTTAAAGAAGTCCACCCTGAACTTAGTGAGTCAATAATTCGTGTCTGTTAATTTAAGGAAGTTTGTTGTAGTCAAAGACCCTTTAAATCTCACAACGTGTACGTGATAGTGTAAGTCCTCGTGGGAAATGATGCACGAAACCTGACCCTGGGAGATTGAAGCTCCAACTAATAAAAAGAAAAGAAGAAAAATAAAAAATGAGAAGAAAAAAAAGAAAAAATGAGAAGAAAAAAAAGAAAAAAATGGTAATGCAAATAAGAACCTTAATGGACTTTACACTTTGTATCACTTGAGGATGTTAGGGTTGTCCATGTCTTTCACTTAATTCCTTATTTAACTGGCACGAATGGTTCATTAGGTTAGGTGTGTGGATTGATTACCTATATAGAGACGGCCCGTAGGATTACCACGTCCAATGATCGACAAAATTTGTCCAACGAGTCGAGTGTGTAGATTGAATAATGCATCTTGTTCGGATTTTGTGGGTATATCCGCTGAAAACCCTCCGGAGACAACACTCCTCCTCCTTGGCAACAAGGAGGTTTAACGGCTTGTTGAACGTGCTAAGTGCAACCGTGATTCCTACGAAAGTGAGTTACGATTTTTTGTTTCTCGTTTGTTTTTCTCTTTCTTTGTTTTGCTCGGGACTAGCAAAAACTTAGGTGTGGGGGTATTTGATTGACATCATTTCATGCTTATATTTGTATCTTATATCCATTATCTTACACCTAAGGAATGCTACGTGACGAGTTTTATGTTTGAATTTCAGAAATAAAGAGGTTTGAAGAGAAGAGGCATGAAAGGACCCAAAAGCAGGGAAAAAAGACTTAATTGTGAGACCTGGGGACTAAGATGCAAGGGAGAAGGACTTGAACGTAAGACAGAAGGACCTAAGAGCAAAATAGAAAACTCCACACCATCATGGGGAGTATTTTGGCAATTCTATTCGGGTCGGCGCTCCAACAAGTGAACTAGATGCATCCAAGACCAACAAATATATCAAAGAAAGCCCAAAACAAAATTTAGCCAGATCCGGATCCTGTAAACCGCCAATTGGCGGTCCGGATCTTCCCGGATCCACTAATATTTCTGGAGCGTATGTATTAGTGTTTGTTTAGGCTATTTTTGGTATTTGTTTAGTCTCATACCGGGAGATTGTCCCAGATTACCTTTTTCTATGGCTATAAATAGAACTCTTCCTCCATTGTATACTACTCATTGCTTGGTGGCATTCTCTCTACTAAGGAGTAAGCCTTGAAGCAAAACTCAAGGTGGAGAAGAATGCTACCTTCAATGTGAGTCATTGTTAATAAAATAATTGTTCTTAGTTTCTTTTAATCTTGTCTTTTAATTCTTGCATGTTTCTTTAGTTTATGTTTCTTTCAATTAGCTTCTTTAATGTTCCTTTCTTGCTTAGTTGAATTTCCTTTCAGTATAATGTTTCATTTTGTTAGTGTAGGTAGTGTAATGATTAGTGAGTAGTTCCATCCCCTTTGGAGGTGGAGTAGATGTATGTACATGTTATGTAGGTGGTATGAATGCTAGATATTATTGTTTGTGAGAGATATTAGTATGCTTGCTTGAATTAGTAAGAACTTTACTTGATGGTTTATGTCATAGTTAGGTACACTCCATGCTCGTTATGTTCTTAATAACAACCTTGCATTGCTTATATTAATCACCTAGGTTAGTGTTTTAAAGGATATGTCTTGTAATTAGGTACTTCTTATGCATTAACAAACACAACTACACTTGAGCTTATTGTATGCATTCACCACACTTATTTCATGTGCACACACACACTCCACCCCTTAGGGGTTTTCCATTCCTGAGTTTTATCTTCCTTTAGTAGTTGCTTATTTTAGTTTGTTTTGTGATTAATTTCATGCTTTCTAGTTTCCTAGTTTAGATTCGTGTAGCTTAGTGTAAACAATCTTTTTCTCCTTTCGTTCCCACTCGCCTTCACACAAACCAAAAGTCGACACACCTCCCTGTGGATCGACCCGTATTTGTCACCGCTTCAACGCGACCGTGCACTTGCGGTTTAATATAAAACGAATCAATCAAAAGCAAGGCACATAAATGCTTGGAAGGTAAACCCATGATTTGCCACATTCCACATGAACAAGTCTTCTCGCTGAGGTCTACAATACATCTCCCATTGTCGAATGTAACTTCTGCAAGAGTGTCACTTGATCGTACGACGGTGTAGCTCCCCAACTCTCTTGTCGTATTATGCAGCCACTTCTTCTCTAGCGGTACCAAGGTTCCACTCCACGTCTTTACCTTGCATTGATGAGTATAAATGGTCTTCATGTACTTCTGTCGCAATGTGTCAACCATACTAATTATTCGTGATGAAAGGACACTTCGCAAACGTACCAAACTGTCTTCTCGACCAGACTTTGTCCTTGTACTCCACCTTTGATATCCAGTCATATGCCAACTTATTTACTACCGCTATTTCTGACATGAAAGAATGGAAGTCATCCTCTTTGTACGACTGAGTAGCACGCCAAAGTAGAGTTTGCAAATATGCTCTAGGGAATTTTTTCCTAAAGTTCTTGTATAAGTGCATCATACAACTTCTATGCTCACACCCATGGTTAGTGTTAGATCCCTAAAACCAAATAGGGGTTAATGGTGATTAGGGAGGAGGTTTGCATGGGGAAAAGAAGAGGGGGGGGGGTTACTGTGGATGAGGAGTAGGGTGATGGGGTAGGAGGATGGTGAGGTGATGGGTGGTGTGGGTTTAAGAAGAAAACTCTCTCTCTCCCATTCATTTTTCTCACTCTCTCACTCTCTTTCCTTTCCTTGTCCGGCGAGCAGCGAAGGAGGAGACGACTCCGGCGAAGTAGGCGTGCAGTTCCGACTTGAGGCGTGCGGAGGTGGACGCGCGAGGAGGTTCCGGAGACGACGTTGCGCGAGCGAGGCTCCGGCGGCTTCGTCGTTTTCTTGAGGTATGCCGGCTTCTTAGTGTGTTTTGTTGTTCACCCTCATGTGAGGGATGTTGTGGTCGGTCGTGGGAGGTCGGAGACCTTGCCGACGGCAACAAACGACGTAAAATCATTGGCTGGCGCAAGGTTGATGTCGACCAACGGTCGACCGATTTCCTTCGGGCGGTCGACCGGTTTAGTGTAATGGCCCGACTTTAACCAACACGGGTCGAACGATGCATGGTAGCGGTCGACCGGTTGAGTATGTGCTGGTGGGTTGGGGGTTTGTCTGTTGGTTTTCGGTCGACCGGTCCCATGTTTTCGTTCGACCGGAACTTAAGTGTACTGGATTATTTTGCATGATTGTTCGACCGTTGTTTATATGTGTTCGACCGTTATATGACTTAGAATTGCTAGGATGCCCTAGTAGTTTTCGGTCGACCGGGACCCCTGAGTCGGTTGACCAGTAGTATTGATTGATGTTGACCAGACTCTGGATTTTGACCACGTATTGGTCGACCGGTTTTAGACTCTTGTTCGACCGTTGAGACTTAGGTTTTGCGCAAAGAGTTCGACCGTTGCAGACTTTCGGTCGACCGAACCTTATGGGCACGGTCGACTGGGTTGCCTCTTCTAGTCGACTGTTTGTGCACAGAACTAAATTCCCGATCTTTCCTGGATGCCAACTATGTCCAGGGAAACTCGTGTCCTTGCCTAGTGCGTGAGCCGAGAGGTGACAGTGGGCGCGTTACGCGTGCCTGCCCAGGGACCACCGTGTGGAGGAGTGTGGGTATTCGGGACGTGTTACCTCCATGTATGGATCGTGACGTGATGTGATGGATGGATTCATTGTAGAGTAGCAGACCTGAGGGATTCCAGATCCCAATGTATGATGTGCGGCTCGTAGAGACTGATGACCCGGCGGACTTCGGTCCGGACCCGTCCAATGTTGTGTCGGACGTATGTTGGACCACCAATGTTGTGCCGTTGATGCTGTTCAGGCGATGATGGGCCGATGTTGTTCCGGCTATGATGTTTTATGGGCCGATATTGTTCCAGCTATGATGTTTGACGAGCCGATGTTGTTTCGGCTATGTTTTCCTTAGCTGGGCACCTACTTAGATAATGATTGATGGACCAACCGAGCGACGACTCCATTGGGGTGGTTTCGACCACGAAGTTACAGATATGTTTCTTATGGTGAGGACTTGGCGGATGCTCCTTTCCGAACCCTATGATTAGTGTAGTCGTGTGTGGGGAGCGTCACGTCTTGTTCCGTTAGACCGTATGTGCCTACAGTAGGTCTCCTTGGGAGACTCGATGATGATGATTGTCGGACTGATGTTCCGTTTTACCCTTCGGGGGAACTGTTTTCCTTATTGTTGATGACATGACATGCTACTAGTATGATAGATTCATTTGTACTACTGCATGCATATAGGTGAGCTTGGCATACGGGGTTTCCTTATGGAAACTCAAGCATTGTTGTTGCATGGTTTATTTCAGGACCGCAGTAGGTCCAGTTGGGTGGTGATCAGCAGGCGCGCACATTTTGGGATTGAATCCTCTCGTTCGGACCACTGAGGTCGACATGATTACTTGTATCTCCTTTTGTTATATCTGATGTAATCATGTAGTTTTTTGACAAATTCTGATGTAATATGGTGCACCGCTTGGATATTTTTATGAGAAGTAACAGTCCCGTCTTTTGATTATTAGTCTCTGATTTCTTGATGATAAATTTTAAATTTTCCGCTGTTTCGGGATGTTACAGTAAGTCTTAGCTACTGCCTCCTCAAGGGCCTTGCAACGGTCAAATATAAACACTAACCCCTCCGGTCGGCCAATAACTTCCATCATATTATCCATGAACCACTGCGAAGAGGTCTCACTCTCAATATCTGCAATCCCAAATGCTAAAGGTAGTATACCGTTGTTCCCATCGATAGCAGTCGCAGACAGTAAAACTCCACGGTACTTGTGCTTCAGATGACATCCATCTAGCCCTACGACGGGTCTGCATCCCTAGAGGAAGCCTTGTCTACAAGCATTCAAGCATACCAAAAGGTACTGGAATTGTTTGTTGGAATGCAGTTGGAACCGAATAACACTGTCGGGGTTCCGCTTCTTCAATTCACCTACCAAACTGGGAACTAACTCATATTGAAGGTCGTCTGCTCCATGGAGTTTGGTAATGCAAGTGTCCGACCTCTCCACACTCTGTGATACAGGAGTTTCAGGTGATATTCTCTCTGTAGCTGATCAACAATATTCTTAACTGTGAGTCTCTCATCATGCCTTAACAATTCAAGTGATTGATATGCAATCCAGTGCTTTGTAGCCATTTTTGAACCACAACTATTGATGGAAGAGCACGTGTGGGGAGTTCTAAGTTTCTTGATCTGAAAAGCCTTTGACTCTTGCATTAGCGATGCATGAATTCTCCATGGGCAATTTACCTCTTGGCACTTTGTAGTCACACAATCTGGTTGGCTTTTAATGATATCAACTGCAAACTCAAACAAGATACAATGTTACAACAAACACATTCTGAAGCAGGCCACATCTGGGAAAATTGACCCCACAGACATCACCGGATTCTTCATGTCTACATCAATTGATTGTGGTCCATCATCGAAGTTGAAGTCCAAGTCTTCCAAAAGGTCATCCTCGCCCTCGAATATGTCATCAAACTTTGGGAAGAGGACTTCTTGCTCATCTCTTTCCAAGTCTGACTCTCAACCCGGTGTGTATTCGGGTCCCTCTTCATCAGAATCTCTAGCAGCACCCATTAGGGCTGTCAAATTCTGCTCGAGCTCGTGAGCTCGCTCGAGCTCAACTCGATAAAGCTCGACTCGAGCTCGGTTCATTTATTAAACGAGTCAAGCTCAAACATCAAAATCTGCTCGTTTAATAAACGAGTCAAGCCCTAGCTCGGCTCGGTTAGCTCGATAAGAGCTCGTTTGGCTCGTTTAAGTTTATACACATATTACATATATGTCATAAATAAACATATTATTTTATATATCTCAATTACCTAAAAGTATAACATATAATTTATATAATTTTCCATTTATATGCTAACGATATTTATAAAATGTAATTATTTACAACAAGTTAATCAAGCCTTAAACAAGCTTAAACGGGCTGAAAAACTTGTTGAAAATTTTAAACGAGCAAACGAGTCAAGCTCGAGCTCGGCTCGTTTAATAAACGAGTCAAGCCCAAACATGACATCTGGCTCGTTTATTAAACGAGCCAAGCCCGAGCTCGGCTCGTTTATTAAACGAGTCAAGTTCAAACATTGTGGGCTCGACTCGTTTAGGCTCGTTTACACCCCTAGCACCCATGTTAACATCATCATTGTCTTCAATCGTGGGGTCATCATTTGGGACTCCAAAAACCCCTCCTACAAGTGGCATTGCTAGACCTTCTTGGTTGACTACCCTTTTTCAAACCTTCCATTTGGGTAGGTTCATTTGTTGGAGGCTGGATTGGAGATTGTGGTTGTTGTGGGCCCATATTGGTGTCCTGCACTTGTCCTTCTGTTACTGGAACAATTGGACATTCAGATTGATTCACAGTTCTGCTACCAGAACATGAGTCCACATAGTGTAGTCCTTGAACCCCACATTCTTCCTCCCTATTCGTATAATTTTCAGCACTGCCAAAGACGTGCAACTCCATCTTCTGATTACCGGACAATAGTGCTTCCTCTAAATCCATATCTGAAGAGATGATTTGATACTCTTTCATCTTCGGATGAGGAACCATGTAGTCAATTCTCAAAACCTGGTTGACACAATCCTCAACAAACTTCTCGGCCCACCTCTGAAGATCACTAAAATTTACCTCCTCAATAATGATCATCCCCTCTGCCTCTTTGAAACCCACAGCACGCCTACATCCCTTTCTAAATACCCATTTTCCTCCAATGTGCAATTTAGCGTTCATATTAGTCACTCGAACATTCCTGGTAAGATGAAAAAGGATTTCCAAAATAATTTTTTTAATAAAAAAGTTCTACATTCCCAACCATTAGCAAAAGATAATATAATTACCGCAGCAACACGCAACCCAAAAAAATTTGGAAAACAAAGCAAATTAATTTCGGATTGGTTCCAACTACCAACCATGTGTTGCTGAGTTAAAACTGTTCAGCTTTATTACCTTATGATATCCCAATATAAATACTAACAAACAAAATCATTGAGTAATATTGTGGAAAATCAACTAAATCTTAAGTACTAAGAATCAAACAACCCACGTATTTCATCTTCCTCTCTCTCTCTTTCTTGAGTTGTTTTTGTACTACTTTGAGTTCCAATGCAATTATCCTTCTTGTATGGTTGTTAAGACACAACTTCTTCCTTAGTAAATCTAAGTAAGGTTCCTTAGACACAACTTGCTCTTATGATCGATGTATCAAGAATAAGGGTTCAAATTAAGGTGGTTTGTTATAAAACATGAATGCATGTTCATCTAATATCCTTTTACTAGCTATCTTTGCTATTTCGTCTTTCTAACATGCCTCACTGATCTAGAAATGCATGAAATGAAATCATCCTTATTGAGCAAAAAAAAACACTTGATGATAACAAGTCATTAACCAAATTTCTATAGTAAATCATCAAACTTGTTGACTCACAAGTCATTAACAAAAAAATCACTATAGTCCAATTTCATGCAAACCCAATATTCCCCACTTAAAGGGCAGACATGCATGCATACATGGTTCCTTGGAAGTCCAAATCCCAAAATTATCACCAAAAACCTTGATTTTCCAGCAATCTTAAAACACAAAACATAATTTATGAACCCAAACACAAACATATGTTTCAATAATGTAGGTTAAACAATCCCCATCTCTAATATCCACAATCAAATCTAACATCCAAAACCAAACTTTTCGAAGATCAAATCCGAAAACCACAATAACGAGTGTTTCGAAAGGCCGACCTCAGATGCCTACCAGCAAGTCCACTTCTTGTGTGCATGTTATCGAGTTGGACGACGACGACGAACTTCGCGCTAGGGTGGCTGCTGTGGAGTGAGAGGTGGTCGAAGCAAATGTGTGGGTTGAAGAAAAATACGTGGGAGAGGTGGATGTGGATTAGGGAAGAGGACAATCTGAGGATTTGGCTGGGAGAGGTGGGTGTGGGGTTCGGAAAGAGGACGATCGGGTTTAGGATTGAGAGATCAAGTTGGTGTTGGGGATTGAGAGATCGAGAGGAGGATGTTCGGGATCGGGAAGAAGAGGTGGAGGGGTTCGGGAAGGAGAGGATGGTCGGGGGAAGGAGAAGAGGGTTTTTGTTGTAGGAAGGAGAAGAAGGGTTTAAGAAGGTTAATTCTCTGATTTGGGGAGGTTTAATCGTAAAACCAAACGGGACGTGATTTTTGAGGTACGACGTCAGGTTGGGTTTAACGGTAACACCAAGTAAGTGTATAAAAGCAAAATCTTTGATTTGCAAGTGCACATGACTAATATAATATTATAGGAGAGCAAAGCTCTAATAAGAGTTGTTCTCAAGTGTACACAAGCAAAAATCCCGATAAATTTTAGGGTTTTTTAAAGCTTGAGAAAGATAATTTTATTCATGTTGGTAGTGGCTAATGACTAAGAAGGTAAGTGTATGTTGGGTAATTGGGGTATTTGCTTTAGAAAATAATAGTTTAAGGCTTACAAAAAAACCAATATACGTGTGTGTGCAATTGAGTTTCCAGTTTAATCCAAGTAACAATTGTGAGAAAAATATTATGAAGACTAAATTTTATTCACAAAAAAAATCAACGATCTTGGGAGGGCCAAAATTTAAAATTCAGCTACATTAATAAGGATTTTTGAAATTCTTTGTTGGACATGAGCTCCCTTGTCCCTATGCAGCTCCATCCCTTTGTGATATATTATTTTTAAATGATTTTTTGCTTGGATGCCACTTTAAAAGACTATATTTCCGTTTCTGCCATCGTTCCATCGCTATTTGTATAAGTTCCTCTACAAACTACAATCATTCCATAGATGCCATTATGTTTTCCACCATGTCACTCCGTTACATAGTCGTTACTAAGTTTCGTTACATGAGGACATGTGTTTTTCCCCTAGTGGTTCATTTTGGTTAATCTCATTATTTTTGTATTGTTTCCACTAATGACACTTACTCACTATTTGTTAGGTGATTAGGCTAACTAAAGTGTGAACCAACTAAATGGACCCCAATTTCCACCTCACACGACCAAAATCCCCTAAAATTCGGACCCCAATTCCCACCCGACAAGCCATAATTCCCCCAAAATTCCCCCCAACCTCCCCCTCCTACCCGACAAACCCTAAGTCCCAATTCCAAGCCCTCTCGACCGATTTCATCCTCCCCCCACACATTTTGAAATCCAATCACCCCCAGTCGTTACTCCGACGAACTAACCTCGCATCCCTCTCTAAGTTCTTTATTTCATCCTTGTCCTGCCTAGTCGCTTGAGGTTGAAGTTTCAGGTTGCCTTTGGGAGGATGTGAAGCACGATGAGGTTGCTACGGCAGTCCACAAACTTGAAGTGCAAGGTTAAAAGGTATGGGACGCAAATTTCTGGTTTTCGTTGTTGTGGTTAAATGGTTGAATGTTGCTTATTAGTGGTTCAATGTATGTTGCATGTTGTGGTTAGTAATTTTAATATGCCTTACTGGTTGAGTCTAGGTTGCATGTTGTTAGATTGGATGAAATGTGGAACATTTTGGATATGTCATTTATTTTTGTGTTATTTTAATGTTGCTAACATGCTTTACTAGTTAGTGTATTTGAAGAATGTTTAGTAGTTGAATGTTTGTTGTGTGTTGATTAGATTTTTTGATACCATGCTTAGTATTCATTTGTTTGCTTATTGGTTCTGTTATAGCCAAGGCACCCCAAAACACTATACCTTTCGCATTTTCAGAAGGGGAAATGGGTAAATAGGAAGGGTAGGGCATTTCTCCAAAAGTTTGTAGAAGTTGGCCAAGTATTAGTAGTGGATGACCCTTTAAACTATGAAGTAGTGAGGTATAGTACTACAACACACATGCAGTGGGGGTTAGAGGATGGAATGTGTTTCATTTACATGGTTCTTGGGCTTCAGAGGTATGAATTTAAGGGGCTTAGGTGTGATGAGGATGTGGTTGAGGCAGTTGCATACACAAACCCAAAGAGAGAAATAGAAATATTTGTTAGTATTGACCCGCCTGTTGTACCCCTTGCCACTCTACTCCCTGGAGAACCATCTACTAAGCCTACTGAAACCTTTAACAATCAACCTCCAATAGAACATTCCCCAACACACCAAAATCCAACCATTGCTACTGCAACACAGCAATCTCCACAACACCAAAATCCAACACAGCAGTGTCCAACACACCAAAATCCAACACCACAATCACCAATACACAAATCACCACATAGTAGGAAGGTTTGTGCCAAGAATACTCCAACTAAAAACCCCAAATCACCATACCCAACAAAGTCACTGGTTTTGTGGAATCAACTCATGTGTGTAGCCCTACTCCTAAGCCTAATACAGGGAGACCTAGTAGGAACCCCATTCCAGAGAAACATGCAAATAGTGTGGGTGATGACTCAGATGAGGATTTGTAGTACACTCTAGAGTTTGATGATGAAGAGTATGTGCCTAAGGAAGAAGAAGAAAATAGTGATGATGAGAGTTGTGATGTTGAAGATGAGGATGAACTAGATGTTGTGCTGGAGGATGATGGTCCTAAAACTGTTGATGTGGACATAATGAAACTTGATTTTAGCATTGGTAAGAAATTCCTCAATAGAGATGCTTTCAAATTCACACTTAGGAAATACTCCATCCTGCATGAAAGTTCCATTACTTTCTATAAGAGTGATACATCCAGGGTAATAGCCAAGTGTGTTGACCCTAACTGCAAATGAAGGTGTCATGCATCAAAAATTAATGAGGGGTTAGTATTCCAAATAAAGACATTGAATGGTGACCATACTTGCTCCAATGTTAATAAGGTAGCCTAAAAAATGGCCACTAACAAGTGGATAGCCGATCACTGCTACAAATGGCAACTAGTAGATGAGAATTTGCGAGTTAAGCATATTAGAGACAGATTGACAGAAATGTTTCAAGTTGAAGAACCCTACGATAGAATATGGAGAGGTAGAGAACTTGCCCTTAAGAAGATACATGGATATGAGCAACAACAATTTGAGTTGCTTCTTAATCTTATTTCTGAGTTGCATGGTAGGAATCCTGATTATGTGCACAAACTAGAGGTGACTATTGATAACAAGTTTTTTAGGTTGTTTGTATGTCTTGGTGCTTGTAAGAATGGATTCTTTCAGGGTTGTAGGCCAGTTGTAGATATTGATGAATGTCAATTGAAGAATGAATTTAGAGGTGCATGTCTGTCAGCTGTGGGAGTAGATGGCAACAATAGAATTTTACCTCTAGCATTCAGTGTTGTGCAAATTGAAACAAACGATTGGAGAAGTTAATGACCTTGTACTACTTAGTGATAGGTGTAAAGGTTTAGAAACAACCATTGTTGAGCACTTCCTTGAGTGTGAGCATAGGACATGTATGAGGCATCTCAACAAAAATTTCAGGAGGCATTTTGGGGGTGCTTCAATGATTGATTTGGTGTGGGGTGCTGCCAGAGCATACACAGAAGAAGATTTTAGTAGGAAAATTGGTGAGTTGCAGTTGGCAAATGTAGATGCATATTACTGGCTCAGTAAAGTTAAGATGGACAAATGTTGGGCTAGATCTCAGTTTGGAGTGACTGCCAAGTGTGACAGTGTAACCAGCAACATTTCTGAGAGCTTCAATTGGTGGATATTAGACCCAAGACATAAGCCAACTATTATGTATGTTGGCACAGTCAGACAAAAGATTATGAAGTTATTTTATCAGAGGGAGAAGAAATCAAGAGTTGGGAGGACATTTTGGTTCTTTATGCAAGTAAGTGACTGACTAAGAAAAGTAGGGGCCTAGGTGGGTATGTGGTGCACAAGTAGGGGTGCACATGGGTCAGGTTTGAGTCAAAACCCGACCCAACATGAAAAATTCGGGTTTGTGAAAAACTCAACCTGAACCCGAACCGATTCGGGTTCAACCCAACCCGACCCGAAATTATCGGGTTGGGTTGGGTCGGTTCAGGTTGGACCTGAATCAATAAATATAAAATATATTGTCATGTCCAGCTATTAAAAGCACCTAATAATTTGAATTTCCTTTGCAAAGAAAAGATAAAGATTAACAAGAATCGAT
Organism: Triglochin maritima; assembly: GCA_963682175.1. NCBI lineage: Eukaryota > Viridiplantae > Streptophyta > Magnoliopsida > Alismatales > Juncaginaceae > Triglochin > Triglochin maritima. The sequence goes on along the minus strand of OY821781.1, from coordinate 35,916,820 downwards.
TTCTCTGGTCAAGCTTCATCTTGATTCGATTACATAACTCATTTGGATACATGACATGCTAAGCAATTTGAGAGCATAGAATCATATCACTGTTCAAAAACTCATGGAACACAATAAAATCATAATTGAAAAATTGACACAAGTTAAGATATCTCATTCCCGGTAATTCTGCTGAGTGTTGAGTCCTATATACGAACATTTCACTGAAGAACAAAATGAAGATTTGTCGAAAAAAACATAATCACAACAATTGGTCACCACTACAAGGATCCAAGTGACAATATGAATGCAAAACGTCCATTTTTATTAGATATTTAAATATAAAAAACACAAGCATTCAGGATCCAATTCCATCAGAACACACACACACATCATTCAAAACCCTTTGAAAAGAAAAAAAACAGATTAAAAGGTTTCACCAACAAAAAGAAAAAAGAACTCCACCTTACCAAAGCAAAGGAGCTCTTCCACCGGCACACGTTAGCAGAAGCACCTTCAAACCTGAAATCACCAACCAGGCCCCGAATACGACCAAACACAACGTCCCCCCAAAACCCCAAACCAAAATCGCCTCGAATTCGGGGAAAAAAGAGGGGGTCAAAGGTAGGAACAAAGGAGGGGATTCAAAGGTGGAAATGTTCTATTACAGAAAAGGAGAGAGACCCATTTGAAAGGGGGTTGAAAGCTCCAAGATGGCAAGAAGAGGGATGAGGTGCGGAGAGGTGAGGCGGAGAGGAAATGTGTTTTTGCTAGGGTCAGGTGTAGAGGGAAGAGGGGACAGATGGTCAAGATGTATTCGAAAAAAAACATAAAAAATTCGTTGGGTTCGGGTTGAGTCAACCCGACCTCTCAACCCGAACCCGACCCGAAAATTCGGTTTTCAGATTTTTCCAACCCAACCCAACCCAACCCAATCTGAATCCCTTCCCAACCCAACCAAACCAGTCGGGATCGAGTAGGGTTTCGGGTTCAACCCGACCCGTGTGCACCCCTATGCACAAGTTCAGTGATGTGAGGGCAAAAGTCCATAGCCCCACAATGAGATGCATTGTTGAGTTAGACGTGAGGGCATGCACATGTAGAAAACGACAACTTATTGGTCTACCATGCAACCATGCAGCAGCATTCATAGGCACAATTAGACATGTGGTTTGGGAACATTACATGCATCCATGTTACTACACTGACAAGTATAGGCTAGCTTATAGTAGCAGAATATCTCCACTCCCAGACATAAGACAATGGAAATCTATAGGTCCACACTAAGGCGCCGGATGCAGTTAGACAACCAGGTAGGCCAAAGAAGAAGAGAATGATGCCTGCTGATGAGCCGAACAAAATCACAAGAACACACAAATGCAAGAGATGCAATGAAGTGGGGCATCAAGCAAGAACATGTAAGGAACCAATACAAGGTTCCCAACAGACATCCACAAGGTACTCTTATTCTTCACATTTCAATCATTTGTACACTTTCATATTGATATGCATTCATGTGTATTACATCCTTCCCTTGCAGTGGGACTAGACCACAACCTACCAGCACCTCCAACATCAGCAAGAGTAAGACCAAAAGAAATAAATTGTGAGTTTGTAGTTCTTTCATATTCGATCATATATGTTCTCAATTTGACTATAAAATATTAACTTATTCTATTATCATTCAACAGGAGTGCCCCCTCTCATGCAACAGCAACCAATTCAACTCCACAACTAGCCCACTGTAATGCAGCTCAGGAAACCCCATATCCATCAAGAGCATCCTCCCAAGTACAAGAAGACATCATAGGCACTCCCACATCGGAGAGGATGAAAACTTTTAAAGACTTGATGGAAGCTAGCTACTCGGAAAAGGATGCATTGAAAACAATATCATATTGTAATCGTTGACATGTAAATTTCAGTTAACTTTGAATTATGTAATGTTTTGGTCTTCTTGTAGTTCAGAAGCTTCACATGTGAGCACTAATGTTCAAGATTTTGGTGTGCTTCACATGTGAGCAGTAATGTGTATGACATTGCACTTTTCACTAACAAATGAAGTTTGAATGAAGTGAATTGCTAGTTAATATCTTGTATGACATCTCTTTTGGAATGCAATGTCAGGGATTACATAGTTCAGGTTAACATAATGTGTATGACATCTTTTTTACAATTGTTCCAGCAAGCTTGTGCACAAGTTCAACACAACGGTCAACAAAATTCAACAAAGTTCTAATATAGCTTCATATCATTGCACATGTTACATCAATGACTCACAACTAAAACAAACAACAACACAACATAACAACCACCAACTGTAACACCGCAAACAGTAGAACTCCACAACCTAACACATAGTGAATAACATTAACCCAAACAAATTAAACATATTCAGTACTACAACGACAACCACAAACACATAGTGAATAACATTACCACAACCACAACACTACTGAGTACCAAATACATAATTAATCACATAAGCTAACCCAATACAAACAACAATTCCAAACCAAAACTTCTTCTGATGCCACCTTTGATCCATGTAAACATCTGCAATTGCTTCAAGCTTCTTATCCACATTTTCAAATTTGGAACTCAAAAAAGGACTCCATTTTCCACATCTCAGCTGCAAACGTGGTGTACAACAGAGGTGACTCAGGTATCCACTTGAAATACCCACAACCTCCACCATCCTACAATCAGGAAACCTGTTTAGGCATTTTAACGAACACATAACCAACACCCCAAAAAAACCATCCACTTAAGAAATTTAAGGGAAGGCGTTACCCCAAAGTAGCGGCAACAAAAAATGCTTCCCTAGATTTTTCGCCCTCCCAGAAGTGAAAACAATGGCTGACACACTACAACCATAGAACAGAATAGTGCTAGAGATCGTCGACTCGTTGCTCTCACTGGTCTGCCAACTGCTGCTTGCCATCAACTTTGGCGGGACGACAGAGGTGGGATGTTTAAGCTGGGAAGAGGATAGGAAGGAGAAGAAGTGTGGAAGACGGTTGCTGGCCAAGAAGGGGGAATAAGGGGAGGTTAGGTGACAGGAAATAAGGGAGGGAAACATTGAGGGTGTTTAGGCCGGTAATTTGATTAAGTAGGGGTTAATTGTAAGTAGTAAACGGCGTTACATTGACTGCGTAACGAAATGGCATGGTGGAAAACTTAATGACATCTATGGAATGGTTGTAGTTTGTAGTGACACTTATAGAAATAGCGATGGAAGGGTGACAGAAACGGAAATATAGTCTTTTAAAGTGACATCCAAGCAAAAAACCCTTTTTAAATTATGCATACCCAATATCAAAAATCTGGATGGGCCACTAAACATCCATATGATTTTGTTGTTTCAAAAAGTATTGGGCATACAAATTCCCAAGTAATAGTTTGTGGCGTATAAAAGAAAATACAAGTACACAAACTTGTTACATATGTTGATTTAATTTTGATTATTAATGTACACATTTACTTGCGTTACCATTTATTTTGTTTTGAGTAAATTATAAAGAACTGGTGATATTTTAAGAAAGGAGATATTTACTGTATCATGATGTATGTCTTGTTTGTTGTTTAAAAGTAAAAAACAATTTTCAAGCGAAAGTAAATAAAAAAATAATTTGTCTGGTCAATTCCTTTGGAATATGTATGCTGAATTAGACTTTATACACTATAAAAGTTTGAAATATAATGATAATTTTATACCGAGAAAATGATGATGCTTCTTTATCTTCATCGATGTATTTGATGTTGTTATTGCTTTTTTCAACTTTAGAGTTGTATTCTTTGATGCATTTTTAATTGTTGTTACCTTTTCAACATTTTATTATGTAATCAATCTTTAACTTTCGTATGTCAACTCTCTTATATATAAATTGAATAACGCATATAACTTCAATATTGTTATAAAATGCGTGGAAGATCCTTGAAAACATAAGAACAACAAGACAAGAGAAGTATGTGGAATGAGATGAATATAGATACATTTATCTTCTCTCTTCTCAATACATAGCACAACCTCATATATACACACATAGATGTGTAGAAGTTACATAGTCTATACTAAATAAGGATGTAAATACAATACACATTACAACACATTTTAATAAAACAGTTACAATGTTGGTTAAAAGATGAACCATCTTGGAAGGTGAATCATCCACTATATACAATTTTCATAACACTCCATCTTTGATGATACATTTTGTGATACGTTTTTCGGTCTACCTTGTTAAAAATCTTGCCAAGTAAAACCATGTGGGACAAAAACTTGGTGAAGAAAAAAATAATGCAGAGCGTATAATTCTCCCATCATTTCAACATATATTTATACATTATGTTGGAGAATAGCGTTATGTTCATGTCTCGTTAAAAACTTGTTACAAAAATCCAGTGGGAAAATAGCTAAGGGAAAAAGTACATAACATACGTTAACATAATTACGCAAGTTGTCTCATTAAAAAATTTGCCAAGTAAAATCCTGTAGGACAAAAACTTGAAAAATGGAAAAAGAGTACAACTATAGGCTTTCTGGCATTATCCTTCATGAATAATCGTACTTCAGGGATAATAATTAGAAATCAACTCCCTCTGATATGTAGTACATCAACTTGCATAAAAATTCCAACGTATCCACAATAACACAAAAAAACATTATGATTTTTTGCTGTTGTGGATTAGACATATAGAAATCATCACTGAAGTAAATATTTCTCTCATGAATATAGTAAGTAAATATTGATAATTTAAGGTGAACTTTCTTTGTATAATATCTCTTTATATATTTGAATTATTGTAACAATTCTCTTCTGGAGAATGTTTGAACTACATGTCGAAAAATAGTTGACTTCTCTCCCGTCATTTATTTCAAATTTTATCATTCAAATATTTCACGGGTGATTAATCTCTTCAGGAGTTCCTCTCATATCATTCTTCGAGATGATATGCACATTCTCTTTGTTTTGTTCATATAGCGATCTTTTCATAAATTATATCGCATCTCTTTATTATAATTTGCCTTGGGCAATTTAATCTTTCAGTAATAATTGGTAGATATGATCCCAAAATGATCTTGGTCTAAAAAATATTATGATCTTGATTTAATCCTTCAGTATTTATAATATGATCTTGGTCTAAAAAATATTGGTAGATATGACCCCAAAATGATACATCTTAAGTGATATTTTATCAACAGAGGGACTCTCATTTTACTGTGCAAATCGGCTGACAAACATGACCTCATTTTTTTTAACTAGTAAATGTCAAGTAAGTTATCAAAATTACAAGAGAACTGATGATACCCATAATGAATACAAATGATAATTTCATTTAGTCACTGATGCATTGCATACATTGCATCATATGTCTTTCATTTAGATTACTTTTATATCAATAAATGCTACTAAGGTATGTGTTTAGTCTTATTTACAGAATACAGGGACCTGAATGCAAATTACCCACATCCCAAGCATAAACGCGTGCAAAAGACTCATTTCTATCATAAAGACCAAGCTCAAGATTATCGGGTTACGAATGGAAATGTATCCAAGCATAAAAGCATTCAAGATCTAATTACAAAAAGAACAAGGACTTAAGCACAAAAGTAGCCAGGGACTTAATTGCAAAAATTCAAGGACCTAACTGCAAATCATGAGTAGTTTTTATTATCTTGGAGAAAATCTAAAGAAAAATCAATGTGGATCTCCAAATATATGAAGGAATTAATCCGGAGCTCAAAAGAATGGAAAGAATCAATCCAGACGCGCAAAGAAGGATCAAATCATACCATAAACATTCAGCTAAAATCCAGATTTAATCCGAGCAATATATGCAGCATTTCCGCCGCAAATTACACTTACCATGCGGCGTTTCCGCCGCCCCAGAGTCGATCCGCGTCTCCAAATTTTGTCCAGTCGTGTCTGGACACGTGTACTTTCCAATGTTATACTTAGGTCCCTTGTAGCAACTATAAATAGCCCCGAGAACGATGTAATAAAGGTCATTGGCCTTAGACCTAGTTTTTAGTTGTTGTTTTTATTTGTCTTTATTTTAGTAATAAAATTCTGTCTTTTATTTCTTGTTTTTAGTTTTCTTTTGTAATGCCTCTAGGACCCCTTCTTCCTCCCTCCATGAGTTTCTAACTTTTTCCAAAGGGTGGAGGTGACGGATTTAGGGTGAAGAGAAGAGAATAAATGTTATTATTTTAAGTTCGTGATTAGTATATTTTGATTACTTGAGTTTATGTTAAATCATTTATCATGTAATGCTTCATAACTAACATGATTTATTATAAGTTTCTGAATTCTCTAATCTAAATCCTATATCTAAACCTCGACCCAACGGAATTCACTTCTTTGTTCTTATTTTAGTTTTAATTGTTCATGTTTCTTGCTTTAGATAATTAAATCAAAAATCTCAAAAACCCAAATTTATTCTTCTCTCATCCTTTCCCCCAACCGAAATCACACTAATAACAAATCTCTCCCTCCTTGTGTTCGACCCGTATTTGCCACGTCTTCATTGACGCCGTGCACTTACGGTATAAATTTAATTCTCATCAAGTTTTTGGCGCCGTTGCCGGGGAGGCGACGCAGATTTTGTTTTTTTGTTGATTTCGATTCTATCCTGTTTATCTTGTGCGCGATCTAACTATTTGGGGTTGCGTTTCAGGAGACTACAGAGTGCACGGCGAAATCCCGACACATTTGGAGCTAAACGAGCGGCGAAATCGCCGCACCTGAAGAGTAACTTGCGGCGAATCCGCCGCACACTTGGAGCTTCTGGGCTTCAAATTTTTCTGGGACGCGACTCATCTCTGGGTGGACGCGTGAAGCTACTGAAATTTCGAGAGCGGGCGGTGAACCCGACTGAGCATTGCATAGGTAACCTTTGTTGCCCCTTTTCCTCGTAATTTCTATTTTCAAAAAATTTCCTTTTATTAGAATTGCACGTGTTAGGGCAAAAAATCCATAATTGGCAATAATTCAACTCTGACCTAAAATTGGCAAAATTAGAAAGGCCTTAGTGCATGCATCATCTAGTGTTTTGTATGCATTATTCTTGCTAAATTTTTGCAAATAAATTTCTGTTGAAGAGTGCTGGAGTCAAGGTACGTATCGTGGTTTTCATCGATTGCATTTAAGCATATAATCTAGTTGCATACAACCTTGCAATTGCCCCCCTCTAAAGACCATTGTTTGACTATCTTTTCTAGATCTAAGTTAAACTATCTTAAGGGCAACTCCGTAGGCAAAGATACGGTGGGGATTTCATCACCCTTCCGTGTCCCACAAATCACAATCCTAAAGTGTCACCCAAGCCTTAAATTAAAATCAACTAGACATTGACCCCTAAGGACTCAGACTCATTTAAGGAGAAGAATTGGTTTGACTTGCTATGACCTGAAGCCGATTGAATTTAATTTGGTGTCTAGAAAGTGTTTTTGTGTTGACGTAAGTCTTCCAAGCGAAGTGGTTGTCTAATTGGCACTGACTCTGTCGGAAGCGCCCCCACTAGCTATACACGGCCTGGCCAAGTTGGTTTGATTAGTGAGGGAGGTGAATCAAACAAATCAATTCGACTCAACCAGTTAGGAGTCGTCTAGATCTAAGCGACACTAGGTCTAGGATTGTTTGAACTGTGCTTTCTTAGGAATTTTCTGACCAACCCTCTTTCTATCTTTAGAGTTAGGTTTCCCTTCTCATCTGAGTCTTCTTTCTCTTCTCACCTAAATTCTCTAGATTAGGATTCCTTTCTCATCTTTCCCCATTCTATTGTTTCTTTCACTTGTGAAAAAAAACATAAATATATATATATATATATATAAAACGAAAAAAAATTGTAATTAATTCTTGAAATTAAATTTGGAATTTGAATTTGGAATTTGAATTCAAAAATTGATTCAACCCGGTGCACTCAGATTTGGATTCGGGACTTGAGTAATCGACTCTCACGAGTTCATCTAGATTCCAGTCTAGAGCTTAGCCTCAATCCATCTGCTGCACCACCTCACCTGGATCCAATGGGTGAGAACGTAGTGGACCCACCTGTTGTGCAACCTATAACTCTGAGGGATCGATGCTATCCAGCGATGGCTGCTCAGCCATCGTGCATCGTTATGCCCACCATACCGGGTCGCGACTTCGAACTTAAGGCACAATACATGAGTATATTGCCTAAGTTCACCTCTAGGGAAGACCCATATCTCTTCCTTAGAGAATTTGAGGAAATCTGCTCTCTTATGCAATACCAGCATATCCCTGAGGAGGCAGTGCGTCTGATATTCGTGCCTCTAGCACTAAAGGACGACGCTAAGAAATGGCTATAGTCTAGCCGAAAGATCTATTAGGAGTTGGGCTGAGTTTGTTCTAGTATTCCTGAAAAAATATTTCCCCTACCATAAGACTATGAGGATTAGGAATGAAATTGTTGCATTCGTTCAGTCTGAGAGCGAGCCGTTCTATTCCTATCTAGAAAGATTCAAAAGTGTTCTAACCCAATGCCCTCATCATGGAATTCCAAGATGGCAATTATGCCAAAATATTTATGAGGGATTGACACCCACATCTAGGGTTATGGTAGAATCCGTAAGCCAAGGGAACTTTATGTCGAAAAATGAAAATGATGCCTGGACTTTTCTTGAGGAATTAGCTGAAAACAGTATGGGACAATGCTAAAACACTGCTTAACCCAAGTATTGGATCTAGAATAGCAAGTCAACCCAAACCAGGTGTCTTAGCTGTAGATGCCAACATAACGGCTGAAGCAAAACTAGCTACCCTTATGCGCAGAATGGAAAGTTTAGAGCTACAAACCCAAACCCGAGTGAATCAAGCCTCGTCTATCCCTTGCTCTAGATGTGGTCAGATTGGTCATGTAATGGAGGATTGTGCGGACTGGGAACAAGTTAATGCCATGTATAACCATGCTAGAAATGACCCATACGCATCAACCTATAACTCGGGTTGGCGTAATAATTCCAATTTCCCGTCAAGCCAACAAGGTCAACCTCCTAGACAACAACCAAACCCGTATAACCAAAATAATACATCATCTGAGTTTAGTAACAATGGAGATTATGAGGTTAGGTTGACAAGCTTGGAAAATTTGATGAAAACCTTTATACAAACAACCAACCAGACCTTCCAAAGGCTACAGACACAAGTCAGCCAACTAGCACAAATAGTAGGTGAAAGAGAAAAGGGTCGGTTTCCAAGTCAACCTGAGGTGAACCCTAGATCTAATAACTCATATCAATCCTATCAACCACCTTCAGGAAATAACAACCCTAGACCGGTTCAAATGGTTAATGAGGAAGGACCGTTCCAACAAATAAATGTTGTAGTATCATTACGGTCCGGAAGACAGATTGACAATAATGTGGTAAATCCTAGAACGTCTAATCAATCTAGCCATCAAGCTACCACATGTGACCTAACCATTGAGCCCGACGTCCAATCTGAAACGCCCAACCCACCTACTCAACCTGAACCCATAGCTCAACCTGAACCTGAGCGAGTCTATGTTCCTAAAGCCCCATTCCCCAATAGACTCAAAAAGAACTCAAGTGCACAAATAGAGAAAATCTTGGAAGTATTTAAGCAAGTTAAGGTTAACATTCCACTCTTAGACATGATTCAACAAATACCTACTTATGCTAAATTCTTAAAAGATCTGTGCACTAAAAAGCGAAAAACGAACATACCAAAGAAGACATTCTTAACTGCAAACATAAGCTCTATTTTGTCCAACACGTCTCCTATAAAATATAACGATCCTGGGTGTCCCACAATTTCATGTGCAATAGGAGATACTTATATCAACAAAGCCCTTCTAGACCTTGGTGCTAGTGTTAACCTACTCCCATTATCTGTCTACGAGCAACTCAACCTCGGTCCACTAAAACCCTCTAAGACAACTCTTCAATTCGCTGACTGCTCTATTAAGAAACCAAAAGGTGTAGTCGAGGACGTTTTGATCAAGGTGGGTGACTTCATTTACCCAGTGGATTTTGTCGTTCTAGACACTGAACCTGTTGTCGATCCTAAGAGACAAATCCCTGTAATACTAGGCAGACCCTTTTTAGCCACTTCTGAAGCATCAATAAACTGTCGAAATGGGCTCATGCAATTATCTTTCGGGAACTTAAAAGCTGAATTTAATATCTTTAATGTTGATAGTGAACCAGAAATAATATGCAATCAAAGTGATGTTGTGATGAGAGCACGTATCTATCAGATTTCTGAATCAAATAAATCATCACAAAATCAAAAAGGAAGTAAGAAAAAGGGGAGTAATTCTTCGACACACCCACCATCACTCGAGCAAATAAGAGAACCTATTTTTGTGAGGGGTGTGGAACATGTGGCTCAGGAATCTCATTGCAACATGGGGAACAATTCAACTGGATACATGCACCAATATGGTGTCATTCAATCCAGTTCTGACTATGATTGACTTTGAGCAAATTCCATCTTTCCACCGTAGTTCACTCAGGTAATAAATGCATTTGCTTTTTCTTTGCATACATTGAGGACAATGCATGATTTAGGTGTGGGGGGTGTTTATGTATATATCTATCTATATATACATGTCTTTTATTTTAAAAAAACTCAATGTTTCATGACATAGCTTAAGATTGAACTGCCAAAACCCGTGTACAAATTGCATTGAGTTTTTGTTCCTTATTATATAGTTCTGCTTGTAGAAATTATGACATAAATCTAAGTTCCAAAGAAATAACCCATTTCCCTTTAAGATATGTATGCACTTAAATTGGATGAATCAAATCTTTGAAGTGGTTGATAAAAAGCAGAGGTTGAGGAAAATATACCGGGAAGTGTGGACTTCTAATAGCAATTAAGCCTTGAGGAAAATAAAAGTAAAAATAAAGGAATAAAGTGAAGAAAACACATTTTGCAAAATGATTACAAAAGCCCAAGCCTTTGAGTCACTGGTCTGTAGGGGTATCTTGAAACCCGGTAACTTGAGTCTACCAGCTCGGGATTATCGACCAAACTCGCTACACGAATGCAAAAAGGGTAAAAGTGTCAAAAAGCAAATGTGTTGAATCACGAAAGAAAAGAAAAAAAATACTCAATGCCCAAAGCTAAAAGAATGATCCATGTCATGGTTGATCCGAATGATACTTCACCACCAGAGGAGGCGTGCAAAATAATTCAAATGATAAACATGTGTAGAAGGGTTAGTGGTGTGAATGTTGGAGGAACAAAGACCAAGTCAGAATTTTCATGAGTTAGATTCATATAATGAGCATACAAGAATTCTCAGTGAGATGTATAAGGTTGAGGTAGGGATATTGAGAGTTATTAATGGGATGTTGAATTAAGACTTTGTGGGTGTGTCAACTGAAAACCCTCACGAGACAAAACTCGTCCTCTAAGAAAACAAAGAGGTTTAACGGCTTGTTGCACATGCTAAGTGCAACCGTGATTCCTACGAAAGTGAGTTAGGATTTCCCTGTTTTCATTTTTTCTTATATTCAGTTTTGCTAGGGACTAGCAAAATCTAGGTGTGGGGTATTTGATGCATTGCATACATTGCATCATATGTCTTTCATTTAGATTACTTTTATATCAATAAATGCTACTAAGGTATGTGTTTAGTCTTATTTACAGAATACATGGACCTGAATGCAAATTACCCACATCCCAAGCATAAACGCGTGCAAAAGACTCATTTCTATCATAAAGACCAAGCTCAAGATTATCGGGTTACGAATGGAAATGTATCCAAGCATAAAAGCATTCAAGATCTAATTACAAAAAGAACAAGGACTTAAGCACAAAAGTAGCCAGGGACTTAATTGCAAAAATTCAAGGACCTAACTGCAAATCACGAGTAGCTTTTATTATCTTGGAGAAAATCTAAAGAAAAATCAATGTGGATCTCCAAATATATGAAGGAATTAATCCGGAGCTCAAAAGAATGGAAAGAATCAATCCAGACGCGCAAAGAAGGATCAAATCATATCATAAACATTCAGCTAAAATCCAGATTTAATCCGAGCAATATATGCGGCGTTTCCGCCGCAAATTACACTTACTATGCGGCGTTTCCGCCGCCCCAGAGTCGATCCGCGTCTCCAAATTTTGTCCAGTCGTGTCTGGACACGTGTACTTTCCAATGTTATACTTAGGTCCCTTGTAGCAACTATAAATAGCCCCGAGAACGATGTAATAAAGGTCATTGGCCTTAGACCTAGTTTTTAGTTGTTGTTTTTATTTGTCTTTATTTTAGTAATAAAATTCTGTCTTTTATTTCTTGTTTTTAGTTTTCTTTTGTAATGCCTCTAGGACCCCTTCTTCCTCCCACCATGAGTTTCTAACTCTTTCCAAAGGGTGGAGGTAACGGATTTAGGGTGAAGAGAAGAGAATAAATGTCATTATTTTAAGTTCGTGATTAGTATATTTTGATTACTTGAGTTTATGTTAAATCATTTATCATGTAATGCTTCATAACTAACATGATTTATTATAAGTTTCTGAATTCTCTAATCTAAATCCTATATCTAAACCTCCACCCAACGGAATTCACTTCTTTGTTCTTATTTTAGTTTTAATTGTTCATGTTTCTTGCTTTAGATAATTAAATCAAAAATCTCAAAACCAACCATGTTTCTCCTTTTCTCTTCCTTAATCGAAAATCACAAAATAACAAATCTCTCCCTCCTTGTGTTCGACCCGTACTTGCCACGTCTTCATTGACGTCGTGCACTTGCGGTATAAATTTAATTCTCATCAGTCACCTTGGGCTGATATCTCTAGTTAGCTAGTTTGAGAGTCATTTGAATCTCTTATTACTTCATATTTGCACAATTGTTTTCACCGTGTATGATGCTCTTTTTCTTTTATGATGCTTTGTAACGTGTGTTTCGGGCACATGATCCAAAATACGATGACACATATTGTGATTTTGCAATAACTTATGTTTATGTCTTTCAATCAGAAGTAATGCATAATACAAGTAATCATATCCTACGAAAAGATAGAGTCCGTAGATACCCACTTAGTTGAAGAATATTCTCATTCTTCAGTAGATGGTCATATGAAATTCAGTAACATTTGTCATCATATCTGATCCTCATTGACCCAATCGGTCATACCATATGTCATTAGATTCAATATTCATTTGATTCAGCAGTGCAGGTCTTTTGACCAAGCCACTATGTGTGCAACGACACATCGTTCAAAAGTTAGGTAATTTTCTCAATATCATTTTTCCTGTCTGACATGAATGTAGTAATATAAAAATATTCTTCTTTACTTCAACTATAGTCTCAATACAAGTCGTTTTGGCGATTATAAATTCAATAAGTTTCTTGAGACCTAATAAATAAAATGCATCATTTAAAACCAAGATAATTCCACATGTAACAGTAGATATGACTCTTCAGGAGCTTTCTACTAATCTCGTACAACCATGTACGGTAGTGATTTTGGCTTTTCACATTATCAAATTAGATAAAAACTTATCTCTTAATATAGTATGCTTGACAACACTATACATGATGCATAAATCATCTTTCTTGATCTTAAATCAAATAGGAGACCACAGAGTATCCATATTCTTCATTTCAAGCCAAATAAAATATTTGTTCTAATAAATTATTTATGCAACTATTACAAAATAAATGAAAATATTCTTCCAATGACAAAATATAATCAAAATAAGAACCATGCATTAAATCATATCAAGGTCAATTAATTTCAACGTAACTTGGTATAAGTCTTTTAGATAGAAATTATGCAAACCAACATATTACCATATGCATGTGTACTTTGTCCTTTTAAGACGACAGTGCAAATACTATTTTTGTTATTGATTCTTAAAAGACATATTATAATGATATGCATATATAAATAGTCATGACAAACATAAAAATGTTTCAATATGTTAGCAACATATGCATGTGTATTATTAATATCTAGAAGAATCTTATCGCGAGTGAATAAAAATAGCAAGCATGGAAATTGGAATAATGAGAGCACTAACCAATATAAAATATATAGTTTCAACAGAAATAACAACTAAATCAAAAACTTAAAGATAATAATTATGAAAATATGATTATCGAATGAACCTCAAGAATACTAAACAAAATATTTGTATCATGGTATATAATGTCATATTGATATTCCAGCATATGGTCATGTATATCTACTAGACATAGTATATGTTATTTATCAAATAAAACACACATGACTACAAATAAACTCATTTTTTGATTGTCGAATTTATATACCATAAGGACAACAATTTTTTTCATTTATCTCATCCACATTCACATCCACATCCACATTCATGATCGCACGATTATACTGGGCTTTTGTAAAACTTTTCACACGCTCATACATTCACTTCAGGGAATGGTGTAAATGAATTGGACGGATTCTGTGATTTCACACTCGGGCACAAGAATAGATCATGATATTTGGGAAGTCGTTTTCTTGAAAAATGATTGCGAAGGAAAAACAAAACTTTTGTCTTATCTTGATTTTTTTGTTCTCGTACTACTACAGGAGTATTGAGTCATTAACTTGTGAAATGGATAGAAAATTTTCCTTTCTCAACTCTCTATGGTCTTCTAGCCACGCATATATAGAGCTAGATTTAGGGAATGAGTTTGATGGGTTTATGAAACTTTGGCATTTGCACATCGTTTTGATGCTCATAAGAATCCTTCAGGGATTGCTATACATTTTCGTAACCTTCTTCACATGAATTTACAATCTTGATATCATTATATACTTGCACCTTATGAAGATTACAGTTTTTGCCTTCGGGGCTGAAGTGCTTCTTTTTCAATGATAGCATGACATATGGTAAATAATTACTTCATAATATGGAAACCCAAATTTTGTTACAATATACCACATTATATCATATATATGATTGCAAAAATAAATCAGATGTGCTGGAATGAATAACTATAATATTTCTAGATGTGATGCAATGAAATAACATCAAAAATTTATGTGGCATAATATGATAACTTAATGAGATGCATCAAATATTAGTTTTGCAAAAAATAGATGCATTAAATACGATTGAAACTAGTATTTCATCACAAGTATAATATGATATAATATCCAAACTTTTTTTTCTTTTCAGTGCACAAGTTAAAAGCAATAATCACATACTTGTATTGTTTCATTAGTAGACTTTTATAAGAAAAAATGTACTTTTTGCATGTTTTCATTATTCCAAAAAGACATCTAACTATGTCAAGTAATATATATATTTTTATTTGTATTTCCAAGAGCATCAAGTTGGATTTCAACATCCAAAACACAACACGTAAAATTCTTGTCTATTTTACCAAAAGTCATATATTTAACTTTCGTCAAAAATCAAGATGATCAATATCATATAAAAGATTACACAAAATAAAATAGATAAAAAGAAACACTTATAATTTCTAACAAAATAACATGCATTATATATGACACAAATAAATTGTCATTATCATTGGAATGTCAAGTCGTCTAGTGATCTTCCAAATGTATGTCAAAAAGATCTCACTTTTTTCATCTTGAATAGCCATGAAGCATGAATGGGCGACCTCTGTTCTGCTTTGCAAGGAGGAGGATGATAATGATGGTGATGATGATGATGAATAATCCCATGTAGCTTTGTGAGCTTCCTCCTTCATTTCTCTTCTCTTGCTCTTCTCCTCTCCCTTCTCTCATTCTTCTTCTCCCTTTCTCTTTTCTCTTTTCCACTTTCCTCCTTTTCATTTTCTCTCTTCTCGCTTCTCCTTCCTCTTCTTTCTCTTGTTTCTTCATTATCCCTTTTTGAGGAATTTGAAGAAGTCTTTAGCTAGGACCTCAATGTCCTCATCTTCTACTCTCCTCCTTGGTTCATCAAGATTTGCATGTAATGCCAATGTGAGTTTGTTCTTGGAGGCTTCCTTCTCCTTTCAATGGTTGATTTGAAGTTCATGAGCCATCAAATTTCCAACAAGTTCCTCCATCTTTAATTTGGAAAGATCATGCACCTCTTCAATTGTGACGACTTTATCTTCCCAATCGTTGCTTAGTGACTAGGCCTGTAAACGGGTCGGGTCGGGGTGGGTTTCGAACCCACCGCTACTCGACCCGTCTAAGGTAGGCGGGTTGGCGGGTCGGGTCGGGTGAATTTTTTTTAAACCGCTACCCGACCCGCCTAAGATCGGGTAAACGGGTTACGCGGGTAGGGTGGGTCGGGTAAACGGGTTATGCGGGGTGGGTAGATGGATAAATGAATTTTTTATATATTTTTTCTTTCTTTTCGCATAACACTATAAATTAAAAACATAACACATTAGCACCTTAAAAACATTACCAATGTGATGAACACCATAAAATTATAAATTACTTCAACTTTATAACACTATTAGTAAATTATGGATCAGAGAATATGTATATGTATATGGTATATAAATGTATATATATATAATATTTATTATTTAATTTATTAAATTCTTAGGCGGGTAATCAGGTAAACGGGGCGGGTAGAAAATACAACTGTTACCCACCCCGTTTATTAGTCGGGTTGGCGGGTTGAGTTTTTTCCATGCTACCGGACTTAGGCGGGTCAGGTTGGCGGGTCGGGGCGGGTTTTACCCACCCCATTTACAGCCCTATTAGTGACCGGAGGAATTTTTTTTCCAAGAACACAACGAGAGTTAGTAATATCGGTGAAGCGAGTGTTCATTTCGTTTATGTTTTCGTCGATTTACGTGGAAAAGATTTCATATTTATGCATGAGGAGACTAATACGAGTTTCCTTAGTTTTGCTATCACCCTCATGATGCATTTGCAATCTATGTCATATTTCAAATGCACTTTCACAACCCTCAATTTTATTATATTCACTCTCATTAAGTCCACAATACAAGATGTTCATAATCTTAGAATTCATCTCAATCTCTTTTATTTTGGCCATAGAAAGCGAGTCTAATTCTTCTTCATTTGGGGATGTGTAGGGATTTTGAAGGAAAATCTAATACTTAAAGGTCATTAGAAATTAGGAATTTTTTCATCATATTCTTCGAATAATCATAATTGGATCCATTAAGCAAAGAATACCTAGTTGTGCATAATCCTTCTATATGATTAGATGATGTAGATGACATGCTAAAAAAACAATTAAGTATGCAATTTAGCTCACAACGCTCTAATACCAAATGTGGGATCGTACGTATGACTTAGTTCTAATCACTTTTAAGCTTAATTAAACTCTACTTGCTTAACAATAAAAAATGCAACGGAAATTGAAAACAAAACAAACAAGTAAAGAAAACTAGGCAAACCACAATGATGACACTAGAATTTTTATAGAGGTTTGGCCTCCCGCCTACTTCCTCTCTTGCAACCTCCGCTCGATCTCCCTCGAGCTCTGCTCACGTCTTCACTATCAACCTCGTTCCGGACTGAGATTAAGCCTTTACAACACAAGCTTCGCGAACAACCCTCGCTAGCTTAGTTTCTTCCTCTCACAACCCTAGAGTGAACACTTCGAACTTTCACCGAAATCCTTGCTTCTTAAACAACAAATAAGTGGGACAATACTCTCTAAATCTTGAGCACAGTTTGAGTATGATTTGGCTATGATCAAAAGTGTGGAATTTAGGCTTAGAGTGTAGGAATGAGGATTTTGGAGCTTGGGATCTAATGTAGGAGACAAATAATAGTGGTCTAAACAAGGTTTGAGCAACTCTATTTATAAGCTCTAAGTGTGTTATAGTCGTTGGGACAAGTATGGTAAGTTGTTGTGTAAGAAACACAAAACAGTGAAGTGCATGTCACATTTCAGAACAAAATCGGTCGACCGAATTGGGCATACTGGTGGACCGGTTGGTCAAATCTGGCTATAACTTAAGTTCACTTAAGTGAATGGTCGAACTAAATTGGGAATCAGTCGACCGTTCTAGGGGTTTTGGTATGGTAAAGGATGGATCGGTCGAACTAAAGAAAATGTATGTTCGACCGGAAACTTCCAGGTACTTGTGGTTTCAAGGAGAAAATGAGTTTCGGTCGACGTAACTCTAGGTGATGTTCGACCTAAAACTTCCAGAGTGTTCAGGGCGACTAAAGATTGTTTGATCGGTTGACCGGAAGTCTGGTAAAATTGGGGTTTTGGGAAATCCGACCGTTGTAGAATAAGACAAGTCTAACGATCACTTGACACGTGTAAACGATCGAAGAAAAAGCTTGCAATGGTCGACCGGTTCAACACTTAAGCTAACAGTATTAACAGACCCAATCGGTCGAACGAAGAACTCGTTCCGGTCGACATAATTGGCACTCACAGACCATGTTTGGTTTAAGTGTTTTCTGGTTCTAGTTTGGGTGATCTATTGAAGTCCAAATGTTGTGAAATTTTGTGTGTGACTTCTATAAGAAACCTAGTGTGTGTTTAAGTTTATTTTAGCTCAAGTATGCTCAATTACACAATGTTCCTAAGACTCGAAATAAATCAAGATTACATGTCTTCAAATGAGCTTTATTACATGTCTTGACTTGATTTCCTTGAGTCTTGATAACTTGTAGAAGTTAATACAAACATTATAGATGTTATGCATAATGTGTGCTACTCTACATTGATTGTAATTAAGATTAAGTTGATTAAATCATCAAAACATAGATTAATGCCAAAAAACCAACAATAATTACTAGTCGAAGTGAAATATTGTTGTTGAGTAAGCAATGTGCATAGGGGTGTCAATGGATGTTCGAAATCCGGAAATTCGTTCGCGTCCGGTTCGAAAAATATTCGGTCTGAACAATATCCGATCCGAATAATATTCGATTCGTGTAATATTCGGGACATGCGAATGCGAATATGGATATTGATACATCCGATCCGAATAACATCCGATCCGAGATTGAATATTTGTATTATAAGATCCATATCCATATTTGTATCATATACGTATGCAATACATTATTATACCTAGAAGTATTTATATTTCAACCTTGTGTGATTATATTTTGAATGTATAATTATTAAATTTACTTATTCAAATAAAAATACATCTACTAATCACATTTATTCAAGCATTGAATATCATTATCCTTTCTAGAATATGGAGTTAGAAATTAAGATTAAGTAAATTAATATTTGAAACCAAATAAAGTTATAAATCTGACTATTTATAAGAATTTGTCTAAGTGAAAATGAAAAATGTTATAATGTGGGGAATTATGTTTACGGATGCGGATATTATCCGTATCTGATCCGAATCCGTCAAATATCCGAACGGATATAGACTTTTCATATCCGCAAACAATCCGTATCCGAATCCGAATCCGTAAATTTCATGCGAATGCGAATATGGATATACCTATATCCGATCCGTATCCGATCCGTTGACACCCCTAAATGTGCATGTTTATGATTCGTCGGCCCATGTCTTATACGATCCTACATAAAACAATGCTTGAATAAACATACCCAACTCAGGGTCGAATTTTTTTAAGATAATAAACTTTAAATCAAAAATTAAAAAACTAAGAATTTTTTTTCTCGAAAACTAAAACCCGCGATCCGTGGGCACGAAATTTCTCACCACTCATCTCATCACCTCACCTCTCCTCTCCTCTCCTAGTTCTGTCTCCCATTAGCCCATCAGATTTTTTTTCGACGTAATTACTCTCTGTTCTAACGTTGACCGTTATTCTGAAAACGTAACCCACATAATTCATCGGAGTTCTTATTTTGGGATCCACGTTAATTTTTCGTATTATTTTTTTGTTTTACGTAAGAATGATTAGAATTAACATTTATTTTCTTTGTTAAATATAAATATTTGGATTTTTTTTTTAAAATTTATATTAAATTTAATTAAATATATTAGTTGAATCTATGTTTCCATTCATATGTATACTTAAAATAATTTTTGATACATTTCATCAATTGTATAACATGCATTTTGTCATGAAACCTGTTCTTTTTATTTTGTTAAAATTAATTTTGTTTTTATTATCGGAACAGTTTTTTGTCAAAATAAGTCATTTTAGTAGAAGTCGGCCTGTACAAAACGCACGTGAGTATAATGATGCAGTGGACAGAGAGTCTATTTTCCTACTTCTCGGAATACCAAATTACATGTTCAGAGTCAATGACATTTCTGCACAATTTTTTTCTTAGTTTTTTTAATTTTTGATTTAAAGTTTATTATATTAAAAAAATTCGGACTCAGGGTCCATTTGCGACACCATCTGTTGGGGTTGACATCTCAAATACTTTTTCATCCAACGTATAAGGTGTGATTGTATTTCATCCAATTCCCAACCTCCGTTGAAAAATTAATCCTCGTAAGTTCCATGTCCAACCGTTGAAACCCTTTTGGAGGCATCTGGATGTCTTTGCAAACTACTCATGCTAAACGATGAAAACTGGCATTTGGTCCGACTATTGATTGTACCGATTAAACGATGACAAATAACACCACCTTTTGGCGTTTGAGATACGTTTTCTGAACTTCCTAGAAAACTAGTGTTTAAGGCAAGGTCATAATTCATCCAATTCAACATCCATATTAACCCATTTAGACACATATTCTTTGTTCGATTGTCGATTGTACCGATGACGAATGACACTACCTTTTGGTGTCCAACATCTCAAACATGACGTGTGAGGTACTTTTTCTCAGCTTCCTAGAACCTAATGTTTAAGACGTAGTTCTAATTCATCCAATTCCAACGTTTGCTACAACCCATCCAGGTTATAGCATTGAGTTGATTTTGCGACAAAAGCTGATATCCTAAACAGACTTGAATTCGAGTTATCTTTGTTGGATTATTGGTTGTACCGATAAGAAAATGACAAATGACAACACCTTTTGGTGTCCGACATCTCAAACAAGAAGCTAGTGTTTAAGGCGTGATTGTAATCTATCTATAATCCGACCTATAACCGATTCGGGTCATAGCATTGAGTTGATTTTGCGACAAAAGTCGGTGTCGCAAACGGACTCGAACCCGAGAGCCGATGACGAATGAGATGCACGGCTTTTAATTGATTTAAGTGGTGGGGGTAGTATTTAAGGTGGAGATGGCGTCCACTTCCACCCCTTCCGCCTCCTTTCTTCGCCTCCGCCGCCACCACCACTCTCTCCCGAATTCCGGTAACAAAATCCATTCTTCTTCTTATTCTTCTTCTTCGATTGTGTGTTGTATTGGGTGTGGTTTGGACAATCGGTGGAAAACAGGTTTTTTTTTAGTTCGGGTTTTGGGGTTTGGAAAATTAGAATGTGAGGGTAGACGGGGGTTAGGGTTTTGGATGTTTCTTCTTCGAATGGGAGGTTTTAGGGTTTGGGAGGATACGAAAGTGCTTTATTTTCTTTCCTTTTTAATAGGATTTTGGGACCATAGTTGAGGTTTTGGGATTGGATTGATGATGAAGTAATTCGTTTTGAGGGTTCATGTTTTCTGAGGTGAAATGGGAATGGTTTGTGTTGGTGGATTCGAAGAATTGGGACCGAAGTTGGGGTTTTTGGGATTGGAATGGGTGATGAAGTGAATGAGAGTAAATCGTTTGTGTTTGTTTTTATGGGCTGGAAGGTGTCGGGGCTAAGGTTAGGGTTTTGGGAGAATGGGAAGGATGTTGAAGTGAATTTGTTTTGGTTTTGTGTTTTGCGAGGAGAAATGAGAAATCGGGACGGTCGGAGGGTAGGGTTTTAGCCATAGGAAAGGCTAGTGAGGTGATTTTTTCCACCGTTTTTGTTTGTCTTGTGTGAAGAAATATGATTGTTTTGTGTGGACTTGGTTGTTACTTTTCGTGTGTAGTCTTTTGCGTTTTGGGGATCAGATAGGATGGTGAATTGATTTAGTATGTTTTGTCTGTTTTTTTGGTAAAAAATGGAATCATTTTGTGTGGACTAGTTTTTTTCCTTGTCGTGATTGTGGGGATCGGAAGGAAATTCTGGTTATTGTTTGGTCTAAAGAGAACTTTCTAAACATAAAATGGGGACTATGATATTTAAGATGGAAAACAAGGATGGATGGTAGGTTTTTGGAGGCGATAAAAATACATTGGGGTTTTGGAAATTGGGAGAGGTGATTGAGTGATTTGATTTATTTTTGCATGAAGAAAATGATTGTCTTGTATGAAGTTGCTGTCAGTAGCTGTGCTGGTCAGAAGAGAATTTAGGGTTTTCTTTGTCTCTAAAGGATGCTAAGGTATTGCTTCTTTGTGAAGGTGAGAATGTGTTGTGCCAACACTCAAATTCCCGTTCACATGTTCAGGGATAGATGAGTTGAAAATAAAATTAGGACTTCTGAGAATTGGATGGGATTATAAAGTGCTGTTTTGCTTTGTGATCTCTGTGGCTGTTGTGTTGTTGCAAGTGCTAAAGCAGCTTATTGCCTTATTTCATTTTCTGCTTGTATTCTGGTTTCTCTTGTATTATTGTTGGATTTGATAAAGCATTTAATGAAAAGACATGCTGATGTTGCTCCTTATCAGGAAGATACCTAAGAACAAAAGGTAAACGGCTTATTTCGACAAACAAGCTCGTGTTATTGTCAGCCATGAGTGAAGACTCTGCCGTTGCTACTCAAATCCAAGATCTAACAATAAATGGTGTTGGAGCTGGAACTGTCAAACAACAGATTGCCAAGTTATTTAAAACATCGCTTGAAGCAACTTTTCCTAGTGATGCTAGTATAGAGCCTTTGGTTGCAGTTGGAAAGTTTGGCGATTACCAATGGTTTGTCTGATCCTCTATAACCGTGAGATTATTTTAACTAAAATTAGGTGCATGAGTTCCTTGTGCCTAACCATTTCAAATCTTACTATGTCCATGGATCTGCTTCAATAAGAAATATTTTCTTTCCGTTTCAGTAATAACGCAATGGGTTTATGGTCAAAAATTAAAGGAAAGTCTTCTGATTTCCGGAATCCAAACTCTATAGGACAGGTAAAGTTATCACAATATTCATAAAATGAACAAGGTATGATGTTTTTATCTACATTTTGTTTTACTCTGATGTTATCAACACATTTCTTTATTACAAATTTTCAGGCGATCGTGAAAAACCTTCCCGAATCCGAAATTATAGAGTCAACATCAGTTGCACCAGTTGGGTTTGTGAACATTACCTTGTCAAATCAGTGGGTTTCGAAGGTACTTGTTCATTTCTTCTTGGTGTCAGAAACGTACTTGCCGAAACATTTACTTGTCTTATGTTTGACGGTTTCATACTTCGTTAATACAGAATATTGAGAATATGTTGTGTAATGGTATTGCAACATGGGCTCCTGCAATTCCTATTAAAACGGCAGTCGTGGATTTTTCGTCACCAAATATTGCGAAGGAAATGCATGTTGGCCACTTGAGGTCCACAATAATTGGAGATACTCTTGCAAGAATGTTGGAATTTTGTAATATTAAAGTTCTTCGTCGGAATCACGTCGGGGATTGGGGTACACAAGTATGTAGTAGATTCCTTTTAAACTTTTTGTAGGAATAAGACATTGCAATGTTTATTACTTTTGTTTTCTTAAGGTAGCTTGAGACAAATTCATATCTTCCATACATAAAATATTTTTCTGCTCCCACTTAATAAAGGTTAAAGTTTTGTTATGTGGTTAGCATCAACCTTCTTATTGAAATATCATTTCTCATTACCAATACAAGCAGGGGATTCAGTATCAATCTATTCTCGCAAACATACCATTCCCTACTGCAGATGACCTACACCATCGATGAATTGACATCTGCATTTATAGAGTTTTCATGGTAGATGTAGATTTCCAATTATTATCTGCTTTAATTGCATTGTAAGTTAGTGCTTAAATTTCTTTTCAGTCTTATGGTGGTCCATCTTTGTTTGATAATTTTAGATAAAACACATTTTGTTTAATATTTGAACTATCCTGTAAGCTAATTTGTGCTATGTCCAATTGCGTTACATGTCCCTGTTGTCTAGTTGCAAAGGTTGTCCCTTCTGCAATATTACCTTAAAATTCTTGTTCGTGGAGTTCTCATATTTATTTGCCCTGTATCTTTATGTCTGTGAAATATTTATTTCATTCTATATTATTCGCTGCTTATTTCTGCAATTGGATTGTACATGACATTGCACATTTAATTTCCTTTTATGTTTTCTGTGCTCCTTATTTGTGCCATTGAATGTATGTTTAGTTTGGTATGCTGATTCAATATCTATTTGAGGAATTCCCAGATTGGGAAAAAGATGGCCGGAATGCTATTGGTGATCTCCAGGTATGTTTGGTTACTGCCACTTTGTTATGTTACTTATATTCGTTTTTTTATATTTGGTGCTCTAATTTGTCGATCTGATTGTGTCAGTGCTTTTGTAGTTGAAGTTGTATGGTACTTTTTCTTTGCTGCGACTTTTCCTCTGTGAATACTAATAATTTTTGTTATTGGAATACCTTCATCACCTTCAAATCTTCAATATTCATAGTTGCATACAGGTCCCATTGGACCTTATCGGAATACAAAATACCTTCATCACTTCCAATATTCTCACTATAGTCAATTTGACTGCCTTTTTGTCTGGTATTCTAGATTTTGAATCACCATAAATTAAGAAGCTTTTTTTATTACTCTCTGAAGGCTAACATGGCATTGCTATAGCACTGAGCTTGAATTTGATTTGATTGCGTATGTTATTTGTTGACAATCCATTGATGTTATCACAACGTTCTTATATCAAGGTGCCCTTTTCCTCTCTGCTACAGTTTTTCCGCAATACATAGAATGATAAAAATAGAACTTTACTTAAGGCTCAATATACCTTCAATCTTGAGTATTTTTTTCTTCTTTCCATCTTCTAGTTTTTTTAATAATCGTGTCAAGATATGTTTGGTCCCAGGAATTTCTGTGATATTGATGACCAGTGATTTTTTTGATAAATTGTTTGAGCGCAAGTACAAGATTTGGAAGGCATTAGATAATTTGTAAGCAACATGGTTATTAGGTTTTGCCCTCAAACTTATATTTCTTAAAGTAGAAAAGATGTTTGCGAAAGGGTATTGGTTCCTAGCTAGGAACTGTATTGGACCGAGTGAATTAATCCTCTCATATTGGGTCCTGTTGATTCCTGTATTTCTCTTCACTTGTTAGATATTATTCTGGACTTCCGATGATTTGAAGTACTTCATAATAGTGACTACATGCCTTGTGGAAGCTATAATGTTGTTATTAATGAAGAATTACAAGTCAGATGCTATAATAAGAAGATATATCCTTTGACTTTTAGCTTGATATGCTTAATAGGCATTTTACAAGGCATCAAAGCAGAAGTTTGACGGTGATGCCTCATTTAAAGAAAGAGCACAGAAGGCCGTTGTTCAACTGCAGGTGGTTGCCCCTCTAACCCCTCTTGCTATTTGATAATTTTCTCTGTGTATGGTATATTTTGAAAATTAGTGTGCTGCAAAGGTTTGAAAAGCTGTATATATTCTACCAAAATGCCTCTGACTTTTTCATGTTTCAGGGAAGCCCCCAACAAATAGGTTTCCATTCGAATCATGTTACAATTTTTCTGGTATTTTCTTCTGATTTTCTCTAATTTTGCCTGGCTGCACTAACTTGGTCTTCATTTACTGCAGAAAGGAGAAGCTCGCTACAGGGCTGCATGGATTCAAATATGTGAAATAAGTCGCAGTGAATTTATCCAGGTCTATGACAGATTAAATGTTTCACTGGAAGAAAAGGTATTGTTTTTGGCTTGTAGCCTATCTGTTCCCCCTTTTGGTTAAGTAAAATCCACAATGAATGCTTCATTCTATTTCTTGATTATGCTAGGCAAAAAAAAGAAATGATTTAGGTGCTTTGATTTTATGTAAACTGGGACTTTGCTTGACATTTTTACAGAAGCAAGAAGACCCCTTTTTTTGGAAATTCCCTCACCTTACCCTTGGCATTGGATAGACAAATTTTGCATCTGCACTGAAATAAAAAACGGTCTAATGTTAAAAATGGTCTACTGATATCCAAAAACGGTGTAAAATAACTAAAAATGTTAAATTCATTGGTATTTTCAACTGACGACTTTGAACTTTTATCCATATCTTTTTTTCTTTCATGGTTGTCATATTTTAATGTTTTGCTTTGCTGACATCCAAAATGATTCTCAGGGCGAAAGTTATTACAATAGGTTTATAGAAGATGTGCTCAAGCAGTTTTCCGATAAAAAATTGATTGAGGAAAGTGAAGGTGCACGAGTGATTAAGATTGAAGGGCAAACTATTCCTTTAATTGTAGTGAAGAGTGATGGAGGTTTCAATTATGCTTCCACAGATTTAGCTGCTCTTTGGTAAATTCTTCTTTAAGTGGCCTATTCTAATGATAAAAGGTGCTTATTCACCTCAAAGTACTACTATCTTTTCATAAATTTCTTTGAACCATTCAACTCTGCCCTGGAAAATTCCAAGGCTCTAAGTGGCTTTCAGGTAAGGCCATTAAAATAATTTTTTAGTTGAGATGTAATTTAGATATTCTAGGTTTGTTAATTAATCTTTTGATATTTCCTATCAGGTTTGAGAAAATATAAAATAATTTCTTTTCAATTAGTAACAATCATCAATTCATCATTTTAAGTTGTATCCAAGAATTTATGCCCCTTGTGTCTTTACCACCTTAATCTCAGTTTAAGTGATTCTGTTGTAGGTACAGAATTAATGAGGAGAAGGCTGAGTGGATCATATATGTGACTGATGTTGGTCAGTCCCAGCACTTCAACATGGTGTTCAGTGTACGTGATTGAATCCCCCTGTTCTACCATTAAAAAACCCCAGTTGTAACAGTTTGCCTCGTATGATCTATTGAGTTGTTATGCATCATTTGTGTACTGTTTTGATGAATACTGCCTAATTGAATTATGAAAGAAATGCATAATACTAGTTTTAACATTGGTGATGATATTGCTCGAGTACTTCAACTCCAGAGAGATTTTGAAGTAGTCATTATGTAAAGGTTTTATCTCATACTTTCCCGTGTAACCTGTTCAGACTGTTCTACCACTATTGCATGTTTCTATTGTAGCATGTAACAACTCTTGTTTTTGGTATATATCCTTTTACTTAAACCTCAATAATATTTCTTTATTATCAATCAGGCTGCAAAATTAGTAGGTTGGCTTCCTGATTCTAATGGGAATTCAGTTCCCAAAACAAACCATGTTGGCTTTGGTCTTGTTCTTGGGGCCGATGGCAAGAGATTTAGGACCCGTTCAACTGAGGTTGTCCGACTAGTTGATCTACTCGATGAAGCTGTTGGCCGCTGTAAAAAAGAACTTGTTCAACGCCTAGAGAGCAATGGTACTAAGATGACAACTTTATTTTTAGATTGCATGATTTTTCATGGTAAAATTTGGTGGAATGTCATGACTGAGTATGTCTTCTTGATACTTGAAACTATGAACCAAACTATTACATCTTCTGGAAAGCAATTGTTTGGAAACTGAATTGGACACTAGAGCAGTGAAGCATTGATCACAGTCTAATGTGTTTTGATTAACATCCAACCTTCCAATTGACGGTGATTTCAAGATGATGTTCTCTGCTCTCTGATTGATGATCAAACTAGACTTTGAAATCCCTTACTATTCATAATATGATCAAACAAGATCATAACAAGCTAAATTGGACTACTGCTAAAAAAACAACTTAAACTGGACTGGCCAGTTAAATTTGTTACGATTTAGTTTGGTCACATTATGAATCTTAAGGGATTTCAAAGTCTAGTTTGACCATAATCATTTATGTCATACATTATAACTAGATCAATGATAAAAATTGCTGGACTGGGCCAGGTCATATTGATTTTTATATTAGTAGAAGGTAATATTGATCAGTCATAATTTTATCTGAAGTGCCTAGTATGTGTATGCCATAGTTGATTGATCTCTATGAGAATAATACGTTTTGTTTGTCATATTCCTGTTGTGCAAGTAGTCAGGTGCATCTTTTAAAAGTTCTCTTGATAATTCCAACGAATTAAGTGGTTGAATCCAGTTCAATTATTAAAGAGAAGGTGGTGTTGTCCGGTTTGATCTACTCCTTAATCCTGTTGGTTTTTCTACGATTTATCCCAAATTATCGAGTTTGTGTTTGCATTGGCTGAACTGACCAACTTGGTTTGGTTGGCAAAATAATGTAAATTGTAAAGTAATAAGTATAAGTTGATGGGCATCCATGTAACTGATTACATTTCAATATATCACGTTTTTTTTGCATGACATGTATGCTTTCATAAATAACCACCTTAGAGTCTTGTATCTTACCAGGTAAACTTCCAGAATGGACTGATAAAGATATCACAGAAACAGCTCAAAAAGTTGGTTATGGTGCTGTCAAGTATGTTATTAGGAATAGCGGTTTCAAATTACCTTTCCAAGTTCTCTAGATGTTCCTTTACCTTTTCTCTTTGAAATAAAAGTCTCAAGTGAATCTTGGTAACTGCAGCGTAGATGTTTTCTGCCAGTCACTTTAAATGGTCAGACTAAAGAAATAAATCCTAAAAATGGGAAATGAGCATGCGCATTTATGTTTATGCTTGAGATGAATGTTGTCTCTTTTTATACAAAATGATGCTGTTAACTATTATGCTTCAAAAACTTTTGTTGGGAGTAACTATTATGGTACTATTGGCATTTGATGATTTTTTCTCAATAGTAATTTTCTTCTAACCAAGGTTATTTTTGCAATATAACAGGTATGCTGATTTAAAGAATAATAGGCTGACGAATTACACCTTTAGTTATGACCAGATGCTCAACGACAAGGTTCGTCACATTTATTGTTGGTTTAAGAAGGTTCTGTTAGGAAACATGCAAGTATAATGCTAAGAATGTGTCATTACTAGTTTAACTACTTTCACATGTTAGTTTCCTACCTACAATTCTGTTCATGTTAAAAACATATCGATTGCTTGCAATTAGGCTTGTCTGTTGATGATTTCCAAACACCTAAATACATAGTGGTGGTAAACTAGATATTGGATATGCGGCTGACACTAAATTTTAGACTGCATGAACAAGCTAAACCTCCTCATATGTTGCTAAAGCAAACAATGCACTGTATATAAGAACGTGACTTCTTTCCAGTAGTTGATTTCTGAACACTTATATGCATAGCCGTTGTATATTACATATTGGATGTGCAGCAGGCACTAAGTTTGTATGGGATAAGCAAGCTAGGTTTTTCATCTGTTGATAATGTGCATCATTGTATGTAAGGACAAAATTTAAATGCAATTTTCGCATCTTTCGTTTTTGTGTTTTATATTTCTACTTTAATTTCCTTTTGATTTCTGCTTAAGTTCTGTTGCTGATAACACTTTTTTGGTAAGTTAACTCACTTTAAAGATTTTCATCATACTACTTGCTCAAATTGGTTTTGGATGTTACTGTTCTTTGTGATCTTTTTTGGATTACTTGTATTGGTTGGATTTGTTTGTCCTGGGGAGATTCTTATACAGTTATACTGTTGGAAGTCCATTTTATTACTAAATGGAGTTACAATTTATACTTGCATTATGAATGTTGGGATTTGTTACAGTATTACACTTAAAAATCTATGTTAGCATCAGAAATGACAACATAATATTTCAACAATTAATAAGTACTTTTCTAGATCAGCAAAATATCAGTTCATGTCAATCTTCTAGTAGCCTGTTTCTTTTATCCTGTGGATCTCTTCCTGCTTGTGTGAGTGACTTACAATGAACTTTTAGTTTACTTTAAAACTTTTATACTGTGGCTCTCTGCAGTATATGCTCCATTCTGCCAATCTGGTATAAAGTACCTATATTTGATATAATTGTGTTGAGCTTTTGATGGTTTATTGTACTTATGTGCTGTGATCACCTTGGTGTTTCCTGCTTACAGGGCAATACTGCTGTCTATTTACTGTATGCTTATGCTCGCATTCGTTCAATAATCAGGAAATCTGGTAAAAACATGGAGGATTTAAAAACAGTAAGATGCTTTTGTTCTTCTCATAGTGTTCCTCTTACTTGGCTGCAGAAAATCCAAATATGCTTTTCCTATTTCTCATGATATTTTTAGGAGAAGTGTTGCTCATATTCAGTTTTGCAGGTTGGAGCCTTGGTACTAGCTCATGCGGATGAGCGAATTTTAGCGCTTCACCTTATCCAGTTTGCAGAGGTCAATTTTGTTCCTTGCATGTGGTGGTTGTGTCTATCAAGTTTGCTAGTGATCTTCAAACCTAGAGTTATGGGTTAAACGTTGAAGGCCTCTTGAGCTTTTCTTTGCCATTGACTCTTGTTCATTTAAATGAATTCAATCCGGATTTCTATAGTAAGTGGGTTCGTTGGTTAGACTTGCTGGTTCATTTACTCATTTTTCTGTACTAAAAGTTGGCATTGTTATAAATGATAAAAAAGAGTTGGCATTGTTATGTGTGATCCTCTTGTTTTTGGCCACCTTAATTGGAAATGTCCTAGACTAATTTCAAAGTCTTCGATTTGATTGAAATGATTTATTTAAACAGTTATCAAATATTATCTCATGCTTCTGGGTAACAGTTCTTTCATCTTTTTTTCAGATTGTCGAAGAAGCTTGTAACAATCTCCTCCCAAATGTGCTATGTGAATACCTCTATAATTTGTCGGAGATCTTCACAAGATTCTATACCAATTGCCAGGCATGTCCCTTTTCTGCTGCTTATGCGCCTCTTAGTGATTCTTTGTGCTTTTATTTACATGCCCTTCTGTGCAATTTTACTAATTTCTAATCTGCTGGGGTCTAGTTGAAATACTTTTTATATGAATTTGCTTTGAAAGCATGTGATGATGCTTTACTGGTTTATATTTTGTAATTTTTTCTGTTTTCTGTCATTTTGAAGGAGAATTATTTTGCTATCCTTTTTAGGAAATTAACTGGGATCAGTAATTGTTTGTGTCCTCTTTCAAGTGGTACAACATTACAAGGAATAGCAACCAACTAGTAATTTAATATGTTTTTACATTCGATGACATCAATTTGTTATGTACAGTAACCTTCTTTCATCAGAAGCTTTTGGATGGAACTTATGAGCTCATAACTAGCTTCTGCTCATCATGGAATATTTTTATTGTTGGAATTCCATTGCTCTCTTGTAGTTGAGTTTTCCCTCTATTTATGAAGAAGCTGGGGCCTAAGCGCTTTTTGTTTGGATGGGTTCCTCCGTTGACGGTGGTAGTACATACACCACTTCCTTTTTGTGGTTCCAGTTGTGAGCAGTAGCTGCTTATAAATTGGTGCAGCGGAATAGAGGTGGAAGTTTTAACGGTTTCCCATTTTTCCATATTTTGATCAACTAAGATGATTACCCACAAATCCAAACTGTAATAAAATCGTCCCTTGCTATATATATTTGGCACTTGTTTGATTCTCAATTAACTTTGAGACTAGAATCCTTAATACATAAAGTTGATTGAAGCCAGTATTCTAAATATCTTTCTGTTTGAGCCTCTTTTGTTTATGTTAATAGTTCTTCGTTTCCCACTTTCAACAATTTCACTACCACATCAACTTCATTGTTTTTTGTTAATTTGTTTGTGAAAAATGACAGGTGATTGGATCCCCGGAGGAGACAAGCAGATTGCTACTCTGCGAGGCCACAGCTGAAGTGATGAAGAAGTGTTTCAATCTTCTCGGTATCGAGCCAGTTGAGAAGCTATAAACCAAATGCTGGTGTTTTTTTACTTGTGAAATGCATTGAATGATGTGATAATTTATTTGTCAGGTGGTTAATTTTTTTTGGCAACAATTTGATCAGTAAATTGCTTTATTAAATGTACTATGTGCGCCTAGTAATGTAATAGGGTTGTCAAAACGTATTATTAATCACTCTGCGTTCCTCTTGAATATGCTCTTCAGTTCAAGATCAGGGTTTAACACAGTTTGTTCTTAGATTCTCAATCTGAAGTGTTTCCAAGTTGACATGTCTTTACAATCTATATAAAGCTTAATCTGATGATAAATCACTTGCAACTTGCTCTAGTGACTCTCATTGTTGTGCCAGTTTGATGATATCCTTAGTTACACTTATTTTGATGATGTCCTTATAATATAATACTTAATTTAATCCATTACTTAACTCATGGTTTTATCCTATCACTAACAATCGAACACTCATGCATAAATTATATATATATATGAGTAGTTATAGACGGACGCGCGCGTCACGGACGCGCCTTACGTGGATCTGTACAGCTCAGATATTTTTCTTTGAGTCAGCGTCCAGTCAGCGAAATTTCTCTTCGCGCGTTTTGGTCTTTTTAAAAAACGCCGGTTCTTTAAGTTGAACGATTCATTTCCCAATACACAGATAAGACAATGTGCAGACCCTAGGACATCGTGCAGTCTCATTATTCGTGCAGAGCTCACACTTATCATAATAAAATATTTGTTTTTAAGTTTTACGTTGGATCAACTTAATTTGTCTAGCTTACTTTATGTGTGTGTGCAGTTTACATTATGTGTTTGTCCTGTTTACGTTATGTGTCTGTCCGGAATAAGTGTATATTGTTGTACGGAATAAGTGTATTTGCAGTCCGGAATAAGTGTATTTGTTGTCCGGAATAAGTGTATTTGTTGTCCGGTTTAAGAATAAAGTGTGTCCAGAAACGGAACATAAAGTTTGTCCGGAATAAGTGTATTTGCAATCCGGAATAAGTATAGTTGTCCAGAATAAGAAGAAAGTGTGTCCAGAAACGGAACAGAAAGTTTGTCCGGAATAAGTGTATTTGTTGTCCGGTTTAAGAATAAAGTGTGTCCAGAAACGGAACATAAAGTTTGTCCGGAATAAGTTGATTTGTTGTCCGGAATAAGTGTATTTGTTGTCCGGAATAAGTGTATTTGCAGTCCGGAATAAGTGTAGTTGTCCAGAATAAGAAGAAAGTGTGTCCAGAAACGGAACAGAAAGTTTGTCCGGAATAAGTGTATTTGCTGTCCGGAATAAGTGTATTTGTTGTCCGGAATAAGTGTATTTGTTGTCCGGTTTAAGAATAAAGTGTGTCCAGAAACGGAACATAAAGTTTGTCCGGAATAAGTTGATTTGTTGTCCGGAATAAGTGTATTTGCTGTCCGGAATAAGTGTATTTGCAGTCCGGAATAAGTGTAGTTGTCCAGAATAAGAAGAAAATGTGACCAGAAACGGAACAGAAAGTTTGTCCGGAATAAGTGTATTTGCTGTCCGGAATAAGTGTATTTGTTGTCCGGTTTAAGAATAAAGTGTGTCCAGAAACGGAACATAAAGTTTGTCCGGAATAAGTGTATTTGCAGTCCGGAATAAGTGTATTTGTTGTCCGGAATAAGTGTATTTGTTGTCCGGTTTAAGAATAAAGTGTGTCCAGAAACGGAACATAAAGTTTGTCCGGAATAAGTGGACTTGTTGTCCGGAATAAGTGTATTTCCTGTCCGGAATAAGTGTATTTGCAGTCCGGAATAAGTGTATTTGCAGTCCGGAATAATATATGGCTTCATTATTGTCGGAATAAACGAATCAATATATGGAATGCAATAATATGATGTCGAAACAAAAAAACCTCCGCAAAGCGCGCTCCCTCTGTCCGCTCGCTTTGCGGGGGGGACTCACGTCCCCCGCAGGGGCTGCCGCCCCCTGCCACCCCCGCACAAACTGAACAAATCTCCCACTGTATATTTTACCCCACAAGAATTACGTTTAGGAAAAAAATAGCATCTCAGATTTCCATTACAAACACAAACACACACAAATTACAAAAATAATATATATTTTCCCAGTAAATCGGAAAGAAGATGTAAGACTTAAACATGACCGTCTCATTCACGCTGCTTACGTTGTGAAGAACCTTGGGAGTCGGCATCAGACACTTCTTCGACGTAATATCTTACTCGAAATGGTGATTTATTACGGAGAGATGTACAACATAAACCGAACAGACGTAAGTCTTCACCACGGAGCGTTGACAAGAACATCGGGAAGTCTTCGCACCGTCCCATTCACGCTGCTTACGTTGTGAAGAATCCTGGGAGTCGGCATCAGACGCTTCTTCGAAATGGTGATTTATTCTGGAGAGAAAGAATGAAGAAGAAAGAAAGAGTGTAATCATATTTGTATTTGGGTGGAGAGAGAGAACATGCTGAGTGGAAACGCATTTAATGTGATTTGAGTGGACATCAGGAAGAAAAAACAAAAAAACATTCATGCTTTGGCCACGTAAGGGCTGACATGGATGTCCACGTAAAACGCGTCCGTGACGCGCTGCGTTCAACAAACATTTCCCTATATATATATATAGTGTACAAATTTCAAATTGATATGTAACGATAGGAATCAGGACTCAAGAAAATAGAATTGAAGTCAATACTTGTTACAAAGCTGAAGGACAATACGCACCACCTTCTCTTCTGATAGGGTCAGATAGTAGAATGATATTACACTGTTCGACAATAGTGTTAAAACTTTTTGTCCCACAGGACGGTAGAAGCCTTGTTGACCTACTCAACGTGTGACAGGGATTATACCAAATATAACCGTTTTAATGCAAAAATCTACATCCAGCTCCCCGGCGGACCGCTATAGAATTGGTTGGTTATCCAAACGTCCATTGGATCCCGAGGAGCTTGGCTCCCAGCTTGCAACCCGAGGCACCAATTTGGCATGGATGAAGAAGCTTGGTGGATGAGCTTCTCGTAGCTCCCGGTCACGTCGGGGTGTTCGTGATTTTTTTTTGGGACCGGAATACCCCCGCTAAATCGAGCTTATTCCGCAATTTATCTCACCGTAGCCATTGAATTTGGGCTCCTTTCATACGTTAATTACAATGCCAATCAGGTCATGTCCTACTTGCGAAAACTTGCTTTGGTCCGTATCCCGTTGGAGTTCTCGCCTCTCTCTCTCACACGCGGTTAGCTGGAGTTGGTGGCAGTTGAGTGAGACGGTTCTCCTCTGAGAGTACGTGTATGGTCGTTATGGGGACTCAACATTCGCCGATCCTAGTCTTCAAAACCCTTTTTCGAAACAATTTGGGATTTTCGATTTGCGGTTGGAAGATCCTTTGTGATTTTCAATTTCAAAATTATTTCGAGAGTATTATGGATTTTAAAAGTAGGGATCAACCGAGATTAGTTCAATTGTCAGATCTTTAATATTGAGAAAGTAAAAACAAGATATCAAACTCCATTAAGACATATTTGTAACTTGAGATTTAAAATGTAGTAGTGTAAAGTAGACAAGAAGTTTTGTTGTTTTTAAAGTAAAGGCAGCATTTTTTCTTATTGAAGTTCATTTCCTAATTGATATGGTTGGTAGTAGATTTCGTCTTGAGATTTGTACCTCCACCTTTAATCAAAATATATAAATGTTTGAGAGTAGGAAATCTAAAGAAAGATAAGTGTATCAATATTTACTTGGGATAAAAAGTTGATTTTTTCAAAATAATTGATTCGAAGAGTTCTGATTTTCGACGACTTTCATTTCAAACCTACCAATACTAACCAATTAATTTGTTGTTGCAGCCTGGAAGAGTGACTAGTTTGATATTGAAATCTTTGTTGTTAGTTCATGGCATCTAGCTTATTGGCTTAAGAAGTAAAAGAGTGATTATTTTTTCTTTACCACTCTTAGTCTTCC
Source organism: Triglochin maritima (assembly GCA_963682175.1). Lineage (NCBI taxonomy): Eukaryota > Viridiplantae > Streptophyta > Magnoliopsida > Alismatales > Juncaginaceae > Triglochin > Triglochin maritima. The sequence continues at coordinate 35,881,225 of OY821781.1, read as the reverse complement.
AGTCTTCCTTTATTCGTGCAATCCTTTTCCAGCATCACTTTAGTTTCCAACATCTGTAAATTAACACATTTTGGGATGAATTTGTGTATGTAGTTTTTCATTTAACGTACATATAAATTTATGAAACCATGGATGGATTAATTTGTCCTTAGTTATGATTTAATGTTCATAAAGTGGTTATATATAGTTATGGCATCTATGTATATATTATATTTTTGGGTTAATTACAGTTTACCTCCTGAACTATGCATTTGTATCACTTTGCTCCCCTGAACTTTCAAAGTTAACAATTACCTCCCTTGAACTTTAATTGACACTCAATCCGACCCAAATTCCAACCATATCCGACATCCGTTTCGATCCAAGCTTTCACGTAAATATAGGTTTAGGAGTGTATTAGGGATACAACAAAAAAAATTAGGAAAAAAACGTCGAATGTGTGTTAAATAATGAGTTTTTGAAGTTCAGGGGGCAAAGTGTTACAAAATTAAAGTTCAGGGGAGGTAACTGTTAACTTTGAAAGTTCAGGGGGGCAAAGTGATACCAAGGCATAGTTCAGAGGGCAAACTGTAATTAACCCTATATTTTTGTATATATTTTACAGTAAGGGATATGAATCGGTTATACACGTGCACTTTATTGTTTCAAGGGGGTTTCCTCGAATACAGGGTTGACAACTTATTTAGTTTGGGCATTAGATCCCCGTCTATTTTTACTGCTTTATTAGTTAAACAAACATGAGTATTGAAAGATTCAACCTACACTTTGAGGATGATGATGACCTAGAGGATGTGATTTCTTCTGTTGTGGAGTGTACAAAAATATGTCGACAGATATGTAGTCAAACTAAAGTTGTAACATCCTCAACACAGCGGAAAATTTAAACTTTTAATAACACACAATCAACAGAGGATATCACGCAAATACTAAACACAGGTGCACCAACATATATATAATATATATATATATGAACATCAGAGTATTTCAAAAGTTGTGATTACATCAAAACACTATACAAATGGAAGCAGTAATCACTCGACCTCAACTGAGAGAAAGCTTGATCCGGTAGCGGTGCTCCTCTCCTCGGTCACCACCCCGTATCGCCGATCACGGCCTGAAAGTAAACATGCAACAATGCCTGAAGTAAACATGCAACAATGCCTGAGTTTCCAGACGGAAACCCCGTATGCCAAACTCTAAATACATGAACTGAAAGATACCCTAGCATGCAACTCTACTAAACAAGAAAAACATCTCAACGGGCTGGGCTCCAGGGCTCTTTCACCCAACCACAACACACACCACAGTCATGGGGCTCCAGATCTAATCTCAACCAACCACCGCAACACACACTCGTCGCCAAGCTGGGCTCCACGTCTTTTTCAACCAACCGCAGCTACCACGACACGACCAAGGGCTCCAGGTCTTTTTAAACCAACCCAAACGTCTAAGGGCTCCAGGTTTTTTCAACCAATCCCTACACGCGGTCACTGCTCAGGCTCCAGGCCTTTTTCAGCCAACCTAAACGCACTACGGAGCTCTAGGTCTTTTTCAACCAACCCCGCATAGACTAGCTGGGCTCCAGGTCTTTTTCAACCAACCGCAGCTCTCACACAGTTACAGGGCTCCAGGTCTCTTTCAACCAACCGCCGCAACACCACAATTCTAAGCTGGGCCTCATGCCTATTTCAGCCAATCCCAAGCTCTCACACCGTTACGGGGCTCCAAGTCTTTTTCAACCAACCGCCGCAGCACTCGTGCACCCTGGCATACTTACCGGAAGAACATCGGCACCACACTCGCCCCACACGGACGACCACAACGACAACACCTCCATAGTGCAAAACTGGACACAAACGGTCGACCGAACCAAAAGTCTCGGTCGACCGAATCAAGCAAATACAGGGCAAATCACCTCGACCGGCACTCCCTCGGTCGACCGATTTCCCAAACCACACTCGTTCGGTCGAACCCAAATCACGGGACGGTCGACCGTTTAGATGGTCAACTCCCAGGTTCAACGAACAAAACGACCAATCGGTCGAACGGCAAAGGAGCCCCGTTCGACCGAAACTCACCAGGGACAAAACCCACAACTCTACAACGGATTCGGTCGAACACCCGAGCACTCTCGGTCGACCGAATCCCACCTGGAAATAATCCCTCACTCGCACGACGAATCCGGTCGAACGCCGAGCTCGCCTCGGTCGACCGAATTCCACCAGAGCGTTCCCCACGCTCAGCACACAGGTCTGGTCGACCGAAACCACATTCGGTCGAACCGACCACTCCATCCACTTAAGTCACGGTCGGACGAAGTCATAGAGGCGGTCAACCGTTTAGATAGTCAACGCCCTATCCGACCCATGACGGTGCACACAGTCGATCGGCAAAGGGGACCCGGTCGACCGAATCTCACCAGGCTTGCCTGTAGGATTTCATGTTTAATTGTACATATTTATTTTCGAATTTTTTATGCACAATAAGGATCAATTTACAATTTTCTATGATTTATTTCATGCATGCATCAATTTGTTTCAATAACTAGTTTCAAAACTTTATTAAAACAAATATGGGCTCCGAAATTCATACCTAGAAGTTCTCTAAAACTTCTTGAAGATTCGGAGACGTTGGGGATGCTCCTCGCTGCGCCGGATGCCTCCGAGTATTCACCAAACTCTAAACAAGATCGGAGAGAGGGAAGCTAGTCTCTCAATCTCCGATAGGGTTTAGAATCCAATTACTAACCCCTCTTTAATTCCCTTGAGAAGATGATCTCTTAAGAACTAAACTAAACTTAAGAATTAAGGAATTTTCGTGGAGAATTATGGAGAGAGAATTTTTTGCATGAGAAAACAATGAATGAATTAAGGAGGTAATGAGATAAACTTGTATTTATAAGTTCTCTCCAAATTACCTATTCATGCGCAACCTCTTGCCCATGATTTCATGCAAAATTTCATCTAACCATCCATTATTTAATAATAAATAATATTAGCCACGAATTAAATCAATTATGGACTAATTCCATGCATGATCTAATTAATTCTTAAATTAATTCTGCTGAAAACCGTCTGGACCGGTCGCCCGTTTCTAGGTTCGGTCGACCGCTCGAACCAGGTTTCGGTCGACCGTTCAATAACTCGGTCGACCGTTCGTAACAGGAATTGTTCCATCTCGATGTTCGGTCGACCAACCGATTACTTTCGGTCGACCGTTCGAACAGATGAAAATTCCCTGTTATCGGTCGAGACATGTCCGGTCGACCGTGCCCGATCGGTCGACCATTTACTGCTAACCGGTCGATCGCTGGAGCACTGTTCTGCAGACTTGTCAAATTTCGGTTTAACCCCTACAAAATTTGACATTTCGGGATTAGTAGTAAATTCACAACTTATGTAACATATTATCCTATGCAATGATCAATCATTACACCCCATAATATTTACATCACATATGAATTTAATTTAGATTCTAATTATGTTATTAATCACAACATAATTTTGATTTTGCTTGTTCACCTCATGTGTCATATGTTCTACATGAAACCCGACACATCTTATGAACTCAAAATCCACATTTCTTGTTTCCCAGTTTTGTGGTGTGACCTATGGGAGGATCTAAACTAAGTTGGCAGTGATATTAAGAGCTTAATATCACAAGCTATAAGCGGTATCTAGCTACACATTATAGCTCCCAATTAGTTAGATGTCTTAATTCCACTCGAACCAAAACCCGATCCACTTAGTGATGGAGTGCATCACTTGTGTCCGTCCCTTGCCTCATGATATTAAGAATACACACAAAGTAGTATTGTGTCATCTTTGTATTAGTATTCATTTCTTGATCTCTTTAAGCTAGTTATAAATATGTAACTTAACTCAAATCACATTGTGCACATTATAACTTTGCTTTATCAAGGGGCCCACTAATATCATCACTCAATTAAGAGGGACAATGATAATCTTTTGACTAACTATCTTCTCTAACGAAAGTTATACTTAACCAACCAATGCCTTTATACTACACTGATCGATAGTTCAAGACACTGATCTAATTAAGTATTCCTTAAGTGTTTAGATATAAGTCTCATATCAAAGGACCAAAGACACAGTAAAATATTAATGACACAGAAACACATTTCTATAATATTTTACTTATTAGGTCTATTCAGTATACAAAAGTAATATTTTCCTCTTTTGCATACCCGTGTTGTCACTCACTTGTAGAGCTACAATGATCTATGACCAACACGACAATCTTAACTCGGTAATTAATGTTCCATGTTAATTACCATGATTGCGAATATCTTTCATTTTATGTAAACCAATATCTTTTAGAGCTCTACGGTTAAGGACCAAGAGCCTCTTCCTTAACACTTCTAAAAGACAAATAACATAAACAAGGAACAAAATGATTTCTCATTCAATTCATAATAATTGACATTTAAAAGTAAAACTTTTAGAACACATTCCCTTCAAACAATGACCCACTAACTGTGGAGTTTGATAACGACGACACAATCCCTATCAATTATAATAACTATGGAGGTCAACCAATAGGAGGAGACGATAATGATATGAAGGTACTCCGCAACCGCATTCGAGATGCGATTGCCGTGAGTAGAGGGTTGTAATGTGACAGGTTATTGTTTTATGTATTTTGGCTCGAAACTACTTATAGTACGTCAAGTATTTTGTTTATTGTAATGTTGCACTTTGATAACTACTCCTTAAACAAAATCTTTGTCAGATTTGGTACTTATATATATAAACATGGTAGTGTTTGCGTTATCATTATTTAATTTTCAATATTTGCTTTTCAATTTAATCTACATACTACATGGTTGAAGGAATGGGAACCCCTCCTCCGTCAATGACCGATGAAGAAGCTTGGTTGGCTGAGTTACAACTGCAGTAGTTTCCACCATCCTTGCCAAACCCAGAGGCTTGGAATGCCGATACCCACTCCTTCCACCAATGCAGTAGCCAATTTGGTTCGTTGAACCACACACTTTTTCTGAATCTCCACAACTGACGCGTACTGAAGACATTGAGGGTCGAAGTGGTGACGGAAAGACAACTAAGAAGAAAGTGAATGCAGATGGGAAGAGAAATAAGACTCATTGGTCTTCTTCCCACCACAGAACATGGGTTATGTTGTGCTTAGATGAGGTTCGTGCCGGTAACAAGGTTGACAATGCCCTAACCAACAAGGGGAAAAAAACTTTAGAAGATAATATCTTCAAAGCAACTGACACGCACTACACTCTGGCGTAACACAAGAACCACTGGGATAAAACCAAAAAAGTTTACCACAATTGGCAATGGTTGAAGAAGCAAACAAGAATTGGATGGGATGATGAAAAAAAGATGTTTATTGGAGATGAGGAATGGTGGACAACCGCCACTAAGGTAGTACAAAGACTTGCATTCCAATTTTAAATTTTGTTGTTGAGCATGCTAACACTTCCTATTGATGTGATTTTAATTTCAGAAAAGAGATAAAGTGGAGAGGTTTAAAACCCAAGGCTTTGGGTTTAAGGATGAACTTTGTGTAATATTTGGTGAACATATATCTGACGGAGATACAAACTTCATACCTGGACAACCTGGATCAAAGCAGAAACTCAAAATTGGGAAGTCTACCACCTCCCACATTAGTGGCATTAACGACCATGAAGTTGAAGACACTGCCGAGTCAAATAAGGGGAAAATGAGAACTCGTCAATCCAACGTTCTAGCGAAAGTGGTAGTGTGAATCCAAAAAAACCCAGACTGGCGCCTGCAACTCCTGCAATAATGTCAAAGATGAGTTGTATTCAAGAGGAAGTGTCAAAGATTAGGACCTTACAAGAGGATGTAACTGAAACGCTGAAGAAATATAATGTGGAGTTATGTGTACAACTGCTAGAGGAGTGTGGTGTGAAAACAGGTACAAGAGTCTGGGGGAGAATGTGTCAAAAATTCAAAAACTTGTCAACTCGACACACGTTTGTGCTTGCAGGTGAGAGTCGTATATTCTTGCTTCAGGTGGAGCTGAAGGAGTGACGTTTTTTACACAGTTTATTTAAACTAGTTCTTTAAATAATGGAATTGAAACCTTTTAATCCTCCATTGCTAAGAATTATGTGAGTTGTTTTAGTGATTTATAGAATGATTATGGTTGTTGCGTAATTGTTATTGTAATGAGATGGGGTAACTAGCTAATAGAGTAGTTGTCTTTTGCCATATTTCAATTGATTGAGGTGTTATTCATGTCTTCCCAAGTCATTTGTAAATAATGCTTGTGCTAGTTTAAATAGAACAACAAGTGCATCTCAAATTGTTTGCTATTAGGACAACATTTCTGGTTGTATTTCTCTGTTAATGATGATCAGAGTTTGGTTAAAGTGAGTTGATGTAGTAGCTATTGTATTGTTTAGAAGCAATTTATGTCCATACTGCAGTTATTTTATTGGTGTTCTGAAAGAGTGGCTTAGGAGTCAACTGAGTGTTGGAGCTGATGTTATTACTTGGATATGTGTACATTATGACATTATTAATATGTGATGTTGAGCATGACTTCAAAACAATATCATTGTGTTACTGGTACCACCACCATTAGGAATGAAAATAACAATTTCACTTCAACCTTAAGTATTTTATAATTTACATGTACCAAAGTATTAGGGTTGTCTCTATTTCATTACATAACTTAAAGGTTGACATGATAAGACTCGGTACCACCCAAAAAACAAATCTTGCTAACCATGCACACCAAAACACGAAAACCCTCAATAGAGACCCCCACACTAGTAATATTCGTCCAGCTACAACCAAAAAACATCCAAAAAATGGACTACATCTACACTTTTAAACCTAGACACCGCTGCCATGGTTAGAGGCATTGGTGTTCTATGGGAGGACGATTTGAAGAGGCCTCACATTATGGGCTGAACCACGCATGCCAATGAAGTAGTTGTTTTTCGACCGTTCCACTTGTTGAGCATTGCAAATGCTCCCGCATTTGATGCATAGTTGCTCCTTGAATGCCATCTTCCTCTTCATCTTCTTCTTTAATGGTCGTCCTATTGCATTCAAGGTAAATGCAGAAGGGAAAAGGTTGAATTTTGCAAATGAAGTCAACTGTAGTTGCTAACCACCTGAAATTCATGCTTACTAAAGTGATATATAGTGATACACCACTGTCTTACAAGCCTAGAGTTTGAAAAGTAAATAAATCAGCCAAACACTAAACATATGATACGGTGATTGCTAATATTATCCAATATGTAAAGTAGAACCCCTAAACTTAGTCATCATTGCAGTCGACATACCAATAGGAAGGTCCTCGGAAAATGCCTTCTTCCATCTCCTTTTGTCGTTCCTTTGCCTCCTAAGTGGCCATATCCTCGCAATGCCTTTCTATTTCCTCTTCCTTAGCCATAGTTAGATCGTGGTCTCGAATCATCTCCTCAAAGGTTGGGGGTGAGTTGAATGCCCAAGCGGTGATACGCAAGTTGTTACGGTCATCCAACAGTTGCACAAATCGACTAACTTCAAAACCAACCTAAAACAAATTACATCTTCTAATGAATGGGGTGATGGAAGTAGGTTAATGTATTAGTCACAATAAATATTTTAAATCTTCCACATTAAATATCGTTGGGCTCCATAGGTTTGCAGGTACCAATAGATATATTATTTGAGTAGACTCTTTAGCAAATTTTCGAAATAATATTGTAAAATTAAAAATTAGAAGAATATGAACTTGAGAAACTCATTTGGTAAACTATGCTTCCACTACAAGAAAAAAGGCCTTTGCTGACGGACGTTTCCGTCGGCATAAGGCCCTATGTCCGTCGACATTGTCCCTTGCCGATGACTTTTCCGTCGACATAAGGCCCTCATGTTTGTCAGCATTCTCCCCTACCGACGACTTTTTCTGTCGGCATTAATCTGACGGGCGTAGCTGCGTCGGGACGTATAACGCCGACGAAAATTTTGTCAGCCTGGAAATTTTTCGCGCCAAGGAAGGTCACGGCAAAAGTCGCGACCGATCGGAATTGTACGACCGACGGAAAATCCGTCGGTATGTAAATGGCAACCCGAAGAATATATCGTCGACAACAGAATTTTCTGTGTTGTTATTGCCGACGAAAAATCCGTCGGCAATAATAGTACCTGCTACAAAAAATTGTAGTCAGTTAGTATAAGATGACCCTGGTCGGGTCGATACACCTTGCAATAAAAAAATCTTGTCGACCTTCACTCAATCAAAGAATCCATTCAAATGTAGAACTCGTTCAACAAAACACATTCACAATAATATCAAAGTAGAACACATTTAAAATGCAATATATAATTTTCATGTCATAAGAAATCGAAAGCATATGATTCACATATATTCATAAGACCAACTACATTAGAACAAAAAATTAACTAAAATGTACTAACTAAGGCTCGAAAGAACTTGGATCGGTCGATGGATCATCGTCATGCTGTGAAGAAGTATCTATGTCACCACTCTATAAAATAAAATTGATTTTGATTAGTTGAACAACCCAAACATTTATAAATTTTTAGTAAATTAAAGAAAGCAACTACAAATTAATCGTACATACCTGATCTTCTCTATAATGAGCCGCCATCAACTTAGCGACTTGAACCTTCAACTCCTCCCGCAATGGATTTCAATATTGTTTCAGATATATTGTACATGTAAAATGAACTTAAAAAATTAGTATACACTTACAAGCGATACAGAGTGTGTAACTTTAGTTTGGAGTTGCTCTAGTTGAACGGTGGCATGTCGACCTATCGACGACATGCCTGTCCTATAGGCTCCAATGCCAGCTCTGCGCAATCGATCAGACTTCTCTTTTCCTAAAATTTCTTCTATTGCTTCATCCTCGATAATATCACGAGTCTTAACCGTTGAACACTCACCTCGCTCTTGGGTTATTATTTGTTGGGTTAATTTCAGACTCGCTAATTGTTGTATCTCAACCTACATTATTTTGATAATGTAATAAAATCTAAAAGATAAAACTGAAACTTAGTTTTGTCTTGTCAAAGATTCAAACTTACCATTCATGGCTCATTGGTATAACAGAGAGCCATTTTTTCAAGGTAAGAGGTCTCGTGATTTCATTCTGATCCGTCTAATTATTTTTTTAAAATGAAACAATTCAAAATAATAATCAATCAATATTAATCTAATGATTCAAACCATTACAAGTTATAAAGACTTATTGAAACACAAAACTTACGTGGAGTTTTATTTTGTTGGCGAATGTCTTAGATCCGGTCTTGTGGTTCGTCTTCTTACAACCGCGGTTCACGCTATTCGTTAACGATTTTATCTACAATGAACAAAAAACATTAAAACATAAGAATTGATACGACACATAAACAAATAAAATGCTTTAAGACTCAAAACATTATACCTTCGCGGTTCCAGTGTTCCATTCCTCCAACATTTGGTGAAATTGATCCATGTGCACCCTCGGATCTCCTTTGCTACACAAGTAATCCACCCATTTTTACCTCTAATAAAAATGACATCCGTGATGTCATTTTCATTAAGGATAAACACGTCATCCGTGATGCCATTTTTATTTAATGAAAATGGCATCAGATGTGTCTTTTTAAGAAGAATATTTTGTCAAATAAGTTTTCCAAGTTCATATTCGTCCAACTTTTTTATTTTTACAGTATTATTTCAAAAAAAAAATCCTTAGCAATATTTTCAATTTATGAAGATAGGCGATTGGACGTCCATGATTCCAAAACGAAACGTAGCAATACTTAAGCAACTTGGGAAAATTTCACCATAAAAAAGATCTCTAGTCCATAGATGACATAATTCGATACATACTTCTAGGTGCTAATTAGTACTTCGAACCATAGCAGATAGCATCAAAACATTTAACACAAAGGTAAGGTAGGCAAATAATTTTGATTAGATCATCCACCAAAATTAAGATTTAGGCTAACAAGCCATGCGGTAGAAAACATAAACTTGATTGCAGAAAATGAAGTATTCAAAAAATTCTCACAAACAATGTAGACCTAGCTAGACCTCCTCATCAGTTGAATAAAACAACTGTCAAAAATAATTTGGATATAGTACAACAAGAGGCTAATTTGTAATCACTTTGTTCCAAAAAATAAGGCTTTCATGTATGTATGAAACTAGGCGTCCATAAAGTACACGCGAGTTTCGTGGAGAGACATCACATGTAGTTTCTGCTGGTTGATTTCCATACACTTTTTCATCCAAAATCGAAGTCTACCAATTTGTTGATCTTGGGGTTGGGGTTATAACTTTATACTGCATAACACATTTTTTCCTGCATTGACATGAATTTCAGACTATAATAATAAAATTTTGTGATCACATGTCCAATATTTAAAAAAGTGAAGATCAATCCATGTTGTGTGTAAGTACCAAAATAAATTTTGTTGTATAGCCAAAACACCTAGCAAATTACACAATGAATATTAATATTGCCGTTCCTTGATATATGAAGTTGAAGGGGACTTTTAAGGACATTTTTAGATGCATCTATCAATTCACTTGTGAGGTGAGCAGTAATGACTAGGTACATTGATTTGTTTCTTGATATATCAATTTTTAGATACACCTAAGGAAAATTGAAGATTCATTTCACTTGAGAAAAATATATTGATTTGTTATGACATTTACACACATGTACTCTGAATCCGTTTAAAATAATAGCAACAATTGAAACTCTCACAACTTCCATATCATCACCAATTATTTGACCAATTCAATAAACCCCAACTATTTTTTCTTGATAGATGATGACCATAGATGTAAATCCAGTATAGGGTGTTTGCTTACCACAAGGATTTTGTTTTGGGGGGGGGGGGGGGGGGGGGGGGGGGGTGTCTCCTCTTTCAAAAGTTTCACAACCCTCTCCACCACACGCTCGACAGCGGCCTCCACAATTTCCAAGAGGGTCTTCTCCATCTTCTCAAGGTGGTCATGAAGGTGACCTACGACCCCAACCACCGTGGCGGTGATAGACTCCTCGAATAACATGTAATGGCAACGACCCTCATCCAATTGAAATTGAAATGAGTTCAACCATGTAATGATCACGATGTTAAGAAAGTGAAGAAGATATGGGAAAAACCTTGAAATCAAACTTACAAACTCACCAAATCACGGTTGCATTCATAAAAAATCCTAGTTGGGACACCTTCTTCAACTCGTAACCAAACCTTCGCTGCTACTCCGTAAAAGCAAAAGGGGACCGTCAGTCGGGTTAAAGGTCGACCATTCTTTACCGTCGTCATCGTGAGGGGTTTGCAGGAGGTAAAATGGGAGACAATTAATGTGGACGTTTGCTTCAGGAGGGGGGGGGGGGGGGTGTCAAGTAGGTATTTGAAGAAGGTTGACTTCATTGAAGGCTAGTTTCGTGGTTTGGTCTGACAAGACATTTGAGGATCGAGATACCTTCTCCCTATCCTAACAACTCTGATTTTGGTTGGGAAAGAAGCAACTTCTAGATGCACAATCCCAAGAGCTAATTTCCTACTGAAACTCACATCTGGGAGCCCCATCCAAATGAGGTCTATATCACTTTTGTCGATTCTAATCTATTTTTTATCGGACGGTTGGATTTATATTGGACGGTTGTTTTGCCTTTGTGACCACTAACTTGCCCCATAGGACGGTATGTTGTTCCTTATACCGTCCCATAAGATGAACCCAAATCCATTAGTATCTATTGTTGACCTCATAGACTGGATCATCACCTCTTATATTGTTCAATCTCAGCCAAAATCAACATTTGTTCATTTGGTCTCTATCTTGATCAGACGGTTCTTTTTTATACTTTGTTATTAGTACTATGCATTAAGGAAGAGTTAGTTCAGACCCATTTTCAAACTATTTGTATTACTTGAACAAAAAAAGGAGGTATAAGGACTACATGATAATCCTAGCTACAAAATTCTTTTATGGTTCAAATATGCAATATTTGGTTGGGGGTAAATCGAAGGTAGGAGTGTAAATGGATCGAGTCAACCAAAATTTCGAGTCTTGCATATTATTGTTATATATTATTACTAAATATCATTTCAAATAAATCAAACTCAAACGACTTTAAGACCCGTCGCATGTAGCCACAATTGGTAGCAGTAGACAATCATGGTTCAAATCCCTTAAACATGGCAATCGGTATCAATGTAAGATAAACTAGGCAATTGGACTTGATTGCATTTATTGAAAACAATTATCCAAAAGAAACAATACTTACATTCCTTGGAGAAGAAATCAACTCTTTGTACTCTCCAAACATACCCACTCTTCTTTTCTTCTCTTCTCCTCTTCTCTCACCCAAAACTCACCCTTTTTTCCACCCAAAAAACCCCCAAAATCTCCGACGAAAGAAAATGGTAAATTTCCCTATCTCGATCTCTTTCGGCGTTTCAGATCTATAACGTGAATCGACGAAATCTGCCGTCTTTGTCGTCCTCGAAGTGGTTTTGGGTCGAAGTTAGGGTTTGCGATTGGCGAAATTGGGGGGACGAAATTTGCATATTATGATGGGGATTTTGTGGTGTATTTTGGTTGAAGTTCGGGTATTGTGCGGATTAGGTTCCTTTGTTTTAGATTTAAGGTTTAGGGTTAGTGAAGACGCATGTTTTGGTTTTTTTGGACTGTTTATTTGTTTACGGTTCGTATTAAGTTTTTTTTGTTTTTTTTTGGAATTTAGGGTTTAGGTTTGATTTTAGGGTAGATGCGATTTTGGTTGGCTGGTTGCGGTATTTGTTGGATTAGAGTTTGGATGCTGTGAGGGTTAAGTGTTTTGTTGGAATTTAGGGTTTATGTTTGTAATGAACGGACGAAGATCCACACCTTTAGTTTTTTTTTTTTTTGATTTTATGTTACGAGTTTAGATTGTCATTGGCACTAGTTCTTTTCACAATTGTTCTTTTTAAGGTTTTAAATTCTTGAACTTGTAATTTGGCTAATCAAGTTCCTTAAGTTTGCTTATTTTTGTCAGATATACAGTTCGAGTTGTGTTTCACTTATTTTTTGTTTAATCCCGTGTTTATGGGCTTTTGTGAGGGCTACAAGCTAATTAGGTTTATGGGTTTGTTTTCAAACTTATGCCTGTGGGTGCTTTCATATGTGTGCTCTAGGAGGGGAATTTGGAATCTTCGATAGAGTCACTTTTGAACCAGGAGAAGAAGCTCAGACTTGCTGGAGATGTGTCTGGAACAAGAGATGCTGTTGTTTCAATTGTGAAGCTTTGCTATGATGCACGTGCATGGAAGACCTTGAATGATCAGATTGTTCTTCTATCAAAGAGGAGAGGCCAGTTGAAGCAAGTAAGATTGTGTAAATATGGATTTTTATGGAGTGTTTTTATCAGTTAATTAGACACAGGGACCTTGTGGTTCACTACTTCACTTTTTCTGAATACCTACGAGAGAAAGAGCAACTGTTGTATTAATAATCGATCATTTTATTCATCCCAAATGGTTCATCTGATAATTTACGGCTTAGCGGAGTCTCCAAAACTCTTGCTATCAACAAGAGTTAGTATAGGTAACATCTTAATTCAATGAAGGGGTTTAGGAAGAGATATACATATTTTGAATTTCAATATTACCTTAATTCCTTTGAGATGGTTAGGTTTTTGGTTCATGATCCATAGAATTGGCGTATGTTGCTTCTAGGTTTAATCAGTCCTCTACTAATAATTTAAGGTCGAATGTTGATTTTGACTAAAGGTGATATGTCTTCTCTTTTGTACTGGTTTTGGTATTGCAAGTAAAGTCACACACTCCAAGTTTCTTTTCCTTTTTATCCTCAATGAATATTCATGATTTTGAACCATGATCTAAAGTCATGCCTTAGAAGTTAGAAAACTCCATTGTTGCTACCGATACATTTCTTTTGTTTGTATGCCTACTAATATTGTTTCATTATTGTCTCAGTGGTAAGTTTTTGTTTGCTTGCAGGCAGTAACAGCCATGGTTCAGCAAGCAATGCAATATATTGATGAAACACCAGACATTGAGGCACGCATTGAACTAATCAAAACACTGAACAGTGTATCTGCTGGAAAGGTAATTCCTCAGATATCTGTAGGTTATATAATTTCATTTGCAATTGTACAAACTTGATGCTTATATAGCATTTTTTGTTGGTAGATATATGTTGAAATAGAAAGGGCACGTTTGATCAAGAGACTTGCTAAGATCAAAGAAGAGCAAGGCCTTATCTCTGAGGCTGCTGACTTGATGCAAGAAGTTGCTGTACGTCTTTATAAGCTAAATCGGACAATGTACATCTTTCACTTAGGAAGTACTAATTGGCTGTAAAATTATTTTCTGATGTACTGTTTGGCTGTTCGTTCTGTATTTCCACAGGTGGAAACATTTGGAGCCATGGCCAAAACTGAAAAGATAGCATTTATTCTTGATCAAGTAAGAAAACCTCTATTTTCCTTTTCTTTCTGTACTGTTAGACTTCGCAAACCAAATTAGGGATGGGCAGTAGTCGTTTAGAGATATGCCCACTAGTCTCAAATTTCACAAATATGAATCATTGGGACCTCTACTTGTAGATCAGAATAGAAGATATTCAAGGATAATAAATGAGTTTAAACCTCCCAGTGTCTTGCTAACTTGATTAGTCACATGTAAAGAGGGTGATTAATTTAGTGAGGGAGGTTGCTTGAACTGAAAATTTATTTATTTTCCATTGCAGCTAATACCGACCATTAGTTTATAGTGTTTATGGTCATGTGGTTTTCCTTCTTTGCTCAAATAGAGGGCACTGAAACTTAAGATGATTTTCTTATCTTATTTCGGCATCAAGGTACTTTTTAAGCAATAAGCTGGCATGGTATATGAACAGAACTTTGATGATAAGGGACTGGTATGTTACATGGTCATTTTTTATATTATATAGCTGGAAAATTGAGTTAGTGGGACCAGTCATTTTTTTGTTTAAGTTTCACTTGCAAGTCATGTGGAACACTATCTGCAAGCTCCACTAAGATGGAATGTATATTAAGAGTCATTATGTTTGGTTAGATGATGTTCTTACAGTCTATCTATAAGTATTAAGTAACCTCAACTCAAGTTTTAAAAAATGAAAATGGAGCATAATCTTTCGATGGTCATTCCATGTTAAATTTCCTATTGTGGTTTACTTTCTATATCTTCTCTAGAATATAAATTGTTTTTTTTTCTTCCAGGTTCGTCTATGTTTAGACCGTCAAGATTATGTTAGAGCCCAAATTCTTTCGAGGAAAATTAGTCCCAGGGTATTTGATGCCGATACTGCAAAGGAGAAGAAGAAGCCCAAGGAAGGTGATAATATGGTTGAGGCTCCTCCTCCGGATATTCCCTCTCTCTCTGAACTAAAACGGATCTACTACCAATTAATGATCAGGTATGATTGCTAATATGCTTGAATATTTTTGATTTTCAAGTGAAGTATTGTAATTTTATGTTTGTTTTCTTTGTTGATGAAGTTCATAACTGAGGAAAATAGCAAGTTTTACTAAAGTAATACACAATTTGCCTATTTTATTGGATCAAGTGATAGTTTTTTTAATATTTCTATTATCTGCTTGTGATTGCTTGATGATTTCTAACTTCTAAGGCAGGATTCCTGGAAATCCATCAATAGATTCGAAATCATATTCAAAATGAAAACTAGATTCTGGTTCCTATTATTGGGAACTGCTGCGTTTTGAGAGCATCAACTACCTTTTCCTTCAGTTATGAACCTTATGGTCAATTTTGCTATTTTCTCCATTTCCTGTAATTCACGCTGCTTCATTTTACCTATTAATTGGTGATTTAGATTTTTTATGGAATGCTCTTCGCCTGTATAGGTATTACTCACACCAAAACGATTACCTGGAGATATGTCGCAGTTATAAAGCTATATATGACATACCATCTGTGAAAGATGATCCAAAACAGTGGATACCGGTAACTAATAGCAATCTTCTTATGCATGCACTTGTCATTCATCAATTGTTATTAATGCTTCTTTTGCGTGATTTGATATATAATTCTAGGTGCTGAGAAAGATTTGTTGGTATCTTGCCTTGTCTCCACATGACCCTATGCAATCAAGCCTTCTTAATGCTACATTGGAAGACAAAAATCTCTCAGAAATTCCAAACTTCAGGTATGCGATGCCTTTATTATGTCATCTTCACTTGTGTTCTTTTTCTGTTTCGGGGTTGCACAATCCATTCTTAGTGGATTTTGACCTTTGTTTCTGCTTTTTTATTCTGCTTTATTTGTGTCACATCAGATCTTTGCTGAAACAACTTGTTACGATGGAGGTCATCCAGTGGACACGTCTTTGGGAGACTTACAAGGACGAATTTGAAAATGAGAAGAACATGCTAGGTGGTCCACTAGGTGATAAGGCTGCTGAAGATCTAAAGCAAAGAATTATTGAGCATGTAATTCTGTTGACTGAAACAAGTGCATACTTTATTTCATCTTTTTTTCTTCTTCTGTTACTTTACTGATATAATCTGCTGTGCTATCAGAACATCTTGGTTGTGTCGAAGTATTATTCAAGGATCACATTGAAGAGGCTTGCAGATTTGTTGTGTCTCAGTCTACAGGTATGTTCTAGTTTAGTATGTAATTATTTGCGCCTGTTTGTAATGTGTTTCTGCAGTTTTGCTGCTTGACCATCTTAGCATTTGATTCTTTGGGTATTAAAACCAGAAGTAGTGTCTGTCTTTGTTTTTTTCTTCTTGACTAAGAGGTCTTACGAAGTAGATACGAAATGGCTATGGTTTTCTTTTGGTATTGGTTCATGAATTTCTTTGGTTTCGTGTTCTATGAAGAAATTTTGCACTGCTTTTACTATTCTTAAGCATTTCAATAATCAAATGTAACATGTGATACGAGGTTTGACAATCTATACCAACATTGTTTTTCGGCTTTGTGGAACCCATTCTTTTAGTTAGTATAATTGCACGTTTTGTGTGACAATACGAGCGAAGCCAGTCTTCTCTATTGTTTCTGCTCCACAATATGCTCCTTTTTTGTTAGGTTAGCTACCAAGTCTAGCTTACCATTACTTAACTGAGGGACTTCTTACTGAATCACAATCAAGTTTTACTCAACTGTAGTCATGACTCATGAGACTTGTATTGCAGAGAATGATGAGATTTTTGCAGCTAAAATGAAGTATATTGTGTGTCCTGTTCTCCTAAATGGGTTAGGTTGGAAGTTGTGAAGTAATGTTCTACTTTTTTTGGATCTGCAGCCCATTTCGAATCATGTTTTTGTAAGAGCCACCTATGTTGCATTCTAGTTGTTGTTCAGTTTGAGTTCAAGCTGTTAGGGAAAGGTGCCGATGAATCAAATTATAGTGAGTCCAGCTTGAGTTCAAGTACCTTATTTTGTTCAGGTCAAGTTTTAGTTGAGTTTGAGTCATCAGTAATGTTCGCTAACTGTTATTTTAGGTTGGTCTGGTATCATTGTTTAAGTCAGGAGTTCAGCTTGTTACAAGCTCATCAAGTGAATGCACTGAACTCTGGGAGCTGGACTTGAATTCTATTTCGTTTTGGTTGACTTTTTACGGACATGATCCCCTTTTTAAAATAAATCCATTAAATTCTAGTTACCTGTAAAGTAAAAGCATCAAATATGTTATTTTGCTGAACAAACAAGATACAAAATACACCAAGATGGAAAGGATGTGAAAAAATGCCTTGTAAAAGGCTACAAACAACACCATCAGTTGGCATATATAGTTGAGTTAGCAAACAAGCTGATGTAAGCTCATGTTGGGCATATGTTGTCAAATTCCCAATTGAAGTTGACGTTGACCAACAGATTCATACGGGCTGAACTTGAGCTTGATCCAGCTTTTTGTTCAGTTAGCAGCCTTTGCAAGAAGTACATTCCTTGGTCTGACTCCTCAAGTCTTAGTTCCAGTTTTGTTTGTCTTTATCTGAATTGTATAAATATGTGCTGCTCTGGAGTTGATTTTATATCTGTTGGCAATGGTTATGTTTTTAACTCCTCCTTGGTTGAATCCAGTTTTTTTTTTTGAGACATTTAATTTCAATTGTTAAATTGCAGGAAGCCGAGAAGCACATGTCAGAAATGGTGGTCTCAAAGTCCTTGATAGCAAAATTCGACAGACCACAAGGAGTTGTGTGTTTCCAGACCTCGAAGGATAGCAATGACATTCTCAATTCTTGGTCAATGAATTTGGAGAAGCTGTTGGACCTGGTGGAGAAGAGCTGCCACCAAATCCACAAGGAAACCATGATTCACAAAGCTGTTTTGAAGTCGTAGATATCTTGTTTATTGATCATGTGGGTTCACATCTTTTCGAAGAGAAGTGCCATCCTGAACATCATTTCAATTAGAAATATCAGGTGTTCTCTAAAGTTTCTTCGACTGTTACGTGGTCGAATTATTGGATGTTCACTTTGATTTCTTACCTTATTTCCAAAAACTCTAGGACTCATGACACTTAGATGATCGTTGTTAATGTGATATGAGGTCCAAATATTCGATTCGAAATTTTCATTGTTTACTCCCTTTGATGAAACAGGAAATCCCATAAATTTACCTTATATGCCTCGCATTGTGGCGTATCTTGCATTTCTTGTTTCATGAAAACTGTTCCGTTGCCATTTTTCTAGTTGTATGGACTGATAGTACATGAGCAGGACTTCAGCTGACTTCTGGTAATCTGTCGTCTGTTGTCATGTTTTTTCTGTCTGATGTTTTGTCATGCGGGCTACTTTGCAATCTTTTTGCCATTATATTGGTCTCTTAAATGGGTAACATGAGTTTAGCACAGGTTGATAGCTAAACTCCTGAGTTTGTAGTATTATTAGTGTAAAAAGAGATACAAATCTCAAGGTAAACGATGTGGCTCACTACTGAATCATTTTCAGTTGTCTTCCACTTCTTAATAGTCAACAAAGGCTTCATCCAGTGGTCTTGTATGTATATTCTTGTAGAATGCTAGTACTTTAGTTGACATGCCTGGTCAGGAATTGAACAGTTTAGTTTAAAGGAGCTTTTGATCGATTTCCTTCCCAAGCTGGGGCCTATTTTCACATAAAAAAAGTGATATGTCGCAATTCAGTAGGATTTTATTGTTGAATGCGAACTAATTCAGTTAGCTGTGGTGTTGACGGTCTTGAGACGAATTTGCTGCTGGTTCATACAAGTGCTATTGAAATGCATTGCGGATCTTAGGTTATTATTCACGAGAATTTTAAGAACTTCCAAACAACCGGAAAGATAAAAGAGATGTTTTCTATATATTTTTTCGTATCACCTGTTATATTTTCATTATCATGACAAAATGGACCAAAAAAATAGTAAATCTAAACTACAAACTAACAAATTGAGGCCCTTAATCATTCCGAAAACAAAACAAGACAAAACAATATGGGGTCCTTTGTTGGGAGAAAAATGTATTGAGAAGTTTACATGCTATGGTAGACGTGTTAGATATACATCTTTTTACAGCAGAACAAAAAAGTAACTTAGCTCGTTACATATTAGCGGTACGAACACCAAGATTCGTGTAACTAAATGTGGATGCTAATACACTCGAAGGGGTTGTTGATCCATTTCATTACAACAGCACAACTAAATATATATCCGAGCGATCAACGAGGACTTGTCCAGTTGATAGATTAACCTTAAATTGGTGGTGGAATCGAATCCAACTTTAGATAGGTTGCGTGTTGAGATTTAATTAAGTATTTCCATAATAAGAGTTATAGTCCAAGCTTAACGTTAAAATGCCTAGACTTTTTGCTCAATCTATTATGGTAAAACCTTGCGATTTGTCCGCAATTCACTCCGTCCCCCCTCACCATCCCCACCCTGGTTTGCTGTTGCACCACCAACGTCGAAACCTTCCCACCGTACCCCGTCGACGCCAACATGTCTCCGATGAGCCCTAGCTCTGGGTACTCGCTCCACATTGCAAGACCGGACGTCATTAGCGATTCCTCCCCGTACCGCCTCCCGACCAACAACAAACTGAACTCCACCATTGTCCTTATGACGGTGCTCGTCTCCTCCCCGTCCTTCACCACCACCTCCCTGCAGTTAGGGTGTCCATTTTAAGTCTTTGAAAATCAAACTGATTATTTAACAAAGCATTCAAAGTGATGTTTTTCTTCTAAATTATAAGTGGTATTGAGATGATCTTTCTTAGGCCATGTTTGTTTCGTAGTAATTGGCAATGTAATCAAATTACATTCCAATGAATTTAACTTAATGAAATGTACGTAATTACATTGTTTTGGAGCACTGGAATCCAAAACATGAATTAAGATGTATTTAAAAACTAATTTGATAATTTCAATAGTTCAAACTTTGAGTAACTTGGAAAGTTTTAGTGCAATGTAATGTAATTGGATTACAGTCACACCATCTTCGTAAATCAATAATGAAATATTGGACCTTTTTAAATCAATAATATATTATTTTGGCAACGTTTAATTTCATTAAAATACGTGTGATGAAAGTTTATATATGGTAAGAAATGCATGCATTTAACTAACTTAGAATGGAGTCGAATTAACATGAAATCACTGACCTGTAGGTTACGTTAGGCCTGTGTGCATTTTTGGCCTTAAAATCCTGAATAAGCTCGTCGTCAAGCCTCTCCTCAGATGTGTAGCAGCGCCACTCCTTTGGAACGACAAATCGAACGACGGTGAGGGGGAAGGTAGAGTTGCCAACCATGCGGATGGCAAGGGCAAGGGCCTCACGGTCATCAGGGCCGCCTAAGAAATAGACGCCAATGTGGTGGAGGAGAGAGCATGAGAATTTAGCGCCGGGGCCTGAAAGGCCATGGTCAATGAGGATGGCCACCGAGCATGGGGCGTAGTCGAGCACATTTATGTTCATTGTCCGGTAGGCGTGGCTCGCCGCCTCCATGCTGCCATCGATTGCCATTTGCTTGTGGAAGGGTATGATCACTAGAGTCACCTGTATATAATTAATTTTAAAAGAATAAAATTTTCATTATTTAAATTTTTTATCTCATTAATTTTGTTTTTTTAGTCTACCCAAATCAGTTTGACATCAAAAGTTTTGTTGTTGTAGGTTTTGGGATAAAATCGTTGAACCGTGACAAGTGAATAAGCAATGATACATATACGTATAGTTTGAAAATGTTGAATAAATTATGAACAAATAGAAGGGTATGAACGCAAAAAATTTGAAAAGTATACCAACCTTCTTTTCAAGCGCCAAAGAGCAAACATCATCATGCATAGTAGCCTGAGGGGACACACTCACAAACGGCTGGACCAACACAGTGTCTTTATTCCTCCTCTCCATGCATTTGAAGGCATTGACAATGTGCTGAGACTCCGACCCCCACCGGCCCCGCTTGTAGGGTGCTAATTTCGTTGCGGTCTGGCCAAGGAGGCGGACGACGTGGAGGACATAGATGCACATTGGGGTGTCCTTTGTGAATTGGGAGGTGTCGAGGATTTGGATCATTGGGTCCACGTTCTCCTCGTTCCGGACGCACGCTAGTATTCGGAGCTCTGAGTCGGCTTTGCAGTGTTGGATGGTACGCTTCTTGTGCGCGATGTAGCGCATCGATGGCTTGTACATTGCTTTTACGATTGGTGTCGTGACGACCGTGAAGGCCACCACACAAATTACTATCACTGAGTACAGTTCCTTGTCTACTACCTGCATATAGGGGTAATGTCAAGAATTCAGGTAATGATTTCAACATCTTAGAAATACAAGATGAATGTTTTACTAATATTTTTTTTTTTTTGAAGCCTTGGCTATCATAATAAAAGTAGTTTGTGGAAATTAGGATGCGATCCATTTTGTTGAGTTTGTACTTTATTTTTTACTATTTTTTAGTTAAATCTACCAAGTTACAAGGTAAACCTACCTAAGTGAATGGTCTTACTATTATTACTTGCGTCGTTTTTTGACGCAGAAGAATTGTTATATGGGTGAGATTACCCCATGCCAATAGGAAGAGTTTTGGATTTTGAATATCCAAACTCAAGGAATTGACTACTGTGCTACCAGATTGCTTCTTGGATTTTAATTAATTAGTGTAGAGTGGAATTATCATATAGGATAAAAATAGTCTTTCATGTAACAACTTGTGAATTGGTGGGATGTGGTGATACAATATAATAAAGTAATTAACCTGAACATTTATCAATAAAGAGTAGGATACTAGGATAGCAATAACCTTCGAAACATGTCTTCAATTAAACTCTGGCATCATATTAATGTCTCAATTGATTATGGAAACTGTCTTATTTGTGGTGAACATTGCACAATAACATTTGAGGTATCACATGTGTCAAATATCATTAAGTTCAACTCTTAACAACGACAATCGCTTAGGATTTTTTTAGTAGTGGACTTCCAATATTCTTGTTTAAAAGAAGAAAAAGAATGTGTTAGGTGTGTAGTCACCTGACCGTCGAGCCAGTTGTTTAGGACGTAGATTTCGAAAATTCCTTTGGTGCTCAGGATCAAGGCGAGGATGATAGCATCTCTCATTGGTATCCTATAGAAGAAACAAGGCACAACCACTCCCACAATCTTTGCCATAGCGCATATGAAGATGAAGAACAACAAGAACAATGTTTCTGACGATCCTGTCACAGTCGTCAGATCTGTTCGGTAACCTGCCAATTACTTTGGATTAATTTTGAGGAAAAAATAGACACTATGGCTCATTTAGAGTCTTAATCAAAATTTTCGTCTATTACTCACATCACATATTCTTTTTTATTCCACAAATAAGTACATTGAGCTGAAAAAAACAAAAATGACACTACAATTGTGTTACATCCTAACCCTTCGCTTAATGAATTTATTGTGTTTTAGGTGGTGGATTAGAGGAGGTTGAGATGGATTGAGCGAAAGGAATGTGTTTTAAAGTTTTACTTTTATATGTCAATTATTATGAATTGGATGTGCAAACATTTTGTTCATTGATTATGATATTCGTCTTTTGGAAGTGTTAAGGAAGAGACGCTTCGTCCTTAACCGTAGAGCTCTAAAAGATAATGGTTTACATAAATAAAAAGTTATTCACAATCATGGTAATTAACATGGAACATTAATCACCGAGATAAGATTGTCGTGTTAGTCATCGATTGTTGTAGCTCTACAAATAATTAGCGACACGAGTATATAAAAGAGGAAAAGATTACTTTTATATATTGAATAGACCTAACAAGTAAAACATTATGAAATTGTATTTCGTGTCATTAATGTTTTACTGTGTCTTGGATCTTAAGATATGAGACTTATATCTTTTCACTCAAGAAGTGCTTAATTTGATTATTGTCAAAAGCTACCAATGAGTTAAGTTACATAGTTATAATTAGCTTGGAGAGATCAAGAAATGAATATAATACAAAGGTGACACATTTCTACTTTGTATATATTCTTAATATCATGAGGCAATGAACGAACACAAGTGGTGCACTTACATCACTAAATGGATCGTGTTTAGTTTGAGTGGAACAAAGACATCTATGCTAATTGTGTAACTATAATGTGTAGCTAGATACTACTTATAGTTTGAGATATTAATTGTTTAATATCGCTGCCAATTTAGCTTAGATTCTCTTATATGTCACACCACAAAACTGGGAAACAAGAAGCTTTATTTTGAGTTCATATGATGTGTCGGGCTTCATTTGAAAAATGGACACATGTGGTGAACAAATAAAATCAATATGTCATGAGAATTAACATAATTAGAATCATAATAAATTCATATGAGGTGTGTATATTATGGGGTGTAATAATTTAATATTACATAAGATATGAATTTGCTAAAAAACCCAAAAGATCAAATTTTGTTGGAAATAAATCCAAAATTTGACAAAGTCAAAATCAGGGTCAAACACGGTGAACCGTTCATGGTTCGGTCGACCGAGGTATCTTCGGATCGATTAACCGAATAGGGAACGGGTAAGCGCAATTGGTTGACCGAAATTGTCTGGAGTGCCTGGACAATCGGGTTCAGTTAACCGAGTGTGCATGGTCAACCGAGAAGTGTGCATGGTCAACCGAGAAGTAATATTTTTGGTAAACCGAAGGTGACGCGGTCATCCGATGACTATGTCCTAGGAGCGATTCTGGTGGGTCAACGGTCGACCGAGTAAAAGACGTGGTTCATCTGAATTCTTCCAGGGAATTTTTCTCATACAGATTTGGTTGACCGTCTAGCTCACGGTGCACCGAACACATGTTATAACCGAACGGTTCGGTTGACCGAATAATTCTCGGTCCATCGAACATAACGATTCTGCCTGAATTATTAAGAGATTAATTAAATCATGGGTGGATTAATTCCATATTTAATTAAAACGTTTTTTAGGGTGCTTATGTGGAAATTAGAGATTAATTTTAGGAGAGAATAAACAAGAGATCATGACTAAAGAATAGCTCTTGATAAGGATGTTTTGCTAGCCTATAAAAGGGCACCTACTCCTACTTGTTTAATACTAATGCAAAAATTATTTCTCTCATTAATCTCTCCTCTAATCACCACGAAATTCTCTTAATAATTTTGAGTTTAGGAGATATAAATCTCAAGAGCTCAAAGATGGGTTATTAGCTAGATTCTAAGCCTTATTAGAGATTGATTGACTAGCTCATTTCTCTCTAATCTTGTTTAGAGTTTGGTGAACACTCGGAGGCAAATCCGTGGACTATTCAACGGAAAACGTGACTCCGAATCTTCAAAAAGGTTTTAGAGAACCTTTAGGTATGATTCTACCTTTGTGATTTATTTTAATAAATGTAGGGTTGCATGATATTAGAATAAAACACAAAGTTATGTACATAAAATTATTGAAAATATGAAAATCGATCTTGTATGTTGTATTAAAATTTTAAAAATATATACTTACATAGCGACACAAAATCCTACATTGAGATGGACGACTGAGATTTGTTGGGATTGAGTATAAAAGGTTTGAACTCTCTCACTTCTCTCTCTCTCTCTCTCAGCTTTTGGAAGCTCATCGAGGTTTGGGAAGCGAGGTGTGCGTTGTTGTGGACGTGTTGCCGTAGGGAGGCGATCACGTTCGGGGTTTTCGTCGGAGGAGAAATGCTTGTGGAAGTGACCTTTGTGGGTACTTCAAAGTTTCTTTAAGCCTTAAAGGTATGTCAAGTTTTAGTTTATTCCACCCTTAAGCCTTCGTGGGGATTGGAGTGGTCGACGATAGGCCGAATGACTCGTCGGACTTGCGCAGCAGATTTCTGCACGGGAATGGTCGACCGGGAAAATGGTTTGGTCGATCGGATGTAGTGTTTTTTGTGCGACCTCTCTCGCACCGGTCGAACGATACCCTTGGGGTGGTCGACCGGTTTTGTGTGTTGGGCGAGAAGATGGAGACCCTGGGTGTTTTCGGTCTGACGGGACCACTTTGCCGGTCGACCGAAAACATTGTCGTAGGTCGGTTGGGGCGTTGACCATCCAAACGGTCGACCGCTCGTTGGCTTGTCCGGCCGATGACTTAAGTAACTTAATGGCCGGTCGACCGGAAGAGTTGTTTCGGTCGACCGTGTAGTGCGGATTTTTGGTGAGTCTTACTGGTGGGAATCGGTCGACCGTTGGCATATGTTATTCGACCGTTTATGCTTTATGAACAAAAGAGGATTTCACTCATGGATTTCGGTCGAACGGGGCCCCTTTTCCGTTCGACCGGTTGGACGTTATTTCGGTTATTTTGCGGAATAGTTGTGGAGTTCGGTCGACCGTTTATGGATTTGAGTTCGACCGTTTGGGCATTGTTTTGCATATGGATGCTTGTGTCGTGTGTTGTTTGGATCTGCCTCGAAGGCAACGGGTCCCTGGCCTTTTTGGGGCGACGGTACGAACATGCCGACCTGAGAGGAAGATCGTGGTTGTGGCTCTACGGAGCGGGTGCCTTGTGAGCACATTTGTTGTGGCCAAGACTCTGACCGGCGGTGCCTTGTGAGCACGTTGTTGTGACCGATGTTTTCCGGCGGTGCCTTATGTGCACGTGTGTTGTGGGGTTGGGGTGAGAGTGTAATAACCTAATCTAAAACATCTTAATTAACCAAACCTAAACCTAATTAACCTAATCTAATCATGGAACAGTGAAGCAGGAGGTGTTGGAGTGTGAGAGGAGAAAGTGATGGTGGGTTTTGGTTGGATAGGTTTTAGGTTAAGTGTGATTGGAGGAGATGGAGGTGATGAGATAAATGTAAATATATATGGTAAAGATAGGATTTCGTTGGAAAAACGTTCTTGATTCTTCATTGTGTTTTTACCAGAGCGTGAGAGAAGGGTTTAGAGAGGTGAAGAAGAAGAAGAGGAGAAGAAGTGAAGAAAGAGAAGAAGAAGTGGAGTGAAGTTGTGCAAGCTTGGGAGGCTTCTTCACGCGACCAAAAGGTATGCCAAGTCTTCATATTAACTCCCCAAGAGGTGTGGGAGTGTAGAGGACGGCGTTGGTGCCGTTTCTCCGGTGAAAACCCTACTGGACGGAGGTTGAAGACGACTGGTTCGGTCGACCGTTGGGTGTTTCGGTCGACCGAACATCGTCTAAATGATGCCTGTCCAGTGGGAAGACGTATTGTTCGGTCGACCGGTATATGGGTCGGTCGACCGATATTTATAAATATTAACTTACTGCCCGAAAACGGTCGAACGATGTCTGTGTGACGGTCGACCGTTTATGCCAAATTTCGCGGGAAAATAAAGGGTTACATTAGCCGGTCGACCGGTGTTGTTTCGATCGACCGAACCCAGTAGATAGGTTAGACAGGCCTTCGGCCGACCGAGTGTGTGTCTCGGTCGACCGAACTGCGCAAGGTCGGTTCGAGCGTTGACCATCTAAACGGTCGACCGCTATGGATCCGGTCGACCGACCGCGTGCAGTTTTCCTGCAGTGATGTGCCTGTAGATCGGTCGACCGGAGGGTAGGTTTCGGTCGACCGAATGCTGTAGGCAGGATTCAGGCAGTTTTCCTTATCGGTGGAACGGACCCTGGTTTGACCGATTGGATATATATGTATATTAAAATGTATAGCGTAGACCTTCCAAACGGTCGACCGCTAGATGACTTTTGTTCGACCAATTGGTAGGTATTTCGGTTGGCATGGTTCGACCGGTAGACTTGTTTGTACAGTACCGTGTACTGTGTGGGGGACCGGCCGACCGGTGTGCTTTTAGAGGTTGACCGATCTGCCGCAGGTTGGTGGATTTATCCACACGCGATCCGTTGAGTATAGGTCGACTACCGGCTCCGAGGCGACGGTTGATTACCGGCTTTGAGAGCTACGGATTTCACCTTCGACGAAGGCGTATTATTGTACTACCATTTTCCTCTCTTACCGAGCGGGGTGTGAGGGATGTGTACCGTAAACCTTGGGCAGTTTGCGAGGGTTTAGCGGTAGGCCGAGGATGTTCCGGCAGGGTGCGCGCTAGGCGACTCTTGGGGGAGCAGTGGCTGTCGTCTGACCCGAGTTGTGTATTCGGCGGGCTGACTCGCTCCTTGGGTGCGGCGTGTACCGGGGGTTCCTTCCTGCACTTTTTGGGGAGCAGTGGTGTCGACTGACCCTTGTGAGGCAGCGGTGGACTGACTTGACCCTAGTGGCAGGAGTGGTTCAGTGCCGCGGAGGCGGTGAGGGCATTATTGTGGGCCCGAGGTGGATGATCATGTGCATAGCATTGCATTGTCTTTAATTCCTTTTTATATTTTTAGGAGGTTTGGTATACGGGGTTCCTGCAGGGAACTCAGGCATGTTTGTTTGTTTTCATTTCAGGTAGCGATCAGGGTTAGAGTCAGGTGGTGACTGAGGACGGTGCCCCCGGGATTAGATCCTGTTCTCCTTATTAGCTTCTTTTGTTTGAGGTAGTGATTACATGTACATTCACTTTTGTTGTAATCACAGTTGACTTATTTATATAGTTTGACTTCCACGTGGGTCTGTATCTGATATATTTTGTATATATATGTTGGTTTGTTTTCCAGTGACGTGCCCTGTGTTGACCGTTGACGGTCTTTATTATTGTTTAAATTTTCCGCTATTTTCGGGTACGTTACAGAGAGGACCCTTGAGACTCGTGGTCGATGTTTTCCGACGGTGCCTTGTGTTCATGTGTGTTTTGGGGTTGGGGTGAGAGGACCCTTGAGACCCGTGACTGATGTTTTCCGGTGGTGCCTTGTGTGCACGGTGGCAATTGTGTTTTTATTCCATTCTTCATTTCATGTCTCATATATATATATATATGTTATGTGCATATCTTAGGGGTTTGGCATACGGGGTTTCCCTATGGGAAACTCATGCATTGTTGTGTTGCATGTCAAGTCGATCGTGTGCGTCAGTAGGTCGTAGTGACTGCGGGTAGGAGCACCCAGACCAGATCCTGTCATTCTTCCAGATCTTGAGGTGGATGATTTCCCTTGTATATGTGTTTGTATATCTTTTGTATTGGGTTGTAATCATCTTTGACTCTTATATTAATTCAGTATACCACTTTATATATATAATTGTGGTTTAGTAACGGGCCCTGATGTTGATTTTTGTATCTTTTAAAAGTTTTAAATTTTTCACTATTTTTGGGCTTTACAAAATGAGCTATTAAAATGTTTAATCCGGAAGTTGTTTAAATGATCGACCATATACTTGAGTCAATCCCGTCGACTTGTGGGTTGGGAGCTTGGAAGGTAAGTCCTTCAACTAATACGTTAGGTTTGGACTAATTCAACCAGACCCCCATAAGCTTAACGGTCAGCCGAAAATTGAATATGCATGTATATATGGTACCCTTTACATATAATATTTTCGTACACCATAACTTTAATAGTCCATCCAACCTATCCAGTGAAATTTAAATCCTATAAGTTACACAAAATATCCATTTCAAGATTTTTTTACTAATTGTTTTACCTTTTTTCGTTTCTAGAAAACTATTTTTAAAACACATTTAATATAAGAATTCAATGTTTTAGGGTTTAAGTTTATTTAGGCTTAGTTTGGAGGTAATTTAATGTTGAAAAATGTAATTGTTCACCATTAAACTGAATTACTGAACGCGATCGAAACCGAACTAAGCCATGTAATTACTCTGACAATGGGTTATCTTTGTAATGCTTACGATTTCTAAATTATCCTTTAATTTTTTTTATCGATTGTATATTCGCGTTTGGCCCTTCATTGCAGCTAACACACATGATACCAATGTGAGATTGAAGTTTGCTACAAAATATTCAGACAAAATTGGAACTGATTCTGTTCAAATTAGTTTCAAAAAGGACAATTACAAATATGACATGAAACCTTGAAAAATGTCGATGATTTGTTAATTATTTAAATTATACTAATGTTATCATCCTAGCAAACATAGAGTTCTACGCAAATTGAATATGTTTCATACCTGCCATGGCAAGGAAAATGGGAACTCCAATCCACTCTATGAATCCGGCCAGTCGCTCATCGAGGGTGGCCCCTAGTGGCGGTCCCCCGGGCAATGCCAACCCCAAGAAGAAAGCTCCCATCGTCGCATGGTGTCCGATCAACTCTCCAATGAAACCACAAGTCAAAGTTATTATAATCACAACTAGAAAATATGTATCGTTCAAAGGTTCCCCTTCTGGGCTCCTTCTAACCATCCATACCACCACCGGTCGGGCAACGAAGACAATGAATGAGAGAAAAGCGACGAACGACACGAAAGAGCCAAAGCCATTCATTGGGGTGCTAGCGTGGAGGCCTAGTTGGATGGCGGTGAGGATCGAGGAAGTGATCGTGTTGGTGAACTCCTTAAGGCAAACGAATTAATACAAATACGATAAGATTACTTCATTCTTAATTACCTGCTAATTATATATTATCGAAATGCATGGAACAAGGACATTATCTATTTTTTGTTGCTATAAAAACACAAGTAATTGAAAGTATTGTATAAACTAGCTAGATTAGATTTATTCAATTCAAAGAAGCAATCATACATCGAAACACGTACGCAGGGACATTAAACAACAAAACACTATTAATTAATTGAGACGATGGATTTAATTTGTCTGTCGGGAAAAGTCAATTTTTGTGTAGTACGTATAATAACGTTTTATACATGTATCAATCCACAAAATACTTAATGGTTCAAATTCTATCAATAAATGTGTACCCATTGACAACCCTACGTACGTACCTGGAGGAGCGTCCCTGACATGGCAAGGCGACCAAGTTTGGAATTAAGAAGGTGTAGCTCGTCGAGGAGGCAGGCGAGGACAATGTAGGATGTTCGGGCCCAGGTGGAGGAGAGGAGGAGGAGGAAGAGATTCTCATTGAAGGAGGGAGGAACATGGCGCTTTAAGGCGGTGCCGACGATCATCATGACCGCAAAGGGGACGACAAAACTAGCGAGGCCAATGGTAAGTGCTTTTCTGCCGGACTTCCTTAGCATCAACAAGTCGGTTTTTACGCCGAGCATAAAGAGGAAGAGCATTAGGCACATGCCGGCGATGGTGTCTAAGTACATCTTGCTCTCGGCCGGGAACATCGTCTTTGAGAAGGAATTCTTGCTGCTTATGAAGGTTGGCCCGAATACTATCCCTGCCTACTAATTACAATGTTAATTAACTTTCTTCAATGAGTTTTACTTTAAGAAAACATCAGGATGCAATTGGTTTCACTGACTTTTATTTGATGTATGACCTTGGATCTTCTATGACCAGAGATATCTACAATCTAGAGCTATCTCCAACTATGTTAGAATGCTAAATAAATTGTCTGTTTAATTGGTTGCTTACCAATACTAATTAATGTCAAAGTTAGTTCGTGTGTTAGATTCAAGTTCATTGTGGAGTTGTATACTAGATTTAATGTTGACTTTTTGAATGCTACATTTCATAATATGCATAATAAGTTCATCACTAATGACTACATTACAAGAAACGTATCATAATTGGTTCTTAAGAACATGGAATGTGTGACGTACGTGAGTTTACGTCCGCTCTTGATAACCAGTGGTCTTTATAATGATCCAGACTTATGCAGTTATGCGTGGTTGATATGCCTTATTGATTTGGTTATAGAAATTATAAACGCTCTAAAAAAAGTGCTAATTACTATATGATGGTATGTGGTTGTAAAACAATTATTAGTGTATAAGATCTACGAATTTAAGTATTGGTAGGGAATCCCGAAAACATGTTTCTCTAACCGTAACCTGATCTATTATTCATGTGAACACTGTAATTATAAGGTCAAGAGAACGTGATTGTTTTTAAAAATGATCATAATATCCACATGGGTGGCGACCAATTCAATTAAAGTCATTTAACAAAAATCTTTTCCTTAACTTGACATTGGATGCAACTTGTTTTGCCCACACAATTCCTGACCTCGACTATCCCAGAATCAGAGATCCACAAACCGCATGCATTGGCTTATTAATTAAGTAATTTGGTCAACACTATACATTGACGAATATTTGGCAATTCACAATCACATATGGACATCACAACCTACAATTGTCCTTATAATGCAACAAACTGATGTTAGACAAGCCAAACGAAAACATACCATAATTTGAGAGACGACCATGGGTTGTCCAAGGTGCTTTAGGAAGAAATGTATGATATGGGACGTCGAAACGAACATCAAGATCTGCGTCATGAGGAGAGGCAAAGAGAAGTCGAACGGATAGTTTCCAAGCCATAGGCCGGACGAAGTGACCAATGTCGCCTTGTAGCAAAGTGCACCATGAGCAAACCCTCCCTTTGAGCTCGAGTTGGCGCTTGCAAAAGGCATTTGTGTGTCCATTGTAGCACAAAAAAAGGTTACAAACAACAAACACAACAACACAATGTTTATGTGCTTTGTTTTTGTTTTTTTGTAGGGAGACGAAGATGGTGGGAGAAGAGAGGAGGGATGGTAATGTGTGGAGAGGAGAGTTCAGGGGAAAATGGGGTCAACTGAGATTAGATGATTGACCGTTGGCCTATTTTGTAGGATAGTTTTTTTTCCAAGAAAATGGGAGGTCTAATTCGAGCCTCCAAGACGATAGTTTTATTTTGATAATATACTTTGTTATACAATTAGAACCTCTTTTAATTGAATTTGATGGATACACCTAAGCATCTTAACAATATAACTCAATTTTGAAGCAGATGAAATGTAGGCAGCAATTTCTAGAACCTCATGTTTTCTCTAGAAAATCAATCTCTTAAAAACACTAGCACTTGATGAACATCTAAACAACTCTTAACAATATGCTCTACGACCTTCCATCCTGCAATATAAATATAAATCTTCATTAACAACTCAAAACAAATGAGCTCATAATATGACCGAACAAGTGTGATTTTAATTAAGATTGATAGTTTATGCTAGTGTGAATTAGTGCAGCATCAAGTATGCGTGTGAAATTGATTAAGTTTAAGCATACCACAATTAATTATTAATTATTAACTAAAGCATAAATTTTAAAAGAAAAAATTATTTTATTGTAGTGGAAGATTTGTTGTTAGAGGTAATTGGTAATGTATTGGGCATTTCTGATTAACGTGAGATGGTAATTTTGATTATTGTGGGATCACTGTGCAATCATGCGTGCACTGTGTAATCAAGCGTGTACTATGCAATAGATATCTCTATCTACTCCTAACTATAAATACATCTACCTATCTCCTTCAACTCCTCACATCTTAAATTCTTCACTCTTATTAGCTTTTTCTCAATGTCGGATAGTAATTCAAACCCCGATCAATCCGACGATGACAACTGCAGTGACACGTTCGATCTGATGGACCATGCTATCGATTTGGCCGCCCGGGCTGTGTACGCATGGAGTACACGTCCTAGGATTCGTCGAAGGAGAACGACAAACTCAGATAGAGATCGTGAACTTGGTTACAGACGCCTTAGGAACGATTATTTTTCTGACAACGTTGTGTATTTTGATTCTCTTTTTAAGAGAAGATTTCGAATGCGAAAGCATGTCTTTCTGCGCATTCACAATGTTGTTGAAGCATCTGATGTCTTCTTCCAACGAACACCGGATGCAACTGGTAGAATGAACATTTTTGGATTACAAAAAACAACGGCAACAATACGAATGCTAGCCTATGACGTGACAGCTGATGGGATTGATGAGTACTTACAAATGAGTGCAGCAACATCCATAAATGTCATTCTCAAATTCTGCGAATGTGTTATTAACATCTTCGGCCCTGAGTATTTACGCCGACCAAATGCAAATGACTTGGCACGACTACTCCACGTTGGTGAGTAACGTGGGTTCCCAGGTATGATGGGGAGTATCGATTGTATGCACTGGGTTTGGAAAAACTGCTCGGTTGCTAGGAAGGGACAACATCAAGGGCGTTCTGGGAGAGCAACCCTGATCCTTGAAGCGGTGTCATCGTACGACTTATGGATCTGACATTCCTTCTTCGAAATTACAGGTTCGGCCAACAACTTGAACGTCCTGCAACAATCTCCGGTTTTCGACGACATACTGGAAGGACGAGCTACCTCTGTAAATTATGAGGTAAATAATGTTCAATATGATATGTGAAACTATCTTACTGATGATATTTATCCAAAGTGGGTCACCTTCATTCAATCCATTCTTCACCCTTAAACTCCGAAGCACAGGTTGTTTGTTGAAGTGCTGGAAGCGACGCGTAAAGATGTAGAACGCGCTTTCGGAGTGTTACAAACAAGGTGGGCGATCATCAAAAATCTCGCTCTCGCCTGGAGTAAGGACGTACTATCCAAAATAATGTCAGCTTGCATCATCATGCATAACATGATTGTGGAGGACGAACGCGACTCTTACGCCAATTTTGGAGATATTCGCGAATTTATGGAAGATCGACCTGGAACTTCTGTTGAGGAGATACCATATTCGACTAATCGTATAACGGATATTCACGAGTTTTTACCGATCAAGATCGGGTGCGTGACAAGAATTAACATTTGGATCTGAAAGGCGATTTAATCGAGCATATATGGCAGCGCTACGGACGAGGAGCAGTTTGAACATGAGTTTAACGCAATTTGTAATGTTCTATTTCGAAGTCCAGTTTATGTAATATGTATTGTCGTTTGTTAACTTTGAATATAATATTTCGAATTTCACTTTATATAATATGTAATGTGGTTTCGTAATATTTAATAATAATTTCGTGATTTAATAGTAAAAATTAAATATTTTCGAGTTAACGTAATTAGAAGTAGGAATTACAATTAATATTATGTAAAATGTAATTTGTTAAATGTTGTGTAAGAATTAAAATTGTTTAATTAAGAAATGATGTGGATGAAAGAGAGTGTATGGTGGGTGGGGGTACCCCGGGCGCTGTTAAACATGGTCTTAGCACAAAATCCGATTAAGCCCCTGAAAAGCATCCCAAATCATAAAAATGAGCCTAAATGGATATTGAAAAACTGTAATGGTCTATGATTCAATAGTTGTTGCCTCGACGGTGGTAGCGACAACGGTATATGTTGGCTTTTATTTCTTAATCTATATTAATTTTGATGATTAATCAAACCAATCTTAATCAATAACATAATCAAGCAAAGTGAGCAAACATGATTACATGCATTACATACATACTTGTATACTTGCAATTATTTTAATAGGTCGGTCAAGATAATCAAGAGAATGAGCACTGTGACAAAGATATCAATGATGAAAACTTGTAATCAAAGTTCAAGAAGAAGACTTGTAATTTTCTATGTATTGAGTCCATAAGATCATATGTAAACTTGAGCACTAGGATTCTGTCCCAGCCAAGTTAGGTCGACCAAATGACATTAGGTTGACCGAATTGCCTTGCACTAGGATTTTGTTCTCAGCTAAGTTAGGTCGACCGAACTGCCTTGGATAAGTTTTGGAGTTTACTCTCTGGAAATGTCGATTAAGTCGACTGAACTGCCATGGATAAGTTTTGGAGTTGGCTCTATGGAATTGTCGATTAGGTCGACTGAATTGCCTTCGACGAGTTTTGGATTTTACTCCAACAGTCACATTTGAATCTTGCCTCTTTTGGTCATCCGATTAGACAACAGTCGACCGAACTAGCCTAAGTTTGAAAACAACCAATCTTTACTGTCCACCTTAGAATGGTGCACCGAACTCCTATCAATAAATCAAAATCTCTCTTTGTTGAAATTGAAGTCCTTTTCTAGAGCAACCAAACGGTCATCTGAATGGATAGGTCGACTGAACCAACCTAGAATTCTGCCTGAGCTTCAAGCAAACTATTGCTTCTCATTGGTTCATAACTCCACCAACTCCAATGACTTTATTTGTTTTGAAGCCTATATAAGTCTCTTTCAAGAGACACAAACAACTTTACACCTTCTATTGATTTATACTCTTTGTGTTCTCAAATCACAAATCTTTAAACTTAAACACACTCAAAGTTTCATCTTGACCACTTGCATATCAATTCTCTCTCTCTATATATCCAATTGTGCTTAAGTTAGAGTATTTAGTTAGATTGTGATTCAACTTCCATATTCAAGAATTACCCAAGCGTTGTAAAGCTTCGAGGAAGCTTCCTATCGGGTTGTGAGAGGAGACACGAACAAAGCGATGATTATTTGCGAGGCTCAGTGCTTGTATCATCGTTAATGGAACCGTAAGCAGGACTCCGAAGATCGAGCGAGGCTTGTGAGGAGGACTAGGACTGAATGTTGTGTCGTACATCTCTATATTCGGTGTCTTCAAATGTGGTTTGCATACTTATTCTTTAATATCTTGTCTATCATTTTAATTTCGCAATTAATTCGTAATTAGAAGGTCATCGATCTAACAGTATCATCTGCGACACCAATACGAGCAAAGAGTGTGTCAATGAGTGCTATAGGCAAATTCGAGTCGACCACATAAAAAACGGCAATGACATCGGCACTGGCGAGGAAAGATAATCACATCGTTGGCTTAAATCATAAAAAAATTTAGAAAAAAGCAAATACGAGATATAATGAAAAAATATGTGTTTTTTTTAAATAACGAGTTAGTAATAATTTTTTCATGAAAGTAAGTGCAAGATATTAATGTTGAATATGTCATTTGTTGACTTTTAAGAATGGTTGATTATGACAACATCCATAAGTGGAATATCAACAACTAAGTTGACTTTGGAAAGAGAGAACAAATAAGAGTTAATTACAATTTTTCTTGAATTATGTATTGATATCACTTTACACTTCTGAACTTTCAAAGTTGACAGTAATCTCCTTGAATTTTTGTTTTTTAACACTTTACCGATTTGAACTTTAAAAATTCATTATTTAAACACATTTTCTATTTTTTGCTCTGTACACTTCTAAATCTATATTTACGTGAAAAATCGGATCGAATGGATGTCGGATTTTGTTGGAATTTGAGATGGATTGGTGCTGAATTTGGGTGGATTGGAATTTAAATAAGAGTAAAATATAAATACATTGAATTTATGCAGATGATCCGATTCTTTATTCTCTCAACTTTTATTCCACTGGCCAACTACACCCGCATGGCTGCATGTCCAGAACAACTTGCCTCACATAATAAAATACAATAAAATAAGACCATATGACCTGCTTGACCTGTTTCAGTTCTAAATCAGTTATTTGATCCTGCCAAAACACACAAAACAAAAGTTTTTGTATCCTGTAGAGACAAACAAGCATTCAAAGCTTCCCTTTGCAGTGAGTTTGATCTGAGAAGTCATGAAAGGAATGCTTTTGATAGCTCATATAATCCTCTTCCAAACACTTGTTTTTTGGGCTCGTGAGCAGCAACCAGGTATTTCCTCTGATTATTTCTCTATTCTGTCACTACACATCTGAGAATTTTCCAAAAAGCATGTTTGGACTTGTCAAAAAGTTTTCCAGACAAAATTTGACAGGTTTCAGATTGTAGGCAAAATGTTATAGCTGTGCCTTTGTATTTCACAAATATTTTACGACCCATTTCAAAAGTTTCCCACAAATATGTTGTCAACACATGTCCAAGCTTTTGGAAACAAAGTTTGACAGGTCTTATAAGCATAGATTGTGGCAAATTTATGAGTTTAACTTTCATAATATTTCTCACCAACTATATTAAAGTTTTCCAAAAATTTATTGTTCAACATATCATTTTTCTACAAGTTTGATAACCGTAAATTGTGGTAAATCATAATCAATGATATAGCTCTGAATTTTCATATATTTGTGATCAACCATGTTAAAATTTGTAAGTAATTTGTTGTTCAAGTGCAAGCATGTGAATTTTATATGACAGATTTCATAAGCATAGATTGTGGTCATGAAAGCAGTTACGAAGACAAGAAAACAGGGCTAATCTACGCTCTCGATGCTCTGAATTCATAAACACTGGTGTCAACCACAAAGTTGCATCTGAATTCATAAACAAAGCAGATTATTTCCAAGCAAATGACCTCAGAAGCTTCCCCAATGGGACTAGAAACTGTTACAATCTTCCAACAGTGAAGGGTAAGAAGTACCTGATCAGGGCCTTCTTCATGTATGGTGACTATGATGGGCACAATCTTTTGCCTCAGTTTGATCTGTATTTGGGATCAAATCTTTGGTACCATGTTCAGATCATTAACGCGTCGATCAATTATTATTCGGAGATCATAACGGTGTCTGCTGCCAACTCGGTGTCGGTTTGTCTGTTGAATAGGGATCTTGGAGTGCCTTTTATATCCTCTCTTGAGTTGAGATCAATTTGTAACGTCCTCGAACAGCGGAAAATTTAAAATTTAAAACATACAAACAACGGAGGACATTACCAAGAAAATACACCAGGTGCACCAACGTATATATATATATACAGATCTGAGTTTACAACAAGAGGTGATTACATCAAAAGCTATAAGATAAAATGTACAACGTAATCACAACAACCTCAAAAGGAGGGGAAAGCAGGATCTGTCCCAGAAGCTCTCCTCCGCAGTCACCACCCCCCTAACGTTGCTCACGGCCTTAAAGCAGACAATAAATGCCTGAGTTTCCAGAAGGAAACCCAGTATGCCAAACCCTAACACATATATGAACAATAATGAAATATGTAATGAATAATGAATAGAACAACAGACACAATCCGGTCTCAGGGGTCCTCTCACCCCAACCCACCAACACACGTGCACACACGGCACTGCCGGTACAGTCACGGCCACACAACCGGGTCTCAAGGGTCCTCTCACCCCAACCCCACAACACACACGTGCACACAAGGCACCGCCGGAAAATCCTCGGCCACGGGTCTCAAGGGTCCTCTCACCCCAACCCCACAACACACAACCGGGTCTCAAGGGTCCTCTCACCCCAACCCCACAACACACAACCGTGTCTCAAGGGTCCTCTCACCCCAACCCCACAACGCACGCTACTCATACCACTATCGGGCGACAGTCTGTGCCGTTGCCCAAAAGGCCGGAGAGACGAGCCGCTTTCAAGCGTACGAGCACCCAACCATCGGGCGCCAGTCCGTGCCGTTGCCCCCCGTGACGCCGGAGAGACGAGGCGCCGTCAAGTGTACTCATAAAACCACGAATCCGCCAAAAACAGCAGAAACGGTCGAACGAAAACTGTTAATCGGTCGACCGATTCTCACCTAGAGAACTGACCCAACCGAAAAACCCGCCAATCGGTCGACCGGCAAAGGGGGCCCGGTCGACCGAAAAGCCCCAGTAAGAAAACGTTTTCGCAAACCAAATACCAACGGTCGACCGACCCAACATTCACGGTCGACCGAAAACCACCCGTAAGATTTACCAACAGTCCACACTTCACGGTCGACCGAAACCACACGTCCGGTCGACCGGCCATTAAGTTAACTTAAACGTCGGTCGGACGAAGTCAACGAGCGGTCGACCGTTTAGATGGTCAACACCCCCAACCGACCTTCAACAGTACTTTCGGTCGACCGGCAAAGGAGTCCCGTTCGACCGAAAATACCCAGGACGTCTTCTCTCTCTAAAATTGCACAACCGGTCGACCGCCCAAAAGGGCATCGTTCGACCGGTGCGAGGGATTCTGCCCCAAATACACTATAACCGGTCGACCGAACCAAAACACCGGTCGACCGTTTATAGTTCAGATGCTGCTGTGCAGGTCCGACGAGCCGAAACGGCCTACCGTCGACCGCTCCCACTCCCACACTAACAATAGGTGAGCTTGAAAGCAAGTTTGACATACCTTAAGGCTTGAAGAAGCCTTGGAAGAACCACGGTGAGCGCCTCCTCGCGAAAAAGCTCGAACTCCGGCGAACCTCCGATCCCGAACTCTACGACGATTCCGGCGACTCCAACACTCCGATCCTCGCCTCTGCCAACACCGACGAAGCACAAGGGAGAGAGAGGGAGAGAGTGAAGAGTGAGGGGGAGAGAGAGAATTCCAAACCTTTTATACCTTCTCCCGAAACGATCTCAGCCGTCGATCTCATCCACCCCTAATCCTCTCCTAAACACCATTAGCACCATAAGCAAGGTTAGGATATTACAAATTAGTGATTCCATTTATAAGGAGGTTAGTGAAGATCAGTCACTGGTCTTGTATAGTCCTACGGATTGTGGAGATACAAGAGCTGACAAAGTCAGGTCAGTAATTTTATTTTATTTTGCTAAATTTCAATTCAGGCGCTTGTATGTTTTCCTAATAATCGATACGAAAAATGTTGTCCATAAGAAACATAACAGTTTATCCATTTTCAATCGAGTCAATTATTGCTTTTCTATTGGCTTGTTGATTACAATCTACTAAATTAAAATGAGCCAATAAATATTTTTGCACTTCTTATTCATGATCGGGTCTTTGTTATCGAAAGGGCAATACTGCATAAACTTTACCGTTTTACCCACCCTGTGCACGAGCCTCTTTCGAGGCAGAACGTTGATGTTGATAGGCAATGCAACTATCAAAAAGCAAAACGTGTATTTACATAAATGTCATAGCAATCGATACAACATACTCTAATTTAATCCACACCGTGATAGTTTTCGTTGCAACAAAAGGTTGAAATGATTTTGTGAGAAGAAATTATTAAAGAAAAATATTTTCTTGATGAAGAGCTAAAATGACAGCAATTTCATGAAAACCATAATGAGAACTTCTAAGGCTAGTGGGAGAGAAATTCGGCAGACAGTTTCCAATGTAGCGAAAAGTATGATACCAAAATGTAGATCTTTTCTATGTAGTGAATGCAGTACTCCCCTAAATCAAGGTGAAGTTTTCATAAAAATATTACAAATAAAATCCAAGTTGCGGACTACTTGATCAATCCTTTCTTAATTTTTTCCGAGTCTGAATTTCACAATTCG
This sequence comes from Triglochin maritima, assembly GCA_963682175.1. Lineage (NCBI taxonomy): Eukaryota > Viridiplantae > Streptophyta > Magnoliopsida > Alismatales > Juncaginaceae > Triglochin > Triglochin maritima. The sequence continues at coordinate 35,840,901 of OY821781.1, read as the reverse complement.
CTAAAAAATGGCAGTAAATATGAAAATTCAGGTACCCAGATGACGAATTTGATCGAATATGGGTCCCATACACCCCATCCATCTGGAGAACATTGGACACCGACAACAAAATCAACACAGACAACAATCTGTATCATCCATCATCAAGCATCATGGCAACTGCAGTTTCACCAAAAATAGGTTCAACCATAGATTTTAGTTGGACTGTGGACTTTAAATGGACGAAAAATGCCGTCGGACCGCCCCAATACTACATATTTTTGCACTTTGCAGAGATACAATTGCTGAATGCAAACGAATCGAGAAAATTCGATGTCAAACTTAATGATGAGGTCTTGTCTTCTAATGTAATTCCCAAGTACTTGACTATCACAACCATTACCAATAAGTGCCCTCAGAAATACGAGAAATTGGAATTCTCCATCTCTAAGACAAATGACTCTACTCTTCCACCAATCCTTAATGCTTTTGAAATTTACACTGTCCGTCCACTGACTGAAAAGAACACAGACAGCGGAGACGGTAAGTGGTTGTCGGTTGAATATTTTATTTTTTGCGATTTTGACCAGAAGTGTTACTTACAATCCAAATTGACACATGTAGGCCATTTTTTAATTTCTTGAATGTTTGGACTAGTTCAGAAGTGTTATACACTAAGTGGTTTGAGTTTAAAAGTATGTTGCATCAACTTAAAAAATATTATGTGAGTTCAGTCTTATGTTACATAAGTTTAAACAATATTTCATATGTTTGAACTCATTTATTATTTATTTAAACTTATATAGCATATCATTGAACTTGGAGTATTGTTTATCTGAGTACATGTAGCATATGGTTGAATTCATGTAATATTTGTGAAAATTCATGTAACAGTCGACAAGGGCATTTTGGTTATAACACTTCAAACTAATCAAAATATGTATGAATTAAAAAATCGGTCAAAGTGCGTTGAGTGTTTGTTTAGCTTAACAAGTTTACATGCATATCTGTTTGTGTAATGATATCCAGTTGATGCCATTATGGACATAAAATCACACTACCAGATAAAGAGAAATTGGATGGGTGATCCATGTTCTCCCAAGGATTTAATCTGGGATGGCTTGAAGTGTAGCTATGACACGTCCAAGTCACCAAGGATAATTAACCTGTAAGTATTTATTCCCAGAAAGAGTTATATTACTGTAATAATAAAATAAATAGTTGGATAAATTTGACTTATTGTATACGATAAAGAAATCAACTGCTTTTGTTATTCTTCATGCATTTCAGGGATCTTTCTTCTAGTAGACTAAGTGGTGAATTGCTTGCCTCGATCGAGAATCTTACAGGGCTTCAGTACTTGTTAGTTTACTGGTTGCATTGTTGCTCTTTTTATTGGCATTTGATGTTTGTCAATGGCTTTTAGTTATGAAATATAATTTAAGTGTCAAAATTAGGATAGAAAAGAGAGAAAAGGAATATTTTCAACATAAACATCATAAAGTGAAATGGGTAGAAACTCAATAAAATTTATTGACAAATAGTACTTGTAAATTTGTAGAAAAACTTAGAGAAGTTCATATGACAAATAAGTTTTTCAGATAAGAGAAGTTAATTGGCTACAGATATCTAAGTTTTAAGAATCTGTAAAACTTCATCTTTGATTTTTGATTTCACAGTTTAGTGATCTTGATGTTCTCATGTCTTGGTCTTCCTTAGTATATTGTGACAATAATACTTTCAATAAATTAACTAAGCATATTGTGTTCCGACTTCAGAGATCTTTCGATGAACGACTTGGGCGGTAAAGTTCCTGATTCGTTTGGAAACTTATCAGAGCTAACATTCTTGTAAGAAAATAAAATAACCACGTGAATACATTACCATTTGAACCATTGTAAATTAAGAAAAAGATGTGATGATAACTTTCGGCTTTAAAGGAATTTGACAGGAAACCGACTCCAAGGACCACTTCCACGAGCCCTCCTAGCAAAATCACAATCTGGGTCGCTAACGTTGAGGTCTAGTTTTATATTAACATTTCTTCTAAAAATTATTTTTTGTTAATTCATTAATGTAACGTCCCGAAACAGCGGAAGATTTAAAATTTCGAAATAACGAATAAAACTGACAACTCAAGACGGGAACGTCACTAATATATAAATATATAATCCGGGTGCACCCAAAATACATGGAGTTTACAAAAGGTGTACAACTACAATCCAGATGAAAGAAATGAAAATACAAGTAGTCGTACGATCTCGCAAATGCCGAAGAGGATCCGACTCCAAAGCGCTCCGTCCTCGGTCACCACCCACCGGACCTACTGCGATCCTGAAAAAGATGCAACAACAATGCCTGAGTTTCCAGAAGGAAACCCCGTATACCAACTCACCTATATGCATGCATCACATAATGAACCTATCATACTAGTAGCATGTCATGGCATCAACAGATATGGAAAACAGTTCCCCCGAAGGGTAAAACAGGACATCAGTCCGACAATCAATCATCGGGTCTCCCGAAGAGACCTACTGCAGGCACATGCAGTCTAGTAGCCCGGGACATCGCACCCCCCACACGCAGCTACACTACACAAGGGTTCGGCAGGGAGCCTCTGTCACGTCTACGCGCCGATAGAAACAGATCTGTAAATCTCAGTGGTCGGGGCCACAGGGACCAACGGGGCCGTCGCCCGGAAGGTATAACAACATCATCTCGGTAGGTGCCCAGCCGAGGAAAACAACAAGCCGGCACAGCCTCGGCCCAACAATCATCATCGCCGGCACAACCTCGGCGGCATCACCGGCACAGCATCGGTGGTCCATCACAACGTCCGGCACAGCATCGGACGGTCCAGACCGAAGTCTGCCAGGTCATCGGGCTCCTCGAGCCGCGAACACCAACCGCGCCGCTATAAAAGCAGGGCAGCGACCTCCGTAGCCCCAAGGGCCGGTAGTCACCTCACCCAACGCCAGTTGCGTGCCCGCACAACATCAACACTGGGATCCGCGATCCCTCAGGCCTGCTATACTACAAAGTGCCAACAATCATCTCAAAGTCACGGTCCATACATGGAGGTGACGCGTCCCGAACACCCACACTCTTCCCAACGGCGGTCCCTGGGCAGGCACGCATCACGCGCCCACCGTCACCTCCCGGCTCACGCACAAGGCGAGGACACGGGTTTCCGTGGACAAAGTTGGCGTTCAAAAGGGGAACCAGGAATTCTGTCCTGGGCCCAAACGGTCGACCGGAAGAGGTGATTCGGTCGACCGGTTCCAGGAAGGAATCGGTCGACCGTACTCCTAAAACGGTCTACCGCTGCGCTCAAAACAGAACCCCCAACGGTCGAACAAGGGTCTAAAACCGGTCGACCGAACGAGGTCAAAATCCGGAGTCTGGTCAACATTAAATTCCACTCTATCGGTCGACCGACTCAGGGGTCTCGGTCGACCGAAAACAGACAGGGTCAACCTAGTATTCTACGTCATCAAACGGTCGAACGTAAACATACTACCGGTCGAACAAACATGCAATCGGTCGAACGCAATATAAATCGGTCGAACAATTCAAACAATAATAACAGGTACACTTAAGTTCCGGTCGAACACAACAAGGACCGGTCGACCGATAACAGGTAGAAAATCCCAACTCACCAGCAATAATGCACTACCGGTCGACCGCCCCAAGGCATCGTTCGACCGGTGAAGGTTAAAGTCGGGCAAACAGTGCTAAAACGGTCGACCGCCCGAAGGACCCGGTCGACCGTTGGTCGTCTTCAACCTCGCGCCAGCCGAGGATTTACGAAGAAACGCGTCGCCGGAGAGGTCCTCGACCTCCCCCGACCGACCAACAACACCCTTCCACAAGGGTGGGCAACAAAATCACACTAATGAGCGGCATACCTCAACCAACGACGACGGAACGCCGGAGCTCGCTCACGCACGTCGCCTCCGGTGATCACCCCGCGCGCTCAACTCCGCACCTCTCCCGCACGAGCTCCTTCCTCGCCCGACGCCTCCGCAGCTGCTCCACCAACACGCGCACCAGCAAGGAAAGAAGAAGGAATGAGGGAAATGAGGAAGAAAGAAGAAAGAAGAAGAAGAACTTGGGTTATAAACCCGAAATTGCTACAGTCCCCTACTTCCAAACCCATCACCTCTCCTCCACGCTATAGTACTCGCCTCTCTTCCCTTCCCCATGCACTCCACACAACCCCATGCAAACCATCCTCCTAATCCTCCTCTAATCACCATTAACCTCCTAATCTCGGTTAGGGACATAACAATCCACCCAACTTAAAAGGATTTCGTCCCGAAATCAAAGCAACTACTCACCGAAAAGCTCTGGATACTGCCTTCTGACATCCTCCTCGATCTCCCAAGTGGCCTCGCGCTCGCTGTGATGCTGCCACCTGACCTTCACCATCGGAATGGTCCTCCTCCTGAGCTGGTGATCCATGCGATCAACAATCTCGACCGGCCTCTCCTCGAGCGACAAGTCCTGCTGAATCTCTGGCACTGCTATCTCAATAACGTGCGACGGATCTGCAACGTACTTCCTCAGCATAGACACATGGAAAACATCATGCAGACCCGAAAACTGCGGTGGCAATGCAATCCGGTAGGCAACCTCCCCAACTCGGTCGAGGATCTCAAACGGTCCAACATATCTCGGACTGAGCTTCCCCTTCTTCCCAAACCTCATCACACCTCTGGCTGGGGAAATCTTCAGAAACACATGGTCGCCCACCTCGAAACTCAGCACTCGTCGGCGTCGATCTGCATAACTCTTCTGCCTGCTCTGCGCTGTGGCCAGTCTCCTCCTGATCACATCCACCTTCTCTGCATACATCTGCACGATCTCTGGCCCAACTAACTGCCTCTCGCCCACATCACTCCAGCATACCGGTGATCTGCAAGGCCTCCCGTACAATGCCTCGTACGGCGCCATCCCAATACTCGAGTGGTAGCTGTTGTTGTAGGCGAACTCTATCAGCGGCAGGTGCTCATCCCAGTGCCCTGCCCAGTCCAGTGTGCATGCTCTCAGCATATCCTCCAAGGTCTGAATCGTCCTCTCTGACTGACCATCGGTCTGCGGATGGAACGCTGTACTGAATCTCAGACGCGTCCCCAAAGCCTGCTGCAGACTCCCCCAAAATCTGGAAGTGAATCGAGGATCTCGATCGGAGATGATGCTCACTGGCACTCCATGCAACCTGACTATCTCCTCCACGTACAACTTAGCTAGACCCTCCAAAGGCAACGTGGTCCGGATCGCTAAGAAGTGCGCCGACTTGGTCAGTCGATCGACTATCACCCAAATCGCGTCGTGGAATCTCCTCGTCTTCGGCAATCCCGTGACAAAATCCATCGTCACGTGCTCCCACTTCCACTCAGGAAGCTCAATACACTGCATCGGTCCTGCTGGCCTCTGATGCTCAATCTTCACCTGCTGGCAGACCAAGCATCGCTCCACAAACTCTGCAATATCCTTCTTCATGCCCTTCCACCAGAAGTTCCGCTGCAGGTCCTTATACATCTTCGTGCTCCCCGGATGAATGGTGTATCTAGCTCTGTGTGCCTCCTCCATGATGTCATCTCTCAGCCCATCAACCTTCGGCACCCAAATCCGACTCCTGAACCTCAGACCACCATCAACCCCCACACTGAAATCTGATCCATCTCTGGAAGCCAACTGTAGTAGACCAGCTAACTCCTCATCCCCCTGCTGAGCCTGAACCAACCGTGAGACAGTCTGCGGCTCCACCCGAAGCCCAGCAATCACTGCTCCCTCTGAGCCCTCTGTGAACGGTCTCCACTCTGACAAAGCCTCGAGTAACCTCCACTCCTGGATGCACAGACTCGCAACTGAAACCTCCACCTTCCTGCTCAGCGCATCTGCAACCGAATTCGCCTTCCCCGGATGATAGGAAATGGTGAAGTCGTAGTCCTTAATGAACTCGAGCCATCTGCGCTGCCTCATATTCAGCTCCTTCTGCGAGAACAAGTACTTCAGACTCTGATGGTCGGTGAAGACCTCAAACTGCTCGCCATACAGATAGTGCCGCCAGGTCTTCAACGCGTGAACTACTGCTGCTAACTCCAGATCGTGAGTAGGGTAGTTCTTCTCGTGCACCTTCAGCTGCCTCGAAGCGTACGCGACCACCTTCCCATGCTGCATCAGAACACAACCCAAGCCTATCCCTGATGCATCGCTGTAAATCACGTAGCTTCCACTGCCACTCGGTAGCGTCAGAATAGGTGCTGTCGTCAATCGCCTCTTCAGCTCCTGAAAGCTGTCCTCGCACTTCTGGGACCAAACGAACTTGACGCCTTTCTGCGTCAATGCTGTCAGCGGCGATGCAAGTCTGGAGAAATCCTGGATAAATCGTCTGTAATATCCTGCCAGACCTACGAAACTCCTGATCTCCGTCACGCTCGTCGGGGCTCTCCACTGAGTCACTGCCTCGACCTTCGCCGGATCCACTGAAATCCCATCTGCTGACACAATATGCCCCAGAAAAGCCACCTGATCCAACCAAAACTCGCACTTCGTGTACTTGGCATATAGCTGCTGATCCCTCAAGATGCCAAGCACAATCCTCAGGTGCTCTCGATGCTGCTCCCTGTCAGGCGAGTATATCAAAATGTCGTCTACGAATACAACGACAAATCTGTCGAGGTACGGCTGGAAGGTCCTATTCATCAGATCCATGAATGCTGCAGGCGCATTCGTCAGTCCAAATGGCATCACCAAGAACTCGTAGTGGCCGTACCGCGTCCTGAAGGCTGTCTTCTGAACATCTGCCTCCCTGATCCGCAACTGATGATAACCCGAACGCAGATCGATCTTCGAGAACACTCTCGCCGTCTGCAACTGATCAAACAAATCATCAATCCTGGGCAAAGGGTACCGGTTCCGAACGGTAACCTTATTCAGCATCCTGTAGTCGATGCACATCCGCAACGACCCATCCTTCTTCTTCACGAAGAGCACAGGCGCTCCCCATGGAGAAACACTTGGTCGAATGAACCCGGACTCCATCAACTCCTGCAATTGCTTCTTCAGCTCTGTCAACTCTGCAGGTGCCATACGATACGGTGCCTTCGACTGAGGTGTCGTACCCGCTACCAGCTCGATGCCGAACTCGATCTCTCGGTGCGGCGGTAACGCTGGAATCTCCGCTGGAAACACATCCGGGAACTCCTGCACAATCTCTATGTCCTCCAGCCTCCTCATCTCAGGATCAGGAACTACCAGCGTGGCCACAAACGCTCTGCCTCCCTGCTGTATCAGTCTCTGTGCCTTAACCGCAGACACAATCAGACGACCCCCTCTGCTCCTCGCACCTCTGATCAGAACATCTGGCAAGCCCTCCATCGGAATCAGGATCTTCTTCTCACGGCAAAAGACCCGCACGTCGTACCGGGACAGCCAGTCCATCCCCAGTATGACGTCGAAGTCCACCATCGGTAACAAGACCAGATCTGCCGGAAAATCGTGGTCTCCCGAAGCAACTGTGGTGCCGGGGAAAAAGCTCCCCACAGTGCCCACCTCACCCATGGGCGTGCTGACCTCCAAAACATCAGTCAGCAGCACAGGGGTCCGACCCAACTCGCCAGCAAACTTCTCCGAGATGAAGGAGTGAGTGGCGCCGCAATCAAACAACACACGCGCTACCGAACCAGAAACTGAAAGCGTACCTTCCACGACGGTGTTGGAGTCCCTAGCCTCCTCAGCCTGGATAGTGAAGACTCGCCCGGTCCTCCTGCTCTGGCCCGGTGCAACAACTGATCGGCTGCCTCCGCCTCTGCCTACTGCTGGTGGTCCCGGCCTCCTGCTCGGCTCACCCTGCCTCTGAGGACAATCACGGACAAAATGTCCCATCTGACCGCATCCCATACAAGCCCCAGTCCGACGGGGACACTCCTGTCCTGGATGGAACCTCCCGCAGTAAGTGCACGCTCCAGACTGACGTGCTCCTCCTCCATCAAACCTGGGCCTCTTGCCCGGGTTCCCTGCTCCACGACCAGCTACTCTGCTGCCGGTGCTCACTGGCGCCTTCCGCGCCTCCTGAATACACTCCCTCTGGTCCTGCTCTATGATCGTAGCATGCTTCACCGCATCTGCAAGGGTCCGCGGCATGCTGTTGATCACCCGAGATCGAAGCGGCTGCCTCAGTCCCTTCACGAACTTCCTCGCCCGCTGCTCTGGGGTCACACAAATCTCAGGGCAGTAACGCTCCAAAGCGTTGAACCTGCTGATGTAGCTCGTCAGTGTCATATCCTTCTGCTCTAGTGACATGAACTCCTCCCTCTTCTGATCCCTGACATGCTGGGGGAAGTACTGCTCATGAAACACCTCCAAGAACTCCTCCCAGCTCACGTCCACACGATCATCAAACAACACTGTGGACGTAGATCTCCACCAGTTGGCGGCCTCGCCATCGAACACGTAGGTGGCCAGCTCCACCATCCTCTCAGGTACTACACCAATAGCGCGGAAGATCTTCTCCATCCGGAAGACCCAGTCCTCTGCAACCTCTGGGGCCCTCCTGCCATCAAAAGTCGGCGGGTGCTGACGCATGAACCGATCGTGCTCAGCTCCCACCCCGCTCTGAGCGCTCTGAGCTGCCTGACGCTCCAGAAACTCGCCCAGTCTGTCCCACTGAGCACCCGAAGTGTCGTCACTGGGATCACGATCGCGTGGAGAACTCCTCACGCGCCTAGGTGCCATCTGTCACCACAACAATCAACAGATAAGTAACAATGCATGCATGAGCTACGGAAATAATGCATGCCTCTAGCACTACTCCTAAGGGTGGTTCTTTAGACGAAGACACAGGAATCGACCGCTCTGATACCAAGTTGTAACGTCCCGAAACAGCGGAAGATTTAAAATTTCGAAATAACGAATAAAACTGACAACTCAAGACGGGAACGTCACTAATATATAAATATATAATCCGGGTGCACCCAAAATACATGGAGTTTACAAAAGGTGTACAACTACAATCCAGATGAAAGAAATGAAAATACAAGTAGTCGTACGATCTCGCAAATGCCGAAGAGGATCCGACTCCAAAGCGCTCCGTCCTCGGTCACCACCCACCGGACCTACTGCGATCCTGAAAAAGATGCAACAACAATGCCTGAGTTTCCAGAAGGAAACCCCGTATACCAACTCACCTATATGCATGCATCACATAATGAACCTATCATACTAGTAGCATGTCATGGCATCAACAGATATGGAAAACAGTTCCCCCGAAGGGTAAAACAGGACATCAGTCCGACAATCAATCATCGGGTCTCCCGAAGAGACCTACTGCAGGCACATGCAGTCTAGTAGCCCGCGACATCGCACCCCCCACACGCAGCTACACTACACAAGGGTTCGGCAGGGAGCCTCTGTCACGTCTACGCGCCGATAGAAACAGATCTGTAAATCTCAGTGGTCGGGGCCACAGGGACCAACGGGGCCGTCGCCCGGAAGGTATAACAACATCATCTCGGTAGGTGCCCAGCCGAGGAAAACAACAAGCCGGCACAGCCTCGGCCCAACAATCATCATCGCCGGCACAACCTCGGCGGCATCACCGGCACAGCATCGGTGGTCCATCACAACGTCCGGCACAGCATCGGACGGTCCAGACCGAAGTCTGCCAGGTCATCGGGCTCCTCGAGCCGCGAACACCAACCGCGCCGCTATAAAAGCAGGGCAGCGACCTCCGTAGCCCCAAGGGCCGGTAGTCACCTCACCCAACGCCAGTTGCGTGCCCGCACAACATCAACACTGGGATCCGCGATCCCTCAGGCCTGCTATACTACAAAGTGCCAACAATCATCTCAAAGTCACGGTCCATACATGGAGGTGACGCGTCCCGAACACCCACACTCTTCCCAACGGCGGTCCCTGGGCAGGCACGCATCACGCGCCCACCGTCACCTCCCGGCTCACGCACAAGGCGAGGACACGGGTTTCCGTGGACAAAGTTGGCGTTCAAAAGGGGAACCAGGAATTCTGTCCTGGGCCCAAACGGTCGACCGGAAGAGGTGATTCGGTCGACCGGTTCCAGGAAGGAATCGGTCGACCGTACTCCTAAAACGGTCTACCGCTGCGCTCAAAACAGAACCCCCAACGGTCGAACAAGGGTCTAAAACCGGTCGACCGAACGAGGTCAAAATCCGGAGTCTGGTCAACATTAAATTCCACTCTATCGGTCGACCGACTCAGGGGTCTCGGTCGACCGAAAACAGACAGGGTCAACCTAGTATTCTACGTCATCAAACGGTCGAACGTAAACATACTACCGGTCGAACAAACATGCAATCGGTCGAACGCAATATAAATCGGTCGAACAATTCAAACAATAATAACAGGTACACTTAAGTTCCGGTCGAACACAACAAGGACCGGTCGACCGATAACAGGTAGAAAATCCCAACTCACCAGCAATAATGCACTACCGGTCGACCGCCCCAAGGCATCGTTCGACCGGTGAAGGTTAAAGTCGGGCAAACAGTGCTAAAACGGTCGACCGCCCGAAGGACCCGGTCGACCGTTGGTCGTCTTCAACCTCGCGCCAGCCGAGGATTTACGAAGAAACGCGTCGCCGGAGAGGTCCTCGACCTCCCCCGACCGACCAACAACACCCTTCCACAAGGGTGGGCAACAAAATCACACTAATGAGCGGCATACCTCAACCAACGACGACGGAACGCCGGAGCTCGCTCACGCACGTCGCCTCCGGTGATCACCCCGCTCGCTCAACTCCGCACCTCTCCCGCACGAGCTCCTTCCTCGCCCGACGCCTCCGCAGCTGCTCCACCAACACGCGCACCAGCAAGGAAAGAAGAAGGAATGAGGGAAATGAGGAAGAAAGAAGAAAGAAGAAGAAGAACTTGGGTTATAAACCCGAAATTGCTACAGTCCCCTACTTCCAAACCCATCACCTCTCCTCCACGCTACAGTACTCGCCTCTCTTCCCTTCCCCATGCACTCCACACAACCCCATGCAAACCATCCTCCTAATCCTCCTCTAATCACCATTAACCTCCTAATCTCGGTTAGGGACATAACAATTAAACTGTGTTTGTTTTTTGATAGTTTTGAAGAAGAAACTTCATCGAAGTCTAAGAAGATCAAAACCATTGTTGCTGCATCAATTTCCTCTGGATTACTCCTACTTCTGATTGCGATTGTTGTAATATGGAGATTGAAAAGGAACAAAAAAGGCATGTCTCCAATCCTATTGATACAAACAAATTCTTTATATAGCTTTTAGTCTTTTACACAAATGATCGGTAACTAATCGTTACCAGTTTATTCTTTTTCTTCTAATTCTTTCAGATGAAAACAAATCAGGGGGGAATGTGGAATCTAAAGCGAGTAGCCTCCATTTTCCATCCTTCCACTCGGAAAGCAAACATTATACATACAACAATCTGGTCAACATAACTAACAACTTCCAGAAAGTACTCGGTAAAGGAGGCTTCGGGACAGTTTATTATGGGGTCTTAGGAAATGGCAACTCTGTGGCTGTTAAGATGTTGTCTCAGTCATCATCTCAGGGATCAAAAGAATTCCAAAATGAGGCAAATTTCAATCAAATAAATACTTAGCTGAATTTCTCGTAATGACCCAAGTCTTACTTGAACATGATTAATGCTACGTTTTTAATCTTGCGAGCAGGTTCAGCTTCTGACAATAATCCATCATAGGAATCTTGTACCCCTGATCGGATGCTGCACTGATGACAACCATCTTGCGCTCGTGTTTGAGTGCATGACTGGGGGCACCCTTCGAAGTCATCTTACAGGTTTCTTATTCTCTCTCTCAAATGTCCATGAGAAAAAACTTACTATATAATGACTTTATTGATCCATTAACAAGAAGATGTAGTTTCTTATACATTTTTATATGATATTGCTTAAGGCCATAGCCCATAGACATGAAAATAATTTTTAGAATTTACATGTAAAACTGAAAAGGAAACTAGACAATCACATGACAAAAACTAAGCATAACTATAACTATACGTCGTAAGATCATTATACTACTTGACGAGGCTATTGACCTGTCTCAGGAGAAGCAAGCAAGAAATCAGTGTTGCCTTGGAGCGAGCGTCTGAGAATTGCCCTTGAAGTCGCACAAGGTTCTACATCTGAATTTGTTAAATTACATGAAATTGTCATATGAATTTTCTTTTCTGTAATCCATATTTCCAAATTAAAGTCTACCATATTCTTTCTTCTCTAGTGGACAATACTTCAATGACATATCATCTAAGTTTTGCAGAACGTATCCTTCTTTTTTCTTATTTCTAAGTTAGAAAGTGCATAATTACAGGACTGGAATATCTGCACAAGGGCTGCAAACCAGCTATAGTCCACAGAGATATTAAGACAGACAACATCCTATTGAATGAAAATATGGAGGCGAGAATTGCGGATTTTGGTTTGTCTCGGATCTTCCAAGACGATGTTTTGACTCATGTTACAACAAATATAATGGGCACTACAGGATATCTCGATCCAGAGTATGTTTCTTCTAAATTTATATTCAACTTTGTTAATAGTTTCCATGTCAAAATATCAAGAAATCATGCATTTCAAGCTTATTTCGTAAAATGCCACTCGACAAGAAGAATCGGTAAAAGCGTCTGAGCTTTTTTGTGAAATATCTTAAATGATTTTGATCGGACTAAGTTCAAATTAGGCTCTCTAAGTCAGTGGATAAACTATTTCGGCCTTTTCAGCTTTAGGATGTAATTCCTCTTATGACATCGAACTGATATTTGTTTCCCGATTCATTTTAATCATAAATACAAGAGTGGTTAAGTCTTTCATATTCGACTAATTTAATTACGATTTTGCTACAATTCCTGAATTTACATTAATGTTTTGTGTAGATACCATATAACAAGCAAATTGAACGAAAAAAGTGACGTCTACAGCTTTGGGATCGTATTATTAGAGCTAATAACAGGCCTTCCTGCAATTATCAAAGAAGGAGATCATAGAGTACACATTGTTCAGTGGATCCAACCAAATATCGAAAGCGGAGACTTAAACGGGTTAGTGGACCACAAGCTTCGAGGGAAGTACGACAACAATTCCGCCTGGAAATCGCTCTAACATGTATTCCATCAGTGGCCTTTCAGAGACCAACCATGAGTGAAGTGGTGATGTTGTTAAACGAGTGTCTGAATCTTGCCACACCCGATATTGGCTCGAGTCGGATGTCAACAAACGACACCGAGACAAGTTATGGTACGTCGATAAGTACCGGAACATTTACTAGTTTCGGGGATTTTTCAACGATTTATGAGAATTTGACTATTCCTGGAATTTCAATTGCAGCTAGTCCTTTGGATGTAAGCTCTACAAAAGGCCCACCTGCTCGGTAAAGATCGATATATATATGCATTTTTTATTTATTTTAGTATAGTGAAAATTCTCATTTGAAGAAGGGCAAAGCTGCCTTTAAAAATCAGCAAGATTGGAAAACGTCAATGCCTAAGTTGTTTTTGAGAGCAGCAAACATGTTTTCTTCTGTGTATTTTGAATCTTTGATTTAGCTAAAATATCGTCATCTTGTAATATTTGCTATAACTTCGTGCCGAGAGCATTCTAGTTGGTCAATCTCTGCCTGCCCCTGACTTTACTCATCTCTCATGCATGTTTGAAACGAGTGAGGTTTTCAGCTGAAATATATTGTTAACAAAAATGATTTGAGCAAAGGCACATTTGTAAAGGGAAATTTGACTTTCTATGCCTCAAGTAGCCCAAACTCTGGGAAAAAAACTCATTTTGACATCTTCTGAAAAATATGCTTATCTTTCCACTTCTTTCCAAAATACCCATGTCTATCTCTTGGGACCACTAACATCCTCTGGAACAACCTATGTCTGCTTTGTTGGGGTTGTACGTACTTTCGATGTCAAACATTTTTTACGATATGCCCCTTACACGATGACCTCGATATGTCATCGATAATGGTTAGATAATTTAGTCGACCCACAACGGTACGATTACTGAGAAAGTATTCGATGGTTCAATTTCCTTCCCTGCAGACGTCATGATGGCAATTAAGAGCGAAGTGTGAAATTGCACAATGGCGGTACGTTGTGACCTCGATATGATGAAGCAAGAGAGTCGTCTTTGTTTGGATCGATGAACTCGATATGCACTCGATAGTGGCTTGATAGTTTAGTCGACACGATTATTGAGAACATTTTTTTCTCGTTTCACTTACCTAATCACCAAACGTCAACTCAGCAATTAAGAAGGAAACGTGAAAATTATACCAATGTGTGGTTCGAGGTGATGCTATGTTGTTGCGCATCATATCGCGCGCATGTTGGGATCGATGAGTTCGATACCTACTCGATCAAATCTTGATAAGTAACGCTAGTGTCAAGGCACGTACGTTTTCAACAGTCGAATTTCCTTCTGTCAAAATGTCTCGTCAGTTAAGAGCAAAGTGCGAAAAACCATACCAGTAGGAGGCTCAATATGCGCGCGATATGATGAACAAAGAGAGTTCTCTACGTTGGGATCGATGAGCAAGATATGTACTCGACATGAGCTCGATATTCTCTCAACCTTCTCTCTACCATAGAGCACGATTGAAACGCGCGATAATCGAGGGTGTTTTTGACGGTTTGGTTACCTTCTCTCGAGACATCGCGTATGTCATCCGAATAGTATAAAATGTCATTCTCTTCCTTCGGCCTTACACATTACACTTCTCTTGCCAACGCCTTCTTCCCTAATCCACATTCTAATCCCAGAATGATGCGCAACAATGACATCGCCGAGGTCTCACTCATCGAAGACATTCTCTGGTTGTGTGGTTACGTCGCACGACGTGTGTGTGTCGGGTCCTCAACCGGGCCAGTGCATGTGACCTGGCGTTGTGGGGCCCCACGACGCCAGAGATGCACCTTCTACGTAGATGATGTCATGTCTCTGGTACGACCGCCCCCAGAACCACTTGAGGAGGTCAAGCAGACCTTGGTGGAACTCCCCACGTGATCGCCGACGTGGAGTGTCGTCTGGCCGTCTTACAAGACACTGTGGTAGACCTCCTCGTCGAAAGTGGTAGGTTTTAATCGTCTCTTCCTTTATTTTTCATTTACCTCCAGTTATAAGTTAACGTCTACTGACATACCGTTATTTGGTTTGTGTAGTTTCCACCCCGACGACACCAACACCAACACCCCCATCCTAGACCACACCTACCTAACTGCGGGGCGACCTGCCTTGCCTAGACACCCATCCCTGACCCAACACCCTCCTCACTGCCTAATGTCCCTCCTAGCTTCCAAGAACACATCGGGTGGACTCGGAAGATGACAAAGTTATTTTAGTTATTGTAGTTAATGTTTTATTCTATGATATTTTTTTTGTTTTTGTTGTGTATGTGTTATTAGTTGCAAACTTTGACAACCCCATTTTTTTGTAAATGTGTGGTCAATACACAAGCAGTTATGTTGTTTACATTATTTTTTGTTAATATTCGAATGTTGTGAATGGTTACGTTATTTTTTGTTAATATTCGAATGTTGTGAATGGTGTGATTGTTTCAATCTTCCTCATGCAAACGATGCAGTCGAAAAGGTAATTGAACAACCATCGACCAACGTCGAGCTCTATCAAAGTAGAAGGACAAGACTGACTTGAACGGGCAAAGTTGTTCGTTTGAAACTGCACAATGGCCATCGAGCTATTATCGAACTAAATTTTTGTAAACCTTAAACCCTAAAGTACCTGAGGCCTTCGTTTGAAAAGACTCAACTAAATGGTGTTTATTTTTAATCCGAGACCATTAAGTGATTATCAAACTACCATCGAACCACAATCGAGGTTAAAGGAGAGACTTCATTCAGACTTCGTTTGAAAAGACTCAACTAAATGGTGGTTCTTTTTAGTCCTAGACTGTCGAGTGATTATCGAACTACTATCGAACCACAATCGATGTTAAATGAGAGACTTCATTCAGACTTCGTTTGAACATACTCAACTAAATTGTGTTTTTTTAATCCTAGATCGTCGAGTGATTATGGACTACCATCGAACCATAATCGAGTTTCAAGGAGAGACTTCATTCAGACTTCATTTGAAAAGACTCAACTAAATGGTGTTTCCTTTTAATCGTAGACCGACGAGTGATTATCGAACCACAATCGAGGTTAAAGGAGAGACTTCGTTTGAAAAGACTCAACTAAATGGTGGTCTTTTTAGTCCTAGACCGTCGAGTGATTATTGAACTACCATCGAACCACAATCGAGGTTAAAGGAGAGACCAATGACATATCACAAAGACAAACAAACAACACAAACACAAACATCGAGCTATTATTGATATTGATAGTAACACAAACACAAACACAAACACACGAAAATCATATATCTGTTCCCAATCAATTGGAAGAGAATAATTTGCTCAGATGTCACCTGCAAGCCCAAAAGATAGTTCTGGTTATCTTTTGGCTCTGACTCAACTTAGTAGTCTTCCAGAGAAACTTCTGCATCCCTGGGTCCTTTACGCTCTGGTCGGGTTTATCCACCGGTAGTACCGGTGTTCCATTGTCCCAGATGAAGTACCGACAGCGAAGGGTTGGCTCCAAGGAGCCACAAACGTAGAACTTCTTGCTAATCTTGTTCTGAGTGTTGGACCACAGCTCGGTTGCCTACAGCCCGCACCTACAGGTGCGATAGGGCAAAGGTAAAACTCCTGGTATGGGGGGACAACCTCCCCATATTAGTCCACTGACGATGTGCTCAGCTTCGTCGGAGTAGTCGTCTGAGGCATTGTGTTGGAAGGCCATTTTTTGGGGTAGAGGAGACGAATCGAATACACTTAGTTGAGACTTGGGAGGGGATCGAATACACAACTAAACGGTGGAAGACACCCTAACCTCTGATCCCTTTTATATACCCTATAATGAAGGGTTGTGCCTCTTCGGGCAATAATGAAATATTACGTCCTCTGAAAAGGAAGAAATGTCGAATAATTGCTTCTCTTCGCATAATAATGACTCGTCCCATCATGTTTGACGTGTGAACATTTATCATGTTGACCATCGAGTGCAATCGAGCACATGTCGAGTTTTTGTATAACACATATCGAGTTCAATTGAACCATAACGAAGTATAACTATCGAGCATACACATTGACCACACTATCTATCGCGTACCATCGAACCCTATCGATTCTGAAATAATTTAAAATATCGAGACAGAGTGTTACAAAGGATGTTAGTGGTCCCACGAGACAGACAGTGATATTTTGGGAAGAAGTGAAAAGATTAGTATATTTTTAAGATGATGTCAAAGTGAAAGTTTTTCTCTAACGATTGGGTCACTTGACGCATAGAAAATCAACCTCCGTAAATGAGACTATATATAAATATATATATATATATATATATATATATATATATATATATATATATATTTGAAATGCTGGAGCAAGACATTGATGTTTAACTACCCTAAAAAATTCCAACTGGCATTCTAATTTAGGTCTTCCAAGTAAACTAATTAAAACTTACAACTGCGCGCAATGTAAAATGATGACAGAACACTGAAAACCAAGTAGCACATTAACTTGTCGTTAGCATCACGTTAACTTCAATGTTTTCAGCAATAAAAAGGACGCACGAAATTTAATAATGTCTAACGTTGACAACGACCTACACAAAAATTAAAAAATATGCGTATTAAAATCTTGGAATCACCACGACTCCTTCAACAAAACGCATGTGAACATAAGATACTAGAAGTTAGAAAAGCAACAAGAGAAGGTAGCTTCGTTAGCCAAATTAGTGGTCAATTATTTTAGGCATCTTCTTAACACGTTTTGGGGAGCAAACAATAATATACAATGCTTGTTAAGTTTCAAAAAAAAAATACAACACACAATGTTTGTTAAATCACGACAACTTGATGTGTTCGAATTCTCTAGAACAATGGGTAACGTTTAACTGCAGTTTGGACTTTGAGTTCAAAATTTTGTAACTTTTCAGTGAAGGTATGTGTAATATATATGTAAGAAGTTAAGTTTCAATTTAAGAGAAATTCGTATGTTAGCAACATTAATTTGGTTGAGAAAGAACATGTGAAAATTTAAACATGAACGTTGGGCTTAAACTGGATTATAATTGCACATGCGAATTACAACTTAGTATAACTTCTTCTGCTAATATTTATTAAATTTGCCAACAAAAACAGCTCCATGTAATAAATTAGGCTGACTTGTGAAATCCTCAACTCAAACTAGTCCCATCGGTAGATTCTAGCTTTCTATTCTTGAGATTAAAAGACAAGATATAAATGATGATTTAAGTTCAAGTAATTCATTGGACTTAATGACAAAAATTGTAGCTTCAAAAAACAATTCCACTTGAAACATTACCCAATATTACAAAACGAGAGTATTTAAATAAAAAAAATGTACTTCAAGTTAGAGAACCATTTTTAATTAGTGTACGTATTGGTGCATATTCTAATAGTATAGTTGCAGTATTAATAACTTGTTTGCTTAAATATATATGTAGTATTTCGACATATCCGACAACGATGTCCTTGTCATACACGTTACGTAATCATAAACATATAAAGGATGCCAATTTGTTTTCTTGATCGTCACCAAACAACTAAATTTAATGGAGTAAAGAAGAACACATGTGTGAGCTTCGAGAAGAAGAAGGATATCTAAGAATCCTTGTCTTGATTCTAGTTCAAGCTCGAAACTCGACTCGAACTCAACTCGTAAAACATTTTATTCCGGTTTAACTTGAAAATGAAAGATTTTTATGAAAAATATTAAAAAAACTATTTTTTCGCTAAATGAGTCGCTCGAACTCGAAAAAATTACGAGTGGACTCGAAATTTTTATTGTTTAATTTATATAAAAAATGTATTTGATAATAATACATGTTAATACTTGATACTTAAATTTTAGCTCAACTCGACTCGTTTACATCCTTGCTTAAAAGTCATAGATGGAAGGTAATACGATTAATATATATAAATTATTTTTGCAGAGAAATATTAACCGGAAGTAATATACGTTACAACATGTCTTAAATAGTCAACTGAGTAGAAAAATATTAACTCGTTGAGAGTACTATTTCTTGCTAAGTAGGTTCGATAAGTTTGTAGGTTTTATGAGCCAATGTCATCAGTCCATCAGAGTATGTAGATATTTTATTTTATTTTTAGTATATCGTTTTTATGCCTCAATAGTCAATATATAACTCGTAAAAGAAGAAATTGGGCAAAATTTGTCTTTCTTGTGAGAATGTAATTAACTGGATTTTCTATCTTTTATTGATTATTCTTCTCTTATATTTGATGAAATACATTCATCGTCTAATGAACAAAGGACACTCTTGTCCAACTTCAAAGTTACAGGAGAAATGTTTAAATAGTTGTTACTTGTACGAGATTATGATGTCGAAACTTTTGCAAATTAAGATCACATCATGTGGATGTGTGACCCTTAAATACAGTCAGGTTTGCAGTCCTTGCATAATACTTATTCTGCAATTAAGAAGTTAGAAAGTTGAAAAAGCTTATAACAAACTGTGATCATCCAAGAAAGTGTTATGAAATAATAAAAATATTATATGGATGAGTCACATTGTCTCTTGGTGTTACAACTCATTTTAATCTTTACATTCAAATGTAATATAATTTTCTCATTGATGTATATTATATAGGACTGTCAATTCGGGTCATGACACGAAATTCGAACCCGAACACGACACAAAATTTCGAGTTCGGGTTGACATATTTCGGGTTCGGGTTGACATGAACAACACGAAGTGTAATTCGGGTCGGGTTCGGGTTTATCAAATTCGGGTTTCGTGTAATTCGTGTCGACACGAAATACCCGAATTTCAAATAGATAATGAAAAACCCTAACTAAAACAAACAATCTCAACTTCTCAAGCCTCCAACCTTCTCCAACTCCTCCAAATCTCCGATCCACATCTCCAAGCCTCTGAATGTTTATGGATGTATCATCGTAGTCTTTCATAATTGAAAAGAGTTTGTGATGATTAATCATGAATATTTTGTTTTTAGGTTGACAAAAAGAATTCGTGTTAATTCGTGTCGACACGTACACGACACGAAACACGAATTCGACAAACACGAAAAAGAAATCGTGTCAATTCGGGTCGTGTTCGTGTTACTAATTTCGTGTTCGTGTTTAGCTGTAGAATTTCGTGTTCGTGTTCGGGTCAGTTTTTTTTAATTTCTTGTTCGGGTTCGGGTTGAGCAAAAACAAATTTGTGTCAATTCGTGTCGACACGAACAAACCCGAAACACGAATTTGACAGCCCTAATATTATGTCTTATTCATTAGCTTGTTATTGCATTATAACATCTATGTCTCTTGTCTATATATAGAGACTCATTGTATTGTTTACGAGAGAGCAATAAAATATCTGCATCCTTCTCCCTTAAATCTCCGTGTTTTTCAATTCACAACACGTTACCAGCACGACTTGTCTCTACGGCTAGACGTCTCCATGGTCGACAATTTAATACGGTTGGTTTGTATACCCACGACTCTCTACTATGTAGAGTTGCGAGTACCACCCAAGGTAACAAACCCGATCTTTGATTCTTTTAGGATGTGTTTTTGTGTCTTTCAACAAATGTGACCGTGTGAACATCGGAATTCACAAAGGCTTGGTTGGTGCATGATATCCCCCCCCCCCTCTTTAGTAGCCATGCACAAAGAAAACATAAGTTTGGTTTGTGGTCGTATTATGCACATGAGTATATGATTACTTGTTTTAAATGGGAATAGACATGTACTAGTGCATAATAGTCTTTACTCGTCGCCCAATAGACGTCAGCTGTTTTAACAGTCGACGTCTAGTTTGGCGAAGATAGCATAGACGTCGGGCGTTACCGAGGTCGACGTCTATGGGGTACTATAGACGTTGGTTGTTGTAATACCCATTGTATCCGACGTCTATACTCTATAGACGTCGACCTATACACGTCGGTTGTTGGAATACCCATTTCATCTGACGTTTATACCCTATAGATGTCGACCTATAGACGTCGGATGTTATAGACAGCCGACGTCTATACCCCCATGCATATAGACGTCGGGTTATAGACGTCGGCTGTCAATAATATCTGACGTCTATAGGTTTTAAAGAAATCGAACAATTGTATTTTCTGTCATTCATTCCAGACAAAAACCTAACCAAACCCTAGTCGTTCCGCGACCGAACCCTCTTCTGCGACCGATCTCCGACCGATCTGGAGCATTCACTGGCACCGCCGCGACGTCCCAACCTCTCCTCCCATTCTCCGGCCCTCTCCTCCTTCTTCCTCCACATCCCTAACCACCGTAAGAGTTTCGTTTAGTTTTGGTTAGTTTAGTTTTGGATTTTAGGTGGAGTTATGTGTCGTGTCTGTCTTGGTTTCGTTAATTTGTTTTGGCAACAACATTTCTCTAGGTCCTGGATGAACAAAAGGTTCACTTTTGCGTTATTTGAGGAAAAGTCAATTAGTTGTTGTTTTTCTTCTATGACATTCACACCAAGTAATCTCCCAGATAGCAACATTGGACATTAAGTAAAACATGACATTTCACGGTTAAGAGCTTCTGTCATTTTCTAAATGAAAATGACAACGAATACCGCTCTTCAAGCATATTTAGAGATCCAACAACCCTCTCAAAGTTAAAATCCTTAATTGGACTTTGTATGAACAAAGATTATTAATTAGGGATAAGACGTATCAAAAGGAAAACTCATATTGATCCCAAATGCCCAATGTGTGGTATTGAGAATGAAACAATGGAACATTTATCCTTCACTTGCAAGTTCGCAAAGCAATTCTGGGATGTGACTAAATGTAAACATGTGTAGTGTGTTTATGATGAATTGGGTGGAATTGAGATCAAGTTTATATCGTGTACTGTTATAGAAAAAATCTTGTTAATTCCAGGATTTGAAGATTTTTACATAGCAAATTTTAGGGGAGGTTCTGTCAAAATTTCAAAAAAATAATAATCTCAATTGTTATTAATAACATGATATTTTAAAAATAATAACTTAAATTTTATATTAAAAGGACTAACTTAGATCATGTAAAAAACTAATGTTTAATTAGTTTAGTGAGTTCATACATATATTTATGTTTATTAATGTTTAGCTTAGTTAAATGTTTATTTATGTTTATTTATGCTTAAAATAATTTATTTTGTTTAGTTAAATGTTTATTTATGTTTAGTTTCTAATAACTCATTGCCCCCCCCCCCCCCCCCCCCCCCCAAGCAACTTGACCTTTAATAACCTAAAGCAAAAGATTAGACAATATTGCTAAGTCATTCATCATATAGGATTTGTATTCATCGTATTTATTATTTATTTTACGAATTGTGTCGTAGATTGCTGGCGCAAGGTACGTAATATCTTTCAATCATCATTCATTAGAAAACACGCATTAGTTAGTAGCACTTGCATTAGAACAAGAGTGAGGTGAGTGTTTGTTTGGTGTGTTGTTTGTTAGATTAAGGTATGAAAAACACTTAGGGGGCAGTCACCTATAGGAGATGAGGTGGGGGATTTCATCACTATTTCCTTGGCCCAAAAACCACTTAATAAAATATCCTTAATAAAATCAATTAGACGTTGGCCCCTAGGATTTTCGGACGCATTAAGGAGAGGAACCCGTTTAAGACCATTATGGCCTGAACATCGTTGCCCATCTAGTCTCCCTGAGATTTTAGGAACCTCCGGGTTCTTGATTTCCTACAGATTAGTGGTCATTGATGTTTAAGACCGTTTCGGCCTGAACGTCGTTGCCCATCTAGTCTCCCTGAGATATTAGGGACCTACGAGTTTTTGATTTCCTACAGACTAGTGGTCATCAATGGGACCTCGAAGTTAGGCGTCTTCTAGAACTAAGGACCTATAGTAGACTTTAGGCTTGTTTTGAACTTGATTGCTTAGTTAGGTTTCTAACCTTCTTTATTCCCACGCTAGATTAAGTACTTCATATCCTCTCCCCTGAGTCATTCTTTTCTCATCTTAATGTCTCTGAATCTTCTCATCTACGAACACATTCTTTCAAATTGAAATTTTATTTATTTTCTCCAATAATAACTATCATTTTTGTTATTGTTTAGATTGAAATGGATCGAGAGTTGATTCTTTCAAACAGATTGAGTGGTGAGTATGAGAAAGGAGTGAATATGTTCTTATAGGTTGTCAAAAAACATTCAAAAAATGAAAAACAATGACATGGCGTATTGTCCATGCAATAAGTGTCATAATATGTCAGTGCTGACTTTTCGGAAAATGAAAGATCATTTGTTTGAGAAAGGTTTCGACCCAAATTACAGACGGTGGATATGGCATGACGAAAATGAATCATTTAGTCGTTCCAAGAATGACAAAGACAACGATAGTGTGGAAGATAACTTAGAGTAAATGGTTAGGATATGGCTGAAAAGTTTAATTGAGTTTTTAAAAATAATAATTTAAAAAGGGTATAAAGGAGAACCTTTTATTCTCATTTCCCAAGCGAAATAAGTCTTCTATGTGGCTGATCCATGTGATAAGAAATGGGCAATAATTCTGGAAGGGAAGAAAAAAATTGTATCTGATGATAGTCTGATCGAGTATAAAGAGACACCACCCTTCTCTAAGCAAGCACCTGAGTTGAACTCAGTAGACGAAGAAATAAATGTTGAGACTTGTATGTTTAGAGGTTACCACGATGAAGATATATGGATTGAAAATCCATTAAGGAAAAAAACAGTAAAGGTGCAATTTTTCTGTTGTAACACATTATAATAATCATTTAATGTCTTGACTTTTTTATTTTTTAATGCGTTGAGTTTATCTTTTATAGTATCATGGCTCCAAAAAGAAACTCACTCCATCAGAGTCTGAAGGCTCGAAGACATACAGTTCACGAGGTCCTTGTCTCATGAAAGAATTCGTTGGGAGAAGAAATTGAGACGGTAGAGTTATAATCCAGTTTGATGACCGTCTTGAGCCGATAGGCATGTTGTCTGATAATTGGAAAATTTATCTGGGTAGCTTAGGGAGGGCCAAAGTTGACATTTGTTTGTCGAGTTGGGCCAATGTAGATGAGAAGTCGAAGAACACAATATGGGATAACGTGCAGGTAATGATTCCATTATAGATTTCTATAGTTTTAGTCGAACTTTTGAGATATATAAAGTTAACGTGTTGTAGGAATCTTTTGAGTTCCAATCCACTGACAAATTGAAGAAAAAGTGGATGACATACATGTCGATTCGTTGGAGGGATTTCAAAACAAATTTAACGAACAAATACATATTCAGAGACTACCAGGATAGAAATCCATGCGATGTCTATAACTTTATAACTCTGAATCAATGGGAGCAATTCAGAAGATCCAGAGATAGCCCAGAGTTTGAGGTAACTGAGTTTAATTTAGAATATGAACTTATTAAGTTATTGTTTTAAATGACAATCTGATAAACTTGGTTTTAGGTCATCCGAGTCAAAAACCAAAAAATTAGATCTTCTAACAAGTATATACATCGTATGTCTCGAGCGGGGTACCAAAAGTTAGAAGCACAAATGATGGCTGAAAAAATTGCTCTGAAGAAACAAGAGGCAATGGACTCCGGTATGAGTGAGGAACAAGCAAGTAACCTATCTCCTCCTTCTCCCGTAGCTCATTGTGATTCTTGGAAGAGAGCGGGAGTAAACTCCAGAGGGGAGTACGTCACAGACGATTCGCAAGCGATCGACTCGAAGATAGTAAGTTGCATCACTTGTATATGTTATTAATTCATATTCAATAATTTTATATTTTTCAATTGTTGGTAAAAAAATTAAGTTGTAGGACTCTCTGAAGTTGAGAGAATCTCAAGGCGAATTTGCTTCCGATGGTCGGAATGATATTCTATGTGAGACCTTGGAAAGACTCAACGATCTACTTCGTCGACTGGTCGTACCAAATGCTAGCAAGAGATTGCAGATTTGAACAATACGTTGCAACTTGTTTTGGAGAGATTGGATCGTGATCTGCCTACTTCTCCTACCCGTCGTAGGATCGGTTCTTCCGTGGAGATCATTCCTCCAGTGCAGCCAGTGTTCCACCCCGATCGACAATATGATTTCGTGTCTCATTCTCGAGAATTAGCCCTCATCGGCGGTCCCTCATTTGGAAAGTTCAAGGATGGATCTAGATGTGCTTTATTTGTCGAAGACCCTGATCGAAGATTGGTGGGACACGGGGAAGTTTATAACATCTCCAGACAGCACTTCACAGAGGTGGGAGAGGGAGAAGTGAAGGTTGCAATTGGGAGTTGCTTAGATGCTGATGCTTGGGTGCCATTTCCAGAAGAAGAGATTGTTACTCTCGGCGATGCTATCGGTGGGTTCGTGAGGTGGTCTAGTTATTTAGTAGAGATAAACGACAAACATGAGGTATAGTTTAATTTTGAAAGACTTTAAACTTCAAATTTGTTAACAATTGTATTTTAATGGTTGTATATATATTTGTAGAGTGTCAAGACCCCGGAGCAAAGGGTCAAACAACCAATCTCCAATCAACATTAATTTGCTTCCAAGTAGGTGCAAAATGTTGTATCGATGTATGGTAGGCAGGGAAAGCACAATCCTTAAGTAGCTGGGATTTGGAGGAGGGGGATAAAGGGTTGCCTCCGGCTTTGTACGTCACCAAAGAGGATATCATGCAATTCTTGGCGATGGATTCATTGTGTATCATGATTATCAGAAGGTCACTCTTTCCCGACGATCAAGTATTTGGATTTATCAGTTCATCTACATATATATACGGGAATGACGATAAATCAGATCAACTTGGGACTCTCATGAAAGAAGAAGACAAAAGATACTATCTGCTCCCTTATCATGAGAGGTAAACTTTGTAATTCAAAGTGGAATTTTATTTTGTAATAAGCTTCTAATAAATATATATAACACGGCTCATTGGATGCTTGTCGTTGTATTCCCTACGACAAATTCGGCATATTGGTTTGATCCGTTGGGGTCAAATAAACCAAAGGGACTCAATAAAGAAACTTCTAAATTTGTATGTTCGTTTTAGTTATAGTATTTGTAATCCGTGGATTTTTATTAGTATTATTGAATGAAGGTTTAACTTGTGCTACTCAGAGTAATTAAGGTTTACAGAGCTTTAGGTGGCAGGAGAACAACCACAAAAGCAGGAATAACATGGCATGGAATGAGAGTATGTTCTCTACCATTTTTGTTAATTAAGTTAGGAACATATATTTAGAGAATTTCTATGTTTGTAGTATCGGAAGCAGGTTGGAAATAGGGAATGTGGTTACTACGTGATGAGATGCATGAAGGAAATCCTCGAATTGACAACTCAAGACCTATGCCTATCCGAGGTAATATAGATTGTTATTCACTTGTATAGTTGTAGTTTCAATATTTAGATATTAAAAAACTTCTATTTTGATAGGTCTTCCCCAAAAGTAGTGATCCTTTCTCGCAACAGGAGCTCGATGAAACTCGCCACCGATGAGCTCGCTATTTTATCAGAAACATGTTGATGAACTAATAGGTTCTCCTGTCACTAGCCTTTTTTGTAATTTAGTTAACCAGTTCACTTGTATTACAAACATACAATTTATGCCTTAATATAATCGCCTCAATTTTAGAATGAATTCCAATTGTTTATGTATGAATAAATTCCAAGTGTGTTGAATGATTGTGTATGCTTGTGTTTGTTCATGTATCTTGTATGTTTGTGCATGTATGCTTGTATGTACATGTGGATCAAAGTGTGTATGTATTTGTGAAAGAATTTGGTGCAGGTTGTATGTACACAAATTACAAATACGATGACTAAATGCAAGTGTGCATGATGTTTTTTTTTGTCCAGGTTTAGGAATAGACGTCGGATGTTTTTATTCGCCGACGTCTATTCCTCTGAAGAAAGGTATAAACGTCGGTTGTATGTATCAGATGACGTCTATTCCTAACAAATGAACGTCGCCTGTTAGTTAACCGACGTCTATACCTAAAGAATAGACGTCGACTCATATATAGGATCAACATCTATTCGTTAGGTATAGACGTCGGCTGAACATACAACCGACGTCTATTTGTTAGGAATAGACGTCGGATTATGCGCGACCAACGTCTATGTATAGACGACGTACACATAGACGTTGGATCTGAGAGTGCTTATATCTGACGTATATACTCCCGTACATCCGATGTATATTCCCTTTTCTGCAGTAGTGATGGTCTCTGTTGACAAGGTCTTATCTTGATAAAGCATTCAACCCATCCATTGTTTTTTTTACGAATGGCCATGCCCTCTTGCTCACTTAATTTCTGTTTGAGAAACTTCTTATGAAGTTGAAAACTAACCAGACTTGCCAATCTGGGTGTGATTGAGAATTCCGTACTTTTGTAAGTGTGATAAGAGTAGAAAACAAGGAAACTTTGTTTCACTTTGATTATATACAAATATTGATTTATATTTTACATATTTTGGAGCATGGTTTTCCTTACCTTATGTACTATTTATGTTTTAACTACCTCAACAATTCCACACTAAAACTGCATGTTTCAATAAAAAAACAGGACTGCTCTTGCCTTTTTTTTGTTGTTGAATTATGTTTGAATTTCTATGAGTTATTACCCACGTTCAATTTGATTTTCTATTATGAACGCTATGTGTGATACATTCTTCGTTATGGATATTTCTATTGATTAGTATGTAGATGCTTACCATTACATGTTAATTAGTGTGAGGTTAATCATCACCCTATTATCTACGTACACGAACAATATTTGTGGTATAGTATTTGATTTTCTTAAGATTTTGACCTTACCATCACTTGCTACTACCTATATATGGAATTCTTTATGATTTTGTGTCATTATTAGTAGCCATTTGAATAAAAGAACCTCAAATCCCTGCGATCTCAATAAGCATTGTTGGATTGCATTATTCATCTTCTTTTTTACTAGCTTTTATTCATATCTAAATACTAGCTTAATATTTGCAAAACTAACATTTGATGCATCTCATTAGGTTATCATATTATGCCACATAAAAAATTCGATGTTATTTTGTTGCGTGACATCTGGAAATATTATGATTATTCATTCCAACACATATCATTTATTTATGCAATTATATAAATGATATAATGTGGCATATTGCAACAAAATTTGGATTTCCATATTATGAAAGTAATTATTTACCATATGTCATGCTATATTTCAAAAGAAGCACTTCAGCCCCGAAGACAAAACTGTAATCTTCATGAGGTGCAGTATATAACGATATCAATATTGTATATTCATGTGAAGAAGGTTATGAAAATGTATAACAATCCTTGAAGAATTCTTAAGAGCATCAAAAGGATGTGCAAATGTCAAAGTTTCATAAACCCATCAAACTTACTCCGTAAATCTGGCTTTATGCATGGCCAAAAGACCATAAAGAGTTGAGATAGGAAAATCTTATATCAATTTCACAAGTTAATGACTTGATACTCCAGTAGTAGTACAAAGTCAAAAAATCACAAGTAATTGATTTGCTCCATTCCCTGAATTGAATGTATGAGCGCGTGAAAAATCTTACAAAAGTCTATTATAATCATTTTGCGACCATGATTGTGGATGTGAATGTTGATGAGATAAACGACAAAATAATTGATGTCCTTGTGGTATATAAATTCGACAATCAAAATGGATTGTCAAAGTAACTCTCCACGAATTAAATATATTTTAGTTGTGTGTTTTATTTGATATTCTATATAAGTAATATAGACTATAT
Organism: Triglochin maritima; assembly: GCA_963682175.1. Classification (NCBI taxonomy): domain Eukaryota; kingdom Viridiplantae; phylum Streptophyta; class Magnoliopsida; order Alismatales; family Juncaginaceae; genus Triglochin; species Triglochin maritima. Next base: position 35,812,072 of record OY821781.1, on the reverse strand, counting down.
TTAGTAGATATACATGACCATATGCTACAATACTAATATGACAAATGGGCATTATATACAATGATACAAATATTTTATTTAATATTCTTGAGGTTCGTTCAATTATCATATTTATTATCTTTAAGCTTTTGATTTAGTTGTTATTTCTGTTGAAACTATATATTTTATATTGGTTAGTGCTCTCATTAGTCCAATATATTTCCATACTTGTGATTTTTATTCACTCACGATGAGATTCTTCTTGATATGAACAATACACATGCATATGTTGCTAGCATATCGATATTCAACATTTTTATGTTTGTCATGACTATTTATGTATATCATTATAATGACTTTTAATGTTTAATAGCAAAGATAGTATTTGCATTTATCGTCTTAAAAGGACAAAATATACATGCATATGGTAATATGTTGATATGCATAATTTCTATCTAAAAGACCTGTATCAATCTACATTGAAATTAATTGATCTTGATATGATTTAATACATGGTTCTTATCTTGATTATATTTTGTCATTGGAAGAACATTTTCATTTATTTTGTAATAAATATTTTATTTGGCTTGAAAGACTAGTATGAATATTCTTCGGTCTCATATTTGATTTAAGATCAGAAAAGATGATTTATGCATCATGTATAGTGTTGTCATGCACACTATATTTAGAGATAAGTATTTCTCTAATTTGATAATGAGAAAAGCCAAAACCATGTATAAGGTCGTACGAATTTAGTAGAAAGCTCCAGAAGAGTCGTATCTACTGCTACATGTGGAATTATCTTGGCTTTAAATGATGCATTTTATATATTATGTCTCAAGAAACTTATTAAGTTTCAAATCGCCAAAATGACTTGTATTGAGACTACAATTGAAGTAAAGAAGAATATTTTTATATTACTACAATCATGTCAGGCAGGAAAAATACTATTGAGAAAATTACATGACTTTTGAATGATGTGTCATTGCACGCGTAGTGGCTTGGTCAAAAAACTTGCATTGGTGAATCAAATGAATATTGATTCTAATAACATATGGTATGACCGATTGGGTCAATGAGGACATATATCATGACAAATATTACTGAAATTTCATATAACCATCAACTGAAGAATGAGAAAATTCTTCAACTAAGTAGGTATCCACGAGCTCTATCGTTTCGTGAGATGAGATAACTTGTGTTATGCATTACTTGTGATTCAAAGTCATAAGCATAAGTTATTTGCAAAATCACAATATGTGATATCGTATTTTGGATCATGTGCCTCAAGCACACGTTACAAAGCATCGATTTATAAAATATCTCTGAATATAGATCATTATGAGATCTTAAAATTTATACATGATACATTAATGTGCATACCTATTGATATTATTATTTTATTTTATATGCATCATGTCATGAATGTTCCCCTATTTTACTTGTACGATATTGAATGAAATGTTTCTCATCTGCGATTAATAGATTACCATCTCCTAAATTTAGTGGCCTCAAATTAAATTAGACATTTCAGCATGATTCATATTATTGATAATATTAAAATGCTTGAGCTCCTGAAGGAGATGTATTTTATTTTCTAGTCCAACATTTATATATATAGAGGCATATTTTTTGGCATTAGAGGGAGAAAGCGAGAAGCTTAAAGAATGTCAAGAAAATGTATTATATTGAACCTGAAGTTCATAAGAGAGTATATGTACAAGTATCGTTGAACCTGAAGTTCATAAAATCATTACCTTACAATATTTAGCAAGTAAGTGTCATACATTTTTATTGATCATAAAAGAGTGATTATGTCTTGCATTACTAGACATAAAATGCATAATATAAAATGAAGATCTTCGCATGATAAAATATATTTGAGCTCAACCAACGCCAGAAAGCGTGGACTATAACATATATTATTTGTGGAAATGAAAATAAAAGTTAGTCACTCATTACACGTCCTGAAGAGGTTATTCCTGAAGAATATAAACTCCGTAAAATAAAAGCAGCTGATGGCAAATGTAATAATTCCTTGAAACATAATGGTCAAATCCTAATATTTTGGGAAACGACGAGGATTTGATTATTATAAATGTTGCAATCAACTACGTTGATACGAGAGAGAAACATAAAAAGTTTATCGTCGACGACTAATTCGCCTTCTTAGAGCATGCTAATTCAAAAGAAAATCTGGGTCCAAAACCTATAATATTATAAGAATGCCAGAAGCATTCGTATTTGAAATGAATAAAAGAAGGCGGACAATATAGAACTAGACTCGCTTATTGGACCTGTAGTCTTGATTTCTGAAGAATGTGAATAGAATCATATTACTATAACACGGTGGTACATTATAAAGAGAGTAGTGACACAAGGGTTTTTCGCAGGACCCAACATCCATTATGATATTACTCATTCTCTCGAATTGTGTAATATTACGTTATGTTACTTGATCAGTATGACATAATATAGATAAGCATATGAGATATGTTGTGACTGCAAATTTGTATAAGTCACTTGATATTGATATATATACAAGAGTCACTCGAGGACTAAATTGCCCAAGGCAAATTAAAATGAAGAGATACGATATAATTTATGAAAAGATTATTATATCAACAAACAAAGAGAATATGCATATCATCTCGAAGAATGATATGAAATGAACTCTTGAAGAGATTAAACACGTACCCATGAAATATTTGAATTTTGAAATAAATGACTAGAGAAATGTCAACTATTTTTCGACCTGCAGTTTGAACATTCTCCAAAAGAGAATTGTTACAATTATTCAAATTATACAGAGATATTATACAAAAAAATTCACCTCGAAACACATCAATGACAAATCCAGTTATATATATGAGAACAATTTACTTCAGTGATGCTTCCTATATCTCTAATGCAGAACAACAAATCACAAACTATTTTGTGATATTGTAGAGACGTTGCAATTTTTATGCAAGTTGGTGAGCTACGCATCAGGGAGCAGATTTCTAATTATCATTACTGAAGTATGATTATCCCTGAAGGATAAAGCACAGAAGGCCTATAGTTGTACTCTTTTGTCCATTTTCAAGTTTTTGTCCCACAGGATTTTACTTGGTAAGGTTTTTAACGAGACAACTTGTGCAATTGTATTAGTGTATGTCATACACTCTTTCTTCCTTAGTCATTTTCGCACTCGGTTTTGTAGAAAAAATTTAACGAGACATGAACATAACATCATATTATTTAAGAGAGTTTATAAATGTATATTAAATTGATGGGGAGAATTATACGTTTTGCACTCTTTTTTCCTTCCCAAGTTTTTGTTCCACAAAGTTTTACTTTGCAAGGTTTTTAACGAGACAGACTTAAAAAACGTATAACAAATGGTGATCGTCCAAGGGGGAGTGTTATGAAATAACAAAAATATTATATGGATGAGTCACATTGTCTCTTGGTGTTATAATTTCTTGTAACCTCCACATTCAAATGCAAATATAATTTTCTCATTGATGTATATTATATGTCTTATTCATTACCTTGTTATTGCATTGTAACATTTATGTCTCTTGTCTATATATAGAGACTCATTGCATTGTTTATGAGAGAGCAATGAAATATTATGTAACGCCCCGAGCCCAGACAACTACTCACCCGCCCGAACCCGGTGCGTTAAGATACGATCCGCGATCCTGACCGTTGCGCACTCTGATATTTAAATCCATCTGATAGGCCCATAATTAATCTGAAAAATATAATCAACAATTTGTGAGCTCGACAGCCCGCAAGTACCAACCATCAATCAATCAGAATCATAATCATGTGGAAAATAATACAGAATATGACATTCAGTCAATAAGCACAATCAAGAGACATGCATCACAAATAAAATGCATGCATATCAATTTGAAACCCCCATTCAGATTCGACCACATCCTGTGCTTCTGAAATCTATCAATCTGTCAGACGCACACCTGGTAGCTCCACACTAACGACAGGCAGCCCTTTCCTCTCTCGGGTGGCTCCACGCTGTCCGTTAGGCAGCTCTTTCCTAAGTTGCTCTGCTAGAAACATACACACAGTCACAAGACATGTCGACCGAAACACCACCATGCAATCATATGCATATCCATAAAATCAATATTAATGCTCAACATGCATGCAACTACGAATATCAAGAGAGACAGACATGATATGAAACTGAAGAATAACGAATCAGTACTTGCCTCAAAATCTCCATCTTTTTCTTCTCAATATTCTTCTCAAAATTTCATCTTCTCCTAAAACCACACAATCATCCAACAATCTTAATTAGTCCATTAAGATATTTGATTATTACCTCAACTAAAAAATTCAGGATATTACATATTATCATCATTCTCTCCCAAATCTCCATGTCTTTTCAATTCACAACAAAAGTGATAATTTAATTAGGAACATGAACAACTAATTATCATCAGGCGCCCAAATTGAAAGTTTAACGCGCAATAAGTTGTTCTCGGAGGGAATTATTGTCCACAATCAGCCTTTAACTATAATATTAGTCATAGCACCATCCTAAATAACTTCATTTACATAGAAGTTATCTTTAGCCTCCATGGAAGTTGTCACGTAGAAGTTGTCAGCAATCCTGAGTCCACTTATCTGTTCATTAAAATTATCATCTAAACTAGCTATTTTTCTGTAAAAAAATTAACATCTTTGATAAATTAATGGGGGTGAAAAATGCAAATACACGTAAGCCTTAGGATAAAATAAAAGAAAATCTTTACTTTACAACTATTAAGATTTAACACCACGGTGACCAGTTGGACCATCTGGATCAACTTTAACTATCTAATTTACCATGACTAAAAAAATTATTTTATTGCACTTTGTAAGCCTAAATCTGGGGATAAGATTGGAGGTAACTTCTTCAGACCTAGCCAAACTTGAAAGATTCACTTCACTTCCGTTTGGAAATATATTTTGGAAAGTTGTACTTCAATTAGGAAATGTAGAACTCCCAATCACCCAACAAGCCACCCAATTCAAGGAATAAACTAAAAATGAGAATAAGTCAAGAAGAACCAATAAGTCCATGATGGCTTTTCATGTCACATCACATTTCATTAGTATGCAACGAAATTGAGGTAACTATTAACAAGTGGACCAAAGCTTGCTTAAACTAAACTCAAATTGGAAGATCAGATGTGGAACCGAATCTTTCATGTTGCTAACTTCCAAGGAGATGATGGCCAAATTGGTTGGGGTTCATAATTATGATATTATCAAGAGTTGACTTGTGAAGTGCATGCAAGCTTTTCTTGTTTGTTTCTTGTCTTTGGATGTTTCCGCTCTCCCTCTTATCTATTTCTTTGCTTCCATGAAATTGCTTCAACATCAAGTTTCATTTTTGTTTATGGTGTTAATTAATTATAAATATGAACTATTAGAATTTATGCAATCTATTGATTTAGAAAGATGGTCTACAATTCAAACTCAAAGTCAAATAAAGGAAAGACTTGGGATTAGTTCTGCCTAAGATAGGTTTCCTCTTTCTTAACTGTCACAAGATTAAAGCCTAAGCAAGGCTACCTAAATTACTGTCAAGTGAACATGCATCACCAATAATCATAGAAACGTGTTATAATATTTAAATGTGGAAATTGTAACACCCCAACTTTGAGTTGAAAGTGATGTCCACTTTGATTTGTCTCCTGCCTATAACAAAAGGTTCCATTATTTCCATTGATAATCACGTACACATTCTAAAATATCTAAACATGAATTTTTTATTAATTTTTTATGTTATGATGCTTAAATGCTGCATAAGTTAAATCATAGTTTTCGTAGTAGGATTGGACGTCGACCAGGTCAAGGCATCAATTGTTTGAATCGATTGATTAAATGATTGCCCGTATTTATTTACTTTTAAAAAGGTTTTAGGCTTCAAATTGACTGTCTATCCTCTTATTAAGATTAAACCACTGATTCAATAAAAAATGGTTCAATCGGTTGAATTAACAACCATACCCTAAAAGTAATATTTTGAGGTCGAGTAAGACTGCTCAAATAACCCAGTCCCAGTTCAACCAACCAGGCCGCTAGTTAACATTCTGCCAATTAAGCCATATGATTGTTGTATTTTTTTATGCCTACTCTACATTGATCAGGATAAACTCATAAAATTCTTCTTATTATAAAAATTAACGTGATCTCATCTTCACTTAATTAAGTTCAAAAAAATAAACAATGTAAACCCAAGGTAAGCTTAAAATCCACAACCAATTCAAATGAGGTGCACAAAATAAAAAGTCCTACTGGTCATGATTGCAGGGTCTTCAAAGCTGATACTCTGACAACTTCACAACCATGAAAGTTTGACATCCTTCACTTTCCAACATTTTCCCAAAATTGTATGCACAAAAGGCAACTGCCAACAATAGAGAGGTGGGAGCTCTTGCATCAAAACATCTTCTAAGAACCATAACAATAATACCAACACTATATATGAAGACATTGAAACATAGGAACATAAACACAACCACCACACAATAAACCCAATTGGTCAAACACTCTAAAAAAGCAACATGTACATGAACTTGAAAAAAGGAAGCAAAAACAAGACAAAGCAAAGCAACAACCCTACTCTACATGTTTCTAATATGTAAGATTTTGGTAGACCCCTTGTGATGGTAAAAGGCTTGAACCATGACTTGTTGTATTGATTTCTCCAATTCTCTCATCCAAACCATAGAAATTGAAGATATCAGAATAAGAACCAAACCCCATATCCATTGGAAATCCATCATCATGTACTATCTTATTAGGGATGGTTATGTCTTCCACCGAAGGCGATACGAAGTACCCATTATAGTTCACGGCGAAAGACGAAGATATCAGAGGCATAGAGAAGCTTTGAGGGGGGATTGATTCAGTTTTTATCGTTGGAATTGCCGGAGAAGGCACGAAAGAAGGGAACAGCTTCTTCTTGAGCTTTGTGTTCCAGTAGTTCTTGACGTCGTTGTCGGTTCTCCCTTGGAGATGGGAAGCTATCACTGACCATCTATACATATATATAACAAAAAACATAAGTGGGTTTTTGTTTGGTAGATTGATTAATTGAGTAAAAGAAAAATAAAAGGGTGCTTTGATGATTCATTAATTACTTGCTCCCAATGGCTTTGTAGAGAGTGCATATGATGTGGTCCTCTTCCTGAGTGAATCCACCGTGTTTGATATCTGGTCGGAGGTAATTGAGCCACCGGAGACGACAACTCTTCCCGCACCGTTTTAGACCTAAAGGAATTGATCATAGAAGACACAAAGAGTTGAGATCGTACTAAAAATCAAAGCTTTCTTCAAAAAATAAATGCGAGTAATATATAAGCTAAAAATACAAAATTCTTGACTTTTGTAGTACTGTAACACTGACTAATTAGATCCAATGTTAGCAAATAATGTGCTGGCAGAATATTATCTAAAAATCATATGAATTAATTAAAGAGTGTGCTGGGTAATGCGCTTATAAGTGCAAAGTGATGGCTACAAATGAGGATGTTTTCATACAAGAAAAACAAAACAAATTGAAGTACTCCTTGAGAAGTTGTGGACTTTGGAATGAATAATAAAACTTTATTAATTGTAAATAATTTCCATCTTCAAACTATTTTCTTCACTTTCTAAGTGCACAACAACTCTTCTAATTGACGTTTGGGTTTGCATTCAAACCAAAACTAAAGTACCAATAAAAAACAAGAATAATTAATTAAGGACATGAACAAGACCTGCTTTGCGAGGCAAAGCAATCCAATTTCCACCAGTTCCATGTCTCTCAAGATAGTTCTTGAGAGTTGCATCCTCCTCTGGAGACCATGGACCTCTCTTCACATTTGCCTTGTCACAACAAGGAGCTCTCCCCATCTCCAAACACAACCTAGTAATAAAAAACTAGAGAGAGAGAGAGAGAGCAAATATGTGTGGAGTTGGTGTGGTGCATATATATAGAAGTGGGCAAATTGTTTTTGGAGATTTTTTTTATTGGTGGACAGTTGATGGTTAATTTGTTGGGTTGTTCTTGTGCTGTTATTGTTACAAGGGTCAATTAATTTGGTACATTTTTTTCTTCCGCGTCTACGACTACCATCTGAGGCATTTTTTTATTCAATTTCTAATTAGAAGCTAACATGTACAGTATAGATGCAATTTAATGGGAAAATAATAATTCAAGGTTCGATTATAAATCAGTATAAGTTAGATTCTTTATTTTTAGGTTTAATTACAGTTTGCCCCGTTGAATTATGTTTTGATATCACTTTGTACTCCTGAACTTTTAAAGTTAACAATTCTCTCCGCTGAACTTTCATTTTGTAACGTTTTGCCCCCGAACTTTAAGAATCAATTATTTAACACACATTCGACATTTTTTTCTAATTTTTTTGTTGTATTCCTAATACACTCCTAAACCTATATTTATGTGAAAGCTTTGATCAAAACAAATGTCAGATTTGGTTGAAATTTGGGTCAGATTGGTACTGAATCTGACCCAAATTCTAACCAAATCCGACCTCCATTTTATCCGAATTTTCACGTAAATATAGGTTTAGGAGTGTATTAGGTATACAACAAAAAAATTGGGAAAAACGTCGAATGTGTGTTAAATAATAGATTTTTAAAGTTCAAGATGACAAAACGTTACAAAATTAAAGTTCAGAAGAGGTAACTGTTTAACTTTGAAAGTTCAGGAGTGAAAAGAGATATCAAAGTATAATTAGGGGAAACTGAAATTAACCCTTTATTTTTAATTATGTAAAATTCAAACGCCAAGCGTCAGAAACTGTTTGGATGCACCCCACTTGCTTTTCCAGAAGCCAAACGCCAACATATGGTTTTCAAATATACCCTTAAACTTTTTACTTGTATGGTTATTTTTCTTCCTAACCTAGAATTTTATGGTACTCATCAACATCTTGGGACATTTGAGTAGTTATTTAAAACTTTAGATAATAAACACCTGGTTCATAAAAACATATTTTTCCAAATCTTCTCACAATTCAAACTCCTCACTGTAGTTGCATGGCCGCTTAATTCCTACATCAATTGAGCTAAGCCTTAGCCGCTTATTTGCTAATACAAGACCAAAAGATTGCAGTTTAAAACTGAAGATGATCCAAACATGAGTCGAACAAGACACATTTCCTAGATCATTCGCCAGATGAGCTAAACTCCAGGGCCTTGTTTGTTGAGCATAGTTTTGCATAGGCTGAGTGGGACTTGTCAACTAAGGTTGTTGCAAAAGTCTTTGTGGTCCAACATGGTTGTCGGGTCGTGAGATTAAGGGTTTGATCGATTCAAACGTACGGAAGCTTTGTAATTAACTTTAACAGTCACTAGATGTACGTCTTAAACATATATAACATCCTTTTCAGGTTAATTACAAGGAATTGATCAAATTGGTATTACGACAAGAGCTTTAAGTTAGGTATTTGCAGGTAGGTAGTGTGATCCACAAGTGGCACTGTAACAGATCTTAGGTTGCGTCATTTTATATAAATACAAATGGGCCAGTTAAACTTTTGAGACTAGGAACCACTTATAATATTGAATTACACTTTTTTGGGTAGAAATATATGTAATTGAGTGTTGGCTAATCCGTCAAGTGATTACGTGATGTCTTCTGATGTATTATCAAAATATATTTTTTTGGGTTAATTACAGTTTGACTCCCTGAACTTTCAAAGTTAACAGTTACCTCCCCTGAACTTTAATTTTATAACATTTTGCCCCCTTAAACTTTAAAAACTCATTATTTAACACACATTCGACGTTTTTTTTCCTAATTTTTTTGTTGTATACGTAATACACTCCTAAACCTCCGTTTGACACTCAATCCGACCCAAATTCTAACCATATCTGACCTCCGTTTAGATCTAAATTTTCACGTAAATATAGGTTTAGGAGTGTTTTAGGTATACAACAAAAAAATTAGGAAAAAAACGTCGAATGTGTGATAAATAATGAGTTTTTGAAGTTCAGGGGGGCAAAGTGTTACAAAATTAAAGTTCAGGGGAGGTAACTGTTAACTTTGAAAGTTCAGGGGGACAAAGTGATACCAAGGCATAGTTCAGGAGGTCAAACTATAATTAACCCTATTGATGGAAAATTATATGGGACATATAAACACTTAAGTCTACTACCAAGAGGTCCAAGATTATTTCATGCATGTTGATTTAAAGACGCAATAGTGTTGACCATGGAAATAAATCACAAGAAAACTAGAATATAACTATCTAATTTATGAACTCTCTTGACTAACAATCCGATTACCATCAATGGAATTACATTAACCAAAGGTTAAAAGTTCAAATCTCGTTAACTTCAAACAACTAAATTTTCTTTTCCCTCTTTTTGTTGGAGGTTATCTGTTTTTACATTCGTTCCATTGAGTACCTGCATCACCAAGTATCATATCGTTTGTCGTTTAAACGTTTGATTTTGAAGTTCTTGTGTTATTGTACACATCTTCATATGGCCCAACAAACATTTTCTTTTCTTAGCAATATGAGACTGCAATATACAACGTCACGGCATAACATTTTTTAGGATTTCAATAAAATCCGTCAATCACTGCAGGAATTTGAAGGTGGTTCCATCAATTAATTTAGTTCCAGCATCGTGAATCCATATTTTTTACTATAAAGTTTTCCATTCATACAATTTATGACGACATACACTTAACCTATATAGAGACAGACCCATCCAACATGACTCTTGTATATTTATTAACTTGGAGCTAAACAAAGCTATGGAGATGAAGAGAAGGAATGATTAATCATGATTAATGGATAATATAAGAAGAATGGATGCTTATTGATGTATGGTTTTTTCATCTACTGCAAATTATCTAAAAGCACAAAAAAGAACAAATTAATTTAGAAAAGTACGTGGAAGATAATATAGATGGAGAGGATATTAAACTTCACCCTCATCTCCAAGATTATGAATAATATCGGTTTAATCTCTTCTCTGGAATCCTTTGTCCGTAAGTAGTTGTACACTTATATCTTACTTCAGAATTATCTTTCATAAGATACCCCTGTTATATCTTAGATTATTTTTATTTTAGAGTTGTCTATCGACTATCGTAGTCAAATTGTTCCATCGCACTCCTGTATATAATAAATAAGAGCCTTATCCTCCGTTCTCAATCATCCAATAAAAAGGATATCAAAAGTAGTAATTAGTAGATAGTTGAAATGTTGTAGTAGTTAAATTTGACTTGTATATATATAGACTTGTATCATTTAGTATTCTAATCATGCATTTTTGACATTATTGTTACACTAACACAAATCTTTTATTTTAATATATTTACTTCTTGCGTGCTCAACAATGAGTTTGCAAAAATATATTAAATTAATTTATAACAATTATACTAGTATAATATTATTAAATATAATATTTTTTTCAAATGTATTATCAATAAATATTTTAAGCAACTCAAGTTAGTGAGTTATTTACATTATATATAATAAAGAAATAAATTTCCATATTTTGTTATAATAGTTTGTTATTTATTAGTTCACTAAAAATAGTATAATTGATTAAATGTGAATAATTTCTTATTTTACCAACTAAATTTGATATATAATCCATCCTATTTATAGAACCATAAATACCCAATAAAATAAGTTTTCCTAATTAATTAAATTCGATATATGTGAATTAATCATCGTCTAATTATCTCAACTTCTAATTTTTCTGGTCATATGCATTAAAATACAAATTCTATTCCATTTTTTAGTTGTCGTGACAGATATTAGTTATTATAGTTATTTAATTTTAGATTTAAACCAAAAATACTCAAAACAAATTGAATTGCAATTCAAAAAATTACCATTTTGTCATTCTCTCATTTTTATTTGTATAACACTTTGTTTCACTCTCCTACCACCACTATCTCTTCATCTTCCTCTTGTAATCATCAAGAAAAATGTCTCGGATGGCAGGAAAAAAGTCAGCGGACGTCCCGGCGTGCTCGAATCTGGTAAAATGTCCAATTTATTTAAATTTTAAAAAAAATTGGGGTGGCGCGTCCGCGGGCGCCCGCCTGTTGGGGGGTCTGCCCGCCCGTTTGGGGGGTCTGTCGGAGACGCCCATTTTTTAAAAGAAATTATTAGTATTAATTGATAATTAGTTAAAAATAATTAATTAATTTGTTAATTTAGATGCTTAAATCCATTTAACATTTTATTCCTAAAATTTAATTAATAATCATGGGCTTATCGTGGAGGAAGAGGAAAATTCATACCTCTACGCATTGTACATGCTTATGAAGAGGATTCATCACTTCGTCATCCACGTAAACAAGGTATATCTGCTTTGGTTAGGAGGAAGAGGGATAGTTTACGTCGTCGTCAGACACGTTAGTATTCTTTCGACGACGAGGAGGATTCGGATGAGGTGGAGAGTGACGATGGGGGTCGGTATGGCTTGGAGCCGCAGGAGGAGGCGAGGCAGCAGTATGGTAGAGGACGGGGCAACATGGTAGTTCTTCTTCTGTTGAGTGGGTCATTCTGAAGGGTAGAGGTGGTTTCTTCTGCTGAGTGGGTCATTCGGAAGGGTAGAGGTGGTAGGTTTATGACCGGTGATTCGAGTTCGTGCACTGCAGACGCCCGAGCTTAGAAGAAGAAGAAGAAGAAGGTTGAGGACGATTCTTGGATCGGGACTGGTGTGATGCCCGGTGATCCTTTATATGACACAGCGTCATTCCGAGTTTCGGAGTTCACATCGCCAGACGCATTTGGGAGGGCTAGGATTGAAAGCATCTGAAGTGTCATAATCGGCACAGAGCTTGTTCTACATTGCAGGCTTGGTGTTCAGTGATGAGTGATGATATGACGGGGACCATGATAGCAGATTGGGTCAGTGCCTTATAACATGTTCCCCTGCCTTGACATGTCGTTGATTTCTGCGTTTGTGGAGCGATGGCAGCCTGACACCAACTCTTTCCACTTGCCTTTCAGAGAGATGACGATCATGTTGCATGACGACTTCCTGATTCTGCGTATTCCTGTTGAGGGTCGTATGTGAAAGGAATGTGTTCTAAAAGTTTTACTTTTATATGTCAATTATTATGAATTTGACGTGCAAACATTTTGTTCCTTGATTATGGTATTCGTCTTTTAGAAGTGTTAAGGAAGAGGCGTTTGGTCCTTAACTGTAGAGCTCTAAAAGATAATGGTTTACATAAATCAAAAGTTATTCACAATCATGGTAATTAACATTGAACATTAATCACCGAGATAAGATTGTCGTGTTGGTCATCGATTGTTGTAGCTCTACAAATAATTGACGACACGAGTATATAAAAGAGAAAAATATTACTTTTATATATTGAATAGACCTAACAAGTAAAACATTATGAAATTGTGTTTCGTGTCATTAATGTTTTACTGTGTCTCGGATCCTAAGATATGAGACTTATATATTTTCACTTAGTGCTTAATTTGATTATTGTCAAAAGTTATCAATGAGTATAGTGATAAAGGCAATAGTTGGTTGAACATGACTTGCGCTGGAAAAGATAGCTAGTCAAACGATTATCGATGTCCCTCTTAATTGAGTGATGATATTAGTGGGCCCATTGATAAAGCAAAATTATAATGTGCACAATGTAACTTGAGTTAAGTTACATAGTTATAATTAGCTTAAAGAGAACAAGAAATTAATATAATACAAAGGTGGCACATTTCTACTTTGTATATATTCTTAATATCATGAGGCAATGGACGGACACAAGTGGTGTACTTACATCACTAAATGGATCGTGTTTAGTTCGAGTGGAACAAAGACATCTATGCTAATTGGGTAACTATAATGTGTAGCTAGATACCACTTATAGTTTGGGATATTAAGGGTTTAATATCATTGCCAATTTGGCTTAGATCCTCCTATAGGTCACACCACAAAACTGGGAAACAAGTAACTTGATTTTGAGTTCATATGATGTGTCAGGTTTCATGTGAAAAATGGACACATGTGGTGAATGAATAAAATCAATATGTCATGAGAATTGACATAATTAGAATCATAATAAATTCATATGATGTGTGTATATTATGGGGTGTAATAATTTAATATTACATAGGATAATATATTACATAAGATATGAATTTGTTAAAACCCCAAAAGATCAAATGTTGTTGGAAATAAATCCAAAATTTGACAAAGGCAAAATCGGGGTCAAACGCGGTAAACCGTTTAGGGTTCGGTCGACCGAGGTCTCTTCGGAACGGTCAGCCGAACGGGCAACGGGTAGACACAATTAGTTGACCAAAATTGTTTGGAGTGCCTGGACAATTGGGTTTGGTCAACCGAGCGTGAACGGTCCAGGAGATATCTTGAGATATTTTCGGTAGACCGAAGGTGACACGGTCGTCTGATGAATATTCGCCAGGAGAATTTTTGGTGGGTCAACGGTCGACCGGAGCAAGACGCGGATCGTCTGAATTTTTGTAGGGAATTTTTCTCATGCATATTCGGTCGACCATCTTACTCACGGTGCACCGAACATGTGTTAAAATTGAATGGTTCGGTTAACCGAGAAGAATTCTCTGTCAACCGAACAATACGATTTTTACCTGAATTATTAAGAGAATAATCAAATCATGCGTTGGATTATTTCCATATTTAATGAAATGTTTTTTAGGATGCTTATGTGACAATTTGAGATTAATTTTAGGAGAGAATAAGAAAGAGATCGTGACTAAAGAATAGTTCTTGATAAGGATATTTTGGGAACCTATAAAAGGACCCCGCATCCTACTTGCTTATGTTAATGCAAAAAATCTTTCTCTCATTAATCTCTCTCTTAATCACCACGACAATCTCTTAGTAGTTTTAAGTTTTGGAGATAGAAATCTCAGGAGCTTAAAGAGGGGTTATTAGCTAGATTCTAAGCTTAATTAGAGATTGGTTGACTAGCTCCTTTCTCTCTAATGTTGTTTAGAGTTTGGTGAACACTTAGAGGCGAATCGGCGGGCGATTCGACGAGCAACGGAACTCCGGATCTTCTGAAAGGTTTTAGAGAACCTTTGGGTATGATCATCTATCCTTCGTTTATTTTAATATGTGTAGGAATGCATGATATTAGAATAAACATATACATGTACGTAAAATCAATGAAAATATGAAATATATCTTGTATGTTTGTATTAAAAAATTTAAAATATATACATACATAGGGACACGAAATCCTACAATAAGATGGTGAAGAATGCATTAAATAGGCACAAATGTAGGTAGTGTTTTCATGAATATGAAGTGTCTAAATGTTATGGCAAAACATATCAATCCAATCACTAACCTAGTTGATTAACATTCACATACACAAGTTGGTTATTTCAGAACCTAAACAAGCATGAGAGGTGTCTAATAGTTGTGGAAAAACTCATCAAGTGAAGTGTTCTACTCTAAACAAGAAAGCATACATTCTCATTTATCAACAAATTTCAAAATCAAGCATTCATTTCCATTCTTTAATGCATGTATGAACATCATCTCCACCCCAAAGGGGGATCGAACTACTCACTACTCATTAAACTATAAACTACATTAAGAAAAAAGACATTCTATTTATACTACGATAAAGAAAACAAAAAAACTAAACAAGCAAGCATTAAAATAAAAACAACATTAAGACAAAGTATGAAGAATTATTTTATTTACATGACTCACATTACAAGTAGCATTCTTCTCCACCTTGAGTTTTTGCTCCAAGGCTTACTCCAAGTAGAGAGAATGCCAGCAAGCAATGGGTGAATACAAAAGGAGAGGAAGAGTTCTATTTATAGGCATAGAAAAAGGTAATCTGGGACAATCCCCCGGTATGAGACTAATTGCATACTATAAATAGACATAAAACAACATAATACACCACCTGACCAAACCATGTCGCATTTGGACAAATTTGGACTGCTGATTGGCGGTCTTGGACCTCCAATTGGCGGTCTATATGTGTCTGATTGAGTCTGGATTTTGGCGGCTCGGTTCTGGCTTGATTTCTTGGTGTTTGATGAACCCGATTTGGTTGTTGATGGTTGGGCCCGGATTTAATTGCCAAAATACTCCTCATTAAGGTGTGGAGCTTCTTGATTTGCTCATTGATCCTTTTGGTTTTACATCCGGGTCCTTCTCTCTTTTATCTCAGTCTATAAGTCTTGCAACTTAATATTTTTCCTTGCTTTTGAGTCTTTTTTGAATCTCTTCTTCTCAAACCTATTTATTCCTAAAACTTAAACTCGTTACATAGCATTTCTTAGGCTAAAAATAGAGGATATAAGACACAAATATATGCATGATATGATGTCAATCAGTGAACATTTGGAGGCGAATCAGCAGTCGATTCGAAAGGCAAAGAACTCCGGATCTTCGGAAAAAAATTAGAGAACCTTTGGGTATGATCCTCTCTCCTTTTGTTTATTTTAATATGTGTAGGATTGCATGATTTTAAAATAAACATAAACATGTACATAAAATTAATGACAATATGAAATCGATCATGTATGTTTGTATTCAAAATTTTAAAATATACACATATATAGGGACACGAAATCCAACAAAACCATCTGGTCCCACTGAGAAATACATAACTACACACTTGTAAAAATTAACAATCGGGAACCAGTCGCACCAAACCTCCATATAGTGATCTTCACCACAAGGTCCCCTGCCCCAATCAATTCGCTGACAAGCCTATACCATACCATCGTAATAGACGTGCTCATAAATGGGATGCACCCCAATCTCATTAGAAATCGCACGATTGGCGTACAACCAATTGTCTTGACCACCATGGAAAACGTTGGCAACACATCAATATCCACAGTTGTCATCAGCACGTACGTCATTCCACCTCTCTAGAAATCGTAAAATGATTCCTAACAGTCTATCAACATATGGTAAGTTATCGACGTCAATCCGTTCAGACACTACAAGATGGAAAAATAGCAAAGTTATATATAATAATTAGAAAAACATGTTTACTGAATAAAACAAACAACAAAGTAATAATAATAACAACAAACATATCGTCATACCAAATCTTGCACCCTCCTTGGGCGTCCTAGCCAGACACCCCCACCTTAGGGTAGGCGGCTTAGACAGACGTCCGGGACAGGGGAAAATTCCCAGCTAACCTCGCCGGATCCAGGCGCTTTGCGAGACATTTTCGTGGTGTTGGTACTGGGAAAGCGAGGAAAACTTAGACATAAACCTTATTTTAAGAGACGGGACGAAATGAGTATTAAATGAATTGTGAATGGCAAAATGATAATTGTTGGGACGATTTAAATAATTTTGGGACGACGAATAGTAGTTCCCAAATTTTCAGATATAGATTTAGATGAATTAAATAATAACCTAATTTTGATGGTCAAATTTTAGTTATTAATTGTGGTTAACACAATATATACCCTAAATAAAAAGTAATGACATTAATTATTCTTTTAAAACATAAATAAATTAAATCAAATTGTAAATAAATCAAATACAAAGGTATTATAGCACTAACGAAGGACGAACTAAACCAAATCAAATCAAACCAAACCAAAGAATCATGTCATCATACAGGGTCTACAACTTTTTGTTAGTGTATAATTTGTTAATGGTTTGATTAAAAACATGAATTGACTAAAAGTTCATATTGTCTAAAGCTACCAAATTAAATTTAAACTTTACAGTTAACTATATGATATTTTATTTAATTTGAGAAATAACATTTTATCCATCACATCTTGCTGGTGAATATCTAAAGACATTACTGCATTTAGATTAGAGTATAGGATTTGACAGGTATATGGAAAATATGCAAATTTCAACCTCTTGGATTAATTGTTTTTTGCTCCATCAACATTGTTTTTTTTAACTCTGTCAACAATATTTTTTCCCGCTCTATAGATCTGGGTGTCGGGCTGGCCTTGTCGGGCCGGGCACGGCCCGACACGGTTCTGTGGTCAGTATTCCCCGTGCCCAGCACAGCCCAAGTCCCAAGTCTATCACTCTGTCAAGATATTTTACCCACCCTACATCATCTCACAACGCTACAATATTTTATGATAAACGGAACTAAAACTCTTAGATTATGTTTGGTTCGCCGTAATTAGATTACATTCTCATTGATTAAAAAATTTCTAATCAAATTATATCGTTTGGAACTTACAATGTAGTCAATTTTGTAAAGATCAGGAATAACTAGCTTAGATCATTCTAATCTTCTTTAGAGATTAATGAACACTTGGAGAGGGTGTTTCGGGCGATTCAAGGTGCAACTCAACTCGTAATCATCGAAAATGATTTGATAATCCTTTTAGGTATGATTTTATATGTCTTTTAATATTATGTAGTGTACATCTTATTCAAATGACATAAGGGAGTTTGTACGTAATTATTGGATAAATATGAAAAATGATATTGCTTGTGTATAATAAAAAAATATACCCAAGCATAAAGATGAAATTCTACATAGTGTTGGCACTATCATATCGTGTCAAATGGGTGACCTTTTTTCATTGGAATCTAAAGGCCGAAATGACTTCGATGTTAACATAAAAAAAGTATTAAGTTATATTTTTATGCAGTATTTATTCATATTATATGTAGTATTGTATTGAAAAAAATGGATCTTTAAACAATTAAGCAATTGAACGCAATCAGAAGTTACATTGCACCTTCAATTACAGTGAACCAAATAAACACGATCGTCAAAGTGTTGAAATTTGGTTTAGATTTGTTAAGTACAGGAAACAAAGAGATTCGGTTGACTGGAAGAGGAGCTCAGTCGATCGAAAATTGCCAGAGCGTGCCAGGATTCGTCGAACAATGAGAACTGGTCAACCGATGCTGGGCACGCGGTTGACCGAAAATGCCCAGAGCCTTCAGGGCTCGGATCGAAGCGTGGATCGGTCAACCGGTGTTGGGCACACGGACAACCGAAAACTTTCAGAGTCTCCCAGGCTCAGAACGAAGTGCGGATCGGTCGACCGGTGTTGGGCACACGGTCGACCAAAAATATCCAGGGGCTTCAAGTCGAGGATCAGCAGTGCAGATCGGTCGACTGGTTTGGGGCACGCGGTCGACCAAAAATCTCCAGAGTCTCCTAGGCACTATTCAAAAAAGTGAAACGGTCGACCGGCACGAGGCTCGCAGTCGACCGAATTGTGGCAATTAGGCTGAAAATCGTAAACCGGTCGACCGATGGGAAATTCCAATCGACCGATGCAGACGGTTTTGCCCACGATCTGCATGTTTTCCTGTACGAATTTAGCCTACTATTTAAGGGGATTTCGCCCCAACTTTGTAAACAACACATCATTATTATTTCCTTGAGAGAAATTAGGGCTAGAGAAAGATCTAGAATGCTTGGAAGACAAATTGCTTACATCTTCTTGTAATCTTGGTTGTTTCTCTTGTTGGAGAAACAGATTGAAGGAAAGAAAACCCGCAGGAGCCCCCCAAGGACGTAGGCACGTTGTCGAACATTGTAAATACGTGTGTTGTGGTTTGCTTCAGGTGTGTTGTGTCTTTGTTTGTCTATTTCATCTTGTGTGTGTTTTTGTTGCATTAAGATTGGGAGATGGTCAGAAGTTAAGTTCCGCATTCAATATTCTTGTTCTGTGTGCGTTTGATCCATCGTTCTTGTTAGTAGTGTGTTAGATCCCCCCCCCCCCCCAACACAAAGTTCATTGGTCATTTTCGACTACTAAGTCATGCCCGGAGGTAGGGCTGAGCATTCGGTCCGGACCGGACCGGACCGAATTTTTCTCTGGGGTCTGGACCAAAGACCGGACCGGACCAGACCGAATGCCTCGGGACTGAAGACCGGACCGGACCGAATCGGTCCGGTCCGGTCAAAACCCGATTTTTTTAAATAAAAAACAAAAAAAGACCGGTCCGGACCGGACCGAAATTTAAAAATTTGGCGGACCGAAACCCGGACCGGATGAAATCAGAATTTCCCGGACCGAACCCGGACCGATCGGTCCGGTCCGATCACCCGGTCCGACCCGGGTTTTGCACTGCCCTTGTTATATCCTAACCTTACTTACTGTTCTTAATTGTGCTTAAGGGAGGATTAGTGATGGATTGAGATGGACGGCTGAGATCGAGTGGGAGAAAAGTATATAAAGGTTGGTTTTACTCTCTCTCCCTCACTCTCTCTCTCGTGTTCTCTTCTCTCTCACTCTCTCTCTCTCTCTCTAGACTCGTCTCTCTCTCGACAGCAAGTGGAGGTCGGCGTTGTGTGGCGATCGGAGAGCTCGAGTGTTGTTGTGGAGTCGCCGGAGGAGCGAGGATCGTTGTTGCGTGAGGTTTCGCGATGAGGCGCTCGCCGTTGTTTCTTCCAAGGCTTCTCCAAGCCTTAAGGTATGTCAAACTTGCTTTCAAGCTCACCTATTGTTAGTGTGGGAATGGGAGCGGTCGACGGTATGCCGTTTCGGGCTCGTCGGACCTGCACAGCCGTTTCTGAACTATAAACGGTCGACCGGTGTTTTGGTTCGGTCGACCGGTTATAGTGTATTTGGGGCAGAATCCCTCGCACCGGTCGAACGATGCTCTTTTGGGCGGTCGACAGGTTGTGCAATTTTAGCGAGAGAAAACGTCCTGGGTATTTGAAGGGAATGTGTTCTAAAAGTTTTACTTTTAAATGTCAATTATTATGAATTGAATGAGAAATCATTTTGTTCCTTGTTTATGTTATTCGTCTTTTAGAAGTGTTAAGGAAGAGGCTCTTGGTCCTTAACCGTAGAGCTCTAAAAGATATTGGTTTACATAAAACAAAAGGTATTCGCAATCATGGTAATTAACATGGGACATTAATTACCGGGTTAAGATTGTCGTGTTGGTCATAGATCATTGTAGCTCTACAAGTGAGTGACAACACGGGTACATGATGCATTGCATACATTGCATCATATGTCTTTCATTTAGATTACTTTTACATCAATAAATGCTACTAAGGTATGTGTTTAGTCTTATTTACAGAATACAGGGACCTGAATGCAATTTACCCACATTCCGAGCATAAACGTGTGCAAAAGATTCATTTCTATCATAAAGACCGAATTCAAGTTTATCGGGTTTCAATTGGAAATGCATCCAAGCATAAAAGCATTCAAGGAGCTAATCACAAAAAGGTCAAGGGCTTAATTGCAAAAATGCCAAGGACCTAATTGCAAAAGAAAAGGATCAAGATATTTTGTTGGAAAAGTCAAAAGAAAAATCAACTATAAATCTCCAACAATGGAAGGAATTAATCCGGAGCTCAAGACAATGGAAAGAAATCATCCAGACACGCAAATAAAGATCAAATCATACCATAAACGCGTGACAAAAATCCTGATTAAATCCGACCAACGTGGGAGGCGAATCCGCCGCACAATACACATGATGTGCGGCGATTCCGCCGCCCATTGGTTGATCCGTGTGTCCCAATTTCGTCCACTCGTGTATGGACACGTGTACTATCCAATTCTATACCTAAGTCCCTTGTAGCAACTATAAATAGACCCGAGAACGATGTAAATAGGGTCCTTGGTTGTTGTTCTTATTTGTGTACCTTAGTTTTATTAATAAAATTCTGTTCTTTTAATTCTTGTTTTAGTTTTCTTTTAATGTCTCAAGGACCTCTTCTTCTTCCTCCCTCCATGAGTTTCTAACTCTTTCCAAAGGGTGGAGGTGATGGATTTAGGGGTAGAGAAGATGAATGCATGTTATTGTTTTAAGTTCGTGATTAGTATATTTTGATTACTTGAGTTTATGTTAAATCATTTATCTTGTAATGCTTCATAACTAACATGATTTATTTCAAGTTTCTCCATTCTCCAATCTACACCTAAATCTAAACCTCCACCCAACGGATTTCTCTTCTTATTTCTTGTTTTAGTTCTAATTGCTTTTGTTTCGTACTTTAGTTAATTAAACCAAAAACCCCAAAAACCCAAATTAATTCTTCTCTCCTTCTTCCTCTTAATCGAAAATAACATTAACAACGAAATCTCTCCCTCCTTGTGTTCGACCCGTACTTGCCACCGCTTCATCGCGGCCGTACACTTGCGGTATAAATATAATTCTCATCAAGTTTTTGGCGCCGTTGCCGGGGAGGCGACGCAGATTTTGTGTTTTTGAGTTTTCGATTTTTTTCCTGTCTACGTTGTGCGCGATCTAAGTATTTGAATTTGTGTAGCAGGAGACAACAGAGCGCGCGGCGAAATCCGGGAGCGTTCTGAGACACTTGGGCGGCGGAATCGCCGCATCTACAAGGTGACTTGCGGCGGAATCGCCGCACTAGTGTGGGTTCCGGTCTTCAAATTTGGAGGGCGTCGTCGGCATCTCTGGGTGGTCGCATTGAGCTACTGGAATCTCCGAGAGCGGGCGGCGAACCCGACTGAGCATTGCGGAGGTAACTTTTCTTGCCTTTCTCGTAAAATCTGAATAGTTGAAAAGTTTCCTTTCGTAGAATTGCACGTGTTAGGGTTACAATTCCATAATTGGCAATAATTCAACTCTGACCTAAAATTGGCAAAATTAGAAAGACCTTAGTGCATGCATCATATAATGTTTTGCTTGCATTATTCTTGCTAAATTCTTGCAAATTATTTTTGTTGAAGAGTGCTGGAGGCAAGGTACGTATCGCAGTTTTTATCGATTGCATTAAGCATATAATTTAGTTGCATACAACCTTGCAATTGCCCCCATTAAAAAGACCATTGTTTGACTATCTTTGCTAGATTTAAGTTAAACTATCTTAAGGGCAACTCCGTAGGAAAAGATACGGTGGGGATTTCATCACCTTCCCGTAGCCCACAAACCACAATCCTGAAGTGTCACCCAAGCCTTAAAATTTAAAATCAATTAGACATTGACCCCTAAGGACTCAGACTCAATTAAGGAGGAGATTGGTTTGACTTGCTATGACCTGAAGCTAATTGAATTCAATTTGGTGTCTAGAAAGTGTTTTTGTGTCGACGAAAGTCTTCCAAGCGACGTGGTTGTCTAATTGGCACCGACTCTGTCGGAAGCGCCCCCACTAGCTATACACTAACTGGCCAACTTGGTTTGATTGGTGAGGGAGGTGAATAAAGCAAACTAATTCGACTCAACCTGTTAGGAGTCGTCTAGATCTAAGTGACACTAGGTCTAGGATTGTTTTGACCGTGCTTGTTCAGGAAATTTCTGACCAACCCTAATTTTTATCCTTTAGAGTTAAGTTTCCCTTCTCGTCTGAGTCTTCTTTCCCTTCTCATCCCAACCTTTCTATTGTTTGTTTCTTTTAAAAAAAAAAAAAAAAATTAAAATTCAAAAAAAATTCAAAAAAAAAACGAAAAAAAAAAGAGTAATTAATTCTTGAAATTAAATTTGGAATTTAAATTTCGAATTTGAATTCAAAAATTGATTCAACCCGGTGCACTCAGATTTGGATTCGGGACTTGAGTAATCGACTCTCACGAGTTCATCTAGATTCCAGTCTGGAACTTAACCCCAATCCACCTGTTGCACCACCTCACCCGGATCTAATGGGTGAGCACGTAGTGGACCCGCCTATTGCGCAACCTATAACTCTGAGGGATCGGTGCTACCCAACGATGGCTGCTCAGCCATCGTGCATCGTTATGCCCACCATACCGGGTCGCGACTTCGAACTTAAGGCACAATACATGAGTATGTTGCCTAAGTTCACCTCTAGGGAAGATCCATATCTCTTCCTTAGAGAATTTGAGGAAATCTGCTCTCTTATGCAATACCAGCATATTCCTGAAGAGGCAGTGCGTCTGAAATTTGTGCCTCTAGCACTTAAGGACGACGCTAAGAAATGGCTATATAGTCTAGCCGAAAGATCTATTAGAAGTTGGGCTGAATTTGTTCAAGTTTTCTTAAAAAAATATTTTCCCAACCATAAGACTATGAAGATTAGGAATGAAATTGTTGCATTCGTTCAGTCTGAGAGCGAGCCGTTCTATTCCTATCTTGAGAGATTTAAGAGTGTCTTGACCCAATGCCCTCATCACGGAATTCCGAAGTGGCAATTATGCCAAATTATTTATGAGGGATTGACACCCACATCTAGGGTTATGCTAGAATCTGTGAGCCAAGGGAATTTTATGTCCAAAAATGAAAATGATGCCTGGACTTTTCTTGAGGATTTAGCTGAAAATAGTATGCAATGGGACAATGCTAGAACACCCATCAACCCGAGTATTGGATCTAGAATAGCGAGTCAACCCCGACCAGGTGTCTTAGCTATAGACTCCAACATAGCGGCCGAGGCAAAACTAGCTACCCTAATGCGTAGAATGGAAAGTCTAGAACTGCAAAACCAAACCCGACAAGCATCCCCTACCCCTTGCTCTAGATGTGGTCAGACTGGTCATTTAATGGAGGACTGTGTGAACCTGGAACATGTCAATGCCACATATAACAATTCTAGAAATGATCCTTACGCATCAACTTATAACCCAGGTTGGCGTAATCATCCCAATTTTTCGTGGAACCAACAAGGACAACCTCCTAGACAACAACCAACCCCATATAATCAAAATAATACATCATCTGGGGGTAATAATGGAAATCATGAGGTTAGGTTGACTAAATTAGAAACTTTAATGACAACTTTTATACAAACAACCAACCAATCATTCCAAAGGCTAGAGACACAGGTCAGCCAATTAGCACAGATAATAGGTGAAAGAGAAAAGGGCCAATTTCCAAGTCAACCTGAGGTGAACCCCAGAACTAATAATCAATATCAATCTTATCAACCACCTTCAGGAAATAACAACCCTAGACCGGTTCAAATGGTTAATGAGGAAGGACCGTTCCAACAAATCAATGTTGTAGTATCATTACGGTCCGGAAGACAAATTGACAATAATGTGGTAAACCCTAGAATGACTAATCAATCCAGCCATCAAGCACCCACATATGACTTGACCACTGAACCCGACGTCCAAATTGAAAAGCCCAATCCACCTACCCAACCTGAACCTGTAGCTCAGCCTGAACCTGAGCGAGTCTATGTGCCTAAAGCCCCATTTCCCAATAGACTCAAAAAGAACTCTAGTGCACAAATAGAGAAAATCTTGGAAGTATTTAAGCAAGTTAAGGTAAACATTCCACTCTTAGACATGATTCAACAAATACCTGCTTATGCTAAATTCTTAAAAGATTTGTGCACTAAGAAGAGAAAAACGAATGTACCAAAGAAGGCATTCTTAACTGCAAACATATGCTCAATTCTTTCCAACACATCTCCTATAAAATATAAGGACCCGGGGTGTCCCACAATTTCATGTTCAATAGGAGATACGTTTATCAATAAAACCCTTCTAGACCTTGGTGCAAGCGTTAACTTGCTCCCATTTTCTGTCTACGAGCAACTCAACCTTGGTCCACTGAAACCCTCTAAGACAACCCTCCAATTCGCTGATTGTTCTGTTAAGAAACCGAGAGGTATAGTAGAGGACGTTTTGATTAAGGTTGGTGACTTCATTTATCCAGTGGATTTTGTCGTACTTGATACTGAACCTGTTGTAAATCCTAATCGACAAATCCCTGTAATTTTAGGTAGACCCTTTTTAGCCACCTCGGAAGCATTAATAAACTGTCGAAATGGGCTCATGCAATTATCTTTCGGGAACTTAAAAGCAGAATTTAATATCTTCCATATTGATAATGAGCCAGAAATAATATGCAACCCAAGTGATGTTGTGATGAGAGCACGTATTTATCAGAATTCTGAATCAAATAAATCATCACATAAGCAAAAAGGAAGTAAGAAAAGAGGGAGTGATTCATTTACTCAACCACCATCACTCGAGCAAATAAGCGAACCAATTCAAGTGAGAAGAGTGGAATCTTTTCCTCAAGTCAACATGGGGAACAATTCAACTGGATACATGCACCAATATGGTGTCATTCAATCCAGTTCTGATTACGGTTGACTCTGAGCAAACTCAACCCCTCTACTGCAAGCCGACTCAGGTAATAAGTGCATTTATTTTATCTATGCATACATTGAGGACAATGCATGATTTAGGTGTGGGGGGGCGTTTAACTATGTATATATCTATTTGCTTGTTTTCTTCTTTTAAAAAAAAAAAAAAAAATCAATGTTTCATGACATAGCTTAAGATTGAACTGCTAAAACCCGTGTACAAATTGCATTGAGTTTTTGTTCCTTATTATGTAGTTCTGCTTGTAGAAATTGTGACATAAATCTAAGTTCCAAAGAAATAACCCATTGCCCTTTAAGACATGTATGCACTTAAATTGGATGAATCAAATCTTTGAAGTGGTTGATAAAAAGCAGAGGTTGAGGAAAATATACCGGGAAGTGTGGACTTCTAATAGCAATTAAGCCTTGAGGAAAATAAAAATAAAAATAAAAGGAATAAAATGAGGAAAACACATTCTGCAAAATGATTACAAAAGCCCAAGCCTTTGAGTCACTGGTCCGTAGGGGTATCTTGAAACCCGGTAACTTGAGTCTACCAGCTCGGGATTATCGACCAAACTCGCTACACGAATGCAAAAGGGTAAAAGTGTCAAAAAGCAAATGTGTTGAATCACGAAAAAAAAGAAAAAAATAATACTCAAGGCCCAAAGCTAAAAGAATGATCCATGTCATGGTTGATCCGAATGATACTTCACCACTAAAGGAGGCGTGCAAAATAATTCAAGTGATAAACATGTGTAGAAGGGTTAGTGGTGTGAATGTTGGAGGAACAAAGACCAAGTCATATTTTTAATGAGTTAGATTTATATAATGAGCATGCAAAAATTCTTAGTGAGATGTATAAAGTTGAGGTAGGGATATTGAGAGCTATTAATGAAATGTTGATTCAGGATTTTGTGGGTATATCCGCTGAAAACCCTCAGGAGACAACACTCCTCCTCCTAGGAAACTTGGAGGTTTAACGGCTTGTTGCACATGCTAAGTGCAACCGTGATTCCTACGAAAGTGAGTTAGGATTTCCCTGCTTTCATTTTCTTATACTCTGCTTTGCTAGGGACTAGCAAAATCTAGGTGTGGGGGTATTTGATGCATTGCATACATTGCATCATATGTCTTTCATTTAGATTACTTTTACATCAATAAATGCTACTAAGGTATGTGTTTAGTCTTATTTACAGAATACAGGGACCTGAATGCAATTTACCCACATTCCGAGCATAAACGTGTGCAAAAGATTCATTTCTATCATAAAGACCGAATTCAAGTTTATCGGGTTTCAATTGGAAATGCATCCAAGCATAAAAGCATTCAAGGAGCTAATCACAAAAAGGTCAAGGGCTTAATTGCAAAAATGCCAAGGACCTAATTGCAAAAGAAAAGGATCAAGATATTTTGTTGGAAAAGTCAAAAGAAAAATCAACTATAAATCTCCAACAATGGAAGGAATTAATCCGGAGCTCAAGACAATGGAAAGAAATCATCCAGACACGCAAATAAAGATCAAATCATACCATAAACGCGTGACAAAAATCCTGATTAAATCCGACCAACGTGGGAGGCGAATCCGCCGCACAATACACATGATGTGCGGCGATTCCGCCGCCCATTGGTTGATCCGTGTGTCCCAATTTCGTCCACTCGTGTATGGACACGTGTACTATCCAATTCTATACCTAAGTCCCTTGTAGCAACTATAAATAGACCCGAGAACGATGTAAATAGGGTCCTTGGTTGTTGTTCTTATTTGTGTACCTTAGTTTTATTAATAAAATTCTGTTCTTTTAATTCTTGTTTTAGTTTTCTTTTAATGTCTCAAGGACCTCTTCTTCTTCCTCCCTCCATGAGTTTCTAACTCTTTCCAAAGGGTGGAGGTGATGGATTTAGGGGTAGAGAAGATGAATGCATGTTATTGTTTTAAGTTCGTGATTAGTATATTTTGATTACTTGAGTTTATGTTAAATCATTTATCTTGTAATGCTTCATAACTAACATGATTTATTTCAAGTTTCTCCATTCTCCAATCTACACCTAAATCTAAACCTCCACCCAACGGATTTCTCTTCTTATTTCTTGTTTTAGTTCTAATTGCTTTTGTTTCGTACTTTAGTTAATTAAACCAAAAACCCCAAAAACCCAAATTAATTCTTCTCTCCTTCTTCCTCTTAATCGAAAATAACATTAACAACGAAATCTCTCCCTCCTTGTGTTCGACCCGTACTTGCCACCGCTTCATCGCGGCCGTGCACTTGCGGTATAAATATAATTCTCATCAGTACACAAAAAAGGAAAATAGTACTTTTGTATACTGAATTGATCTAACAAGTAAAATATTATAGAAATGTGTTTCTGTGTCATTGATATTTTACTGTGTCCTTGGTCCTTTAATATGAGACTTATATCCGATCGCTTAAGGAGTTCTTAATTAGACTAGTGTCTTAAGCTATCGATGAGTGTAGTGTAAAGGCATTAGTTGGTTAAGTACAACTTTTGTTGGAGAAGATAGCTAGTCAAAAGATTATCATTGCCCCTCTTAATTGAGTAATGATATTAATGGGCCCCTTGATAAAGCAAAGTTATAATGTGCACAATGTGATTTGAGTTAAGTCCCATATTTATAACTAGCTTAAAGAGATCAAGAAATGAATACTAATATACAAAGATGACACAATACTACTTTGTATGTATTCTTAATATCATGAGGCAAGGGACGGACACAAGTGGTGCACTCCATCACTAATTGGATCGGGTTTTGGTTCGAGCTGAATTAAGACATCTAGCTAATTGGGAACTATAATGTGTAGCTAGATACCGCTTATAGTTTGTGATGTTAAGCTATTAATATCACTGTCAATTTAGCATAGATCCTCCCATAGGTCACACCATAAAACTGGGAAACAAGAAGGTGATTTTATGTTCATATGATGTATCGAGTTTCGTATACATGTGGTGAATCGATAAAATCATTATGTCATGAAAATGACATATTTAGAATCATGAATTTATATATGAGATGTAAATATATCATGGGGTGTGATTGTTTGATATTACATATAATGATATATTGCATAGGATATATAAATTAGTTATAACCCCAAAGATCGAATTTTGTTGGGAATTAATCCAAAATTCGATAAGGCAAATTAATTAATTAAATTTGCTAAAACCCCAAATACGAATTTTGATGGGAATTAAATCAAAATTCGATAAAGGCAAATTAATTAAATTTCCTAAAACAAAAAAATCGAAATTTGTTGGGAATTAATCCAAAATTCGATAAAGGCAAATTAATTAAGGAATTATTGATCATGGTTTTGACTTGGCCAATTATGATTAAATTTGGATGTGGATTAATAAATTTAATATTGAGAATTGGTCTTAAGAGAGAAAAACATGGAAGAATGGGTCAATGCATAGCACATGATGTGGAAATTAAAGGAGCCTATAAATAGGTCTAATTTCCTTCATTAAAAATAAATATATGCAAAATTCTCTCTCTCTCTAACCACCCCAATTAATCCATCCGAAATTCCTTAGTTAATTTGAGTTTTGGAGAGTAAAATCTCAGGAAAGAAAAAGGGGGTTATTAGCTAGATTCTAAACCCGTTTGGAGATTGATTGGCTAGCTCCTTTCTCTCCAACCTTGCTTAGAGTTTGGTGAACACTCGGAGGCAATCCACCGGGCGATTCGACCGGCAACGCGACTCCGGATCTTCAAGAGGTTTTAGAGAACCTCTAGGTATGATTCTAATTGCAATTGTTTGTTTGTTCTAATGCATGTTAAATAATTAGGACAAACAAATGCATGTCTATATGAAAATCGAAGAAAATATGAATGTTTCGATCCTATATGTTTATAAAATTTCGAAAATTATATACATACTATAGGGCACAAAATCCAACAGTGGTATCAGAGCTTTTGATTCATATTATCTTTGATTTAGACTATAAAATCAATCTAGGCTACCATCTAGAATCAAAACAATTCGGTTTTGTGTCTTTTTCGAGTTTTTCGATGTTTTGTTGATAAAATTCTAATAAATTCGTTTTGATGGTTTTATATGTTTTAAAACATCACACATGATTGTTAGAATTGAAATTTAGACATTTGTCTAATTTATAGAATTTTCGTTTTATTTTAAATGATTATTTTATAAAGGAATCAACAAAGTCGAAAAGGACTAATGTTCATCTTTCCTTTTGGAAATTGGATGAACGGCGGTTCAAAATAATTAATTTTGAACTATGGATGCATGAAAATCATTTTAATGGATTTCAAATGATTTTTCTAGAATTGTTTGATTTTAGATGCTTGATAATCTAGATTAAATAGTTTAGATTGGACATGCGTGTATGCGTTGCTTGAGTTGTTTTTGCAGGAATTGTGAGTTTATATGTTCCAAATCAGCAACTATGAATGTTTATAATTGTTATAATACAGGGGCTTATGTATGTAAAAGCCAAATTCTCTATTTCCATCTTTTAGATAAATTGCATATGCATATGAGAGGTTTTTACATAGGACTTGCACTAGTCGGTTTTTATCGAATGTGAGGAGCATGTTTATTTTCTGTAAAATCTACATCTCCGGTGCAAGAGGAAGTCGCCGCTGTAGCGCATCGATCGAGGATCGAGGATCAGGGATCGAGGATCAAGGATCGAAGGGAACATATAAACTCACACGATATGGATTGTGTGAATGTTTAATTTCTTTTTCTTTTTTTTTAATTTCTGCTATGCATGTGATGAATGTGGTGAATGTTAGGATGTGTATGAATATTAATATGCATGATAACCTAAAATTCCAAATCACATGTAAATATATGAAATTGTCCAACAAAAATTAAGAATAATTTCCTTCTTATTTCATCCACTAGCAGTCATTGATCGAGGGATACTCTGCTCGCCCTTAGCGGGAGATAGCTTCCTCCATCTTTGGGAATAGTGGGAGATATAATGGTTGTCTGTTGTTGTGCCACAATTAAATGTATGAGGTGTGATTCACCCTAGTGAACCCCGAGTATGTTTAGTTGTGAATACAATGGATAAACGTATCTCGTATCAAATGAAAATAAGTTTTCTTAACATTACCTAGAGCCCTCGCTCGGTTTTGGGAAAAAGTTTTTCTTACGAGGATAGGTCGCATTCCCTCATAATTAAAACGACAAGAATCACAAAAGTTTGAAGATGCTAATATTGCTAAAATTCAAAAAGGTTGTGATTAGAAAATGTTTTCTTACCTTGATATTGTAATATATTCGATAGCCCTTAGCTAGTCTATATTACAATTGATAGGATCTTGGATTGTTGCATTTATGGGCAAGATTTTTATTTGCAACGTTTACATATTCGATATATGTATGCATTAAAACATAAAATTGGCATTAAAACCTATATAATTTATTTTGTAGAAATGACTAATATCCAACCAATTGTGCGATCTATGATCGAAAAGAATCCTTTGCAAAATGATGGCTCAAACTTCATGAAATGGCAACTCAATCTTAATATCATGTTGAGGCTTGAAAAACTATCTCATATTTTGGATGGTGAAATCCCAAAATTGAATGAGAAGACAACCGATAATGAGAAAGAGGCGATAGCCAAGTGGGAAGACCAAGAGAACCAAGTTCACGGTCTTATGCTAGCATCCATGGGTGACTCGCTTCAAGCGAAATACTTGGATTCAAAACCCAAGAAGACCATGGAAGCTTTAACAAAGATGTTCATGGATAGTGCCCGAAAGGAGCGCTATAAGACCATCATCGCACTCACAAGGTGCCATATGGCGGAGGGAACATCGGTATCGATGCATTTTCTCACGATGCAAGGATACCTTGAGAAATTGTCGAAGCTCTCTTCTCCAATGCCCGAGGACATTGCCGAAGATTTGATTCTTGGCTCTCTAGCCCCGTCCTTTAAGGACTTTGTGATGCACTATCATGTGCGTG
Source organism: Triglochin maritima (assembly GCA_963682175.1). Lineage (NCBI taxonomy): Eukaryota > Viridiplantae > Streptophyta > Magnoliopsida > Alismatales > Juncaginaceae > Triglochin > Triglochin maritima. The sequence continues at coordinate 35,780,161 of OY821781.1, read as the reverse complement.
AAAAATGGGTGAGTCTTGAGGAGCTTCACAACGCTCTCAAAACGGCTGAAGTTGACAAGGGCAAAGGTCGGGACAATCACGTCCTAGCCGTCCATGAGAGGAGCAAAAAGATCAACAAAGGTAAAGGCAAATTTACCAAAGATACGTCAATCAAGAGCAAGGGAGTAGGAGGTGCTCAAGGGAGTGCCTCAAGGGGGAAATCTTTCAAATCTCCAACTCCCAACACGGAGTGCTTTCACTGCGGTGAAAAGGGACACATCCGACCTAATTGCCCCAAGTACAAGGAAGACCTTGAAAATGGGATGATTGAACGTAGGCGCCCGAGAAACGCCGTAGGTATGTTTGTTATTGAGATAAATTTAATCACCTCTGTCCTTGATTTGGTAATGGTTACCGGATCTTGTGCTCACATAATTTTGATGTGCAGCTATTGAAGGATATGAAGGAACTCGTGGAGAACGAGATGATATTGAAGATTGGACATAGTACAAGCATCGCTGCGATTGTACAAGATTCTATGGAGCTTCAATAGTCTAGTGATTTAAATTTATGCTTTGAAGAATGTTTGTTATATGCCTTCGATTAGCAAGAACATTTCTGTATCAAGTTTTAGATATGGATAAATTTTAATAAATATTTTAATTCTTGCTTGTCTATATCGAAGAATGGAATTTTCTATGCAAATACATTCATATAGAATGTTTTCTATTTGCTTGAAATAAATAATAAACAAACTCAAACAAACAATAACAAAAGAGAAACTAAGATAACTCACGTGAATGATACAATCTTGTAGCACTATCGGATTGGTCAAATAAATGACCAAGAGACCTTTCAAGAAGAAAGGAACGAAAACGAATAACTAATTGGATATGATACATTCTAATGTATGTGGTCCGATAAGTACAAGTGCAAGAGATGGTTTAAGGTACTTCATTTTGTTCACGGACAACTATAGTCATTATGGCTATATTTGTCTAATGGGAAGCAAAATTAAATTCTTTGACAAGTTTAAGGAATTCGAGGATGAAGTAGTGAACCGACTCAACAAGAATATCGAGTCTCTATGAACGATTCGCAAGGGTGAGTGCTTAGGATACCTAATTTGACTCATTCCTAAAGTAGGAACATGATATTGCTCGACATGGTTCGATCAATAATGAGTCAATCTAAAATTGCCTCTTTACTTTTGGGATTATGCACTACAAATAATGTCAAACTCACTAAATAAAGTTCCATCCAAATCCGTGGAGAAAATGTCTTGTGAGCTATGGAGTTGAAAGACACCTAAGCTCGACTTTCTCAAGATTTGGGGTTGTGAGGTATACATCAAGAAATTGATGTCGACCAAGTTTCAACCAAAAGCGGATAAGTGCTTCTATATATAGGTTGTCCTCGTGTGACAAGAGGATACTACTTTTGATATATCACCTCCAATCGAAAGATTGTAGAGAGAGATATGTTTTTCTGGAATTTCTGGAAAAGAGAGAAAAGTAGTGGGAGTAGAGTTAAGCTTGAGGAAACTCAAGATACTCTACGATATCATGATGTGAATGTTGCATTCAAAATCATGAAGGCCCAACCGAGATTCATTTGGTTAGTGGGAGCGTGAGCGAGATACCATCACAAGAAATTGTGATAGAATCTCAATCATCCCCACCGAGTGTACGTTCAAGAGTTGAATATGAACCTATTCCTCAAGAAATTGTGGAAGAAGTTTGAGAGACACGAGAAGAACCAAAAGAATTGAGAAGGTCGACGAGGTAAAGGAAGAAACCCAATAAGTATGTGGGACTTCATGAGATCATGGTACTAGATACCAAAGATCTCTCGACCTTCCGAGAAGCAATGGAAAAGACTCCAAACTATGGTTAAAAGCCATGGAATCCAAAGTAGAATCCATGGATAGTAATCAAGTATGAAACTTGATTAGCCTTCCTCAAGAGAAAATATCATTTGGTATAAATGAGCTTTTAGGAGGAAGATAAACATGGATAGTAACTTGACAACCTACAAAGCGAGGCTTGTAGCAAAAGTTATACTCAAATTCAAGAAATTGACTTTGATGAAATTTTTGAGAAGTTGCCATATTAAAATCTATTCGGATTATGCTCACTATTACCGCATTTCACAATTGTGGGATGTGGAAGATGAATGTCAAAATGACGTTCCTTAAACAGGAACTTGGAGGAGGATATGTACATGGTACAACCTCAAGGTTTTGATGATCCAAATAATAGCGAGAAGAAATGCAAGTTTCGAGAATCCATTTATGGATTGAAACAAGCATCGAGGAGTTGGAACAAACGCTTTGACGAAGAGGTGAAGGAGATTCACTTCATTCAAAGTAAAGGAAAACCTTGTTGATACAAGGAGATTAGTGGGAGCCATGTAGTACTTCTGATCTTATATGTCGATGACATATTGCTTATGAGCAATCATATACCTTAGCATTAGCAAACGAGAAATTTCATTGAAATCGGCATTTTCAATTAAAAGAAATGGATGAGGCTCAACACATCTTGAGAATCAAGATACATTGAGATACATCCCGTAGACTCATTGGCTTCAGTCAACGTGCATACATTGACAAGGTCTTGGAAATGTTCAAGGTGAACAATTCCGATATGGACAATGTGCCAATAAATATGAGTATAGGTGTGCAACTCAAGAAGTCTCAATGTGCTCAATCACACAAAGACTTGGAGTACATGAAGGTATCCCTTATGCTTCGGCAAAAGAAAGGACCATGTACACAATGACTTGCACAAGACTCAAAATCTCGTATGCTCTAAACGTGACAAGAGGTCACCAATCCAACGCAAGTCCTAATCATAGGATTGCGGTCAAGAATATTCTGAAGTACCTTAACCGGACTAAAGATAAGGTTCTTGTTTATGGAAGACAAAGGAGAAAATAGTCGAGGGCTATTTTGATGCAATTCTTATAGGAATTCTTGACAATAGGAGTTTGGAATGATGATGCGTCATCATTATCAAAGGTGGAGGCATGAGCTAGTTAGGAGTAATATCACTACAGCTAACTCAACCACCAACTAAATACAAAATAAATAAATAAATAAGGTGGACACAACAGTGACACAACTGATCCATTCAACAAACCTTCATACCAAGCTAAGAGACGAAATATATTTCGAGTCCATGGATCTGAGGATCCATGTGGATTGGCTTGATAGGTGATTTGGGAAGGTTACCCTAGTTATTAATGTTTTATACATTGAGAATGTATGTGAAAGAAAACTTTGATAACAAGTGGGAGATTGAAGGGAATGTGTTCTAAAAGTTTTACTTTTAAATGTCAATTATTATGAATTGAATGAGAAATCATTTTGTTCCTTGTTTATGTTATTCGTCTTTTAGAAGTGTTAAGGAAGAGGCTCTTGGTCCTTAACCGTAGAGCTCTAAAAGATATTGGTTTACATAAAACAAAAGGTATTCGCAATCATGGTAATTAACATGGGACATTAATTACTGGGTTAAGATTGTCGTGTTGGTCATAGATCATTGTAGCTCTACAAGTGAGTGACAACACGGGTACACAAAAAAGGAAAATAGTACTTTTGTATACTGAATTGACCTAACAAGTAAAATATTATAGAAATGTGTTTCTGTGTCATTGATATTTTACTGTGTCCTTGGTCCTTTAATATGAGACTTATATCCGATCGCTTAAGGAGTTCTTAATTAGACTAGTGTCTTAAGCTATCGATGAGTGTAGTGTAAAGGCATTAGTTGGTTAAGTACAACTTTTGTTGGAGAAGATAGCTAGTCAAAAGATTATCATTGCCCCTCTTAATTGAGTAATGATATTAATGGGCCCCTTGATAAAGCAAAGTTATAATGTGCACAATGTGATTTGAGTTAAGTCGCATATTTATAACTAACTTAAAGAGATCAAGAAATGAATACTAATATACAAAGATGACACAATACTACTTTGTATGTATTCTTAATATCATGAGGCAAGGGACGGACACAAGTGGTGCACTCCATCACTAATTGGATCGGGTTTTGGTTCGAGCTGAATTAAGACATCTAGCTAATTGGGAACTATAATGTGTAGCTAGATACCGCTTATAGTTTGTGATGTTAAGCTATTAATATCACTGTCAATTTAGCTTAGATCCTCCCATAGGTCACACCATAAAACTGGGAAACAAGAAGGTGATTTTATGTTCATATGATGTATCGAGTTTCGTATACATGTGGTGAATCGATAAAATCATTATGTCATGAAAATGACATATTTAGAATCATGAATTTATATATGAGATGTAAATATATCATGGGGTGTGATTGTTTGATATTACATAAGATGATATATTGCATAGGATATATAAATTAGTTATAACCCCAAAGATCGAATTTTGTTGGGAATTAATCCAAAATTCGATAAGGCAAATTAATTAATTAAATTTGCTAAAACCCCAAATACGAATTTTGTTGGGAATTAAACCAAAATTCGATAAAGGCAAATTAATTAAATTTCCTAAAACAAAAAAAAACGAAATTTGTTGGGAATTAATCCGAAATTCGATAAAGGCAAATTAATTAAGGAATTATTGATCATGGTTTTGACTTGGTCAATTATGATTAAATTTGGATGTGGATTAATAAATTTAATATTGAGAATTGGTCTTAAGAGAGAAAAACATGGATGAATGGGTCAATGCATAGCCCATGATGTGGAAATTAAAGGAGCCTATAAATAGGCCTAATTTCCTTCATTAAAAATAAATATATGCAAAATTCTCTCTCTCTCTAACCACCCCAATTAATCCATCCGAAATTCCTTAGTTAATTTGAGTTTTGGAGAGTAAAATCTCAGGAAAGAAAAAGGGGGTTATTAGCTAGATTCTAAACCCGTTTGGAGATTGATTGGCTAGCTCCTTTTTCTCCAACCTTGTTTAGAGTTTGGTGAACACTCGGAGGCAATCCACCGGGCGATTCGACCGGCAACGCGACTCCGGATCTTCAAGAGGTTTTAGAGAACCTCTAGGTATGATTCTAATTGCAATTGTTTGTTTGTTCTAATGCATGTTAAATAATTAGGACAAACAAATGCATGTCTATATGAAAATCGAAGAAAATATGAATGTTTCGATCCTATATGTTTATAAAATTTTGAAAATTATATACATACTATAGGGCACGAAATCCAACAGTATTTTCGGTCAAACGGGACCCCTTTGCCGGTCGACCGAAAGTACTGTTGTAGGTCGGTTGGGGCGTTGACCATCTAAACGGTCGACTGTCTGTTTGACTCGTTCGACCGACGTTTAAGTTAACTTAATGTCCGGTCGACCCGAAGTGAGGTTTCGGTCGACCGTGTGTATGGTTTGGTCGAAGGTTTGACACTGGTGGATTTCGGTCGACCGCTAGTGTGTGTGGTTCGACCGTGTAATTGTGTTTTGTTGGAAGTTTTCTACTGGAGGTTTTCGGTCGACCGATAGGGTTCGGTTGTTCGACCGTTTTACTGTTGTTTGCGAAAATGGATTTCTACTGGTGCTTTTCGGTCGACCGGGACCCCTTTGTCGGTCGACCGTTTGGCGGGTTTTTCGGTTGGGCCAGTTCTCTGGGTGAGGATCGGTCGACCGGAAGCCAGTTTTCGTTCGACCGTTTTGCACTGTTTTTGTGTGTGTGTGTGTGTTGCTATTGATTGGCTAGAAGGCAACGGGTCTCCGGCCCTTTTGGGGCGACGGCACAGACATTCCGGCCCTATAGCGATTAGTGGTGACACGTGGAGGTGGATTGTGATTTTGTGGCCGTGGCTCCGGCGAATGAGGCAAAGTCGTGGCTCCGGCGAATGATGCAAAACCGTGGCTCCGGTAACACTGAGGCAATTAGGGGGTTGTTTGGCCGTATTTTGGACCGGCGGTGCCTTGTGTGCACGTGTTGGTGGGTTGGGGTGAGAGGACCCTTGAGACCCGTGTTGTTGGGCTATGGCCGGGAGAGAGGTCCCGGGAACTTAGCGGGTGTATCAGTTGTGGTGTTTTACGTTTCTTTGCACATTTCATTCTGTCCATATATGTGTTAGGGTTTGGCATACTGGGTTTCCTCCTGGAAACTCAGGCATTCATTGTCTGCTTTCAGGCCGAGAGCGACGTTAGGTAGGTGGCGTCGGTGGAGGGAGCGCTCGAGACCTGATCCTGCTTCCCTATATTTTGAGGTGGTTGTGATTACTTGTGTATATTTTATGTATGATTTTTTGATGTAATCACATTCTTTTGTAAACTCGTTCACATATATATATTATATGTTGGTGCACCAGTGTGTGTATTTCTTTCGTAATGTTCTCGTTGATTGTATGATTTAAATTTGAAATTTTTCGCTGTGTTTGAGGACGTTACAGCCCTACCCGGAGGACTTCATTAATCCAATCCCTGGACATAATTTTGCAAGAGTACTGCAACTATATAAGTGCTGATCATAACCGGATAGTTTAATTCGATAGCCACATGCATGGTTGGAACACATCTGAGTTATAAATCGAAATTGACTCAAGTGAGTGCAGTCAACAGACCCAAAAACAAACAACAGTGGCAGTCTGAATATTTCTTGTGCATCTCCAAATACATTATACAGACAATATGTCGGAGAAACTCCACTTTCTCCATCCCATCTGTGACAATTAATAACAAAGAGAGCCAACTTTTTCCTTCCCATAGACGTCATTTGAACTTTAATTTGTTTGTTTGTTTCATCAAAGTTTTTTGTGTTTGTTTGTGGAAACTGATTTGCATGGACTTCTGTCACGCGGTTTATGGTTCAATTTCAACTAAGTACCACAATGTTGTGATGTACTTCTCAAGGTCTTATTTTGTTGGCGTACGTGTTGGAGATAGTAGACAATGCCTATCTTGGCATAATCTATCTTTGGACCCGAGATAGCTTCAAAATATAAAAAGGATTCGAATTAAATTTAGAAGATTTTCGTTGTCCGGTTTGGTTTTAGGAAGATAATTGTACCATCCGCATAAGGTTGAATGCGATTTGCTTCAACTCGGGATATCATATTTGCTAGAGTATTTGTGACCAAAATGAAATGTAACGGAGATAATGGATCTCCTTGTCGAAATCCATTGGAAACCTTATAAATATCATTGTGGTGATCCATTCACCAAAACGGAGAATTAACTTGTTGAGATGCATACTTCAATCCATTTGACAAGTAAATCTGGCCGAGAAATTCTTCGAAGACAGTTTAAAAGTGAAACTCCAATTTACTTTGTCGAATGTTTTCTCGAAATCTAGTTTAATTATGACTGCCGGAGTGTTTGATTGGTGTACCGATCCAATGTAATGTTTCACGACATGTTAGTATCTTCTTATTGAAATGTAGCGATCACTAAGAGTCCTAATCCAAGATGATCTAAATCATCAAGTCTTTAGACTTGGCAATTAGCAACAAAGGATCGGAAGTGGGTGATTGAATGTCCTTGGAGAGGATCTAGGAGGTTTGGTCCCAATGAGGTTGATTCTTGGGTCACCTCAGGAGCACTTAATTGTGCAGCTCGATGGACTACTGTTGTATTTTTCCATTAAGTGTGGTTCTCTCCTTCTATTTCTCATAGAGTTGTCGAGAGTAATATTTAAAACAATGCAAAAAAAAAAAAGATAATAGTGAATATGTTGAAAAATAACACATTATTTGCGGAGAATGAGGTGAAGTGTTGAAAAATTGAAAGTTTTGAAAGAAACTAAGTGTAACGTTTTAAACTTTATTAGAGTTAAGTAAATTGGGCACATAGTTGCGAGGGATTCTCTACAATTTATAGAATACCTAGATAATTTAGAGCTTTTTTAAAAATATTATTCTAAATATTTAAAATATTTCTTAAATATTCTTTTAATTCTAAATTATTTCAATTACTATAAGTTTAGGAATCCTAACTATTTATGATTAAAGTAATTTGTGATTAACATAAATAGAATTAAAATACATGTAACGTCAAAATAACGTTGTCATAACAGTAGTTGTAGATTGTAGAGAACTAGAGATGCAAATTCATATCGTATGGTTAGGAGGTCTACGTAAGTAAGATCAATGGTTAAGATGTATACGCAGGTGATTTCGGAAAACATATGCAAAGAAATAATAATTAGGATGATTTTGAGGTGTACCCAGGCAAGAAATCTAGGAACAAAAAACAAGAAAACAGGGAAAATATTCGACGGAAAGCTCAACTTGAAATAATTTCTCTCTTCCATATAAAACTTAAAAATAAAAACAGGCTGTTGTATCCACCAGAATACTTGATGGAACTAAAAATGAGGATGTTACATGACATACCGATGTTATGGTACTTAAATATGACAACTTTTCTCGAGTACAAAAAAATTGATTATCCTACAAAATATTGAACTTATTATTTTTATGCAAAAGTTAAACAGATCATTATGCATTTATGGTATCGTATTTTTCTTAATTTATTTCGAAATGTGTGTTTGTATCTGTTAGATTTATGTCTTGAAAAAATTCTGTTAATTCAGACGATTAATTGACAATCGAACGCCGGATTGGTGTGCATGAGAGTATACTTTGAAGTTCACTGAACCCTTAGTTCCGGACGATCGCCTATTCGAATGTCCGATCCAGTTTTGACACACATTCTGGGAGTTACTGGAATACATGTTTCAGACGTCCGCATCTCATTCGGTCGTTCGGTAGCCCGCCTATAGACCTTCATTCAAGCTTCACTGAAACTACAAGTTCAAACATCCGCCTCCATTTCGGACGTCCGTTTCTAGGCAGTAACATGACTTTTCTAGGGCTATTTTGGGTATTTCCTTACCCTTTAGGGTTGTCCCTAGCTCTAGTATACTCATTACCTTCTAGGGTTCAGGGGGTGTGTGCCTCCACAAAGTGTGGAAATCATCACCCAAAGGTGCATGAGTTACCACCAAATATGATCTCCTTCCTCCTACCACCTCCGTAGATCAACCTATAGTGGATTCCTATCTCATGGAGCATCTCCTTAAAGCCACTAGTGTGAATTCCATAGTTCAATGAGTAATTAAGTTAAGGAAGTTATTTGAGCCATAAAAAAAAACTTTGAGAGATTGAATAAGAACAATAGAGTGATGAATTCTTTCCTATACTTAACGTTCGCGATATCTACGTTGCTTAAACATTGGAGATTCAAAAGGGATGGGATTTGATATCTGTCAGTGCTTCTTAGAGGTTTATTCTTCTCCATGCTCTCATTTTATTAGATTGTTAACATATACTATTGTCTATGTATCCTTTTGTATGGAGATTAGATTAGTCATCTTGTTAAACCTGAGGTTTGTTGATTAAGGATTTATTGTACTCAGATGTGTAACTACCCAAAACCCCAATCTAGTTCCAAGTTATTATCTTCATGTTATGATCCGTCACCTATATCGTTGTTTACACCATAATGAAGTTCAACCATCTCCACCCTTAGTTTTTACCAATTTGGCTTTCCACTAATAACTTGTGTTGGGTGATTGCTTGTGGTTTGCTTCAAAAAAATTGCTTGATTTGATACATGCATGCTAAGTATGTGTATTTGCATAGTCTAACTTTCCTTTGGGATTTTCCACACTCGTCGTAATCGTTTCTGTTTTATGACTCCAGTACACTATCGTTCTAATTATCCTAACAATATCTTTTATCAATGCTGTCACTAAGTTATAGCACATAACATCCTAGCCAAAGTAGTTATAGCCTAGTGACATATATATAGAAGAAGAGGGAGAGAGGGAAGAGAGGTTGGAGAGCGGGAGAGAGCAGATACTTAGTAAATAAAAATCATGTCATTTATAAATTCTATGATTTGTGAATCCCGTCAATTATAAACTCCATGGAACTTAGAAATACCACATCCAAACGAACCCGAAAGGTAAAGATTAGGAACTTGGTTAACAGAGTGAGGTCTAGGCAAAGCTGCTTATCCAAAACAACAAAAGAATTTCATGCAAAGGAAAAAATCACTCAAACCTCAGTTTCTGAAGAATCATGAACCCAAGGCATAGACGATGTTTTTTTTATCAGTGAGTAGACGATGTTAGGTACGAGTTGACTGGCTTGACATCTTTTTGCTGTTGTAAGGCGCTGCTGATTCAATTTGTGATAGACAAAATAACTTGCAGGCTCATAATCCAGAATCAAATCGTCATTATTTCATCAACTTGTCCATTGTCAGAACTTGCAGATTCCACGGCGATTTTGTTCAAAAGATTCCCGGATTGAACGCACCATGGAAAGTACAACAGAAAAACCAGATAATTCTTCATCTTCCTCCTGTAAAATTGCAACGGTTGACAAAAAACAAGTTTTGATAGGTCAAACTAAGAATTCGTTCTTACCACTTTAGCCAGACGATCCTCAAAATTGTTGCCTGAGCTTGCATTTGGCATGAAAATCTGGCGATAAGCTTTTCTCATGCTTCTTACCTTAAATTACCAAAAAGTAAAAAAAGGCATCATCACATATATGAAGTTGCATGGATAGATAGATGATCAAGTAAGATACCGAAAGGTGTGATAGTTATTAAAACAACCAACATAGTGCATTGTGATAATGAGAGATTATTTTATGCTAACAAATTCAAAAGAAACCAACCTCCACATCTGAGAAACTGTGTCGTCTAAGCCCTTCTAGATTAAGCCCTCGGATCTCTGCTCTATCACCGGAAACCATCATGTAACGAGGAACATCTTGTGAAATCTGTTTCGAATGGATCACCAAGCAATAGCTAAGCAATTTGTCTGATGAAGTTTTTGGTGTTTAAGGCAATTGAGCCAAAAGAATTAATATCCAAAACCTACGGAAAGAAAACCATCTCAAAAGAAACATCTAGGAAAAGCATGAACAAGATAACTACCACAGCTCCACCTCCTATGAAAGAAAAAGATCCAAGGTGACAAAATTGGTGAACAACCACAGCTCCTGCGGTATGACAGTAGTCCTAAAAATAAAATCAGAAGAAAAAAATGGTATGTTTCAAGAAAAAGATGGAAAAGAAATTAAAAATTAATTACATAAAAGACACCCACCTCAACAACAACATGGCCTGCTAATAGAGTATTGTTAGCGAGAATAGTATGGTTACCAACTTGGCAATCATGAGCAATATGACAAGAGCCCATGATGAGATTCTTATCACCAATAACCTAAGAGTCAAGTAAGTGATACGAAGATTTTACGTTATGATAAAAGCACATTAAAGACACCCTACCGTTTCACTGGTCGATTTTGAAGAACGATGGATGGAGACATATTCTCTTATATCATTATCATCACCAACATGAAGAAAGCATTCATCACCTGGCTGAAACAAGATATTCAGCAAATACAACAATGCTTCAGAGAGAAACTATTAAACATATCAAAGATATCGCACTCAAGAACCAAAATGTACGGAAAATTAATTACATAGACAAACATGATTATTGATAGGGCCAAATGGCACCAAACATTTAGACCCGTCACTACACCAAAATATTGAATTGTGTTGCACAGTAACTGGAGGCAATCACGTATGACCACTAGATGACAAGGTTATTTTCTATACGTTCTAAGAAACAAGCCAAAGTACTGGTTTATTTTCTATGCGTGGCTATGTGCTACATAGGAGACTCAAAAGAACTGAATGAGCCCATGGTTCCTTCCATCTTGGCCCAGCAACCCTAGCTTATTTGCATTATGATATGCTTGTACAATTGCCACTTATGATCGGCCAAAGTTTCGCATTATATAAATATATTTGTGTTCTAATGCAATGATAGAAATATGAAAAAGGTAGACATACCTCATATTTCATATCTTGGCAACTTGTCCCAATAACCGCATGATGACCAATAATATTGTTTCTCCCAACAATTGTTTGCCCAGGAATGTCAGCACCAACGATTGCACCACTGCCTAACAAATTCAAGGCAAGAAGTAGAATCATATCTCAGAGCAAGTCAGAGCTAAACTCGGATCCGAATCTTCTCCAATTCTCTATAAATAGAGAGGTCAAATTCAATCAATCGTGGTCATACATTTACCAATAGATGATATATTATGTATTTTAACCCAACTACCTCCTTCCATAGCATTTTGAAATAAAAAATTATATAGATATAAGATTAACTTTGCAAATATTCCATTCTGATGTCTTAAGACTTTTATTCCTAGATGAAAGATTGAAAGTTGTAAAGTGAGTCATGATAATATCGCCAAATATGCTTGAATTTCACTACTACAAAAAACATAATGTAGTCAAATATGTCAAACTAATGTTACATAATTGTAGAACTTTTTGAGTCATATTAAATTATTTTAAATAAAAGTTGCTCAATGTATGATTAAATACATAATTGCATTATCCTCGTTAGTTCGCAATTTAATTTGTTCCAAAAGTGAAAGTAAATTGTCGTCCAAATTAGTGTCTTGATAAAATCAAGCAACAACCATATTTTAGCCCAAAAAAGGCATAATCAATAAATTGAAATAGAAAAAATGACTTTGGATTGACATAAATTTCAAAATAATACTCTCATAATTATTATTATCATTTGTAGTGCTAACTACTAAGTATTAGATTCCCAATATCATATCCTAGGTTCTTATAAGTAAAATTTGTTATATATGACAAAATCTAGAGAAATTTATATATATATAATCTCTATCTACGGATTTGAAATTTCAAAATGATTTATCAATATTTTAAAGAATTTCCAAGGTGTAAGAAATGATGCAGAATAAAAGACTTGGATGATCAATATTGGAAAATTATAATAAAAAAATGGAGGTTAAGTTGTATCATGATGGGGAAAAAATTGTGCAAATCACTAAAACGTACAACTCTTTAAAAAATATCAATATAAGATTGTTAAAAAATAATTTATACCATTAGAGAAAATATGAATGAACTTAAATAGAATTTCATGTCAACTGAATTAGTGAAGTTTGATTTCTACTCCATTAGGAAGGTGACTTTAAAGTTAACCTCAGTAAAATGAGCATTTTGCAAAGACAAAATTTCAAGATATTAAAATTTGGTTGCAAATCACAAAATGAGCTAGTTGCCATCAAGATATTCAATCGACCATTCATTGCAAAAGACCAAGATTGAATGAATTGGACCTCTCCAATTCTCTAAGAATTGGAGGATCTGAATCCCCTATTCTCGACCACAAAGCATTGTTAGAAAAAATTATTTAATTGTCAGTACCTGTGTAAGTCCCAAAAAATCTACAAATAAGTAGAATAATCCTTAGGTAAACAAGAAGGAAGACGTACACAAGTAGGATGCAGTTTTCCCCCAACTCCGTGTTACCAAAAACATGACTTCCAGGTTGTAGCTGACAAGCATCTCCAATCTTCACTTTGGAACCAATAGTACAAAAAGGGCCAATAGAGACATCCTACAAAGTCCAGAGAATTGATCAGAAAATTTGAGATAGAATCAAAAACTCTATTTAACTATCCGGCATGGAAGCAAAAAATTATAGTTTCACCACTGTTTACATAATTGCAATGTACTAAAATGTTTGAATAGGCCATCAACGCTACAGTATCAAACAAATAAAAGAAATGTCTATTAGTGAGCAAAGAGGCTCAATCTTGAAGATAATAAACCGAGAAAGGTAATCATCAAAAAATTGCATGAAAAACTCCTTTGGTTCCACAACACTCCTTGACCCATCAGCCTTTATCATTAAACAAGGGACCCACCAATTCATTAGCTCAGTCAATCTACTAGCTTGGAGACCCTCACTCTCATTGAAGGTTAGGTGGATGGGTTTGGAGCTTTGTTCACAATCGACTAACTAGCAATGAAAAAAATCTATAACGTTAGTCCCGTCACTGGGTGAACCATGAGTTCTGACATGAGAAACTGAAACATTCTAGCAAGGAACCCCAGACACAGCCCATATATCCAAGGAGCGGATCCAGAAAATTTTCATTGGAGGGGCAGATTTTTTCCATGTCAGCCAAACTAAATGATTAATAGACTCAAAGGTTTAACATAAAAAACACACATAAAAGTCATTAGAAGATCATTAAGCTCTTGTAATTTGGTATCAATCATTGTATGAAAAAATGTAATTTAGTATCCTAATATTAAAAAGTTAAATTGCATCATTATAAGATTTAGTGCAAGGATAAGATGTGAAGTCTCAAATCTCAAACTCAATCTTCCATCAAATTGAATTCTAGTTTAGTAAAGACATTACATGAATTGAAAATAATATAAACATAAAACCAAAGGGCCCAGGTACCCCTTTAAAAGAAAGAAAAATACTACTATTAAGGTTTTTTTTTAAAATGAGAACCCAAAATCAACACCCACAAATCACACAAAGCATCATCTCCTCCAACATTCCTCTAGCCCAAACATTCAAAACAAATATTAGTTCCAAGTATTTCGGGAGTTTCCAACACAAAGGTAACACATCTCTTGTATTTGGTTTGATTTAAGCATTTGTTTTGGTTTGGGTTTGTGTTATTGAGAAGAATGTGCTAGGAGTTTGAAGTTTTGTGTGGTGGTTCTCAACGTGGTGGACAAAAATTTTATTGAGTTTTGCATGTTTTAGTTTTATTTATGTTTACTTAGAATTGGATTCTAAAAATAATTGTAAAAATGGATTGAAGAAATAAATTACAAAATTGTAGTAGGGAAAATTGTAGGTTTGTGTATTGTATACTTTTGATGTTTTGCCTACTTTATGTTCCATTTTTGTTTCATTTGGATTGCATGATTAACTTAATGTTTTTATTATTTTTGTGAAATTTAGTTTTCATCGTGGAAAGATATTTCAAAAGGAAAGAAAAAACTATTGATTTGTCTGAAACAATATTATTTAATGAAATGAAAGAAAAAAAAAGTCAAATAATTGTGTGAACCAAAATCCAGATGAGTATCTTTCGAAGGATAATGTTGTAATCAAGTTTTACATATTAATATATTTTTGTTGAATTTTATGATTACGTATTAAGAGTTAAAGTTCATATTTCGAGATCCCATTTGAAAATTCCTAGGTCCGCTACTGCATAATCATGAATTTTAAAACACTTTACATGGATATAATCATGAATTTTAAAACACCTTACATGGATTAAAATCGTGAATTTTTAAAGTAATTTACGTAGATATATATATTATATAACGTGGGTTATTTCTGGATCCGCCCCTGCATATATCCACGTTCTTCCATCAAGGTAGTTATTTCTAAGGAGGAGAAGATTTACTTTCCACCAACACCAAAACATGACTCCAATTAGGGTTATGCATCCAGTCCGGACCGTATTTTTTTCCAGGGTCCGGACCGGTTGGATTCGGTCCGGTCCAGGACAGGATTTTTGCCTTCAAAAAATTATAATAAAAAAACAGGACTGAAACTGGATTTTCAGAAATGTGCGGACCGAAACACGGACCAGTTGGTTCCGGTCCGGACTGAACACGGACCGACCGGTCCGGTCTGGTCTAAAAACCGGACCGGTCCATGCTTAGCCCTAACTCCAATTTACTTAACCGTTTATAAATCACTTGCATCACTTTAAACAACAAAATTAAATGTTACCAAACCTAAAGAGATGCCATTCTTTCATAAACTACAATTACAAAGCACTAAAGTAGTTAATAATTAAAAAGGTACTCTGATCGAATTCCAAAATTTTGTTGCTCATCGGCCATGATCACAAACTTCAACAACATAAAGAACTTCTATTATATTAAAGCATTCCAAAAAAAACCAAGTTACGACATCGAATAATAAAAGATACATATAAAACAAACTAGGGGCATAATTGGTCTGATTAGAAATAGTCCACAACCACAAGTGGAGAATTGGACTTCTAGAGTCAAATTTCATGTCATTAGCTAATTGACAATCCTAGAAGTTGAATTCAAAATCTAAAAATTCTAACATTAGATGACTTTCCCAATTTTAACACTAAACACATGGGAAACATTAGAACAAGACTAATGAGATTCGATCCTGATCTTGACTATCTCAAGACAAGTCAAGGGTACAATATGATTGAGGTTTAAGTTAATAGTAATAAATAAAACCAAAAAAATAAAAAAAAAACAGAAAGTAAAAAAGCTCAACCCAAAAGAAAAAGGCAGAATACCAGTCCGATAACGGCGAGAGGATGGACGACGGCGGTGGGATGGACAGAGCCACGACGTCCAGGTTTCGCACCGAAGCCCTCCTCCCTCGCAGCATCTGGAGTGGGAGAAAGGGTACCGGAGGCGATGCGGTGGAGGAATCGGAGGGGGTTCGATCGGGAAGTGGAGAGATTGGTGCAGAGGCGGAGAGAGAACATTCTGGAAACTCGAAAGTGGGGTGGAATCATGGAAAGGAATCGAAGAGTTTTTTTGGGCAAGGGAGCGTTCGGTAGTGGGCTTTCGAGACCGCTTTCGGCCCAAAAGTCATTCCACCTCGTTGTGTCCCGTCCCGTGTCACTTTCGGAATGTCCGCCTGACTTGTCGAACCATCACTTCTGATTTTCTCTGGATTTGCCCGTTATCGTGTGACGTGCAAACTTACAACTATAAATAAGGAAGCAACCAACATCCTCATCCCCAATTCTCCTCCCTACTTGTCGTCTGTTTGATGTCCCCCACCACCGTCGAGAGCGGTATGTTTCGTCGCCCAACTTGTTTGTGTCGTTGACCTGCCAACAAGCTTTATTCCCAAACATCAAGGAATCTGGGCGATGGTTTTTTAGTTGTGGGTCGCCATATGTAATTTTTGTATTTTGGTTTTTTTGTTTGATTTGAGTGTGTTTGATTGTAAACTGAGTATGTCTGTGCGGTCTTCTGTTTATTGTAACTATGTATTGCATCGTGTCAACTGATCGATGTTTTTGTTTAATATATTAGACACTCGTATGAAGCTCCCTTGTGGGGAAAAAAGAGTAAAAGTGCAATTTTGTTGACCAAATTACTCTTGTTCAACCAATAACAACTCACGCAACTTTAGCCGACACTAGTTCATTTGTGTTTGGGGTTGAATAGGGAATCGATTTGTGGTGTATTGAGGTTAAGAGCATAAAAGAGTTGAGTTTTGTATGTTTAAATTCGACTCATTTATTAAACAAGTTGGACTTGTGTTTAATTTGTTTAACGCTCAAAATCTGTGTTGCAACTCAACTTGACTCTACTGGTTTGGACGTTTACTTGTTTGCTTATTAGGCCGCTTCAGTCATTTAGCTTGTCAAAAGTTTAAATTTTAAATAACATGTTATGCAATATACAAAATGTGATATAAATACAATTAAAACATGATATTAGAAAATAGGGGAAAGGCAAATATTTATATAATGGGTATCAGTAGTGTATTAGTATTATAGTGATATAGTATTATGTATTGTAGGCAAAGAACACATAGTATTACATAAAGGTATTATACATAACTAACTAACTAACTAACCAAGTTGAGTTTCTTGGCTACGTAGAAACTGGTATCGATGACTCGAAAGGAAAAGATTTCTCTATCTCCTCAGCACAAATTTTCATTGTAAATGGTGACACTTTTTTATCCATTCTTTTGGTTCCAATCTAAATGTAGTTTTAGTTTCAACAAACTAAACCTCTCTACTAATTATCACCAATTTTTAACAGGCATCATATTGCTCGTCATTCAGCTTCTTGCCTTGTTCCTCTGGAATGTGATGATATGCAATAGAATCAAAAGTATAGAAGAAAAAAAATGAGACCGACTTATTACCGCTTGAGGCTTCTTATAGGAAAACAATGATGTGCACAACATCATAATACGTCGAGACAAATTTTGTGTCCATCATGTGTAACCAACCAAAACATTTTTTTACCTTCATTTTTTACCCTCACCAACTAAAGTGGTAGAATGCCACACCTAATAATAAAGCAGAGTAAACATCCATCAAACCACCAAATGGGTAGGTACCATGATTCTTTTGATGTCAACTCCTAACCTATCCATATTGTCCTGCTTAGACTTGCCTAGAAGATTCTCCGAAAACATTCACCCGATCCCTCAAACCTAAGGCCGAGCATCAGTTCGGGACCAGACCAAAACCCAAAATTTAGAAAATCCAAGGACCGAAGATCCGATTCAAACAGGAAGTTATTTTTATAATTTTATCTACAAAAAAATAATTAATTAATATGTTTTTTGTTTAAATAATGAAAAATTAAGGTTAATTATTATCTGAAATGATGTTATTACCTATAATAAGTTGTACATTAGTTGACGATGTTATTATGCATGAAAATATTAGGTAAGAAATAAAAATAACATAAATATATTCGGTCCAGACGAGACCGGACCGATTACCTATAATAACTTGTAGATTTGTTGAAATTTATAGCATAAATCTTAAGTAAATGCAAAAATATTAGGTAAAAAATAATAATATATATTCAATCCGAAACGGATCAGACTCAAACCAAATTCAGGAAAAATTAAGGACCAGATCGAAATCACGTTCGATTCGGTCTGAACTAGTTTTATAATTTTATCTGCTCAGCCCTACTTAAACCAACCTTAAGTAAAACCATCCAATCACACAAATCCATAGCATGTTGGCAATCGGATTGTTGACCATACCCCAAGCCCACAAAAACTCACCAACGAGTCAGTTAAAAAGCTCGTTGGTTAAAGCCCTAGATAAACCTTAGCTAGTTCACTTTATGATTGCCGACCTTAGGTAGACTATGCACAAAAGCTCACTCGGTTCATCGCAAACTCAACCACACATATCACCAAACTAAACGAAACCCTTAGGCACACCCTACAACACTTCACCCAACATTTGAAACTCAACTAAATTAACCTTAATCATCACTAATCGACCAATAAGATGACACTTAAATCTACTAATCTAGCTACATGATCAACCACCCTCCCCAATCCTAAACCCTAATACCTAGCCCAAACCAAATCTAATTCCCCAACATAAGACCTTATCTCACCATCTACAGACTAATTAAGTATGATTAGCCCTTATTAAGAAATCAAAGATCAGATCACCTTTAAAATCAATCGGTAACAAATTTTAAGCTACAAACTCGTTAATCATCTAAATCAAAATCATAACTAACACTTTAATCAGCCTTAAACCCATCAAAAGACACTTTAAAACTTAATTGGAAAAGAGTTTTAACCTTAATTTCATCCTGATCTCGCGTCAGACCATTATAACACACTTTATAACATCATTAACACTCTCATCAACATAATACAACCTAACTAAAGTTATTTTTCCAAAGGCACCAAAAAACCTAAAATACTCCTTAAAACCTAAATTGATTCCTTTCACACCATAAAATACCATTAAACCCCTTAATTATCATCCAAAACTATATCACATTCTCAGATGCAACCCCCTCAAAGTCAAGAAGTAAGTCAACCCACCTTAAAACTCCATTTTTCTTTAACCTAATGAAACTCAATCAAAACTCTATAACGACCCCCCCCCCCCCCCCCCCGCCCTGCCAAACAAGCACGAAGAGAAGTTCTTTAGAAAATCTAATTCCACCACGAACGTCTCAAAGTTTGTGGTTTTGTATATTATAAGTTGTGGTATCGACAAGTGTGACACCAATGAAATTGTAGGATTTCGTGCCTCTATGTATGTGTATATTTTAAAATTTTAATACATGCATGCATAATCGATTTCCATATATTCAATAATTTCATGTACATCGGTTTATATTTATTCTAATATCATATAATCAATATATGTTAAAACAAATATAAGAGAATCATACCCAAAAGTTATGTAAAACCTTTATAAAGATCCGGAGTTACGCCGCTCGTCGAATCGCCCGCTGATTCGCCTCCAAGTGTCCATCAAACTCTAAACAAGATTAGAGAGAAATGAGCTAGCCTATTCAATTTCTAAATCAATGTTAGAATCTAGTTAATAACCATTTTATGCTCCCTGAGAATATAATGTCCAAAATTTTTAAATAATTAAGGAATTTTCGGATGAATTAATAGGGTGGTTAAGGAGAGAGAATTTTTTGTATTAATTAAAACAATGAAGGAAATGTTGGCCTTTTGGCCTTAATCCTTGTTTTGATGATTTAATCAACCTAATCTTAATCATAAGTAATGTAGAGTAGCACACATATTGCATTGCATATATATTGCATGTGCTAACCTCTACAGGTGATCAAGACTCATGGAAAGAAGGAAATCAAGTCAAGATTTGTAATAAAGCTATATGAAGACTTGTAATCTTGATTTTATTTTGAGTCTTAGGAACATGTGTAAATTGAGCATACAAGAGCTAAAAACATATCACATACACACTAGGTTCCTTAGAGAAGTCACACACAAAATTTCACCTTATTTGGACTTCATTAGATCACTCAAACCTTAGTCGGAAATCACTTAAAACCTAAACCCAGAATTCCTGTGTGAAACGGTCGACCGAACCAGTTCTCAGTTCGACCGGTTTATAACAGACTCTCAACAGTGATTTTACCAAACTCTACCGGTCGACCGGTTCTACCTTTTCGGTCGACCGATCCCGGATATTATTATGGCCGTTACCTTTGTCGTATTCCTATAACGGTCGTATTCGTATAAAATAAACTTAACCCCAAAATACATTCGGTAACCGGTCGAACGACAACCTTGGTTCGGTCGACCGGTTGAACACTTATAATATCCATGCTATCGGTTGACACACTCTTCGTTCGACTGATCCAACTTTGTCTCAACTGAATCCCCTTAACGGTCGACCGCCCCATACTTTGGTTCGACCGATTCACTTAAGTAAAGTTAAGTTCTAGCTCATTTGTCCGACCGAATATTTATTTGTTCGACCGTTCTCCTTGAAATCAAGTGAACGGTCGACCGGTTTATTGGTTTCGGTCGACCGGTTCTGGACAGATTTGCAGCCCGATTTTCTGCTTTGTGTATCTTACACAAAACCCAACCAAATCTATTCCCAACGGCTAGAATACCTTAGGAGCTTATAAATAGAGGATCAAGACCTGTTGTTAACACAACTCTCCAACTCCAATTGTCCCAATACATTAGAGAGAAACCTCAATCCTCAAAGCTCCCATTTCTACACTCCATAAGCCTAAACTACACACACTTGATCAATCACTCATCCTACTCAAAGTGTGCTCAATTAGAGAGTGAATCTCACTTAGTTACAAAGTTTGTCAAAAGAGTATAGACTTCGGTGAGAGCCCAAAGTGATCTTTCTCGGATTGTGAGAAGAGGATTCCAAGCTCGGCGAGGGTTGTTCGCGAGTTTGACGGTTGTAAGGCGTTGTCTCCCGGCCCGGAACGGAGAGCGGATAGTGAAGTCGTAGGCGGAGCTCGCGGAGTCGAGCGGAGCTTGCAAGAGAGGACTAGGACCCGGGTGGGGTATCGAACCTCTATAAAAACGCCGAGTCGATTTGTGGTTTGCTTGTTCATTTTCCCTACTTGTCTTTAAATTGTTTCCGCTGCGTTTATTGTTTGATTAGTTAGGGATTAGCGTTAAAGTGATTAGATTAACCCGACCCACATGATCCTACATTTGGTATCAGAGCCTTGTTAGCTAATTTTCATTACTTTACCGTAATTTTAGCATGGCTTCAACATCTAATCACATAGAGGATTTATGCACCATAAGGTCTCCCTTGCTTAATGGGTCAAACTATGATTATTGGAAAAATAGGATGAAAATCTTTTTAATATCAAATGACCTTAAGTATTGGAAATTCATTCAAAATCCATACATACCCTCAAATGAAGATGAGTTAGATTCTCTATTTAGGGCTCAAATGAAAGAAATTGAAATGAATTCAAAAATCATGAACATTCTTTATTGTGGCCTTAATGAGGGAAAATACAATAGAATTAGGGGTTGTGAAAGTGCAAATTAAATATGACATAGGTTACAAATGCATCATGAGGGTGATAGTAAAACTAAAGAAACTAGGATAAGTCTCCTCATGCATAAATATGAAAAAAATTCTATGCAAATCGGTGAGAACATAAGCGACGTGAACACTCGCTTCACCGATATTACTAACTCTCTTTTGGTTCTTGGAAGAAGGAAAAATGAAGGAGAGATGACTCGAAAATTCCTCCGGTCATTGAGCAATGATTGGGAAGACAAGGTCGTCGCAATTGAAGAATCGCACGATCTTTCAAAATTAAAGATGGAGGAACTCATTGGAAATCTCATGGCCTATGAGCTTCAATTGAGCCATCGAAAGGAGAAGGAAGTTTCCAAGAAAAACTCCACGGTGGCATTGCATGCAAACTTTGATGAGCCAAGGAGAGTGGAAGAAGAGGACATTGAGGTCATTGCCCAAGACTTCTTCAAATACCTCAAGAGGGATAAGGGAGAAAAGAATGAAAGAAGAGGTAGAAGAAGTGAGAAAAGAGAAAATGAAAATGAGAAGGAGGAAAGTGAAAATGAGAGAAAAGAGAGGGAGAAGAAAAATGAGAGAAGAGAGAGGAGAAGAGAAAAGGAGAAGAGGGAGAGGGAGAGGAAAGAAAGGAAGGAGGAAGCTCACAAAGCCACTTGGGATGACTCTTCATCTCCATCATCATCATCCTCTTCCTTGCAAAGTAGAAAAGAGGTTGCACATTCATGCTTCATGGCTATTGAAGATGAACAAAGTGAAGTAGCTTCTAACTCCTCTAAATTTTATTCCACTAGAAGTAATTCATGTTCAAGTAAATCATATTCTAGTGCTAGCTCTAAATCTAATGCTAATGATGAATCATATACACATGATGAGCTACAAAATGCATTTCATGATTTAGTTAAACAATATGAGATCATTTGTGAAAAGAACAAAAATGCTAGAAAAACTATAAATGATCTCAAATGCCAAATTGAATTAATCATGAATGAAAAGAATGAGGTGGTTGCTAGACTTGAATCAAATGAATCATCACTTGCTAGTCTAAGTAAAACACCGATTGTTGATGAACATTTAGATCTTAGAGCTTCAAATATGCAAGGAAAGATCTAGAAATGTTCACAAAATGAACAAAAATGCATGATATGCTTTTAAGTAGTCAAAGACAATCCTTAGCTAAACATGGTTTAGGATACAATGTGCAATTAAAAAACCATGTATCTCATACTACCTTAAATGGCAAGCATTTATTTGTTAAGTCTATTTCCTCAAGTGTGTGGGCACCGAAAACCAAAATGGTTTGGATCCCAAAAGCTAATGTTCAAGGACCCAAAGTTGTTTGGATACCTAAATCTACACTTGTAGAAGCTTGAGGAGGAGATTGGTGGTGACCGGACGAGCCAAAGCGTCAAATTCGAATATGGTTGCATCACCAAGTCAAGATTGGAGCTAATCAATATTCAAGTTTGGTATAAAATTTCTATCTTTGAATATTCTGAAAAATTAGCTATAATCTAGTGTATATGCTTAATTGTCATATCTTTAGAAGGTTAATTCATTGCAAATCATTAACCCTATTCATTGCAAATCATTAATCTTATTCATTGCAAATCATATATCACATTCATTGATTATAAATGTCAAATTTTGAATGGATGTTAGAATAAGGCTTGAGTAGAAACTTAAATGAACTTAACTTGAATCATACTCTTAGTTTCCATATAGCCTTATTGATAGGGGGAGCTTAAATGTTATATCTTTTATTAGTGTAATGAAGTGCAAAATTTAGGGGAGCAACTTCATTACAAGACATCCAAATTCTATTCTTAAAGTCATAATTATTTTTGTTTTTGATGGATGTCAAAGGGGGAGAGATAATTAAAAGGGAGCTACTTGAAAATTGGTTAAAATTGAACAAAAACTATGCACATCCATAGGGGGGAGCATTTATATGCATAGTTTACACTTAAAATTTTTAAGTATTAAGATATAGGTTGTCATCATCAAAATAGGGGAGATTGTTGGTTTTTTGGCCTTCATCCTTGTTTTGATGATTTAATCAACCTAATCTTAATCATAAGTAATGTAGAGTAGCACACATATTGCATTGCATATATATTGCATGTGCTAACCTCTACAGGTGATCAAGACTCATGGAAAGAAGGAAATCAAGTCAAGATTTGTAATAAAGCTATATGAAGACTTGTAATCTTGATTTTATTTTGAGTCTTAGGAACATGTGTAAATTGAGCATACAAGAGCTAAAAACATATCACATACACACTAGGTTCCTTAGAGAAGTCACACACAAAATTTCACCTTATTTGGACTTCATTAGATCACCCAAACCTTAGTCGGAAATCACTTAAAACCTAAACCCAGAATTCCTGTGTGAAACGGTCGACCGAACCAGTTCTCAGTTCGACCGGTTTATAACAGACTCTCAACAGTGATTTTACCAAACTCTACCGGTCGACTGGTTCTACCTTTTCGGTCGACCGATCCCGGATATTATTATGGCCGTTACCTTTGTCGTATTCCTATAACGGTCGTATTCGTATAAAACAAACTTAACCCCAAAATACATTCGGTAACCGGTCGAACGACGACCTTGGTTCGGTCGAACGGTTGAACACTTATAATATCCATGATATCGGTTGACACACTCTTCGTTCGACTGATCCAACTTTGTCTCAACTGAATCCCCTTAACAGTCGACCGCCCCATACTTTGGTTCGACCGATTCACTTAAGTAGAGTAAGTTCTAGCTCATTTGTCCGACCGAATATTTATTTGTTCGACCGTTCTCCTTGAAATCAAGTGAACGGTCGACCGGTTCTGGACATATTTGCAGCCCGATTTTCTGCTTTGTGTATCTTACACAAAACCCAACCAAATCTATTCCCAACGGCTAGAATACCTTAGGAGCTTATAAATAGAGGATCAAGACCTGTTGTTAACACAACTCTCCAACTCTAATTGTCCCAATACATTAGAGAGAAACCTCAATCCTCAAAACTCCCATTTCTACACTCCATAAGCCTAAACTACACACACTTGATCAATCACTCATCCTACTCAAAGTGTGCTCAATTAGAGAGTGAATCTCACTCAGTTACAAAGTTTGTCAAAAGAGTATAGACTTCGGTGAGAGCCCAAAGTGATCCTTCTCGGATTGTGAGAAGAGGATTCCAAGCTCGGCGAGGGTTGTTCGCGAGTTTGACGGTTGTAAGGCGTTGTCTCCCGGCCCGGAACGGGGAGCGTATAGTGAAGTCGTAGGCGGAGCTCGCGTAGTCGAGCGGAGCTTGCAAGAGAGGACTAGGACCCGGGTGGGGTGTCGAACCTCTATAAAAACGCCGAGTCGATTTGTGGTTTGCTTGTTCATTTTCCCTACTTGTCTTTAAATTGTTTCCGCTGCGTTTATTGTTTGATTAGTTAGGGATTAGCATAAAAGTGATTAGATTAACCCGACCCACACGATCCTACAGGAAAGATCAGCGTATTTATAGGGTCTCCCAACACCCACATCATGGGCTAACCACTAACCCATGATCTCTTGTTTTTCTCTCACTAAAATCAATCACAATTTGACACATAATCATCCACATCCACATTTAACCACAATTGGAATAATTCCAATACATGATTAATACTAATTCCTTATTAATTCGGGCAAAACCGTATTAACCGTTTTGTATTTTACCAAATTTTGGATTTATATCCAACAAAATATGATCTTTGGGATTTTTAGCAAATTCATATATCATGTAATATATTATCATATGTAATGTCAACCATTACACCCCATAATACATACATCTCATATGAACTTATAAATGATTCTAACTATGTCATTTTCATGACATTGATTTTATCGATTGACCACATATATACTATTTCACATGAAATTCCATACCCATATGAATATAAAATCAACCTTGTTGTTTCTTAGTTTTTTGGTGTGACCTATAGGAGGATCTAAGTTAATTGGCAATGATATTAAACACTCAATATCATAAACTATAAGCGGTATCTAGCTACACATTATAGTTACACAATTAACATAGATGTCTTTGTTCACACGAACTAAACATGACCCATTTAGTGATGTAAGGACATCACTTGTGTTCATCCCTTACCTCATGATATTAAGAATATTATACAAAGTAGAAAATGTGTCACCATTGTATTTTATATTAATTTCTTGATCTCTGAAGCTAATTATAAATATGTAACTTAACATAAGTCATATTGTGCAAATTATAATGTTACTTTATCAAGACTCCCAGTAATATCTGAAGGGAATGTGTTCTAAAAGTTTTACTTTTAAATGTCAATTATTATGAATTGAATGAGAAATCATTTTGTTCCTTGTTTATGTTTTTCGTCTTTCAGAAGTGTTAAGGAAGAGGCTCTTGGTCCTTAACCGTAGAGCTCTAAAAGATATTGGTTTACATAAAACAAAAGATATTCGTAATCATGGTAATTAATATGGGACATTAATTACCGAGTTAAGATTGTCATGTTGGTCATAGATCATTGTAGCTCTACAAGTGAGTGACAACACGGGTACACAAAAGAGGAAAATAATACTTTTGTATACCGAATTGACCTAACAAGTAAAATATTATAGGAATGTGTTTCTGTGTCATTAATATTTTACTGTGTCCTTGGTCCTTTGATATGAGACTTATATCTGATCGCTTAAGGAGTTCTTAATTAGACTAGTGTCTTGAGCTATCGATGAGTGTAGTGTAAAGGCATTAGTTGGTTAAGTATAACTTTCGTTGGAGAAGATAGTTAGTCAAAAGATTATCATTGCCCATCTTAATTGAGTGATGATATTAGTGAGCCCCTTGATAAAGCAAAGTTGTAATGTGCACAATGTGATTTGAGTTAAGTCACATATTTATAACTAGCTTAAAGAGATCAAGAAATGAATACTAATACAAAGATGACACAATACTACTTTGTGTGTATTCTTAATATCATGAGGCAAGGGACGGACACAAGTGGTGCACTCCATCACTAATTGGACCGGGTTTTTGGTTCGAGTGGAATTAAGACATCTAACTAATTGGGAGCTATAATGTGTAGCTAGATACCGCTTATAGCATGTGATATTAAGCTCTTAATATCACTGCCAACTTAGTTTAGATCCTCCCATAGGTCACACCACAAAACTGGGAAACAAGAAATGGGGATTTTGAGTTCATAAGATGTGTCGGGTTTCATGTAGAAAATATGACACATGAGGTGAACAAGCAAAATCAAAATTATGTTGTAATTAATAACATAATTAGAATCTAAATTAAATTCATATGTGATGTAAATATTATGGGGTGTAATGATTGATCATTACATAGGATAATATGTTACATAAGTTGTGAATTTACTACTAATCCCGAAATGTCAAATTTTGTAGGGGTTAAATCGAAATTTGACAAGTCTGCAGAACAGTGCTCCAACGGTCGACCGGTTAGCAGTAAACGGTCGACCGATCGGGCACGGTCGACCAGACGTGTCTCGACCGATAACAGGAAATTTTCATCTGTTCGAACGGTCGACCGAATGTGATCGGTCGGTCGACCGAACATTGCGATGGAATAGTTCCTGTTACGAACGGTCGACCGAGTTATAGAACGGTCGACCGAAACTAGGTTCGAGCGGTCGACCGAACCTTGAAACGGTCGACCGGTCCAGACGGTTTTGTGCAGAATTAATTTAAGAATTAATTAGATCATGCATGGAATTGGTCCATAATTGATTTAATTCGTGACTAATATTATTTATTATTAAATAATGGATGGTTAGATGGAATTTTGCATGAGATCATGGGCAATGGGTTGCACATGAATAGGTAATTTGGAGAGAGCTTATAAATACAAGCTTATTTCATTACCCAATTAATTCATTCATTATTTCTTGTGCAAAAATTCTCTCTCCATAATTCTCCACGAAAATCCCTTAATTCTTAAGTTTAGTTTTAGTTCTTAAGAGATCATCTTCTCAAGAGAATTAAAGAGGGGTTAGTAATTAGATTCTAAACCCTATCGGAGATTGAGAGACTAGCTTCCCTCTCTCCGATCTTGATTAGAGTTTGGTGAATACTCGGAGGCATCCGGCGCAGCGAGGAGCATCCCCAACATCTCCGAATCTTCAAGAAGTTTTAGAGAACTTCTAGGTATGAATTTCGGAGCCCATATTTCTTTTAATAAAGTTTTGAAACTAGATATTGAAACAAATTGATGCATGCATAAAATAAATTATAGAAAATTGAAAATTTATCCTTATTATACATAAAAATTCGAAAATATATATGTATAATTAAACATAAAATCCAACAGATATCATCACTCAAGTAAAGAGGGACAATGATAATCTTCTGACGAACTATCTTTTCCAGCAACAGATCCTCCCTTCACTTTCTAATAACTCCAAGAGCTTATTTACAAAATACTCAAAAAAATTCTCTAACCTTTACAGAATATAATATTTAATATTGACTCAAAATAGTTTAATTAAAACTTGAAAATTCAAATGCACAAAATCCCAACGACTCTATGGGCTTGATTGTAATTTACCTAAAGTTTGAACATTTTCTAATAACTTTATGGTTCTATTTGCAAATTGCCAAATATGTATTCCAACTTTACGTGCAACTATTGATAAGTAGACCATAATTACTCTATGTTTTTTAATGAATTTTTTTGTTAGGAAAGTTTTTTGTTGCGTTAAATATCTGAACTGTTATTCATCGTCGGAAAACTACTTAAATCACCTGTACGAATTACCATTTTGCCCTTCTACCATTTCTACTTATATTACTCTTCATTTCACTCTCCTAACACCACTCTCTCTTCATATTACTCTCATATTCACCAGAAAGGATGTCTCAGAGGCCGGGAAAAGAACCAGCAGACGCCCCAGATTACTCAAATCTGGAAAAATGTCTTGTTTAGTTTTTTTTTAAAATTTGGGTCGGGCGTCACGCGGGAGACGAGTCATGCTGATTGTTTTGGCATTACGGGTTGTCTTACACTGATGCAGGCTTGGATATATGAGTATTTTCCTGCTTTCCGCCTGCATCGGGAGTGGAAGATTATTGAGCGTGGTCATCCCAGTTTTATGGTGTAACTTATAAGATGATCTAAGTCAATTGGCAATGATATTAAACAATTAATATCATAAACTATAAGCGGTATCTAGCTACACATTATAGTTACCCAATTAATATAGATGTATTTGTTCACTCGAACTAAACACGATCCATTTAGTGATGTAAGGACATCATTTGTGTTCATCCATTGCCTCATGATATTAAGAATATTATACAAAGTAGAAATTTGACATCTTTGTATTTTATATTTATTTTTTGATATCTTATGCTAATTATAAATATGTAAATTAACATAAGTCACATTGTGCACATTATAAATTCGCTTTATCAAGGAGCTCAGTAATATTATCACTCAAGTAAAAATGGGCAATGATAATCTTTTGGCGAACTATCTTTTCCAGCATAAGTCATGTTTAACCAACTATTGCTTTTATCACTATACTCATTGATAGTTTTTGACAATAATCAAATTGAACATTCTTTATGTGAAAAGATATAAGTCTCATATCTTATGATC
Source organism: Triglochin maritima (assembly GCA_963682175.1). NCBI lineage: Eukaryota > Viridiplantae > Streptophyta > Magnoliopsida > Alismatales > Juncaginaceae > Triglochin > Triglochin maritima. The sequence goes on along the minus strand of OY821781.1, from coordinate 35,750,669 downwards.
TAAGATGATTGACATCATTTCATGCATTCATTTGTATCTTATATCTATTATCTTTCACCTAAATAATGCTACGTAACGAGTTTTATGTTTTAGTTTCAGGAATAAATATGTTTGAAAAGAAAAGACATAAAAGGACCTAAAAGCAGGGAAAATGACTGAGTTGAGAGACTTGAGGACTAAGATGCAAGGGAGAAGGAACTGAATGTAAGATCAAAGGACCAATGAGCAAATGAGAATACTCTACACCATCATGAGGAGTATTTTGGCAATTCGGGTCGGGCCTAAACTCCAACAACTTCCTTTGGTGCATCAAACATGAAGAACACAACCCAGCAAGGCCCAACCAAAAACCAGAACGGAACCGGACTTTGTTGACCGCCAATTGGCGGTCGGGTTGCCTTCGGATCCGACACGCTTCAGCCAGATCATGTATTAAGGAGAATTAGATCTATTTCTGGTGTTGTATTAGTCCCATATCGGGGGATTGTCCCCGATTACCTTTTTTCTATGGCTATAAATAGAACTCTTCACCTTCCATTGTAATCACTACATACTTGGTGGCTATTCTTCATACTTGAAGTGGAGCCTTGGAGCAAATACTGAAGTAGGAAGATGCTACTTGTATTGTGAGTCTGAAATAAATAAAAGTTTTCTTTGCTATGTTGTTTCTTTTATGTTGATTGCATGCTTAGTTTAATTTCATTTCAATAGTTTTAGTAGACTTAGTTAATATATTCTCCTTTCTTAGAATAATAATTAGTGTAATGGGTAGTGAGTAGTTACATCCCCTTTGGGGGGTGGAGTTGATGTTGTATACATGCAAAAGAGAATGAAATTGAATGATTTGTATGAAATGTGTTGATATAGATAAATGTATGCTTGTTTTGTTTAAGATAGAACTTGTAACTTGATGAGTTTTGCCACAAATATTAGACATCTCTCATTCTTGTTTAGGTTCTGAAATAACCAACTTGTATATGTGAATGTTAATCAACTTGGTTAGTAATGAGATTGATAGGTTTTGTCATAAACATTAGACATTTCATATACATGAAAATACACCTACATTTGTGCTTAATGGTTGCATTCTTCACCATCTCTTTGTTTGTGTACACTCACTCCACCCCTCATGGGTCCCTCTTCCTGATTTGCACTTCCACTTAGGTTCTTTCGATTTAGTTTGCTTCGGTAGTTGTTGTTTTTCCTTTACATTTCTTGTTACTAGTTTAGCATAACTTAGATTAGCATATCCACAAATCTTCTCTCCTTTTTTGCCACTTGATTTCGGTCAAGCCAGAGGCGGCTCACCTCCTTGCGGACAACCCGTACTTGCCCCGTCTTCACCGACGGTTGTGCACTTGCGGTCTAAATTTAAAACGATCAAACACAAGACACAGTAAAATGTTAATGACACAAAACACAATTCCATAATGTTTTACTTGCTAGGTTTATTCAATATATAAAAGTAATCTTTTCCTCTTTTATATACTTGTGTCGTCAAATATTTGTAGAGCTACAATAATCAATGACCAACATGACAATCTTATCTCGGTAATTAATGTTTCATGTTAATTAGCATGATTGTGAATACCTTTTGATTTATGTAAACCATTATCTTTTAGATCTCTACGGTGAAGGACCGAGAACATCTTCATTAACACTTCCAAAAGACGAATACATTAATCAAGAAACAAAATGTTAAAAGTAAACTTTTAGAACACATTCCCTTCATAAATAACTATAGTATCGATTTCCTTTTCCACTTACTGTATATCCACTCACCATTCCAATATATCCTACCACTTAGACCTCTCAAAAACCCACTAAAGGAAATCAGAATCACCCTTAATCGACCATTGGAGATAAGGTTGTGCATCGGTCTGAAGACCGGTCCGGGTTTGGACCGAACCGAACCGATAACAGCTAGACCAAAGACCGGAACCCGGATCAACTCTGAACCCATACTGGATTGTGCTCTCCCCTAATTGGAGAGACAATAATCTAGCCTTAAGTCAAGTAGTGTCAAAATATCGGTAAACAGAGTGACGACAGGACCCACATGCGCTTGCAACTTGGCACCAATAATTGAATCGATCCTTAAAATAAAATATCAGTGGTCTTAAACCCTAAAAAGAGATGCTAAGATGATCAATATTACTGCCTAAACGACCGCTAACATTTTAACGCTACTTCGTAACCCTAAATATGGATGGTACTACCACCTCATCTAACTTAATCTCTTACCCCTTTATTTGTGTTTTATCACCATGTTTGTTGTTGTTTCCAGCAACTTTCACGATTTCATCACGTCATCATCCAACAAACTACTTACGAGTGGAAGGGATTGATTTCGATAAGGCTATAAGATTTTTCTTCTATAACCAATGCCGAAATCCAATCTCTAGCCATTACAGTCTGTATGCGAGTTATTTAAGTGATCATTAGGGTTTTCAACTCTTCCCTTGTATATTTGCTTGCTCACATAGATAATATTGTAAAAAGGCGGGTGACGACTCTAAATGTTAATGTGATTATTTTATTTTTTATGTATTTTTTGCGTTATTATTTTTCATCACACACGAAACCACGTGATGTAGTTACACATCGTGTCTCTTTTTGCACTTCCCCTACTATCACAAGAATATTAACTCTTAACTAGGATTCCAAAATCCAATTCATCACTTCTAGTTCTAGGTTCTAAGACTCGTGAGGTTTTATTCTCCACCTGTGGTCATAAAGTAACACTGTAACGACAATTTTCATGCTCTATTAAACTAAGTTATTAGCTTTTAATCATGATTCTGAAATCCAATTTACCACTTCTAACACTCATAGGGTTCTGTCTCCACCTATGGGCTATGGTCACAAAGTAGCATCAGAACAACAAATTTCTCCAACTATTAAGCTAAATTATTAACTCTCATTTAGAATACCAAAATCCAATTCACCACTTCTGAGTTCTAACCTCCTGAGGTTGTCTCCACCTACTACGGTCACAAGGTGACATTTGTGAGAAGGAAAATGTTTAGTGGACGCGCGCGTCCGGGACGCGCGCTGATGTGGCTAGTCCACTCAGCAGACGCTGCTTAGTTGGCGCGATGGGATATGAAAAGTTTTTTGTTTTTTTATTTCTCTATTTTCGTACCTTCATCATTTCCACCATCCTTCCCTCCATCCCTCATTAATGCGACTCAAATCACTCTCTTCCTTCATCATTTTGGCGCTCGGCGCTCCTACACGGCACAGAAGACTTGTTATCAATCTCAAGATGTCTCTTCCTTTTCCTTCCCTTCTCTTCTGTGGTCATTCCTCTGTACCAAATGGAAATCGTTCCCGTGCCTTCCCTAGTGGAGCAGCCATCAAACGTTCCCCATGAGGGGATGTTTTTCCCCTCTTTCGAAGAAGCCAAAGCATTTTACGTGGCCTATGCCGATTATTGTGGTTTTGGCGTTAAGACAAGACAATCTCATTACGATCGTGGTGTTGTTATACGGGCCACGCTGACTTGCTCCAAGGAGGGCACCGCACCAACGGACCAAGGGCAAGGAAAATTGAAGCCTAGGTTATCCAGCAGAGTACAATGCACTGCTCGGATAAGGGTATCCGGAAACACAGCAAGGGGTTACAACGTTAACTTTGTGGATCTTAACCATAACCATCACATGCTTGACCCGGAGCAAATGCGATTTCTCAGGCAAAAACGAACCGTCCCTGAGGCCGTCGTAGCACGGATATCGGTTAATGATGAAGTTGGGATATCGGCTGCTAAGACCATGCAATCTCTTGTGGTCGAGGCTGGAGGTTATGACAAATTGACTTTCAACGAAAGGGATTTAAGGTTTGTGTTCTTTCCGTCTAACATAATTGAAGTTGAACATTTTGCGCCTGGTCTTACTGGTTCCTGTTTGCAGGAATGTTGTAAACCAAGTCAGAAATTTGAAGATGGGACCTGGTGATGCACAAGCTCTTCAGGACTATTTCATTAGGATGCAGAAGATTGATTCCATGTTTTTTTATGTAATAGATATGGATGACGAAGGAAGACTACGCAACGTTTTTTGGGGTGACAGTCGTTCTAGAGCTGCATATTCATACTTTGGAGACGCAATATGTTTCGACACAACCTACATTACCAACAAATACGACATGCCATTCGCCCCATTTGTAGGAGTCAATCACTATTTCGAATCAGTTTTGCTCGGTTGCGCTTTGCTGTCCTATGAGACTACTGAAAATTACATATGGTTGTTCCAAACCTGGTTGTCGTGCATGAACGGTAAGTTTTTTTCCTTCTTCCCTCTTCATATCTTCCTCTTTTTTGTTTGTCTATTCGTAATAAAAAGTCTGTCTGTTCGGAATAAGAAGAGTGTATGTTCGGAATAAGAAGTCTGTCTGTTCGTATTAAGAAGTCTCTCTGTTCGGATTAAGTGTTGTGTTTGTTCGGAATAAGAAGTCAGATTGTTCGGATTAAGTGTTGTGTCTGTTCGGAATAAGAAGTTTGACTGTTCGGATTAAGTGTTGTGTATGTTCGGAATAAGTGGTCTGACTGTTCGGATTAAGTGTAGTGTCTGTTCGGAATAAGTTGTGAGTCTGTTCGGAATAAGTTGTGAGTCTGTTCGGAATAAGTGGTGGGTCTGTTCGGATTAAGTGTTGGGTCTGTTCTGATTAAGTGTTCGGTCTGTTCGGAATAAGTGGTGGTTCTGTTCGGATTAAGTGTTGTGTCTGTTCGGAATAAGAAGTCGGACTGTTCGGATTAAGTGTTGTGTCTGTTCGGAATAAGAAGTCTGACTATTCGGATTAAGTGTTGTGTCTGTTCGGAATAAGTGGTCTGACTGTTCGGATTAAGTGTTGTGTCTGTTCGGATTAAGTGTTGGGTCTGTTCTGATTAAGTGTTCGGTCTGTTCGGAATAATTGGTGGTTCTGTTCGGATTAAGTGTTGTGTCTGTTCGGAATAAGAAGTCGGACTGTTCGGATTAAGTGTTGTGTCTGTTCGGAATAAGAAGTCTGACTGTTCGGATTAAGTGTTGTGTCTGTTCGGAATAAGTGGTCTGACTGTTCGGATTAAGTGTTGTGTCTGTTCGGAATAAGAAGTCTGACTGTTCGGAATAAGTAGTCTGTCTGTTCGGAATAAGAAGTCTGACTGTTCGGATTAAGTGTTGTGTCTGTTCGGAATAAGTGGCCTGACTGTTCGGATTAAGTGTTGTGTCTGTTCGGAATAAGAAGACTGTCTGTTTGGATTAAGAAGTCTGTCTGTTCGGAATAATGTCTCACTCCTTTCGAATTGGGTCCCTTATGCAGATATACCCCCCCAGCTATAATAACAGATCAATGTGGTGCCATTACTGCTGCTGTAAGGAATGTCTTCCCAGATTCAAGACACAGATTCTGTATATGGCACATAATGAACAAAGCTCCCGTGAAGTTGCCGACGCAGTATCGGGATCACATATTATTTGATCTGAAATTGATTGTATATGATTCCAAAACCCCAGCAGAATTTGATCGTAATTGGCAGGGTTTCCTTCTTGATTTTGACCTGCAGAACCACAGCTGGCTCAAATCCATTTATGCAATCCGAGAGTCGTGGATCCCTGCATTTATTGGTGATTTTTTTTCGCGGGAATGGCATCTACTCAGAGGAGCGAGAGTATGAACGCCTTCTTCGACAAGTATCTTACTTCGAAGACCACCCTTAAGCAGTTTGTTCAACAATACGAACTTGCGCTCCGCCACAAGTACGAGAAGGAAGCTCAATCAGAATTTGATTGTCTTCATAAAAAACCCCAGTTGGTTTCAATTTATCCATTCGAGAGTCAGTTGAGCGAGTTGTATACCGTAGGGGTCTTCAAAAAAGTGCAGTTACAAATTGGGAAGATGATATACTGCGATATAACGGAGGAGTTCAATACGAATGAAACATTCCAGTACAAGGTATCTGAACGTGTTTTGGCTGGTGAGCAGCTACTGTCGAAACGTTTCCTAGTACAAAACACATCCATGAATTTTACATGTGATTGCAGAATGTTTCAGCACGTTGGGCTTCTATGCTGCCACGTTTTTGTTGTACTTGCACGCTTGAATCCTAATGCATTGCTTCCAGACTCTTACATCCTTAATCGATGGCGGAAGGATATTCGAAGGAGCTATCGAGATAAGACGTACCCAGACGATGGTGTAATGGCGAAGGATGCGCTACGTCGTCACGACGACATCATGGGTCGTGCCGTTTGGATCGCACAGGAAGCCTTCATCTCCCACAAAAGGTATATTGAGGCCGTGAAGTGTATTGAAATGCTTAAGGCACGTATGCACACTACACAAAACTTGGTTCGACCTGATGAACCTGAGTCTTCGGGTACATCGGTCCTTAATCCGGAAAAGGTCAGACGTATAGGAAGACTGCCGACTAGACGTCGAGTGTCTTTAGCTGAGAAGATAATTAAAAAGAGCCATAAAAAACACGCCCAACAAGAGAAGGGAAAGTGGAAGATGAAGGTTACTTCGCCGCTTCACGAAGTAGCACCAAAACCCGCGGATCCTAATTTCTCCGATTGGGACATGAGTTTGTATTACGAGGAATTTCCTCCTTAATTTACATTTTTTTGTTTTTTCCCGTTCTTGTAAAACCAAGAAACTTGTAATTGTTGATATGTTTTGATCTGTAAATGGTTGTTATACAAGTTCAGTTCAGATTTACTTGTGTCTGATCGAAATAAGTTTTTCCTGTTCGGAATATGTTGTGGGTGTGTTGGGAATAAGTTGTGTGTGTTCGGATTAAGTGGTGTGTCTGTTCGGAATAAGTTGTGAGTCTGTTCGGAATAAATGGTGGTTCTGTTCCGATTAAGTTGTGAGTCTGTTCGGATTAAGTGTTGGGTCTGTTCTGATTAAGTGTTCGGTCTGTTCGGAATAAGTGGTGGTTCTGTTCGGATTAAGTTGTGAGTCTGTTCGGATTAAGTGTTCGGTCTGTTCGGAATAAGTGGTGGTTCTGTTCCGATTAAGTTGTGAGTCTGTTCGGATTAAGTGTTGGGTCTGTTCTGATTAAGTGTTCGGTCTGTTCGGAATAAGTGGTGGTTCTGTTCGGATTAAATGTTGCGTTTGTTCGGATTAAGTTGTGAGTCTGTTCGGATTAAGTGTTGCGTCTGTTCGGATTAAGTGTTGGGTCTGTTCGGAATAAGTGGTGGGTCTGTTCGGAATAAGAAGACTGTGTTCGGAATAAGTTGTGAGCCTGTTCGGATTAAATGTTGCGGTTGTTCGGATTAAGTTGTGAGTCTGTTCGGATTAAGTGTTGCGTCTGTTCGGATTAAGTGTTGGGTCTGTTCGGAATAAGAAGATTGTCTGTTCGGAATAAGTTGTGAGCCTGTTTGGATTAAATGTTGCGTTTGTTCGGATTAAGTTGTGAGTCTGTTCGGATTAAGTGTTGGGTCTGTTCGGAATAAGTGGTGGGTCTGTTCGGAATAAGAAGACTGTGTTCGGAATAATTTGTGAGCCTGTTCGGATTAAATGTTGCGGTTGTTCAGATTAAGTTGTGAGTCTGTTCGGATTAAGTGTTGCGTCTGTTCGGATTAAGTGTTGGGTCTGTTCGGAATAAGAAGACTGTCTGTTCGGAATAAGTTGTGAGCCTGTTTGGATTAAATGTTGCGTTTGTTCGGATTAAGTTGTGAGTTTGTTCGGATTAAGTGTTGCGTCTGTTCGGATTAAGTTGTGAGTCTGTTCGGAATAAGTGGTGGGTCTGTTCGGAATAAGAAGACTGTCTGTTCGGAATAAAGTTAGCTTAAGAATGACATTGGTAATGTTTGTATTTTTACATGTAAATAGTTTGTGAACTGAATATGTAAACATTTTGTACATGTAAACCAAAAAATAAACAAAACTTAAATATCTTTGTCTGTTTAGACCTGCACACACGACCGACGATCCCTAAGTAACATGACCGCCAATTCACCCCTGATAGAGTGGATGGTATTGGGGTCCTTCTCCTTCGTAGGGTCAAGATTGAACATTAGGCACCTTATCCAGTATAAAACGAAGGCGCCGCAATCGTTGCTCCCCGGTGGTTGTTGTTGGCTCTCTTTCCTCAGGATTCTCAGGGGCCAGTCGACCTTGAGTAGATCCCTCCAGTATACAGCCGCATCCGCTGCTGCACATTCATGTAGGCCTACAGTCTGCTCCGGATCATCACCTTCGCCTAGCTCCCTAGAGAGACTGTTGAATGCCAAAATCTCTTTGGACGGGCCATAGACAACCACCAGTGTCCAATGACCTGAAGACCAGCATGGTTGTGCGATCACGGTCTGTGTTGGAGACGCACCTACGATTTTAGGGAGGATAAAATCATCAACTTCTCTGCCTTGCCCTCCAAGAATTCGCCCCGACTCGAATGTGGATATGCATATAACTTTTTCTGGGTGGCGTCTTTCTTCGAGCACCGATAGCATAGCGTCGATAGTTTCATCGCTAATATCCATCCTAGGCGTTATAAGCTCCTTCAGGTCGGAGCGTTTTAAACTGCACATATCGCCTCTCCAGATGACCTCCCTATTGTCCTTGTTGGGTTCGGTCAGGTTCAGTAGCATTTTGACCTCATCAACTGACAACGTGCCCAATGCAGGCATGTCAACATCCGGCCTTTTTTTCTTCAGGCTCCTTTGAGCCGCTCTATCTTTTCTTTTTTGCTCTTCTTCCTTCTTATTCTTCTTGGCCAGATGTTCGCCTTCCTTCACCTGCTGCTCAACGGTGGCCGTCGAGCGTTTTCTTTTCGCGACCCAGTTTGCTATCTGGGCCTTGCTTTCTTCTTCCTTCTCCTTCTTCTTCTTCTCTTCCCTCTTCTTCTCTTCCTCCTTTTCCACTATTTTCCTCTTTTCTCCCATCTTCCTCTCCTCCTCCCTCTTCTCCTCTTCTTCCTTCTTCCTTTCCTCCTCCCTTTTTCTCTCACATTCCTCCTCCTCCCTCTTCCTCTTTTCTCGTTCCTCCTCCTCCTTCCTCTTCTTCTCCTCTTCTTCCTTTGTCCTTTCCTCCCTTTTTCTCTCACATTCCTCCTCCTCCCTCTTCCTCTTTTCTCGTTCCTCCTCCTCCTTCCTCTTCTTCTTTTCTCGTTCCTCCTCCTCCTTCCTCTTCTTCTCTTCTTCTTCCTCCTCCCTCCTCTTTTCTTCTTCCTCCTCCTCCCTCCTCTTTTCTTCTTCCTCCTCCTTCCTCTTTTTTTCTTCTTCTTCTTCATCCTCCTTCCTCTTCCTATTCTCTTCTTCCTCCGCCTCCCTCTTCTTCCTATTCTCCTCCTCTTGCTCTCGCTCGTTCTCCCCACCAGGGACTCCAGTTGTCCCTGTCCCTCGAAGATATATAATATCTTTCCTGAGCCTCCCACACTCTTCCTGGGAAATCCTCAGTTCTTCCCTGAGGTCGTGTACCTGTTCTGTGGCCTTCTTAAGGGCAGCTTCGGCCCTCAGCCATTTTGTCTTCACCTCACTCAGCTCCAATTCTTGGAGCAGCGGGTCGCATGGAATGCTGCAGTCTGCCAGTTGGAGCCTTGGCAAACTGACGGTTGAAGTTGAGCTCTTTCGAACAGGACCAATAAGTTGCAGCTCCCTTTCACTCATTGATGGAGCCCCCATCAGGTCGAACGTGCCGTCGTAAATCCTATGTAAGGTAATTCCACGTTCCTCCCATTTCCTCAGGGTTAATCGTTTCCCAAACATCTCCGTCCATCTTTTCATCCGTGGGAAAACTCCAGTTCTGGGCTCCCCCAATTTAAATTTCTCACAAAGCCACACCTTCAAATGGAAAGGAAAAAAATGAGAACTACTATACCAACGTACCTTCATATTCGAAAGACAACTGAATCCGAACATACATTAAACGTAAACCGAACAGACACCCAACTTAATCCGAACAGACGGACTTCTTATTCCGAACAGACACACGTCTTATTTCGAACAGACCCACCACTTAATCCGAACAGACCCACCCCTTAATGCGAACAGACTCACAATGTATTTCGAACAGACTCACAATGTATTCCGAACTGACTCACAATGTATTCCGAACAGACCCAACACTTAATCCGAACAACCCCACCACATATTCCGAACAGCCCCACCACTTAATCCGAACAGACCCACAACGTATTCCGAACAGACTCACAACGTATTCCGAACAGACCCACCACTTAATCCGAACAGACGCACCACCTCACCCGAACAGACGCACCACTTAATCCGAACAGACGCACCACTTAATCCGAACAGACACCCAACTTAATCCGAACAAACGCACCACTTAATCCGAACAGACACCCAACTTAATCCGAACAGACGCAACACTTATTCCGAACAGACTCACCACTTAATCCGAACAGACCCACCACTTAATCCGAACAGACACCCAACTTAATCCGAACAGACGCACCACTTATTCCGAACAGACTCACCACTTAATCCGAACAGACCCACCACTTAACCCCAACAGACCCACCACTTAATCCGAACAGACCCACCACTTAACCCCAACAGACCCACCATTTAATCCGAACAGACCCACCACTTAATCCGAACAGACTCACAACGTATTCCGAACAGACACACATCGTCTTCCGAAAAGAACAAAAACAAAAAAAGAGGAAGAGAGGAAGTGTGAAGCAGGAACAAAAACTTACGTGTAGTATGGCAACACAACCTTCGACGTTCCCCTGCCTCATTATGAAATTCCCTGCCTTTTTCCTCTCCTGCAGTTCTAAACTTGCTTTCTCGAGGCCTCCAACCAGGGTTTTGTGAACTGCACTTGCCCATGCGTAGCTGCTTAGGCGTTTGATGTTCCTCAGAGGGTGCATGAACCATTCCTTCGGTCGCAGCGTTCCATCATAGAACAAAAAATTGTTGAAGATGAAAGAAATCAGGAGACGAACGTACTCCTCCGTCTCGCCCATGGTACTGTTTGCCATGAGATGAACTAAAAGTTGGGTGTTGTCAAGGTTCACCCCGTCTCGCTTCTGGACGCGCAATGGTTCCATCACCACGGCCTTCCCATGCGTACGTAACCCCAAAATTAGGGCGATGTCTTCCGGTGTAAGGGGAACTACCCCTGATCCTATTCTCAGCCCCACCTCCTCCGTATCATAGTGCTCGACGAACCAACCGACTATTTCGTTGTCCGTCGTAATGTTAGGAAGGTTTAGGAAGTGACCGAATGGGGTGCTACGGAAAGCCTCCTTCTCCACCTTATTCATCCGGTCAAACTGCTTTCGGATGGCCTTCCAGGAGCATCGTGATTCCCGGAAGTAGTACGTGGTTCCCTAAAACCAATAATTTAATAAACGGAAGTTCATCAAAAAAAATAACGACCCAGGGAAAGAAAAAATTAGAGACCCACCGCTTCTGGGACGTGTTCGATATCGACGGCCGGAGTTGAAGATTCCATTATCGTTTAGAAGGTGCGCTTCACCGGGAAAGAAAGTCGGGAAAGCTTCACAGGTGCGCTTCCTACGTTCACAGGTAAGAAAGAAAGAAAGCGAGAGTCTCCCTTTAGTTCTGGATATGTTATCTTCCTCGGTATCCGAACCGTCGTTCGTAGGGTGTCTGCCGCTGTCTAATCTGGAAACGAACCGTCCTTCTTCGAAAACCGTCAAAAAAAATTTAAAACAATTTAAGGCGCGTTCGGAAGGAAAGCGTGACATGGCAATCCGAGTAGACGCTGACTCCTCCACTTTTTGAAGCCACGTAGGGCGCGTCCGTGACGCCCGCGTCCGTGTATAAGGACTCTTGTGAGAACGACAAATTTCTCCAACTACTAAATTAAATTATTAACTCTCGCTTAGAATACCAAAATTCAATTCACCACTTCTAACCTCACGAGGTATTCTCCACCTACGGTCACGAAGTAACGTAGAACGACAAATTACTTCGACTACTAAACTAAATTATTAAATCATAATTACAATACCAAAAACTAATTTATCACTTAGACCACCATTAATAGCGTCCGGGTAGTTCCCAGATGCCCTATTTTCTCTTTCAGTCACGTCAACTTCTCTATCCGCCACGTCAGCACAAACCACCACCCTACAAAATCATTAACCATTATCCAATCCACACAGTCACGCTAGATTATTTGCTGTCAAGTCATTATTTTTATTCTTCTCTGTAAAACTCTTTTAACAATCAACAAATATATTAATAATCATTATTGTAATTATTTAATATCATTAATTCATTCGTTTTTATTAACATTTAATATATAAATAGGAAACCGCATTACATAGTACATTAACTAGAAATTTAAAAACTAAAACTAAAAATACATCATTAAATACTAAACTTAAAATACATCAAGACGCATTTCCTCCAAATTGTTGTCATATATTGTCGATCAAATCGGTTTGAAAGTTCAAATGTGTGGTGCGATCACGCAACTAATCTCTCATTCTCAAGTACCTGGTAATATTCACACTAACTAATTGTTTTGGTTATATTTCGAAGTTATTTAGTAATATTATCGTATTACCACATTGAAGTCTCCACCAACAAACGAAGCTCAACAAACCACAAGATGCAAGAAACAACAAGAAAGAACACATCGAGAACAAAACACACCTTCTTCTCCTTCTCCTCCTCCTCCATCGAGTCGGCCTACGAGAAGAAATGTAAAAAAGGAAGAATCCACAAGCCGATCGGGTGGAAAAAAACAATCGGATTGGAAACCCTAGAACGAGGAGAGAAAGGAAAGGGGGTAGAGCGGGAACTGTTTCGTGGAGTGGGGGTTTCGGGGGTATTTATAGGGTGGACGTAGAGTGACGAGTGGGGCCGGATGATTGTGGCGGTTTATTATATTTCGTATTTCGAATCCATATATGTATTGTATTTCATATCCAAAGTTTATGAGTATTGTACTAGTCTTTCGTATATGATTTTTTTAATTTTCAAATTTAACTATATCTTAATAAATCAAAAAAAATTTAATTAATCATAAAATAATTTTACAATTATTTTTCAAAACCTAATTAATTAAATTACAATTTAACTAATCAATACATTAACCTAATTATATATAACTAATCTTTTTCTTTTAAACAAAAAACAAAACAAAACAAAACAATTGTTTTTATAACCAATCCGGGAGGGGGCACGTGGCACCACGGATTGGCCGCCCGGACAGGTCCACCCGAGAACCACCCTCCCTTGAGGTATTTCGGGCATCCGAAAAAGATCACCCGTTGAGAGTGGTCTATAACTATTGAGCTTTTAGTGTCAAACATTCGGTCACAGAAAGTGACAAATGAATTTCCTCAACTACCAAAAAAGCAGTAGTCAAGCAAATACCTCCCAAAACCAAGGCTAATCCCGTAATTCCCCCCCACTCCTCACCGCACTTCCATCCCTACCCTCCCCCTCCCACCACAACCCCACCATCCACCCCGTAAATCCCCCAAACCCCAGGGGCAAACCCATCATTATCCCCTCCCACAGATTAGATCACATCCACCACCCTCTTCTCTTCCACTCCATCCCCTTCTCATCAAACCCTAATTCGTTCCCCCAAACCCTAATTTCCCCATGTCGACGCGATCCCAACCCGCGTTCTAGGGTTTCCTCCCGTCTCCCACCTCCGCCGCCGAAGGTTTAGTGCCATGTCCACTGGCAACCCGTTCGAGCTCCTCGGGGAGGACGATAACGACGACCCCGCGCGTCTCGTTGAGCTCCACCAGAAGAAGAAGGCCGAGAGGAAGGTGGAGGCGCCGGTTGTGCCGGCCAAGTTGCCGACGAAGCCCGTCCCGCCCGCCCAGGCTGGTGCGTCAGGAAAGTTTGGGTTTTGAGGTGTTTGGAAGGTTTTGATTGGAGGATTGTGGGTTTTGGGGGTTTGGAGGGTTTCGATTGATGTTCGATTGAGTAAAGTTTTGATCTTTTTGGGTTTTGATCGGAGGAATTGTGGGGTTTTTGTTTTTGGGATTTTTATGTGTTTGGAAAGCTTTGATCGAAGAATAATTGGATAAAGTTTGAAGTTCGTGAGTTGGGGAAGTTTGGTTGAAAGTTTGGGTTTTGAGGTGTTCAGAAGGTTTTAATTGGAGGATTTTGGGTTTTGGTGATGGTTAATTGGGTAAAGTTATGATCTTTGGGTGGGTTTTGGGGGTTTTGATTGATGTGTGGTTCGGTAAACTTTCCATCCTTTGGGGTTTTGATGGTGGATTGGGGGGGGGGGGGGGGGGGGGGGGGGGTTGGGTTCTTTGTGAGGGGGATTCAATTGTGATTCGGCAAAGTTTGGGTCTTTCGGTGGGTCTGAAGTAAGATGTTGATCGGAGGAATTTTGTGTTTTTGAGATTTTTTGTTGCTTTTGTGGGGAAGAATGAAGTTTAACTGGATGCATTTTCATCTTTTGGTGGTTTTTCTCGGCAAGTTTGGGTTTTTGTTGAAGGGATTGTGTGTTCTGGGATTTTATGTGGTTTTTGGTGGGTTTTATGGGAGGATATTGAAGGCTAATTGGGTAAAGTTTTGATCTTTTTGTGTTTTTGTATGAAGGAATTGTGATATTTTTGGGTTGACTTGTGTTTTTGAGGGTTTTCTTTGGAGGTGAAAGGGTAATGGTATTCTTGGAAATATTGATGAAGTTGTGATGTTAGGGTGTTATTGCAATGTGGATTTCCCCCCAGTATTTTGTCGTGGGGAGCTTAAAGGTTTTTTACCTTTGCTGAAAGGATGATAGAAATGTAATAATTTTGTTGCCACTTCGGTGTTTTATTAGTGAAGGTGTTGAGGTTAACATATTTGTCTGAAAATTATTATAATATGTACATATTGTTTATCATTGTTGCTTTGTGTTTTAACTTTTATGTTGGATGAATACCTGTGCTTTTGCTAAAATCTCAAGAAAAATTTGATGTTTTTGCTCCAGGGGACTAGAAGCATAGCCTTTGTGTTAAATAACTATAATGCTCTGGTAGTTTTGTTTTTGGCGTTCATGATAGAGTAAAGGAGAATTTATTGTGTTGGAAAAGCATACAAATTGTGATATTTTGGTAATTTACAGTATTTTGGTATTTGAAGAAAGGCTGTATAATGAAGTGCTTTTTAAAACAATTATCAGTGATAACTGACTTTTGTGCTTTTTTTTTTGCAGTGAGAGAAGCCAAGATCCAAGCTACCGCTTCCAGGGGAGGTGGCACTGTTGGAAGCCGTGGCGGGCAAGGGCGTGGTAGGGGTGGCCGTCGAGGTGGATTCTCTGGTCCAAATAGGGATTCTGGAAATGGGAATTCTGACGGGTACTCGGGTTCATATGGCGGTGGAGGTGGGGGACAAGAGGGGGATGGTGGGAAGCCTCTGGACAGGGAAGGTGGCTACTATGGAGGAGGTCGTCAATCTTATGGGGCCCCCCGTCGTGGTGGGTATGGCAATGGGGAGACAGGTGGAGATGAGCGCCCTCCAAGGCGAGTGTTTGAGCGCCGCAGTGGTACTGGACATGGGAATGAGTTCAAGCGTGATGGTGCTGGGCGCGGCAACTGGGGTACCCAGGCCGATGATGTGATTGCACAGTTGGGTTCTTCTCTAGATCATTTTAATTTCCTGTCCTTTGGGTGCGTACCAACTTTAATTTGATGTTCTGACCATCATTTTTTTGGGGGCGGTTCAGGGAGACCGAGGACGTTGTAGCTCTTGAAGATAAGACCAGCACTGAAAAGCAGCCTGACCAGGAGAATGCCCCTGCATCTGAAGCAAATAAGTATGGTAAAGAGGGTGCTGCAAATGAAAATGAAGAAAAAGAGCAGGAGGACAAGGTAATGTGTTTGTTAATGCTTAATAATTATTGTCTTTTTGATGATTTCATGCTGAATAAGCTTTAAACCTTTAGCCATGTGTTTGCACCATTTATGAATGGTGTTTAAGTAGCTGTTTTTCACTTTTTCCTTTTACTTGGGTCTATATGCTTTCTTTTGCTCCCTGAAGCTATATTTTTTGATATACTATGATTATCATCTGTTGATCTCAAATTGTACATCTGGAATTAGATGCATTATATAAATGTTTGTCTCTGCATTATATAAATTCGTACTATGGGTGGGCCACCTTTTTCTCCAATTTTTCGCATTATATAAATGTTTTTTTATCGGTACATTATATAAATAAATGTTATTTCACTTGTTTGACTTCACCCTTACCGAACTAATTTCTTAGTTTCACTATTAAAAATCTATTTTTTAGGTTTATAGCCCTAAAATTTGCCTTAGTAGGAGCCTGCCAGTACAAGTTCATCTTAGGCGGTTTTTCATCAACAATTGATAACTTCAAAACTAATTTCCAAGGTTTCCAGCTCTTATATCTACCTTATTAAGAGCCCACCAGTCATTACATGTTTGTCTCTGCAGTTTTACATCCACAAATGCGAATGGTGTATGAAATGCTACCAGTGACTCAGTGGAGTAGTACAGTCATTCCTTAATTAGCTAGGTTTAGAAAGAAGCATGGTAGTCGGCTTTTAATGCTTGTGTAAAAAGTATACTCTCTTTGCATGTTTGAACCACAACTCCACAAGGATGATACATGCTTATTACTTCAAGTGCCAGTCGTATAACACAAGCAAAAGGATCCACAAGGCACTGCTCATATGATATTTATCTCTTCTTTGCTTTAAACAGACGAAGGTCATTTGCCACCTTGGTATGAACAGAAAAATTGAGATTCTTGCATTAAAGAGTTGGCCAAAATTTTGAACTCCAAACTTTAGTTTTCCTTTTCTGATCAGTTTGTAAGGATTTAAATTTATATACATTCCTTATATATTTTTTCTTGATACTTTTCATTGTTTAATACAATGTTCACGTAGGCGGTCGCCTGGGCGACCACCGCCTTTCGCCCAACAAAGCTCTTCATTTTTTTGATTTTATTTTATTTTTTTCAAAAATGACAAGTTTGCCACTACCCCCAAATCCTATATAAACCCCTCAAAACCTCTTCATTTTTCACACATCTCTCATTCTCTTCTTCTGCATAATTCTATTCTCATCATCAAGTTTTCGCGATTAAGTCTCCGGTCTGATGCTTAGTTTTGAAGTTGGAAAGTGAAGTCTCTGATCCGGTTCTTCATTTTTCAACCGCCAAAATCAAGTGCATTGAAATGTGTCCAATGGAATTAGTTAGTTAGCTTGTAATTCTAATTTTTCTCTTATCTGCTATTGTATGAACTATGAGTTACCTTTGTAATCGTACTACTAAGCAATAAATTATATACCTAAGTGTTTAGGTGAGTAGAAGGGGTGCCTAGTGAGGCATTGGTCGAGGAACTAAGTGTCTTTTCGAAGCCTAAACATGTATGGTATTTTTAGATAATATTTGTGTATTTTTCCTATTTTCCCGATTTTCCTGATTTTTTAATCTATTTTATAAAATTTAATTGAATTAAAAAAAAAGACCGCCCAGACTTGGGCGGTCGCACAACCTAGGCGAGCCTAGGCGGTCCGTGAACATTGGTTTAATAAGCTAATTATGTGCCCTCATGCTTTTAGCTAGTTTGCTATTCCCAATTGATAAAGCAAATATCCTAACATGTAATATTTTTCTTTCCTGGCACGTGTATGGAGCTCTGGTCCCCCAGCAAATCCATGCCGCATAAAATTACTTTCCTGTTTCTTAATATGGTGTATTCAACAGGAGATGACACTTGACGAGTATGAGAAATTAGTGGAAGAAAAGCGAAAAGCGTTGCTTGCAATGAAGGCTCAGGAGAGGAAAGTTGAAGTAGATAAAGAGCTGCAGTCGATGCAACTACTTTCTACTAAGAAGGACACTGACGATGTTTTCGTCAAGCTGGTACGAGCTTGTATTTTTATTTTTCAATATTTTTACATTCCTCTGGTATTGTTCTCAGAGCTGAAATTGAAATTTTTATTACGACAATATTACCAATAGGGTGCCGACAAAAGCTCAAGAAAACAGAAGGAAAATGCTGAACGCGAGGAGAAGGCTAAAAAGGTTAGATTTTGTTGGTCTCCATCTCATAGCCTTCCAATGCCATGATGTCATATTTTTGTTGATTATATTTCATTGGCTTTTATTGTAGTCGGTTAGCATCACTGAGTTTCTGAAGCCGGCTGAGGGAGAGCGCAACTACAGTCCTAGCGGCCGTGGTCGAGGCCGTGGACGAGGTGATCGTGGACCGTCTAGGGGTGGTTTTGGTCGTGGTGGTGATTCCGCTGGCACTAGGGCTGAAACCAATATCAAGATTGAAGATCCTGGACAATTCCCCAGCCTTGGGGGGAAGTAGAGTTTTGTGCCACTTATGAACTTGGTCACGTCATGTGTTGTCCCCTCTTTTGAGTTTTTTTGGTTCTGTTTAATTTTATTTTGTAGTATTGGTGTTTGGGATTTCAAAAAATAACCCCAAATTCCTGCTCATCTCGGAACACGTTTTCCTTTTCTTCCACTTGCTCAGAAAACCCCAACTGGTATTTATGTTTTTGTACTTGTGTATGAATGTTCCTTTATTAAGGGTCTAGTTTTGGTTTTACTGTCATAAATGATCCATGTTCGTGTAATTTATTTTGAGTTGGTATTCAAGCTTTATGTCTGAATTTAGTTGGAGAAGCCGCCCAATCTTGAAGATAAATACACATGGTTGGTAACGTTGTCTCGTGTTGAACTTTTTAGCATCCAATTTAAGTTATGAACTTAGGAGCACCCTTTATAGGGTTGGATTTTTCCAATTAGTACTGAAAAATAAAAAAATTATTGGGGTTCAGGCTTCCGATATATATAGGTATATGTGTATTCGTATTGTCAGTTTGTCATCCAAGAAAGCAAACCATCTCCCACACATTTATTTATGATGCACTATCAATACACATGAAATCTGGTGAAACACAAGAAATATATAAAATTGCCTTTACACCTAAAGGTAGTATTGTTAGTTATATATCTACCATCTATCCTGACCAACATCATCTCTAATCTTGTAGATTTATCTGCATTCCTTTCTATACTCAACACTTAAAAATACATTGCGAACCTCACGTAATAATAATAGCACACATCTAACCCAAAAAGTCGGTACTCATCTTCGCGGTGAAGACATGTAACTAAGATCGCAGTCAACATATATCTAAGTAAGAATAAGTTGAAACAGTTTGAATGTCGTGAAAAAGAGAACACAGGTATCACTCACTCATTGAAACACGTCTCATACACGTCCATCAACAACACTAACCGCCTGTCACATAGACTAACCTTAATGGGGGGTTTTACGTGCAAATTGAATTGGGATTTTTGCTATTCTAACCCTAAAAAACACTTGATTTCCTGAAATGACATCCAGTCACGACTATTTGACCAGAAACAACTAAAATAATTTTTTAACATCTAAAATGTCATTATAATTTTTTTATGTCACTCTATTAATCTTTTCTGGAGTTACTATTCCGTCGGCGTTAAAAATATTAATATTTAATTATAATTTTACAATTTCACCCTCAAAAACTTAATTAATTTTTTTCTCATATCTTTCTTTTGCCCCCTCTCTCCTCTTTGTCTTCTCTCTTCTGTTTCTCCTCTTTGTCATCTCTCTTCTAAGTTCCACATTGTTCTAAGTTCTAGCACTATAACTAAAGTAATAAAGTAAAAGTGTAATTACACCTTATGTAATAAAGAGAGGAGAGAGAGGACAAAGAGGAGAGTGAAGGAAGAAAGAGATAAGAAAAAAATAATTAAGTTTTTGAGAGTGAAATTGTAAAATTATAATTAAATATTAATATTTTTAACATCGTTAACCGAATAGTAACTAAAAAGGTAAATGGGTTACATAAAAAAATTATATTGACATTTTGGATGTTAATTTTGTTTTTAGTTGTTGTTGGACTAATAGTCGTAACTGGATGACATTTAAGGAAATGAAGTGTTTCTGAGTGTTAGAATAGCAAAAGAAGGTCTTGAATTTGACAACTACCGAACTCTAGATTCGTCCCACTATTTCAACTTACTCCAAAAAAATTAAGTGCAGCTGATTGACATTATCTTTGGATGCCAACTAATCAGCACCTCTTGCTGTCTTCTACTCTTATCTCTATGTCGAGATTGATCACAAAATATTATCAACAGACAACTTTCTGTCGTGTAACAATTAATGACACCATTTCCAGACCTCGATTGTTTCTTAATTGCCAATGTTTTGTTGGGAAGAATTTTTTTTATCACCTGAAGTCTTGGTTTCAGAAATTCTGTGGACAAGTAAACGTGTGAGGACGTGCATAGTTGTTTAATGTTGGTGTTTTGAGATAAAAAGAACACCAACGTTAAACAACAAAGCACATTAATGTTGTTTAATGTTGGTGTTGTTATCTTGCTTTTCTCTCTCTCTCTTAAGGTAGTGTAAACATGTTCTATTTGAAGCTTAAGAAACCTAATGGGTTATTTGCTTGGGTATCACCAAGAAATAACTAAATTGGCTTTATGCCACCTGATTCTGACTATTTGGTCTAATGTCATAGCAAAATCAAACTATTTATCTTAATGTCATAGGAAAACAAAATATTTATCTTTATGTCATTCCGTCGGTAAACCGTTAACTTTTTCGTCCACGTCTGTTAAGTATATTAATATTTAATAGAAATTTAATAAACCAAAAATTCATAAAATTCATTATATATGTTGTAAAAATTATAAACAATTACTCAAATTTTTTATTTATACTCTCTCATCTCTATCTTTCAACTTTCGTTTCTTCTTTGTTTCTCACTAAACTTAATGACTCGATTACTAAACTTAATTGTGTTTTATTAAAAAAATCATTTGTCTAATAAAAATTCATTTTTATATAAAATGTGTTTTTTTCAAAAATATTAATTTTTTTGTATAAAAATTCTTTTATCAATTATCAGATTCTTCTACTAAAATATTAAAAATCGTGAATCTGAAATAAGATAAATAAAAATAAATAATTTTTAGAATTTTTTATCGAATTTCATTACTTTAGTAATCGAGTTATTAAGTTTAGTGAGAGAAAAGAAGAAATGATAGTTGAAAGATAGAGATGAGAGTATAAATATATTTTTTTGTAATTGTTTGTAATTTTTACCACACATATAATGAATTTTATGAATTTTTTGTTTATTCAAGGTAATTCTGCAAAATTTTCATTAAATATTAATATACTTAACGGACGTTGACGGAAATGTTAACGGTTTATCGACGAAATGACATAAAGATAAATATTTTATTTTCTTATGGCATTAAGATGAATAGTTTGATTTTGCAATGACATTGGACCAAATAGTCAGAACCAGGTGAAATAAAGTCAATTTATTTGATTGGCAAGCAAATAATATAAAAGGAAAAACAAAAGTTTAGCAGTTACCGTTAGGGTCTATTTAAGAATCCAGTAGGTACATGGGCTACACAACCTCCCATTGATTTCCTTATACTATAAATTAAAACTTTTCGTTTTGGTTCAAGGTATTAGTTTGGGTAAATTATAGTTTGTCCTCCTTAATTATTGTTGAGTAAAACTTTGACTCCTAGAACTTTAAAATGTCACACACACTCTCTCTTAAATTTTAATTTATGTAACACTTGTACAATCTTTTTATAGAAAAAAATATTATTTTTCAATATATTCATTATTTTTTGTCAATTTATTTTGTGTTGTTTGCCAAATATACTTTTAATTTATCTTTATGGTAAAGTTCCAATTAAATCGGATGTTAAATTTGCTTCAAATTTAAGTCATATTTTAAACCAATTAGTCTCAAATTCGAGTAAATCTGATCTCAGATTTGATTCAAATTTTATTATAAGATATATTAGAAACATATTTGGCAAACAATACAAACTAATGAGAAAAAAATGACATATATATTGAAAAATAATAATTTTATGATTAAAAACCCAAATGTTATAAAATCAAAGTCAAGGTATCTGAATGCGACGATTTAAAGTTCAATAAGTCAAAATATTCCTCAACAATAGTTAAAGGAGACAAACTGTAATTTATCATATAGTTTCTTTATATGTGTGGCCGAGTTGGAGTATTTTCTCATACCGTAATTTTAAAAAAAATCATTTTAGAAGAATTGGAAGTAGCTTTCATGCACTTCAATACAAAGCCACCCGGGCAACCTCTAAAATAAGGGGATGGATGTCGGACAAGAGAGCACGTTGAGCCCGCATTTCTCTTTATTGCCCAAAAGACCAGCAAGTTTCTTTTAAAATGATAGATTTTGGTCTGTATGGATCTTGTAGATCAATTTTTTGGCTTGTATTGGGATTGTGGTTTCATAGCCTCAATTTCTATTTAATCCATGCAAACTACCTATCATGTCAAAAGATATATCAAGGGTATACCAACTGGAGAAAACAATAATTAAGTAATCCTTTTTTTACTTACAAAAACAAGATTTTTGTTTCTAATTAGTTTGCTAATCCTTTCTTTTTTTTAAAGAATGGTTTTCTGTTTTCAGTGGTGTCAATCACAACTTACAAGAAACATATTTTAAGTAACGATTACCAGAACAATGTTTGCTTGAAAGAAATAATGGACCTTATGTTTTAAGTGAATTGAAAATAGGGTTAATTACTGTTTGTTTCTTTTAACTATGATCGAGTAACACTTTCACCTCCTGAACTATAAAACATCACATTCACACCCCTAAATTTTGATTTGTGTGATACTTTGACCCACATTCCATCGAGAAATTGTTGTTTTTCAACATATTCGCCGTTTATCTCAAAACGATTTGTGTTGTTTGCCAATCATACTTCTAAATTATCCTATGGTAAAATTTGAATCAAATTGTGTCAGATTTTACTCGAATTTGGAACTAATTGGTTCAAAATTCTACCTAAATTTGAAGCAAATTTGATATCCAATTTGACTGAAACTTTATTAGACAGATTAGGGTTTTCAATTTTACACGAAACATAATTACACGACACAAAAACGACACGATATGACAACACGATTATTAAATGAGTTGGATATGGATTTCCGTTGCAAAAACGATTAACATGATTAAGACGTGATAAAACACGATAAGTAATTAGGTGATAAGTTACATGATTACGAATACTACATGATTAATACACGACTAATACCGACAAGTCTACAAGTAATATATAAGTTATAAATTATAATGAACTGGTGGTGTACAATCATGCAATCCAATATTCGTGTAATAAACATAACTAACTGTGTATGAATTATTGTTTAATGGTATAAACGGTAGTCATGTTAAACGTGTACACGAAGTAACCCGTTTAATATTCATGTGTAAACGCGTTGGATATGACAACACAATTATAAATGAGTTGGATATGATAGAAGTCTAGCAACACGATTATTAAATGAGTCAGATATGTCGCAACACCTACAACTTATATATACGACTTGACACGACACAATTAGCACACGACACGATTGACAACCCTAAGAAAGATAGATTAGAAGTTTATTTAGAAGAAAAAAACATCTAAATTTTTTAGGAAAACAATGTACGTTGAAAATCAATAATTAAGAAGACAAACTGTAATTTGCCCTTGAAAATAAGAACCTCAAAAATAAGAACAAATAACATCCTAATACAACTTAAGAACTTGGATTCTTTTAGTAAAGTACCAAAAAATCTTATCGCATTATTTCACTACTTTCACATACCATACCATTATGTAGGGGTGTCAACGGATCGGATACGGATCGGATATAGGTATATCCATATTCGCATTCGCATGAAATTTACGGATTCGGATTCGGATACAGATTGTTTGCGGATATGAAAAGTCTATATCCGTTCGGATATTTGACGGATTCGGATCGGATACGGATAATATCCGCATCCGTAAACATAATTCCCCACATTATAACATTTTTCATTTTCACTTAGACAAATTCTTATAAATAGTCAGATTTATAACTTTATTTGGTTTCAAATATTAATTTACTTTATCTTAATTTCTAACTCCATATTCTAGAAAGGATAATGATATTCAATGCTTGAATAAATGTGATTAGTAGATGTATTTTTATTTGAATAAGTAAATTTAATAATTATACATTCAAAATATAATCACACAAGGTTGAAATATAAATACTTCTAGGTATAATAATGTATTGCATACGTATATGATACAAATATGGATATGGATCTTATAATACAAATATTCAATCTCGGATCGGATGTATCAATATCCATATTCGCATTCGCATGTCCCGAATATTACACGAATCGAATATTATTCGGATCGGATATTGTTCGGACCGAATATTTTTCGAACCGGACGCGAACGAATTTCCAAATTTCGAACATCCATCGACACCCCTACCTCCGGTATGTGTCTAGACAAACCTCCTTTTTCTCCTATTAATAAAATTGCAAGGGTATTAAACATGTATTAACCCCTAAACTACATTATAGTGATAAAACAAGGAGTTTGCAAGAATTATTTGTTAGATGAGCAAAACTTGTCTGTGGGAGTGTTGTTGGAGTGGTCTCCCAATTGATATAACTCGGATCAAATTTGTAGTGAATTTGCCCGACATTGTTACAATGTAGTAAGGCATAAAACGTGTTGACACTTTTTTCAAATGGCATGCCAGTAAGACACTCCTAATCATCAAAATTATAAATGCAAAACAGATGCATGATTTACTCACCATTCCATTCAACTCTTTTGGGGACTTGATTCATCTAAATTGTGTAAACCTGAATTACCAGTTCAACTTCTGTACAAGCAAAAGAACTCAAGAAAGTGAACCACATTACATGATAGGGGCAAAAATACACAAGGGAGGACTATAATTTCTAGGTATCACAATGTTATCTCAGGTGTTTTTCGATCGGAAATGACCTTCAAACGCATCTTCAACTCCGTGTTCTTATTAGTTTCGGTAGGAATGTCTTACGCCAAACCTTTGGGAATGTTCATGCATGTACATGTTACCATTTTCGTCGCATTGTGGTTGCCGATTATTCCACCTATGGGAACTCCTATGAATACTATTAAGCTTTTCGTCCGTAAGGCTTGGCGAGTAATTTGATTCCATAATCACGTCACCTTCCAATATCCGGAGAACCTGTTTTCCAATATCAAAATGCAGGAAGAAGTCAGGCAAGTAAGAATGCAACTTATATCATTTAACTGTCTTTTGACAGTGAAAAAATTCAAGATTTTAGGAACTCATCTTCACCTGAGACATTTTAGGACGCACTTGGGGATCACGGCGAATGCACAATGATGCTGCGTACAACATGCAGTAGACCTCCTTTTTCAAGTAATTGTTTCCAAGTCGAGGGTCTATGAGTTCGTCGATTGCATATTCTTCAAGTAGAGGACGAGCCTATCAAGAATATTTGGATAGGATAACAATACGAAGTGACTTTCATCGCATAATAAAACTGGATCATCCTAATCAGATTTGTAGGAGTTATATAACATTCATATAACGGGTCCTTTACATAACTTGTTATAATCTTACCCATTCAGTCAGGCATTGTTGGCCTTTGGGTCGGTTAATATCGACGGCTTTTCTCCCGGTGACAAGCTCCACAAGAACCACCCCGAAGGAATACACATCTGCCTTTTCCGTGATTTGACCAGTCTGAGCGTATTCCGGTGCCAAATACCTTCCATCCAAAAATATAATGTTCAGTAGTTTGAAACGCCACAATTGGGTCGACGTGTATATTATGGGACTTACCCGAAGGTACCAATTACACGTGTTTGGACTGCAAGATCGCCATCTGGCTGCCATCTCGCCAATCCAAAATCTCCAACCTATGGCGAATGACGAAGATTAGAGTCAAAATCTTCAGTTATGAAAGCACAACAATGATGAATATCTGAACATGCTAGCAATCAAAAAAAGGAACCATTTTTGGGCCTAAAAAAGCTTACAAGACTCCTATGGCTGTTATTATCCTTAATTTCCTTTTTTTAGAATGTCCAAAGACGAAAACGGAGATAACTCTTTCAAAGATGTTTCAAAACGTCCCGTAATTGTTACTTTTCAATTGTCCATATTTCTTATTCATAGTGCAACTGTCGATGGCCTCGTGATTTTGGTAACCGAATACGACATCTCTGATATCACAGAAGTAAGGCTGCTTGCATCCGACAACCACCCCCACCTTGCCTATAAAGAGAGCCTCTATAAAGGTTTTGGATAACATTGACCTTGCACATACCATATCTTTGTTACAAAAGTAAATTTTATAGTAATGGCTACGAACTTCATAAACTACAACAGTAAATTACATCCAATTAACTCTAAGAAGATTTTAAAAAAGCACCACCACCAACTATAATCTATAATGCACAAAATAAATGGCAACATAAACCTTTAAGAATTTGTTTCATACCAAAGGCTGAAAATCATGTGTGATGAGAATATTGTTTGGCCTCATGTCGCGGTGAACAATACAGCCAACTCTGCACTCCTCGTGAAGATAGCGCAGACCTCTAGCAGCACCCACGGCAATCTTTTGTCGGGCTGACCACTTCAATGGTTGACGATTCCTACCTGTACAAATTAATAGACACCAATAACTAAAAGCTAGAAAAAAAATCCAATACTTTAATATGTATCACTAAGATATATAACAAAAACTGTTAGTAAATCACCTGTCATTATTACTATAACAATAAAGCAATAATATATTTTTATGTCAAAATTCAAGATGATTGGCCTCTAATTCAACAAATAATAGAGTTCGACGTTTTCTACTCAGTGAACACTTATAAGTTCCAGAAGAAATTGGAATCAAATCGGAACTCTAAAGGTGAATTAATGAGTACCATATAGGTGGGAATCCAATGATCCGTTGCAAATGTACTCGTAGACCAGAAGTCTTCTCTGGTTCTCCACACAGAATCCAATCAAAGTGACAACATTTCTATGCTGTGCACAACTAAGAACTTCCACCTCGGAACAGAATTCGTGATCACCCTGTGAACTCGCCAATTTGTGTTGCTTCACTGCTACTGCCTGACCATCTGGTAAAACACCTCTATGAACTGATCCGAATCCACCCTCTGCCAAGAAATTAGCTGGAGAAAATCCACCAGTAGCAATTTCAAGCTCGGCATAACTAAATGACCTAGGTGGCTTGCCAAATATGGGTGTCTTATGCTGGCAACTTGAACACAATGGGGGAGGACCTGGAGGTGCATTTCGTGATAGGAAGACCGTGTCTCTAACATTCATATTGACGTCCATATCTGACCTATGATTCTTCATTTCAGCTTCGGCTTCCCTGTCCAACTTCGAAAGTTTCTGTAGCAAAGCCTTTGCAGTGGAAATCTGTGCTTTGACGTCGAGTGGTTCAGAATCGTCTTGACCATGCATTGAAGAAAACGATCTATTGTGATTATTTCCAATCCAAGGCTGAAACTCAACGCTTGTTGAATGACTCAAATTTCCACCATCTGATTCTGAGCTTGCCGAATCTGAATTCCTACTGCCTTTTGTATTTATTTGGTCATCTTTCTTCAGTTCGCAATTTCGTTGTGATAGAAAATATGGAGATGCTCCTGGATCAGAACTTGATGCTGACGGTGTTCCAACTTCCGTACCAGTGAAAATCGTACCAATCTCTGGACTGCTCGAAGGAGTAACATTTGGCCCTCTAACAGAGTTCGCTGAATCACTATCCATATCTACTGGCTTCAAGGATGCTTCGGCTAAATCAGAAGGCATCGGGCCATCCATCTGCTGCTCGGGCTCCGGAGAACCTACTAGATTCAAACGGAGCACCTTGGGTTGCGATCGCTTCATAACCACAATGTTACATTGTAGCTCCTCCATGCATCGTTTTTGCTCTTGTTTCAAATGTCTGTCCACGAATATATAAAAACTTATTCAATCAAAAACAGAAACAATATAAAGGATATCAACAAAAAAACGTGAGGGTAAGATGAAGTAATGACAACGTATTTTGTTCCAAAGCCCAAAACAAGTAAACCGATTTTTGGGGTATAAGGACACAATTGAGTAAATTGATGGTTAACTATAAAGATTTTGGAAATTACTTGTCTAAAACAACCCAACTTGCATGAGCTCTCTTGGCTTCCATAGCAACCGTTCCACAAGGAGATCCGGAAACAATTTTTATCTTTACGTTTATCTACAAAGTAAGAAAAGAGAAACACGTTAAGATAATTAACAAAAACGTTTAGCTATGGAAGCCACGTTAACAATTTTTATCTTTACGTTTATCTACAAAGTAAGAAAAGAGAAACACGTTAAGATAATTAACAAAAACGTTTAGCTAAAACAACGGGCTAATAGAAACTCCAAAGTTACACCTTATTCGGATCGTAAACGTCATGAAGCTGAAGCATCATTTGGGAACATGAATCCGAAATGTCTGATCTTGCATCAAGAGCAGGGCCAGGATGGTGCTTCTTATGGCTGCTGGCGCAATCACCCGTAAACCTAGGAAAACTCCAAAACTTCCTACCTGCAAAGCATATATTGTCTTAAATAACTGAAAATATTGTTTGAGTTTGAAGGAACAGAAGACTTTTTTTGAACTTGCCTAGAAAAACCACAAAGTGCCCCCAAAAACCCAACAAAGTGTAGTAATCATGTCATTTGATTTGAGGATAACTGAATCTCTTTAATTGTCCAATTCTAGAAGATGTAACTTTGACACTGCCAAAATGATAACCTAATGGAAATAGAAATGTTCCCATCGTAAACGGAAAAATTGAACATTAGAATTTTGCTTAGCAAAGAACTAACAAGAGGAACAGACTACCGTTCAAGGAAACCGCCGAGGAAGATTAAAATGTGAATAAAGAATGACTCGAATGTGCACATACACATCAACAAAAAGCTTGAGCCTTTTAAGTAGTGATACCTGAACTTTCCTCCCCAACAACGACCACAAGAGTTATGCAATCTCCAGGCTGTGCAACATGAGTTAAGGCCCAAACAAGACCCTTCCTCGAGATCTCTTTCGAAGCCTTGACAGCCACCACAACCTTCTCCGCCACTTCTGAGCCCTTATCGTCCTTTCCACGCCTCGAATTCGAATTACCACTCATCTTACTTTAGGGGAAGAAACACTCAAAACCCTTTTCAGCCAACAAATTCTTTCAAACACAATTCATAACTACCTCTCTCATAACAAAATTCTCAAGAACTAAAAAGAACAATCCTCCCCATCACATCAATCATAGCATAGACCAATCATAAAATTGATTGAAACCAACCTCCAAAATTCACTGTTCTCTATAGGAACTGTTGCAACTACACCAAATAAGGGCAAGACCAATTACCAAAAAGGACCTAAGTTTCCTCTTCCACCCACCTTATCTCCTCCTCCCTCAAAAAGATTCCACATAGGAGACAAATACCAGCAATGCTATGCAAATTAAAAAATTGAGCACAACAATCCAACACTGTTCGCTTGTGTGGAAATGCTTTGGTTGCTGCCCTGCAAAAAGACAGACACAACAGTGTGATCCATCAGTGTCTTTTACAAATTTAGAACGTACCCGTTAAAAAGGGTGAAAACACGTCACATCTACACATCTGATGTTTTTAAAGAAATATATTCCGAGAAAAAAAACCAAAATAAAAAACACATACAAACAACAGTAAAGATCAAAATGCTAGAAGTTGCAGCTGTAAGTCTAGTCAAATCATGCATCCATCACCACCAACACATCAAAATATCAAATTCCTAAGAGAAAAGGGTGCCTTTTACAGCAAAATGATACAATTCTAGACTTCCTGCAATTTCCCAAAAATAAAAAATGCAACTCTAGGCTAGAAAAGGGAGAAATCATGGTGTGGGGAAAAGGGATAGCATGGCCATAAAAGACTTTAAAATCAAATCTGTCAGATGATACCAAACTTTTCTCAGCTCAACACAAAACGGGTACCAAACATATAGAATTTTTGTCTCCAAAAGAAAAGGCATTTAGCTTAGGAATCTGAGAATGTGGGAAAAGGAACAAAAGGTCAAACACCCTAAACCAAAAAATCACATCAAATCAGCTTCTTCTGGCAAAACAACACTTCTCAGCAAAACTGTACCTCTCAAATTCCAGTCTTAAACCCAACAAAAAGGATAAATAAAAAAATCACCCAGGAATCTCACATTTGGGAGATGAAAAAAAAACAAATCTTCCGGGCAAAAACAAAAAACTAGGAATCTCACATTGTGAGAGAAAGGACTCCAAACCCACAACCAAAAGCCCATCAAAATCTATTCTTTCCCAAAATACCAAAATTCTAAAAATAAAGGTACCCCTGAATTGCAATACTCCACTCCAACAAAAGGCAAAAAAACAACCTATCTCACGTTGTGAGAGAAAGGAACAAAAACCCACAATGAAAAACCCACCAAAACCAAATCTTTCAGACAAATCCAGACTTCTCATAACAAAAAATAAAACAGATATCTCTCAAATTCAGCTTCAAAAATAAAACCCCCGAAATCTCAAAATGTGGATAAAGAGGGAAAACCCACCAAGATCAAATCTTTCACCCAAAACCGAACTTCCCATAACAAAACACAAAACGTTTACCCCCCAAATTCAGTTTTCGACTCAAAAGCCAAAATAATAATAATAACCAAAATGTGAGACAAATGACCAAAAACCCACCAAAATCAAATCTTTCTTACAAATCCAAACTCCTCTCAACCAAACACGAAATGGGTACCTCTCAAATTCAACTATTTCGTCCAAAAAAATCCAAAAGAAAAAAAACTAACAAAGTGGGGAAGTGAGAGGGGTACAAACCTCCAAACCCACTTCTTCAACGGCTCTCGAAACAGAAACGAGATTTCAGCAAAGGAAACCTTCCGAAGTGGGGACAAACCAAAACCCTAATCGGAACATGAGATTGGAAGTGGTGGTGTTGTGTTTTTGCTGTCTTCAAAACATTTACAACTTCAACCACTACTCTGGTTCAGAGCTGAGGTTTCATGGAGCTTCGATTGGAAATGCCCCTCTTGTTTCTGTTTATTACCGTTGTGCCACTGGTGGGAGGGATAAAAAAGTTTTGTTTCTTGCTTTGGGCTTGGAAGGGAAAATTGCGGTTCGGACTTTCAAATGGAGACGACATTTTTTTTTACTTTTATAAAGGAATGTTTAATTATAGTAGGGATTTATAAATGTTTTATATAAATATCGACAATTAAATTTGAGCTATACAACATACGAGACGTTTGGTCTTTTTCCAATTCATGTCGAAATAAAATTTCTTATTTAAATTATATGAACAAGATTTTTTTTAAAAATGATGCTTGCGTTAATAAAATTGTAAAACCATGTATCTCCAGTCATGAATAAATTCAGTTACACATACAATTATACAAAGCCTCGAAGTACTGAAGGCGCTCCCTCTCCTCCTCCTCCTCCTCCCTTGGAATCAGCTCATAGTCAAGCCTGGTGTCCTTTGTAGGGTCAAGTAGAGGGAAATCATGCTATGGGGATTTCAATATAAATGTGTGTTTGTTTCAAGATCAGAAAATCTTCACTTTCCAATTTCAGGAATCTGATTTTGGGTTTGAAATTACACATCTACTCCGTTATTCTAGTAAACACATTTCTAGTTTTGATTTAGCTAAGAGTAACCATTGTGTTGCAACAAAGGTTTTTATTTATTTTGCAAATTGTAAGGATGGTCGTACTTCAAATTCGCACTAAGAAATAATAGCTTAGATATAATATCGTAATACAGAATTGACCAACAAGAAACTTATAATCGATCACTATACAAGTACATCTCAATAAAAAATTCCGACCTTCAGATTTAGTTAGGGTACAGTGGAAACTTTAATGAAAGAAGTTCGAGTTAATCTTTTTTTCCGATGTTATCATCAAGTAGTTTTGATAATGAATTTTCTAATTGAAGTATGATTTTCAAATTTGAGGTTTTAACATTTGATCAACAAATCAGAAATATGATTTGAATCCCAACGTTATACGGCAACTTTGCAAGCTTCCGGAAAAGAAAGTAAAGATGCAAAGAGACTAAAAAAATCAATCTTTTGTTATCTTTTCTTTTCTTCTTCTAAAGACTAATAGGGACCGATGATTGATTAGGTACACATGTTAATATGCTCAATTTAACATATAAATTAAAGTCTTCACTAAAGTGAAGCGCCAATTATTTTCAAAATCGAAGTAAGCTTCAATTTTGTTGGGGAAGAACTTCACATGATTGTGAACCTGTCAGTTTCCATATTTATTATGTTCCGTACAAACAAGGCTGCGAAGTGGTTTCGTTTTTAAGTTTTCATTGTTTCCTTGTTACGTTTTCATTGTTTGCATAATTAATGAAATAATGGTATAGTTTGGTTTCGGTTAATACATGTAAAGTCAACTTCTGAAAATATAGACGTAAGGCATCACTAACCATGATCTAGACGTCATCAGTTCTCACTTTTAAAAATCAATTTTCTTTCTCTTCCAAATCAGCTTTCTTTTTCCTCAACTCATTTTCTTTTCTTTCCTACACTATTCACCTATTAACCACAACCCAACACAACCCACAACAACCTATATCTCTCCTCCATAACATTTCGGGGTCCATCTTGGTAAAATTTTAAAAAAATCTAAAAAATCAAAACAATTATAAAACGTATTTTCAAAAAAAAATTAAAACAAAATTCAAACAAAAAATTCAAAACAAAAAAACAGAAAATAATAAAAAATAGACGATCGAACCCGATCGTCCACCACCCGGTCCTCTCCCCCGTTAAGGGGGAGATGACCTGGTCATCCCAGGTCGTTGGACGACTGACCTGGGATGGCCTTGGTTTTTAATCCGTAAGGGATGGTCTAAGAGCAGCTTCTTCTTCTGAAAGTTATTTGGATAAGCAGAATGCATCTGGTAGTTAGTGTTATCTTGTCAAAGTAAATTCCTACATTGTTCCGGACTTTAATTAAATAAAAAATTATTTTAAATTCGTTTTTTTTTCTGAAAATATATTTTCAATTTTTAACATTATGATTGATATTCAAATGATACGATGAGTAAATTGGTCTAAACAAAATCAAAATTCGAAAGGAACTGAGAAGCTCATGCACACAACTTCTTTGTCCAAGGCAAAACCTTACCTCGTGTTCCGTGTTAGGAGTCGAACTCAGAAGGATCCCAATGGGAGTTTGGATGGGTTGAGACACTTTGCTGGCTCCTGGCATGTGAGGGAGTGGAATCTCCTCCATCCAAACCGGACCAATGTCAAATTTTCAGATGTACATGAAAAACAAAAATGCTTTTTGTGTAAGAGTATTTTTTTCCTTAATGTTATTTTCGATCATCAACTTATTTATCATGAAATGCAGAAGAACATTTGTAGTATATTTACATTGAATGAGTGTTTTTAGTACATTTGATGAAGAAGAAAAAATGAAATTCAGTTGATGGAATTTAATTCGGGAAAATGTGTGTACATTTGGAAACTATCATAATGGATCTTGTGAAATCTTTCAATATTCCTTGAGTAATCTCGTCAGCACAAAAACTTTTGGAAGTTGATCAGAGTGGGATTAGTTTATGTTATTTATAAGTGTAAGTGACTGATTTTACTTATAAATAGTGAGCAACTTATTAATTATGAGTTGTCATCGACTCACAGGTTGAGAGTTGAGACTTGAACTTGGGTTATTTGTTTAATTAATAGTATTGATGTAAAAGAAGGGGTAATTGGGGTACTATAACTTAATTTTAGTCCAAATACGTGGAAAGAGTCAATGGGCTGAAAATGGTTCTTGTAGTTCCATATTATAGTTGCTCTTGATGGTGCATTTGGATACCTAATTTGTAAAATCCGTGGAACTTTGAAACGATGGAATTTGTAAATTCTAAGATTTCTAAATGATGTCATTTGTTTTCATCTTGTTTGGGTAAGTATGTCATTTCCAAATGACGACATTTACGAATCTCAGGATTTGATTTTGTTTTGTTTGGACGAAATTTGGAATTTTCAAATTCTATGTCATATGCTTCTATGTATATGCTAAAATCAATATTACGTGGATATGTCCGGTCGCAGGTATACATAATAATAAACATTGATTATCAAAACATCATGATCAACTCATCATACATGATGAATAAGCAAAAACCGCTTTTGTCGACAAACAAGACGCATTTGAGCAGTAAGAACAGGTAGGCATTAAACTGTGTATCATCAGTTCGCGGTGGTCATCCTCGTCTGCAAAAGTCGTCAACAACGTCGATACTAATACCACCGCCACTCCAAAATGGGTTATCCCTCCCAGGACCATCGACGCTCACCTCGAGCAACTCTGATACATAACTCTTCAGCTTAGGCGTCGATGCCTGAGCACTGACCATACGACCCTCAACAGGAATGCGCATAATCTGGAAGACGTCATGCAACATGATTGTCATCTCTCCGAAATGCAAGTGGTAAGAGTTGGTGTAAGGCTGTCACCGCTGCACAAACGCAGAAATCAACGTCATGTCAAGGTAGGGGAACATGTTGTAAGGCAAGTGACCCAATCCACTATCAGTAATGCCCCCCGTGATATAATCGCTCAAAATTGAGCGTCAACCCTGCAATGTAGTACAAACTCTGTGCTGATTATGGCACTTTAGAACCTTCCGATCCTCGCCTTCCTAAATGCGTCTAGAGATGTGGCATCCAAAACTCGGAATGACGCTGTCATCAAAAGGATCACCGGGCATCACACGAGTCACGATCCAAGAATCGTCCTCAACCATCTTCTTCTTCTGAGCTCGGGCATCTGCAGTGCACGATCTCGAATCACCGATCAAAAAATACCACCTCTACCCATTCGAATGACCCACTCAGCAGAAGAAGAATTACCATGTCGCCCTCCCTCCTCTACCGTACTGCTGCCTCTCATCCTCCTGCCGCTCCAACTCCAACCCATATTGACTCCCATCGTCACTCTCCACCACATCTAAATCCTCCTAGTCATCGAAAGAATCATCACGTGTCTGACGACGACGTAAACTGTCTCTCTCCCTCCTAACCGAAGCAGATATACCACGTCTACGTAGATGACGAGATGTTGAATTCTCTTCGTAAGCATGTACAATGCATAAATGTATGGATTTTCCTCTTCCTCCACAGTAACCCGATGACTATTAATTAAATTTTAGAAATAAAATATTGTTAAATGGATTTAAGCATCTAAATAACCAAATTTATTAATTATTTTTAACTAACTATCAACTAATACTAATTATTACTTATAATAAATAAATTGGGAGGGGTTTCTACGGGAGACCCCAACTCATTGGGGGCTTCCGCAGGAGATGCCGCCCAAGGGGTGGGTGTTCACGGGGGGAGGGGGCTCTCCTGGGCGTCCACCTAAAAAAACAAAAAAACTTTAAATAAATGGGAACTTTTACTAGATTCGAGTATATCGGGGAGTCTGCTGGCTCCTTTCCTGACCTTCGAGACATCTTTCTTGATGATTATGAGAGGAGGATGAAGAGAGTGTAGTGGTATCAGAGTGAAATGAAGAGAGATATATAAGTAGAAATGAGAGAATGACAAAATGGTAATTCACACTGACGATTTAAGTAATTTTGGAACGACCTTTAGCAGTTTAGTAATTAATGGATTCAAGGTTTTTTTAACTTTTTAGTGGATTTCGATTTTTTGCACAAACAACAGAATCTTGATCAAATTGAAACTGATTCTCTAGTTTCCATTTTCCTTTGTTTTCTGTTTGATAAAAGTGAAAAGACAAATAAGTTTGAAAATCACCTAACTCTAGAAATTAACCAAATAATAATTTTGTTCAATTAAGGAGTAAGTGAATTGATTAATATTAGCAGTTCTTTTATTTTTTTTGAATAACAAATAAATTTCCTGACACCCACTTCTGTTTTATTACGAACGTTGGATTGAAATTTTAAACTAAAAGTGGTCTTACCAAAACCAAAATTTTCTAGAAACTTATCTGGCTCACACTACTACGACTCTACCACTTCAGTGGTTCTTACGTAATTTTAAAACATAGTATGTGTGATTGTGAAAGTAGGGTAGGAGCACAAATTTCGAAGTGGTAAAACCGTAAATAAACAGTCAAAGAAGGATTGATTTCTTGAAGAAGAAGTCGCTGTTACTTTTTGGCGGTACTTGCGCATGGAACCTACCAATCCCGTCACCTCACTGACTCCAAAATCCCAATCCATAATTTTTAAATACTTTGCGAACTGCAATGCAAATATAATAAAATACAAATTTGTTTTTTTATCATGACAAATTACAATTTTTCCCCCGGAATCCCTTACCAGACATGGGACTGCTGTCGTGCCAGGCACGAGCCTGTCGGGCTGGCCGGCCTTGCCATGCCGTGCCAGATCTGGGAGTATCGGGTCAGGTTTTTTCCGGTCAGGTAGGGTTAGGTTTTGATTTTCGGTCGTTTTTTAATTTGAAGTATACAAATTTGTTTTTTCCCAAAATAATCAATTTATTTATTAATAATTATTGACTCAAATCGAGAAATAATATAAATACATAATTGTTTACAGAAGAAAAAACTTGGAGGCTAACTAAAACCTAAGTAGTAATGAAAAAAACCTAAGGGTAATTACAAAAAATTAATCTATAAATAGAATGGTGTTGCTCATTCATCTTTAATCTTCATCGTCGTTGTTGTCGTTTAGATGCATGTTTTGCATTCTGTCCGCAACGTCCATCCAATCTTTTTGGCATACGCTCATCTCGATTACTTATCAAACATGTTTTGCCTCTTGTCAATCAAGACACATTTATCAGTGCTAAATGTAGACTCTGACTCCACAGTTGACACCGGAAGAAATAATAAGTCTCGTATCAACAAAGAGACTAGTGGAAACCAACCCGAGTTATTTATCCACAAGTCTAAAACATCAAAACTTTTAACTTAGCAGTAATTAAGTATATTTTCAGTATTTAAATATTCATTTAATTCATTTTGTGTTTCATTTTGCATTAATTTTAATTTTTTAAGTTAATCAATTCCATTGGGAGTGGTCATCATATGGATCCATTGCAGGTGGTTATCATGATGAACTATCAACATTTTAACCAATTTAATTTACAATATGTAGTCTTCCATTTTTTTCAAAATATATGTTTAACAAAGATATACAATTATCTACATTTTTTGAAAAATTTCATAATTCATATTTTCATTTTTTTCCAAGAAAAGTTGTAAACCACTAACTTTAAACCTAAAATCCATAAAAAAAGTTACATAAAAACTAAATGGAGTAGGATTCCAATATTTATTAAACTTAACCTCCATTACATTTAAAATTTCAACAAAACTACCAATACCTATATTTCGCAAATACTCTAGTAATTGGAAATAATTCATAGACAAATATGTTAGAGGTGAGGTGATATTGTCCACTTAGAGCATCAGCTATCATGACCTAGGTCATCCTGATGACTTAGGTCATGCATACTCTCTCGTTTCCTTTCTCTCTATGTCACGTCATCATGACCAATCTTTTTTTTACTATTCACTAATTTACCATGATCTAAGTCATCACACTCTTTTCCCCCACATTATTAATTTCCTTATCAACTTTTATTCTATTCCAAAATCATTTATGTTTAAAAAAACATTAATAATCTATTTGAAAAAACCAAAATACCAATACATCTTGTATTTCCAAATAATTGTTGTTTTCAACTTTAAATTTAGTATAATATTATCTATTTCAAAAAATTTGGTGTATTTGAGTATAAATTTCGTACTTAAATCCTAGCTATTTATAAAAATATAAACCCCTAATTATTATACCAAATACCAATAAATCTTGTATTGTTATTTTTTTATCATTTTTAATCTGTTTTTTAAATCTTATTTTCTTAAAATATGTTTTCTAATTGTTTTTCATTTTCCATTTTTTTAATTTTTATATAATTTTTTCCTGAATCGACCAAACTTTTCAATACTGATCCCTCTTACGCATCATTTGGATGTCAGTTTTGCAAATAATTAAAAATAATAATTAATTTTAAAAATATAAAAAATTGTAAAATGCATTTTTAAAAAAATTAAAAAAGAATTAAAAATAACTTAAAACAAACAAAATAAAAGCAAAAACATAAACAAAACATTTAACAAAAACCATCGACCGACCTTCCCCATTACCAGGTCGCTCCAACGACCTTGTCGATGACCCGATCGATGGATGACCAGGTAGGGTGTAAACGGGTCGGGTACGGGTCGGGTATGCCCCTACCCGTACCCGTACCCGGCTAAATTAGCGGGTACAGGTACGGGTATATACCCGGGGAAAAACATATATACCCGTACCCGACCCGTACCCGTTAAGTTAGCGGGTACGGGGCGGGTAAACGGGTATAGCGGGTATAATATATAATATATAAAAATATAATATATATTATATAAAATATATATTATATATTATATATATAATATATAATATATAACATATAAAATATTAAAAAAATATTATATATATAATATAATATATCTTAACGGGTATACGGGTAAACGGGTACGAGTAATGCGTATACCCGTACCCGACCCGTTTATTAACCGGGTAAACGGGTACGGGTATACGGGTTTGAATTTTTAAACGTGTATGAATTTTTGTACCCATACCCGTACAAGCCCGGGGCGGGTGACCGGGTATACGGGTATTACCCGCCCCGTTTACACCCCTATGACCAGGTCATCCTCCCAATGACCAGGTCGGTCATGGGGATGACCGACCTATGGGGAGGTCATCTGCGGATGACCTCCCCATAGTGGTTGTTCTTAGTGTATTAGTGAATGTGAACACGGATTTTAAGAAAACTAACATAGTTTTATAATTATCTCAATCTATGGGGTTTAACATAAACTCATTTGTTTTTTTATTATAAAAGTTTGTAACTACAAGATTATAAGGATAACAACATTTTTACATTTAATATGTAGAATTCTATCTATGGGGAACATCTTATTTAAACATTCTAGGTTTAACATGACTATGTACACAAAATTATCTA
Source organism: Triglochin maritima (assembly GCA_963682175.1). Taxonomy (NCBI): domain Eukaryota; kingdom Viridiplantae; phylum Streptophyta; class Magnoliopsida; order Alismatales; family Juncaginaceae; genus Triglochin; species Triglochin maritima. Next base: position 35,711,734 of record OY821781.1, on the reverse strand, counting down.
AATTCTTGATATCTAGATGTACTACTTCTGGATTTCGTGTCTCATACTTGTATATATATTTTTAAAATTTTACAACCAATTATGATCGGTTTTCTTATTTTTCAACAATTTTATATACAAATCTTTGTAATTGTATTTCAATATATATTGTATACTAATTAATATTGAAATACATAGATTAGATCATATACCTATGAGATTATCAAATCCCTTTAACCAAACGAAAGTTGGGTTGCACGTCGGATTGCCTCAGAATCACCTTCATGTATTCACTAAACTCTAAACAAGATTAGAGAGATCAAAGTTAGTCAATCAATCTCTAATTCAAGGTTAGAATCTATAATAACACTTCTATGCACCAAAGAATTTAATCTCTCAAGCACTCAGTTAATAAGAAGAATTTCAGATGGAATGATGGAGAAAATACGGAGAGGAGAAGGTTTTGCATTAATTAAACAAAGGAAGGGAAGAAAGATCTATTTATAGGGTATCCTTAAACTCACATCATGAGTTAACCACTTACACATAATCTCTTGTTAATCTCTCCACTAAACTACATTATGTGCAACCACTTTGCACATAATCTCTTGTTTATTTCTCCTCTCATCATCTCATAACTACATTTGACCAAGGTGGATTAAATTCAATCATTAATCAACAAAAATCTCTCATTAATATATTGAAAAATGTGGGCAAATGGTCGGACCATTTTTCGATGTTTTTGACTTTACCAAATTTTGGATTAATATCCATCAAAATTTGGGCTTTGGGGTTTTAGCAAATTCATATGTTATAATTGGGGATCGCATTATATCATGTAATATATTATCATATATAATGTCAAAAACATTATACCCCATCATAATATATATCACATACAAATTTATTTGTTATTCTAATCATGTCGTTATTTCGACATATTGATTTATTATTTTACCACATGTATATTATTTCATAACACATGAAACTTAATACATCATATAAAATATAAGATCACATCTCTTGTTTCCCAGTTTTATGGTGTGACATATAGGAGGATCTAAGTTATGTTTTTAATGATATTAAACACTTAATATCATAAACTATAAGCGGTATCTAGCTACACATTATAGTTACCAAATAACAAAGATGTTTTGTTCACTTGAACAGAACACGATCCATTATGTGATATGTAATATATCACTTGTGCCTATCCATTGAGTCATGATATTACGAATATTTTACAAAGTAAGAATGTGTCATATTTGTATCATATTTTTTCTTGATCTTATAAGCTAATTATAAATATGAAACTATACATAAGTTACATTGTGCACATTATAAGTTTACCTTATTATGGGGTCCAATAATGTCATGACTCTGTATGATCGACTGACCTTAATTTATCTAATCGAATTCTTAATTCTCTACTAAATATGCAACGGAAATAATAAATACAATTAGAGAAAAGCACAACAAACCACAATGAAGACACAACGATTTTATATAGGTTCGGTCACCCGTCTACTTCCTCTCTTGCAAGCTTTGCTCGATTCCGCGAGCTCCGCTTACCCCCTTTACTATACAATCTTTTTCCAAGTCGAGATCAAGCCTTTACACCACGAACTCGTAGATAACGCTCTCTGAGATCGATTTCCTCCTCTCACAACTCGAGAGGGACGCTTCGGGCTTTTCCCGAAACCTTTACAACTTGCTTGAGATTTTACCGAAACCTATGCTTCTTGACAGCTGAAGTGAGTGGATCAAATACTCCCTAACTTGAGCACACTTTGAGTAAGATGTGGAATTGATAAAGGGTGTGAAGTTTAGGCTCTTGAGTGTAGGATTGAGATTTTCGGACTTGGAGGATTCTCTCTAAGGTCGGAGGAAAATAGAAGTTGGAGCGTTATGTAAATAAGGTGTGTGAACCTCTATTTATAACCTCCTAAAGATTTCTAACTGTTGGGGAAGATTTGATTGAAGTTTGTATAAGAGACACAAAACAGAAACTCAGATTCGGCAAATTTGTCCTAAATTGGTCGACCGATACGAATAGATGGTCGATAAGGAAATGTTCGAGCCAACTAAGCTACAGTCGAACCTACTCGGCTAGAACTTAAGTCATCGGTCGAACCAAATGTGGGGGCGGTCGACTGATTATAGGGTTTTGACCAGGTGAAGGTTAAACGGTCGAACACAAGAAAAATCGTACGTTCGATCGAACATAACATGCACTTTTAGTAGACAAAAATGTCTTCATCCGGTCGACCTCCAGAAAGGCATCGTTCGACCAGTGGCCAAATGTATTTAGGGGTATTTGAGAAAATACGAATAAGATCATTGTATAATATGACAAGGTTAACGATAATCCAGAAAATACTAGTCAATTGGTCGACCGAAAAGTCAAAATAGGTCGACCGGTAGGGTTAGGTGAAATCATTATTTGTAAAACCGTTAATTGTTAGAAATGGTCGAACGGAAAACTTGTTCAGTCGACCGTTCGACACAGGCAGGCAGAAGTTTGGATGAAATGATTTTCCTACCTAAGTTTGGGTGACCTATTGAAGTCCAATTGATTTGAGATTATGTGTGTGAACATAGTGTGTATGTGAATTATTTTTAACTCTTGTATGCTCAAGTTCACATAAGTTCCTAAGACTCAATTAAAAGGTAAATTACATGTCTTCAAGTAACTTGATTGCATGTCTTGACTTCATTACATTCTTCCTTGAGTCTTATTACTTGTAGATGTTAGCACAATACAATATATGTTTTATGCATAATGTGTGATACTCTACATTTAATTATGATTAAGATTAAGTTAGTTAAATCATCAAACACGGATTAAGGCCAAAAAGCCAACACATCAAAACACAAATTAATCTTTTGACATATGTCATTTTTCCGCAGAAATTGTATATAACCAATTAATATCTTTATCAGTATACGTGATGATAGTTTTAGATAATAATCAAATTGTATACTTCTCATGTGAAAAAGACATAAGTCTCATATCTTAGGATTCAAAGACATAATCAAACATTAATGACACAAACACAATTCCATAATGTTTCATTTATTACGTCTATTCAATATATGAAAGAAAACATTCTCCATTTCATATACTCATTGTTAAAATATTTGTAGAGCTATACTATCATTTAATCAACATGACAATCTTATCTCAGTAATTAATGTTTCATGTTAATTAACATGATTGTGAATTACTTTTGATTTGTGCAACCATTATCTTTTGGAGCTCTACGGTTAAGGATCAAGAGCATCTTTCTTAACACTTGCGAAAGACGAATACATTAATCAAGGAACAAAATGTTTGTACATTCAATTCATAATAAAATACATGTAAAAGAATACTTTTAGAACACACATTCATTTCACTACTGTAACCAACATAGGCAATTGCATTCCTAACATTTTCTAAGTAATGTTTAAATGTGTTAAGTCCATCTTGTACTTCCAAGTTCAAAGTATGACGAACACATCTGATATGAAAGAGTAAACCATCTACAGGTGGATGACAATAATTTATAAGCATTTTTATTGGCGAACTGTTATTAGTAGCATTATCAAATGCAATTGCACAAACTTTATTTTCAATATTATTAGCTACCATGACATCTTTAATATGATAAAATATAATTTTGGTAGTGTGTGGATGCAAATAAGTAAAAAAGAAATGTTTTTTATTTAAACACCATAAATCATCTAAATAATGAACCATTCCGCAACAGTAAGGATAGTTATTTGGACCGGTTCAAATATCATAGTTAATGCTACCTTATTGTTCATTGGTGAAAATAACTAATCATGCATTCTTTTTTTACCAAAATTTTCAATCATGACATTTTTAAGTATTTTTCTACAAAATGGTTTAAATTGCAGATTATGGAAGAGAATTGCATCCCTAAGGGCTTTAGATTCACATGTGTTAAATGGTAATTCATTTCTAATTATTAAATCAACAATTATCTCTCTACCTTTAATTAGATAATATTTTATGAAAGTTAAAGTTCTACTGTTTGTGTCTAAAACCGATTGACGTAAATCCACTACCGATAATGCATGCTTATGTTTACATGAAATAAAATGTCTAGTTTCATGACTGATTCCTCCATTTGACTTAGCTGAAAGTTCTTTACCACATGATTTACAAGTAGCAGTTGTCTTACCCTCCTTTGTTTGTCCTTCATCAAAATCATCTCATACTTTGGTAGTTCTTTTTCTAGTACTTTTACTTTTAAGTTTAGGTGGATTAAGAGGAAGATGTTATTATTATCTTCATATTCAGATGTTAAAGACATAGAAATTAGTAATTATGCAAAAAAAGTGAATTTTCATAAATGAGAAAATGATGATGATGATTGATGAACTAAAATAAACTACTAAAAATATTAGGAAAGCATGGGAAATGAAGAGCAAAGGAGTCGCAAAATCGGGCGGTCAGTGGTCTGCTTATGGTTTTAGGTTTCACGTTTTAGCTCAAACTCGACTCGTTTCCAACAAAATCAAAGCAAATAGAGAATATTTGGAGAGATTTAGAAAAAGAGTTGAAGGAATTTAATGCGAAGAAAATGAAAGGGATTTGGGGGTTTATATGGGATGAGAGGGGGCATTCTCGTAATTAAAAAAAAATACTGGCACACTAAGTCGTGTCGTTAGCGGGTCGGGCTGGTCCGAATCCCATGTCTATCCCTGACCAAGAATGGAATTAGTTTTGAGATTTTTGTTTGGGTGCATATCTAAAAGTCGTTTATTAGGCATTTGCACCCTTGTAATTTTATATTGCTCTAGAATGCTCACAAATCCAACTATTTGTTTGGGTGCACCTCCGTCAAACTCCATTAACCCATTTCGTGACACTGTTAGTGTCCCCGTGAAGTCAAAATCAAATCATGATCGATTGGACTCGTTGTGACTTGGCGCATAAACATCCGAGTAACTCTAGTACACATCGAAAGGATTAAATATACCTAATCTGACACCTTCGGTGGCGATGGAGGTGCCCTCACCCCCTCCTCCAGACCTTCCACCTTCCCACCAAAATTACCAAAACACTCTCCACCATAATAACCACCGTAACCAGAATAAAACAGGTCGTCAACCTCCGGTGCCATTTGAAACACCACCGTAGGAACTACCAAACCGTTCCTGGTAAAATTCAACGTCACATGATTTGTCTCGAACCCCACGGTTGACCCCACTAGGTTCGTCTTCGCGAAATTCAAATTTACCTTCGTCTTCACTTCCTCCCCGTCCCCGAGGTCATGGACGTCAGAGTCAGAGTGGAAGAAGTGGAGGTGGGGACAAGGGATGGATGGTTCTTATGAAGGTCGAGGAGGGTGAGAAGGGGAGGGAACTCAGAAGGCATGGAGGAGAGGAAGAAACGATGGAGGGAGAGGCCGAGGGAGAAGAGATAGGAGAGGTGGGAGATAGCGAGGGTGTTGTGGTGGGTGATGGCGGAGGTGAGGTGGTCGGACCGGTGTCGGAGGAGGGTAGTCAGTGTTGGATTTTGGCCTTTATCTATGTTTTAATGATTTAATCAACCTAATCTTAATCACAATCAAAAGTAGTATAGCACACATATTGAAGAGCATATATATTACTTTGTGCTAACATCTACCAGTGATCAAGACTCAAAGAAGAAAGAATTTAAATCAAGACATGCAATCAAGTTGTTGAAGACATCTAATTTATATTTCTTTTGAGTCTTAGGAATCTATGTAATCTTGAGCATACAAGAGTTAAAATCCATTCACATAGATACTATGTCCTTTATACAAGTCACACACAAAATCTCAGATCATTTGGACTTCTTTAGGTCACCCAAAATTAGACTCGAAAACACTTAAACCTAAACCTAATCTGTCTGAGCAAAATCGGTCGACCGAACGAGTTCTCAGTTCGACCGATTTGATTAGTTAAATCTGTTATCAAATAATGTTGCACTTGTCGACAATTTTGTTCCTTTTGTTTGACCATCTACACGTGTCAAATGACCGTTAGAATTGTCTTATTCTACAACGGTCAGATTTCTCAAAACCCTAAGAATACAAGTGACCACCGGTCGACTGTAGACCTAGTTTCGGTCGACCGAACATATACATTTTGACAACCCCATAGTGCCTGTAATTTTTGGTCGACCAACCCAACTATTTTGGTCGACCGAGCATAATCGTTTTGATAACCCCTTAGAGCCTGTTAGTTTTCCGTCGACCGAACCCACCTTTTTGTTCGACCGTTAACTTAAGTGAACTTTAGTTGTAGTCGTATTTTGGTCAACCGTTCCCTTCTTGGTCTACCGTGTCTTTTCTGAACTTTCCTGGACTTCATTTCCGTACGACCTCCGGTCGACCGTTTCTTTTCTGGACTTTTCTGGACTTTCCTGGACTTCATTTCCGGACGACCTCTGGTCGACCGTTAAGCTTGATTCGATCGACCGAACTTACCCGGAATTGTGCCCTAAGCTTTTCCATCATGTGTTTCTTACACAATCTTTTACCTTATTAATCTCAATAACTATAACCCCTTAGGAGCTTATAAATAGATGTTAGCAAGACACAATTTGACAACTCTTTGACTTAAAATTATCATACACATCTAAGAGAAACTCCCAAGCTTTCAATTCCCCAATCCTACTCTTTAAGCCAAACTTTTCACACTTTAGATCAATTCCAATCATACTCTAAGTGTGCTTAAGTTAAAGAGTGATCGTTACACTCAACTTTGTTGTCAAAGGGTCTTGGTGAAAGTCCAAGACAAAGAGTATAGACTTCGGTGAGAACCCAAAGTGGTTCTTCTCAGATTGTGAGAAGAGGATTCAAGCTAGGCGAGGAGTGTTTGCTAGCTTGCTGTGTAAAAGGCTTATCTCGGTCCGAAATGAGATTGATAGTGAAGACGTAGGCGGAGCTCGCGGAGTCGAGCGAAGCTTGCAAAAGAGGAAGTAGGTGGGAGACTGAACCTCTATAAAAATCTTCCAGTGTCATTGTGGTTTGCATTATCTCTAGTTGTTTGTTTTTATTATTTCCGTTGCATATTTGATTGTTTAAGAAAATAGATATTAACTTAAAAAGTGATTAGAATTAGGGACATGCACGTTCCTACAGTCACGTCCAGGTCGTCCACCTTCGAGTGGCTCGGTGGGTACGAGTCTAATCGGTTGTGAGTTGATTTCGACTTAACGGGGGCCACTAACCGTGTCACGTAATGAGTTGACGGAGTTTGATGGATGTGCACCCTGGCAAATAGTTGGATCCGTGGGCATTCTGGGGAAATATGAAATTGCACGAGTGCAAAGGCCCAATAAACGATTTTTGGAGGTGCACTCAAGCAAAAATCCCAATTAGTTTTGTTGTTTAATGTCACAGAATTCATGTCACTTATTCCTACTTTAGGATGGGTAGTGAGATTCCAAATTGGGAATAATTCGACATAAGGTACATCGAGGTAAGTAGTAACACAATTGCGTCCCGAGGAACTAAAATGGAATTACTTGTTATAATCACATGAAACTAGCAACTTTTCATGAAATTGTTACTTGGTACATAATTCGAGTTTTTTTTTATTTCAAATATTATTTGATTATTCTAATTTCTTGGATTTATAACTTCTTAATTACACACAAAGTATTCACTTGTCACTCAAGAAATTGATATACCTCAAGAAAGTATTCACTCGTACCTAAGAAACAAGAGTTTTTTTGTTTTAAAAGGTTTTTTAAAACTTTCTTAGAACTATAAGTATTTACTTGTCATTTAAAGATTTTAAGGTTAACTACAATTTGCACTCTTAAACTTTAAAAAATGATAATTACTATTAACTTTCGTTTTGTACCTTTTTGCCCATGAACTTAAAAAAACATTATTTAAATATTTATTCACCTTTTTCTAGCTTTTTTTGCATTGTATTCCCATACACTCCTAAATCTAATTTCACGTCAAATTTTGGATCGAATCAGATGTTAGATTTGGTTCGAATTTGAGTCAGATTCATACTGAATCCGATACAAATTCTAACAAGATCTGAACTTTAACGTAAAGTTAGTAGTGATAGTATATTAGGGATGCAACGCCATCAATTCCAAAAAAAAGACAAATATGTGTTTAAATAATGATTTTTTTTAAGTTCAGTGGGTAAAGTGTTACAAAACGAAAATTCATGGGAGATAATTGTCACATCGTAAAGTTCAATAGTGAAAGTGAAATCAATATATAATTCAGTAAGACAAACTATAATCAACCCAAGATTTTATTACATTATCAATTTACCACAGGTCATGTGTTGTTAAAAAAGAAGCAAGAGACAATATTCAAGTGCCTTAACAAATATCTTTAAAGGAGGGTTAAAATGCAAAAAATACAACAAAATTGTTAGTTGTAACGGGTAACCTGCTATTAATTTTCACAAAACCAGGGGTGTTTGGAATCTAAAGCTTCGTTTCTATCAAAAAATCTAAAGCTTCGTAATTACGCCCTCGTGTCCAGTAAACTAACAATATAACTCTTGTCGTGGTTCAAATCCAATGTTCCATTTCAAATTATTTTAACTTATCGGTTGTGCGCCTACTACGTTGCATGTGCTCCAAAGGTTTACTTTGTCGTTTTGTTTTAGGGTTTAGGTTAAGAACCCGAGATTTTCGCAGTTTAATGAGGATTACTGTACGGTGATCAATACTGCACATTCTCTTAAGCAAACAAGTCGTGCCTATTTAGGCTTCTTTTCGTTAATCTGCTCTTAATTAACATGTTCTTGTTTTGCATATGCTACAGGGTTCTTTACAATGCCATAGTGTTGATAATCAACCTTGGCCCGTCGAGACAGTGGCATAGCCACGTTAAGGGCAGGTTGGGTACCTGGTTCACTCAGATTTTCAAAAAAAAAAAAAAAAACTCTTTCCTATTTTTATTTTTATTCAATCCCATATATTTAAGTGTAGTATCTTGAAGTTATAGTATAATTGGTTAATTGTGGTTTAATTTGGGGTTTGAGAGGAATTAAGATAATATTTTAACAAAAATTAATTTTAAAGTCAATTTGATTGAGATTTTGAAACTCTTTTGAACAATACATTTGGAAGATATCCAAATAAGCTATAATCTTTTGAACTTGTATTGTTGTGTAAGTTTAATAAATTTTTAGTTGAAAAGTGAACATTGCATAGATTTTAGTCAGATGTTGTGGATGTTTGGGATTTGACCTTTTGATAATGGTGTGCAATCTTACTTTTCTAGTACAGTTATACTTATTGACATATATATATTTCACTGATAATGTCGAGTTCGTTTGTTGGCTGAAAATGGAATGAAAACTCAAAATAAACTAGCATGCATAGGAAACTATTTCAGCAATATCATTCTATACATAAGAATGAATAATAAATTTAAAGCCTGCAATTCCACGAACGAAAATAACAATGAGCATAAATAGTAACAATTATTACAAAATTCTTTTATTATAATTTTAGGTTATACTTATACACTATTTTGATTTCTCTATTTGTCTAGATTTATCGATTTTAAACTTAAGAACAAACATAGCTAATAAATCTTCCCAAACCACCTGTCTTGTGTTTGGATATTGAAATTTGAGTTGTAAGGGGAAAAAATCAACTTAACTGATGTGTCGTGTTTTATGGTTGTAGTTTTATTTATTTTTTATGTTTAAATTTTAATGTATTCAAGTTTGAAAAATGTTAAAATTGGAATGATATTTTCAATTTTTTTATTAATTAATTTATTTAAAATATTATCTTTAAGTTGTGGGTCCTCCAAAAAAAATCGACCAATACAGAAACAATCCGCCCCACCCAAATATTTTTTTTGGAACCGTCCTTGCGTCGAGAGAGTGCTACATTAAAACTCTAAGAATGTGTTTGGATACCCAATACTTTCAAAGGCGATAATATTTTTGGCTAATGTTCTTTCCATTTGCTTGGTCTAGTTTTTTGGATATAGTCGAAATTTTCGCTATAATGAAAATGTCAAACCGTAGATTTTATATATGCCACAACTCATCAATGAACATTAAAAATTATAAAATTTGGAATATGTTTTGAATAGAATTAAGAGTAGTTAATAAATGGGTCTCTTGATCAAATATGATTTTCAACGTCCATATGTAACTCGAATAAGAAATGAAGACGATCTACAATAGAAAATCAAGATTATATTGCTCAAGTGAATGGAGAGGATCTGGATCTCGAACTTGACAAGGGATGAAGCAACCCTTTAAATTCATGAATAGTGCATACAAATGAAAAAATAATCAAATTATCTAATGTCGATATGAAATATGAATTTTAAAGTACTTCAAAAGTACTGTACCTCAAAGACTACACACTAACATATTTACCAATATAAAAAGGATTAAAAGTAGTTGAAAACGCCAAAGCTTTGATAAAATGTGGCATATGACAATGACATGGGGGGGGGGGGGGGGGGGGGGGGGGGGGGAATCATTGATCAATTAGGCTACCTTCTTCAAACACTCCAAGAGTCCAACTAATATCATTTTGGAGTCTAGTGCATGAGCAAAAGTTCATTGTGATTATTGTGTCCCCTTGTCATCTTTCTGGGAATGTAAGAAATTTCTTGTTAAACTCTTTTGTCCACCAAGACCATGCATAAAATTGGAGTAACTTAGATGCTGAAATAATTTGGAGTCCCACATGGGTTCATAAAGATATATATATATATATATATATATATATATATATATATATATATGTATCGGTGAATTATCCAAATGTGTATTCCTATAAAAGAAATGCATCAAAATTTGCTTATGACCACATTTACATCGAAGCTCTATCAAGATAATGTTTACACATAATGTTTAAGTAGAAAACTAATGATATGAGTGCACCAATTCGATTGGCTGAATAACCTGGTTAGTGGTTATGTATTGGAATTTTAGGAATCATAAGTAAATTGTCCATAGTAGAAGTTAAACATCTGACCTTTGGCGCTAAAGACATTTTTATACGTGTGTGGGTAAACTATCAAAATGTGTTTTAGAAAAGCAAACACATCAAAATTTACTTTTGACCACATCCACATTGAAACTCCAAGCTAGTTAATGATTCACACGTACTATTTAAAGTAAAAACCTCATGGTAGGAATGCACAAATTCTGACTGGCCAAGTAATATTGTTGGGTCTTTCATAGCATAAATAACGTGGTCGTCCCGCCTGGGACGACCCCGACTACCAGGTCATCCGGGTCGTCGCCTCCTCACTGTGGACAACCATGTCGTCAATCATTAATACGTTTTTTGAAGCATTATTTTTGTTTTGATTTTTTTAAAATAAGTTTGATTTTTTTTTTTTTTTGAAAATACGTTTTCTATTTGTTTTGATTTTTTAGATTTTTTTTAATTTTTTTTCCAAGATCGACCCCGAAATGATGTGGATGAAAGAGATGTGTTGTAGTGGGTCGTGGTTAAGAGGTGAATAATGTAAGAAAGAGAAGAAAATGGGTTGGGAAGAGAGATAAAGTTAATTTAGAAGAAAGAGAAATCTCATGACCAAGTCTTCCAGGTCATGATTTCGGATGATGTCGGTAGAACTTTTGAGTAAAGTACAAATTAAATACCTTAAAAAGATCAACACAAAATTGACGAGGTAAAACACTTCAGCTTGTTAAACACTTGCAGATGACAGGCGACGAACCATATAATAAGATCAATATTCAGGTTAATGCAGCTCTTGAACATAACAAATTAATTAATGGAAACTCGCCCATTGGATTACGACGCGAATACTTATTTTAATTGTATTATTCTGGAAGATTGGCTTATGTTAATTAATTAGTTGTTTCCGTTGACATTTACTGCAAGTAGTGATATCTTCGGCCTCTTGGATAATGTTTTTTTGTTGGCAAAAGCCTTTAATTGGCTTGGTTCAAGTGTAGAGCAAGTGGTGTTGTTTAGTTCTAAGTAGTTAATCCAGCAATATCACCGTTGGGAATAAATGAGCATTTAATCGCCAAAATAAACAAAGGTTTTTTTTTGCCTTTTTCAACCATGTAAAGTTGTAAACTGTGATTTTTTGCTCATCGAATTTTGAAAATTGATCTTTTGCATATGCTTTGCCTAAATTGCTTTTATTTCTCATGCCCTTCGTGGTCCATTCATTTTGTCAACTACATATTAAACTGTGTTTAGTTTAATACATTAACATTACTCCACTACCTCAAAAGAGTATCCCGCTTACGCAAGGTAAGGAGGTCAAGTGTATGCAACCATACAACTGTAAAACAGTGAAGTTGTTTCCAAATGACCAAATAATACGAAGTACAACTCATCTGCGATTTCATAATACAATAGAATAGAACTGCAAATCGTTTAATTAATATTATATATAATTATCTTAAAACTGCATTTTGTTTGCATGGTTGCATGCCTACCAATTGCCTATTAATTTTTTTTTGAAAATGATTTAGGTACACCTAATTACCTTTTTTACTATTTTACCTCAAAAGTGTTTGTGTCATGTTAAATGCGGGCCCTAATTTATTAATTTGTTAGGGTTCGTTTTTAGTTGTGTAATTGTTGTCAATGATGTCATTCTTATCATTATTTTTATAGTTAACACTTTCATTAACTTTGACATATAACATTACTAAAACGTAAATAACATACATCTTCCTAGACATATTGGCTAACTTCACTTGGAGTATAGTTAGATAACTATTGTTTTTGTTTTATTTGTGAAATCAATCAAAGTTAATAAAAGTGTTACTTATTGAACTAATGTTAGTAATCACACTATTATCGCTAATTAAACACATGAAAAAATATTATCGCAAACCTGGCTAATAGTCTGAGTGCCACACTATTTGAGTCTTACGTGGACAATTTTGATATGAAAATGGTTTAATCATGCTCTTTTTAAAATATCCACGCGAATGTGAAATTCTGTGTTTCTGTATGAGTATCCATGCAAAAATTTATTTAAGATAATATTATTTAATGAGTTTTTTTTTTTGCTTGGATGCCAACTAAAACTCCTTATTTTCCAATCTCCCATCCACCTTCGACTATTTTCTTATATATATATTATACAAAAAAAATCATGTTTTAACATGATTTTTAGTGACACATAAGAAAATAGTCATTACTGAACGATAAATAGGAAAAATAGGTGTTTTTGGGTGAATGGGCCGAGCACATGTTTCACCAGATTAACAACACTTAGGGCACCCGTAATGTGGGTCATCCGCCCGATGACCCCCGACGACCAGGTTGTCTAGGTTCGGATTGAACTCGGACCGATCAGTCCGATCCAAAAATCCGAACCGGACTGGATTTTTGTGGGGAATTTTGAATTTTTGACCGAATTCGGATTGAACTTGACCGAACCTAAACCCAAATCCATCCCAAGATCCCGACCGAAAACCAAACCCGTCCCAAGATCCGGTCCGAAACCCAAACCAGTTGGATCGGACCAAAAAATACTCTCCCCAATTTCAAAAGGCCCAATCAGAGATTATGCTATATTCGTTACTTCCATCTAATCATCCAAGCACCATAATACCCGTTGATTGACACAAATTTCAAAGTAGACGTTATTCGAAGAAAAAACTGATGACCTTTCAAATCAAATCCAGCTATGGTCCGCCGAAAACAAGGACTTTGGTCTGTTTTTAAGGAAAATTTGTTTCATCTGTGTTTGTTTTTATATATTTGCCAACTCATATTGGTTTCGTACTCATGCTTTTAAATTACCCATTGAAAATCAAAAAAATTCGGTGATTACCCAATAATAAGCTGTTAATCAAACATACCTATGATCTAAGTGACAGAATGGTTTCTGTTCTTTAGAAATGGGTAGGAATTAGGTGCAAACGTTTTGTTGTCTTTACAGGGTTGGTTCATAATATTTTATCGATTCCATCTTGTGTTTAAAGATGACGAGAACACTTTGGTATGATAATATTGATTCGGGATAATTTCTTAAATACATTTAAAATAACTCAAAACATCACGTTTATATACGATATGCGCTCTATTTTTGTAATATCTTAAATATCCACCAATTTGACAAAAAACTTGCACTTATTGTTTTGTAACTCAGTCTAACCTTCATTTGATCCATAACAGGTCCAACTTCATAGAAGAGCAACTCTAGAAGCTTGAAATCTCCATTTAGCGTCATAAGGAGCATATGAGATTAAGAGGAGCGTGTTAAATTTAAATTAGATTTAAGGCTAGCTACGGTACAACTGAAAGTTTGCATAAAATTGGAAGGCATTTAAGATATTATGAAAAATTGGCTGGAGGTATTTTGTTATTTGGATTTTTCAAAGAAATTAACGCTATTAACATTCTCACATTCGTCGTGTAGTTTGTTGGCCACCAAGGGCACTGCCACATAAAAAAAACATATACGGATTATATGTGCCTCGATTGGATTTTCAAATATGCCTAGCATTAAAAAAAACAAATCATAATATTCTACACAAAAAAATTGTCCAACAATATTTTTTCAAACATCATCGATCTTTACTAATATCAGAACGTTAATTTTCTAATTGAGTTTTTCAAAAATAGCAATAAACACATGAAACTCTATTATAAGTAAAAAATGTAGAACTGAAACTACAAAAAATCCAAAATACATGATATATAGTTATTTATTTATTTAAATGTGTTATGTATAATTTTTTGGTAATGATAATTTTCAAATCACATTTGTTATATATTTTTTGTAATTTTTGAGACTCCCATGGTCATATTTCCTAGCATCGATCACCACGCTTAAGTTTGCATTATTTTGAAAAGAATTATAAACCATTTAAAACTTACTGAATTGCTATTCGTCACCGTAAAACTACTTAAATCGTCCCAACAGATTACCATTTTGCTCATCGATCCTTTCTAGTTATATAACTCTTCATTTCACTATTTTAACACAACTTTCTCTTCATATCATTCTTTTATTCACCAGATAAAATGTCTCGGAGGTCAGGAAAAGAACCAGCGGACACCCCGGACTACTCACGTCTGGTAAATTACCTTGTTTATTTAAATTAATTAAAAAAAACATTTTTGGGTCAGGCGTTCGCGGGAGACGCCCGACCCTATGTCCACACGTCTGCAGGAGACGCCTCCCACGTAGGTTAGACGTCTCCGGCAGACGCCTACCCTACGCCCCGATTTTTTTAAAAATTTATTTAAATTGATTATAAATTGTGATAAATTTAAAATAAATTGAATATTATGTTAATAATGAGTTAAATTAGTTTAGTAAATCCTTTATTGATTATAAATTGTGATAAATAATAAATAAAAGTTTTGTAATGAATTATTGATTAAAAGTTGTGATAATTACTAAATAAATTGATTATTATGTTAGTAATTAGTTGTGTACGATTTTAGTAAAGGATTATTGATTAACTGTGATAATTGCTAAATAAATCGATTATATAGTTAATAATTAATTTAATTATTTTAGTAAATCCATTAATAAATTTTTATTTTTAAAATTGAATTAATAGTCATCAGGTTACCATGAAGGAAAAGGGAAATCAATTACCTTACGCGCGATACGTAGTATAACAGACGAGTCAGGTCCTCGTCATCCGCGTACACGTGGTATTTCTGCTTCAGTTAGGAGAGAGAGAGATCTGTTACGTCGTCATCAGACACCTGAGGATTCTTTCGACGACGAGGATAATTCAGATGAGGTGAGGAATCACGACGAGAGTGACGATTGTGCCCGGTATGACTTGGAGCCACAGGAGGAGGCGGTACATCAGTCCGGTCGAGGACGGGGGCGACATTGTGGTCCTTCGGCTGAGTGGATCATTAGGAAGGATCGAGGTGGCCGACTTGTGACCGATGATTCGAGTTCGTGCACTGCAGACGCCCGAGCTCAGAAGAAGAAGATGGGTGAGGACGAGTCTTGGATCATCACGGATATTATACCCGGTGGTCCTGTAGATGGTAGTGTCATTCCGGGTTTCGGAGGCCACATCGCCAGACGCATCTGGGATGGCGAGGATCGGAAGGTTTTGAAGTGCCATAATCGGCACAGAGCCTGTACGACATTGTAGGCATGGCGTTCAGTGATGACTGAGGATATGACGGCGACCGTGGTTGACAGTGGATTGGGTCACTTGCCGTACAACATGTTTTCCTGCATCGACATGCCGTTGATTTCGGCTTTTGTGGAGCGGTGGCGGCTTGACACCAACACTTTCCACTTGCCGTTCGGAGAGATGACGTTCATGTTGCATGACGTCTTTCAGATTCTGCACATTCCTGTTGAGGGTCCTATAGTGAGTGCGCAGGCGTCGACATCTGAACTGAAGTTATATGCATCTGAGTTGCTGGGTGTCAGCCTAGAGGGTCTTGGGCGGGATACCTCATTTTGGAGTGGCGGTGGTGTTAGTATCGATGCTGTGTACGAGTGTTGCAGACGGGGGCGACCACCACAGACTGGGGATACGCAGATGACTGCTTACCTCTTCTTATTGCTAGGTTGCGTCTTGTTTGTCGACAAGAGCGGTTCTAGAGTGAGACCACGCGACTTATTGGAGGCGAGGGACCCAGATACCATTGGTCAATACTCATGGGGGTCGGCGACATTGACATATCTGTATCGCCAGCTGGGCATATCTAGTCGTGCTGATTGTGGTCAGATTACGGGTTGTCTTACACTGCTGCAGGCTTGGATATATGAGTATTTTCCTGCTTTCCGCCCACATCGTGAGCGGAAGATTGTTGAGCGTGGTTATCCTCGTTCGCGTATGTGGGCTGTCCGGGCCGAGGATAAGAGCGAGAGTCGACTTCTTTCTATTCGTAGATGGCTAGATCAGATGAATGCATCGCAGGTATATAATGTATATATCATTCACGTTTATTTAAATTTAACTTTATTATTATTAACGTATAAACGTTTAGGTGGAGTGGTTACCGTATGGTCCCGAGCCTGCTGTAGCTGTGCCGAGGATTACATTTATGTGCGTTATTCGTTATATGGATATCACAGAGCCTTATTTACCTGATCGCATGTTACGTCAGTTAAGTTACGTTCAGGTGATCCCGGTTGACATCCCGACGCCCGAGCATGCAGTACGGTCTGCGACTGCGACGACGTACGACGTCAGGCACAACGTTTCGTTCGCGGAATCGGTTTGGAGGACATTTCCGAGAGTAGGACGACTACACCTGGACGATCTGAGTATTACACGCGACCCCTCCACTTGTGGTGCAGATTATTTGCAGTGGTTTGGTAGGTGCTCACATCCACTTCTCGTACGCGGTATCATTTCGAGGCCGGAGAGACCACTGGATTGGACATGTGCCGATGCGGTAAGTTTATCCAATTTTATTTTTAATTGTAAAGTATATTTTGTTATTGTACGCTAATTTTTGTATTTTACATACAGTGGATGAGTAGGGCGATACAGTGTACACAACCGTTCTTGCGAGAGAGGGAGAGACATCATGCCGACTGAGGAGACGAGACTTACATGTACAGATTGGGATCGCCTGATCGAGGATTGGAATAACCAGTTGGGCATTTCAGACCATGATTCAGATGCTGAGCTGTAGTTGTCTTGCTTTTACTTCCGTTTTGTTATATGTTGCATTGTTACTACATTTGTTGGTATTTGCTTATGCTTATCTGTGTACGCTTATTATTTATTTCTGACGAACATATCTTCTACATATTTCTTTGACTATCGTATTTTTAATATTTATTTTTCACGAAAATATCTTCAACTTATTTCATTAGATATCAAATAATATTTAAAATTAAAATACGGTAAAAGAACAACACGATATAAGTAGAAATACACGATATATTATACATTACAAAAACATTACAAATTACAATCAAAATGTACCACGTAACCGGTTCCAATACTCCATCCTACTTTGATACTGATCCTCCCATCCAACAACACTCTCATCTCTCATTTGATACCATAAGGTCGCTATAGGAGGTACTGGAATTTATCAACTAATTCCAAACGAATAAAATATCTGTAACTCCCTAAATGAGCAATGACCAACTCTCTGACAAACCTCGTCATGGCAGACATACTCTCCCAAGGTAGAACTGTAAGGCACGGGAACAACGAACCATCCGTTCCTAGTGCGAAATACATGACCGCACACTTGTAAAAATTAGCAATAGGAAACAAGTCAGACCAAACCTCCATATAATGATCCTCGCCACAAACTCCCCCGCCCCAATCAATTCGTTGACGAGCCTCTCCCACATTTCCGAAATAGACACCCTCATATATAGGATGTGCACCTATCTCATTAGAAATCGTACGACGGGCGTACGACCAGTTCTCTTGACCACCATGGAAGACATCGGCAACACATCGAAATCCACAGTCGCCATTAACACGTACGTAATTCCACCTTTCCAAAAATGGTAAAATGATTCCTGGCAGTCTATCATTATATGGGAATTTGTCCACGTCAATTCGTTCGAACACTGTAAGATAGGTAAATAACAATTCATTAAAACAACAAAATTAGGAGATAATATATTCAACCACATCCAGATTACTGATATATATTAAATAACATAACAACAAAGATATCGTCATACCAGAAGATCCTGTGCCCGTATTCACGGACGATCGAGACGAATTTGAAGACCGACCACGACCTCTGCTCCCACTACTGCCAGACCGACGACGACCCCGGCTACCACTACTGCCAGACCGACCACGACCTCGCTCAACATACTCGAAGGCACTCGGGTCCCGACGTGTTTACTTTCCCCTAGGTCGACCTCGTACCTTAATATTTTCTTCGGGTTCTCTGTCATATCACGAACAATTTGCTTTGCCTCAGCACTAAGTTCGCTGACCTGTCAGTGACTCTCTGAATAAACTGCAAGTGGGTGGTTGTGCTGCCCATAGATGCTACGAGAAACAATGACCCATCCATCACGATCCCGTCGCTCCACCACTTTTACCAAAAACCGACAACCGCAACCTTTTCTTTTTGTATTCTTTCGCAGTGCAATACTTGTATCACGAGAACTCATCTCACGTCTGCGACCACATCTCAGGTAACAATCCATCCGGTTATCTGCTTTTGGTTTGTATGATGATATAACCAAAAAAAAATCCGGCTCCTAGTGCAACTTGTTTCGCCCATTTACAAGCTTCATCGATTGTTGTAAATATTTCTTTACTGTCAAAAAGCTCACTGTAATCTACTCCATCACCAACGAAATCTTGCAACGAAACCTGAAAAATTTGAATTGAACAGAAAATTAAAAAAAACGGGCGTCTGGTTAAGTCGCCTTCACCTTAGTGGATGCGTCCATCTAAGACGCCTGCACATTGGTGGAGGTGGCTGGATAAACCGCCTCCACCTATGTGGAGGCGGCTTAGCTAGACGTCCGAGTTGGGAAAAAAATTCCGCCCCCGTTACCTTGTTGGATTCAGGTGTTTCGCCAGATATTTTCTTGGTGTTGGTACTAGGAATGTGAGTAAAACTGAGTCAAACATCTTGTTTAAAGACACGAGACGAAATGAGTATTAATTGATTTGTTAAGGGCAAAAAAATCATTTTTGGGGCGATTTAAGTAGTTTTCCGGCGACGAACAGTAATTCCCAAAACTTATTCCTTCATTTTTAAGATTTTTTGATCAAACTGTTAGATGGTCAACTTTACTATCTTGTGTTTTTTCTTCCGTATTTAATTTCCGGAAAATGATCTTTTTAGAACAATTTCTTGTAGAAGGATGGTAGAATGGGTAAAAACTGCAAAACAAATTCCATAAAGTTGCAATAAATAATTAATAATTAAGAAAACACATTCATCCATTTGTAGTTTTGTACAACACCCCATGCATGAGAAAGATACATCCATGCATTTGCACAACATCCCATGTCCTCATGCATAGTAAATATACAATATTATGTTCCCAGAATCCCAGTCATGTCTTTGCGTGTTTCACGAACTGAAGTTCATACAAGACAACTTATATTTCATTTCATAATTTGAAAATTTATAAGTATCATTCGTTTTTCAAATATGAACTTTCCTGATACAGACTTCTTTTTTCATATAACGCAATTTAAGGATTAATTTGATAATGTCCTATTGATACCATTTTCAACCAAAAAAATGTTGTAGTTTATGAATACAACTCTTGATTTGTATTCCAAATCTATTTAATTTCCCGTGACATTTCAACCAATGAATTTTCAAGTCCTAAATCTATTAAAAAAACTAAGGAAAGCTAATATAGATATAAATAAATGTCATTTAAAAATTGATTTGGAAGTCAATATCTAGAACTCCTGTGAATTTTCAAGTTAGTCCTGAATTTTCAATATCAAAAACTAATTAAAATTTCAAAATGTATTTTTTTAAACAAGTAAAGGAGGAAATATTAATTTATAATGCATTTGTTGTTGTGTACTTGTGTTTCTCAACAAACAAAAAATTAGGACGTGTTGTGTCAAGTCGTATATATAAGTTCTAGGTGATGCGTCGTATCCGACCCATTTAATAATTGTGTTGCTAGACTTGTGCCGTATCCAAACCGTTTATAATCGTGTTGCCATATCCAACTTGTTTATACACGAGTATTACTTGTTAAAACTTAAAGTGTTGTACTAAACAAATATCAACAACTAAAAGTACTAGATGATCACAATAACATTAATAGAAATCACATGCAAATGAAATAGTAGTAACTAACTACATAATACAGTAGTAAACATAAACTACTTAATACAATAGTAACTAACTAACTACCTGATTATTTATCGTGTATTAATCGTGTTAATCGTTTTTGCAGCAGAAATTCATATCCAACTCATTTAATAATCGTGTTGGCGTATCCAACCCATTTATTAATCGTGTTCAAATTCTCAATCCATATCTCCTAAGTTCGTGTCATTTTCGTGTCGTGTAATCGTGTTTCATGTAAAATTGACAGTCCTACCAAAAATGATTGATTTTTTTTTCACTTCAACCCATTCTACACCAGATTCCTAAGATTGTATATATAGCAACAACTTATGTTGTATTGTTCCTTTTTAATTTCAACATTATAAATATCACCCAAGTGTATTAATAAAATAGTATCAATAAGTCTGATTAAATCAATAATCCAACACGATCCTTTATCTCTTTTTACCAACGACACCCCATCTTCAAGGTTCCATGAATGATTGAAGCAAGTTAACATGCAAATCCAAGCAAGGCTCAAGCCCCCCACAAAATGAATGGAATGCAATGTGCATTGAAGTCAGGGAGGCGAGTTAGATGCTTCATTTATATAACATAATCTTGAGATACCCAACCTGAGATTGTGTATTCCCATGCAAGTTCAGATCTTAGGGGGTCATACGGGTGTGTGACACTTGTGAGTGGGTGTCTTGCTTTGCCATATTTATTTCACACACATGCATCTATTCTTGGAGGAAATGAATTGGTGTGGTTGGTAGGTTTTGGAGGTGTCAATTGATTGGGTTGGGTCGTGGTGGCATCCACTAATCCGCCCATCTTTTTGTTCGTATCAAACTGTTGGTTTTTGTGCAAATTTTTAGCTAGAAAATGGTGGTATCCAAAGCTTACAAGATATGCATTTTAATCTCATTGTGTATTTGTGTTGTTTATATACTTGTATAAAAGCAAGCAAGGTCTTCTAACAAGTTTTGTTAAATTTGGAAGGGAACACATGTTGTATAGCAAGTAGCTTATGTCGAACTAACTTAGTTGAATAAGTACTTCAATAAAATTGACAAGTATCTATATAGGTCTTAGTTTTGATTAGCCATTATACCTTCAATACCTTCTTAATGTTGTTAAAAATGTGTCGTTTAGGTTTAGGATAAAAACCAATATGATAATGTCCGTACTACGCGTATAGACAAGAGTTTGAGTTTTATATTAGATTGAGGCGTTACTTTAATATAATGATGTCTGAACTTTTGAGTAGTTTACGTTCATTAAAACTTTATATAATTTTAACTCCGGTAGCAACAAAAGTCCCTTTAATTTAGGGAGCTACTATTCATTGCCGGAAAACTACTTAAATCGCCCCAAAAATGACCTTTTTGCCCATAACAAATCAATTAATACCCATTTCGTCCCGTGTCTTTAAACAAGGTGTTTGACTCAGTTTGACTCACATTCCTAGTACCAACACCACGAAAATGTCTGGCGAAACACCTGAATCCGGCGAGGTAACGGGGGCAGAATTTTTTCCCCGACTTGGGCATCTGGCTAAGACGCCTCCACCCAGGTGGAGGCGTCTTAGACGAACGCCTCCACAAAGGTGAAGGCGTCTTAGACGGACGCCTCCACACGTATGTGGAGGCGTGTTAGGCAGACGCCTCCACCTTGGTGGAGGCGGCTTAACCAGATGTCAGTTTTTTTATTTTTTTTAATTTTCTGTTAAATTCAATTTTTTCAGGTTCCGTTGCAAGATTTCGGTGGTGATGAAGTAGATTACAGTGAGCTTTTTGACAGTAAAGAAATATTTACAACAATCGATGAAGCTTGTAAATGGGCGAAACAAGTTGCACTAGGAGCCAGATTTTCTTTTGGTTATATCATCATACAAACCAAAAGCAGATAACCAGATGAATTGTTACCTGAGATGTGATCGCAGACGTGAGATGAGTTCTCGTGATACGAGTATTGCACTGCGAAAGAATACGAAAAGAAAATGTTGCGGTTGTCGGTTTTTGGTAAAAGTGGTGGAGCGACGGGATCGTTATGGATGTGTCATTGTTTCTAGTAGCATCTATGGCAACACAACCACCCACTTGCAATTTATTCAGAGAGTCACTGACAGGTCAGCGAACTTAGTGCTGGGGCAAAGCAAATTGCTCGTGATATGACAGAGGCACAAGCAAGACCCCGTAACATTTTGTTGGCGGTAAAGAAGAAATTCCCGGACGATAATCCGAATCAAAGACACATTTATAACTTCAGAGAGTACATGAGGATGACGAAATCTGAAGACAGGAATCCCGCACAGCAGTTTCTCAGGGAGGCAGTGCAGTATAAGTATTTGCATTGTATTGTGGCAGATGAAGAAACTAATGTCCTCACTCACGCATTTTTTGCACATCCGGCTTCGGTTCAGTTGTTGCGTACATACCCATTAGTAATCTGTATGGATTTGACGTATAAGACGAACAAGTACAAGATGTATTTGTTTGAGATGGTTGGGGTTACGCCAACAAACATGAATTTCCTCGTCGGATATGTGATTTTGCAGGATGAGACCGAGTCTAGTTACCGGTGGGTGTTGGAGAGGTTGCGAGATCTGTTATTGGATATTGTTAGGCCGAATGCAATAATTACGGACCGGGAGATGAGTCTGATGCTACCAGTGGCAGAGGTTTTTCCTGAGTCTGCTCATTTACTATGCACCTGACATATCCACAAAGACGTGTACAACTACGCATACCACATATTTGGCAAGGACAAGCAGCTTGCAGAGAGTTTTAGGCGTGGAAGGTGGAGGAGAGTCATGCTTTCTAATTCACAGACGGATTATGATAGAGCAGTCCGTAATCTGAAAGATTCTTACAACTCCTGGCCAGTACTGACGGAGTATGTGGAAGACACGTGGTTGGTGCATATGGAAAAAAATTGTTTTGAATTGGACGAATAAAGTTTTTCATTTCGGCAACACTACGAACTGCAGGGTGGAAAATGCACATTCGGCTCTGAAAGAGTGGATCACTACATTGACTGCCTCTCTCGACACTCTTTTCGACCGCGTGAACTTGGCTATTGAAATGCAGCTGACGAATATTCAGAACCTTCTTGAAGATTCGAGACGTCGAATTGTGACAAACTACATAGGTCCTTTGTTTCAGCATATAAATGGCTGAGTTTTGCATCACTGCTTGTCATTATTGACTCAGGAGTTGAAGAGAATGCAAGACTTAAGTGATGAAATTGAATATCGTTGTGGGTGTGCTTTCCTGACAACACATGGGATTCCTTGTGCCTGTACCATGTACGAGTGTTTGGCGTCAGGTGATGGAATTTATTTAGAGCAGATTCATCCATTCTGGAAAACACTTGTTATCGGAGAATGAGTCCAGATGTCAGAGTTTGTTGATCAGTTAGCACAAGACGTCGAACATTTTCGGAAGCTAGTTGATGAGATTTCGGAGAGCGACCCTGCAGTAATTCGTAGTTCCTCTCGTATTTTATACGAACTGTTACACTCCGATCAGTCAAACTATGGAGAACCCACAGAAAATATTAAGGTGCGAGGTCGACCTAGGGGAAAGTCGACACGTCGGGACCCGAGTGCCTTCGAGTATGTTGAGCGAGGTCGTGGTCGGTCTGGCAATAGTGGTAGCCGGGGCCGTCGTCGGTCTGGCAGTAGTGGGAGCAGAGGTCGTGGTCGGTCTTCAAATTCGTCTCGATCGTCCGTGAATACGGGCACATGATCTTCTAGTATGACGATATATTTGTTGTTATTTAATATATATTAGAAATGTAGATGGGGTTGAATATATTATCTCTTAATTTTGTTGTTTTAATGAATTGTTATTTACCTATCTTACAGTGTCCGGACGGATTGACGTTGACAACTTCCCATATGTTGATAGACTGTCAGGAATCATTTTACCATTTCTGGAAAGGTGGAATGACGTACGTGCTGATGGCAACTGTGGATTTCGATGTGTTGCCGATGTCTTCCATGGTGGTTAAGACAACTGGTCGTACACCCGTCGTGCGATTCTAATGAGATAGGTGCACCTCCTATTTATGAGAGTGTCTATTTCGGCAATGTGGCAGAGGCTCGTCAACAAATTGATTGGGGCGGGGGAGCTTGTAGCGAGAATCATTATATGGAGGTTTGGGCCGACTTGTTTCTATTGCTAATTTTTACAAGTGTGTGGTCATGTATTTTGCAATGGGAATGGATGGTTCGTTGTTCCCGTGTCTTACTGTTCTACCTTGGGAGAGTCCGTCTGCCATGACGAGGCCTGTCAGAGAGTTGGTCATTGCTCATTTAGGGAGTTACAGACATTTTATTCGTTTGGAATTAGCTGATAATTTCCCAATACCTCCTATAGCGACCTTATGGTATCAAATGCGAGATGAGAGTGTTTTTGGATGGGAGGATCAGTACGAAAGTAGGATGGAGTATTGGAACCGGTTACGTGGTACATTTTGATTTTAATTTGTAATGTTTTTGTAATGTATAATATATCGTGTATTTCTACTTATATCGTGTTGTTCTTTTATCGTATTTTAAATTTAAATATTATTTGACATCTAAAGAAATAAGTTGAAGATATTTTCGTGAAAAATAAATTTTAAAAAACAATAGTCAAAGAAATATGTAGAAGATATGTTCGTCAGAAATAAATAATAAGAGTACAGAAATAAGCATAAGCAAATACAACCAAATGTAGTAAAAGTGCTACATATAACAAAACGAAAGTAAAAGCAAGACAACTACAGCTCAGCATCTGAATCATGGTCCGAAATGCCCAACTGGCTCTTCCAATACTCGATGAGGCGATCCCAATCTGTACATGCAAGTCTCGTATCCTCAGTCGGTATGATGTCTCTCTGTCGCAAGAACGGCTGCGTACACCGTATCGCCCTACTTATCCACTGTATGTAAAATAAAAATTAGCGTACATTAACAATAATAACAAAATGTACTTTACAATTAAAAATAAAATTAGACAAACTTACCGCATCGGCACATGTCCTATCCAGTGGTCTCTCCGGTCACGGAATGATACCGCGTTTGATAAGTTGATGTGAGCACCTACCGAACCACTGCAAATAATATGCAGCACAAGTAGAGGGGTCACGGGTACGACTCAGATCGTCCAAGTGTAGTCGTCCTACTCTCGGAAATGTCCTCCAAATCGATTCTGCAAACGAAACGTTGTGCCTGACGTCGTACATCGTCGCAGTCGCAGACCGTACTGCATGCTCGGGCGTCGGAATGTCAACCGGGATCACCTGAACGTAACCTAACACGCGATCAGGTAAATAAGGCTCTGTGATATCCCTATAACGAATAACGCCCATAAATGTAGTCCTCGGCACAACTACAGCAGGCTCGGGACCATACAGTAACCACTCCACCTAAACGTTTATACGTTAATAGTAATAAAGTTAAATTTAAATAAACGTGAATGATATAAACATTATATGTGTGCGATGCAGTCATCTGATCTACCAGTCTACGAATAGAAAGAAGTTGACTCTCGCTATTATCCTCGGCCCGGAAAGCCCACATACGCGAACGAGGATGACCACGATCAACAATCTTCCACTCACGATCTGGGCGGAAAGCAGGAAAATACTCATATATCCAAGCCTGCAGTAGTGTAAGACAACCCATAATCTGACCACAATCAGCACGACTAGATATGCCAACGTCGCCGACCCGCAGGAGTACTGACCAATAGTATCTGGGTCCCTCGCCTCCAATAAGTCGCGTGGTCTGACTCTGGAACCGCTCTTGTCGACAAATAAGACGCAGCCTAGCAATAAGAAGAGGTAAGCAGTCATCTACGTATCCTCAGTCCGTGGTGGTCGCCCCCGTCTACAACACTCGTCCACATCATCGATACTAACACCACCGCCACTCCAAAATGAGCTATCCCGCCCAAAACCCTCCAAGCTGACACCCAGCAACTCAGATACATATAACTTCGGTTCAGATGTCGGCGCCTGCGCACTCACCATAGGACCCTCAACAGGAATGTGCAGAATCTGAAAGACGTCATGCAACATGAACGTCATCTCTCCGAACGGCAAGTTGAAAGTGTTGGTGTCAGGCTGCCACCGCTCCACGAAAGCTGAAATCAACGACATGTTGATGCAGGAAAACATGTTGTACGGCAAGTGACCCAATCCACTGTCAACCACGGTTGCCGTCATATCCTCAGTCATCACTGAACGCCATGCCTGCAATGTCGTACAAGCTTTGTGCCGATTATGGCACTTCAAAACCTTCCGATCCTCGCCATCCCAGATGCGTCTGGCGATATGGCCTCCAAAACTCGAAATGACGTTGCCATCTACAGAACCACCGTGTATAATATCCGTGACGATCAAAGACTCGTCCTCACCCCTCTTCTTCTTCTGAGCTCGGGCGTCTGCAGTGCACGAACTCGAATCACCGGTCACAAACCGGCCACCTCGGTCGTTCCTAATGACCCACTCAACCGATGGACCACAATGTCGCCCCCATCCTCGACCGGACTGATGTACCACCTCCTCTTGTGTCCCCAAGTCATACTGGCCCCCATCGTCACTCTCGTCGTGACTCCTCACCTCATCTGAATAATCATCGTCGTCGAAAGAATCCTCAGGTGTCTGACGACGACGTAACATATATCTCTCTCTCCTAACTGAAGCAGAAATACCACGTGTACGTGGATGACGAGGACCTGACTCGTCTGCTATACTACGTACCGCGCGTAAGGGAATTGATTTCCCTTTTCCTCCACGGTAACCAGATGACTATTAATTCAATTTTAAAAATACAAAGTTATTAATGGATTTACTAAAATAATTAAACTAATTATTAACTTAATAATCATTTTATTTAGCAATTATCACAATTAATCAATAATCCTTTACTAAAATCGTACACAACTAATTACTAACATAATAATCAATTTATTTAGCGATTTATTTATTAATTATCACGATTTATAATCAATAAAAGATTTACTAAACTAATTTAACTCCTTATTAACATAATATTCAATTTTTTTTACATTTATCATAATTTATAATCAATTTAAATAAATTCAAAAAAATAATATTCGGGGCGGCTGCGGGAGACGCCTACCCTACGTGGGAGGCGTCTCCCACATACGCCTTGGCCAAGGGTCGGGCGTCCATGGGAGACGCCCGACCCAAAAATGTTTTTTTATTTTAAAATTAATTAAAATAAACAAGGCAATTTACCAGATGTGAGTAGTCCGGGGTGTCCGCTGGTTCTTTTCCTGGCCTCCGTGACATTCTATTTGGTGAATAGAAGAGTGATATGAAGAGAAAGTTGTGTTAAAAGAGTGAAATGAAGAGTTATATAAGTAGAAAGGGTAGATTGACAAAATGGTAATCTGTTGGGGCTATTTAAGTAGTTTTACGACGACGAATAGCAGTTCAGTTAATTTAACACCACATCTCGTGGCGGACCTAGAATGGGTGGTCCAAAAAATTGATGTTAATTATAATGAAATTTATTTCATATGTAATTATAACACTTTCTCATTGTACTTTGAAAATTTTGTATAGTTGTTTTTAGACTTGGAACTGGGACGTGTCGGCCCGACACTATTCCAACGGCTCTAAGAGCCGTTGGAGTTTAAAAAAAAATCTAAACCATCATTCCTCTCTACCTTATATAAACCCCAACCCTCTTATTCTCTTCACACAAAAGTCACATTGTGCACTGAATAGACCTAATGAGTAAAACATTATAGAATTGTGTTTTCTGTGTCATTAATGTTTTACTGTGTCTTTGGTCCTTTGATATGAGACTTTTGTCCGATCACTTAAGAATTGCTTAATTAGACTAGTGCCTTGAGTTATCGATGAGTGTAGTGTAAATGTCTTAAACACCAAACTTTACTTAAGTACGACTGAGTTAGTGTAAACCGACACCCCAAATGAATTAACGACATTAAACACCAAACTTTACTTAAGTACGACTGAGTTAAAATCTTCTGACATTTTAAACTGGTGGAGAAAAAACTCAAGTAGTTTCCACTAATCTCTTTGATGGTGCGAAACTTATTATGTTATCTGACGTCAACTGTAGCGTCGGAAACTGTGTTTAGTGCAAGTAAACGTGTCTTGTCTGATAAGAGACAAAACTTGTCTGAAGGATTGCATCAACGACGCTGTAGACAGAATGCAAAACATGAATATTCACGACAACAACGACGACGAAGATTGAAGACAAATTAGCTAAACCATCTTGTTAAAGAAAAAAATTATCCTAATACCTCGTATGTTTTTCCATTACTCATTGGGTTTAGCTAGCCTTCGGATTACTTTGTTTCTAACAAGTATATTGTTTCTTTATTACTAATAAATAAATTAGTTACTTTGGGGGGAAAATTGTGGTTGTATACTTACTTCAAATTTAAAAAAACCCAAAAAATAAAAAATCAACACGAAATACAAAAAAAACCCCGGCACGACTGACACGGATTCAGCACGGCACGGCACGACCTGTGCCGATGGGCCGTGTGTTCCGACTGGCGTGCCGACACAACCTAGTTCCCAAGTCTAGTGGTTTCACGTCATTATTTCTAAAACATCTCTATCTACGTAGAAAATTATAATATCCTCGATTAGATGTTACTCATCTTAACTTTTTCTCACACCTAAAATTTTGAGTACATGCAGCAGTACCATTTCATCCAATGACGCTAACTTAGGTGTTTCTAAACGTTTTGTTTTTAATGTTATTTCAGATTTAAAATAACAAAAAAAAATAACACATGAGACTATTTGCTATTAAATGCCATGTAAGTTTAACATAAAAGAAAATTAAAAATACATTTGTGTTTGGAAAAATGTTCGACCTGATAATAGACACGATACAAAACAAACAACTTAACGAAAGTACTCTAGGCTTTAGATACAAAAAAGGACAAACACATTCAGTTAATACTAACAAGATAATAATTAAATGATCAAATAATATATAAGTCTATCATCGTAACTTGCTAGTTATCTACGCATTCCCAATGCCTTTAATCTGATGTTCAAATCTCTACTATGTACTATCAAATTTTTGAACAATAAGACTATTGTATATTAAAGAAAACCTAAGCCCACCCCCCCCCCCCCCCCCCCCCCCCCAGTAATATACGTGTGTGCAAATGGGTTTTGTGTCATTTTGTTTGAGGCATTACTCTATGATACGTGTGGTTAACCTCTGCGTAGTTTAAGTTCGTCATAAGGTTTATAAGGTTATGACTTCAAAACGCCCTTAAGATAAGACCATGCCACATAATACTTTTCTTTGTGGACCTATTATATAATTGGGACGTCAAATTTTTGGAAAATAACTCCAGGATCGAAATATCCAAACGGGCATGCATCCATATAAAGTTTAGTTATAACTATGATACCCTAAGATATTCTCATATTATCTAACCAAAATTATTCGGGGGAACCATAAAGACATGAAAATACTAGTATTACAAAATTCAATTTATGTTTTGCAGCAACTTCGGAGGTTGTTCTCGAACAATGAACTTGTGGGAGATTGACTGGATTGGACTCCTCATGGAGTGAGTATTGGATTGGAAGTTTAACTCAAAAGCAAATTTATTGATTCCGAAATGAACCCAAACCAAAATTTCAAGTTTGAGCAAAAAGATTCAAATTGAATCGTATTTGCTTTGAATTTTGATTGAGCCAATACCTAGCCAATTTGAAATCAATTTATTTTTCTCATGTAATTGCTACAATAATCAACTAGTTACTCATGTTAAATGCAACATATAATCCAACACCATTTATTAAATATGTAATTCTTTATTCGATTAGCACTACAATTCTGGTTATGTTAACTTGTAATAGCTTAGTTCCACGATAATCCTTTTGTTGTGATCTTTAGCTATTATATTATTGAATTAACCAACACATAACGATATCGAAACAAACCGAAGTTTAAATCGGTCTGAAACAAAGTAATTCAGTTTGAGTTTGGTTTCAATTAAATTTAATTTGATTCGGATTTGGACCCGAACCATGTTGACCATGTCAACATGTACTGTAACGTACTCGAAACAACGGAAAATTTAAAATTTAAAACACACAATCAATAGAGGACATTACTAAGGATAAACACAAGATGCACCAACGTATATATCAATATACAGATTTAAGTTTACAAAAAAAGTGATTACATCAAAAGCTATAAGATAAAATATACAAATGTCATCACAACAACCTCAAAACGAGGGGAAAGCAGGATCAGGTCCCAGAAACTCTCCTCCGCATGCACCACCCTCTACCGCCGCTCACGGCCTGAAAGCAGACATAAAATGCTTGAGTTTCTAGAAGGAAATCC
Source organism: Triglochin maritima (assembly GCA_963682175.1). NCBI lineage: Eukaryota > Viridiplantae > Streptophyta > Magnoliopsida > Alismatales > Juncaginaceae > Triglochin > Triglochin maritima. Next base: position 35,680,685 of record OY821781.1, on the reverse strand, counting down.
CGTATGCCAAACCCTAACACATATATGGACAATAATGAAATATGCAATGAACGATGAATAACACAACAGACACGACCGCCAAACCCCCGTGACCTCACTCCCGGCCATAGCCGAACAACAACCCGGGTCTCAAGGGTCCTCTCACCCCAACCTCACCAACACTCGTGCACACAAGGTACCGCCGGTACAATCACGACCACACAACCGCGTCTCAAGGGTCCTCTCACCCCAACCCCACCAACACTCGTGCACACAAGGCACCTCCGGTACAATCACGGCCACACAACCGGGTCTCAAGGGTTCTCTCACCCCAACCCCAACCCCACCAACACTCGTGCACACAAGGCACCGCCGGTCCAATCACGGTCACACAACCGGGTCTCAAGGGTCCTCTCACTACTACAGAAAATGGAATATACGTCGGATGTATGGGGCTATAAACGTCGGATATAAGCACTCCCCGATCCGACGTATATGTGTGCGTCGTCTATACATAGACGTCGTCTATTATATAACCGACGTCTATACCTAAAGAATAGACGTCGGCTATACGAAGAAGCCGACGTGTATTCGTTAATATCATAGACGACGGCCTAGATAAAACCCGACGTCTATGCTTTAGGTATAGACGTCGGTGATATAATAGACGACGTATATGATTTAGAGTAGGGGTGTAAACGGGACGGGTAATACCCGTATACCCGGTCACCCGCCCCGGGCGGGTACGAGTATGGGTACAAAAATCCATACCCGTTTAAAAATTCAAACCCGTATACCCGTACCCGTTTACCCGGTTAATAAACGGGTCGGGTACGGGTATACGCATTACCCGTACCCGTTTACCCGTTAAGATATATTATATTATATATATAATATTTTTTAATATATTTTTAATATTTTATATGTTATATATTATATATTTTTTATATATAATATATATTTTATATAATATATATTATATTTTTATATATTATATATTATACCCGCTATACCCGTTTACCCACCCTGTACCCGCTAACTTAACAGGTACGGGTCAGGTACGGGTATATATGTTTTTTGCCGGGTATATACCCGTACTCGTACCCGCTAATTTAGCCGAGTACGGGTACGAGTTGGGGCATACCCGACCCGTTTACACCCCTAATTTAGAGGTAGACGTCGGTTATGTCATAGACGACGTATATTCTTTAGGGATAGACATCGGTGAACTAACATGCGACGTCCATTCGTAATGAATATACGTCGGATTCCATAGAAGGCCGACGTCTATTCCTTTCTTCAGAGGGATAGACGTCGGATAGTAATAACGACCGTCGTCTATTCCTAAACCTGGACAAAAAAAATAGCATCCGGCGAAATTGTTTTTAGTCATCGTACATACAACTGCACCAAATTCGTTCACCTATAAATTTGTTCATAATACTCACAATTTCATCTACATATACATAGAAGCACAAACAAGCATACATGCACAAACACAAACATATAACCATACATGCACAAACATACAAAGCATACACAATTGACATTCAACACACTTGCAATTAATTCATTCTAAAATTAAGGCGATTATATTAAGGCATAAAGTGTAGGTTTGTAATACAAGTGCACTTGTTAACTAAATTACAAAAAATACAATTGGCAGGAGAACCTCTTAGTTCGTCAGCATGTTTCTGATGAAATAACGAGCCCATCGGTCGCGAGTTTCATCGAGCTCCTGTTGCAAGAATGGATCACTACTTTTTGGGAAAACCTATCAAAAAAATACAAGTGTGTTGAATATTAATAACTAAATATTGAAACTACACAACTATACAATTGAATAACGATCTACATTACCTCGGTTAGACATACGTCTTGAGTTACCACATCGAGGATTTCCTCCATGTATCTCATCAGGTAGTAACCGCATTCCGTATTTCCAACCTGCTTCCGGTACTACAAATATAGGAATTCGCTAAATATTTGTTCCTAACTTAATTAACAAAAAATGAGATAGAACGTACTCTCATTCCATGCCATGTTATTCCTGCTTTTGTGGTTGTTCTCCTACCACCTAAAACTCTGTAAACCTTAATTGCCCTGAGTAGCACAAGTTAAAATATCATTCAATAATACTAATAAAAATCCACGAATTACTTTATTCACGACTAAACGAACTTACATATTTAGAAGTTTCTTTATTGAGTCCCTTGGTTTATTCGACCCCAACAGATCAAACCAATATGCCGAATTAGTCGTGGGGCATACAACGACAAGCATCCAATGAGCCCTGTTATATATATAATTAGAAGCTTATTACAAAATAAAATTTCACTTTTAATTACAAAGTTTACCTCTCATGATAAGGACAACATGATATATTTGCGTTTCATGCATAACCACGGGGGCAGATTGTAAATTACAAGCAGAACAGGCCAAGAACTGTGAATGCTACTCAAACTACCGAAAGGATTCATTCCGTCAGTACAGAGTCGAAGTCGTACATTCCTGGATTCTTCACCAAATACAGGAAAGTCGACATTTATTTTTTTCCACTAAGGTGAATCTGCAGGGTGACGTAGCAACTGTTCATTTGGTTTCTCACGATCAGCATGCCATGTCATGTTCTTGGAATCCTCTTTACCCGCAAACAAACGTTTAAGCCTTGGTATTATTGGAAGATACCACAAAATCTTAGCAGGAGGTCCTTTGATTTTCATCTCATCAGCCTCTTCATTGTGGTTTGGTCCACTACGTTTCATTTTGTATCTTGAAACATTACACCTGGGACAGGAATGTAAGTTTTCAAACTCACCCCTATACAATATACAATCGTTCGGGCATGCGTGTATCTTCCTATATTCCATTCCCATAGGGCACAACACTTTCTTTGCATCATATGTTCTATCTGGCAACTCATTATCATCTGGAAGCATGTCTTTCACTAACTTCAACATTGATGTGAAACTCACATCGGACCAACCATTTCCAGCTTTTAAATTGTACAACTTCAACACCGCTGACAATCTAGTGAATTTGGTACAATTCTTATACAACGGCTTCTCATTGTCACTCAACAAATTACCAAGTAAATCGGGGTTGGACGAAAACTTTTCAGCCATATCCTGAACCATTTCCTCTAAGTGATCTTCCACACTGACATCTTCTCCATCATTCTTGGAACGACTAAATGATTCATTTTCACCGTGCCATATCCACCGTCTGTAATTTGGGTCGAAACCTTTCTCAAACAAATGATCTTTTATTTTCCGAAAAGTCAACACTGACATATTATGACACTTATTGCACGGACAATACGCCATGTCTCTGTCTTTCATTTTCTTAGAATGTTTTTTGGCAACCTCTAAGAACATATTCACTCTGTTCTCATATTCATCACTCAATCTGTTTGAAAAAATCCACTCTCGATCCATTTCAATCTAAATAGAGGCAAAAATGATAGTTATTATTACAGAAAATAAATAAAATTTCAATTTAAAAGAATGTGTTCGTAGATGAGAAGATTCAGAGACATTAAGATGAGAAAATAATGACTCAGTGGAGAAGAGATGAAGTCCTTGATCTAGCGTGGAATAAGGAAGGTTAGAAAACTAACTAAGCAATCAAGGCCAAAACAAACCTAAAGTCCACTATAGGTCCTTAGTAATAGACGACGCCTAACTTCGAGGTCCCACCGAGGACCACTAGTCTGTAGGAAATCAAGAACCCGGAGGTCCCTAATATCTCAGGGAGACTAGATGAGCAACGACGTTCAGGCCGAAACGGTCTTAAACATCGAGGACCACTAATCTATAGGAAATCAAGAACCCGGAGGTTCCTAAAATCTCAGGGAGACTAGATGGGCAACGACATTCAGGCCATAACGGTCTTAAACGGTTTCCTCTCCTTAATGCGTTCGAAAATCCTAGGGGCCAACGTCTAATTGATTTTATTAAGGCTCTTTTATTAAGTGGTTTCTGGGCTAAGGAAAGGGTGATGAAATCCCCCACCTCATCTCCTATAGGTGACTGCCCCCTAAGTATTTTTCATACCTTAATCTAACAAACAACACACCAAACAAACACTCACCTCACTCTTGTTCCAATGCAAGTCCTACTAACTAATGCGTGCTTTCTAATGAATGATGAGTGAAAGATAATACGTACCTTACGCCAGCAATCTACGACAGAAATCGTAAATAATAGAAAAAATCAATGCATGCAAATCCTATATGATGAATGACTTAGCAAATATTGTCTAATCTTTTGCTTTGGGTTATTAAAGGCCAAGTTGTTTAAGGGGGGCAATGAGTTATTATCATAATATTAAAAATTCACTAAATTAAGGCAATAAACATTTAAAATATTAAACGCAAGTATTAAAACTAATTACTTGAATTGACAGAAAAACATTTTAAACACAAACTATCATGTTATTAATAACAATTGGGAATAAAATTTTATTGAAATTTTGGCAGAACCTCCACTTAAAATTTGATATGTAAAATTCTTCAAATCCTGAAATCAACAAGAAAAATGTATATCTAGTTATCTACTCACATTCACATCTTGTATTTCTCTACTCAATCCAAACCAAATTCTTAACATAATCCAAACCAAATCAATCCAATGAAAACAAAGTTTGGTTAAATCATCCAACCAACCCAACTCAATCCAAACCAAATCAATCCAATGAATGAGTCAAATCAAATGAATTAAACATTCACACAATGATCACACTCCATTCACTAATAAACTTATCAAACTCCCAAATTAAAAAATTATGTTGAGGCATGATTGAATGGAGAATACATGTATAAGGGTAGGGTTACTAGGGTAGGTCTTTTAACATATTTAACGTAGGTTCGGCCATGAGAAGAATAGTGCTGCATTAGTTGGATATGTTTATCAAATATCAACACATAACACACTAGATATACTAACATACCGGTGTCAGTTTCGTTGCAAAAAAAGTTGATTTTAAATCCTAAGGTGAATTTAAACTCAGGGCCTTCTGTAGGTTTTCAAGTTTGTTTTTCCACGAAATATTACATATTATTTCAATTAAATCTCAACAAGTAATCAACATACATGCATGTTGGCGTTGGATTCTTGGTCTAAACTAATCCTAAATTAAGGATCTAAAATTGAGCACGAACCAGAGGAGGGAAAAGTTGTGATGCCGGAGGAGGTCTTTGTGGTTCCCGAAGACATCGCGGAGGTGGTGCAGTGACGGGTGTAAACGACACGAGATGAAGGCTAACTTAGAAAGAATACGTGGAGAAAAACGGAGGAATATGAACTTAAAACAACCAAAAACGAACTTAAAACTTACATGTGGAGAGAGACGGAGGAAGACGGAGGAAGAAGGAGAAGAGGGCCGGAGAAGTGGAGGAGAGCTTGGGAGCTCGCTGCGGTGCCGGAGACGGTGCGGATCGGTCGGAGATCGGTCGCGGAGGAGAGTTCGGTCGCGGAACGGCTAGGGTTTGGGTGGGTGATCGTCTAAAATGAATGAAAGAAAACGCATCTGTCCGATTTCTTTAAGACCTATAGACGTCGGATGTTATATAACGCCGACGTCTATACCTCGACGTCTATATGGATGGAGTATAGACGTCGGTCTTACATTACGTCCGACGTCTATACCCTATAGACGTCGGATTCACAAGGTACACAAACGGCCGACGTCTATAAGTCAACGTCTATACCCTATAGACGTCGGCTAAACGTGTTATTCCAAAACCCGACGTCTATAGTACTACATAGACGTCGACCTCAATGAAGACCGACGTCCATTCTGTCCTCTCCCCACTAGACGTCGGTGGTTATAACGGTCGACGTCTATTGGGCGACGAGTAAAGCCTATTCTGCACTAGTGTCTCACCCCAACCCACCAACACTCGTGCACACAAGGCACCACCGGTACAATCACGACCACACAACTGTGTCTCAAGGGTCCTCTCACCCCAACCCACCAACACTCGTGCACACAAGGCACCGTCGGTCCAAACACGGTCACACAACCGGATCTCAAGGGTCCTCTCACCCCAACCCCAACCCCTCTCAAGGGTACAAGTAAAATAGGGGAATCTTTATAATATGATCGTAGGGTAATATGAAAATATTGGCAGATATGTGCGTTTATAAACCTTGTCTAAACTTTTTCAGATGTATAAATACAAGCAATTTGATTGTATTCTTATTTCAGTTGAGTCACATTGTATCATCTATATATCCATAAAAATGAACAGTATGTGCCCACGAGATAAATGCATGAAACATGTAGAGATGAATACTCGTAATATTTTCAAATGATAACGTGAAGCATTAAAATTGACAACTAATAATCACATGCTTGAACTACTTTATAAATGCTCTTTTATTTAACAAGATACATAAGAATTCGTATGACAACTACTAAGCAAGTGAATCAATACAAAGTCGCATAAAATATAAATCATTTAATTTTAGAAGTCCTACAAAATTATGCAAGTATTACTTTTCACAATAATTAGTTAATTTTCTTGTAAACACGACTTAATTCCAAATAATAAGAATAGATCTATGACAACGAAAATATTAAGCCAATGGAATTATGACGGTAGAAAATCAAAATCAGAAATTATGCATCAATTAGTGCACATATATACCTCGGCCTCAACACGAATCTGGCACATGAATCATGGAAAGCAATAATATCATCCACCAATATTGTATTTCTATGATACATAAGTCTACAATATTTAATTGACTTTCCCAATAAATTTACTTAATGCTCAGTAAGAAAAACCATTTAATGGCAATTAGAAATATAAATCCACGATCGTGCAACTAAAATAAGAATAGAATTTACGAATTAACACAAGTATAACTGCCAAAAAATTCGTGATTTCCCAAATCAAATTTTGGTTAGTTAAAGAGTAAATTATTGTGTAAATTATTTTATTGTGTAAATTGACCAACAAAGTTAACTTTATTTTTATTTGACTAATGAAAGTCTACCGAGTGACTCAATGTATGACAAATACAAGATCTTTGTCATATATTATGACTACCCATAATAAATATCAGTGATAAATTATTGAGGCATTGTTAGGTCTAGTTTGACTACTTGAACCTTTTGAGAGTCACTTAGACCTCTTACTTTATATTTCACCATTTGGAGGGGGAAAAATCGAGTGCATGTATGAATTGTAACATGAATATCACTGTGTACTATATTTTAGCCAAACAACATATGTAGCTTGATAAGACACTTGAAATCCTATTTCTCAAGTTTCCTTCTTCAAGGGTCACTTGAACCTTTTTGAGTCAATATGTACTTCAGGCATGGTCTTATGAATGCAATGATTGATGAAGAAACTTTTTATTTCTTATTCGACGTGTACTACTACTGGAATACATACTAATTATTCATATAGAAAATGGAACAAAAAAATTCCTTTTTTATGCTTTTTATTATTTATGATATTCTGGTCCAGAAATTTTACTTTTGATGTATTGTGATGAGCATATAACAATACACATCAAGTTATATGAAATAATGAATTAGCCTTCCGGGCTAATATACATATTGTATATTAAAAAATTAATGACCCAATTCTAATAGAGATGTGAATCTTGACATCAAATTCTTATACTAGATTATTACTTTTCGTAATATCTAATGTAACAAATTATTCTTTGGTATGCTAACAAAGTGGTTCAATATATCAATTTCAGCAAATCATGGATGTATACATATGCGTAATCAAATAAATAAATAAATCATATGTCACACATTAGATTCTCAATAATCAATCTCAACCATGAATAGTATTATGTCCTTTTGTTATGAAAGTAATTGAAGATTTTTTGTTACATCCTAACCCTTTGCTAATTGGGTTTATTGTGTTTTAGGTGGAGGATTAGAGGAGGTGGAGTTGGTTTTAGATGGACGGCTGAGATTCGTTTGGTTTGAGTATAAAAGGTTGGATTCATCTCTCTCCCTCTCACTTCTCTCTCTTCACACTCGTCTCTCTCTCACGTCTGTCTCCTTTGATACTCTTCCGATCCAGCCTGGGGAAGCCGTAGAGGCGAGATCGACGACCTTCGGAGGAGTCCAGGTGTTTGCCGGAGTCGAGGTGATCGTGTTTGGGTTTTCGCCGGAGAAGAAGAGTTTTGCGAGGAAGAGCTCGCCGGGGTTCTTCGAAGGCTTCTTCAAGCCTTAAAGGTGTGCCAAGCTTTAGTTTAATCCTCATTTTAGCCTTTGAGAGGATTGGAGTGGTCAACGGCAGGCCGAAAGGCTCGTCGAGAACCTTGCAGCAGCTTTTCTGCTCTGCAACGGTCGACCGACGGGTAGGCGCGGTCGACCGAACGTAGTGTGATTCGAGCAAAATCTCTTGCACGGGTCGGACGATACTGTTGGAGTGGTCGACCGGTGGTACATTTTTGCCAAGGGAAAAAGGCTCTGAGTGTTTTCGGACGAACGGGTCCCCTTTGCCGGTCGACCGAAAGCACTATTGTAAGTCGGTTGGGGGCGTTGACCATCTAAACGGTCGACCGCTCGTTGACTTCGTCTGACCAGAATTTAAGTCAACTTATTGGCCGGTCGACCCGAAGAGTGGTTTCGGTCGACTGTGTAGTGCAGATTGGTGGCGAATCTTACTTGAGGGAATCAGTCGGCCGTGATTGTTTGGTCGTTCGACCGTTGGTGCTTTTTGAGCAAGAGAGGATTTTCATTGGTGGTTTTCGGTCGAACGGGGCCCCTTTGCCGTTCGACCGGTTGGACGTTATTTTGGTTTTATTGCGGAATAGTAGTGGTGTTCGGTCGACCGTTTGGGCACTGTTTTGCATATGGATGCTTGTGCCGTGTGTGATTGGATCTGCCTCGAGGGCAACGGGTCTCCAGCCTTTTTTTTGGGGCGACGGTACAGACATTGCCGTCCTGAGAGGAAGATCGTGATTGTGGCTCTACGGAGCGGTGCCTTGTGTGCACGTGTGATTGTGGGGTTGTGGTGAGAGGACCCTTGAGACCCGTGACTGATGATTTTCCGGCGGTGCCTTTGAGAGGACCCTTGAGACCCGTGGCCGACGATTTTCTGGCGGTGCCTTGTGTGCACATGTGTTGTTGTTGCCGATGTTTTCCGGTAGTGTCTTGTGTGCACGGGAGTTAGATATGCTTTTTCTGCATATTCATTTCATGTTTCATATACGCATATTGTGTTCATATTTTAGGGGTTTGGCATACGGGGTTTCCAAAGGGGAAACTCAGGTATTGTTTGTTTACATGTCAGGTCGGGCACGTCAGTAGGAGGTGGTGACTGCGGGCAGGAGCACCCAGACCAGATCCTATCCCTTTTTTCTTCGAGGTGGATGATTTCTCTTGTACATGCGTTGTATATCTTTTGTGTTGGGTTGTATCATCCTTGACTCTTGTATTGTACAGTTTACCACCTTATTGAAGGGAATGTGTTCTAAAAGTTTTACTTTTAAATGTCAATTATTATGAATTGAATGAGAAATCATTTTGTTCCTTGTTTATGTTATTCGTCTTTTAGAAGTGTTAAGGAAGAGGCTCTTGGTCCTTAACCGTAGAGCTCTAAAAGATATTGGTTTACATAAAACAAAAGATATTCGCAATCATGGTAATTAACATGGAACATTAATTACCGAGTTAAGATTGTCGTGTTGGTCATAGATCATTGTAGCTCTACAAGTGAGTGACAACACGAGTATGCAAAGAGGAAAATATTACTTTTGTATACTGAATAGACCTAATAAGTAAAATATTATAGAAATGTGTTTTTGTGTCATTAATATTTTACTGTGTCTTTGGTCCTTTGATATGAGACTTATATCTGATCACTTAAGGAATACTTAATTAGATCAGTGTCTTGAACTATCGATCAGTGTAGTGTAAAGGCATTGGTTGGTTAAGTACAACTTTTGTTGGAGAAGATAGTTAGTCAAAAGATTATCATTGCCCCTCTTAATTGAGTGATGATATTAGTGGGCCCCTTGATAAAGCAAAGTTATAATGTGCACAATGTGATTTGAGTTAAGTCACATATTTATAACTAGCTTAAAGAGATCAAGAAATGAATACTAATACAAAGATGACACAATACTACTTTGTGTGTATTCTTAATATCATGAGGCAAGGGACGGACACAAGTGGTGCACTCCATCACTAAATGGATCGGGTTTTGGTTCGAGTGGAATTAAGACATCTAACTAATTGAGAGCTATAATGTGTAGCTAGATACCGCTTATAGCTTGTGATATTAAGCTCTTAATATCACTGCCAACTTAGTTTAGATCCTCCCATAGGTCACACCGCAAAAACCGTGAAACAAGAAGCTTGATTTTTGGTTCATATGATGTGTCGGGTTTCTCATAGAAAATATGACACATGTGGTGAACAAGTAAAATCAATTATGTTGTATATAAACATAATTAGAGTCATGATAAATTCATATGAGATGCAAATATTATGGGGTGCAATAATTTATTATTGCATAGGATAATACATTGCATAAGTTGTGAATTTGCTAAAACCCCCTTAAGTTCAAATTTTGTTGGAAATAAATCCAAAATTTGAAATAGGCAAAATCGGGTAGAAGTTCGGTAATCCGTTATGGTTCGGTCGACCGAAGGATCTATGGATCGGTCAACCGAACGTGGAACGGATAATCGTAATTGATTGACCGAACTTGACCAAAGTGCCTGGAGCTTTGATACGGTGTACCGAACCAGAAACGGTCGACCGAACAATGTCAAGTTCCGATATTTTCGGTTAACCGAATAGCACTCGGTTTTAGACGTGAATGAGTCCGATCGGTTAAGGAGAATTTTTCTCCTTAAGATTCGGTCATCCGTCACGTACTCGGTTAAATGATCGTGACAAATTCGGTTAACCGAGTGGGACTCGGTAAACCAAACAGCGGTCGATTTTCTGCCTTTGATTATTAAGAGATTAATTTGATCGATGGTTGGATTAACTCCAAATTTGGTCAAACGTTTTGTGGGTGCATATAATGCATTATGGAATTAGTTTGTGAGAGAAATTGTCATAAAACCGTGGCTTAAGAATAGCCATGATTAAGAGTAAGATTGGAACCTATAAATAGGTCCTTATTCTCCCTAATTGGGTTACACAATTCAGAAATTATTTTCTCTCCTAATTCACTACTAAAACCCACGAAAATTCTCTTAGTTTTCTAAGTCTTTGGAAGGAGAAATCTCAGAGGCTAAGGAAGGGGTTTGTAGCTAGATTCTAAGCTTGTTTGGAGATCGATTGGCTAGCTCATTTCTCTCCAACCTTGTTTAGGGTTTCGGTGAATACTCGGAGGCATCCGGCGCAACGGAAAGCGACGATCATCTTCCCAACGTCTCCGAATCTTCACGAAGTTTTAGAGAACTTCTAGGTATGAATTTCGGAGTCACTTGTGTTTGTTTTAATAAGTTTTTGAAACTAGTTGTTAAAACAAACCGATGCATGCATAAATAAATCGAAGAAAATTGTAATAGATCCTTATTATACATGAAAATTCGAAAAATATATATGTATAATTAAACATAAAATCCTACACATATATATATACTTGTGGTTTGGTGACGACCCCAGTGTTGATTCTTATCTGTTTAAAGTTTTAAATTTTCCGCTGTTTCGGGGCGTTACAATTTGGTATCAGAGCTTTCAGTCTCGGTGTGCTTGTCCAATGAAACCACCTTAGAGGTCTTGCATTTAGTTGTCATTCGTCATGCATTCATTCATAATCATTAATTCATTGTCGTTTCCTGTCCTCTTGTGTAGTTGCCTCCGAGACGTGTGAGGCCACCTTCACGTTATAGGGGCGCCTGTGATGAGACTGGTAGGGAGGACAGAGAGGAGGAGGAGAGGAGGACCCTTCAGGGGACTCTTGGTAGGCTGGGCTTGTTTCACGAGCGCCAGTCTACACAGTCTGAGCAGGCAGGGGCAGGGGCAGTGCTGGATCAGTTTATGCGACAACACCCTCCTTCCTTTGACGGCATTGGTGAGCCGGAGGCAGCTGAGGATTGGGTCTTCAAGATCCGGAAGATCTTCAGGGCGATCGGATGTCCTTCTGAGAGGCAGGTGGATCTGGCCACCTATGTGTTGCACGGAGAGGCGGCCAACTGGCGGAGGTCCACGTCGGTTGTTGTTTTTGAGGATAGCGAGGAGGTGGGCTTGGAGGAATTCCTCGCGGAGTTCAACCAGCAGTGTTTTCCCCAGCATGCGTGGGATAGGAAGAAGGAGGAGTTCCTGACACTCGAGCAGCGAGAGATGATGCTGGTGGCTTATATTAGCAGGTTTCACGCCTTGGAGCGTTACTGCCCGGATACTTATGTGACACCGGAGCAGAGAGCTCTGAAGTTTATCTGAGGGTTGAGGCCGCAGTTCCGGTCTCGTATGACTACGAGCATGCCGCAGACTTTAGCTGATGCAGTGAAGTTTGCGACGATTATGGAGCAGGACTACCAGGAGACGGTAGAGGCCAAGAAGGTGCATACCAAGGCCAGTATGCGGCCTGGAGATCAAACTTCAGGAAATCCGGGCAAGAGGCCCCGGATTGATAGTGGTGGATCTCACCAGTCAGGGCAGTGCAGGCAGTGTGGTAGAGTTCACCCCGGGCGTGGGTGTGGGGCACGTCCAGGTGCATGCCATGGTTGTGGCTAGATGGGTCACTTCATTCGTTCCTGCCCGGGTAGGTCAGGTGGACCTAGTGGACGACCGGGTTCCTCCTCAGCTAGCGGAGCCGGACCGAGTCGACCAGTTGCACCCTCCCAGCAGGGGAAGAGTGTGGGACGTGTCTTCACCATCCAGGCAGAGGAGGCTAGAGACGCCAGTGCAGTGGTGGAAGGTACGCTTTATGTTGATGGCTTGATATCTAGAGTGTTTTTCGACTGCGGGGCCACACACTCGTTCATCTCTGAGCAGTTTGCAAGCGTGTTAGGCCGTACCCTTGCGATGTTGACTGCCACGTTGGAAGTCAGCACACCCTTTGGTTTGGTGGGCATTGTGGGGAGCTTCCTCCCCGGTGCCACAGTTGCTTCGGGAGACCAGGAGTTCCCGGCAGACCTGGTCTTGTTACCGATGGTGGACTTCGACGTTATACTTGGGATGGATTGGCTGTCCCAGTACGATGTTCGAGTCTTGTGCCGAGAAAAGAAGATTTTGATCTCGGGGAAAGGTCTTCCTGATTTGCTGATCAGAGGGACTGAGTGGAGATGGTCGGATTTTGGTTTTGGCAGTGAAGGCTCAGAAGATGATTCACAAGGGTTGTAGAGCATTCTTAGCGACGCTTGTGGTACCAGATTTTGAGGTAAAGAAGTTGGAAGATATTGAGGTTGTTCAGGATTTTCCTGAGGTATTTTCTGATGAGATCACTGGGTTGTCGCCCCACAGAGAGATCAAGTTTGGTATCGATCTGGTAGCAGAGACTACACCACAGTCGAAGGCTCCGTATAGGATGGCGCCTGCGGAGTTAGCTGAGCTAAGAAGTAGTTGCAGGATCTGCTAGATTCAGGTTTGATCAGACCTAGTGTTTCACCCTGGGGAGCTTCAGTGCTCTTCGTGAAGAAGAGGGATGGCTCGTTGAGGATGCGTATTGATTATCGGATGTTGAATAAGGTTACCATTAGGAATCAATATCCTTTGCCCAGGATTGAGGATCTTTTTGATCAGTTGCAGTCAGCGAGAGTATTTTCGAAGATCGATCTACGATCCGGTTATCATCAGTTGAGGATCAGGGATGCAGATGTCCAGAAGACAACGTTCAGGATGAGGTACGAGCATTACGAGTTTTTGGTGATGTTGTTTGGACTGACGAATGCACCTGCAGCGTTTATGGATCTGATGAATCAGACTTTTCAGCTGTATCTTGACAGATTTGTGATTGTCTTCGTGGACAATATACTGGTATACTCACCAGACAGAGAGCAACATCGAGAGCATCTGAGGATTGTGCTTAGCATTCTGAGAGATCAGCAGCTCTATGCTAAGTACAAGAAGTGTGATTTCTGGCTAGATCGGGTGGCCTTTCTGGGACATGTGGTGTCAGCAGACAGGATATCTGTGGATCCAACGAAGGTTGAGGCCGTGACTCAGTGGAGAGCTCCGACCAGTGTGTCAGAGATCAGGAGTTTTGTGGGTTTAGCAGGTTATTATCGTCGGTTTATTCAGGACTTTTCCAGACTTGCTTCCCCACTGACGGCCTTGACACAGAAGGGTGTCAAGTTCGTTTGGTCCCAGAAGTGCGAGGACGGTTTCCCGGAGCTGAAGAGGCGACTGACTACAGCACCGATCTTGAGGTTACCCAGTGGTAGCGGAGGTTATGTGATCTATAGTGACGCTTCAGGCATTGGTCTGGGTTGTGTGTTGATGCAACACGGGAAAGTGGTCGCTTATGCTTCGAGGCAGTTGAAGGTTCATGAGAAGAATTACCCGACTCATGATTTGGAGTTGGCAGCGGTGGTTCACGCGCTAAAGACCTGGAGGCATTACCTATATGGAGAGCAGTTTGAGGTCTTCACAGATCACCAGAGTCTGAAGTATTTGTTCTCGCAGAAAGAGTTGAATATGAGGCAGCGCAGATGACTAGAGTTCATAAAGGATTATGACTTCACCATTTTGTATCATCCAGGGAAGGCGAATTCTGTCGCAGATGCCTTGAGTAGGAAGGTGGAGTTGTCAGCTGCTAGCTTATGCATTCAGGAGTGGAGGTTGCTTGAGGCCTTGACGGAGTGGAGACCTTTTACAGAGAACTCTGAAATGGCAGTGATTGTGGGACTTCAAGTGGAGCCGCAGACAGTTTCGAGAGTTGTTCAGGCTCAGAGAGCAGATGATGAGCTGGCCAGTCTGATGCAGTTAGCTTCTAAGGATAGATCAGACTTCGGTGTCGGAGTAGATGAGGGCTTGAGATTCGGGGGTCGGATCTGGGTACCGAGAGCAGGTGATATGAGGAATACTATCATGGAGGAGGCACATAGAGCCAGATATTCCATTCACCCGGGAGTACAAGGATGTATAAGTATTTACAATGGAGTTTCTGGTGGAAGGGGATGAAGCGAGACATAACGAGCTTCGTGTCCAGGTGCCTGGTTTGTTAGCAGGTGAGGATTGAGCACCAGCGGCCAGCAGGGCAGCTGCAGAGTATAGATCTGCTAGAGTGGAAGTGGGAGCACGTGACAATGGATTTCGTCACCGGTTTGCCGAAGACGAGATCTCACGACGCGATTTGGGTTATAGTTGTTCGACTGACCAAATCGGTGCATTTTCTGGCGATCAGGACCACCTTACCTTTGGAGGGTTTGGCGAAGCTGTACGTCGAGGAGATAGTCCGGTTACATGGTGTACCTGTGAGTATTATCTCTGATCGAAATCCGAGGTTCACCTCCAGATTTTGGGGTAGTCTGCAGAAGGCTTTGGGGACTCAGTTGAAGTTCAGCAAAGCTTTTCATCCGCAGACGGACGGGCAGTCAGAGAGGACTATCCAGACGCTAGCGGATATGCTGAGGGCGTGTACTCTGGATTGGGCAGGATTTTGGGATGAACACCTGCCGTTGATCGAGTTCGCCTACAACAACAGCTACCATTCGAGCATTGGGATGGCACCGTACGAGGCTCTGTATGGTCGACCTTGTAGATCGTCGGTATGCTGGAGTGAGGTAGGCGAGAGGCAGCTGGTTGGACCAGAGATTTTTCAGATGTATGCTGAGAAGGTTGGCGTAATCAGACAGAGGTTAGCGACGGCTCAGAGCAGACAGAAGAGTTACGCAGATAGGCATAAACGAGAGTTGAGATTTGAGGTGGGCGATCACGTATTCCTGAGGATTTCACCAGCTCGTGGAGTGATGAGATTCGGGAGGAAAGGGAAGCTCAGTCCGAGGTATGTCAGACCGTTTGAGATTCTTGATCGTGTAGGAGAGGTTGCCTACCGTATTGCTTTGCCGCCGCAACTTTCGGGTATTCACAACGTTTTCCACGTTTCTATGTTGAGGAAATGCGTTGCCGATCCGTTGCATGTGATTGAGATCTGTGTTCCGGAGATCAGTCATGACTTATCTCTCGAGGAGAGGCCCGTGGAGATTTTAGATCGGATGTATCACCAGCTCAGGAGGAGAACCATTCCGATGGTGAAGGTCAGGTGGCAACACCATAGCGAGCGTGAAGCCACTTGGGAGATCGAGGATGAGGTCCGGAAGAAGTATCCAGAATTGTTCGGTGAGGATTCGGTTCTAATTTCGAGGACAAAATTCTTTAAGGAGGGTGGATTGTTACATCCTAACCCTTTGCTAATTGTGTTTATCGTGTTTTAGGTGGAGGATTAGAGGAGGTGGAGATGGTTTGAGATGGACGGCTGAGATTCATTTGGTTTGAGTATAAAAGGGTGGATTCATCTCTCCCCCTCTCACTTCTCTCTCTTCACACTCGTCTCTCTCTCACGTCTCTCTCCTTTGATCCTCTTCCGATCCAGCCTGGGGGAAGCCGTGGAGGCGAGATCGACGGCGTTCGGAGGAGTCCAGGTAATTGCCGGAGTCGAGGTGATCGTGTTTGGGTTTTCGCCGGAGAAGAAGAGTTTTGCGAGGAAGAGCTTGTCGGGGTTCTTCGAAGGCTTCTTCAAGCGTTAAAGGTATGCCAAGCTTTAGTTTAATCCTCATTTTAGCCTTTGAGAGGATTGGAGTGGCCGACGGTAGGCCGAAAGGCTCGTCGAGAACCTTGTAGTAGCTTTTCTGCTCTGCAACGGTCGACCGACGGGTTGGCGCGGTCGACCGAACGTAGTGTGATTCGAGCAAAATCTCTTGCACTGGTCAGACGATACTCTTGGAGTGGTCGACCGATGGTACATTTTTGCCAAGGGAAAAAGGCTCTGGGTGTTTTCGGTCGAACGGGTCCCCTTTGCCCGTCGACCGAAAGCACTGTTGTAAGTCGGTTGGGGGCGTTGACCATCTAAACGGTCGACCGCTCGTTGACTTTGTCCGACCGGAATTTAAGTTAACTTATTGGCCGGTCGACCCGAAGAGTGGTTTCGGTCGACCGTGTAGTGCAGATTGTTGGCGAATCTTACTTGAGGGAATCAATCGACCGTGATTGTTTGGTCGTTCGACCGTTAGTGCTTTTTGAGCAAGAGAGGATTTTCACTGGTGGTTTTTGGTCGAACGGGGCCCCTTTGTCGTTCGACCGGTTGGACGTTATTTCAGTTTTATTGCGGAATAGTAGTGGTGTTTGGTTGACCGTTTGGGGTCTTCTGTTCGACCGTTTGGGCACTATTTTGCATATGGATGCTTGTGTCGTGTGTGGTTGGATCTGCCTCGAGGGCAACGGGTCTCCGGCCTTTTTTTGGGGCGACGGTACAGACATTGCCGGCCTGAGAGGAAGATCGTGGTTGTGGCTCTACGGAGCGGTGCCTTGTGTGCACGTGTGATTGTGGGATTGGGGTGAGAGGACCCTTGAGACCCGTGGCCGATGATTTTCCGGCGGTGCCTTGTGTGCACCTGTGATTGTGGGGTTGGGGTGAGAGGACCCTTGAGACCCGTGGCCGATGATTTTCCGACGGTGCCTTGTGTGCACATGTGTTGTTGTTGCCGATGTTTTCCGGCAGTGCCTTGTGTGCACGGGAGTTAGATATGCTTTTACTGCATTCTTCATTTCATGTTTCATGTACGCATATTATGTTCATATTTTTGGGGTTTGGCATACGGGGTTTCCCTAAGGGAAACTCAGGCATTGTTTGTTTACATGTCAGGTCGGGCACGTCAGTAGGAGGTGGTGACTGCGGGCAGGAGCACCCAGACCGGATCCTATCCGTTTTGTTCTTCGAGGTGGATGACTTCCCTTGTACATGCGTTGTATATCTTTTGTGTTGGGTTGTATCATCCTTGACTCTTGTATTGTACAGTTTACCACCTTATATATATACACTTGTGGTTTGGTGACGACCCCAGTGTTGATTTTTATCTGTTTAAAGTTTTAAATTTTCCGCTGTTTCGGGGCGTTACAATTTTGGTATATATTATTATTTATCTTGTTTTTATTGAATGATACAAAGTAAACACATTTATATGTATTGATTAATTTACTTCCTAATACATGATTTAGCCATTGGGGATTTGGTGCATGAATGGAGTTGCCTTTGGTGAAGATTTCCTTGTTGTATGATTTGCTTGATTGGAAATTATGTCTGTGTTAGGCCTTGATGACCATTTGTTTGAGCCGTCTTTAACACTCCCCCTCAAGTTCGCTTTGCAAAATGTTGAAGGATCCCAACTTGTGGAGAATGCTATGAAATTGCCTTTGGTCCAACACTTTGGTAAAGATGTCCGCGAGTTGGTCTTTGCTTTGTACATAGGGAACTTCGATTTCCTTTGCTTGGATCTTTTCTCTGATGAAGTGACAATCTACTTCGATATGTTTGGTTTGTTTGTGAAACACCGGGTTGGAAGCTATATGTTGAGTAGCATTGTTATCACAAAACATTTGCATCGGTCCTTGGCATGGAATGCTCATTTCCTTGAGAAGTTGTTTGATCCAAGTGAGCTCGCTGGTAGTGGATGTCATTGCCCTATATTTCGCTTCAGCACTGGATCTTGCTACAACGTTTTTCTTTTTTTCTTCTCCAAGTGACTAGGTTACCGCCAATGAATGTGCAAAAAACCATAGTGGATTTGCGATCGTGACTGCCTGTCCAATCTGCATCACAGTGGCCAATTATTGAGTTAATTATTTCTTTTCATCCATATGCCTTGCCCTGGTGTGTTTTTAAGTATTTGAGAATTCTATCTACTATATAGAAATGCTTAGTATAGGGTGCATGCATAAACTGGCTTATTGTGCTAACAACATAAGTTATGTTAGGTCTGGTGACAGTAAGATAAATGAGCTTCCCGACTAATCTTTGAAATTGTCCTATGTCTTCTAAAGGCTCTCCATTAGTGGGGCTTACCTTTAGGTTTGTCTCGATAGGGGTATTTAGAGGTTTAGATCCTAACTTTCCTGTTTCTTGAAGTAGGTTAAGAACATACGTTCTTTGGTTTAGAGTGTGCAAATTCAATGCCTAACAAATACTTCAGAAAACCTAGATCCTTGATGTCGAATTTGGTTTTTAAGTATCCTGGAGGTGGAAGCATGAAGACTTCCTCTTCAAGCTTCCCTTGAAGGAAGGTGTTTCATACATCCATTTGAAAAAGATTCCATCCATAATTAACCGCGATGGATAAAAGGATTCTGACAGTATTCATTTTTAAAACAGGAGCGAAGGTTTCCTGATAATCAAGATCATAGGTTTGAGTGTACCCTTTAGCAACTAGCCTGACTATATATCTGTCGAGATTCCCATTACTATTGTACTTAAATTTGTATACCCATTTATACCCTACGAGCTTGATACATGGTTTGAGGAGAACCATGGACCAAGTATGATTTTTTTCTTAAGTCTTCTAGTTCGTCTTCCATGGCTTTTACCCAATTTGGATCCTTAAGGGCGTTTTGAAAAGAGGTTGGTTCTAAGTGAGTATCTATTTGAGTTAGAAAGTTTTGGTGATTAGATGTGATAACTTTGTAGGAGACATAATTTTGATTGGGATACATAGCTTTATAAGTAGCAAAGTCTCGCAGGAGAGAAGGGGTGCGAGTTGGTCTTGTGGACCTTCTCGTGAGAAGTTCTTCTTGTGCTTCCTCTGGTATGGCGTGGTCATTACCTGTATTACAATGTCCCCCTTCTTGAGGGACGAGAGGTTCCTCAAGATTTGGAGTTAATTCAAATAAATCCATAGCCGGAAGAGGAGTGTTTTGACCTGCAGAAAAGTCTTGACTTGTAGAAATGTTATTTATAGAGTTGAAATAAGATTCATTCTAAAAAAATGAAACATCCCGGGAGATATAAAACTTACATTCATGCGGACCATAGAATTTGTACCCCTTCTTTGTAAAGAAATATCCAAAAAGACAGTTTTAACAGAATTTGAGTCAAATTTGTCGTTTCTTTTTTATGAACAAAACATGTGCATCCAAAGATTCTAAGATGATCGGTGCCCATACGCCTTCGTTTAAAACTTTAAGAGGTTGTTTATTTTGAAGAAGAGGGCTAGGAAGCCGATTAATAATGTAAACAACATTTAGCATGACTTCAGACCAGAAGATTTTGGGAAGATGATTTTGAAATAGTAAGGACCTAGTAACGTTGAGGAGGTGACATTTTTTCCTTTCTGAAACTCCATTTTGTTCAGGAGTGTTAATGCAAGTCGTTTGGTGAAAGATGCATTTAGTTTTCAAATTTTTTTGAAAACATTGCTAGTATATTCCGAGCCATACTCGGACCTAAGAATTTTAATTTTTCTATCATACATGTTTTATACATATTCATAAAAAATAGAGAAAGCATGAGACTTAGATTTAAGCAAATATAACCAGGTTGTGCCGGAAAAATCATCGATAAAAGTGATAAAATATTTAAAGTCATTATAAAAGTGATAAAATATTTAAAACCATTATATTTAAAGCCATCCATAAAAGTGATAAAAGTTTGTTTTGCCAGCCGGAAATATCACAACATAAACCAACTTGAAGATGCAAATTAGGAAATAATAGTTTTAAACCAAATATGATGGAGGTCCCATGCGTTTGTGCCATAGTTCGGGAGACTGGTAGGGCACATTATTAGCCTATAGAAAATCATTCAAACTATCAAACACATAAAAACCATTTATAAGAGTGCCTCTACCAATCATCCTCCCTGATGGTCGGTCCCGGAACAATACATCATAAGGTCAGAAAAAAACGTTGCAATTTAATTTTCTGGTGATCCTTGCAGCAGATAATAAGTTAGGTGTGAAAGAAGGAATAAAAAGAACTTCTTCAAGTATAATATTCAAAAAAATTGATTCTCCTATTCCATCAATTTTGACTTGATTTCCATTAGACACGATAACTCCTTTGTTTATTTTAGGATCAAGATATTTGTTAATATCCACGATACTATCAGTGGAATACGGAAGACCCGACGTGTTTGAACTTTGGTCGATATTTTTTGGTCGCTCATGGATAAATTCGTTTATATCCACCAACTGTTCGTAAGAGTCACATTCGTCCTCCACGATTATGTTGTGCAAGATTATGCTTGTACTCATAATTTTACTGAGAATGTCTGGACTCCATGCTAGGGATGACCTTTTCAGGACGATGAATCTTGCTTGAAGCACTCCAAATGCGCGTTCCACATCTTTCCTTGCTACATCCTGAAATTGGATGAACAATCTATCTTTGGGTGTTTGAGGAAGAAGGATTGATGACATAAATGTTGCCCATTTTGAGGAGGAATGATCGAGAAGTTGTTGGTTTGGGCAGAGAAGAACGGACATCTTTAATTTTTTGTTTGTCTTAAATTTGGAAGTAGTCTTGTTGTGTACTTGCTTGGTAATCAGTTGAAGTTAATTTAATTTCCTTTATTTGGGTTACAATTGGCTCATATTTATGATTTTCACTTCAGAAATTAATTCTAATTATATAAAAACATATACATATCAATTAAATATTATTTAACAAATATAAAAACTGATTTTCGATCATTAATTAAAAACATTTAATGACCTGCACCCCCCGTTAAGGGGCTTGGGGTCGACCGTACCCCAAAAGGCCATCCGTTAAGGATGGCATAACAATCATATATGTGCACTAGTTAGACTACTTTGGTGTATTGCACGACATAATTGAACTTCAATACTGCGATGATGTGAAATATGTTTTGTTCAAGTGCAAGTGGTACGACTTTTTGGGCCAGACAATACAACTAGAAGTGACGAATATGGGTTCACGTTGGTGAACGCGAATAAATTTTTGAAGTCATAAGAACCATTAGACACTTCCTATGCATGAAATCTATGCTTGTGTCATATGGAATGCATTCTTCACCACCTTATTACATGTGTATACACACTCCACCCCTTAGGTATTTTCTTTACTGAATTTCATCTTGTCTTGTTAGTTGCTTAGTTTGGTTTAATTGTTAATTCACATATAGTTTAGTATTTTTAGTTAACATAATCCACTCATTCTCCTCTCCTTTCCCATTAGAGTATGTTAGTTACAACAACACTCACAACTCCTTGAGGTTCGACCATATTTGCCACATCTTCACCGACATCGTGCACTTACGGTTATTAAAATGATTAATCATACCCACACAACTACCGGAGAATTGGAGCTCTACAGTTCAAAATAAGATCGAATTCACACCGGAAGGCATACCGAAAGGACATAAAAGTTGAACGCTTCCAGAATTTCATCTGGATGATAGTCACGAGGACACAAGTACTGCCTCCTCGTTATTCAGACTGGATATTGGTGTCAAAGAATGACAAGGATGTAGGATGATAACAGTTAATGATAATATTACATACCTACTTAAAATTATATTAGTATTGATTTTAATTGAAAACTAATTTGATTTTTTTCACAGTCACAATGCACAGTTGCAGAGGGGTTCAAAGCGAAAATCATGTAATTTTTGAACACTAAATGAAAGGAAAACAAGTGCTACTTATACATTGACGTAGCGGATATGGAGACTAGAGAGGCAAGATTGACAACTAGACCGTCGCATATTTCCGTGAAGGTGGTCTACTATGCTTGACTACTGGTCAAGCGAGACGTTTAAGGTATATGTCGTGAATGGTGACATATGTCTGACAGATAGATACCATCAGTGAAACAATGTTCTATTGTAAATAAAGTTGTTAGGTCAGCTTCAACATCAACCATTTCTATACATAGCAATGGACGTAGATATTTATTTGGTCCGGTCACCTCGACTGATGTTTACGAAGCTCGTTCACCTTTCAGTCTGAAATTGATGCACTATTTGAGGCAATGAAGAGAGAATATATCAAATGTATTGAAATGTTAAAGAATTGTCCGGTGAAGATGAATTCTCAAAATCCGTGGATGAAGAAGTGCTTGCCGGTGAATAATAGTTTTAAAAACCGAACCGAAGAGTGAACCGAAAACAGTTCGGTTTGGTTCAAAGTGGTCCAACCTGGTCGAACCAATGATGACGTCAGCATGACATCATCATTTTGTGAACCGATGGTTGAACCGAACCGACTCCATAGTGACGGTTCAACCGACGGTTCGACCGATTGAACCAGTTTAAGATAAACACATAATAATTTTTAAATAAAATATTAAACATTTTTGAACCAAGAACACTTGGTTTCTATTTAGATGAAAAGGAGAATAAGAAAAAATAATCAATAAATGATGTAAAACTGAAACCACATTGCTCCGAACGTAGAAATAACTATAAGAATATTTTTAATACCTTAAATACCATCATTTCAGACCAATCCATTTAACCACATATACTAAGCATTCAACAAAATTAACCACACATGCTACGCATTAAAAAAACCAAAAAGTTTGAATTTTGCCGAGTTGGGACTAAATACAGGAGATGAGGTGGACTGGTGGAGTGGGGACTGAGGAGGCGTAGGTGGAGTCGGGACTGAGGAGAGAGGAGGTGGGGATGGAGTTGGGAGTGAGGAGGTGGGGGTGGAGTCAGGACCGGAGGAGGCGGGGGTGGAAACTAAAAAATTAGGAAAATTATTGATTTTGTAATTTTTGTTTAATAAAAGAAAACCGGTCGAACCTGGTCCGACCAAACCGAAAAAACCGACCGGTTCGATCGTTTTTTTTTGGTTTTTTTCGGTTCGCTCCGGTTCAGGTGGAGAGTGGTTTTTTCCATGGACCGAACCGGTCTAGTTCCGGTTCTCGGTCCAACCCGGTCCGACTGTCGGTTCGGTCTGGTTTTTAAAACAGAGGTTCTTTCAACAACAATGAACATTATTCGTCTGTCGTGCCACTTATATTTAGTTTTTCGTTCTCGTTTTATGCTTCCTATATCCTACTAATGTTAAGAGATGTGAGGCGACGTTGATAAGAAAGTTTGACGTTGTAGCTTATTTTCAACTAGGAAATCCTCACTTCTTTGACCCTAAGAGTAATGTATTTTCTTAAACTCGAAGTGTCAATTTTTCAAACAAACAAGTCTAGGAAAAAAATGGTTACCCATGCAGACACTTATACTCCACACTAAATGTTAACGTAGTTTGGATAATATTAACTCTGCTTGACGGATTCAACTTCTCTTGCTTTAAAGCAAGGGTCTTCACACTTTACTCAGTGGGTGCGTGGGACAACGAAGCTAGTTGATAACAATAGGATTCGTGTAGGTAGTTCTAATGTTGGCTCCTTAACAGGAAAATTAAGAGAGTTAGTGGATGTGGTCACCAAGAGAAGAGTAAATATCTTTTGTGTCTAAGAAACTAAATGGATAGGTGCAAAGGCCAAAGAGGTAGAAAATAAATATTTAAACTATGGTACGGTGCAAAAGATAAACAAGAATGGTGTGTGGATTTTAGTAGATAAGAACTTAAGAATGAGGTTGTGGAGGTAAAAGGTAAGGATATCGAATAATTTTGATAAAGTTAGTGATAGAAAAATTAATTTGAATGTCATAAGTGTCTATGAGTCACAAGTAGGTTTGAGCTAAATATTGAAGAAACACTTTTGGGAAGACCTTGACATAATGGTGATAGAGATCCCTAGTAGTGAGAAGCTTTGCATCGTAGAATTTTGGTAAAGATAGCGTAGGGTTTGAACGAATTCATTGAGGATTTGGGTATGATGTTAGGAACCAAGAAAGGAAAGATTTTCTAAATTTCCCTATAGCATATGATTTCATAGTAGTTAATACTTTCTTTACGAATAGAGAATTTGATTTGGTCACATTCTGTAGTGGTCAACATCAGAGTCAGATTGATTTTGTGCTTACTTGAAAGGATGATCGAGGATCTTGTGTTGATCGTAAGGTGATACCTCGAGAGTGTGTGATAACATAACATAAGTTACTGTAGCAGATTTTCGTTTTTGGATTAGTGTTAGACAGAACAAGTATAATAAATATGTAAAGATTAAGTGGCAGAATCTTAAAAGAGAAACATGTCTGAGATATAGAGATAAGTTGATTCCTGAGGGACCTTGTGACGTAAAAAAGTATACTAATAGTATGTGGAAAGGCATGACATCTTGCATTAGGAGAGTGGCAAGAGAGGTTTGCGGAGGGAATAAGGGAGCTAAACAATAATGTAGAGAAACATTGTTGTGTAGTGAAGAGGTTAAACAAACGATTAAAACTAAGAAAGATTGTTATAAAAAGTGATATAAGGATAAAAGTGAGACTAATTTGGAAGAGTATTAGTTGACTAATAAAAAACTAAGAAAGTAATAAGGAAGGCAAGAGAAGTGGTCTATGAGGATTTATACCAAAAATTAGGATTAAAAGAGGGAGAAAATGGAATTTATAAGTTGGCTAAAATACGAGAGAGGAAAACGAGACCTTAAGCAAATTAAATGTATTAAAGATAATAATAAAAAAACTTCTAATTAAGGAAGGAGATATTGAGGGTAGGTGGGTGTTGTATTTTGATAAGTTATTCAACGGAGAGAATGAAAGTGATATTTTTGAAGTAGATGTTGCATTTGAGGCGATCATAGAGGTTGAGGTTAAGGAAAACTTAAAAAGGATGAAAGTTGACAAGTCTTTAGGATCAGATAATATTCCGATTGAGATGCGGACAAGTTTTGGGATAGAGCTATCGTCAGGAAAAATGCATGGCTCTATGTCTGTTACAAAAATCGGTGTGATGTACCAGAAGCAGATAAAAATGCTTCATGGAATTACATATTGGTAAAATTTTCGCTGCGTATTGAATTCGTGTGCATTTGAAGTTGTGAATTGTTAACCAGATAGCTAAATTCACAGCTCGACTACAAAATCGATGTCCGTCTCAAGGACAATGTAATTGAGATGTGCAACTCTCAATGGAGGGATTACAAGGAGCAGTCACACAACCTTGTTCGCGATTTCGACTCCCGGAGTGCAATGTTTACGGCCAGACCAGCAGAAGTCTGGTTCTCAGATTGGATTGTTATGGTTGATTATTGGGCAGAGAAATATCAGGTTTGATATGTGCAAGTTACAATCTCAATAAAGTAGATGCTTGGTCATATATAAATGAAATCTTACTTTTGTTATTAGCATAGAAGAAAATAAAATCTTACAAGCTCGATCAGGCTAAAAAAGTCATACACAAGTTGCTTCGTATTACCAAATGGACGATGTTGTATAGAAATGAATATTGATTTTTATTAGTGTATTTGTTTTTCAAGTTTCACTTGTTATCAAATTTTTTATGCATCTACATATAGATAGCAAAAACGGAGGTTTCTTCTGATGGTACGGAGATGTGCACTTGTCTATGCAACAAAAACGATCCACATTGTGTCAACGTCAAGGTAAAAACTATGGATCTAATGTTTTCAGGTATACTTGAATGTAAATTTACTTTCTGAAACTATCAAATGTCTGTTGTGTTAACTGTAGGAGAAACAAGAAACTGTCGGGCCGGCTTCTATCGATAACACCGGACGTAACTATTCTCTCTCCCTAGTATTTAGTCAGGATAATAATCATCAGGTGAGCGTGGTTAGCAACACAGTCACCCAACTGAATTTCATGTATCTCGTGGTGCATTTTTTTCAGGCAGAAATCATTGCTGAAGTCGATAATGTTGCAGGAGAAATTCGAGGCGGCGGCATCTCATAATCGAAGGTTGGGTAAGATTTTCACAAAGATGGCGATCAAGATGGGTATCGACGTATCACAATTTGGAGTAAGTAGTTTACTGAATCTTATGTGATGGTTCCAAGATGTGGAGTTCCAAGATTATGTTTTTCAGGGGACTTTACTTGGGGTACTTCTTTGGTAGATCCATAGATGTGGGTGTTGAACTTGTTTTTCGTGAGGTAATTGTGTACTTGTAAGACTTGTGTTACATAATTTCTTTTTGTGGTGCTTGTCTGGTTGTATATGCAAATTTCTGACCCTCCTGACTGAAATTTCTGACACCATCCCAGGGTGTGTTACACAATGTATGTGGCTGTATTGTGTTATTTGAGGTATTGGTGTATTGATTTGTAGTTTTTTCTCAAATAGTGGATTCACATATGTAAGTATGTGGTTCCAAAAATGTTGCAATTCTTTCCTTGTAGTGATGTTTGATCTCCATTTTCTTCTTGAAACTTGAAAGGGAATATCTCAAGTAATACTACGAGGGTCCGGGGATGGTAAGACCAAAGTTTGATTCTTGGGTATAAGTTTAATAATATTCTCCTGTAGCTGGTTAGGACTGCAAAAAAAAAAAGGATTTTTTTTCAAAATAATAAAGAAAAAATTAAAAATTAAAAAATATGCATTTCAGAGACTTATTTGGCAAAATATGGACATTGAAAAACGACACATCAGATACCGTTTTTATTAAGTGAAAACGACAGTTCAGCTGCCGGTTTTAAACTAAGTAAAAAACGACACTACTGGTACCGTTTTTAACCAAATTAAAAACGACATCCGAGATGCCGTTTTTACCCTAGATAAAAACGACATCCGAGGTTTGGATGGGCAGAGTCAAAATTTATGTTGCAATTCGACATTCCTGCACCGAGCATTTCTTGACATATTTGCACTCATATGTCTCAGACAGAACCTGTGAACATGACCTCACTCTGGGGGGGGGGGGGAAATTCTTCACAACATTTGTAAGACCCGGAAACCGGTCACTAATAATACACAATTTATCTCGTGTGCATACTCTACTGGCCAAAATACTTAAGAACCATTGTCATGAGCTGCCCGATTCTTTTTCAACAACAGCAAACGCCAAAGGAAACAAACCAGAGTTCGCGTCCGTACCCATAGCAATTAAAAGAGTCCCCTCAAACTTGCCAAACAAATGAGTCCTATCAATGCTCAACACAGGTCTACAGTACTGAAAACCTTCAATTGAAGCTGCGAATGACCAAAAAATTCTTTGAAACTGCTCAATGTTGTGACTTATCCTCTGTGTCTGAATCTCGACCACGGTGCTAGGATTGGTGGTGCAAATATTAGACATAAAACATCTTAAGTTACGATAAGAAGCATCATCAACTCCGTATACTTGTTCCAATGCTTTCTTGCGGGCGTACCAAGCTTTGTCATACTTGATATAGTATTGAGTCTTCACTAAAGCTTGAATTTCTGCAGGAGTAATGGTTATGTTTGTTCGAATGGTGGCAAGAATCATGTTAGAAATTAACCCGGTGTCACATTGCACGTGGTCATGCAAAAGTCCCTCGTTACTACAGGTGTGTTCAGACTTGTACTTCTTAACTTGAAAACATTATTTGCTCTGATTGTAAGAGGCATGTATCTTCCATTCACACTCTTTTTTCAAACAACCAGCTGTAAATCTTTTTGGCCCAGACGTTAACACTTTGAATTGGACACTTTTTCGCAAATGTCATTCCTTCAACTGATGCAACAAATCTTTTTTTGTTGAGAAAATTATATGCAACCAATAACTTCGTCCATCTTCTAAGTTATCGTATTCAGTGGACACAACAATACGCTCATCGACATTTCCAATCACTGAATCTTCAATCCAGTTCTCGTCAGGCTCTATGTCTGGCAAATGCCTCAAATCTGGTAGTACTGGTAATGGTGGCAATTCATTACTAACAATGGCTTCATGTACGTAGCTATCAGGTTCTCGATTCACTGCGTCTGCCATATGATGAAACATGTTCTGCAGCTCCGCAAGTGAGGTTGAATCTGTTGGAGGACGGGAGGAGGACATGGAGCTACTGATCAACCCACCACAGGAGAATGTCTGTCTCCTGAGCTACAGGGACCGCTGATTGGTGGTCTAAAAGGCGCACCTCGTGTGCTGCCTTAGACCGCCCTGATCACCATTCTTTTTGCCTTCTTTTGACACCACTAGATCCATTCTTGATCTATTATACTAGGGGGGGCACGAAGGAAAGAATGTGGCTCTCTCCTTGACACTCACAAAGCAAAAAAATGATTTTGCAATGCACGCACTTCTTCTTTTTTCTACTCACATACTCACTCTTTTCTCACATAATTTCGTGGCTCAACTTCTAATGCTTGATATATATTATTGTTGTATTGTTGTTCTTTTACAAATGATGAATTCTAGTGCTTTATATAGGCACTTACATGACCCTACAACTTCCAAACATAAAGACTACATAAACATGATCATTCAAGATCATTACACTCTCTACTTAAATTGCATACATAATTAGGACAAAAATTACTCAAAATATGAAAAGACTCTTGTCTCTTTTAGCATAAGCAATTTGAGATTTTAACATAAGCAATTAGCATAAGCAAAAGAAAGAAACCAACCAAAAACAGCAAAAACCTCTATGAATAACATAAAGTAATAACATCAAGACAGTAGATAAACTATGTTAGTCCTTGTTACCCATGGATGCTTGTCAAACGACAACAATCTTCAGGAAAGAAATTTCCTAAAGTATAAATCAGAAAAATATGTGCCAACATATGAAATGCCCATAAGTGGAAGACTGATAACAACGGATAAGCACAAACCTTTTGGCATTGATGTTATTTCCTATTTTCTGACTATATTTATTTTTTGTTTTGCTTCTTTAAGGTCTTAGTCAATTACGCAAGATCATCAAAGGAAGCTGAGTGTTAGCAAGGAGGTTTCGGTGGGTTCTGGAAGGCTATATGAACACATATTGAATCTCCATCAAAGCCGTAGACAAAAAAATAAGGTAGAAAGGAATGACTTAAGTAGGAAAAGAGCCACAATCGCCTCACCTGGACTTGGATCCATGTCGGGAGTCGAGGAGGACACGATATGCTGGTAGAGCAGGACAACACGAGAGGAGGCGAAGATGACGAGGAGGAAGG
Source organism: Triglochin maritima (assembly GCA_963682175.1). NCBI lineage: Eukaryota > Viridiplantae > Streptophyta > Magnoliopsida > Alismatales > Juncaginaceae > Triglochin > Triglochin maritima. Next base: position 35,650,867 of record OY821781.1, on the reverse strand, counting down.
ACAGACACGATGAGGCGCGACAGGAGGAGGCGGAAATGGCACGGGAATAGGAGGATGCGGCTTGGGAAGATGGTGAGGCGGCTGGGGAGGATTAGGGTTAGGTTAGGGGTTTGCTTTGGTGAAAAAGATTTTATATAGTTGTTGGGTAAACTATATAAAAGGACATACGTTTTCATATTACAACTTAATAAGATAAATTAATAAGATTAACTCATCCACTTTAAGTTACAATAAATTAGCAACTATATACAAATGATAATTTTTTAATATATATATATATATATATATATATGTTATGTATGATATTAAACGGATACATATACGGATATAGATACGGATACGGATTTTATAATACGGATATTCAATCTCGGATCGGATGTTATTCAGATCGGATGTATCAATATTCATATTCGCTCCGCCAGTTCCCGGATATTAAGTTTCGGATACGAATACAGATTCACGGATGACGGATTCTCGGATAAAACGAATACGGATGCGGACGGATTCTCGGATTTCGGACTTCCACTGACACCCCTACCAACTGCACAACCGGACGACCAAATATTTGCCCCGGTCGACCGATTTACTGTTTTCCCACAAGAATACTTAATTCACATATTCAAGGTAAAAAAACAACATTTGAATATTTTTTTTGATTATTTTTCCAATTTTCTTCTCATGTTGGTAGTTTCCAATTCAGTGAATGTTGTTGTCATCAATGTCTGCACTTGTTCTATTTCCTGAAGGTGGAATGGCTTCGATATGCGAGGGAGAGTTCGATATTGGATCTTCGAGTTATCATAGAATTCTAATTGATGCTCTCAACATTGTCTTTCTTTCAGCATATTTCGTAGTGTTAATTGTAAGTCTTCTAACATGGAATGATTCACATGGAAGGAGGAGGAGAAAAAACCACCTTTTCTTTGTAGTTTCGGTATGTTCTGTAGGTGTTGGAGTTGCATATATTACCTTCGTTGCATTGATTATGTTATCCGGTAAGGGTCAGGCAATCGCACCGTCTACTTCACCGGTTTATATTGCGAGGGGCATTATATGGACGTTCATATCCATTTCACTGAATTTCCATCCTACCAAATGGACTAGAATCTTATCGGTCGTTTGGTGGGTCGGTTTCTCGTTGCTCGTTTCGACTCCTAATGTTAGAATTCTGATAGAAGAGCACACCCTCGAGGCACTAGAAATCGCATCTTGGGTAGCAAACTTGTTGCTTCTTGTTTGCGGGATCAAACTCGTTTAGGAAATGTTCCATATGGATACCACTAATGAGATATCAGAACCTCTACTGACTGACGAAAAGCGTCTCGAAGCGAAAAAAACGATCGGATTGAGTGACACTGGTTTCTTCAGCAAATTGTCTTTCTCTTAGTTGAACCCGTTGCTTTGCTCAGGCTTCCAAAAGCTGTTGTCCCTTAACGACATACCTGACTTGGACCTAGAAGACAGTGCATGGTTGGCTTGCTCGACGTTTTCCCGTGAATGGGAGCTCCAGAGAAAAAAAGCCACAAAACAAAGAACTTGTCTTTGTTTTCTTTAGGCCAGTGCTACAAAAAAGAGATGTTGCTTGTGGGACTATATGCGATATTTAAGACGATAGCGGTTGTGATCGCGCCATTGATGATTTACTCGTTCATTCAGTACTCGAACCGTGAGGATCGTAAGCCTCGAGAAGGCCTTGTACTTGTTGGTTGTTTGATGACTGCTAAAATCGTGGAGCCTTTGTCTCAGAGGCATTGGTTTTTCAATTCGAGGCGGTACGGGATGAGGATGAGGTCCGGTATGATGGCGGTCGTGTTTCGGAAGCTACTCAAGATCTCAACTTTGGGACGAAAGGAGCATTCGTCAGGCGAAATTGTTAATTATATCGTGGTGGATGCATATAGACTCGGAGAATTCCCATGGTGGTTCCACATGGCTTGGAGTCTCCCAATTCAAATGTTGTTTTCGGTCGTGATTCTATTCTGCGTTGCCGGATCAGGGGCCGCACTTGGGATGATCCCGCTTGTGATATGTGGGTTTCTTAACATCCCTTTCGCGAAAATGCTGCAAAACAGCCAATACCAGTTCATGGTCGGTCAGGACGAGCGGTTAAGAGCCACCTCGCAGATCCTAAACAACATGAAAGTCATCAAGTTACAATCATGGGAAGAGCATTTCCACGAGATGGTCGAGTCGCTTCGAGAGGTGGAATTTAAATGGCTAAGGGAGGCTCAGATGAAAAAATCATACACTACCGCACTTTATTGGATGTCACCTAATATAGTCTCGGAGGTTATATCCGCGGGTTGTGCAATAATGGAGAGTGTGTTACATCCTAACCCTTTTCTTGATGGGTTTAATTGTGTTTTAGGTGATGGATTAGAAGAGGTTGAGATGGACGGCTGAGATGAGTTCGAAGAAGAGTATAAAGGTTTGGATTTCAGCTCTCTCTCTCTCTCACTTTTCTCTCTCTCTCGCGTCTCTCTCCCTCAACTCCTTTTCAAACAGCCGGAGAAGTCGTGGAGGTGAGTTTGACAACGCTCTGAGGAGCTCAGGCGATTGCCGGAGTCGGGGTGAACGAGTTCGAGGAGTTCGTTGGAGAAGAAGAGTTTTGCGAGGAAGCGCTCGCCGGGATTCTTCAAAGTCTTCTTCAAGCCTTAAAGGTATGTCAAGCTTTAGTTTAATCCTCCCTTAAGCATTCGTGAGGATTGGAGTGACCGACGGTAGGCCGGAAGGCTCGTCGAGGGTCTTGCAGCAGCTTTTCTGCTCTGGAACGGTCGAGACGGCGGGTTGGTGTGGTCGACCGGGTGTAGTGTTTTTCGGAAAAATTCCTTGCACCGGTCGAACGATAGCCTAGGGGTGGTCGACCGGTGGTACAATCTTGGCAAGAGGAAGACGCTTTGGGTGTTTTTGGTCGAACGTGTCCCCCTTGTCGGTCGACCTAAAGCACTGTCGTAAGTCGGTTGGGGGCGTTGACCATCCAAACGGTCGACCGCCCGTTGACTACGTCTGATCGATAACTTAAGTGACTTAAAGTTGGTCCGACCGATTGATTGGTCCGGTCGACCGGAGTTGTGCGAACTGTTAGTGGGATTTACTGGCAGAAATCGGTCGACCGATTGTGGATTTTAGTTCGACCGATTGTTTCTTTTGATAAAGAGGATTTCACTGATGGATTTCGGTCGAACGGGACCCCTTTGCCGTTCGACCGGTTGGACGTTATTTTGGTTATTTTCGGAATAGTAGTTGAGTTCGATCGACCGGTTATGGATTTTCGTTCGACCGTTTGGGCACTGTTTTGCATATGGATGCTTGTATCGTGTGCGGTTGGATCTGCCTCGAGGGAAACGGGTCTCCGACCTTTTTGGGCGACAGTACAGACATGACGGCCTGAGAGAGGAAGATCGTGGTTGTGACTCTACGGAGCGGGTGCCTTGTGAGCATGTTGTTGTGGCTGATGTTTTTCTGGCGGTGCCTTGTGAGCACGTTGTTGTGGCCGAGACTCCGACCGGCAGTGCCTTGTGTGCACGTGTGTTGTGGGGTTGGGGTGAGAGGACCTTTGAGACCCGTGGCCGATGTTTTCCAACAGTGCCTTGTGTGCACATATGTTAATTGTGCTTTTACTGCATTCTTCACTTCATGTGTCACATATTTATGTTATGTTCATATCTTAGGGGTTTGGCATACGGGGTTTCCCAATGGGAAACTCAAGCATAGTTTTGGTGCATTTCAGGTCGTAAGCATCAGTAGGAGGAGGTGACTGAGGGCGGGAACACTTGGACCTGATCTTGTCTTGTATCTTTTGAGGTTGATGATTACTCTTGTATTTAATGTATACCTTTTGTCGTTGTAATCATCTTTTGATTCCTATATCAGACGTTGTACCACTCATTTTATATACATGTGTGTGGTTTGGTAACGACCCCGCTGTTCATTCTTATATCTGTTTAAAGTTTTAAATTTTCCGCTGTTTCGGGGCGTTACAAAGCACTCCCTTGAATTCGAGCACGATTTTCACAGTACTCGCGACCATGAGAGTTTTAGTTGAACCAGTTAGGATGCTTCTGAAAAGAATGTGTTCTAAAAGTTTTACTTTTATATGTCAATTATTATGAATTGAATGTGCAAATATTTTGTTCCTTGATTATGGTATTCGTCTTTTGGAAGTGTTAAGGAAGAGGGGTTTGGTCCTTAAGAGTAGAGCTCTAAAAGATAATGGTTTACATAAATCAAAAGTTATTCACAATCATGGTAGTTAACATGTAACATTAATTACCGAGATAAGATTGTCGTGTTGGTCATCGATTGTTGTAGCTCTACAAATAATTGACGACACGACTATATAAAAGAGGAAAAAATTACTTTTATATATTGAATAGACCTAACAAGTAAAACATTATGGAATTGTGTTTCGTGTCATAATGTTTTTACTGTGTCTTGGATCCTAAGATATGAGACTTATATCTTTTCACTCAAGAAGTGTTTAATCTGATTATTGTCAAAAGCTACAAATGAGTGTAGTGATAACGGCAAAACTGGGACAACAAGTGGTTTGATTTTAAGTCAAACGATTATCATTGCCCCTCTTAATTGAGTGATGATATTAGTGGGCCTCTTGATAAAGTAAAATTATAATGTGCACAATGTGACTTGAGTTAAGTCACATAGTTATAATTAGCTTAAAGAGATCAAGAAATGAATATAAAAGAAATGTGACACATTTATACTTTGTATATATTCTTAATATCATGAGGCAAGGGACGGACACAAGTGGTGCACTTACATCACTAAATGGATCGTGTTTTGGTTCAGGTCGAACAAAGACATCTATGCTAATTGGGTGACTATAATGTGTAGCTAGATACCGCTTATAGTCTGAGATATTAAGTGTTTAATATCACTGTCAATTAGGCTTAGATCCTCCCATAGGTCACACCACAAAACTGGGAAACAAGAGGTTTGATTTTAAGTTCATATGATGTGTCGGGTTTCTTGTGAAAATGGGACACATGTGGTGAATTAATTAAAATCAATATGTTATGAGAATTAACATAATTAGAATCATAATAAATTCATATGAGGTATATATTATGTGGTGTAATAATTTAATATTACATATGATAATATATATAGGATGTGAATTGCTAAAAACCCCAAAAGATCAAATTTTGTTGGAAATAAATCCAAAATTTGACAAAGGCAAAATCGGGGTCAAACACGGTGAACCGTTCATGGTTCGGTCGACCGGGGCATCTTCGGATCGATTACCCGAATAGGGAACGGGTAAGCGCAATTGGTTGACCGAGATTGCCCAGAGTGCCTGGACAATCGGGTTCGGTTAACCGATTGGAAACGGTCAACCGAGAAGTAGTATTTTTGGTAGACCGAAGGTGACCCGGTTATCCGATGACTATGTTCCAGGAGCGATTTTGGTGGGTCAAAGGTAAACCGATTACAAGACGTGGTTTGTCCGAATTATTATAGGGAATTTTTCTCATACTGATTCGGTCGACCGTCTAGCTCACGGTGCACCGAACACGTGTTATAACCGAATGGTTCGGTTGACCGAATAATACTCAGTCTACCGAACAAGAACGATTCTGCCTGAATTATTAAGAGATTAATTAAATCATAGGTGGAATAATTCCATATTTCATTAAAACGTTTTTTGTGGGTGATTAAGTTGAATTTAGAGATTAATTTTAGGAGAGAAAAACAATGGATCATGGCTAAATAATAGCTCTTGATAAGGATATTTTGGGAGCCTATAAAAGGGCACTTATTCCTACTTGTTTTAATACTAATGCAAAATCTTTCTCTCATTAATCTCTCCATAATCACCACAAAATTTCTCTTAGTAAAATTAAGTTTGGAGATTAGAATTTCAGGAGACTTAAAGAGGGATTAAAGAGGAGTTTGTTGATTTAATTCTAAATTGATTCTTCTGATAGTTTTAAATGTTTTAAAACACATCATATGAATGTTAGAATTAAGATTTAGACTTATGTCTGATTTATAGAATTTTTGTTTTAATTAAATGATTATTTTATAAGGAATCAACAAAACGAAAAAGGTATATGTTTATCTTTCTGTAAATGTTTAATTTTAGGAATTGGATAAACAACGGTTCAAATATTTTATAAATTGAACTATGGATGCATAAAATCATTTTTAATAGATTTCCAATGATTGTAGAATTGTTTGATTTAAGAGATGCATGATAAACTAAATCGAGTAATATATAGTATATGTACATGCGTTGCTCGAGTTTATATGTTCCATCGAAGCCATGTGTGAATGAATGAATGAATGTGTATGTTATTATTATTCAATCACAGGGGCTTATGTATGTAAAAGCCAAATTTTATTTCTATGTATATGCATGCTTATGACAGGATTTTTACATAGGACCTGCACTAGACAATTTTCAAAATTGAGAGATGCATGTTTATATTTTTTGCAATATCAACATCCATGGTGCAAGAGGAAGACGCTGAAGAAGCGCAAGGATCAGGGATCAAGGATCAAGGACGTGGGAACATATAAACTCACGCAATGTTTGTGTGAATGAATTTATTTATGTTTGTGTGCTTGATATATATGTGATTGTATGGATGAATGTTAGGATGTGTATAGATGATAAATATGCATAATCGCCTAAATTCTAAAATCACATATAAATGTTTAAATTGTCCAACCAAAAATTAAGAGTATCTTTCTTTCTTATTTCATCCACTAGCAGTCATCGATCGAGGGATATTCTGCTCGCCCTTAGCGGGAGATAGCTTCCTCCATCTTTGGGAATAGTGGGAGATATAAGGTTGTCTATTGTTGTGCCACGAATAGATGTACGAGGTGTGATTCGCCCTTAGCGGACACCGAGTATATTTGTTTGTGAATACAATGGATAAACGTATTTTGTATCAAATGAAATAAGTTTTCTTAACAAGACCCGGAGCCCTAGCTCGGTTTTGGAAAAAAGAGTTTTTCTTACGAGGATTGGTCATATTCCCTCCTAATTAAAACGACAAGAGTCATAAGAGTTTGAAAATGCAAATGTTGCGATATTTCGAAATGGTTATAATTAGAAAAATATTTTCTTACCTTGATTTTATAATATATCCGATAGCCCTTAGCTAGTTTATATTATAATTGATAGGATCTTGGATTGCTGCATTTATGGACAAATTTTATTTGCGGTATTATTATTTTAAAAACATAAAATTGACATTAAATCACATATAATTTATTTTGTAGAAATGTCGAATATTCAACCTATTGTGCGATCTATGATTGAAAAACATCATTTGGCAAATGATGGCTCAAACTTCATAAGCTGGTAACTCAAGCTCAATATCGTGTTAAAGTTTGAAAAACTGTCTCATATTTTGGATGGAGAAATTCCAAAATTAAATGAGAGGGCAACCGATAGCGAGAGAGAGGCAAAAGCCAAGTGGGAAGACCAAGAGAACTAGGTTCACGGTCTAATGTTAGCCTCCATGGGTGACTCGCTTCAGGCGAAATACTTGGATTCAAAACCCAAGAAGACCATGGAAGCTTTAACAAAGATGTTCATGGATAGTGCTAGAAAAGAGCTCTATAAGACCACCATCACACTCACAAGGTGCCACATGGCGGAGGAAACATCGGTATCCATGCATTTTCTCACGATGCAAGGATACCTAGAGAAGTTGTCGAAACTCTCTTCCCCGATGCCCGATGACATTGCGGAAGATTTGATTCTTGGCTCTCTAGCCCCGTCCTACAAGGACTTCATTATGCACTATCATGTGCGTGAGAAAGGGGTGAGTCTTAAGGAACTTCACAACACTCTCAAAACAGCTGAAGTTGACATGGGCAAGGGTCGGGACAAGCACGTCCTAGCCGTCCATGGAGGAAGCAAGAAGATCACCAAAGGTAAAGACAAATTCACCAAGAATATGTCAATCAAGAGCAAGGGAGTAGGAGGTGCTCATGGGAGTGCCTCAAGGGGGAAATATTTGAAATCTCCGACTCCCAATACGGAGTGCTTTCACTGCGGTGAAAAGGGACACATCCGGCCAAATTGCCTCAAGTACAAGGAAGACCTTGACAATTGAATGATTGAACGAAAGTGCCCCAAAAAGGCCAAAGGTATATTTGTTATTGAGATAAATTTAGCTATCTCTGTCCATGATTGGGTAATTGATACCATATCTTGTGCTCACATAATCTCTAATGTGCAACTACTAAAGTATAGGAAGGAACTCGTGAAAAACGAGATGATTTTGAAGGTCGGAAATGGTGCAAGCGTTGCTGCGATTGCACAAGGTTCTGTGAAGTTTCAATTATCTAGTGGTTTAAATTTATGTTTAAAGAATGTTTATTATGTGCCTTCGATTAGCAAGAACATTATTTCTGTATCATGTTTAGATATGGATAATTTTAATATAAATATTTCAAATTCTTGCTTGTCTATATCGAAGAATGGTATTTTCTATGCAAATGCATTCGTAAGGAATGGTCTCTATTTGCTTGAATTGAATAATAAATAATTTTTAAACATCAATAACAAAAGACTTAAAACTACTCACGTGAATGATACACTCTTGTGACACTATCGTCTTGGTCACATAAATGAAAAAACGCATCAAGAAATTGCAAGAAGTTAACCTTCTTGGTCAACTTGATTTTAAATCATTGGAGATGTGCGAACCTTGCCTAATGGGAAAAACGACCAAGAGGCCTTTCAAGAAGAAAGGACCGAGAGCGAATGACTTGTTGGATTTGATACATTCTGATGTATGTGGTCCGATGAGTACTAGTGCAAGAGACGGTTTTAGGTACTTCATTACGTTCACGGATGACTATAGTCGTTATGACTATATTTATCTAATGAGAAACAAAAGTGAATCATTTGACAAGTTCAAGGAATTCAAGAATGAAGTAGAGAACAAACTCAACAAGAAAATCAAGTTTCTACGAACGGATCGTGGAGGTGAGTACTTAAGTACCGAATTTGACTCATTCCTAAAGGAGTGTGGTATTGTACCACAGCTCACCCCTCCCGGTACACCTCAGTGGAATGGGGTATCCGAAAGGAGGAATAAGACATTACTCGATATGGTTCGATCAATGATGAGTCAAGCTGAATTGCCGCTTTACTTTTGGAGTTATGCACTAGAAGTTACGGCTTACACACTAACACGTGTTATAACCGAATGGTTCGGTTGACCGAATAATACTCGGTCTACCGAACAAGAACGATTCTGCCTGAATTATTAATAGATTAATTAAATCATGGGTGGAATAATTCCAGATTTAATTAAAACATTTTTTGTGGGTGATTAAGTTGAATTTAGAGATTAATTTTAGGAGAGAAAAACAATGGATCATGGCTAAATAATAGCTCTTGATAAGGATATTTTGGGAGCATATAAAAGGGCACTTATTCCTACTTGTTTTAATACTAATGCAAAATCTTTCTCTTATTAATTTCTCCATAATCACCATGAAATTTCTCTTAGTAAAATTAAGTTTGGAGATTAGAATTTCAGGAGACTTAAAGAGGGGTTATTAGCTTGATTCTAAACCTTGTTAGAGATTGATTGACTAGTTCTTTTCTCTATAACCTTGTTTAGAGTTTGATGAACTCTCGGAAGCAATTCCGTGGGCGACACAACGTGCAACGCGACTCCGGATCATCAAAAGATTTTAGAGAACATTTATGTATGATTCTCTTTTGTGATTTATTTTAATAAATGTAGGATTGCATGTTATTAGAATAAAACACAAATATATATACATAAAATTATTGAAAATATGAAAACGATTTTGCATGATGTATTAAAAATTTAAAAATATATACATATACGGGAACACGAAATCCTACAGCTTCCTGAAGTCATCTCCGTCACGATTCAGTTGAAAGTCTCACTTGATCGTCTAGACATTTTCTTGCTCGAAGATGAGCTAAAAGAAGACAATGCAAAGAGGATTAATAAATCACATAAAGGAGAGGAATGTGTTAGAATCGAGAATGGAGTCTTTAGTTGGGATTTAGACGAAGGAGCCAACGTTACGTTGAAAAATATTAATCTGCAAATAATGCGAGGACACAAAATCGCTGTTTATGGGCATGTTGGTGCTAGTAAATCATCGCTGTTATTCGCGGTACTTGGTGAAATACCGCGAGTCTCCGGAAACGTAAGTTTTCAAAACAAATTGTTGATATTGTTAGCTAAGCCTAAGAAAGCTAGCTTTGCATTAGTGTATATTATGATTTCAGGTTGAAGTATACGGAACCATTGCCTACGTCTCTCAGACGTCTTGGATACAAGGAGGAACGGTTCAAGATAACATACTCTATGGAAAGCCGATGGACAAGAAAAGATACGAACGGGCCATCAAAGTATGTGCTTTGGACAAAGACATCGAAAATTTCAATCATGGAGATCTTACCGAGATCGGACAGAGGGGTCTGAACTTGAGTGGTGGCCAAAAGCAGAGGGTTCAGCTCGCGAGGGCGGTTTACAGTGATGCAGATATATATCTTCTTGATGATCCGTTTAGTGCGGTTGACGCACACACGGCTGCGATTCTCTTCAATGTAAGTTGCCAGCAGTTATAGAAGAAGAATTTGCAAAAAAAGAAATTCAAAAATCCTCACGAAATATTTTAACAGTGTGTTTATTTTCAAACATTTAGTGCTTTTTAGCTTTTCCATTCTAAATGACTCAGTAAGTTGCGTGCACTAATTAGTTATCATGAGATGCGTTGTTGTTTCAAATCGAGGGTCAGTTGAGAGCAAACTGTTTGTTATTTCAGAGGTAAGCTTGCATATGTTCGACCCCCTGAAGATTCTCTTTAGAGGTTCGACTATGTTCAAGAAGAGTTCATAATGTCAAGGAATTAATCACCATATTTCATGTCATTCTTATAAACAAGACAAAGTTATATCCAATTTAATACTATGGTTACCTGTTATTAGCAATACAAAGAAAGAAAGAAATCCAAAAAATGCTCTTACAAGATTACGACGTTTGTTGTGTTCTAATTCTGTTTTGAATTCGGTACATGCAGGACTGTGTCATGTCTGCTCTAAGGGATAAAACTGTGATTTTAGTCACTCACCAGATAGAATTTCTTCCAGAAATGGATAAGATTCTGGTAAGAATTATTACTGGATTTATAGAAGTAGAACACACATTACTACTAATTATTTGATTGATTTCCTGCAGGTAATGGAAGATGGAAAAGTGAATCAATCGGGACGGTACGAGGAGTTATTGAAGGCAGGCACGATGTTCGAGCTAACTCGTCGATTCTCATCAGTCCACAATGGCAATAGTAGACCCTTCGAACCACGAGATCCAAGAAGAAATTCAAAACGTGTTTGACACTAGACAAGGTGCTGCAAAACAGCAAAGCGAGTCGGACATATCGGTTAATACCACCTTCGCTGTTCAACTCATGGAGGAAGAAGAAAAAGAGATTGGTGACAGTGGATGGAAGGCGTATATCGATTACATACGTATCGCCAAAAACTACTTTCAAATGTTCGCTGTTGTTTTCTTGCAATTCACTTTTACGTCCCTACAGATGCTGTCGACTTACTGGTTGGCAGTTGCTGTAGAAATTCCGAATGTCGGGGCGGGTCTCCTGATTGGAGCATACGCAGTTATATCAGCCATCAGTTGTATGTTTGTGCACCTCCGTAGCGTACTTGGAGCGGTTTTAGGACTAAGGGCCTCCAAGGCATTCTTTACAGGTTTTATGGATTCAGTGTTCAAGGCTCCTATGCTCTTTTTCGATTCAACTCCGATCGGCCGGATATTAATCAGGGTAAGTTAAATTTTTTGTGATTTATTAAGATAAGTTCAACATATATACTAGCTAGCTGTTTATTTATGAATTTTGTTATGCAGGCGTCTTCGGACATGAGTATTTTGGATTTCGACATCCCTTTTTCAATTGCCTATGTTGTGGCCGCTTTTATTGATGTAATGGGGACTATAATCATAATGACATTCGTCACATGGCAGATCTTGATAGCTGCCATTCCAGTTTTAATAGCAATGCACTATGTTCACGTAAATATACTTCGCATTTGCACCATAAATACTTCTCAAGTTCTAATATATGTACTTCATTTATTGTTACCAACTCAACTTGTAGAAATATTACTTAGTATCTGCAAGAGAGTTGGTAAGGATTAATGGGACGACTAAAGCACCAGTCATGAACTATGCGACCGAAACGTCATTTGGGGTGACCACAATAAGAGCCTTCAGTGCGGCAGATCAGTTCATTACCAACAATCTAAAGCTTATAGATTCAGACGCAAAGCTGTATTTTCACACAATTGGAGCAATGGAATGGGTACTTCTAAGAGTAGAGACATTGCAAAATCTGACTATATTTACTGCCGCTACGCTCCTCGTTTTACTTCCCAACAATTCCATTGCTCCAGGTATTTCGACTACAAATCCTTATACTGAGTTCTAACAACAGGAACTGTAATGTCCCTGACCCTTGTTTAGGGTTAAGCTTGGTTTAGTGGAGGTTTAGGGTTTGGTTTGCATGGGGAAGGGGGTGTGCACAGTGGTTGCATGGGGAAGAGACGCTACAGTGGTCGCGTGGGGAAGAGGAAGGGGCGTGCACTGTAGCGTGGAGAAGAGTTTGGTGGTGGGTTTTAAGAGGAAAACCAACGTTTCCTTCTCCTCTTCCTTTTCTTCTTCTTCTTCTTCTTCAAACCTTTCTTCCTCTCCTGTGGTGCTCGAGTTTTGGTGGAGAAGGTACGCAAGGCGAGCGTGCTGGGCGTGGTGCGAAGGCGCGTGGAGGAGGACGTGTGTGAGGTTGCGGCCCGGAGGCGTGGTAGTCGGAGCTCCGGTGTTCTTCGTCGATCTTCAAAGAGAGGTATGTCAAGTTCTTGCATTAGAGGCCTTAGTTGATAACCCACGTTGGGGTGAGGTTGGGGTCGGTCGCGCGAGGTCGGAGGCCTCGCCGGCGACGAGTTTCGACGTCAAAACCTCGGCTGGCGCGAGGTTGAAGACGTCTGTCGGTCGACCGGGTCCCTTGGACGGTCGACCGATCGTGGTGTATTTTCACTGTCTGTCGTGTTTCGGTCGACCGCGTCCCTCGTTCGGTCGACCGGAACTTGAGTGTACCGGTAGGATACGTAAGCTTCGGTCGACCGTTTGATGACATAGAAAATATTAGGTTGACCCTGTAAGTGTTCGGTCGACCGAGACCCCTGAGTCGGTCGACCGATAGATTCGTTTTGAGCGTTGACCAGACTCTGGATTTTGACCTCGTTCGGTCGACCGGTTTTAGACCTTCGGTAGACCGTTGGGATTTATGTGTTGCGTAAATAGTTCGACCGTGACAGACGTTTCGGTCGACCGATTCCCTTGTGGAAGCGGTCGACCGGATGTCACTTCGGTTGACCGAATTCCCTTGAGGAAAACGGTCGACTGTGTCTCTTTCGGTCGACCGTTTTGCATAGGACAGGATTCCTGGTTCCACTTAGGATGCCAACTTTGTTCACGGAAACCCGTGTCCTCGCCTTGTGCGTGAGCCGGGAGGTGACGGTGGGCGCGTTATGCGAGCCTGCCCAGGGAACGCCGTGTGGAAGAGTGTGGGTGTCCGGAACGTGTCACCTCCATGTATGGATCGTGACTATATCTGGTGGATCGTTTGACTCGCGTTAGAGTAGCGTCGTGAGGGATTGCGGATCTCATTGCTTCAGCAACACGCAACTGCCGACGGGTGCAGTGACTACCGCCCGATGGCTACGGAGGCACAGAGACTACCGGCCAGGACTGGCGACGGAGGTCCAGAGAGGTACCGACCTAGTGACGGCGACGGAGGTCGCGACCCTGCTCGGTTGGAGCCGGAGTTGGTGTTGCACGTGGAGCTCGTTGACCCTGCGGACTTCGGTTCGGTTCTGTCGATTGTCTGGCCCTGTGTGTGGCGGACATGTTCGACTGGCCTTGATGGCAGTGATTTCACGTGCCGTGCGGCCTGTGTGGCGGCGGTAGGGCCCCTGTGCGGCCTGTGTGGCGGCAGGGAGGATCGCACGTGGCCTGTGTGGTTGCGGCGATGGACTGCCGTTGATGTGTTCCGGCAGGTTGCTCGATTGGGCACCTATCGAGTGATATCCCGTACGGTCTGTGTGGCGCCGGTTGTTGGACCGACCTGAGCGACGGCTCCGTTGGTGTGGTGGTGGTGGACCACGATGTATTCAGATCTGATTTCTACCTTGCGCGGAAGTGCGAACGCATCCTCACCGATCCCTTGGCTTGTGTAGTCGCGTGTGGGGATGTGTTGCGTATTGTCCGTTAGACCGTATGTGCCTACGGTAGGTCTCTACGGAGACCCGATGTTTGGACCGTGCGGCCTGTGTGGCGGCGGTGAGGTTGGACCGTGTGACCTGTGTGGTACCGGTGTTTGTGGACCGTGCGGCCTGTGTGGCGACGGCGATGTTGCGGACCGTGAGGCCTGTGTGGCAGCGGTGGCGATTGTAGACCGCAGGGCCTGTGTGGCAGCGGAAACGATCGCGGGACGGATGTCCGGTTTGACCCTTGGTGGCGTTGTTGTTTTACTGCTTTGTATTTCATGTCATGCTATACTAGTATGTTATGGCATATAGGTGAGCTTGTCATACGGGGTTTCCTTATGGAAACTCAGGCATTGTTGTTATGATTATTTTCAGGACCGCATTAGGTTCCGACGGGTGGTGACCGAGGGAGATTGCACTTTGGGACTGGATCCTGTCGTCTGCCTACTTTTAGGTTGTCGTGATTACATCTACCTTGTGTTTCGTGTTGTAATGTAATTACTCTTTTGACAAACTCGTATTGTATTATGGTGTACCAGACTTATTTATGTATTTCTTTCAGTAATGTCCCCACTCTTGATGGTTTGTCCATGTGTTTCTTATGATTTAAAAAGTTTAAATTTTCCGCTGTTCGGGGATGTTACAGGAACTGATAATAAAGGAATTATTCCATAAAGGAAATTGTTTGCTAATATTCTAGCTTGAGTTAGTAACATGCTTCAAAAACAGATGTAAAATATTAATGAGTGACTTCCATCTTACAAACAATTTGTTGGAGTGAGTGCAATTATATAGATCTCTAAAATGTCTTTAAAATTTTCAAATATCGTCTACTTTTCCTGTAAGAAATGTGAGACTAAAAAGATTGTGATAAATAGTAGACTTATAGTAATATCTTCTACAAACATACAGAAAAGTCTACAATCAAAGGAAAGACATGTTGATCTTTATATGGTAACAAAATCACGGTAAAATAAGAACACTAGGATTGTAATAGGCTTGTTGAACTATCATTAATTCAAATTCAAATTTTATGTCATATCTATCTCACCATTGAAATTACCACCAATTTCAGGATTCGTGGGACTCTCTCTGTCTTACGCTCTAACGTTGACATCTGCTCAAGTATTTTTCACTAGATGGTTCTCTAGCTTGGACAACTACATTATTTCAGTGGAACGAATAAAACAGTTCATGTATTTGGCATCTGAGGCCCCAGGAATCATCAACAACAACCGACCGCCTTCGTCGTGGCCTCACGAAGGGAAAATAGATTTGCAAGATTTGAAGGTAGGAAAAGTTTTTTTTTGGCTCAGCATTTATATTGAATATATATATAAACAAAACTTCTTTGCTTTCTTTACTGATTCAGATAAAGTACCGACCGAACGGTCCACTTATTCTTAAAGGGATTACATGCACTTTAGCACCAGGGGAAAAGATAGGTGTTGTTGGAAGATCCGGAAGTGGAAAATCGACACTAATAAGTGCATTGTTCCGTCTGGTAGAGCCTACAGAGGGGCGAATCATTATAGACAAACTCGACGTATCTTCTATAGGTTTGAAGGATCTAAGGATGAAACTCAGCATAATTCCACAAGATCCAACTCTTTTCAGAGGCAGCTTTCGAAGAAACTTAGACCCTCTAGGCCTACACACCGACCACGAGATATGGGAGGTAAATAAAATCATGACAATTACTAAGCCAAGAACTATTTTCATTAATACCTTTTTACTGATTTTATTTCTAGGCTCTAGACAAGTGCCAACTCAAGAACACCATCAGTAATCTTCCTAATCTTCTCGATTCTTCGGGTGGGTAGAAAAATGTGGTCATGAAGGGCTCATGTGCCCGAATCTTGATTCTTGATGAGTTTAAAATTCTAACCACATCAATTAGTTTTGATTAAAGGCTCTGTTATTGTTGCTATTGTTATCATACAGTAAGTGATGAAGGTGAGAATTGGAGTGTCGGTCAGCGCCAACTATTCTGCTTGGGTCGTGTTCTCCTAAGGAAGAACAAAATTCTGGTTTTAGATGAAGCCACAGCATCTATCGATGCTGCAACTGATACGACGCTGCAGAGGATCATCCGGCAGGAATTTGCGAGTTGCACGGTGGTAATGGTGGCTCATAGAGTTCCAACCGTTATGGACAGTGACATGGTCATGGTCCTCTCCTATGGTATGTTTGTTAAGAATACAACACCAACTCAAATCTAAGACCAAGCCCAAGATACAAATATTAGTCAAGATAATTAGTTGACCCAATCCAACGTGGCCAATTTTTGAGTTTTCTCAACTCTGGAAATTTTCCTACAATTCAAACATCTTAGTTTGAAGCTGTTGATACATTTCTAGATTAGTATACCACACATATGATCAAACTGAATAAGCAAACAATATCATCCTCCTCTTGTTTGGCAAATCTAGTAGATTATTGGATAAGCAATAATTTATTTGTTTTCATCTTGACAGTGGTTATAGTATGGCTGTGGCCTAGAAGCAGTATGCACTAACCATGTATGTGTATTTCATATTAGAAATCAGAAACTAAAAGTTCAAACTTTCAGGATTTAGAACACTCAAAAAGGTTAGCTAGACTTCATAATATTTTATGTGAACTCCTAAAATTCTTAAACATATTTGTAGTTTATAAAGAATTACAGGTAAATTTTGATGGTACCTTTAATCATTGCTCCAATTTCACTTTCAAAATAATCTCTTAGAAAACATCATTTCACTACAGAAACTTCATCAGCTTTTGAAGGAAAATGTTAGAACGTATGAAATTTGGTTGGTTAACTAATTTAAGATCGGAGCACTTACATGGCACTTAGTGGCACAATTTCAATGTATGGTGATATATACTTTTGATATTCATATTTTTTGAAATTTGACCAAACCGTAGAATGAGTTCCCAAACGTACCCTAAGGAAGGATAATTATTTTAAGTTGTTCAATGTCAATTTAAATAAAATTTGATTTTTGATTTTCAGCGATCGAAATATGATTATCAAAATATATCCTAACATCTAAAATGAGACGTTGGGGTCCATTTAAACCTAAACCTAGCATTTCACTAATTATTACAATTTTTTTGCAGGAAATCTCATAGAATATGACAAGCCATCAAACCTGATGAGCACCAACTCCTCTTTCTCCAAGCTAGTGGCAGAGTACTGGTCCAACTGCAGCAGGAAATCTTTCCAGAATCTTCTCAATGTCTAGACAAACTCAACAGCAACAATAAAACCATCACCAATTTCTGGGTCCTCATTGATTACATGTTTTTGGATGTTGAAAGTCTAGTTTTCAGCATTCAAGATTAAAGTTTGTGCAACAAAAACAGCATGTAAAACCAAATCACATGTAAGAAGGAATTTGTTTTTGTAGTTCTTGTCTTTGATTATCTTTTGTTGTGATTATGAAGTGTTAGACAGTATATTTAGGATCTTTTACTAATAATAATAGAGAGAAATTGAATAGTAATATATGCAATATTAGATAATGAGAGATTTTAAGGGAACTGCAAAAGGAGTTTTCATTTTTTTTTGAAAGCAAATGGTTATAAATCTATAGGCAGAACCTTTATTAATGTCGAAGTGTCATCTTTATCATGAAAATAGAAGGGTTTTTTAACTCATGTACAACAGTTCAAGGAAGTATATTTGATATTTTCATTCGAAATTGATCATAAGTGGAAATTAAGGGATTTATTGGCTTTAATGCTTATTATGAAGTTTTCAATGGTTTCTTAAAGTTTAGTCGAAAAACACGATGTTTTCATAACTTATAATTTATGAGTTTGAAAAGTAAATAAAAAAACGTTGTACATGTATTGCTCATGTAACTTCACTGCAACTTTCAATAAAAACTGCAATTAGTTTGTCGAGAAACTTTAAGAAACTTGAGGAGTAGATTTCTACAATATCTTTTGTTTCAAAATAATTTTCAATTTAGAAACCAAGTAGTAAACGCTGCAAACGTATTACTCCTGAAACTTCACTAACACTTCCAATAAAAGGCTATGATAGTTTGTTGAAAAACTTTAAGAAACGTGGGGAGTAGATTTCTACAACGTTTTTTTGTTTTAATTTTGGGGGTTTATTTAAAAATTACTTAAAAGGTTTTACAACGACAATTCTACATGTTCTAAAAAAAATATTCAAGAAAAAATCACCTCACTTCAACTATAAAACCGACCAAACTCAAGTACCTTCTCAACATAAAAGATTGTTAACATGAAATTTGAAACATAAAATCAAAAGTGGTCTAGGAATTGTTTATGATGTTTAGGGGGTTGGAACTTGTAAATAGGTCAAATT
Organism: Triglochin maritima; assembly: GCA_963682175.1. Lineage (NCBI taxonomy): Eukaryota > Viridiplantae > Streptophyta > Magnoliopsida > Alismatales > Juncaginaceae > Triglochin > Triglochin maritima. The sequence goes on along the minus strand of OY821781.1, from coordinate 35,632,223 downwards.
TTAAGTAATTCAAAGGTAAAAATCTAGTGAATCGAACTCTAAATGGTCAAAATTCAAAAGAGTCGAAATATAAGAAATCAAATATTTCAATAATCAAAACATATAAGAAATCAACATGTGTAGATAAATTTCTAGAAACTAATATGTCGTCACCCCACTTTTAGGTAAGTGTGGCTATCATATTTCTTGCAACCATTATAAAAATAGTGACTTACCTTAATTATTAAGTTAAAACATCCAAACTTTTTAAAATTTTATAAATTAATTTTAAACACAAAAAATGTCTCGGATTTAACTTCCACCTTTACAGTTGTCATGGCCGATTTACTACTTTTAGATTTAGTTGATAATATAATTGCTAATACCGTCTTTGTCACTACCATAGTCGATTCTATTGTAAACAATTTCAAATGTAATTATAATAAATCGATGTTCACCCAAATTATTATTTTGTAACAAAATAAGCCTCAACAGAATAAATTAACATTATAAATAAAAGGTACTTGGTATTGCCAAATATATGTTTTGTGATTTATGCTCTCTAGTAGTTTTCAAGAAATCTTGCATTTTTTATTACAAAAAAACAAAATTGCATTTTGAATATTATAAACGGAATCTGTATTTAGGCTTTTAAAAATGCAAAATAAACGACTCATATTTTATGAAACAACACCAAAAACCCTCACATACTTGATCTGGATGAAATTTTACAACAATTTCTTGTGCAGTAATTTCAAGCTAAAGCTCGTCTTTTCCAATAAACTAGCTTAGGCATAGAAAGTATGAGTATAAAATTAAATAAATTAACATTTTGAACTAAATAATCAAATGTTATATAGAAATTATATTAATCATATAATGAATTTATGACTTAATTATCTTGAGGAAAATGATGTCCGTTATGATTCACAATATCCGATTGTCATGTGAAACATTCAATATTTAGAATATTGTCATATCTATCTTTTTTAAACTAGATATACATTATTTTAAAATAATATATCTTATATTTAAATGACAACAAATACGAAAAAATTATCATACGCTTCATATTAGTACCTAAAACAATTGAAGACATCAACTTTATTGATACAAATAAAATTAGTTTTCTCTTGAAAAATATATCTACTTTAAAAGTGATTCAGAATACATTATTACTTAAATTAAAAACTTCCCCATGAAACTTATTATTCTCATTTTGGATACTTATGTTTAAAGTATGATCTCTAACAACAACAAAAAAACATTCTCAAATTGAGTTTGAAATATGACGATTGAAGGCGAGGAAGGTTCTTAAGTCTGTGTAGCATAATTTAGCGATTCAACTTCTTGTTTTTAAAGATTACGGATGACAAAAATATTATTATTATCAAGTTTTTTATTTTTTCACTTGCTCCACGCTATCATAAATGGTATTAAGAGCCGTAAATCCAAACTTTCTTGGGTTGAAAACACTACTAACTACTAAGGCTGGTATATTATTGATATATGGTACCTGATGTCTTTTTTTACAATTTTTTTGTTTGTGGATATGCAAAAGTTCCATACTCTTGATGCGCACTAGATATGCGTCATGCCATAGTATTGATATTGTCGGATTTTTGGCTGATCGTGTAGTAATTTTGATGATTTATACTAACCTATCACTACATATGTATTAATTAAATATGATTCTCACACATGCATACATCACATGTCATATTACATATTTAATTAACTGAATTGTTATTCATCGTCGGAAAGCTACTTCAATCGTCTCAACGAATTACCATTTTGTCATTCTCCCATTTCTACTCATATATCGCGACATTTCACTCTCCTATCACTCATATCTCTTCATCTTCCTATCATAATCATAAAAAATAATGTTTCATATGTCAGTAAATGAGTCAACGGATGCTCTAGTGTACTCGAATCTGGTAAAATGTCAAACTTCTTTTTAATAATACAAAAATAAAATAAATTAGGAGGCGTCCGCCGGAGCTAGACGCCACCCTCATAGGGGGCGTTTTGCCGAGACTCCACCCCCATGGAGAGGGCGTTTTACCCAGGTGCCCCCATGGAGACGCCTCCCTAATGGGGGCGGCTCCGGTGGACGTCCCCTAATTATTTTAATAAAAATTTTAAAAATTATACGGTGTGTTATCTCAAATTATTTCAGGTTCCCCCGAACGACCTGTCGAGGTGGTATTTGTAAGTCAGGAAATTTTACCACTGGGAAGGATATTTAAATTGTTGGATCTATAAATTTTTGAATTTTCATCACTTGCAAAAAAACTAATTGTAATCCGACTCGTTACCACCGAAAAACTTGCAACGGAACCTCAAACAATTTGAGATAACACACCGTATAATTTTAAGATTTTTTTAATTGTTTTTGGACGGACGTCTTAGCCAGACGTCCCCCTATCGGTGAGACATCTGGGCAAAATGTCTGCCCCTTAGGGGTGACGTCTGGCTAAGATGCCCCCACCATGGGGGAGGCATCTGGCTAAGACGCCTCCCCCAAGGGGGGCGTTTTACCCAGACGTCCGATCCGACTTATTTTTTGCTGAGCTTACTTCACCGAATCAAGACACTTCGCTAGACATTTTCGTAGTGTTTGTACTGGGAAAATGAGGAAAACGTAGGTAGAAGCCTTATTTTAAGGGACGAGACAAAATGAGTATTAAATCAATTGTGAAGGGCAAAATGGTAATTATTGGGGGCAATTTAAGTATTTTTCCAGCGATGAATAGTAGTTCCCTTAATTAATGTACCAAGTTTCAGATTTGAAGAATGGAAAATTCGACCTACACGTGCGAAAAAGGATCAAAATGAAGACAAAATGATTGTAATTTTACTTTTTTGAGTCCTTGTGAAATATTGTAAACTTGAGCATTTGAGTTGATTTCTCCTCACACTTACATTGGGATATCTCTAGAAGTCACACACAAAATTCATATAATTTGTACTTTAATAGATCACACAAACTTAAATCAGAAAACAACCCAAAACAAACTTTAGTTTGCATGTCTGTGCAAAATGGTTGACCGCCAGCAAGCTTGGTTCGATCGTTGTAACAACAACTTCCTTGGTTGATTGGTCAACCGTTCTGCTCATTTTGTCAGACTGTTCTTGGTATTCAAATTTATATTTTAACCCATTTTATTATCGATTTTCCATAACAACTATTTTGAGAATCACATTTTTACCAAATTAGGCCTTTAGGATTTTGGTTACCCACTCCACCTTGAACGATCGAACCATTCATCACTAAATTTGGTCGGTAAATTGTACATATTCGGTTGACTGTTTATGTCCAATGGTCGACCTATCACTCAATTTATTTACTCAAACTCCACATCTAGACCTAGTTTGGTTGACCATTCTCTGCCCAATGGTCAACCTCTTGTAAAACCAAAATTACTTACTTCCATGTTGACCTTGCTCGGTTGACCATTATATGGATTTGATCGACCATTCACTTATGTTTTTAACTAAACATGCGAACGAGTGCTGAAATATGGTCGATCGTTTAGATGCCTGACTGACTATTCACTTTACTATTTTCGTCGGTTGCTCTACTAAACTTCTTTTCTTTAGCCCAATGGCTATATTGTCTCTAAACTTATAAATATGAGTGTTCTAGACCATAATTGTCAACTTTTTATCAATCCAAATCACTCACACATTTTTTATATTAAAAACTCACTCTCTACACGCTTGTTCTTCATTTCCACTCTACCACTTGAAGCTTTTATTACCTAATTTTCTCAAGTCCCCAATTAGAGTTCAATTTGCTCAAAGAAGGAGATTCAAACCAAACCAAATACGGTGGTACCAAACCGGAATAAAATGAATATAGGACAGATCTGATTATCTAATTTTAAAACCGATACAGTTCTGGTTCTAGACTTCTGGTCATTGGAATCGGTATATTATTAAAAAAATAAACCTTTATCCTAGATAGACCCTAACCCTAACCCTAACCCACTCCCTCTCCCAGTCCCAACCTCTCCCTCTCTTACCGTCTCCAGAGCCAACCCTCTCCTGGCGTCTCCCTAGTCCACCGCCAAGTCGCCGACCCACACTCCCTCCGGTCTTCTCCACGCCCCTCCGGTGTTACCTTGCTGCCAAGGTCAGAAAGATTATTTAGTAGCTTTTCAGACATGTTTTTGGTCCATACAAATTGGTTTGTTCTCTCTGTTCTTTTTGTTTCTTTCTTAGCCAGAAAAATCTCTTTGGCTCTTAGGCATTAACTAAATGCGGTCTTATTTGGTGGTTCAAAATACTTCATGCAAACCGATTGGTCATAGTTCCTGACTTTTGTTGCAGGTTGCCAATTCTAACTGGATGTTTCTAAACTTATATTGCAGGGGGTTGTGGCTGGTCTCCTTGTTCAAAATGCACTTAAGTTTATGTTGAAATTTGGGCAAGTTTCTCCTTACTTGGTAATTTACATCTTCACCCAGCCTCTACTTCTCAGTAGATCCAGAAAGAGATGAAGCTGCCAAGGATAAGATGGAGGCTGAAATGTTGTCCAATGTCCATACCAGAAGCTCCACTTCATCTTGATAATGAGTGGAACATTAGGTAAATATATGATACATGGATATATTGGTTGGAACTTCAATTGTTCCTCACTTGTTGAGTTGTTGTGCAGATTCAATTGTGTTTTTATTAATCAATTGCCATCATTTCCATTGTTTTTCTCGACTTTGCTATAGGATTGCTTTCATAAGTTCATGCTTTTAGCTTGTGCTAAAAATTCATATTGCAAGGAATTTTTTTCTTTCTGCAGTGTAATGGATGATATTGAGGTGGAGAAGTGAAACACTGGCAGCAGTTCAGGTGCTTTGTTGTTTTGGAATATTTGATCTTTTTTCATCCAAAGATCTTATATGTTATTGTGGGCATACTAAAGCATTTGCAATCCAATAAGAATTGGACTAGGAAGATAAAAACGTAAGTACTGATAATGCATTCTTTTATGTCCTGTTTATCTCCATGAAGCTCCATATACAAAGTACTGATCTCTTACAAACTCACTAAGATAACGTGTTGCCCCACGATGGCCTTGAACCATTGTTTTTGTTTAATATTTTGTGTCTTATTTTGTGTCTTATTTTTATTTGTAGATAAGCTGCCAGATGGTTTAGTACTTGAACTCCCAATAGCTGATGTGTACGAAAATGCTTCAAAACCAGCAGATGACATCGCCATAACCGATGATATGGATGATCTCCGGAAGGAGTTGGAAGCTTTGAATTCAGCCTAAACCTAAAGACGGAGATTCATTTTTGGTTGATTATGAAGATCGTGTTTAAATTCTCTATTACATTTCGCAATTGTTGCTGATTATCATGATCAGTCTGAATCCCGAGGAAACTAGAGCTGGGAGGGAAGTACAAGTAAATTGAAAAAGGGGTTTTGTACCAGATCTGGTTCCAACTGATCCGGTTCTAGGTACCCAAGTTGGGAACCGACCCGGATCCAGTTCAATTCTGGGTACCAAAGTAGAATATGGATCCAATTCCGGTTCAGGTATCCCTATTGGTAGTCAATCTGTCGACCACACCTTCCATGGCCGACTCGATGATGTTGGGTACTTTGAGCCATATTACGTTAATGAATATCTTAAAACAATTTTATTCGATTTTAAATGTTATATTTGTTTTCAAGTGGTTTTGCTGAAGACTTGTTGACATTAAGCAGTGTGTTTCGAATCATTCTCCGTGTTATTCAAATGTCTCGTGGGGGAATTTGAAATCCTACTTGAAGCTATGGAGAGTGGTATAATACAATTGTAACTCTTGTTTTTCTTCAAAATTATTTCAATGCATTTATGATTTGATTAAGTTTTAACAATTTTTTATATAGGTCATATGCTCATTCATTCCACCCAACCATTTCCACAGTATGTATGCGGCATCACATTGTTGTCATGATTAGACATAGGTTGGGAAGATTTAGATTGGATGTGCATAAGTTTGTTTGAAAACTATGTTCTACTTGTGCAAGCAAATGAATTTGTTTTGTGAAAATTAAAAAATCTTTATATATATGTTTGTTACAAAATGAGACGTGGGAAGTACACAGATGATCCAGATTCGTTGATATTATTTCTTAGGAACATGTGAGCTCATTGACCTGATTTCGTATATCTGTTACAAAGAGAGAGACGTAAGAAGATACGAAATAAGGTCAATGAGCCCAAATGTTCCTAAGAAATAGTATGAACGAGTCTGTATCATCTGTGTACTTCCCACGTCTCTTGTTTTGTAGCAGACATATATATAAAGATTTTTACTTTTCACAAAACTTTCCATTTGTTTGCACAAGTAGAATATAGTTTTTAAACAAACTTATGCACATCTCATCTAAATTTTCCCAACCTATGTCTAATCATGTGGGTTCATTGGCCTTATTTCGTATACGATATCGAGGTAATCATGCACTCATATGTTCATGTATGTTTTATTAGATATTATCTAATTTTTTTGTTTGCAGACCGAGTTGTGTTTCAGACTGATACTTCCGAGCGATCGATTAATGGAATTCTTTCTGAGGTTCCACATGCCCACGCTATTTCTTGGATTTTGTCAATTACATGCAATTGTAGAGCCACATTGTAAGTTAAAATTTTATCAGTTTTGTTTATTTATTATGTTTTTTTACTTATAGGCTTTCTGGTCTGTTTTTACAAATGCACTTCTGCATACAGAGTAGGAGCATGTGGTGGGTGCAAATGGTGTATGTGCACACGATATACATGGTTGTTATTGATTACATATGCATTGACATGACTATTATTTGTCATTTTGTTTGTAATATTTATTTGTGTTTACGCTGAAATTTACTAACTATGCATGAACAAATATTAACACGCTTTATTATTACTCAAAACCAAATTTATTTCAAATACAAAATCAAAAAATGTGGCGTCGACGGATTTGGTTCTAATTGTATATTCAAACATGGTTATTATGGAAAGATTGTGATGCCAATGTTTAAAACGAGCTTTGTTTATAGACTATTTAATCTCGTAAACTTCGGCTCCTTCATTTGTAAGTAATTTAGTAGTAAGCATGGTTAGCTACTTAGCTTATGGTTTCAAAAATGAATAAGAAAGATTGTGTTTACCTCCATTTCCACCCTATACTAGTGTTTTTTTCCCTTGTGGTCATCTGTATCATTATGGAGGAAATGGAGGAAGCACGCAAGCTATCGAACGGACAACTCTCATAAAAAAGGTACCCAGTCTGCTGTTTTGTTTTCCTGACTCATGTTTCATATGCTTCTTCATGCAGGTTGCCGTTGCTGACTGATGGTTACAGTTTCTAAAGTAGAACGCCACTTTAAAGCTGGAACCCTTGTGAGCTAAATTTAATCCAACTCTTACGTTCAGTTGGCCCTTTCCTGTGGAAAAGAGTGTGTAAGTGGGTATAAGCTTGACTTAGATTTTGCCTTTCATTTATTGTTAAATTATGAAGCAGAGAAGAAATATGTGATTGAGTGTTTATGGTAATGTTAGAATGGTGAAATTTGACATCAAATCATTGGGTCCTTGTCCAAGAGATGTTGTTTAACTGGAATTACTGAATCGACACATCTAGTTTTTTCTCTGTACATTTCATGGTTCTATGTACTTCAGCTCCTCCCCTCCAGTACATTTTCTGTGTTATGCACACATCTGTTGCAACATCTTGTCTATGTTGGATGCAATTTTTCTGCTAAATCTCCATAATCCATGCAAATTATTCCTCATTAAGTTGTCAACCCATGACAACTACAAAAGATTAACGTATGCCTAATTGCCTATGGAATAGATGTGTTCGTATTGAACTGTTATTTACCAGAGGTAGAAAGTAAATAGCATTTTTGTAGCACAATCCAGTTAAATGCAAGTGTTGTGCTTATTTTGTTTTAGCCACAAATGGTGTTAGTTTTGGAAGATGCAGTATGTGCAAATTGCAGGGAGGAGAAGACTATGTGGAAGAGCCTGGGTAAGTTTGTGAGTTTTCAACAGTTTCCATTTTTTCGTGCTTCCTTCTAATAGGTAGATGGAAATCAACATTTTATCTACGCTACTTCCTTGAGACTTTTCTCTTTTCTTTTACATTGATTTACTTATTTTATTGGTAAAACAGGTAGTAGGCGGATTCTTATTGAAAGTCTTCTTATCTTGCTGTAACATCTAGCAGTATTGCATATCTGCAATTTACCTTATTTCCAGTCATGTTAGCTAGACATCCATTTTCATATCTAATCATTCATGTTCCTGTTCTGCCACTCGTCATTTCAAACCTACATGCCGTTTTCTTTTGTAATCCATACTGCAAATCCTATGCATAATCATTTATGGCGACTTATATATTATTCAATTTCATAATGTCATGTAACATGTCTATTCAAGTTTCTTCATTTTTTGTCACAGTGTTCAAACTACGGTACCTCGCCAGATTGTCCCCTCACTGAGATTGTGAGTTTAATTCGAAACATAACTGTGGAGGACCATCTCATGCTCATATCTTGTTTTCATGAACATTGAACTCGTAATGACGTGTTGACGTATCATTTTTTGGGGTCAAAGAACAAGAAATTAATGTGTTACATGTAAAGAAAACATACTCATTTGTTTGGTCTTCTTACTGAAACAATTCCTAACAGTCACTCGATCAAACCTGCAAGAATTGCAGAAACCAAATCTCGATGCGGTTATACGTTCTCCATTGTATCTTTTGTTGTTTTCAGCACAAAGGAAGCCCGATCGGTGGTGGTTTGAACCTCTCAATCTCTCCAAGCCCATCCCGTCAGTGTTGTTTTCATTCCTTGCAGGACTAGTTGAACGGTGGCCCTGTAGTGCAGGCGGAGCACCTCGGTCCCTTGTATTGGCTACCAGAGTTGTCTTGGGACGTTCTGAGCTGTGTAGTCGAATTGCAGTGGTGGCATTGGTGGGAATAGACTGAAGGTGTGTGATTGAATCAGTTTAATATACCACAAGTGCACGGTCGCGTTGAAGTGGTGACAAGTACGGCTCGATCCACAAGGAGCGTGCGCGAGTCAGATTCACGATATTCAAGTAGGAAAAAAAGAGGAGAGAAATCTTATCGGAATCAAACTACAACATGTAAGAAATTGAAAACAAACAATAAAACTAAACCCCTCGAGAGGGGGAGTAGAGAAAGAATGTGAATATGAAAATGTGTGGTGTAGTCATCAAAACATGTCATACATGAAATCTACAAAACTCAATTCCAATTTTGTTGTCATTGGTCTTTGTGAGGATAACCTCAACCCACTTAGACACATAGTTAACAACCACCAGAATGTAAACATTCACGAACGAATTCATGAAAGGACCCATAAAGTCGATGCCCCACACATCGAAGATGTCGACGACAATAACATTTTGCAAAAACATCATATCACGTCGACTAATCCTGCCAAGGCGCTCACACTTGTCACACTGCTTACAAAAATTTTAAGTATCTTTGAAAAGAGAAAGCCAGTAAAATACAGATTAGAGCACATTGACGACAAATTTTTTTGCTCCAAAGTGTCCTCCAAATGCCTTAGAGTGACAAAATTGGAGCATACTTTGGAACTCATTATTTGGGATGCACCGCCTGAAAATTTGGTCAGAGCAGTATTTGAATAGGTAGGGGTCGTCCCAGTGAAAGAATTTGACATAAGATTTAAATTTGGTTTGGTTAGATTTTGACCAACCCACAGGAAGTTGCTCGGTCACGAGTTAGTTCACAATGTCGGCAACCAAAGGGTTATCTTCGTTCGTGAACAACTGCTCGTCAGGAAATTTGTCATTAATAATTTGGTCTTGTGGGTTGGTCGTCTCAAGACGAGACAGGTGGTCCACTACAACATTTTCACACCTTTTTTTTGTCTAGAATCTGAAGATCAAATTCTTATAACAACAAGATCCATCTCAAGAGTCTAGATTTTGCATCTTTTTTCGCCATGAGGTGCTTGATGGTTGTGTGATCAGAATAGATAATCATGTGAGGGTCAATCAAGTACGACCGGAATTTCTCCAAAGCAAATATGATCGCTAAGAATTCCTTCTCAGTCACAGTGTAGTTCAATTGAGCATCATTGAGTGTTCTACTGGCATAGTAGATCACATGAGGTAATTTGTCCAATCGTTGCCCAAACACTGCTCCCACAGCGAAGTCAGATACATCACACATTAACTCAAAGGGTTTAATCCATACCGGTGCCTTAATTATGGGAGTTGAAGTCACATCTTTCTTCAATGCCAAAAAAGCATAGTGACAATCCAGTGTGAACTCAAAAATGACATCTTTAGCCAACCAGGCAGTGAGAGGTTGAGCAATTTTGCTAAAATTCCGAATGAGCCGCCGATAGAATCCAACATGCCCCAAAAAATGCACGAATATCCTTCACATTACGTGACGGTGAGAGATTAACAATAAGACTCACTTTGGAGGGATCGACCTCAATTCCCATACTTGAGACCACATATCCAAGTACAATACCTCGCTTCACCATGAAGTGACATTTCTCCCAATTGAGAGCGATGTTCTTCTCACAACATCGCTTGAGGACAAAGCTCAAGTGATGAAGGTACTCATCGAAGGAAGCGCCGAATATGGAAAAGTCGTCCATGAAAATCTCAAGGAAACGCTCTACCATATCGAAGAAGATGTTGATCATACACCTTTGAAACGTTGTCGGCGCATTACAAAACTCAAAGGGCATGCGACGATAGGCAAACGTGTCAAAGAGACGTGTAAATGTGGTTTTCTCTTGATCCTCATGGGCGATGAGAATTTGGTTGTAACCTAAGTATCCATCAAGAAAACAATAATACTCTTATCCGGCCAACCTTTCCAACATCTGATCAATGAATGACAATGAGAAATGATCTTTACGCGTTGCTGCATTGAGCTTGCGATAATAAACGCAAACTCACCAACCAGTTTGCAGGCTTGTTGGGATAAGCTCATTATGCTCATTCCCAACAACCGTCACGTCTGACTTCTTGGGAACCACGTGGACATGACTCACCTATGAACTATCAGAGATATGATAGATTATACCATGATCCAAGCACTTAAGAACTTCCTTTCGGACGACTTCTTTCAGTACATGATTCAATCTTTGTTGTGGGTCCAAGCATGACCTAGAATTCTCTTCCATGTGGATCCGATGCTGGACAATACCAATGTTAATTCCCGTGATGTCCTTAAAGGACCACCCGATAGCCTATTTGTTTTCAAAGAGCATTTTTTTATGGCAGTCTCTTGATCTTTTGCAAGATCAGAAGCAATAATGAGTAGTAAGATCTCATTATCCCCTAAAAAGATATATTTAAGGTTATCGAGGAGCGGTTTAAGCTCGACCAGAGGTGGGTCCTTGTTGGATTCAGAGTTATTTTCAAGTGCCTCAAGGGCCACAGGGTAAGAGGAGCAAGCACCCAGATGTGTCTCCTCATCCAGAAGTTCACAGGCAGATTCCTCAAAATCATCTTTACTCGCAACCTGGTCATTAGGCACCTCAATATTATGTTTATGTGAGTCGAACATGTCTAATGACTCGGGGTCATCTGTGTCCTGAATGAAATTGGCTCCGACAACATCGTCAAAGAGCCTGGGTTTCTTACCAAGAGTAAAGATGTTGAAATCCGTCTTGAGGTTTCCAAAAGACAACATCATCAAGTCATTGCAACAATTGATCAAAGCATTAGATGTCGCAAGATATGGCCTCCCAAGGATCACTGGAATTTGTCCTTGTGGGTTGGACACATGTTCAGTATCCAAGATGATGAAATCAATTGGAAATACAAACTCACCCACTTTATGAAGGACATCATCCACACTCTCGTGGAATCTTGACGGATCTGTTAGCCAACTGGAGGGTTGTCCTCGTTGGTTTAAGATCGCCTATTCCATTATTGACATAGACAAAGTAGGGCAGGAGGTTCACAGATGCTCCCAAATCCAATAGAGTTTAAGGAATTGTCACATTACCGATCATGCAAGAGAGAGTTGGACAACCGGGGCCTTGTATTTGACTTGCATAGGTTGTGTCAATATTGAACTCACATTGGCGGCCATAAACGTCTTTTTGGGAACATTGTTTTTCCTTTTAACGGTACAAAGGTCATTAAGGAACTTGGCATATGGTGACATTTGCTGAACAACGTCCAACAACAGAATGTTCACCTTGACTTGCCTAAGTACCTTAACGATTTGGTCCCAGTGCTCATCATATTTTTTAGTCAACCTACGAGGGAATGGTGACTTGGGGATATAAGTATCACGAGGAGGAGTCTCAGAATTAGGTTCCTTGAAAAACTCACGACCCTCCTCGGAAGAGTCACCAACAGGGTTGGATTCAGGCATTTTCACATTGTTGTCAACAACCCTTCTCGATCTTAAGGTATGGATAACATTAGCATGTTGGGAAGGGTCACTTTCAATATTGTGCACATTCTGCCTAGCCTGAGCAGGTTGACCCCTAGGACTTACCACAGGTTGACTCGGTAACTGACCCTTCTCGCGTTCATGGAACTGATGAGCCAACTGGCTAACTTGCATTTCCAATGCTTTAACCGAATTGTTGCTGGCCCCAAGCATGGTTTGTGTGCTCTGTATGAACGCTTGAAGAGTTTGTTCTAGAGTGGGTCCTTTGGGTCAACCCGCTGAGGTAGTAGAGTTTGATTAGAATAACACGACGATGAGTCCTGAGGAGGTCGTAATTATGGTGTTGAGACCTTTAATGTGGGGGTTAGTAGGTCGCTGATGGGCGTGGAGATTGATAAGGTGGAGATTGAGGTTGAGCGTGTGCTCTAACAATGACCCCCACTAGGCCTCCAAGAGAAGTTAGGATGGTTACGTCTTCCCGGGTTGTAGGAGTGATTGTATCGGTCATTACAGGGCCTTTGTTGATACATCGCATTTGCATGATCGGTATCCCTTGGAGTGTAAGCACATTCCAGGTCATCATGTCCTGTAAGTCCACACCTACTACACGCCAGAGTAGCCACCTGAGCTACAGGAGCTCGGTGCAACTCTAAACTCTCAATCCTATGCATGAGAGAAGCCAATTTTGCTTCAGACGCGATAGTTGACTCAACTTGATATGATTCAGCTTGACCAGAAGACCTGGCGGCTGGTGGCTCTCTTATGGTGTCCCACTCGAAGGTACATTCAACCATTATTTCAAAAGTGTCCCAAGCCTCATCGGTGGATTTCATTTGGAAATCACCTTGACACATCGACTCCAAAAATGTGTGGGTATTGTAGTTGAGGCCCTCATAAGCAATCTGGCACAACTTCCATAAGTCAAGTCCATGATGAGGGCACTGCTGGAGAAGGTCTTTGAACCTCTCAAAGAAAACATTAAACGATTCGATCTCACTCTGATACATTTGATGTATCTAGGGTCGTATCTGTTGAGTTTTCCTTTGAGGGAAAAATCTCTTCAGAAAAACTATCACCAAGTCATCCCAAGACCGAATAGAGCTCACCGGAAGGTTGTACATCCATTTCTTCATGTTATCATTCTACGCGAAAGAAATCATCCTCAATCGGACTGAATCCTCGTCAAGATGTTGAAGCTTGAACATGGAGCATACCTCCTCGAATTCACGTATAAAAATATACGGATCCTCCTTATTGGCAGTGAATGTAGCAAACATGCTCATATATTGAGGTTTCAGCTCATAGTTGTTCCCACGAGCCGGAAGGAGAACTATGTAAGAAGGCTTCGCGGCCCGAACAGGATGGGTCCGCTCCCACAAAGTCAGCAACCTACCTTGTCGAGCTAAAGGTGGTGGTGCACCAAGAACCCGATCTTGACAGAGTCCTTCCTCCCAAGTCATAGGCGGAGGAGAAGGAGGTCTACGTGGTGGTGGGAGATGACCGAGGTAATCCATGTATGGAATCCGGTCTCCACATCCCCATGATACGACTCGACCTCATGCTCCAAAGGAGCACAAGGCGGAGATGGTCGATCACCTAGACTGTCCATGTCAAAAAAATGCAACCTCTGAAGTCGAGCGCTCTCACCAGAATGAGCCCAACCTCGCATAAAACGCTCAACTCGACTCTACAACAACACACAATAGAATGTGTAATCAAAGGAGGATACTATAACGAAGAGTATAGAGGAGGAGGAGACTCAGATGAGAAAGGAAGAATCCTTAGAGCTAGTGTGGGTAGTGGGTGAAGGTAGTAGTCTAATCTAGCAAGCACGACTCAAACAACCTATGGCTATATGTCCTTAGGCTAGACGATGTCTAACTTCGAGGTCACTAGTCTCGATATGCCTCACCTCCCTACAACGAAGACCACAATGCCCAGCAAGTGATACCAGATCCGGAGATCCAGTACCTCATACTATCGACAAGGCAGACGACGCCGATCAGGTCATGACAGTCTCAACTCGATCACTCTCTTAGTGCATCTGAAATCCTAGGGTCAATGTCTACTTGCTTTTAGAATTTTGATTAAGAGTGAGTTTTGGGGCAAAGGAAAGGGTGATGAAATCCATCACCTTATCTTGTACGGGACAACCCCTCCTTAGTAGCGTTTTGAGTCTTAATCTAGCAATCAACTCTTTAACAAACGCTCACCTCACTCTTGTGTTGATGCACCTTACTAACTAATACACGATCTAAACATGTATGAATGAGAGATTGGGTGCACATACCTCACATCAGCAATCGACAACAAGATTGTAAAGAAAAGAAAAGACAAATGTGTGCAAGGTCTACAAATAATGCATGACCTAGATGGCAATAAGTCTAATCTTTTGATTTGAGTTTTATGGTCCAAGTTGTCTTAACAAGGGGTCATGCAAGCAAAATTAATTTTTACCACTAAAATAGAGCATGCACGACATCAACAGTGACAGGAAACAACTTGAAATAGGCCAAGGAAACTACTGTAAAAACAGAAATCGAAAAGATCTCATCCATTCCGCCACTGGTGGATGAAAATCCGCTACTGGTGGATCTTCTGGGGATTCAGGTCCCCAGAATTCACCAGTGTGCTTCCAAGCTCCCGTAGGTCCTCCTGTTCACTTGTTACCCCATTTCAGTAACCAAAACAAAAATGGAAACATAAAAACAAAGACCCCCCCCCCCCCCCCCACCCAAATGGCAAACTCAACTACGAAAACAATGCTCTCCGGCAACGTCGCCAAAAACTTGATTGAATCAGTTTAATATACCGCAAGTGCACAACCGCATTGAAGCGGTGACAAGCACGGTTCGATCCATAAGGAGTGTGCGCGAGTCAGATTCACGATACTCTAGTGGGAAAAGAAGATCAGAGAGATGCGATCGGAATAAAACTACAACACGTACAAAATCAAAAACAAACAATAAAACTAAATCCCTTGACGGGTAGAGAAAAAATGTGAATATGAAAATGTGTGGTGTAGTGTGTGTTCAAAATGTACTCATCAAAACTGTTCGATTTCGTGCCCTATAGTATGTATATATTTTTCGAAATTTTATAAACATATAAGATCGAAACATTCATATTTTCTTCGATTTTCATATAGACATGCATTTGTTTGTCCTAATTATTTAACATGCATTAGAACAAACAAACAATTGCAATTAGAATCATACCTAGAGGTTCTCTAAAACCTCTTGAAGATCCGGAGTCACGTTGCCGGTCGAATCGCCCAGTGGATTGCCTCCGAGTGTTCACCAAACTCTAAACAAGGTTGGAGAGAAAGGAGCTAGCCAATCAATCTCCAAACGGGTTTAGAATCTAGCTAATAACCCCCTTTTTCTTTCTGAACTTCTAAACATCGCCCCAAAATTACTTAAATCGCCCCTTGAAATTACCAAATTGCCCTTCATCCTATTTTTGCTTATATATCTCACAATTTCACTCTTTTTTCAAAACTTTCTCTTCCTATACCTACTACAGAAGATTAGGAATGTCTCGAAGGCCAGGCAAGCAGCCAGCAGTTCCCCCGGTGTACCCGTATACGGTAACCTTACTTTATTTATTTGTTTTCAAAAAAAAAAATTAAAAAAAGTGGCCGGCGTCCGAGGGAGACGCCCCCCGCATGGGGCGGGCGTCCGAGGAAGCCGCTCCCCCCATGGGGGGAGCGGCTTCCTCGGACGCCCGCCCCATGCGGGGGGCGTCTCCCTCGGACGCCGGCCATTAGCGGGAGACGTCTGGGGAAGACGTCTTCCCGATGGAGGCGACGTCTTCGGCAGATGTCTCCCCCAAAGAGGAGGCGTCTCCGACAGACGCCTCCACCATAGGGGAGGCGTCTCTCGCAGACGCCTCCACAATTTTTTTTTTAAAATTATTAAATCTGATAATTACTTTAATAAATTGTGATAAATCTGAAAATTTAATTTAACAAATTCTTATTAAGTTTAACATTTGTGATATTTAGTTTTAACAATTTTTGATTTAGTTTAACAATTGTTTTAATTTAGTTTAACAAATTTTGATTTAGTTTAACAATTGTGATAATTTAGTTTAACAAATTTTGATTTAGTTTAACAATTGTGATAAATATGATAATTTAGTTTAACAAATTTAACAAATTTGTAATTAAAATTTCAATTAATAGTCATCGGGTCACAGTGGAGGGAAAGGCAAGTCGATACCATTACACGCCTTCCGTTCTTTAGAGGATGATTCAGCACCGCGTCATCCACGTAGACGGGGGATATCTGCTTCGGTCAGGAGGGAGAGAGAGGCATTACGTCGTCGTGAGGAGGATGATGATTCCTTCGATGATGAGCATGTGGACAGTCCCGACGACGGGAGCGACGATGATGACCCGTATGAGTTAGAGCGCCCGGAGGTGGAGAGGCAGGGGGAGTATAGCAGAGGACGTGGTTGAGCGGGTAGTTCTACTTCCGCAGGATGGATGGTGCGGAAGGGTAGGGGTGGGAGGTTTACGACCGGGGATTCGAGCTCGTGCACTGTTGATCCCCGCGCTCAGAAGAAGAAGAGGGTCCAGGACGATTCTTGGATCGTGAGCAGTATGACGCCTGGTGGTCCTTTAGATGGGAGCGTCATTCCTAGTTTCTGGGGTCACATCGCTAGACGGATCTGGGACGGAGAGGATCGGAAGGTTCTGAAGTGCCATAATCGGCACAGAGCCTGTACATCACTACAGGGTTGGCGGTCTACACTGAGTGCTGATATCAGAGAGGAGATTAGTGCCACGCATTTGGGGCACTTACCGTACAGCATGTTCCCTTATCTCGACATGCCTTTGATTTCTGCGTTTGTGGAGCGGTGGCAGCCTGACACCAACACTTTCCACATGCCTTTCGGAGAGATGACGATCATGCTTCACGATGTTTTCCAGATCCTGCGCATTCCTGTGGATGGTCGTCTGGTTAGTGCTCAGGGGTCGACGTCTGAGCTGAGGTGTTATGTGGCAGAGTTGCTTGGTGTCACACCTGATGGTCTGGCGAGAGATACAGCTTTATGGAGTGGTGGTGGTGTCGGCATCGACTCCCTTGAGGACCTATGCAGACGGGCACGACCTCCGCGGGCCGATGATACACAGTTGACGGCGTACCTATTCTTGATGCTCGGAGCCGTCTTGTTTGTCGACAAGTGTGGTTGTCGGATCAGACCACGCGATCTACTGGAGGCTAGGGACCCGGACACCGTTCGTGAGTACTCGTGGGGGTCAGCGACGTTGGCATACCTGTACCGGCAGCTTGGGATAGCTAGCCGTGCGGATTGTTCTGGGATTGCAGGTTGTCTTACGCTGCTGCAGGCGTGGATATACGAGTACTTTCCTGCATTCCGCCCGCATCGTGAGCGGAAGATTATCGACGAGGGTCATCCACGTTCGGGTATGTGGGCCGTCCGGAGCGAGGACAAGAGCGATGGACGATTGCGTTCCATCCGCGCACGGCTAGATCAGATGACTGCATCAGAGGTATCAAACTTTACACCATTTATTTAATTTTAAGATGTATTATTATTAATGTGTTAAACTTTAGGTGGAGTGGTTACCCTATGGTCCTGACCCAGCAGCGGATGTCCCGAGGACTTTATTGATGGGTCTTATTCGTTATCGGGATATCATAGAGCCTTATATGCCCGATCGGGTCTTGCGTCAGTTAGGATATGTTCAGGTGATCCCGGTTGACATCCCGACACCAGAGCATGCGGTGCGGTCTGCGACAACAGCGACGTACGACGTCAGGTTCCCCGCTTCTACAGCGGAATTGACTTGGCGGACATTTCCGAGATCATGCCGATTGTTCCTTGGCGACTTCAGACGTAGTCGCGACCCCTCCGAGTGTGATGCACGTTATCTTGATTGGTTCGGTAGTTACTCACATCCTATCATCGTCCGTGGTGCCTCCCGGAGAGCAGATCGACCACCAGATAGGACGTGTGGCGATCTGGTAATTTTTTCATTTTATCTATATTTATTTGTACCGTATAATTTGTTAATGTACGCTAATGTTATTGTTATGTGCAGTGGATGGGTAAGATGATACGGGCTGTAGACCCAATCTTGCAGATGAGGGATGAGCTGCCAGACGATGCCAGAGCTGCATGCGGAGATTTGGATGAGATCATACACTCGTGGCATACTCAGTTAGGCATCTCCGACCATGATTCGGATGATGAGTAGGCTGATCTGTTGTACCGTACTCTTAGTATTTGCATTTATATTTGTTTATCTGTCGTACGCTTATTATTTGTATTTGTGTTTGTGTTTGCTAACATATCGTACGCTTATTATTTGTATTTGTGTTTGTTTATTTGTCATACGCTTATTATTTTTATTTGTGTTTGCTAACGTATCGTACTATTATATATAATGCAAATAAAGCAAACATATCAAAACATATTACATAATAAAGCAACAATATATAGTGTACAAACATATCAAAACATATTACATAATTGGTACAAACATATCAAAACATATTACATAATTGTTGCCAAGATGCTATCCTATTTTGGTACTCCAGCTCCCATCCAATAACACTCTCATCTCGTACTTGAAACCACAGAGTCGCTATAGGAGGTACGGGGAATCCCTCATTCAAATCCAAACGAATGTAATGAGCGTAACTCCCTAAATGAGCAATAATCAACTCTCTGCACGGTCTCGTCACGGTAGGTGGACTCTCCCAAGGTAGAACTGTAAGACATGGGTACAACGAACCATCATTTCCGAGAGAGAAGAACATAACTGCACACTTGTAAAAATTTGCAATGGGAAACAAGTCCGTCCACGTCTCCATGTAGTGATTCTCGCCACAAGGTCCCCCGCCCCAATTAATCCGGTGACGAGCCTGCGCCACACCGTCGTAGTATACGTGCTCATAAAAAGAAGGGTTCGCAGCTAGCTCATTTGAAATCGAACGACGGGCGAGTTGCCAATTGTCTTCACCACCGTGAAAAACATCGGCGACACATCGAAATCCACAGTTTCCATCAGCACGTACATCATTCCACTGGTGTAGGAATGACATAATGATTCCTGGAATCCTATCCGCATATGGAAAGTCGTCTACGTCAGCCCGCCCAGTCACTACAATATCAACAAAAAATACAGTTACATATAATAACAAAAGATACATATTTACTGAAATAAATAACAAAATTATAATAACAATAAATATAGGGATGGTATACCTGATCCTCCCCTCACAGACGAAGAACCAGAAGATCGACCACGACCTTTGCTTCCACTACCGGAAGAACGACCACGACCTCTACTCCCACTACCTGAAGATCGACCACTACCTCGCTCTGCATACTCAAACGCACTAGGGTCCCGTCGTGTCGACTTTCCCCTTGGTCGACCTCGTAGCTTTGTTTTTTCTGCAGGCTCTCTCAAATTCGCATGTTCGGGGTGTAGCTGCTCGAATAAAACCCGAGAGGCAGATCGAATTACGGTGGGGTCACTTCCTGCAATCTCGTCAACCAGGCTGCAAAAATGTTCGGCGTCTTGAGCTGCCTGAGACACAAACTCTGCGTTCCCGGCTCCTTCCCCAATGACAAGTGTCCTCCAGAACGAATGAATCTGCTCTAAGTAAATTCCGTTGTCTGATTCAAGACATCCGCGGATGGTACATGCGCAAGGTATCCCAAGAGAAGTCAGAAAAGCGCACTCAAAACGATATTCAACTTCATCATCTAACTCTTGCATTCTTTTCACCTCCTGACTCAGCAATTGCAAGCAGTGATGCGAAACTCGACCATTTATGTGACGATATAGAGCATGTCCGAAATTAGTCAAATTTCGCCGTCTCGAGTCTTCAAGAGCGTTTCGAATATTCGTCAGCTGCATTTCAATAGCCGCGTTGACGCGCTCGAAAAGAGTGTCCAGAGCTGCAGTCGATGTAGAAATCCACTCTTTTAGAGCCGAATGAGCACTTTCGACCCTACAATTCGTGGTGTTCCCAAAATGAAGGACTTTGTTCGTCCAATTCAGCACAAACTTTTCTTTATGCACCAACCACGTGGTGTCCAGATACTCCGTGATAGCCGGCCACGATCTATACAAATCTTTCAGAGCATACACATCTCTATCATACTCGGCTTCTGAAGTAGAAAGCATGATTTTCCTCCATCTTCCACGCCTCAAAGTCTCTGCCATCTGCTTATTTTTCCCGAATACGTGGTATGCGTAGTTCAATACGTCTTTGTTGATGTGCCATGTGCAGAGTAAATGAGCAGAGTCAGGAAATACCTCTCTCACTGGTCGCATAAGGCCTAACTCCCGGTCTGTTATTATTGCAGTCGGGCTGACAATCCCCAATAACAGATCTCGCAACTTCTCCATCACCCACAGATAACTGGAGTAAGTTTCATCCATCAAAATCGCATATCCAATAAGGAAATTCATGTTTGTTGGTGTGACCCCAATCATTTCGAACAAAGGCATCTTATACTTGTTCGTCTTGTAAGTCGAATCCATGCAGATAACGAAAGGATATGTCCGCAACAACTGGACTGACATCGGATGTGCCAAAAAAGCGTGAGTGACGACATCAGTTTCTGGATCCGCCATAATCCAATGTAAGTACTCACACTGCACTGCTTGATAGAGAAACTGCTGGACGGGATTCCGGTCTTCAGATTTTGTCCTCCTCATGTAATCTCTCAAATTATAAATATGCCTTTGATTTGGATTGTCCTCCGGGAATTTTTCTTTTACTGCCTTCAAGATGTTCCGTGGTTTTGCTTGCGCGTCAGTCATATCACGAACAATCTTCTTCGCCCCAGAACTTAGACCACTAATTTGACGATGACCATCTGGATAAACTGCCAGTCTGTGGTTGTGATGTCCGTGAGCACTATTAAAAACAACAACCCATCCATCACGATCTCGTCGCTCCACCACTTTTATTAAGAAACGGCAACCGCAACCCTTTCTTTTGGTGTTTCTTCGAAGTGCAGTATCCATATCCCGAGACTCCATTTGATTTCGCCGGTCGCATCTCAAATAACAATCCATCCGACTATCAGATCTTGTTTTGTACGACGACACGACCAAAAAAAACCCAGCTCCGATAGCTACTTGTTTGGCCCATTTACATGCTTCATCGATTGTTTCAAAGATTTGTGTAGTTTGAAATAACTCACTGTAATCCACTCCATCACCACCGAAATCTTCCAACGGAACCTACAAAAATAAAATCGAAATTAAAAAAATCAAAAAAAAATCGGGCGTCTGTATTAAACGCCTCCCCCATGGGAGGGGCGTCTGCGTTAAACGCCCTTCCCAAGGGTGAGGCGTCTGCGTAGGACGCCTGACCCTAGGGAAGGGCGTCTACTACAGACGCCTTACCCAAGGGGAGGACGTCTACATAAGACGCCTCTCCCATTGCGTAGGCGTCTGCGTTAGACGCCTCGGCCAAGGGGAGGACGTCCTACGCAGACGCCCTCACCTTGGGGGGGGCGTCTAATGCAGACGCCCGGCCCAAAATTTGCCCCGTGCCAGACTTACCTCACCGGATGCATCACCTTCGCCAGACATTTTCGTGGTATTTTTACTGATAAATTATGAATATACAAGACCGTATGCCTTATTTATAGACACAGGACGATATGGGTATTAAATATATTGTTAAGGACACTTTGGTAATTTCAAGGGGCGATTTAAGTAGTTTTGGGGCGACGTTTAGTAGTTCCTTTTTCTTTCCTGAGATTTTACTCTCCAAAAACTCAAATTAACTAAGAAATTTCGGATGGATTAATTGGGGTGGTTAGAGAGAGAGAGAATTTTGCATATATATTTAATGAAGGAAATTAGGCCTATTTATAGGCTCCTTTAATTTCCACATCATGGGCTATCCATTGACCCATTCTTCCATGTTTTTCTCTCTTAAGACCAATTCTCAATATTAAATTTATTAATTCACATCCAAATTTAATCATAATTGACCAAGTCAAAACCATGATCAATAATTCCTTAATTAATTTGCCTTTATCGAATTTTGGATTAATTCCCAACAAAATTCATTTTTTTTTGTTTTAGGAAATTTAATTAATTTGCCTTTATCGAATTTTGGTTTAATTCCCAACAAAATTCGTATTTGGGGTTTTAGCAAATTTAATTAATTAATTTGTCTTATCGAATTTTGGATTAATCCCCAACAAAATTCGATCTTTGGGGTTATAGCTAATTTATATATCCTATGCAATATATCATCATATGTAATATCAAACAATCACACCCCATGATATATTTACATCTCATATATAAATTATTGATTCTAAATATGTCATTTTCATGACATAATGATTTTATCGATTCACCACATGTATACGAAACTCGATACATCATATGAACATAAAATCACCTTCTTGTTTCCCAGTTTTATGGTGTGACCTATGGGAGGATCTAAGCTAAATTGGCAGTGATATTAATAGCTTAACATCACAAACTATAAGCGGTATCTAGCTACACATTATAGTTCCCAATTAGCTAGATGTCTTAATTCAGCTCGAACCAAAACCCGATCCAATTAGTGATGGAGTGCACCACTTGTGTCCGTCCCTTGCCTCATGATATTAAGAATACATACAAAGTAGTATTGTGTCATCTTTGTATATTAGTATTCATTTCTTGATCTCTTTAAGCTAGTTATAAATATGGGACTTAACTCAAATCACATTGTGCACATTATAACTTTGCTTTATCAAGGGGCCCATTAATATCATTACTCAATTAAGAGGGGCAATGATAATCTTTTGACTAGCTATCTTCTCCAACAAAAGTTGTACTTAACCAACTAATGCCTTTACACTACACTCATCGATAGCTTAAGACACTAGTCTAATTAAGAACTCCTTAAGCGATCGGATATAAGTCTCATATCAAAGGACCAAGGACACAGTAAAATATCAATGACACAGAAACACATTTCTATAATATTTTACTTGTTAGGTCAATTCAGTATACAAAAGTACTATTTTCCTCTTTTGTGTACCCGTGTTGTCACTCACTTGTAGAGCTACAATGATCTATGACCAACACGACAATCTTAACTCGGTAATTAATGTCCCATGTTAATTACCATGATTGCGAATACCTTTTGTTTTATGTAAACCAATATCTTTTAGAGCTCTACGGTTAAGGACCAAGAGTCTCTTCCTTAACAATTCTAAAAGACGAATAACATAAACAAGGAACAAAATGATTTCTCATTCAATTCATAATAATTGACATTTAAAAGTAAAACTTTTAGAATACATTCCCTTCAACATGTTATACATGAAATCCACAAAACTCAATTCCAACTTTGTCTCGACATGAAATAAGATAAAACATTATCATTAAAACATACAAGACAATAATTGAAATGAAGCTAATATGTTCACATGCAAAATAACTCTAATCCAACTGTGTCCACATGAAATAAGATTTATCACAATCATTAAAACGCACAAGACATTAATTTGGATAAAGCCAACATGAGCACATGCATGCACATGTCTTGTTCCCTTCTTTCACTTCATCCTTATCCTAACCTCATCATTCCCCATAAAATAGGCACATTAATCTACGCATGTGGTAATCTTAATTCAAAAACATTAGCACATCAAAGATAAGAGTGAAACCTTTTAGATGGTTATGGAAATCATGTAAGACTCAAATGATTAAGATTAACACACACACACTAATCCATCGCATGATCAATCACCTTCTTCTCCACCCCCAATGGGGATGGACTACTCTCTACTCATCTCTACACTAATGAAAGTATAAAAACAACAAGAACCCATAATGTAAATAACTGAAAACAAGATTAACTAAACAACAACATCAAAGAAATTGCATCAAAGTAAAAGACATGTATTTAAAGAACACAACTCACTATTGATTGAAATGAAAGGATTACAAAGTGTGATTCTTCTCCTCCAACTACACTAAGAAGCAGCAAATAAAACCTAAAACTAATGGAGAAGCAAGAAGAAGGGGGATAAGAGGGATTACAATGGTATAAATACACTAATACATGGTTAAGATTAATCTGGGAATAATCGGACGACTCTAAATCACATCTGATAGTCCAAGAATGCTCTGACCCGACAACCCAAACAACGACCGAAATTTCAACCGAATTGGAGCATTTTGATCCGCCACTGGCGGATCAAATGTGTCTGATCCGGTTGAAATTTTACATCCCACTTTATTTCTTCATATGGAACGTGGGGTGAAGTCCTAGTCTTCTGACTCGAATCACGTTGAATTTAATTGGCAAAATATTGATTTGATTCAAGTCATGTATCACCATATTTTGCACTTCACAATCAGGTCCCTTCGGGTTTGCACTTGGGTCCTTCCTGGTTTGCGATCCAATCCTTGTGGATTACAGTGCATTACAAATAGGTCATGAACTTTCCAAATCAGTCCATACTTGTTACATTTATGTCCTTTTTTATCCCTTTCTCTTCTTTATTACCTAATTCCTGAACACTACAAACAACTCGAGTATCACAATATTGGGGTAAAATAAATGATATATAGCATGAATATGATGAGTGATATGCTATTGGTCAGTGTGCTTGGAGGATGGAGAAGTTTTTTGTAAGGACAAATGAGACATTGCTCATGCTAGCTGCAAAGCAGGCGTTGTTCGGGCCACCACAATTTCTCCCTAGCTGTGGCTGGCAGTTGAATAGACCCAGACCTGCAGAAGCATATATTCAAGGGTTCTTCATTCCGCCCCGGCCAGATAAGAACGTCGTTGAGAATCAGCCTGTCAGGTATTGTGGTGATTTATTTTGCGATGTGAATTTTAGGTTGTCAACTTTAGTGTTTGGGAGTTGTGATTTTGTGTAGGAGGATATGAGTTGAAGTGTTGGAGGCTGAATTGTAGCTACAAGAGTGAGCTAGAAAGATTTTGGACATGTCGATTGAATAGCTGAATTTGAGGTAAAGCGTTGGAAGCTAAATCATACCTAAAGGAGAATGACCTAGAAAGAATGGAAAAATATCAATAGAATAGGTAAATACGAGTTGAAGCATTGGAAGCGAAATACTACCGAAAAGAGCATGAGATAGAAAGAATCCCAATCAAATAGGCAAATAAATTTCAAAGCGTCTGAAGCTGAATTTTCGGCTGGTTTTAGTTTTGGTATGGTATTTTGGAGTTGTGATTTTGTGTGGGGAATGTAATTCCGATTGGTGAATATGAGTTGAAGTTTTGGGGGCTGAATTGTAGCTAAAAGAGTGTGAGCTAGAAAGTATGTAGTGATTCAGGTGTGTAGTTATTTTTGTGTTTGAGATTCACGGGTGTCTCTGGTTGCTTGTGGTCTTTTAGGCTTAATCTGGCTTGGAACTTGGATCACTTGGTGAAAACGCAAATGAGACTCAAGGTTCAAGGGAGGCTTGTAAGAGGCGACTAGGACCCGAATAGAGTGTTGAACCTATTTAAATTGATATGTTCTTGTGGTTTGCAATTTCTAGACTCAATCCTTCGCAATTTGCACATTACATTTGATTGTATCCATTCACACCCTCTAAAGCACTTAAGGTCATTTAAATCCCACATATACATCAATTAGGTTCTACTTCTAACGTCTCATTCCACACGACCAAGCGGGAACTGAATATCACAAATTAGAGAAATTTTGCGAGAAATGGACAATCACAAGCAACGATTTTCAACAAACAATAAAAAAGGAAATGAAACTCCATTAAAGTAAGGATTAGAATTGAAAATAAGAGTTCGATCACCATATAGTCACATCTATACCCAAATGAGTTTACAAGAGTTTCAAAGAGGAAACAAGTATGACTGAACCTACATGTACAACAACAAAAATAATATCACCATTATGTAAATATCACAACCCCTTAAGCACTTAATTCTGGCAATTTCCTGCAAAAAAATAGACCACAATAATGTGAGTTCATACTGTTGGCTTTTTGGCCTTAATCCTTGTTTTGATGATTTAATCAACCTAATCTTAATCATAAGTAATGTAGAGTAGCACACATATTGCATTGCATATATATTGCATGTGCTAACCTCTACAGGTGATCAAGACTCATGGAATGAAGGAAATCAAGTCAAGATTTGTAATAAAGCTATATGAAGACTTGTAATCTTGATTTTATTTTGAGTCTTAGGAACATGTGTAAATTGAGCATACAAGAGCTAAAAACATATCACATACACACTAGGTTCCTTAGAGAAGTCACACACAAAATTTCACCTTATTTGGACTTCATTAGATCACCCAAACCTTAGTCGGAAATCACTTAAAACCTAAACCCAGAATTCCTGTGTGAAACGGTCGACCGAACCAGTTCTCAGTTCGACCGGTTTATAACAGACTCTCAACAGTGATTTTACCAAACTCTACCGGTCGACCGGTTCTACCTTTTCGGTCGACCGATCCCGGATATTATTATGGTCGTTACCTTTGTCGTATTCCTATAACGGTCGTATTCGTATAAAACAAACTTAACCCCAAAATACATTCGGTAACCGGTCGAACGACGACCTTGGTTCGGTCGACCGATTGAACACTTATAATTTCCATGCTATCGGTTGACACACTCTTCGTTCGACTGATCCAACTTTGTCTCAACCGAATCCCCTTAACGGTCGACCGCCCCATACTTTGGTTCGACCGATTCACTTAAGTAGAGTTAAGTTCTAGCTCGTTTGTCCGACCGAATATTTATTTGTTCGACCGTTCTCCTTGAAATCAAGTGAACGGTCGACCAGTTTATTGGTTTCGGTCGACCGGTTCTGGACAGATTTGCAGCCCGATTTTCTGCTTTGTGTATCTTACACAAAACCCAACCAAATCTATTCCCAACGGCTAGAATACCTTAGGAGCTTATAAATAGAGGATCAAGACCTGTTGTTAACACAACTCTCCAACTCCAATTGTCCCAATACATTAGAGAGAAACCTCAATCCTCAAAGCTCCCATTTCTACACTCCATAAGCCTAAACTACACACACTTGATCAATCACTCATCCTACTCAAAGTGTGCTCAATTAGAGAGTGAATCTCACTCAGTTACAAAGTTTGTCAAAAGAGTATAGACAAACCTTAGTCAGAAATCACTTAAAACCTAAACCCAGATTTCCTGTGTGCACCGATCGACCGAACCAGTTCTCAGTTCGACCGGTGTATAACAGACTCTCCACAGTGATTTTACCGAACTCTACCGGTCGACCGGTTCTACCTTTTCGGTCGACCGATCCCGGATTTTAATATGGCCGTTTTCCTTGTCGTATTCCTATAACGGTCGTATTCGTATAAAACAAACTTAACCCCAAAAAACATTCGGTAACCGGTCGAACGACAACCTTGCTTCGGTCGACCGGTTGAACAGAAACAAAATTCCCTGCTATCGGTCGACACATCTTCGTTCGACCGTTTCACCTTTGTCTCAACCGAATCCCCTAAACGGTCGACCGCCCCATACTTTGGTTCGACCGTTTAACTTAAGTAGAGTTAAGTTCTAGCGTATTTGTCCGACCGAGTATTCTTTTGTTCGACCGTTCTACTTGAAATCAAGTGAACGGTCGACCGGTTTAGTAGTTTCGGTCGACCGGTTCTGGACAGATTTGCAGCCCGATTTTCTGCCTTGTGTATCTTGCACAAAACCCAATCAAATCTTGTCCAAACGGCTAGAAATCTTTAGGAGCTTATAAATAGAGGATCAAGACATGTTGTTAACACAACTCTCCAACTAAAATTGTCCCAATACATTAGAGAGAAACCTCAATCCTCAAAGCTCCCATTTCTACACTCCATAAGCCTAAACTTCACACACTTGATCAATTACTCATCCTACTCAAAGTGTGCTCAATTAGAGAGTGAATCCCACTCAGTTACAAGTGTTGTCAAAAGAAGCAAGGACTTCGGTGAAAGCCCGAAGTGTCCCTCTCGGATTGTGAGAGGAAGAATTCAAGCAAGCGAGGGTTGTTCGTGTTGCTTGTGGTGTAAAGGCGTTCTCTCCCGGCCCGGAATGGGGAGTGGTTAGTAAAGACGTAGGCGGAGCTCGCGGAGTCGAGCGGAGCTTACAAGAGAGGACTAGGACCTGGGTGGGGTGCCGAACCTCTATAAAAACGCCGAGTCTCTTTGTGGTTTGCATGTTATTTCCCTACTTATTTTTAAATTTGTTTCCGCTGCGTTTATTGTTTGATTAGTTAGGGATTAACTTAATAGTGATTAGTGGACCCATAACCCACACGATCCTACACATACAACTCAGTATGCCAAAGGTCCACTTTAGAATAAAAAACAATTGGTTAAATGATTCAACAAAATATATCATCAATAACATTTGGGAAATGTAAAAGCTACTAACAATAAATAAGCTGAAAATTATCCTGCAAACAATGCGAGCAATTGACATTAACAATCATGATATACTATCCAAAATTCATTCAATGACCACAACTGGGTAGTTCAAATAAAACTTTATATCCAAGAAGTATACAATTTTGGTCAATTCATTTACAATTCGATTTCGGTTCGATTCTCTTTTTTTCCATTCATAAGTGACACATAATGTATTGAAAATTCTGAAGAAACATATGTAGACACGAAATTTTTAAGAAACATCACTCGGTGTAACCAAAATTCACATTTTGAGAACTTAGCATAAAACTTATTTTTGTCTCAAAGTCTAGTAAAATTTTCAAATGTTCCTTGCGTTGTTCTCATTAGCTGAGTATATCAAAATGTCATCAACAAAGACGATGACAAATTGATCCAAAAATTGCTTGAACACTCTATTCATCAAATCCATGAACCTAGTTGGGGCATTAGTTAACCCATAATGAAACACTAAATATTCATAATCATCATATCTGGTCCTAAAGGCAATTTTTAGCACATCCTCATCTTTGACTCTCAGCTGATGATAGCTAGACCGCAAATCAATCTTCGAGAATACTGAAGTTGTTTGCAGATGGTCAAATAAATCATCAATTCGGGGCAAAAGGTATTTATTCTTCACCGTCACATTGTTTAGCATCCGGTAATCAATGCACAATCTCAGAGATTCATCCTCTTTCTTAACAAACAATACCAGTGCTCCCCAACTCTGCCGGTGTCATTTTATAAGGTGCCTTAGATATCAGAGTAGTTCCAGGGATTAGGTCAATCCCAAACTCGATCTCCCTATGAGGGGGTTAACTCCGAAGGTCATCAGGAAAAAACATCTGGAAAATTCCGAACAACGTCCAGGTCCTCGAACTTCCTTTTAGAAGGTTCAGTCCTAAGTCCTAACCACACTTGCCAAGTATGCAAATCATCCTCTCTGTAGAAATTTGTGTGCCTTTACAACCGAAATTAGGACAGGACTGCAATTCCCCTTAATTCCTTTAACCACCAGCTCTGACTGGTTTGATCTAGGAATAACAATCTCCTTCTCACGACAACGGACGTTGACACCATATTGAACCAACCAATCCATTCCTAAAATGATGTCAAAATCCATCATAGTGAGTGGGATTAAGTCTGCTGGAAGTTCAACACCAAAGACCAACACAGATACACTAAGAAAGAATTTCCCTGTGGTAGCAATATCTCCAACTGAAGTGCTCACCCTCAAACTATATGCCATAGATTGCGATACACAATCTAAACTTGCAGCAAAAATCTCAGAAACAGAAGAATGTGTAGCACCACAATCTAACAACACTTTTGCAAAGTGACCATGAACACAAAGGTTACATTCGACTATGACATTATAGTGCTCAACGTCCTGCGATCAAATCGTGAATACTCTACCAGTTACTTTCTTTTGTTCATCAGGTTGGGGTTCCTCACAAAGTGCCCTTTTTTGCCACACACACTCTGCTTGGGTGCAAACAACCGCAATGGTTGCACACCTCCTTCTGAAAGCCTCCAAAAGACTTCAGATTTGATTTTGGGCTCTTCTATTGATGCCCCTTAAATTTGTTGTCGCTGCTACTTGCACATTTATGAGGCTTCTTCAGGTCTTGGACATTGTCAATAACCCATTTCAATCTTTGTAGCACATTCAATTGCTTTCTCTAGTGTCTTTGGTCAGCTAATGATGACCCTTGACTTCAGCTGTCTTTTCAATACCTTAATAAATTTCTTCGTTCTTTGCTCCGGGGTCACATACGTGTGTGGACAGTAGCGCTCGAGCATCATAAACTTATTGCTATATTCCTTCAGAGATAACTCTTTTTGTTCCAAGCTTAGGAACTCTTCTCTTTTCCGGTCCTTCACATGTTCAGGGAAGTACTTCTTCGCAAACTCTTCCAGAGACTCTTCCCAACTTATGTCTTTACGGTCTCCAAAAACCAAAGTCGAGGTGTTTCTCCACCAGTTCGCTACTTGCTCTCGAATTCGGTATGTGGCAAAGTTCACCTTCTCTTCTTCTAGGCAATTCATAGCCACAAAAATACGCTCTACAGTAAAAACCCAATCTTCAACAACTTCTAGATCAATCTTTCCCACAAAGATAGGCGAGTGTTGCCTCATAAATTGTAGGATTTTGTGCCCTATGCTTGAGTATATATTTATAAAATTTTACAAGAAATTAAGATCGATTTTCATATTTTTCAATAATTCCATGTACAAGACTCCCTAATTGCAAATCAATATATATTTTGTATACTATATAATATTAAAATATGAAGTTGGATCATACCTAAAGGATTGTCAAATCCTTTTAACCAACCGGAAGTCTAGTTGTATGTCGAATCACCTCGGAATTACCTCCAAGTGTTCACCAAACTCTAAACAAGATTAGAGTGATCGAAACTAGCCAATCAACTCCAATGCAAGATTAGAATATAACTAATAACCCCTTCTATGCTCCAAAGAGTTTAATCTCTCAAGCACTCAATTAATAGAGAGAATTTTTGGATGGAATGATGGAGAATATGGAGAGGAGAAAGTTTTGCATTAATTCTACAAAGGAAGGGAGGAGGAACCTATTTATAGGCATCCCCAAACTCACATTATGTGTAAGCCACTTACCCATGATCCCTTATTAATCTCTCTCATAAACTAATCATATTTTGACACATCATCATCTCATAATCTCATTTGACCAAGTTAGATCAAATCCAGCCCATGATCAGAAAAATTCTTTTATTAATGCAGGCAAAATTGTGGGCAAACGATCGACCGAAATAACCAATCGTTCGACCAATCGGTTACAAATTAAAATTTCGGTCGGACTAAAAGCCCAGACGGTCGACCATTTAGCTACAGGAAAAGTTCCTGTTATTTTTTGTCAGACTGAATTCCAAGTCGGTCGACCGATCCCTTACCAAGAATGCTCCCGATAATTTCGGTCGAACCACAACCCACACCGGTCGACCATTTCACAACATGAAAAGTTCATGTTATTTTCGATCGAACCGCGCGGTCAATCTTATTTGACCGAAATAACCGTTTCCGAACTTAAAAGTTACTGTTAAATTCGGTTGATCGGTTCCAGAAATATCTTCGATCATTTTTTACTATTTTTTCCTTTACCAAAAATTAGATTAATATCCAACAAAATTTGAGCTTTGGGGTTTTGGTAAGTTTGTTTGTTATAATTAGGGTTGTCAATCGTGTCGTGTCGTGAGCTAATCGTGTCGTGTCAGGTCGTATATATAGGCTCTAATCGTGTTGTGATGCACCGTATCCGACCCATTTAAAAATTGTGTTGCTAGACTTCCATCGTATCCAACCTATTTATAATCATATTGCCATATCCAACCCATTTATACACAATTATTAAATGGGTTACTTCGTGTATACGTTTAACACGACTACCTTTTACACCATTAAATAATAATCCATACACAATTAGTTTTGTTTATTAGACGAATACCGAATTGCATGATTGCACGCCACCCGTTCATTATAATTTATAACTTATATATTACTTGTAGACTTGTCGGTATTAGTCGTGTATTAATCGTGTAGTATTCGTAATCGTGTACCTAATTACCTGATTACTTATTGTGTTTTATCGTGTCTTAATCGTGTTAATCGTTTTTGTAGCAGAAATCCGTATCCAACACTTTTAATAATCGTGTTGTTGTATCCAACCCATTTATTAATCGTGTTCAAATCTCAATCCATATCTGCTAAGTTTGTCTCGTTTTCATGTCGTGTAATCGTGTTTCGTGTAAAATTGACAGCCCTAGTTATAATGTTGTGGATCACATTATATCATGTAATATATTATCATATATAATATCAAACATTATACCACATAATATACATATATCTCCTACAAATTTATTTGATAT
This sequence comes from Triglochin maritima, assembly GCA_963682175.1. NCBI lineage: Eukaryota > Viridiplantae > Streptophyta > Magnoliopsida > Alismatales > Juncaginaceae > Triglochin > Triglochin maritima. The sequence goes on along the minus strand of OY821781.1, from coordinate 35,599,507 downwards.
TCTAACTATGTCGTTATTATGACATATCGATTTTATCATTTCACCATATGTATATCAATACATCACATAAAAATCATATTTATTGTTTCTCAGTTTGTAGTGTGACTTATAGAAGGATCTAAGTGATAGTGATATAAAACACTTTATATCATAAACTATAAATGATATCTAGCTACACATTATAGTTACCCAAATAAAAAAGATGTTTTGTTCACTTGAATTAAACACGATCCACTTAGTGATATGAAATAATATCACTTGTGTCTATCCCTTGCCTCATGATAGTAGGAATATTATACAAAGTAGGAATGTGTTATCTTTGTATTATATTTTCTTTTCTTGATCTCTTAAGCTAATTATAACTATGTAACTATACATAAGTTACATTGTGCACATTATAATTTTATTTTATCAAGGGGCCTATTAGTATCATTACTCAAGTCAAGAGGGGCAATGATAATCTTTTGACCTATGATTTTTTTCCGGCACAAGTCATGTATATGTTGGATTTCATGTTTAATTGTACATATATATTTTCTCGAAATTTTTATGCACAATTAGAATCATTCATATATTTTCTACGATTTGTTTTTCATGCATGCATCAGTTTGTTTTAATGATTGCTTAAAACACATCAAAACAAATATTGGGCTCCGAAATTCATACCTAGAAGTTCTCTAAAACTTCTTGAAGATCCGGCGACGATTAGGACGCTTTTGCTGCGCCGAATGCCCCCGAGTATTCACCAAACTCTAAACAAGATCGGAGAGAGAATAGCTAGTCTCTCAATCTCCAATAGGGTTTAGAATCTAACTACTAACCCCTCTTTAGTTCCCTTGAGAAGAAGATATCTGAAAACTAAAACTAAACTCAAGAATTAAGGTGAAATTCGTGGAGAATTATGGAGAGAGATGTTTGCACAAGAAGATAATGAATTAATTAATAAGGTAATGAGATAAACTTGTATTTATAAGTTCTCTCCAAATTACCTATTCATGTGCAACCTCTAGCCCATGATTTCATGCAAACTTCCATTTAACCATTCATTATTTGCTAACAAATAATCTTAGCCACGAATTAAATCAGTTATGGACCAATTCCATGCATGATCTAATTAATTCTTAAATTTATTCTACAGAAAATCGTCTGGACCGGTCGACCGTTTGGAGGTTCGGTCGACCGTTCGACATTCGGTTGTCCGTTCGCAATAATAAAATATTTCATCACAATGTTCGGTCGACCGACCGATACATTCGGTCGACCGACCGATACATTCGGTCGACCGTTCCGAAGAGACGAAAATTCCCTGTTATCGGTCGAGACGTGTCCGGTCGACCGTGCACCGACCGGTCGACCGTTTACGTTGTTCGGTCGACCGTTGAGCACGTTCTGCAGATTGGTCAAATTTCGGTTTTACCCCTACAAAATTTGATATTTCGGGATTAGTAGTAAATTCACAACTTATGTAATATATTATCCTATGTAACGATAAATCATTACACCCCATAATATTTACATCACATATGAATTTAATTTAGATTCTAATTATGTTATTAATCATAACATAATTTTGATTTTGCTTGTTCACCCCATGTGTCATATTTTCTACATGAAACCCGACACATCTTATGAACTCAAAATCCACATTTCTTGTTTCCCAGTTTTGTGGTGTGACCTATGGGAGGATCTAAACTAAGTTGGCAGTGATATTAAGAGCTTAATACCACAAGCTATAAGCGGTATCTGGCTACACATTATAGCTCCCAATTAGTTAGATGTCTTAATTCCACTCGAACCAAAACCCGATCCATATAGTGATGGAGTGCATCACTTGTGTCCTTCCCTTGCCTCATGATATTAAGAATACACACAAAGTAGTATTGTGTCATCTTTGTATTAGTATTCATTTCTTGATCTCTTTAAGCTAGTTACAAATATGTGACTTAACTCAAATCACATTGTGCACATTATAACTTTGCTTTATCAAGGGGCCCACTAATATCATCACTCAATTAAGAGGGGCAATGATAATCTTTTGACTAACTATCTTCTCCAACCAAAGTCATACTTAACCAACTAATGCTTTTACACTACACTCATCGATAGCTCAATACACTAGTCTAATTAAGCAATTCTTAAGTGATCGGATATAAGTCTCATATCAAAAGGACCAAGAACACAGTAAAACATTAATGACACAGAAAACACAATTCTATAATGTTTAACTTATTAGGTCTATTCAGTATACAAAAGTAGTATTTTCCTCTTTTGTGTACCCGTGTTGTCACTCACTTGTAGAGCTACAATGATCTATGACCAACACGACAATCTTAACTCGGTAATTAATGTCCCATGTTAATTACCATGATTGCGAATATCTTTTGTTTTATGTAAACCAATATCTTTTAGAGCTCTACGGTTAAGGACCAAGAGTATCTTCATTAACACTTCTAAAAGACGAATAACATAAACAAGGAACAAAATGATTTCTCATTCAATTCATAATAATTGACATTTAAAAGTAAAACTTTTAGAACACATTCCCTTCAGTATAGCCAACTAATATCTTTATCATTATACGCAATAATAGCTTTTGATAATAATCAACAAACCGTTATCTTTTAGAGCTCTACAGTTAAGGACCAAGAGTCTCTTCCTTAACACTTCTAAAAGACGAATACATTAATCAAGGAACAAAATATTTATATATTCAATTCACAATAAATGACATATAAAAGAATGCTTTTAGAACACATATTCCTTTCACAAACCTCTCTAGCAGCTCAACAGATGCACCTCTCAGTGCGAACGACTTGATCTTCCATCAAACCCGAGAGTCACTGCACAGAATTGACTAAGAAAGTCCATTGCTGCTCACGCGCTGCTTCCTCCAAACCAATACCACCACAAGGGACTCATGGAGCTCGAGGAACTCGTGGGATTGCTCCCATGCATCCACCCCTTCCACGATGTCCTTGCCGGCGAGCATTGTGGTATAGATGGGGGTGATTTGTAGCTTACTGAGTAAACCAACCTACGCGGAGATCGAACCGGAGATCTTTGTGTCAGCGAGGCCGATGAAGGTGAGATTATCGCAATTCATGTGTCATCTCCTTTTTCCTATATAAGATGTTAGGATCGATGGCCAACTTAATATACTAATCAATTTACGTTTAATCCTTACTTAATTAAGCAAGATGTGCAGCGAAAACAATTTAAAGACAAGTAGGTAAAAACAAGCAAACCACACGAGAAGACAATGTGATTTTTATAGAGGTTCGGTCTCCCGCCTACTTCCTCTCTTGCAAGCTCCGCTCGACTCTATGAGCTCCGCCTACGTCTTCATTAACCACTCCCCATTTCGGGCCGGGAGAGAATGCATTTACACTTCAAGCTTGGAACCTCCTCTCACAATTCGAGAGGGATGTTTTGAGTTTTCACCTAATTAGGCCTTTACTTCTTTGACAACAAGGTTGAGTGGATCAACACTCTCTAACTTGAGCACACTTTGAGTATAATTTATAATTGATCAAAGATGTGGAGGGTTAAGCTTTGAGTGTATGATTTGAGATTTCTTGATTGGGAGAAGTCTCTCTAGTGTATGGAGTCATTGGAAGTATAAGAGTTGTGTAAACAATGTGTATGTACCTCTATTTATAAGCTCCTAGAGAGATATAGTCGTTGGGAAACAATTGTGTAAGTTGTGTGTGAGATACACAAATCAGAAAAGATGTTCTGCAATTCTGTCCCTCGACGGTCGACCGAATTGGCTAAACGGTCGACCGTTTCTTTAAGGATAAAGAAACGTTCGAACGAACTAGTGAACGTTAGAACCAATTAGGTTGTGACTTAAGTCGTCTGTCGAAACAGGATTGGGGAGGTTTATCGATTACAGAGTTTTGGCCAGGGTAAAGGTATAACGGTCAAACCAAAGATTGGTTATGTTCGAACAAAAATAACATGCACTCAGGGCTCAAGAATTATGTTCATCCGGTTGACCACTTGAAGGTCAACGTTCGACCGGTGGCCAATTGTATTGTAGAGGTTGATTGAAATTATACGAATACGGTCGTTGTATAATACGACAAGGTTAACGGTCATCCGAAAAATACGGGAACGATCGACCAAAAGGTCAAAGGCGGTCGACCAGTTGAACTGGGAAAAGTCGCTTAGAGTATCTGTTATAAACGGTCGAACAAAGAACTGGTTTTGGTCGACCGTTTTGCACAGGCAGTTTAGGTTTGGTTTAAGTGATTTTCTAGCTACGGTTTGGATGACCTATAGAAGTCCAATTGTTGTGAAATTTTGTGTGTGACATCTACAAGGAACCTAATGTGTATGTGAATAGATTTTAACTCTTCTATGCTCAAGTTTACACAAGCTCCTAAGACTCAAAATAAAGTAAAATTACATGTTTTCAAATAGCTTTGATTACATGTATTGACTTCATTTCATTCTTCTTGAGTCTTGATCACTTGTAGATGTTAGCACAATACAATATATCTTTTATGCATTATGTGTGCTACACTACATTTGATTGTGATTAAGATTAGGTTGAGTAAATCATCAAAACACAGATTAAGGCCAAAAAGCCAACACAAGAGTCAAACAGAGTTAAGTCGAGATAATGATTCACAACACTTTTTTTTGGAAAAGCAAAGAAGCAAGGTGGCGAGCTATGCGAAAAGGAGACAAGATAAGGAGTAATCATGACTATTGACCAGAAAGAAGCGGTACTTCCCTAACCTTCTCGATTCGACCCACATGATTGTTTTTTCTTGTGCCTCACAAGCCTACCGTTGGTGTGAATGCTTGGACCAATCAATGAATGAAGGGGAAAAATCTTTGATTGGAACTAGCGGTCAAGTTAGTGCCTTGCGTCATTAGCAAAGGGTTGTGATAAAGACCGATTACAAGCCCATTTAGCAGAAATGAATAACATTGAACAGAGACCTTTAAACCTGTGAATTCCATATATTGTACCTTATCCAACCAAACACTTGGAAGCGAGGATGCCGACCGGTTTAGCAGAACAAGATATAACGAAATTGGGTCACCAAAACAGCACGTACCTTGCACATGTTGAGGTGCAGTGTGGAGCTTAGGTTAAGGATGGTAAGAGAAGTAAGAATGCAGATGGTGGTGGATATTGAGCCGGTGAGATTCGCTCAGGAGATCATAAATTTGGTGAGGGAAAGGAGGGAAAAGGGCAGCCATGGTGGGAGAGTGATGGCGAGTTAGGTGATGGGGATAGACGACGATGGGATGGTGGCCAAGCAAAGCCGACGAAGGATGGCGTTGGGCGGCGTCGGCGACGAAGTGGAAAGAGGAGTTCGGTTGAAGTGTTTTGGGGAAATAAAGATTTCAGATATTTTTGTTTGAAGTAAATTGAGGAAGGGACGTGATTTGAGTTTTGTTAATAGAGGAGGGGTAGTTCGGACTTTTAGAACAAGTAATGAGACAATTTTAACGGGAAAGTAACAGGGGGAGGGGTGTTTGATGAACTTAAAGATTTGAGGGGGGAATTGATGACATCAACATGTGAATGGTGGAAAGTGATACTCGCCATCACTTTAATAAATATTATATTTAAATGTTGGCGGGTTTGCGAGGCAAGTTAGCACACAACCGCAACCTTGTCTTGTTTATTGAAGCGGCTTGTAGGTTGGCGGGTAGCAAAAAAATTGACTACTAGCAACCCCAAGCGAGGCGTGGTGGCACGTAAAACTCACCCACGCACATCCCTCCCCATGCATGACTATCTTTATTTAATGCAACAAAACCTTTCCTATAAGACATTTCATTGAAAAACACAGGGTAATTATGGTCTACTTATCGTTGCACGTAAAGTTGGACTTTTTTTGTAATTTGCAAATAAAACCCTAAAGTAGAATTATTGGGATTTTGTGCATTTGAATTTTAAAATTTTAATTAAACAATTTTGAATCAATATTAAATATTATATTGAGTAAAGGGTAGATGTTTTTTTTGAGTATTTTGTAAATAAGCTCTTGGATTAAATTTTTTGAGGGAGGATTTGTTATATGTATGTATCAAGTCTTGTTGGTACGACCTTCAACATGTGACATATACTCATGTGTACAAGGTAGTTACTTATATAGCAGGGATGAGTGCAAAACATAAGGTAGTGTATCAATTAAAGAAGGTGCAAGCAGTAAAATTTGGGGAAAACCCATAATTAACATATCTTAGAGGTAGAAAGTGGGATGATTGATAATAGATTTTTTTCCGTTAATGTTTGTGATAGAAAAATTGTGATTATAATTCCTTGTGATTTTGTGCATGTGAATTTTAATATTTCAAGTAAAACCTTTAAGTTGATATTAAACATTATATTACATAATTTTCTGGGATGTATCGATTTTGTTGTCCTACAACGTATTGTTTTTTTCTTCTAGCGTAACATATAAAATGAAAAATAATGGTTGTTCTAATATTCCAGCGGTAATGTGAATTTTGAAATTAAAAAAATTCAAGAACGACGAAAAAATAAGCATGACCCTTGCTTTTACAAGTAGTATAGATATAGATAAGGATGTAGATGAAAATTTCGATTTGTTTACTACTTTTGGTCCCCGGACTCATCGGCCTATCAAATTTGATATTCATTATTCTTAAATATAAACAATTGTAATTAGTCATAAATTCATAATCCTAGTCTCTGACCAAGTTTAACTAAGACAAAAGCCCATAATCTAGCAGTTTAGCCCAATCAGGAAATCCCTAATTCTACTACCCAAAGGCTGAAACCATTTTTCAGATCCTTGAGCTTTGGACTGAACTGCCTCAATAAATGAAGTGTAATTTTGAACTCAAGCATTGGTCATTCAAAGCACTTTGTGGCCAGATTTGTAGGGGAAGAACAACACTCAAACAAGACATTCATGTAATCATGTGACACTTGACCGACTGACCCCACATTTGTCTTCCTAAAGTCCCAAATTTGTCTCAAATCTCAATCGTAGTAACAATCCCAAAGTGCAGAAACCACCAATATGGATGTTAAAATGTAGGTGAAAGATTACAGGAAAAATCAAGGATAAATAAATGTTAAAGAGAAGTTAGATGTTTTAGTAGAGCTGTTATTGGATATGGATTATCTATCCATTTCCGTATTAATTTTTCATATTCGAACTTCAAAACTGAAATACCTGAATCCGACTGGTATCTGCATCAATGTCACCCTTTAGCAAGGTGATTAGGAACATGATACATCCCACAATTCACTAATGTTTTACTGGTTTGAATTGCATCTTCTTTCTTTTGAACTCTATATTTTAAATAAAACTCGGATGACAAATTGACAAATGCATCGTGTATTCTATTCTTCTCATATATTGGAACAATTAAACTATATTCCATTAGTGCAACAGAAGAAAGAAAAGTGTCAATGAGGAACTTGAATTGCAATAAACCATAACCCACTTCTCGATCTTTTGAACTGAACAACTAAAAGAAAAATATCCCAAAGACAACCAGGGAAGAATAAGACAGCTCACACAAACAGGATACCCTAAGTCTCAGGACACAACCCCACCACTTTGTTTTCTTGTGGCATGTTGGATCCCATGTTGGACAATCAAGACACCTCAACCCAGCTGGCATGAAAAAAATCTAGTGGAGATCCCACATTTCAAAAAAAAAAAAAATTGAATAAATGTAGACAACATTGATACTAAGGGTAGGGGGTTCTGCCATCGAAATCCAACATAAACAAAGGGAAAAGAAAATATTTTCATTTTGACTACAGATATATGATTGTGCATGTGGGGAAACCAAAATCACTTTCCGTGGGATTCTACGTTTTTAACAAAAATTTCTCTTTCTTTTCTCAACGTTTGAGGTCGGAAAACAACGAAAAATGAACATATGCGATCGACTGCCAACCCTTCGATCCACCAAAATTATTTTAACCGATGACCTAACACATTTCGGTCCACCGAAATCCTAAACTGGAATCACCAATTCGTACCATCGGTCGAAAAAACAAATTGTAGAAGTGTCCTCGCACCTCCAACCGAGTCAAGAACAACATTATGCCACATAAGGCTTGAAACATTGAACAACTTCGCTGGGATCCACACAAGTCTGTTGTAACTTGATTCGAACGTGGAAACGCTATGTGCGCAAAATTAACACTTCTTGTGTCTCTTTTTTTTATCTCTACATCATCTTTTCACAAAAAACTTTGCGTTGTTAGGATAGCGATGGGAAAACCCACAACCGTCGAGACAACAAGCCCAACCTTGCCACAAAATTAACAACCATACTATGTGAGCACTCTTAGAACTCTAGTTAAGCGAGCGACCTTCCGGTTAGAGGCTAATCAAGGTGTAAAGATGCTTACGGCTCCGACAAGGTTAGGAGGAGAGTTGGGAGTAGGGGTGAGCATCGGTCTGGACCCGGACCGGATGCTCTCCAAGGTCCAAACCGAAAACGTGACCGGTCAGGTTTGATCAAAAAACCTGGACCATACCGGATTTTTAAGGGAAAAATATATTTTGGACCGGGTTCGGACCGGACCAAAAACCAAATTTGTCCCGAGATTCGGACCGAAGCCCAGACCGGTCGGATTCGGTCCGGACCAAACCCAGACCGAAAGTTGCACAACCCTAGTTGGGAGAGAGATAGGAGAGTTGGGAGTCAAGATGCTTTTGCCCCATTTCAAAAGTTGGAGGATCCAAGAGTTTTCGCACAGAAGGCAAGTCGTAGGAACAAGAAAAAAAATCCAATCATTGAAGTCAGCCCAGCCCATCCATAACAAGTTAACAACCTAATTTACACGTACTATTAATAATTAACATCACAATGTCATAGACAATTCATATATTCACATTTCAGCCCATCATAACAACCACATCGATCTCAAATGATTACTTTACACCAACAAATTGTTATCACATCAAAATGCATGCTAAGGTGATTAAAAATTGCTTTGTGCATACGAGCACAAAACTACAACAAAAGGGTGGAGCTGCAGGAGAAGAAATTTACAATAATTGAAGCCTTCCATAACAACCCATCATGCTCTTTATGGATAATGGATGAAAATGTCAATGTCATAAATAATGAAGATTTACATTAAAAAAGTTGTGATTAAAATAAATGGAATGGAATGTTATCTCTGAACCCTCTCTATCTACATACCCATCCTAACAACCACATTAATTTCAATTGATTTATCTACACCAAAGAATTGTTATCACATCAAAAGGCATATCTAAGGTAATTGTAACACAGTGTAGAAACTGATGTGTTCACCTCAAGCTTTCATAGAGACCCTTGTTTTGATAGGCTTCAACTTCACTCCCATGCTTTCCGGAGATAACAACTCCGGCGATATGCAAGAGGGGCTTAGTGGGCTCCGAGGACTGTTGCTCGGCTGGTACGGTTTGTATATACCAAAGCCCATAAGGAAGTACTCCAAGGGAACCACCATTGAGTCAGGTTGCTCTTCTGTTACAAGAGACCCACATGCTTGAACCTGGACTCAGACAGAGACCCAAATGAGCAATTAGGTTATACAGACCAAAATTAAATTATATTGCTTCTTGTTGAGAGGTGTTGCTCACCTCAACCAAGGCACAGTATCGTTTATCCAGCTTGGTGGTCATATAAATTGCCTCGGACTGAAATGGAGAGTTCTCTCCAACAAATATTAGGGTCCGGCACTTGATTTTCTTCAATCCCTCTGTGATATCATACCTCCTAATTTCATAAAGCATAGTTTCATTAAGCCTGCCATGAAAGATAACAGGAAAATAGAAATAGAGTGCAAGAATTACCCGTTGATCGAACGAAGGAATCGTAGAACATTCGTACTTTGCCTTTCTCCAAGAAGCTGTAGTTTATAATAAATTGGCATTAGCAAGTCTAACACACAATGCACATGCTTCACGAAAAGAAAATAAGACTTACGCTTCTGCACGCTTGTACAATGTCGGACTCGGGGACATGATTACTACCACGAACTTCCTGTTAAAAACAAAGATTTATATCATAAATTTAGCAATGGTAAGTAAAATAAAATCACATAATGTTTATTGTAGAAGCACTTGTATGAAGTAAATATACCTTGCTAAAGTATCGCTGGAGCAAACAGTCCTTCAACAGGCCACACATTCCATAAAAGTATAGCAAATTGGAAATTACCTGCAGACCGAAATCGTTAATAGATAATTTTTTCATTGTTAAAGCATGAGTAGATATGTCTTCCATACCAACTATATTGTTCGGGCAATAAGTAATATATAAGATGTTAAACAAAGATTCAAAGACAGACCTTATTATACAGCCATTCGGCCCAGGAAGGTGATTTACATAACGGAGAGACAACTATCAAGCCAACAACACGATCATCGTATTTTGTCTGCCACCGAATAAGAAAATTAAAATCAGAAACACATTAACATTCATGAAATGGACAATCTCATTAAATATTGCAACACGTACAGCAAAAAGGGATAGAATGTAAGCACCAGCTGTGACACCCATGCACATTACTGCACCTAAGCTGGAAAGTAGAACCCAAACCATTATTGACATGCTGAGGTGATGAAATGAAACAATCTGTTAAGTTTCAACGAGACATTACCCGAAAAAATTCAGAACATCAGCAACCTGATCTGCTAGATCGTCAACCGAGAGAAGGGGAACATCTGAAGAAATTGGAGCTGCTCCTAACTGCAAAAATTCTTCGACAGAATGACCATACACGAAACTGTGAATACATTATCAAAACAAATTAACACGGTAGAAACAGAAGCAACCCAAGTGTGTATATTCACGGACCTCGTGACCGGGGGGACAGATGTGGTATATGCAAAAATTGTGAAGGAGCAAAGAAGCAACTTGTGGGCAAAAGAATAGGCCTTGAAAGCATGACATATCTGATCAGGTTTACAAGAAAACAATGAAATAAGCAAATTATTTCAAGACTTGATCAAACGTATACCTATGCGAAAATAGATCTGCTGGTTGAGTATATGGATGATTTACTTACAATTTAAAGCAACATCTGGGTAAGTAACAAGTGCTGGTTTATCCTGATCTCCATACACAGTCACTGTAACAGGGCCATGGCCAGTGCGTATATGATAATCCTGCAAACAAAACAATATACCGCATATGTAATCACTCAACTTCTCATACGACTACAAAATCCCAAAACATAAATACAATATTTCCCCTACAGCCATACCATTCCATTGAATACCCAAACAAGCAAAATAATAATAACAAAACTCAAAATGAGGAAACTTTTCGAAAAATTGTCAAAGTAGTCTTAGAACCATAACCCAACACCTCATCCCACCACTCACAACTCCAAAAGCACATAAGACTTCAAAATATCGCTAGAAAAGACCAAAAACTCAAAGCACACAAACACATCATATAACCAAACTCAGCACGACAAAAAACATCAAAACCAGATATCCGAACTTTCAAACATATCATCTAACGAAACCCTCAAAAACTCAGCTCCCACTCAGAAGTCGTCACTCCAAAATAAAATAGAAATTCAAATAAGAATCAAAAATACAAAATCGTATCAAAAAGAACTTCAAAAAAACGAAAAGATCCAAATTTCTCCACATAAACACCCCCATTTCCACCACACGACTCCAAAACCACCATAAAAATTCAACAGAACATCAGAAAACAACCAAAACCCCAAATTCCTCAAACAGAACACCACATTCAACCAACAAACCCAACACCAGAGAAGTCCAAGCAAACATCAAAAAAGAACCAAAAACCCAATCTTCTCAAACCAAAACACTTGTCTTAACCAAACTCACAAAAAGCAAACAAACATTCACACCTCTTCACTCCAAAAAAAAAGGAGAAAATTTCACAAAAGATCCAAACCCCAAATTTCTCCAACAAAACTCAACACCCCACTCCACCACGCACAGCTTCTAAAGCCCAAAAAAATTCAAAAAAAATTCATAAAGAACGACAACCCCAAAATTTTCCAACAAAAACACCTCATTCAATCCCATACAACTTCAAAAAACCACAAAAAATACCAAAGATCCACCAATCTTTCCAACTAAAAACATTTACTCCAACAAAACCCACAAAAACCCAACACCCATTCCCATCTCGTCACTCCAAAATCAAAAAAAGGACTTCAAAAACCAATTTTCCAAAAAAAAACACGTTTAACATAACCCAACACCTAAAATACCCAAAAAACAACCGAATATCCAATTTTTCCAACAAAAAACACTTTCTCCATCAAAACCCAACACCCATTCACATCTCTTCACTTCAAAATCAAAAAAAGAAATTCAAAGAACAATTCTCCAAAACAATCGCACCACATTAACAAAATCCAACACCAAAAAAAGAACCAAAGATCCAATCTTTCCAACCAAACTCACTTCCTCGGACAAAACCCACCACTCCATTCCCCCAAAACTTCCCACCAAACCCCTTCAGATCTCCAAAAACCCAAACCCAAATCTCCAAAACCCTCACCTCTCCCCCGAACGAGAGCCTCTCGACGTCTATCGACACCGACCCACTCGACTCCACCATCCCTCCAAACCTCCACTCTCTCCCTCCCTCTCTCTCTCTCTCTCTCCTCTTCTCTTCTTTAGTACGAGTCCGAAGGCAGTGCGGTCACCGCGGTAGGGTTACCGTCACCGCTGCTTAGGGGGCCGTACCGCGGATTTGTCTTGATTGACCTGACGTAAATGCCCCTGATGAAGGAGTATATTTACGAGGGCTTAGATAGGGTAGACGTGGGGATAAGAGGAGGTGTGAGGGGTTTTGCTGGGTTGCGGGATTTACGTGTGGATTGGAGAGAGAGAGAGTGAGGTAATAAGAGTGTGAGGGGGTTAAAGGTGACGTTAATAATGGCTAATTACATGCTTAAGATCAACTCATTGTTTTCATTAAGTTTTCTATGTAAATTGTTTTCTTGGAAGTAAATTGTTTTTTGGTTTAATTATGATTTGACCCCTCTTCTACTATCAATTTCACTTTCCTCCCCTAAACATAAAATCCTAACAATCACCACCCCTGAATTTTCGTTTTGATATTAGGAGTGCAAGCATATACGGACTATCCATGGATAGTATGTATCCGTTTTTTTAAAGATATGAATATCATTTTTCTATATCTGGGTCGATAGAAACACATATACGGATATCGGTTTTCAACTTTTTGCGGATACGGATATGAAATTTTGAATTTTGGTTGATACAGATACACATGCATATTTTGGTCGGATACAGATACAGATATCCCCAACATTAATATAATATTTTTTCCGTATCCAGATACAGATATATAAGGGTAATTTGCTATTGTACAACTCCTAGGTGACCTAATTAGCAATATGCACCTGGATTTTTGTTATTGCTGGAGGAAATGCACATGTAAGTCGAACATATTTGTTCATATGCACCTCTATCGTTAGTGGACCCCACTCCGTCACCGTTTTCGTACAACGGTGTTAGACAATTTGTAGGATAAACCTCGTAAAATTCAAATGTCCTTAATATTAAATACGAAAAAAACGTAAAAAATCAAAGTTACCTCTCATCCTCTCCTCCTCCCAACCAACCCACCAACCAAACCCTTTTCTTCCTCCCATCAAAAATCAAATTTATCTCTCTCGTCCTCTCTTCCTCAGTGGTGGTGGTGGTGGTGGCGAAGTGGCACAATAGGTCCCACGTACTACAGTTCTGGCCAATTTGGTCAGTTAGGAGGTGTACAATAGGGGTTTGGTTGGTGGGTTGGTTCGGAGGAGGAGAGGAAGAGATGATGAGAGATAAATTTGATTTTTTAAGTTTTTTTTCGTATTTAATATTAAGGATATTTGGATTTTACGAGGTTTATTCTGCAAATTGTCTAACGTCGTTGGACGGAAACGGTGACAGAGTGGGGCCCACTAATGGCAGATGTGCATATGAGCAAATATGTTCGACTTACAGGTGCATATCCGGCAATACTAAAAACTTGGGTGCATATCGCCAATTTGGTCACTTAGGAGGTGTACAGTAGCAAATTATTAGTGATTTTTCAATGATTTTTTTTAAACTTTTACTTAAAATTTTACTATCACACATAAAATTTGTTATTTCTAAACTAATATAGTTAAAATATAATTTTATCTAATTTAAGTGGTAGAAATTTATGTGAATAACCATGATATATATTCATTTATATATCTATTTTTATATCTATTCGTTGTTTAAGGATATGGATACACATTTTTCATATCTGAGACGATTTGTATCTGTATCCAAAAATCAAATATGGAAATGGATATGGTAATACTCATATATGATCCGTATCTGATCCGTTTGCAACCCCTATTTGTTATACTTTGCCCCCCTAAATTTTGTTTCGAATTCAATGTCAATCTGATCGAAATTCAAATTTATATATAGCCTCTGATTTGATTCGAACTTTGACGTAAAGTTAACGTTATGAGTATGTTAGGCATACAATGCAAAAATAATATCCAAAAATAACAGTGAGTGGATAAATAATAATTTTTTAAAGTTTAATGGCAAAATAATGTACAAAATGAAAATTCGGTTGATTTTTAGGGTGGAGTAGTAATTGTCATCTTTTAAAGTTGAGAGGAGCAAGTGAAATTTAAACATAGTTCAGGAGGACAAATAGTGATTAACCTTTGTTTTTATTATGTTGTTACCATGACGAAACTCATTATTTCTATTGGACAGTTTTGGTGTTAAAGATAATAAAAATTGTAGAGCTGATGGAAGTATATTGATTTATTGCTAATCAAATGGTTCGATTGGGCAATTCTCTTGTCAAGTACAATCAAGCGAGTTTTGTTTTCGAGTCAAAGTAATGTATATATATGGCTCAAGAGAGCCAAAACGATGATTATCGAGTATTCCTCGTCTATTTCCATCCCTATGCAACCAGACTCCCTATTGTTAGTTTTTTTGGCTCTTTTAATCTTAATTTTGATGATTAACAAACTTATATTATGCACAACTCCAATTAGCACATCACATACATCATATTATCAAATTGCATAGATATTGTGTATTCCTAACAATGTAGGTGATCAAACCAAGGGACTAATCAACATCAAGATCAAGGCTCAAGACTTGTAATCAAAGCTCAATGACTACATATGTAATTTTCTATTTATTTGAGTTATAGGATCAAATGTACACTTGATGCACAAATGTAATTCTCTGTCGGTCGACCGTTTGCCTCTCGGTCTACCGAACGTGTTTCAAACGGTTGACCGAGTTAACCTCGGTGAACCGTTTCCTTAGAGTCAGTAACCATTTGATCTTCCTGGAATCTTTGTTTCAGTGTACCGACCTCTACCCGGTCAACCGTTCCCTTATACTCAGTAGCTTCGGAATTTCTCTGGATATCTCAATTCGGTGTACCGAATGGGTATCGGTCATCTGAACTTCACTTGTGTCTTTTGGCCTAAACGACTTCATCTTATTGGCCCACGGACACAAACTAACTCTAACAGACTTATCTTTTGTCGTTTAGCAACATCCTTTGAAACGACTAAATCGGTCTATGATGAGAATTTAATTTATACCGCAAGTGCATGACGTCAATGAAGACGTGGCAAGTACGGGTCGAACACAAGGAGGGAGAGATAATGTTATTTTTGTGATTTTTGATTTAGGAAAGAAAGAGAGAGAATTAAGTTTGGTTTGAGATTTTTAGTTTTTAATTATCTAAAGCAGGAACAACAAAAACTAAAAAGAAAATAAAGCAAAGATGGATGAGAGTCCAGCGGGTGGAGGTTTAGATATCGAGTTTTGTTTAGAGAATTCTGAAACTTATAATAAATCACATTAGTTATAAAGCATTACATGATAAATGATTCAACATAAACTCAAGTAATCAAAATATACTAACACGAAATTAAAATAATAACATCGTTCTTCTTCTCATCACCCTAAATCCGTCACCCCCACCCTTTGGAGAGAATTAGAAACTCATGGATGGAGGGAAGGAGAAGGGGTCCTAGAGAAACTACAAAAGATAACTAAAAAAAACACAAAATAAAAGAACATAATTTTATTGCTAAAGAGAATAACGTCTTTACAACATAATTTCAGGGTTATTTATAGCCGATACAAGGGACCCAAGTATGAAATAGGAAAGTACACACGTCAACACGCAACTGGTAAAATTTGAGCGCATGGATCGACTTTTGTGCGGCGGAATTGCCGCAATTTGTACATGGGGTGCGGTGGAATCGCCACCTTTTTCGCTCAGATTCGATCCGGATTTTTTCTTGTGTGTTTATGGTATGATTTAAATGTCCTTTGCGCGTCTGGATTGATTTCTTTCCTTTCTTTTTAGCTCCGAATTTATTTCTTCATATATTTGGAGATCTCAATTGATTTTTCTTTAGAACTTTTCCAAATTAATATTTTGGTACTTGTAATTGCAGTCGGGTCCTCGGCTCTTTGCAATTAAGTCCCTGACTACTTTTGTGCTTAAGTCCTTGGTTTTTTTGTAATTAGGTCTTGAATGCTTTTATGCTTGGATGGACTTCCATTTGAACCCCGATAATCTTGACTTGGTCTTCATGACAGAAATGAGTCTCTTGCACGCGTTTATGCTCGGGATATGGGTAATTTGCATTCAGGTCCCTGTATTCTCTAAATAAGACTAAACACATATTTTAGTCGCATTTATTGATATAAAATTAATCTAAATGAAAGACATATGATGCAATGTATGCAATGCATCAAATACCCCCACACCTAGATTTTGCTAGTCCCTAGCAAAACAAAATATAAGAGAAATGAAAACAGGGAAATCCTAACTCACTTTCGTAGGAATCACGGTTGCACTTAGCATGTGCAACAAGCCTTTAAACCCCCAAGTTTCCTTAGAGGACGAGTTTTGTCTCGTGAGGGTTTTCAGTTGACACACCCACAAAGTCTTAATTCAATATTTCATTAATAACTCTCAATATCTTCACCTCAACTTTATACATCTCACTTAGAATTCTTGCATGCTCATTATATAAATGTAACTCATAAAAAAATCTGACTTGGTCTTCAATCCTCCAATATTCACACCACTAACCCTTCTACACATGTTATCACTTAAATTATTTTGCACGCCTCCTCTGGTGGTGAAGTATCATTTGGATCAACTATGGCATGGATCATTCTTTTAACTTTGGGCCTTGAGTATCTTAAAGTATTTTTTCCAGTGATTCAACACATTTGTTTTTTTGATACTTTTACCCTTTTTGCATTTGTGTAGCGAGTTTGGTCGATAATCCCGAGCTGGCAGACTCAAGTTACCGGGTTTCTAGATACCCCTACGGACCAGTGACTCGAAGGCTTGGGCTTTTGTAATAATTTTGCAAGATGTGCTTTCCTCACTTTTATTCCACTTTTATTTTCCTCAAGGCTTAATTGCTATCAGAAGTCAACACTTCCCGGTATATTTTCCTCAACCTCTGCTTTTTATCAACCACTTCAAAGATTTGATTCATCCAATTTAAGTGCATACATGTCTTAAAGGGTAATGAGTTATTTCTTTGGAACTTAGATTTATGTCATAATTTCTACAAGCAGAACTATATAATAAGGAACAAAAACTCAATGCAATTTGTACATGGGTTTTGGTAGTTCAATCTTCAGCTATGTCATGAAACATTGATTTTTAAGCTAGAATAAAACAGATAGATAGATAGATAAACACCCCCCCCCCACACCTAAATCATGCATTGTCCTCAATGTATGCAAAGATAAAGTAAATGCACTTATTACCTGAGTCAACTGCAGTGAAGGGATTGAATTCGCTCAGAGTCAACCATAGTCAGAACTGGATCGAATGTCACCATGTTGGTGCATGTATCCAGTTGAATTGTTCCCCATGTTGTACTGAGAGTCCTGAGGCACAGATTCCACACCCCTCACATGTATTGGTTCTCTTATTTGCTCGAGTGATGGTGGTTGGGTGGATGAATTACTCCCTTTTTTCTCACTTTCTTTTTGATTTTGTGATGATTTATTTGATTCATAAATTTATAGATACACGATCTCATCACAACATCACTTTGATTGCATACTATTTCTGGTTCATTATCAACATGAAAGATATTAAATTCAGCCTTTAAGTTTCCAAAAGATAGTTGCATGAGCTCATTTCGACAATTTATCAAAGCTTCAGATGTGGCTAAAAAGGGTCTGCCTAGTATTACAGGGATTTGTCTCTTAGGATCGACAACAGGTTCAGTGTCTAGAACGACAAAATCCACTGGGTAAATGAAGTCACCAACCTTAATCAAAACATCCTCTACTATACCTCTTGGTTTCTTAACAGAGCAATCAGCAAATTGAATGATTGTCTTAGAGGGTTTTAGTGGACCAAGGTTTAGTTGCTCATAGACAGAGTACGGGAGTAAGTTAACACTAGCACCAAGGTCTAGAAGGCTTTGTTGATAAAAGTATCTCCTATTGCACATGAAATTGTGGGACACTCAGAGTCCTTATACTTTATAGGAGATGAGTTGGACAGAATAGAGCTTATGTTTGCAGTTAAGAATGTCTTCTTTGGTACGTTCGTTTTTCTCTTCTTAGTGCACAGATCCTTTAAGAATTTAGCATAAGCAGGTATTTGTTGAATCATATCTAGGAGTGGAATATTCACCTTAACTTGCTTAAATACTTCCAAGATTTTCTCCATTTGTGCACTTGAGTTCTTCTTGAGTCTATTGGGGAATGTGGCTTTAGGAACATAGACTCGCTCAGGTTGAGCTATAGGGTCAGGTTGAGTAGGTGGGTTGGGCTTTTCAAATTGGACTTCAGGTTCAATGGTCAGGTCACATGTGGGTGCTTGATGGCTAGATTGATTAGGAGCCTTAGGATTTATCACATTGTTATCAACTTGTTTTCCGGACCGTAATGATACGACTGCATTTATTTGTTGGAACGGTCCCTCCTCATGAACCATTTGAACCGGTCTAGGGTTGTTACATCCTAGAGGTGGTTGATAGGGTTGATATTGATTATTAGATCTTGGGTTCACCTTAGGTTGACTTGGAAACTGACTTTTTTCTCTTTCACCTACTATTTGTGCTAGTTGGCTGACTTGTGTTTCTAGCCTTTGGAAGGATTGGTTGGTTCTTTGCATAAAAGTCTTAACCATATTTTCCAAGCTTGTCAACCTAACATCATAGTCTCCATTGTTACTAAACCCAGATGATGTATTATTTTGGTTATACGGGTTTGGTTGTTGTCTATGAGGTTGACCATGTTGGTTCCATGAAAGATTGGGATGATTACGCCAACCCGGGTTATAGGTTGATGCGTATGAGTCATTTCTAGAATGGTTAAATGTGGCATTAACTTGTTCCAAGTCCGCACAATCCTCCATTATATGACCAGTCTGACCACATCTAGAACAAGGGATAGAAGATGCTTGATTCACTAGGGGTCGAGTTTTTAGCTCTAGACTTTCCATTCTACGCATAAGGGTAGTCAGTTTTGCTTCAGCAGCTACAATAGCATCTACAGCTAAGACACATGGTTTGGGTTGACTTGTTATTCTAGATCCAACACTCGGGTTAATTGGTGCTCTAGCATTGTCCCATTGCATACTATTTTCGGCTAAATCCTGAAGAAAAATCCAAGCATCATTCTCATTTTTAGACATAAAGCTTTATTGGCTTACAGATTCTAGCATAACCCTAGATGTAGGTGTCAATCCCTCATAAATAATTTGGCACAATTGCTATCTTGGAATTCCATGATGAGGGCATTGGGTCAGCAGGTGCTTAAATCTTTCCAAATAGGAATAGAACGGTTCGCTCTCAGGTTGAACGAATGCACAAATTTCATTCCTAATCCTAATAGTCTTATGGTTGGGGAAATATTTTTTTAAGAACACTTGAACAAACTCGGCCCAACTCCTAATAGATCTTTCGGCTAGACTATATAGCCATTTCTTAGCGTCGTCCTTCAGTGCTAGAGGCGCGAATTTAAGACACACTGCCTCCTCAGAGATATGCTGGTATTGCATAAGGGAGCAGATTTCCTCAAATTCTCTAAGGAAGAGGTATGGGTCTTCCTTATAGGTGAACTTGGGCAACATACTCATGTATTGTGCCTTTAGTTCGAAGTCGTGACCCGGTATGGTGGGCATAACGATGCACGATGGCTGAGCATCCATCGTTGGGTAGCACCGATCCCTCAGAGTCATAGGTGGTGCAACAGGTGGGTCCACTACATTCTCACCCATTGGATCCGGGTGAGGTGGTGCAACAGGTGGATTGGGGCTAAGCTCCAGACTAGAATCTAGATGAACTCGTGAGAGTCGATTGCTCGAGTCCCGAACCCAAATCTGAGTGCACCGGTTTGAATCAATTTTTGAATTCAAATTTAAAATTTAAATTCCAAATTCAATTTTAAGAATCAATTACTTTTTATTATTATTATTTTTTTTATAAATTTTTTTTTTCAAAAATGGAAACAAACAATAGAAGGAGGAAAGATGAGAAAGGAATCTTAATCTAGAGAATTGAGATGAGAAGAGAAAGAAGACTCAGATGAGAAGGGAAACTTAACTCTAAAAGATAGATAAGAGGGTTGGTCAGAAGTTTCCTAAACAAGCACGGTTCAAACAATCCTAGACCTAATGTCGCTTAAATCTAGACGACTCCTAACTGGTTGAGTCGAATTGGTTCGCTTGATTCACCTCCCTCACTAATCAAACCAAATCGGCCAGGCAGTGTATAGCTAGTGGGGGCGCTTCCGACAGAGTCGGTGCCAATTAGACAACCACTTCGCTTGGAAGACTTACGTCAACACAAAAACACTTTCTAGACACCAAATTAATTTCGATCAGCTTCAAGTCATAGCAAGTCAAACCAATCTTCTCCTTAATTGAGTCCGAGTCTTTAGGGGCCAATGTCTAATTGATTTTAATTTTAAGGCTTGGGTGACACTTTAGGATTGTGATTTGTGGGCCACGAAAGGGTGATGAAATCCCCACCGTATCTTTTCCTACGGAGTTGCCCTTAAGATAGTTTAACTTAAAACTAGCAAAGATAGTCAAACATTATTCTTTAGTGGGGGGCAATTTCAACGATGTATGCAAACTAGATTATATGCTTAAATGCAATCGATAAAAAACCGCGCACGTACCTTGCCTCCAGAACTCTTCAACAAGAATTAATTTGCAAGAATTTAGCAAGAATAATGTAAACAAAACACTATATGATGCATGCACTAAGTCCTTCTAATTTTGCCCATTTTTAGGTCAGAGTTAAATTATTGTCAATTATGGAATTTGAGCCTAACACGTGCAATTCTACTAAAAAGGAAATTTTCCGAAACTAGAAATTACGAGGAAAAATGCAACAAAGGTTACCTACGCACGCTCAGTCGGGTTTACCGCCCGCTCTCGAGAATTTCCAGTTGCTCTACGCGTCCACCCAGAGATGGAGACGACCCCAGAAAAATTTGAAGCTCAGATGCTCCAAACGTGCGGCGGATCCGCCGCAGATTCTTCTTTGGATGCGGAGATTTTGCCGCCTTTCTTGCTCCAATTGTGCCCGGATTTCGCCGTGCACTCCGTTGTCTCCTGAAACGCAAACCCAAATAGTTAGATCGCGCACACGATAAACAGAATAGAATCGAAATCACAAAAAAATAAACAAAAATCTTTGTCACCTCCCCGGCAACGGCGCCAAAAACTTGATGAGAATTTAATTTATATCGTAAGTGCACGGCGTCAATGAAGACGTGGCAAGTACGGGTCGAACACAAGGAGGGAGAGATAATGTTATTTTTGTGATTTTCGATTTAGGAAAGAAAGAGAGAGAATTAAGTTTGGTTTGAGATTTTTGGTTTTTGATTATCTAAAGCAGGAACAACAAAAACTAAAAAGAAAATAAAGCAAAGATGGATGAGAGTCCAGTGGGTGGACGTTTAGATATCGGGTTTTGTTTAAAGAATTCTGAAACTTATAATAAATCACATTAGTTATAAAGCATTACATGATAAATGATTCAACATAAACTCAAGTAATCAAAATATACTAACACGAAATTAAAATAATAACATCGTTCTTCTTCTCATCACACTAAATCCGTCACCCCCACCCTTTGGAGAGAGTTAGAAACTCATGGATGGACGGAAGGAGAATGGGTCCTAGAGAAACTACAAAAGATAACTAAAAAAACACAAAATAAAAGAACATAATTTTATTGCTAAAGAGAAGAACATCTTTACAACATAATTTCGGGGCTATTTATAGACGATACAAGGGACCCCAAGTATGAAATAGGAAAGTACACGCGTCAACACGCAACTGGTAAAAATTTGAGCGCACGGATCGACTTTTGTGTGGCGGAATCGCCACCTTTTTTGCTCAGATTTGATCCGGATTTTTCTTGTGTGTTTATGGTATGATTTAAATGTCATTTGCGCGTCTAGATTGATTTCTTTCCTTTCTTTTTAGCTCCGAATTTATTTCTTCATATATTTGGAGATCCCAATTGATTTTTCTTTAGAACTTTTCCAAATTAATATTTTGGTACTTGTAATTGCAGTCGTGTCCTCAGCTCTTTATAATTAAGTCCCTGACTACTTTTGTGCTTAAGTCATTGGTTTTTTTGTAATTAGGTCTTGAATGGTTTTATGCTTGGATGGACTTCCATTTGAACCCCGATAATCTTGACTTGGTCTTCATGACAGAAATGAGTCTCTTGCACGCGTTTATGCTCGGGATATGGGTAATTTGCATTCAGGTCCCTGTATTCTCTAAATAAGACTAAACACATACCTTAGTAGCATTTATTGATATAAAATTAATCTAAATGAAAGACATACGATGCAATGTATGCAATGCATCAGTCTACCGAGAACCCATCAACTTACTGAATACTTGTTGATTAATCTAAATGTAACGACTCTTTTCCACTTAAGATTTTGAACATTATCGATAAAGCAATTTCCCAGCCAATGTCAGCAGAAACCCGCACATGTATCGGTCAACCGACCTTGCCACGGTATACCGAACAAGATCACCAAATCGCAACAATTCCTTACTGCTCGAGCTTAAGTCACTTCTTGTTTCTTATCGGTCCATACCTCACCAACTTATAATAATGGCTTTATTTGTTTTGAATGCTATATAAGATTCACTTAAGAGACACATTCACTTCTCTACTTGCCAAAAATCAATCATACTCTTGTGCTCTCAATCTCCAAACCTTCAAAGCTCCACAAACTCTCAAACTTCCATTAAATTCACTCCAAGCTTAATTTCAATCCTTGAGTGCATTCAAGTTAGAGTTTAACAACCTCATTAAATTTCCATTGTGTTGTAAAGCTTCAAGGAAGCACCATCTCGGGTAGTGAGAGGAGATCCGAGCAAGGCGAGGGTGTTCGCAAGGCTCCGATTGTAAGAGGGTTTATCTTCGACCCGGAACGAAGATAATAGTGAATTCTCAAGTAGCGATCGGAGGAGCGATCGGAACTTGAGGAGATGACTAAATCATGGTGGTGTCATCGAACCTCTATAAATCTCCGGAATCATCTTGTGGTTTGCAATCTTTCTCTTATTATTTTAATTATGCAATTGTTTAAGAAAATTAGGACATAATCTATTCACCGCCCTCTAGATTGGTGATCGATCGACTTACACCTATCTCCAACTCTCTTTCATGCGGGAACTCATCCTTAGGTCACAATAGGAACAACCTCCCACAACTCTAGCCACCCTTCAGAATAGGAAATGCACCAGATTGAGGAAGCGTATTAACATGACAAGGAGAAAGACAAAGAACGAGTTTCACACGAGGGGGAAATGGGGATGGAGGAATGCTTACGTGATTTTAAGGATTACCAGATCATACGATGTGGCCTTTCTAATTCAGATGACTAGGGCATTACCACTACTAGAAAATAAGCTTCACCGAAGGATATATACTTGTAGTTGAAGTTAGTTATAAACGACGGATAGTGTTTTTTTGGTGGAAAACTACACCGACGAATGTTCTCACTAACACCAATTGAAAGGTTTCGTCAGTTAATATTTTTGCAATATTCGTCAAACTAGAAACTTATACTAACGGATATGTACCATCAGTGTATGTTTCAAATAAAAAAATCACGACAAAATGATTTTTTTCATATAAAAACAATCACCAATAGTTGTGTTATCGTACGCTGACGAATATATTTGTCTTTTTTTTAAGATTCAGCGATGAATACCTTCAGTCAGAGTTTATTTTGAAAAATGATTGTTATGAATTTAATACGTTTAGATTCACCGACAAATATCAACACCAACGGATAACTTCCGACAATGAAGCATTTTATTAGGAGCCTGATTCAGGTTTCCCATTTTTATATTCCTTCTCCCAAACCATCTCAAACCCTGATCAAACTTCCAATTTGATCCAAACGGTAACATAAAGTTTGGATTATAAGTATTTTAGGCAAATAACGCAAAAAATCAAAAAATAATGACAAATATGTGCTAAAATAACGAATTCTTAAAGTTCGGGCGGGGAGATGACAAAGCATTACAAAATTAAAGTATAGAGGAGGTGATTGTCGTCTCTTAAAGTTCAGGGAGTAAAATGAAATTGAAGCATGGTTTAAGGGGACAAATTGTAACCGGGAGAAGAACCTTGATAGACAAAAGAAACGGTAGCTAATCAAAAATTATTTTGAAGAGCACAACCTATAGAAGGTTTATATAGGTAAAAATCAAAATAAAACTTAAAGGCACTTTTAGTTGAATCTCTTTTTTTTCTCCCCCCCTAAATCCACACATCTTTTATATATTTGAATCAACAAAAATACAATTGTTTTGCTAAATGTTAGCTAAGTACATGCGAATTCAATTACAAGCCACTAAGGCTATGCTAAATCTAATAGAAGGTAAAAAAACCTAATGGGGTATTTAGGAAAAACCAACTCAACAATGAGAGATTTAGCTAAGTGAATTCTGGTCATTTTCTATTCAACAAACCCCAAGCACAGTAGAGCAGTTGTATCTTGATATAAAAAGAAGAAGAAAAGAAGAAAAAATGACCTTTTAAGATGAACTTTTTGCGAATAAATTAAGAAAATATAAGAAATAACGATTATAATAAGGTGGCAGCGGGGGAATCTATTACCACCATACGGGGATAATTCATTGCCATCTTCGATGGAGTACAAATTATGAATTTTTTATTTTATTTTTCCATTTCTAGCACATCTAGCTTGTAGAATTATATTGTACGACAACTAAAAAAATCTCACCAGATTTGCACTAATTTTGTCAGGTTGAGTTAGGTTTTTTCACATTTCCAGATTATTGCTCCATGAATTTTTTTGTTGACACGTGAAACATGGGGAAAAGTAATTATTACTCTCCTAAATGATTACTCCTATAATTATTATTGCAACGTCGCCGAACAGCGATAATTTTAAACTTTTAAACAAAGAGATAATCAAAGGATATCAACATAAATTACAGGGAATGCTACTCGAGATACACATATAATATACATAAGGTGCACTGTATACAAGAGTTTTTAAAAGTATGACTACATCAAAATACAACATACAGATATACAAGTAGTCATAATAACCTCAAAATAGACACGAGGACCCGACTCCTAAATGTACTCGTCATCCGTCACCACCCTACCAACTCCCGAAGGACCATGAAATAAAACATAACAACAATGTTGTGAGTTTCCATAAGGAAACCCAGTATGCCAAGTCCACCTACATGCATAAGCAATACATAACCTATCATTCTAGTATATATAGCAACATAAAACATAACAGCTATTCCCCCATACAGGAGTCATAAGGTCATCATCTTTACGTCATTTGAGCATCCGAAGATACCCACCGCAGACACATGCGGTCATACGGAAAGTACGTGACACACCTCCACTCGCAGGCGCAGCTACACTAGTCATATGGGTTCGGTGAAGGTCGCACGCACTTATGAGTCATCATCAAATCTGATTTGTGGTCGCAATGCCACAATCCGCCAGAGTCGTCACTCTGGTCGGTCATACTCACCAGTCGTGCCACAGCTGGACGATTATACTCGCCGGAACAACATCGGTCAAGCACATCCGTCGGTCATCTCCGTCGCCACTTAGGCTAAGGTCATCTTTGTTCCCACACAGGCTAACAGTCATCTCCTTCGCCACAAAGGCCAAGGTCATCATGCTCTGTAAAGCCATAACATATAGATCATGCAAAAGGATGGTCCCACAGGTCTACTACCTACGTCTCAATGCACATGTCATAACATGGGAACATAAGTCATAAGAGGAATCCATGTACCAACGCGCTCATGAACATACAACAAAATCAATGAGCGGTCGACCGTTTAGATGGTCTAAGCCCCCAATCGACTTACTAAAGTGCAATCCGTCGAACGACAAAGGGTCTCGTTCGACCGAGTAATAACATAGTCATCTTCTTCCCGCAAAATCAAGCATAATCGGTTGACCGCCACAAGGCATCGTTCAACTAGTGTGGGTTAAAATATCTCATTTACACTACACCCGGTCGACCAATGCCAACACCGGTCGACCGTTTCAGTGCAGCAAGTGTGCTGCACCTCAGCATCGACGAGGTCTCTGACCTCCGACGACACCTCCTACCCCTCACACATCTCATGTGAACTTTTAATTGAACTTGACATACCTTGAAATCCTGAAGAAGCCTTCAAAGAACGACGGTGATCGCTCCCACACCAACAATCTTCCTCCGACGAAACGGCAAACTCGACTCCGACGGACACCGAATCTCCTTCCAACTTCTTATCATTCTCTTCTTCTTCCACTTCTAAAATCTCTCTCAACTTCCCTTATCTCTACTTCCAAGCTCTTCTTCTCACCAATAACTTCTTCTTCCAAGCTCTTCTTCTTCTCACCAACAACAACTTCTTCTTCTTCTCTCACTCTTCAACTCTTCTTCAAACAAAAACAAAACTCCTCTTCTCTCAAGCCACTCCTCCTTTATAGCATCTCCTACACCACCATCCAACACCCTCCCACACTAAGACATGTGTAAAGGTTGGGTAATTTTCCTTTCAACACTCAACTTCTCCACAACTACACATGTGCACAAGGCAAAACAAAATTGCCTTCACTCCTCTTCTTAACCAAACACCTCACCTTCCACCAAACCACCTCATCATTCCACCTAAACATCTCATCCTTCCACCTAAGACACCAAATTCAAAAGGCCTACCTTAACTTGATTAATTCTATAAAATCGTTATGTCTTCATTATTGCTGAAATTTTCTCTCTTTATTTTTACTTTCAATCCAAGCAAACCCTGAAGTGAAAAAGAAATTACCTTAAAAATGCTACATTTAAAATTTAATTCATATTAAAATTATGCAAACGTAGTAAAATTATGCCATTAATTTGAATACATTTATATATTGTATGTAGGATCGATATGGTCCTAATTAATCTAATCAAATTCCTAATTCTCTACTTGATTCAATCAAAGATGCAGCGGAAAACAATTTAAAACGAGTAGGGAAATGATAGGCAAACCACAATGAAGACATACGATTTTATAGATGTTCGGTCACCCACCTACTTCCTTTTTTGCAAGCTCCGCTCGACTCCGTGAGCACCGCCTACGTCTTCACTACCCATTTTCCGTTCTGGGCTGGGAGAGAACGCCTTTACAAAGCAAGCCTTGCGAACACCCTCGCAAGCTTGGTTTCTTCTTCTCACAATCCGAGAAAGATGCTTTGGGCTTTCACCGAAACCTTTACAATATGCATTGGGCTTTCACCGAGACCTTTGTTTTTTTGACAACCGAGTTGAGTGGATCAAACACTCTCTAACTTGAACACACTTTGAGTAAGATGTAAAATTGATCAAAGGTGTGAAATTTAGGCTTTTGAGTGTAGGAGTAGGGATTTGAAGATTGGGATAAATCTCCCTAGTGTGTGGAGCAATTGGAAGTATGAGAGTTTTTTGTAAATAAGGTTTATGGACCTTTATTTATAAGTTCCTAGAAAGATATAGCCGTTCGGGAAGAATTGGGTAAGTTGTGTGTAAGATACACAAATCAGAAATTGAAGTTCAGCAATTCTGTCCTACAACGGTTGACCGAGATGGGTTAAACAGTCGACTATTTCCTTATGGTTAAGGAAACGTTCGAACCACTTTAAACGGTCAAACCTATTGGGCTACAACTTAAAACATCGGTCGAACCAGGTCAGGGGTCGGTCGACCGATATAAGGGTTTAGGCCAGGGTAAAGGTAATCGGTCGAACACAAACTATAGATAAGCTCGACCGAAAATAACAGGCAGTTTTGGGCACAAAATTAGAGTTCATCTGGTAGACCGTTTACAGGTTAACTTTCGACTGATGGCCAACTACGTATAAAGGGTTTGGAAGAAATACGTATGCGACCATTGTATAATACGACAAGGTTAACGGTCATTCCAAAAATACGGGTCAATCGGTCGACCGGAAGGTCAGAATTGGTCGATCGGTAAGGTTAGGTAAAATCAATATTTGTAAAACGGTTAACTGTTTGAAACAGTCGAACGGAAAACTCATTTCGGTCGACCGTTCAGCACAGGCAGCAGAAGTTTGGTTTATGTAATTTTCCTATCTAAGTTTGGGTGACTTATTGAAGTCCAAATCATCTGAAATTTTGTGTGTGACTTCTACAATGAACCTAATATGTATGTGAATAGATTTTGACTCTTGTATGCTCAAGTTCACATAAGTTCCTACGACTCATATAAAAGGTAAAATTACATGTCTTCAAGTAGCTTGATTACATGTCTTGACTTCGTTACTTTTTTCTTTGAGTCTTGATCACCTGTAGATGTTAGCACAATATAATATATATTTTATGCATCATGTGTGCTACTTACATTTGATTGTGATTAAGATAGGTAAGTTAAATCATCAAAACACATATTACGGCTAAAAACACAACATTATATTCCTATAAGAAACATAAACTTGTCCGATCGTTTGAAAATAAATATTGTAACTAGGTAAAATTCTTCATTAATTATATAAAACGTAATTGTTTGACATATTTATTCTTTTTTATGATACTAATCGCAAATATATACTCGCCGAATTATGCTTTGCTATATATATATTGAAAACATCTCATTCCAGCCGAACCTAGACTTAGTTAAACCTTTTATATTTAATTTATTATGGAAATTGCACCATAATTTCAGCAATCATATATAAGATTTAACATATATTATAAAATGATATGTCAACAGCCGCATATATTATAAAAAAAACAAGCAAGAAACTTTATATAATAAACTGCAAAATTGTTAAGTAGGTTAAACATGAAAACAAACAAAAATAATAATGACAACTCTAATACACCCCATATTACCAGCAATCAGAAGGTACCCACGAATATTCAAGGCAAACCTGTTTTTAAATGTTTTGTGAGAAGATCATATTAGATTTGCCAAAAAGGATGATATTTGCTCTGCACCTAATAAGTTTAAAAAAAAATAAACCATCTATATCATTAGGTTTACACCTAAAAGGCTCTAATTAGAAGGATGTTTTGACAAATAATTCCCATACCCTAACTATCTATGTCATTAGGATTTAGTTATTGATCTTGACTACATAGAAACTAAAGTTTCTACCAACAACTATTATTGTTTTTAATGGTCGAATGAAAAATCAGTGTTAGAATATTGAAGAGATCAATGCCATCTTGCTCCAAAAAAGTTACAAATTGCAACATATATTCCGATAAATCATGTCAAAATAAGTTGAGATGGACGAACATTTAAATGGAGAAAAAACTATATACACTTATATCTATAATTTCTCGTTTGCCTTTTTTTACACGACATGGATGGCCTCGGCCTTCATAGTGTTTTTGGATAAAGTCTTACTGGGTTGTGGAATTTCAAAATTGTAATGATTTTACTCGAACTTGAGAATTTATGAAAGTTCACTCTTGGAATTCTGTTAGTGTGTGTTTGATGCGTCGCTTAAACCTTAAATTTCGATTGAAGTTAGAAGTTTAAAATGTGGCATCCGCCAATGTCATATTTGGTTGGCAATGTATAAGAATTTGAAAACCTTTCATAAAATAGATGAGAGGTGGAATTTTGAAATTTCACATGAATTAGTGTGTGTGTTTTTATGTTTGATACGATTTCAAATTCGAGAGACAATATAATATCATATAATTTTTTAAGGATCGTTTTAAAATAACATTATTTATGGAAGTCTGGGGATTTGTAAATACTATTAACTAGAAACTAGGAGATTTACAAATATTGCATGCAAACTTACTCCTAAAATTCTTGGGTATTGCATAAACTAAAAGTTTTTTGGATAAAATATAAACTAAATTCTTGTCCCAACATTTACTGATTCACGTGTTAGGTTTCTCAAAAATTTATGAGACGGGGATTAATTTCCAAAGATCAATTGGATTAGATATAACGATCTCTCTTGTGAATTGTGATCTTGTTATATCTTTCTCTACACTTTCGATCCCCAACATTTTCAATTTGGTGTGATGACGGACTGTTAAAAATTAATAATATAGTGACAGATCATATGAAAAGTTCTTTGGCGGGTGGCAGAACTGTAGTATAAACCAAATCTCCATAATCAAGCAATTAATCTGGGAACATGTCATAAACTTGGTAATGGTCTGCCCAAACATAATAAACTCATTAGTTAATACACATCCGTGCTTCCTTAAAGCAAACTACAGCTGGCTTTTTGTTCTTATTCATTGGTTATATAATTAACCACATTCTGAGCATATTATCACATGGATTATTCAGTTGATCTGATGATTAAACAAGCATATATATGTAGTGTTTACAATATTTTGGCATGTAATTGTTTATGCAGTACCCCACCCAACTGATCATGGTAAAAGGGTATAAAATGTTTATTTTCGTGATCATCGTGATTAAGTTAATCAACCACAAAGAGATGGGTCATGTCACAAGCAAAATAAGAGCCTAGAATATTATATTGCTTGTGTAAGATGAAACCTTCCGGTGAGTTTGGATTGGATTCTTGCGACACGAATCCTGTAAAAATTCATATTCTAAGTGAAAAATGTAAGAATCATGATTCCTAAAATGATCAAAATTCGTTTGGATCGAAAATTATTACTCATGATTCTAAATGTTAAATGACCAGTATGCTCCTAGATTTAAATTTATATTGTTATTAGATTACTATTGCAAGATATGATATGATTTTTTTTACTAAGGTAAAATATTTACTAAGGTAGACATATTTATGTTATTTTCTAATATTAAAAATTATCATAAAATACAATGTATATGAAATTTATCTAATAAATATCGGAAAATATGAAAATATGTTTGGATTCAAATATATATCGTAAATTCATCAAGTTTATTAAATAAATATCGTAAATTCATCAAGTTTATTAATATATATATATGACATTTATAGTTTCTAATTAGAAATTTATCGAATAAAAATATTAAAATATGAGGGTATTATGATAAATACAACTGAGGGTCATGTTCAGGTAGGCGACCGTCACCCGCGGACCGCCTTTCGCCCAGCAAAACTGGGCAAAATAGGCGGTCTTCTAGCCTAGGCGATAGCCGTTGGAGACTCCTTTTTTATTTTTTATTTTTTAAAAATTACAATATTGTCACTACCCCCAAATCCTATATAAACCCGTCCAAACTTCTTTATTTTTTACACATCTCTCATTCTCTTCTTCTTCTTCTTCATCATTCTATTATAATCTTCTAGTTTCCTAATCTTCAAGTTTTCGCGATTAAGTCTCCGGTCTGGTGCTTAGTTTTGAAGTTGAAAAGTGAAGTCTCCAATCCGATTCTTCATTCTTCAACCGCCAAAATCAAGTGTACTCTTTCTAACTTCTTTTTTAGGTGGAAAGTTAACTACTTTTGTAATCGTACTACTAAACAATAAATTGTATACCTACGTGTTTAGGTGGGTAGAGATTGTGCCTAATGACACCTTGATCGAGGAACTCGGTGTCATTTTGAAGCCTAAACATGTATGATATTTTTAGATAATATTTGTACATTTTTTCCTATTTTCCCGATTTTTTAACTATTTTATCAAATTTAATTGATTAAAAAATATTAAAAAATTACCGTCCAGAACTGGGCGGTCGCACAATCGCCTAGGCGATCGCCCAGGCGACGGGATGCACCCGGTTGCCTAAGCTCGCCTAGGCGGTGCGTAAACATTGACTGAGGGTAATATAATAAATGTAACTCTAGAATTTGGATTCTTAAAAGAAGCTGTAAAAATTCAACTTCTTCTTTCTATACAAATTTTGTTGTTAAGATTCAGAGATTCTTACAGAATCTGGAAGGTGATTTTCTGTTTGTGAAGTACATTTGGATTCTTACCGGATTATGTTTGTGAAGTACATTTGGATTCTTACCGGATTCTTACCGAATCCAGCTAAGAATCTATTGCCCAAACGCACCGTAAATCATCAAAGCACCATATAAACAAGGCCAGAATTTGTGGGAAAATGGTGCGTATAACAGGCATACGTGGTTAGCACAACCTACAGGAGCAATCAAACGAAGAAGAAAAACACACACACAAACCCCAAGACAACGATTTTACAAGAAACCTTTTGTGGACAAAACCACATCCGCTTCAAATCTTAAGCTACTATTTTGCAAACGATTACAATCATGCTTTAATCAGACTTAGGCCATAGTTAAGATATGCATGCGAGTGTTCGCGTGCGTGTGGGTAATGGCTGAGGATATGAATGCAATAGAAAGATAAAAAGTTTGGTATGAACATGTGCTTTGCTAGTTAGTGATGGTTTGGCATCTATACATTAATTCTTCGGGTTTCAGTTATTCCTTAGTGGCCTGAAAGCAATTGAAAAGAGAAAGATACCAATGCATGGCTTCTTTGCGTAAGCATCATCACCACTATGAACAATCATAAGAACATAGAGGTGTTCATTATTGTTTATGTATTAGGTTAGAGCTTAGGAGTGAAGATAAAGGATGAGATGACTTGGGAATCTCTCTAAGTGTTGCACTTCACATGTAGAAAGCCCGAAAGGTGGGAATAGTTGATTAGTAGTATAAGTACGTAACATTTTTGTTTACATGAGACATGTGGTTTATGTAGAGGTTCGATGGATATGTGCAAACTACGGATGGTTTGTTTTTGCATCTTTGTTTTCAAGGAAATGGATATCATATTTCCATATAAAATGGATTAGTATTATTATTTTCTGAATATACATATGAAGAATTTCAAACTTTGATGGTATGGATATCAACGCGACCGAATATTTTGTGTATTTTACAAGTAAGCCCTTAAAGTTACTAAAAGTGTTAAACGTTTGAACGATTTTTATAATAACTTTTTAGCAGTATTTGTAGAAAAATTATATGCATTATTATAATCCCTTAAACTTTTGTGTTTATAAATATCAATATTTTAAGTAAAACCATTTAAAATTGATATAAGCATTACATCGAATGATTTTGTGAAATGTACCAAATTTATTGTCATTGTTTGAGAATTTTCAACGATAAAGCATTCACGGTAACTAAAACCACACCATGCAGCATATTTGTTTTAGTCTAGTAATAATATATGTTTGTCCAAGCAATTCAAATTTGTTTGATAGAATACAAATGTTAAAATATAGAGTTCATCCAACTATGGTAACAGACATGGGGAAAGACACTGAAATATTTGTGATGATATCTGCATTTGTACCAATATGCATATGCAGTTCCATATTTTCCATAACTAGAAGTTCATATGATAATGTCCAATTTGCATTTGATTGTCAACAGCATACCTTTACCTCAAATATAGATATATATTGCAAAACTCGAAAAACATCATACTTGTATT
Organism: Triglochin maritima; assembly: GCA_963682175.1. Lineage (NCBI taxonomy): Eukaryota > Viridiplantae > Streptophyta > Magnoliopsida > Alismatales > Juncaginaceae > Triglochin > Triglochin maritima. Next base: position 35,565,597 of record OY821781.1, on the reverse strand, counting down.
CATTATTGAAAGACTAATGATATGCGACTTTAGCACTCAACTAAAGACAATTGTTGTTAGCGAGGATGTCACTTACAACATAGTTTATTCTCAGGTAGCACAAAATCTCAAACTAAGAATTGAGTGGACATGAGAAATTACATTCTAACGTCAACAAGTTGTACAATCAACCACCTAGACCTTTAGGCACACGAGTCACAGTAAGTGATTTTTTTACAACAATCTCCCCTCTCTGTTGGCAGCCCCACCACCGAGGAATTGTTTGGGATCCCATCCCAACAATTATGATATTAATAAACACAAACATATAACTTCTCCATTTTTTGGGTCTAAACACAAGCAAAATGATATTTTAGCAAAAGATTTCAAGAATCCCGTCTTCAATGTATTAAAGCTAATAAAGATAAATTAGTTCGCCTTTTGTGAGAAGTTTGAGCTCATGATTAGTAGGTTAAAGAAGAAACATCATACAACAAGCATAACAAATCTCTAGGACTAGCTCAGTCGGAAAACCAATTGTCCACTCGGTTAACCGAACCCGATTGTCCAGGCACTCCAGACAATTTCGGTCAACCAATTGCACTTACTCGTTCCCTATTCGGTTAACCGATCCGAAGATACCCCAGTCGACCGAACCATGAGCGGTTCACCGAGGTTTGACCCCGATTTTACCTTTGTCAAATTTTAGATTTATTTCCAACAAAATTTGATCTTTTGGGTTTTTAGCGATTCACATCCTATATATATCATCATATATAATATTAAATTATCACACCTCATAATATATATACCTCATATGAATTTATTATGATTCTAATTATGTCAATTCTCATGACATATTGATTTTATTCATTCACCACATGTGTCATATTTTCACATGAAACCCGACACATCATATGAACTTAAAATCAAACATCTTGTTTCCCAGTTTTGTGGTGTGACCTATAGGAGAATCTAAGCCATATTGGCAGCGATATTAAACACTTAATATCTCAAACTATAAGCGGTATCTAGCTACACATTATAGTCACCCAATTAGCATAGATGTCTTTGTTCAACCTGAACCAAAACACGATCCGTTTAGTGATGTAAGTGCACCACTTGTGTCCGTCACTTGCCACATGATATTAAGAATATATACAAAGTAGAAATGTGTTATCTTTGTATTATATTCATTTCTTGATCTCTTTAAGCTAATTATAACTATGTAACTTAACTCAAGTTACATTGTGCACATTATAATTTTTCTTTATCAAGTGACCCACTAATATCATCACTCAATTAAGAGGGACAATGATAATCGTTTGACTAGCTATCTTTTCCAGCACAAGTCATGCTCAACCAACTATTATCTTTATCAGTACACTCATTGATAGCTTTTGACAATAATCAAATTAAGCACTTCTTGAGTGAAAAGATATAAGTCTCATATCTTAGGATCCAAGACACAGTAAAAACATTACTGACATGAAACACAATTCCATAATGTTTTACTTGTTAGGTCTATTCAATATATAAAAGTAATTTTTTCCTCTTTTATATACTCGTGTCGTCAATTATTTGTAGAGCTACAACAATCGATGACCAACACGACAATCTTATCTCGGTAATTAATGTTCCATGTTAATTACAATGATTGTGAATAACTTTTGATTTATGTAAACCATTATCTTTGAGAGATCTACGGTTAAGGACCAAGTGCATCTTCGCTAACACTTCCAAAAGACAAATACTATAATCAAGTAACAAAATATTTGTACATTCAATTCATAATAATTGACATATAAAAGTAAAACTTTTAAAACACATTCCTTTCACAATCATACCGAGAAGAGAAGTTACCGTGAAATTAGCAATTCCAGTCCAATCCTTAGAAATTAGAAATAAACAAAGAATTTGGAAATTAAATAAAAACTATGGGATGAAATACTAAAAATAGGCATCGGAGCCGTAATTTTTTGATATAATAAAAAATAAAATAAAATTTCGAAATTTAGGAGAGAAAAAATTCGAAAAGTAATCAGATCGCGGGTCTGACCCGCGATCCGTCAATTTTTTTTCTGTTTTAGTTTTTTTTCTGTTTTTTTTATTGTAATTATTTGTAATCTTTTTTTTCAAAATATGTTTTCTAATTTATAATATTTTTTAAAATTTGTTTTTATTTTTTTTAAAAATCGACCTCCAAATAACGTCGATAACTGGACGTATTGAAATGTTAGGGTATTTTATACAATAAAAACTAAAATTTCTTAGAAAGAATAAGAAATGATTTACAACTGAATATTAAATAAACACTAAAACTAATCAAAATAAAAAATTGATAACGTCGAAAATTCGTAGGGTTTACACACATTACAAACAGTTTTGGAGGTCGATACAGCAAAAAATTGAAAACACAATTAAATTTTTTTAAAAAATAATAACAATTACGAAACATATTTTGAAAACAAATATAATAAAAAAACTTAGTTAAAATTATTTAAAAAAAATCAAAGCATAAAACACTACAACTAAAATCCGTGACTTTATTTATTTTCTTTAATTGTTTTTGATTTTATGTTTTGATTTTTTAAAATCATTTTAACTATGTTTTATATATATATACTTGAAAATATGTTTTCTAATTTTATAAATTTTTAAAAAAATTTAATTGTGTTTCTAATTTTTTGCAGTATCGACCTTAAAAACTGTTTGTAATGTGTATCCACCTTACGAATTTTTGACAAATTTATAAAAATTAGAAAACATATTTTGAAGTATATATATATATATATAATATAGTTAAAATGATTTTAAAAAATCAAAACATAAAATAAAAAACAATAAAAGAAAATAAATAAAGTCACGGATTTTAGTTGTAGTGTTTTATGTTTTGATTTTTTTAAAATCGTTTTGACTATTTTTTTATTATATTTGTTTTTAAAATATGTTTTGTAATTATTACTACTTTTTAAAAATATTTAATTGTGTTTTTCATTTTTTGTTGTATCGACCTCCAAAACTGTTTTCAATGTGTATACACCTTACGAATTTTCGACAACGTTATCAATTTTTTGATTTGATTAGTTTTAGTGTTTGTTTAATATTCATTTGTAAATAATTTCTTACTTGGTTAAGAAATTTTATTTTTTTATTGTATAAAATACCTTAACATTTCAATAAGTTCAGTTATTGACGTGATTTGGAGGTCAATTTTTGAAAATATTAAAAACAAAATTTAAAAAATAATATAAATAAGAAAACATATTTTGAAAAAAAATAATTTGAAAAAGATTACAAATAATTACAATAAAAAAGAAAAACACAAATAAAAAATAAGACAAAATAGAAAAACATAAAACATAAAACATATATTTGTTCACAACCGTGAATTTTTCTTAAAATTTTTTTTTTTCAAAATTTCCGTGGAATTTTTTTTATTTAAAAAATGACGGATCACGGTTCACACCTGCGATCCTTAAAAAAAAAATTGGAGGGGGGGGGACGTACCGCGGGTGTGAACCGCGACCCGAGTATTTTTCAAAAAAAAATTCCCCTAAAATTCGAAATTTTAATTTATTTTTTATTATATAAAAAAATTACGGCATCTGAGTCTCTGACTGCCTCAACCCGTCAAGGCAAACTTGTCCCTCCGGAAATATTCAATTTAGATTTTGTAACGAGGGCGTATCTGCGATCCAGATTTAAAATTAAATATTAAGATGCATAGATTTTTACATTTTGTTTAAATTAGAATATAAAAGATAAAAGGAACAATTGTAGGCTAATTAATCAAAGCCCGCGTGTTCCACAGGGTGGTTGACCAAGTTAAAGGAACCATAGGACACCGTTGGCCATTAGTCAAATCATCTTAGTTGATGGCTCCCACGTTTGATAATACATTCCTAAGATTCATAAAACTATACATTATTGAAACATGTTTAAACATCTTTTCCAATTGTACTACCATGTTGGAAAAAAATGAAAGAGTACTATTGATGCTTTAATGTTCAAAAGTATTTCCTCACAAATTACATCGCATTTGGAGACCCACATTGTGATTCATGATGCAAATGATGGCCTCATTGTATTAACTCCACATTATCCAAGTCAAAGGAAATAAGAAGCCCAAACCGAAATTTGATTACAGACCAAATTCAGCCATAACAAAAGCAACTCCAAAGAGAGTTCAGTTGCACAACAAAAAATATTTCAAAGAGAAATTTCAAACAAAAAGAAAATATAGCTGATCCCATGGATCTATGAATATAGATTGACTTGTAAAAAATATTACTGTGTTGCAAGAGAAGGTGATTAACCGAATGTAAAAAGATTACAGAACGCATACCATACATAAGCCGTTAAAAAGGGATAAATAATTCCTAGAAGAATGGGATTGGGTACTTAACTTCTTAAAAATCCTCTATCAAATAAATAATTAGACTTCGGAGAACCATACCAATCACGGCCAACTAGTGATCTTCTGAAGAAAATATCTGAAGAAAATGTTACAGAAAATGGCTGTATACCTGGCCCTCGGGTTCTCTTTTATGGAGATCACCAGGCAATTTGGAAATTCAAACTCAACGCATCTTAAAATGTTGAGTTCTTGAAACCTGGCAGTGCTGCCCATGCAGCGAATACTTGACCATCATCTCGACGTCTCGAGGGTTCTTCTCGTTGGGCTCCACAGTCATGCTTCCAACAATTGCCTCTCCCTCGCAAATGGTCAGCACATCCTGCAAGTAGAGCACGGTTTGCTTCCAATGAGTTGCCTTTGATCGCGGACCTGTGAAACGACAAAGGCAAGTGTGTTTAATCTACAAGTTATAATTCAAATGATCTAACTAGAAAAGTAAGAAGGCATTCAAAAAGAGATAGCAGGTAGTCAGACAACTTAAAAGACCAAAAAAATATGCCTACTCCTTTCGGCATTCTCACTTCACTATATCTCTGAAATTGCTGGTTTCCAACATGTGAATGCTTAACATCATTTTCATACGGAATTTCATACAGCTAAAAAAACTGCCATTATGTCATCGCAAGGCAAGCCAGTGCCACAGACTAGAAATGAACAGAATCCTAAATCTGAAGCTGATTCTTAATTGGAATAACCAATAAAAATAGATTCTTAATTGGAGCTCAAAAACAGCAGCAGCAAAGCCTATTAAACCCAAACTAATCGAGGGCAGGTTGAAACTGACCAAGAATAGTTATCACAGATGAACCTTATACCCAAAACAATTTCGATGAAATAGTGATGAATTTAAAAAAAAAGGATTGAAGTAATAAATTAAAAAATGAAGAATGACAGATTATCAGAAGCAAAAGCTTATAAGACATGAAAGATAGTGTGCCACGACAACCAGGAAAAACAAGTAAACACAAAATGTTTTCTCAGTACACATGTACGATGAAATAGTTAAACAAGGGGAATCAGATCAAACCCCATGAGATGGGATGAATATTGTAATATCTAAAGACAATATAAGTTCAGATAACCATCAATATTTCCTTTGATCACAGATACGCTTTGCATATAAAGATTTATATCCAAACAATAGGATGAAATGACCATGGATCTAATTGTTGGCACATTTAAAAATCTACAAGTACCACACGTTATATATATCCAAACAATAGGACGAAATGAACATGGATCTAATTGTTGACACATTTAAAAATGTACAAGTACCACATGTTATGTGTATAAGGAAATATGACATTCTCTGTGGGTCTGGGCACAAAATCTATGTGAAAAGGCTACAGTTGAACTATGGTCACCTGTTGAGAACAGGGTTGGACATTGGTTCATCCAGCCTACACCTATCTCTAGAGCTAAGTTGTTAACCAAAGCATCAATTCAAAAGGTTAAAAATGATGGGAATTCATGTATGAAATTTTGATTACAGATTCCCAAAGGCCACATTTTTTTATTGTGAATCCCAAAGGTCACATTAAATTGGGAACTATAATACAGATTGAAATATACCCGTGGAAAAGCCCATCAACTTGTGGCACTTAGTGAATGTAACATCAAAATATGCAACCAAAGCATGAACATAGTCATTCCTTTCTGCCACAAGTTTAAATGGCACTGTAAATGAAGTTTCACCGGGAGTCATCTTTGAGATATCCATTGTCTGCAATAACAAAACAAGCCAATCATAAATTGAGTAATAAAAAAGAAAATTACAAGAATGAAAGAAATCATTATCATACGTCACCTTCAACATCTGAGAATTAGTGACAATCTGGTTTTGGTCAACTACATCAACAAGAGGCTCCAACATGCACTGTTTCTTGATGCAGCTCATGTCAAAACCATAAACATTGTTCCAGACTACAAAACAATCACAGGAAAGAAGGCATCAAATAAGTACACAAGAGAACAAAAGCATTACAATACCTATCACACATGTTACTAAAAACAAATGTAGAAAGTAATACATTCAACTTTGTCATCTTTGTACTCCGCATCCTCAATTGCAGTCAAATATAGAGAACACTTATCAGGCAAGATGATTCCATCATTCGCCTGCCAAAAATAAAAGCTGCATCAACAAAATGACTGCAATGCTTCATGATGATACACATTGTAGAGAAGATGTTTTATTTGAGCTTCTGTTGTAATTACACATTGTGAAGAAGTTAGTTGAACATGTATAAGAGACTTTCTCATCTGATTTATTATTCTGTTGGATAAAATAGGAAACATTTACATTAGGTTGTCTATTGTCCAGAAGCATCTATCCATGACCATCACATGTACAGTACAGTTCACTTAAAACAAGAATGCCAGAAAGTATGAAGAAAGTTTTTATATTCTAATGAGTAATTGTGAATTTTGGATAAAATTAGGTGAAAAAACTTATAGTGAAACCAAAAGACTTTCACAGAACTATGGAAGTCACTTACAAGCCACTTGTCACGAGCATACAAAACTGTGTTTAACATGTTTTCAAAAAGTAGAAAGTAGCCCATCCACTCTGAGATTATGATATCTACTTTAGGAACAGGGAGCTCCATCTCCTCAATCTTTCCTTTCAACACTGTGATAACTGAATAAAAAGAGTAAAAAAAACAAATTATTAGGTACAACAAAAGGTCACCTATAATCTGAAAAGAAAAACTACATAATAGATTACAAGCTTACCATTGGAATACCCATTCACTTGCACGATTTCCTTTGCCATCTCAGCCATTTCGGAGCATTCGACCTGCAAGAAAGTAGAATCTAATTTAGATTTATTATTTAAATTGAAATTTCAATAAAATAAAGGAGTCTTTATGTCTCGTTACCGAGGACCTCGTTTCAAAAAAATACGCCGTCTGGGGGCTTTACCGGGACTAACTAGTAAAAGACCTAGATCCGGAAGTGATCTTAAAAACCCATTTCGTTCTGGGAAAAGATCACAATAACGTATTCCAAGTTAAATTGAGTGAAATTGGAACTTTGGGAAGTTGCAACAGTTATATCTAGAGACGTAGAGGCAACTTCATATAAATGACATAATAGTTGATGATCAGATTGGATGACAAGGAAACATGTTACAGTCAAGATATAAGGCCAGCCAACTAAAATAAGCTTGAGTTGGTGAAAAAACTAAAAAAGAAAAAAGAAAGACGAAGCACATTACTAACAAATAATAATATATCAGTACATTAACAATTGCTACATGTTGACTTAAACCCTCGATGTTCAGCATGGTAAAATTTGCAATATCACAATTCCCATTGATATAAAACTATATTTCAAATTCAATATAATTTTTTGACAGGTTAGAAGGTAGAACTGATAAAGGCAGACAAGAATCTACTTTTTATCGGGTTAATGGTACCAATTGCAAACTAAAAAAGAACAAACAATCAAGTTGCTTACGACAAGTGCCAAACTGCCCATCACATCAATGTAAAATAGGAACCAAAACAAATCAAACAAAGAATGGTTTTGAAGAAAAACTAATCACTGATGTTAGTTCTGTGCAGCATCAGGATGCATATTCAATACCGCGTAAACATGTTTGGCCCCAGCCTTTGCACAAAACAAAGACAGTATTCCAGTTCCAGCGCCCACATCAAGGACTATCTTGTTTTCAAACAAGAACTTGTTCTGGTAAATAACATTTTGGTATGTCTTTGTCCTAACTGTATCCTTCAGCATTTCCTGCAAAACAGTCACAGCAAACCAATTATGAACTGCTTGGTAAGTCCATGAATTTTTTTTGGTGTCAGCTAGTCAGTAGCAATGATAACATACTGAGTTTCCACTATCATGATTTCAACGAGTGAATTAGTGAAATTTCACTATTATAACTTAACTTTATTTTAAAAACTATCACTGCATTAGTTGTAATGATTTAAATTATGATGCAGTATCCTACCTCAAAACAAATAATGTATGATAACCTGGATAGTATTAATATCCAGCTAAATATTTACATCCTAAGCTTTTTAAGACGAAGCAATAAAATCCAATATGGCACAAACCAGCAGATATGATCCATAAATCATTTATAGTCATCGACTTCTTTTGTAAAATTTCAACTTGAATGCAAGATGCTATAATTATTTATGACCATCATTCATAACATTTCTTGTGAAGCAAATAACAACACATCATAACAAACACTTTATGCTCAAAATACAATGCCATTTATTCAAGGAAAGAACACAACACAACTATATTTTTTCCACGATATGTATTTGGGAACATGGTAACGCGATATGGAACCAAGTAGACCAAAGTCACCAGTCGCCACATGTGCTGAGTACAAGTACTTACTTCATGGATTCCTGAAAGAAGAAGAAAAACTGCCATCAATTAAGGTCGTTTGGCGTTAAAGCATACAACTGATACAAGTAAAAAAAGCAAGCTATCACATAAACATAGCTCACAGTTGCTTACTAGATACACAAATTCGATGAACGTAAAAATGTAAAGAACAATTATATTTATGTCGCTAGTGGGTATTGGCAAAATGCACTGTTCTGAACGTAAATTGGATTACTAATGATATCTTTAGACAAGTTGTAGTCATATAAATAGCGGGAAAACATAAAATAGATTGAACACGCAACAAAGGGAAGTCAGTAAGGGCCCGTTTTGGATACAAAAATAAAAGAGAGTTTTCGAAATTCTGTTTTGGCCAAGAACAGAGTTTTAACTTCAATTTTTTTTAACCAAAACCAAATTTTACGTGCAAGGAACTCTTGACTCTTAAATTTTGAAATAAATTTCAAAAACCGTGTTTTCATCCAAACACCCAAAATTATGGAACTATGATTTCGAAAACTTAGTTTTGGGTGTCGTTGAGAAAATCAAGGAATCAAAACAATGTGTCAAAATACATTTTTAACCAAACAGACCTTTACTTCGTGCAAACCAATCACACCTACAGCACAAAATTATTTCACAACAAAAAACATTTTCCTGCTCACAGAAACCATCCAAAGCAATGTTTCAAAATACATTTTTTAACCAAACAGACATTTACTTCCTGCAAACCAATCACACCTACAGCACAAAATTATTTCACCAAAAAAAAACATTTTCCAAACGGAAGTCGAAAAGAATCAATCTTTCTCACCGAAGTGGGAGTAGGAATCGAAGTAGTAATCAGCGCTGGTCTTCTCGTTCCCAACGACGGCGCCGAGCGAGTCCTCGAGGTTCGACGACTCCGCCATCACCTCGTCCTTCACGACCACCATCGGGGAGGACGACTCGTCCTGGGTTTTCGCCGCCGAAGTCGTCGGGTTCCGGTTTCCTCCCTTCTTGCGCCCCATCGGGGAGAGGATTTCGGTTTATAGGGTTAGGGTTTAGGGTTTTGAGAGCTGAAGTGAGGCGGAGATCGTATCCCGCGACGCTAATCATTATATACACATGAAGTTTTATCGTAAAATAATAACAATAATATTGATTAATATAATAATTAATGATTTATCATTATAATTATAAATAATAAATTACGATAAAGTTTGTCTTAAATTCGCGATTTTCTATGGTTTCGTATCTTTATTCACTTTACTAGATTTCACTCGTGATACTATTTCACACCTTTAGAAAACTTAGGCAGAGTTTGGATGGACTCCAAGATATGAGTTTCCAGTGGGAAGTCAGTTTTTATGAATGTAGATCCAAGAACAACTTCTTCCCAGGTGGTTTGGATGGGAAGAAGATTTCTGAAAGTCTTAGATATATTGTCGAAGTAAATCCTCAAATTACCCCTAGACTTTGATTAAATAAAAACTTATGCTGCTGCAATCAACGGGGATAAAATGGTCACAAAAATCCAACAAATGAAAAACTACCAGCATAACATGCATCGGTTGCCGTGCTGGGAGCCCAACTCCACGGGAACCAACACCATGTTTAGACGGAGGGAGGGCATTGTAGCAACTCCATGATGAAATGTTAAAATCTTGTGCTGATTCAAACAAAAAAAATGCATTTTTAAGCGACAGAAGATTAGGAAATTTGTTAACATAATATGTTAACATTATGTTAGCTTTTTAAAAACCTTTTTTCACATTCACTAAAAAATTAAGTGGACAATATTACCCGACCTCTAACATATTTATTTACGAAATACATTCAATTACAAAAGTATTTGCGAAATATAGGAGAAATCCTGGTTTTGATGAGATTTTAACTATAATGGAGGCTAAGTTTAATAAATATTGGAATCCTCCTCCACTTAGCTTTTGTTTAACTTTTATTATGGATCCTAGATTTAAAATTACTGGTTTACAAGTTTACTTGGAACAAATTTACGAAAACATAAATTATGAAAATTTTCAAAAACATGTAGATAAATGTATGTCTTCATTAAACGAATATTTTGAAGAATATCAAAGATTAAATAGACAAATTGGTTCAAATGTTGCTAGTTCATCGTCACAACCACCTCCAACAGCAGTGAATTCAAATGATGATGACTCGCAATGGAATTGGTTAAGTCAAAAAAGTTTAAATTTGTGCGAACTGAGACACAAAATGTATTAATTGCATATATCTAAACACTAAAATCTACTTAAGTACTGCTGAGTTAAAATGTTTTGATGTTTTAGACTGGTGGATAAAGAACTCAGGTAGGTGCCCACTAGTTTCTTTGATGGCGCGAGACTTATTGTGTCCTCCGGCGTCAACTGTGGCGTCGGAGGCTGCTTTTAGTGCAAGTAAGCAGATCTTGTCCGACAAAATGCAAAGTTTGTCCGACAAGTCTATCGAGATGAGCATATGTCTGAAGAATTGGATCGATGTTGCGGATAAAATGCAGAACATGGTTATTCACGACAGCAACGACGAGGAGGATTGAAGAAAAAAAAACTAAACCACTTTGTTTAAGGAGTGATATTTTCCTAATACATCTTAGGTTTTTTCCATTACTTCTTAGGTTTAGTTAGTCTTCGGGCTTTTTTTATATGTAACTAATATATTGTTTCTCGAATTGAGTTAACAATTTCTAATAAATAAATTGGTTAATTTGGGGGGAAATAAATTTTGTTTTGGTTTTATTTTACTAAATTGTGATTATATATTTAATTAAACACTAAAATTAGAAATCAACCCGACAAAAATATTGAAAATCACCCTGACCCGCCGGATCCGGCCCGACACTGTTCTCGTGCCAGACCGGCTGCCGTGTCGTGCCGGCACGTCACGACAGCTGGCTGGCGGCCCGATTCCCGGGTCTATTTGTAACCATGCAAAACTTGACTCTCATATCAAAATAAACATCCTCAAACACCTAACTATGTATCGTCGACGTAGTTGAAGGTGAAATGACGATGACCAAAAGTTGGAGGTGGATTCTACTTCTTGTTAGAGTTTTTTTGTTAAATAAATATAGTTTGTTTTTTAAGCAAACTCGCTAATTCACTTATTTGTAGACAAATTTTATGCCCGGCAAATCGTATTTGAAATGCTAAATATAAATATTTTTTCAAGTTAATTGTAAGAAGTTGGGTTTCTTAAAAGGGTTAGCCTGAAAGTAGCGAAGTTGTAGTGTAAAAGTTGATATTATTTTGGGTATAAAAGTTCAAAATTGCTTGAAAGTACAAAGTACTATGGTGAAGTCTAAAAGTGTTAGTTAGAATTATGAGTGGAATTTGCCTAAATTCATTTTACGTATTTACACCGAGCTAAGATATCTTTCCTACGCTCGGTTGTGTATTTTGTCCCTTTTTCGGGGTGATTTGAGCATATCATATTTTTGCTAGTTTTTAATGAAATTGTTAATCTAGTTTTGTGTTAGTTTGCTATAAGCATTGGGTATCTGGAGATTGTGAATCGGTAGCGAAGTTCGGTTACCTTGTCACAAAGAAACAGAGATGAAATCGCAATGATCTCTAGAGATGTAGTAAGTATTGCCTAGTTGTAAAATGTCTTGAAATTGCCTTATCTCGTCACCATATTTGTTGCATCCTTATGTGTTAAGTCCTTAACCCCTGGTTAGGGAGTAATCTCGGGTTTAGTGGGGGGTTTTGCATGGGGAAGAGGAGGGGAATAGTGGGTTGCGTGATGGGTGAGGGGTGTAGGGGGCTGTTGGCTTTGGTTTTGGTTTTGGTTTTGGTGAAGAGGATACCAACACCTCTCTCTCCCTCATTCCTTTCTTCTTCCATCTCACTCTCTCATTTCACTTCTTCTCTTCTCTTTTCCGGCGTCCAGAGGAGGAAGTGTCTGCTCCGACGTGAGGCGCGCGGAGGTGGACGTGTGCGAGGCTCGTGGACGTGGGGTGAGGAGTGCTCGAGCGAGGTGTTGAGGTTGCGGGTTGTAGGATCTACTAGCCCCTAAACTTAGTCTAAGGGGGGGGGGGGGTGAATAGACTAATTACGTTTTAAGGATACCTATGCCAAATTTGGAGGCAATCATTTCTAATTATATCCATGCAATCATCATCAAGAGAGGAGTTATCTACACAAGCTAACTCGTCAGAGTTAACGTGTAGAGATTCCTCAACACAACTTGTTCGTTTATTATAGATTCTATATGCTTTACTCCTATCGGAATACCCTAAAAAGATAGCCTCGTCAGATTTTGCATCAAATTTATCCAAGTTGTCTTTAGTATTGAGGACAAAACATTTTGAGCCAAAAGCTTTAAAATATGAATTTTAGGAGTCCGGTCATGCCAAAGTTCAAACGGAGTTTTCTTTAAAATAGGTCGAATGAGAACACGATTCAACACATAGCAAGAGGTATTAACGGCTTCGCACCAAAAATATTTTGGAAGTCCTTTTTCCACAAACATTGTTTTTGTCATTTCTTGAAGAGTTCTATTTTTCCTCTCAATTACCCCATTTTGTTGAGTGTGAGGAAACGAAAAATTGTGCTCAATTCCATATTTTTCACAAAACTTTTGAAAGGATTCATTTTCAAATTCTCCTCCATGATCACTACGAATAGTGATTATGTTAGAGTCTTTTTCTCTTTGAACACGTTTGCAAAAACTTTTAAATTTTTCAAAAGCGTCATACTTATTAGCTAAAAATAAAACCCAAGTGAATCTCGAAAAGTCGTCAACAATCACAAATGCATATCTTTTCCCTCCTAGACTTACGGTCCTTGAGGGTCCAAAAAGATCTAAGTGTAAAAGCTCGAGGGGTTTTGAAGTTGACACCACATTTAGAGATTTAAAAGAAGATTTAAATTGTTTTCCAAATTGGCATATATCACAAAGTTTGTCCTTTTTGAAATTAATTTTTGGTAGTCCTCTAACCAATTCAAGTTTGGATAATTTGTGCAATTGTGACATACTAATATGTCCCAAACGGTTGTGCCATAACCAAGCTTCGTCATGTGAGGCAACTAAGCATGTTTCAACACCTAGGTTTCTAAGATTATCAACATGCACAATGTAGATGTTATTTGATCTATATCCATTAAAAATAATTTTCATGTCATTTTTAGAGATGATATGGCAAGTGTGTTTGTCAAATACAACTAGAATATTCTTATCGGTTAATTGACTAACACTAAGCAAGCTATGTTTTAACCCATCTACTAATAGAACTTTTTCAATGTTAGGAGTAGTAGAATTACCAACATTGTGTCCTTTAGCATTATCTCCAAATGTGACGGTTCCTCTCTTCTTAGGCTTTAAGTTGGATAGAACTTGGGAGTCTCCCGTCATATGCCTCGAGCACCCGCTATCGAGAATCCACTTCCCCTTTCTCCTTGCTTTTATCTACAATCAAAGAAACAAGTGAAGACTTTGGTACCCAAATTTGTTTGGGTCCTTGAGGGTTAGCTTTTGGTACCCAAACTTGAGTAGTCTTAGGTACCCAAACATTTGAATAATTTGTTTTATTAACAAGAGAGTTATTCATTTTAACAAAGTAGGAAGTGAGTTTCTTTTGTTTACCTCCCTTATAGCCTAGACCATGTTTTGTTAGAGATTGAGTTTGAGTTCCAAGAAGCATGTCAAACATCTTTCTACCTAAGGTGAATTTCTCTAAGTCTTTCGTGAGTTGCATATTCTTGGCAATGAGATCTTCATTTAGATGATTATCTTTTGTAGATTTAGAATTGTAATCTCATCATTTAGAACCTCAATTTCTTTGGTTAGCATATCACATTTGATAGATTGATCTAGATTCACTTTCCTAGCTAATTTGTTTTTATGACAAATCATTTCATAACGCTCGGCAAGTTCATAAAAAACATCTAATAAATCATCATAAGGAGGTGTTTCGTTTAGGGATACCTCATCGTCGTCGATTTCCACCACGTGAGGTTGATCACTTGTCTTTGGTGATGGAGGAGGGCTCGAGTCGGAATCAACATTAGATGCCATGAAACACATGAGTGCTTCTTCTTCTTGGGAGTATTCGGAGTCGGAGTCCTTTGATGAACTTGAGTCATCCCAAGTGGCTTTGAGAGCCTTTTTCCCATCCTTTTCGCGACGATCCCTTCTCTTGTAATCGTCATGTCTTTTAGGCCTCTCTTCCTTTTCCTTTCGGGGTGTCCTTTCATCTCTATCTTTTCTTGGTCTATCGTCCTTTTCTCTTCTAGGAGGATATCTCCTTTCTTCTCTTCGTTCACTATCCCTCGGCCTAAGCAAGGGGCAATCATTCTTCATGTGGCCGATTTTGTTGCACTCATAGCAAGTGAATGTCCGAGAGGATTCTCCTCTTCCTTTTGCAAATTTTCTCTTGGAGAGGAACTTCTTGAAGTTGCGGGTTAGGAAAGCAACATCTTCATCGGTGTTCTCATCTTCGATTGCGTCCGAATCCGAGGTTGTTTTTAAGGCAATTTGTTTTTCTTTACACTTATATCCTTCCCGTTCCTTCTCCTTTTCTCTTCTTTCTTCCATTTGGATCTCATACGCCATGAGACTTCCAATGAGATCCTCCATCTTCAACTTTGAGAGATCTTTGACTTCTTCAATAGCCGTAGTCTTTTTCTCCCAATCCAAAGTCAAAGATCTAAGAAACTTTCGTACCCTATCACTTTCAATCACAACCTTACCAAGGTTCTTCAAAGAGTTAGTAATAAGAGTAAAGCGAGTATGCATCTCGCTAATAGATTCATTCGGTTTCATAGCAAACATTTCATACTTTTGCATAAATGAATCTATCCTAGTTTCCTTAACGGATGATCGACCTTCAAAGTGACTTTCTAACATATGCCAAGCTTCAAATGCGGAATCACATGCATTAATTCTACTATATTGTTCTTCGGTCAAGCCACACATAATTATGTTCATGAGTTTAGCATTCATTTGAATCATGACTAATTCATCATCATCCATACGTTCTAATGGTTTGTCTTGTGTATAAGGTATTTGGAAGAACACCCATAATTTAACATCATGAGATTGTATGAATGTGGTCATACGTTTCTTCCAATAGGCATAGTTTGTTCCATCAATCAAAGGAGGTCTTCCAGTGTGAAATCCCTCTCTTTGTTGGGTCATTGCTACAAACGTGAATTTGTGTAAATGCAATTAACAAGGCTCTGATACCAAATGTAGGATCTACTAGCCCCTAAACTTAGTCTAAAGGGGGGGGGGGGTGAATAGACTAATTACGGTTTTAAGGATACCTATGCCAAATACAAAGATAAGACAATAATATTAAACAGAGAACAAACAAACCACTACTCCGGATGTATAGAGGTTTGGATCTAACCACTGGATCCTAGTCCTCTCTTACGAATTGCTCTTACTCGAGCAACTTCGCGTCCTCCACTAATCTGATCTCCGTTGCGGGCCGAGATCACGCCTTTACACCACAAGCTTTGCGAACACCCTCGCCTAGCTTGAACCACCTCCTCACAACCCGAGAAGAGCTTCACTCTGGAAGCTTGTACAACTCTTGAAGAATAAAACTTTAGCAACTAATCTTGGCACTTGAAAAGAATGATGCAATCTAGTGAGGATGGTTTCAAGTGAGAAGATTATGAGCACAAGGGTTTAGAGCAATTTGGAAGTAGTAATGAGATTTTGAGCTTAGAGAAAGATTGGTGGTTTTGTAAGAGTGTTCTAAGCTCTATTTATATGCTCCAAACAAGTTCTAGCCGTTGGGATTTAAGTGATGGAAAGATGTGTAAGAAAACACAAATCAGAAATGACAGGATAGGTTTCTGGCGACAAACGGTCGACCGTATCGCGTTACGCGGTCGACCGATCATTAGCAGTACTTAGTTCAGTCGACCGAAGATGCTAATGGTCGATCCAACTTGGCTTCGAACATAAGTGATCGGTCGAACGGTTTGGAATACCAGTTCGACCGAAAAGAGGCATTAGCACTGGGTCTGGGAAAACTTAAGTTTCGGTCGACCGTGAATAGAGTTTCGGTCGACCGGTGGACATGTTTGATTTAAGACCCGATAACAACAAGTGTAATCGGTCGAACGAGGTAAGTGCAACGTTCGACCGAAAATGCCCAGTAAAACTGAGACAGGGAAGCATCAAGATTCGGTCGACGGTTAAGGGAAGTCCGGTCGACCGGAACACTAAATCCAAACTTAGGTTAGTTAGAAAAATGTGTATACGACCGTTGGAGTATACGACAAGTATAACGGTCATAATAAATACAAATACGGAAAACAATCGGTCGAACAAATATGAACTTTCGGTCGACCGAAAGTCCCACTCAGAGGACACGTGTCGATAAGAGATAGGCTGAAGGATTTGTATTCGGTAAAATAATTTCTCACTCGACAAGGTGAAACGGTCGAACAGAATGTATGTGTCGGTCGACCGATTTCTAACAGGAAAAAAGGATAGGATGAACGGTCGAACGGATGAAGGAATTTGGTCGACCGTTTGGGACAAATTTTGTTTCCTGGGAAAGACTGGTGAAAAACGGTCGAACCAAAAGGTTCTACCGGTCGACCGATTAAGTGCAATTTTCATGTTCTTCGGTTCTAATGAGTTTGGTTGTGTTTCTAATGAAGTCTAGGATATATGGTTAATAATGTGATACTTCTATAAGTATCCTAAGTGATGTGTAATGCAATGAATCATGAATTTCAATTGCCAAGTTACATTTGAAGCATAAATACATGGAATTTAAACTTAGCTACTCTTCAATCTTCATCTTTAATTTAACTCAAACTTGAATCCTGAAATGTTAGATAACACATATATATATGCGAGTAATGATATTTCAATTGATACATGTTTTTATTGAGAAGTTGATTAATCATCAAAATGGATTAACGATTATTAGCCAAAAAGCCAACAATCTCCCTTTTTTTGATGATGACAACTTATCAACCTAAATACATGTTTATATTCGATTTTTATCATTTACAATCAATATCTAAAGCTCCCCCTATTTTATAGCTCCCCCTATCTATAAGCATGTATTTATTTCTCCCCATTTGGCATAAGCAAAAAGACCCATAAGATAATGTGATAAGCGATTTAAGCATATAAGATATGGTACCAGAAGCGAGATTATTTAGCCAAGCCAAAACATAGAAGAGACAACAATAAACCATGCATTTAACTTAGAATACATAACAAAACATCAACAACAACGTTGAAAGCCAATACTACAAATAGGTTCAAAACAAAAAACAACAATAAGCCAAAGTTTGAACCATCATCATAAACTGAATTACAATGACAAAACGAGACACACACTCCACAAAAAACAAATCCGAATCACCCAAGCCTCTGATCATGCAACAGCGAGGAGAGAGAGTCAAGAGAAGCTTCAATCCGGCCGAGCTGAGCGGATGTGGACGCCTCAAACTCATCGAAGCGAGCAGAAGTGGACGCCTCAAGCGCATCAAAGCGAGCAGAAATGGAGGCCTCGAAAGATTGAACTTGATCCGAAAGTTGTTGAAAACGATACTGATCAATGGAAGATGAAGATGACCACTGCCCTTGAGCCCAAGCAGTAGAGTCTCCCTCACCCCACCAGGAGCAAGAATCATGAGGAACATTACGAGGCATCCACCTCGGATCTTCAGAGACCTCTTCTTCTTGTTCTTCTTCGCCTTCTTCTTCAGAGTTAACGTCAGACTCCTCAGCAGAGGAAAGAGGTGGAGAAGAAGGAGCAATGGACTTCATTTTAGAGATAGTGATCTTACAAATAGAAAATTTGTAGACCAAGGAAGGATATTGTTTCACATCAATTTGCCAATGTTCAAACACGGCAGAGAGCCACATAGGATATGGAAGGTAGGAGTCACTACGATGAGTCATGTGCAAGATCATAAAGGTGAAGGGAATGTGTTCTAAAAGTTTTACTTTTAAATGTCAATTATTATGAATTGAATGAGAAATCATTTTGTTCCTTGTTTATGTTATTCGTCTTTTAGAAGTGTTAAGGAAGAGGCTCTTGGTCTTTAACCGTAGAGCTCTAAAAGATATTGGTTTACATAAAACAAAAGATATTCGCAATCATGGTAATTAACATGGGACATTAATTACCGAGTTAAGATTGTCGTGTTGGTCATAGATCATTGTAGCTCTACAAGTGAGTGACGACACGGGTATGCAAAAGAGGAAAATATTACTTTTGTATACTGAATAGACCTAATAAGTAAAATATTATAGAAATGTGTTTCTGTGTCATTGATATTTTACTGTGTCTTTAGGTCCTTTGATATGAGACTTATATCTAATCACTTAAGGAATACTTAATTAGATCAGTGTCTTGAACTATCGATCAGTGTAGTGTAAAGGCATCGGTTGGTTAAATATAACTTTCGTTGGAGAAGATAGTCAGTCAAAAGATTATCATTGCCCCTCTTAATTGAGTGATGATATTATTGGGCCCCTTGATAAAGCAAAGTTATAATGTGCACAATGTGATTTGAGTTAAGTCACATATTTATAACTAGCTTAAAGAGATCAAGAAATGAATACTAATACAAAGATGACACAATACTACTTTGTGTGTATTCTTAATATCATGAGGCAAGGGACGGACACAAGTGGTGCACTCCATCACTAAATGGATCGGGTTTTGGTTCGAGTGGAATTAAGACATCTAACTAATTGGGAGCTATAATGTGTAGCTAGATACCGCTTATAGCTTGTGATATTAAGCTCTTAATATCACTGCCAACTTAGTCTAGATCCTCCCATAGGTCACACCACAAAACTGGGAAACAAGAAATGGGGATTTTGAGTTCATAAGGATGTGTCGGGTTTCATGTAGAAAATATGACACATGGGGTGAACAAGCAAAATCAAGATTATGTTGTGATTAATAACATAATTAGAATCTAAATTAAATTCATATGTGATGTAAATATTATGGGGTGTAATGAGTTGACATTACATAGGATAATATGTTACATAAGTTGTGTGAATTTACTACTAATCCCGAAATGTCAAATTTTGTAGGGGTTAAACCAAAATTTGACCAGTCTGCAGTACTGTGCAAAAGTCAATCGATGAATAGTACTGGTCAACCGATGAACAGTACCCGGTCGACCGATGAACAGTACCGGTCGACCGATGAACAGTAACCGGTCGACGATGAACAGTACCGGTCGACCGATGAACAGTAACGGTCGACCGGTCCAGACGGTTTTCTGCAGAATTAATTTAAGAATTAATTAGATCATGCATGGAATTGGTCCATAATTGATTTAATTCGTGGTTAATATTATTTATTAATAAATAATGGATGGTTAGATGGAATTTTGCATGGGATCATGGGCAAGAGGTTGCACATGAATAGGTAATTTGGAGATAACCTATAAATACAAGGTTATCTCATTACCTCCTTAATTAATTCATTATTTTCTTGAGCAAAATTCTCTCTCCATAATTCTCCACGAAATTCCAGTAATTCTTAAGTTTAGTTTTAGTTCTAGAGATCATCTTCTCAAGGGAACTAAAGAGGGGTTAGTAATTAGATTCTAAACCCTATTGGAGATTGAGAGACTAGCTTTTCTCTCTCCAATCTTGTTTAGAGTTTGGTGAAATCTCGGAGGCATCCGGCGCAGCGAGGAGCATCCCCAACGTCTTCGGATCATCAAGAAGTTTTAGAGAACTTCTAGGTATGAATTTCGGAGTCCCATGTTTGTTTTAATAAAAGTTTTAAAACTAGTTATTGAAACAAACCGATGCATGCATGAAACGAATCGTAGAAAATTGTAAAAATCCTTATTATACATAAAAATTCCGAAAATATATATGTATAATTAAACTAGAAATCCTACAGTGGTATCAGAGCATAGGGTTCAATTTTCTCATGATTTATGGCTGTAAACAAATCTAGTTTACCATCTAGGATTTAAACAATTCGTTTTACCGGTTTTTCGGTCTTTAAATGTTTGTTGAAATAATTCTTTATAATAATTCGTTTTAAATGTTTTGAATGTTTAAAACATGACATATAATTATTAGAATTATGATTTAGACATAAGTCTAACTTGCAATAATTTCGTTTTAAGTATAAACGATTATTTTGTAAGAGAATCAACAAAACCGAAAAACTGCGATTCATCTTTCCATTGGAAATTGGATGAACAGCGGTTCATAATTAATTTGTGAACTATGGATGTATGAAAAATGTTTTTAATGGATTTCAAAATATTTTTCAAAGAATTGTTGAGAATTCTAGATGATTGATAAATTAGATTCTGTAGTTTATAGCAATTGCGTGCATGGATGTTTGAGTTGCTTTGCAGGATTGTGAGTTTATATGTTCCAAATCAGACACTACAAATGTATGTAATTATTATTATACAGGGGCTTATGTATGTAAAAGCCATATTCTATATTTTCTATCTTTAGAATTGCATTTGCATGTGAGAGGTTTTTACATAGGACTTGCACTAGTCGGTTTTTATCGAATGTGAGGAGCATGTTTATTTTCTGTAAAATCTACATCTCCGGTGCAAGAGGAAGTCGCCGCTGTAGCGCATCGATCGAGGATCGAGGATCGGGGATCGAGGATCAAGGATCGAAGGGAACATATAAACTCACACGATGTAGATTGTGTGAATGTTTAATTTCTGTTTTATAATTTCTGTTATGCATGTGATGAATGGTGAATGTTAGGATGTGTATAAATTTTAATATGCATGATAAACTAAAATTCAAAATCACATGTTGATAAATGAAATTGTCCAACAAAAATTAAGATTAATTTTTCCTTCTTATTTCATCCACTAGCAGCCATTGATCGAGGGATACTCTGCTCGCCCTTAGCGGGAGATAGCTCCCTCTATCTTTGGGAATAGTGGGAGATATAAAGGTTGTCGGTTGTTGTGCCACAATTAAATATATGAGGTGTGTTTCACCCTAGTGAACCCCAAGTATGTTTAGTTGTGAATACAATAGATAAACGTATCTCGTATCAAATGAAAATAAGTTTTCTTAACATTACCTAGAGCCCTCGCTCGGTTTTGGGAAAAAGTTTTTCTTACGAGGATAGGTCGCATTCCCTCATAATTAAGACGACAAGAGTCACAAAAGTTTGAAGATGCTAAATGTTGCTAAAATTCAAAAAGGTTGTGATTAGAAAATGTTTTTTCTTACCTTGATGTTGTAATGTATTCGATAGCCCTTAGCTAGTCTATATTACAATTGATGGGATCTTGGATTACTGCATTTACGGGCAAGATTTTATTTGCAGTATTTACATCATATTCGATATATATATGTATGTATGTATTAAAACATAAAATTGGTATTAAAACCTATATAATTTATTTTGTAGAAATGTCAAATATCCAACCAATTGTGCAATCTATGATCGAAAAGAACCCTTTGCAAAATGATGGCTCAAACTTCATGAAATGGCAACTCAATCTCAATATCGTGTTGAGGTTTGAAAAACTATCTCATATTTTGGATGGTGAAATCCCAAAAATAAATGAGAAGGCAACCGATAATGAGAAAGAGGCGATAGCCAAGTGGGAAGACCAAGAGAACCAAGTTCACGGTCTTATGCTAGCATCCATGGGTGACTCGCTTCAAGCGAAATACTTGGATTCAAAACCCAAGAAGACCATGGAGGCTTTATCTAAGATGTTCATGGATAGTACCCGAAAGGAGCGCTATAAGACCACCATCGCACTCACAAGGTGCCATATGGCGGAGGGAACATCGGTATCCATGCACTTTCTCACGATGCAAGGATACCTTGAGAAATTGTCGAAGCTCTCTTCTCCAATGCCCGAGGACATTGCCGAAGATCTGATTCTTGGCTCTCTAGCCCCGTCCTTCAAGGACTTTGTGATGCACTATCATGTGCGTGAAAAAGGGGTGAGTCTTGAGGAGCTTCACAACGCTCTCAAAACGGCTGAAGTTGACATGGGCAAAGGTCAGGACAATCACGTCCTAGCCGTCCATGAGAGGAGCAAAAATATCAACAAAGGTAAAGGCAAATTTACCAAAGATACGTCAATCAAGAGCAAGGGAGTAGGAGGTGCTCATGGGAGTGCCTCAAGGGGGAAATCTTTCAAATCTCCAACTCCCAACACGGAGTGCTTTCACTGCGGTGAAAAGGGACACATCCGACCGAATTGCCCCAAGTACAAGGAAGACCTTGAAAATGGGATGATTGAACGTAGGCGCCCGAGAAGCGCCATAGGTATGTTTGTTATTGAGATAAATTTAATCACCTCTATCCTTGATTTGGTAATGGTTACCGGATCTTGTGCTCACATAATTTTGATGTGCAGCTATTGAAGGATAGGAAGGAACTCGTTGGGAACGAGATGATATTGAAGATTGGAAATAGTACAAGCATCGCTGCGATTGTACAAGATTCTATGGAACTTCAATAGTCTAGTGATTTAAATTTATGCTTTGTAGAATGTTTGTTATATGCCTTCGATTAGCAAGAACATTTCTGTATCAAGTTTTAGATATGGATAAATTTTAATAAATATTTTAATTCTTGCTTGTCTATATCGAAGAATGGAATTTTCTATGCAAATACATTCATATAGAATGATTTCTATTTGCTTGAAATAAATAATGAACAAACTCAAACAAACAATAACGAAAGAGAAACTAAGATAACTCACGTGAATGATACAATCTTGTAGCACTATCGGATTGGTCAAATAAATGACCAAGAGACCTTTCAAGAAGAAAGGAACGAAAGCGATTAACTAATTGGATATGATACATTCTAATGTATGTGGTCCGATAAGTACAAGTGCAAGAGACGGTTTAAGGTACTTCATTTTGTTCACGGACAACTATAGTCATTATGACTATATTTGTCTAATGAGAAGCAAAAGTGAATTCTTTGACAAGTTCAAGGAATTCGAGGATGAAGTAGTGAACCAACTCAACAAGAATATCGAGTCACTATGAACGGTTCGTAGGGGTGAGTGCTTAGGATACCTAATTTGACTCATTCCTAAAGTAGGAATAAGATATTGCTCGACATGGTTCGATCAATAATGAGTCAATTTAAATTGCCGATTTACTTTTGGAATTATGCACTACAAATAATGACAAACTCACTAAATAATGTTCCATCCAAATCCGTGGAGAAAATGTCTTGTGAGCTATGGAGTTGAAAGACACCTAAGCTCGACTTTCTCAAGATTTGGGGTTGTGAGGTATACATCAAGAAATTGATGTCGACCAAGCTTCAACCAAAAGCGGATAAGTGCTTCTTTATAGGTTGTCCTCGTGTGACAAGAGGATACTACTTTTGGTATATCACCTCCAATCGAAAGATTGTAGAGAGAGATATGGTTTTTCTGGAATTTCTGGAAAAGAGAGAAAAGTAGTGGGAGTAGAGTTGAGCTTGAGAAAACTCAAGGTACTCTACAAGATCATGATGTGAATGTTGCATTCAAGATCATGAAGGCCCAGCCGAGATTCATTTGGTTAGTGGGAGCATGAGTGAGAGATCCTTATAAGAAATTGTGAGAGAATCTCAATCATCCTCACCTGGTGTGCGTTCGAGAGTCGAACATGAACCTATTCCTCAAGAAATTGTGGAAGAAGTTCGAGAGACACGAGAAGAACCAAAAGAACTAAGAAGGTCAATGAGGGAAAGGAAGAAACCCAATAAGTATGTGGGACTTCATGAGATCATGGTACTAGATACCAAAGATCCCTCGACCTTCCGAGAAGCAATAGAAAAGACTCCAAACTATGGTTAAAAGCCATGGAATCCGAAGTAGAATCCATGTATGATAATCAAGTATGAAACTTGATTAGCCTTCCTCAAGAGAAAATATCATTTGGTATAAATGAGCTTTTAGGAGGAAGATAGACATGGATAGTAACTTGACAACCTACGAAGCAAGGCTTGTAGCAAAACTTATACTCAAATTCAAGAAATTGACTTTGATGAAATTTTTGAGAAGTTGTCATATTAAAATCTATTCGGATTATGCTCACTATTACCGCATTTCACAATTGTGGGATATGGAAGATGGATATCGAAATGACGTTCCTTAAACAGGAACTTGGAGGAGGATATGTACATGGTACAACCTCAAGGTTTTGATGATCCAAATAATAGCGAGAAGAAATGCAAGTTTCGAGAATCCATTTGTGGATTGAAACAAGCATCGAGGAGTTGGAACAAACGCTTTGACGAAGAGGTGAAGAAGATTCACTTCATTCAAAGTAAAGGAGTACCTTGTATATACAAGGAGGTTAGTGGGAGCCATGTAGTACTTCTGATCTCATATGTCGATGACATATTGCTCGTGAGCAATCATATACCTTGGCATTAGCAAACGAGAAATTTCATTGAAATCGGCATTTCAATGAAAAGAAAAGGATGAGGCTCAACCTATCTTGAGAATCAAGATACATTGAGATACATCCCGTAGACTCATTGGCTTCAGTCAACGTGCATACATTGACAAGGTCTTTGAAATGTTCAGGGTGAACAATTCCGATATGGACAATATGCCAGTAAGTATGAGTATAGGTGTGCAACTCAAGAAGTCTCAATGTGCTCAATCACACAAAGACTTGGAGTACATGAAGGTATCCCTTATGCTTCGGCAAAAGGAAGGACCATGTACACAATGACTTGCACAAGGCTCAATATCTCGTATGCTCTAAACGTGACAAGTGGTCATCAATCCAACGCAAGTCCTAATCGTAGGATTGCGGTCAAGAATATTCTGAAGTACCTTAACCGGACTAAAGATAAGGTTCTTGTTTATGGAAGACAAAGGAGAAAATAGCCGAGGGCTGTTTTGATGCAATTCTTATAGGAATTCTAGACAATAAGAGGTTGGAGTGATGATGCGTCATCATTATCGAAGGTGGAGGTATGAGCTAGTGTAGTTAGGAGTAATATCACTACAGCTAACTCAACCACCAACGAAAGACAAAATAAATAAATAGGTGGACACAACAGTGGCACAACTGATCCATTCAACAAACCTTCATACCAAGCTAAGAGACGAAATATATATTTCGAGTCCATGGATCCGAGGGTCCATGTGGATTGGCTTGATAGGTGATTCGAGAAGGTTACCCTAGTTATTAATGTTTTATACATTGAGAATGTATGTGGAAGAAAACTTTGATAACAAGTGGGAGATTGAAGGGAATGTGTTCTAAAAGTTTTACTTTTAAATGTCAATTATTATGAATTGAATGAGAAATCATTTTGTTCCTTGTTTATGTTATTCGTCTTTTAGAAGTGTTAAGGAAGAGGCTCTTGGTCTTTAACCGTAGAGCTCTAAAAGATATTGGTTTACATAAAACAAAAGATATTCGCAATCATGGTAATTAACATGGGACATTAATTACCGAGTTAAGATTGTCGTGTTGGTCATAGATCATTGTAGCTCTACAAGTGAGTGACGACACGGGTATGCAAAAGAGGAAAATATTACTTTTGTATACTGAATAGACCTAATAAGTAAAATATTATAGAAATGTGTTTCTGTGTCATTGATATTTTACTGTGTCTTTAGGTCCTTTGATATGAGACTTATATCTAATCACTTAAGGAATACTTAATTAGATCAGTGTCTTGAACTATCGATCAGTGTAGTGTAAAGGCATCGGTTGGTTAAATATAACTTTCGTTGGAGAAGATAGTCAGTCAAAAGATTATCATTGCCCCTCTTAATTGAGTGATGATATTATTGGGCCCCTTGATAAAGCAAAGTTATAATGTGCACAATGTGATTTGAGTTAAGTCACATATTTATAACTAGCTTAAAGAGATCAAGAAATGAATACTAATACAAAGATGACACAATACTACTTTGTGTGTATTCTTAATATCATGAGGCAAGGGACGGACACAAGTGGTGCACTCCATCACTAAATGGATCGGGTTTTGGTTCGAGTGGAATTAAGACATCTAACTAATTGGGAGCTATAATGTGTAGCTAGATACCGCTTATAGCTTGTGATATTAAGCTCTTAATATCACTGCCAACTTAGTCTAGATCCTCCCATAGGTCACACCACAAAACTGGGAAACAAGAAATGGGGATTTTGAGTTCATAAGGATGTGTCGGGTTTCATGTAGAAAATATGACACATGGGGTGAACAAGCAAAATCAAGATTATGTTGTGATTAATAACATAATTAGAATCTAAATTAAATTCATATGTGATGTAAATATTATGGGGTGTAATGAGTTGACATTACATAGGATAATATGTTACATAAGTTGTGTGAATTTACTACTAATCCCGAAATGTCAAATTTTGTAGGGGTTAAACCAAAATTTGACCAGTCTGCAGTACTGTGCAAAAGTCAATCGATGAATAGTACTGGTCAACCGATGAACAGTACCCGGTCGACCGATGAACAGTACCGGTCGACCGATGAACAGTAACCGGTCGACGATGAACAGTACCGGTCGACCGATGAACAGTAACGGTCGACCGGTCCAGACGGTTTTCTGCAGAATTAATTTAAGAATTAATTAGATCATGCATGGAATTGGTCCATAATTGATTTAATTCGTGGTTAATATTATTTATTAATAAATAATGGATGGTTAGATGGAATTTTGCATGGGATCATGGGCAAGAGGTTGCACATGAATAGGTAATTTGGAGATAACCTATAAATACAAGGTTATCTCATTACCTCCTTAATTAATTCATTATTTTCTTGAGCAAAATTCTCTCTCCATAATTCTCCACGAAATTCCAGTAATTCTTAAGTTTAGTTTTAGTTCTAGAGATCATCTTCTCAAGGGAACTAAAGAGGGGTTAGTAATTAGATTCTAAACCCTATTGGAGATTGAGAGACTAGCTTTTCTCTCTCCAATCTTGTTTAGAGTTTGGTGAAATCTCGGAGGCATCCGGCGCAGCGAGGAGCATCCCCAACGTCTTCGGATCATCAAGAAGTTTTAGAGAACTTCTAGGTATGAATTTCGGAGTCCCATGTTTGTTTTAATAAAAGTTTTAAAACTAGTTATTGAAACAAACCGATGCATGCATGAAACGAATCGTAGAAAATTGTAAAAATCCTTATTATACATAAAAATTCCGAAAATATATATGTATAATTAAACTAGAAATCCTACAAAAGGTTGGCCAATCCACCAAGATTCCTTTGTAGAGATAATAAATGCACATGAGTGCCATGTTAGATATCTCATTACGATGATCAAATTTAGGAAGGAGATTGTATGAGACGATTTGGGCAAGGATACGAGCAACGGGATGTAAAAGTGAGGCATTGTGTTTGTATCGACCGTTCACTAAAGGAGGTGGAGTGACATATAAATCGGTGACAATTTTAGCAAGTTCAGTGTTAGGAAGAGCACCGAGAGGATACTCAAGGTAAATGTGGGTGCCCCCGGAATCTAAATGAAGAGCGTCGGATAAAAGGGCGGGTGTAACACTATTTTCCTTGCCATTAATCATAGTGGTTAGAAATTGATGATTTTGGACTTTTCGAAGGTTGCAATAAAATTGTTGGACAAGGCATGGATAGTATGGCTTAGATGCAATTTTTGTGAGTAGATAGGTTAATCGATTTGCATCTAAAAGAGGTTTTAACGAAAACGACACGAAATCCGCTACCTCAACCTTCCGACAAGGTATGACGTTGGCAACGGAGAAATTTTCGTCCCAAGCTTTTTGAGCGACATCATGAACGGGGAAGAAGTGAAGCAAGTGTGGTACCGGAGAAGCCGGAGCACGAGAAGAGGAGGGTTGTGCGTCTTGTTTCTTCTTCGAGCGACGCTCGGTAACCCCCTATTGAGTGGGTCGTTTCTTAGTGATGGTGATTTTTGACCGAACCATTTTGGAGGAGGATGATGGAGAAGGAAGAAGGTGGTTGATGGGAGTCGAAAGATAGACGGATGAGTGGAGGAGGACGGCTGGAAAAGGTGTGCGGTCGACCGGAAAGGGAGGGGCGGCACTTAGGGTTTGAAGAATGGGAGGGGATAAATGCGGAAGAAGGCCTCGCAGAAACCCTAATATGCGCTGAAATAACGCGAACGGTCGACCGCTCGAAGAGCCCGGTCGACCGGGGGGTTAAAAAAAATTTAAAACAACCACGACCGCACAGCTACTTGTCAAAATTGGTCGGACGACAATTACAAAACGGTCGACCGCGAGCAAAAAAGGTTAAGACCAGGGAAGCTACTGTCGGACGAAGAAAGGATATCGGCCGACCGAACGAAAAGTGTCAAAGAAGGTGAAGGTACTGACGATTTTCGGTCGGACGAAACGAGGACGTCGGTCGACCGAAACAATTTGTGAAAGTTGCTGGGTGATTTTCGGGATGAAATCCTTTTAAGGTGGGTGGATTGTTAAGTCCTTAACCGCTGGTTAGGGAGTAATCCCTGGTTTAGTGGGGGGTTTTGCATGGGGAAGAGGAGGGGAATAGTGGGTTGCGTGATGGGTGAGGGGTGTAGGGGGCTGGGTGCTGTTGGCTTTGGTTTTGGTGAAGATGATACCAACATTTCTCTCTTCCTCATTCCTTTCTTCTTCCATCTCACTCTCTCATTTCACTTCTTCTCTTCTCTTTTCCGGCGTCCAGAGGAGGAAGGGTTTGCTCCAGCGTGAGGCGCGCGGAGGTGTATGTGTGCGAGGCTCATGGACGTGGGGCGAGGAGTGTTCGAGCGAGGTGTTGAGGTTGCGGGTGACGTTGAGCGAACTCCAGCGTGCTCCGTCGTCTTATTGAGGTATGTCGGCCTAGTAGTGTGATTTTGTTGTTCCCCCACATTGGTGGGAAGTTGTGGTTGGTCGCGGGAGGTCGGAGACCTCGCTGGCGACGAGAAAACGACATAAAATCCTTGTGGCGGTCGACCGGTTGCATGTGTGCTAGTGAGTTGAAGGCTTCCTGTTGGTTTTCGGTCGACCGCTCCTAGAGGTTGGTTCGACCGGAACTTAAGTGTAGCTGATTATATTGCATGTTGTTCAACTGATTTTGATATATTGTTCGACCGTATATGACGTAGACTATTAAGATGACCCTGGTAGTTTTTGGTCGACCGAGACCCCTGAGTCGGTCGATCGAATAGTCTTGTGTGATTTTGACAAACTCTGGATTTTGAACTCGTATTCGGTCGACCGGTTTTAGACTTTTGTCCGACTGTTGGACTTAGGTGATGCGCAGAATAGTTCGATTGTTGTAGACTTTCGGTCGACCGAACCTATTGGGAACGGTCGACTGGTTAGGATTTTTCGGTCGATTGTTTGTGTGCAGAACTAAATTCCTGGTCCTTGTGTTTGTGTCAACTTTGTCCACGGAAACCCGTGTCCTCGCTTAGAGCTTGAGCCGGGAGGTGACGGCGGGTACGTACTCGTGCCTGCCCAGGGACCGTTGTGTGGAAGAGTGTGGACATTTGGGTCGCGCCACCTCCGTGATGGACCGTGGTGTGACGTGTTGTTGCTTGACTCTCTGTAGAGTAGCAGACCAGAGGGATCACGGATCCCAATGCGTGTTGATGCATGGCTCGTGGAGTATGATGACCCTGCAGACTGCGGTCTCGACCCGTCCGATGTTGTGCCGGATGTATGTTGTACCGCCGATGTTGTGTTGGCGATGCCGCTGAGGTTTTTGCCGGCGATGATGGTGCCGATGATGTTTCGGCTTGTGGTTGTGCCGTCCGATGTTGTGTCGGACGTATGTTGTACCGCCGATGTTGTGCCGGCGATGCCGTCGAGGTTGTTCCGGTGATGATCCCTGATCGGGCACCTATCTTGGGATGTTGACCGACCGGGCTATGGCTCTGTCGAGGTGGTGTAGACCAGATGATTACTTTGTGCGGAAGTGCGGACGTTCCTCACCGATCCCTTTGGCTTGAGTAGTCGCGTGTGGGGGTGCGTCGCGTACCGTCCGTAGCACCGTATGTGCCTGCAGTAGGTTTCCGTTGAAACCCGTTGTTGTTGCTGGACTGATGTCCTTGTTGACCCTTGAGGATCCTCGTGTTGTTGGACTGAGGTCCTGTTTACCCTTGGAGGAATTTTATGCATTGCAGATGTTGATAGGACATGCTACTAGTATGATAGATTGATTTACCATACTGTTGCATTCATATAGGCGAGCTTGGCATACGGGGTTTACTAATGGGAAATTCAGGCATCGTTGTTTGATTCATGTTTCAGGACCGCAATAGGTTCTGTCAGGTGGTGACAGCGGGAGCACATATTTTGGGGCTAAGATCCTCTTCGGACTCTTCGAGGTCGTCATGATTACGTGTACCTTTATTTCATTGTATTATAGTAATCATGTCTGTTGACAAACTCTGTTGTATTTTGGTGCACTGACTGTTGATTTATTTGAGTAACATTCCTGTTGATGAGTTTTATCTGGTAATCTCTTTGTTGTTTAAATTTTTAAATTTCCGCTGTTTCGGGATGTTACATTATGTATCCCCTCTGAATGTTTTAAGCAAATTTAAGATAAATTGAAAGTCAAATTCTAAAATTATTAACATGAAAACCTTCTCATCAATCATTGTTATTCTTTGGTTCATATATTCTATTTTCGAAATGTTCAACTAACAATTTGAATGATTTTTCTTTTAACCGTCCATCTCCATGATTGAACTTTAACTGGTCTCCTATAATAGCTATGAATAGTCGTCGACTCTCTAGAAATGGCAAAAGTGAGCAATGAAGATCCCAAATGTGGGGGCCTCTTGTAGGCATATCCACCTGAGCACAACAAGTAACTCAAATTCATAAAGTAATAAGGTCCGAATAATGTCATAAACTCATACGACTATTGTTCTTTTACTTCGCTCTTCCTCAACTTAGCATATTGTTCACGCCCAATTGTCTTGCCATTGATTTGGTGCAACAGTACGTAAGGTAGTCATTTGAATTTGGGGAAATTAAATCAATGGTGATTAAAGGTAGCGAGTACATGTTCATTATATATATGTCCAAAATCAATCCAAAATTGGGTCGAGAATCAGTCCAAAATTGGGTCCAAAATTGTGGACAATTATTGTCCACAATTGGTGTTTTCTGGACTAAAACTCATTGTGTCCAGAGTTTGTCCAGAATATGTCAGTATTTGACACATTCTGGACAGATTTTTGTGCACATTTGAACCCATTTTGGACATTTTCTGGACGTATTGTCATGTCCACAATTGCCATAATTGTCCAGAAATATTCCGTTAATAGGACCTACTATGGATTTCTCCTGGACCATATTTTGTCCAGAGTGCGTCCAGGATTTTTCGGATATGGACTCGGCAAGTTCAGTGTTTGGATAGAATAATGATGATTCCTTGTTTAAATCCTCTCCCATCCTCCCATCTTTGACCATTTATTGTATTCACAGGAATGTGTTGGTTGATGTTCGTAACATTAAGCTGGGACCAAGGGATGCCCAAGCTCTTCTGAATCATTTCATCAAGATGCAGACTTTGGATTCTAATTTTTTCTACGTTATGGACATGACGACGATGGACCTTTGAGGAACATGTTTTGGGCTGACTCCCGTTCTCGTGCTGCCTACGATTATTTTGGAGATGCAGTCTGTTTGGACACAACCTATCTAACAAATAAATACGATATGCCTTTTGGTTCTTTTGTAGGTGTCAACCATCATTTTGAGTCTGTACTTTTAGGTTGTTCTCTGTTAGCTTGTGAAACAACCGAGAATTACATTTGGTTGTTTCAAACTTGGCTAGCTTGCATGGGGGTATGTAATCATTTATTCATTTTCCAACATTAATATAATGTACGTATTTTTACTAATCGTGTACATATTAATTTGTATAGGAGCACCACCACCAGCCATCATTACCGACCAGTGTCATGTCATAACCGCTGCCATCTAAAATGTTTTTCCAGACTCTAGACATAGATTATGTATATAACACATCATGAACAAAGCACCTTTCAAACTGCCTCCCACTAACAAAGTTGTTATCCTATCTCGGTTAAAGGAGCTGGTTTATGAATCTGAGGATGAGTCTGTTTTTTAGAAGAAATGGGAGGGTTTCATCTAGAACTTTTCTCTTCACAACAACTCCTGATTACATTGCATTTACAATATTCGTTCATTCTGGGTGCCTGCATTCGTTGGGGGTGTATTTTTTGCTGGGATGTCTTCTACCCAGAGGAATGAAAGCATGAATGCTTTCTTCGACAACTATCTAAGTTCGAAGACCACTCTTAAACAATTTGTCCAATAATACGAGTCAGCCCTTCGTCAAAAGTATGAGAAGGAGGCTCAAGCCGATTTTGATTCTCGTCATCGTCATCCTCAGTTGATTACCTAATTTCCCTTCGAAAAACAATTGTTCGAGTTGTACACAGTTGGAGCTTTTAAGAGATTTCAACGTCAAATTGGGAGGATTGTATATTGTGACATTATGCATGGTGGAAACCGGAACGAGGTCTTGTATATTTTTGGCAGAGAACTTATCCATGTCGAACACCTTGAGCATCCTAGGGAGAAGAGGTTTGAAGTGCAATATAACCCCTACGTTCTAACATTTTGTTGTAGTTGTCGGTTGTTTGAACACGAAGGTATTTTATGTTGTCACGCTTTATCAGTTTTCAGTCATTTCAACATTTCTACTATCCCTAAAGCTTACATTCTTCGTTGATGGAGGAAGGACGTCAGGTGTAGCTATGAACACCCCTCCACCACCACCACTTGATAAAATCAACTTGCTGGTGGATGGGAATGCTAGATATTATGACATTGTTGGACATTGTATTTTGCTAGCTGAGGAAGCATTTGTTTCCCACGAAAGATGTGAAGTGGTGCTGAAGTGTTTGGATTACATTAAATCTCAAATTTCTATGCAGCCACCCCACCCGAACGGCTCAACTCATGTTCCTAGCGAACAAACAAATAACGCAACCGTATTGAATCCTATTCTTGTTGGGAGAGTTGGTAGACCACCCACCAATTGAAGAGTCTCATCTGCAGAAAAAATCTCCAAGAAAATCATAAAGAAGAAGTCAAAAGGCAAGGCCAAGGCTAATTCATCTAATGCAATTCATGGGCCTCGAGATGAAGACTATTCTGATTGGGATTTAAAGGTCTATAAAAATCCAAACAAGTAATTATAAGTGTACTTTTATTTTTTTGTTCACCATATTAATACTTTTTTTCAAATTTTTGGGCGGGCATGTTTTTATTTAAAAAGATTTTGTCGTTTGCATGTTTGTTGTCGTAGCAGAATTAAGATTTGTGGACACAATCTTGTTATTTGTCTTCATTGTATCGCAAATTGTTCATAATATTAACATGGTATAGGAAGGGGGATCTAACATGGTCCAGAATTGGGAGGAATGTGTACTTAATCTGGACACATACTTAATGTGTACTTACTCTGGACACATACTGAATCGTGTCCAGAGTAAGTCCAGAATCGTGTTTGGAATGATTCTTTCCAAGAGTTATAAATGTTTCTTTTGTCCATTGTGGACTGATTCTGAACACATTCTGGACTGACTTTGGACACGATTCCTGATACGAATTTGGACACGATTTTGGACTGATTTTGGACAAGATTTTGGACAATAATGGATTGTTTCTGAACTGACTTTGGACACGATTCTGGACTGATTTTGGACACATTCTTTATGGTCACGATTCTGGACTGGTTTTGGACACATTCTGGACTGACTTTGGACACAATTTTGGACTGATTCTGGCAAATTTATGGAATGATTCTGGATTGACTCTAGACACACTATAAAATGATTTTGGACACGATTTTGGGCTAAATTTGGACTGACTATGGACAAACACTAGACACGATTCTGGACACACTATGAACTCACTCTGAACACGATTCTGGACACGATTTTGGACTGATTCCGGACTAACTCTGGACACGACTGATTCTGGACACATTCTAGACTGACTTTGGACACAATTCCGGATACAAATTTGGACACGATTTTGGACTGGTTTTGGACAAGATTCTGGATTTCTTCTGGACTGACTCTGGACACGATTCTGGACAGTTTTTGGGCAGATTCTGGACACATTCTTTATAGACACGATTTTGGACTGATTCTTGACACTTTCTGGACTGACTTTGTACACGAATTTGGACACGATTCTGGACAAATTTCTGGAATGATTATGGACTGATTCTGTACACATTATGGACTGCTCTAGACACGATTCTGGATGCAAGTTTGGGCTAAATTTGGACTGAGTCTGGACTAACATTGGACACACTATGAACTCACTCTGGACACGATTCTGAACTATCTTTGGACTGATTTTGTACTAACTCTGGACACGATTATGGACTGATTCTGGACACGAAGGTGAATAGTCGTGTCCTTTTTGGGAATTTGGACAGTCGTGTCCTTCTGGGAAACAAACTGTTTTCTTCTCGGGAATCATAAATTGTTGGTGATTTAAAACGGATTCTTCTTCTTATGGGTAGCTGACGTCACAACTGACATTGCAGCTGACACGAGGCACGTCTGGGACGCTCCGGACGTGCACGTCCGTGTATCAACACCAATACACACACGGGGCTAATGTGGTTGTAGGCGCTTATATAGCTAACTTGTTTGTGACACTCAAAATTAAGATATTTTAAACTTGATTTTTTAAATCAAACGTAATCACATGTATTGTTATCTCCTAAGCTATAACATATTAAAAATTTAGGTCAATCGAAGTTAATTTAACCTTTGCTCTAAAATGCTCATATTTAAAGGGCTGAAATTTACTGAATTTCGAATAGTTTGGATCAATGAAAACAAAGATCCATTTGATATGAAAATTTTACAATATGTTCCTTATATATGGTATATCCCACCCACAAATATTTATAGAAAAAAACTAACCGAAATTGGCTGAAAATATGGTGTCACATCCAAGATGGTTGTAGGTCTCCTACATATACATTTTTGCTATATATATTCTTGATTTCGTGATTGAAGATGCATATAAGAAGATCAAAAATATGAATAATTCAAAGGTTTTGGACGATAATCCTCACAACTTACCAAGTCACAATAATTCAATATTTTTAAGTTTGTTTGCTTAGATTTTAATTTTATGGGATCCTCATTTCGGTTCTTGGTTTCTTTATTTTCAATTTTTTATGCAAAAAGATCCATATTTTTTTACCTTAGTTAATACATGTAATTTTATCTTGTAGTAGGTAATGTCTGAAACTGTAGGAATGGATTAAAAGTAAAACACCAGTAGCTTTAAATTCATGAAATATGCATTTGAATTCTGAAATTTAAAAAGATTTCAGTAGTTATAATGAAGAAAATGGAAATAAAAAATCAAGTGTAATCATTGTTCTAAAACCTTGACTGAAATGGTGATGGAACAACACATTTGTGGACTCATCTAAGAAAACTTTTTATAATGAAAAACAAAAAAATGCATTTTTAAGCGACAGAAGATTAGGAAATTTGTAACATTATGTTAGCTTTTTAAAAACCTTTTTTCACATTCACTAAAAAATCAAGTGGACAATATTACCCGACATCTAACATATTTATTTACGAAATACATCCAATTACAAAAGTATTTGCGAAATATAGGAGAAATCCTGGTTTTGATGACATTTTAACTATAATGGAGGCTAAGTTTAATAAATATTGGAATCCTTGTAGAGCTACAATGATCTATGACCAACACGACAATTTTAACTCGGTAATTAATGTCCCATGTTAATTACCATGATTGCGAATATCTTTTGTTTTATGTAAACCATTATCTTTTAGAGCTCTACGGTTAAGGACCAAGAGTCTCTTCCTTAACACTTCTAAAAGACGAATAACATAAACAAGGAACAAAATGATTTCTCATTCAATTCATAATAATTGACATTTAAAAGTAAAACTTTTAGAACACATTCCCTTCAATCTCCCACTTGTTATCAAAGTTTTCTTTCACATACATTCTCAATGTATAAAACATTAATAACTAGGGTAACCTTCTCAAATCACCCATCAAGCCAATCCACATGGATCCTTGGATCCATGGACTCGAAATATATTTCGTCTCTTAGCTTGGTATGAAGGTTTGTTGAATGGATCAGTTGTGTCACCCCTTAGTCCGGTTAAAGTACGTCAGAATATTCTTGACCACAATCCTATGCTTAGGACTTGCGTCGGATTGGTGACTACTTGTCACGCTTAGAGCATACGAGATATTGAGTCTTGTGCAAGTCATTGTGTACATGGTCCTGCCTTTTGCCGAAGCATAAAGGATACCTTCATGTACTCCAAGTCTTTACGTCATTGTGCACGTTTGAGACTTCTTGAGTTGCACATCTGTACTCGCACTTATTGGCACATTGTCCATATTGGAATCGTTCACCCTGAACATTTCCAAGACCTTGTCAATGTATACACGTTGACTTAGGCCAATGAGTCTATGGAATGTATCTCAATGTATCTTGATTCTCAAGATGTGTTGAGAGCCTCATCCATTTCTTTTCATTGAAAATGCCGATTTCAATGAAATTTCTCGTTTGCTAATGCTAAGGTATATGATTGCTCATGAGCAATATGTCATCGACATATAAGATCAGAAGTACTACATGACTCCCACTAATCTCCTTGTATATACAAGGTTTTCCTTTACTTTGAATGAAGTGAATCTTCTTCACCTCTTCATCAAAGCGTTTGTTCCAACTCCTCGATGCTTGCTTCAATCCATAAATGGATCTTTGAAACTTGCATATCTTCTCACTATTCTTTGGATCATCAAAACCTTGAGGTTGTACCATGTACATATCCTCCTCCAAGTTCCCATTAAGGAACGCCATTTTGATATCCTCTTCCATATCCCACAATTGTGAAATGCGGTAATATGAGCTTAATACGAATAGATGACAACCTCTCAAAAATTTCATCAAAGTCAATTTCTTGAATTTGAGTATAACTTTTGCTATAAGCCATGCTTTGTAGGTTGTCAAGTCACTATCCATGTCTATCTTCCTCCTAAAAGCTCATTTATACTAAATGACATTTTCTCTTGAGGAAGGCAAATCAAGTTCCATACTTGATTGTCATACATGGATTCTATTTCGGATTCTATGGCCTTAAGCCATGGTTTGGAGTCTCCCCTTTCCATTGCTTCTTGGAAGGTCGAGGGATCTTTGGTATCTAGTACCACGATCTCATGAAGTCCTGCATACTTATTGGGTTTCTTCCTTTCCCTCGTCGACCTTCTCAATTCTTTTGGTTCTTCTCGTGTCTCTCGAACTTCTTCCACAATTTCTTGAGGAATAAGTTCGCGTTCATCTCTCGAACGTACACTAGGTGGGGATGATTGAGATTCTCTCACAATTTCTTGTAAGGATCTCTCGCTCATGCTCCCACTAACCAAATGAATCTCGGTTGGGCCTTCATGATTTTGAATGCAACATTCACATCATGATCTTGTAGAGTATCTTGAGTTTCCTCAAGCTTAACTCTACTCCCACTAATTTTCTCTTTTTCCAGAAATTCTAGAAAAAACACATCTCTCTCTACAATCTTTCGATTGGAGGTGATACACCAAAAGTAGTATCCTCTTGTCACACGAGGACAACCTATAAAGAAGCACTTATCCGCTTTTGGTTGAAGCTTGGTCGACATTAATTTCTTGATGTATACCTCACAACCCCAAATCTTGAGAAAGTCGAGCTTAGGTGTCTTTCAACTCCATAGCTCACAAGACATTTTCTCCACGGATTTGGATGAAACATTATTTAGTGAGTTTGTCATTATTTGTAGTGCATAATTCCAAAAGTAAACATGCAATTTAGATTGACTTATTATTAATCGAACCATGTCGAGCAATATCATGTTCCTACTTTAAGAATGAGTCAAATTAGGTATCCTAAGCACTCACCCCTACGAACCTTTCGTAGAGACTCGATATTCTTGTTGAGTCGGTTCACTACTTCATCCTCGAATTCTTTGAACTTCTCAAAGAATTCACTTTTGTTTCCCATTAGACAAATATACCCATAATGATTATAGTTATCCGTGAACAAAATGAAGTACCTTAAACCGTCTCTTGCACTTGTACTTATCGGACCACATACATTAGAATGTATCATATCCAATTAGTCATTCGTTTTCGTTCCTTTCTTCTTGAAAGGTCTCTTGGTCATTTACTTGACCAATCCGATAGTGCTACAAGAATGAATCATTTACGTGAGTTATCTTAGTTTCTTTTGTTATTGTTTGTTTGAGTTTGTTTATCATTCATTTCAAGCAAATAGAAGTCATTCTAAACGAATGTATTTGCATAGAGAATTTCATTCTTCGATATAGATAAGCAAGAATTAAAATATTTATTAAAAATTATCCATATCTAAAACTTGATACAGAAGTGTTCTTGCTAATCGAAGACACATAACAAACACTCTTCAAAACATAAATTTAAATCATTAGACTATTGAAGTTCCATAGAACCTTGTACAATCGCAGCTATGCTTGTACTATTTCTGATCTTCAATATCATCTCGTTCTCCACGAGTTCCTTCCTATCCTTCAATAGCTGCACATCAAAATTATGTGAGCACAAGATCCAGTAACCATTACCAAATCAAGGACAGAGGTGATTAAATTTATCTCAATAACAAACATACCTACGACGTTTCTCGGGTGCCTACGTTCAATCATCCCATTTTCAAGGTCTTCATTGTACTTAGGGCAATTAGGTCGGATGTGTCCATTTTCACCGCAGTGAAAGCACTCCGTGTTGGGAGTTGGAGATTTGAAAGATTTCCCCCTTGAGGCACTCCTATGAGCACCTCCTACTCCCTTGCTCTCGATTGACGTATCTTTGGTAAATTTGCATTTACCTTTGTTGATCTTTTTGCTCCTCTCATGGATGGTTAGGACGTGATTGTCCCGACCCTTGCCTATGTCAACTTCTGCCGTTTTGAGAGCGTTGTGAAGCTCCTCAAGACTCACCCCTTTTTCACGCACATGATAGTGCATCACAAAGTCCTTAAAGGACGGGGCTAGAGAGCCAAGAATCAGATTTTTGGCAATGTCCTCGGGCATTGGAGAAGAGAGCTTCGACAACTTCTCAAGGTATCCTTGCATCGTGAGAAAGTGCATGGATACCGATGTTCCCTCCGCCATGTGGCACCTTGTGAGTGCGATGATGGTCTTATAGCGCCCCTTTCGGGCACTATCCATGAACATCTTTGTTAAAGCTTCCATGGTTTTCTTGGGTTTTGAATCCAAGTATTTCGCTTGAAGCGAGTCACCCATGGATGCCAATATTAGACCGTGAACTTGGTTCTCTTGGTCTTTCCACTTGGCTATCGCCCCTTTCTCATTACCGGTTGCCTTCTCATTCAATTTTGGGATTTCACCATCCAAAATATGAGATAGTTTTTCAAACCTCAACACGATATTAAGATTGAGTTGTCATTTCATGAAGTTTGAGCCATCATTTTGCAAAGGATTCTTTTCGATCATAGATCGCACAATTGGTTGGATATTAGACATTTCTACAAAATAAATTATACAGGATTTTAATGTCAATTTTATGTTTTTAAAATACATACATATATATCGAATATAAATGTAAATACTGCAAATAAAATTTTGCCCGTAAATGCAGTAATCCAAGATCCTATCAATTGCAATATAGACTAGCTAAGGGCTATCGAATATATCACAATATCAAGGTAAGAAAAACTCTTTCTAATCACAACCATTTTGAATTTTAGCAATATTAGCATCTTCAAACTCTTGTGATTCTTGTCGTTTTAATTATGAGGGAATATGACCTATCCTCGTAAGAAAAACTTTTTCCCAAAACCGAGCGAGGGCTCTAGATAATGTTAAGAAAACTTATTTT
Organism: Triglochin maritima; assembly: GCA_963682175.1. Taxonomy (NCBI): domain Eukaryota; kingdom Viridiplantae; phylum Streptophyta; class Magnoliopsida; order Alismatales; family Juncaginaceae; genus Triglochin; species Triglochin maritima. The sequence goes on along the minus strand of OY821781.1, from coordinate 35,524,991 downwards.
CATTTGATACGAGATACGTTTATCCATTGTATTCACAACTAGACATACTTGGGGTTCACTAGGGTGAAACTCACCTCATATATCTAATCGTGTCATAACAATAGACAACCATTATATCTCCTACTATTCCCAAAGATGGAGGGAGCTATCTCCCGTTAAGGGCGAGCAGAGTTTCCCTCGATCGATGGCTGCTAGTGGATGAAATAAGAAGGAAAATTACTCTTAATTTTGTTGGACAATATCATATATTAACATGTGATTCAGAATTTTAAGTTATCATGCATATTATCATTCATACACATCCTAACATTCAATCACATTCATCACATGCATAGCAGAAATTAAACCATTCACACAATCCACATAGTGTGAGTTTATATGTTCCCTTCGATCCTCGATCCCTGATCCTCGATCCTCGATCGATGCGCTACAGCGGCGACTTCCTCTTGCACCGGAGATGTAGATTTTACAGAAAATAAACATGCTCCTCACATTCGATAAAAAACCGACTAGTGCATGTCCTATGTAAAACCTCTCATATGCATATGCAATTATCTAAAAGACGGAAAGAGAGAATTTTGGCTTTTACATATAAATAAGCCCCTGTATAATAATTATCACATACATTCATAATTGCTGATTTGGAACATATAAACTCACAATTCCTGCAAAACAACTCGAGCATCCATGCACGCAATATCGCTATAAACTATGCAATCTAGTTTATCAATCATCTAGAATCCTAAACAATTCTTTGAAAAACATTTTGAAATCCATTAAAATGTTTTTCATCCATCCATAGTTCAAAGATAATTTTGAACCGCTGTCCATTCAATGGGCAACGCGACTCCGGATCTTCAAAAAGGTTTTAGAGAACCTTTAGGTATGACTCTACCTTTGTGGTTTATTTTAATAAATGTAGGGTTGCATGATATTACAATAAACACAAAGTAATGTACATAGAAATTGTTGAAAATATGAAAACGATCTTGTATGTTGTATTAATTTGTTTTTAAAATATATACATACATAGGGATACGAAATCCTACAGTGGTATCAGAGCTTTTAGTTCATATTTTCAATGATTAGACTGTATAATTAATTTTAGTTTACCATCTACAATCGAAACAATTCAAGTTCTATTTCTTTTTCGAGTTTTCCGATAGTTTTGTTGATTTAATTTTAATTGATTCTTTTGATAGTTTTAGATGTTTTTAAACACATCATGTGAATGTTAGAATTAAAATTTAGACTTATGTCTAATTTATAGAATTTTCGTTTTTAATTAAATGATTATTTTATAAGGAATCAACAAAATGGAAAAAGGCATATGTTTATCTTTCTTTAAATTTTTATTTTTGGAAATTGGATAAACAACGGTTCAAATATTTTATGTTTTGAACTATGAATGCATAAAATCATTTTTAATGGATTTCAAATGATTTTAGAATTGTTTGATTTAGAGATGCATGATAAACTAAATCGAGTAATCTATAGTATATGTACATGCGTTGCTCGAGTTCTCTTATGCAGGGATATGTGAGTTTATATGTTCCGTTGAAGCCATGTGTGAATGAATGAATATGTATGTTATTATTATTCAATCACAAGGGCTTATGTATATGTAAAAGCCAAATTTCTGTTTCTATGTATATGCATACATATGAGAGGATTTTTACATTGGACTTGCACTAGACAATTTTCAAAATTGAGAGATGCATGTTTATATTTTTGCAATATCAACATCCATGGTGCAAGACGAAGACGCTGAAGAAGCGCAAGGATCAAGGAAGTGGGAACATATAAACTCACACAATGTGTGTGTGAATAGATTTATTTATGTTTGTGTGCTTGATATATATGTGATTGCATGGATGAATGTTAGGATGTGTATAGATGATAAATATGCATGATCACCTAAATTCTAAAATCACATATTTTTGTTTAAATTGTCCAACCAAAAATTAAGAGTATCTTTCTTTCTTATTTCATCAACTAGCAGCCATCGATCGAGGGATATTCTGCTCGCCCTTAGTGGGAGATAGCTTCCTCCATCTTTGGGAATAGTGGGATATATAAGGTTGTCTATTGTTGTGCCAGGAATAGATGCACGAGGCGCGATTCACCCTTAGTGGACACCGAGTATATTTGTTTGTGAATACAATGGATAAACGTATCTCGTATCAAATGAAATAAGTTTTTTTAACAAGACCCGGAGCCCTAGCTCGGTTTTGAGAAAGAGGGTTTTTCTTACGAGGATCGGTCAAATTCTCTCTTAATTAAAACGACAAGAGTCATAAGAGTTTGAAAATGCAAATGTTACGATATTTCGAAATGGTTATGATTAGAAAATGTTTTCTTACCTTGATTTTATAGTATATCTGATAGCCCTTAGCTAGTTTATATTATAATTGATAGGATCTTGGATTGCTGCATTTATGGACAAATTTTTATTTACGGTATTGTTTTTTTAAAACATAAAATTGACATTAAATCCCACATAATTTATTTTGTAGAAATGTCGAATATTCAACCTATTGTGCGATCTATGATTGAAAAACATCCTTTGGCAAATGATGGCTCAAACTTCATAAGCTGGCAACTCAAGCTCAATATCGTATTGAAGTTTGAGAAACTATCTCATATTTTGGATGGTGAAATCCCAAAATTAAATGAGAAGGCAACCGATAGCGAGAGAGAGGCAAAAGCCAAGTGGAAAGACCAAGGGAACCAAGTTCACGGTCTAATGTTGGCCTCCATGGGTGACTCGCTTCAAGCGAAATACATGGATTCAAAACCCAAGAAGACCATGGAAGCTTTAACAAAGATGTTCATGGATAGTGCTAGAAAAGAGCGCTATAAGACCACCATCTCACTCACAAGGTGCCACATGGTGGATGGAACATCGGTATCCATGCATTTTCTCACGATGCAAGGATACCTTGAGAAGTTGTCGAAGCTCTCTTCCCCGATGCCTGATGACAATGCCTGATGACAATGCGGAGGATTTAATTTCTAAAGCAAGAACAACAAAAACAAATTAAGAATAAAGCAAATATGGATGAGAGTCCAGCGGGTGGAGGTTTAGATATCGGGTTTTGTTTAGAGAAATCTGAAACTTATAATAAATCATATTAGTTATAAAGCATTACATGATAAATGATTCAACATAAACTCAAGTAATCAAAATATACTAACACAAAATTAGAATAATAACATCATTCTTCTTCTCAACACCCTAAATCCGTCACCCCCACCCTTTGGAGAGAGTTAGAAACTCATGAATGGAGGGAAGGAGAAGGGGTCCTAGAGAAACTACAAAAGAAAACTAAAAACACAAAATAAACCAACAGAATTTTATTACTAAAGCATGGAATAAAATAAAAAACTCCTTACAACATCGTTTCGGGGCTATTTATAGCCGATACAAGGGACCCAAGTATGAAATAGGGAAGTACACGCGTCATGACACGACTAGACAAAATCCGGGGCCACGGATCGCAAGGGGTGCGGCGTTTTCGCCGCAAGTTGCATGTGATGTGCGGCGGAATCGCCGCAATTTTAGCTCTTATTGGATCCGGATTTTTCATGTGTGTTTATGGTATGTTTTAAATGTCCTTTGCGCGTCTGGATTGATTTCTTTCCTTTCTTTTGAGCTCCGAATTTATTTCTTCATATATTTGGAGATCCAAATTGATTTTTCTTTAGAACTTCTCCAAAATAATATTTTGGTACTCGTAATTTGCAGTCGGGTCCTCGGCTTTTTGCAATTAAGTCCCTGGGTACTTTTGTGCTTAAGTCCTTAGCCTTTTTGTAATTCGGTCTTTGAATGCTTTTATGCTTGGATGGACTTCCATTTGAATCCCGATAATCTTGAACTTGGTCTTTATGACAGAAATGAGTCTCTTGCACGCGTTTATGCTCGGAATATGGGTAATTTGCATTCAGGTCCCTGTATTCTGTAAATAAGACTAAACACATACCTTAGTAGCATTTATTGATATACAGTTAATCTAAATGAACGACATATGATGCAATGTATGACATGGAGTGGTAAAACACCTAAGCTCAATTTTCTCAAGATTTGGGGTTGTGAGGCCTACGTCAAGAGATTGATGTCGACCAAACTTCAACCAAAAGCGGATAAGTGCTTCTTTATAGGTTATCCTCGTGAGACAAGAGAATACTACTTTTGGCATATAACCTCCAATCGAGTGATTGTAGAGAGGGATGCCGTATTTCTAGAAAAGAAATTTCTAGAAAGAATAAAAAAGTAGTGGGAGTAGAGTTGTGCTTGAGGAGACTCAAGATATTCTACAAGATCATGATATGAATGGTGACATTCAAAATCATGAAGGCCCAACCGAGGTTCCTTTGGTTAGTGGGAGCGTGAGTGAGAGACCCTCGCAAGAAATTGTGAGAGAAACTTAATCTTCCTCACCTAGTGTATGTTCGAGAATCGAACACGAACCAATTCCACAAGAAATTGTGGAAGAAGTTCGAGATGTACATGTAGAACCGAAAGAACTTAGAAGGTCAACGAGGGAAAGGAAGAAACCCGATATGTATTTGGGACTTCATGAGATCATGGTACTAGATACCGATGATCCCTCGACCTTTCAAGAAGCAATGGAAAGAAAGGACTCCAAACTATGGTTCAAGGCCATGGAATCCGAAATAGAATCCATGTATGATAATCAAGTGTGGAACTTGGTTGACCTTCCTCAAGGGAAAAAGTAAAAGCTCTGATATCGCTGTAAGATTTCGTGTCCCTATGTATGTATATATTTTAAAATTTTAATATAACATACAAGATCGATTTTCATATTTTCAGCAATTTTATGTACATCTATTTGTGTTTTATTCTAATAACATGCAACCTACATTTATTAAAATAATCCACAAAGATAGAATCATACCTAAAGGTTCTCTGAAACCTTTTTAATAATCCGGAGTCGCGTTGCCCGCTGAATCGTCCACGGAATTGCCTCCGAGTGTTCACCAAACTCTAAATAAAGTTAGAGATAAAGGAGCTAGCCAATCAATCTCTAACAAGGTTTAGAATCAAGCTAATTACCCCTCTTTAAGCTCCTGAGAATCTTGTCTCCAAAACTTAAATTTACTAAGAGATTTTCGTGGTGATTAGGGAGAGATTAATGAGAGAAAGAATTTTGCATTAGTAGTAAAACAAGTATGAATAGGTGCCCTTTTATAGGCTCCCAAAACATCCTTATGAAGAGCTATTATTTAGCCATGATCCCTTGTTTTTCTCTCCTAAAATTAATCTCTAAATTCCACAAAATAACCCACAAAAAACGTTTTAATTAAATCTGGAATTATTCCACCAATGATTTAATTAATCTCTTAATAATTCAGACAGAATCGTTCTTGTTCGGTAGACCGAGAATTATTCGGTCAACCGAACCATTTGGTTATAACACGTGTTCGGTGCACCGTGAGCTAGACGGTCGACCGATTCTTTATGAGAAAAATTCCCTGGAAGAATTCAGACGAACCACGTCTTTTAATCGGTCTACCTTTGACCCACCAAAATCGCTCCTGGGACATAGTCATCGGATGATCGGGTCACCTTCGGTCTACTGAAAATACTATTTCTCGGTTGACCGTTTCCAATCGGTTAATCGAACCCGATTGTCCAGGCACTCTGGGCAATCTCGGTCAACCAATTGCGCTTACCCGTTCCCTATTCAGTTAACCGATCCGAAGATGCCCCGGTCGACCGAACCATGAACGGTTCACCGTGTTTGACCCCGATTTTGCCTTTGTCAAATTTTGGATTTATTTCCAACAAAATTTGATCTTTTGGGGTTTTAGCAATTCACATCCTATATATATCATCATATGTAATATTAAATTATTACACCCCATAATATATACCTCATATGAATTTATTATGATTCTAATTATGTCAATTCTTATGACATATTGATTTTAATTAATTCACCACATGTGTCCTATTTTCACATGAAACCCGACACATCATATGAACTTAAAATCAACCTCTTGTTTCCCAGTTTTGTGGTGTGACCTATAGGAGGATCTAAGCCAAATTGGCAGTGATATTAAACACTTAATATCTCAAACTATAAGCGGTATCTAGCTACACATTATAGTTACCCAATTAGCATAGATGTCTTTGTTCCAGCCGAACCAAAACACGATCCATTTAGTGATGTAAGTGCATCACTTGTGTCCGTCCCTTGCCTCATGATATTAAGAATATATACAGAGTAGAAATGTGTCACCTTTGTATTATATTCATTTCTTGATTTCTCTAAGCTAATTATAACTATGTGACTTAACTCAAGTCACATTGTGCACATTATAATTTTGCTTTATCAAGGGGGCCACTAATATCATCACTCAATTAAGAGGGCCAATGATAATCGTTTGACTAGCTATCTTTTCCAGCACAAGTCATGCTCAACCAACTATTGCCTTTATCATTATACTCATTGATAGCTTTTGACAATAATCAAATTAAGCACTTCTTAAGTGAAAAGATATAAGTCTCATATCTAAGGATCCAAGACACAGTAAAAACATTAATGACACGAAACACAATTCCATAATGTTTTACTTGTTAGGTCTATTCAATATATAAAAGTAATCTTTTCCTCTTTTATATACTCGTGTCGTCAATTATTTGTAGAGCTACAACAATCGATGACCAACACGACAATCTTATCTCGGTAATTAATGTTCCATGTTAATTACCATGATTGTGAATAACTTTTGATTTATGTAAACCATTATCTTTTAGAGCTCTACGGTTAAGGACCAAGCGCCTCTTCCTTAACACTTCCAAAAGACGAATACTATAATCAAGGAACAAAATGTTTGTACATTCAATTCATAATAATTGACATATAAAAGTAAAACTTTTAGAACACATTCCTTTCAAGACGTGGACAACCTCAACCTCCTCAAGTGATACAAAATGTAAAGTCCATTAAGGTTCTTATTTGCATTTTTCTTCTTCTTTTTGTTTCTTTTCTTATTTATTTATTTATTTATTTTGTTTTTCTTAGTTGGAGCTTCATTCTCCCAGGGTCAGGTTTCGTGCATCATTGCCCATGAGGACTTACACTATCACGTACACCTTTCCCCAAATCTCCACATAGGGCGATCCCTACCACCCGTGTAATGGGAGTTCGGTCGGCGCATCCCAAGTCAGATGACTCGAAAGCACCAGGCACAAAGTCCCATCAGACCTACTTTCCCGAGTGATAGGAGCCGTGCGAGAAGAGAGAACACCTACTCATTTATTTCTTATCTACACATGAACCAAAACCACTACACTTAATGTCTCGCAACAAGATTTAAAGGGTCCTTGACAACAACAAGCTTTCTTAAGTTAACAGACACGAATTATTGACTCATTAGGTTCAGGGTGGACTTCTTTGAATGTTTGAGCACTGAAACCCTATGATTACTCACCCCCAAGGGAAAACTGGGGTGCATCCTAACGACTCGATAAATCCTAAAGCCACAGTACTAGATATCCTAATGCATCAAGTTCAAGACAATTTTGGGAGCTTTCTTTTTACTTTGCCTCTCAACGGTTTTGCACATGCTAAACACACGCAAAGCCCACAAAACATTTTCTTTCACAAACACGTGAATATTTTGAAAGAAATGTGAAAATTTTAAGGCACTAGGCAAGCAAAAGAAGACAAGTCACCCAAGGATCATGGCAAGCAGATATATCAATATTAAATGCAGCACACTAACATAACCCTAACAATGCAAACAAAAGAAAACAAAATCAAAAAAAAAGACTCGACTATGTACACACGTAAAACACCCCCCACACCTACTTCATGCATTGTCCTCAATGAATGCAAGCAAGATACTACATGGATTTATGCATGAAAAAGGAGAGATCTCACCAACATGAAGTACAAAGGGAAGTTCAAGGTCATGTTGATGGACACAAACCCGAATTCCCTCAAAACCTGTGAGATGCTAAAGAAGGGATACAAATACGTGAAAGAAATGGAGCCCAAATACACAAGGGTTGGAGCCCACAACAATCGATGCTCACTGAAGGAGTCTTTTATTGTACTTTTTTTCTTCTTTTTTTATTTTTTTATATAACTATGTACAAACATAAGTTCCCATCTCCATTTGTCAAAAGACATCAAATGAGAATCTCAAAAGTGGGTCAATGCACTTGGAAAGGGAACATGACACCACGTGGGGCCAGAATACTCATGCGTGGGCCCCCTTCACAACGAGCACAAGATGAAATGAGAGGTTCATGAATTGGACGCAAAGGCGTCTCATTCAAAGGATCAAACTGAAAGAGCTTGAACCTCTCAAGAGTTTGGGAAATAAGGGGCAACGGAAGAAGAGTTTCTCCCGTTGAGCTGCTGAAGTTATGATCGTCAATCCAAACTCTCCAACCAACAGGATGGTGCGTCGGAACGAGGTCAAGAACCTCGTTAGGCATGTCCGACACACAAGGCGAACAAAAAGTGGGTCTCATACCCAAGGTATCCTCCAAGGAACTCCTAATACCCTCATGAGCAATGTAGTTGTTTGATGTTCCATCATTTCCAAGATGACAGGAACAATAGTGAGAGGCAAACTCTCATCAGGTTGTTTATAATTAAGGGGACTAGGGAGCTCTTGCTCCACCAGAGGTGAGTCCTTAGGAGGTACAACAATAAGATCATGTGGCTCAAGGGCCACGGGACAAGAAGATAAGGCACAATCCTGTGCCGACTCATAAAGCAGTTGGTCCATAGTATTCTCAATTGGAATCGAATCCTCCACCAAGTGATCGTGAATTGAAACCCCAAGTCCCTCAGACTGACTAGGAGTTTGACTTTAAAAGATTGTGCTTTGAATTTGTGGATGTGGTGGTGGTTCGATTTCAGAAGATAAATCCTCATGTTGACAAGAAAAATTACCCTCCTCACGTTCACGTAATTGTTGTGTCATTCGACTCACTTGCATTTCCATAGTTTGCAAGGAATTCAAGTTGGACTTCAATAAATTTTGAGTGGTTTCCATGAACGTTTGGAGAGTTTGTTTCAAGGAATCAGGTATGCGGTCAACTATGAGGTCCAAGTCAGAGCTTGGGAAATTTTGGGGTTGGTTGTTGATGGGCTGAGAATGAGTCCAATGATTTGAAGTGGGGTGTTGGTAGAATTCTGGGTATTCGGGAGGAGGATACTGGGGTGAAAATGATGTATAAGAATTTGAATAAGAATTGTCTCCCCACGAATCCATCCCTCTCGGGTTGTACGCGGATGCGTAATGGTCATAATGAGCATTTTGTGAAAATGTGTGCTCATACTCAGGCTCAGGGGCAACATAAGGACATTCCCCGATAACATGACCACTCAACCCACAACACTCACACGGTGTGGCTACTGGAGCCACCGGTGCACCCATGTCATCTACCACATTCATGAAAGAGGTCAACGGTTCTTGTAATGTCTCAGTTTGATGACCAACATATGATCCAACGTAACTAGATGGTGGTCTAGCAGTCGGTGTCTCTCTCATACTACCCCAATATGAAGATTGCTCAGTCACACAATTAAGATTGTCCCAACCATACGGGGTGTTAGTCTGAGCCACGCCAGGTTGCATGGGTCCAAAATACCAGGAAGAATTGTCCTGGTCCCAACAATGATATGGATGGTCGCCCATGTAACCATCCATCTCAACAAAGAACTCTCGAGTCGATCACTCTCACCACCACGAGGCCAAGCTCGCAAAAAGTGCTCGACTCGACCCTGAAAATGCTACCAGAGAGTGTAAAGGGGAGGAGACTATAATGTAGAAGAATGTGAGAAGAAGATGACTCAGAGGAGAATAGAAGAATCCTAGAGCTAGCGTGGGAAATGGGATCAGGTAGAAGCCTAACTAGCATGCACGACTCAAACAATGTAAGGCAATGGGTCCTTAGGCTAGACGACGCCTAACTTTGAGGTCACTAGCCTCGACACGCCTCACCTCCCTACAACGAGGACCACAATGCCCAGCAAGTGATACCAGATCCGGATATCTAGTACCTCCTACTATCGACAAGGTAGGCAACGCCGATCATGCCATGACGGTCTCAACTAGATTACTCTCCCAGTGCGTCCGAAATCCTAGGGCCAATGTCTACTTGCTTTTAGTTAAGGCTTGATTAAGAGAGATTTTTGGGGCCAAGGAAAGGGTGATGAAATCCCCCACCTTATCTTTTACGGGACAGCCCCTCCTTAGTAGCGTTTTGATCCTAGATCTAGCAATCAACACTCCAATCAAACGCTCAACTCACTCTTGTCCCGATGCACCTTACTAACTAATGCATGATTGAAACATGCATGAATGAGAGATTTTGGTGCACGTACCTCATACCAGCAATCAACAACAAAATGTAAAGCAAAGAAAACACAAATGCATGCAAGGTCTACAAATAATGCATGGCCTAGATGGCAAGAAGTCTAATCTTTTGCTTTGAGTTTTATGGTCCAAGTTGATTAAAGGGAATTGATTTTTAATCTGGGAGCAAACTAGAAATCACAGCATGCAAAATAGGGCTCCCAGATAACTAAAATGAAGAACACAACTACCAGAAGAAATATGGAAGCAAGAAGACCTCACCAGGCCGCCAATTGGCGGTCTAAGACCGCTGATTGGCGGTCCCTTTGGATGTTTAGCTGCTCCAACTCCTCCAGTAGCCTCCCCGTGAGCTCTAGGATCTCTGAAACTAAGAAAAACTGAAAACAAAAAATTAAAAACCACTAGAATCGTCCAAACCAAAGTCTGGACAGAGCACCTCCCCGGCAACGGCGCCAAAAACTTGATTGATCGTTTTATTTAAATCGCAAGTGCACGACCGCGTAGAAGCGGTGGCAAATACGGGTCGTCCACTGGGAGGTGTGTCGACGTTTGGTTTGTGCGAAGGAGAGTGGTAAAGAAAGGAGAGAAATGTTAGTTACACTAAACTACACTAAGGTGCAAGTGGAAATGGAAAAGAAGCAAGAAAACTAAACCCCAAAGGGGGTAGAGAAATAATGTGAACATAAAGAAGTGTGTGTGTGTGTGTTCATTAAGCTCCTCACAATATGTAGTGCATGAAATCATAAAACTAAATCCAACTTTGCCTCCACATGAATTAAGATTAGATCACATCATTAAAACATACAAGACAATAAGTGGAATGAAGCTAAATGAACTCAAGTATAAAGACTAGACCCTACTAGGCCTCCACATGAATTAAGATAAAACTATATCATTAAAACATAAAAGACATTAACCAAGGTAAAGGCAACAAGAGTACATACACTACAAATTGTGTTTCCAATATTAATCCCATCCATATCCTAACCTTATCATTCCCCATAAAATAGGTCCACTAATCAAAGCATAGGCTAAGCTTCATTCCTGGGCATTAGCATATCAAAGATAAGAGTGGAGACCCATTAGATGGTTATGGAAATCATATAAAGCTCAAGAGATTAAGATAACACACACTTAATACACTACATGATTATATCACATATTTCTCCACCCCCAAATGGGGATGTATCTACTCACTACTCATTACACTAACTATATTAAAAAGATGAAGCATTATACTGAAATGAAATTACCCTAAGAAAGCAAGAAATATTAAAGAAGCTTAAAAGGAAAGGAAAGACTAAACAAGCATGCACAAATTAAAAGACAAGATTAAAAGAAACTAGAAGAATTATTTTATTAACAATGACTCACATTGAAGGTAGCATTCTTCTCCACCTTGAGTTTTGCTTCAAGGCTTACTCCTTAGTAGAGAGAATGCCACCAAGCAATGGGTAGTTTACAATAGAAGGTGAAGAGTTCTATTTATAGCCAAAGAAAAAGGCAATCCGGGACAATCCCCCGATGTGGGACTAAACAAATACCAAAAATAGACTAAGCATACACTAATACACGTGCTCCCAAAATATTAGCGGATCCAGAGCTATCTGGACCGCCAATTAGCGGTTCCAGACCGCCAATTGGCGGTCTATAAGCTTCAGATCCATTTGGTTTTTGTGCTGGGCTTTGCTTGAAGTATTTATTGGTCTTGGATGCATCTACTTTGTTTATTGGAGCTCCAACCCGAATCGAATTATCAAAATACTCCCTCATGATGGTGTGGAGTTTTCTGTTTTGCTCTTAGGTCCTTCGGTCTTACGTTCAGGTTCTTCTCCCTTGCATCTTAGTCCCCAGGTCTCATAATTCAGTCATTTTTCCCTGCTTTTGAGTCCTTTCATGGCTCTTCTCTTCAAACCTCTTTATTTCTGAAATTCAAACATAAAACTCGTCACGTAGCATTGCTTAGGTGTAAGATAATGGATATAAGATACAAATATGAGCATGAATGATGTCAATCACTCAAGATATTCTACAAGATCATGATATGAATGGTGACATTCAGGATCAAGAAGGCCCAACCGAGGTTCCTTTGGTTAGTGGGAGCGTGAGTGAGAGACCCTCACAAGAAATTGTGAGAGAAACTCAATCTTCCCCACCTAGTGTACGTTCGAGAATCAAACACGAACCAATTCCACAAGAAATTGTGGAAGAAGTTCGAGAAGTACATGTAGAACCGAAAGAACTTAGAAGGTCAACGAGGGAAAGGAAGAAACCCGATATGTCTTTGGGACTTCATGAGATCATGGTACTAGATACCGATGATCCCTCGACCTTTCAAGAAGAAATGGAAAGAAAGGACTCCAAACTATGGTTCAAGGCCATAGAATCCGAAATAGAATCCATGTATGATAATCAAGTGTGGAACTTGGTTGACCTTCCTCAAGGGAAAAAGGTCATTCAAAATAAATGGGTTTTCAAGAGGAAGATGGACATGGATGGGAACTTGACAACCTACAAAGCGAGGCTTGTAGGAAAAGGTTTCACTCAAGTTCAAGGAATTGACTATGATGAAACTTTTTCACCGGTTGCCATGTTCAAGTCAATTCAGATTATGCTCGCTATTGCCGCATTTTATGAATATGAGATATGGCAAATGGATGTCAAAAGGCGTTCCTTAATGGGAACTTGGAGGAGGATGTGTACATGGTACAACCTCAAGGTTTTGAAGATCCAAAGAATAGCGAGAAAGTATGCAAGCTTCAAAGATCCATTTACGGATTGAAGCAAGCATCAAGGAGTTAGAACAAACACTTTGGCGAAGTAGTCAAAAAGATTCACTTCGTCCAAAGTAAGGCAGAACCTTGTATATACAAGAAGGTTAGTGGGAGCCACATAGTATTCTTGATCTTATATGTCGATGACATACTCCTCATGGGTGAGGGGTGTAGGGGGTTGGGGGCTGTTGGCTTTGGTTTTGGTGAAGAGGATACCAACACCTCTCTCTCCCTCATTCCTTTCTTCTTCCATCTCACTCTCTCATTTCACTTCTTCTCTTCTCTTTTCCGGTGTCCAGAGGAGGAAGGGTCTGCTCCGACGTGAGGCGCGCGGAGGTGGACGTGTGCGAGGCTCGTGGACGTGTGGCGAGGAGTGCTCGAGCGAGGTGTTGAGGTTTCGGGTGACGTTTAGCGAACTCCGGCGTGCTCCATCGTCTTCTTGAGGTATGTCGTCCTAGTAGTGTGATTTTGTTGTTCCCCACGTTGGTGGGAAGTTGTGGTCGGTCGCGGGAGGTCGGAGACCTCGCTGGCGACGAGAAAACGACATAAAATCCTTGTGGCGGTCGAGCGGTTTCATGTGTGCTGGTGAGTTGAAGGCTTTCTGTTGGTTTTCGGTCGACCGCTCCTAGAGGTTGGTTTGACTGGAACTTAAGTGTACCTGATTATATTGCATGTTGCTCAACCGATTTTGATATATTGTTCGACCGTATATGACGTAGACTATTAGGATGACCCTAGTAGTTTTCAGTCGACCGGGACCCCTGAGTCGGTCGACCGAATAGTCTTGTGTGATTTTGACCAACTCCGTATTTTGACCTCGTATTCGGTCGACCGGTTTTAGACTGCTGTCCGACCGTTGGACGTAAGTAATGCGCAGAATAGTTCGACTGTTGTAGACTTTCGGTCGACCGAACCTATTGGGAACGGTCGACCGGTTAGGCTTTTTCGGTCGATTGTTTGTGTGCAGAACTGAATTCATGGTCCTTGCGTTTGTGTCAACTCTGTCCACGGAAACCCATGTCCTCGCTTAGAGCTTGAGCCGGGAGGTGACGTCGGGTACGTGCTCGTGCCTGCCCAGGCACCGACCGGGCTACGACTCCGTCGAGGTGGTGTAGACCACGTGGTTACTTTGCGCGGAAGTGCGGACGCTCCTCACTGATCCCTTTGGCTCGAGTAGTCGTGTGTGAGGGGTGCGTCGCGTACTGTCTGTAAGACCGTATGTTCCTACGGTAGGTTTCCGTGGAGACCTGATGAGAATTAAATTTATACCGCAAGTGCACGGCCGCGATGAAGCGGTGACAAGTACGGGTCGAACACAAGGAGGGAGAGATATTGTTATTTTTTGGATTTTCGATTAGAGAAGAAACAACAATAATAAGGTTGATTTTGAAATTTTTGGGTTTTAATTATCTAAAGCAGGAAACATGAATGATTAAAACTAAAACAAGAACAAAGATTGTGAATTCCGTTGGGTGGAGGTTTAGATTTAAGGTTTAGATTAGAGAATTCTGAAACTTATAATAAATCACATTAGTTATAAAGCATTACATAATAAATGATTTAACATAGACTCAAGTAATCAAAACATACTAATACGAAATTAAAATAATAACTTTATTCTCTTCTCATCACCCTAAATCCGTTACCCCCACCCTTTGGAAAGAGTTAGAAACTCATAGAGGGAGGAAGAAAGGGTCCTTGAGACATTACAAAAGAAAACTAAAAGTAAGAAATAAAAGACAGAATTTTATTAATGAAAAGAAGATTACAAAAACTAAGATTAAGAATAAAAACTAACTATAGACTAAGGACCCTTCTAACATCGTTCTCGGGTCTATTTATAGTTGCTACAAGGGATCTAGGTATAATATTGGAAAGTACACGTGTCCAAACACGACTGGACGAAATTGGAGCACACGGATCGAAGCTTGGGCGGCAGAAACGCCGCACACTGTGTGTGTGGTGCGGCGGAAACGCCGCACAATCTGGCCTGATTTTGTCCGGATTTTGGTTGAATGTTTATGGTATGATTTGATCCTTCTTTGCGCGTCTGGATTGATTCTTTCCATTCTTTTGAACTCCGGATTAATTCCTTCACATATTTGGAGTTATACCTTGATTTTTCTATATATTTTCTCCAAGAGAATAAAAGCTACTCGTGATTTGCAATTAGGTCCTTGACTTTTTGCAGTTAAGTCCTCGGTTACTTTTGTGCTTAAGTCCTTGTTCTTTTTGCAATTAGGACTTGAATGCTTTTATGCTTGGATACATTTCCATTCGTAACCCGATAATCTTGAACTTGGTCTTTATGATAGAAATGAGTCTTTTGCACGCGTTTATGCTCGGGATGTGGGTAAATTGCATTCAGGTCCCTGTATTCTGTAAATAAGACTAAACACATACCTTAGTAGCATTTATTGATGTAAAAGTAATCTAAATGAAAGACATATGATGCAATGTATGCAATGCATCAAATACCCCCACACCTAGATTTTGCTAGTCCCTAGCAAAACAGAAGATACGAAAAATAAAAACAGGGAAATCCTAACTCACTTTCGTAGGAATCACGGTTGCACTTAGCATGTGCAACAAGCCTTTAAACCTCCAAGTTTCCTTAGAGGACGAGTTTTGTCTCGTGAGGGTTTTCAGTTGACACACCCACAAAGTATTAAATCAACATTCCATTAATAGTTCTCAATATCCCTACCTCAACCTTATACATCTCACTTCGAATTCTTGTATGCTCATTATATGAATCTAACTCATTAAAAATATGACTTGGTCTTTATTCCTCCAACATTCACACCACTAACCCTTCTACACATGATATCACTTAAATTATTTTGCACGCCTCCTCTGGTGGTGAAGTATCATTCAGATCAACCATGGCATGGATCATTCTTTTAGCTTTGGGCCTTGAGTATTTTTTTTTCTTTTCTTCCGTGATTCAACACATTTGCTTTTTGACACTTTTACCCTTTTTGCATTCGTGTAGCGAGTTTGGTCGATAATCCCGAGCTGGTAGACTCAAGTTACCGGGTTTCAAGATACCCCTACGGACCAGTTATACGTTGATGCGTATGGGTCATTTCTAGCATGGTTATACATGGCATTAACTTGGTCCCATTCCGCACAATCCTCCTTTACATGACCAGTCTGACCACATCTAGAGCACGGGATAGTCGAGGCTTGATTCACTCGGTTTATGGGTTTGTAGCTCTAAACTTTCCATTCTGCGCATAAGGGTAGCTAGTTTTGCTTCAGCCGCTATGTTGGCATCTACAGCTAAGACACCTGGTTTGGGTTGACTTGCTATTCTAGATCCAATACTCGGGTTAAGCGGTGTTCTAGCATTGTCCCATTGCATACTGTTTTCAGCTAATTCCTCAAGGAAAGTCCAGGCATCATTATCATTTTTCGACATGAAGTTCCCTTGGCTTACGGATTCTACCATAACCCTAGATGTGGGTGTCAATCCCTCATAAATAATTTGGCATAATTGTCATCTTGGAATTCCATGATGAGGGCATTGGGTCAATACACTCTTAAATCTTTCTAGATAGGAATAGAACGGCTCGCTTTCAGACTGAACGAATGAAACAATTTCATTCCTAATCCTCATAGTCTTATGGTTGGGAAAATATTTTTTCAGGAATACTTGAACAAACTCAGCCCAACTCCTAATAGATCTTTCGGCTAGACTATATAGTCATTTCTTAGCGTCGTCCTTTAGTGCAAGAGGCACAAATTTCAGACGCACTGCCTCTTCAGGGATATGCTGGTATTGCATAAGAGAGCAGATTTCCTCAAATTCTCTAAGGAAGAGATATGAGTCTTCCCTAGAGGTGAACTTAGGCAACATACTCATGTATTGTGCCTTAAGTTCGAAGTCGCGACCCGGTATGGTGGGCATAACGATGCACGATGGCTGAGCAGCCATCGCTGGATAGCATCGATCCCTCAGAGTTATGGGTTGCACAACAGGTGGGTCAACTACGTTCTCACCCATGGGATCCGGGTGAGGTGGTACAGCAGGTGGATTGGGGCTAAGTTCCAGACTGGAATCTAGATGAACTCGTGAGAGTCGATTACTCAAGTCCCGAATCCAAATCTGAGTGCACCGGGTTGAATCAATTTTTGAATTCAAATTCGAAATTTAAATTCCAAATTTAATTTCAAGATTTTTTTTTTGATTTTTTTTAAAATTTTGTTTTTTTTATGTTTTTAAAAAAAAGAGGGAAACAAACAATAGAATGGGGCAAGATGAGAAAGGAATCCTAATCTAGAGAATTTAGGTGAGAAGAGAAAGAAGACTCAGATGAGAAGGGAAACTTAACTCTAAAAGGTAAATTCAAGGGTTGGCCAGAAATTTCCTGAACAAGCACGGTTCAAACAATCCTAGACCTAGTGTCACTTAAATCTAGACGACTCCTAACTGGTTGAGTCGAATTGATTCGCTTGATTCACCTCCCTCACCAATCAAACCAAGTTGGCCAGTCAGTGTATAGCTAGTGGGGGCGCTTCCGAGAGAGTCGGTGCCAATTAGACAACCACGTCGCTTGGAAGACTTTCGTCAACACAAAAACACTTTCTAGACACCAAATTGAATTCAATTAGCTTCAGGTCATAGCAAGTCAAACCAATCTCCTCCTTAATTGAGTCCGCGTCCTTAGGGGCCAATGTCTAATTGATTTTAAATTTAAGGCTTGGGTGACACTTTAGGATTGTGATTTGTGGGCCACGGAAGGGTGATGAATTCCCCACCGTATCTTTTCCTACGGAGTTGCCCTTAAGATAGTTTAACTTAGATCTAACAAAGATAGTCAAACAATGGTCTTTTTAATGGGGGCAATTGCAAGGTTGTATGCAAATTAAATTATATGCTTAAATGCAATCGTTAAAAACCGCGATACGTACCTTGCCTCCAGCACTCTTCAACAGAAATTGATTTGCAAGAATTTAGCAAGAATAATGCAAACAAAACATTATATGATGCATGCACTAAGGTCTTTCTAATTTTGCCAATTTTAGGTCAGAGTTGAAATATTGCCAATTATGGAATTTTAAACCCTAACACGTGCAATTCTACGAAAGGAAACTTTTCAACAATTCAGATTTTACGAGAAAGGCAAGAAAAGTTACCTCCGCAATGCTCAGACAGGTTGACCGCCTGCTCTCAGAGATTCCAGTAGCTCAATACGACCACCCGAAGATGCAGACGACGCCCTCAAAATTTGAAGACCGGATCCCTAGGTTGTGCGACGATTCCGCCGCAAATACTCTTGGTGGTGCGACGATTCCGCCGCCTAGATGGCTCAGATTGCGGTCAGATTTCACCGCGCGCTCTGTTGTCTCCTGAAACGCAAATCCAAATAGTTAGATCGCGCACACGATAAACAGAATATAATCGGAAATACAAAAAACAACAAAATCTACGTCGCCTCCCCGGCAACGGCGCCAAAAACTTGATGAGAATTAAATTTATACCGCAAGTGCATGACCGCGATGAAGCGGTGGCAAGTACGGGTCGAACACAAGGAGGGAGAGATATTGTTATTTTTTGGATTTTCGATTAGAGAAGAAAGAACAATAATAAGGTTGATTTTGAAATTTTTGGGTTTTAATTATCTAAAGCAGGAAACATGAACGATTAAAACTAAAACAAGAACAAAGATTGTGAATTCCGTTGGGTGGAGGTTTAGATTTAAGGTTTAGATTAGAGAATTCTGAAACTTATAATAAATCACATTAGTTATAAAGCATTACATGATAAATGATTTAACATAAACTCAAGTAATCAAAACATACTAATACGAAATTAAAATAATAACTTTATTCTCTTCTCATCACCCTAAATCCGTCACCCCCACCCTTTGGAAAGAGTTAGAAACTCATAGAGGGAGGAAGAAGGGGTCCTTGAGACATTACAAAAGAAAACTAAAAGTAAGAAATAAAAGACAGAATTTTATTAATGAAAAGAAGATTACAAAAACTAAGATTAAGAATAAAAACTAACACTAAAGACTAAGGACCCTTCTAACATCGTTCTCGGGTCTATTTATAGTTGCTACAAGGGATCTAGGTATAATATTGGAAAGTACACGTGCCCAAACACGACTGGACGAAATTGGAGCACACGGATCGAAGCTTGGGCGGCGGAAACGCCGCACACTGTGTGTGTGGTGCGGCGGAAACGCCGCACAATCTGGCCTGATTTTGTCCGGATTTTGGTTGAATGTTTATGGTATGATTTGATCCTTCTTTGCGCGTCTGGATTGATTCTTTCCATTCTTTTGAACTCCGGATTAATTCCTTCACATATTTGGAGATATACCTTGATTTTTCTATATATTTTCTCCAAGAGAATAAAAGCTACTCGTGATTTGCAATTAGGTCCTTGACTTTTTGCAGTTAAGTCCCCGGTTACTTTTGTGCTTAAGTCCTTGTTCTTTTTGCAATTAGGACTTGAATGCTTTTATGCTTGGATACATTTCCATTCGTAACCCGATAATCTTGAACTTGGTCTTTATGATAGAAATAAGTCTTTTGCACGCGTTTATGTTCGGGATGTGGGTAAATTGCATTCAGGTCCCTGTATTCTGTAAATAAGACTAAACACATACCTTAGTAGCATTTATTGATGTAAAAGTAATCTAAATGAAAGACATATGGTGTAATGTATGCAATGCATCAAGACCCGTTGTTGTTACTGGACTGATGTCCTTGTTGACCCTTGAGAGTCCTCGTGTTGTTGGACTGAGGTCCCGTTTACCTTTGGAGGGATTTGATGCATTGCAGATGTTGATATGACATGCTACTAGTATGATAAGTTCATTTACCGTACTAGGCGAGCTTGGCGTACGGGGTCTCCTAATGGGAAACTCAGGCATCGTTGTTTGATTCATGTTTCAGGACCGCAATAGGTTCTGTCGGGTGGTGACAGCGGGCGCACACATTTTGGGGTCAGGATCCTCTTCGGACTCTTCGAGGTCGTCATGATTACGTGTACCTATCTTTCGTTGTATTATTGTAATCATGTCTGTTGACAAACTCTGTTGTATTTTGGTGCACCGACTGTTGATTTATATGAGTAACATTCCTGTTGATGAATTTTATCTGGTAATCTCTTGGTTGTTTAAATTTTTAAATTTCCGCTATTTCGGGATGTTACAACTTGGTATCAGAGCGGTCGGTTCCTATGTGTGGCTCCCAAAGAAATCACCCCAATGTAGTGGTGTTTGGTTGCACTTTACAGTTAGCATGCATTCATGGTTGATCTTGAGTTGTTTCTTGTGTCAGATGCCTCCGAGACATGTGAGGAACACTGTGAATGAGTGCAGTGCCAGTGATGCCACTGAGGGCGCTACCTGGGAAAGGTTGGGCGAGTTCCTCGGGCATCAGGCGGCGAGGGCAGAGCAGACAGGGACAAGTGCGGAGCATGATCGCTTCATGAGGCAACACTCGCCTAGTTTTGACGGCAGGAGTGACCCTGAGGCTGTAGAGGACTTGGTCTTTAAGATCCAGAGGGCTCTGTCCCAGAGCGGATGGTGGACCTGGCCTTCTATGTGCTGGATGGAGTGGCAGCAAAATGGTGGAGGACCACATCTGCAGTGGTCTTTGCTGACCGAGATGACGTGAGCTGGGAGGAATTCCTTGAGGAGTTCAACCGAAAATTCTTTTTTCAGCACGTCAGAGACAAGAAGAAGGAGGAGTTCTTGGCCCTCGAGCAGAATGGGATGTCATTGGCTAGCTACATCAGCAGATTTAACGCCCTGGAGCGTTATTGTTCTGAGACATATATGACACCCGAGCAGAGAGCACGGAAGTTCATCAACAGGCTGAGGAAGCAGCTCAGGTAACGTGTGATTACCAGCATGCCGCAGACCCTGGCAGACACGTTGAAGTATAAGACCATCATTGATCAGGACTGATTGATCTCGTTTTATATTTAACCGCAAGTGCACGGCCGCGTTGAAGCGGTGGCAAATACGGGTCGTCCACTGGGATGTGTGTCGACACTTGGTTTGTGCGAAGGCGAGAGGTAAAGAAAGGGAAGAAAGGTTGGTTTGATTACACTAAACAACACTAAGATGCAAATGGAAATGGAAAAGAAGCAAGAAAAACTAAACCCCAAAGGGGGTAGAGAAATGATGTGAATATAAAGATGTGTGTGTGGTGTGTGTGTAATTAAGCTCCTCACAACATGTAGTGCATGAAATCATAAAACTACATCCAACTTTGCCTCCACATGAATTAAGATTTCACTACATCATTAAAACATACAAGACAATAATTGGAATGAAGCTAAATGAACTCAAGTATAAAGACTAGACCCTACTATGCCTCCACATGAATTAAGATAAGACTACATCATTAAAACATACAAGACATTAGCTAAGGTAAAGGCAACAAGAGTTCATACACTACAACTTGTGTTTCCAATATTAATTCCTATCCATATCCTAACCTTATCATTCCCCATAAAATAGATCCACTAATCAAAGCATAAGCTAAGCTTCATTCAAGAGCATTAGCATATCAAAGATAAGAGTGGAGACCCATTAGATGGTTATGGAAATCATTTAAAGCTCAAGGGATTAAGATAACACACACTTAATACACTACATGATTATATCACATATTTCTCCACCCCTCAAATGGGGATGGAACTACTCACTACTCATTACACTAACTATATTAACAAAAGCAAGCATAATACTGAAATGAAACTCTACTAAGCAAGAAATATTAAAGAAGCATAAAACAAAACAAGCAACAAAGCAAACACATAAAAGGAAATCAACTAAGCAAGAATTAACAAGCTAAAGAAAACATCTATTATTAACTCACTCAAATTACAAGCAGCTCTTCCTCCACCAGAGTTTTGCTTCAAGGCTTCACTCTTAGTAGGGAAGATGCCACCAAAGAGAGAGATCGATACAATGGAAGGTGAAGAGTTCTATTTATAAGCATGGAAAAAGCTAATCCGGGACAATCCCCCGATGTGGGACTAAACCAATACCAAAAATAGCCTAAACACATGATAATACAAGTCCAAGAGAAAGCTTGGCGGATCTGGGGCCATATGGACCGCCAATTAGCGGTCCAAGACCGCCAATTGGCGGTCTATAAACTTCAGATCTGCTTGGTTTTTGTTTTGGGCTTTGCTTGGAGTGTTTCTTGGTCTTGGATGCATCTAACTTGTTTAGTGGAGCTCCGACCCGAATCGAATTGACAAAATACTCCCCATGATGGTGTGGAGTTTCCTGTTTTGCTCTTAGGTCCTTCTGTCTTGCATCTTGGTCCCCAGGTCTCACAATTAAGTCATTTTTCCTGCTTTTGGGTCCTTTCATGGCTCTTCTCTTCAAACCTCTTTATTTCTGAAAACTAACTATAAAACTCGACACATAGCATTGCTTAGGTGTAAGATAATGGATATAAGATACAAATATAAGCATGAAATGATGTCAATCAAATACCCCCACACCTAAGTTTTTGCTAGTCCCGAGCAAAACAAAGAAAGAGAAAAGCAAACAAAAAACAAAAAATCCTAACTCACTTTCGTAGGAATCACGGTTGCACTTAGCACGTGCAACAAGCCGTTAAACCTCTTTGTTGCCAAGGAGGAGGAGTGTTGTCTCCTGAGGGTTTTCAGTGGATATACCAACAAAATCCGAACAAGATGCATTATTCAATCTAGACACTCGACTCGTTGGAAATATTTTGTCGATCAATGGACGTGGTAATCCTACGGGCCGACTCTATATAGGTAATCAGTCCACACCTAGACTAATAAACCATTCGTGCAAGTTAAATAAGGAATTAAGTGAAAGACATGGACAACCTCAAGATCCTCAAGTGATACAAAGTGTAAGGTCCATTAAGGTTCTTATTTGCATTACCATTTTTTTTTCTTTTTGTTTCTTTTCACACATTTTTTTTTCTTTTTTTCTTTTTTCTTTCTTTTTATTAGTTGGAGCTTCGTTCTTCCAGGGTCAGGTTTCGTGCATCATTGCCCATGAGGACTTACACTATCACGTACACCTTTCCCCAAATCTCCACATAGGGCAATCCCTACCACCCGTGTAACGGAAGTTCGGTTGGCGCATCCCAAGTCAGATGACTCGAAAGCACCAGGCACAAAGGCCCCCCAGACCTACTTTCCCGAGTGATAGGAGCCGTGCGAGAAGAGAGAACACCACTTATTTCTTATCTACACATGAACCAAAACCCCTACACTAATGTCTCACAACAAGATTAAGAGGGTCCTTGACTACAACAAACTTCCTAAATGAACAAACACGAATTGTTGACTCACTAGGTTCAGGGTGGACTTCTTTGAATGTTTGAGCACTGAAACCCTATGATTACTCACCCCCAAAGGAAAACTGGGGTGCATCCTAACGACTTGATAAATCCTAAAGCCACGTACTAGATATCTTAATGCATCAAGTTCAAGACAATTTTGGGAGCTTTCTTTTTACTTTGCCTCTCAACGGTTTTGCACATGCTAAACACACGCAAAACCCACAAAACATTTTCTTTCGAAAACACATGAAGATTTTGAAAGAAATGTGAAAATTTTGAAGCACTAGGCAAGAAAAAGAAGACAAGTCACCCAAGGATCATGGCAAACAGATATATCGATATTAAATGCAGCACACTAACATGACCCTAACAATGCAAACAAAAGAAAGCAAAATCAAAAGAAAAGACTCGACTATGTACACACATAAAACACCCCCCACACCTACTTCATGCATTGTCCTCAATGAATGTGAGCATGAAACTACATGGATTTATGCATGAAAAAGGAAAGATCTCACCAACATGAAGTACACAGGGGAGTTCATGGCTATGTTGATGGACACAACCCAAATTCCCTTAAAACATGTGAGATGCTAAGGAAGGGATACAAATACATGAAAGAATTGGGGCCCAAATACTCAAGGGTTGGGACCCACAACAATCGATGCTCACTGAAGGAGTCTTTTTTTTTAAAACTATGTACAACAATAAGCTTCCATCTTCATATGTCAAGGGACATCAAATGGGAACCCACCATCTCTCGAGCCAGAAATGCGCTTGCATGGGCTCGCAACATACACAACAGAATTGCTCGACCACTTGACACCCTTATAAGCATTGTGGTCGGTTGATGCCTCTTTAGAGTTAGCAAAAGAGGAGGCATGAACGAGAGGTGAACCTCTATCAGGTATAAGGGTATCAGGTGGTTGAATCTTAACCCACATGGGGTCCTCAGCAGATACAGAATGAAGAGCATGTGGCCGAGAGGCCATAAAAATAGTATCTTGTGGCTCAAAAGCCACGTGCTCAAAAGGATGTGGCTCAAGGGCCACGTGGTCAAAAAGAAGTGGTTCAAGGGCCACATGATCAGAAGAATGTGGCTCAAGGGCCACAAGATCAGAAGAATGTGGCTCAAGGGCCACGTGATCAAAACATAAGGCACCTTCTTGTGCCAGCCCAGGTGAAACATCTTCACCACCTTCAGGATCTTCATCGAACAATTCTCTGAAGTATTTGAAGGTGCCCTCAACTTCAATCTCATCCAAGCCCTGGATAAGGTTGACCTCAACAGGGTCATTGAAGGCACCTGGCTTCTTGCCAATGGTGAAGATGTTGAAATCAGCGCATTGACTACCATAAGTCAAGCGCATCAGACCATTGCGACAATTGATCAAGGCATTGGAAGTTGCAAGAAATGGTCGCCCCAGAATGACAGGAATTTGTCCAAGTGGGTTTGGCACAGGTTCAGTATCCAAGACAAAGAAGTCGACTGGATAAATGAACTCTCCCACTTTGATCAGCACATCTTCCACCACACCCCTCGGTTTCTTCATAGACCTATCAGCCGATTGAAGAGTGGTCTTTGTTTGTTTGAGGTCTCCAAGACCGAGGTGGATGTAGACAGAATATGGCAGAAGATTAACAGATGCACCAAGGTCCAATAAGGCTCGATGTATGGACACATCCCCAACCACACAAGAGATAGTAGGACAACCAGGGTCCTTGTACTTAACTTGCATGGGTTGTGCCAACAAAGAACTCACGTTAGCCGCAAGAAAAGCTTTCTTTGGAACATGAGTTTTTCTCTTCTTGGTGCATAAGTCCTTGAGAACCTTGGCATAAGGTGGCATTTGCTGAATCACCTCCAAAAGAGGGATATTCACCTTAACCTGCCGAAACATCTCAAGCATCTTGTCATGCTGATCAGAGGTTTTCTTTTTAAGGCGCTCAGGGAATGGCGCCTTCGGGGCATAATGGTGCGAAGGAACCTCAGAATTCTGGTCCAAAGAAACATGAGTGGGGACCTCAGAATCTGGTTCCTTCGACACAAGAGGAGACAAGGGGACCTCAGGGTTCGGGCCCTTTGTCGAAGGAAATGTAGAAAGAACCTCAGGATCTGGCTCCTTCCTGGAATTATTTGTGGAGGGAGCCTCAGGATCCGGCTCCCTCAAAGATGGTGATGACAAGGAAGGCACCCCAACGTGCTTATCCACCTCCTTACCAGACCTCAAAGTATGAATCACATTAATATGATGGGTCGGTTCAGAGGTAGCATGAGGTAAAGGTGTCCTTCCTTGAGAATGGGTACCCCGAGGATTCACCTCGGGTTGACTCGGTAATTGGCCCTTCTCGCGTTCATGGAGCTGATTAGCCAACTGGCTGACTTGCATTTCCAATGCTTTGACCGAATTGTTGTTGGCCGAAAGCATGGATTGTTTACTCTGAATGAACGCGTGAAGGGTTTGTTCAAGAGTGGAGTCCTTAAGGTCAACCCGTTGGGGTTGTGGAGTTTGGTTATAATAACCCGACGAAGAGGTCTGAGGAGGTTGGTAATTGTGGTTCTGAGACCTTTGATGTGGAGGTTGGTAGGTCGTCGATGGGCGTGGAGGTTGATAAGGCGGAGGTTGAGGTTGAGCGTGCGAGCTCTGACCGTTACCCCCACTAGGCCCCCAAGAGAAGTTAGGATGGTTACGCCATCCCGGGTTGTAGGAGTGACTGTACATGTCGTTTCGGGGGCCTTTGTTGATACATCGCATTTGCATGCTCAGTATCCCTTGGAGCGTAAGCGCATTCCAAGTCATCATGTCCCGACAATCCACACCTACTACACTCCGGAGTAGCGACCTGAGCTACAGAAGCTCGGTCCATCTCCAAACTCTCAATCCTACACATGAGAGCAGCCATTTTCGCCTCAGACGCGATCGATGACTCAACTTGATAAGATCCAGCTCGACCAGAAGACATGGCGGCTGGTGGCTCTCTCATGGTATCCCACTCGAAGGTGCGTTCAGCCATGGATTCAAAAGTGTCCCAAGCCTCCTCGATGGGTTTCATTTGGAAGTCACCCTGACACATTGACTCCAACAATGTGAGGGTGTTGTAGTTGATGCCCTCATAAACAATTTAGCACAACTGCCAAAGCTCAATCCCATGATGAGGGCACTGCTGGAGAAGGTCCTTGAACCTCTCAAAGAAACCATGAAACGATTCGGTCTCGGTCTGATACATTTGATGTATCTGGTGCCGTATCTGTTGAGTTTTCCTTTGAGGGAAAAATCTCTCCAGAAAGACGGTTACAAAGTCATTCCATGACCGAATCGAGCTCACCGGGAGGCTATACATCCATTTCTTCGCATTATCCTTCAATGCGAAAGAAATCATCCTCAACCGGACCGAATCCTCGTCAAACTGTTGAAGCTTGAACCTAGAGCATACTTCCTCGAATTCGCGTATAAAAATATACGGATCCTCCTTATTGGCAGTAAAGGTTGGAAGCATGCTCACATACTGAGGTTTCAGCTCATAGTTGTTCCTGCGAGCAGGGGGAACAACTATGCAAGAAGGCTGCGCGGCCCGAACAGGATGGGTCCGCTCCCACAAAGTCATCGGTTTATCATGTCGAGCTAAAGGTGGTGGTGCACCAAGAACTCGATCCTGACCGAATCTCCCTTCCTCTCGAGTCAGAGGAGGAGGAGAAGGAGGTCTACGTGGTGGCGGAAGTGGACCGAGGTATTCCATGTAGGGAACCCGGTCTCCCTCGCCACCGCGAGACGACTCGGCCTCTTGCTCGAAAGGAGCACGAGGCGGAGATGGTCGATCACCAAGACCGTCCATCTCAGCAGAATGCACTCTCTCGAGTCGAGCGCTCTCACCAGAACGAGCCCAACCTCGCATAAAATGCTCGACTCGACTCTAACAAACACACAACAGAAAGTGTACTAGAGGAGGAGACTAAACGTAGAGAATAGATGAGGAGAGGACTCAGGTGAGGAGAGAAGAATCCCTAGAGTTAGCGTGGGTAGTGGGATCAGGTAGAAGCCTAACTAGCAAGCACAGCTCAAACAATGTAAGGCAATGGGTCCTTAAGCTAGACGACGCCTAACTTCGAGGTCACTAGCCTCGACACGTCTCACCTCCCTACAACAAGGACCACAATGCCCAGCAAGTGATACCAGATCCGGAGATCCAGTACCTCCTACTATCGACAAGGTAGGCAACGCCGATCAGGTCATGACGTTCTCGACTAGATTACTCTCCTAGTGCGTCCGAATTCCTTAGGGCCAATGTCTAATTGCTTTTAGTTAAGGCTTTATTAAGAGTGGTTTTTGGGGCCAAGGAAAGGGTGATGAAATCCCCCACCTTATCTTTTATGGGACAGCCCCTCCTTAGTAGCGATTTGATCCTAGATCTAGCAATCAATCGCTCCAATCAAACGCTCTCTCACTCTTGTCCTGATGCAAATCCTACTAACTAATGCATGGGCATACGAGATGCGTGAATGAGTGTAGGAAATGCGTACCTTACTCCAGCACTCAACAACTGAAATTAAAGCTAAAAGAAAAGACAACTATATGCTCAAGTCAATACATGATGCGTGACCTAAACAAATAAGAACGTCTAGTCTTTTGCTTTGGATTTTAGGGCCAAGTTGATTAATGGGGGAGTGATTAATGATCTGGGAGCAAACCAGAAGTCAAAGCATGCAAAATAGAGCTCCCAGATAACAAAATGGAAGAGCACAACTACCAGAAAAAAATTCAAGGCAAGATGACCTCACCAGGCCACCAGTTGGCGGTTTCCAACCGCTGATTGGCGGTCAAGTTGAAGCTTCTCTCCTTCAAACTTGTCCAGTAGCCTCCCCTTGATCTGCTGGTTCCCTGAAACTAAAAAAACTGGAAACAAAAAAAATTATAAACCCCTCGAATCGTCCAAACCAAGGTCTGGACAGAGCACCTCCCCGACAACGGCGCCAAAAACTTGATTAATCTCGTTTTATATTTAACCGCAAGTGCACGACCGCGTTGAAGCGGTGGCAAATACGGATCGTCCACTGGGAGGTGTGTCGACACTTGGTTTGTACGAAGGCGAGAGGTAAAGAAAGGGAAGAAAGGTTGGTTTGATTACACTAAACTACCCTAAGATGCAAATGGAAATGGAAAAGAAGCAAGAGAAACTAAACCCCAAAGGGGGTAGAGAAATGATGTGAATATAAAGATGTGTGTGTGGTGTGTGTGTGTGTAATTAAGCTCCTCACAACATGTAGTGCATGAAATCATAAAACTACATCCAACTTTGCCTCCACATGAATTAAGATTTCACTATATCATTAAAACATACAAGACAATAATTGGAATGAAGCTAAATGAACTCAAGTATAAAGACTAGACCCTACTATGCCTCCACATGAATTAAGATAAGACTACATCATTAAAACATACAAGACATTAGCTAAGGTAAAGGCAACAAGAGTTCATACACTACAACTTGTGTTTCCAATATTAATTCCTATCCATATCCTAACCTTATCATTCCCCATAAAATAGATCCACTAATCAAAGCATAAGCTAAGCTTCATTCAAGAGCATTAGCATATCAAAGATAAGAGTGGAGACCCATTAGATGATTATGGAAATCATTTAAAGCTCAAGGGATTAAGATAACACACACTTAATACACTACATGATTATATCACATATTTCTCCACCCCTCAAATGGGGATGGAACTACTCACTACTCATTACACTAACTATATTAACAAAAGCAAGCATAATACTGAAATGAAACTCTACTAAGCAAGAAATATTAAAGAAGCATAAAACAAAACAAGCAACAAAGCAAACACATAAAAGGAAATCAACTAAGCAAGAATTAACAAGCTAAAGAAAACATCTATTATTAACTCACTCAAATTACAAGCAGCTCTTCCTCCACCAGAGTTTTGCTTCAAGGCTTCACTCTTAGTAGGGAAGATGCCACCAAAGAGAGAGATCGATACAATGGAAGGTGAAGAGTTCTATTTATAAGCATGGAAAAAGCTAATCCGGGACAATCCCCCGATGTGGGACTAAACCAATACCAAAAATAGCCTAAACACATGATAATACAAGTCCAGGAGAAAGCTTGGTGGATCTGGGGCCATATGGACCGCCAA
The DNA here is from genome assembly GCA_963682175.1 of Triglochin maritima. NCBI lineage: Eukaryota > Viridiplantae > Streptophyta > Magnoliopsida > Alismatales > Juncaginaceae > Triglochin > Triglochin maritima. The sequence goes on along the minus strand of OY821781.1, from coordinate 35,495,390 downwards.
TTAGCGGTCCAAGACCGCCAATTGGCGGTCTATAAACTTCAGATCTGCTTGGTTTTTGTTTTGGGCTTTGCTTGGAGTGTTTCTTGGTCTTGGATGCATCTAACTTGTTTAGTGGAGCTCCGACCTGAATCGAATTGACAAAATACTCCCCATGATGGTGTGGAGTTTCCTGTTTTGCTCTTAGGTCCTTCTGTCTTACGATCAGGTCCTCTGTCTTGCATCTTGGTCCTCAGGTCTCACAATTAAGTCTTTTTTCCTGCTTTTGGGTCCTTTCATGGCTCTTCTCTTCAAACCTCTTTATTTCTGAAAACTAACTATAAAATTCGTCACGTAGCATTACTTAGGTGTAAGATAATGGATATAAGATACAAATATAAGCATGAAATGATGTCAATCAATGACTATCAGGAGAATTACCAGAAGGCGCAGAAGCCGCCAGTGAGCACGAGAGGACGTGCAGTTGGACATTCAACTAGGAACCCGGGCAAGAGGCCCCGGGTTGATGGAGGAGGAGCACGCCAGTCTGGTGCGTGCAGTACCTGCGGGAGATCTCATCCGGGTCAGCAGTGCCCCCGGCGTACAGGTGCATACTTGGGATGCGGTCAGATGGGCCATTTTATCCGGGATTGCTCGAGCACGCAGAGCGAGACGAGCAGGAGGCCTGGACCACCGACTCAGGGAGGAGCGGAGGCAGCAAGTCCATTATTTCGCAGGGCCAGGCTAGGCGAGCGGTGCGTGTCTTCACCGTCCGGGCTGAGGAGGCGAAGGACTACAACACTGTCGTGGAAGGTGCCCTTGTCATTTCAGGTTTGGTTGCTCGTGTTTTATTTGATTGCGGCGCCACACTCTCCTTCATTTCAGAGAAGTTTGCTGGCGAGTTGGATCGGACCCCTGAGCTACTGACTGATTTGTTGGAAGTCAGTACGCCCATGGGTGAGGTGGGCACTGTGGGGAGCTTTCTCCCCGGCACCACAGTTGTTTCGGGAGACCATATGTGCAAGTCTTTTGGCGTGAAAAGAAGATCCTTATTCCGAGGAAGGACGTGCCTAATGTGTTGATCAAAGGGACGAGGAGTAGAGGAGGTCGTCTGATTGTGTCTGCAGTTAAGGCACAGACGCTGATGCATCAGGGTTGCAGAGCGTTCGTGGCAACCTTGGTTGTTCCAGATCCTGAGACGTGGAGGCTGGAGGATATAGAGGTTGTACAAGAGTTTCCAGAGGTGTTTCTTGCACAGATTCCTCGTTTACCGTCGCACCGAGAGATCGAGTTCAACATTGAGTTGGTGGCTGACACGCCACCCCAGTCGAAGTATCCGTATCGGATGGCACCTGCTAAGTTGACAGAGCTGAAGAAGCAGTTGTAGGAGTTGATGGACTCCGGGTTTATCCTACTGAGTGTCTCCCCATGGGGAGCGCCGGTTTTGTTCGTGAAGAAGAAGGATGGGTTGTTGCGTATGTGCATCGACTACAGGATGCAGAATAAGGTTACCGTCAAGAACCGATACCCTTTGCCCAGGATTGATGATCTATTTGATCAGTTGCAGACGGTGAGAGTGTTCTTGAAGATTGATCTGCGTTCGGGTTATCACCAGTTGCGGACCAGAGAGGCAGATGTTCAAAAGACAACCTTCAGGACACAGTACGAGCACTACGAGTTCTTGGTGATGCCATTTGGACTGACGAATGCACCTGCAACATTCATGGACCTAATGAATAGGACATTTCAGTCGTACCTCGACAATTTTGTTGTTGTCTTCGTGGACGACATCTTGGTGTACTCGCCTAACAGGGAGCAGCACCGGGAGCACCTGAGGATTGTGCTTGGCATCTTGAGGGATCAGCAGCTCTATGCCAAGTACACGAAGTGCGAGTTTTGGTTGGATCAGGTGGTCTTTCTGGGGCATACTGTGTCAGTAGATGGGATTTCAGTGTATTCGGCGAAGGTTGAGGTTGTGACTCAGTGGAGAGCCCCGACGAGCGTGACTGAGATCAAGAGCTTCGTGGGACTAGCTGGGTATTATAGACGTTTCATTTAGGACTTCTCCAGACTTGCTTCGCCACTGACAGCGTTGACGCAGAAGGGCGTCAAGTTCGTTTGGTCCCAAAAGTGCGAGGACAGTTTCCAGGAGTTGAAGAGGCGACTGATGACATCGCCGATTCTGACGCTACCGAGTGGCAGTGGAGGCTATGTGATTTACAGTGATGCGTCAGGGGTTGACTTGGGCTGTGTTCTGATGCAATACGGGAAGGTGGTGGCATACGCTTCGAGGCAGCTGAAGGTGCACGAGAAGAACTACCCTACTCAAGATCTGGAGTTAGCAGTGGTGGTTCACGCATTGAAGACCTGGCGGCATTATCTTTATGGAGAGCAGTTTGAGGTCTCCACAGATCATCAGAGCCTGAAGTATCTATTCTCGCAGAAGTAGTTGAATATGAAGCAGCGCAGATGACTCGAGTTCATTAAGGACTACGACTTCACCATCTCCTATCATCCGGGGAAGGAGAATTCGGTTGCGGATGCACTGAGCAGGAAGGTTGAGGTGTTAGCTGCGAGTTTATGCATTCAGGAGTGGAGGCTACTCGAGACGTTGTTAGAGTGGAAGCCGTTCACAGAGGGCTCTGAGAGAGTAGTGTTAGATGGGCTTCGAGTGGAGCCGCAACCCATCTTGCGAGTGGTGCAGGCTCATCATGATGATGAGGAGTTAGCTGGTCTGCTACAGTTGTCTGCCAGAGATGGATCAGACTTCAGTGTGGGGGTTGATGGTGGTCTGAGGTTCAGGAGTCGGATCTGGGTGTCGAAGGTCGATGGGCTGAGAGATGACATCATGGAGGAGGCACACCGAGCGAGATATACCATACACCCTGGGAGTACGAAGATGTATAAGGACCTGCAGCGGAACTTCTAGTGGAAGGGCATGAAGAGAGATATTGCTGAGTTTGTGGGTTGGTGCTTAGTCTGTTAGCAGGTGAAGATTAAGCATCAACGACCAGCTGGACCGATGCAGTGTATTGAGCTTCCTGAGTGGAAGTGGGAGCACGTGACGATGGATTTTCTTACGGGGTTGTCGAAGACGAGGAGATTCCACGACACGATTTGGGTGATAGTAGATCGACTGACCAAGTCAGCGCACTTCTTAGCGATCAGGACCACATTGCCTTTGGAGGGTCAAGCTAAGTTGTACGTGGAGGAGATAGTCAGGTTGCATGGAGTACCAGTGAGCATCATCTCTGATCGAGATCCCAGATTTATATCCAAGTTTTGGGGGAGTCTACAGCAGGCTTTGGGGACATGACTGAGATTCAGTACAGCATTCCACCCACAGACAGATGGTCAGTCAGAGAGGACGATCCAGACCTTGGAGGATATGCTAAGAGCATGCACACTGGATTGGGCAGGACACTGGGATGAGCACCTGCCGTTGATAGAGTTCGCCTACAACAACAACTATCATTCGAGTATTGGGATGACACCGTACTAGGCATTGTATGGGAGGCCCTGCAGATCACCAGTATGCTGGAGTGATGTGGGCGAGAGGCAATTAGTGGGGTCAGAGCTCGTGCAGATGTATGCAGAGAAGGTGGATGTGATCAGGAGGAGATTGGCCACAGTACAGAGCAGACAGAAGAGTTATGCCGACAGACGCAGACGGGCGTTGAGCTTTGAGGTTGGCGACCATGTGTTTCTGAAGATCTCCCCCGCTCCTAGAGGTTGAAGGCTTCCTGTTGGTTTTCGGTCGACCGCTCCCAGAGGTTGGTTCGACCGGAACTTAAGTGTACCTGATTATATTGCATGTTGTTCAACCGATTTTGATATATTGTTCGACCATATATGACGTAGACTATTAGGATGACCCTGGTAGTTTTTGGTCGACCGGAACCCCTGAGTCGGTCGATCGAATAGTCTTGTGTGATTTTGACCAACTCCGGATTTTGACCTCGTATTCGGTCGACCGGTTTTAGACTACTGTCCGACCGTTGGACTTAAGTGATGCGCAGAATAGTTCGACTGTTGTAGATTTTTGGTCGACCGAACCTATTGGGAACGGTCGACCAGTTAGGCTTTTTCGGTCGATTGTTTGTGTGCATAACTAAATTCCTGGTCCTTGTGTTTGTGTCAACTCTGTCCACGGAAACCCGTGTCCTCGCTTAGAGCTTGAGTCGGGAGGTGACGGCGGGTACGTGCTCGTGCCTGCCCAGGGACCGCCGTGTGGAAGAGTGTGGACATTTGGGTCGCGCCACCTCCGTGATGGACCGTGGTGTGACGTGTTGTTGCTTGACTCTCTGTAGAGTAGCAGACCAGAGGGATCACGGATCCCAATGCGTGTTGATGCATGGCTCGTGGAGCATGATGACCCTGCAGACTACGGTCTCGACCCATCCAATGTTGTGTCGGATGTATGTTGTACCGCCGATGTTGTACCGGCGATGCCGCTGAGGTTTTTGCCGGCGATGATGGTGCCGACGATGTTTCGGCTTGTGGTTGTGCCATCCGATGTTGTGTCAGATGTATGTTGTACCGCCGATGTGTCGGCGATGCCGCCGAGGTTGTTCGGGAGATGATCCCCGATCGGGCATCTATCTTGGGATGTTGACCGACAAGGCTATGGCTCCGTCGAGGTGGTGTAGACCACAGGGTTACTTTACACAGAAGTGTGAACGCTCCTCACCGATCCCTTTGGCTCGAGTAGTCGCGTGTGGGGGGTGCGTTGCGTACCGTCCGTAAGACCGTATGTGCCTACATTAGGTTTCCGTGGAAACCCGTTGTTGTTGCTGGACTGATGTCCTTGTTGACCCTTGAGGGTCCTCGTGTTGTTGGACTGAGGTCTCGTTTACCCTTGGAGGAATTTTATGCATTGTAGATGTTGATATGACATGCTACTAGTATGATAGATTCATTTACCATACTGTTGCATTCATATAGGCGAGCTTGGCATACGAGGTTTACTAATGGGAAACTCAGGCATCGTTGTTTGATTCATGTTTCAGGACCGCAATAGGTTCTGTCAGGTGGTGACAGCGGGAGCACATATTTTGGGGCTAAGATCCTCTTCGGACTCTTCGAGGTCGTCATGATTACGTGTACCTTTATTTCATTGTATTATAGTAATCATGTCTGTTGACAAACTCTGTTGTATTTTGGTGCACTGACTGTTGATTTATTTGAGTAACATTCCTGTTGATGAGTTTTATCTGGTAATCTCTTTGTTGTTTAAATTTTTAAATTTCCGTTGTTTCGGGATGTTACATTCTGTATTCCCTCTGGATGTTTTAAGCAAATTTAAGATAAATTGAAAGTCAATTTCTAAAATTATTAACATGAAAACCTTCTCATCAATCATTGTTATTCTTTGGTTCATATATTCTATTTTCGAAATGTTCAACTAACAATTTGAATGATTTTACTTTTAACCGTCCATCTCCATGATTGAACTTTAACTGGTCTCTTGTAATAGCTATGAATAGTCGTCGACTCTCTAGAAATGGCAAAAGTGAGCGATGAAGATCCCAAATGTGAGGGCCTCTTGTAGGCATATCCACCTGAGCACAACAAGTAACTCAAATTCATAAAGTAATAAGGCCCGAATAATGTCATAAACTCATACGACTATTGTTCTTTTACTTCGCTCTTCCTCAACTTAGCATATTGTTCACGCCCAATTGTCTTGCCATTGATTTGGTGCAACAGTACGTAAGGTAGTCATTTGAATTTGGGGAAATTAAATCAATGGTGATTAAAGGTAGCCAGTACATGTTCATTATATTTGTGTCCAAAATCAATTCAAAATTGGGTCGAAAATTGGGTCGAGACTCTAGACACGATTCTGGACAGCTGTTGGGCAGATTTTGGACACGTTCTTTATAGACACGATTTTGGACTGATTCTTGACACTTTCTGGACTGATTTTGTACACGAATTTGGACACGATTCTGGACAAATTTCTGGAATGATTATGGACTGATTCTGTACACATTATGGACTACTCTGGACACGATTTTGGATGCAATTTTGGGCAAAATTTGGATTGTGTCTGGACTAACACTGGACACACTATGAACTCACTCTGGACACGATTCTGAACTATCTTTGGACTGATTCTGTACTAACTCTGGACACAATTATGGACTGATTCTGGACACGAAGGTGAACAGTCGTGTCCTTTTTGGGAATTTGGACAGTCGTGTCCTTCTGGGAAACAAACTGTTTTCTTCTCGGGAATCATAAATTGTTGGTGATTTAAAACAAATGATTCTTGTTATGGGTAGCTGACGTCACAACTGACATTGCAGCTGACACGAGGCACGCCTGGGACACTCTGGACGTGCACGTTCGTGTATCAACACCAATACACACACAGGGCTAATGTGGTTGTAGGCGCTTATATAGCTAACTTGTTTGTGACACTCAAAATTAAGATATTTTAAAGTTGATTTTTTAAATCAAACGTAATCACATGTATTGTTATCTCCTAAGTTATAACATATTAAAAATTTAGGTCAATCGAAGTTAATTTAACCTTTGCTCTAAAATGCTCATATTTAAAGGGCTGAAATTTACTGAATTTCGAATAGTTTGGATCAATGTCTACAATGATCCATTTGATCTGAAAATTTTACAACATGTTCCTTTTATATGGTATATCCCACCCACAAGTATTTATAGAAAAAAACTAACCGAAATTGGCTAAAAATGTGGTGTCACATCCAAGATGGTTGTAGGTCTCCTACATATACATTTTTGCTATATATATTCTTGATTTCGTGATTGAAGATGCATATAAGAAGATCAAAAATATGAATAATTCAAAGGTTTTGGACGATAATCCTCACAACTTATCAAGTCACAATAATTCAATATTTTTAAGTTTGTTTGCTTAGATTTTAATTTTATGGGATCCTCTTTTCGGTTCTTGGTTTCTTTATTTTCAATTTTTTATGCAAAAAGATCTATATATTTTTTTACCTTAGTTAATACATGTAATTTTATCTTGTAGTAGGTAATGTCTGAAACTGTAGGAATGGATTAAAAGTAAAACACCAGTAGCTTTAAATTCAGGAAAAAATGCATTTGAATTCTGAAATTTGAAAAGATTTCAGTAGTTATAATGAAGAAAATGGAAATAAAAAATCAAGTGTAATCATTGTTCTAAAACCTTTGACTGAAATAGTGATGGAACAACACATTTGTGGACTCATCTAAGAAAACAACACCCTACCAAGGATAAGATCTTAGATGGAACTGTAGATGTTAAGTATCACAAGTGACAAGTTTGATCAGATGATTAGTATGAAGGATTTTGCCGTAATGATTATGTTGCATGAGTATGCATTCTCAATTGTGGATCATGTAGGCATTTGAAAGTTTGTAAGTCGTCTTTTAACTCAACTGTACTTAACTAAAGTTCAGTGTTTAAATATGCAGTTAATTCATTTTGGGTGTTAGTTTGCACTATTTTTGTCATTTTTGACTTAACCAATTCCATTGGGAGTCGTCATCATCCGGATCCATTGCAGTTGGAGGTGGTCGTGATGATGAACTAGCAGCATTTGGTTTACATTATATAGTCTTTCATATTCTTCAAAATATTTGATTAACAAAGATCTACAACTATCTACATGATTTTGGAAATTTTCATAATTCATAGTTTCAAAATTTTGTTCCAAGAAAACTTGTAAACCAATAATCTTAAATCTATGATCCATAATAAAAGCTAAACAAAAACTAAATGGAGGAGGATTCCAATATTTATTGAACTTAGCCTCCATTACATTTAAAATTTCAACAAAACCAGTATTTTGCCTATATTTCACAAAAACTTTAGTAATTTGAAGTAATTCTGTTAGAGGTGAGGTAATATTGTTCATTTAATCTAGTAGTGAAGCCATTCAGTGAAGGTAAAAAAAATGTTTTAAAAAAAATCATGCATAATTGTACAATTTTCCCAATCTAAATCGGTTAACATGCGTTCATTTTGTTTTTCATTATAAAGGTTGAAATTGCAATATGATAAAGAAGACAACATTTTAACATTTTATATGTAGAATTTCATCTATAAGGGACATCTAATTTAAACTTCCTAGGTTTAATTTCATTATATGCACAAAATTCTCTAATTTCTTGATATCTAGATGTACTACGACGACCTACATAAGCAATTGAATTCCTAACATTTTCTACGTAAGATTTAATTATGGTAAGTCGATCTTGAACTACCAAGTTCAAAGTATGACAAACACATCTAATATGAAAGAGTAAACCATCTACAGGTGGATGACAATAATTAATAAGCATTTGTATTACAGAACTATTATTAGTAGCATTATCAAATGCAATTGTACAAACTTTATTTTCAAGATTATTAGTTACGACAAGATCTTTAATGTGATAAAATATAACCTTGGTAGTGTGTGGATGCAAAATAGGTAAAAAAGAAATGATTTTTTATTTAAACACCATGAATCATCTAGATAATGAGCAGTTACACAATAGTAAGGATAATTATTTGGACCGGTTCAAATATCACTAGCTAATGCTATCTTATTGTTCATTGATGGAAAAAAACTACTCATGCGTAGGGCGTCAAGTTTGGCTCGGGATCGACGGATCGCTCGATATTCGCTCGATTTTGCTCGAATCGTGCCTCGATCGATTAGTAACGAGTCGAGCACGAGCAAAGAAATCCGCTCGACAAACTAAACGAGCCGATCACGAGCAGACCTCGCTCGGTGCTCGCTCGAGATCCGATTACTTTATCCAATTACCGAATTAACATGAATACTCTATCAATTACCCAATTAGCAAATAATAAACTCATTTACCAAATTCATTTCCCATTTACCAAACTCATTACCCATTTACCACACCCAATAACCCATTTAATAAACCAAACCCAAATACCCAATTACACAAATCTCCTCCACCATTCTCAAACCACATTCTCAAACATTCCTCATTCTCAAACCCACGCCCAATCAAAACCTTAACAGCTCCTCCCCATTCTCAAACCACATCCTCCTCCCCATTCTCAATCTCATGCCCAAATCAAAACCCTAACACCTCCTCCTTACTGCCACCTCCCCCTCCTCGTCGTCTCCTCCTAGCCGACATCTCCTCCTCACCGATACGAGTGATTTTGTGTTGGTCGCAAATGTTTTAGGGCCCGTGTGGTTCATCTCTATGGTTTTGATGTGGATTTGAGTGTTTTCCGAGGAAATGAGTTTGTCTCCACGTTTTTGCTGCAGATCTTAGAGTTTTGTTGTGGATTTGTGAGTTTTCATGCTAATCACGAATTTCTACTATGGATTCGAGTGTTTGTCTTAAGGTTTTTTGTGTGGATCCGAGTATTTTTTGTTGATTGCAAAGTTCTTCGGTGAAATCGAGCGGATTCGGGTTTTGCTTTGTGATTTACTATTTAATGTTAGTTTCTATTTTTTGCTACTGATTCAAGTGTTTTAGATCGAAATGTTCCACTCGACTAATGTTTTTGTGTTAATCGCAGAGTTTAGCTTCAGATTCGAGTGTTTTTTTGTGTTTTGTGTTTATCTTAAATATCAATAAAATGATTATCGAGCCGAACCACTCTCAAGCAGGTGACGGAGTTGAGTACGAGTGGAATTTTCATCTCGAATCCCTTATCGAGCGAGCAACGAGCGCAACAAATTTCCTATCGAGCCGAGCTCGAGCATGCTCGGCTCGCTCGATAAGAGATTGTTTACACCCCTACTATGCATTCTCTTTCTTTACCAAATTTATCAAATGCAATTTTTTAAGTGTTTTTCTAGAAAAATAATTAAATTGCGGATTATGGTAGAGAATTAATTCCCTAAAACCTTTAGATTCACATATGTTAAATGGGAGTCTATCTCTAATTATGAAATCAACATTATCTCTCTACCTTTAATTAGACAATATCGTCTGAAATTTAAAGTTCCACTAGTTGTGTCTAAAACCGATTGACGTAAATCCACTACCGATGCAACATTATTCTTAACTTTACATACAAGTAAATGTCTACCTAGATGATTGGTTCCTCCACTTGACTTAGTCGAATATATGTTACCACAATGTCTACAAGTAGCAATTGGTTTACCATTAGTAGTTCGTCTTTCATCATAGTTATTCCATACTTGAGATATTTTTTCAAAATAGTTGTACTTGTAGATCTAGGTGGATTAACAGGAGAGGGAGGTGGTGGGTTATCATTATCTTCAGAATCAGATGATAAAGCCATTGAAATTAGTAAATATGCAAAAAAAATTGAATTTGTTTCATAAATGAGAAAGTCACAATGATGATTGATTAACTAAAATTAACTACTAAAAAATATTAGAAAACCTGGGAAATGAAGAGCATAGGAGTTGCGAAATCGGCAGTCAACAATCTACTTGTAGTTTTAGGCTCCACGCTTTAGCTTAAACTTGACATGTCTCCACCAAAATCAGAGCAATTAGAGAAAGAGTAGATAATATTTGGAAGATTTGGAGAGATTTGTGTGAAGAAAATGAGTTGGGTTGGGGAGTTTATATAGGGTAGAGGAGGGTAGTTTAGTAAAAAAAAATTAAAAAAAAAACAAAAAAACACCAATGGTACTAAGGCGCTGACGTCAGCTCCAATGGCTCTAAGAGCCGTTGGAACAGTGTCGGGTTGGGCCGACACGACCTGGTACCCAAGTCTATCTACACTTAAAAGGGAAACCTTTTTAGAAGCGTCAAATCATGTAAAATCTCCAAATAGGTCACTAGTGTTAGATGTGCAAAACAGGTGCAACTCTACTTTCCATATGCTTCAAACAACTTTGCAGTTTGAAAATGCTTTCAGTCGTTTGACTTATATTGATAATTCCTACTGTTAGGACTTTAACCCTTGCTTAGGGACTAATCCCGTGATTAGTGGTGATTTATCATGGGGAAGGGGTGTGCAAAGTGTTGTGTGTGGGGAAGGGGAGGAGAATAGTGTGGTGTGATGGTGTAGGAGGTGTAAGATGATGGTTGGGTTGGGTTTTGTGCTTGTGGAGGAGATAAAAACCACACCCATCTCTCTCTCTCTCTCACTCTTGCATTCTCTCACTCTTTCTCTCTTCTTTTCCGGCGACCAGAGGTGGTGGTGTCGACTCCGGCGTTGCGGTGACGCGAGCGTGAGTACGGAGGTTGCAGTCGGGCGTCGACGTTGAGCGAACTCCAGCGTGCTTTGTCTTCGTCTTGAGGTATGCCGGCTTACTAGTGTGGTTTTATTGTTCCCCACGTTGGTGGGAAGTTGTGGTCGGCCGCGGGAGGTTGGAGACCTAGACGGCGACGAGAGAATGGCGTAAAATCCTTGGCTGGTGCAAGGTTGCTGTCGACCAACGGTCGACCGGTGCCTTCGGGCGGTCGACCGGTTTTACCTTTTTGCCCGACTTTAACCAACACCGGTCGAACGATGCCAATGCGGAGGTCAACCGGTTGCATGTGTGCTAGTGAGTTGGAGGCTTACTGTCGGATTTCGGTCGACCGTCCCTTGTTTTTAGGTCGATCGGAACTTAAGTGTACTTGATGTTTATGCATGTTGTTCGACCAATTTTGCTATGTTGTTCAACCGTTATATGACGTAGACTATTAGGATGATCCTGGTAGTTTTCGGTCGACCGGGACCCCTGAGTCGGTCGACCGAATAGACTTGTTGTTTTTGACCAACTCCGGATTTTGACCTCGTGTTCGGTCGACCGGTTTTAGACTGTTGTTCGACCGTTTGGACTTAAGTGACGCGCAGAATAGTTCAACCGTTGTAGACTTTCGGTCCACCGAACCTATTGGAGACGGTCGACCGGTTAGGCTTTTTGGGTGACCGTTTGTGTGCAGAACTGAATTCCTGGTATTGTGTTGTGTCAACTCTGTCCACAGAAACACGTGTCCTCGCTTAGAGCGTGAGCCAAGAGGTGATGGTGGGTACGTGCTCATGCCTGCCCAGGGACCGCCGTGTGGAAGAGTGTGGACATTTGGGTCGCGCCACCTCCGTGATGGATCGTGGTGTGACGTGTTGTTGCTTGACTCTATGTAGAGTAGCAGACCAGAGGGATCACAGATCCCAATGCGTGTTGATGCATGACTCGTGGAGCATGATGACCCTGCAGATTACGGTCTCGACCCGTCCGATGTTGTGCCGGACGTATGTTGTATCGCCGATGTTGTGTCGGCGATGCCGCTGAGGTTTTTGCCGGAGATGATGGTGCCGACGATGTTCCGGCTTGTGGTTGTGCCATCCGATGTTGTGTCGGACGTATGTTGTACCGCCGATGTTGTGTCGGTGATGCTGCCGAGGTTGTTCCGGTGATGATCCCCGACCGGGCACCTATCTTGGGATGCTGACCGACCGGGCTATGGCTCCGTCGAGGTGGTGTAGACCACATGGTTACTTTACACAGAAGTGCAGACGCTCCTCACCGATCCCTTTGGCTCGAGTAGTCGCGTGTAGGGGGTGCGTCGGGTACTGTCTGTAAGACCGTATGTGCATATGGTAGGTTTCTGAGGGAGACCCGTTGTTTCAGGCATCGTTGTTTGATTTATGTTTCAGAACCACAGTAGGTTCTGTCGAGTGGTGACAGCGGGCGCACACATTTTGAGGCCAGGATCCTCTTCGGACTCTTCGAGGTCGTCGTGATTGCTTGTACTTGTCTTTCATTATATTGTTGTAATCACGTCTTTTGACAAACTCTGTTATATTATTGGTGCACCGACTGTTGATTTATATGAGTAACATTCCCGTTGATGAGTTATTCTGATAATCTCTTGATTGTTTAAATTTTTTAAATTTCCGCTGTTTCGGGATGTTACACTTACACTCATGAACCTTCTGAACAAGTGTGGGAAAATACAAAGGTTGTGTGTGACTGCCTACAACTTTGTCATAAAGTTACTAATGTTTTTTCTACCACCATGTATCTGTCGGCAAATTATTTTTTACCCCATGTATGTGCAATGAAGATTAAATTGATGAATATATGCAGTAGTGATGTTGCTTTTGTGTGTGAAATGGGGGGGGGGGGGGAAATGATGGAAACTTTTGACAAGTAATGGGACAATTGTAAATTTGTTTTGTGTATTGCCTAGATCTTATATTCTCGGTACAAAGTTGAAACGGTCCGGTTTTACATGAACAAAATGTGACAATGTTGGGAAAGAGAAGGTAGACAGTATTAGAATTAGTTTGCAAGAGATTTACAATGAGTATCGTCTCAGGTTTGGGGAATGGATGTAAATGTCTACAATTGTGAAAGTGGAGTAGGCGATTTATACAGTGGAAGTTGTAGTGAAACTTCTTTGGGTGGAGATACAAGGTTTGACAAAGAAACTTTTGAACTAGCTAGTGGACTAAGTGAGTTGAATGAGTTTCTTGCTAATAAATCAGCAAACCAACCGTTTGAGTGTGATTTGGACATGTACTTGAATGAATGTGTGCATCCTATAGTTGAAAGATTTGAAATTCTTGTATGGTGGAAGATGAATGCTCCCAAGTATCCTTTAGTTAGTCGCATGACACGTGATTTTTTTGCTATTCTGGTATCAACAGTTGCATCAAAGTCTACTTTTAGCACTGGCGGTAGAGTGATTGATCCATCAAGAACCTCCATGCATGCAAATACCGTTGAAGCTCTTATATGCTCCCAAGATTGGATAAGGAATATTTTTAGTGGTAAATTCTTTTGTAACTTACATGCGTATCTATATATGTGACATGTCATTTTATTTTATTAACTTATCTTTTCCATCTTTGTGTGGATAAAACATTTGGTAAAATAACTTTGGGCACAGTTAATGACACGAATGATGGAGAACTTGAGGTGGATTCAATTTCAATTAATGATAATGATGTTGAGGAGGATGAGTAGAAGTTAGTCTTGTTGGCTTCTTGGCCTTAATCTATGCTAATTTGCATGATTAATTAACCAAATCTTAATCAATCAACCTAATCAATCAAAGTTAGCAAACACGAATACATGCATTGCATACATACTTGTATACTTGCAATCATCTTAATAGGTTGATCAAGATAATCAAGAAAATGAGCATTGGGACAAAGATATCAAAACCCAAGACTTGTAATCAAACATTTGGAGTTTGGAACCAAGACATGTAATTTTATATTTATTGAGTCCATAAGGTTTAATGTAAACTTAGGCACTAGGATTCTGTCCCGTCACAATTCAGTAAACCAGAACCCTTATGGTTAACCAAAACCTTTCTAGTTCGGTCCACCAAACACTTATCAGATACCTGAAACATACCCATCAATAGACGATAGGATGCTCTCTGGATTTGTCCTGACAGACGACCGAAACACCTTCGGTCAACCGAATAGCCTTGGACCGTTTTTGGAATTTGCTCCAACGATCACATTTGAATCGAGCCTTAGTGCCCATTTGACTTGTCATAATTCGGACGACCGAATGTCAGTCAGTCAACCGAGTTCTTCTTGGCTTTAGGCACCCAACGACTATTTACACGTGGCACTTGACCGTTGTACCCAACGACTACTTGAGTCTTAACTGTCAGCGCAAAACTCACGCCAACTTCGGTCCACCAAAGTGTACATAGTCAACCGAACTTGAGTAATCAGAGCCGAACTAATCTTACTGTACACCTTGGAACAATGAACCAAAATTAAATAGAGAAATTCGGTGAACCAAAATTAAATAGAGCGAAATTGAAAATAGTTACTGGAAGTTGGTGAACGGTGATCCAAATTCTATTCGGTCAACTGAGTGCTTAATTTAAATCAATCCAACCTTCATGTTTCAGACCACCGTTCTATAAACGGTCGACCGAATCGGCATAGAAATCTATGCCAGCTTTAAGCGGATCCTTGTTTCTCATTGATCCATATTTCACCAACTCCCAAACGGCTAGTTGAGCTTGAAGACTTATAAATAAGATCTCATTTGTTGATTTAGAATACTTGAATACTTCCTATCAATCCATACTCTTGTGCCAAATCCTCTACATTTTCAAGCTCTCATTCTTCTACACTCAAAGCCAAAACTTCACCACTTGCAATATCTATTCCAATCTATATCCAAGTGTGCTCAAGTTAGAGTGTTAGTTATATTGTGATTCCATCTTCATATTCAAGAATCACCAAAGAGTTGTAAAGCTTTGAGGAAGCTCCCTCTCGGGTTGTGAGAGGAGACACGAGCGAGGTGAGGTTGTTCGTGAGGCTCGGGGTTGTAAACGGCGTTAATTTTGACCCAGAACGGAGATCAGTTACTGGAACTGTAAGCGAAACTCGGGGGATCGAGTGAGGCTTGCGATGTGGACTAGGACTAGGTGTGCTGTCGAACCTTTTTAAACTCTGGTGTCGACGATTTTGTGGTTTGCAATTGTCTTCTCCCTTAATTCCTCGATTATTGTTTTAATTCCACATTTTTCTAGTGATTAGGGGGCCAATCCTAACAAGTCCACTATTTTAAAACTCGTAATAGAAGAATTCAAACTTCTACAAATGTTTGTTTGACTTCTTTTTTTGCTACACATTTATTTGTGTTTGTTAGACATTTGTGTGGGTTTGCTAGACATTTATTTGTGATTGTAGATATTTGTCAGTGTTTGTTAGACATTGTTTGTGTTTGTTAAGACATTTGTTTTGTGTGATTTTTAATTTTTTTTTACTTTTACAATATATTTTTAATAGGTTACCCACTTACCTGTTTACCCACTAACCAAGCGAGTACATGTACACCAATATTGGGTACGGGGATATACTCATACCCGTTAATTTGGGTAGGTACGGGTGAGAGCTTACCCGACCCGTTTACAGGACTACTCACAAGTCACAACAATTCAATGTTTTTGGCCTTTATAAATTATAAGTGCATGAATCATCATTAACAAGTGAACCACCAATAATAATGTAAATTAGATAACTGTTTAAGTTATGATCAAGTAGTTGTAGCACACGAATTGTAATTTGCGGTATATAAAGAGCATGCAATATGCATCACATTAATGTATATCTTCGCATTTGCATTTATATATTGATTAGAGGTAACTTGAACTCCGCAATAACATATTCAACTCCTATTGATGAGTGAAACAACAAATTCAACTGAACTCCGCAATAACTTCCGACAAATATGAACTTTTTCTTAGGGTATTGTTATTCGTTGCCCGTAAATTACTTAAATCGCCCGCGCTATTTACCGTTTTGTCATTCACATTCCATTTAATACTCATTTTGTCTCATCTCTTAAAATAAGACTTATGTCTCAATTTTCCTTTCTACCAGTATCAATACTAAGGAAATGTCTGGCGAAATGTCTGAATCTGGTAGAGTAAGTTACCCCCAAAAAAGGGCATCTGAAAAGAATACCTCCCTATGGGGGGGGGGGGTGCGTCTGGGCTCAGACACTCCCCAAGGGGGAGGAGTTTTTTTCAGACGCCATTTTTTTTAATTTTTTTTAATTTTACATGGTGAAACTACAAGTTGTCATCAGAGCCGGCTTTTTTGGTAGTATCCTCATATAAATCACAACGAGTTAGTTGAATGAATTGTTATCTGAGATGCGATCGCAGAAAGGAATTGGGATCCCGAGATATGAATATTGCAGTACGGAAGAACACAAAAAGAAAGGGTTGCGAGTGTCGTTTTTTGATAAAGGTGGTCGAGCGACGGGAGCGTGATGGATGAGTCGTAGTTACTAATAGTTCTCATGGTCAGCACAACCACAACCTTGCAGTTTATCCAAAGGATCACCGACAGATCAACAGTCTTAGTCCTGGGGTCAAGAAAATTGTTCGTGATATGACTGAGGCACAAGTGAAACCACGTAACATCTTGTTGGTTGTAACGGAGAAATTCCTGGAGGTTAATCTGAATCAGAGACACATTTGTAACTATAGAGAGTATATGAGGATGGTCAAATCTGAAGATAGGAATCCCGCTCAGCAGTTTCTACATCAGGCAGTGCAGTATCAGTACTTGCATTGGATTATGGCGGATGAAGAAAATAATGTCGTCACTGAAGCATTCTTGGCACATCCGACGTCTAGTTAAGTTGTTGCGCACATACCCTTTGGTAATTTGTATGGATTCGACGTACAAAACGAACAAGTACAAGATGCATTTGTTCGAGATGGTTGGAGTGACACCAGCAAACATTAACTTCCTTATCGGTTATGCAATTATGAAGGATGAGACTGAGTCTAGTTACCGGTGGGTGTTAGAGAAGTTGCGAGATTTGTTATGCAAAACTGTCAGCCCTACTGCAATAATAACGGATCGGGAGTTAGGCCTTATGCAACCAGTGAGAGAGGTATTTCCTGACTCCGCTCATTTACTTTGCACGGAGTCAATGCTAATACCACCACCACCTTAAAAGAGGCTATCCTTCCCAAGGCCAGCAACGGTCACCCCGAGTAGCTCGACTACATAACTCTTCAACTCAATCGTCAATGCCTGAGCAACGACCATATGACCCTCAACCGAAATGCAGAGGATCTAGACCATGTCATGCATCATGATTGTCATCTCTTCGAAAGGTAGGTGGAAAGAGTTTGTGTCAGGGTGCCACCACTCCACGAACACAGATATCGACAACATGTCAATGCGAGTGAACATACTCCAAGGCAAGTGATCTAAACTGCTAGCAACAATGGTCTCTGTGATATCAGTTATGGCACTTCAGAACCTTTCAATCCTCGCCCGCCCAAATGCGTCTAGCAATGTGTCCTGCCAAAACTAGGAATTACACTCTCATCTATAGAACCACCGGGCATCATATCAGTGACGATCCAGGATTCGTCATCAACCTTCTTCTTTTTGTGAGTTCGGGCATCCATAGTGCACGAACTCGAATCGCCAGTCACAAACCTACCACCTCTACCCTTCTGAACTACATACTCAGCAGTAGAAGAACTACCACGTCACCCCCGACCTCTACCATACACCTCCTCCCGCTCAAACTCCAACTCCAACCCATACCACCCCTCATTGTCACCCTCCTCAGAAACGTCATCATCATCAAACGGTTCATTACATGTCTGATGATGACGTGCATACTCTCTCTCCCTCCTAACCGAAGTAGATATACCCCGTCTACGTGGATGACGAGGAGTTGAATCCTCTTCATAAGGTCGCACAACGCGTAAGAGTGTTGATTTTCCCTTTCCTCCACGGGAAACCGATGACTATTAATTAAATTTCAGAAATAAAATTTCATTAAATTGATATAAGTTACTTAATTTACAAAATTACTAATTATTATTTACTAATTACTAATTAAAAACGGGATGTTTATAAATTTTACCGTATTCGAATGTAACGGGGCGTCCGTTTACTCATTTCCTGACATCCGAGACATTGTTTTTGATAATTGAGAGGAAAATGAAGAGAGAGTTGTGGTGGAAGAGTGAAATAAAGAGAGATATAAGTATAAATAAGAGAATGACAAAACGATAAATGGTGCGGGCGATTTAAGTAATTCGCGGGCGACGTTCAGCGGTTCAATTTTCTTATGCGCTATTAACAGTGGGTTTGCTTGAGATTACGGTGAAAAAAGCTTTTTTATTACCAAGTTGCCTTTATTGCCTTGGTTTCTTCAATTATACATTCCAAGGAACAAAGAATATTTCAGGAGCTTTATTTGGAATCTAGATTTGTCAAGCAAGACACGACATTAACAAATTGGCCACTTAAATCGATTTCCAACGATTCTTTAAATTTTGGATTCAAGGTTTGTTCCTATAGGATTTAAACATCGGAGTTTCATGTAACTTCTAAGTCAACGATAGCGTAGGTCAAACACAGGTGACCTCATTTTACATGATGGTTTATTAAGTATTGAACCACCAATTTATCATGTTCATAAGTAATGTATATTATATTTTACATGATGGTTTATTAGCCTTTAACATATATAATATATCAAGTTAACATGATCTTAATGTAATTTATATTCTTTGACAAATACAATAACATGCACCTTTGAGGTTACCAAAATTTGACCGGTGAGATATTAAATCCATCTTTCTTAACGGGACAAAGCTGTACATGTCAAGATATTATTGAAAAGAAAATTTGAAGGATTTTTTCAAAAAATAAATATTGGCACAATATCATTGGCAAGAAAATGATGCAAAGGTTTAATAAGAAGTACAGAACTGAATGACAAAAATAAAATAAAAAACCATTGTTCAAAATTAGGATGTTGGCTGATTATCACCAACCACTCCACAATTTGCTATTCCCATCCTTGACACTTGTACATCGTATAAATATCACAACCACCATAAACTTTATCTTCTAGAATACAAGAAGAAGAAAAAGTTTATGCTTTAATGCAGATAGTTTTAACTTCGGTTGGTATCTTTTTGTCCCGCTACAGTTATCAACAACGCATGTTAGTGGTATAAATTATAGAAATGACATACAAAAGTGTTCGGTCTCAAACCTTCTTGTTTCAACTTCAAAGCTAAGTAGTCTTTCCATCGGCCGCATTTCTCCTTCCGATTCAAAATAAATATGTTTTCAGACATTCTCTTGAAATTTGAAGAAATAACTTCGATCCAATGCAACGTCACGTCACGACCTCCCTTTCAAACCACATTTGCCAAACTATACACCTTCAGTGAGGAATTGCATATACAAGAGTTGACTTGCCTCCGAAGCGTCGTTCGATGGTGAAGGGACTGGTTTCCTCTGAGACTCAGGTTCGATCCTCATAAGCGTCCTGGTGAAAATGATTTTAGATCACCTCAAGTTTAGAACTAAATCTCAAGTGAGTGAGGCAATGTTGGGAAATCATGGATTTTCTAACAAAAAAAAGTTCCACTTCTCCCTTCTTCAAGTGATGTCACAATGTCAACTCATGTTGCAATGTTTGCTCTTCTCCAAATTCTCTTCAAAACAATCCATGGTTGAATTATGTTGCAATGCAAATAGATGTCTCTGATAAAAATCTACATACACTCTAACATCCCGAAACAGCAAAAATTTAAAAATTTGAACAATCAAGAGATACTCAGATAAAACTCATCAATGAGAATGTTACTCCTATAAATAATCAGTCGGTGCACCACTAATACAACAAAGTTTCTCAAAAGACATGATTACAACAATACTATAAAAGACAGTACAAGTAATCATGACGACCTCGAAAGTCTGAAGATGATCATGGCCCCAAAATGTGTGCGCCCGCTGTCACCACCCGATAGAACCTACTGCGGTCCTGAAACATGAATCAAACAACGATGCCTGAGTTTCCCATTAGGAAACCCCGTATGTCAAGCTCGCATATATGAATGCAACAGTACGGTAAATGAACTTATCATACTAGTAGTATGTCATATCACATCTACAATGCATCAAATCCCTCCAAGGGTAAACGAGACATCAGTCCAACAACAATAACGACCCTCAACATGGACCACAAGGTCATCAGTCCAACAACAACAACGGGTTTCCCTCAGAAACCTACCGTACGCACATACGGTCTTACGAACAATACGCGACGCACCCCCCCCCCACACGCGACTACTCGAGCCAAAGGGATCGGTGAGGGGCGTCCGCACTTCCGTGCAAAGTAACCATGTGGTCTACACCACCTCGATGGAGTCGTAACCCGGTCGGTCAAAATCCCAGGATAGGTGCCCAATCAGGGATCATCACCGGAACAACATCGGTGGCATCGTCGACACATCATCGGCGGTACAACATACGTCCGGCACAACATCGGACGACACAACCACAAGCTGGAACATCGTCGACACTATCATCGCCGGCACAACCTCAGTGGTACAACGTACGTGCGACACAACATCGGACGGGTCCAGACTGTGGTCTGCAGTGTCATCATGCTCCACGAGCCATGCGTCAACACACATTGGGATCCGCGATCCCTCAGGTCTGCTACTCAAAAGAGAGTCAAGCAACAACATGTCACACCACGGTCCATCATGGAGGTGGCGCGACCCAAGTGTCCACACTCTTCCACACGGTGGTCCCTGGGCAGGCACGAGCATGTACCCGCCGTCACCTCCTGGCTCACGCTCTAAGCGAGGACACGAGTTTCCGTGGACAAAGTTGACACAACACAAGATCAGGAATTCAGTTATGCACACAAACGGTCGACCGAAAAAACCTAACCGATCGACCGTCCCCAATAGGTTCGGTCGACCGAAAGTCTACAACGGTCGATGTAAATCATGTGACCACTAACATGAAACAACATATATTCTCTATACGATGAGCTCGATATACACTCGATAGTGGCTCGATAATTTAGTCAATACACACACGACACGATTACTGAGAACATTTTCGACAACTCGGTTTCCTTCCCTCTAGACGTCACGTTAGTAATTAAGAGAGAAACGTGAAAACTGTACAATGACGGTACAATGTGACCTTGATATGATGAAGTAAGAAAGTCGTCTTTGTTTGGATCGATGAACTCGATATGCACTCGATAGTGGCTCGATAGTTTACTTCACCAACAACGACACAATTATTGAGGACGCTTTTGTCGTTTCACTTACCTTATCACCAAATGTCAACTCATCAATTAAAAGGGAAGCGTGAAAACTGTACCAATGTGTGGTTCGAGGTGACGCTATGTTGGGATCGATGAGCTCGATACGTACTCGATCTAAACTCGATAGGTTACGTGATTGTCAATGGCACATACTCGATCTAAGCTCGATAGGTTACGCTCTGAAGATGCTTGTTGGGTGAACCAAACCTATTGCTTCGTTTGGGCTTGGCTAAAGAATGGAAGGGGTCAGTTATCGAGTCTTTCTAGTAATAGGGCTTAAGGGAATGGGCTTAAATACATGGCCGCTTGAACAACGGACGGGGACAATAACCAGACAATTACTGGTTTAGTTACATGACTAGACGTCCTATTTACTTTAGGGCGAAGTTTATGATGAATTCTGAGAAATTTTAGTATAAGTTGTTGGATATTTTTTGTGCATAAAACAAACAAAAAAATCTTGCAATTGACAAGGAAAATTTGACTATCTATGCATCAAGTGGCCCAACCTTTGAAAAATATGCTTATCTTTCCACTTCTTCCCAATATACCCCTGCATATCTTTCCACTTCTTGAAATTTATTATAGTGTTCATAAGAGTCTTCTTTGTTGGGATTAATGACGCTGATATGCCCTATATACGATGAAATCGATATACACTCGATAGTGGCTCGATAATTTAGTCGACCCACAACGGCAGGATTACTGAGAAAGTTTTCGACGGTTCAGTTTCCTTCCCTCCAGACATCACGTCAGTAATTAAGAGCAAAGCGTGAAAACTGCACAATGGCGGTACGATGCGACACCTAAACATGATGACGCAAAAGAGTCGTCTTTGTTTAGATCGATGAGCTCAATAGAACTCGATAGTGGCTCGATAGTTTATTCAACCAACAACGACACGATTATTAAGGATATTTTTCATTTCAGTTATCTTATCACCAAACGTCAACTCAACAATTACGAGGGAAGTGTGAAAATTGTACCAATTTGTTGTTCGAGGTGATTCTATGTTGGGATTGATGAGCTCAATTCGTACTCGATCTAAGCTCGATAGGTAACTCAACTTTCAAGGCACATACGTTTTTAAGGTGTTTTCGACAGTCGGGTTTCCTTCTGTTGAAACGTCTCATCAGTTATGAGCAAAGTGAGAAAAACCATACCAACCAGAGGCTCGATATGCCCGCGATATGATGAAGAAAGAGAGTTCTCTATGTTGGGATCGATGAACTCGATATGTACTCGACATGAGCTCGATATTCTCTCAACCATATGAGTGTGACTGAAACCGTGCGATATTCGAGGGTGTTTTCGACGGTTCGACCTTCTCATCAAAGGTCGCGTATGTTATCAAGATAGTATAAAACGTCATTCCCTTCTTTCAGTCTTACACCATTACACTTCTCTGGCCAACGCCTTATTCTCTCAACCACATTCCAGTCCAAGAATGATGCACAACGACAATATCGCCGAGGTCTCACCCATCGATGACATCCTCTGCTTCTGTGGTTACCCCGCAGGACCGGTGTGTCAGGTCCTCAACTGGGGTGGTGCAACAGACCTGGCGTTGTGGGGCCCCGTGACGCCAGAAATGCACGTTTTATGCGCATGACGCCATGTCTCCAGTTCAACCACCCCCAGAACCACTGGAGGAGGTGAAGCAGTGTAGGATTTCATGTTTAATTGTGCATATATATTTTTCGAAGTTTTATGCATAATAAGTATCAATTACAATTTTCTACAATTTATTTCATGCATGCGTCAGTTTGTTTTAATAACTAGTTTCAAAACTTATTAAAACAAACACAAGGGACTCCGAAATTCATACCTAGAAATTCTCTAAAACTTCTTGATGATCTGGAGACGTTGAGGATGACGATCGTCGCGTCCCGTTGCGTCGGATGCCTCCGAGTATTCACCAAACCCTAAACAAGGTCGGAGAGAAAGGAGCTAGCCAATCAATCTCCGAACTAGCTTAGAATCTAGCTACAAACCCCTTCCTTAATCTCTGAGATTTCTCCTTCCAAAGACTTAGAAAAATAAGAGAATTTTCGTGGCTTTTGTGGTGAATTAGGAGAGAAAAATAATTAGAAAAACATCTAACATAATTAAGGAGAATAATGACATATTTATAGGCTTGAACCTTACTCTCAATCATGGCTATTCTTAAGTCATGTTCTCTTGACATTTTCTCTCACAAACTAATTCCATAATGCATTACATGCATCCACAAAACGTTTGACCAAGTTTGGAGCTAATCCAACCATCGATCAAATTAATCTCTTAATTATCAAAGGCAGAAAATCGATCGGGTTCGGTTTACCGAGTCACACTCGGTTAACCGAATATGTCACGTTTGGTTTACCGTGCATTAGCCGGACGACCGATTCTTAAGGACAAAAATTCCCCTTAACCGATCGGACGAACCCACGTCTAAAACCGAATGCCATTCAGTTAACCGAAAATATCAGAACTGGACATTGTTCGGTCGACCGTTCCTGGTTCGGTACACCGAACCAGAACTCCAAGCACTATGGTCAAGTTCGGTCAATCAATTTTGACCATCCATTCCACGTTCGGTTGACCGATCCGCAGATCCTTCGGTCGACCGAACCATAACGGATTACCGAACTTTTACCTGATTTAGCATTTTCAAATTTTGGATTTATTTCGAACAAAATTTGAACTTTTGGGGTTTTAGCAAATTCACAACTTATGTAATATATTATCCTATGCAATAATAAATTATTGCATCCCATAATATATGCATCTCATATGAATTTATCATGACTCTAATTATGTTATATACAACATAATTGATTTTACTTGTTCACCACATGTGTCATATTTTCTATAAGAAACCCGACACATCATATGAACCAAAAATCAAGCTTCTTGTTTCCCGGTTTTTGCGGTGTGACCTATGGGAGGATCTAGACTAAGTTGACAGTGATATTAAGAGCTTAATATCACAAGCTATAAGCGGTATCTAGCTACACATTATAGCTCCCAATTAGTTAGATGTCTTAATTCCACTCGAACCAAAACCCGATCCATTTAGTGATGGAGAGCACCACTTGTGTCCGTCCCTTGCCACATGATATTAAGAATACACACAAAGTATTATTGTGTCATCTTTGTATTAGTATTCATTTCTTGATCTCTTTAAGCTAGTTATAAATATGTGACTTAACTCAAATCACATTGTGCACATAATAACTTTGCTTTATCAAGGGGCCCACTAATATCATCACTCAATTAAGAGGGGCAATGATAATCTTTTGACTAACTATCTTCTCCAACAAAAGTCATACTTATACAACCAATGTCTTTACACTACACTCATCGATAGCTCAAGACACTAGTCTAATTAAGCAATTCTTAAGTCATCGGATATAAGTTTCATATCAAAGGACCAAAGACACAGTAAAACATTAATGACACAGAAAACACAATTCTATAATGTTTTACTTATTAGGTATATTCAGTATACAAAAGTAATATTTTTCTCTTTTGTGTACCCGTGTTGTCACTCACTTGTAGAGCTACAATGATCTATGACCAACACGACAATCTTAACTCGGTAATAAATGTTCCATGTCTATTACCATGATTGCGAATATCTTTTGTTTTATGTAAACCAATATCTTTTAGATCTCTACGGTTAAGGACCAAGAGCTTCTTCCGTAACACTTCTAAAAGACGAATAAAATAAACAAGGAACAAAATGATTTCTCATTCAATTCATAATAATTGGCAATTAAAAGTAAAACTTTTAGAACACATTCCCTTCAATCTCCCACTTGTTATTAAAGTTTTCTTTCACATACATACTCAATGTATAAAACAATAATAACTAGGGTAAAACCCATTACATATCAATCATCAAGCCAATCTACATGGTTCCTCAATCCCATGGACTCGAAATGCATTTCACCCTTGGCTTGGGATAAGGGTTTTGTGAATGGATCAGCTGTGTTGTTGTTGGTGTCCACCCATAATATATTTATTTGCCTTCGTCGATGAGGTCACGCGTCACGAAGTACTTACGATCCATGTACTTCACTTTGTGGTGTGATCTAGGATCCTTGATTTGCGAGATAGATGCACTATTATCGCAAAATAGCTCAATGGGTCCCTCGCTCGTGGGAACTACTCCAAGCTCTTCAAGGAACTTCTTGATCCACACTCCTTCCTTGCTCACTTCAGCGACAACCATTACTTCGGAAGCGGTGGTTGAATCGGCTGTAGTGGTTTGCTTCCAGCTACGCCAACTCACAGCTCCACCATTCAGAAGAAAGACGTATCCTGATTGCGACATTCTATCGTCTGGATCACTCATGAAACTCGCATCCGAGTACCATTCGGCTATCAACTCCCTTTGTCCTCCATAAACAAGAATCTTATCCTTAGTCCGGTTAAGGTACTTCAGGATATTCTTGACTGCAGTCCAATGCTCAGGACCTGCGTTGGAATGGTGACGACTTGTCACGCTTAGAGCATACGAGACATCGGGTCTTGTGCAAGTCATCGTGTACATGATCGACCCAATTGCTGAAGCATAAGGGACATCCTTCATGTACTCTAAGTCTTTACGTGATTGCGCACGTTGAGACTTCTTGAGTTGCACACCCATACTCATTGGCACACTGCTCTTTTTGGAGTTGTTCATCTTGAACCTTTCCAAGACCTTATCAATGTATGCACGTTGACTTAGGTCAATGAGTCTACGGGATCTATCTCGATATATCTTGATTCACAAGATGTATTGAGCCTCACCCATATCTTTCATTGAAAATGCAGATTTCAACGAACTCCTCGTTTGCTCAAGTAAAGGGATATGATTGTCCATAAGCAATATGTCATCGACATACAATATTAGGAATACTACATGGCTCCCACTAACCTTCTTGTATATACAAGGTTCTTCCTTACTTTGAATGAAGTGAAGACTCTTCACTTCCTCGTCAAAGCGTTTGTTCCAACTCCTTGATGCTTGTTTCAATCCATAAATGGATCTTTGAAGCTTGCATACTTTCTCGCTATTCTTTGGATCTTCAAAACCTCGAGGTTGTACCATGTACACATCCTCTTCCAAGTTCCCATTAAGGAATGTCGTTTTGACATCCATTTGCCATATTTCATAATCATGAAATGCAGCAATAGCGAGCATTATCCGAATAGACTTGAACATGGCAACTGGTGAAAAAGTTTCATCATAGTCAATTCCTTGAACTTGAGTGAAACTCTTCGCTACAAGCCTCGCTTTGCAGGTTGTCAAGTTCCCATCCATGTCCATCTTTTTCTTGAAAACCCATTTATTTTGAATGACCCTTTTCTCTTGAGGAAGGTCAATCAAGCTCCACACTTGGTTATCATACATGGACTCTATTTCGGATTCCATGGCCTTAAGCCATATGTTGAACGTTTTATTTTAAACCGCAAGTGCACGGCCGCGATGAAGCGGTGGCAAGTACGGGTCGTCCTCAGGGAGATGAGCAGGCTCTTGTTTATCCGAAATCAAGTGGCAAAAAAGATGGAAGAGATGTTATTATGCTAACCTACACTACACTACGCTAAGAAGTACGAAATGTGAAAGAAGCAAACAAACAATGAAATGACAACTAAGCTAAGAACAAAAGAAGAATGCTGGAATACAGAAATGGGAAAACCCCTAAGGGGTGGAGTGAGTGCACACATGCAAAGAGGTGGGTGTAGAATACAATCTTTAAGCACATGAAGGTGGTGTTTATCAAGCATAGGAAGTGTCTAAATGTTATGGCAAAACCTATCAATCTATTTACCAACTTAGTTGATTAACATTTACATATGCAAATTGTTTATTTCAGAACCTAAACAAGCATGAGAGGTGTCTAATCATTTTGGCAAAACTCATCAAGTCATAAATTCTATCCTAAACAAGCAAGCATACATTCATGTTTTATCAACACATCAAAAATAAAGCATTCATCCCATTCTCTAATGTATGTATGTACATCTACTCCACCCCCAAAGGGGATGAAACTACTCACTAAACATTACACTAATTATTAAACTAAGCAAAGAAAGCATATTAAAACTAAGCTAATGAAACTAATGAAATGAGATTAAGCAAACCAAAACAAGAAACATAAAACAAACAACATGACAAA
This sequence comes from Triglochin maritima, assembly GCA_963682175.1. Lineage (NCBI taxonomy): Eukaryota > Viridiplantae > Streptophyta > Magnoliopsida > Alismatales > Juncaginaceae > Triglochin > Triglochin maritima. The sequence goes on along the minus strand of OY821781.1, from coordinate 35,467,742 downwards.
GAAAACTTGTATTAAAATGACTCACATTAAAAGTAGCATCTTCCTACTTTAGTGTGTGCTTCAAGGCCTCACTTCTAGTAGGAAGAATAGCCACTTAAAATATGGAGTGATTACAATGGAAGGTGAAGAGTTCTATTTATAGCCATGGAAAAAGGCAAACCGGGACAATCCCCCGATGTGGGACTAAACCAATACCAAAACTACACTAAGCATACACTAATACACGTGCTACAGAAAACTAAACGGATTCTGGGTCATCTGGACCGCCAATTGGCGGTCTATATGGTTTAGATCCGTTTGGTTTTCTTTGTGGCTTTGCTTGAAGTGTTTGTTGGTCTTGGATGCATCTGGTTGGTTTGTTGGAGCTCCGACCCGAATCCAATTGCTAAAATACTCCCCATGATGGTGTGAAGTATTCTGTTTTGCTCTTAGGTCCCTCTGTCTTGCGTTCAGGTCCTTCTACCTTGCATCTTGGTCCCCAGATCTCACAATTCAGTCCTTTTTCCCAGCTTTTGGGTCCTTTTATGCTTCATCTCTTCAAACCTAATTATTCCTGAAAACTAAACATAAAACTCGTAACATAGCATTGTTTAGGTGAAAGATAATGGATATAAGATACAAATATGAGCATGAAATGATGTCAATCACCATAGTTTGGAGTCTTCCCTTTCCATTGCTTCTTGGAAGGTCAAGGGATCATTGGTATCTAGTACCATGATTTCATGAAGTCCCGATACAAGTCGGGTTTCTTCCTTTCCCTCGTTGACCTTCTTAGTTCTTTTGGTTCTTCTCGTGTTTCTCGAACTTCTTCCACAATTTCTTGAGGAGTGGGTTCACGTTCAACTCTTGAACGTACACTAGGTGGGGATGATCGAGATCCTCTCACAATTTCTTGCGAGGGTCTCTCACTTACGCTCCCACTAACCAAAGGAATCTCGGTTGGGCCTTCATGATCTTGAATGTCATCATTAATGTCATTATCTCTTAGAGTATCTTGAGTTTCCTCAATCACAACCCTACTCCCACTACTTTTTACTCTTTCCAGAAATTCTTTTTCGAGATATGTGGCATCCCTCTCTACAATCACTCGATTGGAGGTGATATGCCAAAAATAGTATCCTCTTGTCTCACGAGTATAACCTATAAAGAAGCACTTATCCGCTTTTGGTTGAAGTTTGGTCGACATCAATTTCTTGACGTAAGCCTCACAACCCAAATCTTGAGAAAATTGAGTTTGGGTGTTTTACCACTTCACATCTCATAAGGAGTTTTCTCCACGGATTTGGATGAAACATTATTTAGTGTGTAAGCCACAGTTTGTAGTGCATAACTCCAAAAGTAAATAGGTAATTCCGCATGACTCATCATTGATCGAACCATGTCGAGCAATGTCCTATTCCTCCTTTCGGATACCCCATTCCACTGAAGTGTACCGGGAGGGGTGAGTTGAGGTACAATACCAAACTCCTTTAGGTATGAGTCAAATTCGGCACTCAAGTACTCACCTCCACGATCCGTTCGTAGAGACTTGATTTTCTTGTCGAGTTGGTTCTCTACTTCATTCTTGAATTCTTTGAACTTGTCAAGGATTCACTTTTGTTTCTCATTAGATAAACATAGACATAACGACTATAATCATCCGTGAACGTAATGAAGTACTTGAAACCATCTCGTGCACTAGTACTCATTGAACCACATACATCGGAATGTATCAAATCCAACAAGCCACTCACCCTTGGACCTTTCTTCTTGAAAGGCTTTTTGGTCATTTTTCCCATTATACATGGTTGACACGTCTCCAATGATTTAAAATCAAGTAGACCAAGAAGGTTAGCTTCTTGCAATTTCTTGATGCGCTTTTCATTTATGTGACCAAGACGATAGTGCCACAAGAGAGTATCATTCTCGTGAGTGGTCTTAAGTCTTTTGTTATTGATATTAAAGATTTGTTTATTATTCAATTCAAGCAAATATATATCATTCCTTATGAATGCATTTGCATAGAAAACACCATTCTTCGATATAGACAAACAAGAATTTGAAACATTTATATTAAAATTATCCATATCTAAACACGATACAGAAATAATGTTCTTGTTAATCGAAGGCACATAATAAACATTCTTTAGACATAAATTTAAACCACTACATAATTGAAGCACCACAGAACCTTGTGCAACCGCAGAAACGCTCGCACCATTTCCGACCTTCAATTCTACCTCGTTCCTCACGAGTTCCTTCCTATCCACGAGTAGCTGCACATTAGAAACTATGTGAGCACAAGATCCGGTATCAATTACCCAATCCTGGACAGAGGTAGCTAAATTTATTTCAATAACAAATATACCTTTGACCTTTTTGGGGCGCCGACGTTCAATCACTCCGTTGTCAAGGTCTTCCTTGTACTTGGGGCAATTTGGCCGGATGTGTCCTTTTTCACCGTAGTGAAAGCACTCTGTGTTGGGAGTTGGAGATTTCTGAGATTTCCCCCTCGAGGCACTCTTATGAGTACCTCCTACTCCCTTTCTCTTGAACCACTTTTGGTAGATTTGCCCTTTCCTTTACCAATCTTTTGGTTCCTCCCATGGACGGCAAGGACATGCTTGTACAATCCTACCCTTGCCCATGTCAACTTCAGCAGTTTTGAGGGCGTTGTGCAGATCCTCAAGACTCACCCCTTTTTCACGCACGTGGTAGTGCATCACAAAGTCCTTAAAGGACGGGGCTAGAGAGCCAAGAATCATATCTTCAGCAATGTCCTCGGGCATTGGTGAAGAGAGTTTTGCCAACTTCTCAAGGTACCCTTGTATCATGAGAAAATGCATGGATACCGATGTTCCCTCCGCCATATGGCACATTGTGAGTGCGATGGTGGTCTTATAGCGCTCCTTTCGGGCACTATCTATGAATATCTTAGACAAAGCCTCCATGGTCTTCTTGGGTTTTGAATCCAAGTATTTTGCTTGAAGCGAGTCACCCATGGATGCTAGCATAAGACCGTGAACTTGGTTCTCTTGGTCTTCCCACTTGGCCTTAGCCTCTTTCTCTTCATCGGTTAATCTCTCATTCCATTTTGGGATTGGACATTCCAAAATGTGAGATAGTTTCTCAAATTTTAACACGATGTTGAGTTTGAGTTGCCAACTAATGAAATTTGAGCCATCATTTGCTAACAGGTGTTTTTATATCATGGATCGTACGATAGGTTGGATGTTCGATATTTTTCTACAAAATAAATCATACAGGTTTTAATGCCAATTTTATGTTTTAAAACACATACATATATATATCGAATATAAATGTAAATACTGCAAATAGAATTTTGCCCGTAAATGCAGTAATCCAAGATCTTATCAGTTGTAATATGGACTAGCTAAGGGCTATCGAATACATCACAATATCAAGGTAAGAAAAACTCTTTCTAATCACAACCTTTTTGAATTTTAGCAATATTAGCATCTTCAAACTCTTGTGATTCTTGTCGTTTTAATTATGAGGGAATATGACCTATCCTCGTAAGAAAAACTTTTTCCCAAAACCGAGCGAGGGCTCTAGGTAATGTTAAGAAAACTTATTTTCATTTGATACGAGATACGTTTATCCATTGTATTCACAACTAAACATACTTGGGGTTCACTAGGGTGAAACACACCTCATATATTTAATTGTGGCACAACAATAGATAACCATTATATCTCCCACTATTCCCAAAGATGAAGGGAGTTATCTCCCGCTAAGGGCGAGCAGAGTATCACTCGATCAATGGCTAGTGGATGAAATAAGAAGGAAAATTACTATTAATTTTTGTTGGACAAATTCATATATTAACATGTGATTCAAAATTTTAGGTTATCATGCATATTATTATTCATACACATCCTAACATTCATCACATGCATAGCAAGATTATAAAAACAAAAATTAAACCATTCACACAATCCACATCGTGTGAGTATATATGTTCCCTTCGATCCTTGATCCTCGATCCCTGATCTTTGATCCTCGATCGATGCGCTACAGCGGCGACTTCCTCTTGCACCGAAGATGTAGATTTTACAGAAAATAAACATGCTCCTCACATTCGATAAAAAACCGACTAGTGCAAGTCCTATGTAAAACCTCTCATATGCATATGCAATTATCTAGAAGACGGAAAGAGATAATTTTGGCTTTTACATATAAATAAGCCCCTGTATAATAATTATCACATACATTCATAATTGCTGATTTGGAACATATAAATTCACAATTCCTGCAAAACAACTCGAGCATCCATGCACGCAATATCGCTATAAACTGTGCAATCTAGTTTATCAATCATCTAGAATCCTAAACAATTCTTTGAAAAACATTTTGAAATCCATTAAAAACGTTTTTCATCCATCCATAGTTCAAAGATAATTTTGAACCGCTGTCCATCCAATTTCCAATGGAAAGATGGACCACAGTTTTTCGATTTTGTTGATTCTCTTACAAAATAATCATTTCTTTATAAAACGAAATTATTGTAAGTTAGACTAATGTCAAAATCTTAATTATAATAATTACATGGCATGTTTTAAAACACTTAAAACATTTAAAACAAATTATTATAGAGAATTATATCAACAAAAAATTTATAGACCGAAAAACCGGTAAACCGAATTGTTTAAATCCTATATGGTAAACTAAATTCGTTTACAGCCTTAAATCATAAGAAAATTGGACCCTATGCTCTGATACCACTGTAGGATTTCATGTTTAATTGTGCATATATATTTTTCGAAGTTTTATGCATAATAAGTATCAATTACAATTTTCTACAATTTATTTCATGCATGCGTCAGTTTGTTTTAATAACTAGTTTCAAAACTTATTAAAACAAACACAAGGGACTCCGAAATTCATACCTAGAAATTCTCTAAAACTTCTTGATGATCTGGAGACGTTGAGGATGACGATCGTCGCTTCCCGTTGCGTCGGATGCCTCCGAGTATTCACCAAACCCTAAACAAGGTCGGAGAGAAAGGAGCTAGCCAATCAATCTCCGAACTAGCTTAGAATCTAGCTACAAACCCCTTCCTTAATCTCTGAGATTTCTCCTTCCAAAGACTTAGAAAAATAAGAGAATTTTCGTGGCTTTTGTGGTGAATTAGGAGAGAAAAATAATTAGAAAAACATCTAACATAATTAAGGAGAATAAGGACATATTTATAGGCTTCAACCTTACTCTCAATCATGGCTATTCTTAAGCCATGTTCTCTTGACATTTTCTCTCACAAACTAATTCCATAATGCATTACATGCATCCACAAAACGTTTGAACAAGTTTGAAGCTAATCCAACCATCGATCAAATTAATCTCTTAATTATCAAAGGCAGAAAATCGATCGGGGTTCGGTTTACCGAGTCACACTCGGTTAACCGAATATGTCACGTTTGGTTTACCGTGCATTAGCCGGACGACCGATTCTTAAGGAGAAAAATTCCCCTTAACCGATCGGACGAACCCACGTCTAAAACCGAATGCCATTCGGTTAACCGAAAATATCAGAACTGGACATTGTTCGGTCGACCGTTCCTGGTTCGGTACACCGAACCAGAACTCCAGGCACTATGGTCAAGTTCGGTCAATCAATTTTGACCATCCATTCCACGTTCGGTTGACCGATCCATAGATCCTTCGGTCGACCAAACCATAACGGATTACCAAACTTTTACCTAATTTAGCATTTTCAAATTTTGGATTTATTTCCAACAAAATTTGAACTTTTGGAGTTTTAGCAAATTCAAAACTTATGCAATATATTATCCTATGCAATAATAAATTATTGCATCCCATAATATATGCATCTCATATGAATTTATCATGACTCTAATTATGTTATATACAACATAATTGATTTTACTTGTTCACCACATGTGTCCTATTTTCTATAAGAAACCCGACACATCATATGAACCAAAAATCAAGCTTCTTGTTTCCCAGTTTTTGTGGTGTGACCTATGGGAGGATCTAGACTAAGTTGACAGTGATATTAAGAGCTTAATATCACAAGCTATAAGGGGTATCTAGCTACACATTATAGCTCCCAATTAGTTAGATGTCTTAATTCCACTCGAACCAAAACCCGATCCATTTAGTGATGGAGTGCACCACTTGTGTCCGTCCCTTGCCACATGATATTAAGAATACACACAAAGTATTATTGTGTCATCTTTGTATTAGTATTCATTTCTTGATCTCTTTAAGCTAGTTATAAATATGTGACTTAACTCAAATCACATTGTGCACATAATAACTTTGCTTTATCAAGGGGCCCACTAATATCATCACTCAATTAAGAGGGACAATGATAATCTTTTGACTAACTATCTTCTCCAACAAAAGTCATACTTATACAACCAATGTCTTTACAACACTACACTCATCGATAGCTCAAGACACTAGTCTAATTAAGCAATTCTTAAGTCCTCGGATATAAGTTTCATATCGAAGGACCAAAGACACAGTAAAACATTAATGACACAGAAAACACAATTCTATAATGTTTTACTTATTAGGTCTATTCAGTATACAAAAGTAATATTTTTCTCTTTTGTGTACCCGTGTTGTCACTCACTTGTAGAGCTACAATGATCTATGACCAACACGACAATCTTAACTCGATAATAAATGTTCCATGTCTATTACCATGATTGCGAATATCTTTTGTTTTATGTAAACCAATATCTTTTAGATCTCTACGGTTAAGGACCAAGAGCCTCTTCCTTAACACTTCTAAAAGACGAATAATATAAACAAGGAACAAAATGATTTCTCATTCAATTCATAATAATTGACAATTAAAAGTAAAACTTTTAGAACACATTCCCTTCAAGTAGACCCTGACGGAACTCCACCGTATGATAACCAACGTGGAACGCCATTTCGCCATCGTACAAGACACGGTGGTAGACCTCCTCATCGATATTGCTAGGTTTTAATCGTTTCTTTCTTTATTTTTCAGTTACTTGTGCTTATAAGTTTATGGCCTCTGATATTTTGTTATTTGGTTTGCGTAGTTTCTACCTCGAGGGCACCAACCCCAAGACCCCCCTTCCTGGAGCACACCTGCCCCAACTGCACAATGACAGAAACTTTGATTGTTCGTTTGAAATATTCAACTAAATCATTGTTCGTTTAGGTCATAGACCAACAAGTTATTATCGAACTAATTTTTTGTTAAACCCTAAACCCTAAAAAGATTCAACTAATGATTGTTCGTTTAAGTCGTAGACCATCGAGTTATTATCGAGGTACTAGGAGAGAACAATAAGAGAAACTTCAGATTGTTCATTTGAAAGATTCAACTAATTGATTGTTCGTTTAAGTAATAGACCATCGAGCTAAGAACGAGTTATTATTGAACTATTACTGAGGTCCAAGGAGAGATCACAAACACAAACACAAACACAAACCAAAATTGAACTATTACCCAGTGACTTCGTCTGAGAGAATGATCTGCTCAGATGTCGCATACAAGCCCAAAAGATAGTTTTGTTTATCGCTTGACTCTGACTCAACTTAGCAGCCTTTCAGAGAAGCTTCCACATCCCTGGGTCCATTACGCTTGGTCTGGTTTATCCACCAGTGGTACCGATGTTCCATTGTCCGAAACGAAGTACCGACACCAAATGGTTGACTCATATGAGCTATAGACATAGAACTTTTTGCTAATCTTGTTCAGAGTGTTGGATCATAGCTCCATTGCCTTCAAACCTCACCTACAAATGCGATAGGGTAGAGGTAAAACTCCCAGTATTTCAACGGGGGGACAACCTCCCCATATTAGTCCACTGAGGATATGCTCAACTTCGTCAGAGTATGCGTCGTTGGCATTGTGTTGGAAGGTCATTTTTTTTGGTGGGGGCGACAAATCGAATACACAACTAAATGGGGGTATCGAATCATAATTAAATGGAATATACCATAACATTTGATTTTATAGACCCTGTAATAAAAAGTTGCGCATTTTCGCGCAATAATGAAAGGTTATGTCCTCAAAAGGAAGGAATGTCGAACGGTTGCGTCTCTTCGCATAATAATGACCCTTCCCTTGCCGAAGTGAAGCGTCTCATCATAGGATGACCAATCATGGGACGTTTCACTTCGACATGTGAACATTTATCATGTTGACCATCGAGCGCAATCGAGCCCATATCGAGTTTCTATATAACGCATGTCGAGTTCAACCGGACCATAGCCAAGTATAACTATCGAGCATACACATCGACCCGTACTATCTATCGCGTACTGACAAGTACCATCGAACCCGATCGATTTCTAAAATAATTTAAAATATCGAGATAGAGAGAGAGTTCACATAAGTTATTCCATGTTAGTGGTCCCACAATTTAGACATGGTTATGTTGGGAATAAGTGGATAGATAAATATATTTTTTAGAGGAAGTTAAAGTGTGATTTTTTTGCAGAGGTTGGGCCACTTGAGGCATAGAAAATCAAACTTTCCTGTGTATTTACCTAAAACACACTGTCTAGTGAAGAGCTAGTATTGATTAGCTTCTTAGTATTACATAAAAATCAAACATTTATTGGTATCTAGAAAACAGAGAAGTCTAGAAATTCACTTCCATGATTTCTCCTTATTTAAGAGTGGAAGTTGAAGAAGTCACTTTAAATACTTTTTTAAAATTTTGAAAGATATTCTAGAACATGATATGTGCCTCTGCCCATTGACCTAATTGTATTGCATCCCTGGCATTTGGAAATAGGCACTTATCTTCTACGAGACCATAACTTCTGTGATTTTGGCAGGTGAAAACGGACACCCATTGCAGAAATAAATGATTGTTTCTTAAGGTTCTTGAAAATCTCCATTCCCTGGACTAGTGAGAAAGGAACGTCCATTGTCAGAACAAATGACCTTTTGAGGGAGCTCTACTGTACTTGACTTTTTGTTATATTTCCATTTGGTGCCTAGATTAAGCCCAAATCACAAAAACCTACCAGCTTCCATTGTTTTTGTGTAATTTGGGCTCAATCTAAACATTAGATGGAAATGTTTTTGTGTAGTTGATTCTACGGTGTTCCAGAGTGTTCAGAGGATTTCAACACCAATTTGCTCAAATAAAGAAAAAAAAACACGTCATATCTAGAGTCCTTTTGTTTGTCTGGAGCTCCTGTCTTCCAGATTGATTTTCTTGGTTAATACATTAAAAAGGTTTACATAAATATCCACAATATAATGTGAATAATATATGTATTTGGTTTTGACCAAGTCTTTAGCAAAACACTCATCATGTCCTTCAAACCTTATAACAAATCTTGTAATTCATGACAATAATTTGATTGATTGATATGTCATTTGAAGTATGAGTCAATATATGATCGATTAATATTAGGTTGACAAAATAATCATAAAAAACAACATGATTAAGGCCTAAAAACAAACAAGAGCAATGGAACCGTTACCACTACGGTTGTAAATGAGTGATTCGTAGGTGGTTGGTTATAAGACTTACATATGACCTTACTCGTCTAATTAAACGGTTCACGGTTCGGTTAGAATAGTTTTTTTTACCTTTACCAATGACCATACCCGTTTTATTTAATTAAACGGTTTTATGTGGTTAAATGGTTAAAACTTAATGGATACTAAAATCGCTATAAGAATTGGGTAAATGGATAAAAACATGTCAAATGGATAAACAGATAACAAACTAAACTTATATTACTTATAATATTTAACATCAAACATCCATATATTTATAATCAAAATCTCCAAAAATCCAAACATCCACAAATTCATATCACACAACATCAAACATCCACACATAACGAGTAATGATATCTTTGAAAATAATAATACAAAAAATTATATGTATATAGTATATATAACAAAATATTATACATATTCATTATGTTTCACGGTTAAACAGTTAAACAGACAGGTGAAATCATGTACCATTACCTGCATATTTATTAAACGGTTATGACTTTCACAACCCATATCTGCTCATTCATTAAACGGTTATGATTTTTACAACTCGTGACCATACTCGTCCATTCGGTTAAAGTGGTTAAATAGTTTTGACCCTACCATTTACAACCATAATTACCACTCGTGCAAACAACTACCCGATGATCCATTATGACTTTGTCATTTGATCATAAACCGTGCAAGCATTTCCACAGGAAGTGGAAATGATACACCACATGCCGTTCTCATTCCACATGAAACAATACCTTGACAATTTTTTCCATCAAAATCTAAAATTTCATGTTCAATGAAAAGGAGCATGGTAAGTTTGTTCTTTTTTAGGCTAAAAACACATGCTCCTTTGGGGTTGTGACTGGGGTAGGTATAACCAATGTTTTAAAAATCGAACCGAAGAGTGAACCGAAAACATCTCGGTTTGGTTCAAAGTGGTTGAACCGATGGTTCAACCTGGTCCAACCGATGATGACGTCAGCATGACATCAACATTTTGTGAACCGAGGGTTGAACCGAACCGACTCCGTAGCGGCGGTCCAACCGACGGTCGGACCGATTGAACCGATTTTTCTTATTATTTTTTAACATAATAAGTAATAAACAAGTACCTAAACTACGAACAATTCAACAAAAATTATCCATTTATAAAATAACTTGATTAAAATCAGTAAAAAAATGAAGAAACATGTAACTAAGTAATATTAGTCTTTCTTCTAAAAAATGAACAAACATTCACTTCAACATCTAAAACAGTAGGGGTGGTAGACTGTCCTAGAGATTCGTCGATCTGCCGGCCTTGGTGGAGATCGCGAGCGGTGGCGGTGCGATGAGGGGTGGACCGGTGGAGATCGCGATGGTGGAGGTGTGGTGAGGGGTTGGGGAAGGAGTAGTAAAAAGAAAAAATCTTAGAATTTGGGTCAAAATTGAACAAAAAATAAAAACCAAATTTTGTTTAAATTGAAAAAACCGGTTTTTTCGGTTCGACCAAACCGTCGATCGGTTTTTTCGGTTTTCTTCGGTTCGCTCTGGTTCACGAGAGAAACCGGTTTTTTGACCGAACCGACCGGTTTGCTACCGGTTCACGGTCCAACCCGGTCCAACTGCCGGTTCGGTCTGGTTTTTAATACAGAGGGTATAACCTGTTTATCCACTCCATTTAACTCACGTGTGTGAGTAGGAGTATGATTTTTGTACCCATTTAATAAATTATACCAATTTATTCATGCTCGTCTTACCCGGTTAATACATGGGGGTGGGTAGGGTAAGGGTAAGTGTAAGTGTAACGTAAATGCATTTTTATTAACTTCTTCAATAATTATTTAACATAATGGAATGGGTACATTAACCGTTTCTCTAGTCTCTTACCCTACCCTTGCTCGTTACCCTGTAAGGAACGTGTAAAGAAATGGGTAAAAGGTGGACAAGTAAATATACCATTTAATAAAAAAAGGTATTTAAGAAAAATAATCATGCATGATTTTTCTGCAAAACCCATATATAACTCAATCTATTAAATAAGACAATCAAATTTTCACACTAACTTTAAGATTAATTTATATAAGATATATAAAAAAATATATGATGACCACCTTTGACAATAATTTGTTATTATTATGTGACCTATATTATTCCATTAATAATTAATTAAAGTCATGCATATCCATTAAGTGTGTTAGTGGGTAGTTATTTTGATGGAAGAAACTACCACACACAAAATTTTATAAATAAAGGTTTTTGGTCCCAATTGTTGCCCTAGTTAATTTTCACCATCTTCTTTCTAAATTTTCTCCCAAAATTCAAGAGGATCATCCATCATCAAGTCTAGGGAAAACAATTGAAGATCACTACCCTAAAGTTTCGCTTCCGCTTTACGTTCTTCAAGATGTCTTTGACATCTAGTTGTAAGTGTTTTTATTAATGTTATTTTATATAGAATTTAGTAATAGATCTTGTTGTTTATCATGTTCCTAATATATTAGAACATACTTATTTCTAACATTTGGTATCAAGAGCCAAACTAAATTCATGTAAAATACATTAGTTTGTACGTTGCACTGTTTTGGCTAATAGCATTCATGTTAATATCATTCGATTCATCTAGATTATGATCGCTACTTGAATTCGCGTTAATTTTCTCTCTGTAAATCGTTCCTGCACCCAAATTTTCTGTTTGATTCTAATATCAAAGATTTATGTTAAATTAGTCAACAATGGAACATGACGTGATGATCAACTCCATGTGAACTTTCTGTTTAACTTTAAATTTGTTTGGTGTTGGACGTCAGAATCTAAACACATGTCGACATGTATTGTTTTCAATCGATCTTTATTATTATTTTTTGACATGATTATGAGAAAGTTTATGTATGTGACGGAGTTGTGCAAAACTGCAAATGAATTGGCATGACAGTTTCCTTTCTGCATTGGAATATTTGAAGTTATGTTTTTTTTCTGTTAGTACATTCCATTTTTTTTGGAATTGAATGATATGATTTCAAGCATTTATCACTCTCATATTTATGAAACATAAAAATATTATTTATGTTTGCATTCATGTATAATAATTAACCCAACGGAAAATTATTGTACATGTTTGCCTTATGAAAAATTATTAACCATATTATGATATATTTAACGACTGATTATCGTCAATTTTACCAACTTTAATTGTCGATTTTCTTTTGTTAAATAAATTTTTGTGATGGTTATCTTGTGGTGTTAAATCACAATTTTTATGTATGATAAATCATGGACATAATTTTACCAACTTTAATTATAGACATGATTTATTTTATAAATTCTCTTATGACTAATGATTTTGTAAATCAATTTATTTTCTGCCTAACGGTGATGTAAATTGATTTATAAGTGTATATTAACGTGCGTGTTATTAATCATACCAACTTAGATTAATAATTATGCAAAACGGTTATGAATTAACTGAAATATTTTTGAGTATTTAATGTTAATTTCAGTTTGTTAACTGTTAGATTACAGTTAATTAATGTTATTATGTCATTTGTTTCTCGTGTGGTTTATGTAGTTAATGAAAGTAAGCATCATATATATTTTGATAATTTTGCAGCATTGAATACATCACATATTACATCACAACTATCTGGAATTGAACCCCTTAATAGAACAAATTTTCTTACTTGGAAGGAGCAAATAGAAATATGTCTAGGTGTTTTGGAACTCGATCATGCTTTTCGTATGGATGCTCCCACACCTCCTACAGCCACTAGTTCCAACGAACTAAAGGCCAATTATGAAAAGTGGGAGCGTTCTAATCGCATGTCACTAATGATTATGAAGAGTTCTATTACTCCTGCTATCCGGGGAGCAATCCCTGAAAAAGATAGTGCTAACAAGACATTTAATGCAAAAGAGTATTTGGCTTCTGTTGAAGAGGAGTTTAAGGGAACTTCCAAAGCTAATGCAAGTGCCCTTATAATGAAAATGCTCACAACCAAGTATAATGTGACTAGCGGTATACGTGAACATATCATGATGATGAGCGATATGGCCGCAAAACTGAAAGGCATGGATATGACAATTTCTGAAGGTTTTCTTGTTCATTTTATTATGACTTCTCTGCCTGCGCATTTTGGTCCTTTCAAGATCAATTATAATACGCAGAAAGAGAAATGGAAAATGAGCGAATTAATTGTTATGTGTGTTGAAGAAGAAGAAAGACTTAAAATTGAAAAGCCTGACTTTGCACACCTTGCCTTTAATGGTCCAACAAAGAGAAAATTTAATAGTAATGGTAAGGGGATAAAGATAGTGAAGGCAATTGTTGCTAAAAACAAAGCAAGCACCTGCGGTGCAAATCATGCTTTACTCCTAAATGTTACTGTTTAATGAAATTAGACATTTATTGAAGGAGTATGATGTTTTAAAGCATGACTTGTTAAAAAGATAATAAAGTTAACCTTATGATTTATGAATCCTTTTAAGTTAAGGTTCATTCATGTACCTAATGGATTGACATCTGCACCATTGTGCACATTACGAACTCGTTGTAAAATTCCACTTATGGCATTTACCTCTTGTTTCAGAATTTAGAGGATGACCTCTATATAAGTTGCATTTGAGTTTTTCATCGATTAATGGTTTTATCGATGAACACTATTGGTGTCAATAATTATAGAAGTGAAATCAAGAGAAATCATGATAATGGAAACTCATCGTCATTATGTTATCGTCGTTTGCGATATATTTCAAAAGAGAATATTATGTCTCTTTATGATTGAAATTCTTCTTACATTAAATTTTCTGATTTTTAATGTAGTAAAGACAAGTATGTGAAAATGAACTAAGAAATGAGTTACTTGAAGTGGTAATTTTTTTTAAAATATCCAATAATGTATGTGGATAATGTCCTACTTCAAGTCTTAAGGGTCATAATAATATTCATATTTTGCTTTGTTTCTTCATGATAACGATATCTTCCATCAGCTTTTATTGTTGGGACATCCCAAAGAATAATTATGTTGGCTGAGAAACGAAATCGTACACTTATGGATATGGTACGAAGTATGATATGCAACACTGACTTGCCTGATTATCTATGGATGGAAGCATTAAAGACAACCACACATATTCTAAATAGGGTTCCTAGTAAATCTGTCCCGAAAACACCTTATGAATTGTGGACAGGTCGAAAAACCAAATTGGGATACTTACGTGTTTGGGGTTGTCATGCTGAAGCTAAAATCTTCAATCCACAAATTAAGAAACTTGACCCTAAAACCATTAGTTGTTATTTCATCGGTTATCCAGATAGATCCAAAGGTTTTCGTTTTTATTGCCCATCTCATACCACTAAAATTGTTGAAACGAGATATGCTGTATTTTTAGAAAATGGCAAGAATAGTGGGAGTAGTGAAATTAGAAAAGTGAATCTCGAGGAAAATCGGACTTACGTTCCAATCCCGATTATCCGTGAGGTTTCAAGTTCAACACCTCTTTTGGATGTTGTAGACACAACTAATCCACTACTTAATGAAGAACCCCACACTAATGAAGCTCCTGAACTTCCTGAAGAACCTTTACGTAGGTCGCAGAGGGAGCAAAAATCTACAATTTCTAATGATTATATTGTATACCTAACCGAAGGATGCGATATTGGCAATGGAGAGGATCCTACCTCATTTAATGAAGCCATTATGAGCGATGAATCATCTCAATGGCTAGAAGCCATGAATGAAGAGATGAAATTGATGGAAATTAATGAAGTTTGGGACCTTGTTGATTTACCAACTGGATCTAAGCCAATAGGCTGTAAATGGGTCTATAAGACCAAGACAGACTCCAAAGGTAACATCGAAAGATTTAAGGCCCGACTTGTCGCTAAAGGCTTTACACAAAGGGAAGGCATCCATTTTGATAATATATTTTCTCCAGTCTCAAAGAAAGACTCACTTAGAATTGTTTTAGCCTTAGTAGCTCATTATGATTTAGAGTTACATCAGATGGACGTAAAAACTGCATTCCTTAATGGTGACTTGCAAGAGAAACTTTTTATGACACAACCAGAAGGTTTTGTCGTAAAAGGCAAGGAACATATGGGATGTCGATTAAAGAAATCCATATATGGCTTAAAACAAGCATCTAGACAATCGTATCTTAAGTTTGATGAGGTGATAACTAACTTTGGATTTAAAGAAAATGTGATTGATCAATGCATATATCTTAAGGTTAGTGGGAGTAAGTTTATCATTCTCGTCTTGTATGTGGATGATATTTTGCTAGCCAGTAGTGATTTAGACATGTTATATGAGATCAAACGATTTCTTTCAAACAAGTTTGAAATGAAGGATCTTGGTGAAGCCACTTATGTTATTGGCATTGAAATTCATCGAGATCGGTCTCGTGGGATTTTAGGATTATCTCAAAAGACATATATTGAGAAAATGCTTAAAAATATAACATGCAAAACTGCTCCCCAAGTGTTGCTCCTATTGTAAAGGATGACAAATTTAGCAAATTACAATGTCCTAAAAATGAATTAGAACGTGCACAAATGAAGCAAATTCCTTATGCCTCAGTGGTTGGGAGTTTAATGTATGCTCAAGTTTATACACGTCCTGATTTGGCATTTGCAGTTGGTATGCTTGGTCGATATCAAATAGATCCAGGGATGGATCATTGGAAAGCTGCCAAAAAGGTTTTACGCTATTTACAAGGGACAAAAGACTATATGCTTACTTACAGAAAGTCAGATAACCTTAAGGTTATTGGTTATTCTGACTTTTCTGGATGCATTGACAGTAAGAAATCCACGTCGGATTACATATATATGCTTGCAAATGGACCAATATCATGGAAGAGTGTGAAACAGTCTTTACGGGCATCTTCCATAATGCAAGTAGAATTTGTGGTATGCTATGAGGTTACTGCTGAAGCCATTTGGTTAAAGAATTTTGTACCTGGGCTTCAAGTAGTTAATAGTATTTTGAGACCACTCACATTATTTTGTGATAATGAAGCTGCTGTTTTCTTCTCTAAAAAACAACAAGTCAAGTGGTGCATCCAAGTGGATTGACATCAAATATCTTGTTGTTAGAGACAAAGTCAAAAATGGTACTATTGTCATACAACACATAAGAACACGAGCAATGTTAGTTGATTCACTAACAAAGGCTCTACCACCCAGTCTCTTTAGAGAGCATGTTGCCGGCATGGGTTTGGTAAATGTAATGTAATGTTGTTAATGACTAATGTGTATGACATTATATGTTGAAGCTTCAATGATGTGTTTGACTTTGATTTGTAAAAGTTTGCTTCTTATTTCTTGTGCACAATATTATTATTTAAGCAAACAAATTTATGAACCTAATGACTTATGTTGACTGAATTTGGAAAGATTACCAAATACCATAATTGACGGGGGTCAAATGATGACGTTAATTATTTGACTACATTGGTTTGACTTGGTGATTCTGACTGAGTGAGGTATATGTTTTAATGAAATTTATGTTGGCCAAATTTTGTATGTGCTTTTGTAAATGGAACTAATGATAATTGATGTTACGGCCAAGTGGGAGAATGTTATTAATATGTGGCCTATATTATTCCATTAATAATTAATTAAAGTCATGCATATCCATTAAGTGTGTTAGTGGGTAGTTATTTTGATGGAAGAAACTACCACACAAAATTCTATAAATAAAAGTTTTTGGTCCTAATTGTTGCCCTAGTTAATTTTCACCATCCTCTCTTTAAATTTTCTCCCAAAATTCAAGAGAATCATCCATCATCAAGTCTAGGGAAAACAATTGAAGATCACTACCCTAAAGTTTCTCTTCCGCTTTACGTTCTTCAAGATGTCTTTGACATCTAGTTGTAAGTGTTTTTATTAATGTTATTTTATATAGAATTTAGTAATAGATCTTGTTGTTTATCATGTTCCTAATATATTAGAACATACTTATTTCTAACATAATTATGTATATCATGACCTATATTAATTCGAATTTCACTATTACAAGGAAACAAAAAACATCATTTTAATTAACATATAAAGAAACTATATCATTAAATATGACACAATTATGCAATACAACTATCTAAATATAAATATTTTGAAAAAAAATACATGTATAGTGTGCTTGACAGGTAAAACGTATAAACACGTAGAATTTTTTATATTTCATTATCTACCCACTGGGGAGGCGTGTAAAATGGACGGAATTAAAACGGGTAAGAAAATATAAACCGGTAATAAAATGATATCCAAATGTCATTTTAACATGTGGAAACACAACGTGTAAACTAGTAACGTGAACCCATTGAGAGTTGTAAGGATGACTCTAATCATACCTGTTTATCCATTTAATATTGAAATTAGATTAATATATATTATATACCTTAATCATTAACACATAAAAGTAGCATGTAACATTTAGTTGGTAGTTTTCATATGATTCAAATATTTTTTTGATGATTTTAGATTTGTATCAGTGTTATATTTGTTATTCTACATTTATATTTGTGATTATAAATTGATTTGTTATTTTTTATGCATTAATTTATGTAATTTATGTGTTACATGTTTTGGAGTTGAATTTAGATGAGTTAATCTACCAGAATTTTCCTAAAAAGTTAAAATGAAACATGATTGTCGTATAACACGTGCAACCCTATGCTTGTTTATTAAATAAGTATGACACGTGTACCGATACAACGAAATTTAAATGAATATATACTCATATTCGTATCCATTTATCTAGGGGAATATCGGTACAGATAAGACCATATCAGCTCCATGCCTGTCTCTTTTACACCCAATTGTTCACTGTGTTAGAGAGTCATCCACTCATTCTCTTTTCTACTCACTAACTTTTCTCTTACCTTCACCCCCTTCGCCATGCTCCCTTTAGCAACCAAGGGTGCATTTGGATGTCACAAACTAAGAAATTTTGAGGCTTAAAAGACATGATTTGATATAAAATTAAAAAATAACTAGTTTCTTGTCCTCAAGAATAAAGACGACAGCCAAAAATTTATCTCCCACCTAGTTTTTTGACTTTTCGCATGAAAATTTATTTTTATCCTCCTCAAATCTTCTTTAAAGTAGAAAAGTATCGTAATTATTTATATTCAACAAGGACAAAAATGCATCCCTTTGGAAAAACTGGAAAAACTCAAATTTTGAGTTTTTGAGAAAACTCTTACCCTTGGAGTGTTTGGTTGCAAAAAAGAGAAAAATCAATTTTTTACGACAAAATTGACCAATTTTTTAACATCCAAACATACCCAGGTAGAAGGCCAGTACATTGCTGTAATTGAAGCATATATCTCCCGATTAAAAATCATTTCTTTTTACGAGGTATCTACGTGGGGTAAGAGGGGAGCCCATTTTGGTGTCCAAAATTCTCTCATAAATAGACTAGTACCACCCATTTGAGATTTGATCTTAATACCAGTTATTGAAGTCCGACTACCGATTAATTTTCGGAAAACCACAATCGGATCCTTAACCGGGTCAAATCTCCACCGCCCTCGTCTCCTCCCTTCCAGTCCCTCCTCCTTCCCCAAACCCTCCAAACCCTAGAAATGCCGAACCCAAAATCATCTTTTCCCCCCAAATTCGAGTTCTGTGAGGTCTGCAATTTCAACCACAACGCCGGACGCAAGCACAAGTACACCCGAAGCCACTCCAACGCCCTCTCCGCCCTCCTCGAGCGGTTCAAACGCAAGATCGACCGCATCCGGAGGGCGATCAATGATCCGGAGCTCGGAGGAGGAGACGGGTTCCGGTTCTGGTGCGTGTTCTGTGGCTCTGACTTTGGCGGTCCCGATGGTGGCGTCGAGTGGTACGGCATTTTAGTTAGGGTTTCGAGGAAAGGAGCATCTTATTGAAAATCTCAATAACCAAATACTATGATATATTGATGTTTTCAAAATTCATACTACTATGAAATGTCTTGAAGTACCATTTTCAAGTAAAAAAAAGAATTCATTAGAGTACAAAAGATGCTTAATGTGTTGATTCTTTGTAAATTATGTTCCCGTGTAATCGTGTATTTTTCGTGTCAAATTGTGTAATGTTATTTTATGTAATTCCTTTATAAGTTATCATAAACAATCTAAGCAACCACAACCAAATTTCGTGTTTAATTATGTTTTTGTTTCATGTCAATTTTATTTTATCGTCTATGTTAAAAATTGGTTCTGTTGAGCTTTATAGTCATTTAGTGGTTTATTGGTTTGTTTTGCATAGTTTGAGATTTTTATCGACTATAGTGATTTTTGGTGGTTCAACGGTTGTTTTGAAAGTTTTGGTGGTTTAACGGTTGTTTTCAAAGTCTTTTGATTATTTTCTATCATAAATTTTTTAACTGCTTCTGGTGCTCTTATATTTATGCTAATTGACGTAGGATCTGTTGATATGGGTGTAATCCATATTTGGTTAGTACTTTATTCATTAGGTGACACATATCCCATGTGTAACAGGTAATTGTTTCTAAAAGATATCAGTGGAAAACATGAGGTAATTGACTCAAGTGTAAGGTAGAATCAGTAAAGTATGGTTTGAAACCATATTAGCAGATTCAGAGCATCCCAAGCCCTTGGACCTGTTAGTATAGTTTGAAACCACACTTGGCTGGTTCAATGGTTTTACCTTGCACGCGAGCCACTTGACCCATGTTTTTGTTTCATCCCTATCCTAAGGATAACTTCTTAGTTCTTACACATGAGGTGTGTGGAATGAAGTATTAGTCAAGTATGGTATAAACATGTACTGGTAGATTCCACTTCATCTATTACATTACCAATCCTGACTACTACGATGCTTCTGATATCAATGATTTAAAAGCAATGTTCAAACAATCGCACTATGTGATTGTGCGGCACATGCTCCTTGTAAGACTGCGATTGTGCCCGAAAGCACATTTGGCATTAAAAACTGGCTCCCAACAGCTAAGAAACTAGCCGTTCAGTGCCTATGCCACAACTATGAGACAATTGTGTGATGCACATTTCCAACTGTGCCACCTTGTGCCAACTATGCGATAATTGTGCGTCGCCTATCGGGGCGCATAGGCAATATCCCGCACTATGCGGGGTTGCATATGCGACGAAGCTTCCTTGTGCCACCTATGTGTGTAATGTGACACTGTGTGACGCAAAGGCAACACACACCTGAACATTATTTAAAAGTCAGCCGAGTAGTCTGACTATTCAGTAGTTTGCTTCAACCTGACTAGCTAATTACCCTTACTAATCCGATAAGTTAGCCCGAATAGTCCGACCAGTCACTAGTTGGCTTCAACCCGATTTGCTAATTACTCCCCTAATCTGACCAATTGGCTCGAAGTCCCACTAGTTACAAGTAGTCTTCAACTCGACTAGCTAATTACCTTGACTAAATCTGACTAGTTAGCCTGAGGAGTTCGACTAATCACCTACTGGTCAAGTTGGAGCTTGGATTAACTAGTCTCCATCTAGCTGACTTCAAGTCCTTGGCTGTGTTATGCGGATTATGGCTTCTTTTGATTAGTTGATTTTTTATTGTTTGAGATTTCTGGGTTATTTTAGTGTTTCTTAGGTTTATTCTGTTTAAAATGGTGTTAAAATTTGTCAAGTATTTTGTTGAAATGCGACCTTCAATTTCGCTGATGCATTTCATGAAATGAAACCTTTAAGTTCTGCATTCCACATATGGTTGCTGGTTTGCTGCACGTGCGGAAGCTTCTTTCAACTTCTTCAGAAGTATTATAACTACCTAAAAGGACTTTTAAGGAACTTGGTGATCTATATGTTCAATTTTGCACCATTGCCTTCGGCGTTGTGGTTTTGTATTTATGAGCTGAGGTGTCAAGGTCACTATAAATCATGTATAATACGTGTCATGTTCCCATTACGTGTAAAAATGTCATCAAGAATTTCTTTTTAGTTTTCTCTTTGTATGTGTATGGTACTGTTGTTGCTACTTTTACATGCATTTTTTGTTATCAGTTCTGTGGAAGTTTGTTTGTTTGTAGTGTTACTTTGATATACTGTGGAGAGCTGCTCCTACTACTTTTCTTCCATTTTTTCAGGTTTTAATTTTAGATTACTTTGATTTGATCTTGTCTTAGCTTTAGGTTTGGTTTTGTTTTCAGTTCAGGTGCAATATATCATCTGGCTAGCAAAGAGCACGTGAGTAATTTGAAGGATTTTATGTCTAAACATGGTGGAGGCATGGATAAAGTTGATTCTTTTATGGTTTCCGATGACAATCTGGTCAAGGTGAGATTCATTTGCTTTGGTTCTTATGTACTCTTGTATAGTTGATATTTATTTTTCAAAATTGTAAACAATGTTAGAATCACATTTGCAAAAACGCTCTCCAAATGGCTGACATTGCATAAACAACTTGAGCCTGAGTTCCCCATGCTAAGTTATTTTACACAAACAACTTGGGCCCAAGCTCTCCATGCTAGTTACATAACCAGACTGCTCCGGATATGATGTGGCTCATCCAGTATATAATTTGGCTGAGGATTTCAAGCTGTCCAGTTGCAGTTAGTCCAAGAGCTTATTCGACTAGTCAGACAAGCGGTGTTTAATTTGCATTTTTTCATATTTTCAAAAGAAAAGGAGTTATCCAAGCAAATAAACATTTAAAACAATACGTGATAAAATCATCATAAGGAATGGTATTATCTCACATGGATCAATATATCATTAAATAAATTCAATATTTGCCTTCTCCATCCAAACCAATGCCATATCACAGATTGGACATTTGCTTCACTTCAATTTGAAACCTAGACAAAATGACAAATACTACGGGTATAAGTATCTGTTCACAAAAAAATCATATGTTTCTGTAATTATAAATATTTCAGCCATCTAGAACTGGGAAGAAGATTATGAAGAATAAGAATGAAGGAAAAAACAAGCTGGAATAACCTTGTATCGCCAAAATTGTGAAGTCGTCAGATATGAGGCTCTTTTTAAAATATATATTGTTCTTAGACTTAAATGGATTTGTTGTAACTGATAACCATATCAAGCATTTCAGTATAGGGGTGGAATTACTCAGGCCTGGGTTGACTAATTGGCTGACTTGAAATCACTGAACTGGGCTTTATTCTTTTTGAATACAGATTTTTTGGTGTTTGAAAATATCACTGCCTCTTAGGTTTGTTTCAGATTCATTTTTTTTTTCTGAATTCCCTTCATCTGGTAGGGTAATTAGACCAAATATCCCTGCAGTTTGATATTGTTAATTATATGCGTGCCCCATTAAAATGACCATGATTTAATCATGTCTTTCGTTAGATAACATGCTTTCGAAGTGTTCTCGATATGTTGCCCTATCTATTTCCTTTTGACCCTATTATAGTATTATACTTAAAAATAGATGGATATCTTATACTGGAGCTTTCGATTTGGTTTATACAGCAGAAGTTATGTGATTCAAGACATTAATATGCTTTCTTAATATACTTTTATTCTATGTGAAATTTACCATTTCGTTATACTCACAGTGGGAGAAGAAATGTGATGCATTAAAATGTGTGGCTCAATCAACTTCTAGAAGTTTCAATGGATCCCTGCAGGCATCTCGAAAAGATATCCACTATGAAAGTAGTTGTAGCAATATAAATAATGTAGACAATACCTCAGTCCATTATCTTCGACCTTATGTTTCTCATGATGTTATGCCTTTACAAAGTTCCACGAATGAGGGGCAGCTACAATCTCGTCCTGAATTTGCCAGAATTCCAGGCGACACATACAATTCTTCTGTTGACTCATTTTTACTTGGGAGTGTGCCTCGAGAATCAGGTTCTTCGAGTGCATGTGCCTCAGGAATCATAAATGAGTTCCTGAGAGGTGAATACATCCTTTCTATTTCTGCTTGTGTGCTCCCTTTGGAATTATTATGATGCATTGATTGGTTTGGACTTTGGATAGGCAACCCAGGTTCTAAGCCTTTGCTCGAAAAGAGTCAAATGATGGCTTATTATTCAAACAGTGATATGGTAATCTTTAATTTTATTTGTGCTTCAAGTTTATAAAAAATCCTCTGATGCAGCTTTCTTATTTTTAATCCCCTTTAATTTGTTATAAGTAACTTTAATGGTGTTTGTTGATGCTAAAAGGTATAGATGCAGTAATGTTTTATCATGATATTAGATGGCATTTGTAATAGCGAACAAAATTATAGCGGGTATAATGCAAATAGAGTTGGCATATATTAGAGAGCAGTAAAACTTCTTTTTCTCTTAACGTAATGATAGATATTTTAAACAGATTACAACTTTTGTAAGGTCAATCAATATCTTGAGTTTCTAGATTTTGTTTTCTTGAACATGGTATTATATGTGCTTTTGTTTATTGGTTGGTATATCTGCTGCCTTTTCGTTGTATGTGTTTAAAATTAAAATACATAATGTTGTAAAATAAAACATAGTACCCAAAATGCATGTAAATACTTGATCATTTTTGATGGATGCAATCAGCATTTATGGTTTTGAAGGAACAAGAATTGCTGAAGATTTTTTAATGTTTTTACTGATATGCATTCTGGGAAGCAGAAGGAAGCTTTCCATCAATGTATATATTTATATATATTTGTAGTTATTATTACATTGTTAGTGATTATCTTTTTTTTATTTTTTTTGTTTCTTGTGTAGGATTCGTGATAATCCACTGACTTCTTAAAATAAAAATGTATATGATTCAGTTGAACTGATTATACAGGATATCATTCTGCTATACCAGAGAAGCTACTATGTAGGATTTACGTAAGCTCAGTAAGATAGATATCATCCCAAATTCGTCATCGTGTTTTCACATTATACCAGAAAGACAGTAAAATGAGAACCTAGAAATATTGAGTACCAGGGTGCAATATCTTATCCGATCATTTTGAGCCATAGACTGAAATCTAACAAAAGTTTTGTTTTTAATTAGTTGAGTTGGGTTTCCTATTTTGTTTGTCTTTTGGTGTCATAATCATATTGTGCTTGCTTTTGTTATTCTTTGTCGATTATTTACAATGGTTCGTATATTTAGACTTTTACTAGGAAAAATCTTTTTGCTACAGCAGTGACTATTGTCATCCTCTCAATCAGGTCAATACAATATGTCCACGGAAGGAAGGAATCAATGGTAACCATGCTCCACAACACAGTAATGCTATTTTTTCTTAAGCACTTATCACAATTATCAAATTTGAACATATTAGGGTTTTCTTAATATCTTTTACTTCATATCGAGATAATACAAATTCTGATAGCCGGCTTCCTTTGTTGGAGCTAGATGCTGAAGCTACATTGTTCTCTAGCTTAGAGATGGTTAAACCTTGATGCTTCTTTTAAAACAGAGAAGTTTCAGAAGTTGAATCCAAAACGTGTTGGAGCTGCATGGGCAGAAAAGAGACGGATTGAGCTTGAAATGGAGGAGAGAGGAGAGATTGTTTTGACTTATGATCCTAACTGGCTCCCTAATTTTGGTGGGGCTTGGCAAGCAGGCACGCGTAAAGAGTCCCGAAAAGAGTTTGACTTGGTCAAAAGGAAAACCATCAAGCAGGAAAGCCAAGTTGATACATCAGTCCAGATACAACCGTACATAAGCAAAAGAATGGTAACATTTCAGACATGCAATCTTCAATTACCAAACTCATAACTTCGCCAATCACATTTCAGAATATGTGTTGGAATCATAACTCACTGTTATTATTCTTAACTCATTGTTAGATTATAGATGAATTACTAGCCCTGTGTACTTGTCCACTTCTTCGATGATTCGTGCGATCTATGGTCCTATTTACCATTATTGCTATGCTGCAGTGTATGTGGTCATGAGCCGTTTTACTTATAATTTAAGGTTCATTTCATAGTTTCACACCATGGCTATTATTTTGGTACTTTGTTTCTATGTGACCAAATGTTGCCTTAGTGGACCAGGAAAGTATTCCACCACCTGCTATGCCTTCTTTTTGAAAGAGCATGGACAGCGTGAGGATGAAAAATCAAATTGAGAACATGGTGCTCCTGGAGCTCATTTGTTTCTTTTTTCAGTGTTGATTTGCATCGTTCCATTATCAAATTTACATTGATCCATAAGCAAATGCATTCAGCATTATAAGGTTGTTGAATTTGCGGCATTTTTTTTCTTCCTTTGACTCATTTCTTGTGGCTGCTCTCGACCAAATCTCAGAATTATATCACTCATGTACTTGCTTTTTTAATGCGTTGTTACTAAGTCATGTGTTTCTTTTGTTATACGAGTTTGAGATTCTATCCAACCATAAAGTTCTTGGTGTCTTCCAACATGTAAATTTGCGTTATGCCTGTTGATGGCTGTTAGGAAAATAGTGCCATGTAACATTGCTAGAATAGAATGTGTGCAACACTTTACAGTAAAATTGGATCGACCATCTAACAGTTGGTGTTTAGATTCTGTTGATGTGGTGGACCAACCCAATTTCACAATCACTATTCTTTCATATTAAAACTAGTACTTTGTACATTTGGTCGCTTGATTGTCTAGTTGTTTCGAATCTTTTTTCTATTCGGTATTAGTTTAACCTTTTCTTTTCTATCACATCTTAAATTTATATTTTGTATGTTCTGAGTAAGCAGAAGTTAAGTCAAAGTGGAGGTGGGAGTTCATCAATTGATAGTGGTGCTGCTTGATGGAAGACAACTATGTCATCAATCACATGTTTGGGTGGGTGCACTCCATTTCAATCTTCAAGTTTGTGAGTACCTAGCTGCATTTCCCTTTTGCTAAACTTATAAAATCAGCGACCACTGTAAATGTGCAATGGTTATTTGGTGCAGTCGTCATTGTTGCTCCAATTTGTTTCTCCACCATACATCAGAAATGTTCTCATCGACTCATCGTTGTCTTATGCTGGAATTTTCTGACCTGTCCTAAGCTGTTTCTTTTAAGTATCTGCTTCGTTGGGTACATCCACATATATTTTCTTATCTGCTTACATGCAGGGTGACCCCTGATGTTACTAATCAGTCAGTTTATAATAGTATATATTAATTAATGAATGCTTGTTGCCTAATTTTCCCCTTGACATGAAAACCAAGCCAACCCTCCTGCAGGTCAAACTCAGTTGGTGCATGATGAAATGATAATAAACTGGGGATCTTCTTGTCGTAGTGGCACTGCACTTCTAATGTAATGAATATCAGTTAGATGGTGGACCCCTTCTAGACAAGCGACCTGCTACCATCATGGCTTTCTTATTGCAGACTAGACTTTCTTGAATCAGCAGGCAATTCCTTTGTTGATGGCTTGAAGCTAGCCGATATCGTAATTCTATCTAGGCTGAGTTCTTGTAAATCATGATTTCGCTTCTGTAGGTTGATCAAACAAGTGAATTGACTGCATCAAGTTCGGAGTCTTCTTATTGCTTGTCTCGCCGAATCTTGGTTATTCAACATCTCTTGCTTTTAATGTTGGGAATCAAACTTCAATGATGATCTTTACCTTGCAGATATTGGTGGTTTTTCCAGAATAAATTGGAAATCTTACTCTCATGGTGGTCCTGCATATGATATGATCGTGCAAATTGTCATAGATGGTGGACAATATCTACCTAAGTGGTCATCATGTCTCATGTTCGTTACACTGGTTTTGTTTGCTGAAATGGTCACTATTTTTTTCTTTCAATTTTATAATTGTAAGTATTAAACTATGGTCTACACTTAAGATGGTATTTGTAAATGTTGCTGTCTGCTCATTTCACTTTTATTGTTCGCATTACGTTGATCTTAATAATTGTGAACATGTAAGGTTTCTTCAGTCTTTTTCACTATGTTTGAATTCTTGGTATGTGAACATTTCGCTTTCTATAATTAATTTCCTTTATTATTCGCCTTTCCAGGGTGAGGCATCACCTTAAATTAGAATAATTATCATAATTATTGTGAAAAAGTATTACTAAACTAATATTACCTTAGTTTGTTTAGCAAAGTTTGCGCGTGTTGGCATGGGATTACATCATTATCAGTAGGAATTGCTGAAGCTATACGGTCTGAATGATGGAAGATAAATAAAAATGAGGTTAAGTTGTCATCCGCAGCAGCAGCGTAATTAAGTAAGTTGGTCGAAATCGAAATTGAGATTTCATTATGTTAACGATTAAATTTAATTAAATGGGTTTGACCTTTTGGTTATGTGTTCTTTTGATGCCAGCCTGTAGACATCGGTACGGGCTGTCCTATTGCAAAGGTTCTAAGAGCTGTGCTGACGTAAGCACCAATGGTTTGTTAGAGTCGTTGATTTTTTTAAAATTTTATATATACTAAACTACCCCTTCTACCGCATGTAAACTCCTTAATCCTCAATTTTCACACAAATCTCTCGTCTTCTATGCTCTTTCTCTAATAGCATCGGTAGTGGATTCATGTAAATCGGTTTTAGACACAGTTAGTAGAACTTTAAATTTCAAAAGATATTGTCCAATTAAAGGTAGAAAAATAATTGTTGATTTCATAATTAGATATGAACTACCATTTAACATATGTGAATCTAAAAGCATTAGAGAAGCAATTCTCTATTATAATCCGCAATTTAACCATTTTTCTAGAAAAAACACTTAAAAATATTGCATTTGAAAATTCGATAAATAAAGAGAACGCATGATTAGTTTTTTCTCATCAATAAACAATAAGGTAACATTAACTAGTGATGTTTTGGTCGGTCCAAATAATTATCCTTATTGTTGCATAACTGATCATTATCTAGACGATTCATGATGTTTAAATAAAATATCATTTCTTTTTACCTATTTTGCATCATACTACCAAAGTAATATTTGATAACATTAAAAATATCATTGTAATTAATAATCTTGGAAATAAAGTTTGTGCAATTGCATTTGATAATGCTAGTAATAATAGTTTTGCAATACAAATGCTTATTAATTATTGTCATCTACTTGTAGATGATTTACTTTTTCATATTAGATGTGTTTGTCATACTTTGAAATTGGTAGTACAAAATGGAGTTAGCATAATTAAACCTTACTTAGAAAATTTAGGAATATAATTGCTCAAGTAGGTTATAGTGGTACATATAGATATCAGAAATTTAGAGTTGAATCAAGATGCTTGAAACTTAGCAGTCTAAAAGCAACACTCATTGATGTTGAACAATTAGATCTTAAGGTATCAAATACTCAACTTCGAAAAATCTAGAAAGGTTCACAAATGGAACCAAGATGCTTGACATGCTCTTAGGTAATTAAAGACAATCCCTAGATAAACATGGTTAATGATACAATGTTAAATTGAAAAACCATGTATCTCATACTACACTAAATGTCAAACATTTGTTTGTTAATCATAGCTCCTCAAGTGTGTGGGTTCCTAAACCCAAAATGGTTTGAGTTCCCAAAGCTGATGTTCAAGGACCTAAAATTGTTTGGGTACCAAAATCTACACTTGTAGGTGCTTGAAAGAGGGAGATCGGTGGTGACTGTGTAAGTTTCGAAAGTCAAATTCAAAACAAGTTGCATCACCGAACGAAGATTGAACCAATTCAATGATCAAAAGTTCGGTATAACTATCTATCCTATTTATTCTTTGAATTAATTAGTTCTAGTTTAGGTTATAATATGCTTATTTGACATATCATATATATTATTCATTGCATATATTGAAAATTTGAATCACATCCATTGCTTATGTGTCAAATTTGTAGATGGATGTCAAAAGGAGTTTAAAACATCACATCAGTGTTCACGCAACGCCTAGGCGACGGGTGCGTCCCAATAGTATATAAAACATCACAATAGTATATATACTAATATAAAAAATTAGACTAATATGAAAATGAAGAAGAAGAGAATGAGAGATGTGTGAAAAATGAAGAGGTTTGGAGGGGTTTATATATGATTTGGGATAGTGGCAATCTTGTAATTTTTAAAAAAAAAATCAAAAAACACATAGCCGTTGGAGAGTCTCCAGCGGCTATCGCCTATGCGACCACGTCGGGAGGCGGTCGCCTACCGCTTAGGCGACCGCCTACCTGTACACTGCATCACATGCTAAATATGTCATATTTATTTGATGTTAAAAAAGGAGAATATAATTAAGCTTAATTGAAAAATCATATTCATATTGATTGTGAGAGCTTAATGAATATCATTTACTTAGAGTAATGAAGTGCAAAATTTAGGGGGAACAACTTCATTAAAAGACATCCTTAAATTTCATGTTAATTTTGTTTTTGATGGATGTCAAATGGGGAGAGATAATTAAGGGGAGATGACTTGAAAATTGAACAAATATTATGCACATCCTTGGGGAACATTTATATGCATAGTTTACATCTAGAAAGTTCAAGTATTAAGATACAGGTTGCTATCATAAAAAATGGGGAGATTGTTGACTTTTTGGCCTTAATCTATGTTTTGATGATTTAATCAACATAATCTTAATTGTAATCAATGTAGAGTAATACACATATTGCATAACATATATATTGTATTGTGATAACCTCTACAGGTGATCAAGACTTAAGGAAAAAAGAAGATCAAGTCAAGACATGTAATCTTGATTTATTTTGAGTCTTATGAACTATGTGTACTTGAGCATACTTGAGCTAAAAATTAATCAAATACACACTAGGTTCCTTATAGAAGTCACACACAATATTTCACATCATTTGAACTTCAATAGATCACCCAAACTAGGACCGGAAAACACATAAACCAAACTTAAACTACCAGGACCAAATCGGTCGACCGGAACGAGTTCATCGTTCGACCGATTGGGTCTGTTTATTCTATTACAGAATTTAGTGTTAAACCGGTCAACCGTTTTGACCAATTTGTTCGATCGTCTACACCTGTCACATGACCGTTAGACTTGTCATTTTCTCCAACGGTCGGATTTTCCAAAACCCCAATTTTACCAAACTTTCGGTCGATCGAAACTTACCTACGGGTCGACCGATCAAACAATCTTTGGTCTCCCTGAACACTCTGAAAGTTTCCGATCGAACCTACCATTTGCCTAGTTCGACCGATCCATTTTTACCAGACCAAAACCCCTAGAACGGTCGACCGATCCCCATATTTAGTTTGACCGTTCACTTAAGTGAACTTATGTTATAGTCAGACTTGCCCACTCGGAGTACTGGTATACCCGATTTGGTCAACCGTTTCTGTTCTGAAATGTGACCTGTACTTCACCGTTGTGTGTTTTTTACAAAACCACTTACCCATTTAATCCCAACTGTTATAACTCACTTAAAGCTTATAAATAGGTGTTGTCTTGACACAATTACACAAGTCTTACACTTCTATTTGTCATATACACTTAAGAGAAACTCTCAAGCTACAATTCTCCAAACCTATACTCACAAGCTTACACTTCCACACTTTAGATTATTTCTATATCCTAATCAAAGTGTACTCAAGTTTAGAGAGTGTGTCCCACTCATTTGTTTGTCAAAGAAGCAAATATTTCGGTGAAAGTCCGAAGTATTTGCTCTCGGCTTGTGAGAGGAGAAGCCAAGTTCGGCAAGGGTTGTTCGCGAGCTTGAAGATTGTAGAAGGCTTAATCTCGGTCAGGAACGAGATTGATAGTGAAAACGTAGGCGGAGCTCGAGGGAGATCGAGCGGAGCTTGCAAGAGAGGAAGTAGGTGGGAGGCCGAACCTCTATAAAAATCACATTGCCTTCATCTTGCTTATTTCCTTCTCTACTTGCTTGTTTGTTTTAATTTCCGCTACATCTTTGATTGAGCAAGTAGAAGTAAATAACTCTAAAAGTGATTAGAACTAAGACCATACATCGATCCTACACTAGGTACATTGCTTGACTTAACCGATTTACATTCGGACCAACATCTTCATCCTCCTCACCTGATCATTCATTCCTCTCCTCCGACTCCATATTGTAATCTTCGTCATCATTTCTTCTTCATCCTTGGTCTGTATCGGCTCGAAGTTTGTTCTTTATTGTTGATTCAAATGAAAAGTTCTACTCGCAGGTCGACTTGTTTCTACTATGGTGTTTGCAACACATGATTGTTCAGATGTCAACCGTGGGTCACTGCTACTACCGGGTTGACTACCCGCAAACACATCAACATTCCACCAAATCTCCAAAGGATTCAACTTGACATATAGCTTGACCATCCCTATTTTCGAATATGTCATCTCATAGGCTATTCTCTGGGAGCTCTCGTCATATATTGACATCACATTGAAGTAAAAGTAACTTATTGGTGCAATGTTGACTCGACGTTGAATATTAATCGAGTACCGAGATTCTAAGACCTGGAGACCTTGGTAAATCCAACCCTAAATTTCTTCTAGGGTCATATTTTCGCTCGCTAAAAGTGTAAGTCTTGGGCATATTATGTACTCCATACCAATGCTTATATTTTGAGTTATATTACCACCAAAGTACATACTTATCAGAATCATTTCCGTTAATCTACAATAATTCAATGTTTTTTCATCAATTTATCTAAAATTGCTTGAATTTTTGACAAAATTACTAACTATTCAATAGAGATGATTTAAAATAAGAGGGAAAAAATTCCTCAAATATTAGCAACTGAGTCCGACAAATCAGAAAATTGCTATCACCGGAAAATTAACTATTAACGGGTTGGAAATGAAATAGATCAGAAAATTAACTATTATCAGAAAATTTGCTATCAGAACCGTGGAAGACACAAGACACGGTCTAGCATATTTATTGTAATTGTCTTCACGCCTCGGATTTGCCAAATTCGAGGCGTGGAGGACCCCTCGGACTTTGCAGGTCCGAGGGGTGGTGCACACCTCGGGCATGGCTGGTTCGAAGGGATTATATGTCGAAATCAATCTTCTTTTTACCTAAATTTTTAATTTCGTAATATTTTTTATTATAATAAAAAAATTCGGAGGCCGAGACTCGTTCATGCACACGTGTCAGCGCGTGAGTGGTGCAGTTGTTGCTCGCTGAAACACGAAGGGAGTGGAGGAAGGTTTGTAACCTGTAAGTGGGATTTCGTAGTTTAGTATCTTGTGTTCTGATATTTAATCATTTTAAATTCAAAAGACACATATTACCTATTTAAGTTAATTTTTTCAATGCGTGTCGAAAGTTGAAACTCAGTATATCTTTCGTTGTTATTCTGTACAATTCACATTTTGTATAAAACATTGTTTCGAACGATATAAACCGTTGTTTAAGATGTGAAAATAAATGTGATGTTCAAGATAAGTAAAAATAGCAAATATATAATTATAATAAATTACGTTTGGATCGGAAAATCAGCAAATCCGGTGTACTAGATCCGAACCAGTAAGATCTAACACATACCGACATGGACATTATTACTATCGTAATAATATATATCTACTTATCAATGTGTGATCATAAGATTATCAATGTTTGTCATCTCTTTGTTGTTATCATACATTATGGGTTGGTTTTTCAATGTGTAGTTATGTAATTACCAATGAACGAATTTAAGATTATCAATGTTTGTCACCTGTTTTTATGTTGTTTTGGATTTCAAATTTAATGTTTTAAACAATATCAATGTTTTGGAGGGACGACTTGAGCTAGTCTTCGTCTAAACAATTTACAATCATTATAATGACAAC
Organism: Triglochin maritima; assembly: GCA_963682175.1. Lineage (NCBI taxonomy): Eukaryota > Viridiplantae > Streptophyta > Magnoliopsida > Alismatales > Juncaginaceae > Triglochin > Triglochin maritima. The sequence goes on along the minus strand of OY821781.1, from coordinate 35,434,681 downwards.
AAACTTTGTACATCAATATTCTATTTGTATCTTCAATTATCTCTAAGAACCAAACACCATTGAAAAAAAAACAGCATCTGGTGCAAAACCAGAGATATCATAAATTTGGGAGGAAATGAATCTCTCAAGTAGCTTCAAATCTGGAAAATGGTACAATTCTAGCCAATAGTTGGTTGTTTGATTTTTTTTTTCTTTCTTTCTCCATTCTATTTTCAATTTTGTTATCATCTTTAGATACTTTGTTGGTACCCTGTTTACTTTTCCATAGCTGTGTTTGTTTTGTGAAATTTGAAAATTTTCTTCTTTCCATTTCATAATCTGAAAAATTCATGATGGATTGGGTTGTATTAGACAAGTAAATTCTCAGGGATTTTTGTTTTGATTTGGTTTCTGCTTGATTATTCGTAATTTTTGTTGCATTTACTGGAAGTATTTTTGGATAAGTTACTTTTTCCATAATTGAATTTGTTGTTTCATATTTTTCATGTTATCAATTTTCTTATTATTTTTTGGATTTAATTTCCTCTTAGAATCATATAATTAATCACGATTTACCACGTGGTTTTTTTCAAATGAACCAACATCCTAATGCAAACATATACAAAAGAAATAACATGAGCCAAAATTTCCAGGGAACATTCGGAACTTGTACTCCAATCATTTCGTGCAGCAACAAATTAGTTGGTCGGTGCTCTCTTAATGATTTCATTACCACTTTTATTACTCACAATATCTCTTTTGAAGCATGTCGAGAAATTTGATATAAATCGTCGAATAGCTACAATATTTTTCTTGGTTGGGATCACAAATAGCACTTGATTATGCTCAATTATTCTTCAGGAGGTGCTCTTTTTCTTTTCCTTAAGTAGAATCTATACCAAATATTTTACCGGGTCGAGAAGAGTTTTAATTTTGATAAGGTCACTGTGATCTTTGCAGCAAGACATCATTGAAGCTTGTTATATCACGAATAAAGCTTCTGAAGAACAGAAGAGAAGCTTTGGTGAGCCAAATGAGAGGAGAAGTTGTTCAACTCCTCCTAGCCAACCAGGACCAAAATGCTCGAATTCGGGTCAGGAATGTGCAGGATAAACATTTCTTTTAAAATAGTTTTCTTGAAAACAAAAAATTTAAAGAAATAATACACGTTGTAATATAAACCTTTTTCTACGCAAAATCCAGAATTCTAGCTGTAATTATGCTTTTGTATTGTAGAAGTTATGTTTAACCATTAATTACATTATGGTGTGTTTGAAATGTAATTCCGCGGAGACCAGACGGATCTTGATCATGTGGCAACCCCATGTTGTTGGCTTTACTAAGGTGAGTGAGTTAGATCAACTCATTCATCTCAGAGGGATAGTGCACTCCTTGGGCGTGGAAGTACCATGTCCGGTCATATACGCGACAAGTGATTATATCATAAGGGGATAACGAGATGAGTGACCACCGACCCGATAACGAGAAAATATCCCTGAAACCTCTACTTTGGAAGGCAATCAAACTAGGCGAAGGAATGTTCCATTTTATAAAAATGCGTGGTCTGCACATGAGAAGTTCTCCGGCCTTGTTGAGCGTATATGGAGTCAATGTGTAGAGGGAACCCCCATGCACAAGCTGACACCAAGTTGGACTTGGTGTGAAGAGAGCATACACAGTGGAGCCGACAGAGGTTTGGCAATATTGAGGAAGGGATTAATAAGACAAGAGAGGACCTTAGGCAGACGCGTGCCGCACTTGAGGCTGACCCGCACTCGACGGAACTCGCGACCCAAGAGATCGAGCTCAAGAACAACCTTTCTGAAGCACTAGCGTTTGAGGAGTCGGTTGTATGGCAAAAATAGCGAATCAAATGGTTGAATGAGGGGGACTCGAACTCTAGATTCTTCCATGCGGCTCTGAGAGTGAGGAGAGTCATCAATACTGTGAGAAGAGTGGAGGATAGAGGGGAGATCTTTGAGGAGGATGATGCTATCCGTAAGGCATTTCGACGTTGTTTTACTCCACTTTTTTCTCAAAGTGTGCAGGTGTGATCGCTATGCTCAACCATTACACTCCCAACCCTTAGCCAAGTAGACGGAGTAGCACTAACCCACAATCTCACCTTAACCAAGCTGGGGGAGGTGGTGCAGGCGAGCAATCCTGACAAAGTTCCCAGGCCAGATGGGTTCAATGCCAAAGCTTTCAAAGCTGCATGGCCAATTGTGAAGACAGACGTGTTCAAAGCACTATATTTAGCCATTAAGGATGCACGACTCTTAAAGCGCATGAACCATACTTCTATCACTCTCATACCGAAGAAAAAGACGCCAAAGACTTTGGATGACTTCAAGCCCATTTCGCTATGTAATATGACATACATATTCCTATCGAAGGTGCTAGCAAGATAACTTAAGACAGTCCTATCAAAGTTGATGGGAGAGCATCAGAGTGCTTTAATCCGGGGGCAACAAAATGACGACAATATTCTTTTAACGCACAAACTCTATCACAATATGCACCTAGAGAAGGGGCACAAGAAGATGTGTTTAAAGTAGGATCTGCGGAAGGCCTACAACTCTGTATCATGGAGTTTTTTTACAATCAATCCTAGTTAGATTTGGGTTCCCGAAGAAGTGGTGCAAGCTTATGGCCATGTGTGTGAAGGCGTCATTTGTGGTAAGTGTAAATGGGCAACACTCGACTATGTTCCACGCTTGAAGATCTCAGGTTTTTGCTAAGGCAACTGTGGAAAATGCGAGAGTGATAAGTCAAATTATGGAGGTTTGAGAATATGCCGGACCTGAAATTAAACACGGAGAAGAGTCAGGTATTCATGGGAGGCAACCTGAGCTCCCGCGATCAGATCTGCCATATCCTACGCATGCAGCGGGTGTACTTTTTGGTGACCTATCTTGTGCTTCCGTTGTTCTCCTCCAGACTAAGCAAACGACACTGTGTGGGCATCATTGATCGGGTCTGGGCTCGACTAGGGGAATGGCAGAAAACATATTTATCGATGACGAGACACATTGAGGTGGTTTGTAGTGTTCTCATGACTTTTAGTGTGTATTGGACGTTTGCGTTTCTTTTACCTAGAAGCACACTTCATGAGCTCGAGAGGTTAATGAGGCACTTTGTGTGGGGGTTAGATGATCGATTGTTTTAATAACCACAAGTGCACGGCGTCGGTAAAGATGTGACAAATACGGGTTGAACCTCAAGGAGTTGTGAGTGTTGTTGTTCCAACCATATTCGAGTGGGAAAGGAGAGGAGTAAGAGTGGATTATGCTAACTAACTACACTAAACTATCAACTAACAAATAAGAAAGATAAGATTCAATAAAGACAACCCCTAAGGGGTGGAGTGTGTCAAAATGTGATAAGGTGGTGAAGAATGCATTCAATAAGGCACAAGTATAGATTGTGTTTTCATGCATAGGAAGTGTCTAATAGTTGTGACAAAACTTATCATTCAAATCACTAACCTAATTGATTAACATGGGCATAAACAAGTTGGTTATTAAGAACCTAAACAAGCATGAGAAATGTCTAAAAGTTGTGGCAAAACTCATCAAGTTAGGTATTCTCATTTAAACAAACAAGCATACATTCACATGTTGCATAAGATAACACTCATTCCCATTCTTTATTACATGTATAAACATCATCTCTAACCCCAAAAGAGGATGAAACTACTCACTACACATTAAGCTAACAATTATACTAAGAAAGAAAGACATTCTAACGAGTTATACTATGATTAGGAAAACAAAACTAAGCTAAACATCAAAGCATTCAAAAAGAGACAACATTCAAACAAATCTATAAAAAAACTAATTTTATTTACATGACTCACATTAGAAAAAGTGGCATTCTCTTCATCGTAAGTTTTGCTACAAATGCTTACTCCAAGTAGAGAAAATAGTTACCAAGAAATGAGTAGATTACAAAGGAGGAATAAGACTTTTATATATAGACATGAAAAAGACAACTGGGGACAATCCCCCGGTGTTGGACTAATGAAACATACTTAAAATGGGCATAAACTATATAACCCACAACCACACGAAATCGGGTTGGATCAGAACCAAAATGGACCGCCAATTGGAGGGCACAATTGGTTAGATGTGACCTAGTTTCACACGTCTACTTAAGTTCTCCAATTCTTCACGTGGGGTGTGCCATGGTCAATCAGGTGAGTCTGCACCCGAATATAATTGCCAAAATACCCCCAACCTCTAATTCTCTTCACACAAATCTCTCCAAATCTTCTCTAATCTTTCTCTAATTGATTTGATTTTGGTGGGACGGGTCGAGTTTGAGCTAAAACGTGAAGCCTAAAGCTACAAGGACCACTGACTGCCGATTTCGCGACCATTGTTCTTCATTTCCCAGACTTAATTTTCTTTCTTAGTTGTTAATTTTAGTTAATCAACCATAATCACGACATTCTCATTTATGAAAAAAATTCACTTTTTGTTTGCGTATTTAGTTATTTTCATGGTTTTAACATCTTATTCTAAAGATAATAATGACCCTCAACCCCCTTCTGTTAATCCACCTAAGAGAAAATGTACTACAAGTTTAGAAAAAACTAGTCTAGTATGTGTTGATTTTGATCAAGGTTGCGATAATAAGGGTAATCCAACTGCTACTTGTAAACATTGTGGTCACGTATATTCAGTTAAGTCAAGTTGAGGAATCAGTCATTTAGGTAGACATCAACTTTCATGTAAAGTTAAGAATAATCCTGCATCGGTAATGGATTCACGTCAATCGGTTTTAGACACAACTAGTGGAACTTTAAATTTCAGAAGATATTGTCTAATTAAAGGTAGAAAGATAATTATTTATTTCATAGTTAGAGATGCTACAATTTAGCATATGTGAATCTAAAGGCCTTAGGGAAACAATTCTCTACTATAATCCACAATTTGAACCATTTTCTAGAACAAAACTTAAAAATATTGCATTTGATAAATTCGGTAAAGAAAGAGAAATCATGATTACTTATTTTTCATCAATGAACAATAAAGTAACATTAACTAGTGATGTTTGGACCGATCCAAATAATTATCCTTACTATTGCGTAACTACTCATTATCTAGACGATTCATGGTGTTTAAATAATTTTTTATTATTATCTATTTTGCATCCACACTACCAATGTTATATTTGATCACATCAAAAATGTCATCGTAATTAATAATCTTGAAAATAAAGTTTGTGCGATTGCATTTGATAATGCTACTAATAATAGTTCTGCAATACAAATACTTATTAATTATTGTCATCTACTTGTAGATGAATTACTTTTTCATATTAGATGTGTTTCTCATACTTTGAACTTGGTAGTACAAAATGGACTTACCATAATTAAACCTTATTTAGAAAATGTTAGGAATGCAATTGCTTATATATGTTGTAGTAGCACATTTAGATCATGAATTTAGAGAATTTTGTGCATATAATGAAATTAAATCCATGAAGTTTAAATTAGATATCCCTTATAAATGAAATTCTACTTGTGAAATGTTAAAATGTTATTTTCCTTATCATTTTGCAATTTTAACTTTTTATAATGAAAAACAAAATAAACGCATGTTAACCGATTTAGATTGGGAAAATTGTAAAATTATGCATGATTTTTTAAAATATTTTTCACCTTCACTACTAGATTAAGTCGACACAGCCATAAGGGGACACAACCATATCACGCAGGAGGCAGTGACGATAGCCAGACTGGAACGGAATATGGGAGGCACCAACCACATATGTAATATGGGAGGAACGGAATCAAAGGATTATGGAAGGGGATTACCGACCAATAGAAGTGATTGTGAACCACATCAAAGATGTTGCGCAGATAAGAGGAGCACGATGTCCTTCCATATTACTAAGGATCAATCTAAGCTAGATAGATTTCTGAACCGATGGGCCTAAATGCTGTCATATTTTTGTAAGCATGCGTGCTTATGTTCGTCAAACACAATGTGTATTGATGAGAGAGGTTGGAGTGAGTCCGGTTGCGTGATTTATGTAACCCGAGCACTATAAAACATCCATTATATTAAGGCCTCCCTTTTCCCTTGCAAAATAAAAATAAAAATTATTTGTGTATCCATTGTCTTTCAGGTTGAACATGTAATAAGAGAAGAAAAGGTAAGATCAGCATACGATATCATCGAGGTGTATTGCGAACTTCTTGCCACTCGACTTCAGGTCTTGGATTTCCAAAAGTATGTTATTATCATTTTTTTAGCATTTATACATATAAAACATGTTTAATGTTAAAGTACAACGTTGACTTGTAACATTAAAATGCATTACTTCAATACTCTCCCTTGTGTATTAAATGAGACAATGACAATACAAGGTTAACGACTTGATGTTAAACCGATGCAATAAAACATTTTGACCTTATATCACTCAATTATGACCTTATATCACTGTCATTTTACACCCCAACTCCGACTCAAGGTTAACGACTTGGATTAATTACATTTTACACCCCTCAATTATGACCTTATATCACTGTCCGTTTTTAACTTTCAAACATCTCACTTACCGTTCTTGAATTTTGATTTTATAACACTTTACAACCGAACTTCGAAAAACCGCTATCTCTAGACATATTTGCCATTATTTTTTTTAAATTGATTACAGAGAACACTCATAACCCTAACCTGTGGTAAAATTTGGGTCAAATTAGATGTCAAATTTGGTTGAAATTTGAATCCAATTCGAGCCAACTCCGACTCAAAATTCTACTGCATTTGACCTCAAATCTAACTCAAACTTTACAATAAGTTAGAATCATGATTGTTCTCAGTAATTATCAAAATAATGAAAAACCCCGATAAATATGTCAAAAATTAAAGGACTTTTGAAGTTGGGGGTGGAAGGAGTTACGAGACCAAGTTTCGGGGTGTAGTAAGTGACACGTTTCAAAATTCAAGGGTATAAAGTGATACAGAGGCATAGTTAGGGGGTGTAAACAGTAATTAGCCCAAACATTTTTCTTTCATATTTATTGATAAGAATAAATTCAAAACAAATGTTTAATAAATTAAAGTGATCAATGGAACTCCTAGATATTTATCATGAAATTCCATTCTTGCTTTTGGGATTAACACAGGAGCTGCCCTATTGATCTCAAGGAAGCAGTGGCCAGTCTTACATTTGCAGCACCAAGATGTGCAGACATACCAGAGCTTATGGACGTTCGTAAGCATCTTGCTTCAAAATATGGAAAAGAATTTGAAAAGGCAGCTTTGGAAGTCAGACCAGACTCTGGAGTTAGTCCACTGGTAAAACAAAAAAAGTACAATATTGCAATTTTGGTTTGATTTTCAGTCTTTTCAGAACAGAATGGTGCAGGGGTTCTGTGCAAATTTTTTTAAAAAGAAAACAAAGAAAGAAAAGATATATGGCACCATTTTTATTTGCATAATTTCGTATATTCCAAATTAGTAATTCATTTCAACTGCAATTTTAGATTGTTGAGAAGCTATCAGCAGGAGCACCAGACATTGAAACCAAAGTGAAGGTCCTGAGAAGCATAGCCAAGGAGAATGGTGTCAAGTGGGAACCGAAATCATTCGGCGAGACCCTCGAAAGGCCCCGTCAAGCGAACCAGGTAAGATTCCACAAGTTCGTGCACTTGGAAAGTGAAAGAAAATGGAAATGTTTCACATCATGCAACAAAATAATTTCAAAGATCACGATATTTGTGTTACCTTCAGCGGAATATGCCAATTTCTTTGGAGAGTCCACGTGCACCGGTTATGGAAACTGCGAATCCGGAGCTTCGGAGCAACCAGAAGCTCGACTTGGACAGAAAAAATAAGAGCACAAAGTGGTCATGGGCAGCAAGATCTAGTTCAGGTTCAGCAAACAAAACATCTGCTGCAGAATATGATTCTCAGCCTCAACCAACAATTCGAGGTCAGTGGAGCAGATTTCATTCTGCAATCATTTTACGTGGATATTATGAACTTATCAAATTTCAACATTTAGTACCAAAAAGGCAGAATCCAACAAAGAAATCTAACAAAACAAAGCAGAAAATTCTTGAGCAAGTTTTGATTCTCAAACTTAACCAAGAATGAATGTAATGTTCTAAAAAAACTCATTCTATTTGATCATTCATCTCAGAGATTTAGTGTACACTTGAATGCACCATTTGCAAATTTTCAAGAGCTTCAAAAGAATGCTACTTTAAAGATCCATAATTTGAACATAATGTAAATTTCCTTAAGTTTATCTGAAGAAAGAAGTTGATCATTGGTAATTAGAAACTACATATTGAAATATAGTTAATTACTTTGACCCACCCATACTTTGTGCAATCCCTTCAAGTTAAATTATCATTCAAACACACTCTTACCCTGAATTCCTCACATGGCTCACATTTACCCGACTGAAACAGAACAAAGGCCAAGAGGGTATGGAAGCAGTCAAAGCCAAGAAAATAGAAGAATGGAATTTACAGATGCAGCAATGGCAGCAAAGGTGGCAGCCGAATCAGCCGAAAAAGCATGCATGGCTGCAAAAGCTGCTGCTGAACTTGCATCTCGTGGACAACGTCGTCGAGAATCGAGGGGTGAATATGTTCTGGACAGCAGTTATGTGACAGATTATTCCTATTCATTGAATTCTGAGTCCGAGAATAGTCATGGGAGTGCCAAAATCAGAACTGAAAGGTCGATGCCAGCTTCATTTGGTGTGGAAGACAGCGAGAGCGAGTATGCATTTTCTCAAAGAAGCTTATCTGAGCGACGTGCCAGTAGAAGCAAACTGCAAAAGGATATGTTCATGAACAATAATAATTCTGAAAATGGAAGAGAAAAGGAGTTTGCTATGAGCTATGCTTCTGAAAGGTCAGTTCCAGCTTCATATGATATGGACGAAAGCAAGAGGGAATATGTATTTTCTGAAAGAAGGTCATCTGAGCGACAAGCCACTAGAAGTAGACTGCAAAAGAATGAAGTCGTGAACAATAACCATTTCGAAAAACAAAGAGAAAAAGTGTATCCTATGAGATATGCTTCTGAAAGGGAGAACTTCAGACCGGATAATGAAACTACTTATGATGGTAAAGTTATGGGAGGACGCAATCAGGAACATGAAAATTATACTTCCAATAATTTTACTAATAATGGTAGAGAACAAGATGAATGGGACTTACATGAAGGCACCTTTGAAAAGGTAGATGGAGATGGATTTTGCAGGAGCTCCGGTGCTTTTTCTGCAGGATATGATCGACAAGAGGTCAGTTCACTTTCTAGAGAAAAAGAAAGTGCCCTTTCTGATTTGTCATTGCAGCATCGTCCAAGGCGTTCTAAACAACAAGTAAAAGAATACTCACCAAAGGACGTTTCCGGTTTATCTAATCATTTGTTTCCAAGAACAAAGGGCAGAGAAGTTCAAGGACTAAATAGAAAACCTGCAGTTCCAAGATACGACTCTGATAGCAATAGTTCAGAAGGAGATCAGACAGAAGCCTCGGTACGTACCAGCGCACCAAAGTCAGTTGCTGAACCTGCAGATTACTCAAGTTCCGAAAGCAGTTCGGTTTTGAATTTGGGAAAACTTAGTGGAGGACTAAGAAACAAACATTATGATCAAAGTTGGAAGGAAACTACTAACTACCAAAACCCAAAAAGAAAACCTCAGATATCGGAATCAAAGATTCCAATATCCTCGTCAGAATCAGATAATTCAGAAGCAGAGAACATGTATTATCTTCCTAAGGAAAAATCATCTGTTGTAAGGAAGGTAGGATCGAGCTCAGGGAGAAAGGATAAACCAATGATGAAGAATTCATACAAAGCAACATCGACTTCTGACTCCGCTGACGAAGAAATACCAAATCCAGAATCCTATTTCCATGAGAAGGAATCAAGCAGAAGAGGATCCAGATCACACATTGATACTGATAGTGATGATACTGAAAAGCATTTCGAACTTTCTCCTTCTGATGCAAAGAAAGATGATCAAGATAAGGGGTACAAGAGTCGGAGGACGAGAGTTTCACGATTGAAGTATAATACTCATAAGGAGTCAGAAGCACCTAAGCTTCATGCTTTTACTGACACTTATGGGCAAAAGGAAACTGAGACATGGAGTTCATCTCCAATTGAATCGTCACAAAGCTCAAGCAGTAGTCTGCGCAATTTTAGGAAGGAAAGACTTGTTGCTAAACAAATTGGAAGCCCAGACGGGAAACAACGTTCATGGGGTGAAGATATTTCAGATGAAAAAGTTACAAAATTATTACAAAGTCATTCTGGACGACCTCTGTCTATAAACAGCAACGACTCTGCGACTTTGCCTGCAAAGTTAAGATATAATTCTCATGACAAGTTAGAAGCTCCTCATCTTCATGTTTCTTCAAATACTTTTAGGCGAAAGGAAACCGAGAAGCAGAGCTCATATTCAATTGAAACTCCATGTGACTTAGGCAATCGTCCACACAATTCTCCAATACAAAGATTTGTTGCTAAACCAATTGGGAGTTCAGACAGGAAACCAAGTTCAATGGATGACAATACGTCACACATAAAGGATACAATATTATCACAGGATGATTTGGGACGAAATCTATCTGTAAAAAGCAATGATACCATGACATTGCTATCGCCTTCAAAGCTGGAGTATAATTCTCGTAAAGAGTTTGAAGCTCCCAACCTTCATATTTCTCCAGATACTTATAGGCGAAAGGAAGCCAAGGAACGAAGCTCGTCCCCACCAGTATCTTCACCCATCCTAAAGAATCGTCCTTGGAACTTTCCACCAGAAAGACCTGTTGTTAAACCAACTGAAAGTTCAGACAGGAAGCCAAGTTCAAGGGAAGAAGATAAGCCACAGAAAAAATATATGCAAATATCAGAAAGCAACATAGGACGAAATCTGTCTGTAGAAAGCAATGAGACAACAGCATTGCCAGCACATATCCACCGAAAACTTCCAGATTCAGACAAACTGTTTGCACATTTTCGAGCTCTCAGAGCAAACACCAGAGGCAAATGAAAGCAAGATCCCAATCATTGTGAATGCAATGTTTTACCTTACATCATGAGAAGCCTATCAATTTTACAGTGGTGTCTTTTTTGTAAATGTTCAGCTTTCAACTACCATGGTATTACATCATGCTTTGAATTGCTGATTGTAAATTGATGATATTTTTGTCCCACAATACAGCACATTATTTATGGGTTTTGGGCCTTTTGGCAGCAGCTATTTGTTTGAGTTCTTATTTTTGCTCTTTTGTTTAAAGTTTATCATTAGATTACGTTCTAGAAGTTGAAACATTATCATTAGATTACGTTCTAGAAGTTGAAACATTATCAGATATCAGATTACGGTGAGAACTTGAAAGAAACCTCTTTAAGGCGGATGATATACCAGCACCAACTTCCTGTGATCCCAGAAAAACAAAGCAAGGACCAAATAACTTACATACAGTTACGTTGGAAAGATGGTCTCACATTTCTAATGACGAAAAGTTTATTACAATTCATAATGAAATTGGACTTATTATCTACTCACTTCATTACTTGGGTTTTAAGGAGGCGGTAGTCTGAAGAGCAACTAAAATTCAACAATTTCACATACAATGTCAATATTGCATTATCATTCGACATTATAGATCATGAAAGAACAAGCTTTTCTAATATGGGAAGTGTACCAACAGGTGTGACAGCGAGCTAGCTTTCTGGGATCCCATAACAGTGAAGCGGGGCCCAATTTCTAATTAGGCATCTTGATATACCAGCCACTAAACGTCTTGGAGCTAGGCCAAAATTCGTCCATATCTCCTCGAGCGTAACATGGGAACGATAGTCCCGCCTTTCTAAACATGGAAAGTCCAATACAATCAACACTAAAATCGGAACCACTATCTTCAACATCAGTACTTGAGGTATAAGAAGGCGATGGACCAACTAAAACTCAACAAGATTAAATACATCATACATGGCACATCATCTTAATCCGGTCTATAAGAGGAAATATGAAAAAAATGTTACATTTCATGATAAAATTGGATTACTATCTCCATCCCTCGCTATTCTGGTGATGGACCAACTAAAATTCAACATGTTCAAACACATCATAGATGTGAAATACTCAAATCATAATATTTTGTTCTAGAAACTGAAACAAATCAAGAAAGTTTTGCTACATTCTTCAATAAAAGTGGACTCAATATTACTAGCCTCAATACTCAGGTTTGATACAGGTAGTGGACCAACTACAACAAACACATCGCACAAATGACATCATTACACCAAACTCCAAAGGCGGGGGCCGTAGCCAATAACAATCCCCCTAATCTTGAAGTAACAACGTCAACAACAACATATTGGTGACCAAAACCTCAAACAACCGTCGGTCCTGTAATCCCAGTATTGTGAGCTACATGTAGAGCTTTAATAGGTGTATTGGGTACCTAAAAAGTTGGAGAAATCTGAAACTTCACTTTCACGACTTCCTCTAATGGTTACCCTGAAATCTTTCTCCCTTTAAATTTTACTCTTGTTTCTAGCACACACACCTTAAAGAAAAATTCATAATCCAAACAAACCCACCCACTTTTTCATACATAATCCAAGCAGTACCTGATAACAATCCTCCGGTTACATGTTGTGGTTTCAACATCAACATTACCCCAAAACCTCAAAAGAGGCTCTCACATTAAGCAAGGTAAGGGAGGGTCAGATGTATGCAACCATACCCCTATCACACCCTGTGACATAGATGTTGTTTCTGATTGACATGTAATCTGATGTACAGACAACTTTTCACTAACACAAAATAACTAAGAATCACAGAGAGCTTATACGAACCACCACGTTGTTGTTTAATTTTAAAAAAAAGTACTTAAGAAAACACACACACACTTGAGAGTTCTATCCCACATTAAGCAGGGTAGGGGAGGGTCAGATGTATGCAATCATACCCCCATCGCACCTGTGACAGAGATGTTGTTTCTAATTGACCCGTAATCAGATATCTAGACAACTTTTCGCTAACACAAAATAACTAACAATTGCAGAGAGCTTATACGAACCGACACGTTGCTGTTTAATTATAATAAATAAAAACTTAGATAAAACACACACACACACACAATTGAGACATTTGAGAGTCCAAAAAAACTCACTTTCACCAAATCACCATCCAAACTCCATCGAACCTCCTAAGGCGGGCGATAGCCGATGACAATCTTCCGGGGATCCCAAAGCAAGAGACTCAACACCAACACGTTGGGAACCAAAACCCCAACAAGCGTAGGGACGACAATCCCAACCCTCCCCCTCCTCAGCCTCTCCCTAGCCCGCTTCCTCCTCTCCTCCGTCGTCCATCGCTCCGGAGCCCTCTCGACGCCGTCGGCGAGGATTGGTGGCGGGGGCTGGAGGAAGGGGCACTTGGCGCGGAAGGAGGAGGGGCGAGGGAGGAGGAGGTAGAGGAAAGGGGGATGGTGGGGGATGGAGGGGAGGAGAGTGGAGAGGAGGAGTTGGGAGGAGAGGGTTGGGGTGATGGTTGGGTTGGTTAGGATGTGGGTTAGGGCAAAATGGAGGTTTTGAGAAGAAGATGGTGATGACTCTTCTTCTTCCATTGGAGTTGGGAGTGGTTGGTTGTTAGCTTTTGAGTTTGTTGGTGATGAGATATACACAGAGTAGGGGTGAGCATCGGTCCGGACTGGACCGGACCAGGATTCTCTCCAGGGTTCGGACTGAAGAACGGACCGATCAGGTTCGGTCTGGACCGAACCCGGACCGATCGGTCCGGTCCGGTCCAAAAACCCGGACCGGACCGAACTTTTGTGGAGATTTTTGGGTTTTGGTCCGGAACCGGGCCGGACCGGACCGAAACCCGAATCGCTCCGGTGGACCGGACCGAAACCCGGACCGATTGGTTTCGGTCCGGTCCAAAAACCCAGACTGGAAGTTGTTCTCCCCTAATACAGAGTTTGATACGTGACTTCGGGGTATTCTGGTGCCAAACATCTCTTAACTTCCAGATTCGACCCAGAAGTTTAAGGATTTGAGACCCAACTTCTCTCGCATGTGAACAATACTTCAAAAGCAAAGCAATTCAAGGGACTCCTCCACGTTGTGACATTTCAATTGTCATTTTCACCTAAAATTACCTTTCTACCGGTCTCAATCTATATTTTTTGCCACGGACACTTTACCATCATCCTCATCTTCGCCCCAATCCTGGCAACACCCAAATCGTGTAGAGATCTTCTGCGTCGTTGTTACTGCTGTCGTTCTTCTCTTCGCCATTTTCGGCATGAGGCTTCTTCACCAGATACACGCCTCTCGACGCCATGGTCCTCCTCAATTTGGTTTAAAATCTTCAATGCAATCCCCAAATCCTCCATTTTATTTCCTGCTATTTTACGAAATTTGCCCAAATTTGGATGTTAAGTCTACATTTCCGTACATAAATTGTACTAACATCTGACCAAATTTACATGTCCTTTCCTGAATAAAAGCAATCTCATCCAGAAATTTACTCATTTTTACGTTAACTAAAATGACAAACTAGGTAGAGGAATCCAATGTTTTTAATTTTTTCTTATTTCGTCTGAAGTACAATACTTATCTAAATAAAAGTTATGCATTGCATTAGACACTTATTTAAATTGGCACAATGAGTTTATCAGTGAATAAATTGCATTAGACATACAACAAGTGAAGGGAGAGATTCTCAAATTTCTCTCAAATTGCTCCTAATTCTGAATCGAAAACAAGCATAATATTGTTCTTACATCGAAGGTAATAAAAGGCCCTGACAAAGACCTTATAGGCTATAAGCCGATAACTGCATAACACATAATGATGGGAGTATCGGCAATAGTAGAAAAAATGATGTTTACTGATGAACCAATCACCGAACAACTAAGACCATATATGACCCTTTTTGTTTGCAGAAGATTGAAGGAATTGATTATTATCTATGATGGAACTTAAGCTAATTTCCTGAAATGAAGTGATCTACGCGATGAAATCATAAGAAATTTAATGATTCTAGACAAAATAACAGTAGAAATGACAAATAACAGAGAAGTGTTCTTTTTTTGTGACCGGGGAACTCACCGAACCACCGCCCTGTGAACGCCGATCAAGTTACAAAATATTAGGGTTCGCGGGCCCACCCCCTTTATTACCCTCTGCCGAACCGAGCTCACTCACCATAAAAGAGGCGAGAGACACCTGAGAAGACTCGAACTTTTGACCTCATGTTCCATGGGTCTTCATCGGACGAGCTACCCGATGGGGGGTAACAGAGAAGTGTTCCTCTAAGGCCTTTAAATACGTTGTGCCTAATATTTCTTAAGTCAGCAACTTGAAAGAGTAGTCAAAATTTGAGCTTTCTGGGGACAAACTTTTCTGCAGGGTGCATTTGACATTTCATTAACCCTTATGAACCCTTACATTTTTTAGAGATTTTCCACCCTTATGTCACCCATGTCGTATTATTTCCCTATGTTTAGGTGTCGCAAATTTACATGCAATTTCATTCCAGAAATTTGCTCATTTTTACGTTGATCACAATTGAATCTTCCGCTGAGGAAAAAATCTCTTCAGAAAGACGATAACAAAATCCTCTCAAGACTGGGTCGAATTCGCTAGAAGGTTGTACATCAATTTCTTCGCATTGTCCTTCAACACAAAAGAAATCATGCTCAACCGACAGAATCCTCATCAAGATGTTGCAGCCTAAACATGGAGCATAGTTACTCGAATTCACTTATAAAGATATACGGATCTTACTTATTGGCAGTAAAGGTAGGAAGCATTCTCATGTTCTGAGATTTTAGTTCATAGTTCCCACCGGTAGGCGGCAGAACTATGCAAGAAGGTTGTACGAACCGAACATGATGGGTATGTCACTACTGTAGAAAATGGGATATACGTCGGATATACGAGGGTACATACGTCGGATAAAAGCATTCCCAGATCCGACGTCTATGTATACGTCGTATATACATAGATGATGGTCGCGTAAAATTTGACGTATATACCTAACTCATAGACGTCAGTCGTTCTATATATCCGACGTCTATTCTTTAGGTATAGACGTGTGTCGTATATAACAACCGACATCTATTCCTAAACCTGGACAAAAAAAAATAGCAATCAGACTTGCACCAAAAATACTGCATAGCAAACACATTCATCCTGCACCAAATTCGTTCACAAACACAAATACATACACACTTTCATCCACATATACATACAAGCATACATACACAAACACATACATACAAGCATACATAATCATTCAACACACTTGACATTTTCATACATAAACACTTGACATTCATTCTAAAAGTGAGGCAATTATATTAAGACATAACATTGTATGTTTGTAATACAAGTGAACTTGTTAACTAATTTACAAAAAAAATGTTAGTGACATGAGAACCTCTTAGTTCATCAACACGTTTCTGATAAAATAACGAGTTCATCGGTCGCGAGTATCATCGAGCTCATGTTGCGAGTAGGGATGACTATTCTTTTGGAAGACCTATAAAAATACAAGTTAAAAATATTAAATCTAGATAATGAAACTACAATTATACAACTAAATAACGATGAATATTAACTCGGATAAGCATACGTCTTGAGTTGCAAATTCGAGGATTTACTCTATGTATCTCACCACGTAAGAACCACATTCCGTATTTTCAGTCTGCTTCTGGTACTACAAACATAGAAATTCGGTAAATATACGTTCCAAACTTAATTAACAAAAATAGGAGAAAGAACTTACTCCCATTCTATGTCATGTTACTCCCGCTTTTGGGGTTGTTCTCCTGCCACCTAACGCTCTATAAACCTTCACTGTCTTGAGTAGCACAAGTTATTGAAAACCTTCATTCAATAATACTAATAAAAATCCACGATTTACAAATACGATGACTAAAACGAACTTACAGATTTACAAGTTTCTTTATGGAGTCCCTTGGTTTATTCAACCCCAACAGATCAAACCAATATATCGAATTAGTCGTGGGGCATACAGCGACAAACATCCAATGAACCCTGTTACATATATAATTAGAAGTTTATTATAAAAAAACTTTACTTTGAATTAACAAGTTTACCTCACCTGATAAGGGAGAAGATAATATCTTTTGTCCTTTTCTTTCGTGAGAGTCTCAAGGTGACCCGATTTATCGTCATTCTCGTATATATAGGTAGATGGACTGATAAATCCAAATACTTGATCATCAGGAAAGACTGACATTCTAGCGTCATAAATGTGTCTACAAGAGTAAAAATTACATTTTATTACAGTTACGATAAAATCATTCAATACATTTCATCTTATACCAAAGAAAACATTTACTTCACTTGCACGTCAATAATCATGAAGCACAATAAATTCATCGCCAAGAACTGCATGACATCCTCTTTGGTGACGTACAAAGCCGAATGCTACCCTTTAACCCCCTCCTCCAAATCTGAGGTACTTAAGGATTGTGATTCCCTACCTACCATACATTGATACAACATTTTGCACCTACTTGGAAGCAAATTAATGTTGATCGGAGGTTGGTTGTTTGACCCTTTGCTCCGGGGGCTTGACACCTTACATATATATATACACACACACACACGTATATATACGTATATATACATATATATAACCTTTAAAAATACAATTGTTAACAAATTTGAAATTTACAGTCTTTCAAAATTAAAGTATACCTTGTGTGTGTCATTTAGCTCTACTAAATGACTAGGCCATCTCACGAACCCACCGATAGCATCGCCGAGGGTAACAATCTCTTCTTCCGGAATTGACACCAAAGCACCAGCATCTAAACAACTCTCCACTGCAACCTTCACTTCTCTTCTCCCACCTTTGTTAAGTGGTGTCTGGAGATGTTATAATCTTTCCCGTGTCCCACTAATCTTCGATCAAGGTCTTCGACAAATAGAGCACATCTAGATCCATCCTCGAACTTTCCAAACGAAGGACCTCCTACGAGGGCCAATTCTCAAGAATGAGCCACAAAATCATATTGTCGATCGGGGTTGAACACTGGCTGCACTGGAGGAGTGATCTCCTGGGAAGAAGTGGTCCTACGACGGGTAGGAGAAGTAGGCAAATCGCGATCCAATCTCTCTAAAACAAGTCGCAACGTATTTTTCAAATCTGCGATCTCTTTCTAGCATTTGGTATGACCTGTCGACGAAGTAGATCGTTGAGTCTTTCCATAATATTGTCGCAGTTCAACCCTACTCCCTACCCTCGCACACGACCGGGGTGTTCATCATTTCCCAAGGCCTCGCGTAGAATATCATTCTGACCATTTGAAGCAAATTTGCCTTGAGATTCTCTCAACTTCAAAGAGTCCTAAAGTTTAAAAAGTATTTACCAACAATTGAAAAATATAAATTACTGAATGTGAATTAATAACATATACAAGTGATACAACTTACTATCTTTGAGTCGATCGCTTGTGACTCGTCTGTGATGTACTCCCCTCTGAAGTTTACTCTCGCTTTCTTCCAAGAATCACAACGAGCTACGGGAGAAAGGGGAGACAAGTTGCTTGCTTACTCCTTACTCATACCGGAGTCAATTGCCTCTTGTTTCTTCAGAGCAATTTTTTCAGCCTTTAGAATGGCCGACGTCTATTGGGCGATGAGTAAAGGCTATTCTGCATTAATGTGCTCCCACAACGTCATCAGTTGCTCTTGTCTAGGCATTGGTGGTGGTACACCCCTATCTAAATCATGACCAAAGCCCTTCACCTCCTCAGTCGGGGAGGAGGTCGTGGAGTAAACTCCATAAGCAGGGGACCGAACTGTTAGGTCCTTACATCCCGAAAAAAGAATCTTGATGCTCAATCTGAGCTCGAGGGAGACAATGAGAATCCCATGGTCGATCCATCTCAGAAGAAGGATCGACTCTCTCAAGGCGACTACCCTCTCCTGTGTGACTCCAACCTCACATATATGGCCACTTCAAGTCCGCTTTAAACAACCTCAAAGGTGTAGTGAAGGAGGATACTTAACAATAGAAGCAGTGGTGTAGATGTGATTGACATCATTTCATGCATTCATGTGTGTCTTATATCCATTATCTTGAACTTAAACAATGCTACGTAACGAGTTTTATGTTTAAGTTTCAGGAATAATAGGTTTGAGAAGAAGAGACTAAAGAAAAGGACATAAAATCAAGAAAAATGACTAAGTTGCAAGACTTATGGACTGAGGTGTAAGAAAGAAGGATCCGAATGTAAAGCCAAAAGGACTAATGAGGAAATCAAGAAACTACACACCATTATGAGGAGTATTTTGGCAATTAGATTTGGGCCCAAACATCAACAACCAAATCAGGTTCATCAAACAGTAAGAAATCAAGCAAAAAATGAACAACCGAAATCCAGACTCAATCTAAGCAATCTGGACCGCCAATTGGCGGTCCAAATTTGTCCAAATGTTCCATGGTTGAGTCGGGTCATGTATTATGTTGTTTTATGTCCATTTATAGTATGCGTTTAGTCCCATATCGGGGGATTACCCCCGATTACCTTTTTCTAGCACTATAAATAGAGCTCTTCTTTCTCCTTTGTATTCACCCATTGCTTGGTGGCATTCTCTCTACATTGAGTAAGTCTTGGAGCAAAAACTCAAGGTGGAGAAGAATGCTACTAGTAATGTGAGTCATTTAATAAAATAATTTTTCATTATTTTGTTCTCATGTTGTTTCTTTTTTATGCATGCTTAGCTTAGTCTTATTTCTTTGATCTTAGGCTAAATTAGTTAGAATGTCTCCTTTCTTCTTTAGTTTAATTGCTAGAATAATGTGTAGTGAGTAGATTCATCCCCTTTGGGGGTGGAGATGATGTTCATATATATTGTGAAGTTTGGATGTTTGATGAATTTTTGATTGTGTAGACTTGCATGTTTTGTATGTTCATTTGGGGTATTTTAATCATCTACATGTTGTGGAATTTTGATGAGTTTTGCCATAATATTTAGACACTTCCTATGCTTAGTTTTCTCATGTTTATTGACTGAAATTTCATGTTAAATATGCTACATGTTAGTTATGTGTTTGTATTTGTGTTTGCTTGCTTGATTGATTGAAGAAACTTTGTTTTGATGGGTTTCGTCATAACATTTAGACACCTCACATGCTTACATTTGTTCTTCACATGAGTTTATGGTTTTTGATGAGTCTTGCCATATCTTTAGACACTTCTCATGCTGAGTCTAATCTTATGTTAATCAAGTAGTAATTGCCGATACGTTGTGTGAATGGATTGATAGGTTTTGTCACATCTTTAGACACTTCCTATGCATGAAGACACACACACACATACATGTTACATGCATCTTTCATCACTTATTTCACTTCATATGTGCACACACTCCACCCTTTAGTGGTTTCTCTTTTTTATTTCCAATCTTTCGTGCTTTCTTTCGCATTTCGTACTTATTAGTTTAGTGTAGTTAGCTTTAGGATAATCACATCTTTTCTCCCTTTATTAGCCACTTGATTTCTGACAAACCAGAGGCTAGTCACCTCCCTGCGGATCGACCCGTACTTGCCACCGCTTCATCGTGATCGTGCACTTGCGGTCTAAATTTAAAACGAACAAACAAGTTTTTGGCGCCAAGTGGTGTAGATGACTCAAGTGAGTGAATAGGACGTGCAATAGTAACTAAGCAAAACAAGAAGCTACTATCAAAATATCAGGCGCAGAAGACGCATACAACATGCCACTGGTGGATTAAAATCCACTAATTAAGAATAAAATGTGTGTTCTTGTGCAACATGTCATCCAATGTGCTTCGTTGATCACATGTGTCCCCTGTTCACTATAATCTCTGTGTACAAGTCTAAACAATACTAGAAACAAAAAATGAAAATGTAAAACCCACAGAAATGATAAACACGACAAAACCGACAACTAACTCTTCGAAAACAACACCCAAAACCTGATTGATATTAGAAGTTAAAAACCAAAAGTGCATGGTAACGTTGAAGCTGTAGCAAGTAAGAGTCGATCCACATAGAGCTAGAGTGGGTCGTTGTCGACCATACTCTAGTGGGAAAAGAAAATGTGATGTGAGTGAGTGTATCTACACTAGATTTAGCTAATAATAATTTGTAAAAGAAATACGACTAATCCCACAGGAGGTGGAGAATGAAATGCAAAAGTGTAGATTTTGTGACATGTGTGTGTAAAATTAAGCTCATAATGACATGAAGAATATAGAAACCTATAAACAACCACAACCTCAACTATGTCTTCACATGAATTAAGATTTATTACCATATTTAAAACATACGAGACATTAGTCAAGATAAGGCCAACAATGGCACTTGCTTCCACATGTCATTTTTATCTCTTTATTCATTTCAATGTTATCGCTGCTTCATCATTCCCCATTAAATAGGCATACTAACCAAAGTATGTGTTAAGTATCTATTATAACCATTAACACATCAAAGACAAGAGTAGAAAACCCATAAAAATGGTATAGAAATCATATGAAAGGTCAAAGATGAAGATTAATCACACACAAATCTAACTACATTCACATTTCACATCATCCTCCATCCCCAATGGGGATGATCTACTCACTAATCATATTCATAACAAATAACGCATCAAAAGAAAACAACATATGAACAAGTATGGAAATATAAATCTAACCACAACAATGGAATAGTAATTGCATCAAATGAAAGGCAAGAACAATAAGAACAAGAAATTAAAACCTGATTAATGGAAGAAAATATTACAAATGATGTTTCTTTTCTCCCCCACTACCCTACTAGACAAGAAATAAAACTTATTCCGCAAAACCAATATTGTCACTAACACCCAATTAATAACCGTTGGACACATTCTCAACTCATAAACTCCTAACAAATAATTTCAATAATTATGGTATAAACCTCATGAATTCCCAACAAATAATTTCAACAATTATGGTCTAAACTGGGTAGAGGAATTCAATGTTTTTAATTTTTTTAGCAAGATAGATGGCCAATAAATTGATCTATTTACATTTCAATCTAATTTCAAAATTGTACATAAAAATCTCAATAGTCCTTGATGTTCTTGATAAGAATCATTTTTCTATTATTGTTTAGAGATTTTCCACCATTATGTCACCCATGTTGTATTATTTTCCTATGTTTAGGTGTCAAAATATGGATGACTTATTAAATGTTTTGAATGACTCACAAGTTCAATTGTCAGAGGATGAGTTTGAGGCTATGCTAGTTGTTTGTTTCCTTATCGCATATTACCAATATTGTGTCCTACCCACCTGCCGTGTGCCTAGGCAACTAGTTAACACTGTTCCTTTCACAGGAAATGTCATTATTAACGACTTATTGCATGGACACTATAGAATATTGTATGACTCCATTAGAATGTTACCAGATGTATTTAGGTTGTTGTTGAAAGGAATGTGTTCTAAAAGTTTTACTTTTATATGTCAATTATTATGAATTGGATGTGCAAACATTTTGTTCTTTGATTATGGTATTCGTCTTTTGGAAGTCTTAAGGAAGATGCGCTTGGTCCTTAACCGTAGAGCTCTAAAAGATAATGGTTTACATAAATCAAAAGTTATTCACAATCATGATAATTAACATGAAACATTAATCACTGAGATAAGATTGTCGTGTTGGTCATCGATTGTTGTAGTTCTACAAATAATTGACGACACAAGTATATAAAAGATGAAAAGATTACTTTTATATATTGAATAGACCTAACAAGTAAAACATTATGGAATTGTGTTTCATGTCATTAATGTTTTACTGTGTCTTGGATCCTAAGATATGAGACTTATATCTTTTCACTCAAGAAGTGCTTAATTTGATTATTGTCAAAAGCTATCAATGAGTATAGTGATAAAGACAATAGTTGGTTGAACATGACAGTGCTGGAAAAGATAGCTAGTCAAACGATTATCGTTGTCTAATTGGCACCGACTCTGTCGGAAGCGCCCCCACTAGCTATACACTGCCTGGCCAATTTGGTTTGATTAGTGAGGGAGGTGAATCAAGCGAACCAATTCGACTCAACCAGTTAGGAGTCGTCTAGATTTAAGCTACATTAGGTCTAGGATTGTTTGAACCGTGTTTGTTTAGGAAACTTTTGACCAACCCTCTCATCTATCTTTTAGAGTTAAGTTTCCCTTCTCATCTGAGTCTTCTTTCTCTTCTCATCTCAATTCTCTAGATTAGGATTCCTTTCTCATCTTCCACCTTCTATTGTTTGTTTCCATTTTTGAAAAAAAAAATTATAAAAAAGTAATTGATTCTTGAAATTGAATTTGGAATTTAAATTTCAAATTTGAATTCAAAAATTAATTCAAACCGGTGCACTCAGATTTGGGTTCGGGACCTGAGCAATCGACTCTCACGAGTTCATCTAGATTCCAGTCTAGAGCTTAGCCCCAATCCACCTGTTGCACCACCTCACCCGAATCCAATGGGTGAGAATGTAGTGGACCCGCCTATGACTCTGAGGGATCGGTGCTATCCAACGATGGCTGCTCAGCCATCGTGCATCGTTATGCCCATCATACCGGGTCACGACTTCGAACTGAAGGCCCAATATATGAGTATGCTGCCCAAGTTCACCTCTAAGGATGACCCATATCTCTTCCTTAGAGAATTTGAGGAAATCTGCTCCCTTATGCAATACCAGCATATCTCTGAGGAGGCAGTACGTCTTAAATTCGTGTCTCTAGCACTGAAGGACGACGCTAAGAAATGACTATATAGTCTAGCCGAAAGATCTATTAGGAGTTGGGCCGAGTTTGTTCAAGTATTCTTAAAGAAATATTTCCCCAACCATAAGACTATTAGGATTAGAAATGAAATTGTTGCATTCGTTCAATCTGAGAGCGAGTCATTCTATTCCTATTTAGCAAGATTTAAAAGTCTGTTGACCCATTGCCTTCATCATGGAATTCCAAGATGACAATTGTGCCAAATTATTTATGAGGGATTGACACCTACATCTAGGGTTATGTTAGAATCTGTAAGTCAAGGAAACTTCATGTCCAAAAATGAGAATGATGCTTGGACTTTTCTTGAGGATTTAGCCGAAAATAGTATGCAATGGGGCAATGCTAGAGCACCGAATAACCCGAGTATTGGATCTAGAATAGCAAGTCAACCCAAACCAGGTGTCTTAGCTGTAGATGCTACTGTAGCTGCTGAAGCAAAACTAGCTACCCTTATGCGTAGAATGGAAAGTCTAGAGCTAAAAACCCGACCCCTAGTGAATCAAGCCCCTTCTATCCCTTGCTTTAGATGTGGTCAAACTGGTCATATAATGGAGGATTGTGCGGACTTGGAACAAGTTAATGCCGCATTTAACCATTCTAGAAATGACCCATACACATCAACCTATAACCTGGGTTGGCGTAATCATCCTAATTTTTCATGGAGCCAACAAGGTCAACCTCCTAGACAACAACCAAACCCGTATAACCAAAATAATACATCATCTAGGTTTAGTAACAATGGAGATTATGATGTTAGGTTGACAAGCTTGGAAAATTTGGTTAAGACTTTTATGCAAACAACCACCCAATCCTTCCAAAGGCTAGAAACACAAGTCAGCCAAGTAGCACAAATAGTAGGTGAAAGAGAAAAGGCTCAGTTTCCAAGTCAACCTGAGGTGAATCCAAGACCTAATAATCAATATCAGCCCTATCAACCACCTCTAGGAAGTAACAACCCTAGACCGGTTCAAAGGGTTCATGAGGAGGGACCGTTCCAACAAATAAATGCAGTTGTATCATTACGGTCCGGAAAACAAGTTGATAACAATGTGGTAAATCCTAGGGCGCCTAATCAATCTAGCCGTCAAGCACCCACATGTGACCTAACCATTGAACCTGAAGTCCAATTTGAAAAGCCCAACCCACCTAGTCAACCTGACCCTATAGCTCAACCGGAGCGAGTCTATAATCCTAAAGCCACATTCCCCAATAGACTCAATAAGAGCTCAAGTGCACAAATGGAGAAAATCTTGGAAGTATTTAAGCAAGTTAAGGTGAATATTCCACTCCTAGATATGATTCAACAAATACCTGCTTATGCTAAATTCTTAAAGAATCTGTGCACTAAGAGGAGAAAAACGAACGTACCAAAGGCATTCTTGACTGCAAACATAAGCTCTATTCTGTCCAACTCATCTCCTATAAAGTATAAGGACCCTGGTTGTCCCACAATTTCATGTGCGATAGGAGATACTTTTATCAACAAAGCCCTTCTAGACCTTGGTGCTAGTGTTAACTTACTCCCGTTCTCTGTCTATGAGCAACTAAACCTTGGTCCACTAAAACCCTCTAAGACAACCCTTCAATTTGCTGATTGCTCTGTTAAGAAACTAAGAGGTATAGTAGAGGATGTTTTGATTAAGGTTGGTGACTTCATTTACCCAGTGGATTTTGTCGTTCTAGGCACTGAACATGTTGTCAATCCTAAGAGACAAATCCCTGTAATACTAGGCAGACCCTTTTTAGCCACTTCTGAAGCTTTGATAAATTGTCGAAATGGGCTCATGCAACTATCTTTTGGAAACTTAAAAGATGAATTTAATATCTTTCATGTTGATAGTGAACCAGAAATAGTATGCAATCAAAGTGATGTTGTGATGAGATCGCGTATCTATAAGATTTCTGAATCAAATAAATCATCACAAAATAAAAAAAAGTGAGAAAAAGGGGAGTAATTCATCTACCCAACCACCATCACTCGAGCAAATAAGAGAACCAACACATGTGAGGGGTGTGGAATCTTTACCTCAGGACTCTCAGGGCAACATGGGGAACAATTCAAATGGATACATGCACCAACATGATGACATTCAATCCAGTTCTGACTATGGTTGACTCTGAGCAAATTCAATCCCTCTACCGCAAGTTGACTCAGGTAATAAGTGCATTTGCTTTATCTTTGCATACATTGAGGACAATGCATGATTTAGGTGTAGGGGGTGTTTATCTATCTATCTATCTATATATTCTTCAAAAAAAAATATATATATATATTCAATGCTCCATGACATAGCTTAAGATTGAACTGCCAAAACCCGTGTACAAATTGCATTGAGTTTTTGTTCCTTATTATATAGTTCTGCTTGTAGAAACTATGACATAAATCTAAGTTCCAAAGAAATAACCCATTACCCTTTAAGACATGTATGCACTTAAATTGGATGAATCAAATCTTTGAAGTGGTTGATAAAAAGCAGAGGTTGAGGAAAATATACCGGGAAGTGTGGACTTCTAATAGCAATTAAGCCTTGAGGAAAAAAAAGGAATAAAGTGAGGAAAGCACATTTTGCAAAATGATTACAAAAAAACCCAAGCCTTCGAGTCACTGCTCCGTAGGGGTATCTTAAAACCTGGTAACTTGAGTCTGCCAGCTCGGGATTATCGACCAAACTCGCTACACGAAAGCAAAAAGGGTAAAAGTGTCAAAAAGCAAATGTGTTGAATCACTGGAAAAAATACTTTAAGATACTCAAGGCCCAAAGTTAAAAGAATGATCCATGCCATAGTTGATCCAAATGATACTTCACCACCAGAGGAGGCGTGCAAAATAATTTAAGTGATAACATGTGTAGAAGGGTTAGTGGTGTGAATATTGGAGGATTGAAGACCAAGTCAGATTTTTTTATGAGTTACATTTATATAATGAGCATGCAAGAATTCTAAGTGAGATGTATAAAGTTGAGGTGGAGATATTGAGAGTTATTAATGAAATATTGAATTAAGACTTTGTGGGTGTGTCAACTGAAAACCCTCACGAGACAAAACTCGTCCTCTAAGGAAACTTAGGGGTTTAAAGGCTTGTTGCACATGCTAAGTGCAACCGTGATTCCTACGAAAGTGAGTTAGGATTCCCCTGTTTTCATTTTTTTTCTTATATTTTGTTTTGCTAGAGACTAGCAAAATCTAGGTGTGGGGGTATTTGATGCATTGCATCATATGTCGTTCATTTAGATTAACTTTATATCAATAAATGCTACTAAGGTATGTGTTTAGTCTTATTTACGGAATACAGTGACCTGAATGCAAATTACCCATATCCCGAGCATAAACACGTGCAAAAGACTCATTTCTGTCATAAAGACCAAGTTCAAGATTATCGGGGTTCAAATTGAAGTTCATCCAAGCATAAAAGCATTCAAAGACCTAATTACAAAAGGCCAAGGACTTAAGCACAAAAAGACCAGGGACTTAATTGCAAAAGGCCGAGGACCCGACTGCAAATTACGAGTACCAAAATATTATTTTGGAGAAAAAATCAATTTGGATCTCCAAATATATGAAGAACTTAATTCGGAGCTCAAAAGAAAGGAAAAAAATCAATCCGGACGCGCAAAGGACATCTAAATCATACCATAAACACACAGGAAAAATCCGGATCGAATCTGAGCCATCCAGGCGGCGAATCCGCCGCATCTGACGGTCAATGTGCGGCGGAAACGCCGCACGGTCATCGATCTGTGCCCCCGGATTTCTTCCAGACGTGTTATAACACGTGTCCTTGCCTTATTCATACTTGGGTCCCTTGTATCGGCTATAAATAGCCCCGAGATAATGTTGTGAAGAAAAGAACTTGGTTTTTCCATTCTTTAGCAATAAAATTATGTTGGTTTATTTCGTGTTTTTAGTTTTCTTTCGTAGTTTTTCTAGGACCCCTTCTCTTTCCCTCCATCCATGAGTTTCTAACTCTCTCCAAAGGGTGGGGGTGACAGATTTAGGGTGATGAGAAGAAGAATGATGTTATTATTTTAATTTCGTGCTAGTATATTTTGATTACTTGAGTTTATGTTGAATCATTTATCATGTAATACTTTATAACTAATGTGATTTATTATAAGTTTCAGATTTCTCTAAACAAAACCCGATATCTAAACCCCCACCCGCTGGACTCTCACCCATAGTTGCTTTATTCTTAGTTTGTTTTTGTTGTTCTTGCTTTAGAAAATTAAAAATCCAAAATCTCAAACCAATCTTATTTCTCTCTCTTTCTTTCCTTAATCGAAAATCACAAAAATAACAAAGTTTTCTTCCTCCTTGTGTTCGACCCGTACTTGCCGCGTCTTCATCGACGTCGTGCACTTGCGGTATAAATAAAATTCCCATCATGTGTGTAGAGGATCCACACATAAATTTGCTTGAGTTTACAAAAGTTTCCTAATTAGGACTCAAAAGATAGAATACATGTATACAAGAGCTTGATTACGTGTCTTGACTTCAATCCATTTGTCCATTGAATCTTGATCACCAATTAAAATAAGAATATGCACAATACAAGCATGTATGCAATGCTTGAAACATATATGACCAAACTTGATTAAGGTTAAGATTATGTTAACTAATCATCAAACTAACTTAATTAATATCTAAAACCCAACATATTACATGTATGTCACGAATGGTGGAGCCATCTAGCAACATCGTGCAAGCACTCTGAAGATGCTTGTTGGGTGAACCAAACTAATTGCTCGCTTGGGCTTGGCTAAAGAATGGAAGGGGTCAGCTATCGAGTCTTTGTAGTAATAGAGCTTAAGGGAATGAGCTTAAATACATGCCCGCTCGAATAGCAAACGGGTACAATAACCAGACAATTATTTGTTCAATTACATGAGTAGACGTCCTATTTACTTTAGGGCAAAGTTTATGATAAATTCCAAGAATTTTTAGTATAAGTTGTTGGATATTTTCTGTGCATAAAACAAACAAACAAAAAATCTTGCAATTGACAAGGAAAATTTGACTTTCTATGCCTCAAGTGGCCTAACCTCTGAAAAAAGTCATTTCTTTGACATCCTCTGAAAAATATGCTAATCTTTCTACTTCTTCCCAAAATACCCCTACCTATCTTTCCACTTCTCGAAATTTGTTATAGAGTTCATAAGAGAGTCTTTTTGTTGGGATTGATGACCCTGATATGCCCTCTATACGATGAACTCGGTATGCACTCGTTAGTGACTCGATAATTTAGTCGACCCACAACAACAGGATTACTGAGAAAGCTTACGACAGTTCGGTTTTCTTCCCTCCAGACGTCATGTCAGTAATTAAGAGTAAAGCGTGAAAATTGCACAATGGTGGTACGATGTGACACACAAATGTGATGAAGCAAGAGAGTCGTCTTTGTTTGGATTAATGAGCTCGATAGTGGCTCGATAGTTTACTCGACCAACAACGACATGATTATTATGGACATTTTTTTGTTTAACTTATCTTGTCACCAAACGTCAACTCAACAATTAAGAGAGAAGCGTGAAAACAGTACCAATGTGTGGTTCGAGGTGACACTAGGTTGGGATCGATGAGCTCGATACGTACTCAATCTAAGCTCGATAGGTAATGCGACTTTCAAGGAACGTACATTTTTAGGGTGTCTTTGACGGTTGGGTTTGCTTATGTCAAAATGTCTCGTTTGTTATAAGTGTGAAAAACCATACCAGCAGGAGGCTCGATATGCACGCGATATGATGAAGAAAGAGAGTTCTCTATGTTGGGATTGATGAGCTCGCTATGTACTGACATGAGCTCGATATTCTCTCAACCTTCTCTCAACAATATGAGCATGACTGAAACAGTGTGGTATTCGAGGGCATTTTTGATTGTTCGATCTTCTCTCCAAAGGTTGCGTCTGTCAACAGGATAGTATAAAATGTCATTCTCTTCTTTCATCCTTACACCATTACACTTCTCTTACCAACGCCTTCTTCCCGCAACCACATTCCAGTCCCCAAATGATACACAATGACGACATCGTCGAGGTATCACTCATCAAAGACATGCTCTACTTGTGCAGTTACGCCGCACAACAGGTTTGTGTTAGGTCCTCAACCGGTCCGGTGCAAGTGACTTGGCATTGCAGGGCCACGCGACGCCAAAGATGCACCTTCTACGGGCATGACGTCATGTCTCTGGTACGACTGCCCCCAGAACCACTAGAGGAGGTCAAACAGACCCTGGCGGAACTCTGCCACATGATCACCGACGTGGAGCGTTGTTTGGCCGTCGTACAAGACACGACAGTAGACCTCATCGACAGTTGATTAGTAGCATATCATGCAGCATATTCATGCTATATATCCTTAATTTTACCCCAATGTTGTGCTACTTGAGTGTTTGTTGTTATATTTCAGGTATTAGGTAATACAGAAGAGAATGGAAGAGAAAAATGACTGAAACGTAAGAAGAAATGACTTAAATGAAACAAAATGGACCTCTTAGTCATATACAAGGACTCATCTACAAGAGAGAAGGACCTGGATGTAAGCAAGAATGACCAAATAGGAAACCGAGAAACTCCACACCATCATGAAGAGTATGACAATTAGATTCGGGCCCAAACTCCAATAACAAATCCGAGTGCACCCTACGTGAAGAATAAAACACTAAAGAAGATATCTGAAATTAGACCACATCGAGAAAGAAAGTGACCGCCAATTGGCGGCCATAGACCTCCAATTGGCGGTCCATGTTGGTCAGAATCCGACTCGGTTTTGCATGGTTGTGGATTATGTATTTTATGTCCATTGTAGGTATGTTGCATTAGTCCCATACCGGGGGATTGTTCCCAGTTGCCTTTTTCATGTCTATAAATAGAACTTCACTTCCTCCTTTGTAATGAACTCATTGTTTGGTGATCATTCTCTCTACTTTGAGTAAGCCTTGGAGCAAAACGTAAGTGGAGAAGAATGCTACTTGTGATGTGATTCATCAATAAAATAATTTTTTCTAGTTTTGAATGTACATCTTTTAATGCTTGCATATTTAGCTTAGTTTTATTTTCTTAATCTTAGTATAGTTAGTTAGAATGTCTTGCTTCTTTAGTATAATTGTTAGCTTAATGTGTAGTGAGTAGTTTCATCCCCTTTTGGGGTGGAGATGATGTTTATACATGTAATGAAAAATGAGATGAATGTTATCTTTTGCAATATGTGATGAATGTGAATGTATGTTTGTTAAAAAAGAATACTCAACTTGATGAAATTTGTCATAACCATTAGGTACTTTCCATGCTTGTTTGGGTTCTTAATAATCAACTTTTTATGCTCATATTAATCAATTAGGTTAGTGATTGACATCATTTCATGCTTATATTTGTACCTTATATCCATTATCTTACACCTAAGCAATGCTATGTGACGAGTTTTATGTTTAGTTTTCAGAAATAAAGAGGTTTGAAGAGAAGAGCCATGAAAGGACCCAAAAGCAGGAAAAAAGGACCTAATTGTGAGACCTGGGGACCAAGATGCAAGGGGGAAGGACCTGATCGTAAGACAGAAGGACCTAAGAGCAAAACAGGAAACTCCACACCATCATGAGGAGTATTTTGTCAATTCGATTCGGGTCGGAGCTCCACTAAACCAACCAGATACATCTAAGACCAAGAAACACTTCAAGAAAAGCCCACAAAGAAAACCAGACGGATCTAAACCTTATAGACCGCCAATTGGCGGTCTGGAACCGCTAATTGACGGTCCATTTAGCCCAGAATCCCTCTAGTTTTCTGTAGCACGTGTATTAGTGTATTCTTAGTGTATTTTTGGTATTGGTTTAGTCCCACATCGGGGGATTGTCCCGGATTAGCTTTTCCCATGCTTATAAATAGAACTCTTCACCTTCCATTGTAATTACCCATTGTTTGGTGGCATTCTCTCTACTAAGGAGTGAGCCTTGAAGCAATAACTCAAGGTGGAGAAGGATGCTACCTTCAATGTGAGTCATTGTTAATAAAAGTTTATTTGTTTCTTTTAATCTTGTTTTGTTATGTTGTTTGTTTTGTGTGGGTTGCTTTACTTTGCTTAATTTCTTGTTTAGTAATTTCATTATCTTAGTTAAATGTTTTCTTTGCTTAGTCTAATCAGTAGTGTAATGAGTAGTGAGTAGTTCCATCCCCATTTGGGGGGTGGAGAAATATGTGATATAATAATGTAGTGTATTAAGTGTGTGTTATTTTTATCCTTTGAGCTTTATATGATTTCCATAACCATCTAATGGGTCTCCACTCTTATCTTTGATATGCTAATGCTCTTGAATGAAGCTTAGCTTATGCTTTGATTAGTGGACCTATTTTATGGGGAATGATAAAGTTAGGATATGGATGAAGTTATTGTTGGAAACACAATTTGTAGTGTATGTACTCTTGTGCCTTTTCCTTAGCTAATGTCTTGTATGTTTTAATGATGTAGTCATCTTAATTCATGTAGAGGCATAGTAGGGTCTAGTCTTTATACTTGAGTTCATGTAGCTTCATTCCAATCATTGTCTTGTATGTTTTAATGATGTAGTCTTATCTTAATTCATGTAGAGGCAAGATTGGATGTAGTTTTATGATTTCATGCACTACATGTTGTGAGGAGCTTAATTGAACACACACACACACACATCTTTATGTTCACATTATTTCTCTACCCCCTTTGGGGTTTAGTTTTATTGCTTATCTTCATTTCCTTTGCATTTCATTTCAGCTTTGTAGTTTAGATTAGTGTAATACATCTTTCTCCCTTCTTTTTACCTCTCGCCTTCGAATAAACCAAGTGTCGACACACCTCCCAGTGGACGACCCGTATTTGCCACCGCTTCAACGCGGCCGTGCACTTGCGGTTAAATATAAAACGATCAATCAAGTTTTTGGCGCCGTTGCCGGGGAGGTGCTCTGTCCAGACATTGGTTTGGACGATTCGAGGGGTTTTTAATTTTTTGTTTTCAGTTTTCTTTAGTTTCAGGGAATCAGCAGATCAAGGGGAGCCTACTGGACAAGTTTGAAGGGGAGAAGCTTCAACTTGACCGCCAATTGGCGGTTTGGAACCGCCAACTGGCGGCCTGGTGAGGTCATCTTGCCTTGAAATTTTTTCTGGTAGTTGTTTTCTTCTATTTGGTTATCTGGGAGCTCTATTTTGCATGCTTTGACTTCTGGTTTGCTCCCAGATCATTAATAACTCCCCCATTAATCAACTTGGCCCTAAAATCCAAAGCAAAAGACTAGATGTTCTTATTTGTTTAGGTCACGCATCATGTATTGACTTGAGCATATAGTTGTCTTTTCTTTTAGCTTTAATTTCAGTTGTTGAGTGCTGGCGTAAGGTACGCATTTCCTACACTCATTCACGCATCTCGTATGCCCATGCATTAGTTAGTAGGATTTGCATCAGGACAAGAGTGAGAGAGCGTTTGATTGGAGCGATTGATTGCTAGATCTAGGATCAAATCGCTACTAAGGAGGGGCTGTCCCATAAAAGATAAGGTGGGGGATTTCATCACCCTTTCCTTGGCCCCAAAAACCACTCTTAATAAAGCCTTAACTAAAAGCAAGTAGACATTGGCCCTAAGGAATTCGGACGCACTAGGAGAGTAATCTAGTTGAGACCGCCATGACCTGATCGGCGTTGCCTACCTTGTCGATAGTAGGAGGTACTGGATCTCCGGATCTGGTATCACTTGCTGGGCATTGTGGTCCTCGTTGTAGGGAGGTGAGGCGTGTCGAGGCTAGTGACCTCGAAGTTAGGCGTCGTCTAGCCTAAGGACCCATTGCCTTACATTGTTTGAGCCATGCTTGCTAGTTAGGCTTCTACCTTCACCCTGTACCCTCGCTAGCTCTAGGGATTCTTCCCTTCTCCTCTGAGTCATCTTCTTCTCACCTTCTTCTACGTTATAGTCTCCTCCCCTTTACACTCTCTGTTAGCGTTTTAGGGTCGAGTCGAGCACTTTTTGCGAGCTTAGCCTCGTGGTGGTGAGAGTGATCGACTCGAGAGTTTTTCTTGAGATGGATGGTTACATGGGCGACCATCCATATCATTGTTGGGACCAGGACGATTCTCCCTGGTACTCCGGACCCATGCAACCTGGGGTGGCTCAGACTAACACCCCGTATGGTTGGGATGATCTTCATTATGTGACTGAGCAGTCTTCATATTGGGGTAACATGAGAGAGGCACCGACTGCTAGACCACAATCTAGTTACGCCGGATCATATGCTGGTCAACAAACTGAGACATTACAACAAACTTTGGCCTCTTTCATGCGTATGGCAGACGACATGAGTGCCCCGGTGGCTCCAGTAGCCGTACCGTGCGACTGTTGTGGGTTGAGTGGTCATGTTATCGGGGAATGTCCTTATGTTCCCCCTGAGCCTGAGTATGAGCACACATTTTCCCAAAATGCTCATTATGACCATTACGCATCCGCGTACAACCCGAGAGTGATGGATTCATGGGGAGACAAATCTTATCCAAATTCTTATACCTCATTTTCACCCTCGTATCCTCCTCCCGAATACCCAGAATTCTACCAGCACCCCACTCCAAATCATTGGACTCATTCTCAGCCCTTCAATACCCAACCACAAAATTTCCCAAGCTCTGACTTGGACCTCATCGTTGACCGCATACCTGATTCCTTGAAACAAACTTTCCTTACGTTCATGGAAACCACTCAACAGTCCATACAAAATATGACACTGCAAGTGAGTCAAATGTCGCAGAAATTACGTGAATGTGAGGAAAGTAACCTTTCATGTCAACATGAGGATTCTTCTTTTGATATCGAACCACCACCACATCCACAAATTCAAAGCACAACCTTTCAAAGTCAAACTCCTAGTCAGTCTGAGGGACTTAGGGTTTCAATTCACGATCACTTAGTGGAGGATTCGATTCAAATTGAGAATAACTTGGACCAGTTCTATTATGAGTCGGCACAGGATTGTGCCTTACCTTTTTGTCCCGTGGCCCTTGAGCCACATGATCTTATTGTTGTGCCTCTTAAGGACTCACCTCTGGTGGAGCAAGAGCTCCCTAGTACCCTCAATTTCAAACAACCTGATGAGAGTTTGCCTCTCACTATTGTTCCTGATCATCTTGGAAATGATGGAACATCAAACAACTACATTGCTCATGAGGGTATTAGGAGTTCCTTGGAGGATACTTTGGGTATGAGACCCACTTCCTGTTCTCCTGGTGAGTTGGACATGCATAACGAGGTGCTTGACCTCGTTCCAACCCACCAACCTGTTGGTTGGAGAGTTTGGATTGATGATCATAACTTCAGTTCCACAACGGGAGATATTTTTCTTCCGTTGCCCCTTATTTCCCAAACTCTCGAGAGGTTCAAGCTCTTTCAGTTTGATACTTTGAATGAGACGCCTTTGCGTCCAATTCATGAACCTCTCATTTCATCTGGTGCTCTTTGTGAAGGGGGCCCACGCATGCGTATTCTGGCCCCGCGTGGTGTCATGTTCCCTTTCCAAGTGCATTGACCCACTCTTGAGGTTCCCATTTGATGTCTTTTGACAAATGAAGATGGGAACTTATGTTTGTACATAGTTATATAAAAAAAAAAGAAAAAAAAAAGAAAAAAAGAAGTACAATAAAAGACTCCTTCAGTGAGCATTGATTGTTGTGAGCCCCAACCCTTGTGTATTTGGGCCCCATTTCTTTCACGTATTTGTATCCCTTCTTTAGCATCTCACAGGTTTTGAGGGAAGTTGGGTTGTGTCCATCAACATAGCCATGAACTTCCTTGTGTACTTCACGTTGGTGAGATCTCTTCTGTTTCATGCATGCATCCATGTAGTATCTTGCTTGCATTCATTGAGGACAATGCATGAAGTAGGTGTGGGGGGGGGGTGTTTTACGTGTGTACATAGTCGAGTCTTTTTCCTTTGATTTTGTTTTCTTTTGTTTGCATTGTTAGGGTCATGATAGTGTGCTGCATTTAATATCGATATATCTGCTTGCCATGATCCTTGGGTGACTTGTCTTCTTTTGCTTTCCTAGTGCTTCAAAATGTTCACATTTCTTTCAAAATCTTCATGTGTTTTCGAAAGAAAATGTTTTGTGGGTTTTGCGTGTGTTTAGCATGTGCAAAACCGTTGAGAGGCAAAGTAAAAAGAGAGCTCCCAAAATTGTCTTGAACTTGATGCATTAGGATATTTAGTACGTGGCTTTAGGATTTATCGAGTCGTTAGGATGCACCCCAGTTTTCCCTTGGGGGTGAGTAATCATAGGGTTTCAGTGCTCAAACATTTAATGAAGTCCACCCTGAACCTAGTGAGTCAATAATTCGTGTCTGTTAACTTAAGGAAGTTTGTTGTAGTCAAGGACCCTCTAAATCCTGTTGTGAGACATTAGTGTAGGGGTTTTGGTTCATGTGTAGATAAGAAATAAGTGAGTAGGTGTTCTCTCTTCTCGCATGGCTCCTATCACTCGGGAAAGTAGGTCTGAGGGGACTTTGTGCCTGGTGCTTTCGAGTCATCTGACTTGGGATGCGCCGACTGAACTCCCGTTACACGGGTGGTAAGGATTGCCCTATGTGGAGATGTGGGGAAAGGTGTACATGATAGTGTAAGTCCTCATGGGCAATGATGCATGGAACCTGACCCTGGGAGAATGAAGCTCCAACTAATAAAAAGTAAAAAAAAATGTGAAAAGAAACAAAAAGAAAAAAAAATGATAATGCAAATAAGAACCAAAATGGACTTTACACTTTGTTTCACATTCAGAAGTTAAGGTTGTCCATGTCTTTCACTTAATTCCTTAGTTAACTCTCACGAATAACTCATTAGGCTAGGTGTGTGGACTGATTACATATATAGAGTCGACCCGTAGTATTACCGCATTCCATGATCGACAAAATAAGTCCAACGAGTCGTGTAGCTAGATTGATTAATGCATCTTGTTCGGATTTTGTGGGTATATCCGCTGAAAACCCTCAGGAGACACCACTCCTCCTCCTTGGCAACAAGGAGGTTTAACGGCTTGTTGCACATGCTAAGTGCAACCGTGATTCCTACGAAAGTGAGTTAGGATTTCTTGTTTTTCGTACGCTTTTTCCTTTCTTTGTTTTGCTCGAGACTAGCAAAAACTTAGGTGTGGGGGTATTTGATTGACATCATTTCATGCTTATATTTGTACCTTATATCCATTATCTTACACCTAAGCAATGCTATGTGACGAGTTTTATGTTTAGTTTTCAGAAATAAAGAGGTTTGAAGAGAAGAGCCATGAAAGGACCCAAAAGCAGGAAAAAAGGACCTAATTGTGAGACCTGGGGACCAAGATGCAAGGGGGAAGGACCTGATCGTAAGACAGAAGGACCTAAGAGCAAAACAGGAAACTCCACACCATCATGAGGAGTATTTTGTCAATTCGATTCGGGTCGGAGCTCCACTAAACCAACCAGATACATCTAAGACCAAGAAACACTTCAAGAAAAGCCCACAAAGAAAACCAGACGGATCTAAACCTTATAGACCGCCAATTGGCGGTCTGGAACCGCTAATTGGCGGTCCATTTAGCCCAGAATCCCTCTAGTTTTCTGTAGCACGTGTATTAGTGTATTCTTAGTGTATTTTTGGTATTGGTTTAGTCCCACATCGGGGGATTGTCCCGGATTAGCTTTTCCCATGCTTATAAATAGAACTCTTCACCTTCCATTGTAATTACCCATTGTTTGGTGGCATTCTCTCTACTAAGGAGTGAGCCTTGAAGCAATAACTCAAGGTGGAGAAGGATGCTACCTTCAATGTGAGTCATTGTTAATAAAAGTTTATTTGTTTCTTTTAATCTTGTTTTGTTATGTTGTTTGTTTTGTGTGGGTTGCTTTACTTTGCTTAATTTCTTGTTTAGTAATTTCATTATCTTAGTTAAATGTTTTCTTTGCTTAGTCTAATCAGTAGTGTAATGAGTAGTGAGTAGTTCCATCCCCATTTGGGGGGTGGAGAAATATGTGATATAATAATGTAGTGTATTAAGTGTGTGTTATTTTTATCCTTTGAGCTTTATATGATTTCCATAACCATCTAATGGGTCTCCACTCTTATCTTTGATATGCTAATGCTCTTGAATGAAGCTTAGCTTATGCTTTGATTAGTGGACCTATTTTATGGGGAATGATAAAGTTAGGATATGGATGAAGTTAATGTTGGAAACACAATTTGTAGTGTATGTACTCTTGTGCCTTTTCCTTAGCTAATGTCTTGTATGTTTTAATGATGTAGTCATCTTAATTCATGTAGAGGCATAGTAGGGTCTAGTCTTTATACTTGAGTTCATGTAGCTTCATTCCAATCATTGTCTTGTATGTTTTAATGATGTAGTCTTATCTTAATTCATGTAGAGGCAAGATTGGATGTAGTTTTATGATTTCATGCACTACATGTTGTGAGGAGCTTAATTGAACACACACACACACACATCTTTATGTTCACATTATTTCTCTACCCCCTTTGGGGTTTAGTTTTATTGCTTATCTTCATTTCCTTTGCATTTCATTTCAGCTTTGTAGTTTAGATTAGTGTAATACATCTTTCTCCCTTCTTTTTACCTCTCACCTTCGAATAAACCAAGTGTCGACACACCTCCCAGTGGACGACCCGTATTTGCCACCGCTTCAACGCGGCCGTGCACTTGCGGTTAAATATAAAACGATCAATCAGTTAGTGATTGCAATGATAGGTTTTGCCACAACCATTAGGTTTTCTATGCATGAAAACACAATCTACACTTGTGTCTTATTGAATGCATTCTTCATCGCCTTATCACATGTGTGTGCACACTCTACTCCTTAGGGGTAATCATTACTGAATTTCATCTTGCTTGGTTAGTGCTTAGTTTAGTTTCAGTTACTCTCATGTTTTCATCTTTCCTGTTGGTTAATTGTTTGTTTAGTGTAGCCTAGTTTAGTGTAATCAACTTCTTCTCTCCTTTATTTTTCACTCGATTTCTAAAGAACCATAGTATACACACCTCCATGGGGACTCGACTCGTACTTTCCACCGCTTCATCGCGGTCGTGCACTTACAGTTTAAGCTTAATCAAATCAACAATTGTAGGTTTTAATTGTCTCTTTCTTTATTTTCCTGTTACTTGTGCTTATAAGTTAATGTCCACTGATATTTTGTTATTTGGTTTGCGTAGTTTCCACCCCGACGACATCAACCCCAACCCTAACACTCCCTTCTGAAAGCACACTTGCCCCAATTACGGGGCGACTTGCCTCGTCGAGACACTCATCCCCCCCCCCCCCCCCCCCCCCCCCCCCCCCCCCACTTTCGTTATTTTAGTTATTTTAGTTAATGTTTTATTCTATGATACTTTTTGGTTTTTGTTGTGAATGTGTTAGTTGCCAACTTTGACAACCCTGTTTGTTTATAAGTGTGTAGTCAATACACAAGCAATTATGTTGTTTACGTTATTTTGTTTGTTAATTTTTGAATGTTGTGAATGGTGTGTGATTGTTTCAATCTTCATCATGCAAACGACACAGTGAAAGAGGTAATAGAACAACCATCAACCAACGTCGTGCAACGGTCAAGCTTTATCAAGGTATTAAGACAGGACTGACTTGAATAGGCGAAGTTGTTTGTTTGAAACTGGACAACGACCATCGAGCTATTATCGAACTATTATTTTGTTAAACCCCAAAGCCTTCAAATAAATGATGGTTTGCCCTAAACCCTTTAAATAAATGATGGTTCGTTTAACGAGTTTTTATCGAACTACTATCGAGGTACTAGGAGAGAACAAGAAGAGAAACTTCATTCAGACTGTTCGTTTGAAAAGATTCATATAAATGGCGGTTTCATTTAGGTCGTAGACCATTGCGTTATTATCGAACTACTATCGAGGTAAAAGGAGAGAACAATGAGAGAAACTTCATTCAGACTGTTCGTTTGAAAAGATTTAAATAAATAATGGTTCGTTTAAGTTGTAGACCATCGAGTTATTATCGAATTACTATCAAGGTAAAATGAGAGAGCAAGGAGAGATCACAAACACAAAGACAAAGACAAACAAAAAACACAAACACAAACATCAAGCTAAGAACGAGTTATTATTGAACTATTACCGAGGTACAAGGAGAGAAGAAGGAGAGATCACAAACCCAAATTCCAACCATATCCGACCTCCGTTTCGATCCAAACTTTCACGTAAATATAGGTTTAGGAGTGTATTAGGGATACAACAAAAAAAATAGAAAAAAACGTCGAATGTGTGTTAAATAATGAGTTTTTGAAGTTCAGGAGGGCAAAGTGTTACAAAATTAAAGTTCAGGGGAGGTAACTGTTAACTTTGAAAGTTCAGGTGGACAAAGTGATACCAAGACATAGTTCAGGGGGGCAATCTGTAATTAACCCTAGATTTAAATCCTCATAATTCGATAAAATCTGAGGTAATGAAATGAGAATAATCCAAGACATCTCAGCCTCAGGCTCTTTGCTATGCTGTTTAAGCACCAAATAGCCACAACTGTTACTTATAAACTTCCCGTCCAACACTCAAAATGGCTTCTACACATGCAAACATGTTTGCAATCAAAACTTTCCTGACTCTGTATTAGACTAAATAAGATCTAACTAATGACGATGGCAATGACGTTAAAGTTCCAGAATATATAATCCAAGAAAGACCACATCCTACCTAATCACTTATGCGTTGATGATAACTTATTATTTAATATCTGATACAACTCATCTCATCTATAAACTACTTGAACGGTTGAGTGCGATAGATTGAACAAGTTTTCTTTTGCTCTTGTACATTTTAATGCATTTCTTCAGGTTATTTGACTTTATTAACTACTCGATATGAATGATATGGTCATCATACCAAACTACAAAAATAAACAAGCCCAATATAAAACTGAAGCGCATCTGTAATCTTTTTCAAACGCAAGCCCAATATAAAACTTGAAGTAGTATTTGTATCTTTCACCAAATGATTGTTTTAAAAGGAAAATTCAAGTTGGGCAAGTATCCTGGAAAAAAGGGCTTCACTCTTAAACGACACCTCCACTTTCGACCTGGGTGCCGGGTCGGTAAATGGGTGTCTAAGTCTGCATTTAGTGTAGGGAAATGAGTTTTGACTGACAAAAGACGTAGCACGTCTGACGTCTGACAGATCACTTAAGACAACTGTTTGCTTGAATGATTGGTTGGACGCGACAGAGATAATGCAGAACATGCAGATCAACGAGAGCAACGACGAAGATGAATGAACTATCTATAATTGTAATTTGTAATTGTAATACTTAATACATTAAAAATTGTATATAATTTGTAAACTTATTGTACTTAATAAAATTTCACTATTAGTTTGGATGAGTAGACGGGGTAGTCAATGAGATAATGACGTCGATGAACCGATTAGTTTGTTGAAATCTAATTTGATAATATTTTTAATTGAATATTTATAAGTTACTTTTATTTGAATATCTCTGGTATGAAAAAAAATACTCACAAACCCAACCGATAAGAACCTGACCAAAACCGCTAGGCCAACCCCTGAGAATCGGGTCGGGCCTAGCCTTTTAGGCCTGCACGGTCCGGTCTAGTACCCAGGTCAACCGTGTTTTTAACAATAAAAAATTCTTTGTGATTATTGCTGCAATAAATGCTTTATCATTATGCTTATTGCCTCATGACATCCTTGATATGAGTGGCAGTATGGCTTACGGCGGGAGAAATATTTGGCGGTGCATATTTTGGGTGAAAAGATATATCCAGTACATTAAATATTTTGTAATATTGCAACTCACAAACTCTTCGAATTTGTATCTTTTGGAGATATATCCATTTTAGCTACTATAGTACTTCTCCCATGTACTGGTTGTTGCAGTCTTGCATATATATCTCACCGGTGCGCCATCACCTTCAACATCTGCAGATATGTCTGTCGTAGGAGCATTGGGGATCGAGTCCGGGGAATCTGTTTTGGTTTGTTTTGAGTCAGATATATCCCCCTCCAGCCTCCACGACGTAAGTCCCTACGTTATCACTGGATATATCCGACTCATTGAATATTTTGTAATTGTTTGAAAGTGTAGCCTTCCACGGGGTGTTAGTGTCGTGGGAAGCGACGGAAAGTGATTTTCGGAATCAACCGAGAAGTAAAGGAAAACAGAATCCAGTGGAAAATAGTTTCCCTTTGACTGAATTTTGTTGTTTGTGCATGCGTCGGGAAGTGATTTGGGGAAAAAGTATTTCTGTTGTTTTCTCAAACTTCTTATGTCCACTGCGACGGGTCGGTCGGGGGTCTCGCTCAATGTAAAAACAAGCACAATGTAAAAATTCCAACAGTTTGGATAAGGAAAACGGACGACCGAACTAGTTTCAGTCGACTGAAATGAGACTTCTCAGAGTAAACGTAAACGGAAGACCGAACTACGTTCGGTCGTCCAAACGGGTCATTCCAGTTACGAATTCGGTGGACCGAAATATGTTCGGTCGTCCGTTACAATCATTTCGGTGGACCGAATGTTTGACGGTCAACCGAAAAAATTCGGTTTCTATGGCTTTCCGGCCTTAAAGTGAAGGAAAACTCAAACAAATTTTATACATACCAAAGAATCCGACGGAATCCATGTCTCAGTGCACAAATAACCCCCTTTCCGGAGTCAACCGGAATCCAAATTCTGTTTCCGTCTGATTCCCTCGGAATCTGACTGCACAAACCCCCCTCAATGTGAGAAGAAAGTGAGGAAACTCAAAATAGCCCATATGAATCTCCACCAAATTTCTTGACGAGACAATTACATCAAGTCGAAAACAGTAAATATTGGCAACTCAAGTGACATGCGATGACAATATGGATTTAATGTCTATGGGTTTGGTGAGGGCAGGGGTGCAAATTAAAAAAATAAGATACTAGATGTTGTAGGATCTACTAGCCCTTAAACTTAGTCTAAAGGAGGGTGAATAGACTAATTACGGTTTTAATAGAACTATGCCAAATTAAAACATAAGACACTAAATATAAAAGAGAGAACAAACAAAACCACTACTCCGGATGTATAGAGGTTTGGATCCAACCACCGGATCCTAGTCCTCTCTTACGAATTGCTCTTACTCGAGCAACTTCGCGTCCTCCACTAATCCGATCTCCGTTGCGGGCCGAGATCACGTCTTTACACCACAAGTTTTGCGAACACCCTCGCCTAGCTTGGACCACCTTCTCACAATCCGAGAAGAGCTTCACTTCGGAAGCTTGTACAACTCTTGAAGACTAATACTTCAACAACTAATCTTGAGCACTTGAAATGAATGATGCAATCTATGGATGGTGATTTCAAGTGAGAAGATGCGAGCACAAGGGTTTAGAGCAATTTGAGAGTAGTAATGAGATTTTGAGCTTAGAGAAAGATTGGTGACCTTGTATGAGTGTTCTAAGCTCTATTTATAAGCTCTAAATTAGTTCTAGCCGTTGGGATTGAAATGGTGAAAAGATGCGTAAGAAAACACAATTCAGGAAGTGACAAGACACATTTCTGGCGACGAACGGTCGACCAGATCATGTGCCACGGTCTACCGGAATTAGGCAGTGCTCGGTTCGGTCGAGCGAAGACGCTAACGGTCGATCCAATTTGGCTAGAACTTAAGTGATCAGTCGAACGGTTTGGAATACCAGTTCGACCGAAAATGGACAGTAAGACTGGGTCTGGAAAAGACATAAGTATCGGTCGACCGTAAGAAGAGTGTCGGTCGACCGATTAACATGTTAGATTTGAGACACGATAACAACAAGTCTAATCAGTCGAACGAGGTGAGTTCATAGTTCGACCGAAAATGCCCAGTAAGAATGGGATAGGGAAGAATCAAGACGCGGTCGACCGTTAAGGAGAATTCGGTCGACCGGAAGACCTAATCCAAAAAGGGGTTAGTTGGGAAATGTGTATACGACTGTTCGAGTATATGACAAGTATAACGGTCATATTAAATACAAATACGGAAACCAATCGGTCGAACAGATATGAAGTTTTGGTCGACCGAAAGTCTCACTGACTGGACACGTGTCGATAATTGATAGGCTGAAGGATTTGTATAGGGTAAACTAATATTTATCACTCGACAAGGTGAGACGGTCGAACAGAACAAGTGTTACGGTCGATCGATATCTAACAGTCAAACAGGATTTCAGAAAACGGTCGAA
Organism: Triglochin maritima; assembly: GCA_963682175.1. Lineage (NCBI taxonomy): Eukaryota > Viridiplantae > Streptophyta > Magnoliopsida > Alismatales > Juncaginaceae > Triglochin > Triglochin maritima. Next base: position 35,390,703 of record OY821781.1, on the reverse strand, counting down.
CAAAATGTATATGCCGGTCGACCGATTTCAGACAGGCAAACCAGATAGAATGAACGGTCGAACGGGAAATATGGGTAGACCGTGTTGGACAGATTTCGTTGTCTGGGAAGGTCTGTTGAAAATCGGTCGAACCAAATGGTTCTACCGGTCAACCGTTTTAGTGCAGATTTCATGTTCTACGATTCTAATGAGTTTAGTTGAATTTCTATTGAAGTCTAGCATAGTTGGAATATAGTGTGAGACTTCTATAGGTATCCTAAGTGATGTGTAATGCAATGAATCAAAGATTTCAAGTGCCAAGTTACATTTGAGGCCTAAATATATAGAATTTAAACCTAGCTACTCTTCAATCTTCATCTTTAATTTAACTCAAACTTGATTCCTGAAATGTTAGATAATACATGTATATGAAAGCAATGATATTTCAATTGATACATGTTTTTATTGATATGTTGATTAATCATCAAAACAGATTAACGATTATTAGCCAAAAAGCCAACAGATGTGAGTATTACCGTATTCATATTTGATTTGTGAATATAAATACGAATACAGTTTACCTTAGATATGAAAAATGCATATTCGTATTCTTAAAAAACGAATATAGATATGGAAGAGATTTTTTATAAACTGATATGTATAAAAATAAATAAATACAATGTACTAATTATAAAATGAGTATATATCATGATGATTCATATTAAGTTTTACCTTTTAACTTGAATAAATTATATCTTAACTATACTAGTTTAGAAATGTAATAATTTTCATGTATAGTAGTACAATTTAAGCAAAAACTAAAGGGAATCATTAAAAATAACTAATAAAAACATATATATGGAATCACATTATATTAATTCTACGGATATTCGTATTTGTATCCGACCAAAGTATGCATATAGTATCCATATCCATCAAAATTCAAAATTTCATATCCTTTATGTATCCGCAAAAACGTGAAATCCGATATTCGTATCGGTATCTATATCCGCCCGGATATAAAAAATGTTATTCATATCCTTCAAAAATCAGATACGGATACAAACTATTCGTGGATAGTTCGTATCCATTTGTAACCCTAGGGAGGGGGTAGAGCCCGGAAAATGACCCAAAGTTGAGCATGAATAGAACCACTCATTTCAAGAAGTTGTAGTACTAATATTCATGTGTTTTTGTTTCAACGCCCGAGTGTGTCTTATATTTGCTAAAATATCACGTGTGTATTATATTTACTAAAATATCTCGTATTATCGTATTTTTGTTTAATATGCTTTATGTGTTTGTCGTTTTGCTAAAATACCTACGAGTAAGCATAACTTGTCAAAATCCAACACAATCGGACGTCGACCTATTTGACATAACCACTTAACTTGGTTTGATAACAAAGAATTGCATTTCAAAATAACATCATTAAAAGGGTTCAATGGCACCATCTTATTAATAGAGTCAAAGACTGAGTTATTCTTTTGACTTTTGGGTTACAATGGACTAAATCAACGTACGTGGTTTATATAAGTTGTCATGTCTGCGATTCTTATTTATCGTGAACAATAAATAAGTTGTATAGGCCATCAAATCATGGGTCAATTATAAACAACCTCTCAGTCACAGGATGAGATGGATATGGTTGCGTACATCTGATCCCCTTATTTTTCTTAATGTGGGAGCATCGTTTAAGGTTTTGGGGGTAAGGTTGATGTTGAAGGCCATTACTTATTAGAGGGTGAGATTGAGGCCATGGTACAAGTTGAAGGGTATTAAAACTCTTCCGCTCCCGATTTGGGAGGAAAGCAGGAAAATACTCATAGATCCAAACCTGCAGCAGTGTAAGACAACCCGTAATCCCAGAACAATCAGTACGACTCGATATACCCAGCTGGCGATACAGATATGCCAACGTCGCCGACCCCCATGAGTACTGACCAATGGTATCTGGGTCCCTCACCGCCAATAGGTCGTGTGGTCTGACTCTGGAACCGCTCTTGTCGACAAACAAGACGCAGCCTAGCAGTAAGAAGAGGTAAGCAGTCATCTGCGTATCCTCAGTCCGTGGTGGTCGCTCCCGTCTGCAACACTCGTCCACAACATCGATACTAACATCACCGCCACTCCAAAATAAGCTATCCCGCCCAAGACCTTCCAGGCTGACACCCAGCAACTCAGATACATATAACTTCAGCTCAGATGTCGACGCCTGCGCACTGACCATAGGACCCTCAACAGGAATGTGCAGAATCTGAAAGACGTCATGCAACATGATCGTCATCTCTCCAACGGCAAGTGGAAAGTGTTGGTGTCAGGCTGCCACCGCTCTACGAAAGCCAAAATCAACGGCATGTCGATGCAGGAAAACATGTTGTACGGCAAGTGACCCAATCCACTGTCATTGATGGCCGCCGTCATATCATCCGTCATCACTGAACGCCATGCCTACAATGTCGTACAGGCTCTGTGCATATATAAACACCCCCCCACACCTAAATCATGCATTGTCCTCAATGTATGCATAGATAAAATAAATGCACTTATTACCTGAGTCGGCTTGCGGTAGAGGGGTTGAGTTTGCTCAAAGTCAACCATAATCAGAACTGGATTGAATGACACCATGTTGGTGCATGTATCCAGTTGAATTGTTCCCCATGTTGACTTGAGGAAAAGATTCCACTCTTCTCACTTCAATTGGTTCGCTTGTTTGCTCGAGTGATGGTGGTTGGGTAAATGAATTACTCCCTTTTTTCTTACTTCCTTTTTGCTTATGTGATGATTTATTTGATTCAGAATTCTGATAAATACGTGCTCTCATCACAACATCACTTGGTTTGCATATTAGTTCTGGCTCATTATCAATATGGAAGATATTAAATTCTGCTTTTAAGTTCCCGAAAGATAATTGCATGAGCCCATTTCGACAGTTTATTAATGCTTCCGAAGTGGCTAAAAAGGGTCTACCTAGAATTACAGGGATTTGTCGATTAGGATTTACAACAGGTTCTGTATCAAGTACGACAAAATCCACTGGATAAATGAAGTCACCAACCTTAATCAAAACGTCCTCTACTATACCTCTCGGTTTCTTAACAGAACAATCAGCGAATTGGAGGGTTGTCCTAGAGGGTTTCAGTGGACCAAGGTTGAGTTGCTCGTAGACAGAAAATGGGAGCAAGTTAACGCTTGCACCAAGGTCTAGAAGGGCTTTATTGATAAACGTATCTCCTATTGAACATGAAATTGTGGGACACCCCGGGTCCTTATATTTTATAGGAGATGTGTTGGAAAGAATTGAGCATATGTTTGCAGTTAAAAATGCCTTCTTTGGTACATTCGTTTTTCTCTTCTTAGTGCACAAATCTTTTAAGAATTTAGCATAAGCAGGTATTTGTTGAATCATGTCTAAGAGTGGAATGTTTACCTTAACTTGCTTAAATACTTCCAAGATTTTCTCTATTTGTGCACTAGAGTTCTTTTTGAGTCTATTGGGAAATGGGGCTTTAGGCACATAGACTCGCTCAGGTTCAGGTTGAGCTACAGGTTCAGGTTGGGTAGGTGGATTGGGCTTTTCAATTTGGACGTCGGGTTCAATGGTCAAGTCATATGTGGGTGCTTGATGGCTAGATTGATTAGTCATTCTAGGGTTTACCACATTATTGTCAATTTGTCTTCCCGACCGTAATGATACTACAGCATTGATTTGTTGGAACGGTCCTTCCTCATTAACCATTTGAACCGGTCTAGGGTTGTTATTTCCTGAAGGTGGTTGATAAGATTGATATTGATTATTAGTTCTGGGGTTTACCTCAGGTTGACTTGGAAATTGGCCTTTTTTCTCTTTCACCTATTATCTGTGCTAATAGGCTGACCTGTGTCTCTAGCCTTTGGAATGATTGGTTGGTTGTTTGTATAAAAGTTGTCATTAAATTTTCTAATTTTGTCAACCTAACCTCATGATTGCCATTATTACCCCCAGATGATGCATTATTTTGGTTATATGGGGCTGGTTGTTGTCTAGGAGGTTGTCCTTGTTGGGTCCACGAAAAATTGGGATGATTACGCCAACCTGGGTTATAGGTTGATGCGTAAGGATCATTTCTAGAATTGTTATATGTGGCATTAACATGTTCCAGGTTCACACAGTCCTCCATTAAATGACCAGTCTGACCACATCTAGAGCAGGGGATAGGCAAGGGTTGATTCATTCGGGGTTGATTTTGTAGCTCTAGACTTTCCATTCTACGCATTAGGGTAGCTAGTTTTGCCTCAGCCGCTATGTTGGAGTCTATAGCTAAGACACCTGGTCGGGGTTGACTCGCTATTCTAGATCCAATACTCGGGTTGATGGGTGTTCTAGCATTGTCCCATTGCATACTATTTTCAGCTAAATCCTCAAGAAAAGTCCAGGCATCATTTTCGTTTTTCGACATGAAATTCCCTTGGCTCACAGATTCTAGCATAACTCTAGATGTGGGTGTCAATCCCTCATAAATAATTTGGCATAATTGCCACTTCGGAATTCCGTGATGAGGGCATTGGGTCAAGACACTCTTAAATCTCTCAAGATAGGAATAGAACGGCTCGCTCTCAGACTGAACGAATGCAACAATTTCATTCCTAATCTTCATAGTCTTATGGTTGGGGAAATATTTTTTTAGGAAAACTTGGACAAATTCGGCCCAACTTCTAATAGATCTTTCGGCTAGACTATATAGCCATTTCTTAGCGTCGTCCTTTAGTGCTAGAGGCACGAATTTCAGACGCACTGCCTCTTCAGGGATATGCTGGTATTGCATAAGAGAGCAGATTTCTTCAAATTCTCTAAGGAAGAGATATGGGTCTTCCCTAGAGGTGAACTTAGGCAGCATACTCATGTATTGTGCCTTAAGTTCGAAGTCGCGACCCGATATGGTGGGCATGACGATGCACGATGGCTGAGCAGCCATCATTGGGTAGCACCGATCCCTCAGAGTCATAGGCGGGTTCACAACATTCTCACCCATTGGATCCGGGTGAGGTGGTGCAACAGGTGGATTGGGCTTATGTTCCAGACTGGAATCTAGATGAACTCGTGAGAGTCGATTACTCAAGTCCTGAATCCAAATCTGAGTGCACCGGGTTGAATCAATTTTTGAATTTAAATTCGAAATTTAAATTCCAAATTTAATTTCAAGAATTAATTACAATTTTTTTTCTTTTTTTTTTAATTTATGAAAATGGAAACAAACAATAGAAAGGTAAATATGAGAAGGGAAAGAAGACTCAGACGAGAAGGGAAACTTAACTCTAAAGGATAAAAATTAGGGTTGGTCAGAAATTTCCTGAACAAGCACGGTTCAAAACAATCCTAGACCTAGTGTCACTTAAATCTAGACGACTCCTAACTGGTTGAGTCGAATTGATTCGCTTGATTCACCTCCCTCACTAATCAAACCAAATTGGCCAGGTAGTGTATAGCTAGTGGGGGCGCTTCCGACAGAGTCGGTGCCAATTAGACAACCACTTCGCTTGGAAGACTTTCGTCAACACAAAAACACTTCCTAGACACCAAATTGAATTCGATCGGCTTCAGGTCATAGCAAGTCAAACAAATTCTTCTCCTTAATTGAGTCCGAGTCCTTAGGGGCCAATGTCTAATTGATTTTAAATTTTAGGCTTAGGCGACACTTCAGGATTGTGGTTTGTGGGCTACGGGAGGGTGATGAAATCCCCACCGTATCTTTTCCTACGGAGTTGCCCTTAAGATAGTTTCACTTAAATCTAGCAAAGATAGTCAAACAATGGTCCTTTTTAATGGGGGCAATTGCAAGGTTGTATGCAAATTAAATTATATGCTTAAATGCAATCGTTAAAAACCGCGATACGTACCTTGCCTCCAGCACTCTTCAACAGAAATTAATTTGCAAGAATTTAGCAAGAATAATGCAAACAAAACATTATATGATGCATGCACTAAGGTCTTTCTAATTTTGCGAATTTTAGGTCAGAGTTGAAATATTGCCAATTATGGAATTTAAGCTTAACACGTGCAATTCTAATAAAAGGAAATTTTCTGAAATTAGAAATTACGAGGAAAAAGGCAACGAAGATTACCTACGCAATGCTCAGTCGGGTTCGCCGCCCGCTCTCGAAATTTCAGTAGCTTTACGCGTCCACCCAGAGATGAGTCCCGTCCCAGAAAAAGTTGAAGCCCAGACGCTCCAAGTGTGCGGCGGATTCGCCGCAAGTTGTTCTTCAGGTGCGGCGATTTCGCCGCTCGTTTAGCTCAAATGGTGCTCGGATTTCGCCGTGCACTCTGTTGTCTCCTGAAACACAAATCCAAATACTTAGATCGCGCACAAGATAAACAGGATAAAATCGAAATACAAAAACAACAAAATCTACGTCGCCTCCCCGGCAACGGCGCCAAAAACTTGATGAGAATTTTATTTATACCGCAAGTGCACGGCGTCTATGAAGACGTGGCAAGTACGGGTCGAACACAAGGAGGGAGAGATTTCGTTATTTTTGTTATTTCGATTGTGGGAGAGAAAGGAGAAGAAATAAGTTGGGTTTTTGGTATTTTTGATTTAATTATCTAAGGTACGAAACAAAAGCAATTAGAACTAAAACAAGAAATAAGAAGAGAAATCCGTTGGGTGGAGGTTTAGATTTAAGGTTTAGATTAGAGAACTTAGAAACTTATAATAAATCATGTTTAGTTATGAAGCATTACAAGATAAATGATTTAACATAAACTCAAGTAATCAAAATACTAATCACGCACTTAGAATAATAACATTCATTCATCTTCTCTAACCCTAAATCCGTCACCTCCACCCTTCGGAAAGAGTTAGAAACTCATGGAGGGAGGAAGAAGAAGGGATCCTAGAGGCATTACAAAAGAAAACTAAAACAAGAATTAAAAGAACAGAATTTTATTGCTAAAAAGAAGATTACAAGACAAAGACTAAAAATAAAAACCTAAGACTAAGGACCAAGGACCCTTCTAACATCGTTCTCGGGTCTATTTATAGTTGTTACAAGAGACCTAAGTATAGAATTGGAGAGTACACGTGTCCAGACACGACTGGTCAAAATTGGAGCACACGGATCGACTAGGGGGCGGCGTTTCCGCCGCATGATGCATGTAATGTGCGGCGATTTCGCCGCATGATCTCCTCAGATTTAATCCGAATTTTGGTTGAATGTTTATGGTATGATTTGATCCTCCTTTACGCGTCTGGATTGATTCTTTCCATTCTTTTGAACTCCGGATTAATTCTTTCACATATTTGGAGATATACATTGATTTTTCTATATATTTTCTCCAAGAGAATAAAAGCTACTTGTGATTTGCACTTAGGTCCTTGACTTTTTGCAGTTAAGTCCCCGGCTACTTTTGTGCTTAAGTCCTTGTTCTTTTTTGCAATTAGGACTTGAATGCTTTTATGCTTGGATACATTTCCATTCGTACCCCGATAATCTTGAACTTGGTCTTTATGATAGAAATGAGTCTTTTGCACGCGTTTATGCTCGGGATGTGGGTAAATTGCATTCAGGTCCCTGTATTCTGTAAATAAGACTAAACACATACCTTAGTAGCATTTATTGATGTAAAAGTGATCTAAATGAAAGACATATGATGCAATGTATGCAATGCATCACCGACCCCCATGAGTACTGACCAATGGTATCTGGGTCCCTCACCTCCAATAGGTCGTGTGGTCTGACTCTGGAACCGCTCTTGTCGACAAACAAGACGCAGCCTAGCAGTAAGAAGAGGTAAGCAGTCATCTGCGTATCCTCAGTCCGTGGTGGTCGCTCCCGTCTGCAACACTCGTCCACAACATCGATACTAACATCACCGCCACTCCAAAATAAGCTATCCCGCCCAAGACCTTCCAGGCTGACACCCAGCAACTCAGATACATATAACTTCAGCTCAGATGTCGACGCCTGCGCACTGACCATAGGACCCTCAACAGGAATGTGCAGAATCTGAAAGACGTCATGCAACATGATCGTCATCTCTCCAACGGCAAGTGGAAAGTGTTGGTGTCAGGCTGCCACCGCTCTACGAAAACCAAAATCAACGGCATGTCGATGCAGGAAAACATGTTGTACGGCAAGTGACCCAATCCACTGTCACTGATGGCCGCCGTCATATCATCCGTCATCACTGAACGCCATGCCTACAATGTCGTACAGGCTCTGTGCCGATTATGACACTTCAAAACCTACTGATCCTCGCCATCCCAGATGCGTCTGGCTTTGTGGCCTCCGAAACTCAGAATGACGCTGTCATCTAGAGGACCACCAGGCATAATATCCGTGACGATCCAAGACTCGTCCTCACCCATCTTCTTCTTCTGAGCTTGGGCATCTGCAGTGCACGAACTCGAATCACCGGTCACAAACCGGCCACCTCGACCCTTCCTAATGACCCACTCAGCCGAAGGACTACAATCTCGCCCCCGTCCTCGACCGGACTGATGTATCGCCTCCTCCTGTGGCCCCAAGCCATACCGGCCCCCATCGTAACTATCGTCGTGACTTCTTAACTCATCTGAATCATCATCGTCGTCGAAAGAATCCTCAGGTATCTGACGACGACGTAACAGATCTCTCTCTCCTAACTGAAGCAGAAATACCACGTGTACGTGGATGATGAGGACCTGACTCGTCTGCTACACTACGTACCGCGCGTAAGGGAATTGATTTCCCTTTTCCTCCACGGTAACCCGATGACTATTAATTCAATTTTAAAAACAAAATTTTATTAATGGATTTACTAAAATAATTAAACTAATTATTAACTTAATAATCAATTTATTTAGTAATTATCACAATTAATCAATAATCCTTTACTAAAATCGTACACAACTAATTATTAACATAATAATAAATTTATTTAGCTATATCACAACTTTTAATCAATAATTCATTACTAAAATAATTAAACTAATTATTAACTTAATAATCGATTTATTTATTAATTATCACAATTTATAATCAATAAAGGATTTACGAAACTAATTTAATTCATTATTAACATAATATTCAATTTATTTTAAATTTATCACAATTTATAATCAATTTAAATAATTTAAAAAAAATCCAGGGCATCTGCAGGAGACGCCTGCCTTATGTGGGAGGCGTCTGCCGGAGCCTTCTGCCCTACGTTGGAGGCGTCTCCCGCGGACGCCCCACCCAATTTTTTTTAAATTAATTAAAATAAACAAGGCAATTTACGAGATGTGAGTAGTCCGGGGCGTCCGCTGGTTCTTTTCCTGGCCTACGAGACATTATATCTGGTGAATAGAAGAGTAATATGAAGAGAAAGTTGTGTTAAAAGAGTGAAATAAATAGTTATATAAGTAGAAATGGTAGAATGACAAAATGGTAATCTGTACGGACGATTTAAGTAGTTTTACGGCGACGAATAACAATTCAGTTAAATAATGGTCTAACTGAGGGAAAGCTTGCAAAAATGGGACGGTGCTGGTCAGAATAGCAAAAAGTAAAGCTTTTGTTGCAAGTAAGAGCAAAATAGTGTGTGTATCAGTGTATGCCAATATTGGCCCTATGCCAATATCCATATATAGTATGCACTAAGCCACACTATCTCAATCTTATTCGTTACCTCGTCGCAAGAAATGTGAAACATGTCAAACCACTAGCCTAAGTTATCACATTTTTTGTACTGAACTTTTCAAGTTTTTTAAATCAAAGTAAATCATGATATTGTAAGTTCTAACGGACTACAGTTAAGTTTCACATTTTGGATTTCTTTCTCACATGATTCTTCTTGCAACTACCATGATTGGATATATATTTGATATTGAAGGGAAATTCTAATATAACTCGGCCATCAATGTTTAATTAGTGTACAAACTTAATTTACTAAATTCGGCCTCACCAGATGTGCAGTTGCACACATAGGGTGATTTTTGGGATTTTAGCCAAGGGGAGATCAAAATTTTAAATTGGACATAACATATAATTTTGATGTTCGTCATGCAGCTATATTACTAATGCAGTTGAGTAAATTACAGCTTAATCAATATAAAATCTAGTAAATCAAAAGTGTTTCATGTTATTAATTAGACAATTTTCCGAATCTAAGAGAATTCGACTGACCTGACACCCCACCGGCCACCACTAGGGGTGAGCTTCGGTCCAGGACCGGACCGAACCGGACCGGACCGAAACCCGAATTTTCGGGAAGTCCGGACCGAAGACCGGACCGAATAGGTTCGGTCCGGTCCGGGTCGGTCCAAAACCCGAATTTTCCCTTTAAATTTTCGGTCCGGTCCGGACCGAAGACCGAATTTCCAAAATTTTGTGGACCGAAGACCGGACCGAAAAAATTCGGTCCGGTTCGGTCCGGACCGAATTTTGCTCACCCCTAGCCACCACTGCATGTAGCTACCTATAATTAATACACATAAATGCATGTTCTACTTAAAGCTTATGATAAAGTTCATGATTATTGTCAAAACTTATATTTAAGTTTATGATAAGATATCTTATGAAATTGGAAGCTAACGGCAGCAATGGCGTCAGGAAGGCTCAGACTAGAAGCAACCAAGTGGGTCATTATAAATGTGATTTGTATAATCTTGTGTTTTTGTGTTGCCAATAAAAGAAGTATCCACATATAAAAAGAACATCACCCCAACACAATTTCAAGCACCATCTAATTTTCCCAAATTTAGTTTCTTATCACTGCGAGGATGCCCGGGAATGGAGATGTTAAGAGTGTTCAACCGGTGATGGCCGAGAACGAAGATGTTAAAAGCGTTCAACCGATAATGGCAAAAAACGGAGATGTTAAGAGAGTTCAACCGGTGATGGCGTCAGCATACTCCAATATGTCAGTTAAATCCGTAAAATTGTGCTATGATTTTTTTTTATCTACTCTATGCTAACTAAATTTCAAAATTAACCCACAGTTGGGACACTCAACCATGCATGGGTTGAAAATTGATTTTGAGTTGGATGTCTAAATTTTAGTGTTATGTTTCTCCTAGAAGTTGTAAACCATTAATCCCGACGATAGATGCGAAATTTGCTAAAGAACTTGTGCAATTGGACCATCGCTATTTGGACGTCAGGTATTCATGTTCTTATCCGACTCCTTTTTAGTATAATAAAATATAATCTAAGAGAATATCAGGCGTGCATGAGTTCAAAAACTTAGTGCTTAATTAATATGGTAGTATGCATCCTATTCTACTTTCTCTTTATTTTTGCATTTTTTGTTTCCTGCTCAGCAGTTAATTCTTGTTAATTTTATTATTTGTCTGATAGGACTGTCGATGAGTTCAGGAAAGGTCATGTTGAGGGTGCTATCAACATTCCATACATGTTATTCACTCCAGAAGGTAATTATTCTCTCGTCTATTACTATACAACACTTTGTGATTTTTGTCGGGTTGAATATAATAGGAGGGTAAAAAATAATGTAGTGAAAAAAAGTTTCATATTGAAAAATATGTATTTGTGAAACAAAGATTCTATCCTCTTAATTTTTTTCATCTTATTAACCTCAATCCAAGCATGAATTAAGCTATAACATATTACAAACAAGCATTCTTGTTGTAAATCCAACCAGCATATCATCCCAAAGCAAAAGTCGCTCAATTCTCCGTCTCATTTTGTTTAAAGTATTATGGTATTTTATTAATTAATAAGGCAAATTGCGCACAAGACATACAAGCCTCTAATTATTTTAAGACTAACATACTATTAGAGGCGGGACACAACTCGCGTCGACATATGGTTCTCAAAAATCAACTATCATATATATTCTCCATTTCACTTCTTGTAAACCTACAACTTTAAATTGCAAAATCCTAGCTTCTAAATTACGCTCTCCCAGTATCTTTGAGTTTGATTTCCGTAGTAAAATGAAATTTCAAGTATATTTAATTTAATGTCTAGAAAAACATGAGCATATATAGGTGGCAAAGAGAAATTCACTCTCAACTCAAAATGCTTCTCTATCTTTGAAATGAAGTCTTAGTAACTAAGTATTAATCTCCTAACTAAATTCACCAGGTTTGGCTATTAATTTCTTGATATTAGTTTTCCCTTTTATGTTTAATCACCTCCATGATCTCATATTTGTGTTCCTCACAGGAAGGGTAAAGAATCCAGAGTTTTTGGAGAAGGTATCAGAAGTGTGGAGCAAAGATGATTTCATAGTTCTCGTAATTTATCAATCTTTTCTTTTAAATTACTTGAATTTCTCAAAAACAAATTCATATCAAATATTTATCTTGTGGAAGGGTTGTGCAAGTGGAGCCCGATCTCTTAGAGCCACAGAGGAGCTTCTAAGTGCTGTAAGTTTTGCCTTCCCTTTTCCAACAACCAATATTTAATTAATCTTGTGAACTTAAACATTAGTTTACAAATTGTTTAATTACAGGGATTCAAACATGTAAAGAACATGGGAGGAGGTTATGCTGCTTGGGTGGAGAATGGATTTGTTGTCAACAAACCTGTCTTGGAAGCCGAAGTTATTCCATCTGCATAGTGTGACAAAAATAATTATATGGTTCACCAATGTTTTATTTACAAGGAATTACAAGAAAGTTACCAACTTTACTTCAATATTGTGATGTAAAATAAATGTTCTCTCTCTTTTGACCATGGTCGAAATTCATCAGGGACGTTATGGAATTATGGGTCTCATGTTGATAATTATAAGAAATTAAGTGATTTTTCCGTAAATACTCTATCAAAATAATGTGTCTCATTTTTATATTGTTTTTTTTAAATTATCGTAGTCGTCCAAATTTATGGAAATCCAATTTAGTTCAATATTATATATTTTTCATTATGATGATCTATCGGTTTGGATAACATAATGGAAACTTCCTAGAATTCTGTTTTGGGTTGGCGTATTAATGTGATTGTAGTTAAGATTATAATTTATTATGAAATATTTGTGAATAAACTACTTAAAGTGAGAAGTTTTGTAAAAATGTAAACATATTACTGGGATAGTGCATATTACTGGGCAAACCCTTGGTTGAAATTTTCCTTTGTTTGTAAGAGCCTTTTGGAACTTCGATCCCTTCGGAATTTTATTTTTGTAGGATTTCGACTCCCTTGAATTTTCCTGAATAGCAATGAAAATGAGTTGATGAAATTTTATCCAATTAATGAAGTTCAAGAGTATCTATCTACTCAATATGGGTAAAGTATCTAATCGAACTCCAAATTTAAATCCACCAACTAATTTCTAATTTTTCTGACATCTTCCTTATAAATTCCAACATTCTCAGTTGAATTTCTGGTACCACCCTTGGATATCACAAAGATCAAATGATATTCTTAAATACAAGGTTAGTACATTTGCACAAAAAAACCCACAAATTACTCTCGTCGTAATTACGACTATTTATAGTTGTAGTGGTGCAGTTGTTTTAAAGAAAGGAGGGGAAATATAGAACTTCATTTCTCTTCAAGGCGTCGCTACATATGTTAAAAGGGTTGGACGATCTACTTGGATTTTAGAATTCCGCCTACTTAGTAAAGGTATTTCTGACTTGACCTTCACATGGATTTGTTATCACAGGTATTCATTGGAATTCTGACCCTCTTGATTTTCCAGATGTTATTAACAAGATAAGTATATGAACTAATGTCTAAATTACAGTATCAATTTAATGTCAATCATGTCATGTTCGTGTACAAGTAACATGTTTACCCGAACACAACACAATAAAGACTTGTGTCACAATATCTAGGCATGAAGACAATACTGATAGTTGTTGTATTAACACGGTCAGAAACAATAACACATGATTTCTTATTGTGTTCCTCACTTGAAACATACATGACACAAAATAATACATGGTAATTGCCTGCATACATGAATTACTCAAAAAACCTTTTAAAGATGATAAGTATGATACATACACAACTCACACATCAACCTTTTAAGAATGCGACGTGTGCATTATATACACGAGCCTTTATCGTGTCTCTATTGTGATGTGCCATGTATAGGGTCTGAACACAAATACAACTCCAACAATAAGGTTTTTAATCCCAAACTAGTTGGGGGTAGGCTAGAGATGAAATCAAAAGAATTACGGTTCGGACACGTGAATAGTCTTTTTCCACACACTCCTATCCAACGCCAAATCCCTGGAATATTCCGATCCTTTTGTCTGCCTCTCCATATTTTTATGTCTTCATCATGGCTCAACTCTCCCTTCTAATTGGTGTCACATATGTCTTCTTTGTACATGTTCAAAACATTTCAGTCTATGCTGTATAAATTTCTCCTCTATTGGGTAATTCCAACTCTCTCCCAAATTTCATCATTTCTAATCCGATCCATCCGTGTATGTCCACACATCCACCAGAACATCTTCATTTCATCTACACTCATCTTTTGCCCATGTTGTATGTTCGTAGCCCAAACTTTGTTCCATACAACATCGCAGGTCTTATAATGGTTGATTGACATCATTTCATGCTTATATTTGTATCTTATATCCATTATATTTCACCTAAACAATGTTACGTGACGAGTTTTATGTTTAAATTTCAGAAATAAATAGGTTTGAAGAGAATAGTCATAAAATGACCTAAAAGCATAAAAATGACTGAGTTGAGAGACTCAATGACTAAGATGCAAGATCGAATGACCAATGAGCAAACAAGAATACTTCACACCATCATGGGGAGTATTTTGGCAATTCTATTCGGGTCGGAGCTCCAACAAGCAAAGTAGATACATCAAAGACAAACAAAGTCTTTCAGAAAAGTCCACAAGAAAATCCAGAGCGATCCGAACACCGTAGACCGTTAATTGACGGTCACTTTTGGTCCGGATCCGCTACGATTTATGTGGAGCGTGTATTAGTGTATATTTAGTCTATTTGTGGTATTTGTTTAGTCCCATACCGGGGAATTGTCTCGGATTACCTTTTTCTATGGCTATAAATAGAACTCTTCACCTTCTATTGTAATTACCCATTGCTTGGTGGCATTCTCTCTACTTGGAGTAAGCCTTGGAGCAAAATCTCAAGGTGGAGAAGAATGCTACCTTCAATGTGAGTCATTTAATAAAATAATTTTTCCATTGTTTTGTTTTTATGTTGTTTCTTTATGCATGTTTAGTTTAGTTTTATTTCTTTGATTGTAGGCTAAAGTAGTTAGAATGTTTCCTTTCTTCTTTAGTTTAATTGTTAAAATAATGTGTAGTGAGTAGATTCACCCCCCTTTGGGGAGTGGAGATGATGTTCATACATGTATTAAAGAATGGATATGAATGCTTTATATTTTGATTGTCTTGATAAATGTGAATGTATGTTTGCTTGTTAGAGTAGAATACTACAATTGATGGGTTTTACCACACATCTTAGACACCTCCCATGCTTGTTTAGGTTCTGAAATAATCAGCTTGTGTATATGAATGTTAATCAACTACGTTAGTGAATGGATTGATAGGTTTTGCCATAACATTTAGACACTTCCTATGCATGAAAACACTACCTAGATTTGTGCCTATAGAATGCATTCTTCACCATCTTTTTACATGTGTGCACACACTCCACCCCCTGAGGGGTTTTCCATTTCTGATTTCCAGGTTTCAATTTCCCTCGCTTTCGTTTTCCTTATTTGATGCTTACTCGTTTAGTGTAGTTAGTCTAGTTTAGCGTAATCACAACTTCTTCCACTCTTTTCCCACTTGCCTTCGAACAAACTAGAGTCTACACACCTCCTAGTTGATCGACCCGTATTTGTCACCGCTTCAACGCGGCCGTGCACTTGCGGTTAATTTAAAACGTATCAAACAATGGTCCTATAAAAAATTCTTTTTAGCTTGAGAGGGATCTTCTTGTCACATAAGATACGTGATGTTTACCGTTATTTCATCCACCATAACCTAATCCTATTACTACCATCTTAATTCTTCGATCTCCTCATCCTTTTGAAGTATTGACCCTAGATATCTAAAAATATCCTTCATGCCCACCACTTGACTATTTAATCTGATCTCTTCTTCATTAAACAACTTAGTTAACGACATTATAGTTCTATCCCCAAGACATCTCCACACGCTTTGCCTACTTGCATCCTTTTTAAGGCTTCATTAACCTCAACCTCTCAGATCCTCCAAACAAATCCTCTCTCAGCGCATCCTCAAATGCATCCTTCACTTCAAAAATATCACTTTCACTCTCTCCATTGAACAACTTATCAAAGTACACTCTCCACCTATCCTTAATATCCCGGTACTTAACTAGAAGTCTCTGATTACCATCTTTAATGCATTTTACTTGCTTAAGTTCTCTAGGCTTCTTCTCTCGTGCTTTAGCCATATTATAAATTCCATTTTCTCCCTCTGTTGATCCTAATTGTTGTTATAAATTCTCATAAACCACTCATCTAGCCTCCCTTACTGCTTTCTTAACTCTTTTATTAGCTAACTTATACTTTTCCAAATTAGTCTCATTTTTATCATTATACCACTTCTTATAACACTCTTTCTTAGCTTTAATCGCTTGTCGAACCACTTCACTCCACCACCATAGTTTAAATTCTATATTTTCTACCTTTTTGGCTTTTTCACCTACCTATTTGGTTTCTTGGACACATAAAATATTTACTCTTCTTTTGGTGGCCACATCCACTAACTCTCTCAATTTTCTTGTTAAGGAGCCAACATTCCAACTACTTATGCTAATCCTACTGCCTCAACTAGCTTTCTTTCCCCTGCACCCACTAAGTAAAGTGTGAAGACCCTCACTTCTTGTGCACTACATCTGGGTGTCGATGCAGTGTGCCACTAAGGTGGTGGCACCCCTTTGTTGGCTTTTTGGCCTTAATCTTATGTTTTGATGATTTAATCAACCGAATCTTAATTAGAGTAGCACACACTATGCATTGCATATATATTGCATTGTGCTAACCTCTACAGGTGATCAAGACTCAAGAAAGATGGAAATGAAGTCAAGACATGTAATTAAAGCTAAATCGAAGACATGTAATCTTGATTTCTTTTGAGTCTTAGGAACAAAGTGTAATTGAGCATACTTGAGCTAAAATCAACTTAATCACACACTAGGTTCTCTATAGAAGTCACACACGAAATTTCACTTAATTTGGACTTAAATAGATCACTCAAACCTAGACCGGAAAACACTAAACCTAACTGTCTGCCCACATTCGGTCGACCGCAACAGGCCGTTCGGTCGACCGGATGATCAAGCTTTCTAATTGTATTTCCCTGTCTGTTTCCGGTCGACCGAACCTTTCCAAACGGTCGACTGTTCGAGCCTTATTTTCCCGACCGTTATTTTGTCGTATATACCCAACGGTCGTATTCGTATTAATCAAAATATAACCCTTATACATTTTATGTCTCGGTCGACCGAGGACCAAGATCGGTCGACCGAATGAGCGTGTCCAGACAAACCAGGATCTCCTGTCCAAAATCGGTCGACCGGAAGAACCTGTTTCGGTCGACCGTTCACATATTTGTTGTCAACCCCAAAGTGCCTGGACGAAATCGGTCGACCGAACCCTCTTAGTGTGTTCGACCGATGACTTAAGTTTTCTTAAGTCGTAGCGTTGGACGGTCGACCGTTGCGTAACTGGTCGACCGAACTGAGTGTAAAACTTCCTAACGGTCGACCGATTGTCCCGATCCGGTCGACCGAATTCAGCCAGAATTGGGTCCTGACTTTTCTGTTTTGTGTAATCACACTTCAACTCATACCCAATCAATCCCAACGGCTCTATTCTCTCTAATGCCTATATAAGGAGTTGTAAAACACATTTTAACACAACTCTCCCACTACAAACTTGTCCCAAACTTTAGAGAGAATCCCAAACACTCAAAGTTTCAAACCTTACACACTTAGTGATCAATTCCTTAATCCTACTCAAGTGTGCTCAAAGTTTAGAGAGTGTTGTTCCACTCAAATTGTGGTTGTAAAAGGAAGCAAGGACTTCGGTGAAAGCCCGAAGTGTCCCTCTCGGATTGTGAGAGGAAGATTCCAAGCTCGGCGAGGGTTGTTCGCGAGTTTGACGATTGTAAAGGCGTTCTCTCCCGGCCCGGAACGGGGAGTGGTTAGTGAAGTCGTAGGCGGAGCTCGGTGATCCGAGCGGAGCTTGCAAGAGAGGACTAGGACCCGGGTGGGGTGCCGAACCTCTATAAAAACGCCGTGTCTTCTTGTGGTTTGCATTTTCCTTCACTTGCTTGTTTTGTTTTTAATTTCCGCTGCGCATATCGATTGCTTAAACAAGTAGGTGATTTGATTATTAAATTTGTTAATTAGCCTTAATTGTGGACCCATAAACCCACACGAGATCCTACACCCTTGACTAGCTTCATTATCGTTCACACCCATCGAGTATGATGCGTAGACCCTTGCTTACTTTGAATCGCTACATCTGGGGCCCAATGCAACGCGTCGCTAAGAGAGTAACGCTTCAAACACAATTCTTTGTTAAGCTCAATTTACGCGACACATATCACATCCCTCCTCCTTTATTCTAGCTTGGGACATGCTATGTAAAACTACGTAGGTGGGGTTGAACACAGATAAAACATGAAAACATATTGTGTCATATGCGTACACGATAAGTTCACAAGGATAAAAGTGTACTGGTATACAAAATTATTATATCATATTGGTGTAGTGTGATCATGTTGTGACTGTTTTTATAAACCTACTTATACGTAAATACTTAATCAAAATTAAAGTCAAGTCATAAATCAAACTTCAATTTTTTGGACTTCGTTCTAAAGATGGGTAACGGGTCGGGGAAGGCCGGAGCCCAGTCTGGCCGGTCGGGTCGGGTTCGACTGGGTTTAGGTCTTATCGGTCGGATTTGCATATTTTCATATACCCGTAAGTTATAAAGTTTTAATTAAAAACACTATTACATTAGGATTTTAACAAAATAATCAATTCATCGACGTCATTGCCTCACCGACTACCCCGTTTACCCATTCCAACCGATAGTGAAATTTTATTAAGTATAGTAAATTTACAAATTACATACAATGATACAATTTCTAATGTATTAAGTATGACAATTATAAATAATTTATTTGTCTTCGTCAATGTTGTCATTGATTTGCATGTTCTGCAATCTTTTTTCCACATCCAACCAATCTTTCAAGCAAACACTTCTCTTTAGTGATCTAACGGATGTGTTGCACCTCTTGTAGGTCAAAACTCATTTACTTGCACTAAATGCAGCCTCAAACGCCACAGTTGATGCCAGAGGAGTTAGTAAATCATGTGCTAATAAAGAAACTATTGAAAATGTAGCATAGTTAGATTTCCACCAGTTTAAAACATCAAAAGATTTGAAATCTACAGTAGTTAAATACATATCCATATTTAAATATGCAGCTAATTCGTTATGTGATTCAGTTTGTTCTAATATTAATTATTTTTGGTTTAACCAATTCCATTGTAGGTTTTCATCATCATCCTCATCCAAAGGTAGGTGATGTTGGGATGATGATGAACTAGCAATGTGTGAGCTCATTTGATTAACATTATGTAATCGTTCATATAGACTAAAATATCTATTAAGGTTTGTTCTAATTTGTTTTGAGTAATCTTCACAACCTTCATAATTCATGTTTTCAAAAATAGTTTCTAAGTAAATTTGTAAACAGGTCGGTCTAAATCTAGGATCCATGACAAAAACTAAACAAAAATTTAATGATGTAGGTTCCCAATATTTATTAAACTTAGCCACCGTTACATTTATAATTTCTAAAAAACAATCATTATTCCTATATTTCTTAAATATTTTAGTAATTGGAAGTGATTTAGATATAAATAAGTTAGCAGATGTATAATATGTTCCACTTAATGTGTTAGTGAAGTTAAAAAAAAGATTTCAAAAAATCTAACATAATTTTACAATTTTCCCAATTAAGATTAGTTAAAATTCTTTCATTTTATTTTTCATTATAAAAAACTGTAATTAAAGATTTATAAGGGCCGGCTCGCGACTTGGAAGCGCAAGATCATCAAGCTTCATTGGCGCTCCCTCGATCAATTAAAATAACATTTCAATATTTTATAAGTAGAGTTCCATCTATGAGGGACGTCTAATTTAAATTTTCTAGGTTTAACATCATTACTAGAGCACAATTCTCTAAATTCTTGATATCTACATGTACTATTACTACCTAAATAGGTGATAGCATATCTAACATTTTGCAAATAAGGTTTTATTATTTCAAGTCAATCTTGTACAACTAAATTTAACACACGACAAACACATCTAATATGAAAAAGAATACCATCTAAGAGTGGATTACATAATTTTACAAGTGATTCTACTGTTCGAGAGTTATTACTAGTATTGTCAAAAGAAATTGCACAAATTTTATTTGTTATTAATTATTCATGCAGTACATCTCTTATCTAGTTATAAATAATCATAGTAGTATGTGAGTGCAAAATCGGTGCATAAGATATAATGTTTTTATGTAAAACCCATGAATTATCTAAAGAATAGCAATTATACAGTAAAATGGAAAACCAGATTCTGAGTTCCAAATATCACTTGTAAATTTTATCCTATAAGGCATTGATGCAAATGTATTAATTAAGTCTATTTTCCCTTTATCATATATTGTATTTGCAGCAAGCCCTAATGTGCGTCTGGATATGATTGAAATTGTGGATTATGGTAACTAAATGTTTTACTAAGATTTGGAAATTCAACTTATCTAAACAGTAATTCATCTCCAATTATATAATAAACAATTACAACTCTACCTTCAATTGAATTGTATTTTCTAGTTTTTAATGTTCCAGAACTAGTCTAAAATAGATTATTGTTAAGTAGATGCTCCAACATTCTTAAGTTTACATTTTGTTGCATGTCTTGTTAGATGAGTAGTTTATTTACTACCAGTTGCAATAAGTTCAGCACCACATTTTACATATAGCCCATTTTTATCTTGTGATAAGTCAAAATCATTCCAAACATTACTAGTTCTTTTTCTAGTACTTTTGCCTTTACTTGATGTACTAATAGGTGGATTACTATCCCCCTTAGGTTCAAGTGATGAATTAATTGATGGTTAATGTCATTGAAATTAAAAAGTAGGCAAACAAAAATCTAAATTTTCTAACCAACGAAAAATTTATGATAATTAACTCAAATTAACTAATTATACTAAATAAACTAAAAGGGAAACTAGAATGCATGAAACGGAGAAGATTGTGTCAGCATGTTGCGAAACCAGACGAATCAGACAGCAACTTTAGGTATTTGCTCAAACTCGACGTCTTGACTCACTTATAGCACAATGAGAACACTTAGTGAAAGATTAAGAAGATTGAAATTTGGAAAAGAAAAAGAAGAATCGATGTAAAGAAATGAGTAGAATAGGGGGTTATATAGATTTTTGTAATGACATTTTCATAATTTAAAAAAAATAAAAAACCCAACAGCTCTTAGAGTCGTTGGTGTGCAGTGATAACGTCATTGCTGACGTCAGCAATACAACGACTTAAGAGTCGTTCGACCCGTCGGAGCCCGTTTATTTTCTCCAGGTCCGGCCTGGCATGGTTCTCATCTTTACTTCGTTCCATACAAATTCCAATCACAATGACCTAAATTAGTCGTAGAACTCAGTTTCTCTTAATTTTAGATTACAAGCAGGGGAATGTACGAATTTGTTTGGTCTTGAAATTCTTAAAAAAAATTATGCACACCATTAAAGTCTTTACGAATTCAATTATACATTTGTTTATTTTTCTAGTAGACAAATCACTCTGCAAATGAAAAACCATTGGCCAATTCTAAAAGCAGGGGAAAAAAGTATATTGATTCCATAAAGGACTAGAATTTTGGGTGTAAGCAGAAAGGAGTAGGTTTTACCTATCACTACCCGTCCCGCCTAAGTTAAGCGAGACATGGCCAAAAAAAACCACCACCTGCCCTTCTAAGGGTGGATTAGACAGGGCATGGTGGGTTATGTGGGTTAGTCTTTGATCAAAGCTAAATACAAAAAATCAATTCATTTTCCTTAATATTTTTCATTTGGATCAAAACTAGATACAAAAAATCAAGAAAAAAAATCTACATATGTTTTTAAAATTAAATACAAAACGACGAAATCTAAATACAAAATACCAAAACTAAATATAAAACAATCACAGGTTTGGGTTATTGAGTTCTATACGAGTCACAAGTTATACAAGATAAGTTGCTAGAAAATCACAACTCACTTCACTTTTTATGCAGGTTATGCAACTGACAGGTAAAGTTGACTGATAAGTTACCCATCTACAACGGTATCCAGAATAAAGGTGGACGTAAAGTTTTTATCATCGCCTCACATTCTTTTTTGTGTTGCTCCTAGTGATGTACGATTCCACTTGTTTACACATATTAACTTTAATTTATCTTTACTGATAACGTAGAATTGAAATTTCAAATAAAAAATCTGAACCGTAGATATTGATACAGTAGTCACCTTATCTATATGTACCGAAAATCATGTTTAAATCATCTCGTTGTGCCATGGTAGTGTCTCATACTCTCATCCTAGAAATTACCAAACCTACCTAAAATAAAAAATAAAAAAAATTATGATTAAACATACCACGTAGGCACGTACGTGCCAAATCAAGATGGCATCAGCTTAGCTAAAGGTCAGGACTCACGACCATATTCCTGAAAATCCCCTCAAACTAAAACGATTTATCTACATACGGATAACATGACAAAGTTCTAAGAAAAATTACTTTACTAGTCATAGTTGATTCTTCAGATGTACAAGCTTCAAATCAACGTAATCCGCCCCTCCCTAAGTATCAGTTATCAACTACCCTAGTAGTACAATAATTTAGAAAAATAAATAGATACACCAATTTTAATACGCCGCACATTCTGCAAATTAAATACTAAACATATTCTGCAAGTTATAACTAAACATAAACTAATGTAAGGCTTAAAATCATTTTCTCATGATTCCGTGCGGAATGCCTAGTAAACAAAGGAAAGCAAATATTAAGATACCACAAAAAACTACCAAGAAAGTAACTGCAATTTGCATGAATCCGGAGCATCACTACCAACTGCTTCAAAGAAAATACCAATGCAGTAAAGCTGCAATGTAGTCTACAATCACAAGTACGGACTTCTCTCGATGCACCATTGAAGCCTATTGGCAGCTATTTGTCCAAGTCATGGCACAGAAATACAGCCAAAATGAGAAGATAGAGATCTCAGGAATCATCAAAACCATGAGAGCTTTTCTCCAACCTCGGCTTTAAGAAGGCACTGAAAAAGAAGCAAAAATAAACATCACATAACCAAGTGGACAAAACTGAACAGCTAGGTTTAGAGGTGTTTTCAGTTTTCGGTTTTCCACCTAAAAAGTATATTGAGACATTAAAGTACATTATTCTAACCATTTTTTTGTTATTGAGCTCAAAGATCACAAGGAGTGACATCAAATTTGACTTCTCTTGCTTTAGCTGTGTTCAATGATACCAAACCAGAATTCTTCTTGCCAATAACCAAACATCATGCAAGATATCTCTAGTTTGCCTCATGACAAGCATGTGAATCGCACAGAATAACACACCTAGAGCACTCACCACTCGGCGTTGTAATTTTCCATTTTCTAAATTCCACTCACAAGATGATTATTATTAGTGCTCTTGAGAAAGGGTAGTTTGGGTTCGACACAAATTGTGGTTGATGACAGGATAACCAAACATCAAACATGTGAATCGCACAGAATAAGACCTAGAGCACTCACCACTAAGTGAGGTAATTTTCCAATTTCTAAATTCCACTCACAAGATAATTATCGTTGGTGCTCTTGGGAAATGGTAGTTTGGGTTCAACACATATTGTGGTTGATGACAGGAGAACCAAATATCAACAACTTGACATGATAGGATGTCACCCTACACTAGAAAGATATGATTCAAAATGAACACATAAGGTTGGTGACCTCTCCAAAAGATGTATCTTGCGTAAGCCAGGTCAATGATGAACAAAAGGTGTTCAGATGGGGAAAAAATACTAGGTTGCACTTCACAACATCCTTCTAAAATAGAGGCAGGATTGCTACAAGAGTTGGGGTTTATGCAAGATGGACAAAAAGGCAGTTTCTAACCCTTTCAGTCGAATACCACAGGCTAGACGAAAAAGGAAAAAAAAGCTAAACTTACTGTAAGTAGAGGTGTCTATTTGTTCAGGTAACTCCTTTATGTCAACCTCAAATCTCTCTTGCACCTGCAAAATGACGAAGATAAGAAAACAGCTTCAGGAAGTTGAGAACATCCTATTTGACTTTCAAATACCTGATTAAGAACATCTGAATCAGAAGAAGATGACACAAATGTGATAGCCAGCCCTTTTGTTCCAAATCTTCCTGCCCTACCAACCTGAATAAAAGTATTCAAGTTAGCAAGCTAATAAAATCATTTATATGTATCATACAGAGGTAAGAGCAAAGCAGGACCCTGTGCAAGTATGTATCAGCAGAATCAGGCATGTCATAGTTAATGACAATATTAACACGTTCAATATCAATTCCTCTTCCCACTAGATCGGTTGCCACAAGAATCCTTTTGTGACCTTCTTTAAATCCCTTGTACTTCGTCAGCCTGAAAGATTTAATGACTGTCAGATCCAGCAAAAGCCAACATGCACGATTTTAACATGTCAAAACAATTTCTTAAGTGGCAAAGAAACACTGCCACAGATGAACCAAAAGCAACAAGGTGATCAACAATCTATTGCAGGAAACCTGACCAAGCCCTACTAGAAGACCTAGCAATTTCAGCACGATTAGGCAAAGCATTATGATTGCAGTACTACTATGCACCACATGTGATAACAATGGATTATACAAGGAAACGCTCCACACCTTGATCAGGCGAAGGAATACTACAGTGCAGATGATAGACTAGATAGACACATGTACATGGCATACCAAAACTCTAGGCATGTGAAAATATCTAAAAAATACAGTGTATAAATGTACTGTTCTACACGTGGCTGGATTGAGGTTGGAAGTGCATCACATGCAATAGTATTTAGTACATGTTCCGTTCGACCATGTCATCACCAACATTGTAAGTATTACTGTATTAAGTTAAATAAAGCACCAGTAGCATCATAATTTAATAGAAATTATAGAGGAAAAATCAACAGTTAAAAAGAAAAATTACTTGTACAGGGACCATTTTATTCACCAAGAAAATAACAAACCTTTCTTCCTGGGACATCCCAGAATGAATACATATAGAAGGAAAGTTACACTCCACCAACAATTTGTTCAGCTCCGAAGCTCTGCTCACACTTTTAACGAAGATCACAACTTGGTTGAAATCCAGAGCATCCAAGAGATCGTTCAGCTTCCGATTTTTCTCAGCTTCAGTCAATTTGATGTAGTGCTATATAAAACAATTGAAAAACTGAGACATAAAGCAAATATATGTTATAAAAAAACAGAGAGCACAAGTGTCAAGTACCTGTACTAGACCATGCAAAGTCAATTTGGCTTCATCATCCACATATATTTCCATTGGCTGAAACGGTAAAATGTCAGATTGAAATACAAACACCACCTCGAGCTACAAGCTACCCCTTTTCAGGTTCATCATCCTTTCACTTGAAGACATGGCCTCCGATCATTAAACCTATCCGTCCCATGCACAGAACCCCATCTAAAACTAAAACTTCTGAACACTAAAGTATCCACCCTCACCCATAGAGAATCAGAGATAGTAAGAACATTAGGAAGAGCAAAGAGACCCCAACCTAATACAACCGTACATGTGCTCAAGAATCATATGACCTAATTACCCATGTGAATCTATGAATTTAAACCAATCCAAATGACTAAAACAAAACCCAACATGTAAAGATGTGCAGCAACCCTAAAAAAGACCAATAGAAAAATTCCATTGCAAAATAAGTGACTTCAAAAGCCAAGTAGTTCTGGTGACAGAATATTACGTCTTGCATGAATTTCTTGCACACAGGGCGAATCTCTTTGCTCAAAGTGGCTGAAAACATCATTACTTGTTTGTCATGAGGAGTCATCTTGAATATCTCTTGAACATCTCTGCGCATGTCTGGAAAACAAGGACTACGTCAAAACCAATGAAAGAAACAAATGACAATAAAAATACCGATAACTAAATAAACAGAAGAGATTGAGAACAAAAACAATACCAAGAGACTCCAACATCTTGTCACATTCATCAAGGATGAAGTGCCTCACATTTTTCAAACCCAAGTCCTTTTCCCTGGTCAACGCAAGTATCCTCCCAGGTGTCCCAACAACAATGTGAGGGCATTCATTCTTGAGCAAATCCTTGTGTATCTTGATGTTGACCCCACCATAAAATACAGCAACCTTGATATCGGGCAGGTAGGTGCTAAATCTCTCAAATTCATGACAAATCTGCATTTTTTAAAGAAAATAACAATTGGTGAGCAAAGAAACGTGGGGGAAAAAGGATTTGATATATGTCCAACAATAACAAGAAAAAACTTTTAAAATCAGCTGAGCATCCATACTTCTGATAAAAGTATTATTTTTTTATCAATCGAGTGCTAACCTGATAAGCCAATTCTCTGGTATGGCATAGGACCAGGGCTGCAACTTGGCCGGCCACAGGTTCAATCTGCTGCAGAGCTGATAGGACAAAAACAGCAGTCTTACCCATACCCGACTTCGCTTGGCAGATGACATCCATTCCTAGGATAGCTTGTGGAATACACTCGTGTTGCACTGGTGGAGTACCAAAGAAATTGGAGCCAAGTAGCCCTCAGTAAGTAAAAATGACCTTCGGATCCGTTTAATGGAAAAGCTTTACCAGACGAATATTCTCCTTTGAAATGATGAATATAGAAAAGCAGTTTTACCTGATACAAAATAAACAGATGAAACAACTAAACAAAATAACCTGAGTACCTGACAGCTTTGAGGTAGATAGTTTAAATGTAAAGCTCCCTATGCATAGAAAACAAAGAAGCAGAAGAAACCAAAAACATATTGAAAAAAAAGCTCATATAAACCTAAATCCTGAGTGAAGACTTGGCATATTCTACAAGATACTAATATATAAATGCTCAAAGCCTCAGAGTATGTCACTGAATCTATGACCTCAAAACAGAACAGACTCTGCTAGGTTAGATTTGCAAACAGAATGAATCTTACATTTAGAATAATGATGAACTGAACAAGAAATTTAGTCTTTAACAGAGAGGAATGATTTTGAAAACTAAAAATGTGCAAGTCTGGAGAATCTATCTAATAGCTTGCCTTCTGAAGGGTGCTCAAATCCAGAATCCACAATGGCTCGGAGAAGTTCTGGCTTTAAAAGGAAGTCCCTGAAACCTGAACTGTGAATCCCAACATAACCCCTGCATTGCAAAAAGAAATACATTTCAGTCTGTCAGAAGAAAACTTGACATAACAATAGATTGATAATATAGAACAAATCCCTGCATAAGTTAAAACGTGACTTCAGAATAATATACAACCCTATACTAGTAAACTTGTAGGTTTTCGTCGCTGCAATTTTCATGAAAATAAGACCACCGAATATAGAACAAACAAGCAGATATAACAAACAGATTTTTTTGGGATCAGTATGACATACACAGAAATATCAACCATGTCACACAAATTCATATATAGAGTCAAGCTCTAGTGAGCCCAGGGCTTATCTTACTAATTTAAGCCCCCCTTCAATCTCACCGTTAGATCTAAATTATGGTTAATATTCACCATTAGATCATTTTGTTAGCATAACCACCCCCACCCTTAATCTACCTTACAATTTAAAATGAGTGGTGGATATTATGGGATCTCAATTTAGAAAAATTAAGCCCTGGACTCACTGGAGAATTCTTGTACATACACGTATATATATACAAAAATCTGCAGTGAGCTCAGAGCTTAATTTTTCTATTTTAAGCCCCCACCATATCCACCATTCATCTAAAATTGTAAGGTAGATTAAGACTATGGGTGGTTATGCTAATAAATGATCTAAGGATGAATATTAACCGTAGAATAGATACAGAGGACATGATGGACTCACAACTTCATTGGCTTGACATGATGGACAACATAAATAGATACATAGGAATCTAGTCAAATTTCTTCTAACAAATCAAACTCAAGGATATGAGGCCAGACAACTACCATGATTGCTAAATCATGAATTAGAAAAGGTGTACAAATCTTTAAGTGTTGTGCTTATGACTTCACTGTCAGAACAGACATACAAACGTAAATAACATATATGGTAACCACAGTGACATGGGAAAAGGAACTCGACCTCTCAGGTGGTGATAGAAAGGAATGGATGAAATTAAATGGAACTCGAACTCAAGCAATTTAAAGAGATAACACTTCAAGTCTTTGCTAGTCCGCAAATCACACCCTTAAATACAATAAAAAAGATCAACAAAAACTAAACAGAGCCAACATGTCCTAACAATTCACGCAAACCCAGATCAAACAATACAAGAATTAAACTAGAGAGCTGGTGGCACAAAATTTCTACAAAAAAGACAAAGAGACAAGGCTCAAACCCTCAAGCAGTTGTTTGTTACAAAACACAACTTCACTGTTGCTACATAAAACACAAGTTCACTGTTGTCACTCAACATGAAAATCAATAAACATGACAAGGACAATTCCACGTCATCAGAAAGAATCTCACCGAACCACAATGAATAACAACACAATTCAACAACCAAAATCGCGAAGAACAGAAAAAGCAGGTGCCTCAAATAAATTCAGAACATTCTAATGTTTTTCTTTTTCTTTTTTCACACAACACATGATTCAATCCTACACTCAAGGGTGCGCCAAACACCAAGATAACGAAACCTACAAAATCGTCGAGAAAGAAATTCTGAGAAAAAAACAAAGAGCTAAAATATTTATCAATGTAAAAACTATAACTTCACTGAAACTACATAAATATGAACAAAAAATTCAAATATGAACTCTTTAGACAATCCAAAATCCGAGACCACATCACATCACAATTATACCACCAAAACATAAAAACACAATTCCAAAAACCAAAAACTTCACCTTGTCATTTGCACACGACTAAAAACCAACTACATTCACAAAATCAAAGGTGGAATTCTTAGTTTATACAGACACCACACAACTGATTTACTCTCACATGTCAAGGATACATCAAACACCAAGAGAACTAAATTTACAAGTCACTAAGAAAAAAACTCTAAAAAACCAAAATAAGTTAAGTCTTTACCAACTTAAGTACATAAATAAGGAATTCATATCAAGTCACTTAATGGGGGTTTGTGCACTAGGAATTCGACGAAAACCAAGGGAATATTTTCCCTTTGACTACTGAAATATGGGTTGTATGTGCTTCTCTTGGAATCCAACCCTACTTTCCGTTGCTTTCCACGGTATTAACAAAAAATTCCTTTTTCTTTCTCAACCAATGTTCAAATGGGCGGTCACCTAAGCGAATTGGAGTTGCCTAAGCGACTACCACATTGGGTGGTCGCATATGCGACCACCCGCACACCGCACATGTTACAAACTAGTCATTGCAACAACTAGTTTTTTTCTTTTTAATAAAAAACCCTCCCTACCACTCTATCGTTCCTATAAATAACCCTCTTCTCTAATCTCTTATCTCTCATCTTCAAACTCTTCCAACCTCTTCCAAGCTTCCAACTCCTTAAGTTGGTGCTTCGAAATTCTTCAACTCTGGTGTTCCAAAATTCTGACGTTCGAAATTCTCCTTTTCGATAAATCAAGTCACGCTTTCTAACCTCCACCCAAGTGGCTGAAGTCATTCTTCAACAATGCTTCTGGGCCAATCTTGTGAAAGCACTCAAAGCTTCACAACCATTAGTCAATGTTCTGAGGTTGGTGAACAACGACGAGAAACCAACAATGAGTTATCTTTATGACGCAATGGAGAAGGTCAAGGAAACCATCATCCGAAACTTTGGAGGTAACCCAAGGCAATATCAAAAGATTGTCGATTGCATCGACAAGAGAGGGTGAAGGAAAATGATGAGCTATCCCATATTTCTACTTAACCCGAGGACCTTCTCAATTTTGGTAAATGAACGAACCACAGCCATGAACGAGCACATGTTGGGCTTCTTAGACGTCATGTACCGCCTCGTTCGGACCCGTAAAGGTCAAGACAAGTATTCAACCTTGCTAAATTGTTACACGTCTCAACTTGGAATGTTTGACAGGGATATTGTAAAGAGACAACGAACCGAAAAAAGAGTGATTGATTGGTAGCATGCGTACGGGGGGACATGAAGGACAAGACATTGCAGAGATTGGTAATGAAGGTTCTGGGCTTAACGTGCTCGACTTCCAGTTCAAGCGTATTGGCGGCGAAGAAGTTGAATGACTTAGTCTTTGTGAACTACAACCATAAATTGTAGCAAAGATTCGAAACAATGGAACGTCCCAATTTCTTAGATCCTATCAGTGTGAACTACGACTAGGGTTGTAAACGGGGCGGTTAATACCCGCATATCTAGTTACCCACCCCGGTCGGGTACGGGTACAAAATTCCGTACCCGTTTAAAAATTTATACCCATTAACTCGTACCCGTTTACCAGCTTGATAAACGGGTCAAGTACGGGTATATGTGTTACCCGTACTTGTATACCTGTTATCAATATATATATTACATATATATTAAATACTTAATATTACTAAAACCAAACAAAAAAACCCACTTCCCTCCTACTGCCGCCCCCTCCAACCCAAACCTTATCCTCCCAATCCAAACCCACTTCCATTCTGTCGCCGC
This sequence comes from Triglochin maritima, assembly GCA_963682175.1. Lineage (NCBI taxonomy): Eukaryota > Viridiplantae > Streptophyta > Magnoliopsida > Alismatales > Juncaginaceae > Triglochin > Triglochin maritima. The sequence continues at coordinate 35,359,893 of OY821781.1, read as the reverse complement.
CTCACCTCCTACCGCCACCTCCCCTCCGCCCTCCGCCTCTTCTCCCTCATCCCCTCCCCCAACCAGCCAACCTCGCCTCCTTCACCTACCTTCAGGGAGGCAGCCACCCACCCACCTTACCCCACCCCTCTAGGCTCCAGCCCCTCGCCGGCAACCTCCATGTGTTTGTTATTCATACTTTAATTGATGGAAGTGATGTAACATTGTTCACTCATTCCCGCAGGTTCATGGTTGTTTTTTGCAATGGCCATTTTGGATTGACGTTGTTGGTTGTGGTGTGGAAGGAGAAATTTGTCTATCAATCGATTGCAGTTTGGATCAGATACAACTTTTTTTGATTTAGATGAGAATCAACACATTCCCGTTCATTGAATCGATAGCCGGCTAAGCAGGAACTTGATGTAACTATTAGTAAATTATCTCCTTTTTGGTTTTTAGAATTTATGTTACCTCATTATACACATGCTTCAGTAGGAATCACCGAATCAGATTTGTGGTGGTTATTAAGCCCTTTCGAATGTCATTGCATCCTTGAGATTGTTTATGCTTTGCATTTTCTATTTTTGTTGCAACTTAAGACTTTGTAGATGGGTTAAATCAAATTTTGTTTCTCTCTAGCAGCAACAGGAGCTACATTCCCCAGAATCCTCGACTCAGCTCCATCACCATCACCTATTACAAAGTAGTTGCTACTTTAGAAAAATGTAGAGGTCTTTGTATTAGAGGCTAATTGTGAGGAATAATGCGTACAATAATACTCTTGAAAGTTGTTGTCCAAATGTTGGCCATTTCTTTGACATTAATGTGTTTGTTAGACATTTGTTTGGCAATTAGTTGTGTTTGTTTGTGATTTTTAATTTTCAAGACATTTTCAGGAATTTTGTAATAGGTAATTTTCATCGAGTTTTGAAGTTCCCCGGAATGTTGATGAAGACTTCATTCAACTGATGAAGAAGAAATCAACAAAGAGGACGTCTACGTTGACGATCCAACGACTCCAAGGAGGAGGACGCTGAAGTTCCTAACTGACTTTGGAACAATGTGTCCAATTGAATGACTAGGACACTTGTATTGTAATTTTTTTGTCTTCTGAATTGTATTTTTAACTCTACAATTGATAAAATAAAATGCCAAACATATGAAGTGTTTGAGTGGGTAAAAAGGGTACCTAGTGAGACTATGGTCGGCGATCTAGGAGTCTTTTTGAAGTCCAAACATATAAGATTTTTTTTTCTATAATTTGTTTGTATTTTTCCTATTTTTCAATTATTTTTTAATTAAGAACAAAAAAATTAAAAAAAAGTCACCCACAACTGGGTAACTGCACGATCTCCTAGGCCCATATTTGAGGTCGGAAAGCGATGAAAACTCATCGTATGTGGTCAACCGCCAACACTTCGGTCCATCGAAACCATAATCCTTAACTGGAATCACCAGTTCAGACGACCAAAATTCATTCGGTCATCCACACGTTTGCTCAGAGAAATTCCAATCTTTTAAACTGGATTTCTCATTTCGGTCCACCGACCTTTTGGTCAATGTGTTTAGATATCCAAACCGGGCGGAAATTATTTGTTCAAATAAGCATAAGAACAGAATTCAATCAAAAGTCTTTTACTTTCCACTAGATTTTGTTTTCTTCTATCTTCCGTTTGACTCCTAAAATCATTTTCCGTTGCTTTCTGCGCCATTAACACTCCCTTAACCACCAAACAATAATAACACATCTAAGAACCCACAAATTATAACTCGCCACTTGTTCACATCCAAACAACAACTATATCTCTGAAATCAGGCAAAAAAACTAAAAGATTGGAAACTTTCTGTTTAACGGCTTCACCAGTGCACATATCACATCTGATCAGAACTAAAGCCATCAAACCATAACAAAAGAAGTTCAAAACCCACAAAATTCAAATCAAAACTTCTTCACAACTGAACAACCAAAAAAACGAACTAAATTCGCAAATTCAACGGAAAAAACAAAAAAGGTGAGATCTTCACTTCTTAACAACTTCACCAGTCCCCATATAACACCATATCAGAACTAAACCCAACAAGCCAAAACAACACTAAGTCCAAAACCACATAAACATCAACTCGTAACTTATTTCCGAACTAAACAACCAAAAATGCAACCAAATTCCCAAAATCAAGAGAAAACCTAAAAAGTTGGAACCTTTACTTCTTGACGACTTGAGCAGTCCCCACATCACACAAGATCATAGCTAAACCGAACAAACCACAACAACACAAGTCCAAAGCCACATGTACTTCAACTCGAAACTTTTTCCCAATTAAACGTTCAAAAAAACATACAACAAAATTCACAAAATGAAGAGAGAGAAAAAACAAAAAAGTTGGAATGTTTTAGTTCTTGACGACTTTCCCACATCACATGAGATCAGAACTAAACCCACAACCTTCAACTCGTAGGATTCTTCTCAACCAAAAACCAACAAAATTCACAAAATAAAAAACACCGGAAAAAGTGAGATTTTTACTTCACGATTTCACCAGTCCCCACGTCACACAGATCAGTACTAAACAAACAAAAATGCAACAAAAAACTCGCAATTTTTTTAAAATAAAGTTGGAATCTTTACTTCCTGACGACTTTACCAGTCCTCACATCACACCAGATCAGAACTAAACCCACAAACTCCAACTCGTAACATTTTTCCCAACCAAACGAACACCAAAATCCACAAAATAAAAAAAAACTAAAAAAGTTGAAATATTTAATTCTCGACGACTTCACCACAAACTCCAATTCGCAACATTTTTCCCAACCAAATGGATACCAAAATCCACAAAAAAAACTAAAAAAGTGGAATCTTTACTTCCTGACGACTTCGCCACTCCCCAAACCAACACCAAAATCCACAAAATGTAAAAATAAAAAATAAAAAAGGTGGGATCTTTACTTCCTGACGACTTCACCAGTCCCAAATCAACACCAAAATCCAAAAAAAAATCACAAAATACCAAAACGGTGGGATTGATCTTTACTTCTTGACGACTTCAGCGGTCCCCTTGGCGCCAACGGAGTTGGGCGCCTTCTCCTCCTCGTCCTCGTAGTCGAGAAGCTCCTCCTCGTAGGCATCGTTCTCCTTCACGTCCGCCATCGCAGGTTCGGGAGAGAGGGATTTGGGTGGGTTAGGGTTTGGGAAGGGAAGAGAAGAGAGAGGGGTTGGCGAGATCGTCGGGTGGATTTTATAGTGGGATTTGGATGGGGTTTGGATTGGGTTGGGTTGGATTTAACCGTACCATTATAAATATTGTTGTACACGGACGCGGGCGTCCGTGATGTGTCCTACGTGACACCCAAAAGTTAACGAGTCAGCGTCTAGTCAGATTGACACGTCACCATTTCCAAACGTGCTTTTAATTGGTTTTAAAAAAATTAACGGTTTTTCAAGTACAACTTTCCAAATCCCAGATAAGACAACGTCAGACACCCTACTTACGACAGTTCGGATACCGAGGAAGATAACAAATATCAAGATCGAAAGGGAGAGTCTCGCTTTCTTTCTCGTTAGAGTACCTGTGAACGGAGGAAGCCAAAAGATAGTTTCTCTCGGTCTCTTTTCCTCTCAATGATAATGGATTCTTCGACTCCTGTCGTCTCTAGCGAACCTGTGCCATAACCTGGGTCTATTTAGTTTTTTTTCCTTCGTCGTTCTTTTTTTTGTGGAACTTTCGTTTCTTTAAATATTTGTTTTAGGGAACCACCTACTACTTCCGGGAATCCAGGTGCTCCTGGACGGCCATCCGAAAGCAGTTTGACACGATGAAGAACGTTGAGAATGAGGTTTTCCGGAGTACCCCTTTCGGTCACTTCCTAGACCTTCCTAACATTACTACAGACAACGAAATAGTCGGTTGGTTTGTCGAACACTACGATGCGAATGAGGTGGGACTGGGAATAGGATCAGGGGTAGTTCCCCTTACACCTGAAGACATTGCCCTAATTGTGGGCTTAAGTATGCATGGGAAAACTGTTGTGATGGAACCATTGGGTGTACAGAGGCGAGAATGTGTGAACATTGACAACACACAACTGTTAGGTCATCAGACGGCAACCAGTGTCATGGGCGAGACGGAGGAGTACGTTCGTCTCCTGATTTCTTTCATTTTCAACCATTTTTTGCTCTTTGATGGAACACTTCGACCGAAGCAATGGTTCATGAACCATTTAAGGGGACATCAGACGCATAAACAGATACGCATGGTCACGTGCAGTTCACGGAGCCCTGGTTCGGGGTCTGGAGAAAGCCAGCTTAGAACTGCATGAGAGGAGAAAAACAGGTAACTTCATTATGAGGCAGGGGAAAGTCGACGATTGTGTGGCAATACTACAAGTAAGCGTTTTTTGCTCTTTAAGTTATGCGTTTGTTCCGTTTAAATTGTAAGTCTGTCCGGAATAAGTTGTTTATCTGTCCAGATTAAGTAGTGTGTCTGTCCAGATTAAGTTGTGTGTCTGTTCGGATTAAATTGTGTGTTTGTCCAGATGAAGTTGTTCGTCTGTCCAGATTAACTTGTGTGTCTGTTCGGAATAAGTTGTGTCTGTTCAGATTTAGTTGTGTGTCTGTCCAGATTAAATTGTGTATCTGTTCGGAATAAGTTGTGTGTCTGTTCAGATTTAGTTGTGTGACTGTTCGGAATAAGTTGTATGTCTGTTCGGAATAAGTTGTGTGTCTGTTCGAATTAAATTGTGTGTCTGTCGAGATGAAATTGTGTGTCTGTCCAGATTAAATTGTGTGTCTATTCGGAATAAGTTGTGTGTCTGTTCCGATTTAGTTGTGTGTCTGTTCAGATTAAATTGTGTGTCTGTTCGGAATAAATTGTGTGTCTGTTCAGAATAAGTTGTGTGTCTATTCGGAATAAGGTTTGTCCATATCAGGGGTTGTTCCTTTATTCAGATTGTGTAGTTTGTCTTTCCAGATTAAGTTGTTTGTCTGTTTAGAATATGAACGTATGTATGTTCAGTCGTTCTAAACAGTTGAACTTTTCCATTTGAAGGTGTGGCTTTGTGAGAAAATCAGATTGGGGGAGCCCAGACGCGGAGCATATCCACGAATGAAAAGTTGGACGGAAATGTTTGGGAAATGTTTAACCCTAAGAAAATGGAAGGAACGTGGAATTACCTTACCTCAGATTTACAACGGCAAGTTCGACCTGATGGGGGCTCCATCACTAAGTGAAAGGGAGCTGGAACTTATTAGTTCCGTTCGAACTCCTGTTCGAAAGGGGTCAGCTTTAACATGCACTTTGCCAAGGCTCCAACTGATAGACTGCAACATTCTATGTGACCCGATGCTCCAAGAGTTGTGATGGAGGACATGGCTGCATTGGGAACGTTGACAGCTGATGAGGTCAACATGATATTGAACTTGACCGCAACCAACAAGGACCATAGAGAGGTGATCTGGAGAGGCGATATGTGTAGTCTAACACGCACCGACCTGAAGGAACTTATAATGCATGGGATGGATATGACCGACCAAACTATCGAAGCTATGCTTTCGGTTCTCGAAGAAAGACGTCTACCACAAAAAGTTATATGCATATCAACATTCGAGTCGGGCGAATTGTGGGTGGCCAAGACAGAGCAATTGATGATTTTATCCTCCCTAAAGTAAAAGGTGTCTCCAAGAGAGACCGTAATCGCACAACCATGGTGGTCTGCAGGTCATTGGACTCTGGTGGTTATCCACGGCCCGTCCAAGGAGATCTTGGCGTTCAACAGTATCTCTAGGGAGTTAGAGCGATATGAAGATCCAGAGCAGACCATAGGCGTACATGAATGCGCAACAGCGGATGTGGCTGAATACTGGTGGGACCTACTAAAGGTGGACTGGCTCTTGAGAATCCTCAGGAAAAATAGCCAACGACAACAACCGGGGAGCAACGATTGCGGAGCCTATGTTTTATACTGGATAAGGTGCCTAATGATAAAACTTGACCCGACGAAGGAGAATTACCTCAAGAACATCCACGGTATCATGGGTGAATTGGCGGTCATGTTACTTAGGGATCGCCGTTCGTGTGTGCAGATCTGAAGTCCAATTTTTTTAGTGTTGAGTTTTTTACATGTACAAATTACAAACTCTTTTTTTTCGTTATTTTTTTAGTGTTGTGTTTTTTAAATGTACAAATTACAAACTCTTTCCTTTCGTTTTCAACGATAGGTTTGTTGGTTGAGCTGAAAAGCAACACGCCTAAAACCGAACAATCACACAACTTATAACCGAACAGATCGACACCTTAAACCGAACAATCGCACAACTTAATCTGGACAGACAACCAACCTAATCTGGACAAATACACCTTAATCCAAGCAGTCACACAACTTAAACCGAACAGATCCACACCTTAAACCGAACAATAACACAACTTAATCTGGACAGACAACCAACCTAATCTGGACAGATACACCTTAATCCGAACAATCACACAACTTAAACCGAACAGATCCACACCTTAAACGGAACAGTCTCACAACTTAATCTGAACAGCTCCACACCTTAAACTGAAGAGTCACACACCTTAAACCAAACAGATCCACACCTTAAACCGAACTGATCCAAACCTTAAACCGAACAATCACACAACTTAAACGGAACAAGCACACAACTTAATCCTAACAGACCGTGTATAACAACCATTTACAGATCCGAACAGGCCAACAATTAGAAGTTTCTTGGTGTTACAAGAACTAAAAATAACAAGAAATATTAAATTAAGGAGGAAGTTCCTCGTAATACAAATTCATGTCCCAATCAGAGAAATCAGGATCCCCGGGTTTCGGTGCGACTTCGTGCAGCGACGATGTAACCTTCATCTTGAACTTTCTCTTCTCTCTGTTGGGCGTGCTTTTTATGGCTTTTTTTAATTATCTTCTCAGCTAAAGACACTCGACGTCTAGTCGTCGGTCTTCCTATACGTCTGACCTTATCTGGATTAAGAACTGATGTACCCGCAGACTCAGGTTCATCAAGTCGAACCAAGAATTGGGTAGTGTGTATACGTGCCTTAAGCAATTCAATACACTTCGCGGCCTGAAGATAACTTTCGTAGGAAATGAAGGCTTCCTGTGCGATCCAAACAGCACGACCCATGATGTCGTCGTGACGGCGAAGCGCGTCCTTCTCCATTACGCCATCGTCTGGGTACATCTTATCTCGATAGCTCTTTCAAATATCCTTTTGCCATCGATTAAAGATGTAAGAATTTGGGAGCAATGCATTAGGATTTAAGCGTCCAAATACAACAAAAACATGTCAGCATAGAAGGCCAACGTGCTGAAACATTCTACAATCACATGTGAAGTTCATAGATATGTTTTGTACTAGGAAACGTTTCGACAGTAGCTGCTCACCAGCCAAAACACGTTCATATACCTTGTAATGAAGTGTGTCATTCGTATTGAACTCCTCTGTTATATGGCAGTATATCATCTTCCCAATTTCTAACTGCACATTCTTGAAGGCCCCTACCGTATACAACTCGCTCATCTGTCTCTCGAAGGGATACATTGAAACCAATTGGGGTCTCTTATGAAGACAATCAAAATCTGATTGAGCTTCCTTCTCGTACTTATGGCGGAACGCAAGTTCGTATTGTTGAACAAACTGCTTAAGAGTGGTCTTCGAAGTAAGATACTTGTCGAAAAAGGCGTTCATACTCTCGCTTCTCTGAGTAGATGTCATTCCCGTGAAAAAAACTATCACCAACAAATACAGGTATCCAAGACTATCGGATTGCATAAATCGATTTGAGCCAGCTATGGTTCTGCAGGTCAAAATCAAAAAGGAAACCCTGCCAATTATGATCAAATTCTGTTGGGGTTTTGGAATCATATACAATCAATTTCAGATCAAATAACATATGTTTCTGATACTGCGTCAGCAACTTCACGGGAGCTTTGTTCATTATGTGCCATATATAGAATGTGTGTCTTGAATCTGGGAAGACATTCCTTACAACAGCAATAATGGCACCACATTGATCTGTTATGATGGTTAGGGGAGTTATATATGCAGAATGGGGGCAATTTAAAAGGAGTGAGTCATATATTGAAAGGTACAAAATCCTACTTTGAAAACTTTAAACTTATTCCGAACAGACCCATAGGTTATTCTGAACAGACAGACAACTTATTCCGAACAGACAACTTAATGTGGACAAACACGAAGTTAATGTGGACATAATAGGGGCAACCTAATCTGGACAACAACACATCGTAATCTGGACATACCACACTCTTAAGTCGAAAGACCACACCGTAATCTAGACAGACCTACAACGTATTCGGAACAAACTCACAACGTAATCTGGACAGCCACAATACTTAATCTTGACAGATTCACACCTTAAACTGAACATACACACAACTTAAACCGAACGGATCCACACCTTAAACTGAACAGTCACACAACTTAATCCGAACAGATCCACACCTTAAACTGAAGAGTCACACACCTTAAACCGAACAATCACACAACTTAAACCGAACAGATCCACAACTTAAATCGAACAGATCCACACCTTAAACTGAACAGACACATACCTTTAATTGGACATAGCCACACCTTACCGTTCATGCACGACAACCATATTTGGAACAACCAAATGTAATTTTCAGTGGTCTCAGAAGACAGCAAAGCGCAACCGAGCAAAACTGACTCGAAATGGTGATTAACTCCTACAAATAGGGCAAAGGGCATGTCGTATCTGTTTGTAATGTAGGTAGTGTCGAAACATATTGCGTCTCCAAAGTATGAATATGCAGCTCTATAACGACAGTCAACCCAAAACACGTTCCGTAGTCTTTCTTTGTCATCCATATCCATTACATAGAAAAATATGGAATCAATCTTCTGCATCCTAATGAAATAGTTCTGAAGAGCTTGTGGATCACCAGGTCCCATCTTCAAATTTATGACTTCGTTTATAACGTCCTGCACACAGAAACCACTAAGACTGGGAGCAAAATGTTGAACTTCAATTATGTTAGGCAGAAAGAACACAAACCTTAAATCCCTTTTGTTGAAAGTCAAGTTGTCATGACCTACAACCTCGACCGCAAAAGATTGCTTGGTCTTAGCACCCGATATCCCAACAGTATCATTGCACGATATGCGTGCTTTGACGGCCTCAGAGACGGTTCGTTTTTGTCTGAGAAAACACATTTTCTCCTGGTCAAGCATGACGTGGTTATGTTTAAGATCCACAAAGTTAATGTGGTAACCTCTTGCTGGGTTTCCGGAGACCATTATCCGAGCAGTGCATTGGACTCTACTGGATAACCTATGCTTCAATTTCCCTTGCCCTTGGTTTGTTGGTGTCGTACCCTCCTTGGAGCAAGTCAGCGTGGCCCATATAACAACACCACGATCGTAATGAGATTGTCTTATCTTAACACCAAAGCCACAAGAATCGGCATTAACCACGTAAAATGTTTTGGCTTCTACGAAAAAAGGAAAAAATATCTCCTCCTTAGGAACGTTTGCCGACTGCTCCACATGGGAAAACACATTAACGATTTCTATCGGAGTACAGAGGAAGGACCACAGAAGAGTAGGGAAGAAAAAGGAAGACACATCTTGAGATGAAGATGAAAAGTCCTCTGCTGTGTAGGGAGAGCCAAAATGAGGAATGGAGTGATTTGAGACACATTAATGAGGGACGAAGGGAGGGATGGAGGGATGAAGTGATTGCTCGGGACATTTGTACGAGCAACCAAAGAATTGATGGATAAAATAAATAAATAATCTATTTTCTCTGCTGACATAGTCCGTGTCAACTCAGTCGTGTCCTCAAGAGCGGCTGTTTATCATTTTCCATAAATAAATATCTTTGATTTACTTCAAGATAATAAAAATGTGTTTACTTTTTACTGGCCGTGTGATTTTGGTTGTTCCCAAACCACTGACTCCCACCGAAAGTCAACTCCTTAAAAAAAATTCGTTGAAGTTATTCCTCACACCCGCCCTAGAAGACATTTGGTTGCTCTCGTCACCGGCTCCTCCTTTGTCTCCTCCAAATTCCACAAAAGCCCTCAAAAAAATGTTTGCCCTTCTTGTGTGACTTCCACCACAAGCAACTCCTCTCTCCCCACGTCATCCCGCCCCCGCTATCCTCCCCCTCTCTTCCCTCGTGATTCTCCCAACCTTGACCGAACACCAAGCAATGGTTGGCACCTCCACCCGTCCAGCCATCCCCTTCTGCTTTTGCGGCGTCTCGGCCAAAGTGTGGCTGCGAGTTGAGGAGGGTGCCCCAACCTGGGTTTTTTACGAATGCCACCATGATATGGTGGTTTTTTTAGTTGGATTTGAAGATTTTTCACATCTCTTCTTCCATTTTCCTAATATCGTGATCTTTACATGGGTGACATTGTTGTTTTATTTTGTTGTATCAGGTGGATGAATCGCATTGCCAATATATGTTGACCGAGGAGTCCGACGTCGCGACGGTGGTTGAGATCGTGGGTCACCGGCATGACCACCTTCAGAAGATGGAGAACACAATATTGGCAAAAGTGAAGGCCGTCGTGGAGAGTGTGGTGGAGAGGGTGGTGAAACCCGTCCAACAGGAGGCAACAGTCCCCCCCCCCCAAGCAAGTCCTTGTGGTAAGCATTAACCCTACATTCAATTGACATCTACAATCCTCATCAATAATCAAAAAAATAGTTGGGGTTTATTGATTTTGTCAAATATATGGTGATGGTATGGAAGTTGTGAGATTTGAAGTTGTTGCCGTTATTTTAAACACTTCATTTATGGTATGGTGATTGTACGGTGATTTTGGGCATTACTTTCGGTGGTGATACTTGAATCGGTCAAATATTAGTTTCAGTAGTCTTTGGTAACTATTTCAGAAGTAAAAAAAAGTGAAGTACAATGTAACGATGTGGATGAAATCATAGTAATTAAATTTACATAACGTTAAGTTGCACATAATAGAAAGTAAAAGAGGGAGGAAAGAAAACAAGAAGATAAAGGTCTGAGGTATATATTTGTAGGTAGATGAATCTAAGACCACCATGGTTGATTCAGGTTCTTTTTTAATTTCTTGACATTGAACCTTTTGTGAGTGTCTAGTTGGCAATGGGATGATTGGAGACTTTTTATATTATACCACTTTCGATGAGGAATTAGGATGAACTGCTTATCAATGAATTGGTCAAATTATAAACCACAAATGCAATTTGGAAATAGGTTAACATAATTCAGTTTAATGTCCTTTATGAACCTTGAAAACAAATTTTAAAATTAAGTGCAATTCCACAACTCCTGGAACAAAGTTCAGTTTAATGTGTTGGCTTCTATACATCATATGACTAGGGTTGTATAGCATTTTAAATGGCAGATGACATGTGGTCATTGTACACTTCTATACAAATAAAAAAATAACTTGGTTTATGTAACATCCCGAAACAGCAGAAAATTTAAAAATTCATAATCAAGACACAGAGCACAATAATCAAGGCGGGACTGTTACTTCTCATAAACAATAAAACGGTGCACCATAATACATCAGAGTTTGTCAAAACGAATACATGATTACAACAAAACGATAAGGGAAGATAAATGTAATCATGTGGACCTCAGTGGTCTGACTAGAGGATCCGACTCCAAACGCGCGCGCCCGCCGTTCACCACCCCACTGGACCTACTGCGGTCCTGAAAATATAAAGCAACAATGCCTGAGTTTCCAGAAGAACAATGCCTGAGTTTCCAGAAGGAAACCCCGTATGCCAACTCACCTATATATGCATGCATTACACAATGAACCTATCATACTAGTAGTATGTCATAGCATCGACAGAAATGGAAAACAGTTCCCCCGAAGGGTAAAACAGGACATCAGTCCGACAATCAACAACGAGTCTCCCGAGGAGACCTACTGCAGGCACATGCAGTCTTACAGCACGCGACATCGCACCCCCCACACGCAACTACACTACTCAAGGGTTCGGCAGGGAGCCTTTGTCATGCCTGCGGGCCGATAGAATACAGATCTGCAAATCTCAGTGGTCGGAGCCACAGGGACCAACGGGGCCGTCGCCCGGAAGGTATAACAACAACATCTCGGTAGGTGCCCAGCCGAGGAAAACAACATAGTCGGAACAGCCTCGGCTCAACAATCACCATCGCCGGCACAACCTCGGCGGCATCACCGGCACAGCATCGGTGGTCCATCACAACAGTCCGGCACAGCATCGGACAAACCAGACCGAAGTCTGCCAGGTCATCAGGCTCCTCGAGCCGTAAACACCAACCGCGCCGCTATAAAAGCAGGGCAGCGACCTCCGTAGCCCGTGGGCCGGTAGTCACCTCACCCAACGCCAGTTGCGTGCCCGCACAACATCAACACTGGGATCCGCGATCCCTCAGGCCTGCTATACTACAAAGTGCCAACAATCATCTCAAAAGTCACGGTCCATACATGGAGGTGACGCGTCCCGAACACCCACACTCTTCCCAACGGCGGTCCCTGGGCAGGCACGCATCACGCGCCCACCGTCACCTCCCGGCTCACGCACAAGGCGAGGACACGGGTTTCCGTGGACAAAGTTGGCGTTCAAAAAGGGAACCAGGAATTCTGTCCTGGGCCCAAACGGTCGACCGGAAGAGGTGATTCGGTCGACCGGTTCCAGAAAGGAATCGGTCGACCGTACTCCTAGAACGGTCTACCGCTGCGCTCAAAACAGAACCCCCCAACGGTCGAACAAAGGTCTAAAACCGGTCGACCGAACGAGGTCAAAATCCGGAGTCTGGTCAACATTAAATTCAACTCTATCGGTCGACCGACTCAGGGGTCTCGGTCGACCGAAAACAGACAGGGTCAACCTATTATTCTAAGTTATATAATCGGTCGAACGAAAACCTCCAACGGTCGAACAACAAACGATCGGTCGAACGAAACATGCAAGCTAACAGGTACACTTAAGTTCCGGTCGAACACAACAAGGACCGGTCGACCGACAACAGGTAGACAAATCCCAACTCACCAGCAATAATGCACTACCGGTCGACCGCCCCAAGGCATCGTTCGACCGGTGAAGGTTAAAGTCGGGCAAACAGTGCCACAACGGTCGACCACCCGAAGGATCCGGTCGACCGTTGGTCGTCTTCAACCTCGCACCAGCCGAGGTTTTATGAAGAACGCGTCGCCGGAGAGGTCTCCGACCTCCCCCGACTCGACCAACGCATCCCTCACGTGAGGGTCAACAAACAAACCACACTAAGGAGCGGCATACCTCAAAGAAACGACGAAAGTGCCGGAGCTCCGCTCGCGCACGTCGCCTCCGGTGATCTCCTCGTGCGCTCAACTCCGCACCTCTCCTGCCTGGACCGCTTCACACCTCACGCCGACGCAGCCTCCTCCGCCTGAGCTTGCGTGACTGAGGAAGAAGGTGTGTGTTTGGTGAGAATGGAGGAAGAAGAAATGAGAAAGGAGATGGAAGAGGAAGAATGAGAGAGAAGGCTTTATTAAAACCCGGTGCTACAGTAACCCCACCTCTTCACCTTCCCATGCAAACACCTGCACCCCCACTTCCCCATGCAAACTAACCCTTTAAACCTCATTAGTCCACTAACCCTAGGTTAGGGATCTAACAATCCACCCAACTTAAAAGGATTTCGTCCCGAAATCAAGCAATCACTCACCGAAAAGCTCTGGATACTGCCTTCTGACGTCCTCCTCGATCTCCCAAGTGGCCTCGCGCTCACTGTGATGCTGCCACCTGACCTTTACCATCGGAATGGTCCTCCTCCTGAGCTGATGATCCATGCGATCAACAATCTCGACTGGCCTCTCCTCGAGCGACAAGTCCTGCTGAATCTCTGGCACTGCTATCTCAATGACATGCGACGGATCTGCCACATACTTCCTCAGCATCGACACATGGAAGACATTATGTAGACCCGAAAACTGTGGCGGCAGTGCAATCCGGTAGGCAACCTCTCCAACTCGGTCGAGGATCTCAAACGGTCCAACATATCTCGGACTGAGTTTCCCCTTCTTCCCAAACCTCATCACACCTCTGGCTGGGGAAATCTTCAGAAACACGTGATCGCCCACCTCAAAACTCAACACCCGTCTTCGTCGATCAGCATAACTCTTCTGCCTGCTCTGTGGTGTGGCCAGCCTCCTCCTGATCACATCCACCTTCTCTGAGTACATCTGCACAATCTCTGGCCCCACTAACTGCCTCTCGCCCACATCACTCCAGCATACCGGTGATCTGCAAGGCCTCCCGTATAACGCCTCGTACGGTGCCATCCCAATACTCGAGTGGTAGCTGTTGTTGTAGGCAAACTCTATCAGTGGCAAGTGTTCATCCCAGTGTCCTACCCAATCCAGGGTGCATGCTCTAAGCATATCCTCCAGGGTCTGAATCGTCCTCTCTGATTGACCATCTGTCTGCGGATGAAACGTTGTACTGAACTTCAGACGCGTCCCCATCTCCTGCTGCAGACTCCCCCAAAATCTGGAGGTGAAACGAGGATCTCGATCGGAGATGATGCTCACTGGCACTCCGTGCAACCTGACTATCTCCTCCACGTACAACTTAGCTAGACCCTCCAAAGGCAACGTGGTCCGGATCGCTAAGAAGTGCGCCGACTTGGTCAGTCGATCGACTATCACCCAAATCGCGTCGTGGAATTTCCTCGTCTTCGGCAAACCCGTGACAAAATCCATCGTCACGTGCTCCCACTTCCACTCAGGAAGCTCAATACTCTGCATCGGTCCTGCCGGCCTCTGATGCTCAATCTTCACTTGCTGGTAGACTAAGCATCGCTCCACAAACTCTGCAATGTCCCTCTTCATGCCCTTCCACCAGAAGTTCCGCTGCAGGTCCTTATACATCTTCGTGCTCCCCGGATGAATGGTGTATCTAGCTCTGTGTGCCTCCTCCATGATGTCATCTCTCAGCCCTTCAACCTTCGGCACCCAGATCCGACTCCTGAACCTCAGACCACCATCAACCCCCACACTGAAGTCTGATCCATCTCTGGAAGCCAACTGTAGCAGACCAGCCAACTCCTCATCCCCCTGCTGAGCCTGAACTAACCGTGAGACAGTCTGCGGCTCCACCCGAAGTCCGGCAATCACCGCTCCCTCTGAACCCTCGGTGAATGGACTCCACTCTGACAAGGCCTCGAGTAGCCTCCACTCCTGAATGCATAGACTCGCGACAGAAACCTCTACCTTCCTGCTCAGCGCATCAGCAACCGAATTCGCCTTCCCAGGATGATAGGAAATGGTGAAGTCGTAGTCCTTAAGGAACTCGAGCCATCTGCGCTGCCTCATATTCAGCTCCTTCTGCGAGAACAAGTATTTCACACTCTGATGATCGGTGAAGACCTCGAACTGCTCGCCATACAGATAGTGCCGCCAGGTCTTCAACGCATGAACTACCGCCGCCAACTCCAGATCATGAGTAGGGTAGTTCTTCTCGTGCACCTTCAGCTGCCTCGAAGCGTACGCGACCACCTTCCCATGCTGCATCAGGACACAACCTAAGCCTATCCCGGATGCATCACTGTAAATCACGTAGCCTCCACTGCCACTTGGTAGCGTCAGAATAGGTGCTGTCGTCAAACGCCTCTTTAGCTCCTGAAAGTTGTCTTCGCACTTATGGGACCAAACGAACTTGACGCCCTTCTGCGTCAACGCTGTCAGCGGTGACGCAAGCTTGGAGAAATCCTGGATAAACCGCCTGTAATACCCTGCCAGACCTACGAAACTCCTGATCTCCGTCACGCTCGTCGGGGCTCTCCACTGAGTCACCGCCTCGACCTTCGCCGGATCCACTGAAATCCCATCTGCTGACACAATATGCCCCAGAAAAGCCACCTGATCCAACCAAAACTCACACTTTGTGTACTTGGCATAAAGTTGCTGCTCCCTCAAGATGCCCAGCACAATCCTCAGGTGCTCTCGATGCTGCTCCCTGTCAGGCGAGTATACCAAGATGTCATCCACGAACACCACGACAAATTTGTCAAGGTACGGCTGGAAGGTCCTATTCATCAGATCCATGAATGCCGCAGGCGCATTCGTCAGTCCAAATGGCATCACCAAGAACTCATAGTGGCCGTACCGCGTCCTGTCTTCTGAACATCCGCCTCCCTGATCCGCAACTGATGATAGCCCGAACGCAGATCGATCTTCGAGAACACTCTCGCCGTCTGCAACTGATCGAACAAATCATCAATCCTGGGCAAAGGGTACCGGTTCCGAACGGTAACCTTATTCAGCATCTTGTAGTCGATGCACATCCGCAACGATCCATCCTTCTTTTTCACGAAGAGCACAGGCGCTCCCCATGGAGAAACACCCGGTCGAATGAACCCCGACTCCATCAACTCCTGCAACTGCTTCTTCAGCTCTGTCAACTCAGCAGGTGCCATCCGATAAGGTGCCTTCGACTGAGGTGTCGTACCCGCAACCAATTCGATGTTGAACTCAATCTCTCGGTGCGGCGGTAATGCTGGAATCTCTGCTGGAAAAACATCTGGAAATTCCTGCACTACCTCTATATCCTCCAGCCTCCTTGTCTCAGGATCAGGGACTACCAGCGTGGCCACAAACGCTCTGCATCCCTGCTGTAACAGTCTCTGTGCCTTAACCGCAGACACAATCAGACGACCCCCTCTGCTCCTCGCACCTCTGATCAGAACATCTGGCACGCCCTCCATCGGAATCAGGATCTTCTTCTCACGGCAAAAGACTCGCACGTCGTACTGTGACAGTCAGTCCATCCCCAGTATGACGTCGAAGTCCACCATCGGTAACAAGACCAGATCTGCCGGAAAATCATGGTCTCCCGAAGCAACTGTGGTGCCGGGGAAAAAGCTCCCCACAGTGCCCACCTCACCCATGGGCGTGCTGACCTCCAAAACATCAGTCAGCCGCACAGGGGTCTGACCCAACTCGCCAGCAAACTTCTCCGAAATGAAGGAGTGAGTGGCGCCACAATCAAACAACACGCGCGCTACAGAACCAGAAACTGAAAGCGTACCTTCCACGACGGTGTTGGAGTCCCTCGCCTCCTCAGCCTGGATAGTGAAGACCCGCCCGGTCCTCCTGCTCTGGCCTGGTGGAACAACTAACCGGTTGCCTCCGCCTCTGCCTACTACTGGTGGTCCTGGCCTCCTGCTCGGCTCTCCCTGCCTCTGAGGACAGTCACGGACAAAGTGTCCCATCTGACCACAACCCATGCACGCTCCAGTCCGACGGGGACACTCCTGCCCTGGATGGAACCTCCCGCAGTAAGTGCACGCTCCCGACTGACGTGCTCCTCCTCCATCGAACCTGGGCCTCTTGCCCGGGTTCCCTGCTCCACGACCAGCTACTCTGCTGCCGGTACTCACTGGCGCCTTCCGCGCCTCCTGATTACACTCCCTCTGGTCCTGCTCGATGATCGTAGCATGCTTCACCGCATCTGCAAGGGTCCGCGGCATGCTGTTGATCACCCGAGAACGAAGCGGCTGCCTCAGTCCCTTCACGAACTTCCTCGCTCGCTGCTCTGGGGTCACACAAATCTCAGGGCAGTAACGCTCCAACGCGTTGAACCTGCTGATGTAGCTCGTCAGTGTCATGTCCTTCTGCTCCAGCGACATGAACTCCTCCCTCTTCTGATCTCTGACATGCTGGGGGAAGTACTGCTCATGAAACACCTCTAAGAACTCCTCCCAGCTGATATCCACACGGTCCTCAAACAGAACTGTGGACGTGGACCTCCACCAGTTGGCGGCCTCGCCGTCAAACACATAGGTGGCCAGCTCCACCATCCTCTCAGGTGCTACTCCAATAGCACGGAAGATCTTCTCCATCCGGAAGATCCAGTCCTCTGCAACCTCTGGGGCCCTCCTGCCGTCGAAAGTCGGCGGGTGCTGATGCATGAACCGATCGTGCTCAGCTCCCACTCCGCCCTGGGCGCTCTGAGCTGCCTGACGCTCCAGAAACTCACCCAACCTGTCCCAATGAGCACCAGATGTGTCGTCACTGGAAGTACGATCGCGTGTAGAACCCCTCATGCGCTTAGGTGCCATCTGATAAGAGAAACAATCACCACTTCAGCCATGTATGCATGCTAAAAGATAAAATGCATGAATCCTATTACTACAAGGGTGATTTCGTTGGGAACCGCATAGGAATCGACCGCTCTGATACCAAGTTGTAACATCCCGAAACAGCGGAAAATTTAAAAATTCATAATCAAGACACAGAGCACAATAATCAAGGCGGGACTGTTACTTCTCATAAACAATAAAGCGGTGCACCATAATACATCAGAGTTTGCCAAAACGAATACATGATTACAACAAAACGATAAGGGAAGATAAATGTAATCATGTGGACCTCAGTGGTCTGACTAGAGGATCCGACTCCAAACGCGCGCGCCCGCCGTTCACCACCCCACTGGACCTACTGCGGTCCTGAAAATATAAAGCAACAATGCCTGAGTTTCCAGAAGGAAACCCCGTATGCCAACTCACCTATATATGCATGCATTACACAATGAACCTATCATACTAGTAGTATGTCATAGCATCGACAGAAATGGAAAACAGTTCCCCCGAAGGGTAAAACAGGACATCAGTCCGACAATCAACAACGAGTCTCCCGAGGAGACCTACTGCAGGCGCATGCAGTCTTACAGCACGCGACATCGCACCCCCCACACGCAGCTACACTACTCAAGGATTCGGCAGGGAGCCTTTGTCACGCCTGCGGGCCGATAGAATACAGATCTGCAAATCTCAGTGGTCGGAGCCACAGGGACCAACGGGGCCGTCGCCCGGAAGGTATAACAACAACATCTCGGTAGGTGCCCAGCCGAGGAAAACAACATAGCCGGAACAGCCTCGGCTCAACAATCACCATCGCCGGCACAACCTCGACGGCATCACCGGCACAGCATCGGTGGTCCATCACAACAGTCCGGCACAGCATCGGACAAACCAGACCGAAGTCTGCCAGGTCATCAGGCTCCTCGAGCCGTAAACACCAACCGCGCCGCTATAAAAGCAGGGCAGCGACCTCCGTAGCCCGTGGGCCGGTAGTCACCTCACCCAACGCCAGTTGCGTGCCCGCACAACATCAACACTGGGATCCGCGATCCCTCAGGCCTGCTATACTACAAAGTGCCAACAATCATCTCAAAAGTCACGGTCCATACATGGAGGTGACGCGTCCCGAACACCCACACTCTTCCCAACGGCGGTCCCTGGGCAGGCACGCATCACGCGCCCACCGTCACCTCCCGGCTCACGCACAAGGCGAGGACACGGGTTTCCGTGGACAAAGTTGGCGTTCAAAAAGGGAACCAGGAATTCTGTCCTGGGCCCAAACGGTCGACCGGAAGAGGTGATTCGGTCGACCGGTTCCAGAAAGGAATCGGTCGACCGTACTCCTAGAACGGTCTACCACTGCGCTCAAAACAGAACCCCCCAACGGTCGAACAAAGGTCTAAAACCGGTCGACCGAACGAGGTCAAAATCCGGAGTCTGGTCAACATTAAATTCAACTCTATCGGTCGACCGACTCAGGGGTCTCGGTCGACCGAAAACAGACAGGGTCAACCTATTATTCTAAGTTATATAATCGGTCGAACGAAAACCTCCAACGGTCGAACAACAAACGATCGGTCGAACGAAACATGCAAGCTAACAGGTACACTTAAGTTCCGGTCGAACACAACAAGGACCGGTCGACCGACAACAGGTAGACAAATCCCAACTCACCAGCAATAATGCACTACCGGTCGACCGCCCCAAGGCATCGTTCGACCGGTGAAGGTTAAAGTCGGGCAAACAGTGCCACAACGGTCGACCACCCGAAGGATCCGGTCGACCGTTGGTCGTCTTCAACCTCGCACCAGCCGAGGTTTTATGAAGAACGCGTCGCCGGAGAGGTCTCCGACCTCCCCCGACTCGACCAACGCATCCCTCACGTGAGGGTCAACAAACAAACCACACTAAGGAGCGGCATACCTCAAAGAAACGACGAAAGTGCCGGAGCTCCGCTCGCGCACGTCGCCTCCGGTGATCTCCTCGTGCGCTCAACTCCGCACCTCTCCTGCCTGGACCGCTTCACACCTCACGCCGACGCAGCCTCCTCCGCCTGAGCTTGCGTGACTGAGGAAGAAGGTGTGTGTTTGGTGAGAATGGAGGAAGAAGAAATGAGAAAGGAGATGGAAGAGGAAGAATGAGAGAGAAGGCTTTATTAAAACCCGGTGCTACAGTAACCCCACCTCTTCACCTTCCCATGCAAACACCTGCACCCCCACTTCCCCATGCAAACTAACCCTTTAAACCTCATTAGTCCACTAACCCTAGGTTAGGGATCTAACAGTTTATGTTTGAACGTGGAGATTACAATGGATATTTCAGCTTACTGCAGCCTTGAAAAGTGTCAATTTATAATCATTAGTTGCAGCACTGGTATTTACCTCTATAATTTATTTCCTTACAAGTGTTCTCTTGATTGCAATTTACCTTTATCATTTGTCTATACAAGTGCAACACTCATGTAAGAATAATGTGTAATTTACTTGACATGAATGCCCTTTTTTAAACAAATTGATTACAAAATAAACCTCGTGACCTTTTAATGTGGTAGATTTTAAACATTTTATGAAAGTAAAATTATGAAACTTAAATTTTTGGTTGGTTTTGTAGGATCTAAAAGACCCTAACATTAGTCTAAAATTGGGCGAATAGACTAATTACATTCTTTAAAAGTTTAAGCAATTTGAAGCTAAAACAATATAACGTAAATGATAAATAGATGCAAAACACGAGACAGATGTATAGAGGTTTGGATCCAACCACCGGATCCTAGTCATCTTTTACGAATTGCTCTTCTTCGAGCAACTTCGCGTCCTCCACTATTCTGATCTCAGTTCCAGGCCAAGATCAAGCATTTACACTTCAAGCTTGCGAGCACCCTCGCCAAGCTTGGACCACCTTCTCACAATCCGGGAAGAGCTTCACTCCGAAAACTAATACAACACTTTGCTGAGAATTTGAGTAGCAACTTCTAAACTTCAGCACTTGAAAGATTGATGAATGCAATGAGTGATTCAAGTGAAAAGATTGAGCACAATGAGAAGTTTGGAGCAATTTGAGAGTAGTATGAGAGTATGAGCTTAAGAGAAAGGATTGGTAACCATGTAAGGTTGTTCTAAGCTTTGTTTATAAGCTCTAAACATAATCTAACCGTTGGAATTGAAGTGGTAGTGATTTGAGTGAAATGCATAAAATCAGGAAGTTCAAAACTAAAATTAGGACATAAACAGTCAACCAGATTGGGCTAAAAAGTCAACCAGTTTCTTGTAAATAAGAACACGGTCAAGATGAAGTGCATATCGGTTGATCTTCCAAGGCTAGAACTTAAGTGAACGGTCGAACCAAATAAAAGATCGGTCAACCGTTAAGGGAGATTTGGCAGGGGTAAGTTGTAGTCGGTCGAACGAAAGGTGCATCAACTGAAAACAGGAAGTTTGGGAGTTTCAATTGTTCTTCAACTGGTTGACCGCCGTTAGGGCATTGTTCGACCGATGGTCAAATACAAAAGAAGGGTTAGGTGAAAGTATGTGTATACGACCGTTGTATAATACGACAAATATAACAATCATATTAAAGACAAATACGAAAAGCCTGATCCAAACCTCTATACAAAATGTAAGTTTTGGTCAACCGGTTGTCACTCTAACTGGGACACGTGTCAAGATATAACTGGTGAGAAAGAATGAATTGGTCGAACTGGGTTATATCGATTGACATATAAAATCGGTCGAACTTGGTAAGTGATTCAGTTGACCGATTGGGACAGTGAGATGACTTTTAAGAATAGATCGAACCAGAAGTGTTGCTGGTCGACCGTATGGGAAAGAGATTAGGAGTCTCTTAAATCCAGTCAAACCAGATGGTCTTCCGATCGACCGGTTTAGGCAGAGTTCCTATTCGAAGTGGAATTTCTAAATATTGTCGATTTCCTAATGAAGTCGGTTTTGATATGGAATTAAGTGTGAAACTTCTATAGGTTTCCTAAGTGTCATGCAATGCAATACATCAGGATTCAAGTGCTTAAGTTACATATTAATCCTAAGAACAAGAAATATAAAACCTATCTACTCTTCTACTTGATTTCTTGTCTTGAGTCACTCTTGTCTCCTGAAATGTTAGTAAATACAATATATGTGTACATATGCATGATATGATATGATAGAGGAACATGTGTTGATATGTTGATTAATCATCAAAATGAATTAACGACCATTAGCCAAAAAGCCAACATGTTTTGAAGTTTGTCGATCTGTGCAAGTGTTGGATGACCCTAACAACTTGCGTATTACTGCTTGGGCATCCAACTCACCCCCAACCTTCTAGGAGATGCTTCAAGACCATGAACTAACTATGGCTGAGAAAGATGAAATAGAAAGGCGATGTCGCGACCATATGATGGTTGTGGAAGCAGAGTGGCGACAAATGCTTATGGAAGAAGGTTTTTTCCTAGGACCTTTGATTAGTAGCATATCATACATCACATTCATGCTATATATCCTTTGTTTTAACCCAATATTGTGCTACTCGAGTTGTTATTTGTAGTATTTCAGGAGTTAGGTAATAAAGAAGAGGAAAGGAGCAAGAGCGACCTGAATGTAACAAGAATGGACTAAATTGAAGACTTTTGGACCTATTTGTAATGCACAAGGACTGGATTGCAAATCAGGAATGACCCAAGTGAAAATCTGGAGGGACCTGATTGAGAAGTACAAAATAATGTGACATGTAACTTGAACCAGATCAGTATTTCTCCCATTAAAACCAAATCGGGTCGAGACAGTGGACCAGAGCTTCCCCTTATGTGCCAATACAAGAAACAAAGCTGAAGACAAAATTTCAACCTAATCAGATCCATTTGATCCGCCACTAGTGGATCAAAATGGTCCGAAGGGTCTCAAATTTTGGCCGCGGGTCGGGTATTCGGGTTAGAGCATTTCAGGACCATCAGATGTATCATATCCTTAGTGTTTGACTAATTTATCTCCTTTGGAAAGGATTGGCTTGTAAGACAGTGGTTTATCACTGTTTATATCTTATTTTAGTAATAATGAAATTCGGTTGGTTATCAAATATAGTTGACTTGTGATATGAAAATTTTAATAATGTATGTCCTCCATTTACCTACAATGCAACAGGTGGGCCTTCGAGGAAGAAGAGGAAGATGAAGACGGGATTCAAGCAGCACCGATGCATAAAATGCGGGAGCATTTGTATCACTCAACAGGTGGGAAGGTCGATAAACAGCCACTCGGTAGGCATGTGTGGTCATGTACACAATGTCAGGCCGCTTCAAGTCGTCCTCCCACACAACACCAATGCTTCCGACCGTGGCAACGGTATCTAGGTTTGAAAGGGTAGATAAAATCCATTTTTTGGGATGATGTTTTGTCAAATCAGGACCAAAATTAGTACTTTAGGGGGTCTCTATTAAGGGTTGTCGTGTTTTGGTTTGCACGGCTAGCAAGATTTGTTGTTTGGGTGGTTCTGAGTCTTGCATTGGCGACTTATGTATTACATAATGAAATAGAGACAACCCCACAACTTTCATACATGTATATTATACTTAAGGTTTATTTCAATGTTGTATTGATGTTGAACGGGTGTTGCATTCTAGTTGGATTGATGTTGAACATGTTGTACACAAAACCAACTATCATAACAGTTGTACACATGCATTCCGAATTAAAATCGTGATAAACCCCATCAACATGCATTGCTACATAAGGTTACACGCTGCTTAATAATGTGATAAACCCCATCTTGAATGTAGGATCGTGAGGGTCTCTAATTCTAATCACTTTTAAGCTAATTATCTACTTGTTTAATCGATCGAGTATATGCAGCGGAATTAAAACAAAAAACAAGCAAGTGAGAGGAACCAAGCAAACCACAATGGAGTCGGGGAATTTTATAGAGGTTCGGCACCCCACCCGGGTCCTAGTCATCTCTTGCAAGCTCCACTCAGATCACCGAGCTCCGCTCACGACTTCACTAACCACTCCCTGTTCTGGGCCGGGAGAGAACGCATTTACAATCTTCAAACTCGCGAACAACCCTCGCCGAGCTTGGCTCCTCCTCTCACAATCCGAGAGAGATACTTCGGGCTCTCACCGAAGTCTATACTCTTATCTTGGGCTTTCACCAAGACCCTTGCTTCTTGAACAAACAATGAGTGGAACAACACTCTCTAATCTTGAGCACACTTGAGTGAGAATAGGATTTAAGACTAAAGTGTGGAAGGTTTGAGTCTTGGAGTGTTTGGAGTTTTCTCTCTAATGTAGGGGACAAATAGTAGTGGGAGAGTTGTGTTAAAATGTGTTTTACAACTATATTTATAAGCTCCAAAAGAGATAGCCGTTGGGGATGAATTTGGTAAAGATTATGTAAGATACACAAAACAGAAACTGACATGACCCAATTCTGCGTAAATTCAGTCGACCAGATCGGGTTGAACGGTCGACCGTTTGGTAATTTTGGACTCTATTCGGTCGACCAGTTAAGGAACGGTCGACCGCCAAAGGCTATGACTCAGGTACACTTAAGTGATTGGTTGAACACCGAGATAGGTTCGGTCGACCGATTCACAATAGGTTCTTTGGGGTTGACAAACAAGATCATATTCGGTCGACCGAAACAAGGTCCACAGTCGACCAAAAACCGACAAACACTTTGGTTTGTCAAGGAACATAAGTTCGGTCTGGACTGTCGACCGATACACAAAATGTGTTTGGGGTATATGGAGATAATACGAATACGACCGTTGGGTATAATACGACAAAACAAACGGTCGGAAATTTGTTGTTGCTCGGTCGACCGAAAAGGTTTGGAAGGTCGACCGAACTTGGGCAGTAAAACACTAATATGAGATATGATCACCCGGTCGACCGAACGGTCTGTTTCAGTAGACCGAATGTGGGCAGACTATTTAGGTTTTGGTTTAGTGTTTTCCGGTCTAAGTTTGTGTGATCTATTTAAGTCCAAATTATATGAAATTTTGTGTGTGACTTCTATAGGGAACATAGTGTGTTTGAGTAGTTTTTAGCTCAAGTATGCTCAATTACACAAAGTTCCTAAGACTCAAAGAAATACAAATTACATGTCTTCAAATGAGCTTGATTACATGTCTTGACTTGATTTCCTTTGTTCAATGAGTCTTAATGACATGTAGAAGTTAGCACAAAACAATATATATACAATGCACTCTACATGATCACAATTAAGATTAGGTTGATTAAATCATAAAAACATAAATTAAGGCAAAAAAGCCAACAATCTCCCTATTTTTTATGATGACAACCTATATCTTAATACTTGATTTTTTTGGTTGTAAACTATGCATATAAATGCCCCCCTATGAATGTGCATAATTTTTGTTCAATTTAATCAAATTTCAAGTTACCCATTTGATTATCTCTCCCCCTTTGACATCCATAAAAAATTATAAAATATGAGCATTGAATTGTGGATGTCTTGTAATGAAGTTGCTTGTAACATCCCGAAATATCGGAAATTTAAAAATTATTATCAAGACTTCAGAGACCAATAATCAAAAACGGGATTGTTACTTCTCATAAAACATTTAAGCGGTGCACCAAATTACATCAGAGTTTTGTCAAAAAGCTACATGATTACATCAGAAACAACAAAAGAAGATACAAGTAATCATGTCGACCTCAGTGGTCCGAATGAGAGGATCTGATCCCAAGATGCGCGCGCCCGCTGATCACCACCAAACTGGACCTGCTGCGGTCCTGAAATAAAACATGCAACAACAATGCCTGAGTTTCCATAAGGAAACCACGTATGCCAAGCTCACCTATATGCATGCAGTAGTACAAATGGACCTATCATACTAGTAACATGTCATGTCATAAACAGTAAGGAAAACAATTCCCCCGAAGGCTAACATAGGACATCAGTCCGACAATCATCATCAGGTCTCCCAATGAGACCTACCGTAGGCACATACGGTCTAGCAGAACAAGACGTGACGCTCCCCACACGCGGCTACACTAAACATAAGGTTCGGCAAGGAGCATCCGCCAAGTCCGCGCCATAAGAAACAAATCTGTAACTTCGTGGCCGAAACCACCCCAACGGAGTCGTCGCTCGGTCGGTTCATCAATCATCATCTCAGTAGGTGCCCAGGTGAGAAAAACATAGCCGGAACATCGTCGGCCCATCATCGCCGGAACAACATTGGCGACATCACCGGCACAACATCAGTAGTCCAACAATACTTCCGACACAACATCGGACGGGTCTGGACCAAAGTCCGCTGAGTCATCAGGCTCCACGAGCCGCGAACACCAACCGAGCCGCTATAAAAGCAGGGCAGTGACCTCCGTAGCCATCCAGGCCAGTAGTCACCTCACCCAACGACATTTGCGTGCTCGCACATCATCATACAATAGAATCCACGATCCATCAAGCTTGCTACTCTACAATGAGTCCATCAATTCATCACATCAAGTCACGATCCATACACGGAGGTGACACGTCCCGAACACCCACACTCTTCCACACGACGGTCCCTGGGCAGGCACGTGTAACGCGCCCACCGTCACCTCACGGCTCACGCACAAGGCGAGGACACGGGTTTCCATGGACAGAGTTGACATCCTAAAAAGGACCGAGAATTCAGTTCTGTGCACAAACGGTCGACCAAAAGAGGCAACCCGGTCGACCATTCCCAAAAAGGTTCGGTCGACCGAAAGTCTGCAACGTCGAACTCTCTGCGTAAAACATAAGTCCCAACGGTCGAACAAGGGTCTAAAACCGGTCGACCGATACGTGGTCAAAATCCAGAGTCTGGTCAACATCAATTCAATACTACCGATCGACCGACTCAGGGGTCCCGGTCGACCGAAAACTATCAGGGCATCCTAGCAGTTCTACGTCATATAACAGTCGAACACATATAAAGAAACAGTCGAACAAGTATGCATCATAATCCAGTACACTTAAGTTCCGGTCGAACGAACACATGAAATCAGTCGACCGAAATACAACAGGCAACCCTGACCCACCAGGACAATGCACTACTGGTCGACCGCCACCAGGCATCGTCCGACCGGTGTTGGTTAAAGTTGGGCAAAATACACTACATCGGTCGACCGCCCGAAGGGATCCGGTCGACCGTTGGTCGTCTGCAACCTTGCACCAGCGAAGGATTTACGTCGTTTCTTGCCGCCGGTGAGATCTCCGACCTCCCGCGACCGACCACAACATCCCTCACACGAGGGTGAACAACAAACCACACTAAGAAGCCAGCATACCTCAAGAAAACGACAAAGCCGCCAGAGCCTCGCTCGCGTAACGTCGTCTCCAGAACTTCCTCACGCGTCCACCTCCGCACGCCGGGACCGCTCGAGCACCCTCGTCACCGACCACGAGAGCTTGATCAGTTGAGGGAGAGAAACGAAATCAGGGAGAAAAGTGAGAGAGAGAGAGGTTTCCAGCATTTAAACCCAACACCCATCTCCTCACCAACAGTAACTCGCTTCCCTACACCCCTCACCCATCACCAACCCACTGCTCTGTTGGATTTCGTGCCCTATAGTATGTATATATTTTTGAAATTTTATAAACATATAGGATCGAAACATTCATATTTTCTTCGATTTTCATATAGACATGCATTTCTTTATCCTAATTATTTAACATGCATTAGAACAAACAAACAATTGCAAAGAGGATCATACCTGGAGTTTCTCTAAAACTTCTTGAAGATCTGGAGCCGCGTTGAAGCTCGAACGCCCGGTGGATTGCCTCTGAGTATTCACCAAACTCTAAACGAGATTGGAGAAAGAAGAGCTAGCCTCTCAATCTCCAATAGGGTTTAGAATACAATTACTAACCCCTCTTTAGTTTCCTTGAGAAGAAGATCTCTGAAAACTAAAACTAATCTTAAGAATTAAGGAAATTTCGTGGAGAATTATGGAGAGATATTTTTTGCATGACAAAATAATGAATTGATTAAAGAGGTAATGAGATAAACTTGTATTTATAAGCTCTCTCCAAATTACCTATTCATGTGCAACCTCTTGCCAATGATTTCATGCAAACTTCCATCTAACCATCCATTCTTTACTAACAAATAATCTCAGCCACGAATTAAATCAATTATGGACCAATTCCATGCATGATCTAATTAATTCTTAATTTAATTCTGCAGATAACCGTCTGGACCGGTCGACCGTTTGGAGGTTCAGTCGACCGCTCGAACCAAGTTTTGGTCGACCGTTCGCAACTCGGTCGACCGTTCTCAACAGTAAAATATTTCATCGCAATGTTCAGTCGACCGATAGATTCGGTCGACCGTTCCGAACAGATGAAAATTCCCTGTTATCGGTCGAGACGTGTCCGGTCGACCGTGCACCGATCGGTCGACCGTTTACTGCTAATCGGTCGACCGTTTTGCACAGCACTGCAGACTTGTCAAATTTTGGTGTAACCCCTACAAAATTTGACATTTCGGGATTAGTAGTAAATTCACAACTTATGTAACATATTATCCTATGTAATGATAAATCATTACACCCCATAATATTTACATCACATATGAATTTAATTTTGATTCTAATTATGTTATTAATCACAACATAATTTTGATTTTGCTTGTTCACCCCATGTGTCATATTTTCTACATGAAACCCGACACATCTTATGAACTCAAAATCCCCATTTCTCGTTTCCCAGTTTTGTGGTATGACCTATGGGAGGATCTAAACTAAGTTGACAGTGATATTAAGAGCTTAATATCACAAGCTATAAGCGGTATCTAGCTACACATTATAGCTCCCAATTAGTTAGATGTCTTAATTCTACTCGAACCAAAACCCGATCCATTTAGTGATGGAGTGCACCACTTGTTTCCGTCTCTTGCCTCATGATATTAAGAATACACGCAAAGTAGTATTGTGTCATCTTTGTATTAGTATTCATTTCTTGATCTCTTTAAGCTAGTTATAAATATGTGACTTAACTCAAATCACATTGTGCACATTATAACTCTGCTTTATCAAGGGGCCCACTAATATCATCACTCAATTAAGAGGGGCAATGATAATCTTTTGACTAACTATCTTCTCCAACAAAACTCATACTTAACCAACTAATGCCTTTTGCATTACACTCATTGACAGCTTAAGACATTAGTCTAATTAAGCACTCCTTAAGCAATCAGATATAAGTCTCATATCATAATGTCCCATGTTAATTACCATGATTACACAGAAAACACAATTCTATAATGTTTTACTTATTAGGTCTATTCAGTATACAAAAGTACTATTTTCCTCTTTTGTGTACATGTGTTGTCACTCACATGTAGAGCTACAATGATCTATGACCAACACGACAATCTTAACTCGGTAATTAATGTCCCATGTTAATTACCATGATTGCGAATATCTTTTGTTTTATGTAAACCAATATCTTTGAAGCTCTACGGTTAAGGACCAACACTTCTAAAAGACGAATAACATAAACAATGAGCAAAATGATTTCTCATTCAATTCATAACAATTGACATTTAAAAGTAAAACTTTTAGAACACATTCCCTTCAATCTTCCACTTGTTATTAAAGTTTTCTTTCACATACATACGCAATGTATAAAACAATAATAACTAGGGTAAACCCCATTACATATCAATCATCAAGCCAATCTACATGGTTCCTCAATCCCATGGACTCGAAATGCATTTCACCCTTGTCTTGGGATAAAGGTTTTGTGAATGGATCAACTGTGTTGCTGTTGGTGTCCACCCATAAAAGATTTATTTTGCCTTCGTCGATGAGGTCATGTGTCACGAAGTACTTACGATCCATGTACTTCACTTTATGGTGTGATTTGAGATCCTTGATTTGCGAGATAAATGCATTATTATCGCAAAATAGCTCTACTGGTCCCTCGCTCGAGGGAATTACTCCAAGCTCTTCAAGGAATTCTTAATCCACTACGTATCCCGATTGCGACCTTCTATCGTCTGGATCACTCATGAAACTCGCATCCGAGTAACTCTCGGCTATCAACTCTCTTTGTCCTCCATAAACAAGAGTCTTATCCTTAGTCTGGTTAAGGTACTTCAGGATATTCTTGAGCGCAGTCCAATGCTCAGGACCTGCGTTGGATTGGTGACGACATGTCACGCTCAGAGCATACGAGACATCGGGTCTTATGCAAGTCATCGCGTACATGATCGACCCAATTGCCGAAGCATAATGGACATCCTTCATGTACTCTAAGTCCTTACGTGATTGTGCACGTTGAGACTTCTTGAGTTGCACACACATACTCATTGGCACACTGCCCTTTTTGGAGTTGTTCATTTTGAACCTTTCCAAGACCTTGTCAATGTATGTACGTTGACTTAAGCCAATGAGTCTACAAGATCTATCTCGATATATCTTGATTCCCAAGATGTATTGAGCCTCACCCATATCTTTCATTGAAAATGCAGATTTCAATGAACTTCTCGTTTGCTCAAGCAAAGGAATATGATTGCCCATGAGCAATATGTCACGGACATATAAGATTAGGAATACTACATGGTTCCCACTAACCTTCTTGTAGATACAAGGTTCTTTCTTACTTTGAATGAAGTGAAGCTTCTTCACTTCCTCGTCAAAGTGTTTGTTCCAACTCTTTGATGCTTGCTTCAATCCATAAATAGATCTTTGAAGCTTGCATACCTTCTCGCTATTCTTTGGATCTTCAAAACCTTGAGGTTGTACCATGTATACAGCCTCCTCCAAGTTCCCATTAAGGAACGCCGTTTTGACATCCATTTGCCATATTTCATAATCATGAAATGCGGAAATAGCGAGCATAATCCGAATAGACTTGAACATGACAACTGGTGAAAAAGTTTCATCAGTCAATTCCTTGAACTTGAGTGAAACCCTTCGCTACAAGCCTCGCTTTGTAGGTTGTCAAGTTCCCATCCATCTCCATCTTCCTCTTAAAAACCCATTTATTATGAATAACCTTTTTCCCTTGAGGAAGGTCAACCAAGTCCCATACTTGATTATCATACATGGATTATATTTCGGATTCCATGGCCTTAAGCCATAGTTTGGAGTCTTCCCTTTCCATTGCCTCTTGGAAGGTTAAGGGATCATTGGTATCTAGTACCATGATTTCATGAAGTCCCAGATACAAGTCGGGTTTCTTCCTTTCCCTTGTTGACCTTCTAAGTTCTTTTGGTTCTTCTCATGTCTCTCGAACTTCTTCCACAATTTCTTGAGGAGTGGGTTCACGTTCAACTCTCGAACGTACACTTGGTGGGGATGATTGAGATTCTCTCACAATTTCTTGTGATGGTCTCTCGCTCACGCTCCCACTAACCAAAGGAATCTCGGTTGGGCCTTCATGATCTTGAATGTCATCATTCATGTCATGATCTTGTAGAGTATCTTGAGTTTCCTCAAGCACAACCCTACTCCCACTACTTTTTACTCTTTCCAGAAATTCGTTTTCCAGAAATGTGGCATCCCTCTCTACAATCACTCGATTGGAGGTGATATGCCAAAAGTAGTATCCTTTTGTCTCACGAGTATAACCGATAAAGAAGCACTTATCCGCTTTTGGTTGAGGTTTTATCGACATCAATTTCTTGACGTAAGCCTCACAACCCCAAATCTTGAGAAAATTAAGCTTAGGTGTTTTACCACTCCATAGCTCGTAAGGCGTTTTCTCTACGGATTTGGATGAAACATTATTTAGTGTGTAAGCAGCAGTTTGTAGTGCATAACTCCAAAAGTAAAGAGGTAATTCCGCATGACTCATCATTGACCGAACCATGTCGAGCAATGTCCTATTCCTCCTTTCGGATACCCCATGCCACTGAGGTGTACCGGGAGGGGTGAGTTGAGGTATAATACCAAACTCCTTTAGGTATTACACTAAGAAAATGATATTCATTAAGCTCCCCCTATCAATATGAATATGATTTTTCAATTAAGTTCATTTTTAATTCTCCCCTATTAACATCAAGTAAATACTACAATATAGCATGTGATGTATTCATTCCCCTTTTTGACATCCATTTAGAAAATTTGACTCTAAAACATTGAATGTGATTCAAATTCTAAGATTTGCAATGAATGAATATATTATATGTCAATTAAGCATGTACAATCTAGACTAGAACCAATTGATTCAATAAATTTAGAGGATAAGAAATTATACCCACTTTGAAGCTTGAATTGGTTCCAATCTCATTTGGTGATGCAACCGGCTTTGAATTTAACTCTTAAGCTTGCCCGATCACCATCGATTTCCTCCTGAAGCACATACAAGTGTAGATTTAGGTACCCAAACAACTTTGAGTCCTTGAATGTTAGCTTTGGGAACCCAAACCATTTTGGTTTTAGGAGCCCACACACTTGAAGAACTATGCTTTACAACTAAGTGCTTTCCATTTAAAGTTGTAAATTACATGGTTTTTAACATATGAATCATTATATCCTAAACCATGTTTTTGCAAAGATTGTCTTTGACTTCCTAATAGCATATTAAGCATCTTAGTTCCATTTGTGAACTTTTCTAGATCTTTTCTTAATTGCACATTGCAAGCATGAAGATCTAATTGTACAACATCTATAGGTGTTGCTTTTAAATTATCAAGAGTTGATGCATTATTTTCAAGTTTAGCAAGCACCTCATTTTTCTCATTCATGCATGTTTCAAATTGGTTTTGGAGATTATTGATTAGCTTTCTAGCATTCTTGTTCTTTTCGCAAATAATCTCATATTGTTTGACTAAGTCATGAAATGCATTTTGAAGTTCATCGTGTGAATATGTTTCTTCTTTAGAACATGAACTATCACTAACATATGACTTAGATGAGCATGAGTGTGATCTATTAGAGTAAGAGTTAGAAGATACCTCACTTCCTTCATCTTGAATTGTCATGGAGCACATATGTGCATATTCCTTTGTTGATAAAGGTGCGGTTGATTGGGATGAAGTTGATTCCGATGAATCGTCCCAAGTAGCATTGTGAGCTTCCAACCTCTTCTCTTTTCTATTACCCCTCTCCTTCTCTCTCATTCTCTATCTTCTCTCATTTTTCTTCTTCTTCTTCTTCTTCTTCTTCTCTTTTCTCTCATTTTCACTCTCATTCTCCTCCTTCTTTTCTCTCATTTCACTTCTTCTACCTTTTCTTTCGTTCTTTTCTTCTTTATCCTTCTTGAGGTATTTGAAGAAGTCTTTGGATAGGACTTCAATGTCCTCATCTTCTACACTCCTCCTTGGTTCCTCAATATTTGCATGTAATGACAAGAAGGGTTTGTTCTTTGAAGCTTCCTTCTCCTTCCAATGGTTAATTTGAACCTTATAAGCCATGAGATTTTCAATTAACTCCTCCATCTTGAGTTGGGAAAGGTCGTGTGCTTCTTCAATTGCGACTACCTTATCTTCCCAATAGTTGATTAGCGACCGGAGGAATTTCATTGGCATCTCTCCTTCATTTAATTTTCTTCCAAGAACCAAAAGAGAGTTAGTAATATAGGTGAAGCGAGTGTTCATTTCCCTTATGTTTTCACCGATTTGCATAGAAGAAAATCTCATATTTATGCATGCGGAGACTAATGCGGGTTTCCTTAGTTTTGCTATCCCCCTTATGATGCATTTGCAATCTATGCCATATGTCATAT
This sequence comes from Triglochin maritima, assembly GCA_963682175.1. Taxonomy (NCBI): domain Eukaryota; kingdom Viridiplantae; phylum Streptophyta; class Magnoliopsida; order Alismatales; family Juncaginaceae; genus Triglochin; species Triglochin maritima. Next base: position 35,326,131 of record OY821781.1, on the reverse strand, counting down.
GCACTTTCACAACCCTTAATTCTATTGTATTCATCCTCATTAAGGCCACAATAAAGAATGTTCGGTCTGGACGGTCGACCGATACACAAAATGTATTTGGGGTATATGGAGATAATACGAATACGACCGTTGGATATAATACAATAAAACAAACGGTCGGAAATTTGTTGTTGCTCGGTCGACCGAAAAGGTTTGGAAGGTCGACCGAACTTGGGTAGTAAAACACTAACAGGATATATGATCACTCGGTCGACCGAACGGTCTGTTTCGGTCGACCGAATGTGGGCAGACTATTTAGGTTTTGGTTTAGTGTTTTCCGGTCTAAGTTTGGATGATCTATTTAAGTCCAAATTATATGAAATTTTGTGTGTGACTTCTATAGGGAACATAGTGTGTGTTTGAGTAGTTTTTAGCTCAAGTATGCTCAATTACACAAAGTTCCTAAGACTCAAAGAAATACAAATTACATGTCTTCAAATGAGCTTGATTACATGTCTTGACTTGATTTCCTTTCTTCCTTGAGTCTTGATCACCTGTAGAAGTTAGCACAAAACAATATATATACAATGCACTCTACATGATCACAATTAAGATTAGGTTGATTAAATCATCAAAACATAGATTAAGGCCAAAAGGCCAACATTGAATTGTATGTTTCATTAACTGTTCTACTACTAACTCAACAAAATGTTTGAGAAAGTTATCATCCGAACAAATAACATCTTTTATTACAGACCAAGCAAAAGTAAGCAATAACACCAATATAGCATCAATAACACCAATACAAAGCAGTACAAGGACCTCATCTCCAAGCCAAAGTAAATCAAGAACGCCAACACTAGAACACAAATTGCATATTCAATACTAAGACAGACAAATTAAAACACCTCACTGTTGAGCTACTAATCCAAAGCATTAGAATGAACAACAGCTGAGCTACTTGAACAACTGATTATAATAAGCATGCTCATTGTAAATCTATATGTAGCCAACATTAAAGACACATACGATCTCTAAATTTAAACCAAATTTAAACTCCCCCTAGTCAATTGTTTTTCTTTAAACTCCCATGATAGCTAATTCTCTCATGATCCCACGGTTTTCATAGTCTTGAACAACAACTTGTATTTCTTCTGTAGAAGCATAAACCCACGAAGGCATAAACTTCCGATGTTTCTGTATATTGTGTCTCCTCCAGAAGGGAAATACAATACACATAATCTTCATCCTCGTCCCCCTCAATTTTTCTTGGTCCTCTATCTTCTTCACTTGTAAGGCGATCACTATTTGTGTAAGTGCATCAGTCATTTCCCTAGGCATTGGTGGTGGTGACTTCATTCTAGTTACCGAATGTGTCCTACATGGTGTTCTTTTCTTTGGTGGTGACAAGAAGTCTTTTACCTCATAAGCACCCGGTCTTGGCCTACTATCGTCCTCATCTGTGATGTTCATACTTGCTGAAGGACTTGATGACATAAATGATGAAGAGCCAACACTGCTTTGTGTTTGAAACGAAAGCATCCCAATGATGGGAATTTTATTTATACCGCAAGTGCACAACGTCAATGAAGACGTGGCAAGTACGGGTCGAACACAAGCGGGTGGGAGTTTAGATATCGGGTTTTGATTAGAGAAATCTGAAACTTATAATAAATCACATTAGTTATAAAACATTACATGATAAATGATTCAACATAAACTCAAGTAATCAAAATATACTAACACAAAATTAAAATAATAACATCATTCTTCTTCTCATCACCCTAAATCCGTCACCCCCACCATTTGGAGAGAGTTAGAAACTCATGGATGGAGGGAATGAGAAGGGTCCTAGAGAAACTACAAAAGAAAACTAAAAACACGAAATAAACCAACAAAATTTTATTGCTAAAGAATGCAATAAAAACTAGTCTTTCTCAACATCGTTTCGGGGCTATTTATAGCCGATACAAGGGACCCAAGTATAAAATAGAAAATTACACGCGTCATGACACGACTGGACAAAATCCGGGGCCACGGATCGAAAGGGGTGCAGTGTTTTCGCCGCATGTTGTATGTGATGTGCGGCGGAATCGCCGCAATTTTAGCTCTGATTGGATCCGGATTTTTCCTGTGTGTTTATGGTATGATTTAGTTGTCCTTTGCGCGTCCGGATTGATTTCTTTCCTTTCTTTTGAGCTCCGAAATTATTTTTTCATATATTTGGAGATCCAAATTGATTTTTCTTTAGAACTTTTCCAAAATAATATTTTGGTACTTGTAATTTGCAGTCGGGTCCTCGTATTATTGCAATTAAGTCCCTGACTACTTTTGTGCTTAGGTCCTTGGCTTTTTTCTAATTAGGTCTTTGAATGCTTTTATGCTTGGATGAACATCAATTTGAACCCCGATAATCTTGAACTTGGTCTTCATGACAGAAATGAGTCTCTTGCACGTGTTTATGCTAAGGATATGGGTAATTTGCATTCAGGTCCCTGTATTCTGTAAATAAGACTAAACACATATCTTAGTATCATTTATTGATATAAAGTTAATCTAAATGAACGACATATGATACAATGTATGCTATGCATCAAATATCCCCACACCTAGATTTTTCTAGTCCCTAGCAAAACAAAATATAAGAAAAATGAAAACAGGGAAATCCTAACTCATTTTTGTAGGAATCACGGTTGCACTTAGCATGTGCAACAAGCCTTTAAACCCCTAAGTTTTCTTAGAGGATGAGTTTTGTCTCGTTAGGGTTTTCAGTTGACACACCCACAAAGTCTTAATTCAACATTTCATTAATAACTCTCAATATCTCCACCTCAACTTTATACATCTCACTTAGAATTCTTGCATCCTCATTATATAAATCTAACTCATAAAAATTCTGACTCGGTCTTTCTTCCTCCAACATTCACACCACTAACCCTTCTACACATGTTATCACTTAAATTGTTTTGCACGCCTCCTGTGGTGGTGAAGTATCATTCAGATCAACCATGACATGGATCATTCTTTTAACTTTGGGCATTGAGTATCTTAAAGTATTTTTTTCCGTGATTCCACACATTTGCTTTTTTGACACTTTTACCATTTTTGCATTCGTGTAGCGAGTTTGGTCGATAATCCCGAGCTGACAGACTCAAGTTACCGGATTTTAAGATACCCCTATGGACCAGTGACTCGAAGGCTTGAGTTTTTGTAATCATTTTGCAAAATGTGCTTTCCTCACTTTTTTTTACTCAAGGCTTAATTCCTATTAGAAGTCCACACTTCCCGATATATTTTCCTCAACCTCTGCTTTTTATCAACCACTTCAAAGATTTGATTCATCCAATTTAAGTGCATACATGTCTTAAGGGGTAATGGGTTATTTTTTTGGAACTTAGATTTATGTCATAGTTTCTACAAGCAGAACTATATAATAAAGAACAAAAACTCAATGCAATTTGTACATGGGTTTTGGCAGTTCAATCTTAAGCTATGTCATGGAGCATTGAATTTTTTTTAACCAACAGAATATATAGATAGATAGATAAACACCCCCACACCTATATCATGCATTGTCCTCAATGTATGCAAAGATAAAGCAAATGCACTTATTACCTGAGTCAGCTTGCGGTAGAGGGATTTGAATTTGCTCAGAGTCAACCATAATCAGAACTGGATTGAATGTCACCATGTTGGTGCATGTACCCAGTTGAATTGTTCCCCATGTTGCCCTGAGAGTCCTGAGGTAAAGATTTCACACCCCTCACATATGTTGGTTCTCTTTTTTGCTCGAGTGATGGTGGTTGGGTAGATCAATTACTCCCCTTTTTCTCATTTTCTTTTTGATTTTGTGATGATTTATTTGATTCAGAAATCTTATAAATACGCGATCTCATCACAACGTCACTTTGATTGCATACTATTTCTGGTTCACTATCAACATGAAAAATATTAAATTCAGCTTTTAAATTTCCAAAAGATAGTTGCATGAGCCCATTTCGACAATTTATCAAAGCTTCAGAAGTGGCTAAAAATGGTCTGCCTAGTATTATAGGAATTTGTCTCTTAGGATCGACAACAAGTTCAGTGTCTAGAATGACAAAATCCACTGGATAAATGAAGTCACCAACCTTAATCAAAACATCCTCTACTATACCTCTTGGTTTCTTAACAGAGCAATCAACAAATTGAAGGGTTGTCTTAGAGGGTTTTAGTGGACCAAGGTTTAGTTGCTCATAGACAGAGAACGGGAGTAGGTTAACATTAGCACCAAGGTCTAGAAAGGCTTTGTTGATAAAAGTATCTCCTATCGCACATGAAATTGTGGGACACCTAGGGTCCTTATACTTTATAGGAGACGAGTTGGACAGAATAGAGCTTATGTTTGCAGTTAAGAATGTCTTCTTTGGTACGTTCGTTTTTCTCTTCTTAGTGCACAGATCCTTTAAGAATTTAGCATAAGCAGGTATTTGTTGAATCATATCTAGGAGTGGAATATTAACCTTAACTTGCTTAAATACTTCCAAGATTTTCTCCATTTGTGCACTTGAGCTCTTCTTGAGTCTGTTGGGGAATGTAGCTTTAGGAACATAGACTCGCTCAGGTTGAGCTATATGGTCAAGTTGACTATGTGGGTTGGGCTTTTCAAATTGGACTTCAGGTTCAATGGTTAGGTCACATGTATGTGCTTGACGACTAGATTGATTAGGAGCCCTAGGATTTACCACATTGTTATCAACTTGTTTTCCGGACCGTAATGATACAACTGCATTTATTTGTTGGAACGATCCCTCCTCATGAACCATTTGAACCGGTTTAGGGTTGTTACTTCCTAGAGGTGGTTGATAGGGCTGATATTGATTATTAGGTCTTGGATTCACCTCAGGTTGACTTGGAAACTGACCTTTTTCTCTTTCACCTAATATTTGTGCTAGTTGGCTGACTTGTGTTTCTAGCCTTTGGAAGGATTGGGTGGTTGTTTGCATAAAAGTTTTAACCAAATTTTCCAAGTTTGTTAACCTAACATCATAATCTCCATTGTTACTAAACCCAGATGATGTATTATTTTGGTTATACGGGTTTGGTTGTTGTTTAGGAGGTTGATCTTGTTGGCTCCATGAAAGATTGGGATGATTACGCCAACCCGGGTGATAGGTTGATGCGTATGAGTCATTTCTAGAATTGTTAAATGCGGCATTAACTTGTTCTAAGTCCGCACAATCCTCCATTATATGACCAGTTTGACCACATCTAGAGCAAGGGATAGAAGATGCTCGATTCACTAGGGGTCGGGTTTTTAGCTCTAGACTTTCCATTCTACGCATAAGGGTAGCTAGTTTTGCTTCGGCAGCTACAGTAGCATCTACAACTAAGACACCTGGTTTGAGTTGACTTGCTATTCTAGATCCAATACTCGGGTTATTCGGTGCTCTAGCATTGTCCCATTGCGTACTATTTTCGGCTAAATCCTCAAGAAAAATCCAAGCATCATTCTCATTTTTGGACATTAAGTTTCCTTGGCTTAGAGATTCTACTATAACCCAAGATGTAGGTGTCAATCCCTCATAAATAATTTGGCACAATTGTCATCTTGGAATTCCATGATGAGGGCATTAGGTCAACAGGTTTTTAAATCTTTCTAAATAGGAATATAACGGCTCGCTCTCAGATTGAACGAAAGCAACAATTTGATTCCTAATCCTAATAGTCTTATGGTTGGGGAAATATTTCTTTAAGAACACTTGAACAAACTCAGCCCAACTCCTAATAGATCTTTCGGCTAGACTATATAGCCATTTCTTAGCGTCGTACTTCAGTGCTAGAGGCACGAATTTAAGACGCACTGCCTCCTCCGAGATATGCTGGTATTGCATAAGGGAGCAAATTTCCTCAAATTCTCTAAGGAAGAGATATGGGTCTTCCTTAGAGGTGAACTTGGGCAACATACTCATGTATTGTGCCTTTAGTTCGAAGTCGCGACCCGGTATGGTGGGCATAACGATGCACGATGGCTGAGCAACTATGGTTGGGTAGCACCGATCCCTCAGAGTCCTAGGTGGTGCAACAGGTGGGTCCACTACATTCTCATCCATTGGATCTGGGTGGGGTGGTGCAACAGGTGGATTGGGGTTGAGCTCTAGACTGGAATTTAGATGAACTCGTGAGAGTCGATTGCTCAAGTCCCGAACCCAAATCTGAGTGCACCGGTTTGAATTATTATTATTATTATTTTGAATTCAAATTCCAAATTTAAATTCCAAATTCAAATTCAAGAATCAATTTGATTTTTATTTTTTTTATAATGTTTTTGTTTTTTTTCAAAAATGGAAACAAACAATAGAAGGGGGGAAGATAAGAAAGGAATCATAATCTAAAGAATTGAGGTAAGAAGAGAAAGAAGACTTAGATGAGAAGGGAAACTTAACTCTAAAAGAAGATGAGAGAGTTGGTCAGAAGTTTCCTAAACAAGCACAGTTCAAACAATCCTAGACCTAATGTCGCTTAAATCTAGACGACTCCTAACTGGTTGAGTCGAATTTGTTCGCTTGATTCACCTCCCTCACTAATCAAACCAAATTGGTCAGACAATGTATAGCTAGTGGGGGCTCTTTCGACAGAGTCGGTGCCAATTAGACAATCACTTCGCTTGGAAGACTTACGTCAACACAAAAACACTTTCTAGACATCAAATTAAATTCGATCAGCTTCAAATCATAGCAAGTCAAACCAATCTTCTCCTTAATTGAGTCTGAGTCCTTAAGGGCCAATGTCTAATTGATTTTAATTTTAAGGCTTGGGTGACACTTTAGGATTGTGATTTGTGGGTCACGGAAGGGTGATGAAATCCCCACCGTATCTTTTCCTACGGAGTTGCCCTTAAGATAGTTTAACTTAAATCTAGCAAAAATAGTCAAACATTAGTCTTTAGTTGGGGGACAATTGCAAGGTTGTATGCAACTAAATTATATGCTTAAATGCAATCGATAAAAACAACGCACGTACCTTGCCTCCAGCACTCTTAAACAAAAAATAATTTGCAAGAATTTAGCAAACATAATGCAAACAAAACACTATATGATGCGTGCACTAAGTCTTTCTAATTTTGCCAATTTTTAGGTTAGAGTTGAATTATTGCCAATTATGCAATTTGAGCTTAACACGTGCAGTTCTACAAAAATGAAATTTTTCGAAAATAGAAATTACGAGGAAAAAGGCAACAAAGGTTACCTACGCACGCTCAGTCGTGTTCTCCGCCCGCTCTCGAAAATTTGCAGTTGCTCTACGCGTCCACCCAGAGATGGAGACGACCCCAGAAAAAATTGAAACCCAGATGCTTCAGATGTGCGGTGGATCCACCACAGATTGTCCTTTAGATGCGACGATTTCGCCGCCCTTCTTGCTCCGACTGTGCCTGGATTTCGCCGCGCACTCTGTTGTCTTCTAAAACGCAAACCCAAATAGTTAGATCGCGCATAAGATAAATAGAAAAAAATCGAAATCACAAAAAATAAACAAAATCTTCGTCGCCTCCCCGACAACGACGCTAAAAACTTGATGATAATTTTATTTATACTGCAAATGCACGGCGTCAATGAAGACGTGACAAGTACTGGTCGAACACAAGGAGGGAGAGATATTGTTATTTTTGTGATTTTCCATTAAGGAAAGAAAGAGATAGAAATAAGGTTGGTTTGAGATTTTGGATTTTTAATTTTCTAAAGCAAAAACAACAAAAACAAACTAAGAATAAAGCAAATATGGATGAGAGTCCAGCGGATGGGGGTTTAGATATCGGGTTTTGTTTAGAGAAATCTGAAACTTATAATAAATCACATTAGTTATAAAGCATTACATGATAAATGATTCAACATAAACTCAAGTAATCAAAATATACTAACACAAAATTAAAATAATAACATCATTCTTCTTCTCATCACCCTAAATCCGTCACCCCCACCATTTGGAGAGAGTTAGAAACTCATGGATGGAGGGAATGAGAAGGGTCCTAGAGAAACTACAAAACAAAACTAAAAACACGAAATAAACCAACAGAATTTTATTGCTAAAGAATGGAATAAAAACTAGTCTTTCTCAACATCGTTTCGGGGCTATTTATAGCCGGTACAAGGAACTCAAGTATAAAATAGAAAAGTACACGCGTCATGACACGACTGGACAAAATCCGGGGCCACGGATCGAAAGGGGTGCGGTGTTTTCGCCGTAAGTTGTAATTTGCAGTCGGGTCCTCGTATTCTTGCAATTAAGTCTCTGACTACTTTTGTGCTTAGGTCCTTGGCCTTTTTGTAATTAGGTCTTTGAATGCTTTTATGCTTGGATGGAATTCAATTTGAGCCCCGATAATCTTGAACTTGGTGTTCATGACAGAAATGAGTCTCTTGCACGCGTTTATGCTAAGGATATTGGTAATTTGCATTCAGGTCCCTGTATTCTGTAAATAAGACTAAATACATACTTTAGTAGCATTTATTGATATAAAATTAATCTAAATGAACGACATATGATGTATTGTATGTTATGCATCACCCAACAACACATTTTCGCAGAATATTTCATCCGTCAATTCCAAATGCTTTAGGTGGGTGGGTGGGGGGCTTCGTTGAACTCCTTAGCCTCCGGGAATTTCTACAAAAATTAAACAAATATTGACAAATCAAAAATTGTGATTGGGCTCCTAATGGTATAAGTAGAATGACATTGAGTAAATTTTACCATAATAGTCTCTTCACATCTCTCCGAGTCCAATGTAAAAGTCCAAGTGTCATCATTCCATCATAATCCGGTCACCATACCTAATCGACGAAACAAACCTCATTTACCTCTAGTTTTGTCCCAATGGTTGCCAAATTGCATTTAATCCAACAGTAATGAGGTTTCTTTTTCAAAGTTGACAATGAGGTTTGCAATCCCATCTTTATTCAATGAATTATTATGGGCGTTCCCCTTCCACACCTCCTCAAGACATAACCTAAGAAAAGTTTCATGTCTATGAGGTGTCCATTCGGCTTTAGGCTCATTGTCTTTAATAGGCTTCTTTCCCTTTGCCCTTGATCTTTTTGTTCCACCAAATTCCTCAGGGGTGGTGGTGGAATTACGTGGGACATCTGCGGTAGGGGTGTGAGGATCGATTGGTGGTGGTTGTGGAATTGGGGTTGGTTGTGGAAAATGTGTTAGTTGTTGGAAACAGTTTAGGTGTGGTTGTGCTAGGAGTGGGCCAGTTTGGAATGTTGGTGTTGGAAAAAATTGAGGTGGTTGGTCATGATTCCCAAACATATCCTGTGACATTTCAAAATGTAATGTAGACATTGTATAATTTCCAAGAGATAGTTGGTTGATTCCTAACCTAGACGATGCAACTGATTGTGAACCTATGGAAACATTTGTAGGGGTGTTGGTGAGGGGGACATGAAGGGGGACTTTGAAATTGTTAGGGTTCCTCAAACCTAAGTTACGATGAACTGGTGGTGTATTGGTTGGGGTATGAAATTCCAGAGAATTATCATTTTCCATTGCTTGATGTTGGGATTCACGACTACCACATAATCTTTCAAGGTTGTCTACCATTTCTACACAACACAAATGCTTATAAAGGTAAAACAATAACTCAACATTCAAAAAACATTAATAAAATGCACTTTTCTTAAAGGAATGTTTGAAATACCATTTAGAGCGGGAGTTACAATGTGACTCCCGCTCTAAATGGGGGGCAACATTAATAAAATACACAATATAGTAGAACTTATTATCACATAAAATATTTTACAAACCACTAACTGAAATTATAACATATTAAAGTCCATGCGCTTCGACTATTAAATCACAAATGGTCTCCCTCAGTGCATTCATTTGGTTGTCCTCAACCATCCCCGGTTCATCAGGTTGGGTGGTAGCCTCAAGCACTGAGGTCGTACTGTCTACGTAAGTGTCTAAAATGTTGCCCCCCATCTTTTGTGCAATTATGAAATTATGTAACGTCATTGCAACAATTACAATCCAACTTGATTCCTTAAGGATTGGGGTGGCATCACTCTTAGAATTTTTCACCTTTTTTTCAAGACTCTGAAGGTCCTTTCGATTACATTCCTTAACGACGAGTGCAAGTGGTTGAACAACTCTTTCTGTCCTCTAGGGCCTTGTGATTGTAACTCAGGGACATGGTATTTGGTATTACGGTACGGGGCTAGAAATCCTGGCCAATTAGGATAACCAGTGTCAACCACGTAATACTTATCTGTTATAAGGAAATGAGTATTAGTTGAGTGTTTAGGAACATTATAATTGATCAACCTTTTCAATTAGTAAGTACTAACCGGGATGAGTGGGAAAACTGTTGGAAAGGTGGTTTAATGCGTCATTCAGAACTCTATGGTCGTGTGCCGATCCCTCCCACCCAATGGTAGCAAAAATGAACCACATGTTAAAATCACACAATCCTAGGACATTTTGAGTGCACTGCGTGGGGTGTCGTCCTAAACGGTGTGCTGGTTAGAATTCTACTGGTACTCACGCATCAATATGTGTCTCATCTAATGCCCCAATACAATCTTTGAAGTATGGGAAGTACTTACCCCCGCCACCATCTATTATGTGACGTGGTGTGTTTGCTAAACTACCATTTGGTCGAACCATCTCACATCCTCAAATGAAACAAGAGTGTAAGGCTTTGTTGAAATGCCTACTTATTGTCTCTCCACTATGTTGTAGTTAAGCTTGAAGTGACCGATTCGAGTCCCCATGGGCTAAGGTTTTCAACAAAATTCATACTTGCTCCTCCATGAACACGACCCTTGTATCACTTATCAATTCTCTACCCTCAGAATAGCACACAACAACCTAAATACACCCGGTAACATTCTAATAGAGTCATACACTAGTCTATAGTGTCCACGCACATTTCCTGTGAAAGGAGCAGTGTGAACTAGTTACCTAGACACACGGTAGGTGGGTAAGACAAAATATTGGTAATACGCGACAAGGAGACATACAACTACCATAAACTCAAACTCATCCTCTGACAAATGAACTTGGTCATTCAAAGCATGTAATAAGTCTTCGACATGTTGACACCTAAACATAGTAAAATAATACAACATGGGTTACATAAACTTGGAAAATCTCCAAACAATAAATGGGTAGAAACTCTTTTTATTGTTAACTGGATAACCCTCACCATGTGGTTGGTATCATCGAAAGAAAGTCAAACTCTATAAGCCTGAGATATGAAACTAGGAAATAGATTTATTCCATATTTACATATTTTTGTGCAACACGTGAAAACCTTTGGTATACCAAGTTAGCACACATATCTCCAATCCAAAGTTTCTAGTATAGCCATTCCATATGCTACCCCTCTCCATAAGACAAATGGGTTTTTTATCCGTAAGGCAAATGAATATTATAATGTACAATTACAACAGTCAAAAGTTTCACATGAAAGAGTAACACAAAGGCACATAAAATAAACAGCTTGGAAAAGAACAAAAACATACAGGCAATTTGGGGAAAAAAGATAAAAACACACTTACTGAGTTCAACTTATACCTTTTGATTTATTGAGATCCTACGCCTAAAATAATTCAAATATGATACTATCATTTACAACCTAGATTAGGACAAGAAGATACTAACATTAACAAGAAAAACAATTCCTCTACCAAGATGGTCGTGGTTTGTTGGAGATGGTGTCATATGCATGGTCTGAGGAAAGACAAGATCAAGCTTACAATAGTTTGTCTTTTGAACGCGTGAATACGGGGAACAAGCAATTAAGTTGATAGAAATTCAACACTAGAAATATAGAAACCAAAGCTTATCATTGCAAGCTGATTTACTTATAACAAGGGAGAATGAAAATTATCAATTAAAACAGTCCATGTGAACCAAAAAAACCCATATAATATATAACCAACTTCCTGGCAAAACAAAAAGTTTTCCTAAAATAAATCAACAAAAGACATCAATGCCTTATTAATTGATGAGTGGGTATACGGAAGAAGATATCTATGACCTTAATTTCCAAGACAAACCAACCGATTGTGATCCTATGGAAAGAGGATCACAATTTATGCATGTTAATTTGATGTTAAATTCAGGTTAGGGCAGGTTAATTTGGTGAGGTATTTAGTACAATTTATGCACCCGAAATAAAATGGAGGATTCATGGATTACATGGAAGATTAAACAAGATTGAGGAGGATTATGGCGACAGGACTTGCATACCTGGTGCAGTAGCCTCCTACCGACAATGGAGGAGAGAAGAACGATGGCGATGGCGACGACGCAGGAAATCTCTTTCGGATTTGGGTGTTGCTAGGGTTGAGGCGGATGAAGAAGATGACGACGAGGATGTAGATGAGGATTGGTAAAGTGCGTGGCAGGAATGGTAATTTTGTGGTGGTAAAGATCGTAATTTTCCAGATAATGTAGTGGCATTTGTAAAGTCAGAAAGTGGAGGAGCACCACAAGTAGTCTGCTTCGAGATCACTGTTGGCATGTGAGTGGGCCGAATCTCAGCTTCTGGGCCGATTCCGAAGCTAGGAGATGTTTGACCTTAAAAATAACCACTAGTCAGATTCGAGAGTAGAAGATGGACCCATAAGATCCATACCAAACACATCAACCACTTTTGCTATTTTTTTGTACTTCCATTGAGTCACATGTAATGCTACTAGAAACAAATACAAAATGGTTGTGTTTCGTATCCTGGTTGTCATGATTGATCACGCTTACGATCTTTTTTCGGTTTACATACTTCAATTTAATCTTAAAGTTTCCCAAAGAATCATTCATGATAAGATGTTGGTGTATTGCCGAAACGCTTATTCCCAGTTGTCCGAAATTCTTCACGGAAATTTCTATCTTTTGATATAATTTGGATGTTTGTTTCTATTCCCAATGTCCTTGATCACGACCATGGGTTAGCTAGGGAGAGAGAGAGTGGTGGAATATGAGGGGGCAGAGAAAATGGGAGAGGGACAACGTATTAAAGGAGATAGGGAGAGAGGGCAAATAAAACTATTCAGTTTTGACGAACAGTTTTGAGATTTTTACAAACCATGCATCCAAACACTAGATGCAAAAGTTAAATTTTTAGCTTCAGAAACCCAGATTTGTCGTGTCAACTGAAAACCCAGATTATTAAGAATCTCGACACCTCAATTCTCACCCAAACACACCCTCTGCGTGGTAGTTAATCTCAATTATCTAATCTAACTTATATAAATATATGCAAATTATTCTCTTCAAATCATAGAGAAAAGAGAACATCCTCCAATCTCTTGAGTTTTGTTGGTATTGTCTAAAACCATACTTGGCTGGTTGCCTTGAAATTAAAACCATATGCTATGTTTTGCATTTATCCTTCTTTAATGTAACTAACTTTTACAAATGGGGATGTACCATTTGTTGAAGCAAGTACCAGACAAATATAGAAAAAAACTTCATAATAGCAGATCTCCCCCCCCCCCCCTAACACTGATCTCGCTCAGAGGGGAGAGGTTGGTCCTGACCTTCCTCCACCTCTCCCATTTCTCCCTTCCATTCCCCTCTCTACTCTCCTTTTCCACTCCTCCTGGCTTCCTCCATATGTCTCTCTCTTCTCTTACCTCCGTTCTCACCCTCGTTGATCAATTTCTACCGAATTTGAGGTGGGAAGAGTGGAACTTTGCACGAGATATGGAGATGGACTATGGAAGATGGTGGCTCGTTGCGGATTAGAAAGTTGGTGCCATAGATGACGTGTTTGTACCTTTATTGGTGTTTTTGTGCCTTAGTAGGTAGTTCTACACCCATTTTGGGTCAGTCTCTAGTGTTGTATTTGGTTTGTTTGTATTTCAGTTGTTTTTTGTTGTTGTGGTTGTTGTCTAAGTGTGCATCTATAAGCTTGGTTGTTTGAGTTGATCTTATTTTGGATTAGTACTTTATATAGTTAGATTAGTACTTAAGTTTACTTTAAGTCCATAGGAAGACCGAAGTTGTTAGATCTAGAGGTTCTCTTTGTGATGGAAAGATGAAGAAGAAGAAGAAGAGGAATAAAAGAAGAAAGGATAGAAGGAGAAGAGTAGGAGGTTGTGGTAGATGAGGAGAAGAGGAGAGGGTTGTGGTGGAAGAGAAAAAAGAGGAGGAGGTAAGGGTAGAGGAGGAGCAACAGAAGAAGAAGAAGAAGAATAGGGTAAAGGGTAGAGGATGACTAGGAGGAGAAGGAGGAAGTAGAGGATGAGGGAGGTGAAAGAGGAGGTAGAGAAGGGGAATTCAGATGAAGGCTGCCAGAAAGTAGATGAAGCAAGTGCAACTCCTACGATGGGTCGTCTTTGTTGTCTTAGATTTAAGTCTCGTCTACTTTCTACTACTCCCACTCGATGGCTCTCCGTCACGACGGCTTTGTGTTAAGAACGCCCCACAACCAATTAGTCGTTACCATTGAAACTTCCAACCTCGATTGTCGTCTCGGTCTCGCAAACAATGTCTTAGAGCATTTTCTGACGTACGCACCTTGTGGGTGTTTTTATGCTCTTTGGAAGATTTGGCTTTCGTCTTGCACTACCATCGTTTAGTCTTGATATCGCCAACACTATTCTTGCTAGCTTTTGTATTATTTTACTGCTTCGGTTAAGATCACATAGTGTACAACACTTGTTAGGTTCTATTTGAGTTTTTAGTTTTTCTCTTCTCAAGATCTTTGTATTCCTAAATCCTTCGTTTGAACTTTCTATATAACCTCTAAAATAATATACACACTATTATTCTTAATGCACTAGAATGCCTAATGGCATATTGGGAGTTAAACATGTGACATGACGTATGAAGTATTGAAATTCCAAAATTGGTAAGTAAGGTAGGTTATAGTGGCTTTGATTTGAAAAGTTGCGGTTGTAAGCCCCCCCCCCCCCCTCCTTTTAATTTTTGGAGAAACTGGAGTGTATACAAAAAATCACTCAAAATCCACCACTTGGTGAGAAGTTAGATTTAAAATTCTTCTTCCCAACGATAAAAACCAATACAAATCTTAGACATCATACAAAAAATCACCCAAAGTCTACCACTTGGTAAGAAGTTAGATTTAACATTCTTCTCCCCAATGATAAAAATAAATACAAATATTAGACACCATAGCCATCGCCCGAAAACACCAAAAAGCTATTTTGGTACCCAATTTGACGTTTAAGTTTGTTTTGCAATATACATTCATCTCAAATGCTAAAAGCAACAAGGACCCAAATAGACCATTAACCTTAGGATTCAATCAACCTTTTGATTGGAAATACCAACTAGACTATCCTTAAACCGTATCGAAATTCCTTGAGATTTGCAGGTATGGTCTCAAACCAGACTTCATTGGTTTTGCTTTCAATGTGAGCCACAATATTGCATGTTTTGTACTCATCCTTTTTTTAAAAGTAACTATGGGTTCATTTGGGAACCCTTGCGTTTGCGATGGGGTTTCTAAAACTCGAGTTTCTTAAAGGAGTCTTATTTGTACAATACAGAGTGGAGATGTGCCAAATGCATATTCATGTTTGGATACATGTTGTTCAAAAGTCTGCATTATTGGTCCTTTTGTTAAAGAAATCGCAATGAATTAACATACAATTATACAAATAAGTAAAAATCCACCAAACAAATTCACTAACAGATTGGATAAAAAACAATTCACTAACATAAAATTACATGGATTCCATCCAAAATTCCACACCAAACTCAAAGTCAATAATAAAATCCATTTCAAACACATTTTTTGATTTTTCAAGAACATTTTGCAAGTTGATAGATCACACCCAAAGTTGTACTCAAAATAAAAAATGCCAAAACATAACTACACTTTGAAGAAACTGACATGATCACCACAATGAACCAAGATTAGGAGGAAAAATATTTTTAAACCCCAATGAAATCTCAAAAACACTTCAAATCGCATCAGCCTTTGCTCTATGCTGCTCGCCCCTCCTTGTTGTTCAATGAAGACAAGCTAATAGCCCAACTCCAATTAGGCTTTGTTTCCTCCGGTCGGTGGTAGGAAGGGAGGAGATTAGGGGCTTGGGGTTTGGGCACTTCAGGAGGTTAGATTATTGGTTTGGGCTTTTAGGGGTTAGTGGGTAATTGGGGTGAAATATTTGAAGAGCGTTTGGTGTAAAACAGAAAGCAAAATAAAGGATATGGGTTGGATTTTGATCATTTTGCAATGGGAACTAAAGGAAGCTTTGGTAGCATTTTCCAAAACTCTGGGTATGACCAGAGTTTTCCAAACTGTTATTTTCCATAAAATGAAAACGTAATTACTCCTAAACCTCAAACAGTGCAAATCAATGTTTGGGGACAAAATGTGACTTCTAGCGTTTTAGAGAGGTAAAATGGAAAAGACAACCTCAAATCATCATTCCTAAACGGGCCTTATGTTTCACTTGTTGAAACAAATACCATCCAAATGTAAGAACAATTCATACCAACTCATCTCACCTTATGCCAAAACCTCAAACTGCAAAAATCAATGTTTGGAGACAAACAAGTTTCTTTTAACGTTTTGGAGTGTTTAAACACAAAACACAACCTCAAATCATCCTTCTCAAAAGCCTTATGTGTCACTTGTTGAAATAAGTACCAACCAAGTATAAGAATAATCAATACCAACTCATATCATATCATATTGAAACTTCAAACCATGAAAATAATAATTTGGGGACAATAAAGTGACTTCTAATGTTTTGGTGGGGTAAAACGCAAAACACAACCTCAAATCATTCTTCACAGAGGGATCCTATAGGGGTGTTAGTGGAGCAAAAAACAACAAAAAGTGATTTTAGCAGTTAAACGGAAAGCAGAAGAAAAAAGAATCCAGTGGAAGGTAAAATGTCTTTGATCGAATTCTATTGTTTGTGTTTGTCTCTGAAATCTGGTAGAAAACAGATTCCAGTTGTTTGTGCCT
The DNA here is from genome assembly GCA_963682175.1 of Triglochin maritima. Taxonomy (NCBI): domain Eukaryota; kingdom Viridiplantae; phylum Streptophyta; class Magnoliopsida; order Alismatales; family Juncaginaceae; genus Triglochin; species Triglochin maritima. Next base: position 35,309,216 of record OY821781.1, on the reverse strand, counting down.
ACCATTACACTACTACAAAAATCAGAATATACGTCGGATGTACATGGGTATATACGTTGGATATAAGCACTCTCAAATCTGACGTCTATGTGTGCGTCGTCTATACATAGACGTCAGACGTGAGAAATCCGACGTCTATTCTTAAAGCATAGACGTCGGCTGTATTTATCAGCCGACGTCTATACGTAACCAATAGACGTCGGCCTTTAACTACAACCGACGTCTATTTTTTAGATATAGACGTCGGTGAAATAACTAACGACGTCTATTCTTAAAGAATACACGTCAGAGCATACATAAAGCCGACGTCTATTCCTTTCTTCAGAGGAATACACGTCGGCTAATACAAACAACCGACGTCTGTTCTTAAACCTGGACAAAAAAATAACATCCCGTAAACTTGTATTTAGTCATCATATTCGTGTACATACAACCTGCACCAAATTCGTTCACAGATGCTCACACTTTCATCCACATGTACATACATGCACAAACACAAACATACAAGCATACACAATCATTCAACACACTTGCAATTAATTCAAGAATATGTCTGATTCGATCCGGATTTTTCCTGCATGTTTATGGTATGATTTAAATGTCTTTTACGCATCCAGATGATTTCTTTCCTTTCTTTTGAGCTCCGAATTAATTCTTTGTATATTTGGAGATCCAAATTGATTTTTTAGAACTTCTCCAAAATAATATTTTGCTCCTTGCAGTCGGGTCCTTGGCTTTTTGCAATTAAGTCCCTGACTACTTTTGTGCTTAAGTCCTTGGCCTTTTTGTAATTAGGTCTTTGAATGCTTTTATGCTTGGATGGACTTCCATTTCAATCCCGATAATCTTGAACTTGGTCTTTATGACAGGAATGAGTCTCTTGTACTCATTTATGCTCGGGATATGAGTAATTTGCATTCAGGTCCTTGCATTCTGTAAATAAGACTAAACACATACCTTAGTAGCATTTATTGATATAAAATTAATCTAAATGAAAGACATATGATGCAATGTATGCAATGCATCAATACTTCACTTAAAAAAATGTAACTACATGTGAGAAACAAAAAGCTCAGGATTTCACAATCATGTTGGATGTTTTTTCTCCCTTAAAAAAATTAATCAAGCTAAATCTATATATTCATGCATTTACTTCATTTTAACAACAAAATCAGACGTTGGGTTTTGTAAGATAGAAGCTTATAGCATAATATTGTTGTGTAAGATAGAAAGCTTAGGATTTCTTTTAACTGAATGATTCATATTTCAACAACAAAATCAGACATTGGTTTTTCTCCATATCATGTAAAATTTCTACCATAAATTTATATCATGCATTTATCATCCCAAACAAAATACGAATACCAAATCAAATAGAAAACCAAAATGTCAAGATGAACTCCAAATCACGAAAATACGAATATATTCAAGATGGAAACCAAAAAATCGAAATGTTGGATTCACCAACAATAAACGAGAGGAGAAGTTTACTAAGATAGAAAAGAATCGTTACTACATCAAAAATCTGAAAATAAACCAACCAAAACTAACTTAACACTTACGGTGGTTAGGAATGTGGAGGAAGAAGGAGGAGAGGGCCGGAGAAGGGGAGGAGAGGTTGGGACGTCGCTGTGGTGCCGGAGATGGTGCAGATCGATCGGAAATCGGCCGCGGAGGAGGGTTCGGTCGAGGGACGGTTAGGGTTTGGTTGGGTTTTCGTCTGAAATGAATGACAGAAAATGCGACTGTTCGATTTCTTTAAGACCTATAGACGTCAGATATTATTAACGACCAACGTCTATACCCCGACGTCTATATGCAGGGGGTATAGACGTCGGCCGTCTATAACATCCGACGTCTATAGGTCCACGTCTATACCCTATAGACGTCGGATGCACAAGGTATTCTAACAACCGACGTGTATGTGTCGACATTTATACCTTATAGACGTCGGATAAACTCGGTATTCCAATAGCCGACGTCTATAGTACCACATAGACGTCGACCATGGTAACAACCGACGACTATGCTATCTTCTCCCTACTAGACGTCGGTCGGGCTTTATAACGACCGACGTCTATTGGGCGACGAGTAAAGTCTATTCTGCACTAGTGTTAGAAGCTACGAGAAACTTTGTAGTTGTAGTTTAATTTATAAATAAAAATTTGATGCTTTAAAAATAATAGAATTACAATCCAAACCACATAACGTGGAGATACATATATGTTAATATTCAACCAAACTACATAGAATTTGCCATATTTTCCTGCATCTGAAATGCTAGTTCTTTCTTGTGTTGTTGAGACAATCCAACTTGACATTCTTCTACTTCTTCTCCCTCGCTATCTTCTTCCATTTGTGAATATGCCTAGGGGGTTGTGAAATTTTAGCTTCTAACTCATCGATATTGATCTCATCAAATTATTTTGGGAAAGGCAGTCGCTTGCTTACCACCAACGTCATTGACTATGCTACTCTCAAATAAAAGTTGAAGTTAGTCGTATATTGGGCAACTCTTTCCTTTGCACTGGCCCTTGTGGGGGTGTTTCTACGAAAGAGAAATAATATATGTTAGTTTTAGCTAAAACAAAACAACAAAAAATTAACATTAAATAGTTTGGGTGTCAGCTCTACAAAGTCATCCCAAACTTCCTTTTAAACGTCAGTGTGCCTCTTAACAAAGTTTGGTCTCCAACCACTTTGATTTCGCTTAGTGATCTTAGGGGCCATTTTTGGGTTAAATTTGGCTACAACATCCAAAAAAGTCTTTTAGGTCTTTTTTTTCCATCCGGAGTTTTTCCAATCCCATCTACGATTGCATCAAATAAGATTTCTAGCATTATCTTCCACTTTAGTGCTCCAAATAAAATTTTCCCTTGACTCACTGCTAACAAGATAATATAAATGGGTCAAAAAAACACTTGTTGATATTATTAGTGATATTAAGGTCACATTCAAATTTATGAACCAAATTAGAACTTAACATAGAACTCAACTAAACCATAGAAATTAAACCATAGCTGAACGATAACTAAAAATCAAATAACATACAACTAAATCAGAACTGAAAATCATGCAACATACTATGAGGGTTTGCACTTAATTATACAACAATGTTTTTTAATTATACACAAGTATGTTTGTATCCATATATGAAGGGTTTGTTTTGTTTCTGATATCTAAAGTTTACTAAACATGACCTGTATAATACTTCACCAAAAAGCTCAGAAACAAACATTCCAGTACATGATTGTAAACTCATTCTGAACAAAATTCGGAAACTTCCATGAAGTTTACTAAACATTCCAGTACACTAAACTTTCATGAAGTTTTCTAAACATTCAAGCTTACTAAACATTCATGTTTACTAAACATATGTACAACTGAAGTTTACTCTGCTAACTTCATCAAAAGTTCTGAATCCGCCTTTAGAATGTTTTCATCACTGCCATTGTAGATTTGTAGTAGTTCAAGACAACACTAGAGAACTCGAAAATCACATAATCAACAACTTAGATAATTAGATAACATACAACCATAAAATCTGATAACATACAACTTAGTCCCCAAAACCCATGAAAATCAGAGAAAATACACCTTAAATCGAACATAAAAACGAGAAAATACACCCCAAATCAGAGAAAATTCACCCAAAAATCCCATGAAAAATAAGAGAAAATACACCAAAAATCCCAGGAAACCCCCCAACTTCAGATAAAAACACTCACAAATCGAACACAAAAATGAAGATAATGTACCAGATGATGGTCGCCGACGTTTATGCTTGAAGTTACGAGTGGAAACCCTTGCTTGTCATTGTCTGAACCTAAGCCCGCCAGGAACCCTAACTGCAATCAACCTGACTCGCCGTATGGAACACCAGAATACGTGCACCGTCGACAACATCCAATGAAATCGAAGAGAGGGAGAAAAGGAAGAGTCAGGAGGGTGAATAAAGGCTTGGATTCCTTTGCTTTCCGGAGTGAAAGGGGAGAAAAGGTAGGAGAAATTTCCTTTTATATGTGGGAAACCAAAGGAAAGTTGGGATGATTTCCGTAGCTGCACAAACAACCCCCTTGAATAGGTCAAAGGAATTTTTTTCCTTTCCCTTCGATCCCGGTGCTTTCCGCATGCACAAACCCCCTATGTGTCACTTGTTGAAACAAGTACCGCCCAAGTATAAGAAAAAATCTATACAAACTCATCTCACCTTATACAGAAACCTCAATAAGCGAAAATCAATGTTTGGGGACAAAAAAATGAGTTTTAGCGTTTTGGAGGGGGTAAAACACAAAACTCAAGCTGAAATCATCCTTCCCAAAGGGATCACATGTGTCTCTTGTTGAAACAACTATCAGTCAAGTAAGAAAAATCCATACCAACAACTCATGTTATATCGTATTGAAACTTCAAACCGTGAAAATCAATGTTTGGGGGCAAAAAGTGAATTTTAGGGTTTTGGAAGGATAAAACACAAAACACAATCTAAAATCATCCATCCCAAATGGATCACACATGTCTCCTGTTGAAACAAGTATCAACCAAGTATAAGAAAAATTCATACTAGCTCATTTCACCTCGTACTGAAACCACAAACTGCAAAATCAATGTTTGGGACAAAAAAAAGAGTTTTAACGTTCTGGATGTGTAAAACGCAAAACATGACCTCAAATCATTCTTCCCAAACAAATTCTGTGTCCCAAGTATAAGAAAAATCCATACCAACTCATCTCACCTCATATCGAAGCCTCAAACCGTGAAAATCAATGTTTGAAGACAAAAAAAGATTTTTAATGTTTTGGAGGGATAAAACACAACCTGACCCATTCATACACAATTAATTAGGACATGTTCACCGTGAATTCCATTTACATGTTTAGAACAAGAAACAATATACGTTTAACATCATTTATTACATGATTTGCTTTTAAGTATGTTATTATAAATAACTAAAAGCCAAACACACACACATGTTATCACGTGTATTAACCATGTACTATTTGTAATGTACGTAAGTACATGATGTCTTAATCTTGTTAATCATTTTTGCATTTGAAATTCATATCCGACCTATTTAATAATTGTGTTTCCATATCCAATCCATTTATTAATAGTGTTCAATTTCTCAATTCACATCAGTTAAATTCGTGTCGTGTTATCATGTTTCGTGTAAAATTGATGATCCTAAAAAAAGCAAGTTTTAACGTTTTGAAGGATAAACACAAGACAATCTAAAATCATTCTTCTTAAAAAAATTGTCACTTGTTGAAACAATACCGACCTAATATAAGAAAAATTCATACCAACTCTCACCTCATCCCGGAATCTCAACCCACATCCGACTATTTTAGTTAGGAGTGAATGAATCTCCATCTTTAAGCCCGATTAACCTCTAAATCCCACTCTCCTTCCGATTCCGACTCCGACCCTCTCCACTCCAATCAAAACCCTAGTTTTGGACGCCAAACCAAATCTTCCTCTCTATCTCCATTTCCTCTCCACTTCCGTCGCGAAAGATGAGGGGAATGCGGATTCTGAACAACGCCCTGAGCAAGATCGTGAACGCGGAGCGGAGAGGGACTGCCACCACCGACCTCCAACCCGTCTCCAAGGTCATGGCCGAGTTCCTCGGCATCATGAAGAAACGAGGTCCGAAAAATCCTAACCTTCGGTTTGTTTAAGTTTGGTTTGGTTGTTTTTGGAGAATAAAGAAGTCACGAATAATGTCGAGTTTTTTTTTAAATTTGGTTGTGGTTCAATTTGTTAATTAATTCGTTAAGTGTCAAAGTTGTTAGAGATAGGGTGCGAACTGATGTGATTTTGTTTCCGGAAATTGAATTTTGCCTTGGCAGGTTCTGATTTTGAATGCGTTCTGTCACTTGTAGTTAAAATCATTTTGAAACTGAACAAAACTAGATAAGTCTTGATTTTCAGAAATTAATACATTATGAAATTTCACTTATTCGGCAGAGCTCAGTTGAGTAAGAAGTATCTGTTTCACAGAGAGTTGACACTTATTCTGGGACCGTCCCCAAGCTCCGTACTAATGTAGTAGCCAGCTAAGTTTGGATGTCCAAATCTTCCTGCCAGAGAGCTCTTCACTCTGTAAGATATAAACTTTACTGGAAGTCCAAACTGTCCATAATGTTAGTGGAAAATCATATCTTCAGAGAGTTAAGTGTGCAGCCTAACTTATTTTGATATGCTAGAATTACAAGTGTTTTGAACCATTACTGGATGTTACATTTGCATTTACGTTGCAGTTCTTGATTACATAAATTCAGAGATTATGGTTGAAATCAATCTCCAAAGTGACCATTTGAATTCATTCTCTAGAATTAAAATTTGGAAAACTAGTTTTGAAGCAGACTTAGAGTTTATCAAGTCGATAAAGACTTCTGGGTAGTTGATTTTGGATCAAACCAACGAATCTTTATCCAAAATGGGGTTGTCAAAACTAAAACTGAACCTACAGGATCAATTTCAATTACGACTTAGTATAACCCTGAAAGAGAAGTGGTTCTTTCATCTTTACATAGTCAAGAATAGTAGTTGTATTTCTAATCCAAAGTGAACAACTTGGAATACCACATTAGTAGATTGTAATTCTCAAACCTAGAACTCAAGTGCTCAATTTCCACAAAAGTAGCTGGGTTTTTAATGTTGTCTCTCCATGCCTCTGTCACAGACCTACCCTTTTATTGATGGTGGTAGAGTTAGAAACTAGAAAGCAAGTGAAAATACCAAAATTTGGTTACTGAAGGTAACTCATGAGTCTGCCTTTTTGGTCTTTTAGTGCTCACAGGAAATCATTTGTAAGATGCACTTTTGGATTGTTGTGTGCAAGAACTTTTTTTTTGGATCATTTGTTGTGTACAAAAACTTAAAGATGCATTTCTAGATAACTTTGAATGTTGTGATTAGCATGTCCTATGCTGTACATTAATCCGCTCAAGGATTTGCCACTTCTTAAGTAATATCATGTGTATATTGCCCTTGTATCACATTCTCTGCCTATTAATGATAAAAAGGGACATTTTGTGTTATAATGTGCAAATTAAACTTTGTGGCATTTGATTTGCATTTCGATGCATGTTTAGCCATTGTCCAAGTGCTGCAGCTCTATGAATTGAAACATGAGCTTTAGGGATACTCTTTTGGGGTGTTATTAGTTCAATGGGCAATGCAGTCTCATAGGTAAGTCAAGATCCAAAGAACCTAACTCATTTCACCGACGCGTAGGTACACCACAAATATCAGTATTTCACATGTCAATTTTCGTTCTTTGAGTGTCTACCTTGTGTCTATTTTAGGTAGAGCATTTTTTAAAGTGTGGTTCTAGTTCATATGGTTATTTGCATATTATTTGTAATTTTTGTTCGAAACTAAAGATTTGAAGATAGAGTGACTTGTGATTAGGCATTTGAAAGCAGAGATTTCTCTAGAATTTCCAATTCGAGATATTTTATCTCTATGGCAAATAGTAGGATTAAATGAGATTTCTCTGAGTTGTCCCATAAATATTATACTAAAACACCAAAAAGTGAAAAGGTAGTGTGGAAAGTTGGTAATGCAGTAATTTGTAGTTCAAGCATCAGCACACCTTTCTTCCCAAGTTCGTTGTTGCTTTCATGTTGCCTATTGGTCGTAAATAAACGAGTGTGGCATACATTCTGACAAAATTGTTGATGATTTCCTTGACCTTAAGTTAGCTGGACTGCAATAGTATCGCACACTATTTTAAATCGGTAGTTTCTTTGCCCTGCATCAGTAATATCTGATGCTTTGGTAGTGGTTATTGACAAGTAGAACTGACTGACTCATTCATTTATGTAATTTGAAAAGTGGTTTTTTAAGCATGTTAAATCAGTTCAAATATCAAAACCATGCTGATATATTACCTGATCATCAAAACCATGCTAATACGTTACCTGGTCATTAGAATTCTTTTCCTGTGCTTTCAGTATTCTTGTATCATAAATTTTTAGTGACCATGTTCTTTTTTTGCACACCGCTTTATACAATTTATGTATCCTTTTTTCAGGATATATCAAAGATTTTGAAGTAGTTGATCTGCATAGAGTTGGAAAAGTTACAGTTAAATTGGCAGGAAGACTGACAGATTGCCGTGGTCTTACCTATAGACAGGACCTCAAGGCTAAAGACATTGGGGAGTACAGACTTCGCATGCTTCCCACAAAACAGGTTAGCCTTTTCACTCATTAAGTGTGTTATTATGTTTCGCCGGGGGTGTAAAGTTAGTGTCCCAGAAGGAACTGTTTTGTTTTTCAATGGCATGACAGGCTGATCTCCTCGATGTTCGTGTTTTCCCCCTTTTCACAAGCACGATGTGAATAGATTATGGATGTGCGAATTATGATATTATAACTGAATTTCTAGGCAAATTTATATAAATCTGAACCTGGTAGCAAGCTTGAGCTTTTTGAATGATGCTTTTATGGCATTTTGCTATTGGTTAGTCACCACTGAGTATAAGTTTTAAGGAAAACTCTTGATTGTTATTGTTTGCAGTGGGGATATATTGTGGTCAGAACCCCCGAAGGCATTTTAGATCATGATGAAGCCATGAAGCAGAATGTCGGTGGTCAGGTCCTCGGATACTTTTATTAGGGAGGGAGTCACTCCATGCCTCGATGGAAATCCTCTTTTGTGCACTAGAAGTATGAGCTCTGTTTCTATTTGGCTCCGTTGACGTACAAATTTGTTTTCATAAGGAGAGTAACGGTTAGCTCTTGACCTTTTGCTCTTTTTGGCAATCAAGAACCAATTCATGATTTAACTAGAATGAAGAGAGCCAAGGATGACCTTCAAGGTAAAGATTCTGACTCACTGGTACTTGCTCGCTTAGATGGATCATGGATATACTGCGGTTTCATAGGAAGAGGTTGTTTAGTTCATATTTTTCCATGTAAAATCAGATTTGTGATTCGAAAACCCCTTTCAGTGATTCCACCCAACTGTGTATCCGTGGATGTATTGCATTTGGTTTAAAACCAGAGCTTTTATTCTCTCAAGGACAATGTCGTTACCATCATCCCCTTCACAACGAATACAATTAAACCAGGTCTGGTAAGATGAGCCTATAAGTGGAACGCCCTTGGACTAGTATTTTTGGGTATCTATCGCAAGTTTTCAACAATCAAATGTTTTAAATGGTCGCTATAGATCATATTATTCTATATGATCACAGGCATCTTTGTTTCCAGTATGCTGAAATTGTTATTTGTTATTGTTAGTATGAGGACTGAGCTGTGGTGATGATGTGATTTTTCATTCAAAAGCAACCATTTGATTCACGTTCTCTCTCCATTTTCAGATCCATTTCGTTTTCTTCACAAGTCTCAATCTAGTGATTTTCCTGCCATAAATAAAGGAATTATATATGATCTTTTTTTTTGTGTGCACGTATATATATGATTTTACATTATGATAGGAAATCAACAATTCTATTACATAAACTACTTTTGAGCTCCCTACTAATTACTATTTGATAGTTAAGAACACTATTCGAGTATGACAAAAAACTGAATGCCGCAACTAGAATGTGGGTCGGTTTTTGGGTTGAAACCAGGTCCAACTCGACTTGGTTGGTTCTTGGAAGAACCCAACTAAATGGTTTTTGTGGAGCCGAATTGACTCAACTTGGTTGGTTTCTTGGAAGAACCCGATTCAATGGTTTTGTGGAATTACGTTTGTGGACTTAACTCATGAAATTACGTTTGGGTCGGTTCGGTCTTGGATTGCCTTAAGTTCTTTATCGTAACTACACAGGTTGTGTTTATTTCGATTATAGCATATTATAACAAATAAAGTTGAATACGATACAAATATAAATTTCAAATGACAATCACGATTCAATACCGACATAAAGTTCAAATAACAATCTTAATTTACAAGTATAATCAAACCTTTAAACTTCAAATAGCCATGCCGTGATATATATATCTAAGTTATAATTTGTGGAAAATTATACCTGAGTTATAAGTTGTAACCTATATAAAAAATCATATATATCTTTTGTTCTCTTGTTTGTTTAGTTTAACCAGACCCCAAATCCGAATCTGATATGAATCTGAAATTGGGTTTGATCCAAGCATTTTTGACTCAATTAATCTATTTGGGTCGATTCTCGGTATGACCTAATCTAGTGTGCAACCTTGGTACTGCAATCAAACATTGCACTCACCACTAGCATGATGCACCGTCAACTTTTTCTACATGTGGAGTTTTCTTCTTTCCAGGTCATTATAAAAGGATAATTTGACTTTCTATGTCTAAAGTGACCCAACCTATGGAAAAAAATTCTCACTTTGACATCTTCTGAAAATATGCTTATATTTTCCATTTATTCCCAAAATACTCCAAAATATTTTTCCACTTCTCGAAATTTGTGTAGAGTTCATAAGAGTCTTCTTTGTTGGGATTGATGACGTTGATATGCTATCTATTCGATGAGCTCTATATGCACTCGATAGTGTCTCGATAATTTAGTTGACCCACAATGACATAATTACTGAGAATGTTTTCGACGGTTCGGTTTCCTTCCCTCTAGACGCTCCGTCAGTAATTAAGAACAAAATGTGAAAACTGTACAATTACGGTACGATGTGACCTAAATATGATGAAGCAAGAGAGTCGTCTTTGTTTGGATCGATGAGCTCGATAGTGGCTTGATAGTTTACTTAACCAACAACGACACAATTATTGAGGATGTTTTTTCGTTTCACTTACCTTATCACCAAACATCAACTCAATAATTAAGAGGGAAGCGTGAAAACTGTACCAATGTGTGGTTCGAGGTGACGCTATGTTGATACGTACTTGATCTAAGCTCGATAGGTTACGCGACTGTCAATGACATGTTGTTTTAGGGTGTTTTCGATGGTCGAGTTTCCTTCTGTCGAAACGTCTCGTCAGTTATGAACCAAGTGTGAAAACCCATACCAGTGGGAGGCTTGCTATGCGCGTGATATGATGAAGAAAGATATTTCTCTATGTTGGGATTGATGAGCTCGATATGTACTCGACATGAGCTCGATATTCTCTCAACCTTCTCTCAACTCTATGAGCGTGACTGAAACAGTGCGATAGTCGAGGGCATTTTCGACGGTTTGACATTCTCTCCAAAGGTCGCGTATGTTATCAGGATAGTATAAAACACCATTCCCTTCTTTCAGCCTTACACCATTACACTTCTCTTGCCAACACCTTATTCTCTCAACCACATTCCAGTCCAAGAATGATGCGCAATGACGACATCGCCGAGGTCTCACCCATCGACGACATCCTCTGCTTTTGTGGTTACCCCGCACGATGGGTGTGTCGGGTCCTCAACCGGGGTGGTGTAACAGACCTGGCGTTACAGGTAGGGCTGTCAAATTCGTGTTTCGGGTCGTGTTTGTGTCGACACAAATTGACACGAACTCTTTTTTGGTCAACCCGAACACGAACATGAAAACGAAATTTAAAAAAATTTGACCTGAACACGAACACAAAATTTTACACCTAAACACGAACACGAAATTAGTAACCCGAACACGAACACAAAATTTTACACCTAAACACGAACACGAAATTAGTAACCCGAACACGACCCGAGTTTGACACGAATTTCTTTTCGTGTTTGTCAATTCCGTTTTTCGGATCGTGTTTGTGTCGACACGAATTCTTTGTTTGTGTCAACTGACAACCTAAAACCAAAATAAACATTCATGATTCATATTACATCATCACAAACTCTTTTAAAATATAAAAGGATACAATGATACACCCAAACATCCATAAACATTCAACATCAATATAAATTTTATCCAAAAGACAACAACTTCATCACAAACAATCAAACTTCCATAAACAATCATAAACCTCCTTGACAAAAAAGATAGAGACTTACATAAACATCATGAGTTAACGTTGTTAAAATTCCTTGCAATCATGCCTCCAGACTCCCCACATTCCTTGTTATCAACTTGTGGGATGATGAGTAGAGTTATAAAAAATATAGTAATATATTTACTTTATGTTAAATGAAAGGATTTGAATATCCACAAACCTGCATGAGAATTCATTCCTTCTTCTAATGAGTTATCAACATCAACAATTTCTTTGTCACTCGTTTGAAAGACCACTACATTTTGTGTGAGTTTGTCGATATCTTCATCAATTTTGGATCACCTAGTTAAAAATCATTCCAAGTTTAAACAAGTGTGAATATGCAAATTCGATCAAAATTTACCAAAAATGAACATGAAAAATAGTAGTATATTGAGATGACCTTTATCTCCAAATAGCCAATCTCGAGTGCAAATGATTGCTTCAACTGTTTCTCGCTTAAGAGAGCTATGGAACTGATCCAGAACACGATCGCCAACACTAAAGACAGCTTCTGAAGCAACCATTGAGAACGGAATTGCTAGGATATCACGAGCCATAACAACAACAATTGGATAATGATTTTTATTTGAATTCCAAAATGCAAGGACATCCACATTATCTTGTCTACTCATCCTTGACTCCTCTAGGTAAAGGTCAAGTTGTGACTTCAAGGAATTTGAGTTTTCTACAAAAGCATTGTTAAATTCCTACAATCAAGAGATTAAAGTAAAACATTTGCAAAATATAACAACAGTAAGATATTAATCATGACAAACTGATACTCTTGGAAGTAGAAAAGTTACCTTAAAAAGAGAGCAATTAACGTCAAAACCTTCATATAGTGACTTGACCCTTTTCGGGTTAGGATCATCTTTGCTTGAATAAGGCATACCACCATCAAAAGTTGTGGAGTAGTGAGTAAAGGCAATTTATCTTCTCATGTAGTTTGCCAACAGAATCTAAACCACAAAACTTGTTGTAGATGAAGTCTACAAATTCCAACTTGTAACGAGGATCAAATATTGAAGCAATAACTAATATATCACTAAATTCAGCCCAATATTTCTGAAATTTCTCCCACATCTTGGTTGCCATAGAAGACATATACTCATGTCTACTCTCCATTGCATTTTTCCAAGCAGAATAACAATATATAATGAGAGGAAAGTACAATGAAGAAGTTGGATACTTAGTTCCAGAAAATGTTACAGTGGATTCATAAAAAACGTTCAAGAACTGGTGCACACTTTCAATTCTCTCCCACTCCTCACTTGATGGACATTTACTGTAGTTTGAATCAATCAATGCCAAATGTTGAAATACACGACAGTAAAATAAAGCACTATCAAGCATAAGATATGTAGAATTTCATCTAGTCACCACATCTTGACACAACTAACCTCTTTTACCATCAATGGAGACTAATATGACATATTAAGGAAACTTCAAACCATCTTGCACAGTCAAATTCAGCACACGAGCGCAACATCGTAGATGAAAAAAATACCACCAGACAGAAGTAGTCATTTCGAATTGAAGTCTTCTCTCAACTCAACCACTGATACATTATTAGCACTTGCATTGTCTAAAGTAATGTCAATTTTTTTTCCTCAATATCCCATTCAAGCAACAAATTAGAAACGACATCACATAATACAACTCCAGAGTAAGAAGGTGGGAGGTATGAAAAGTTTAAGATCCTTTTCTACAACTTCCAACCATCATCAATAAAATGTGTAGTCAAAGACATGTACCCATCGGATGTCAGAGAACTCCATAAATCTGAAGTCAAGTTTATTCGACCACGAGTTGCATGTAACAGAGTCTGGATTCTAACCTTTTCTCACTTATACATTTTCATGCAATTTGTTTTTGCAGTATTTCTACTAATAACATGTATTTTAGGCCTCAAGTATCAAAAAATTGCCCTAATTCCCTCATATTCAACAAACTGGAATGACAAATCATGCATCACGATGGCATACACAATCAACTCAGTGAAGTTTTCAGAATCAAATTGATTGTTATGCACCCCAATGACTTTGAATCGCTACTACCGGTACCGGCCAACAACATTTGCCCACAATCTTGAGAACTCATCCTAGGACAAACTTTACTATGACGGGTCATGTTCCCACTCCCAAATTTACCACTACTAATGTAAGTCACCCCGCAAGCTTTGCAGACGGCTTGGAGGAGGAGATGGGTGTCGATGTCGAAGGAGGAGATGGCGGTGTCGGACGAGGAGATGTCGGTGTCGGTTGCAAGCCTACGAGAAAATGAGATGGAGTTTGATAGGGTAGGTTTTTTTTAACATATATATATATATATATATAGCTGTATTTCGTGTCGACCCAAAGTACACGAAACCCGAATTCGGTAAACCTGAACACGACCCGAAATACACTTTGGATAGTTCGTGTCGACACGAAATACACGAAATTCAAAATTGATCAACCTGAAAAAGAAAATTTTGGATCGGATTCGGGTTCGAATTTCGTGTCAAGACCTGATTTGATACCTCTAGTTACAGGGCCCCGTGACGCCATAAATGCATGTTTTACATGCATGACGCCATGTCTCCCGTTCGACCACCCCCAGAACCACTTGAGGAGGTCAAACAGATAATAATGGAACTCCATCGCATGATAGCCCATGTGGAGCGCCTTTTGGCCGCCGTACAAGACACGGTGGTAGATCTCCTGATCGACAGTGGTAGGTTTTAATCGTTTTTTTTATTTTTAAGTTACATATGGTTATAAGTTAATTGTTGGCTTTTTGGCCTTAATCTATGTTTTGATGACTTAATTAACCTAATCTTAATTATGATCATGTAGAATAGCACACATATTGCATTGCATATATATTGCTTTGTGCTAACCTCTACAGGTGATCAAGACTCAAGGAAGAAAGGAAAACAAGTCAAGACATGTAATCATGCTCATTTGAAGACATGTATTTTGTATTTCTTTGAGTCTTTAGGAACTTGTGTATTTTGAGCATACTTGAGCTAAAATCAACTTAAACACACACTAGATTCCTTATAGAAGTCACACACAAAATTTCACATAATTTAGACTTCATTATATCACCCAAACTTAGATCGGAAAACACTAAACCTGAACCCTAACTGTCTGCCCACATTCGGTCGATCGCAACAGGCCGTTCGGTCGACTGGATGATCAAGTATTATGTTTTGTGTTTCCCTTTCTAGTTTCGGACGACCGCACCTTCTCTTTCGGTCAACCGTGTGAACTTAATTTTCCGACAGTTATTCTTGTCGTATATACCCAACGGTCGTATTCGTATTAAACCAAAAATACCCCCAAATACATTTCATATATCGGTCGACCGAGGACCAAGATCGGTCGATCGTTTGTTCATCTTTGGACAAACCCAAATCTCCTGGACAAAATCGGTCGACCGCTAGACCTGTTTTGGTCGACCGAATATCTAATTGTTTGTCAACCCCAAAGTGCCTGGACGAAATCGGTCGACCGAACCCTTTTCTTGTGTTCGACCGATGACTTAAGTGTACCTGAGTCGTAGCGTTGGGCGGTCGACCGTTACCCAAACGGTCGACCGAACTTAGTTCAAAACTGCCAAACGGTCGACCGTTCATCCCGATCCGGTCGACCGAATTCATCCAGAATTGGGTCCTGCAGGTTCTATTTTGTGTAATCACACATCAACTCATACCCAATCAATCCCAACGGCTCTATTCTCTCTAATGCCTATATAAGGAGTTGTAAAACACATTTTAACACAACTCTCCCATTACAAACTTGTCCCAAACATTAGAGAGAATCCCAAACATTCAAAGCCTCAAATTTCCACACTTAGAATTAATTTCAATCTCATTCAAGTGTGCTCAAGTTTAGAGTGTGTTCCACTCAAGATTTCGTTTGTTCAAGAAGAAAGGACTTTGGTGAAAGCCCAAAGTGTTCCTCTCGGATTGTGAGAGAAGAAAGTCAAGCTCGCGAGATTGTTCGCGGAGCTTGTTTTGTAAAAGGCGTTCTCTCCCGGCCCGGAACGGGGAGTGGATAGTGAAGACGCGAGCGGAGCTCGAAGTGTCGAGCGGAGCTTGCAAGAGAGGACGTAGGCGGTGGTCGAACCTCTGCAAAAACCCCCGACGGCCATTGTGGTTTTCTTATTTCGTACTTGCTCGTTTAGTTTTTTAAATTTCGCTGCATATAACTCGATCGATAAAACGAGTAGGTAATTAGTTTAAAAGTGATTAGCATAGTCGACCCACACGATCCAACATTTGGTATCAGAGCCTTGTGCGCTAAATTCTATACTTAATCGTATTTTTAGCATGGCTAGTACATCTAATCACGTAGAGGGATTATGCACAACTCGACCTCCTTTGCTTAATGGGTCAAATTATGATTATTGGAAGAATATGATGAAGATTTTCCTGATTTCTAATGACCTGAAGTATTGGATTTGTTTCTTCAAAATCCATACACACCCCCAAATGAAGATGAATTAGATTCACTTACAAGACCAAAAATGAATTCGAAAATCATGAACATCTTGTATTGTGGCCTTAATGAGGGTGAATATAATAGGATTAGAAGGTGTGTTAGTGCATATGAAATTTGGCATAGACTACAAATGCATCACGAGGGGGATAGCAAAACTAAGGAAACCCGCATTAGTCTCCTCATGCATAAATATGAGATTTTTTCTATGCAAATCGGTGAAAACATAAGCGAAATGAACACTCGCTTCACCGATATTACTAACTCTCTTTTGGTTCTTGGAAGAAAAATCAATGAAGGAGAGATGACAAGGAAGTTCCTCCGGTCACTTAGCATCGATTGGGAAGATAAAGTCGTCGCAATTGAAGAGTCGCATGATCTTTCAAAATTAAAGATGGAGGAACTCGTTGGAAATCTCATGGCTTATGAGCTCCAAATTAACCATCAGAAAGAGAAGGAGCCTCCAAGAACAAAATCACCTTGGGATTACATGCAAATATTGACCAACCAAGGAGAAGTGTAGAAGATGAGGACATCGAAGTCCTAGCAAAAGACTTCTTCAAATACCTCAAGAAGGATAAAGGAGAAAAGAGTGAAAGAAGAGGTAGAAGAAGTGAGAAAAGAAAAAAAGGAGAAGGAGAAGGAAGAGAGTGAAAATGAGAGAAAATAAGGGGAGAAGAAGAAGGAAAGAAGGGAGAGGAGAAGAGAAAAGGAGAAGAGGAAGGAAAGAGGAAGCACACAAGGCTACATGGGATGATTCATCATCACCATCATCATCGTCGTCTTCCTTGCAAAGTCGAAGAGAGGTGGCTCACTCATGCTTCATGGCCATTGAAGATGATCAAAGTGAGGTAGAATCTAACTCTTGCTCTAATAATTCATGCTCAACTAAGTCATATTATAGTGATAGCTCACATTCTAGTGTTAATGAAGAAACTTATACACATGATGAGCTTCAAAATGCATTTCATGACTTAGTTAAACAATATGATATCATTTGTGATAAAAATAAAAATGCTAGAAAGAAAATTAAAGATCTCCAAAGCCAAATTAAAACATGCATGAATGAGAAAAATGAGGTGGTTGCTAAACTAGAAAACTTTGCATCAAATTTTGATAAATTAAAAGCAACACCTATAGATTGTGAACCACTAGATCTTCAAGCTTGCAATGTGCAATTAAGAAAAGATTTAGAAAAATTCACTAATGGAACTAAGATGCTTAACATGTTATTAGGGAGTCAAAGGCAATCTTTGCAAAAAGATGGTTTGGGATACAATGCTAAATTGAAAAACCAGGTATCTCATACTACATTAAATGGAAAGCACTTAGTTGTAAACCATAGTTCCTCAAGTGTGTGGGCTCCTAAAACGAAAATGGTCTGGGTTCCCAAAGCTAACATTCAAGGACCCAAAGTTGTTTGGGTACCGAAATCTACACTTGTAGGTGCTTGAGGAAGGAATCGGTGGTGACCGGGTGAGCTTAAGAGTTAAATTCAAATCCGGTTGCATCACCAAATGAGATTGGAACCAATTCAAGCTTCAAGTTGGTATAATTTCCTATCCTCTAATCTTTTTTGATTAAATTGGTTCTAGTCTAGACTACTAATATGCTTAATTGACATACCTTTTACCCTATTCATTGCAAATCATATATCACATTCATTGATTATAAATGTCAAATCTTGAATGGATGTTAGAATAAGGCTTGAGTAGAAACTTAAATGAACTTAACTTGAATCATACTCTTAGTTTCCATATAGCCTTATTGATAAGGGAAGCTTAATGAATATTTTTTCTTAAAGTAATGAAGTGCAAAATTTAGGGGGAGCAACTTCATTACAAGACATCCACACTAACCTTCAATTGTATAATCTTTGTTTTTATTAATATCAATTTTTTGATGGATGTCAAAGGGGGAGAGATAATTAAGGGGGTAACTTGGAATTTTGTAATAAAATTCAACAAAAACTATGCACATCCATAGGGGGTGCATTATTATGCGTAGCTTACATATACAAATTCCATGTATTTAGATATAGGTTGTCATCATCAAAAAGCGGGAGATTGTTGGCTTTTTGGCCTTAATCTATGTTTTGATGACTTAATTAACCTAATCTCTAATTATGATCATGTAGAATAGCACACATATTGCGTTGCATATATATTGCTTTGTGCTAACCTCTACAAGTGATCAAGACTCAAGGAAGAAAGGAAAACAAGCCAAGACATGTAATCAAGCTCATTTGAAGACATGTATTTTGTATTTTTTGAGTCTTTAGGAACTTGTGTATTTTGAGCATACTTGAGCTAAAATCAACTTAAACACACACTAGGTTCCTTATAGAAGTCACACACAAAATTTCACATAATTTGGACTTCATTATATCACCCAAACTTAGATCGGAAAACACTAAACCTGAACCCTAACTGTCTGCCCACATTCGGTCGACCGCAACAGGCCGTTCGGTCGACCGGATGATCAAGTATTCTATTTTGTGTTTTCCTGTCTAGTTTTGGACGACCGCACCTTCTCTTTCGGTCGAACGTGTGAACTTAATTTTCCGACAGTTATTCTTGTCGTATATACCCAACGGTCGTATTCGTATTAAACCAAAAATACCCCAAATACATTTCATATATCGGTCGACCGAGGACCAAGATCGGTCGACCGTTTGTTCATCTCTGGACAAACCCAAATCTCCTGGACAAAATCGGTCGACCGCTAGACCTGTTTCGGTCGACCGAATATCTAATTGTTTGTCAACACCAAAGTGCCTGGACGAAATCGGTCGACCGAACCCTTTTCTTGTGTTCGACTGATGACTTAAGTGTACATAAGTCGTAGCGTTGGGCGGTCGACCGTTACCCAACCGGTCGACCGAACTTAGTTCAAAACTACCAAACGGTCGCCCGTTCATCCCGATCCGGTCGACCGAATTCATCCAGAATTGGGTCCTGCAGGTTCTGTTTTGTATAATCACACATCAACTCATACCCAATCAATCTCAACGGCTCTATTCTCTCTAATGCCTATATAAGGAGTTGTAAAACACATTTTAACACAACTCTCCCATTACAAACTTGTCCCAAACATTAGAGAGAATCCCAAACACTCAAAGCCTCAAATTTCCACACTTAGAATCAATTTCAATCTCATTCAAGTGTGCTCAAGTTTAGAGAGTGTGTTCCACTCAAGATTTCGTTTGTTCAAGAAGCAAGGACTTCGGTGAAAGCCTGAAGTGTTCCTCTCGGATTGTGAGAGAAGAAAGTCAAGCTCGCGAGGTTGTTCGCGGAGCTTATTTTGTAAAAGGCGTTCTCTCCCGGCCCGTAACGGGGAGTGGATAGTGAAGACGCGAGCGGAGCTCGAAGTGTCGAGAGGAGCTTGCAAGAGAGGACGTAGGCGGTGTCCGAACCTCTGTAAAAACCCATGACGTCCATTGTGGTTTGCTTATTTCGTACTTGCCCGTTTAGTTGTTTAAATTCCGCTGCATATAACTCGATCGATAAGACGAGTAGGTAATTAGTTTAAAAGTGATTAGCATAGCCGACCCACACGATCCAACATTAATATCCACTGATATTTTGTTATTTGGTTTGCGTAGTTTCAACCCCGAGGACACCAACCCCAAGACCCCCTTCCTGGAGCACACTTATCCCAACTGCCGGGCAACCTGCCGCGCCGAGATATCCATCCCTGACCACACGCCCTCCCCACTGCTTGAAGTGCCTCCTGGCTTCGAAGAACACACCGGGTGGACTAGGAAGAGGGTGAAGTTATTTTAGTTGATGTTTTATTCTATGATAGTTTTTGGTTTTTGTTGTGTATGTGTTAGTTGCCAACTTTGACAACTCTATTTGTTTGTAAATGTGTAGTCAATATACAAGCAGCTATGTTGTGTTTTGTTAATATTTGAAGGTTGTGAATGTTTGTGAATGGTGTGACTGTTTCAATCTTCCTCATGCAAATGGCGTTGTCGAAGAGGTAATAGAACAACCATCGACCAAGGTCGAGCAACCGTCAAACTCTATCAAGGTAGAAGGACAAGACTGATTTGAACGGGTGAAGTTGTTCGTTTGAAGCTGCACAATGACAGAAACTTCGACTTTTCGTTTGAAAGATTCAACTAAATGATTGTTCGTTTAGGTCATAAACCATCGAACTATTATCGAACTAAATTTTTGTTAGACCCTAAAAATTCAACTAAATAATTGTTCGTTTAAGTTGTAGACCATCGAGCTATTATCGAACTACTATCAAGGTACTAGGAGAGAACAAGGAGAAAAACTTCTGATTGTTGGTTTGAAAAAATTCAAACAAATGATTTTTCTTTAAGTCATAAACCATCGAGTTATTATCGAACTACTATCGAAGTACAAAGAGAGAACAAGGAGGAAACTTTAGACAGTTTGTTTGAAAGATTCAAATAAATGATTGTTCGTTTAAGTCATAGACCATCGAGTTATTATCGAACTACTATTGAGGTACAAGGAGGAAACTTCAGACAGTTCATTTAAAAGATTCAACTATTTTATTGTTCGTTTAAGTAATAGACCATCGAGCTAAGAACGAGTTATTATCGAATGACTATCGAGGTACTAGGAGACAACAAGGAGAGATCACAAACACAAACACAAAACACAAAAAACACAAAAATTATAAATCTCTTCCAAGTCAATTGGAAGAGAATGATCTGCTTAGATGCCGTCTGCAAGCCTAAAAATAGTTTTGTTTATCCCTGGGTCCTTTACGCTATGGTCGGGTTTATCCACCGGTGGTACCAGTATTCCATCGTCCCAGACGAAGTACCTGCAACGAAGGGTTGGCTCTGAGGAGCCACATACGTAAAACTCTTTGCTAATCTTGTTCAGAGTGTTGGACCATAGCTCTATTACCTTCAAATCGCACCAATAGGTGCAAAAGGGTAGAGGTAAAACTCTCAGTATTTCAACAGGGGGATAACCTCCCCATATTGGTCCATCGAGGATGTGCTCAACTTCGTCAGAGTAGTCGTCATTGGCATTGTGTTGGAAGACCATTTTTTGGGTGTGGTCGATGAATCGAATACACAACTAAATGGGGGGAGGGGATCAAATACATAACTAAATGAAAGACACATTAACCTCTGATTTTATAGACCCTGTAATGAACGATTGACACCTAACCTCTGATTTTATAGACCCTGTAATGAAGGATTGCGTCTCTTTGTGCAATAATGAAAGCTTGTGTCCGCAAAAGGAAAGAATGCCGAACAGTTACGTCTCTTTGCATAATAATGGTTCGTCCCTTGCCGAAGTGAAATGTCTCATCATGAGACAACTCATCATGGGACGTTTCACTTCGACATATGAACATTTATCATGTTGACCATTGAGCGTAATCGAGCCTATATCGAGTTTCTATATAACACATATCGAGTTCAACCAAACCATAGTCAAGTATAACTATCGAGTATACACATCGATTCACATTATCTATTGTGTATCGTCAAGTACCATCGAACCCGATCAATTTCTAAATCAATTCAAAATATCGAGACATAGAGAGAGAGTTCCAGACATAGGTTGTTCCATGTTAGTGGTCTCATAATTTAGACAGTGATATTTTGGAAAGAAGTGGAAAGATAAGCATATTTTTGAGAGAATGTCAAAGTGAGATTTTTTTCCAGAAGTTGGGTCACTTGAGGCATAAAAAATTAATTTTTTCTTAGAAAATAAGTACATTATGATTTTGCTGGTCGTTTGACGTCTCTATGCTTATTTTCTTTTGCATCACTAGAAAAGAGGTGAATTACGATTTTGCCACCTTTCTACAGTTATTTCCTGTGGTGGGTTCACTGTTTACACTAAGTTGATTTTAGGAAATTTTTCCAAAATAGACTCTTTTTTTTAAAAAAATTGCTAAAATAAACCCCCTTCAAAAGTATTTTCACACTAGACCCGTTGTCATCACGTGGTGACACGTGACGACTAGATTATTTTTTAGTGTATACAGAACTCGACATCACCAGTGCCGAGTTCATTTTGGTTTTTATTGCACGACACTTGTCATATTTCTCTCGAAGTGAGTTGCCAGGAGAACAGTTCAAATAAAACTCGACATCACAAGTGTTGAGTTCTTCTCAAGAAGAACTCGACACTGCTGATGTCGAGTTAACATCAACAGCACTCGGTATTACCAGTGCCGAGTTCAGATAAGAGAACTCGGCATCACCAGTGCTGAGTTCTGTTGAAAAATCGAGAAATCCATTTAATCTAAGAACTCGACAATTTCATTTTCCACTTCCTAAATTTAAATAAACACTATCATTTTCAACAACAAATATTACAACAAACTCAATCATTTCAACCACAAAACATAAACAACTACAATAAAATCAAAAAAACATCCACACTAACAAGTTTAACATTTTAACATAAATAAAACCAAAAGTAGTATAATAACAAGCAAATAAGTTTAATACAACCAAATATATATCTTAAATGACCTCTCAATCTCTTCTTCTTTTTAGGACGTGCCTGAGCACGTCTGCTCCCCCTACCGTGTCCCTCTCCTCGTGCTGCATTCTCTGTCTGTTCTGTATCCTGAGTTAGACCGCCACCGTCTTCCTGTGTGTGTGGATCTTCTTCTTCAACGATGCAATCCTAACTCAAATGTAATGTGGGTTCTTCAGCACCAAAATAGATGAGTCAAGCCTTCATTTTTCCTTCAATTTTCCAACCATCGAAGAGGTTGTCTTGTGATCTCTGATCGCCTAGTGAATTTAATGAAGTTCTTCGTGGAACTCATAAACTCCGTGCACCTATAGACAATTAAACTGTTTAACAAACACTAAACACATTTTAAAAACATTGTAATTATTTAATTAAATGTTTAGATCTTATCACCTCCCACTCTCTACCCACTCGGGGTTTGTACACGTTACATTTTGGAGCCAAAGTGTGGTGAACAATCCAACACACAGTGATGTTCCAGTAGCATTCCATATATAATTGTGTCTTCTCTTCAGGAGTGACACCTAAGAGTGGTCGCTCAAACTGTAGATGATCTCTTCTATGAGACCAATGCTGGATCAATTTGTGATTTTCCATCAATCAATTAATGCATGTTCTCCCCTGAGCTGATTTCACTTCATGTCTCTCCATCGGCTCTGGAATGTATTGCTCTAGACCAAACTACCTCATGACTCGGTCTGGACAATGCATAACCACCTCTCCAAAATGTATAAGTCATGTACGACTCGTCCAAATCTCAGAACCTTCTGTACATAGCGGTGGTAACTGACTAAGATCCAAATGCTCATACAGATCCCATGTGACCTGGTCGACCTCCTACATGTCGAGCTCATTCCGATAAAATTCAAGTGTCGTCGTCTTACCAGTACCCTTGAATGTTCTTGGGCCTCTCCAACGGGAACCTAATGGTGCACTGTCGTTCTCTGGGTACACTAACAGTCTGCTCTTCATAGGTCTCCCAATGTGGAAATGTTCTCAGCACCACAACTGTAGAAACGTAAGAAATCCGCACAGATATTTGGTCGTGATCAATGCATCTTCGTCCAAACTGTTATATAAGTGGGCCAGAGCCAAACTACCCCAACTATACTCTGATGTGACAGCCAAATCTCTGAGCAAAAGAAGGTACTTCAAATGAACCATTGTGCCGCTCTTATCAGCCAAAATACTGCATCCGAGCTGGAACAAAATAAAATCTCTAGTGTGTCTGGTAATCATAACCTCATCAGCATCGAAAGGGACCTCCTGAAACTGCGTTTGCAACAAACGCAGAGTTACCGAACCCTTACCGCCCAAACCATCCAGTCACTGACCCAATAAATGCATGTAGACATCTGACCAATCGTAATCCTGGGACTCACATACTGGCAAACCGTCTACCCGTAATCTCATAATCAATGAAATGTCATGCAATGTACAAGTGATTTCACTATGACGCAGGTGAAAGGAATGAGTCTCTGGTCTCCAACGCTCCACCATTGCCCCCAACAAGGTATGATCTAACTGTTCTCGGCCCAAACGAGTGACTGTGTCAAAGCCTTCCAATTCTAGCAAAAACCACATCCTCTCATCAGTTATCTGCCAAGCGTTGAGTTTGGATTCATGCTCAACGTATTTTATTCCATCGACATCTTTCTGCATAAAATAACATAAATTTTAGAATATTAATACGTACGTAGAAACATTGTTTGAAAGTAGTAAAATGCTTACGAAATCCTTGAACAAGTCAGACTTGTGGTCGACCTGCAAAACCAACACGGATCTGTCCACCAGACCTTGCGAAGCGTAGCTGCCTCTAACTGAATCAACACTAGAATCACCAAACTCCATTTCTACGTAACATGGTAAATATTAGAAAACATTGAAGTGTTGCAAATTAAATGGTGCAAATCAAATATTAGAAAACAAACCAAGTGTTGCAAATCAAGTATTAGAAAACAAATCAAGTGTTGCAAACAAAATATTAGAAACCAAATTAAGTGTTGCAAATCAAATAGGAGTGGATTTGGAACAATAACAAATCTGAGTCATAACAAAATATTTTACATTAATTCAAGTCTTACACCACATCAATTCAACTCTTACATTTAACAAAATACAAATTAAGTGAAAAATGCCAACTGCAACAATCATTTTTTAAACAATTGTACTATAAAGAATTTGTTCAAACAGAGAAATGTCATCAAAATTATGGTCGTAATTGGCATACCGCGTGCCCCTCGTAAGACATTGTTGAAGCTTTCTGACATGTTTGTTTTCATACATATGAAACGTCGACCCCATCATGAGAACAAGTCCATCTTTCCAAAGGACCTTGATGCTAAATCCACTCGTATACTGGTTTATGTTCCTCTGCAATAGTCTTCATTAGCTCTTCAAATTTCATAAAGAAATGAGTTTTACCCACTTCGTAAAACTTGATTTGTCCCAATCTTTCATTGCAATTTCGATGTTTACCAAGATTTACTTTCATGTGTCGAAGACAGAATCGATGTACATGTCCCTTTGAAGGTGGAAATGTGGCTCGCACACTAGCGTTTATTCTCGAAAATCTGTCGGTGATAATACACAAATCGGGTCGCATGGTCACTCTACTTGCCAGCAATTGAAGGAACCACATCCACGACTCTGTCTTCTCGCTTTCTATAACAGCAAATGCCAAAGGAAAGATTCCGTTGTCTGCATCCGTGCCCACAACAATTAGCAATAAACTTCAATATTTGCTATAGAGGTGCGTTCCATCCACACTGACAACGGGTCTGCAATATTGAAACTCACTAATTGATTGCCCGAACGCCCAAAACACACGCTTAAACATCTCCTTGTCTGGATTTACCTATACGGTCTTTATTTCGACAACAGATCATTCATTGTTCTGACAGAGAACTGTGAGGAACCTTCACAGATCCCTAAAACTGTCTTCTGTGACACCATAAATTCGGTTCAATGCTTTTTGCCTAACATTCCGTGCTTTAGCGTAACCGATTTCAAGTAAGTATTTGGTCTTCACCTTTTCCATTATTTCAGCAGGAGTAATTGTGAACTTAGTTCTAACATATGACATTAGCAAGTCGCAAACAAAATTAGCATTACATGTTTGTTGTCGTTTAGCAACATCGGATTGGAACAAGTGTGTTCGGCGTCGTACGTTTTAACTGGAAAATATCAGCAACCTTTTGGTACAGACGCATGTAGACGTCATTTGCAGTTATCCTCATCACGACGAAGACAATGAACAGTATGTCGTTTCGTTGAAGAAACCACAACTAAATACTGAACAAACTTAATGTGTCACAACTACAGAGCGTGAACCAAATCATCTTTCGTTGGGAAAATTCGTTTATCCCAAAAAAAATGATCATCTTCCATACGCCAATCACTCCATTCCAAATTGTTCGTAGCATCGAAGAATGAGTGTTCAATTACAGAATTCTCTATCCAGTTGTTGTCCTCGAATATATTGGGAAGTTCATTAAGAGTTGGAACCATGTCGTTGTTAGCAACTGCATCATCAGCAACGTTGTCGTCTTCACGGTTTATGGATTGACCCATCACATATATGACATCTTGTGTCTCCGGAACAACTTCATTAGCAGAAATACCTTTAGGTTCATCTTCTACAGTGAATGATGTACTATAATCCTCTAATTCCTCAGTGTCATCATCTTCAATGCTATGCATCTCTTACATGCATTCCGATCGACTAAAATTGATTGGGTCAACAACTGACAAACCAAGCCCAAGTGAGGGATATGAGGTAGACGGTCCAGTCCTACCAGCAAACTCATCATGACTGTAATGCATGAGTTCAAATTGCGACAGACTAGTATAAGGATTTGCACTGCTTAAAGGAATGTCACATGCATTTTCTGGCCATTCATTGCCTGTTTAGAAGTTTTGCGATTGGAAAAATAGAATTTGCTGGTATGTCGAAACTTCGATTGTAAGATTCAGACTTATATTCAAATTTATTTCGCAGTCCCAACCGGTCGACCTTACTGTACTATACTCCGGGGAATGAGTGTTGGTTGTCAACGTAGGGTCGGGCGCTTTAGAATCAGCTTTCACATACACTCCAACCACAGATATCCGTTTAAACAAACACATCATTCCATAAACCGACATATCATTGGTTAATGGAGCGTATGTCCAATCATTGTTTTATGACAATTTCACCGTCAACTTGACTTCAAACATACTGTGTGGATTACAACATTCGGATCTTATGACATCCATGAAATCCCTATATTTTATGTCCAACGGAACAACTACCAATTTGCGATCAGATCCTGTATACTCTGTCACATCTCCGTTACATTCCAATTTCTCATTATACATGACCAACAAAGATCATTTATCATCTTTATCCATTTCTAACATATATTAATTAAATTTGAAAATGTGTTCAAGTGAGATGATTGCTCTTCTATTACTAATTAATTAAAATTTTGAAAGTACTAAAAAGTTGTAGAAATTACATCAATCGAGTGTAGTAGCAAACAACTGTAAACGTCGAGCAATGAGAGTAGTAACAAAATCAACTATAATAAACAACGTTACGATTAATGTTAGAATTTATTTTAAAATTTGACAAAATCTACCCTATATTTCAAATTTCGTAAATTTTAAACCTGCAATGTAGAACGAACTGACAATATTACAAATAACTTCCTCAAATTCCAAAAATCTAAATAACAACGTATTTCACACCTTCAAACGACATACATTCAAACAACATGAAAATCCTCACATATTCAACGGACATATTTCTCAACTTCAAAACATTTTTTCTATTAAATCTCACATACATTCATTACTCTATTTTTAAGATTACAAAAATAAAACTTAAATTCCCACATACATTCAAAGTCACATACATTCAAACCCAAATAAATCATTTTTAAGTTTACATTCATTAAAACTAGCATACATTCAAACCAAAATAGCAACAACTCTAATTTTAATCACAATAATAAAACTTAAATTCAATTATTTTTAAGATTACTATCGTAAACTTACAATCAACAAAAATGAAATCAATAATCAACTAAGAAACAAGAAACAAATAATTTGCCCTAAAAATCCAAAATCGAAATCGAGTTTGCACTAAAACGAGTTCTTAAACCAACAAAAACGCTACAATCATACCTAAAATAACAATGTATATCATCCTAATACATAAAAACACAAGAAAATGGTGGAAAACGAAAAAAATGAAACTCTAACTTTAAAATCGCGAGAACTCGGTGTGAGGGGGGGGGGGGGGGCAGGTTTTTTTTATTGCCCGACAAAAGTCGGCGTTAAGAACGCCGAGTTCACTTTTTTTAAGTGAACTCGGCGTTCTAGATGCCGAGTTCTGCCTTTAGAACTCGACATCAAGGATGCCGAGTTCTAATTTAAGACAATGCTCTCCTGACGCACCAACTGTCTCATGCACAATCTGAGTTGTCAGGAGAAAAGTTTAAATAGAACTCGACACTTGTGATGCCGAGTTCTATTTGAATTGTTCTCCTGACAACTCACTTCGAGAGAAATATGACAAATGTCATGCAATAAAAACCAAAATGAACTCGACAATGGTGATGCCGAGTTCTGTATACACTAAAAAATAAACCCACCGCCGCCACGTGTCACCACGTGGTGGCAGAAGCGGGTCTAGTGTGAAAAATGTTTTTGAAATGAGTTTATTTTGGCATTTTTTAATAAAAAAAAGTCTATTTTGAAAAAAATTCCTTAATTTTAATGAGAAAATAACATTTTGATAATTTGCAGGGTGTTTGATTTGTTACATGAAAAAGAGGACGATGGTATTACACGTATTCTACACCCCTTCCATCCCCTCCAACCCAAAACCCCAAAATCGACGGTTGTAGACCTGTAGAGTTTTAGTAGAACAAACAATGTTGTGTTTTTATTTGATGTAATTGTAGTTGGTGTTGTAATCTTACAACACCCCTTAGTTGTCATATTTTTCAGATGGTTCTTTTTTTATCGAGAACTTAGCATAACTCTGATTGACAGTTGGTTCTTTTTTTATCTGATTGCTCAAGAATTGGTGTTATGTCCCTAACCGAGATTAGGAAGCTAATGGAGATTAGAGGAGGATTAGGGCTTGCTTTGCATGGGAAGTTGGGTTTGCATGGGGAAGAGGCGGGCTACAGTGGCCTGAGGTGAGTAGGGTGATGGTGAGGTTGGCGGGCACTGTAGCAGACGAGGTTATAACTTGGTTTCTTCTTCTTCTTCTTCTTCTTCTTCTTCTTCTTCTTTTCTTCTCCATTCCCTCATTTCTTCCTTCCTTTCCTTGCTGGTGCGCGCGTTGGTGGAGCAGCTGCGGAGGCGTCGAGAGAGGAGGGTGCTCGTGCGGGAGAAGCGCGGCGCGTGATCGAGGACGCGGAGGCGTGAGCGTTGCTCCGGCGTTTCTCCGGCTTCGTGAGAGGTATGTCAACTTGATAGTGTGATTTGTTGTGTTGTTAACCCTTGTGAAGGGTTGTGTTGGTCGGACGGGGAGGTCGGAGGCCTCCTCGGTGATGTTTTCCGTGGAAAACCTCGGCTGGCGCGAGGTTGAAGACGACCAACGGTCGACCGGTTCCTTCGGGCGGTCGACCGAATGTAGTGTTTTTGCCCGACTTTAACCTTCACCGGTCGAACGATGCCTTGGGGCGGTCGACCGGTAGTGCATATTGCTGGTGAGTTGGGACGTTCTGCCTGTTTTCGGTCGACCGGTTCCTTGGGTCGTTCGACCGGAACTTAAGTGTACTGGATTATATTGCATGTTTGTTCGACCGATTGTATATTGCGTTCGACCGTTTATATGACTTAGAATAATAGGTTGACCCTGTCTGTTTTCGGTCGACCGACACCCCTGAGTCGGTCGACCGATAGAATTGAATTTAATGTTGACCAGACTCCGGATTTTGACCTCGTTCGGTCGACCGGTTTTAGACCCTTGTTCTGTTTTTGAGCGCAGCGGTAGACCGTTTTAGGAGTACGGTCGACCGATTCCTTTCTGGAACCGGTCGACCGAATCACCTCTTCCGGTCGACCGTTTGGGCCCAGGACAGAATTCCTGGTTCCCTTTTTGAATGCCAACTTTGTCCACGGAAACCCGTGTCCTCGCCTTGTGCGTGAGCCGGGAGGTGACGATGGGCGCGTGATGCGTGCCTGCCCAGGGACCGCCGTTGGGAAGAGTGTGGGCGTTCGGGACGCGTCACCTCCGTGTATGGACCGTGACTTGAGATGGATTGATGGGGCACTTTGTAGTATAGCAGGCCTGAGGGATCGCGGATCCCAGTGTCGATGTTGTGCGGGCACGCAACTGGCGTTGGGTGAGGTGACTACCGGCCCACGGGCTACGGAGGTCGCTGCCCTGCTTTTATAGCGGAGCGGTTGGTGTTTGCGGCTCGAGGAGCCTGATGACCTGGCAAACTTCGGTCTGGACCGTCCGATGCTGTGCCGGACGTTGTGATGGACCACCGATGCTGTGTCGGTGATGCCGCCGAGGTTGTGCCGGCGATGATGATTGTTGGGCCGAGGCTGTGCCGGCTATGTTGTTTTCCTCGGCTGGGCACCTACCGAGATGTTGTTGTTATACCTTCCGGGCGACGGCCCCGTTGGTCCCTGTGGCCCCGACCACTGAGATTTACAGATCTGTTTCTATCGGCGCGTAGACGTGACAGAGGCTCCCTGCCGAACCCTTGTGTAGTATAGCCGCGTGTGGGGGGTGCGATGTCGCGGGCTGCTAGACTGCATGTGCCTGCAGTAGGTCTCTTCGGGAGACCCGATGTTTGATTGTCGGACTGATGTCCTGTTTTACCCTTCGGGGGAACTGTTTTCCATTTCTGTTGATGCCATGACATGCTACTAGTATGATAGGTTCATTATGTGATGCATGCATACAGGTGAGTTGGCATACGGGGTTTCCTTCCGGAAACTCAGGCATTGTTGTTGCGTCTTTTTCAGGACCGCAGTAGGTCCGGGTGGGTGGTGACCGAGGACGGAGCGCTTTGGAGTCGGATCCTCTTCGGCAGTTGCTAGACCGTACGACTACATGTATTCTATTTCATTGTATCAGTATTGTAGTTGTACTTCTTTTGGAAACTCCTTGTATTTTGGGTGCACCCGGATTTATATATTTATATATTAGTGACGTTCCCGCGTGAGTTGTCTGTTATGTTGGTTATTTTGAAATTTTAAATCTTCCACTATTTCGGGACGTTACAACTTGGTATCAGAGCGGTCGATTCTTGTGTCTTCGTCTAAAGAACCACCCTTAGGAGTAGTGCTAGAGGCATGCATTATTTTTGTAGCTCTTGCATGCATTGTTGCTTATCTGTTGATTGTTGTGGTGACAGATGGCACCTAGGCGCGTGAGGAGTTCTCCACGCGATCGTGATCCCAGTGACGACACTTCTGGTGCTCATTGGGACAGGTTGGGCGAGTTTCTGGAGCGTCAGGCAGCTCAGAGCGCCCAGGGCAGAGTGGGAGCTGAGCACGATCGGTTCATGCGTCAGCACCCACCGACTTTTGATGGCAGGAGGGCCCCAGAGGTTGCAGAGGACTGGGTCTTCAGGATGGAGAAGATCTTCCGCGCTATTGGAGTAGCACCTGAGAGGATGGTGGAGCTGGCTACCTATGTGTTTGATGGCGAGGCCGCCAACTGGTGGAGATCTACGTCCACAGTTTTGTTTGATGATCGTGTGGATGTGAGCTGGGAGGAGTTCTTGGAGGTGTTTCATGAGCAGTACTTCCCCCAGCATGTCAGGGATCAGAAGAGGGAGGAGTTCATGTCGCTGGAGCAGAAGGACATGACACTGACGAGCTACATCAGCAGGTTCAACGCTTTGGAGCGTTACTGCCATGAGATTTGTGTGACCCCAGAGCAGCGGGCGAGGAAGTTCGTGAAGGGACTGAGACAGCCGCTTCGATCTCGGGTGATCAACAGCATGCCGCGGACCCTTGCAGATGCGGTGAAGCATGCTACGATCATCGAGCAGGACCAGAGGGAGTGTATTCAGGAGGCGCGAAAGGCTTCAGTGAGCACCGGCAGCAGAGTAGCTGGTCGTGGAGCAGGAAACCCGGGCAAGAGGCCCAGGTTCGATGGAGGAGGAGCACGTCAGTCAGGAGCGTGCACTTACTGCGGGAGGTTCCATCCAAGACAGGAGTGTCCTCGTCGGACTGGAGCATGCATGGGTTGTGGTCAGATGGGGCATTTTGTCCGTGATTGTCCGCAGAGGCAGGGAGAGCCGAGCAGGAGGCCAGGACCACCAGCAGTAGGCAGAGGCGGAGGCAGCCCGTCAGTTGTTCCATCGGGCCAGAGCAGGAGGACCGGGCGAGTCTTCACTATCCAGGCTGAGGAGGCGAGGGACTCCAACACCGTCGTGGAAGGTACGCTTTCAGTTTCTGGTTCTGTAGCTCGGGTGTTGTTCGATTGTGGCGCCACTCACTCCTTCATTTCGGAGAAGTTTGTTGGCGAGTTGGGTCGGACCCCTGTGCTGCTGACTGAGGTTTTGGAGGTCAGCACGCCCATGGGTGAGGTGGGCACTGTGGGGAGCTTTTTCCCCGGCACCACAGTTGCTTCGGGAGACCATGATTTTCCGGCTGATCTGGTCTTGTTACCGATGGTGGACTTCGACGTCATACTGGGGATGGACTGGCTGTCACAGTACGACGTGCGGGTCTTTTGCCGTGAGAAGAAGATCCTGATTCCGATGGAGGGCTTGCCAGATGTTCTGATCAGAGGTGCGAGGAGCAGAGGGGGTCGTCTGATTGTGTCTGCGGTTAAGGCACAGAGACTGATACAGCAGGGATGCAGAGCGTTTGTGGCCACGCTGGTAGTTCCTGATCCTGAGACGAGGAGGCTGGAGGACATAGAGATTGTGCAGGAGTTCCCGGATGTGTTTCCAGCAGAGATTTCAGCGTTACCGCCGCCCCGAGAGATCGAGTTCGGCATCGAGTTGGTAGCGGGTACGACACCTCAGTCGAAGGCACCGTATCGTATGGCACCTGCAGAGTTGACAGAGCTGAAGAAGCAGTTGCAGGAGTTGATGGAGTCCGGGTTCATTCGACCGAGTGTTTCTCCATGGGGAGCGCATGTGCTCTTCGTGAAGAAGAAGGATGGATCGTTGCGGATGTGCATTGACTACAGGATGCTGAACAAGGTTACCGTTCGGAACCGGTACCCTTTGCCCAGGATTGATGATTTGTTTGACCAGTTGCAGACGGTGAGAGTGTTCTCGAAGATTGATCTGCGTTCGGGTTATCACCAGTTGCGGATCCGGGAGGCAGATGTTCAGAAGACAGCCTTCAGGACGCGGTACGGCCACTACGAGTTTTTGGTGATGCCGTTTGGACTGACGAATGCACCTGCAACATTCATGGATCTGATGAATAGGACCTTCCAGCCGTACCTTGACAGATTTGTCGTGGTGTTCGTGGATGACATCTTGGTATACTCGCCTGACAGGGAGCAGCATCGAGAGCACCTGAGGATTGTGCTTGGCATCTTGAGGGATCAGCAGCTTTATGCCAAGTACACGAAGTGCGAGTTTTGGTTGGATCAGGTGGCTTTTCTTGGGCATATTGTGTCAGCGGATGGGATATCGGTGGATCCGGCGAAGGTCGAGGCTGTGACTCAGTGGAGAGCCCCGACGAGCGTGACGGAGATCAGGAGTTTTGTGGGACTGGCAGGGTACTACAGACGGTTTATTCAGGATTTCTCCAGACTGGCGTCGCCGCTGACAGCGTTGACGCAGAAGGGCGTCAAGTTCGTTTGGTCCCAGAAGTGCGAGGACAGCTTTCAGGAGCTGAAGAGGCGATTGACGACAGCACCTATTCTGACGCTACCGAGTGGTAGTGGAGGCTACGTGATTGTTGAGATTTTATTTATACCGCAAGTGCACGGCGTCTATGAAGACGTGGCAAGTACGGGTCGAACACAAGGAGGGAGAGATTTCGTTGTTAGTGTGATGTCGATTGGGGGAAAGAAGGAGAGAAGAAATAAATTGGGTTTTTGGGATTTTTGGTTTAATTATCTAAAGTACGAAATAAGAACAATTAAAATTAAAACAAGAACAAAGAGGAAAATCCGTGGGGTGGAGGTTTAGATTTAGGTTTAGAGTAGAGAATTACTGAAACTTATTGTAAATCATGTTAGTTATGAAGCATTACAAGATAAATGACTTAACATAAACTCAAGTAATCAAAATACACTAATCACGAACTTAGAATAATAACATGCATTCATCATTCTCTAACCCTAATTCCATCACCTCCACCCTTTGGAGAGAGTTAGAAACTCATGGAGGGAGGAAGAAGAAGGGATCCTAGAGACATTACAAAAGAAAACTAAAAGTAAGAAATAAAAGACAGAATTTTATTAATGAAAAGAAAAGACTACAAATAAAAACAACAACTAAAAACTAGGTCTAAGGCCAAGGACCCTTCTAACATCGTTCTCGGGGCTATTTATAGTTGTTACAAGAGACCTAAGTATAGAATTGGAGAGTACACGTGTCCAGACACGACTGGACAAAATTGGAGCACACGGATCGCTAAGGGGGCGGCGTTTCCGCCGCACAAGGCGTGTAATATGCGGCGATTTCGCCGCACAATATCCTCTGATTTAATCCGGATTTTTGCTGTGTGTTTTTGGTATGATTTGATCCTCCTTTGCACGTCTGGATTGATTCTTTCCATTCTTTTGAGCTCCGGATTAATTCCTTCATATATTTGGAGATCCACATTGATTTTTCTTTAGATTTTCTCCAAGATAATAAAAGCTACTCGTGATTTGCAATTAGGTCCTTGTCTTTTTGCAATTAAGTCCCCGGCTACTTTTGTGCTTAAGTCCTTGTTCTTTTTGTAATTAGGACTTGAATGCTTCTATGCTTGGATACATTTCCATTTGAAACCCGATAATCTTGAGCTTGGTATTTATGATAGAAATGAGTCTTTTGCACGTGTTTATGCTCGGGATGTGGGTAAATTGCATTCAGGTCCCTGTATTCTGTAAATAAGATTAAACACATACCTTAGTAGCATTTATTGATGTAAAAGTAATCTAAATGAAAGACATATGATGCAATGTATGCAATGCATCAAATACCCCCACACCTAGATTTTGCTAGTCCCTAGCAAAGCAAAATATAAGAAAATGAAAACAGGGAAATCCTAACTCACTTTCGTAGGAATCACGGTTGCACTTTGCATGTGCAACAAGCCTTTAAACCTCCAAGTTGCCTTAGAGGACGAGTTTTGTCTCGTGAGGGTTTTCAGTTGACACACCCACAAAGTCTTAATTCAACATTCCATTAATAGCTCTTAATATTTCTGCCTTAACCTTGTACATCTCACTTAAAGTTCTCGCATGCTCATTTTACAGTTCTAACTTATAAAAAGTTTGACTTGGTCTTTATTCCTCCAACATTCACACCACTAACCCCTCTACACATGTTATCACATGAATTATTTTGCACGCCTCCTCTGGTGGTGAAGTATCATTTGGATCAACCATGGCATGGATCATTCCTTTAGCTTTGGGCCTTGAGTATCTTAAAGTATTTATTTATTTATATTTTTTTTTTCCGTGATTCAACACATTTGCTTTTCTTTTTAACACTTATACCCTTTTTGCATTCGTGTAGCGAGTTTGGTCGATAATCCCGAGCTGGCAGACTCAAGTTACCGGGTTTCAAGATACCCCTACGGACCAGTGACTCGAAGGCTTGGGCTTTTGTAATCATTTTGCAAAATGTGTTTTCCTCACTTTATTTTTATTTTATTTTACTTTTATTTTCCTCAAGGCTTAATTGCTATTAGACGTCCACACTTCCCGGTATATTTTCCTCAACCTCTGCTTTTTATCAACCACTTCAAAGATTTGATTCATCCAATTTAAGTGCATACATGTCTTACAAGGGCCATGGGTTATTTCTTTGGAACTTAGATTTATGTCATAATTTCTACAAGCAGAACTATATAATAAGGAACAAAAACTTAATGCAATTTGTACACGGGTTTTGGCAGTTCAATCTTAAGCTATGTCATAGAATATTGAATTTTTTTTTATTTAAATTTTTTAAAAATAAAGCAGAACAGAAAATCAAATAGATAGATATGTACATATATAAACACCCCCCCACACCTAAATCATGCATTGTCCTCAATGTATGCGAGCAAGATACTACATGGATTTATGCATGAAAAAGGAAAGATCTCACCAACGTGAAGTACAAAGGAAAGTTCATGGCTCTGTTGATGGACAAAAACCTGAATTCCCTCAAAAACCTGTGAGATGCTAAAGAAGGGATAAAAACAATTTTTTACTTATTGTTATACAAATATAACTATGTACAAACATAAGTTCCCATCTTCATTTGTCAAAAGACCTCAAAAGGGAACATGACACCACGTGGGGCCAGAATATTCATGCGTGGGCCCCCTTCACAAAGAGCACAAGAAGAAATGAGAGGTTCATGAATTGGATGCAAAGGCGTCTCATACAAAGGATCAAACTGAAAGAGCTTGAACCTCTCGAGAGTTTGGGAAATAGGGGGCAACGGAAGAAGAGTTTCTCCCGTTACGGTGCTGAAGTTATGATCGTCAATCCAAACTCTCCAACCAACTGGCTGGTGCGTCGGAGCGAGGTCAGGAGCCTCGTTAGGAAAGTCCGACTCAACAGGTAAACATAAAATGGGTCTCATACCCAAGGTATCCTCCAAGGAACTCCTAATACCCTCATGAGCACTGTAGTCGTTTGATGTTCCATCATTTCCAAGATGATCAGGAACGATAGTGAGAGGCAAACTCTCATCAGGTTGTTTGAAATTGAGGGTGCTAGGGAGCTCTTGCTCCACCGGAAGTGAGTCCTTAAGAGGCACAACATGAAGATCATGTGGCTCAAGGGCCACGGGGCACGAAGATAAGGCACAATCCTGGGCCGACTCATGATGAAATTGGTCAATGTGTATCGAATCCTCCACTAAGTGATCGTGAATTGAAACCCCAAGTCCTTCAGACTGACTAGGAGTTTGGCTTTGACAGATTGTGCTTTGAATTTGTGGATGTGGTGGTGGTTGGATATCAAAAGGTGGATCCTCATGTTGACACGAAAAGTTACTCTCCTTACGTTCACCTAATTGTTGTATCATTTGACTCAAATGCGATGTTATATTTTGTACGGATCGTTGAGTGGATTCCATGTACGTAAGGAAAGTTTGTTCCAAGGAATTAGGTACGTGGTCAACTATGAGGTCCAAGTTTGAGCTTGTGAAATTATGGGATTGGGTGTTGATGGGCTGAGAATAATGATTTGACGTGGGGAGTTGGTAGAATTCTGGGTATTCGGGAGGAGGATACTGAGGTGAAAATGAAGTATAAGAATTTGGATAGGAATTGTTTCTCCACGAATCCATCACTCTCGGGTTGTACGCGGATGCGTAATAGTCATTTTGAGCGTCTTGGGAAAAAGTATGCTCATACTCAGGCTCTGGGGGAACATAAAGGCATTCCCTGATAACATGACCACTCAACCCACAACAGTCGCACGGTACGGCTACTGGAGCCACCGGTGCACTCATGTTGTCTGTCCTACGCATGAAGGAGGCAAAAGTTTGTTGTAATGTCTCAGTTTGTTGACCAGCATATGATCCGACATAACTAGATTGTGGTCTAGCAGTCGGTGCCTCTCTCATGTTACCCCAATATAAAGATTGCTCAGTCATACAATTAGGATTGTCCCAACCATATGGGGTGTTAGTCTGAGCCACCCCAGGTTGCAAGGTTTTAGAATACCAGGAAGCATTGTCCTGGTCCCAACAATGATATGGATGGTTGCTCATGTAACCATCCATCAAAACACTCTTGAGTCAAGTACTCTTACCCTTATGAGGCTAAGCAAGCACAAGTTCTCGACTCGACCCTAAAATGCTAATAGATAATGTAAAGGGGAGGAGACTAGAACGTATAAGTAGGTGAGAAGAAGATGACTCAGAGGAGAAGGGAAACTTAACTCTAAAGATAGATAAGAGGGTCGGTCAGAGGTTTCCTAAGAAAGCACGGTTCAAACAATCCTAGACCTAGTATCGCTTAGATCTAGACGACTCCTAACTGGTTGAGTCGAATTGATTTGCTTGATTCACCTCCCTCACCAATCAAACCAAGTTGGCCAGTTAGTGTATAGCTAGTGGGGGCGCTTCCGACAGAGTCGGTGCCAATTAGACAACCACGTCGCTTGGAAGACTTTCGTCAACACAAAAACACTTTCTAGACACCAAATTGAATTCAATTAGATTCAGGTCATAGCAAGTCAAACCAATCTCCTCCTTAATTGAGTCCGAGTCCTTAGGGGTCAATGTCTAATTGATTTTAATTTTAGGCTTGGGTGACACTTGAGGATTGTGATTTGTGGGCCACGGAAGGGTGATGAAATCCCCACCGTATCTTTTCCTATGGAGTTGCCCTTAAGATAGTTTAACTTAGATCTAACAAAGATAGTCAAACAATGGTCTTTTTAATGGGGGCAATTGCAAGGTTGTATGCAAATTAAATTATATGCTTAAATGCAGTCGTTAAAAACCGCGATACGTACCTTGTCTCCAGCACTCTTCAACAAAAATAATTTGCAATAATTTAGCAAGAATAATGCAAACAAAACATTATATGATGCATGCACTAAGGTCTTTCTAATTTTGCCAATTTTTAGGTCAGAGTTGAGTTATTGCTAATTATGGAATTTTTGACCCTAACACGTGCAATTCTACGAAAGGAAACTTTTCGAAAATTCAGATTATACGAGAAAGGCAAGAAAAGTTACCTCCGCAATGCTCAGACAGGTTCGCCGCCTGCTCTCGGAATTCCCAGTAGCTCAATGCGACCAATCCACGATGTAGACGACCCCAGAGAAAAATGACGCCCAGAAACCTTACTGGTGCGGCGAATTCGCCGCAAGTTGTTCTTCAGGTGCGGCGATTTCGCCGCTCGTTTAGCTCCAATTGTGCCCGGATTTCTCCGCGCACTCTGTTGTCCCCTGAAACACAAATCCAAATACTTAGATTGCGCACAAGATAAACAGGATAAAATCGAAAACACAAAACAACAAAATCTGCGTCGCCTCCCCGGCAACGGCGCCAAAAACTTGTTGAGATTTTTATTTATACCGCAAGTGCACGGCGTCTATGAAGACGTGGCAAGTACGGGTCGAACACAAGGAGGGAGAGATTTCGTTGTTAGTGTGATGTCGATTGGGGGAAAGAAGGAGAGAAGAAATAAATTGGGTTTTTGGGATTTTTGGTTTAATTATCTAAAGTACGAAATAAGAACAATTAAAATTAAAACAAGAACAAAGAGGAAAATCCGTGGGGTGGAGGTTTAGATTTAGGTTTAGAGTAGAGAATTACTGAAACTTATTGTAAATCATGTTAGTTATGAAGCATTACAAGATAAATGACTTAACATAAACTCAAGTAATCAAAATACACTAATCACGAACTTAGAATAATAACATGCATTCATCATTCTCTAACCCTAATTCCATCACCTCCACCCTTTGGAGAGAGTTAGAAACTCATGGAGGGAGGAAGAAGAAGGGATCCTAGAGACATTACAAAAGAAAACTAAAAGTAAGAAATAAAAGACAGAATTTTATTAATGAAAAGAAAAGACTACAAATAAAAACAACAACTAAAAACTAGGTCTAAGGCCAAGGACCCTTCTAACATCGTTCTCGGGGCTATTTATAGTTGTTACAAGAGACCTAAGTATAGAATTGGAGAGTACACGTGTCCAGACACGACTGGACAAAATTGGAGCACACGGATCGCTAAGGGGGCGGCGTTTCCGCCGCACAAGGCGTGTAATATGCGGCGATTTCGCCGCACAATATCCTCTGATTTAATCCGGATTTTTGCTGTGTGTTTTTGGTATGATTTGATCCTCCTTTGCACGTCTGGATTGATTCTTTCCATTCTTTTGAGCTCCGGATTAATTCCTTCATATATTTGGAGATCCACATTGATTTTTCTTTAGATTTTCTCCAAGATAATAAAAGCTACTCGTGATTTGCAATTAGGTCCTTGTCTTTTTGCAATTAAGTCCCCGGCTACTTTTGTGCTTAAGTCCTTGTTCTTTTTGTAATTAGGACTTGAATGCTTCTATGCTTGGATACATTTCCATTTGAAACCCGATAATCTTGAGCTTGGTATTTATGATAGAAATGAGTCTTTTGCACGTGTTTATGCTCGGGATGTGGGTAAATTGCATTCAGGTCCCTGTATTCTGTAAATAAGATTAAACACATACCTTAGTAGCATTTATTGATGTAAAAGTAATCTAAATGAAAGACATATGATGCAATGTATGCAATGCATCAGTGATTTACAGCGATGCATCAGGGATAGGCTTGGGTTGTGTTCTGATGCAGCATGGGAAGGTGGTCGCGTACGCTTCGAGGCAGCTGAAGGTGCACGAGAAGAACTACCCTACTCATGATCTGGAGTTGGCAGCGGTAGTTCATGCGTTGAAGACCTGGCGGCACTATCTGTATGGCGAGCAGTTCGAGCTCTTCACCGATCATCAGAGTCTGAAGTATTTGTTCTCGCAGAAGGAGCTGAATATGAGGCAGCGCAGGTGGCTTGAGTTCATTAAGGACTACGACTTCACCATTTCCTATCATCCGGGGAAGGCGAATTCGGTTGCAGATGCGCTGACCAGGAAGGTGGAGGTTTCTGTCGCGAGTCTGTGCATCCAGGAGTGGAGGCTACTCGAGGCTTTGTCAGAGTGGAGGCCGTTCACAGAGGGCTCAGAGGGAGCAGTGATTGCTGGGCTTCGGGTGGAGCCGCAGACTGTCTCACGGTTGGTTCAGGCTCAGCAGGGGGATGATGAGTTAGCTGGTCTGCTACAGTTGGCTTCCAGAGGTGGATCAGATTTCAGTGTGGGGGTTGATGGTGGTCTGAGGTTCAGGAGTCGGATCTGGGTGCCGAAGGTTGATGGGCTGAGAGATGACATCATGGAGGAGGCACACAGAGCTAGATACACCATTCATCCGGGGAGCACGAAGATGTATAAGGACCTGCAGCGGAACTTCTGGTGGAAGGGCATGAAGAGGGATATTGCAGAGTTTGTGGAGCGATGCTTGGTCTGCCAGCAGGTGAAGATTGAGTATTAGAGGCCAGCAAGACCGATGCAGTGTATTGAGCTTCCTGAGTGGAA
Source organism: Triglochin maritima (assembly GCA_963682175.1). NCBI lineage: Eukaryota > Viridiplantae > Streptophyta > Magnoliopsida > Alismatales > Juncaginaceae > Triglochin > Triglochin maritima. The sequence goes on along the minus strand of OY821781.1, from coordinate 35,268,115 downwards.
GTGGGAGCACGTGACGATGGATTTTGTCACAGGATTGCCGAAGACGAGGAGGTTCCACGACGCGATTTGGGTGATAGTCGACCGACTGACCAAGTCGGCGCATTTCTTAGCGATCAGGACCACGTTGCCTTTGGAGGGTCTAGCTAAGTTGTACGTGGAGGAGATAGTCAGGTTGCATGGAGTGCCAGTGAGCATCATCTCCGATCGAGATCCTCGATTCACTTCCAGATTTTGGGGGAGTCTGCAGCAAGCTTTGGGGACGCATCTGAGGTTCAGTACAGCGTTTCATCCGCAGACCGATGGTCAGTCAGAGAGGACGATTCAGACCTTGGAGGATATGCTGAGAGCATGCACATTGGATTGGGCAGGGCACTGGGATGAGCACCTGCCGCTGATAGAGTTCGCCTACAACAACAGCTACCATTCGAGTATTGGGATGGCACCGTACGAGGCGCTGTACGGGAGGCCTTGCAGATCACCGGTATGCTGGAGTGATGTGGGCGAGAGGCAGTTAGTGGGGCCAGAGATTGTGCAGATGTACTCAGAGAAGGTTGATGTGATCAGGAGGAGGCTGGCCACAGCACAGAGCAGGCAGAAGAGTTATGCTGATCGACGCAGACGGGTGTTGACTTTCGAGGTGGGCGACCACGTGTTTCTGAAGATTTCCCCTGCCCGAGGTGTGATGAGGTTTGGGAAGAAGGGGAAGCTCAGTCCGAGATATGTTGGACCGTTTGAGATCCTCGACCGAGTTGGAGAGGTTGCCTACAGGATTGCGTTGCCGCTGCAGTTTTCAGGTCTGCATAATGTCTTCCATGTGTCGATGCTGAGGAAGTATGTGGCAGATCCGTCGCACGTTATTGAGATAGCAGTGCCAGAGATTCAGCAGGACTTGTCGCTCGAGGAGAGACCGGTTGAGATTGTCGATCGCATGGATCATCAGCTCAGGAGGAGGACCATTCCGATGGTGAAGGTCAGGTGGCAGCATCACAGCGAGCGCGAGGCCACTTGGGAGATCGAGGAGGATGTCAGAAGGCAGTATCCAGAGCTTTTCAGTGAGTGTTTGCTTTGATTTCGGGACGAAATCCTTTTAAGTTGGGTGGATTGTTATGTCCCTAACCGAGATTAGGAAGCTAATGGAGATTAGAGGAGGATTAGGGCTTGCTTTGCATGGGAAGTTGGGTTTGCATGGGGAAGAGGCGGGCTACAGTGGCCTGAGGTGAGTAGGGTGATGGTGAGGTTGGCGGCACTGTAGCAGATGGGGTTATAACTTGGTTTCTTCTTCTTCTTCTTCTTTTCTTCTCCATTCCCTCATTTCTTCCTTCCTTTCCTTGCTGGTGCGCGCGTTGGTGGAGCAGCTGCGGAGGCGTCGAGAGAGGAGGGTGCTCGTGCGGGAGAGGCGCGGCGCGTGATCGAGGACGCGGAGGCGTGAGCGTTGCTCCGGCGTTTCTCCGGCTTCGTGAGAGGTATGTCAACTTGATAGTGTGATTTGTTGTGTTGTTAACCCTTGTGAAGGGTTGTGTTGGTCGGACGGGGAGGTCGGAGGCCTCCTCGGTGATGTTTTCGGTGGAAAACCTCGGCTGGCGCGAGGTTGAAGACGACCAACGGTCGACCGGTTCCTTCGGGCGGTCGACCGAATGTAGTGTTTTTGCCCGACTTTAACCTTCACCGGTCGAACGATGCCTTGGGGCGGTCGACCGGTAGTGCATATTGCTGGTGAGTTGGGACGTTCTGCCTGTTTTCGGTCGACCGGTTCCTTGGGTCGTTCGACCGGAACTTAAGTGTACTGGATTATATTGCATGTTTGTTCGACCGATTGTATATTGCGTTCGACCGTTTATATGACTTAGAATAATAGGTTGACCCTGTATGTTTTCGGTCGACTGAGACCCCTGAGTCGGTCGACCGATAGAATTGAATTTAATGTTGACCAGACTCCGGATTTTGACCTCGTTCGGTCGACCGGTTTTAGACCCTTGTTCGACCGTTGGGGGTTCTGTTTTTGAGCGCAGCGGTAGACCGTTTTAGGAGTACGGTCGACCGATTCCTTTGTGGAACCGGTCGACCGAATCACCTCTTTCGGTGGACCGTTTGGGCCCAGGACAGAATTCCTGGTTCCCTTTTTGAATGCCAACTTTGTCCACGGAAACCCGTGTCCTCGCCTTGTGCGTGAGCCGGGAGGTGACGGTGGGCGCGTGATGCGTGCCTGCCCAGGAACCGCCGTTGGGAAGAGTGTGGGCGTTCGGGACGCGTCACCTCCGTGTATGGACCGTGACTTGAGATGGATTGATGGGGCACTTTGTAGTATAGCAGGCCTGAGGGATCGCGGATCCCAGTGTTGATGTTGTGCGGGCACGCAACTGGCGTTGGGTGAGGTGACTACCGGCCCACGGGCTACGGAGGTCGCTGCCCTGCTTTTATAGCGGCGCGGTTGGTGTTTGCGGCTCGAGGAGCCTGATGACCTGGCAGACTTCGGTCTGGACCGTCCGATGTTGTGCCGGACGTTGTGATGGACCACCGATGCTGTGTCGGTGATGCCGCCGAGGTTGTGCCGGCGATGATGATTGTTGGGCCGAGGCTGTGCCGGCTATGTTGTTTTCCTCGGCTGGGCACCTACCGAGATGTTGTTGTTATACCTTCCGGGCGACGGCCCCGTTGGTCCCTGTGGCCCCGACCACTGAGATTTACAGATCTGTTTCTATCGGCGCGTAGACGTGACAGAGGCTCCCTGCCGAACCCTTGTGTAGTATAGCCGCGTGTGGGGGGTACGATGTCGCGGGCTGCTAGACTGCATGTGCCTGCAGTAGGTCTCTTCGGGAGACCCGATGTTTGATTGTCGGACTGATGTCCTGTTTTACCCTTCGGGGGAACTGTTTTCCATTTCTGTTGATGCCATGACATGCTACTAGTATGATAGGTTCATTATGTGATGCATGCATACAGGTGAGTTGGCATACGGGGTTTCCTTCTGGAAACTCAGGCATTGTTGTTGCGTCTTTTTCAGGACTGCAGTAGGTCCGGGTGGGTGGTGACCGAGGACGGAGCGCTTTGGAGTCGGATCCTCTTCGGCAGTTGCTAGACCGTACGACTACATGTATTCTATTTCATTGTATCAGTATTGTAGTTGTACTTCTTTTGGAAACTCCTTGTATTTTGGGTGCACCCGGATTTATATATTTATATATTAGTGACGTTCCCGCGTGAGTTGTTTGTTATGTTGGTTATTTTGAAATTTTAAATATTCCGCTATTTCGGGACGTTACAATTGGTGAGTTCCAAAAATGATCAACTTGGAATACCACATGAATGAACAGGAATGTTTAAAACTAGAATTCAAGTATAGCAATATACCATTTCCATTGGAGGTTTCTCTATGGATTTTTTTTCTTCGAAATAATTATAATTTTTTGAAAGAATATAAGATTGTGAAACTTATTTAGCAAAATATGAGACAAATAAACAACTGTGATACCATTTTTATTAACAAAAAACGACAATACAACATGCAGCTTCTTTGTATCATATGTTATCCTTTGTATAAACGACACATGTGATACCATTTTTATCAACAATAAACAGTATCTGTGATGTAGTTTTTATCATTATGAAAACGACATCACGGATGACATTTGCCGTTTTCTGTTCTGAAAATGGCATCCGAGATGCCATTTTTGCCCAGGCAAGAAAGGATCCGCCAACCCCTTCTTCCCCAACCATTCGATTACTTCTCCCCTCATCTACGTTCTCCATTTAATTACTTTTCTCAACCTAAGTGAAAATGGCATCTCAAATGCCGTATTTTGTTATGAAAACGATATTCGTGATGTCGTTTTCATTAAATGATAAAAACAACATTTGTGATGTCGTTTGTTAATAAAAACGGTATCACAAGTGTTATTTATATGCCTCATTTTGCCAAATACATTTCAGAACCTTATATTATTCCAAAAAACATTCTTCCCCTTTCTATTTTAGGTTAGACTCGCCATGCTTATCACAAAGTCAGGACCCTCCTTTATCATTGCTTGGGATAAACGATGTTGAAAACTGCACAGGTGGAGTTAAAAACTAGAAATAGAGTGGAACACCATAATTTGATACTTGTTAGGTTTTCTTAAGTGTTCAGCACCATCAATTATTTGTAAGACGCATCTCTGAGTTGTTATTCTTGAACAAATCAAATTTAAGTTGCATTTGTAGTTTTAGATAATTTGAATGCCATGATTTGCATGTCTTGTGTAGTTGTGTTGTAATTGATCCTCTCAAGGATTCGCCACTTCGGGATTTATTGTCTCATAATGTGCACAGTATACTTTGTGACATTTCATTTGCATTTTGTTAATGCGTTAGTGATGGTTCTTTTTTTGAATTTTAAAAGCCAACATGTAGACATAACATAAATGTCTGTAATTTTTGTGCTGTGATAAAAGCATATGGTTCTCTGTTTCACTTGTGTGCGTTCTAGATACCACTTTTTAAAAAATATAGTTTTAGTTGAGATGATTCCTTTTCGTTGTATTTCTCGTGAATTTCCATTATTTGAGTTAAATCATAGTTAAGAGTTTTTTGAAATAGGTGAAAGGGAAGGGAAGGGAACCTATTGGTTGTGGGAAAATAAATACAACAAATGCAAACCAGTGGTGTAAACAAATCGTAAAGAATAGTCTCAGATAGGGGTGCCAACTATCTGAGTATTCGATTCGAAAATTTCTATTTAGTTGGTATTTGGTAAGTTCAATGTTACCAATTTAATTTCGTATACGAATTTGGTTTAAAAAAATTACCAATTACAATTCGGATACGAATTCAGATACAAGCTATTTAAAATTCGAATTATCCGAATTATTCGAATACAATGTCAAATACACAAATTAGTATTCCAAAATTTAGTATTCCAAAATTTTAATACGAAAATTTAGTATTCGAAAATTAATTACAATATATATATATATATATATATATTCAATTTCGGATAATATCCGAATACGAATTAGTATTCGAAAATTTTGAAGTTTCGGATTCGGATAGTTCTACTGAATTCGAATTCAAATTCAAATTTGGTAATGAAATATGGTATTCGGGTTTGAATTCGGAGACAGTAGGTATCCGAGTCATATTATCCGAGTTGCACTCCTAGTCTCAGACACAGTGATGGCTTTCTCCCGCTCAAACCTTAAAGGTAGCGGCGGACTCATAAATTTTCAAAGAGAATTTCGAAATATGAACTTTAACTTAGAATATATAATCATAAAATCTAACAAAAATATATTAATATATAAAGTTTAATTACAACATTCTTCTTCAATTTTTCATATTTTGAAAACGTTGTATAATAACTTCATTATCAATACTTCTAAAAATGTCTCTCTCGATGTATGTAACTAAACAATCATTGGTAATTTGATAAAAATCAGCTTGAAAAGATAAAACAAACAATAAGCGGCATCTTTTGCAATGCTATACTCTAACCAGATACCAAATTCATCAAACCAAGATGTAACAAATTGGCATTTATGATCTCCATCATCTTTTAGGAAATTTATGTTTTCGAGGTTGACACAGACCTTTCAACAAATAATATCTTTGCACATCATCTCTGATTTTAACATGATAGTCCGTAATAATGTCTTAAACCTAGATCTGAAGGGTACTCATCTGGATTTTGGTTCACACAACTATTGGACTCTTTTCTTTCACTTCATCAACTAATATTGTTTGAGGCAATTCAAAAGTTTTCTTTCTTTTTGCAATATCTTTCCATGGCGAAAGCTAAAATTCACAACAAAAATAAAAACATCAAGTTAATCATACAATCCAAATGAAATAAAAAGTAGGCAAACCACTTAAACTAATTCACATGACCACTAATTTTTTGACCACTGTGTACAATACACAAAATCACATCATATCTCTCGTAATTTTCTAATCTATTTCTTCAATCCATTTTTACAACTGTTTTTAGAATCTAATTTTAAGGAAGCGCAAATAAAAGTAAAACATGTAAAACCCAACAAAATTTGTCTACTAAGTTAGGAACCACCACACAAAACTCCAATCTCCAAACACTTTCTTCCAAAATCCTTGTTGGTCAAGCTAACTCCAATTTCTCACTAACACAACCCCAAACTAAAAAAATGCTTAAATCAAACCAAATATGAGAGAGATTTGTTACCTTTGTATTTGAAACCCTCTAAAACTTGGAACCAATTTTTTTTATTGAAGGCTTGGGCCAGAGGAAAATTGGAGAAGATGAAAGTGTGTGATTTGAGGATGTTCATTTTGAGTTCTTAATTTTTTATTATAAAATGTCTTAATAGTAGTATATTATTTTCTTTTTCAAATGGGATCCCATGGACCCATTGGGCCAAAGGGAGGTCCGCCATTGTTTAAATGGTAAAAATTACATAAATAATAGAGCCGAGACACAAACTGGGTGAATAAAAAATGTTCAAAATAGCACTAGAAAATGTTTTAAGGCACCAACTTAACAATTGAATTGTCTATCAATCATTTTCTTATGACACCGTAAACATACCTAAGGATAAATCAAGAAGAAAAATTCATGAGAAAGTACAAGTTATTGGATTAGTCGGGAAGAGAGTCGAAACCCAATATGTCAACCATATGCTTGTATTTAACTAAAAAATATGTAACATTTACAAAAAGATAAACATTTGGGGAATAATCTTAATTTTAGACCTCAAAATAGAGAGAATATTACACGCCACCAAACCCTACTCTCCTTGTCATGGACTCCCTTCCTGATCAATTGACCACCTCGTCGTTGAGATCCACATCCGCCTCCCTTCCATTGCCACCCTCGTCGGTCTTGTCTTGGATCATACTGGTTTGCACATGAATTTAATTTCTTTCCTTTTATTAATTTACTAAAACACTCAGTGAATAAGAAGGAACCTGGATTCCGAAAAAATCCTTGACCAAGGGTATCAAGGGTAAATTACAGTTTGCTCTCCTTAGTTATTGTCAAGTAACATTTTGACCCTTTAAACTATAAAATGTCACACTTATACCCCTTAAATTTTGATTTGAGTAACACTTTAACCTTATCTCCATCATTTTTTTCTCAACATAAGTTAGGAATTGCTTCCTCAAACCGGGCTTGATATGGATATAGATACATAATGAATAATCTATATTTATTTACATTACAATTGTATTTCAAGTAAGATTTATAGGGAATTTGTCTGGATTGAATATCGTCGATCGATCCTATCAATATCTAGGTAAATTATAATTTATCCCCTTCAATTATGGTCCAGTAACACTTTGACATTGAACTTTAAAATGTCACACTACATCACTTAAATTTTGATTTGTGTGACATTTTATTCAATTCTTATAAAAAATTGTTATTTTTCAACTTATTCATCGTTTTTCTCAATTTTTTACGTGTTGTTTGCCAAAACCCATAATCAACAATTAACCATGATTTTGATATCCCCAAACCAAAACTCTCGATTTTTCTCCTAATCTCATTTTGATTTGTCATATAATTTTGTGCTCAACTACCATCCTCGAACTGCCACATCCTAAGATCGAGGGAAGGCAAACCTCAGAGCATCCACAAGAGCATATTTCCTCCAACACCGGGGCACACCCACCTCAGCTCCAAACCAACAGTTTCCTCCCTTTTGCAGCAGTCGGTCGGGGGTTGAATGTGATCAAGGAAAGAGGAAGTCTGCAGCAATTGAGTCCTCAATAAATTACTAGAGGCAGGAATTGTAATTTTGGCCCTGGTTTTGATGTAAATAACTTCTGCGGCTTACCATATTTTGGAATCAAGTTCGAGACAGAACTAGGGATTTCATGTAAAGACCGGGGGCAAATTTGTCCAGAAACTCAAAATGTTGTGTGCCGAAATGGAGGAGTTGTGAGAAGCTCACGCCACGCTCTCGTTCGAAAAGAGAACTATCATAACATTGGTGCTTTCATTGTCTTTCACAAACACTTCTACCGCCTGCAACAACCAATTCTCCATCGTCATTGCCAACCTCGATCTCCTTCTCAATTCTTACGCCAGAATTGAATCCCTACTTACCCAACAACTCAACAACAACGTTGTTCCACCACCAACCAACACCCACATTCTTCCATCACATCTCAAGGGCCCACGTCAACACCTCACGCTGTCAGCAACAATTCACCAACCAACACCACCATGTGATCAACATCTTCATCCCCCACAAAGCCACCTTTTATTTTCCACCATCAGCATCTTCACCTCCTCTGTCTCCCGTTCCACCACCAATAACTTCACCTAGTCCTGAACCACCTTCAAGTCCACCACCACCACCACCTCCATTGCCATTTATGCTGCCTCCATCTCCCTCTCCACCTTCACCACCGATTTTACCTCCCACTCCATCAATCCTTGCTCCAACACGCCCTCCAATTACTCCACCTCCAATGCCACCACCTCCCTTTTCATCACCGCCAACTAAAAACCCCCCCACCTCCATCACCTTTTGTAGTTGTGGATCTTGTTAAATGTAATGAGTATAAAAGTCCTGCTTCTCCACATGTACCGCGTCCAACCATGACTATGACGTCTTACAAAAAGCCTACCCCTTCATCACCACCAAGACCACCACACCCCTCCTTTCACATCACCATATTCTTCTCGTCAATCAACTCCACCACTTTCAAGTTGAAAATAAAGAGCCACTGAATCATCGTCCATATTCTAGCGTTGATCATGACTATTTAGAACCTTGAGAACAATGTTCATTTGGAGGAGAGAGTGATGATACGTGCATGAGTAGAGAAGACAACAACTCCCAAGCATCCTCAAGATTATTCACAATAAATGTCACATTACATAGATTTGTTTTTTCTAATTTTATTTATATTAATTGCTTCTGTCAAGGGATACTACAATAATGATATATCCTTACCTTTTATTTAGATTTCCTAATTGCTTTGCTTGAGTTATATATAACTGTAAGGTCTTGTTAAGAGCAATAAGAAAAATTCCAATTTCCAAAAACAATTCTTGTTCACATCCTGGATCTACTCTCGCTCGAAGAGAGAACTATCATACAGAAACTCTCACTTGGAGACTAGATTAGGTCACAAGTTGTGCTACTGAACCAGTATAAAAATCTTGTGTCTCACTTTTTATTGTTTGTGATTTTTTCACTTTATTTCATCAAATCACCGAACAAATGGTCTATTAATTGGCTAAAATTTTAAATACTCTATTCCCATTGCACGTTAAAATCATCCATAACCATGATCCGGACGACCTGATCATGATATTTCTCTCTCTTCCATATCAGTTTTCTCTCGCCCCAACTCACTTTTTTCTTCTCTTTCCTACACTATTCACCTCTTAGCCACAACTTACGTCTCTCATCAACATCATCTTTTATTTCCACTAACTTTTATTATATTCCAAAATCAATTATATTGACCCAAAACATTAATAATTCAAACAAATATATATATTAATTAGCAAATAATTATTTTTATCAATAAAAAACAGAATACATTTTTATTTAAACCACTGTACGTAGCGCAATACAATAAAATATTACATTACCTAACTTTTATTAACATGAAAATGCATACTACTGAATGTTAAAGAGTTGAGTTTAATGACTGAGGAGGACGAAATCCAGCTAGAAAATGTACGTAAGCAGTTAATGTAATTTAGTTCTTGTTTAAGCATTGTAAACCTAGTTTAATTGCAATTAAGCGGTGTAATGTAGTTTAATTTCAATCCAAGTATTACATACCAAACTACTTACCAAATAATACCTTAAAACATTTAAACCAAATAACACCCCAAAACGTTTAAACCAAATAATAATTAAACCCAACATCTACAACAAATAAATAAACCTAACGTTTAACAAATTAATTCAACACAAATTTTTTAAAACAAAATGGAATTTTTTTATAACCAACCCGGACGCGCCACGTGGCGCGTCCGTGTTGGACGACCAGTTCGTGGGGGCGTATGCCCTAAAGTAACCTGAAAATCCTAAGAGCACCATTAACAGCGTCCGGGCAGTTTCCGGGTGCCCGGTTTTCTCTCTCAGTCACGTCAGCTTCTCTCTCTGTCACGTCAGCTCAAACCAACTCCCCTAAATTTTTCTTAATCACATCTAGAAACAACTCAAACGCCCTACATTCTCTCCCCTACACGTCATTTCGGGATCAATTCTATGCAAAACACAAAAAATGTCAAAAAATTCTAGAAAATATAAACAAATAAAAAACATATTTTCATAAAATATATATTTATAAAACTGATTTTAAATAATTTTTAAAACATTTTCTAAAACAAAAAACTCAAAAAAACCAAAAAACAGTAACCAATGGTGGGGGACACGTGCCCCCCACCCACCCAGAATTTCCAACCGCCCGGGCGGGTGAAAAATCCAGATTTTAGCCTAGGTGGCCAGGCATGAACAATGTCGCCCGGGTGCTCTATGAGCACCATTAACAGGTGCTCTTTGCTCGGGCACCCGGTAGGGCGCCCGGGCAGCCCTCCCTTAACGGGAGGGCGCACCCTGGATAGGGCGCCCAGGGTGCATTTTCGGGCGCCAGGCCGCCCGGGAAAGCGCCCTGGGCTCCCGGGCGGGGGGCACGTGGCCCCCTCCCATTGGTGCAGTTTTTTTTTTGGGTTTTTTGTGTTTTTGTTTTAAAAAATGCTTTAAAAATAATTTAAAATCGTTTTTTTAATTTTTTTATGAAAATAAGTTTTTTATTTGTTTATATTTTTCTAGAATGTTTTGATAATTTTTCGTGTTTTGCCTAGAATTGATCCCGAAATGACATGTACGGGAGAGAATGTGGGGCACTTGAGGTGTTTTTGGGTGTGGTTAAGAAAAATTTAGGGGGATTGGTTTGAGTTGACGTGGCGGAGAGAGAAACCAGGGCGCCCGGGAACTGCCCGGGCGCTGTTAATGACTAGAAGCTTTGTTGAATGCGGTTGAGAAACCAAGAAGATTTTGATGTGCGATTGGATGTTTTTGCCACTTTGGTGTTTGTAAATGGAACTTGTAGTGGAAAGTTAGTGGTTGTAGTAAGAGAGCTACATGTGCTTCCATTGTAAATTTAATGTTATTTTTGGAATTGTTTTCGACCAAAAAGTTAATTATGATTTAAGAAGGGTAAAACACTAAAACATGATTTTTCTTTGTGAGAATAGATAGTGGGATTTAATAGTCGTATCCTTTATAAATTTACCTTCTAAAAGTTCAACTGATATACATTCTTTAAAGTCTGAAGAAGTATTTACAATAGTTTGAATGAGTTTTCCTTTTTCCCTTGGATTGATTATTTTCTTCCAGAAGAACATCATTTCTAATTAGTAAGGATGAAACATAATTTCCTACTTTTATGGAACTTAATATTCAAAATTCCACTATACAAAATAAATTACCCAACATATGGTTGAGATCAACTTTAGGACAAAAAAAAGTGGGAACCGTATTATTACTTTAGATTGTTATTTATGACGTTTATTCTGACATCACGATCCAACAAGTTCACCTATGACCGGGTTGACATTAAATCTGGGTTTCTGAACCGTGCGAGCAGAATAGAACAAGGAAATGAAGGGTAACAAAATTTTCACGCAAAACATCTATTACACTATGAATGTGTCGCATTTTTTTTGATAATCAGATTGATTAGATTGATAATATGGTCTAGCTATGAGCCACAACCAAATCCGAAAAAATTACAGCCGTGATGGGTTTTCCAAGAAGCACACATTACATGGGTATTGTACCCCAAAACTAAAAGCAAACCAATTCCAATAAACCCCATTGAGGAGTTGTCATGCGCCTTGAGGAATAAGGATTCAACCAAAGAGACATCACGTCGAGTAACTCCGTCTTGATCACACGCTCCGCTACGTTCTGCAGTCTTCTTTCCTCATAAGGAGAGCGACATTTGCCTAGAATATGTCACATATTGGATGCAAATAGCAACATCATAAGCTGATGACCATTTGTTAGAGAAAAAAGAACAAATAGATCTTGTAAGATTCCCAAGAAATTCTCGTGAAAGTCCTTTTGATTGCACTACAGGGAATTCCTCTCAATATGTCCGGATGAAAACCGAGACGCAAGTCCGTGCGTCATGTCTTGATCACACGCTCTGCAATCTTTTTTCCTCAGAAGAAGAGGAGTCTAGCTGTGTTAGCACTGCAGCTGGGAGGCAGCAGCATTTGCCTAGAATATGTCACGTATTGGATGCAAATAGCAACATCATAAGCTGATGACCATTTGCAAGAAAAAAAAGAACGAAAGGATCTTGTAGGATTCCCAAGCAATTCTGAAGATCCTTTCAATTGCACTACAGGAAATTCCTCTGAATAGGTCCGGATGAAAACCGAGAAGCAAGTCCGTGCGCCATGTCTTTTGTATCGAATTTAGCTTTCTGCCTCTCTGAAGCCACAAAGTCTTTCTCACGGTCCCATGGTTTCGAAGGATGTCGATCGATCAATTCTTCTTTCTCAGCTTTCTTCGTTTTCTTTTTGAGATGACTGCTCTCTTCGCAGTGCTTCTGAACCATCGATTTCGACCGCTTTGATGAGTTGTATTTGTCCACCAATTCTGCTGAAGCAACAGCAGTTCCTTTGCTATATAAGCTTCCAAATAACTGTAAAAAGGTTGAATGAACAGTCAGAAACTTATACATATGTATAACCGAAACCGAACATAACAAACAAAACCAAGAATGACCCAAAAAATTAGTAACTCAAATAAATAACATAATTTAAGCTAAAGAAAATTTCCATACTTCATCTTAGCCTTCAATGTTTTCTCAGCTGGACTGTCTGTCCACATGCTAGTGTCGCCGTGACTTTCTTTTCCACTCCGACTAAATGCTGTTAATTGTGTTGGCATTCCAAACTGAAAACAAAGGCAAGACATCATCAGAGACATGGAAGTTCCTTAAGGTGAGATTAAGAATGCTGGCGTTAGGCTCTTAATTTGTGCTCACTTTTCTTTGAGGAGGTAATTTTGTCATCCACTCATCTCTTGCTTGGGGCTGTTGTGGTTCGGCTAAAAGCTCATTGTCACCCTCCAGATATATACCTACCAAGAAATCAATATATTATCAAACAGTGTAGGTAGTTTAATTAGACAAATGATAAAGAGACCATATAAATAATTAATTCAGAATGGTTCGTGTATATATGAAACAACATTTGGAAGCAAAAAATCTCTTAAACGGGAGTCATTCATATTATATGGGAGTTTGGACACCGCATGCTAGCAAACTTTGATAAGAAAATATGACAATTTAATTGTATTTCGATTTGAGACATGAGTGACTAAAAGAAATTTATAAACAAAAAATGCTATCAGCATTTTGAAGCATAATCATATGAGAGCATAACAATGTCTGTACAATTATATGAAAGCATTTTTTTAATCATTAGATAAAAGCATAATTTTATTTCAATAAAATAGTATAATGCATGGACGGCTAATGTGTGAGATGGGCACCTTGCATTCGCCTCCAATATGCAGCTTCACGAACATAATTACGCTCAAACTGCAGAACGAAGAAATTATATATATTGGCTTAGAAGCAGAACGGTAAAAGAATTTATCAAATACGATTTACAATGTTTTAATACACATTTCATAACAATTTCGGTAAGTTTATCCTAGTGAAACATTTCTGTTGATATAAGCATGCGATATATTACAGATACAAAATGCCTTCAGTGGTTCTTCCTGAAGGAGCAGACGTAAGAAAAAGTTTCAACCAATAGGTGTAACTGTAATAACCTTAATCTAAACAATCTAATTAAACTAAACTAAACCTAATTAACCTAATTAAGCCTTGATTAATATAGCATGAGGTGGCTTGCTATGGTTGGAAGCTTTGGAGGTGGAGTTGAAGATAAACTTGTTTTCTTCTATAAATAGAGATGAGGTTAAGGAAAAACGTTTTCTTGATAATTTGATTTCTTCAGAGAGTGAGAGAAGTGATTTTGGAGGAGAAGAAGAAGGAGAGAAGGAGAAGGAAAAGAAGTGAAGGAGAAGAAGTTGGGTGGAGTTTGTCAAAGCTTGGGAAGCGTCCACAAACGTCAATAAGGTATGCCAAGTCTTCAATATAACTCACTTAAGCTTTGTGAGTGTTGGAGATCGACGTTGGTGTCGAATTCCCCGTCGGATTTCAACCTGATCAGAGGTTGAAGACGACGATCGGTCGACCGGTGCCTGTGGGCAGTCGACCGATCCTATTATTATATTGATTTGCACCCGCAAACGGTCGAACGATGTCTATGGACGGTCGACCGTTATGCCAGATTTGTGCGGGAAAAGGGGTTGATACTGTTATCGGTCGAACGGGTCCACTTAGTCGGTCGACCGAAACAATGAGAATAGGTCGGTTTGGGATTTTTGACTTATTAAACGGTCAAACGCCCTTAACCTTGTTCGACCGATCTATTCGATGCTAAGTCGGTTGGGAGCTTTGACCATCAAAACGGTCGACCGCTCTTTAACTTTCGGTCGACCGACTGAGCATTTAAGTAAGCAGTAGAGTGTCTGTGTTGTTTCGGTCGAACTGTATTTCAGTTCCGGTCGACCGAATAAGACTTGGGCAAAATGCAGAAATTCCTGTTATCGGTTGAACGACCCCTTGGTTCGACCGATCGGATATATATATTATAAAATTGGTATAGCGTAGACCATCCAAACGGTCGACCGCTAGATGACTTTTGTTCGACCGATTGATCGGTAATTCGGTTGGCGTGGTTCGACCGGATGCTATTGTTTGTACAGTACCGAGTACTGTGTGGAAGACCGGTCGACCGGTGTGCTTGTAGCGGTCGACCGATCTGCCGCAGGTTGGTGGATTTATCCACACGCGATCCATTGAGTATAGGTCGACTACCGGCTCCGAGGCGACGGTCGATTACCGGCCTTGAGAGCGACGGATTTCACCTTCGACGAGGGCGTATTATTGTATTACTGTTGCCTCTCATATTGAGCGGGGTGTGAGGGATGAGTGTCGTAAACCTTGGGCTGTTTGCTGGGATTTGCCGGTAGGCCGAGGATGTTCCGGCAGGGTGCGCGTCTGGCGGCTCTTGGGGGAGCAGCGACTGTCGTCTGACCCGAGTTGTGTATTCGGCGGGCTGACTCGCTTCTGGGGTGGCGGCGTAGTGCCAGGGTTCCTTTCTGCACTCTTGGGGAGCAGTGGTGCCGACTGACCCATGTGAGGCAGCGGTGGACTGACTTGACCCTTGTGGTGGCAGGAGTGGTTCAGTACCGCGGAGGCGGAGAGGGCATTATTGTGGGCCCGAGGTGGATGATCATGTGCATTGCATTGTCTTTAAATTCTTTTTTGTATTTTATGAGGTTTGGCATACGGGGTTCCAGCAGGGAACTCAGGCATGTTTCAATTGTTTGCATTTCAGGTAGCGAGCAGTTCTAGAGTCGAGGTGGTGACCGAGGAGGGTACCCCCGGGATCAGATCCTGTAGTGTTAGTCTCTTCCTTTTGAGGTGATTACCTATTGTATAGTTTTGTTGTAATCACAGTCAGTTTGTATATTTGACTTCCACGTGGATCTATATCTTTTATATTATATATATGTTGGTTTATTTTCCCGTGACGTGCCCTTGTTGACCGTTGACGGTCTTTATTATTGTTTAAATTTTCCCGTGACGTGTCCTCGTAGAAAAGTTACCTTCAATGCGTCCGCTACCTCTTTAAGTTTAATTTTTTCATCTATCTCTTTTCTCTGTAAGAAGAATCATAGTTAAATTATATTAAGAAATGCTATTGGGTGGGAAAAAATTATAACAGGTGAACATTATATTATGTCATTATTGACTCTAAAAACAAAGACAAAGACCTTTACTATAAGACATGATGTCCTCCAAAGTTCAAATAAAGTCATACTTGAGTAAGATGAACTAGAAATAAACTAATTTCTATTCTTCTTTTAGTTCCTACTTAGACCAGCTCTTAAGAACTCTTAACATACTCCCTACCTTTTCCAACTTGGAACAATCCAATTTATTTTTTGCTAATTAAGCCCAATTTGAAAATTTCTTGAATATTTTAGTAATAAGTTCATCAATAACC
The DNA here is from genome assembly GCA_963682175.1 of Triglochin maritima. Lineage (NCBI taxonomy): Eukaryota > Viridiplantae > Streptophyta > Magnoliopsida > Alismatales > Juncaginaceae > Triglochin > Triglochin maritima. Next base: position 35,252,028 of record OY821781.1, on the reverse strand, counting down.
AACACAAGAACCCGACGACCTGACGCAAAATTACATATCAATGGTTACAACAATCAAAAGTCTATCCAGGTATTGACACCAAGAAAGAAACTACAGGCTATACTAGAATTGAATGTAGGGCAACATTCAAAAATTAAATTGTCAAGAACTTTAGACCAAAACAGTGGGTCTGCAACTTTCACTAGCTTTGGCATTCAACATTTTCGTTTTGCACTTGAGAACAAAACAATTTCTCTGCTTTCATTAAGTCTCATTTTTTCCATTTTCAAGGCGCAAGCGGTATACAAAGTCTAGACCTGTGTGTTGCTATTTCTTTTAGGATTGTTACTTTATCTACAACTGTAATATCCTAACCATTGCTTAGTGTGTTAATTGTGTTTAGGGGTGGATTAGAGGAGGATTGAGATGGACGGCTGAGATCGGTTGTGAGTTTTGTATTTAAGGTAAGGATTCTCTCTCTCACTCACTTGTTCTCTCACTCGTTTCTCTCCCTCTCTCTCTCAAGCTTTTCTCATCCAGCTTGGGGAAGTCGTGGAGGCGAGTGGACGACGCTCGGAGGAGCTCAGGCGTCGCCGGAGTTGTGGTGGACGAGTTCGAGAAGTTCGCCGGAGTTCGAGCTAAATCATGGAAACGCTCGTCGTTGGTTCTTCTAAGGCTTCTTCAAGCCTTAAGGTATGTCAAACTGTCTTTTACGCTCACCTATTATTAGTGTGGGGGTGAGAGCAGTCGACGGTAGGCCGTTTGGCTCGTCAGACCTGCACAACTGCATTTCTGCACCATAACGGTCGACCGGTGTTTTCGGTTCGGTCGACCGGTTATAGTGTATTTTGGGCAATATCCCTCACACCGGTCGAACGATACCTTTGTGGTGGTCGACCGGTTGTGCAATTCGAGCGAGAGATGGAGGCTCTGAGTATTTTCGGTCGAACGGGACCCCTTTGCCGGTCGACCGAAAGTACTGTCGTAGGCCGGTTGGGGCGTTGACCATCCCAACGGTCGACTGCCTGTTTGACTCGTCCGACCGACGACTTAAGTTAACTTAATGGCCGGTCGACCGGTAGTGTTGTTGCGATCGACCGGTAGTGTTGTTGCGGTCGACCGTGTAGTGTGATTTGTTGGTGAGTTTTACTGGTGGATTTCGGTCGACCGATGGTATTTGGTCGTTCGACCGTGTGATTGTGGTTTGCGAAAATGTTTTCTTACTGGTGCTTTTCGGTCGACCGGGCCCCTTTTGTCGTTCGACCGATTGACGGGTTTTTTGGTTGGGTCAATCTTCTAGGTGTGGATTCGGTCTACTGTTAAACTGCTTTTGTTCGACCGTTTCTGTCTGTTTTCAGTGGATTCCTTGTTTTGTGAGTACACTTGACGACACCTCGTCTCTCCGGCCCCTTGGGCAACGACACAGACTATCGCCTGATAGTGGTGTGCTTGAACGCTTGAAGGTGGCTCGTCTCGCCGGCTGCTTGGGCAACGGCACGGACTGTCGCCCGATTGTGGTATGAGTGTTTGATTGAAGGTGGCTCGTCTCTCCGGGCCCCTTGGGCAACGACATGAACTGTCGGCCTGTGTGGTGGTGTTTATTTGTTGTTGATGTGTTGGTAGGGTTGGAATGAGAGGACCCTTGAGACCCTGTTGTGAGGCCGTGGCTCCGGCGAATGATGCAAAACCGTGACTCCGGTAACACTGAGGCAAGAGAGTGGGTGTTTGGCTGTGATTTGGACCGACGGTGCCTTGTGTGCACGAGTGTGGGTGTTTGGCCGTGATTTGGACCGGTGGTGCCTTGTGTGCACGTGTGTGGGTGTTTGGCCGTGATTTGGACCGGCAGTGCCTTCTGTGCGCAAGTGTTGGTGGGGTTGGGGTGAGAGGACCCTTGAGACCCGGGTTGTCGTTTCAGCTATGGCTGGGAGAGAGGTCCTAGGAACTTAGCGGTTGCGTCTGTTGTGGTGTTTATTGTTCATTGCATGCTTCATTATTGTTCAAATATGTGTTAGGGTTTTGCATACGGGGTTTCCTTCTGGAAACTCAGGCATAGTTTATGTCTGCTTTTCAGGCCGTGAGCGGCGTTAGAGGGTGGTGCCTGCGGAGGAGAGCTGCTGGGACCAGATCCTGCTTTCTTCTCTTTTGAGGTTGTTGTGATTACATTTGTATATTATATTTTATAGCTTTTGATGTAATCACCCTTTGTAGTAAACTCAGATATGTATATTTGATATATACGTTGGTGCACCTGGTGTTTATCGTTGGTAATATATTCTGGTAATAGACAAACCAGAATACACCTCGGTGATGTATTCTGGTTTGTCTATTTTACTCTTTAATTTTTTTTAAATTTTCCACTGTTTCGAGGACGTTACAACAACTGATCAGAAACGAGAGATGAAGAGAGAAATGAGATTTAATTGCAGACTGAACATTGATTTTGCAAATTTTATTTATTACTTGACACTACCTAAAAAGCAGTATAGTACAACAACAAAAACCAAATTCACCCAAACACAAATAGCACTATTCCACCAAGGAAGCTTACCTTATCAGGATCTTGTAGTTCTTTGAAAGACTGGTTCAGTTTCACAAAAGCTTGGTGTGCTTCGGGATGGATGCATTTGTCTGGGTGAACCATGAGAGATAATTTCCAATACCTAAGTAGAAGAAAAACATGTGTTACTTCACATGATACTAATATGAGAGAAGAAGGTTCAATCAATTCGATCGATATATTCAACTCTTCTTGAAAAATTAAATAAAACATAACAAAGCAGTACCAACTTACTTCTTCTTCATGTTGTCAAATGGAATTCTGTGGTTAACACCTAGCACATCGTAGGGCTTTCCAACATCAGCACTGATAATTCTTGCAACCTGCTTCATATCACTAAAATGATTTAGTGACATAAACACAACCAAAGACAAGTGCACTTACAATAAAGTGCAGGGAGAAAATTCAACACTCAAAAAACTATAGAAGATTCATGTAGGCGATAAATGCGTAACACAACTCCCAAATAAATGATCAGAAGTAATGGAAAGAAAATATTTATATAGCTTGGTACCTTCGTAGAAGTTGATATTAAAGAAAAGGGAAATGCATTTTAATTTAATAATTCGTTAAGAATTTTTTTAACAAAATTACTAGCTAGTAAACATGGCCTATTGGCTATCATATAATTTGCAAAAAATCATGGTGAACAAGGGACGACCCTACTAGATATAAGGTGACTCTAGTACACTGGCCCTGTTATTGCTCATGAAAATAGATATCACCACATCTTCAAGTGTTACATTGAGTTATCACCACAAATCAAGATTTGACTATGCAGGTGGAAAATTCACATATTTCCTAGACATTATGCGTATCTGGGAATATGCGATGAAGACTTCAATAAAAAGCCAAATGAACAATCACTCAAATGATCTCCAAATAATTTACACTTAATCAAGAGAAATAAAAGTGCATGTAATAGTATCCATATTTCTATAAGTATAAAATAAAAGGTGTAATATCATCACCTCTTCAAAACGTTCAGCTTCATTGGCTGATTCAACTTCAGCAAGTACAGCAGGAGGTGGAGGACCTATAAATAGACCACTGGCGTCTTCAAAATCAGCATCCCTGACAAATTTTCTTAGTAAGCAAACTGGAAACTAAGCAAGAATTTTCAAAATTAATGGGACTCTAGGACATAACACATAGAAATGTAATTCCAACAATAACGAAGAAAAATATAAGCCAATATTATAGTTTCATTACGACACAAGCTTAAGGGACGAGACATAGTCAACATATTTTGCAGATGATGGATTACTACCTCAGTAGAGCATCAGTTAATTCAGCAGCTGATGGCATTGCCGGGCCAATAAACCTTCAGATAACAAAAAGAAATGCATAACTCACAAAATTTCCATAACTCTTAATTTGTGGATAGAAACTGAGTTGAAAGCATTATAAAAATGGCAAAGGTGATGATGGATAGATTTAAATAAAGAAAATGATCAAATTTAATAATTCTAATTTGGACACAAAATCTTAAATTACCTTTTAAGCTGAGGTGCAGAAACCTCAAGATTCTCTTGTAATTTTTCACATTGCTCAATCAAGCGAAAAAAAGTGGACCAATTGCTTGAAGAGTAGGGACCCTCTTTGGAGGCAGGAAGAAGAGTCCATCGCTTCGTTTTAGTTCTAATGAACAAAAAAGCTCTTTTAAAAGTGACCTCAGTGATTTGTCTGGGATTCCTCTTATATCAACAGCTTGCCCGTTATCAACTAATTCCAAAAGCTGGAAAAAAACGAGAAATTAAGACCACCTTGGTTGAGTAAATCCTTCAAGCAACCAAACCTTAAAATGAAACAATTAATATACTATTGTACTGCATACCATGCAAAATGCTTGGAATTGTCAGAAAAGGGGAAGGTGTTGTCTTATTAGAATAAGGTATTATGTCATTTTAATTTAGATGAGGCCACACTTGTTGTTTAGCAAAATCACGTAATTTCTAATAAATTCAGTTATTAATTGAACAAACTAAAACACTTAATGTTTAAAGAGATTCCAAGAAACTAATTAATCATGATATACGGTGCAACATCAGTAATGATATTGAAACTAATAAGTGTTCAAACTTCAGACAACTTGAATTTTCAATCTGCAAATGCATCTCACATGTAATATTCAATTTAATTGCCGTTTGTAACATGTGAAAACACATGGAATGACCTTTTTTAATTTTCATTAAATAACACATACAAATTAAAGCCATTCAAAATTAATACTATTATTGCTCATGTTCAAGTTTCAAATGTAACAAACACCATTCGGATTCTAATTTACTTCATTTATTTAGAACCATTGAAAAAACTATAACCTTCGCTGCCATAACAGAAATACCTGTTTCAAGTCACCAGCAACATTCGGAAACTTCTTCAAGATTCCTCGAACGAGACTCTCTGGCGTCTTCAAACCATCAGAATCGCTTGAACTCCGACTCTTCTTTAAACATGAGCTCTTCACCGACCCTGACCTCTGCCTCCAATGCTTCTTTTCCTTTCGCCGCCTTGATTTCGTCTGGTCGGAGCTCTCACTACCGGATTCTGGTGAAGAGGCGGCAGGAATATTACTTATTAAACCCCTAATCGTGCACTTAATTACACTGGAAATATACCAACTCTATAAGCTCACTTAGATAGATTTTTAGTATCGCATACATGTTGAGTTACATGATGGGATTTAAAAAAAATGAAACTCTATGGACTGAAACATTTGCAATAAACTACAAGGGATCATATGTGCTTGTGGAATGACTTTGGGGTATTGATTTGCAAGAAAACATAAAGTATTGAAACTAAGTTTCGTAACTTCCGAAAATTATATTAGAAGAAACTCACTTGTTTTCAGTCTAAAATCAAACAATGCCTAGTTCTCACTCTTCTCTGGGGGGGAAATTCCTTTCAATGTGACGCGAAAAAAATGATTTCTATTCACTTTAGCAAAAAAATACAGTAATTTGGCTCTCCAAGCTAAAATTTTGATTTGTTCCAACATGTCTCAAGAAGTCCAAAATTACTAGGCTAAATTTTTAGATGAAGATATATTTTAAATTGCATTCCTCTTCTTGAAGGTTTTCAAGCTCATTGTTTCAACATCCTTGCTTTGTGCTAGCTAAATGGAATTTCACAAAACTTGAACGTATATAATTAAGGATTCCAAAAATAAAAATAAAAACATTAAAATTCCAAGAAAATAAAAATGGAGGATTCAATTGCAGACGTTGCATGTTAAAGTTCGTTCCATTTTGTTTTAACGTACGTATACGCATAAGCGCATTCTTCCTACCGGCGAAGTTGTCAATATATATAGTTAACGTACACGTTCACCAAATTCTTTAACACTGACGGTAAAGATCAACAATGTTTAACTTGTTAATCTAGCTAGGTTTTGTTTGTAACATTTAGAAGTGTTGTCATATTGAGGAGAATAAGGAAATTAAAATCAGGTTTATTAAAGTGTACGTTTTGGGAAACCTAAGCGTTTCGAGAATCTGAGTTGCAGAAAAGGAACATGTTTGTAACAAAGAATGGTAGGCGAAATTTAGCGTGACATATGATTAATAATTAATATCAAACACATGGAGCATTCCACTTCACCTGGAGAATCCAACGGCTGAGACCCCTCCTCGTACTGGCAATTAACAACATAGTTGAGATCCAGCGCCGGGTAGGTCTCGGCGAGGCTGAACGGAGCTCGTCGAGGTCCACGTCGGTATTATTGTGGAGTGTTTACGCAGGACTTGTGCATGGTGAGCTGTGGTGTTTGGAAGAATACAAACTGAGCTTAGGGTTAGGGTAAGGGATATGAGAATTTGAGAGTTGAACTTCGGAGATATTTATAGAGGTGACGTTTTACGTAACCGTTACTATATTTTCGGGTTCGGTTTTTGACTAGGTTTTTTATTTCGTTGAAAAAGGATATATGCATAATATTATGAATTAAATAAACAATTTTTTGTACTTTTTGTTTGCGTGTCACTTTGAAACATCGATTTTATCAAAATACCACTCGAAAAATCTTATTACATGGATGGAAAGAGCATTGCCAAAATCTTTATTTGCTTTACATCATTTCTCTTCTATTTCTCTCACATCTCTGTCTTTCATCTCCTCTCTCGTAATTTTCTCTCAACAAAATTATAATTTAATAATAAAATATTATTTTATTATTAAAAAGTTATTTTCTTAAAATAAAACGAAAAACTTCTGAAATTTTTGGTAGTTCTTAAAAAGTTTTTTTCAATTGATAATATTTTTATCAAATAATTTTACTTTTAAAAATAATTCTGTTGAGCGAAAGAAAATGAACGAGAAAGAAGAGAGAGAGAGGAGATGAAAGATAGAGATGTGAGTGAGAAAGAAGAGAACAGAAAGAATGTGAACGTAGATAGATAAGTGAATAGTTCGAGTAGATTTTGCAACTTTACAATAAAATAAAAATTAATAATAAATTGTAGATAGATTAGCGATGTGATATTTTTATGTCATTTGGATAGTCATGGATATTATTTTCAGAAAAGAATAAAATGACATTCGAGATGTCATAATTTATTTGACTTTGTTATTAAAAAATATTGTCTTAATTTAATAGTTACGCTTCGTGTAGTATGACTCTTGCTGCAACAGAAAAAGAAGAAAAAAGATTTGTTAAACTATACTATATATATTACAACTTTTTATGTCTAGTTTAAGCACTCCATCGAAATACAAACTTAAAGTTCATATCATCATTGAAAGGAAACACAATCGACAAGTACCAGGGAAAGGGATATTAACTGATGTAGTAGTCATTTTAGTAGGAAACACATCAGACTTCCCTTTTCCAAAACTATTAGTGTCTTTATCTGCCATTGATTTCCTATAGTTCTTTGTAGTGGTCTTTAAATTTGTCGAATCAGCTAAACCTCTCTCTCTCTCTCTAGTCTAGCAATTTTCACATTTAAAACCTCAACCAAATATTTCCTTCCATCTTGACAATTAATTAATTAAACAACGAACTGATAAGAATGCACTGCACGTCTGCAACACAGTAAATAGAACAATGGTTTTCCAAGGAAAAAAGAAGAAAGAATGAGCATCTAAAAAGGTACACTACATTTTCCAAGTCTTTCTTTGTTGCCTTACTTTCACCTGCAGGGCATAAAAAACATAAGAACGAGAAGTTTGGAATCTAATTCGAAAACGAAAAAGATAGTAACTATCTAGCTGCCTATTGCATTTTCAATATATTCGGATGTCGTTTTTTTGTTAATAAAAATGAAAATTCCAGGTGTTGTTTATCTGCCTTATAATTTTTTTGAATTTTCCCCCAAAAAGATATGTTATGGTTTATTTGTTGAACTTATGATTTGGTTTCTGAAATTAATTAATATTTTTGTGTATGTTCGGGTTATTTCATGTTTACACGAATGATTTGGGTCGTATTCGTGTGCTTTGTCTAGGTATACGAAATAGTTTCGACACAAAAGTACAACGTGTCTTTTTTTTATAACGGTTGATTTTGCATTAAATATAAGCGTTTGGAGTTTTATAATCACAACACTCAAATCAAGATACAAACAACCCCCTAGTGGACACAACCAAAGTCGAAGCAACAATAGAAATAAGAAAAATACATGTGAACATCATAGCAGCGAGCTAGAAAACAATGTCAGGAGAGAATCTCCACGAAAGGCTAAGAGTGGTAGATATGGGTTGCCTCAGAGTCAAGAGGGGCAGGTGGGGCTAACTGGGGTGTTTTTCTGTCTTAGGTTGTCACATGTGAGAAGCTTGTTTTTTTTTATGCAAATGTCCGTACTTTGTGTGGGCATATGGATTTCCGTACTTCTCTCGTTAACGGGTATCGTGATCCGTTATCTGTAAGATTTTGTACATGCTTTGTGTCCCTTTTTTCCTGGTTTCCAAGATCTTTTGTCTTGGTCTAAGGATGACATGAAGGCAATGAATTCCGAGTAAATTCTGAGAAGTTGATTGTCCTTTAGGTTCCCGTGGAAACACTTACTCCACCAGTCTCCTTGAAAAGCGCCCCCCCCCCCCCACATAGCAACGGGATGTATGTTACTATGTTTACATAGTTGTCGTCAAGTCCCGCAAGAAAGGGATGATCTTCCTTTTTGACGCGGGAAGAAGTTCTAATTTTGAGCTAGAATTGTGATATCTATTTCTAATGATGATCTGATAAAAAATATTTGTCCCCGAAAGGAGGTCCCATAATCGTTTAGTTTCATGCATAAGGTGTGGTTTTGAAGGTTTAAAATTCCCATACCACCCCTTTTTTTGCCTTGCAAACTGTTTCCCATTTCACAAGGTTTTTAGCGGGCAAGTTATTCCCCACATTGTTCTAGAGAAAGTTTCTTTGTATTCGTTCCATTTCTTTAATGATCCATTTTCACACAGGAGAACAACTTAAGAAGTAAGTCGCCATAAGTGTGAGCACTGAATTTATCATTGTCACTCGGCCTGCGAGGGATAAGTTTTTTGTGCTCCAACTTCCGACTTTACTTCTCATCTTGTTGAGAAGAGAGGTCCAAGTTGTACTCGGCCATCGGGTAGGTGTTAGGTGAATTCCAAGATATTTAAAAGGAAGAGTTCCTTTGTCACATCCTAAAATACTTTGAAATCAATTTATTAGTTCCCCATGTACATGTGTGCCACATATAGATGTTTTTTCGAAGTTGATTTTCAATCCTGATATGGATTCGAAAATGACCAGGATTTGCTTTATGTTGATGATGTTTGCACATCTGGTTTTAAGAACAACATTGTCTCATCTGCATATTTCATGTTCATGATATGCAGATTCTCACTTCCAACATATACACCTTGAATGATGTTATTGCTCATTCCAAGTCGGAGCATATGACCCAGGAAATTTGCAACAACAAGGAAAAGCAGTGGGGACGGAGGGTCCTCCTGTCTAAGCCCATTTTGACTGGTGAAGTATCCCTCGGGTTGTCCATTAATTAACACTGATGTTGTCGACATAGAGATACAAAGCTCAATCCTATCACACCAAAGTTTTGGACATCCTAGTACTTGCATATTTGCAAGAAGGAAAACTCATTCAATTTTATCGAATGCTTTTTTGAAGTCAAATTTGAGGATTATAGCTAGTTCTTTCTTGTGACGCAGGTAATGAGTCACTTCCTGCGCTCTGGCAATTGTGTCCTGAATTTGTCGATTTTTAAGGAAGGTTGATTGCAAGTTTAAGATGATTGGATTAATAGCTTCGAAAAGTCTTGTTGTCAGTGCTTTAGCCCATATTTTATAGGAGCTCGATAGGAGTGATATAGGTCTATACTTTAACTGTTTGAGCCCCTAGTGTTTTAGGGATAAGGGCTATGAAGCACTGGTTGAAAATTTTGAATTCTGATTTTGTCGAGTAAAGAATACTTCTATGTGTTCCTTAAGGTATTTCCAATTTCGTTGCAGGAAGTTTGGATTAAAACCGTCAAGTCCTGGCATGTTTAATGAAGGCAGACTAAAAATGACTTTTATTTCCTCCAAACCGAAGTCTGAAATGAGGCCTGACTGTTCTACAATTTTTGTGGGAAGGACTTGATCCCAATTTATTGGAATTTTTAGGCTTCTTGGGCCATTGAATAGATTCTTGAAATGTGTGATTATTTCATCGATGATACGCAATTGGGCGAAGCAGAGTTACCCATTAATTTGAAGCGAGAGAATGGAGTTTTGTGGTCGGCGACTATTGGCAATACAGTGGAAGAATTTTGTATTCTAATCACCCTCTTGCAGCCATTGAACTCGGGAGCACTGTCTCCAGTATATTTCCTGGTCAATTAGCGATGCTTCAAGATCACGACGTGCTTGTGACGCCATAATCTTTTCTTCCAAGTTTAGGCCTTCATCTTGGTCCTTTTGGTCTAAGGATAGCCAGACCAATTCAAGCCTTTTAAACTTAGATTGTGGATTTTCACATCTATTGGTTTTGAAGTGCAACTTAAGTCGCTGCTTTATTGCCCGAATGGAAAGGTATATGGATTTGGATTTATGATCCTTAATTGTGGCAAGGACTAAGTCTTGAATCAGCGTATCATTCATCCAACGATCGTCAAATTTAAAGTATTTCTTCCTTCCAAATTCATAATTAGAGTTTAGCAATAAAGGAATATGATCCGAAGTCGGTCTAGGGAGCCCCAAGCAAATTGCCAGTGGAAATTTTGTCTCCCATCTTGAGAAATAAGGAATCGATCCAATCTGACCCAAGATGGATTATTTTGCATGTTAGTCCAAGTGAATTTCTGGATGGACCTACATCAAGGAGAGCATTTTGTTCGATGAAATTTTAAAATAATCTTTTTTGGCCATGACATTGAGACCCCACGGGGATTCTTTCATACTCATTTCTAGTTAAGTTAAAATCTCCTCCTATGACCACCCAAGCTTCCCCATTATTAGGAGTTTGTGTGTTGAGTTATGTTATGAACTCTCGTTTTAATGGGCCCAGAAAAGACCCATACACACTAGTTAATTTCCAAAGGAAGTGATTAGTCCCAAAACGGAGGGAAATAGAGAACCTCCCACAAGTCTGAGCAACCATTTTATGAGTATCTGATTTCCAGCCAACTAAAATTCTTCCAGTGGCTCCAACAACTCGTAAAGATGCCCAAGCATCAATGTTTAATCCCCCAAGCTTTCTGAGATGGAAGTTTTCAATATATTCGAGTTTAGTTTCCTGAATTATAATTGTTGGCTTTTTTGCCCTTTAATCTTAATTTTGATGATTAACAAACTAATAGTATGCATAACTTCAATTACAACATCACACACATCATATTGTCAAATTGCATAGATATTGTGTATTCCTAACAATGTAGTGAAGGGAGTGTGTTCTAAAAGTTTTACTTTTAAATGTCAATTATTATGAATTGAATGAGAAATCATTTTGTTCCTTGTTTATGTTATTCATCTTTTAGAAGTGTTAAGGAAGAGGCTCTTGGTCCTTAACCATAGAGCTCTAAAAGATATTGGTTTACATAAAACAAAAGATATTCGCAATCATGGTAATTAACATGGGACATTAATTACCGAGTTAAGATTGTCGTGTTGGTCATAGATCATTGTAGCTCTACAAGTGAGTGACAACACGGGCACACAGAAGAGTAAAATATTACTTTTGTATACTGAATAGACCTAATAAGTAAAACATTATAGAATTGTGTTTTCTGTGTCATTGATGTTTTACTGTGTCTTTGGTCCTTTGATATGAGACTTATATCCGATCACTTAAGAATTGCTTAATTAGACTAGTGTCTTGAGCTATCGATGAGTGTAGTGTAAAGGCATTGGTTGGTTAAGTATGACTTTTGCTGGAGAAGATAGTTAGTCAAAAGATTATCATTGCCCCTCTTAATTGAGTGATGATATTAGTGGGCCCATTGATAAAGCAAATTATAATGTGCACAATGTGATTTGAGTTAAGTCACATATTTATAACTAGCTTAAAGATATCAAGAAAGAATACTAATACAAAGATGACACAATACTACTTTGTGTGTATTCTTAATATCATGAGGCAAGGGACGGACACAAGTGGTGCATTCCATCACTAAATGGATCGGGTTTTGGTTCGAGTGGAATTAAGACATCTAACTAATTGGGAGCTATAATGTGTAGCTAGATACCGCTTATAGCTTGTGATATTAAGCTCTTAATATCACTGCCAACTTAGTTTAGATCCTCCCATAGGTCACACCACAAAACTGGAAAACAAGAAATGGGGATTTTGAGTTCATAAGGTGTGTCAGGTTTCATGTAGAAAATATGACACATGTGGTGAACAAGCGAAATAAAAATTATGTTGTGATTAATAACATAATTAGAATCTAAATTAAATTCATATGCGATGTAAATATTATGGGGTGTAATGATTTATCATTACATAGGATAATATATTACATAAGTTGTGAACTTACTACTAATCCCGAAATGTCAAATTTTGTAGGGGTTAAACCAAAATTTGACTAGTCTGCAGTACTGTGCAAAAACGGTCGATCGCTAAACGGTAAACGGTCGACCGAATGTGGCACGGTTGACGGAAATGTTGCACGGTCGACCGGATGTGTCTCGATCGTAACGGGAATTTCTACTGTTCGTTTTCGGTCGGCCGAAGTATATCGGTCGGTCGACCGAACATTACGATGAAATAATTTTGTTACGAACGGTCGACCGAGTTTATGAACAGTCGACCGAAACTTGGTCTAAACGGTCGACTGAACCTCCAACACGGTCGACCGATTCAGACGGTTACTGCAGAATAAATTTAAGAATTAATTAGATCATGCATGGAATTGGTCCATAACTGATTTAATTCGTGGCTAAGATTATTTGTTAGCAAATAATGGATGGTTGGAAGTTTCCATGAAATCATGGGCAAGAGGTTGCACATGAATAGGTAATTTGGAGAGAACTTATAAATGCAAGTTTATCTCATTACCTTATTAATTAATTCATTATCTTCTTGTGGAAACATCTCTCTCCATAATTCTCCACGAAGTTCACCTTAATTCTTGAGTTTAGTTTTAGTTTTCAGAGATCTTCTTCTCAAGGGAACTAAAGAGGGGTTAGTAGTTAGATTCTAAACCTTATTGGAGATTGAGAGGCTAGCTCTTCTCTCTCCGATCTTGTTTAGAGTTTGGTGAATACTCGGGGGCATCCGGCGCAACAACAAGCATCCTCAACATCTCCGGATCTTCAAGAAGTTTTAGAGAACTTCTAGGAATGAATTTCGGAGCCCAATGTTTGTTTTGATGTGTTTTAAGCAATCATTGAAACAAACTGATGCATGCATGAAAAACAAATCATAGAAAATATATGAATGATCCTTATTGTGCATAAAAAATTCGAAAATATATATGTACAATTAAACTAGAAATCCTACATGTAGGTGATCAAACCAAGGGACTAATCAACTTCAAGAGCAAGGCTCAAGACTTGTAATCAAAGCTCAAGGACTTCATATGTAATTTTCCATTTATTTGAGTTATAGGATCAAATGTACACTTGATGCACAAAAGGATAAACCCGTCTGTCTCGGTCGACCGTGTCCTTGTCGGTTTACCGAATCTGGTTCCCACGGATAACCGAGTGTTTCTCGGTGAACCATTTCCTATAGAGTCGGTAACCACTTGATCTCCTGGAACCCTTGTCTCGGTGTACCGAACCTTATCCGGTCAACCGTCTCCTTAGAGTCAGTAAAAATTTGATCTCCTGGAATCTTTGTTTCGGTGTACCGAACCGTTTTCGGTCAACCGTCGTGATCTCCTGGAATCCTTGTTTCGGTGTACCGAACATTACCCGGTCGACTGTTTCCCTATTCCCAGTAGCTTCGAAATCTCTCTAGACATCTCTATTCGGAATTCCGAAGATGGATCGGTCATCCGAATTCTCTTGTGTCTTTTGGACTAAACGACTTCATCTTGTTGGACCACGTGGCATAAACTAACTCCACCAGACTTATAATTTGTCGTTTAGCCACACACTTGAAACTTCCATACCGGTCTACCGATAATGCCTCGGATTACCGAAGTGTTCTTTTCTATCCGAACATAACGGCTATTTTTCAACGTAATATTTCGACCGTTATCGATAAACCAATTTCTCATACAATGTCAGCCGAAAACCCGCACATGTATCAGTCAACCGAACTTGCCACGGTTTACCGAACATGATCACCAAGTCGCACCAAATCTTTACTGTCCATTTTGAACGGTGCACCAAAGTTGTATCGGTCAACCGAAGTTAATTATCCGATATTAGGAAAAAGTTACTGGAAGTTGGTGAACGGCTATCCGACCTATACTCGGTTAACCGAGTTCTTGTTTCTAACCATTTCTTCGGACTACCATTTGGATAACGGTCGACCGAATCTGTCTCGATTTCTGCCTGAGCTTAAGTCACATCTTGTTTTCCCTTGGTCCAATTCTCACCAACTTACCATAACGGATCTATTTGTTTTGAAGGCTATATAAACTTCGCTTAAGAGACACATTCACCACCTTACTTGCAAAATATCAGTCCTACTCTTGTGCTCTCAATCTTCAAGCCTTCAAAGCTCCACCAATTCTCATACTTCCACTGAATTCACTCCAAGCTTAAATCATATCCTTGAGTGCATTCAAGTTAGAGTTCAACAACCACATTCAATTTCCATTGTGTTGTAAAGCTTCGAGGAAGCACCCTCTCGGGTTGTGAGAGGAGATCCGAGCAAGGCGAGGGTGTTCGCAAGGCTCCGATTGTAAGAGAGTTTATCTTTGATCCGGAATGAAGCTAATAGTGAATTCTCGAGTAGGGATCGGAGGATCGATAAGAACTTTAGGAGAGGACTAGATCACGGTGGTGTGATCGAACCTCTATAAATCTCCGGAGTCATCTTGTGGTTTGCATTCTTTCCCTTATTATTTTTATTGTGCAATTGTTCAAGAAAATTAGGAGATAATCCATTCACCCCCCTCTAGATTAGTGATCGATCAACTTACAATAACAATATCATGTCTAATTGTTCTGATTAGTTGTTTAACTGCTCGCCGTTTACGACAAAACGCTAGCCATCTTACATTCCAAGAAATCATCTTTATAAATAAAAACTTGATCAAAACAAGTTATCGCTTGTTATCTTGAGATTATGCATTTTTAGCATAACACATCTCAAGTCATCCAATTTAATTGGACCAAGATTTTGCCTAATTTGAACGTGGTTGAGGAAATTATCAGATTGTTCTATGGATCAGAAGTTTAAGACTAAGGTTGTACAGAAAGACCTAAAATCTGATGAAGAATCCCAAGTAAACAAGTCTAGTTTCTTGGACTTTTCAAAATCTCTCTCATGAGAGGATTATGTCATTGTTGCCTGATGTGACTTAAATTTATACCGCAAGTGCACGACGTCAATGGAGACGTGGCAAATACGGGTCGAACACAAGGAGGGAGAGATTTTGTTATTAGCGTGATTTCGATTGGGGGAAAGAAGGAGAGAAGAAATAAGTTGGTTTTGAGATTTTTGGATTTTAATTATCTAAAGCAAGAAACAAGAATAATTAAAACTAAAACAAGAACAAAGATGTGAATTCCGTCGGGTGGAGGTTTAGATTTAAGGTTTAGATTAGAGAATTTAGAAACTTATAATAAATCATATTAGTTATAAAGCATTACATGATAAATGATTTAACATAAACTCAAGTAATCAAAATAGACTAATACGAACTTAAAATAATAACATTTATTCGTCTTCTCTTCACCCTAAATCTGTCACCTCCACCCTTTGGAAAGAGTTAGAAACTCATGGAGGGAGGAAGAAGGGGTCCTTGAGACATTACAAAAGAAAACTAAAAGTAAGAAATAAAAGACAGAATTTTATTAATGAAAAGAAGATTACAAAACTAAGATTAAGAATAAAACTAACACCAAAGACTAAGGACCCTTCTAACATCGTTCTCGGGTCTATTTATAGTTGCTACAAGGGATCTAGGTATAATATTGGAAAGTACAAGTGTCCAGACACGACTGGACGAAATTGGAGCACACAGATCGCTGAGGGGGCGGCGTTTCCGCCGCACAATGTATGTGATATGCGGCGATTTCGCCGCACAATCTTCTCTGATTTAATCCGGATTTTTGCTGGTAGTTTATGGTATGATTTGATCCTCCTTTGCGCGTGTGGATGATTTCTTTCCATTCTTTTGAGCTCCGGATTAATTCCTTTATATGTTTGGAGATTTACATTGATTTTTCTTTAGATTTTCTCCAAGATAATATTTTGGTGCTTTAATTGCAATTAGGTCCTTGACTTTTTGCAGTTAAGTCCCCGGCTACTTTTGTGCTTAAGTCCTTGTTCTTTTTGCAATTAGGACTTGAATGCTTTTATGCTTGGATACATTTCCATTCGTAACCCGATAATCTTGAACTTCGTCTTTATGATAGAAATGAGTCGTTTGCACGCGTTTTACACTCGGGATGTGGGTAAATTGCATTCAGGTCCCTGTATTCTGTAAATAAGACTAAACACATACCTTAGTAGCATTTATTGATGTAAAAGTAATCTAAATGAAAGACATATGATGCAATGTATGCAATGCATCAAATACCCCCACACCTAGATTTTGCTAGTCCCTAGCAAAACAGAATATAAGAAAAATAAAAACAGGGAAATCCTAACTCACTTTCGTAGGAATCACGGTTGCACTTAGCATGTGCAACAAACCTTTAAACCTCCAAGTTTCCTAGGAGGAGGAGTGATGTCTCCTGAGGGTTTTCAGCGGATATACCCACAAAATCCTAAATCAACGTTTTATTAATAGTTCTCAATATCCCTACCTCAACCTTATACATTTCACTAAGAATTTTTGCATGCTCATTATATAAATCTAACTCATTAAAAATATGACTTGGTGTTTGTTCCTCCAACATTCACACCACTAACCCTTCTACACATGTTTATCACTTGAATTATTTTGCACGCCTCCTCTGGTGGTGAAGTATCATTCGGATCAACCATGGCATGGATCATTCTTTCAGCTTTGGGCCTTGAGTATTATTATTATTATTATTATTTTCTTCCGTGATTCAACACATTTGCCTTTTGACACTTTTACCCTTTTTGCATTCGTGTAGCGAGTTTGGTCGATAATCCCGAGCTGGTACACTCAATTTACCGGGTTTCAAGATACCCCTACGGACCAGTGACTCAAAGGCTTGAGCTTTTGTAATCATTTTGCAAAATGTGTTTTCTTCACTTTATTCCTTTATTTTTATTTTTATTTTCCTCAAGGCTTAATTGCTATTAGAAGTCCACACTTTCCGGTATATTTTCCTCAACCTCTGCTTTTTATCAACCACTTCAAAGATTTGATTCATCCAATTTAAGTGCATACATGTCTTAAAGGGCAATGAGTTATTTCTTTGGAACTTAGATTTATGTTATAATTTCTACAAGCAGAACTATATAATAAGGAACAAAAACTCAATGCAATTTGTACATGGGTTTTGACAGTTCAATCTTAAGCTATGTCATGAAACATTGATTTTTTTTAAGAAATAAAAGACAGATCTATAGATAAATATATACATAAACACCCCCCACACCTAAATCATGCATTGTCCTCAATGTATGCAAATATAAAGCAAATGCACTTATTACCTTGGTGAATTGCGGTGGAAGGATGGAATTTGCTCAAAGTCAACCATAGTCAGAACTGGATTGAATGACACCATATTGGTGCATGTATCCAGTTGAATTGTTCCCCATGTTGCAATGAGATTCCTGAGTCACAGGTTCCACACCCCTCACATAAATTGGTTCTCTTATTTGCTCGAGTGACGGTGGGTGTGTAGATGAATTCCTCCCTTTTTTCTTACTTCCTTTTTGATTTTGTGATGATTCAGAAATATTATAGATTCGTGATTTCATCACAACGTCACTTTGATTGCATATTATTTCTGGCTCACTATCAATATGAAAGATATTAAATTCAGCTTTTAAGTTCCCAAAAGATAATTGCATGAGCCCATTACGACAGTTTATCAATGCTTCCGAAGGGGCTAAAAAGAGTCTGCCTAGAATTACGGGGATTTGTCGGTTAGGATTTACAACAGGTGCGGTATCTAGTACGACAAAATCCACTGGGTAAATGAAGTCACCAACCTTGATCAAAACATCCTCTACTATACCTCTTGGCTTCTTAATAGAACAATCAGCAAATTGAAGGGTTGTCTTAGAGGGTTTTAGTGGACCAAGGTTCATTTGCTCATAGACAGAGTATGGGAGTAGGTTAACACTAGCACCAAGGTCTAGAAGGGCTTTGTTGATAAAAGTATCTCCTATTGCACATGAAATTGTGGGACATCCAGGATCCTTATATTTTATAGGAGATGTGTTGGACAAAATAGAACTTATGTTTGCAGTTAAGAATGCCTTCTTTGGTACGTTTGTTTTTCTCTTTTTAGTGCACAAATCTTTTAAGAATTTAGCATAAGCAGGTATTTGTTGAATCATGTCTAAGAGTGGAATGTTCACCTTAACTTGCTTAAATACTTCCAAGATTTTCTCTATTTGTGCACTTGAGTTCTTTTTGAGTCTATTGGGAAATGGGGCTTTAGGGACATAGACTCGCTCAGGTTCAGGTTGAGCTACGGGTTCAGATTGAGTAGGTGGGGTGGGCGTTTCAGATTGGACGTCGGGTTCAATGGTTAGGTCATAAGTGGCAGTTTGATGGCTAGATTGATTAGACGTTCTAGGATTTACCACATTATTATCAATCTGTCTTCCAGACCGTAATGATACTACAACATTTATTTGTTGGAACAGTCCTTCTTCATTAACCATTTGAACCGGTCTAGGGTTGTTATCTTCTGAAGGTGCTTGATAGGATTGATATGAATTATTAGATCTAGGGTTCACCTCAGGTTGACTTGGAAACCGACCCTTTTCTCTTTCACCTACTATTTGTGCTAGTTGGCTGACTTGTGTCTCTAGCCTTTGGAAGGTCTGGTTGGTTGTTTGTATAAAAGTTTTTTCATCAAATTTTCCAAGCTTGTCAACCTAACCTCATGATCGTTATTGTTACTAAACCCAGATGATGTATTATTTTGGTTATACGGGTTTGGTTGTTGTCTAGGAGGTTGACCCTGTTGGTTTGATAAGAAATTGGAATTATTACGCCAACCCGAGTTATAGGTTGATGCGTATGGGTCATTTCTAGCATGGTTATACATGGCATTAACTTGGTCCCATTCCGCACAATCCTCCTTTACATGACCAGTCTGACCACATCTAGAGCACGGGATAGTCGACGCTTGATTCACTCGGTTTTGGGTTTGTAGCTCTAAATTTTCCATTCTGCGCATAAGGGTAGCTAGTTTTGCTTCAGCCGCTATGTTGACATCTACAGCTAAGACACCTGGTTTGGGTTGATTTGCTATTCTAGATCCAATACTCGGGTTAAGCGGTGTTCTAGCATTGTCCCATTGCATACTGTTTTCAGCTAATTCCTCAAGGAAAGTCCACGCATCATTTTCATTTTTCGACATAAAGTTCCCTTGGCTTACGGATTCTACCATAACCCTAGATGTGGGTGTCAATCCCTCATAAATAATTTGACATAATTGCCATCTCGGAATTCCATGATGAGGGCATTGGGTCAGAACACTTTTGAATCTTTCTAGATAGGAATAGAACGGCTCGCTCTCAGACTGAACGAATGCAACAATTTCATTCCTAATCCTCATAGTCTTATGGTTGGGAAAATATTTTTTCAGGAATACTTGAACAAACTCAGCCCAACTCCTAATAGATCTTTCGGCTAGACTATATAGCCATTTCTTAGCGTCATCCTTCAGTGCTAGAGGCATGAATTTCAGACGCACTGCCTCCTCAGGAATATGCTGGTATTGCATAAGAGAGCAGATTTCCTCAAATTCTCTAAGGAAGAGATATGGGTCTTCCCTAGAGGTGAACTTAGGCAACATACTCATGTATTGTGCCTTAAGTTCGAAGTCGCGACCCGGTATGGTGGGCATAACGATGCACGATGGCTAAGCAGCCATCGCTGGATAGCATCGATCCCTCAGAGTTATGGGTTGCACAACAGATGGGTCCACTACGTTCTCACCCATTGGATCTAGGTGAGGTGGTGCAACAGGTGGATTGGGGCTAAGTTCCAGACTGGAATCTAGATGAACTCGTGAGAGTCGATTACTCAAGTCCCGAATCCAAATCTGAGTGCACCGGGCTGAATCAATTTTTGAATTCAAATTCAAAATTTAAATTCCAAATTTAATTTCAAGAATTAATTACAATTTATTTTTTTATTTTTTTAAATTTTCGTTTTTTTATGTTTTTTTTTCTTTTTTTTAAAAGGGAAACAAACAATAGAATGGGGCAAGATGAGAAAGAAATCCTAATCTAGAGAATTTAGGTGAGAAGAGAAAGAAGACTCAGATGAGAAGGGAAACCTAACTCTAAAGATAGAAAGAGGGTTGGTCAGAAAATTCCTAAGAAAGCACGGTTCAAACAATCCTAGACCTAGTGTCGCTTAGATCTAGACGACTCCTAACTGGTTGAGTCGAGTTGATTCGCTTGATTCACCTCCCTCACTAATCAAACCAACTTGGCCAGGCCGTGTATAGCTAGTGGGGGCGCTTCCGACAGAGTCGGTGCCAATTAGACAACCACTTCGCTTGGAAGACTTACGTCAACACAAAAACACTTTCTAGACACCAAATTAAATTCAATCGGCTTCAGGTCATAGCAAGTCAAACCAATTCTTCTCCTTAAATGAGTCTGAGTCCTTAGGGGTCAATGTCTAATTGATTTTAATTTAAGGCTTGGGTGACACTTTGGGATTGTTGTTTGTGGGCCACGGAAGGGTGATGAAATCCCCACCGTATCTTTGCCTACGGAGTTGCCCTTAAGATAGTTTAACTTAGATCTATCAAAGATAGTCAAACAATGGTCTTTAGTGGGGGGGGGGGGGGGGAATTGCAAGGTTGTATGCAAACTAAATTATATGCCTAAATGCAATCGATAAAAACCACGATACGTACCTTGACTCCAGCACTCTTCAACAGAAATTGGTTTGCAAGAATTTAGCAAGAATAATGCATACAAAACACTAGATGATGCATGCACTAAGGCCTTTCTAATTTTGCCAATTTTAGGTCAGAGTTGAATTATTGCAAATTTTGGAATTTTTGCCCTAACACATGCAGTTCTATGAAAAGAAAATTTTCCGAAACTAGAAATTACGAGGAAAAAGGCAACAAAGGTTACCTACGTAATGCTCAGTCGGGTTCGCCGCCCGCTCTCGAAATTTCAGTAGCTCCACGCGTCCACCCAGAGATGGTGCTAACCCCAGAAAAATTTGAAGCCCAGATGCTTCACCTGTGCGGCGATTCCGCCGCAGGTTACTCTTGATGTGCGGCGATTCCGCCGCCCTTGTTGCTCAGACTGCGCTCAGATTTCGCCGTGCGCTCTATTGTCTCCTGAAACACAAATCCAAATAGTTAGATCGCGCACAAGATAAACAGAATAAAATCGAAATCAACAAAAAACAAAATCTGTGTCGCCTCCCCGGCAACGGCGCCAAAAACTTGATGTGACTTAAATTTATACCGCAAGTGCACGGCGTCAATGGAGACGTGGCAAATACGGGTCGAACACAAGGAGGGAGAGATTTTGTTATTAGTGTGATTTCGATTGGGGGAAAGAAGGAGAGAAGAAATAAGTTGGTTTTGAGATTTTTGGATTTTAATTATCTAAAGCAAGAAACAAGAACAATTAAAACTAAAACAAGAACAAAGATGTGAATTCCGTCGGGTGGAGGTTTAGATTTAAAGTTTAGATTAGAGAATTTAGAAACTTATAATAAATCATATTAGTTATAAAGCATTACATGATAAATGATTTAACATAAACTCAAGTAATCAAAATAGACTAATACGAACTTAAAATAATAACATTTATTCGTCTTCTCTTCACCCTAAATCCGTCACCTCCACCCTTTGGAAAGAGTTAGAAACTCATGGAGGGAGGAAGAAGGGGTCCTTGAGACATTACAAAAGAAAACTAAAAGTAAGAAATAAAAGACAGAATTTTATTAATGAAAAGAAGATTACAAAACTAAGATTAAGAATAAAACTAACACCAAAGACTAAGGACCCTTCTAACATCGTTCTCGGGTCTATTTATAGTTGCTACAAGGGATCTAGGTATAATATTGGAAAGTACAAGTGTCCCGACACGACTGGACGAAATTGGAGCACACAGATCGCTGAGGGGGCGGCGTTTCCGCCGCACAATGTATGTGATATGCGGCGATTTCGCCGCACAATCTTCTCTGATTTAATCCGGATTTTTGCTGGTAGTTTATGGTATGATTTGATCCTCCTTTGCGCGTCTGGATGATTTCTTTCCATTCTTTTGAGCTCCGGATTAATTCCTTTATATGTTTGGAGATTTACATTGATTTTTCTTTAGATTTTCTCCAAGATAATATTTTGGTGCTTTAATTGCAATTAGGTCCTTGACTTTTTGCAGTTAAGTCCCCGACTACTTTTGTGCTTAAGTCCTTGTTCTTTTTGCAATTAGGACTTGAATGCTTTTATGCTTGGATACATTTCCATTCGTAACCCGATAATCTTGAACTTCGTCTTTATGATAGAAATGAGTCGTTTGCACGCGTTTTATGCTCGGGATGTGGGTAAATTGCATTCAGGTCCCTGTATTCTGTAAATAAGACTAAACACATACCTTAGTAGCATTTATTGATGTAAAAGTAATCTAAATGAAAGACATATGATGCAATGTATGCAATGCATCATTGCCATAGATGAGGAGCTCCTTGGTGAGCAGGAACCTCTAGATCGGTAGTCAGGAATTATTCTCGCTATTAGGTGTTAACAATCCTGATTTGTTTGGATCCATGCATGAATGCTTGTTGTAAATATAAGGATATGTCAAAACTTGTGCATGCAAGTACTTTCTATAGACGATTTAGACAAGGTACATGGATTTGGCGATATGCCAAAGTTTAGTGATTTCTTGGATGTGTTGGCTGGCGTTTCTGCCGTCGGAGTTTTGTCTTTAGCCACTATCGGGTGTGCTTTAGTGTGAGCAAATTTGCTAGTCGCCCAAGCACCACTAGATGCTTCCACCATATGTTCCCCCCCCCCCCCCTCTTCTGCCTAGAATATCATGGATGGCAAGGAGGCGGAGATTACGGCTTTAGTGTTGGTGGGGGATCCGACATTCGCCAGAGAGGACAAGTTGGTGTTGATAATTTCACTTCCTGAACCTCCCATCATGGCCATAGACATGAGTTGGAGAGTATTAAATCCAACAGTGGACCCGAAAAGGCCCTGGTCCATTTGGGCATCGGTCCCCATAAATTTCATGATGGCTTGCATGCATTGTAGCGTCCGGGCCTGGTCCTTAATGCATAGGCCCATCATGCCAATATGGTCCGGTTGAACAGAGCTTTGGGCTGCAACCATATGCCCCCCATCTCAAGTTTGTTCGAAGCCTTCATCTCATGTTTATGCGGTGGCGGTGGACAAAACGGCGAGGAGGCTTCCACCTCCAGCGGAGCGTTGGTGATGGGGGAAATTTTTGCCATGACGGCCCGATGAGCATTTTGGTTTTCTAGCTTATCAATCTGCATCGCTGAGGGTCCAACTGAGGCGGGAGTTGGTTAGACTTCAGGTGTTTGTGTGATACTTTTATCAAGCCCAATCTTAGGAGCATTGAAGTGACCAGAATCGGTGGAAGAAACATTCACCTTACTGTGCTCTCTTCAAATCATTTCTTTGTTGTCTTGTGCAGCTCGATCTTCTTTCGACTTCGAATTTGGTTGGTCATTGGGGTTGATGGTATTGTCTTAGGCGTTTCGTGCCCATTGAAAGAGATTGTTGAGAGGTTTCCTATAGTTTCCTATATTTACCTCCTTCAAATCACCTTGGAAGGGCGGTCCATTTTCCAGAGTAAAAGCGACTTTGTATGTGTCACCCGCGTGCATTACGGCCAAAAGACGTGGCACATAGTGGCTTTCAAACCGACGCTGCAAGATGCATGCCACCGTGAGCACCCGCTTTTTGAGTGTGTTCTCGTCAATATGAAGGAGATTGCCAAATCTTGAAGCAATGTCGTGTAAGTGCTTTGGTGTCCAGATTTTGAGGGGCATTTCGCGAACGATAATCTGAATCCCCGCATTCTTGGCAGTGCGACGAGCTCCTTCGTCCTGAGGCCAAACAGTTAGGGTATATGTGGCTTTCTCTATTATTTCCAACACATTCTCGTATAGGCTCGTTGTTGAGATTTCGGGAGGAGGGGTGAAGCTAAATGCTCATGCTGAGAGCGCACAGAGGTCAATCTGCTTATGCTGGGGCCATTTTGCGGAGAGGGTTGCAACAATGTCATGTTCCTTGGCAAGGCGGGTTTGGATAGTAGCTACCACACACTTGGACAGTATTTGAAAGTTGTGGAAGGACGACACACTCGGTCGGTTGCGCAGTGGGTAAGGTTTGGAGGGTCCATGACCAACATTTCGTTGGGCATGGTTGTATTTTGGTTTTCTGCCATGATTTTGCATGTTGGTGGGTTCACTCTTGTTCTTTGGTGGTTGGGCTCTCTTGGTTGTTTGTGTGTTTTGTATAGACTTGCAATGCATGCTGGAGTGTCCAGCTTTAAGACATTTAAAACATGTTCACTTGAATCTTGAGGATAATGATAGTCTCTTGTTATTTATTATGTTCGTTCTAGATCGAACTTGATCCAAAGGTTGTTAGATGGCTTTGTACTTTTGTCATAAGAAAAGATGTCATTTGGTTTTGAGATAGCCACCACCTCAACATAAGAGTGGCGTGTGGGCCGAGAAGAGCTACAAGTTAGAGTATTGGCTGGCCCTTGTCTAACAACTGAAGTGTCTATACTGCTGTGACCAGTAGTTGCTTGACTGGACATGCTTTTGTCTTCAGAATGGATTGGGAAAGAGAACGGTTGATAAGGTCAAATCTTAAGACGTAAGTGACCTCTACAATAAATGTTGGTTTGAGAAAGAGGCAGGCGTCTACACTAGCTGAAGACCACCTACATAGATTTCCCGTTCACTTTTGAGAGGACACTTCCTTTTCAAAGTGGACACTTCTAAGAAATTGTTATGCCTCTAGTGTTAACTTGTGATATAATCCCCTCTATATAGGGTATTTTTAATGAGTCCTTATACACAGACGTAGGCGTCCATGACGTGGGTTACGTGGCCGCCATACACATCCAGTTAGCGTCCAGTCATTGCACCATGTAATTTCCTTGACAGTGTGCCTTTTTAAAAAAAATTGTAATTTCCTTTTTGTTGTGTCTGATGGTTCCTTTTCCACCACAAAGAGAGGACATCGAAGAGACATCAAACTTGTGATAGCTCGTAACCCGAGGAAAGTATTCGAACGTCAAAACGCAAAAGACTCATTCCTCCGGCGTATTCCTTGTTTCCTTCCGACGTTGCCAAAAAAAATAATCTTTTTCTTCCACCTTTTTCCATTGACAAATGGATTCTTCATGTCCTGCTTACTCACGCCAAGTGGTGATGCCTCAGGTTTGTCAATGTAACCGTGGTTTGTTCCTTCGTTTGATGTACGAACTTGCTGAAGTTGGTGTGTTTGTTGTCTTAGGGGTCCACCAACTACTTCCAGCGGTCGAAATGCTCCTGGACACCGATAAAGAAGGAGTTTAAAAACATGAAGGACGACCAAAAGGACTTGTTGTGGGGAACCTCATTCGGTCACTTCCTAACGCTGAATTACGTCATGATGGACAATGACATTGTCGATTCGTTTGTCGAGCACTATGACGCCAAGAAGGTGGGGGTAGTCCCCTTTACAGAAGAAGACGTTTCCCTAATTTTGGGCCTAAGTCTGTGTGGCCAGACAATCTATTTATAACCAATAGGTATCGCAAAGCGACGGAATGAGTCCCTTTTCAACGTTGAACTCTGAGGTTAGATGATACCGCTAGGATGGTGGGGGAGCGCGAGGAGTACGTTCGTCCCCTCATTTGTTACATCTTCAACCATTTCTTGTTTTGTGATTCCATACATTGAACAAAGGTTTGGTACATGGAGTACTTGGCTGACCTTAGACACCTTCACAAGTACGCATGGGGAAAGGCCGTTCACGAAGCCCTTGTGTGGGGCTGGAGAAAGCAAGTGTGAAACTCCAGGAAAGGAGATCCTCTGGCAAATACGCTCCCAAGAAGGGGAACGTAGATGGTTGTGTTTCCACACTACAGATACGGTTTCGTCCTTTTTAATATATGGGTTTGTCTTTTTTAATTTATGAGTTTGTCTTTTTTAATATATGCTTTTGTCCCTTTTAAAATATAGCCTTATCCCTTTTAAAATATAGCTATGCCATTTTGATGTATGAGTTTGCCTTTTTAATATATGAGTTTTCCGTTTTAATATTCATGCGTATCCCATTAGTTTGGGGCACCTTTTTAAAGTTACTGTTGATCCCTCTTAAACATTGGGTTTGGCCTTTTTAAATATATCTTTTTAACAGTCTTGCATACACAGGTGTGGCTTTGTGAGAAGTTCATGTTAGGGGAGCCCAGAAGGGGTGCCTACCCGAAGTTCAACAGTTGGTCTACTATGTTTGGCAGACGGATATGAAGAGATTGGAGGAATGAGGCATTACCCTCCCAAAGATTTACGACAGAGAGATCGGTCTGAGGCACCCTACGAAAAGGAGACCGAAGGAACTGATTAGTTTGGCTTAACTTCCTAATCCAACCCATAACCAAACTGATTGTGCTTCAACAAGCACCGAACCCAGACTACAATTGAGAGACTGCAGCATCCCGATGGACCCACTACTTGAAGAGTTGTTACTCAGGGTATGCTTGAAGAGCAAAAGACCAAATGGCTGCAAGCCGAGAAGGCCCTGAAGGAGGCTACTGAAGAGCTTTTGAAGCTCAGGGAAAATCTTAAAAATTGTAAAGATTTGGCAGTGGAGGCTGAGCTTAAGCTGATGGTCTCACAGAATGAACTGAGAAAATCTCAGGAGGAGTCTCGGATGCTGAGGGAAGAGCTTGCATCTCTTCGAAGAGAGTGTGCAACACAACAAACCTATGGAAAACATAGAACAAAGAATGGAGGAAGAGAGGAAGGTAGAAGATGAGAAGAAAGAGGAGGAGCACAGGATAATGGAGGAAGAAAGAAGAAAAGAGGAGAAAATGAGGGCGAAAGAGGAGGAAGAAAGAATGAAGAAGGTGACAGAAAATAATAGGAGAGAGGAAGAGAATGAAGGAGAAAGAAGGAAGAAAATAAGAGGAGGGAGGAAGAGAAAGAAGGAAGGAGGAGATTAAGACGAAGTGAAGGAGGACAAAGAGAATAGGAAGAAGAAAGAAGAAGAATGTAAGCACCGAGAGGAGGCGAAGAATAAGAAGGTCAGGAGAGCAAACTAGGGATCCAAAAGACAACGCTCAATAACCTCCGTGGAGCAGAAAAGGAAAGAAGATGAAGAGAAGGACAAGAGGAAGAAGGAAGGGGAGCAGAAGAGGCAAGAAAGAGTGCTCCAAAGGAGCCTAAAAAGTGAGGAATATGGTAAAAATGATTATTGTTCCAAGCCCTTAACTATACAGTAAAGATGGTTCGCCACAATCAATCCCCCACAAAATTCAGGTTGGCTCAACACTCAGACGAGACAAGGTCAGACATAGACATGGATGCATTGGCCACATTGACCAGTGATGAGGTCAACGTATTATTGAACTTGACTGCAGCCACCCACAATCCCAAAGAGGTTATCTGAAGGGGTGATGTTAGTACTTTCACACGTTCTGACCTGAAGGAACTCATCACGAAGGGGATGGATATGAAGAACGAGATGATCAACATTATGCTTTATGTCCTGGAAGACCGACAAAAAACGAAAGCTACCCACAGGAGGTACTTTGTATTTCAAGCTTTTGTTCAGAGCGCATTATCAACTGCCAAACTGAAACCGTTGAAATATTGGACAATCGACTAAAAGGCGTGGACCCTAGAAGGACCATCATCGCACAACCAATGCTACTGACCAAACATTGGACTTTGTTGGTTATTAACAGTCCGTTTGAGGAGATCTTGCAGTTGAATAGTTGCTCTAGGAAACTAGTTCCAGATGAAGATCCTAACAACCTTGTAGGAATACATAAATGCACGGCCAATGAAGTTGGTAAATACTAAAGGGATCAACTGAAGGTGGACTGGTGAGTGAGCTACCTCAGGGATACGTGCCTACGTTAAATGTCAGGGAGCAACGATTGCAGTGCTTATGTGTTATACTGGATAAGGCGTCTCATGCAAAGGGTTCTGCTGACGCATGAGGACCATAAGATAATTCACTCCGTTAGGGGTGAATTGGCAATGTCTTTAGTAAGGGACCCCCGTGCCTGTGTTAAATTTTGAATGCAAAATCTTCTCTTCCCTTTGTTGTTTTGATAATTGTCATGTTCGTATGCAACATTTGTCCTTTATACCTGTATAATTTACATACTCAGTTTTTTCACTCTTTCATGTATAATTTTATCTTTTTTGATGAATGTAAATTCATCGTTACGTTTGATGTTGAAGACGGTTTCCTTTTTAACTTCTACGTTTGTCATTTTTAAACGTATCATTTGTCCTTTTTACATCAATACTTTTTAAAACGTATAATGTGTCCCTTTTACGTGTTTCCACGTCATTTCCTTATTAACTTTCCACCATTAGAGGATAAAATGGTTTCCTTTTTAACTGTTACGTATGTCATTTTTACATGTTCCACGATATCCTTCTCCATTGAACATCATTCCTGTGAAAGGGTTGACCCGTTTAACATCAGTCCTTTTTAAACGTGTTCCATGGTATCCTTCTCCAACGAACATCATTCCCGTGAAAGGGTCGGCCCGTTTAACACCAGTCCTTTTTAAACATATAACATGTCCTTTTTACATCAGTCCTTTTTAAACGTATCATGTGACCTTTTTAGGTGTTTCCACTTATCCTTATTAACTTTTAAGTATGTCCTTTTTACATGTTCCACGATATCATTTTTCAATGAACGCCATTGTCATGAAAAGGTCGGCCGTTTACATCAGTCATTTTTAAACATATCACATGTCCTTTTTGTAGGTATAGGATCGTGGATCGTGTGGGTTATGGGTCCACTAATCACTATTAAGCCCTAATTAACTACTTGGTTGATCGATCAAAGAAATGCAGCGGAAATTAAAAACAAATCAAACAAGTAGAAAGTAATGCAAACCACAAAAAGAAGACGCGTCGGTTTTACAGAGGTTCGGCCGCGCCTACGTCCTCTCTTGCAAGCCCCTCTCGAATCCCCGTTCGAGCTCCTCTTGCTTCTTCACTATGCCTCCCCGTTCCGGGCCGGGAGCAACGCCTTTTACAAGTCTTCAAGCTCGCGAACAACCCTCGCCGAGCTTGGCACCACCTCTCACAACCCGAGAGGATCACTTCGGGCTTTCACCGAAATCTCTACTTCTTTGTCTTGGGCTTTCACCAAGACCCTTGCTCACTTTGTCTTGGGCTTTCACCAAGACCCTTGCTCTCTTGACAACAATTGGAGTGGAACTCACTCTTCTAGTATTGAGCACAACAGATGCTAATATGAATGTATGATGGAGGATGTGGAAATTAGGCTTTGGAATCACTAATTGGGAGCTTTGAGGTTGTGGAAAATCTCACTATAAGTTTGACACTTTGGAGTTGTGAAATCTTGTGGAAAACTAAGTGTGAACCTCTATTTATAAGCTCCTAAAGATTTCTAGCCGTTTGGACAAGATTTGATTGGGTTTTGTGCAAGATACACAAAACAGAAAATCGGGTTCAGAAATCTGTCCAGAAACGGTCGACCGAAAGGTGTATCGGTCGACCGAACCCTTGAGTCTGTTGATGGATCGGTTGACCGAACATAGGTACTGGTCGACCGAATCACTTAAGTTCTATAGGTCAACGGTCGACCGAGCAGGTACCGGTCGACCGAACTACTGGGTTCGGTAGAGAGAAATCTTGATCGGTTGGACAAACTTGTGTCGACCGATAGCAGGGGGTTTTTCACGAATTAAACGGTCGACCGAAAGATGTATTTTGTTCGACCGGTTCTAATGTATATGGGGGTGAATATTGAGAAAAATGTGTATACGACCGTTGTATAATACGACAAATAAAACGGTCGTATTTTTACCAGAAATGGCAAACGAAACGGTCGACCGAAGGTCTACCGGTCGACCGAACAGGTCTGGGTAAACGGTTAATAGAAATGTGATCGGTTGAACGGATTGGTCTGGTATAACAAATATTGTGTATAACCAGTCGACCGAAAGGTGAACGGTCGACCGAACTCAGGTAGACTGGCGACCAATGTTTTAGGTGTTTAGGTGATCTAATGGAGTCCAAATTATATGATATTTTGTGTGTGACTCCTACAAGGAACCTAGTGTGTGAATGCATGCATATTAGCTTATGTTATGCTCAATTCACATAAGTTCCTAATACTCAAAGAAAGGTAAAATTACATGTCTTCAATCCTAGCTTGATTACATGTCTTGACTTGATTTTTCTTCTTTCTTGAGTCTTGATCACCTGTAGATGTTAGCACAATACAACATGTATACTATTATACTACATGTGCTAATCTACATGTCCTAATTAAGATTAGGTTTAATTACATCATCAAAATACGGATTAAGGCCAAAAAGCCAACAATCTCCCCCTTTTTGATGATGGCAACCTATATCTTAAATCAACCTAATACTTGAAATTTGTATATGTTAACTATGCATATAAATGCTCCCCCTATGGATGTGCATAGTTTTTCTTGACAATTTTCATGTATATTTCAAGTATCCCTAATCTATTACTTCTCCCCCTTTGACATCCATCAAAAACAACAATTAATTATGACTTTAAGCATAGAGTTTGGATGTCTTGTAATGAAGTAGCTCCCCCTAAATTTAGCACTTCATTACTCTAATAAAAGATATGACAATTAAGCTCCCCCTATCAATAAGGCTAAATGGAAACAATGAATATGATTCAAGTTAAGTTCATTTAAGTTTCAACTTAAGCCTTATTCTAACATCCATTTAGAATTGACAATTAAAATCAATGGATGTGATAAATGATTTGCAATGAATAGGGTTTATGATTTGCAATGAATTGAACTATAAATGTATGACATTTAAGCACATAAACTGGATTAGAGCTAATTTTTCAGAAGATTCAAAGATAGAAATTTTATACCAAACTTGAATTTGATTAGCTCCAATCTTGACTTGGTGATGCAACCGGATTCGAATTTGACGTTTTGGCTCACCCGGTCACCACCAATCTCTTCCTCAAGCTCCTACAAGTGTAGATTTTGGTACCCATTTTTGCTTGGGTCCATTAAGTTTAGCTTTTGGTACCCAAATCCAAGTTGATTTTGGTACCTCTACACTTACTTTCTTTTTCATGGCAACATTATGTTTAACAATAATTTGAATAGGAAAGTTTTTAACATAAAAATTGTTTTTATTGCCATGTGTGAACTTATGCAATTTATTTGACAAATTTTCATTTAAGACATTAAGTTCACTGTTTTTAGTTGCTAGAGATTCATTTAAGCAATTTAGATTTTTAATCATAGAATTATGCTTTTCATTCATGTTAAGCATGTGAATCTCTAAATTTGCAACCTTGTTATTCATGCAATTCAAGTCATGTAGTAATTGCTTGCTTTCAAGATGAGATTTATCAAGTTTAATAAGCAAGTCATTTGTATCGATTTCTAGCATATGACTATCAATTGCATTTGATGAGGTAGTTTTACCATTTAAATTTTCATTCCTCAAGCATGCATTTTCAGAAGTTAGAACTTCAATTTTAGCAAGCAAATCATTTTTGTCATCTAAGATAGATGCATTTTGACATTTCAAATCAAGAATTTGCTTATTTGCTAATTTATTTGATTCATGAAGCTCTTTACATTTTTCTACCATTTTCAGAAATGCATTTTGTAGTTTATGTGAATGCGATGATTTTCCACTTGAACTACAACTTGAAGAGTGACTAGAAGATACCTCATCTTCACTTTCTCCATCGGATGAGCTTGATGTTGAACAAGATGTTGAATTGATTTCTTCACATCTAACTTGAGCTACATCCATTGGAGTGGCTTCTCCCTTTTTCCCGGTTGGTGAATCTCCTTCACCAAAATTCTTTTCTAATGTTTGCCATATATGATGAGCACTATCACATGAGCAAACAAGATTAAAATGTTCATCTCCTAATGCACAAAATAAGACATTCATAGCTTTTGCATTTAGGGATGCATTTTTCTCATCTTCTAAACTCCATTTACTAATATGATATCTAGGTGATTCATATGGAGTTTGAATCATAAACCACATGTTAATGTTCATGGATTTAACAAATGAAGACATTTCAGATTTCCATGATACAAAGTTATCTCCATCAAAATATGGTGGTTTAAATGATTCATTTGGTGTGGATGCATTAAGAGCCATGTTAATTTATCGATAAAGAACAAAATTAACGAACGAGGCTCTGATACCAAATGTAGGTATAGGATCGTGGATCGTGTGGGTTATGGGTCCACTAATCACTATTAAGCCATAATTAACTACTTGGTTGATCGATCAAAGAAATGCAGCGGAAATTAAAAACAAATCAAACAAGTAGAAAGTAATGCAAACCACAAAAAGAAGACGCGTCGGTTTTACAGAGGTTCGGCCGCGCCTACGTCCTCTCTTGCAAGCCCCTCTCGAATCCCCGTTCGAGCTCCTCTTGCTTCTTCACTATGCCTCCCCGTTCCGGGCCGGGAGCAACGCCTTTTACAAGTCTTCAAGCTCGCGAACAACCCTCGCCGAGCTTGGCACCACCTCTCACAACCCGAGAGGATCACTTCGGGCTTTCACCGAAATCTCTACTTCTTTGTCTTGGGCTTTCACCAAGACCCTTGCTCACTTTGTCTTGGGCTTTCACCAAGACCCTTGCTCTCTTGACAACAATTGGAGTGGAACTCACTCTTCTAGTATTGAGCACAACAGATGCTAATATGAATGTATGATGGAGGATGTGGAAATTAGGCTTTGGAATCACTAATTGGGAGCTTTGAGGTTGTGGAAAATCTCACTATAAGTTTGACACTTTGGAGTTGTGAAATCTTGTGGAAAACTAAGTGTGAACCTCTATTTATAAGCTCCTAAATATTTCTAGCCGTTTGGACAAGATTTGATTGGGTTTTGTGCAAGATACACAAAACAGAAAATCGGGTTCAGAAATCTGTCCAGAAACGGTCGACCGAAAGGTGTATCGGTCGACCGAACCCTTGAGTCTGTTGATGGATCGGTTGACCGAACATAGGTACTGGTCGACCGAATCACTTAAGTTCTATAGGTCAACGGTCGACCGAGCAGGTACCGGTCGACCGAACTACTGGGTTCGGTAGAGAGAAATCTTGATCGGTTGGACAAACTTGTGTCGACCGATAGCAGGGGGTTTTTCACGAATTAAACGGTCGACCGAAAGATGTATTTTGTTCGACCGGTTCTAATGTATATGGGGGTGAATATTGAGAAAAATGTGTATACGACCGTTGTATAATACGACAAATAAAACGGTCGTATTTTTACCAGAAATGGCAAACGAAACGGTCGACCGAAGGTCTACCGGTCGACCGAACAGGTCTGGGTAAACGGTTAATAGAAATGTGATCGGTTGAACGGATTGGTCTGGTATAACAAATATTGTGTATAACCAGTCGACCGAAAGGTGAACGGTCGACCGAACTCAGGTAGACTGGCGACCAATGTTTTAGGTGTTTAGGTGATCTAATGGAGTCCAAATTATATGATATTTTGTGTGTGACTCCTACAAGGAACCTAGTGTGTGAATGCATGCATATTAGCTTATGTTATGCTCAATTCACATAAGTTCCTAATACTCAAAGAAAGGTAAAATTACATGTCTTCAATCCTAGCTTGATTACATGTCTTGACTTGATTTTTCTTCTTTCTTGAGTCTTGATCACCTGTAGATGTTAGCACAATACAACATGTATACTATTATACTACATGTGCTAATCTACATGTCCTAATTAAGATTAGGTTTAATTACATCATCAAAATACGGATTAAGGCCAAAAAGCCAACACTTTTTTCGTGTTTCCGGTTATCCTTATTAACTTTCCACCTGCTATTGATAATTAAATGGTTTCCTTTTTAACTGTAACTGAGGTTATTTTTACATGTTAAACGATATCCTTTGTGAACGAACACAATTCCAGTGAAAGGGTCGACCTGTTTTATAATTGTATTGTTTCTTCATTTAACATGAATTTTGCAAACTTAACATTGCACACTTAGGGATCTCGTTCCTCGTAATACAACTTCATGTCCCAATTACCGAAATCATGATCCCCTGGTTTCAACACGATTTGGTGAAGTGGTGATTCACTATTCCTCCTAAACTTGCTCTTCTCTTCTGTGACGTATATTTTTTGGCCTTTTTGGATTATCTTATCAGCTAAAGAAACCTGACGCCCGGTCGATAGTCTTCTTGGATGGGTGACTTTACCTGGATTGCACACAGATGTACCCGCGGTTCCAGCTTCATCAACTGGAGTAGGGACCTGGGTTGTGATCATACGTGACTTAAGCCACTCCATACACTTCATGGCATGTAGATACCTATCGTGGGAAATGAATGCTTCCTGTGCGATCCAAACGACACGACCCCTGATGTCGTTGAAGGGAATTTGTTGTAAAAGTTTACTTTTATATGTCAATTATTATGAATTGGATGTGCAAACATTTTGTTCATTGATTAATGTAGTCGTCTTTTAGAAGTGTTAACGAAGAAACTCTTGGTCCTTAACTGTACAGATCTAAAAGACAATGGTTTACATAAATCCAAAGTTATTCACAATCGTGGTAATTGACATGGAACATTAATTACCGAGATAAGATTGTTGTGTTGGTTAAAGAGTATTGTATCTCTACAAATATTTAACGACACAAGTATATATAAGAGGAAAATGGTTACTTTTATATATTGGATAGACCTAACAAATTAAACATTATGGAATTATGTTTAGTGTCATTAATGTTTCATTGTGTCTTGAATCCTAAGATATGAGATTTATATCTTTTCACATAAGAAGTTTTTTAATTTGATTAGTGACAAAAACTATCATTGAGCATAGTGATAAATGCAATAGTTGGTTGAACATAACTTATGCTGGAAAAAATAGTTAGTCAAAAGATTATTATTGCCCCTCTTCGCTTGAGTGATGATATTAGTGGGCCCCTTGATAAAGCAAAATTATAATGTGCACAATGTGACTTATGTTAAGTTACATATTTATAATTAGCTTAAGAGATCAAGAAATGAGTGTATAATACAGAGGTGACACATTTCTACTTTGTATAATACTCTTAATATCATGAGGCAAGGGATAGACACAAGTGATATTTTTACATCACTAAATCGATTGTGTTTAGTTCGAGAGAACAAGACATCTATGCTAATTGGGTAACTATAATGTGTAGCTAGATACCGTTCATAGTTTGTGATATTAAGTATTTAATATCATTGCCAATATAGCTTAGATCCTCTTATAGGTTACACCACAAAACTGGGAAACAAGAAGATTGATTTTATGTTTATATGATGTATCGGGTTTCATGTGAAATGAGATATGTGGTGAATCGATAAAATCAATATGTCATGAAAATTGACATAATTAGAATCATAAATAAATTCATATAACAAGTATGTATTATGGGGTGTAATAGTTAGACATTACATAAGATAATATATTGCATGATATATTAATTTTCTAAAAAACCAAAGGATCAAAATTTGTTGGATGTAAATCCAAAATTTGACAAAGGCAAAATCAGGTCAAAATGGTAGACTGTGTAGGATCATGTATGACTTACTTATAATCACTTTTAAACTAATTCCCTACTTTCTTAATCAATCAATGATGCAGCGGAATAAAAACAAAAGCAAGTAAAGAAGACAATGCAAACCAAAAGATGACCTTGAAGATTTATAGAGGTTTGACCTCCCGCCTACTTCCTCTCTTCCAATCCCCGCTCGATCTCCCTCGGGCTCCGCATACGTCTTCACTATCAATCTCGTTTCGGGCCGAGATTAAGCCTTTTACAACACAAGCTCCACGAACAACCCTCGCTAGCTTGATTTCTTCCTCTCACAATCTGAGATGGAACACTTCGGGCTTTCACTGAAATCCTTGCTTCTTGACAGACAAATGAGTGGAACAATCACTCTCTAACTTGAGCAAACTTAGAGTATGATAAGGCAATGATCTAAAGTGTGGAAGTTTGGCTTGGAGAGTAGGCTTGAGGAATTTGGAGCTTGGGAGTTTCCCTTAGATGTATTGGACAATTTGGAGTGTAAGAGTTGTCTAATTGTGTTTTGGTAACATATATTAATAAGCTCCAAAGGGGATATAGCCATTGGGATTAAATTAGAAGTTGTTTATGTAAGAAACAAAAAACAAAAAACTACAGCACACATTTCAGGACATGTTCGATCGACCAAATCGGGTCTAACGGTCAACCAGTAGGCAGTTCAGAACAAAGAATGGTCGACCGATCAGGAAACGGTCGAACGAAAATAAGATATAACTTAGGTTCACTTAAGTCAACGGTCAAACAACAAGGTTGGTTCAGTCGACCAAAAACTTCCAGGCTCTATGGGGTTGACAAAAACTTCACATTCGGTCGACCAAAATGCTTGGGTCGGTCGACTGAGAATTACCAGGCACTTGGGTTTGTCAAAATGTTTAGGTTCGGTCGACCAAAACAAGGTCCACGGTCGACTGATGAGCACTTGTATTTTTTGAAGGGAATGTGTTCTAAAAGTTTTACTTTTAAATGTCAATTGTTATGAATTGAATGAGAAATCATTTTGTTCCTTGTTTATGTTATTCGTCTTTTAGAAATGTTAAGGAAGAGACTCTTGGTCCTTAACCGTAGAGCTCTAAAAGATATTGGCTTACATAAAACAAAATATATTCGCAATCATGGTAATTAACATGGGACATTGATTACCGAGTTAAGATTGTCGTGTTGGTCATAGATCA
Source organism: Triglochin maritima (assembly GCA_963682175.1). Lineage (NCBI taxonomy): Eukaryota > Viridiplantae > Streptophyta > Magnoliopsida > Alismatales > Juncaginaceae > Triglochin > Triglochin maritima. Next base: position 35,214,824 of record OY821781.1, on the reverse strand, counting down.
TTGTAGCTCTACAAGTGAGTGACAACACGGGTAGGCAAAAGAGGAAAATATTACTTTTGTATACCGAATTGACCTAATAAGTAAAATATTATAGAAATGTGTTTCTGTGTCATTAATATTTTACTGTGTCCTTTGTCCTTTGATATGAGACTTATATCCGATCACTTAAGGAGTGCTTAATTAGACTAGTGTCTTAAGCTATCAATGAGTGTAGTGCAAAGGCATTAGTTGATTAATTATGACTTTTGTTGGAGAAGATAGTTAGTCAAAAGATTATCATTGTCCCTCTTAATTAAGTGATGATATTAGTGGGACCCTTGATAAAGCCAAGTTATAATGTGCACAATGTGATTTGAGTTAAGTCACATATTTATAACTAGCTTAAAGAGATCAAGAAATGAATACTAATACAAAGATAACACAATACTACTTTGTGAGTATTCTTAATATCATGAGGCAAGGGACGGACACAAGTGATGCACTCCATCACTAAATGGACCGGGTTTTGGTTCGAGTAGAATTAAGACATCTAACTAATTGGGAGCTATAATGTGTAGCTAGATACCACTTATAGCTTATGATATTAAGCTCTTAATATCATTGTCAACTTAGTCTAGATGCTCTTATAGGTCACACCGCAAAAACCGGGAAACAAGAAGCTTGATTTTTGATTCATATGATGTGTTGGGTTTCTTATAGAAAATATGACACATGTGGTGAACAAGTAAAATCAATTATGTTGTGATATATAACATAATTAGAATCATGATAAATTCATATGAGATGCATATATTATGCTGTGCAATAATTTATTGTTGCATAGGATAATATATTGCATAAGTTGTGAATTTGCTAAAACCCCCTAAAGTTCAAATTTTGTTTTTGAAAAGGCAAAATCAGGTAAAAGTTCGGTAATCCGTTTATGGTTCGGTCGACCGAAGGTTCTGTGGATTGGTCAACCGAACGTGGAATGGATGGTCAGAGTTAATTGACCGAACTTGACTAAAGTGCCTGGAGTTCTGGTACGGTAACCGAACCAGAAACGGTCGACCGAACAATGTCCAGTTCCGATATTTTCGGTTAACCGAATGGCACTCGGTTTTAGACGAGAATTCGTCCGATCGATTAAGGAGAATTTTTCTCCTTAAGAATCGGTCATCCGTCTAGTGCACAGTAATACGAACGTGGCATATTCGGTTAACCGAGTATGTCTCGGTAAACCGAAGCCCGATCGATTTTCTGCCTTTGATAATTAAGAGATTAAATTGATCAATGGTTGGATTAGCTCCAAACTTGGTCAAACGTTTTGTGGATGCATGTAATGCATTATGGAATTAGTTTGTGAGAGAAAATGTCAAGAAAACATGGCTTAAGAATAGTCATGATTGTGAGTAAGATTGAAGCCTATAAATAGGTCCTTATTCTCCTTAATTATGTTAGATGTTTTTCTAATTATTTTCTCTCCTAATTCACCACAAAAAGCCACGAAAATTCTCTTTGTTTTCTAAGTCTTTGGAAGGAGAAATCTCAGAGATTAAGGAAGGGGTTTGTAGCTAGATTCTAAGCTAGTTTGGAGATTGATTGGCTAGCTCCTTTCTCTTCAACCTTGTTTAGGGTTTTGGTGAACACTCGGACACATCCGGCGCAACGAGAAGCGACGATCGTCATCCTCAATGTCTCTGTATCATCAAGAAGTTTTAGAGAACTTCTAGGTATGAAATTTGGAGCCCATGTTTGTTTTAATAAAGTTTTGAAACTAGTTATTGAAACAAACTGATGCATGCATGAAATAAATCATAGAAAATTGTAATTGATCCTTATTGTGCATAAAAATTTCGACAATATATATGTGCAATTAAACTAGAAATCCTACATTTTTTGGGTTTTGATAAAAGGAGAATACAACCGTTGATATAGTACGACGGGTCTAACGGTCAAAAGACATGTGTAGACGGTCGACCGAAATGGTCTAAACGGTCGACCTGTCGGGAAGTAAAATTCAATATTTGCTAAAGCAAACAGACGATCGACTGAAATGGCTCTGGCAGTTCTAGTTTAGTGAATTCTAGTTTAAGTTTGGGTGACCTATTGAAGTTCAAATGTATTGAGATTTTGTGTGTGACTTCTATAAGGAACTTAGTGTATGTTTGATTAGTTTTTTATTCTTGTATGCTCAAGTACACAAAGTTCCTAAGACTCTAAAGAAATACAAAATACATGTCTTCAAATGAGCTTGATTACATTCTTGACTTGAATCCTTTCTTCCTTGACTTGATCACCTGTAGAAGTTAGCACAATACAATATATATGTTATGCATAGTGTGTGCCACTCTACATTGATTATGATTAAGATTAGGTTGATTAAATCATTAAAACATAGATTAATGCCAAAAAACCAACAGACCGTTTAGAGATCGGTCGACCGGACAGAGATCAGATATGCATGGGTCGACTGAAAATTATTAGGACGTGTCTTGATAATAAAATCGGTCGACCGGGCATAATACATGGTCGACAGAAAATCTCCAGGAAATATTTTGGTGATACAACGGTCGACCGGTATAGGGACACGATCAACCGCAATTCACCAGGAGCAATTTTGGTAAGGGGACGGTCGATTGGAGTGTGACATGGTTTGACCAAAAATTTCCATGGATTTTTCCTTATGAATATTCGGTCGACCGTCTAGCTCACGGTTTGACCGAAATTGTCAAAGTCATGACCGTTTGGTCGACCGAGTGGTGATTTTGGTCTGCCGTTTGGCACGATTCTGCCTTGAATTGTTAAGAGATTAGTGTTGATCATGGGCTGTATTTATTCCAATTATGGTCAAACATTTTTGAGGATGATCATGTGTCATTTTGTTATTGATTTAAGGGAGAGAAAAACAAGAGATCATGGGTTAGTGGGTAGCCCATGATGTGGGTGTTGGGAGAGTCTATAAATAGATCTCCTATCCCTACTTGTTTAAAAAAATGCAAAATTCTCTCTCTCCTTGACCTCTCCATAAATCCATCCGAATTTCTCTTAATTATTTCGAGCATTTGGAGATTAAATTCTCAAGAAGCTTTAGAGGGGTTATTAGTTAGATTCTAAGCTTGATTTAGTGATTGAATTGGCTAGCTCATTTCTCTGTAATCTTGTTTAGAGTTTGGTGAACACTTGGAGGCGAATCGACGGGCAATTCGTTGTGAAAAATATATACATACATAGGGGCACAAAATCTTACAGTCGTCGTGACGATGAAGCACATCTTTCTCCATCATGCCATCTTCTGAGTACATCATATGTCGATAGCTCCGACGAATATCCTTCCTCCATCAATTAATGATGTAAGCCGATGGGAGTAATGCATTAGCATCTAGGCGTCCAAGTACAACCAAAACGTGGCAGCACAGAAGACCAATGTGCTAAAACATTATACAATCACATGTGAAGTTCAGACTTCTATGTTGTATCAGAAAACGTTTCGACAGTAGCTGTTCACCAGTCCATACACGTTCAATTACCTTGTAATGCAACCCGTCATTCATTTTGCACTCCTCAGTTATATCGCAGTATATCATCTTCCCAATTTATAACTGGACTTTCTTGAAACCTCTACCGTAGACAACTTGATGATTTACCTCTCGAAGTGATATATTGAAACCAATTGTGGGTTCTTATGAAGATGATCGAAATCTGATTGAGCTTCTTTTTTAGTACTTGTGGTGGAGCACGATGTCGTATTGTTGAACGAACTGCTTAAGAGTAGTCTTCGAAGTGAGGTACTTGTCGAAGAACGCGTTCATACTTTCGTTTCTTTGGGAAGAAGTTATTTCTGCGGGAAAAAATAAATATGGTAACCCCTTGTTGGGTTTCCCGAGACATTGATCTGAGTCGTGCACTCGACTCTACTGGATAAACGAGGCTTCAATATTCATTGTCCTTGTTTTGTTGATGCCTTCCTTCCTTGGAGCAAGTAATGTGACACAGATAACAATATCACGATTGTAATGAGATTGTCTTATAAAATTTCCTGACTTCTTCGAAAGAACGATAAAACATATTCTCCTAAAGAACGTTTAACAGTTGCTCCTTTGGGGACGTCATAGATACAATTTCCATTGCAGTTGATAATAGATAACAACCTACGCTCAAAATGGAAAAAGAAGACACGAAAGAGAAATGAAGACAAAATGTTGTGATTACGTGGATTATCATATGATAGAGCGTCAAAAGATGGAACATTCGTAGATGGGATAGAGCGCTAAAATGAGTGTTTTGAGAAGTTTCAACCTAGAAGCATTAAATGATTCATGGGGCAGCAAGCCAAAAAAAGAAAATGAAATACCACAAAATCTACTGATGAGTTGGACATAAACATGTCAACCGTGTCACAAAAAGAACATCCTTGGGAGCGGTCATTAGTCTTTTTTAATTTGAACACCGTAAAGGAATACGATTCTTTTAAAGTAAAATCGTTTTAGAGACCGTTATGCCTCTGCACTTAATTTTGATCTGATCCCTTCTAATTCTTAAGTTGGATGAGAACAATTTGTCAAATTGAGGGTTTCGAGCTGATGATATTGAAATGAGATTTCTCTCTCAAAGAAAAAAATGGTGTGAACAGAGGCGGACAAAAACACAAGCAGTTTTTTTTTACGATGCTCTCGATCTTGAGGAAGTCCGGCGTCTTGGATCTCATCTCTGACTGTTGTAAGTTTTTTTTGTTTTAAAGATTTTAGGCTCAGTTTTGGTAACTAATAAAGGTTTCAAATATTTGATTTCAAAAATGCATTTTTCAAGTTGACGTACAATTTAAATAATGTACTTTGAAAATACATTATCATACCTAATACTGTCTTTGGCTAAAAAATGTTTAAAAACAAAGAAGAAGAGATGCAACATATTTGAGACAAAAAAACTCTTTTTCAGGAAAATGCATTTTCAAATTTCAGAAAAAAATATAATTATAATTGCATTATTCAGGATGATCCACACACTCTCATAGGATTGAAAACTGTATTTTTCTGAATAATCTAGTTTCCCTTGAAGTCCATGGTATTCTGCGTTATCCAAACAAGCCCTTAGTGGTTCGGTAGAGATTTGTCTGGAGTTTGTTGTTACGGATGTGTGAAATGGGTGTGCCGTGGAATTACCATTTACTTTATTACTTCTTTATATGTGGGATATGTTGTTTCAGTTTCAAATGGCAACTTTTAATAGGAAAGAGTACAAACTTTGTTATTATTTTGATAGAATGCCTGGGTGATCATCAAATAAAAAATACAAGCATCTTTTAGTTGCTCAGATAGTATTAGGTTGAATATAAATGAAACGGCAAGTCTACGAAAGCTTAAATTAGGAGTAGTGCATCATCACCATTATGGTATTGTTACCAATGGTTGTACCATCGTGAAACTCCAAACCAATAGTTTTCATTTATACTGAAATCCTCCATCAGCAAACCTGTCTATGTCTTCATACTTGAAGTCATTGAGACAGTGACGAAGAGTTTGATGAGGGAGATGGTTGCTATTAATCTATTTATTATATGGATGACGCTTGCCATAGCTTTTTTTGTGTTGCTATTTTGAAACTTGTAACTTATCACTTTTTTAAATTAAGCCTAATAATCATCTTGCAGGTCAGAAGCTTGTTAGTTTGGAATTGAGAAATTGTTGGGTGTCTTTGAAGGATCTCAAACCCTTATCGAAGTTAACGAGATTAACACTTGAGTACATTAGACTTGATGACAATGACCTCGACAATGTTAATGCATGTTTCCCATCTCTAGAAGTTCTCAAGTTAAGTGTTGGGGGGCTTAAGAACCCCAAATTACATCTCCGAAATTTGAAGTCCTGTGATTGGATTGTCTCCAACATTTCACTCTCTATTAATATTTGTACACCTTGCTTGATTGAGCTTAATTTGAGATGTGTAGGTCCTAAATCTATCATTCTCAAAGCTCCAGTTTTGTCTCATCTTGACATCACAATTGAGAAACATATCGAGATAATTGAGACTGAAAGTTTTCGAGATTTGAGAAGTCTCAGAGTTGAAACATTTAGCTTGCTAAATCTTATGGAAGTGTTAAAAGAATCTACTACTTGTAAATTTTTGGAGATCAAGAAATCATGTGGCCGCTTATCAGACGAGTCTTTCGAAACTGTTAGTCTTTGGGAGCTCAGTAAGTTATTTCCTGAAGCAAGTGGTGTGAGGTTGGGGCGAGAAATTTGGTATGAATTTGAGAAAGCATTTGCCGAAACAAGTTTTAATGTTTGTGCAGAGTGGAGAAGCTTGAAAAAATTAACTGTTGAGCTGCAAGAAGTGGAGTTGGATCACACTTTTATATCTTATGTGCTGAAAATGTGCCCTCTTTTGTCTGAAATGATGATTATCTGCCAAATCTGCCGTAGTTATGATGCGCTACGACGTTTTGTATCACAGATTAGGCGATATCCAAAGATCAAGTGGACTTGGTGAAAAGTTGATGATTCATTCAAGATCCATATGGCATTCCTCAGTGTCTGTGGTAAGAATTTTATGTCAATGAGTTTAACTTACATTGTCTTCTATGGATGAGGATTTTATGGTATTCTTCTATGCACGGTCCGTGGGAAGAAAAAAAGTTCCTTTTACAAATACTTTTAATTTCTTCTTAAAACCTTTTTTTCTTCTTCTTTTGAATATTAATTGAAAGGAAAAAGGGATACAAGAGGAAGAGGGAAACAAATAAAAAACAGGAAACACACGGAAATAAAATCGGGGTCACCCAACAAGCAAGGTTGGCAAGTATCCAAAACATGACTAAGACTTATAGTCATAAGCAAAACAAAACTTAAAACATAGTCATTGTTTTGTTTCAATGCTCTAAGTCTTCGGTATGTTGCCAAGAATACCCAAGTCTATTTCTTTGGTGTCGTATAACTTATGATCTCTTGTTATCTTACTCAATTTGTGCTATTGACATTGGTTTTCATATTAAGACTGAAAGTGTGAAAAATTTATCTCCTAGCTATTTAACTTAGAATATTAGGGTGTGACCTTGCATATCATTTTTGAAGCTGTAACATCGTAATGAAGTTCAAAAAAAAGTTTCAAGAGTTGGATGAGTAGCTTCTTACAATTGCATTTGGTTCAGAGTCCATTTGGATTGAAACTTCGGTTTGCAAATTTCTACAAAATTTCTAACTGAGTCCGAATTGCCAAACAATAATTTGTAGATTATGGATTTGTGGGTGAACAACCTATTCCAAAGCCTAAATTTGTACCACACAATTAGTAACAGTCAAAGCTCATGAACCTAGATTTCGGTCTGATAATGAACTAATTTGTTGTCTATGCCAAGAAAAAAATGATTTTGAGGGAATTTAGAATCCATAATTTTGTCTGTCATGACTGAGCCATCAATTTCCTTGGGGGAGTTGGGAATAGTGATTTAGGGTAAGCATACTTTTCTTGGGTTTGTTGATCTTATTGTCTTAACCATCAACGGAGTGGGGCATAGTGGTTCTCTAGTTAGCATATAGTGTAACGTCCCGAAACAGCGGAAGATTTAAAATTTCAAAATAACCAACATAACAGACAACTCACGCGGGAACGTCACTAATATATAAATATATAAATCCGGGTGCACCCAAAATACAAGGAGTTTTCAAAAGAAGTACAACTACAATAATGATACAATGAAATAGAATACATGTAGTCGTACGATCTAGCAACTGCCGAAGAGGATCCGACTCCAAAGCGCTCCGTCCTCGGTCACCACCCACCCGGACCTACTGCGGTCCTGAAAAAGATGCAACAACAATGCCTGAGTTTCCAGAAGGAAACCCCGTATGCCAACCCACCTATATGCATGCATCACATAATGAACCTATCATACTAGTAGCATGTCATGGCATCAACAGAAATGGAAAACAGTTCCCCCGAAGGGTAAAACAGGACATCAGTCCGACAATCAATCATCGGGTCTCCCGAAGAGACCTACTGCAGGCACATGCAGTCTAGCAGCCCGCGACATCGCACCCCCCACACGCAGCTACACTACACAAGGGTTCGGCAGGGAGCCTCTGTCACGTCTACGCGCCGATAGAAACAGATCTGTAAATCTCAGTGGTCGGGGCCACAGGGACCAACGGGGCCGTCGCCCGGAAGGTATAACAACATCATCTCGGTAGGTGCCCAGTCGAGGAAAACAACATAGCCGGCACAGCCTCGGCCCAACAATCATCATCGCCGGCACAACCTCGGCGGCATCACCGGCACAGCATCGGTGGTCCATCACAACGTCCGGCACAGCATCGGACGGTCCAGACCGAAGTCTGCCAGGTCATCAGGCTCCTCGAGCCGCGAACACCAACCGCGCCGCTATAAAAGCAGGGCAGCGACCTCCGTAGCCCGTGGGCCGGTAGTCACCTCACCCAACGCCAGTTGCGTGCCCGCACAACATCAACACTGGGATCCGCGATCCCTCAGGCCTGCTATACTACAAAGTGCCAACAATCATCTCAAAAGTCATGGTCCATACATGGAGGTGACGCGTCCCGAACACCCACACTCTTCCCAACGGCGGTCCCTGGGCAGGCACGCATCCCGCGCCCACCGTCACCTCCCGGCTCACGCACAAGGCGAGGACACGGGTTTCCGTGGACAAAGTTGGCGTTCAAAAAGGGAACCAGGAATTCAGTTCTGAGCAGATTCGGTCGACCGGAATAGTCTAACCGGTCGACCGTTTCCACGAGGAATTCGATCGACCGAAGGTCTGAATCGGTAGAACTCACTGCGCAACACTAATTCCCAAACGGTCGAACAAAAGTCTAAAACCGGTCGACCGAACGAGGTCAAAATCCGGAGTCTGGTCAACATTAAATTCCACTCTATCGGTCGACCGACTCAGGGGTCTCGGTCGACCGAAAACAGACAGGGTCAACCTATTATTCTAAGTCATATAATCGGTCGAACGCAAACCTCCAACGGTCGAACAACAAACGATCGGTCGAACAACCCAAGAAATCGGTCGAACAAAACATGCAAAACTAACAGGTACACTTAAGTTCCGGTCGAACTCAACAAGGACCGGTCGACCGACAACAGGTAGGAAAATCCCAACTCACCAGCAATAATGCACTACCGGTCGACCGCCCCAAGGCATCGTTCGACCGGTGAAGGTTAAAGTCGGGCAAACAGTGCTAAAACGGTCGACCGCCCGAAGGATCCGGTCGACCGTTGGTCGTCTTCAACCTCGCGCCAGCCGAGGATTTACGAAGAAACGCGTCGCCGGAGAGGTCCTCGACCTCCCCCGACCGACCAACAACACCCTTCCACAAGGGTGAGCAACAAAATCACACTAATGAGCGGCATACCTCAACCAACGACGACGAACCGCCGGAGCAACGCTCGCGCCTCCGTCACCGCCGCACGCGCGACCTCCTTCCCGCGATGACCTCCTCACGCCGGAGCCGATCTTCCGCCTCCGTCACAGACCTCGCGAGCTCCGTTCTCCTCCGCTGCCGCCGAAAATGAAAGGAGAGTGTGAGGAAGGTGGTGAGAATGGAGTGGGAAAAGAAAAGAAGATGAAGTGGGTTTCCTCTCCTTAAAAACCCAAACCTCACACCCCAAGCACACCCCACCATACCTCCCTTACACCCCCACCTTACCTCCATCACTTCACCTCACAACACACCATACCTCCCTCTCTCCTCCAAGTCAACCTCACTTAACCACTAATTAAACCCTAAACCGGGTTAGGGACATAACAATCCACCCAACTTAAAAGGATTTCGTCCCGAAATCAAGCAACCACTCACCGAAAAGCTCTGGATACTGCCTTCTGACATCCTCCTCAATCTCCCAAGTGGCCTCGCGCTCGCTGTGATGCTGCCACCTGACCTTCACCATCGGAATGGTCCTCCTCCTGAGCTGGTGATCCATGCGATCAACAATCTCGACCGGCCTCTCCTCGAGCGACAAGTCCTGCTGAATCTCTGGCACTGCTATCTCAATAACGTGCGACGGATCTGCCACATACTTCCTCAGCATCGACACATGGAAGACATTATGCAGACCCGAAAACTGCGGCGGCAATGCAATCCGGTAGGCAACCTCTCCAACTCGGTCGAGGATCTCAAACGGTCCAACATATCTCGGACTGAGCTTCCCCTTCTTCCCAAACCTCATCACACCTCTGGCTGGGGAAATTTTCAGAAACACATGGTCGCCCACCTCGAAACTCAGCACTCGTCTGCGTCGATCTGCATAACTCTTCTGCCTGCTCTGCGCTGTGGCCAATCTCCTCCTGATCACATCCACCTTCTCTGCATACATCTGCACGATCTCTGGCCCAACTAACTGCCTCTCGCCTACATCACTCCAGCATACCGGTGATCTGCAAGGCCTCCCGTACAATGCCTCGTACGGTGCCATCCCAATACTCGAGTGGTAGCTGTTGTTGTAGGCGAACTCTATCAGCGGCAGGTGCTCATCCCAGTGCCCTGCCCAGTCCAGCGTGCATGCTCTCAGCATATCCTCCAAGGTCTGAATCGTCCTCTCTGACTGACCATCGATCTGCGGATGAAACGCTGTACTGAATCTCAGACGCGTCCCTAAAGCCTGCTGCAGACTCCCCCAAAATCTGGAAGTGAAACGAGGATCTCGATCAGAGATGATGCTCACTGGCACCCCATGCAACCTGACTATCTCCTCCACGTACAACTTGGCCAGACCCTCCAAAGGTAACGTGGTCTGGATCGCTAAGAGGTGCGCCGACTTGGTCAGTCGATCGACTATCACCCAAATCGCGTCGTGGAATCTCCTCGTCTTCGGCAATCCCGTGACAAAATCCATCGTCACGTGCTCCCACTTCCACTCAGGAAGCTCAATACACTGCATCGGTCCTGCTGGCCTCTGATGCTCAATCTTCACCTGCTGGCAGACCAAGCATCGCTCCACAAACTCTGCAATATCCTTCTTCATGCCCTTCCACCAGAAGTTCCGCTGCAGGTCCTTATACATCTTCGTGCTCCCCGGATGAATGGTGTATCTAGCTCTGTGTGCCTCCTCCATGATGTCATCTCTCAGCCCATCGCTCTTCGGCACCCAGATCCGACTCCTGAACCTCAAACCACCATCAACCCCCACACTGAAATCTGACCCATCTCTGGAAGCCAACTGTAGCAGACCAGCTAACTCCTCATCCCCCTGCTGAGCCTGAACCAACCGTGAGACCGTCTGCGGCTCTACCCGAAGCCCAGCAATCACTGCTCCCTCTGAACCCTCTGTGAACGGTCTCCACTCTGACAGAGCCTCGAGTAGCCTCCACTCCTGAATGCACAGACTCGCAACAGAAACCTCCATCTTCCGGCTCAGCGCATCTGCAACCGAATTCGCCTTCCCCGGATGATAGGAAATGGTGAAGTCGTAGTCCTTAATGAACTCGAGCCATCTGCGCTGCCTCATATTCAGCTCCTTCTGCGAGAACAAGTACTTCAGACTCTGATGATCGGTGAAGACCTCGAACTGCTCGCCATACAGATAGTGCCGCCAGGTCTTCAACGCGTGAACTACCGCCGCCAGCTCCAGATCATGAGTAGGGTAGTTCTTCTCGTGCACCTTCCGCTGCCTCGAAGCGTACGCGACCACCTTCCCATGCTGCATCAGAACACAACCCAAGCCTATCCCTGATGCATCGCTGTAAATCACGTAGCCTCCACTGCCACTCGGGAGCGTCAGAATAGGTGCTGTCGTCAATCGCCTCTTCAGCTCCTGAAAGCTGTCCTCGCACTTCTGGGACCAAACGAACTTGACGCCCTTCTGTGTCAATGCTGTCAGCGGCGACGCAAGTCTGGAGAAATCCTGGATGAACCGTCTGTAATACCCTGCCAGTCCAACGAAACTCCTGATCTCCGTCACGCTCGTCGGGGCTCTCCACTGAGTCACTGCCTCGACCTTCGCCGGATCCACTGAAATCCCATCCGCTGACACAATATGCCCCAGAAAAGCCACCTGATCCAACCAAAACTCGCACTTCGTGTACTTGGCATATAGCTGCTGATCCCTCAAGATGCCAAGCACAATCCTCAGGTGCTCTCGATGCTGCTCCCTGTCAGGCGAGTATATCAAAATGTCGTCTACGAATACAACGACAAATCTGTCGAGGTACGGCTGGAAGGTCCTATTCATCAGATCCATGAATGCTGCAGGCGCATTCGTCAGTCCAAATGGCATCACCAAGAACTCGTAGTGGCCGTACCGCGTCCTGAAGGCTGTCTTCTGAACATCTGCCTCCCTGATCCGCAACTGATGATAACCCGAACGCAGATCGATCTTCGAGAACACTCTCGCCGTCTGCAACTGATCAAACAAATCATCAATCCTGGGCAAAGGGTACCGGTTCCGAACGGTAACCTTATTCAGCATCCTGTAGTCGATGCACATCCGCAACGACCCATCCTTCTTCTTCACGAAGAGCACAGGCGCTCCCCATGGAGAAACACTCGGTCGAATGAACCCGGACTCCATCAACTCCTGCAACTGCTTCTTCAGCTCTGTCAACTCTGCAGGTGCCATACGATACGGTGCCTTCGACTGAGGTGTCGTACCCGCTACCAGCTCGATGCCGAACTCGATCTCTCGGTGCGGCGGTAAAGCTGGAATCTCCGCTGGAAACACATCCAGAAACTCCTGCACAATCTCTATGTCCTCCAGCCTCCTCGTCTCAGGATCAGGAACTACCAGCGTGGCCACAAACGCTCTGCATCCCTGCTGCATCAGTCTTTGTGCCCTAACTGCAGACACAATCAGACGACCCCCTCTGCTCCTCGCACCTCTGATCAGAACATCTGGCAAACCCTCCATCGGAATCAGGATCTTCTTCTCACGGCAAAAGACCCGCACGTCGTACCGGGACAGCCAGTCCATCCCCAGTATGACGTCGAAGTCCACCATCGGTAATAAGACCAGATCTGCCGGAAAATCGTGGTCTCCCGAAGCAACTGTGGTGCCGGGGAAAAAGCTCCCCACAGTGCCCACCTCACCCATGGGCGTGCTGACCTCCAAAACATCAGTCAGCAGCACAGGGGTCCGACCCAACTCGCCAGCAAACTTCTCCGAAATGAAGGAGTGAGTGGCGCCGCAATCAAACAACACACGCGCTACTGAACCAGAAACTGAAAGCGTACCTTCCACGACGGTGTTGGAGTCCCTCGCCTCCTCAGCCTGGATAGTGAAGACTCGCCCGGTCCTCCTGCTCTGGCCCTGTGGAACAACTGATCTGCTGCCTCCGCCTCTGCCTACTGCTGGTGGTCCTGGCCTCCTGCTCGGCTCTCCCTGCCTCTGAGGGCACTCACGGACAAAATGCCCCATCAGGCCGCAACCCATGCACGCTCCAGTCCGACGGGGACACTCCTGCCCTGGATGGAACCTCCCGCAGTAAGTGCACGCACCTGACTGACGTGCTCCTCCACCATCGAACCTGGGCCTCTTGCCCGAGTTCCCTGCTCCACGACCAGCTACTCTGCTGCCGGTGCTCACTGGCGCCTTCCGCGCCTCCTGAATACACTCCCTCTGGTCCTGCTCGATGATCGTAGCATGCTTCACCGCATCTGCAAGGGTCCGCGGCATGCTGTTGATCACCCGAGAACGAAGCGGCTGCCTCAGTCCCTTCACGAACTTCCTCGCCCGCTGCTCTGGGTCACACAAATCTCAGGGCAGTAACGCTCCAAAGCGTTGAACCTGCTAATGTAGCTCGTCAGTGTCATGTCCTTCTGCTCCAGCGACATGAACCCCTCCCTCTTCTGATCTCTGACATGCTGGGGGAAGTACTGCTCATGAAACACCTCCAAGAACTCCTCCCAGCTGACATCTGCACGGTCATCAAACAGAACTGTGGACGTAGATCTCCACCAGTTGGCGGCCTCGCCATCGAACACGTAGGTGGCCAGCTCCACCATCCTCTCAGGTGCTACACCAATAGCACGGAAAATCTTCTCCATCCTGAAGACCCAGTCCTCTGCAACCTCTGGGGCCCTCCTGCCATCGAAAGTCGGCGGGTGCTGACGCATGAACCGATCGTGCTCAGCCCCCACTCCGCCCTGGGCGCTCTGAGCTGCCTGACGCTCCAGAAACTCGCCCAACCTGTCCCACTGAGCACCCGAAGTGTCGTCACTGGGATCACGATCGCGTGGAGAACTCCTCACGCGCCTAGGTGCCATCTGTCACCACAACAATCAACAGATAAGCAACAATGCATGCATGAGCTACGAAATTAATGCATGCCTCTAGCACTACTCCTAAGGGTGGTCCTTTAGACGAAGACACAGGAATCGACCGCTCTGATACCAAGTTGTAACGTCCCGAAACAGCGGAAGATTTAAAATTTCAAAATAACCAACATAACAGACAACTCACGCGGGAACGTCACTAATATATAAATATATAAATCCGGGTGCACCCAAAATACAAGGAGTTTTCAAAAGAAGTACAACTACAATAATGATACAATGAAATAGAATACATGTAGTCGTACGATCTAGCAACTGCCGAAGAGGATCCGACTCCAAAGCGCTCCGTCCTCGGTCACCACCCACCCGGACCTACTGCGGTCCTGAAAAAGATGCAACAACAATGCCTGAGTTTCCAGAAGGAAACCCCGTATGCCAACCCACCTATATGCATGCATCACATAATGAACCTATCATACTAGTAGCATGTCATGGCATCAACAGAAATGGAAAACAGTTCCCCCGAAGGGTAAAACAGGACATCAGTCCGACAATCAATCATCGGGTCTCCCGAAGAGACCTACTGCAGGCACATGCAGTCTAGCAGCCCGCGACATCGCACCCCCCACACGCAGCTACACTACACAAGGGTTCGGCAGGGAGCCTCTGTCACGTCTACGCGCCGATAGAAACAGATCTGTAAATCTCAGTGGTCGGGGCCACAGGGACCAACGGGGCCGTCGCCCGGAAGGTATAACAACATCATCTCGGTAGGTGCCCAGTCGAGGAAAACAACATAGCCGGCACAGCCTCGGCCCAACAATCATCATCGCCGGCACAACCTCGGCGGCATCACCGGCACAGCATCGGTGGTCCATCACAACGTCCGGCACAGCATCGGACGGTCCAGACCGAAGTCTGCCAGGTCATCAGGCTCCTCGAGCCGCGAACACCAACCGCGCCGCTATAAAAGCAGGGCAGCGACCTCCGTAGCCCGTGGGCCGGTAGTCACCTCACCCAACGCCAGTTGCGTGCCCGCACAACATCAACACTGGGATCCGCGATCCCTCAGGCCTGCTATACTACAAAGTGCCAACAATCATCTCAAAAGTCATGGTCCATACATGGAGGTGACGCGTCCCGAACACCCACACTCTTCCCAACGGCGGTCCCTGGGCAGGCACGCATCCCGCGCCCACCGTCACCTCCCGGCTCACGCACAAGGCGAGGACACGGGTTTCCGTGGACAAAGTTGGCGTTCAAAAAGGGAACCAGGAATTCAGTTCTGAGCAGATTCGGTCGACCGGAATAGTCTAACCGGTCGACCGTTTCCACGAGGAATTCGATCGACCGAAGGTCTGAATCGGTAGAACTCACTGCGCAACACTAATTCCCAAACGGTCGAACAAAAGTCTAAAACCGGTCGACCGAACGAGGTCAAAATCCGGAGTCTGGTCAACATTAAATTCCACTCTATCGGTCGACCGACTCAGGGGTCTCGGTCGACCGAAAACAGACAGGGTCAACCTATTATTCTAAGTCATATAATCGGTCGAACGCAAACCTCCAACGGTCGAACAACAAACGATCGGTCGAACAACCCAAGAAATCGGTCGAACAAAACATGCAAAACTAACAGGTACACTTAAGTTCCGGTCGAACTCAACAAGGACCGGTCGACCGACAACAGGTAGGAAAATCCCAACTCACCAGCAATAATGCACTACCGGTCGACCGCCCCAAGGCATCGTTCGACCGGTGAAGGTTAAAGTCGGGCAAACAGTGCTAAAACGGTCGACCGCCCGAAGGATCCGGTCGACCGTTGGTCGTCTTCAACCTCGCGCCAGCCGAGGATTTACGAAGAAACGCGTCGCCGGAGAGGTCCTCGACCTCCCCCGACCGACCAACAACACCCTTCCACAAGGGTGAGCAACAAAATCACACTAATGAGCGGCATACCTCAACCAACGACGACGAACCGCCGGAGCAACGCTCGCGCCTCCGTCACCGCCGCACGCGCGACCTCCTTCCCGCGATGACCTCCTCACGCCGGAGCCGATCTTCCGCCTCCGTCACAGACCTCGCGAGCTCCGTTCTCCTCCGCTGCCGCCGAAAATGAAAGGAGAGTGTGAGGAAGGTGGTGAGAATGGAGTGGGAAAAGAAAAGAAGATGAAGTGGGTTTCCTCTCCTTAAAAACCCAAACCTCACACCCCAAGCACACCCCACCATACCTCCCTTACACCCCCACCTTACCTCCATCACTTCACCTCACAACACACCATACCTCCCTCTCTCCTCCAAGTCAACCTCACTTAACCACTAATTAAACCCTAAACCGGGTTAGGGACATAACATATAGAATTTTGTATCCATAGTTGCATTAATTTTTGTTTTTCTCCTTGGTGAAATACAGGTTGCTTTGATGCTATTTTTCTCTAAATTTAGCTTGACTTCATATATGTTTTGTGATGATGTTCTTTGACCAAAAGAAAAAGGGTTAATTTTTGTTTCCTTCCTTGAAAAATTGCTTATTCTATGGCAATTCGTTCACTTTAGCTACGGACCCCCCCCCCCCCCCCCCCCCCCCCCAATTAAGCTTAGATATGTATGTCTTTAGTGATGGCGTTCTCTGACTAGTTGACTCTGATTTGGACGAGAAATTATCATTTTGATTTGTTCAGTATGTTTGATTGGTTTTTGGGAATATAAGGTAAGATCAAGGTTAAGGTGGGCGGTCGCCTCTTCGGGTGGTCGCATATGCGCACGGGCGACTGTCCATGATGACACCCTCCACCGGCTTCACGCAGTTGATGGTGAAGGTTGTGGTGCCCTTCTTCTTCCCTCTCTTCGCTGAAGCAACAACGTCGCGAGCCATTTTCTCCTCGTCTGTTGCCGCTAGTGATAGTTGGGGAGAGAGGGTGGTTGGGTTACGGTTTGGGGGAGAGAGGGTTATATAATGAGTGATTGTTTTGGTGCGATGCGATCTAGGTCATTCGTTTTCCCTTGTTTTCCCTCCGTACCCATCTTCCATTCCTATAAATCCCTAGTGAGTCGGTGATTTAAGTGTTTTTTTATGCCCATGTAAGGTTTTTTATATATTTTATTTGTATGTTTTTGTATTTTTTCCGAATTTCCCCTATTTTTTTATTTAAAACAAAAAAAATTAATAAAAATTGTCGCCCACAAGTGAGCTATCGTCCAATTGCCTAGGTGTTACGTGAGCACTGGGCAAGATATTGTTTTTGTCATTATGTTTAATTCATAGCATTAACTTAACTGGTATTGGGGGAAAATATTTTTGTTTGCACGTTCTTTCCTTATGTTTTGGAATTTGAACAAGCCCCTTTGTTTAGTGTTTTCTACTTCATTTAATCAAATCTTTGAACATGATTCGTGTACATTGGGTTCAAATAGTAGTTTTAGTCATTCTAGACTTAGGATATAGCAGCTAAAGGTGTCAATCTTGGCCTGAGTTCATGCATTGGTTTGGTTTTGGCTCAACACATGCTAGAGTTGGAGCTTCACTTAGTTGTTACCAAATGGAGCTTGAACACCTTATTCGGCTTGAGTACCTAAATGAGTCGGCCTGGGACTTGTTATAAAGAGTTGTAGCTGAGTAGCTCCACTTGATGTCTCAAGAACTAAAAAAATTACACATATAAAAAGCCTTCTCAATTTGTATTACATTCTTTCACAATTCATCTTCACCCAACAAACAACACATAATTGAGATCCTTCATGATCTGATTCCCATGGCGCCATTGAGTTCCCGCCATCACACATCGATCACTTTCTATTGTTGTGTTTGTGACAGTTTGTTTACGTGTCCGTTGCGTCGGGTGGAAGGGAAAGTTTTATTTCCACCTAGATCCGTGGTTTTCTCTTTAAACAACATTTTGTACCAGCGTGTTTTGGGATATCATGGCAGGGGATGATTGGTTGTGCGGCAGCTGAGAGGTTGAATTAACTCAACTTGCCACCTTTGGATAATTTGCAGCATGGAATCAGATGCAGCGGTGGACAAACTTTTTTTTCCTCTTAAGCAGATGCTGTAACAGATGCAACGCTAAGGGACCCTGCCTCATGACTCCCAGACACAGCCACTAAAATTTTAATTATATTGTCTCTTGATTTATCTTTTAGAGAAGTTTACTGTTAAACGTAGTTAAAATTTATCCTAGATTTTTCTCAATGAAAGTGATAGGTTTGGCTTGATTCCATAAGTACATAGTATGATAGTATACCTGCTTCTTTTATAGGTATATATATACTAATTTCCATTTTCGTGGGTTATTTGCCTTTGGTTTCATTTTTTTTACAATATTAACTGTTCTCAATTTATAGTGACTTATTATGTACTGATATTGTAAGGGAAATTGTAGAATGTTGGTTTTTTATATATATATATATGTGTGTATTGTTACTATATTCAGATTGTTGGTGTTTTTGTGACTTGTTAAACTTTATTATGGTGTTTCGTTTGAATTTTACGAAGAAGCTTGAGTCAAGATTGTGTTTAGAGGCTACTGAGTTGCATTTAACTGCTCCGGAAGCTTGGTTCAAGAAGAGCTTGAGTGACAAATGAGGCTTGATTGAGCTGGTTTGATGCCTTGGCTCGTAAGAAAAATGAGCGGAGCTTGGAGAGGGGACAACTTGGCTCATTTACGCCCGTGTAGACCGATTCAGACCGTATCTAGTTCTTGTAGCTCAATTAGAGGCATTTATTAGTATCAATAGAAGATACTTGTAGCTGCATTGCCATTGCAAATGGATGATGAGTGCCATCTTGTTTTGTTTTGTTACTTTTTTTGAAAATTAGTTGGTTTGATTAACATCTGGTATGAAATACCACCCCGGAACCTTGCCCTAAGCAGCTTCGACGTAGGTCTGACTATACACTTTGTATAACACTACCACCTCGTGTCTTTCGTATAAAAACTACAATTGCCTATGGGTAGGGTAGGGTAGGAGTGTAAACGGGTCGGGTATGCTCCTACCTGTACCTGGTTAAATTAGCGAGTACAAGTATATACCTGGCAAAAAATGTATACTCGTACCCGATCTGTACTCGTTAAGTTAGCGGGTACGGGGTGGAAAAAAGGTATGGGGGGTACGGGGCGGTAAACGGGTATGGCGGGTATACTATATAATATATATATAATATAATATATAGTATATAATATATATAATATCACATATAAAATATATAATATATCTTAACGGGTAGACAGGTATGGGTAATACGTATACCCGTACCTGAACTGTTTATTAACGATGTAAACAAGTGTGGGTATACGGGTTTAAAATTTTAAACAGGTATGAGATTTTGTGTCCATACCCGTACTCGATCGGGACGGGTGACCGGGTTACGGGTATTACCCACCCCGTTTACACTCCTAGGGTAGGGGAGAGGTGTAGGTTAAGGGGTTTATTTTTAATACAATTGGTTATTTAGATCTTTCGACAGGCATACCCAGCTAAGTAATTAAGTTAGTAGTTATCCAATGCCAAATTCTACGCGTGTTTGACTGCATTTTTTATAGAAGCGCAAAGGGTAACCAAAGCACAACAATTTACATTTTCACCCTCCCACGTGGCACCTGTTGGTCCTTTTTTTAAAATTTGTTTAAACAGTTAAAAAAATGTTTTAAATTATTTTTAATTTTTTCTTCTTCTGAAAATATGTTTTTTATTTGTTTATGTTTTTTAATTTTTACTCAGAATTGATCTCCAAATGATGTGATTGGAGGGAATGTAGGGCGTTCGAGCTGTTTCTTGGGTTGGTTAAGAGAAATTTGGGGTGAGTGGAGTGGTATGACGTGACGGAGATAGAAAACCAAGCACCCAGGAAGTGTCCGGGTACTGTTAATGGTGATCTAAGAGGGGAATAGTGAGTAGTTGAGGGGTTTTAGGTTGAACTGACGTGACAAAGAGAAAATAAAACGTGATTGATGGGTTTTAGGGAGGGTTAACGGTGCCCTTTTACCACTATTTTTGGAACATTTGAATTGACATTCCTAACTTTTTATGCTGCATGATAAATGCATGTAGTTTTGCATTTTACCATCTAGGTTTTATATGTTTTTCGTTTACACCCTGATTGTATGACATTTGAATTTACAAGCTACATTTTCGTTAGTTGCATTCATACCCTTATTTTGTAAACTTACGTGATTAGAGCATTCATTTTGCTTTATAACTCTCGAATTTTGATATTTCTATATGGAAATCATTAGAAGGGGTGAAACTACCTAAGGACCAACAGGGACCATGTCCATGACCCCCACCCTTTCCCCCAAAGATTTTTGAAACACTTAAAACATGCATTTCTACACCACATTACGACCCCTTAGACATTTACTAGTGTTCGACCCGTGCGTTGCACGTTCGCTTCTTAAATATTGATAATTAGATATGAGAGTTGATGTTTACAGATTACATAGTTGTAGTGGACTAATAAATTATTTATCATTGATTCAGCTATAAAAGATTTATTTGTAAGATTGTTATTTTGAAATTATACATGACTATACACACACACACACACATATATATATATATATATATATATATATATATCAATACTTATTTTCAAATGTTGTATAATAACCTAAGATTTTGAAACTGAACTGCTATTCGTCGTCGTAAAACTACTTAAATCGTCCCAACAGATTATCATTTTGTTTTTTTACCCTTTCTACTTATATAACTCTTCATTTCACTCTTTTAACACAACTTTCTCTTCATATCACTCTTCTATTCACCAGATATAATGTCTCGGAGGTCAGGAAAAGAACCAGCGGACACCTCAGACTACTCATATCTGGTAAATTACCTTGTTTATTTTAATTAATTTTAATTTTTTTTTTGGGTCGGGCGTCCGCGGGAGACGCCCGACCCAACGATCGGGCGGCTGCCAGAACATGCCTCCACCTATGTGTAGGCGGCTTAGCCAGACACCCGAGTCGTAAAAAAATTTCACCCCCGTTACCTCGCCGGATTCAGGTGCTTCGCCAGACATTTTCGTGGTGTTGGTACTAGGAATGTGAGTAAAACTGAGTCAAACACCTTGTTTAAAGACACGGGACGGAATGAGTATTAATTGATTTGTTAAGGACAAACATGTCATTTTTGGGACGATTTAAGTAATTTTCCGGCGACGAAATGACATCCATAAAAATATCTTTTTGAAATTTAAAATATGTATGCTCGTAGAAAAACTGTAAACTAAAGGTTAAAAATGTAAAACACCCAAAATCCTCAATTCCAAAAGTGTAACAAAAAAAAGAAAAGATTATTTGCTTGAGTGCATTTAAAAAAAATAGATATTTGATTATTGCATTTGAGTTTTTGGATACAATTTGTTATATTCATATTAAAATATTGATATTTTGCAGGTTTCCAAGACAACTTAGGAAATTCTTTTGGAGTCCTTAATTCTATTTTTTTCGAAAAATTCAATTATGAAAGTTACACAAATTAGATTAATTTTTTTTATATTTAACAAACACTTAGAGAACGAGATATTTTTGGACAATTTGCGAACTACTTCAAGACATTTAATTTTTTATTATTATCTTGATCCTTGAATTGTAATTTTTTTAAAATCCGTATTTAATTTAAAGATGATTAGATATTTTTGTTTAGATTATAAACTTTATTTTATAACACCGAATTCCACAACACTCGTTCCACTTTTCGAAGCGAGTGCACTTCCAAACAAAATTAGAGGGATTTGAAACAAAACAACAAGTCAATCAAAACCATTAGATTAGAATCGTACATATCCTATATATATATATATACATAGAGAATCAAAAACTCTAAGTCACTCCGCTCAGAAGTCACAACCGTCTCCACTCTTTTTCTGTTCTCCGATGGAGTCCCTTCCGGACGACCTCGTCGTCGAGATCCTCAACCGCCTCTCCTCGTCCACCACCCTCTTCGCCATCCGCCGCGTCTCCACACGCCTCCGGTCCCTCTCCCTCTTCATCACCACTCTCAACATCTTCTCCTCCGGAGTTCCTCCAACGCCCTCCAAATCCACCATCACCAACCTCCTCCTTCTCTTCCCTCCAGGACAGCTCCGATCCCTCGTTCTAGAGTTTCATTTCTCCCACCGCGTCGCCGGAAAGTGTTTGGATGAGCGGAGCGCGTGGCTAACGGACGATGAGTTCGTGGGGTCGTGGATGGGGAGCGTCGGGAAGGGGCTGAGGGAGTTGGTGATTAGGGATTCGATCTTTGGGAAAATATCTGTTTTAGTCTCTAAGATCTTGGCTCTCATCTCCAATTCTTGTAAGTTTTCGTCTTCTTTTTTCCCCCTCCGATTCGTGAAATTAGTTTGTCGGTCGAGAATCTGATTGTACCGATCACTGAATTTCAGCCTCCGACCGAAGACCAAACTTTACATGTCAAAACTATACTAGACTAGTATGGACTGAATATTGATTTTGATTAATTTTCTTTAGACTTTCAGGTGAAACCAGAAACCAACACCTCAAGATTTTGATTTCTACTAATTCAAATTTGGGTTTTCAATGCAAAATTCATAACCTCATAGGAAATATGTAGCAATTAAACACATTCTGAACTCAAACATTAATACCAAATTATTCGAACATTATCCAAAACAATGCAACATCTACGACTCAAAATCTAATCTTGCCACGAAGAATCATTAAAATGAAAAAAAACAACCACATTAGTAGGCTAGTCCGGTGATTCTCAACTTTTCTGTTTTGTATTTTCATCTTTAACCAAAGAATGACATTTGCATTTACATTGGAGACTTTCTCATATTTGTAATTACATTACAAACTTTCTTACATTTACATTGCAAGCTTTCTTAGATTTGCAAACTTTCGGGGTTGCATGTAATTTAGTGACGTTAGAGAAGTCGCTAGAGGCGGTGGTGGTGGGGGTGAGCGGCCATTCTTCAGCTGTGGGTAGGGGATAGGGGTGGTGTAGGTTTAGAAGACACTTGCATTTACACTATTATTTTTCTGGCATTTGCGTCACCAAACCTAATGTTGACGTATGTGTATTTAGAGCATGTCGTTTAGTATCATAACCATTTAATTATATCATTTTTTTTCATCTGCACCTTTTAAGACATTTGCATTCATACATTAATATTCTTATGGTACCATTGATGCCCTTTACTTTGTAAGCATATGTAATTAAAAATTTGTTGTATTTGAATATAACCTTTATGGGTTTTTTGCTTGCATGTCATTTCAAAACACTATATTTTTATTTCTGTCATCACTCCATAACTATTTGTATCACTGCCACTGAAAAACCACACAAATTCTATTAATGTCATTACTTTTTCCGTTAACGACGTTATTGTTCTGTTAACGCCGTTAAAAATTTATTATTTTATAGTAATATTTACAAATTCTACTATATATAATTTAATAACTTAGTAATCTAAATCTGTCATTTTTATTATATTTTTTGAATTTAAGTGTTTTGCTGTAAAAATCATAAAAATGACATATTGGAATTTTAAGTTATTATATTGTATATGGTAGAAATTGTAAATATTACTATTTAAATAATAATTTTTTAATGTCGTTAACGGGAAAGTTATTGGAGCGACATGCGCGAAAAAGTAATGGAATTTGTGTAGTTTTTCAGTGACAGTGATATAAATAGTTATGAAGTGATGACAGAAACGGAAATATAATGTTTTAAAATTGCATGCAAACAAAAAAACCTTGACCTTTACACCCTTAATTTGGTAATATTTGCATTTACACCTTAATACATGCATGTAAAGGAGGGAAGTTCGAGAGAGTTAAGCTTCACTCAACTCAACATGTTAAGAAAATCGCGAAACTCGAACTTTAAAATAATTTACATGTAAAAACAATTTACTTTGCATTAAACTAAATTAGAAATGATCAAATAAATATAAAAAAGATAAAATTGCATCATTTAGCGTTATAGTTAAACTAGCAAATTTAAAGATAATTTACATATAAAATAATTACTTTATATCAACAAAGCAAGGAACATATTAAAGAAAGATAAATTGCATTATTTAATGTTATACTTAAACTAGAAAATTTAAAGATAATTTATATATAAAATAATCACTTTTTATCAAAAAAAAGGAGGAAAATATTAAAGAAAGATAAAATTGCATTATTTACGGTTGTGGTGACACTAAACAAACAACAAAGTCTTTAATCCTAACTAGTTGGAGTAGACTAGGAATGAAAATCAATAAGAATCACAGTTTAGGCTTGTGAATCGTCTTCTTCCATGCATACTAAACAAATAAAAATAGTATTTTACATGAAAAATAATTATATTGTATCAAATATAAGAAAAGTATAGTAAAGAAAGATAAACTTACATTATTCACTGTTATAGTAATGCTAAACAAATTCTAAAAATAATTTACATGTAATTTTTTTTTACTATATATCATAACTTCAATATGATCACAAAACAACATAAAATACGTTACATGTACAATATTTTATTTTATTTCAAATAAAGCTAAAACTACAATGGGCCACATGAGTCAGCCGAAAAGAAAAAAATGGGCATGTTTCGACGATGTTGCGTCACTAATATGTGCATAAACTGAAACAGGTTTGATCCAATGATTTCTAGAAATCTCCCTCGTATATACTTAATCCAACAATCTAGAAATCGTTCTTCATATTTTATGGGAACCTACTATGTACATATATTTGGCCTTTGGGTTGGGTTTGGTCTAGGTTGGTTTAGATGTCAGCAGAGTAAACCTGCCTTACCATTTTTTGTTGGACTAAGAACTGGACCCAAGACGGGTTTTGGACGGACTGGTGAGTGGGGGTCCAGTTTTGCTGTCACGACCAGATTATCAGCAACCCTAACAATGGTTATTAGAAAACTTGTTTATCTACTGAGCAAGTATCTCTAGTACATCATTTTTTATTGATCATTTTTCTGCAGGTGAGAACCTTGTCAGTTTGGAACTGGATAGTGATTTTCTGTCCACTGAGGGTCTCAAACCCTTGCCAAAGCTAACAAAATTGACGCTTGAATGCAAGCAATTTGATGATGAGGACCTTGACATTGTTACCACATGCTTCCCATCTGTAGAAGTTCTCGACTTACATGTTGAGGGAGTTGAGAACCCAAAAATACATCTCCAGAATTTGAAGTATTTGTACTGGATTTTTCGCGATAGCCCATTGTCTCTCACCATATGTGCACCTTGCTTAGTCTTGCTCTCTTTGGGATCCCATGATTTCAAATCTCTTACCCTCAAAACTCCAGCTTTGTCTCGTCTGGTCATCAGCGTTGATTGGATTGAGTTCCTCGACAGTGAAAGGTTTTTGCAGTTAGAAAGTCTCAATGTTTCCACCTCAAGCTTACCAAAACTTGTCAACTTGCTAAGAGCATCATCTACTTCTAAATGTTTGGTGATTACTTGGAGACGTAGAATGGCTGATTCCAGAAACCTTTCTGAAACTTTTGGCTTTAGGGAGCTCAGTGAGTTATTTCCTGAAGCAACTGATATGACACTGTGGTATGATACCTGGTATGAATTTGAGAAATTGTTCGCCCAAACAAATCCTGATGTTGATTCAGAGTGGAGAAGCTTGAAGAAATTAACCATTGATCTGCGAGAACCGGAGTTGAACCACACTTTTATATCTTATATATTGGAAATGTGCCCTTTGTTATGCGAAGTGTTGATAGTCTTCCGAAGTCGGCGAAGTGACACTACTGGTGATGCTCGTGCAACTTTTATGTCGGATATTGCTGGGAGATTTGCAAAGATCAAGTGGAGTTTCCGTTGGATGACACGAAGTGGTTGGCATTCTTGCTCTGTGTAAGTGTTTGGTCTGATTGTGGGAGGTTGATATACCGTAAGAAAAGTGGTTGTGGCGTAGAACATTCTTTTCTAGATTTGGGACGATGATCTTGTAAATCCTAAACTGTACCAGAGTAAGTAAAGAACTTTTTACTAAAATTGATCAAGTATTTTCATTTCCTTGACGAAAGGCAGGTTGACGTTATGCCATTACTCTATTTTAGCTAGGTTCATGTTCGTTTTGTTACATTAATCTTAGATATGTTGATGTTATACTTGTTTTACTTAACCTTTCTTAGTTGATACTAAACCATGTGTTTTGGGTACTTTTCAAAATCATGTTCTAATTCGTTGACCAAATTGAGCTCTAAAATGTTCAAAATTATCTTTGGGTAAATGCTCTCCCCGAATAGGATTTGTATCCTACAATTTTTTTAATATGTTTTCATATTTGTCTTTATGTCAATTTCTTTCTTATAGATCAAAACTTTTTTTGTTGTTTTGCTTGTATGTATGAAAACAGATGTTATGCATTTACCCGAAAATCAATGCACAATCTACATTTCATAATTGTGTTGTTAGAAAGCCAGAACACAGACACTGAAGACTGATTAGTGTTTTACTTTTCACTCTGTTTGAGCCGCATCCTACATAAACTTGATCCTTAATGTGGGCTGTCAACACCCACATTGAATTGTGGTTTTTGGTAAGAAAGGAGGTGCAGTGTCGTTGATTCAGCTACCGTTTTTACTTCTTATATTTTGCCAAATATTTTTCACAATTCTTATACTTCGCTAATTTTTTTATTTTTTGTAATGTTTTTTTAAATTTCTCAAAATTTCCGAGAGAATAGTATGCATTTCATGTAACCATAGGCATGATATCAACCATGTATGTTTTTCTTCTTGGCACATAAATAAGTATTATTAACTACTTTCAGGTATAAACCTTCTTTGATAAAGAGGAGTTAGACCATGTTCTAGAAACATCAGTTGATCATTACTTCAAAAGCTCTATTTTATTTAGGGATGAGAAAAGGGTGGCTGTCACAAAAATCAGATTATACCAAGTAAATGAAATTACTGGCAGTAATTTGTAATTACTTTAGTTTGCTCTAACGAAATCAATGGAACTTTTGCATTATGCTGGTTATTGATTAGGATGAGAATCACTTCAAATCATCTGGAGGAATATGATGGATTTGCTTTAATGTTCCCTACATTTGTGTAACAGAATATGCAAGATGGCTAGGCTGGTTTGTACGAGTATGGTTTTGAGGGGTACATCAAAGTTTGATTTAATACAGCAAACTCATTTATGTTACAAAGATGTCATCTGTCATGAGTTTGCTTGGTTAGTTCCATGACTCCCAACAAATTCCCTATCCTGGTCGTGTAGCGTATTACTGATGGAGACGTGTTAGAATACCATCCCTTCAAGGTTCCTTTTTTTTTGCAACGAAAAGATAAGTCTACTTTCCTGTTAACTTCCAAATATTTCTTGGGTTAACATGTAACGACCCATCCTGAGCCCACATCGAACCCAAGTCTGGTCCGTCACCCGTGAGTTAACTAACCCAAAACACCCACAAATATTGCCACAAACTCAAGTTGATTCTAGAATTCTACAATGCTTGATCGATTGATTGATGAGCTTGACCATGACGTGGATGTCAAATGTTCAAGTGAGGTAAGTTGTAACATCAAAAGTTTAGTCTCACATTGCCTAACAAAAGAATGTCGGGGTAGGTTATAGGACATGAGTCTACAACAATCTTTGTGGGTATTGAGGACCAGTGAACTCATATGTGACGGACCAGACTCGGGCTCAATGCGGGCTAGGATGGAGCGTTATGTAATGGCACTCCCAGACATGTTGAACCTTTAACACGAGGTAATTATTGTACCATTACCCGCAAGTGTTTTTCAAGTTCCATCTACCAGACATCTTACTGAAGTATTTATTCATCACAGAACTTTCATAACAAGGGCACATGCAGCTCAACTTTAGTAAAGTTTCTTCTGCAAATATGCGTAGAATTTTTAAAAAAAGAGGTTATTTGCTTGGATACACTTGTAAAGTGGTGATATTAGATTTGTCCACTTGAGTTTTTGGATTTTACTTATGTGTGCTTGCATAAAAATCATATTAGTCTTCTACACTCCAAATGACAACGTTCACTTTTCCGTTAAGTCTCGTTAGTTCGTTGCATGACGGTAATATTAACCAACTAGTGGTTGTTTATAATTTGGATATCAACTTGTAATGCAGGTCACAAAACTCAAAGAAGGCAGACAAGTAGTGCTAGGAGAAGTAGGACACCATCTACTTCAGCTTCAGCTTCACAAGCAGCGCAAGGAACACAACCATGTGATCCACAAGACACAACCAACTCCTAGACGACCTTTAGA
This sequence comes from Triglochin maritima, assembly GCA_963682175.1. NCBI lineage: Eukaryota > Viridiplantae > Streptophyta > Magnoliopsida > Alismatales > Juncaginaceae > Triglochin > Triglochin maritima. The sequence continues at coordinate 35,186,388 of OY821781.1, read as the reverse complement.
AGCAAAAGGTGGACAAACTTCACAACCAACTCCTGGCCCAATGATGCAGCTGCTTGGATCTGTCTCAAGTGCTACCAGCAGAGGGGGTTGGCTTTCACTCAAGAAGTTTTTGAGGGTCGTTTGTGATATTAGCAGTAACTTTAGTTATGCTATGGTTGTGTTGGGACATGATATGTTGGTTGTGTGTGACTTTAGCAATGTTTAATGACTTTGGTATGAAACTACTCTTTTGTTGATGTTCAGAAATATGAATTGTAATAAAGTGTTGTCTGTGTGGATATTATGGTTATGTTAGAACTCATTGTTGTCTTGTAATGAAGTGTTTTATTTGTTCAAAATATTGTGTTACAGGTTTCAAGTCATACTATCTAATGGAAACATCAGACCATATATACTATTCAGAAAAAAATTCATTAAACAACAGACCATATATATCTCACCTCAAACATTTAAAATCGAACATTTAAAACAGTTTCAATCTATCATAAATTGAACCTTCCACCACACAACCACATCCACATACAAACCATCCACACTCACACAACACATCCTTTCACAAAACAGAATCACACACACATGGTTGTCAATTTGTCGAACACTTTCATATCACACCCAAAAATTCCAAAATAACACAAAATTCCAACTAATTGGAATCGAATCCAAGGATGTGCTTGCTCTTCCACTAGATGGATGCTCCTCTTCGACAACGAGGCCGAGGAAGAGGTGGTGGTGGGCGACGTAGTCGACGCCAAGAGCTCTGGCCTCCTTCTGGCACCACATCGATGGCCCTCTCGGTGAAGACCTCGAAGACAGAGGAGATTTGGCAGTGGTGACGACGAACTGACAGGTGGAAGAGGGTGTAGAGCGAGTTGGAGGAGTCGGGAAGGGTGTTGCGATTAAGGGAAGTTGGAGTCCATGATAGATTTTTGGCGAGAGGAGGTGGTTGGAAACAATAACGTGACAGAAGGATAATGATATCTAGGAACAGTAACGTGAAGAAGTGGAACGCCGTTAATTTGGAGTGTACAAAACTAATATGATTTTTATGCAAGTACACTTAAGCAAATAACCCTAAAAAACTTAAATGCACAAATCCAATATCACCACTTTGCAAGTGCACTTAAGCAAATAACCCTAAAAAACTAACCCTACCCAACCAACCATCACAAACAATGATCGTAAAAAAAGTTTAGGGAAAACCGATCACTTGACCAGTATACAACTTACTATTATAGTTCAATCCTTGTTCATACCCTTATGACAAAGAATAAGGGGTAATTCGTATCCATTTGTGCATATGATTTCGATCCACCCTTATATAGTCATCCGCCTTTACAAGTTCATCGAATTAGGATCAAACCTCTTCCAATTTGCCATCCCACCATTCAAATTATCCCCATCTATCGCTCATTTCTTCTCCATTTCTCTTCAATTAGATGCCAACTTGTGAAAGTCGATTAAATTGGTTGTTACATAAAAGTTTTCCTCCAACCATCTCCAAAACAAACAAAAAAAACTTTTGCAATAAACAAAACATTCGACAAGGGAACGACAAACACCTCTAGTAGATTTTGAACGGGATGGTTCCTGGAATTAGCATGGAATGATTTAAGTTCCATCCATCTTCAGCCATTAGTAGATGTTAATGAATTCATTATTTCATATCACAAGCAAAATAGAAATTTACAAAAAAACAAGACTAACATATAGAACTACTGAATAGATGACATGTAAACAACAAAACTGATATATGTTTGAGAAACAAGCAAACAACGAAAGAACACTTTACAATATCAACATATTGCTTCAGTCAGATTAATACAACATGAGTAGCAATCACTTCCTTTTAAGAGCCACAAATACCTGAGAGTAACAAAGAAGCAACAAATCACTTAAACCATAATCAAGCTAGAAAAGACATCACACACGTTCACAAAACCTAGATGTGTAATGAATATGGACCCAGTCTAGAATACAATAGAAGCAGAGCATCGTGTTTCAATTTCTTTTCAAAACCTACTCCTAGATCATTGCGTCTTGTAAAGACAACTAAACCTTAAAAGCACAAAAAAGTTACATAATACAAGATCCGAAGTTCAAGGAACTCGAATAAATATTGATGTGGTATTTAAAACTGTAGACCAAAAAATAATGCCTAAAGATTACTTCCTGGAGCCTTCATCTGATTTCTCTGCTAGATAATGCTCAAGCATATCATCTTCGTCATCTATCGTCCAATTGAGAACATGGAAGAGGGAGTTAGCTACTGCATGTTAGACTAATAAACAAAGTCACGATTGTTAATCCCATAAAGACGCACCTTCAAAGTCATCATCAAAATCAACATCTTCCTCGTCTTCGTCTTCTGAATCCTCAACAACGGCAGTAGTACCTTTCTGCACAGAAATGAAGTTTCAAGGAAACGTTGGATAATAGATCATTTACTTATCCAACTGATTTTTATTTTGGTAAATGTCAAGGATATTGGTTTTTTATCAGTAAAAGGATATTGAAAATTTGTCAATCAATGTCGATTTGTTTTGAAACGGGTAGTCAATTTTCATAGTTAATAATTCAAGGTAGCCAATTGACGATGCTACCTACATACACTTCGGGATGAGAAATGTCATTATTGGGCCTTCATCTGGGGATGAGAAATGTCATTATTGGGCCATTGCTTATGTGTCTAGGTAGTTTATCAACTTTAACTCATGCATGCTTAGGATGACCAGCAGTGTGTTATACATGTTTAGTATTCCCTTCTTAAGAATCCATGGCTGACTGATAGAGAATAATAAGAAAATCAGAATACCGTCGAAGCCCTTCCGCTTTCAAACCATTGTCTCCCGGCAAGCTTCTTGTCCTTGGGTGCTACAAGAGCTGACTCTGGTATTAACCTGTCCATCGAATAAGGTAAGAAGGCAAGCCAAGTCTCAAACCAAGTAGGTTAACCATGGTTTGTTGTATGGAAATGCTAAGCCAATCCAATACTTCCGTGGAATAACTTGGCACTCCAAAACCAAACAGGACAGTTAATTTGTAATTAGACACAAGTTAAAGAAAGACCTTAAACCTGATGGGTCGAGAATACAAATATATATCTGCCGACATTCAGCCCTCAAAATTTTAGTTAGATGATATCCTCTATTTATTTTTAGTAAAATGTGTTCTCTGGGTGTGATTGGTACCTAGAATGTTAGGGGAAGTTTAGAATTTCACTTTCATGACTTTCCCTCATTTTAGAATGGAAGTTGAGTGTGATTGGTACACTGGAAAACTTTCAGGAAATAGGAAATTAAGCTTCTAAAATAACTCCTGGGTGATTGGTAGCCTAGAAAAATAAAAAAATTGAAACTCAAGTTCCAAAAAGACTTTCACGACTTAAGAAAAAGTACTTAGAGAAGCTTCTCCAACTTCTACTCTAAAATGAGAAGTCGTAGAAGTTATGTTTTAGCCTTTTAGGCTTCCCTCAACTTCCTTGGTACCGATCACACGCTTAGGGAAGTCATTATAAGCATGTCTATTTAAGTCCTGAAAGTCCTCCTACAACTTGAGTTCCAGAGTTTAAAGTTTTTAGGGTATCAACCACTCAAAATCATTTTAGAAGTCGAATTCCCTACTTCTTTGAAGTTCTTCAAGGTGCCAATCACACCCTAACAGAATACATTACTACTATATTCAAATAGGTCTTTGCTACTATTTCTGACCCAAGGTCTCTGATATAGGTTACAGATCCACTCACGACATGTTGGATCAATAACTGCTAGGGGTTTGGATTGGTTATTATCAGCCCACAGTATAATCTTAAAGGAATTGATAAAAAAGAAAGTAACAAAGTAAGACAATGACTATGCAATTAAAAGAAGAAATAAAACATTTGCTGTCCATATTGATTTTTCTGAAATATGGCAAACTGTAAATAAAAAAAATCAATTCAGCATCTTGAAGAAATTGAGATTTTTCAAAGAGAATTCGTAAGAAAAACATGAAAAATATAAATGCTATAAGGGGATGAACTTACTTGGCTCTTTCAAGTGCTAGCTCTGCCTCAAATCGTTCTCTCCACGCAAGGAATGTCTCAACAGTAACTGCTTCTCCATGTGGAATTACAACCTACACAGAAAGAAGCTAAAAAAGTCATTTAAACAGCATGGTGAAAAGCTGAGAACCATCTAGCATACTGAATGGTGTGCATCGAATATGTTGTGACAAAGAAATCCAGTTACTCAAGTACTCTTGCATGTGACTAATGAGTGTTGGAGGAATGACACATTAATACTAGTTAATAGAGTGGAATGTATTTGTGAATTGACTTCTACTATAAAAGTTCCTTCTAACAATTAGGTGAAAGCAAATGTGAAGAGAAGAATCGCCAGGGAACAAAAGAAGAGGAAGTACCATTGAGCTAGAAGTAACTCAAACTACTTATTATTATTTTATATTATATTTATATTACAAATTTACAAAGCTACAATAAGGTGCAAGATGAGTGTTAGTCTACAACAATATGATGTTTTAGAGCACGCGGTAGTAAGTTAACTAAAAACCAAGAAACAAAGCATCAAGAGTAAGTCCCACGTAAGAGGTAAAAAGGAAGTTCTAATACAAAAAACAAGACAAAATAACGCTAAATGAGAAATACCTAGATAGTTCCACAGAAAATAAAAGGATCAGGTACAAACCTATTACCCATTCAACCACTTATAAAGCATAAGTTGCCTGAAGAACAGGAATCACATGCTTATTTGTATTTTATTTTTTTTCAAAATCAAGCAAATGAACAAGTACATAGACGTGAAGAAGAGATGTATACAATAACTTTTGAAGCATAGAATTAATCATCTGGTGGGTTAAACAAGATAACTGCACACCTAGCAGTCATGAAGGAGCAAAAAGAACAGGGGCTAAAAACACAAGAGTATTAGGCCATACGTCCTCCTTAGTGGCTTCTTTCTCGTCAGCATCTTCAGCTTCGTCATTTTGTGCAAAGGTCTCAATCAGCCAGTCCTTAGCTGATGTTACAAGTGTATATATCATCGCCATACCAAGATTTTCAGATGCCTGCGAAACAGTATCAACAAATCTAATTAACAAACAAGAAACTAAAGTTAAATATCCATGCATCCATAATATCAGGATCAGTTACTGGCATTCCCATAAATCTAGCAACTTCGAATATTGACGCCAGAACTGCATAGAAAAATCAATTCCTACATGCCTATGGAACTATAAAAGGATTACACAAATGAATCAAACAACGCAAGCAAGATATTACAGCTAAATGTAGAAGCGGCTGCAAAATAAAAATTCACTGTTAACTTGACATCAGACCAAAAGAAATTGACACAACAGTAAATAACTTCTGAGAGCTTTTGACAGTTAAAATATTATTAAAACATAATAACATATTAAGTGGGAAGAGGCTGCAGAACGATCATCAGGGATTCCATAGAAAGTTATGAACATAAGCCAGAGAGAATAGTACATACAGAATGTATAATATCAAGTTAAAGAAGATGGATACTGCTCATGTAAGAACATTACCTCTTCTTGGAGCTTATCTTTCAGAAAAGCAAGATGTTCTGATTTTATGCCTCGTAAGCTGCATTTTCAGTATTGATTTCAGATGCAAGGCCAAGCATTCCAAATCAAGTAAGAAAGATTTAGACAAGAATCAGAAATGACTTAAAAAAACATTGATGTGAGAACAGGTCAAGTTTCTTGCACTCTATTCTGAAGCTCTACTAAGTGGTGATTTTTTTAAACTGCTCTTCCAGGGTGATTGTACTAATTGTTACACATGTTCTACGCAAATTATTTTATGATCTCCAAACATGAAAAATGGATACCATGAGACTTTCTAACCTTTTTACATTCAGAAGAGGAGGCTCATCTGGATACTTATCAGTGTGAGAGAAAACTAATGCTAGCTGAACTGCGAAAAAAAATCCAACAGATATGTCTTGTATAGCTTAAGACAATGAATAAAGCTTTACTTCCCTTTTGAGAGTTAGAAAGCATACCTGGGGTGTAATTTGACTCATCAAGATTATCATCCTTCAAAAGAATGAAGGTAAGCAACAAAGGTCATTCTATGGATTTCAAATATGTACTATAGTGAACTATGACCTCCACAAATATATTAGGCATAACTGCACAATTTACCTGTGGTGATAATACAATTTGAAAGCAACGTTTTGTTGTGCTTAACCCACTCTCATGAGCATTAATTTCTGAAAGAAAATCAAGTGGATGGGTTTCTCGGCATAAGAATACTTATATAATACATGTAAAACCATGTTATCTTTACAAAAAGTGACCTTGAAATTCATCCATTAGAATGGCTTGTAATGCTTCAATTTCCATCTCCTGCTCTTGAACATAATCTACACAAACATAACATAATCAGATCAAAGCAACTGTATTAGGCAATCTATTTAACTTAAGTAGAGATATTTGAGCTTACACAGGAAACCACAAAAACAATTCACCATTTCCTCACTATCTACCACGAGTCCCCTCACACTACCAAGTAGAACCCCCATTGCCAACTCAAGACCTTGGATATCGTAAATTAAACCTCTATTGAATCGAAAAAGAACCACGCATTTTTAAGAACACCTGTCACGTACTCGACCGCAACTACCAATTGGAATTTTCTATGTGGCTAATGCTACTTCATGATTATAAGTATCTCAAATCAAAATGATTTAACCAAAAACACCCTCATTTTGTTTCTCTATCTACCATCAAATGTCCACTCCACTGATCTCAAATTAAATAGCCAATGGTGACCCCCTTCCAAGAATTTTCTATGTGGCTAATGCTACTTCATGATTATAAGTATCTCAAATCAAAATGATTTAACCAAAAACACCCTCATTTTGTTTCTCTACCTACCATCAAATGTCCACTCCACTGATCTCAAATTAAATAGCCAATGGTGACCCCCTTCCAAGAAACAAATTTCACCTTTCTTTCGTTACCATGCTACCCTCCATCCACTCTCATCACAACTAATCGAAGCTTCCCGAGTGATACTTCATCACAATGAAAATCCATATTACATCCCTATGACCGCGAAAAGTCTCCTCACCTACAACCCGCTCACTTTCATTATTAATTGAACTTTCAATACTCACACTATTACTATTTCATCAATATTACCCCCAAAACCTCAAAGAGGCTCCCACAGTAAGCATGGTAGGGAGGGGTCAAATGTACTGTTACAGAGAGTGAGAGAGGTTTTCGATTGAACCGTGATCTGATGCGTAGACATTTTTTTGTTAATTCACAATAAATAAGAATTCAAAAGGTTTATATGAACCACATTGATTTAGTCCATTGTAACCCAAAAGTCAAAAAAATAACTTAATCTTTGACTCCATTAGGAATGGACACATTCCACTATTACAAATTCATGATTATGAAAATCGTAAACACAACTTTTATGACCCAAAAACACATGCTTCCACCTACACACCCACTCCACCCACAGTAGCAATGGTAACTTTTTTTATGATCCAGAATTTCCTAGCATTCAAGATGAATGTTGAATCTAAACTAGAGGTGGTCCAACACCGTTTGCACGGAGGCGTACACTCCCAAGAATTATGAAACCACATTTCCTGGGACTCAACCATGATCACAAGGTATGAAACCACACCCCACACAAGCAGAGTTACACCCACAGACAATATCAAGAGTTGAACCATTGACCTCAAGGCTGGGAGACCACTTCTCAACCAGTTGGGCTACAAGGCACTCGGTGACAACTGTAACTTTGACAATGCCACTTCAACTTAAATCCCTTACGACGGGAGGGAAAATTCAACTTTTCCTTAACCACCTATCATCTGCTATTCTGCTCCACAAAAAATCACGAAAACTGATAGAGTCTGGATCGGATCCCTATGGAGTGAGGGTATCCTCCTCCAACAAACAAAAGAGACTTCTTTTTGGTTGGATTTGGATGTCTTTTCTATTGTCATTCATGGGTATTTATAGAGCAACAGTTGAAGATAGGGAAATTACAAAAACCATCCAAACTAATGCAAAATTACGTAAAAAATGCAACAATAAAACTTGCAAAATAACACAATCCTAGCTAGGGGTGAGCTTCGGTCCGGGACCGGACCGAACCGGACCGGACCAAAGACTGAACTTTTCGGAAGACCGGACCGAAGACCGGACCGAAAAATTCGGTTCGGTCCGGTTCGGTCCAAAACCCGAATTTAACCCTTAAAATTTCGGTCTTTGACCAGACCGAACCGAACCGGACCTGACCGAAGACCGAATTTCCATGGTCCTCCGGACCAAAGACCGGACCGAAAAAGTTCGGTCCGGACACCCGGACCGAACCGAATTTTACTCACCCCTAATCCTAGCTCTAGGTGATCTCTATCAAAAATCTCAAATAGTTCCTTACTAAACAGAGTAAACATCCATCTTTTCTTCATCCACAACACTGGTTTACAGTCGATCAACGTATTGACCCCTAAAAGCACCACTAATCGCACAATTCCTTCTTACTCCGCCTGATTTAGCTCAAAATCAGTTGTTTTGAAACCCAAAAGGTGCAGAACACGCATTAAGGGACAAGAAACAGCAGCAAGATGAAATTTTGACGATAGATTTGGATTCAGGGGTGAGGTACTGCATGAGAAGATTACCCGTCATGGTTGGTTTTGGGGTTCTCGATCGCAAATTGAGACGATACGGGAAGGGATCCGACGAACCCTAGAAATCGCAGATGAGTTCGCGAAGTATGGCCATTGATGGATATATGGTTTCGAAGGGAAGTGGTTCTGGGGGTTTTGTATTTAGGTCTCACTTCTGGTAGCACTTTTTTATGAGTCCTGGTACACGGCCGCGCGCGTCCGGGACGCGGCTGACGTAGTCAGTTGAGTTTATCCATCCAGTAAGCAGAGAAATTCATTTAATAACATGTTGGTATCAAATGCAACATTTAGTTTCCTAATGCAACATTACTTTCTCACTGTAACGTTTGGTTTCCCAATGCAACTTTTATTTTTCCCAACGTAACTTTTGGTTCCCCAAACAACTTAAAAAGACAAAACATGTTCTTTTTTAACATCTACGTATGTCCTTTTTAATATAAGAGTTTATTCTTTTTAAGTACTGGTTTGTACTTTTTAAGTATGATTTTGTCATTTTTAACATAAGAATTGTTGTTTTCTTTTTTAAGTATTGCTTCATCCTTTTTAAGTTATGTGTGTTCCTTTTTAAGTTGTTTTTCATTTTTCATTTTCTGTTTTTCCTTTTTAATTTTCTGTTGTTCATTTTTAAGTTATGTTTGTTTCTTTTTAAGTTATTGTTTTTATTTTTCCTTTTTAATTTTCTGTTGTTCTTTTTTAAGTTGTTGTTTTTACTTTTTAATTTTCTGTTTTTCCTTTTTAATTTTCTATTGTTCATTTTTAAGTTATGTTTGTTACTTTTTAAGTTTTGTTTTTCCTTTTTAATTTTTTGTTTTTCTTTTTTAATTTTTGTTTCGTCATTTTTAAATTATGTTGTTTCTTTTTAGGTACTGCTTTATCCTTTTTAAGTTCTTGTTTTTCCTTTTTAAGTATTGATTCATCCTTTTTAATTTTCTGTTGTTCCTTTTTAAGTTATGTTTGTTTCTTTTTAAATTATTGTTTTTACTTTTTAATTTTTTGTTTTTCCTTTTTAATTTTCTGTTGTTCATTTTTAAGTTGATGTTTTTCCTTTTTAATTTTCTGTTTTTCCTTTTTAATTTTCTGTTGTTCTTTTTTAAGTTATGTTTGTTCCTTTTTAAGTTGTTGTTTTTCCTTTTTAATTTTTTGTTTTTCCTTTTTAATTTTTGTTTCGTCATTTTTAAGTTATGTTGTTCTTTTTTAGGTACTGCTTCATCCTTTTTAAGTATTGTTTCATCCTTTTTATTTGTCTGTTGTTCCTTTTTAAGTTATGTTCGTTCTTTTTTAAACAAACCACAAAGAAACCAACTTTAAACAATAACATCACAAAGAAACAAACTTTTCAAAATAACATCGAAAAACCAAGATCGATCCATCACATAACAAAACCAAAAACTTTAAATCAACCACAAAGAAACAATTTTTCCTCAAAAACTCAACACAAAAAAACTCAAATCAGCTACAAAGAACCACACTTCTAAAAGAAATCAAGATCAATCAATCATAAACCAAAACCAAAAACTTCAAATTAGCCACGAAAACCAAACTTTCCCCAAAAAATACCACACAAAAAACTCAAATCAGCTACAAAAAACCACATTCATCCTCATCTGCAAAAACTCAACACAAAAAAATTCAAGTCAACTACAAAGAACCACGTTTTCAAAAAACTCAAGACCAATCCATCACATAACAAAACCAAAAACTTCAAATCAACCACGAAAACCAAACTTTCCCCAAAAACATCATACAAAAAAATTAAATCAACTACAAAAAACCACATTCCTCCTCCTCCTCGTCTCGAGAAAGACTCCAACGCTGATCACTTCCTCCTCTTCCTCGTCGACCAACTACATCGTGACGTCCTAACCAACGACGTAGGCGTCCCAACCATTTTAAGACTCACTTCCGCGTTATCTCCTCGGCATCCCTCTTACCGATCTCGTCGTCCATCGGGGGGAAATGATGGAGAATGAAAGGTTTGGGGGGGGGGGGGGGGGGGTAATGAAAGGTTTTGAGAATATATGTATGTTGGAAACCAAATGTCACATAGTTCCGCGTGCGTGTGATGTGACACAAAATAAATAAATAATATGTGATTTAATTAATCTTTGGTTTTTGCCCGAACGCACTACGGCCAAAAAAACATTTCCTTTTTTTATGGTAAATAAAAGCAACATTTTTCTCTCTTAATTATGGTCAAATTACAATTTGTTTATTTTTGGGCACCGCAATCACTTTCTCCGTGTAAGCAATGCAAAATATTATTTTTGATTTCCGTGAAAATTGAATATCATAAGATGCACAAAAAATTGAGCTACAAATTAGTATTTTATTTTAAACTTTAGAAAAAACCCCAATTTTATAAGTACCTAACCTAAGGCTCCACTTCCATCCGCGTTTAGCTAGTAGCATTAACGTACTCATTGATACCAAACCAAAGACCGCAAAATGCTCTCTCCAACCTCTGTTTTCTCTCCACTCTCGCAAGTGCTCGCCGACAAACCTGTCTAACCTCAGTTAGACCACTTCACACACACGTCCAGGGGACCACATTGTCCAGGGCATCCACACTCTAGAGACCAACATCTTATCGACTTCCTTCAACACCTCAACGCAGGGTTGGTTAGCCACATCTATCACTAGGGCCGTAAATGGGCGGTTATAGGGCTTACCTATGACCCAACCTGTCTAATTAAACGGTTCGCGGTTCGATTTGAAATCCATTTATTTTAGCTCTACTCATGAATCTACCCGTTTAATTTAATTAAACGGTTTTGGACGGTTAAATGGTTATATGGTTAAAACTTAATGAATACTAAAATTGATATAAGAGTTGGGTAAATGGTTAAATGGATAAAAACTTGTCAAACTTGTTTAAAACATCATAACATCCATAATTTTATAATCAAAACCTCCCACAATTCATAATTTAAACATCAACAAATTCATATAAAACAACATCAAACATCCACACAATACAAACAATTATATGTATATAGTATATATAACAAAATATTATATATATTCATTATGTTTCGCGGTTAAACGGACGGGTTAAATCATGCAACCTTATCCGCCCATTTATTAAACGGTTATGATTTTCACAACCATTATCCGTCCATTTATTAAATGGTTATGATTTTTACAACCCGTGTCATACCCGTTGATTCGGTTAGAACGGTTAAACAGTTTTTACCCAACCCATTTACAGTCCTATCTATCACGATCACCTTGAGACATGTGTGGGGTCACTTGCCGGTGAGCCACTTCTTGTGTCGACTTACAATGACACATTGTGTGGATTTCTTCAACTATACTAACTTTGGAGACTCAAAGGCTTACCACTTCGACTCCTTGGAAAACAACTTCTCCGATCGACTTTGTTGCACCTACAATGCACGACCCCCAACCGGCCTACCACCACTCAACATGATATTGGTTTTTAGACCTTAATCATGTTTATTTTAATGATGATTGAAAATCTAATCTTAATTCATGTACAATCAATCTAGTGAAACATATACCATACATATCATAGATATACATGTATTGTGCATAATTTACACTGTTAGGTCTCAAAGACATACATGATCAATGATTAAAGACTCAAGAAATGTAACCAATCTTCAAGAAGACATGCATTTTTCATTTATTGAGTTATAAAATTAATTGTAAACTCGACACAATTGATAGGGTAGAATTCTGGATCAATCGGACGACCAAAACCTTGCTTCAGTCATCCCAATTCTTCAACAAAAGAAATCAACTCTTGATTCACCCAGATTCAGACGACTAAACTCTTACTCTAGTTGTCTGAACATGTCACTAGTAATCCCTGACTTGATTCAACCCAGTTTCGGATGTCTCATTCCTTCATTCAGTTGTCTAAACAATTTCTCTGAATTACCAAATTTTCTTGATTTATTTGGAACGACCAATCTGCTTATTCAGTTGTCTGAATTCATACTATGTTTGGACAAACATTTTCGGACGACCAAACCACTCTTTCAGTCGTCCAAACCGTGTTTTGATTAGAAGTGTTTATACCAAATAAGTTGTTACCTTATCAATACTTTAAACTTTATGCAACGGTTGTATCCAAATTTGTCTCATTATACACCTTTATATCGAATGTCTAGTGAACAATTTCAGACGCATCTTCATCTTTCTTCGGGCAACCCATTAAACCATCTAGTCGTCTGAATTCTATCGGATTGGGAATCAACACTTGTCCACCTAGTTTTAGACAACCCAACTCTCTATCCAATCGTCAAAAATCTCTTGGACTGGGAGTGAGCATTTCTTCACCCTTATTCGAACTACTGATTTTCCGGCCAATCGTCCGAAGTCATCTTGATTTTGTGCTTACCCCTCGTTGACCCACCTATTCGGACGTCTCTTTTCAGTCGTCTGAATCTTGTCGACAATTATACTAGCCTTTTGCTATCCATTCCAAACTTGACCAAACCACCCACATACCTTTTCCAACGGCTATGAAACTTTTAGAGCCTATAAATAGGTGTTTTAACTCTTGTATTATAGATCTCTCACACTCTATATTGCTTTCACTAATATAGAGAAACTTTTCCATCTTCTAGACTCCAAATCCTACACTCAAGACTAAACTTTCCATTTGTGTTCCTAAATCCTATCCAAATCAAGTGTGCCAAATTAGAGTGTTTTGTGACACTTTCCATTGTTTGAGAGTTGTATTGCTTCGGAGTAAGCCACCATCTCAGGCTGTGAGGTAAAGAATCGAGTTGGGTGAGGTTGTTCACAAACTTGCAATGCTTGATCTCGGTCCGGAACGGAGATCAGATTGGTAAGGACATAAGTGGGCACGTGGTGATCGAGAGGGGCTTACCAGAGAGGACTAGGACCTGGTTGGAATGTTGAACCTCTATAAAAATGTACGGTCTATATCGTGGTTGCTTGTTGTCTCTACTTTTGGTTTCCATTGCTTAATCCATCATTAGAAGAGCACTTTAGATCGGATTAAAATTGTCACCATCAATCCCACCACATGATTCACCGTCTCCAACCAACATGTCGGTCGGCGAGACATGATAATTACTTTATTATTATTATTCAAAATTATATTTGTTACCTAAGAGAAACAAACGACAACCTAATTCAAAAGCGACATTAGGAAAGTATCACAACAAATAGTTTCACTTATAAACAAAAAACAAAAACATTTTTTTTCAAAATATCATAGCAATTGGACCCAACAATGACTAAACGAGCTCTGGTATTTTCGAGGAGAGATGCTGACGAGTCTTAAATTTAACCGCAAGCATACAATGTCATAGCATACGGGTCGAAAACAAGGAGGCAATGGTGAATTCCAATTTGAATTATTTATGAAACTAAACTAACATGCATGCAAAAACCTATGGTGAAGAGAAATTGATTTTTTTATGAATCGTGCACCTAATGATTTAACTTAAGCTAAACTAAGGATGTTTGAGATTAGAATTCAGATATTAAATTGGAAATGAGGTATATATATTTAGGGGGTTTGTGCACCCAGAAACTAAGGAAAAGGAAAATAGATTCTGTTTGACCAACTATTTTCCTAGTGTTTGTGCTCCGCCCAGAAAATGAAAATGAATTCCTTTGGTTTTCATAGTATAAAAAGACGAGTACCAAATATTTTCCTTTGTTTTCTCACCTCCTCCAACGAAACGAAAGCAAAAAACCCCAAAACAAAATTCTACCTCTCATCCAACAAGCCACTCCCTTCTAGCAACATCCACTGTCCTCCGACAACCTACTTCAGCGATGTTCCCTTCTCCGACGAACATCTCCTCCGTCGCTGCTCCTTTTTCCAGCGATCCTCTTCTCCGATGACGAACCAACAACAAATGTATGTTTTTGCTTTTATGCTATATGTTTGGATTGAGGATTTTTTTGTTGTTAAATGTAAGATCATTTTGTTCCTATTCTTTCTTGTTGTTTAGAGTTGGTTTTTTATTATTTTTGGGTTGGAAGATTGCATCTTTTTGGGGTTTTGGGTATCTGTCTATTTCTTGCGTGTTTTTATTTAGCTTTTGGGTCGAGAATATTAGGTTTTTTTTATTTTTTTATGTTTTCGAGATTGGGCAGAAGAGTTGATTTTCTTTTTTGTTGTTTGGGTTTTTGATGTGTCGGTTTGTTGTGGGTTGTGATCTAGGTTTGGTATGGAAACTTAGGTTTCTGCATTTTAAGCTTGAAGTTTTGGTAAAAGATGATATTTTTGTTTGTTTGTTTGGGGTTCAAAGATCACAACTTCTTGGTCTGTTGGGTTTGTGTTGTCATTAATCTTAGTTTTGGTTCTATTGTTAAATGTGAGATCCTTTTTTTATTCTTTCGCTACCGTCTGACATGCGTGCTACTTGGTTACGTCGGTTTTTGGATGAAAATGAAGGTCAAGTTTAGTTGTTCCTAGCGTGATGTTATTTTGGCTTATGGTAATTGTTATCGTGATGTTATTTTGGCTTATAGTACTTGTTATCGTTGTGTTATTTTGGATTGATGTTTTTGTTATTATGATGTAATTTTGGATTGGTGTTTCAATTATCTAATTTGGCTTATGGTGCCTTTTTTCTTGTATGTGACATATTTTTGTTGATTTACGCGCCATGATATTTCCAAGTTGACTTTGAAAATGGACGAAGACAAATCTTTCTGGCAGATAGTTGAAGAAGATGAAGAAATAAGGAGAAAAATATATGAAAACAACACTAGTTTTGTCGCACAATGTGCTCAGTATTACGAATGCACAAATGCTTAGGCATGTACCAGCTGAAAGAATTTACAGTAGAGAGGGCCAGTCATACATTCGTAGATTATTGAATCCTACACTACCCAATGAAATATATAATTGCAGAAAAATTTATAGAATGCGACAACATGTTTTCCAATTTTATTGTAATTTATTAACCACATGTTATCAATGACACAAAGAATATAACAGTGCAAGAACAACTAGCAATGTTTCTTGTTACAGTGGGTCAAGACCAACAATTGGGGTAACTTTGGAACGATTTCGTAGAACGAGTTGAAGCGTTAGCACATATTTTAATAAGATGCTTGATGCAATTGTGTGACTTCATGATATTTTGATAGTTGATCACTCATCTGGTACTCCTGACATAATCAAGAATGATCCGAAAGTATTCCCACATTTTAAGGTAATGCTTATTAATTTCGTTCATGCACTCACGAAACAATTAACACGACCAATATTTTTTTCAAGATTGCATTGGTGCAATTGCTGGAACTCATGTAAAAGCTACAATATATGGAGGAGAACCCGCAAGATATGGAAATAGGAAAGGAGAATGATCACAAAACGTTATGGCAGCGTGTAACTTTAACATGAAATTTACATATAACCTTGTTGGTTGGAAAGGTTCTACGGCTGATGCTCGTATACTACAAGATTCATTGACAAGACAACAGTTTGAAGTGCCATATGGTAAATGTTTGTATTCATATTGTATTAATTTCGCATATTCTAGTAAAACATGACTTATTTTGTTTATGTAGGTAAGTATTACTTAGTCGATGCTGGCTACCCGAATAGACTGTAATTCATTTGTCCATATCATGGTGCAAGATATCATCTAAGAGAATATGATGGTGACCAGTTATTGTCCAACACCGTCGAGAATTTTTTAACTACTGTCACTCTCAACTGAGAATGGTCATAGAGCATACTTTTGGGGTTGTCAAACACCAATTCGCCATATTGAGGGGGTGCATGCCTTTTCCTTTTGAAACTCAAGTGAAAATTGTTTTAGCATGTTTTAAGTTGCATAAATTCATTCGCAAAGAAGATACGAGTGATTTACTTGAAGATTTTGATGATGAGTTGAATGATATCGAAGATGGTACTCAAACATCTCAAGTAGTAGAAGAAGAATGGGAAGAAGGCACAACTCAAGCTGAATTATCTCAACAACAAAGAAAGAAATAGCAGATCAAATGCGAGATGTTTTGGCTAATTCAATGTGGCTTGATCGACGGTTTAATGCACGTTAACATTATTTTTGTTAAACATTGTTGTTTGTGAAACATGGAAGCTTCAAAAATCTATGTTGTATTTTGATTAACATGGAAGATAAATTGTTTTTATGTTTTGGTGAATTCTGACAGTGTGCACAAACAACAGAATTTGAGTTCCAACGGATTCCACGAAATGCACAAACAACATGAATTTGGTGAAAGAGAAACTGAATTCCACTGGTTTGATAAGAATTCAAGGTTGAGAAAAAATATTAGATTATAGAAACTAAGCAACACATAAAGTAATGTGTTCTTAAGTGATTAAAATTTACTACAACCATAGATCTACCAAACAATGTGTAATTTACATATATATTAAAAAATAGAAGAGGATCATAACCAAAGGTTCTCTGAAACCTTTATGAAGATCCGGAGTTGCGTTGCGCGTTGAATCGCTCGTCAACTCGCCTCTGAGTGTTTACCAAACTCTAAACAAGATTAGAGAGAAATGAGCTAGCCAATTAAAATTCAATCTCTGAATCAAGCTTAGAATCTAGATAATAACCCATCTAAAGCTCCCTAAGAATTTAATCTCCAAAAGCTTGAATAATTAAGCGAAATTCAGATGGATTAGTGGAGAGGTTAGAGAAAATATGTTTTCATTAACTGAAACAAGTATGGAGAGAATACCTATTTATAGAATCTCCCAACACCAAGATCATGGATAAACCACTTACCCATGATATCTTGCTTTTTTCTCCCTAAAACCAATCACAAATTGACACATAATCATCATCATCATCCCCATTTGACCACAATTGGAATAAATTCAACCCATGATTAACACTAATCTCTTAACAATTCAAGGTAGAATTGTGTCAAACGGTCGACCGAAATCTCCACTCGGTCGACCGAATGGTTATGACTTCGATAAGTTCAGTCAGACTGTGAGCTAGACGGTCGACTGAATATTCATAAGGAAAAGTCCCTGGAAAGTTTCGGTCGAACTATGTCTCACTCCGGTTGACCGTTCCCTTTATCAAAATTGCTCCTGATAAATGTCGGTCGACCGTGTCCTTACGTTGGTCGATCGTTTTATGACCAAGATATTCTCCTGGAAATTTCCGGTCAAACCTCGCGTAACCCGACCTTCGTCCGGTCGACCTTTTCGAGGAATCCGGTTGACCGATCTCAAAATGGTCTACCATTTTGACCCGATTTTGCCTTTGTCAAATCTTGGATTTATATCCAATAAAATTTGATCTTTGGGGACTTTAGAAAATTCACATGTTATAATGTTGCGGATGACATTATTATATGTAACGTATTCTCATATGTAACGTCAAAATATCACACCTCATAATACATACATCTCATATGAATTTATTCATGATTCTAACTATGTCCTTTTGACGACACATTAATTTTAATCATTTCACCACATGTATATTATTTCACACGAAACCCGATACATCATATGAACACAAAATCAAGCTTCTTGTTTCCTAGTTTTGTGATGTGACCTATAAGAGTAAGGGTGTAAACATGTCGGGTATAAGGCGAGTATAGTCATACTTGTACTCATACCCGCTTAACTAAACATGTACAGGTATATACCCGTTTAAATATTGTTGTACCCGTATTTGTCTCATACCCGTTTAATAAACGAGTATGAGGTAGGTATAACGGGTATAATTTTTGCTAACAAAATTGATACTTTTCCCCACTTTGGCTAAACATTAATTGCTTTGTGTGCAAATTAAAAACACAACTTGGAAGCTCCATACACATCAAACTTGACCTCCCCTACGATACAACTATGGACTCTCACCATGCCCACCATATGACCCCTTCATGACAGCCACCGAAAACCAACCCTTCACATCACTCGTATGTGCGTCACCTAGGCCCAAGGTTTAGAAATATGTGATGTGAGTGCATATGTGATTTATGATTTAATAATTAAATAATATAATATACATATATTTATTTTATTAAATATATATTTAACTAAAAATTAGGTAAAATTTTGAATAATTTCTAACATCAATAATTTAATATTAAACAAAACAGAATTGAAATAATATTGTCTTGAATGCACCACATATGCAGGCAACGATGCAGACTGCATCAAGTACCCCACATCCTTCCTATGTGAGTGGCACGTGCATAAATGTACAAATGGAAACTCCTTTGAATGGAAAGTGGTCAAACAAGGCGAGCTAAAAGAGTCCACAAAATAATAGAGGAGAATACTAAATGTTTTGGCGGGAAACAATATTTCATGTGCAAAGAATGGGGGCACATAAAACTCATATGCCCACATAAATCACTTCCTCAGACCAAACCACACCTTTCGACACCCCCCACAAAATGAGCGATGGTACTTGTATCCCATCATCTTTTTCAATCTACCAGAATTGCCAAAAACTGACCCGGTGTGTTGTTGCTTGTGTTGTCTGTTGGCCTGCAAACAAAACGTCCATCAACAACGAACTCAACCAGCGCTACTCAGACTGGAAAAGTTGGAATGTCCGTCTAATGGCTCTTAGGGTCTGTCATCACATACTTAAACATTGACATGGTGTCAAACTTGGTGGGCACACACATGTTAACTGTTTGATTATATTACATGATCATATTTGTAATTGAATCAACATTAACCTCTGAGGGTACCTCGGTAACCTTTGTTGCTTGGAAACGAGCAAAAGTATTGTCATCTCACAATAATGTCACATGGCTTGGTTATGGTCACTCGAGTTCTGGCACATGCTCGCCCATGAATTTGGTTATTTAGTGCCCGTTTGGATGACGAAAATCCAGCTCCCCCACGTCTCCGGCGCTGCTACAGTGTGACTGCCACATCCAAACGAGGTTGTCGCTCCTCAGAATCCCGGCTCTGAGCGCTTAACCCAAGGCGACTTTTGTACATGCTTGGAGAAGCTCGATTCATGAGCTTCTCGCGGCTTCCAACAAATGCGGGTGAGTGGGGTTAATTTTGGGACGACACTACCCCGCACAATTCATATTATTCCAATCGCGACCACGTTGAAATTACCAAAGATGCCACTGCCTATTAGTAGATTGTCGAATAGACCTAATCACAGTCCATTCACCCGCCGGACTTGTCGCCTCTCTCTCCCACGGCCAGGTAGGTGTTGTTGGTGTCTGCGAGATTGAGGCGTCTTGGAAAGATCATACAGGTATGAGCCCTTTCGTCCATCCATCTATTCATAATCCTTGTGTTCGTCCACTGTTATCATGCAAAAACCTTATTCCGAAAATTTTCGGATTTTTACAAGATTTTTTTTCTTGATTTTATTTAGAATGGATTATGAGGAGTAGACCTAATGACAATCACAAATATTTAGAAGTTACTTAAACTTCAGTATTTAAAATCAATGAAGCAAGACAAGCAAGCATCCCCAATGACAGAATGAGATTTTCACCTAATCCCAACATATAGATTCTTATTGATTGAAGTACATTAGTACTGCAGGTGGGTTTTAACATTTTAACTTAATGAGTGAACGTGGGTATTGAAAATTTTTGGCTCAACTATAAGAAATATCACCATTACTTATTAATACCCAAAAATTGCAAGAACCAGTACTGCATGTCAACATACTTGTGTTTCCTGAAGGATTGACATTAGAAGGTATTTGTACTTGAGGATGGTTGATGATTTGATAGTGTATTTTGTAATACGGATTAATAAAATGTCATTCTAAGAAAAAACTACAAATGGAAATAGAAATCTAAGAAAAAAGAACACCTAAAGAGAGGTAAGTAATTGACTTGTCCAAAATGAATAAAATTTGGTGTGAAGAGGTTGATGCTTAATGATAAACTTGATTTCTAGAAAAACAGTTACTATTATAAACATTTAACTCTATTATATACTCCATTAGTACCTATATACCCCATCTAAAACTGCATTACAGAGATTCTGTGTACCCCTAATTATGTTAGGAATTTGGTTAACTTTTAAATGTTCTCTACGAAATTTAATTATTTTTCCTGTTTTCACTGCCTTATTAGTTAAACAAACATGATTGCTGAAAGAATGGTCCAATGGTTTGAGGATGATGAGGTCATAGAGGATGTGATTTCTTTGGTTGTGGATAATGTTGAAGAATATGTCAACAGATATTTAGTCAAAACTAAAGTGCATACAACGCCTTGTACAGGCCAACAGAGGACCGAAGATTTACTTACCGGTCACTACCGGGTATGCTTGGATGGGTGTCGGATGCTACCTCACGTATTCATTAATTTATGTAATACTTTTAAGGAACAAGGACTTCTAGCACCAACTAGAAACGTAACCGTAGAAGAACATATGCATATTTTCCTGTATGCCTTAGGCCATGGTCTTTCCAACAGGGCATTGCAACAATACTTTCAGCACTAAGGCGAAACGATTAGTCGGCACATTAACCATGTTCTTAGAGCAATGGCCATTTGGTCATGTGACATGATTAAACCAAAAGACGACCTCAATGCAATTCCTGACCACATCTTGCATCACCACGGTGGCAAGTTTTTCCCATATTTCAAAGATTGCATAGGTGCCTTAGATGGTACATATATTCATGTGTGTGTTCCAAAAGCAAAACAACCTATGTACCGGTCTGGTCGCCAACCGAAGTACACTACTCAAAATGTTTTAGGAGTGTGTGACTTCAAAATGCGATTTATTTTTTTGTCGGCTGGTTGGGAAGGTAGTGCACATGACAATCGGGTGCTGACCCATGCTATTTACGAGTCCAACTGCTTCCCAATGCCCCCATCTGGTAATTGAAGATAACAATTTATAATTTACATTCTTGGTAAAATAACATTTTACAGTAATAAATATTTGTACCAACATTTGTGTAGGCAAATATTACCTTGTGGACTCTGGTTATCCCAATAAACGTGGGTTCCTGGCGCCGTACAGAAACACCCGTTATCATCTTCTAGAATTCCAATCAAGTCAACCCCAAGGAGAGGAGGAGATGTTTAATAGTATGCACTCCTCCTTAAGGAATGTGATCGAAAAGGCGTTTGGGGTTTTGAAAATGAGATGTCGTATGTTAAAGATGATGGACCCCTACTCACTCGAAGACCAAGCAAAATTTGTGGCGGCCGCAATGTCGTTGCATAACTTCATTATCGATCACAACAATGACCCTTTAACCGTGGAGTTCGATAACGAGACCATAGTCCCTACCATTTCTAATCAAAGTGGAAGTCAACCAATAAGGGGAGACGATAATGATATGGGCTTACTCCGCAACCGCATTCGAGATGAAATTGCCGCGAGTAGAGGATCGTAAAGGAATATTGTTTTCTGTATTTTAGCTCGAAACGACTTATATTACCTAAGTTATATTGTTTTCTGTATTTCAGCTCGAAACGACTTATATTACCTAAGTTATATTGTTTATTGTAATGTTTCAGTTTGACATTTACTCCTTAAAGCATATGTTCGTCAAATTTGGTACTTCTATATATGAAACTAGTTGCTGTCTGGCTTATCATTATTTCCTTTAAGTATTGACGACTTCAATTTATATATTACTGTCACCACATGGTTGAAGGAATGGGATCTCCTCCGTCGATGACCAATGAGGAATCTTGGTTGGTTGACTTACATCTCCAACAGAGTCACGAAGCATTGCCGAATCCAGACGGTTGGAGTATAGACACCAACTCCTTCCTCCAATGTAGTAGCCAATTCGGTGCGTTGAACCACAGTTGTTCTGAATCTCCACAACTGACGCCTCATGAAGCCGTTGGGGGTCAAAGTGTGGATGAAAAGACAATTACGAAAAAGAAAATAGCAGATGGGAAGAGGAGCAAGGCTGATGTGACAAGGATGATGACCACCTAAAAATCAGGGAGTTTAATTCCATAGTAGTCATACACCAATGTCTTACAAGCTTTGGTTTGACGATTACAAAAAAAATCCTAGACAACCATTACATATAGTTTTCCTAAACAATAAAAACTGTAGAATTTAGGAATCCATTTAATCATCACTGCAGTCGTCTGCAGCATGGCAATCAAATCGGAAAATTCCCTCCTCCATTTCCTTTCACCTTTCCTCTGCGTCCTTAGCGTCCATGTCGCGACGCCATTGTGTTTCTATTTCGTCCTCCTCAAGCCTGCTCCTCTCTTCATCTCGCAGCATATCCTCCAATGTTGGTGGGGAGTTGGATGCCCAAGCAGTAATACGTAGGTTGTTAAAGTCATCCAAGAATTGCACATATCGATTGACTTCAAAATCAACCGAAATAATAAAATTAATTATTTTCTTCCAATTACTAATTGTAATGTACCCATTAATACTTATGTTAGGGAAGAAACTTAATACCACTAATTGCCTAAAATATCATATTTTTACCTTAAGTTAAATATGTTCAACAAGTCTGAATTTAAACATACCCCCAACCTGCTATCTGCTATCAACATGTCAAATTTTGACCTGATTTTAGACATACCCCCAACCTGATATCTACTATAATAACTAAAATCAGTTCTAACGACCTGACTTTAAATTGCAATTATAATAACTAAAATGAACTCTAAAGACCTGACTTTAAATTACATATATATTAAAAGTGAAATGGTCACTGAAGCAGGACAATAGTTATTTGACATGCAGAGTAGATGTTAAATGGCTGTAAACCACTTGCATATAATCCCATTATATATTCATCAATTTGAATGCAATGAACCAAAAACAAGAATAGTAGGTGACGCATCCAACCAATTTTCTGGATCATCAGATTTGAAAGCAAACATATTCAATTACACAACATCGAGTTATAAGTAATAAGAAATACACCATATCCTTATAAACGAAGATAATGAGGAAATTAAATACTTCCCCTCCAATCCTACAGGGTACGACCCACTACCTTGAAGTAACCAATTTTGCAAGACAACATCTTCTGAAGAGGTGAACATTTTGACTACCAAAAAATAATTTAAAAACATTATATCTCCAATAGCTCCATGGCATTATAACAATTGGATTTTCATCAATTAGGTCTTTAAAATTGTGGAGATTGGGCTACTGATGTTGGGCAAACTTCAAAATAAAACACGACACTATCACATTATCATTGTCAAAAGTTATACGGAATCATTAGCTAAACTGAATCAAACTAATAAGCTATACCACATGGCTGGGGGTTCGGGGTGGGGGCTGCCGCCTCTTCTTTGAACTCTTTCACCACCTTCCTAACGACCCCGTCCATTACTTGCTCGATTGTGCCTAACAAGTTTTTCTCAAGGTTTTCCATCCTTTCAGCAAGGTCACGCACCACACTACCAATGGTGGCCACCACCACCTCATCCGGCAAGAAGTAATGACATCTAGTGTAATCCAACTGAAAAACAAAATACTCACTTTTAAACTACACCGATCTACTGCTAAATATGAAAGGACCTAACCGTTGGGGAAAAACGAACTCCAACCGACTTTTGGAACTCACCATGGCACGGCTGCTATCGTAGTACAACTTCATGGGGCATCCGTGTTCAACCCCTTCCCAAGTCTTCGTCGGCAACCCACAGAAGCAATATGGCATCACCGGTGGCCGATCAGTGCGGGTAGATGGACCAGACATCTTAGACCTGGTGGTGGTCGATCGAGATATGGGGGAGCGTGAGGGGATATAAGGGGAGGATGGCGAGGGGAGGACGACGGGGGGAGAGGCTTTGCTTGTTCTCCAAGTTTTGTATTGCATTGTTTGAGGGCATTTAAGGGATTTCGTCGTGATGTGACCGATTGGGGGGAGCAGCTTCTCAGGACACCCAAACGACTCTGAAGTGGTGGTGGTGGTGGGGAGGGGGGAAGAACCTTAGTGACCATAGATAAGATAACTCTAAACAATTAAGTGATCAATAAGGCACGTGTCAATGTATGGAGGTGCAATAGCCATGAATTTCCTGAATCAATGCCAATCCCATGTGAGGGGGACAACTTCAACATCTCCATCACAATTGACAAATGACAACACTTCTGCCGCTTCCTATGCTGACGGCGGAGCCAAGAAGTACACACAACCACACTCCTCAATAAATGCAACCAACACACAACTGGTTTCAACGCCACACGACCTCTGAAGTTGGTGAGTCCTCCCACACAAAGAAACTGTTAGAACCTTAATAATAAAACTAAACTAAACCCTAATTAGAAGAATTAACTATGCTAAGAGGGATTAGTGGATGTTGCCCTTTCGTGGAAAGTGGGTTGTTAAAGAAAAAAGGTGGTGTTGGATTGTGATTGGAAGAGAGGGAGGTAATGGATTAAAAGAAACTATATACATGTAACTTTATGTTTATTAGGGATTCTGGGGGGAAACGTGAATCAGAGAGAAATGGAGTGTTTCGTGTGAGAGAGAAGGTTGTGAAGAAGGTGAAAGAAAGAGTTGAGGAGTCGCCGAAAAAGCAAAGGGAAAAGGAAGTTTTCACCGGAGATATTAATGTAGGATTTCATGTTTAATTATACATATATATTTTCGAAATGTTTATGTATAATAAGGATCAATTACAATTTTCTACGATTTATTTCGTACATGTATCGGTTTGTTTTAATAACTAGTTTCAAAACTTATTAAAACAAACACAAGGGACTCTGAAATTCATACCTAGAAGTTCTCTAAAACTTCTTGATGTTCCAGAGACGTTGAGGAAGACGATCATCGCTTCTCGTTGCGCCGGATGCCTCCGAGTGTTCACCGAAACCCTAAACAAGGTTGGAGAGAAAGGAGCTAGTCAATCAATCTCCAAACTAGCTTAGAATCTAGCTACAAACCCCTTCCTTAATCTCTGAGATTTCTCCTTCCAAAGACTTAGAAAACTAAGAGAATTTTCGTGGATTTTTGTGGTGAATTTAGGAGAGAAAATATTTAGCAAACTTCTAACATAATTAAGGAGAATAAGGACCTATTTATAGGCTCCAATCTTATTCTCAATCATGGCTATTCTTAAGCCATGTTTTCTTGACATTTTCTCTCACAAACTAATTCCAAAATGCATTATATGCACCCACAAAACATTTGACCAAGTTTGGAGCTAATCCAACCATTGATCAAATTAATCTCTTAATTATGAAAGGCAGAAAATCGATCGGGACTCGGTCTACCGAGACATACTCGGTTAACCGAATATGTCACGTTTGGATTTCCGTACACTTGACGGATGACTGATTCTTAAGGAGAAAAATTCTTCTTAACCGTTCGGACGAATTCATGTCTTTGACCGAGTGTCATTCGGTTAACCGAAAATATCGGAACTGGACATTGTTCGGTCGACCGTTTCTGGTTCGGTACATTGATCCAGAGTTCCAGACACTTTGGTCAAGTTCGGTCAATCAACTTAACCATCTGTTCCACGTTCGGTTGACTGATCCACAGATCCTTCGGTCGACCGAACCATAACGGATTACCGAACTTCTACCCGATTTTGCCTTTTTCAAATTTTTGATTTATTTCCAACAAAATTTGAACTTTAGGGGTTTTAGAAAATTCACAACTTATGCAATATATTATCCTATGCAAAAATAAATTATTGCACCCCATAATATATGCATCTCATATCAATTTATCATGATTCTAATTATATTATATACAACATAATTGATTTTACTTGTTCACCACATGTGTCATATTTTCTATAAGAAACCCGACACATCATATGAACCAAAAATCAAGCTTCTTGTTTCCCGGTTTTTGCGGTGTGACCTATGGGAGGATCTAGACTAAGTTGGCAGTGATATTAAGAGTTTAATATCACAAGCTATAAGCGGTATCTAGCTACACATTATAGCTCCCAATTAGTTATATGTCTTAATTCCACTCGAACCAAAACCCGATCCATTTAGTGATGGAGTGCACCACTTGTGTCCGTCCCTTGCCTCATGATATTAAGAATACACACAAAGTAGTATTGTGTCATCTTTGTATTAGTATTCATTTCTTGATCTCTTTAAGCTAGTTATAAATATGTGACTTAACTCAAATCACATTGTGCACATTATAACTTTGTTTTATCAAGGGGCCCACTAATATCATCACTCATTTAAGAGGGGCAATGATAATCTTTTGACTAACTATCTTCTCCAACAAAAGTCATACTTAACCACCAATGCCTTTACACTACACTCATCGATAGCTCAAGACACTAGTCTAATTAAGCAATTCTTAAGTGATCGGATATAAGTCTCATATCAAAGGACCAAAGACACAGTAAAACATTAATGACACAGAAAACACAATTCTATAATGTTTCACTTATTAGGTCATATTCAGTATACAAAAGTAATATTTTCCTCTTTTGTGTACCCGTGTTGTCACTCACTTGTAGAGCTACAATGATCTATGACCAACACGACAATCTTAACTCGGTAATAAATGTCACATATTTATTATTACCATGATTGCGAATATCTTTTGTTTTATGCAAACCAATATCTTTTAGAGCTCTACGGTTAAGGACCAAGAGCCTCTTCCTTAACACTTCTGAAAGACGAATAACATAAACAAGGAACAAAATGATTTCTCATTCAATTCATAATAATTGACATTTAAAAGTAAAACTTTTAGAACACATTCCCTTCAATTAAGAGGTGAGGAGGAAGAGGTGAAGAGAAAGGTTGTTATCAACAACTCAAGCTTTGAATTACGCTATAAGGTTTGTCAACTTCAAATTAGTAACTCGCACTAGGTGTGTGAGGGTTTAGATGGATCGCCAAAGGTCTGAAATCTCGTCGGTAAATAGTGCAGTAAGAAATTCATGGCATAACGGTCAACCGAATATAGTGCAAAAGTTAGGTGTTCTTCCCCTACTGGTCGAACGAAGTGCTTAGCTGTCGACCGGTTAAGCATGATTCGCGGGAAGAAGAAGACCCTGGTAAATTTCGGTCGAACGGGACCCTTTGCCGTTCGACCGTTTGAATGTAAAATAAGTCGGTTTGGATTTATATTGCTAGATGGTTGACCGATTAAATACATTGTTCGACTGGTAACTTAAATAACTAAATGGATGTTGACTGATTAATAGTAAGTGTGACCCCTGGTAGTTTTGGTCGGACGAGACCCTTTTGTTGTTCGACCATTGATATGAATATTATAATGCTTCAAAATCTGTAATCGGTCGACCAGTTATGTGAAGTTGTTCGACCGTTTGTGTAGTTTTGGTCGACCAAATATGTGATATTGTCCGACCGTTGGAAGTGGTTTAGTTGATCAATTGTATTATATTGTTCTAATGTTTGTGAATTTTCGGTCGACCAGTTATATGTGCTTGTTCGACTGTTTGAGAAGTTTCGGTCGACCGATTGTGTGGTTTGTTCGACCGTTTCATGCTTTTATTCCAGAGGTTTATGAGGTTGTTGTTCAACTCTGTGGGGGTGTGGAGACTGCCTAGCCTTTACGGCGGCGGAGTAGATAGACTCCGTGAGGTGAGGTTGTTGCCCAACCTTTATGGTGGCGGAGTTGACCACCGTATTATTATCCGGTGGATGTTATGTTGATTTATGTATACTTTTGTATGTACTCTTATATGAGCAAAGTATGTGGTCGACAATTTATTATGACAAAGTATGTGGCCGACGATATTTCCGACAAAGTATGTGGCCGACGATATTTCCGGCTAAGTGGATGTGACGGGTGATTGATATCATTTCATGCTCATATTTGTATCTTACATCCATTATCTTACACCTAAGCAATGCTACGTGACGAGTTTTATGTTTAGTTTTCAGGAATAAAGAGGTTTGAAGAGAAGAGCCATGAAAGGACCCAAAAGCAGGAAAAATGACTTAATTGTGAGACCTGGGGACTAAGATGCAAGGGAGAAGGACCTGATCGTAAGACCGAAGGACCTAAGAGCAAAACAGAATACTCCACACTATCATTGGGAGTATTTTACCAATTCGATTCGGGTCGGAGCTCCGATAAACGAAGTAGATGCATCCAAGAGCACCAAATACACCAAGCAAAGCCCAGAACAAGATTCAACTGGATCCGGACTTTTTAGACCGCCGATTGGCGGTCTGGATCAACCCAGATCCGCTAAGCTTTCTTCTGGACTTGTATTAATGTGTGTTTAGACTATTTTTGGTATTGGTTTAGTCCCACATCGGGGGATTGTCCCGGATTAGCTTTTTTCATGCTTATAAATAGAACTCTTCACCTTCCATTGTAGATATCTCTCTCTTTGGTGGCATCTTCCCTACTAAGAGTGAAGCCTTGAAGCAAAACTCTGGTGGAGGAAGAGCTGCTTGTAATTTGAGTAAGTTAATAATAGATGTTTTTATTAGCTTGTTAATTCTTGCTTAGTTAATTTCCTTTAATGTGTTTGCTTTGGTGCTTGTTTAGTTTTATGCTTCTTTAATATTTCTTGCTTGATTAGTATAGTTTCATTTCAGTATAATGCTTCATTTTATTAAAGTAGTTAGTTTAAATATGTGTGAGTAGTTTCATCCCCATTTGGGGGGTGGAGAAATATGTGATATAATCATGTAGTGTATTAAGTGTGTGTTATCTTTATCCCTTGAGCTTTATATGATTTCCATAACCATCTAATGGGTTTTCACTCTTATCTTTGATATGCTAATGCTCTTGAATGAAGCTTAGCTTATGCTTTGATTAGTGGACCTATTTTATGGGGAATGATAAGGTTAGGATATGGATGAAGTTAATATTGGAAACACAATTTGTAGTGTATGTGCTCTTGTTGCCTTTACCTTAGCTAATGTCTTGTATGTTTTAATGATATAGTCTTATCTTAATTCATGTGGAGGCATAGTAGGGTCTAGTCTTTATACTTGAGTTCATGTAGCTTCATTCCAATTATTGTCTTGTATGTTTTAATGATGTAGTCGTATCTTAGTTCATGTGGAGGCAAAGTTGGATGTAGTTTTATGATTTCATGCACTACATGTTGTGAGGAGCTTAATGAACACACACACACACACACACTTCTTTATGTTCACATTACCCCCTTTGGGGTTTAGTTTTCTTGCTTTTCTTCCATTTCCATTTGCACCTTAGTGTAGTGTAGTGTAATACATCTTTCTCTCCTTCTTTTACCTCTCGCCTTCGAACAAACCAATTGTCGACACACCTCCCAGTGGACGACCCGTATTTGCCACCGCTTCAACGCGGCCGTGCACTTGCGGTTAATATAAAACGATCAATCAACGGGTGACCTGGTAGGGCCCGACATTATGAAGAATGTGAATGTTATTTTATCATGTTAAGTAAAGTTATGTTATTGTTCTATATGCCATGTGTACTAGTAGGATAAGTTTTATGTTTAAAGATATCATATGCATATAGGTGGATTTGGCATACAGGGTTTCTTTATGGAAACTCAGGCATAGTTCCATGTTGTTTTTCAGGCTCGGGGCGGCAGTGAGAGGGTGGGGACTGAGGATGAGCACACTGTTACCGAATCCTTCTGTCTTATTTTGAGGTCGTTATGATTACATATGTATAGTCCATCTTGTCATTTTGAATGTAATCATACTCTTGACAAACTCATGTACATGGTGCACCTTTGTTATGTTATATGAGTATCGTCCTCAGGTGTTTGAGCAGAATTCTTGTGTTAATTTTTTTTAAAATGAAACACTAAAAATGAAATTACAAAATTCAACCAACGCGGCGGGGCAACTTACATTGGACAAGGCAACAACTAGGAAACTGAGGCCCTCAACCTATCCATCACAATACCCACAACGGTGAGGCTAAAGGCAAAACACCAATGAACGCAAACTCCGACAGAGAAGTGCTTCATCCAAGGCATCAGAAGAAGGTTTCTTCATATGAATAACCAAAATGGCCCCACGTACATACAATCTTACCACCCCTGCACCTTC
The DNA here is from genome assembly GCA_963682175.1 of Triglochin maritima. Lineage (NCBI taxonomy): Eukaryota > Viridiplantae > Streptophyta > Magnoliopsida > Alismatales > Juncaginaceae > Triglochin > Triglochin maritima. Next base: position 35,155,836 of record OY821781.1, on the reverse strand, counting down.
ACCCAAAGCCTCCTCACCCCCACGGAAGGACACACCACTAGTTCTTGCTGCATTGCGAAGCTGCGGGAAAAACCATAGCACCTAATTACAACATCGCCATAACCATGACCCAACAACAACCTCTGAACCCCCAAATGTTGGGGCTCCACCAACCACCATTACCACAAGTGGGTCAAGCTCAAGGACTAGGGCCTCAGCAAACCCTATCCAAATTTGTTTAGAGGAAACAAACCCTCTCGACCTTTTCCTATGCTCCCAAGTTCCAACCTTCCAATACCTAAACATGATATTCATGCAACAAATGGGCTTCCCTTGGTTCAAACCTCTCTTGAACCCACAAATTCCACAAAACATGGGCCAATCGCCAAATAGGTGGAACCAAATCATATAAGCTCCGGAGCAAACTACATCGGGGGTAGGGGTGTGCATCCGGTCTGGAATTTTTTTCGAGGTCTGGATCGGAGACCGGATCAGATTGGTTCAGACTGGTGACCTGACCTGACCGAAAAAATCTGGTCCCGTCCAGTCCAAGACCGGATTTTTTATTAAAAAAACAAAAAAATTGGACCAGTTTGGACCGGATCGGATCAGAACCGATTTTTTCAAAAGTTTCGGACTGAAACCCGGATCGGTTGGATCCGGTCCAGACCCGACCCGACCCGACCTGGACTGGACCTTGCACACCCCTAATCGAGGGCACCAAACAAAACCCAAATCTGAAGACTCCACACTAGGGCACGTTGACTGGCGACGAAGAACCTTACCGGGGGCCAGCCATGGACCAACACATTGCCGCCGGAAACTACTCTGATCCTAATACCTACTATGGGGACCCCCCTAAGGAGGCACAATCTTGAATTACATCTCACCTACACCTCTTGCAATTGCGATATCGACACTAGGTACAAACTCACCCAAACTTTCTAATTTCATTTTGAGTAACACATCTTTAAACCATAGAAATACATTTAGGGAACCATTGTCTATCTCTAGCAAAATGGTTCCCTGTACAACATCCCAAACAACTAAATCCTCATGTGACACATCTGAGGATTTTTTTATATGTGGAATTCTTATGTCGAATTTGGATTTTTTGTGTGGTAAATTAGGAATAATTTTAAATAATAATACCCAAAGAAAAGACTTCTTAAATGACATAAGATCTAGACATGGACTTACTGAGGTCGACCTCGGCACACTAGACGTGGTTGTTGGGGGAACCCATGCCCTTTACACCAATAAACGATGGTCACATGGTCTACGAAATTCCAAAAAAAAAGACGAGCTCTTCCAAGTCTTATTAGGATATCAAACCCAATGTGGTGACTATCCAAGAAACATAAATGTAAAACATCTCATTCTGTCATCTAAACACGATGTGGGGTTCTGTCGTAAATGAATGGCTCTATGCTCCCTCTGACGGGGCATCACGAGGCATACAAGTTGGGTCTCATCCCTCAAACAACACACTTATCACGTACGAAATGGGACGATTCTCGTTATCTGCCTCCTTTTCTGACAAACACCAAATGTGGAAATTTACGAAATATCCGTTCGGATATTTTGGATATTTGATGGATTTGGAGCGGATACGGATAATATTCGCATCAGTAAACATAAATCTCAACCTTATAACATTTTTCATTTTCGCATAGACAAATTTTTATACATAGTCACATTTATAACTTTATTTGGTTTCAAATATTAATTTACTTTATCTTAACTTCTAACTCCATATTCTGAAAATGAGAACAATATTCAATACTTGAATAAATGTGTTCAGTAGAGTTTTTTATTTGAATAAATAAATTTAAACTATATAATCACACAAGGTTGAAATATGAACACTTCTAGGTATAATAATGTATTGCATAAGTATATGATATAAATATGGATACGAATATTGTACTACGGATATTCGATCCCGGATCGGATATTATACGGATCAGATGTACCAATAACCATATCCGTTTCACGACTTTACGGATCGGATACGAATACGGTCTTACAGATATTTTTTCTCAGGTCGAATGTCCAAATTCGAATACGGATACGGACGGATGCTCGAATATTCGAATATCCACTGACACCCTTACTACCTGGGTCATTGTCGGTGATTTTAAGATGGTCCAAAACAAAGATGAACACTCATACTTCAACAACAAAACGTCAACAAGTGCAAATGCATTTGAAAAATTTAAAGAACACCATTCTTTGATAGATGTGGCATCATCAAACTTCACTTGGACCATTAGCCAACGAGACTCACGCTTTACCCGCTTGGATCGCCATCTGATATCCCAAGAGTGGGAAAATTACTTCCCACTAACACACTATCACGGACTCCCCTAGGTAACATCAAATCACATATCTCTGACGTTAGAAACATATGACAACTTAAAAGGTGACAACCATTTCAAATTTGATGATCAATGGCTACAAGACGGCGAAATTCCTAAAATAATATATTCAACGTTCCAAATGTAACATTTTCAAACAACGGAAGAATTTGAAATTTTATAACATACAATCAAACATAGGATATTACTCAAATACAAGGAAACATGTGCACCATCACACACACATATATATAATATATATCCGAGTATCTCAAAAGTGTGATTACATCAAAATTGCTATACAACAAATACAAGTAATCACTCCGACCTCAAAATGAGAGAAAACTGGATCTGGTAGCGGCGCTCCTCTCCTCGGTTACCACCCCCTAACGCCGATCACGACCTTAAAAGCAAACATGCAACAATGTCTAAGTTTCCAGAAGGAAACCTCGTATGTCAAACTCTACAATGCATGAAACTGAAACACTCTAGCATGCAATTCTATCAACAAAGAAAAACACAAACAACAAGGTTGGGCTCCAAGACTTTTTCACCCAACCACATCACACCCCACAGTTACAGGGCTTCAGGGCTTTTTCACTCAACCACCGCAACACTCAACGTCGTCAAGCTGGGCTCCAGGGTTTTTTCACCCAACCGCAGCTACCACGAGACGACCAAGGCTCTAGGGCTTTTTCACCTAACCTGAACGTCTAAGGGCTCCATGGTTTTTTCACCCAACCATTATCACGCAATCCATACTCAGGCTCCAGGGCTCTTTCACCCAACATGAACGCACTACGGATCTCCAGGGTTTTTTCACCCAACCCCGCACAGACTAGCTGGGCTTCAGCGCTTTTTCACCCAACCGCAACTCTCACAACAGTTACGGGGCTCTAGGGCTCTTTCACCCAACCACCGTAACACCCGTGCTCACTAGAACACTTGCCGGAAGAACATCGGCACCACAACTCGCCTCACACGGACGACCACAACAACCACACCTCCAATGTGCAAAATTGGACACAAACGGTCGACCGAACCAAGAGTCTCGGTCGACCGAATCTCACTAAAACAGGACAATTGCCTCGACTGACACTCCATCGGTCGAACAATTACCACCAACAACACATGTTCGGTCGAACCAAAGTCAGGGACCGGTCGACCGTTTAGAAAGACGCCTCCTAGGTTCAACAAACACAACGACCAATAGGTCGAACGACAAAGGGGACCCGTTCGACCGAAACCCACCAGTGAAATTCACCATCGCTCAACATGTGTTGTCAACTTGGCAAACGGTTATTTGATTACTTAGGGATACCACTCCAACATAAAGCCCCGTTCTGGCAACCCGTCATCAATAAAATGCTCTAAAATATTGGAAGTAGGCAAACTAAAAATTTGTCCTTAGGTGGGAGGCTAACAATGATCAATGTGGTACTTGCAGCAATAGCATCATACAACCTCAGCTTCAGACATCTACCGATTGGCATAACAAAACAAATCGACAGATCGAGGAAAAATTTCTTGTGGAATAATTCCACAGAAAACTCAAAAACTAAAAACTTGGTCCATTGGAAGAGATGTTGTAAGTCAAAAAAGGGGAGGAATGCGCATCCTTGACCTTGAGGCTCACCGCTTAAGCCTAAGGTCAGAAGAAAATTTGGCAAATTATAGCCGAAAATAATGGACTCTGCCAAACCATACAAAAAAATACAAAAGAAACAATAGACAACTAGGCAGATACCCAACAAAGAAATGCGCACTATCACCTTTTCCTTCGAGGCCTTGTAGAATAGATTCCTACACCATGTAAATATAGCTCGGTCGCAATAAATAGTGGCCAAAATTCATTATTCTGGTTGGATGCTTGGTTCAACGGTCTAACACTCACCGAGGAATGGGCGAACTTAAACATAAATTTATCACTTTTGCAGCATTTTTTGAAAACACCACATTTCACGAAATTTGGCTACAAAAAAGATTCGAAACATATACTACAAGGTGATGACTGATGACATAACATAATTATGTCAATGCTACGTTGTATTCTTACCGACAATGGGACAAGACATCTAGACTTGGAAACCAAGCAAAAACGGTAAGTTCACATCACAAAAAATCTATGACATCCTTATACATGGTAATACCAGATACTCGTTGATGCGGTAGATATGAAAAAAAATTAATGTATGCCAAAGCTGAAAATATTTAACTGGCTTTTAGTTGAAGGTAGAATGCTGATACGCGACAATCCAATAAAAAAAGGGTAAACGTCGACCCAATCTGCCCAACATGTGGTACTCAAAATAAAACAATCGGTCACTTATTTTTAGAACGTGAACTTCCTTCTTACTTATGGGAAAGAGCCATACTACTAGAGTTAAACTTGATCCAAGAAAACAACATAGATTACAGGAACAATGTCCAAAATCACCTTGATTTAGGGACAGAACAATGGAACACACTAATAAATGTTTATTTTCTGGGTTTGGAGTTTAGAAAGAAACAAACGTATTTTTAGGGAAAAGGCCAATTCGCTTCAAAAGCTAACATTGTTTGGACAGGTAACAACAAGCGTGCGGGAAAACATCTCGAACAATCCCCAGCAACCAAACGAGCTCGCACCATCCTCTTCAACAACATGCCTCCTGGCCAAGCTCCAATGCAACTCGATAATCAACCTCAAACAACTCAACTGCCTTCTCCTTTCCCATTGGTAACTATCAGGCAACATAACATGGGCCACAACCAACTGGAAGAAGACCACAAGAGGGATGCTTTCGAGCTTAACTGTTTTTGGGCTAGGACCTACTGTTGTAAAAGAAATTTTGCAACTCTTTCAGCTAATATGCTTTATGTAATTGGGCTACAAATTTCCTAACTATATTACAACTTTTTGTATGGGGACTGGGGAGGTTGTGGATCATGACCACCCTAACAGATCTTTCTAATATTATGCCATTTTCAAAAAAAAAATTAACGTTGGCCTGATTGAGGTAATGAAAATACCTCGGTTTTCTTGGGCAAGCTTCCACTACGAAAGGAAAAATGAGGGGATAAAAATCTCCAACAAATTCACACCCTCATAAAGACAAAAATATCTCACAAATTCAAAACCTCATCGGACTTTTCTCTTTGTTTTTCTCTCGACCTGAAACTTACTCTTATCTTTTGACGTATCTCAAACCCATGAAAATACCCCTTGAAATACTAAAAAATACACAGAATAATCCCATTAAATTCATAATTGAAAACACAGAAAAGTCGAAATGGAAAAAACCATCTAGACCGGTTCACCGTTTTCAAATCCATCGACTGTTTTCAAATCTGGTGTAGTTGTAGTTTCTGCACCTCGATCTCAATTTTGCCTCCCGTTTCTTCTTCCATTGCCCGATTTCATTGCCATCTTTTTCTATCCATTCTTGCTTCTTCCTTTCATTGCACCTTGTTAAGCTCCTCGTACGACTCCTTTGTTGCCCACTCAAAGAGGTCGACCAAATATGAGACAAAATTCCAACGACATTATTTATAGCGTACCTAGACAAAATTCATCCACATGCATAACTGGACAATATTTTGTGATTCCATGATCAGGCTGTGATATATAGAAATGCGGCTGGGCAACATATACATGAGAAGATAACATGTTGGCTGAAGTACAATTATCACAATTTGTAGGTTTACCAATCTCACACTTCTACACTAGATATGTTGGGAACGACTGTACACATAATGTGCAATATTCAATGAAACACCAAATCCCAAGTTAGTTTGGTGACAAGCTCAAATCAGCAAGACCATAACCAGTTTTCTGCTTTAAGAACAACAATTGCTCTTCTGTTCCACTGGTCGACCGCTCATTTGTACTGTTGAAGGTCTATTTGTGTTCATTGCAGGTTGACTTGCCATCCTGAATATAATCAAAAGTGAGCACCAAAAAGAGATAAAAGGAACATCTTAATGAGTTAATGTAGTTTCACTGGTACTCAGAGTGTCTTGTCTTTTTTTTAACTATATTAATGATAAAAAAAGGCAAACTATACATAAGAGAGAGATGGGTGAACACCCCAAGCGGCGCAACCACTCTTGAAAGCAAGGCCAACAATCCAAAGCAAACACTATAAACTTCTATCAAAACATTAGACACAACCCAACCCATTGTTCCAAACACAACATAGTGTGTCTTGTTGGTTCCTATAACTAGCAATTCAAACCGAAGAAAAACTCGATTTGGATGAGAACCCCTTTTCAAAAGAGTTGTGTTTGCTATGACTAGAGTACCAATAGCTTTTGAAACACTTCAAAGAAAATGAATAAATACCATGATAAAAGGGTGCAACACCACATAATACAAGGGTATGTAAAATATTCCAGACTGGTAGAATGCATTAAAAGAATAAGGATTATCCTTTTCCTATCACCTCTCAAAATAACAGACAGAAATGAAGTATAAAAAACACCAACATCTCGTATGTGGCAAACATTGTACTCGTTTGGGGCTAAATAGGAATGCCAGTTTGGACATTTTCATGTATGATTATGGGTCAACCAATCCAGTAAATGGGACGGGGATTGGGGTCAACCACACTAAACCAAAACCTCTATCAATGTTGATCCAACAGCCTCTACATTAACAAAGATTTTTTAAATAGGAATTTTTTTAGTTTGTGCCTAGAAGGTCAACGATAGAGGTCATATTTCTTATTAGACAACTTATGGAGAGGTATAGAGAACAAAAGACAGATCTACACATGGTTTTTATTGATTTTGAAAATGCATATGATAGAATTCCAAGAAAGGTTATGTGGTGGGCCCTAGAGAAGAAGAATGAATCAACAAAATATGTGAATTTAATTAAAAATATGTACGAAGAAGTTGAAACTAACATTAGAATTTGTGATGGTGTGACTAAAGATTTCCGATTAAGATTGGATTTCATCAGGGTTCAACTTTAAGTTCATATCTCTTTGCTTTAGTAATGGACGAGGTGACAAAAGACATACAATGTGAGGTTCTATGGTGTTTGCTTTTTGCGGATGACGTAATATTAATTGACGAGAATATGGTAGGTACGGAGAGAAAAATAGTGTTGTGGAGAAATATTTTATAAACAAAAGATTTTAAACTAAATAGATCTAAAACTGAATATATAAAATGTTATTTCAGTACCATTAATACCGAGGAATAGTAGATTATATTAGATGAGCAAGTGGTGCGTAGAAAAGATATTTTTAGATATCTTGGATCAATACTAAAAAAAGATGGGAAGATCGATGAAGATGTTAACCATAAGATTAGAACATGATGGATGAAAATTCCACAATAATCCACTTAAGTTAAAAGGAAAATTTAACAAGCCTCAAGTGTCTTATGTGACAAGAAAATTTCACTTAAGTTAAAATGAAAATTTTATAGAACCGCAATAACACCTGCAATGTTATATGGTGCGGAATGTTGGGCCACTAAAAGACAACATATACAAAAAATGAGTGTATCTGAAATGAGGATGTTAAGGTGGATGTGTGGCTATACGCGAATGGATCAGATTAGAAATGAAAACATTTGTGAGAGAGTTGGAGTTGCTCCAATGGAAGAGAAAGTTATACAACACAGACTGAGATGGTTTAGACATGTACAAAGAATACCTTTGAAGGCACCTATAAGAAGAGGAGTATTGAATCGAATCGAAGACACAAAAATAAGAAGATGTAGACCACGATTGACTTGGGAGGAAACGGTCAAAAAAAATCTAAAAGATTGGAATGTGCATCGGGAATTTGCATTGGATAGAAACACGTGAAAGAATGTGATTCACGTGCCTGAACCGTGACTCCTTAGAGTTTCATTTCTAGTCTACCTCAACTAGTTTGAGATTAAAGGCTTTGGTGTTGTTGAATTTTTTAGTTCATCCACATAAGAAAAAAACAATATGACCCATGAGTTGAATTTAACCGAAAAAAACCACTAGTCCATGTGATCCCTTTGATATGTTGGAGCTTTTATTCTTTTTATGTAAAGCGTGCAACTAGTTACTTGCACATTTAGAAGATGAAATAAATATAATTTACTGTTAATACTATGTATCATATAGTATATAATTTTAGGTGATAAATAATTATCATTGAAATTGTGAATGATATTAACATCACTTCTTCATGAGTTGATATACCTTTAAAATTAGTTTAACCATCACTTCAACCTGATTAAATCAACTTAAACCCAGATGGACCTCGTCAGATGCCAAACTATAAGAAGAAATTAGGCAAAATCTCTCTTTTTTCAATAAACAACACAAAATTTCACTATATGACTAAATATTGGTTTGAAGGTTGATTATATGATGCAATCTCATCACACGTAAGCTATGTCGAACCATTAGTTTAAAAAAAAGTAAATTATAACCCACACTTCACATGTTTGATGTTTGTTTTGGTTTCCAAAAGATTGAACTCAATTGGCTTCCTCATAATCAACTCATTAAACAGAAAATAATACATTATATTGGTGACTATATTGGAGAATGATAAAAGTGGTCCAAAAGAGTTGGGGTGAGAGATCACAATTATTAGATCGGTTAGACTGGATTGTCACCCAACGGTCCCAACCTGCACAAGTGCGAAAAAACTGAACCCGTCTTGACACTTGATCTACAAAACCCCATCCTAGCCAGACAAAGGATATTTGACAATCACGGATTACCTCTACTTCTTTCATACTATGCTGTTTGACGTGTAACACATGTTGACTATGAATATAGTAAAGTAGTTTGAATTCTAAATCTTCAAAAGAAAAACACTAACCTGCTTTTTATTTCAGCAGTCATTGTCATGAATGCTTGTTCAACATTAGTAGCATCCTTGGCACTTGTCTCTAGGAAAGGTATGCCAATCTCATCGGCAAAGGCCTACAATAATAAAGTGCAAAAGGATTAAGAAAACAGAAAAAGAACATTGTTTAACTTCATCTCTGCAGCTGTTACAAATAATAAACAGATGTTGTTCCAGCTAATTACCTTCCCTGTTTCATATGAGACTGCTCGGTTAGCAGTAAGATCACATTTGTTCCCCACCAAAAGTTTGTTCACATTTTCGCTTGCATAACGGTCAATTTCATTCAGCCACTGCTTGACATTTTCAAAGCTCTGTTGGTCTGTAACATCATAAACAACCTGCAAGCCAAAAGTTCATTTTATCCTTAAGCACTATCATCACAGGAACAGGAAATCAATGAATATGTTGAAAAATATACTTACTATTATTCCATGAGCACCACGGTAGTAGCTACTTGTGATGGTTCTGAAGCGTTCTTGTCCAGCAGTATCCCACTAAAAATGTGCAGAGTAATATAACAAACATAAACTCCAATATTCTTGTGTTTAACAACTGAATAGACAAGGACAGGGCTTACAATTTGAAGTTTTATGGTTTTGCCATCCTGCTCCACTGTGCGAATTTTCTAGCACAAAAGAGGACGTAAGATATTATAGTTACCATATTCTCACTGATTTAGCTAAAGCTCAGAAGAGCCAAAGGATGCAGCTCAAAGTATACTTACAAAGTCAACACCGATGGTACTGATGTAACTTTCTAAATAAGAATCATCCTATACCAAAAGTCAAAAAGGTAATCTGTTAACAAATATTAAAATATGAATATGTAGAAATTAGTATTTAGAGGGACTTATTTTGACCATGTGATACACAATTATTCCTTGCAGAATCAAAAGGTTTACGATATCATGAGAATGGTCAAATAACTGCTTGAAAATTACAGTGACAAGAATATCGAGGGTGAAAAGCTAGGGAAAAAACAATTCCTTAACTTTCAAATACAGAATATTTGATACAGCCATACGGGAGATTGTGGACCACATCACCTGACTTGAATCAATGGAAAACAAAAAGAACAAATCCAAAAAAACCATTTCAAGAATCAATTTGAAAATGTGTGGGAACCACATCATGGATTTCAACACATTCAAAAACAAAATCCCAACAAAACAAACTAAATGATCACCAAAAAGCAAGAATGGAAACCATATTTGACTCTTAAACGGGTACCAATCATCGACCCACCACTATATTTAACAATACAAAACCAAATATACAAACCTGCAATAATAACAATAAAACATCAAATAAAGGAATAGAAATCATAAATAGAGGCGATTTTGACATTGTTCCTAATCCAATTGTAGGGCAAAAGTTAGTCCCTTGCTACTTTGTATGCGTTGGTTCTCTGTCTACGTAAAGAGGAGGGTAGATAGTTGACGTAGTGTAAAAGGACTTGGACGAACATGAGTGGCGTCTCTCACATGCTTTCTTCTAATAATTTCAAAAGATTTTTAAAACAGATTTTGTTTTCATTTAGTTCTATTTAGCAACGTTGTGGTCCTTGATTCGAATATCTCACAATAAAACTAAGACAAAAAAACATAAATAAAAGATAACACATTTTACCGCAAATCTTAGAAGAAGACATGATTTGCCAACACCAGAATCTCCAATAAGCAAAAGCTTGAAAAGATAATCACTGCACAATGAGAAACAGGTTACAGATAAATATGATTCAACCACAATTCACTGCAGTAATCAGAAGATATAACAAACTAAACAAAAAACTCCAAGTACATTTCCGCATGAAAATCAGCATCATAGGGAACTATACACATATGACCACATTTTGGCATCTACAAACAGATCTCAATTTTTTTATGATCCATCCCATTAAACCAAAAATATTATTTGAGCAGTATAGATTTTTCTCATTTTATGAACTTTCCATGATTCAGCAACTATCATTCTCAAAGAACATTAACTTTGTTCGGAACAAAAAATTACATATATAAAAACCCTCTGACATCAGAAAATACTAACAATGTACTGTAACAGAATTATTAATCAACTTTCCATAAATCAGAATCTATGATCAACCAATAATGAACTCCTACATATATAATTTTATGACATCAGAAAAGACTACCAGTGTACTGTAACATAACTACTAATCAACACAGCAGTTAAACAAGCATTCCACTAATCTAAATCATATACTTTATCTAATCATAATATGATTTTTAATTCAACAATTCACATCAACCCAAGAATTGAGTAAATTGATCGCATTTCTAACTCCATGATCTACATGTCCATCATTCCCATTTTCTAGAGAAAAAAAATTCCTACTTGGGCAACAGATACACACCCAAGTTGCAATATCTGGTTAATAGGCCTCATAAAAGTAAAAGAGAAAAAAAGTTCAATTAGCAAGGCGCTCCGGGATACAATTGTCATCAATATTGCAGTGCCACTTTCAAACAAACATCTGTTTTCACATAACCATGCAATCCATCATATTTGTGCAGGGAGCAGATCTTGTAAGGCACTCGAGAATATCTAGGGAATTTTGGACATTTTTCAATCTCTGATTCTCTGTTCACACATTGAAGTCGTTTTTAGCCTCATGATAACATATATAACTTCTTGGGGATGTGAAACCATTTAAAAAAACATTTTTATGACCCAAGATTCCCCGACACCCTCCCCCATTTTGGGACATGTGGGTTGCAGTTCCAAACTAGAGGTGACCCACACCATTTTCACCGAGTGTATTTTACCCAACGTCACTGCGGGGCATTTTTTAAAGATAAACATGGAGACCCCAATAAGATTGAAACCTCAAACACCGAGAAGCATAAGCCCTTCAACATTAATAACCCAAAATCTTTGATAAGATAAATACCAACTAGAATTCTAGATAATTATGTTATAATGCCTAGATCAAGCTCACCCAAACACAAGCGATAAGTAGGGTTGAAGAAACCCTGTAGTGAATTTGTTCCAAGGATTCCCAATGTCCATTTTGGACACATTTTCAACCCAACCAAATCATATTTACTCTTGGACTCCAACATATCAAATTTCTTAGTCAATCTGAGTAGATATCCTACTCATGTTACAGAAATGTGGACTCTAAGAATCTAACAAAATTTTAGACTTCGCTTATGGTCTATAATGATCAGAGTAGACCATATCATGCTTTTACAAGATCATTCCTCTCAACCATGTTTGAAACTAGATTATTGCAGACTCTCTAAATGCACAAAAATCTGCTATACAAACATACAATAACCAAACCACACGAAAAGCACAAACTATGCCAAGATATTTCCTTTATCGCAATGAGTACCTTTCTCCAAAGTTCGGACAGAGTTCCAAAAAAATCTTCAAAACACAGTAGTCCATAAACATGAAACAAAAACAAGACCCACATAAACCATACCAAGACTGAACCTTTTTATGTAAGTCCCTCTTCTACACGCATGGTAGCTAGATCACTGCAAAGAACCCTCCAGATCATATCACAATGTACTACAAATGCACGTACCTCAGGGACCATACCACATACAGTTACAACCATACCACGACGGCATCTTTCCACAAATATTCCTCTAATACACCTTCAAGCTAGATTAAAGCAGAAGACCCTCTAAATTACATTACCATCTGCTTCTCAAACTGGAAACTAAAAAAATTACACAGCATAAGCTACTTCAGGACAATACTCTCTTTTTTATCAGTAATGTAACTATATATTGAAAGAAAAGGAAGCCACTGTACAACACATTATTCACAAACACACTTTCCATATAATGTTGTAAGCTAGATTAAAACCCTCTAACTGCACTACAAACTACTCCACAAACAGGAAATGGAGGACCAAAAAGCATTAGCACATAAAACATAAACTACTCCTAGACAGCACTTTTTCACACAAAACAAAACCCTTCCCTACAACTTTAGAAGCTAGATTAAATCCCTCTAACTACACTACTTTTTACTCCGCAAACTGAAAACTGGAGGATCAAAGCCATCTAAACTCATAAGGTACTGCATAATGGCAGCTTTTACACTGAACAAGACATGTTCTCGAGAAAATTGGAAGGTACATTACATCATAAACACACCAAATTCTTTCTTGAACTCCAACCGCAACTAAACACAACAAAACAATAAAGTCAAACAAGGTTCAGGATCGCACTTTGTGGATTCCCCGATTAAGATATAAACTTAAACAAGTTACCACATATAGCACATGCAGTATGCCAGAGTTATGCATGGAAAATTGGAAATACTATACTCGGACTAAGATTTAAATAATTTAATAACATAAGTAACACAGAAATAATTACAAAATCAGTGACATATACCTAAAAATCAGAAACTCAGTACCTAAATCAGTAATTTATACCTAAAATCAATAATTACATACCAAAATTTTTTCCAATCCATATCCTCTAACTTTGTGTCATGTAATCGTGTTTTTTGTAAAATTGACGACCCTTTTATACCTAAAATCACTAATTATATACCTAAGATTAGTTATTTATATGCCTCAACAAGAAGGATCGAAGGAGACAACAGTTACTAAAGGAATCGACTTTGAAATCGCAAAAGCAAGCAAAAAACCCCTAAATTTCCAAATCGAACGGCACAAATCGACAAACCCTAACGGAACAGATCTAAGCGCGCGGAGGAGAAATCGATGGGAAGAAGAAGACTTACTACTCCGGATTCATGGCGTAAAGGTGGAGAAAAATCCAAAAAATCGAAGGCGAGGAGAGGAAGGAGGGATTGGGAAGGGAGAAGGCGAGACAGATTTGGGGAAAGAAGGGATGGGGTTTTTATAGGTGCGTGTTGGCGAGCATTTTTTTCTCTACACGTGGGATTCATGTACACGATTCTCGGCTTATTCCGGGCTTATAATCCGGTGCGGATCTCACCCATCAATTATTATTATTATTTTAAAAAATCAGGTCACCGGAATATTTCGGATTTTGCCCCGGACCAGACCCGAAATCCAGAATCAAGCATTTCCATGGAGCGAATACCATACCTGAATTCATCGGTCCATTCTAGTTCGGTTCATGTCCAAATTCAAGTCCATACCGGATTATGCACACTTAACTGGGATGGCGTAGGACCTACTGTCAAAATGATATTAGTATAAATAACGAATTAATGACATTATGACAAATACCGATGCAGTGATGACATAATGTGAAATTAGTTATTTTGAAGTGACATTCAAGAAAAATCTTTTTTAATATAATTGGAAGGGTTAATTTTAATTTTTTTAGTGGATTGCAAATCCACATCCACCTACTACATGTGCTATTACAAGGTATGGATCGAATTTGGGACGTCCAACCTTGGGACACACAATGGGTGTATGTATAAGTTTTTTTTGTTGATAATTGATAAGGTTAATTTTAATTTTAAGTGGATTGTGAAACTACTCCCATCTATGACGGGTTATTACAAGAGTAATGATCAAACTTGCGATCTCTCCCCACCCAAGTGGTACTTGAATCACTTTGGATACACAGGGAATGTATGTACAAAAAATTACTTCAATTACAGGTTTTATTAATTTTTATAGTGAGAATGACACCCACAAGTAGTACATCGATATATAAAGCACTCTTGTTTCAAAAATCATAGGTCTAACTCTTGTGAATCTCATTAGTCCAAAAGTTATTTGGAAGTTATAGTACTGTAAACTTATGTTATTCATCTACATTACACACCCCCCCCTCCCCCCAGGTGGCTCAAAAGAGGGTTCCCACGTGAGTGAGGTAAGGGGGTCGGGTGTATACAATCATACCATTGTAAAAACAGAGATGTTTTTCAATTGACCTACACAATGATGTGAAGTCAAATTGATCATCTGCGATTTCACGATAAATAAGAAATGGCAAAAATGGATAGGTTGTTTTCCAATTAACCTACACAATGATGCGAAGTGAAACTAACAATCTGCGATTTCCTAATAAATAAGAAATGGTGAAAATGGAGAGGTTGTTTTCCAATTGACCCGCACAATGATGCGAAGTGAAACTGGTGCTATTTTACGTTAAATAGAAATGTAGATAGTTTAGATAGCTATTTGACATGGTCTGTTAGGATAGTTTCTCCTTCGAGCGAAGTAACTCCAGAACGTGATATGATGGGAAAGATGAAAACTAGACTTTTGGTAAACTTGATTTATTTTTACTTACTGAAATAAAAATATTACATCGTTTATATAAGAACATATTTCTCTAACATGGAAATAACTAAGAAAAGAAAAAAAGGAAATAAGAAAATTATCTGATGGACATCTTTATATATTGATGTCAACATATCAATTTAAATTAAAATGCAATTAGAAAATAAATCAACTATGAATTATAGAGAACATTGCATGGCTTGATTGGATATTGCATAGCCCATTAGTAGATCAGAAAATAATTGTATCATGGTCCATGATGATCCGAATATAAAAATAATAATTTAATCATTGACACAGTGAAAAATGGACAATGTAAACTTCTGTTATTGCTGCAAAAAAAAAATCTGCACAAGGAGGCAAGGAGCTAAGGCGTTTGAGTGGTTTGTAGAAAGTGAAGAAACTTGAGGAGTCTTGTTTCAAGACTTTCCAAGAGTTTGAATGGCAAATCGTGAAGTAACGCCGTGTAGAATTTTATAAGAGAGTGTAACTTTTAGAAAAATGCATTTTCAAGTAGTCGTTCTCAAGAACTATTGGTTATAAGTAATATTTGCCCAAGGCAAAGATATTAGGGTTATGAGAAGGCCACCTATAAATATAGTGGGGGGGGGGCCCTCCAATTCTGTGTGTAAAAAGCAAATCCTAACCCTAGTTGTCACATCCACCTCTTTGTCTCACGTGCACCACCTGAATGATACTTTGGTCGTGGATTCGTGCTCCTCCTCCAAGAGAGTTGGAGACCGACCGGTAGAAGAAGAAAGATTTTGGAAGGTGACAGTTTCATTCATCTTCTGCTGCCCGGGTTCGGATCTAAGATGTATTTTCGATCCCGTAAGGTAAATCGTGATTTTACCAACATTGGTACCAGAGTCATCTTGGTTGTCTTCGAATCATATCTTTTACGTTATTTTTTCTTGTTGATTTTGTAATAAAATCGGTGGAGGTATGTTTTACTCTTGGGTCATGAGATTTTAGAATTCTTTAATCCCCAAAAACGTAAAAGAAATATGGATTTGATATTCTCATGTATACAGTCAGTTGACGTGAAGAACATTGTTAGTCTTAAGATTTTTTTTCTTCTTCAGATGCATTAATTTATCCTCTTTCCATGTTCACATGCATGCTGGTTGGTTTGACATCTTATTTGATTTTGTTATCACGGGCACCAACAGAAATCTTGTATTGTCAGAAACCATTTGATGTGCACACTTAAAATATGATATTGCATGGGCACGTAATTTTTTTTTACAGGCACATGGTATGTGCTACGTCTTTTTTTGGCAAGCATCTATGTGATTGTTGCCTTATTTTATAAATGCATATATTATTGTTGCCTTATTCTTTTATCCTACTGTGATTAGTTTGGAGTGACTATATGCATTTGTTTTGAGAAAAAAAATATTATTTTATGTGTCATGCATGTTCATGTTGCGTTATCTCATCCAGCATGTTTACATGTTGTTTTCCGTTTCATTTAGAGAAGGTTATCATAATTTTTTGAACATGTACCATGTTGATTGAAAAGAAAGGCCGGTTGGGTTCTATAACTTCATGTTTTGGATACGATGCATTGATGCATAATATTATATATGTTACATGCATTTTATATGGTATATGTGCATTCTATATATATTCTCATTAGTTGATGCTCATTAATTTGGAATGAAACGTCAGTTTCATTAGGTCAGTTTTTTTTGGAACTATTATTCGCCCGTCGGAAAACTACTTAAATCGTCCCAGAAATTACCTTTTTGCCCTTAACAAATGAATTAATACCTATTTCGTCCTGTGTCTTTAAACAAGGTATTTGACTCAGTTTTACTCACATTCCTAGTACCAACACCACGAAAATGTCTGGCGAAACACCTGGATCCGGTTAGGGAACGGAGGCGGATTTTTTTTCCGACTCGGGCTTCTGGCTAAGACGCCTCCACCTAGGTGGAGGCGTGTTAACCAGACGCTCGTATTTTTTAATAATAAAAATTTAAAAATAAAATATAAATAAATTCTTAAAATTATACGGTGTGTTATCTCAAATTATTTGAGGTTCTGTTGCAAGATTTTTGGTGGTAACGGGATCAAATTACAATGAGTTTTTTTGCAAGTGATTAATATTCAAAAAATTTAAGATCCAAAATCCCCGGTGGTAAAACTTCCCGACTTACAAATACCACATCGACAGGTCGTTCGGGGGATCTGATTTTTTTTTTTGAATTTTCATCAATTGCAAAAACTCGTTGTAAGGTGATGTCGGACGGTCGACCGTTTGCTTCTCCGTCTACCGAACATGTTCCATGCGGATGACCGAGTTTCCATCGGTCCACCGTGATCGTAAATACAGTAAGTTTTTGATCTTCCTAGAATCATTGGGTCAGTTTACTTATCTCTACCCGGTTATCCGAATATTTATTCTCAATAGCTTCGAGATTTCTCTGGAAATCTCTATTCGGTGTACCGAAGGGGTATCAGTCATCCGAATATAGTAATTATTAACTTATTAATTAATTAATTTAGCAATTATCTAAATTTATAATCAATTATTTTTTTAATAAAAAATATAAAAATAATAAAAAAATTGTCAGATTCGAGTACACCAGGGCGTCCGTTGTCTCATTATTGACATCCAAAACATTACTTTTTATGATTATAAGAGGAAGATGAAAAGAGATGTATGATAGGAGGGTAAAATGTCGCGTTATAACAGTAGACATGAGAGAATGGCAAAATGGTAATCTGTTTGAGCGATTTAAGTAGTTTTAGGGCGACGAATAACAATTCAGTTTTTTTTTTCATATGCATTAGTTTGGAATGAAATGCTGGCTTGATCATGGTTTTGTTCAGTATGTGATACAATGAATGGTTACTAATTTACCAACAATTACTTTATCGGTAATTGGTTACAATTCCCATTTATTTGTTTCCATAACAAGCATGATTAAAATGATGAGCAGTAATAAATTATAGAATTGATAATGTTTTATCACTTTCATGTTTTTTTATTAACATTGGATGATTAATTATAACATGTGGTGATTGACATTGCCGGTAAACATAGACTTTATTGCCTAATATTGACATGTCATTTGTGAGGTTTATGGAAGTTCTCATGTTATATGCTAAAGTCTTGTGTAGACATGTTTAATTTTTTTTAACATTTCCTTATATAAATCAAGTTAGAAAATATTGTTTGATGATGATTGATTGTGTATTAAATTCTGTGTGATTTTGTGTGATTTTAAGAGTGATTAAATTCTATGTGATTTTAATTACATTGTTCTATGTTAACGTTTTTTTTGGGAACTAAACAAATGACATACTTAGTGGGAGTTACAAGGTAGAAGTGTTTTGTGTAAACCGCTTTATAACATGATAGCTGGAAAGTTTTTGTTTATTTCTCGCTGATCTGTCATGATTTATATATGTTTGGGTCATAAATCATGATGGAGCGCGCTGTATAAATTAGTAAATGGCTTATTTAACTATTGCGTGAGGATTTGATTGAATGCTTTTTTTGTTTTCTTTTGATCTAAGTGCAGTAGTTATTAAATTATTTTATGTTGTTGTTGCTCGAATAATTTTATGCTAGAACTTATTGTTTGTCGCTATAATTATGTCTTAGATTTTTCATGGTTGCTTCCAAAAGCATTGTTGTTGATCTGACTCGAGAGACAAACTCAATGAGAGAAACTACGATCTATGGCATCATAAGATTGAGTATCTCCTAGAGGATCATGACATGTTGGAGAACATAACCCAAACCATGACCCCACATGAAGAAGGGAACACTGCGCATCATCGCAGAAATATGGATGTCTATAATGCCTGGAAAAAGAAAGACTGTATTGCTCGTATTACAATTCTGAGTTCGATGCGAGATGATTTGTTGTTGCGGTTCGAAAAGTGTCGAACTGCAAATACCTTGTGACAAGCTGTCAAGTTTCAATACGGAGTGACCTCCGTCACAAGGACCCGCCAGCTTGGGCTTATGTTTGATAGGTATAAAATACGTCATGGTCACACGATGAGGCAGCATATTACCGCGATGTCAAACGTGATAAACGAGCTTAGCGCTGCCGGTCGTGCTAAGACCGATGATGAGCAAGTGTCCGCTCATATAAGATCATTGCCTTCAAAGAATTGGGAGCACATGAAGGTCCATCTGACTTACGCTGATGACATTAGGACATTTGACCAGGCTGCCAAACACCTTGAGCTAGAGGAGGACCGCATGTTTGCGGAAGCTCCTCAAGGTGAAGTGTTTGCTGCTGAAGCTAACACTCCTCGGAAAGACAAGTCAAATGTGACTTGCTTTAACTGCCGTAAAGTTGGACATTTTGCTCGTGAATGCACTGAGCAAAAGGTGATTATTGTGTGTAATTCTTCGAGTTGTTACGTAACTAGTTCTGTGATGCTTACTGAACATTCTCCTGTGTGGATTGTGGATTCAGGTGCAACGGACCACGTAATGAAAGATCATTCTGCCTTCGTGGAATATCGTTGTGTGCCAAGTGGGAGGCGAATAAGCATGGCAAACAACTCGAGCATTGAAGTTCATGGGATTGGCACATGCAAAGTGACTTTGCGAAGTGGCCAAATCCTATTACTTCACGACGTGTTGTATGCGCCAGTTATACGGCGAAATGTTGTTTCTGTTATTGTTTTAATGAGACATGGTTTTAAAGTTGTTTTTGAAAACAAAGATGTGGGTTTATACCTTGGTGGTATTTTTTATGGTCGTGCTTATCTCTCGGACAATTTTATTGTGTTGGACGCAATTTATGATTTTAATGATCATAATACTAGTACTTTTATGTGCCAAAATTCCATGAATATTGATTCAGTTATGTGGCATGCTAGACTGGGAAACATTGGTGTTGATCGGATGAATAGGTTGGCAAAGGAGGGGGCATTAGGTGAATGCTCTAAATTTAGATTGTCAACCTGTGAATCCTATCTAGCAGGAAAAATAAACTAGAAAACCGTTCGAAAAAGCTATTAGAGCTACTTCTCCTTTAGAACTAATTCACTTAGATATATGTGAACCTTTGAATGTGCGCATCAGACATGGACAAAATTATTTCATCACATTTATTGAAGACTTTACAAGATACAGTTATATTTATCTTATTTCTCACAAATCAGAAGCTCTAGAGTGCTTTAAGAAATTCATGAGTTTGGTTGAGAATCAATTGAATAATAAGATAAAGACTCTTAGAATGGATAGAGGTCGAGAGTATCTCTCCGATATGTTTAGAGAGTTATGTGATGAAAAAGGGATATCTAGACAACTCACTATACCTTATACACCTCAGCAAAATGGTGTTGCTGAAAGAAGGAATAGAACGTTGCTAGACATGGTGAGATCCATGATGGTGCATGCAAACTTACTATTTTTCCTATTGGGGAGATGCTTTGTTAACTGATGCCTATATCCTTAATAGAGTTCCGACAAAGTCAGCCCTTCAACTTCATATGAGTTGTGGACAGGAAGGAAGCCTGATTTTAGCCAGCTGCATCCTTGGGGATGCACAACATATATTCATTATGCGGCTCACCGATATGGAAAACTAGGACCTAGAGGGAGAAAGTGTGTCTTTGTGAGATACCGTAATTTCTCTAAAGGTTATGTTTTATCAGGTTAGACGAGAATGAGAGAATGACAGAATTATAGTCTAGAGATGCCACATTTTTGGAAAGTGATTTTCCAACTCTTGCAGGAGCCACCAAAGAGTTAGTGCACTTCTTTGAACAACAAGATGGACGAATTACTACTTTACAAAATCAGAATATGGAAGTTGAACATGAGGTTCCACCAGTCGATCCCAGTGGGAGTGGTAATGTGGATGATCGGATAGCTCTCACAGAGGATGAGCAATCAGATCCCCATCTGCGTCGAAGTAGACGTGCGCTCATTCCTCGTCGACGATTCGGCTTAGAGGAAGAAGCCCTAATGATAGCTCAACTAGAAATTGATTATGAATCATCGGGGATGACTATAATCAATGAGCAAGAGCCAGAGACTTTGAGAGAGGCTTTGGATGGTCCAAATGCAAAAGAGTGGTTAAAGGCTATAGAGGAGGAGTTGGAGTCAATGAAAGTTAATCATGTCTGGGACTTGGTTGACTTACCGCCAAACCGAAAAGTCATCGGAGCCAAGTGGGTCCTCAAGATTAAGAGGAAGGCGGATGGATCTGTTGAAAGGTTCAAGGCTAGATTGGTAGCTAAAGGCTACACCCAGAGGGAAGACGTGGATTTTAAGGAAACTTTTTCACCAGTGGTTAGGTTTGCCTCAATCCGTCTTCTACTAGCTATTGTGGCTCAGATGGACTTAGAACTTTACCAAATGGATGTAAAAACTGCTTTTCTCAGTGCAGAACTTGAGGAGGAAATCTATATGGATCAACCTCAAGGTTTTGAAGTCAAATGACAAGAGTGCAAGGTGTGCACGCTCAACAACTCCATATATGGCTTAAAACAAGCATCTAGACAGTGGAACATTCGCTTCCATCAAGCTATAACAAAGAATGCATTCTATATGCTTGAGGAAGATCACTATGTGTATGTTAAAAGATCCAATGATAAATTTATCATTCTGACTTTGTATGTTGATGACATACTCATGGCTGACAATAGCAAAGAGCTGTTGAAATCCACTAAAGAGTGGTTGTCCACTACATTTGATATGAACGACATGGGTGAGGCGAGCTATGTTCTTGGTGTCAAGATAGTTAGAGATAGGTTCAAGAGACTTCTGGGATTGTCTCAAGAGACCTACATTAACAATGTCTTGAAAAAATACCATATGGAAAAATGTAAACCAATTGACACTCCTGTTGAGAAGTGTTTGCACTTGAGCCTTGATAAACATCCTGAGGCTCCTGGAGAGAATGCTAAAATGGACAGGGTTCCATACTCCAGCGTTGTAGGAAGTCTTATGTACGCTATGATGTGTACTAGGCCAGATATTTGCTATGTTGTGGGCATGGTGAGTCGATACCAATCCAACCCAACCATGGAGCATTGGAAGGCGGTCAAGAGAATCATGAGATGCCTCAGAGGAACGAGTAACTATATGTTATGTTACCAATCTTCAGACCTCCGCCTAATTGGCTATAGTGATGTCGATTGGACTGAAGATATTGATAAAAGGAAGTCTACCTCTGGTTATGCGTTCTTTCTTGCAAATGGAGCCATCTCGTGGTCCAGCAAGAAGCAAACTTATATAGCCTTGTCGACTATGGAGGCAGAGTATGTTTCATGCTCTGCCGCAGTGCAGGAGGCAGTTTGGTTGAGGAGGTTCTTACAACATACTGGGCTGGTAGAGACATCTGATGAGCCTGTTGTTGTCTATTGTGATAGCATGGCAGCCCTTTGTTATGTGAAAGATCTCAAATATCATGGAAAAAACAAACATATACAAGTTAGGTACCACTTTGTGAAAGACATATAACGAGAAATGAAGTTGTATTAAAACATGTATCTACTAGTCATATGGTAGATGACACTCTTACCAAAGCGATAGTTAAAGACTCGTTTGTGGGTCATGTGAAGTCCCTAGGCTTACGCAGACTTTGATGTACTGGCATGTTTAACTTCCTTATATGAATAAATTGAGTTCTTATTTTCCCAACTATTTTTGTTTTGTATATTATGGTTGATTATTATTCTAGCATAAAATATTATTATGTCAATAGGTTGTAGAATGCTTACTCACACGAGCATTCGCCTTTGGCGCTTTGATAGCGAGCAAGGATGAGACTGGTTATGAAATGATCTTGTGTGAAGGATCCAGATCAATTCATAATTGAAGAGTCGCCTTGATTTGGAGTCAAGATTAGATTCTCCATGGCAATGAGAATTAACATGATTTTTCTCACGATTCCTGTAGCCTATAAGAGCCAGGTACGAGCATCACATGTGGCGCCAGGTAGCACTTGCATGGTGTTGAGGCGACAATGATGAAGCTCAAGTTAGGCGCAGAGGGGTACGACTAGACTAAGACTTGTATGGTGTTTCAGAGACATAAATTCTGTTGTGTACAGTGTGCTCCACCATAGCATGTTTATCATACAACATGTGCTGAGCGACCATTGGAAGTGGAAGGATGGATGCATGCTCCTTCACTGTGTGAGTCCGAGACTTAATTGTCATTAGTTGCCATTTTGTAACCTTCGACGACATCATGAAGCAAGGAGTTGATGTGGCTACTTTGGGATGCTGCCTATGACCATGAGTGATTCGATCTAACAGGGCATCTTCGGGAAAGGAGTCAACTCTAAGTGTAGTGGTGATCTGGGGGTGAAGGGAAAGGTTTAATTCGGTTGCACTAAAAGTGTTTGCTAGGCCCAGCTGTATCAGATACAGTAGCAAGTACTTTGAGGACAAGAAGGTATTCTCTCCGAGGAGTCGAGATATCGTTCATGTCAAGTGAGTTTTGAGTAAACCTGGGGAACTATGATGTGCAATTGACTACTTATTTGTTTTTTATTGAGGATGCTATCATTCTGGACATATGGTAAGGTTCCTTGTTTAAGGCTCCCAAGTGCAGGTACATCACCGGTCGCACGATCCATTTGTCCGTATGATCAGTAGGTGAAAGTGTCAGGGACACTAATAACAGTCATGTGTCGATGATATACGATTGGAGACTCACGTATCAAGGATACGTTATTAGAGAAATAATTGTGTGTATATATCGAGGATGTATACATATATGTCGAGGACACATAATGAGGTGGCATGTTAGTAACGTGCCATTGTGCAAGTGGTAGATATTGGATATAAGTAATATTTGCCCAAGGCACTGACGCGCGTGGCGTATCTGTATTGGTCAAGGATATTAGGGTTATGAGAAGGCCACCTACAAATATAGTGTGGGGCTCCAATTCTGTGTGTGTGAAAAGCAAAACCCTAATCCTAGTTGCCACATCCACCTCTTTGTCTCACGTGCACCACCCGAATGATACTTGGGTCGTGGATTCGTGCTCCTTCTCCAAGAGAGTTGGAGACCGACTAGTAGAGGAAGGATTCTGTAAGGTGACCGTTCCATTCATCTTCCGCTGCCCCAGGTTCGGGTCTAAGAGGTATTTTCAATCCTGTAGGGTAAATCGTGATTTTACCAAAAGAACGGCTAGTAAAAAATACAAAGTTATACTCAAGCAAGGGCAGAAGGAGCCAAATATTATTTTAAATCATATATAAGAGCCAAAACGATAGAAATAGCTCAACTATCGTGGGTTTTAATGATAATAGAGAATGATGCTCTTATTACATAATGAACAATTAGCGCTTTTGCATGTGTTGTAGGGTTTTTCCTTGCGCTTGTAAGGTGGTCGATCATGATTTTATATAATGAAGGTAAATTGGGATCTTTTGGGACGAAATTCCATATTAAGAATCTCTAACTCGTTGTAAATATAAGAGGGACTTACTAGAGGATTTTGATGGTACGTCTATTGTTAAAAATTTGGAATGTCCTTGTTCGATACAATATTTCTACAATATTTGATACAACCAAATATTGCAAATGTCAAGATTGGACTAAAAGATTCTCCATTTCTTCAATATTTCTATAGTTTTTTTATTTATAAGTAGATAGATTGCATTAGATAATGGGTAGCCATAACCACAACCACAACCCACCAGAGTTTAAGGCTCCGTTTGGTTAAGTGCTTTAACCAGCTCCTCCAACTCCCGGGAGCCCAAACAACACCGAAGCTTCATCCAAACAGCCAGGATTCAGAGAAAATCGCAACTCCCAGCCCGATTTCAACGCCACATTTTGAAGCACTGATGGGGGTGCTTCCACAAGCTCCGGCCTTGGTAGTGGGGATATTTTCCCATTTTGAACGGTATTGCCCCTGATCTTTTGAGGTTATTTCTCATGTTGTCCAACAATTTATGTTGGAAAGAAGGCATGATGTTGGTGCTTGTCGACCATGTTGATATTTACCATTCATACCACCAGATATTTATGTGTACATCTCCTCAGATTTGGGGTTATCTTCCTCGTCGGACCTCTCGCCCTATCTCTCCTATGACCACTGCCGCCGAAGTTCATGGCAGGCGATACTTCGAAGCTTCTCCTTCGTTTGTAGAGGTATGCCTCCTTTTAGCCATATTTCAAAGTCCCTCCATCATTATTGTAAGATCCCCAATTTCGAAACCCTAAACCATTTTCTTTCCTTTTTTGTGAATATTTGGTATGAATATTTTTGATTTGTTGAAAGATATTCACGACATTAATTTTATTGTTGTTCTGATGGTGGAGTAATTTCTCAGTCGTTTTTCTACATTCTGTAAAGTGTGAATGGGATTTACAGCTTTGTAGTTGAGCATTTGATCTTAATTTGATTATCCTTATCTTGGTTGGAGAATCCCCACCTCTTGTCATCTGTTATGCTTGTTTCCTTCTTTTTTGAATAATTTGGCCCGATGGTTCAGAATAAAGATTAGTCTTTTCTGAAATTTTGAAATTTACATTCTAACTTCTAACATATTCAAAAGGGTAATTACATTTTACTTTACTTATGAACTTAAATTAAAATTCTCTCCAACTTGAAAACATCCTAGATACTTCCACTTTTGACTTGTAAGAATCTTAAGGTAAGAATTTAAATGTATGTAGACAACAATAACAGGAGTAATAACAAATAACAGTAATGAACCTGTACATTCTTTTGATATTTTCCACCCTTATGTCACCCATGTTTTCTTATTTTCCTATGTTTATGTTTCGCAAATTTCCATGCCCTTTCCGGAATAACAACATTTCCAGTCCATAAATTTACTCATTTTAACAATAACTAAAATCCCAAATTTGGTAGATGAATTCAAAGTTTTAAATTTGTTAAGCAAGATAGATGACCAATAATAAATCCCAATGACATACATTTCTCCAACCGTAGTAGCCCTTCATGTTCTTGATAATAATCATTTTTCTGTTATTGATTTGAAATTTTCTACCTTTACGTGACCATGTTGTATTATTTTACTATGTTTAGGTGTCGAGATATGGATGACTTATTAAATGCTTTGAATGACCCACAACATCATTTGTCAAACGATGAGGTTGAGACTATCATAGTTGTCTGTTTCCTTATCGTGTAATACCAATATTTTGTCCTACCCACCTCCCGTGCGTCTAGGCAACTAGTTCATACTGCTCCTTTCACAGGAAATGTCATTATCAACGACTTATTAAATGGACACTATAGAATAACGTATGACTCCATTAGAATGTTACCAGGTGTATTTAGGTTGTTGTGTGCTATTCTTAAGGGTAGAGGACTGATGAGTGAAACAATGGTTGTGTCTGTGGAGAAGTATGGATTTTGTTGAAAACCTTAGCCTATGGGGACTTCAATCAGTCACTTCAAGCTCAACTACAACATGGTGGAGAGACAATAAGTAGGCATTTCAACAAAGCCTTACACTCGTGTTTCATTTGGGGATGTGAGATGGTTCGACCAAATGGTAGTTTAGTAGACACTGCGTCACATAATGGTTGGGGGGAGTACTGTTGATTTTTTATCCTTAATCTATGTTTTGATGAATTAATCAATTTAATCATAATTACAATCAATGTAGAGTAGTACACATATTACATGACATATAAATTGTATTGTGCTAACTTTTACAGGTGATCAAGACTTAAGGAAAGGAAATAAAGTCAAGATATGTAATAAAGCTCATTTGAAGACATGCAATGTTGATTAATTTTGAGTCTTAGGAACTATGTGTACTTGAGCATACTTAAGCTAAAAACTAATCAAACACACACTAGGTTCCTTATAGAAGTCACACACAAAATTTCATAACAACTGGACTTCAATAAATCACCCAAACTAAGATTGGAAAACACTTAAACCAAACCTAAACTGTCAGTGCCAAATCGGTCGACCGAAACAAGTTATTCATTTGACCGATCAGGTATGTTAATATTGTTAGCCTAAGTGTTGAACCGGTCGACCGTTTGAGCCTTTTGTTCGACCGTCTAGACGTGTCAAATGACCGTTAGACTTGTCTTATTCTACAACGGCCAGATTTCTCAAAACCCCAAATTTACAAGTCTTTCGGTCGACCAGTATTTTCTTAGCGGTCGATCAAACAAACTTGGTCACGCTGAACACTCTGGAAGTTTCCGGTCAAACGTCTCCTAAAGTTTGGTCAACCAAAACTCATTTTCTCCTTGAACCCAGAAGTGCATGGAAGTTTCCGGTCGTACCGACCATTTGCTTAGTTCGACTGATCCATCTTTTACCAGACCAAAACCTGTTGGCTTTTTGGCCTTAATCTATATTTTGATGATTTAATCAACCTAATCTTAGTTGTAATCAACCAAAACCTACAAGTGATCAAGACTCAAGGAAGAAAGAAAATCAAGTCAAGACATGTAATCAAGCTCATTTGAAGACATGTAATTTGTATTTTTTTGAGTCTTAGGAACTTTGTGTAATTGAGCATACTTGAGCTAAAAACTACTCAAAAACACACTAGGTTCCATATAGAAGTCACACAAAATTTCATATAATTTGGACTTCAATAGATCACCCAAACTTAGACCGGAAAACACTTAACCAAAACCTAATCAGTCTGCGCAAATTTGGTCGACCGAAACATACCGTTCGGTCGACCGAGTGTCGACCGAGTGATCATATATCTTGTAAAGTGTTTTACTGCCCAAGTTCGGTCGACCGTCCAGACATTTTCGGTCGACCGAGTTAACATATTTTTCCGACTGTTTGTTTTGTCGTATTATACCCAACGATCGTATTCATATTATCTCCATATACCCCAAATACATTTAGTGTATCGGTCGACCAAGGACCTTGTTTGGTCAACCGAACTTATGTTCCTTGACAAACCAAAAGTGCATGTTGGTTGTCGACCGTTGACCTTGTTTTGGTCGACCGAATATGATCTTGTTTGTTAACCCCAAAGAGCCTGGTGTGAATCGGTCGAACTAACCTATCTCGGTGTTCGACCGATCACTTAAGTGTACCTGAGTCATAGCCTTTGGCGGTCGACCGTTCCTTAACCAGTCGACCGAACCGAGTTCTAAATTGCCAAATGGTCGACCGTTCAGCCTGATCCGGTCGACCGAACTTACTCAGAATTGGGTCATGTCAGTTTCTGTTTTGTGTATCTTACACAATATTTACCCAATTCATCCCCAACGCTATAACTCTTTAGGAGCTTATAAATGGAGTTGAAAAAACATTTTAACACAACTCTCCCACTACTATTTGTCCTCTACATTAAAGAGAAAGCTCCAAAAACTCCTAGCCTAAAACCTTTCACATTTTAGTCTTAAATCCTATTCTCACTCAAGTATGCTCAAGATTAGAGAGTGTTGTTCCACTCATTGATTGTCAAAGAAGCAAGGGTCTTGGTGAACAAGACCAGAGTATAGACTTTGGTGAGAGTCCGAAGTGATCCCTCTTGGATTGTAAGAGGATCCAAGCTCGGAGAGGGTTGTTCGCAAGTTTGAAGATTGTAAAAGCGTTCTCTCCCGGCCCGGAACGGGGAGTGATTAGTGAAGTCGTGAGCGGAGCTCGGTGATTCGAGCGGAGTTTGCAAGAGAGGACTAGGACTCGGGTGGGGTGCCGAACCTCTATAAAAATCCCTCGATTCCTTGTGGTTTGCATTTTCTATTCCTTTACTTGCTTGTTTATTTTTAAATTCCGCTGCATATCTTTGATCGTTAAACAAGTAGGTAATTAGGGTTAAAAGTGATTAGAATTGTAGACTCTCACGATCCTACAAAACCCTCTGAACGGTCGACCGATCCGCAATTTAGTTTGACCGTTCACTTAAGTGAACTTAAGTTATAGCCAGATTTGACCAACCGATAGGCCAATATGCCCGATTCGGTCGACCGATTTTGTTCTGAAATGTGACATGCACTTCACTGTTTTGTGTTTCTTACACAACAACATACCATACTTGTCCCAACGGCTATAACCCACTTAGAACTTATAAATAGAGTTGCACAAACCTTGTTTAGACAACTCTCCCACTACTATTTGTTCCACACACTAGAGAGAAACTCCCAAACTCCAAAATCCACATTCCTACACTCTAAGCCTAAATTCCACACTTTTGATCATAGCCAAATTATACTAAAAGTGTGCTCAAGATTTAGAGATTGTTGTCTCACTCATTTGTTGTTCAAGAAGCAATGATTTCGGTGAAAGTCCGAAGTATTCCCTCTCGGGTTGTGAGAGGAAGAAATCAAGCTAGCGAGGGTTGTTCGCGGAGCTTGTGTTGTATAAGGCTTAATCTCGGTCCGGAACGAGATTGATAGTAAAGACATAGGCCGAGCTCGAGTGGAGCTTGCAAGAGAGGAAGTAGGCGGGAGGCCGAACCTCTATAAAATCTTCCGGGTCATCTTGTGGTTTCCATATTTCCTTCCCTACTTGTTTGTTTGTTTCAATTTCCGATGCACATCTTCGATTGAGAAAGTAGAGTTTAATTAACCTTAAAAGTCATTAGAACTAGGCCATACACAATCCTACAAGTACTTCCCATACTTCAAAGATTGTATTGGGGCATTAGATGGGACACATATCGATGCGTCTGTACCAATATAATTCCAAGCAGCATACCATTCCGGACGACACCCCACGCAGTGCACTCAAAATGTCCTACGAGTGTGATTTCAACATGCGGTTCATTTTTGCTACCACAAGGTGATTGACATCATTTCATGTTTACCTTTGTATCTTATATCCATTATCTTTCACCTAAACAATGCTACGTAACGAGCTTTGTGTTTGAATTTCAGAAATAAATAGGTTTGATGAGAATAGGCATGAAAGGACCTAAAAGAAGAAAAAAGACTGAATTGAGAGACTCGAGAACTAAGATGCAAGATCGATGAACCTAAATGCAAGATAGAAGGACCAATGAGCAAACAAGAATACTCCACACCATCATGGGGAGTATTTTGACAATTCTATTTGGGTCGAAGCTCCACCAAGCAAGGTAGATGCATCAAAGACAAGCAAAACCATCCAGAAAAGCCCAGAACAAAATCCAGAGCGATCCGAACACTGTAGACTGCTAATTGGCGGTCACTTTTGGTCCGAATCCACTAAGATTTATGTGGGACGTGTATTAGTGTGCATTTAGTCTATTTCTGGTATTTGTTTAGTCTCATACCGGGGGATTGTCCCGGATTACCTTTTTCTATGTCTATAAATAAAATTCTTCACCTTTTATTGTAATTACTCATTGCTTGGTGGCATTCTCTCTACTTGGAGTAAGCCTTGAAGCAAAATCTCAAGGTGGTGAAGAATGCTACATTCAATGTGAGTCATTTAATAAAATAATTTTTCCATTATTTTGTTCTTATGTTGTTTCTTTATGCATGTTTAGCTTAGTTTCATTTCTTTGATTCTAGGCTAAAGTAGTTAGAATGTTTCTTTTCTTCTTTAGTTTAATTGTTAGAGTAATGTGTAGTGAGTAGATCCATCCCCCTTTGGGGGTGGAGATGATGTTCATACATGCATTAAAGAATGGATATGAATGCTTTACATTTTGATTGTGTTGATAAATGTGAATGTATGCTTGCTTGTTAGAGTAGAATACTACACTTGATGGGTTAAGCCACACATCTTAGACACCTCTCATGCTTGTTTAGGTTCTGAAATAACCAGCTTGTGTATATGAATGTTAATCAACTAGGTTAGTGAATGGATTGATAGGTTTTGTCATAACCTTTAGACACTTCCTATGCATGAAAATACTACCTACATTTGTGCCTCTAGAATGCATTCTTCACCATCTTTTTACATGTGTGAACACACTCCACCCTTAGGGGTTTTCCATTTCTGATTTCCAACTTTAAATTTCCCTCGCTTTCGTTTTCCTTGTTTGATGCTTACTCGTTTAGTGTAGTTAGTCTAGTTTAGTGTAATCACAACTTCTTCCCCTCTTTTCCCACTTGCCTTCGAACAAACCAGAGTCTACACACCTCATTGTGGATCGACCCGTATTTGTCACCGCTTCAACGCGATCGTGCACTTGCGGTTAATTAAAACGTATTAAACACAGGGCGGAAGGATTCAACACACGATTGTAGAGTTCTGAATGACGCACTAAACCACCTCTCCACAGTTTTAGCAATCATCCCGGTTAGTGTAGGATTTCGTACCCCTATGTATGTATGTGTTTTAAAAAAAATATACATGCATACAAGATTGTTCCCATATTTTCGACGACTTCATGTACGTTATCTTATATTTATTCTAATATCATGTAATCTACATGTATATTAAAATAATAGAAGAGGATCATACTCAAAGGTTCTCTAAAACGTTTATGAAGATCCGGAGTTGCGCTGCCTGTTGAATCGTCCGCCCATTCACCTCTAAGTGTTCACCAAACTCTAAACAAGATTAAAGAGAAAAGAGCTAGCCAATCAATTTCTAAATCAATGTTAGAATCTAACTAATAACCCCTCTAAAGCTCTTAAGAATTTAATCTCCAAAAACTTGAATAATTAAGAGAATTTTCGGATGGATTCATGAGGTGGTTAGGGAGAGAGAAAAGTTTTGCATTAGTATTAACAAGGAAGGGATGATGAACCTATTTATAGGATTTCGTTTAACTCACATTATGTGCAAACCACTTATACATGATCCCTTATTAATCTCTCCACTAAACCACATCATGTGCAATCCACTTACACATGATCTCTTGTTTATATCTTCACTAAACCACATCTTGTGCAAACCACTTTCCACATGATATCTTGTTTATTTTGCCACATCATCATCCCATAACTACCTTTGACCAAGGTGGATTAAATCCAGCAATTAATCAGTAAAATTTCTCTTATTAATATATTCAAAAACATAGTCAAACGGTTGGACCAATTTTCACTGTTTTTGACTCCACCAAATTTTGGATTAATATCCAACTAAATTTGGAAATTGGGGTTTTAGCAAATTCATATGTTATAATGTTGTATATCACATTATATCATGTACTATATTATCATACATAATGTCAAAACATTATACCCCATAATATATATACATCTCATACTAATTTATTTATTATTCTAATCATGTCGTTTTTACAACATATTGATTTTATTATTTTACCACGTGTATATTATTTCATAACACATGAAATTTAATACATCATATAAAATATAAAATTATATTTCTTGTTTTCCACTTTTGTGGTGTGACCATAGGAGAATCTAAGTTATGTTGGTAATGATATAAAACATTTTATATGATAAACTATAAGCGGTATCTAGCTACATATTATAGTTACCCAAATAACAAAGATATTTTGTTCACTCGAACTAAACACGATCCACTTAGTGATATGTAAGATATCATTTGTGTCTATCCCTTATCTCATGATATTAAGGATATTATATAAAGTAGAAATGTGTCACTTTTTTATCATATATTCATTTCTTGATCTCTTAAGCTAATTATAAATATGTAACTTAACACAAGTCACATTGTGCACATTATAATTTTGCTTTCTCAAGGGACTCACTAATATCATCACTCAAACTAAGAGGGGTAATGATAATCTTTTGACTAGCTATCTTTTCCAGCATAAGTCATGTTCAACCAACCATTGTCTTTTCTAGCCCCGTACCGTAATACCAAATACCATGTCTCTAAGTTCCCATCACAAGGCCCTAGAGGACGAAAGAAGTTGTTCAACCACCTTCACTCGTCGTTATGGAATCTAATCGAACGGGCATTCAGAGTCTTGAAAAAAAGGTGGAAAATTCTCAGAGTGATGCCACCCCACTCTTTAAGGAATCAAGTTTGTATTGTAATTGTTGAAATGTGTTACATAATTTCATAATTTAACAAAGAATGGGGGACGACATTCTAGACACTTACGTAGATAGTACAACCCCAATGCCTGAGGCTACCAGCCAACCTGATGAACCGAGGATGGTTGAGGACAACCAAATGAATGAACTGAGGGAGACCATTTGTGATTTAATAGCCGAAGGGCTTGGACGTTAGTATGTTATAATTTTATTTAGTGGGTCCAAAACTTTTATGTAATAATACGTTTTACTATATTGTGTTGTCACATTGCAACTTCGAGTCTCAATGGTATTTCTTCCATGCCTTAAAGTTAAAATTTTCTTAATTTTTTTTATGATTGAGTTATTGTTTTACCTTTACAAGCATGTGTTGTGTAGAAATAGCAGACAACCTTGATAGATTTTGTGGTAGTCCTGAGTTCCAATACCAAGCAATGAGAAATGATGATTCTCTAGAATTGAAGACAACATGCCTAAAGCGGAGTGGACACCTCTTAGACATGAAATTTTTCTTAGGTTGTGTATGATGAGGTGAAGAAGGGGAACATCCATAACAATTCATTGAATAAAGATGGGATGGAAAACCTCATTGCCAACTTTGAAAAGGAAACCTCTATATTGTTTGATTACAAGTAATTCCGCAACCATTGGGACAAAACTAGAGGTAAATGAGGTTTGTTTCGTCGATTAAGTATGTGACCAGATTAGGATGGATGATGACACATGGACTTTTACAATGGACTCAGAGAGATGGGAAGACACTATTAAGGTAAAATTTACTCATTTTCATTCCACTTGTAACGTTTGGATCCCAATTGTATTTCCTGATTTGTCAATGCTTGTTTAATTTTTGTAGAAATTTTCGGAGTCTAAGGAGTTCAAGGAATCCCCAAAGCATTTGGAAATGATGGATGAAATATTCTGCGGAAAATGTGTTGTCAGGATGCTTTCGTTTCAAACACAAAACAGTGTGGACTCTTCATCATTTATGTCATCAAGTCCTTCAACAATATGAACATAACAGACGCGGCAATGTAGGGCAAGACCGCGTGCTTACGAGGTAGAAGACATCTTCTCAACGCCAAAGAAAAGAACATGACGTAGGACGCCTCCGTCAAGTAGACCACTGTCACCACCACCAATGCATAGGGAAGTGATTGATGAACTTACACAAATAAGGATCATCTTACAAGTGAGGAATAAAAAGGATACAGAAAAAAGTGAGGGGGACGATGATGAAGATTACGTGTATTGTATTTCCCTTCTGGATGAGACACAATACATGGAAACATAGGACATGTATGCCTTTGCGGCGTCATTGCTTCTACAGAAGAAATATAGGTTGTTGTTCAAGACTATGAAGACCGTGGGAGCATGGATAATTGGCTGTCGTGAGAGTTTAAGAAAAACAATTGATTAGGGATATTGTCCGTCTTCCTTTGATATACATTGATGGGTTTAAATTCTCCTCCTTTTTATTTAGTTTGGCTTGGACTCTAATACGAGCTGACGGACTTGTTTTGGTTTGGATATAACAATGTTGGTTTTCAGCTTAGCTTTATGTGTATATAATCATATTTTGGTATACTTTAGTCTGCAAGCACATCAACTACTTGTTCTCCTTAGGTGCTTTCCTTTTTCATCGTTAGAAATCAGATCATGGTTATTCTTGCTTCATTTATTTTGTGATGCTGATTTTTGTGCCTTAATATGACGATTCTCCCTTGTTCTAGGCAAGTAGATGTTTAATACTTTAATGCCCTGATTTTTGTTCCTTTCCTCGAGTTCAAGGGAAATAGGTGGCCGAGGGGTTCCTTATCGAAAATCAATTGGGTTTGACATTAAAAACTTCTTTTATTAGTTGCTTGTTTATTATTTTGGTGTGATGGTGATTTTGGTGACAATTATATCTAGGGGTGGCAACGGGTATCCGGAAGCGATGGAACCGAACCGGGACAAAACTGATATACACTTTCAGAACTAACCCGGTTCCGGTTCTGGTATGGTTCTAGTCAATGGACCCGGAACCGGATCCGACATGAACAATAGTTTCTAAAAAAATATCACCTACTAGTGATTCGAACCTAAGCTGCATGGGCCACGGTGAAAGAGCTTCACCACTACACCAACTCATGGGAGTTGGTAATTAATGTTATCATGAATGGATATTGTTTTGGAAAAAAACGAATTTCCCACTCCAAATCCAAATTATATAAGCTCACCATAGGCTATTGGTTTCAAAAAGTTTTTTGGGATGATTTTTTTGACCAAATCCGCAAAGAAACCATTCAAAAATACAAATTTTGTACTAAATGCGGTTCCAACGGATCCGGTTCTGGGTACCCCGTTAACCAACTGGATCCGATTCTGGGTACCTATGTTGGGAACCGATTTGGTTATGGATCCCAATTTATAATTCAGTTCCAGTTCTACTAGTACCCGAACCGGAACCGCTCTGTTGTCATCCCTAGTTCTATCTACCATGGGTTTTTGAAGCATTGTTCCTTTGGTTGTCCAATTACTGCAAGTTTATATATTACTTGAACTTGTTTTTAAATGAGGTCGTAACCAATGTTCACGCACCGCCTAGGCGACCGGGTGTGTCCCGTCGCCTGGGCGATCACCTAGGAGATTGTGCGACCGCCCAGCTCTGGGCGGTCATTTTTTAATATTTTGTAATCAATTAAATTTGATAAAATAGTTAACAAATCAGGAAAAATCGGAAAAAATAGGAAAAAATGTACAAATATTATCTAAAAATACCATACATGTTTAGGCTTCGAAAAGACACCGAGTTCCTCGATCAAGGTGTCACTAGGCACCCTCTCTACCCACTTAGGTATACAATTTATTGCTTAGTAGTACGATTACAAAAGTAGTTAACTTTCTACCTAAAAGAGAAGTTAGAAAGATTGTACTTGATTTTGGCGGTTAAAGAATGAAGAATCGGATCGGAGACTTCACTTTCCAACTTCAAAACTAAGCACCAGACCGGAGACTTAATCGCGAAAACTTGAAGATTGGGAAACTAGAAGATTAGAATAGAATGATGAAGAAGAAGAGAATGAGAGATGTGTGAAAAATAAAGGAGTTTGGAGGGGTTTATATAGGATTTGGGGTAGTGGCAATATTGTAATTTTTAAAAAAATAAAAAAATAAAAAATAGTCTCCAACGGCTATCGCCTAGGTGGTCGCCCAGGCGACCACCGCGAGTGGCGATCGCCTACCGCCTAGGTGGTCACCTACCTGAACATTGGTCGTAACTGCAAGAAAAGAAATTAATAGATTCTGAATTTAAATTAAAATCAGATTTAATACTACTCGCAGTTGGCACAGCTCCTAACATTAACAATCGACACACCAAGATGGCAAATGAGGCAATTCCTGCTGAACTTCAATACGGATACTATTTTGAGTTCGTTAGAACTCAAGATCATTCTCAGCTGTTTAACTATAGCATTGGTAATGCATATTCGGACGCATATCAATATAAATCCACACAAAAAGTCCACACCAATCGACTTAAAGAAGCAGTAGGACCACTAAAATCTGTAACCAGAAATCTGAAAGCTGCTTGAAATCTGAAATCTGATTTAACAACACCACTTAGATAATGTTAACTAATAACTGCTTATAACCATTACAACTAAAAATTTACGTCTAGCACACTAATTACAAAGAGTTTCAGATTGTTTTACTTACTGAACTGTTATTCATTGCCGGAAAACTACTTAAATTGTCCGTACGAATTACCATTTTGTCTTTCTACCATTTCTACTTATATAACTCTTCATTTACTCTCCTAACTCCACTCTCTCTTCATATTACTCTCATATTCATCAGAACGAATGTCTCGGATGCCAGGAAAAGAACCAGCGGATGCCCCAGATTACTCGAATCTCGTAAAATGTTTTGTTTAGTTTTTTTTAATTTTTTACAAAAAAATAAAATTGGGTCGGGCGTTCGCGAGAGACGCCCGACCTTAAGGGGGGCGTCTCCAGAAGACGCCCCATTTTTTTTGATTTTTTTTAAATTATTTAAATTGATTATAATTTGTGATAATTGCTAAATAAATTGATTATTTAGTTAAATTAGTTTAGTAAATCCATTATAGATTATAAATTGTGATAATTGCTAAATAAATTGATTATTAAGTTAATAATTAGTTTAGTAAATCCATTAACGAATTTTTATTTTTAAAATTGAATTAATAGTCATCGGGTTACCGTGGAGGAAAATGGAAATCAATTATCTTATGTGTTGTACATAGTTTAGCAGATGAGTCAGGTCCTCGTCATACACGTAGACGGGGTATTTCTGCTTCAGTTAGGAGAGAGAGATATATTTTACATCGTCGTGAGACACGTGAGGATTCTATCGACGACGAGGATGATTCAGATAAGGTGGGGAGTCACGACGAGAGTCACAATGGGGGTCGGTATGACTTGGAGCCACAAGAGGAGGCGATACATCAGTATGGTCGAGGACGGGGGCGACATTGTAGTACTTCGGCTGAGTGGGTCGTTAGGAAGGGTCGAGGTGGCCGGTTTGTGACCAGTGATTCGAGTTCGTGCACTGCAGACGCTCAAACTCAGAAGAAGAAGGGTGAGGACGATTCTTGGATCGTGACGGATATGATGCCTGATGGTCCTCTAGATGGCAGCGTCATTCCGAGTTTCGGAGGCCACATCGCCAGACACATTTGGGGGCCAGGATCGGAAGGTTCTGAAGTGTCATAATCGGCACAAAGCCTGTATTACATTGCAGGCTTGCCGTGCAGTGATGACTGGTGATATGACGGTGATCATTACTGATAACGGATTGGATCACTTGTCGTACGACATGTTCTCTTGCCTTGACATGTCGTGATTTCGGCATTCGTGGAGCGGTGGCAGCCTGACACCAACACTTTCCACTTGTCATTCGGAGAGATGACGATCATGTTGCATGACGTCTTCCAGATTCTCCACATTCCTGTTGATGGTCATTTGGTCAGTGCGCAGACGCCGACGTCTGAGCTGAAGTTTTTTGTATCAGAGTTTCTCGGGGTCAGCCTCAATGGTCTTGGGCGGGATAGCTCATTTACAAGCTTTCGTCTGGTTATCTGCTTTTGATTTGTATGATGATATAACCAAATTTTTTTTGGCTCCTATGGTAACTTGTTTCGCCCATTTACAAGTTTCCTCGATTGTTGTAAATATTTGTTTACTATCAAAAAACTCACTGTAATCTACTTCGTCACTACTGAAATCTTGCAACGGAACCTGAAAAAAATTAATCTAACACAAAATAAATAATAAATAAAAAAGGCGTCTGGCTAAGTTGCCTCCCCAATGGTGGGGACGCCTCAACCATGGGCGAGGCGTCTTAGCCAGACGCCCCCACCACGGGTGAGGCATCTTAGCTAGACGCCTGAGACGGAAAAAAAATCCGACTCCTTTACCTCATCGGATCCAGGCGCTTCGCCTGACATTTTTGTGGTGTTGGTACTGTAAATGTGAGTAAAACTGAGCCAAAAACCTTGTTTTAAGACACGGGACGAAATTGGTATTAAATGAATTTTGAAGGGCAAAATGGTAATTGTTGGGACAATTTAAGTAGTTTTCCGACGACGAATAGTAGTTCCCTTTACTTATCGGTTGACAGTTCTTACTGCAAGACCAACCAAGAAACCAAAAAGTTGAAAGACATTTTACCAAAACACAACCACCATCAAAAGGAAACCAATAACTTTCATGTTTGTCCTCCTGCTGCCACCCAACCAACCTCCAAAAATAGCAAACGTATACACTCGTTCACCTACACACCGCTTCCGTGGTCAGAGGCATTGGTGTTGACCGAGAGGACTACCCGAAGAGGCTTAACAATATGAATTGGTCCGGGCATGCCAACGGAATGGCTATTTCTGGACAAGCCTAAGTGTTGAGCAATGCAGATGCTCTCACACTTGATGCACAGGTGCTCCTTAAAGCCCATTTTTCTCTTCCTCTTCTTGGTTGGTGGCCCACTTTATGCATTCAAGGGACGCTTAGAAGGTAAATTTATTGTTTGCTAATCAGGTATAAGGTTTGAAGACCGCCTAAAATTGATTGACTTAGTGACGTAATAGAGTTTGTTAAATTACTTACACACCAAGTTTTGAAAATTTAATAATTCTTAGACATAGAAATCCAACACATATATTCGGACAACTAACATCACCAACTATTTCCACTTAGAACCCCCCCATTTTTAGTCATCACTGCAGTCGTTGGATGCAGGCCAAGATTCTCGAAAAATGTTAGCTTTCATTTCCTTCTGTTGTTCCTCTGCCTCATGAGTAGTCAAATCTCAACGTCATTGCCTTTCCAATTCCTCTTCTACTAGCCTAGTTAGTTCATGGTCTGCAACTATCTCCTCAAAGGCTAGGGGAGAGTTGGATGTCCAAGCAGGGATGTGCAAGTTATTAAGGTCATCCAACAATTCCACATAACGATTTACTTCAAAACCAACCCAAACATATTAACATCCAATAATAGAATAAGTGTTTAGTAATTATATTATTTCTTACTTACAGCTCATGAAATATACCGTATTAGTCACTATATATATGTATGTATATATACATACATATATATATGCATACATATATATATGCATACATATATATATGCGTACTTCATTTTGGTGTATCTTTTGACATGTGGTTAATAATACTTGGATGGATGTCATCATTTTCTATACATGATTCCAATGAGAGTGAGGATTCGAGTTTCTATAATTTTGGCAAGAGTATTCTGTTTTTGTGCATATATATGTTGTTATATATTTTATAAAAACAACGTAAAAATGTAGTTTGTGATTGGAGATCGGTGAATGTATCAAAAAGAGATTCTTGAAACATGACACTGCTCACTAACCTAGTTGGTACAAGCGATGGTCTTCACATATGTTTCGCAAGGTCGAATAAAAATATAAGCCCAAACAAGTGATTCCATGAATTTTAATACATGTATTTGACAAATATATAATAGTTTTCCTTCCCAAGTCTAAACTACAAACTTCAAAACCGACAACTTCGAAAATAACAACATCAATTACTACTTTACAGACTCAGATGGAAGCCAAGATTTATGCTCCCTACGTGATACAAGGCTAACTAATTACTATCCTAGAATCTATTTAATTATTTAAGCCCTAAAAAGTAAAATTTGAGTTGATAAGAAGACCATCTTAGTTACTTCTGATCATTACCAACACTAACACTAGTTAATGATCTTTCACTGCCTTCAACACCAACATGCTTTGTTCTTAACCTCTCCATTAGATTCACTACCGGCATTAGGATTAGGTTTACATCAAGAACTGGAATAGCATTAGGACTAGGATTACATAAGGAATTAGGATTACGTTGTTAGGATTAGTTGGAATAGCATGGTATATATGCCGCAAGAGTTGCTCAACCCTTCAGTTAACCCCATCAGCAGCTGATTAATATCATATCACGCATATATTCATGTCTTATACTCTCTGTTTTGAACTTAAGCAATGCTATGTAACAAGTTTTATGTTTAAGTTTCAGGAATAAACAGGTTTAAGAAAAAGAGGACACAAAAGGACCAAAACGTGAGAAAAACGACTGATCGGTGAGACTTATGGACCTATCTGCAAGAGGGAAGGACCTGAATGCAAACCAAAATGACTAATTAGTAAATCGAGAAATACACACCATCATGAGGAGTATTTTGGCAATTGGATTCGGGTTTGGACTCACACAACCGATTATGGTGCACTCCATGTGAAGAAATGAAGCAACTAAGAAGTCATCTGTAAATGGGTTGGATCTGAGCCATCCAGACCACCAATTGGCGGCTCCATACCGCTAATGGGTGGTGGGTTCTGCTCCGGATCCGACCCATCTTTTCTCAGTTGTGTATTAGATTGTTTTAGTCTACATTTAGTATGTTTTATTAGTCCCACACCGGGAGATTGTTCCCAGTTGCTTTTTTTCATGACTATAAATAGAACTTTTCTTCCTCATTTGTAATGTATTCCTTGTTTGGTGGTCATTACTTAGAGTAAAGCCTTGGAGCAAAACTCTAATGAAGAGATGCTACTTGTAATGTGAGTAATTAATAAAAGAAAATTTGGTTAGTTTCTTGTCTCTTTTAATTCTTGCATGCTTAGCTTAATTTTATTGTCTTAGTAGAATTAATTAAAATGTTTCATTTTCTTAATATAAATGTTAGTTTAATGAGTAGTTAGTAGTTTCATCCCCTTTTGGGGGTGGAGTTGATGTTTATACATGTAATGAAGAATGCGATGAATGCTATCTTTTACAATATGTGATGAATGTGAGTGTATGCTTGTTTGTTTAAAAGAGAATATTTAACTTGATGGGTTATGCCATAATCATTAGGTACTTCTCATGCTTGTTTAGGTCCTTAATAACAAACTTGTTTATGCTCATGTTAATCAACTAGGTTAGTGATTGAGATGATAGGTCTTGCCACAACCATTAGGTACTTCCTATGCATAAAACACAACCTACACTTGTGTCATATTGAATGTATCTTTACTACTTTATTTGATGTATACACACACTCCACCTCTTGAGGGTTTTTCTTCCTGATTCTCATCTTGCTTTGATAGTACTTAGTTTATTTTCAATTCCTTTCGCTTTCGTCTTCCTTGTTTGTTGCTTGCTAGATTAGTGTAGGTTAGTTTAGTTTAATCAACTTTTTCTCCCCTTTATTTTCCACTTGATTTCCAAAGAACTAGAGTTGACACACCTCCCAACGGATCGATCTGTACTTTCCACATCTTCACTGATGGTCGTGCATTTGCGGTTAATACTTAAATGAAACAGCAGCACCTGAGCAACCCTTGACTTAACAATGCAAGGTTTCATCTCTACCACTCATTATCATCGATTCCTTGGATCAGGAATTCCAAACTCAAGCACTTCATGTGTCTTAGGATGGACATGAACCAGGCATGCATGTCCAGCAAACCCTCCCACCTTTCCAATTTCAATTCACATCCATGTCCTAGGCTGGACTGAAGTGTGAGTAATAATGAGTAAGGGCTACGAATTGTGAGTAGTAATGAGTAAGGAATGATGACTATCTTTAAAATTAGAATATTTAATGTTTCAATTTTTAACTGAAGTGTTCAGCAAATGCTTACCACAGCGACCGGGGGGGGGGGGGGGGGGGATGCAACCTCCTCTTTGACATTTTTCAGAACCCACTGAACAATGCCCTCCACAACACCCTCCAATTTTCCTAGAAGGACCTCCTCCATCCTTCCGAAGCGGTGGTCAAGGTGAGCTACTACACCACCGATCGTGGCGACCACCTACTCTTCTGGCAGCATATAATGACAACGGGTCTCATTCAGCTGAAATGAAATATGACAACATAAACCCTAAAATATGGACACATATGACAAAATATTACAACATCCAACAATAAGATGGTTGAGTTTCCTTCAGCCAATTCTGAAATTGGTGATCCGAAAATTTAGCTAAACCCTAAAACGCATCCTAAATCCTAAACCTTAGATGAACTGAAATGGAAGATTATATGGAAACAAATTTCAAAAAAAATTGTTAACTCACAAAATGTCAGCTACATTCAAAGAATACCCTAGTAAGAGCACCTTTTTTCTATCTTTTCCACACCTTTGTCGGCATTCCACAGAAGAAGAAGGGAATGGGCGATGATTGCTCGACGTGCTTCGACGGCCCGACCATTTGGTGCTTCCTGGGGGCTGGATTTGTTGGACACGGTTGGAGGGGGAGACAGTCGAAGGGGGACAGGAAGGGGGGCCGTTTCGAATGGAAAAGTTGCCTTGGGTTGGAAGCAAATGGGCTCGGTTAGGGGAAGATAGTGGGTTTGGGGGGGGGGGGGCATTTTGGGAAAACCTTCGGATGGGACATCCACTCCTCCACCATGTCTTCTCCAATCCAAACATCTCCCATGATGAGGGTAAAGGGAGCAACTTCGAGAGTCATCATGTTGGGAGATGGATTCTTTGGGGAGCTGCATACCAGGGAGATCTAACCAAACGTAGCCTAAGCGACAAAGTGGTAGTAGTAGTAGTGCACAAACGTGCAATCTACC
This sequence comes from Triglochin maritima, assembly GCA_963682175.1. Classification (NCBI taxonomy): domain Eukaryota; kingdom Viridiplantae; phylum Streptophyta; class Magnoliopsida; order Alismatales; family Juncaginaceae; genus Triglochin; species Triglochin maritima. Next base: position 35,112,521 of record OY821781.1, on the reverse strand, counting down.
CCTGAGCAGACGAACCTAGTACCACCTGAGTTGTGCTCAATCAGTGTCTCCATTACAAGTTGACACAACCACACAAAACCTCTACTTTTAGGAATATTGAACTATGAAGTATCATAATGTCATTTGTTCCTTTCCCAAAATGAATGTATCTAGATCAAAGATCAACCAATGAAAGTATTCCAATGTTTTGATATGTTGTGTCTAAAGAGTAGAAACACACTCATTTGAGCCCACGGAGGCACAAAAGTACTCAATCGTTTCTTCCACAACCTCTAATATTGAGATAACGTAACTGTTGCTTTTTGACATTAATCTATGTTTTGGTAATTTAATCAACCTAATTTTAATTGTAATCAATGTAGTGTAGCACACATATTGCATAGCATATATATTTCTTTGTGCTAACATCTACAGGTGATTAAGACTCAATGAAGAAAAGAATTCAAGTCAAGACATGTAATCAAGCTATTAAAGACATGTAATTTTATAATTCTTTTGAGTCTTAGAAACTTTGTGTACTTGAGCATACTAGAGTAAATAACTAATCACACTCACTAGGTTCCTTAGAGAAGTCACACAATCTCAGGTCATTTGGACTTCAATAGGACACCCAAATTTAGACAGGAAAACACTTAAAACCAAACCTGAACTGCCTGTGCAAATTCGGTCGACCGAACAACCTTCGTTCCACCGAATGATCATTTAACCAATAGTGTTTTAAACAGCCCGACCGGTCGACCATGACCATTTCAGTCGACCGTCTACATGTTTCATTTGACCGTTAGACTTGTTCTTTTATACCAACGGTCGTTTTTCCAAAATCCCATAATTCAAGTGACCACCAGTCGACCGTGGACCTTATTTCGGTCGACCGAACATAAACGTTTTGACAAACCCCATAGTGTCTGATATATTCGGTCGACCAACCCAAGCTTTTCGGTCGACCGAACACAAACATTTTTACAACCCCATAGAGCCTGTTAGTTTTCGGTCAACCAAACCATCCTTTTAGTTCGACCGATAACTTAAGTTATAGCTGTTTTCATTCGACCGTTCCGTACTCGGTCGATCGTTGTGTTTCTAGACTTCATTTCCGGACGACTTTCGGTCGACCGTTTAAGTCAGTTTCGGTCGACCGAACTTGCCCATAACTGTGTTTTATGCTTTTCTGTTTTGTGTTTCTTACACACACTTATCATATTAATCACAACGGCTATAACACCTTAGGAGCATATAAATATATGTTACCAATACACAATTTGACAACTCTTACACTCCAAATTGTCATTCACATCTAAGAGAAACTCCCGAGCTCTCAATTCCCCAATCTCACTCTTCAAACCAAACTTTCCACACTTTAGATTAATTTCTATTATACTCAAGTGTGCTCAAGTTTAAAGAGTGATTGTTCCACTCAGGTCTTTAGTCAAGAAGTTGTAAAGGTTCCGGTGAAAGCCTAAAGCATTCCTCTCGGGTTGTGAGAGGAAGAAAATCGAGCTTGACGAGGATTGTTCGCGAGTTCGTTGTGTAAAGACTTAATCTCGGCCTGGAACGAAATTGATAGTGAAGACGTAGGCGGAGCTCGCGGAGCTTGCAAGAGAGGAAGTAGGTAGGAGGTCGAACCTCTATAAAAATCCTCTGGTGTCCATTGTGGTTTGCATATTTATTGTCTTTACTTGTTTGTTTGTTTATATTCCGTTATGTATCTTTGAATAAACAAGTAGAGATTAATTAAGCTTAAAAAGTGATTAGAATTAGGATCATACACGATCTTACAGTAACCTATAATGAAAATTAAGTTATAATATTCCTACAAATCCACATCTGTTAAGGCATTCTATTAGATCTAGAATGCATCTGGGAAGCAATGCGCAACAATTTCTTGATCAAAATTTTTTACTCTCGTTACCATGGCACCCTTTTCCATGTGTTTGGGAATATGGTTTTGGTTTATCAAATTCTTATATTCCCAAACACCTCGCGGGGTGTAATGTCCGGTCCGGGTTTCGATCCAAAACTTTTGAAAAGTTTGGTTCCGATCCGGTCCAATTTTTGTTTTTTTATTTAAAAAATCTAGTCTTGGACCGGATATACACCCCTACTCGCCCATCTCCGATTCACAATTTTTCAGTTTTTCTAATTGAAAAATAAGATATTTCTTCAAATATCACTACCTACTAAAATACGTAGTATTTGTAGCACTTCTCCCTAGATAAAAGTGTGTTGAGACACCAGGCCATGAGGTCGAAAAGTGGTAACAATGCAACTGGAAAACACAAATAACAGTATAACAAGTCAGACCAAAGTATAATTATCACAAAGAGCAGGTTTGGTAATCTCATGATACTACACATGCTGAGATACTGTACATCTAAAGTGCAATATTCAATTAAACACCAAATCCCAAATTAGTTTTGCGACAGGCACAGCGGATGAACATGAGTTAACGAGATTTTCGTCTTAAGAACAGCAGTTGCTCTTCTGTTCCACTGGTCGACCACTCATTTGGACCGTCGATGGCCTGCTTGTGTTTGTTGTAGGTTGACTTGCCATCCTGCAGAGAAACAAACGTGAGCACTAACAAACAGATAAAAACACAATATAGAAATACCAACATTTGGCCTAACACTACGACCTGGAAAAATAGTTGTCTTTCGACCTATTATCAGGTCTTGCTTAACCTTGTTAACATGTGATCTAAATTCAAGTCAGGGTTAGATAACATGTTCAGTAATTGGTTGAATTACTTTAGACCTGGCTCAACTGCTGGTTTGAATACCAGATTGTCCAATTCACCCAAGAACAGGAGGCTTTATTGTTACACCGGGAAGAAAAGAACATGACCCCAACCAAACTTAACCAAAAAAACCCTAGATCCATATAATCCATATTACTTTTGATTTTAGACCTTTAGTATGTCATACATTATGGTAGGTAATGGTAGTTAAGATAAAATCATGAATAATACTAATATCAATTTCAATAGTACCTTTAAAATTGATTCAACCAACAATCTAACTTGGTAATAAAATCCAGTTGAACTCGGTTCACCTTGTCAACCCAAATTATAAGCGAGACGAGATTTCATGATATAGAAAAAAAATGGTTAAAAGGTTGATGATATGAGTAATATTATCATCGAAAGGACTATGCTGGTATGCTGGTTGGGTTTCTAAAAATTGAACTTAAACCACCTCATCAAACATCAATTTTTTAAGTAGAGAAGATTTATATCACATTGGTTACTATTCTAACTGTACGGGAAAATGATAAGCTGGTATGGAGAGTTGAGGCGAGAGATCTCGTTTACTAGACAGGTCAAACATAATGTCACCCAACGATCCGAACCTGCACGAACAGGTCAGCACACCTGCATTTTGATACTTGAACTGCAAACCCCATCCTAACCGAACAAAGAGCATTTGACAAGTTGACCAATTATATTAATTTCATAGAATCGATACTATTGATTATGTCGTCCGTGGACTGTAGCTTAACTACACTCGTTCAATTTTAATCTCATTTTCATGTTGACTATAGGAATTTTTAAATGGTCATGACATGGTGACATCGACTATGAATATACTAAAGTAGCTTAAATTCTAAAACCATGAAAAAGAAAAACACCAACCGGTTCTTTATCTCAGCAGACATTCTCAAGAATGCTTGCTCAACATTTGTGGCATCCTTGGCACTAGTCTCCAGGAAAGGTATGCCGATCTCATCTGCAAAAGCCTGCAATAAAGTAGAAAGAATTATTAAAAAAATTAAAAAGTAAACTTTAAGCTGTGCATGTATCTCAAGTAGTCAAGTAAAATTCATTGATGTTCCTGCAGCTAATTACCTTCCCTGTTTCATATGAAACTGCTCGATTAGCAGTAAGATCACATTTGTTTCCCACCAACAGTTTGTTCACATTCTCACTTGCATAACGATCAATTTCATTCAGCCACTGTTTGACATTTTCGAAGCTCTGTTGGTCTGTAACATCGTAAACAACCTGCAAGCCAAAATCTCAATTCAATCTTATGCCATATCATCGCAGGAACGGGAAATCCATGAACATGTTGAGCAATAAAACTAACTATTATTATTTTTAAGATATAAAACTTACTATTATTCCATGAGCACCACGGTAGTAGCTACTTGTGATGGTTCTGAAGCGTTCTTGTCCAGCAGTGTCCCACTGAAAAGTATGTAGAATACTATCACAAACATGAACTTCAACGCTGGGAGTATAACTTAACAGACAAGAACAGGGCTTACTATTTGAAGTTTTATGGTTTTTCCATCTTGCTCAACTGTGCGAATTTTCTAGGTCAAAAAAAATGATAATATAGTTACCATTTACTCATTGGTTAAACTCAAAATTAGAAGAATCAAATGGCCCAGCTCAAAGTGTACTTACAAAGTCAACACCAATGGTACTGATGTAGCTTTCTAAATACGAATCATCCTACACATTGAGTCAACAAAAAAAGAGCAGTTGTCAGTTTTAAAATATCAAAAAAGTAGAGATTCAGAACTAAAGGAACTTAATTTCGCAATTGTTACTTGTTATTTACAAACCAAATGAAGCTGGAATAGGAATCAACAGATTTACAATTACCATGAGAACGGCCAAGCAATTACTTGGCATGATGTGACAAGAAAGTCAAGGTTGCAAAACTAGGAAAACAGACATTCCTAAACTCCCGAGTTTGATCACGAACATAAGTGGGTTTTGGTTAACAAAGGAAATATTTTTAAATAATTTTGAGAACAATAATTTCAATGGGGGGATGATTACGCACATAAATCCACACCTCAAAAAATATAAAAGAAAACAATAAGGAATATAAAAGATAAAAGATTCTACCGCAAATCTTAGAAGAAGACACGACTTGCCAACACCAGAATCTCCAATAAGCAAAAGCTTGAAAAGATAATCACTGCATAACAAGGAACATGTTAGAGATGCACAACTCTGAGATGGTTCTATTACAAGGATCTGCATTATGTAAGAACAGACATGATTCAACCATGAGATACAAACAATAAGCAAGCTTTTCTATTTTGATTGGTAACTGAACAAGAAATTCTGAGTACATTTCTACATAGAAAACCTAACAATATATGATCACGCCCTAGCATTATATTCGAATCTAAAAAAATTATGCGTCAAACAATTGAACGAAAAGTAATAACTTAAAACAACAGTACAAAGATTTTGATTTGTGATAGTCAGCTTTCAATGACTCTGCAACCATCAAATATTTTACTTGTCAAAAACTAAACATGTAGTATTGAACAGTAATAAACCTACAGGAGCAGTTAAACAAGCATTCCACTTACAATAAACTACTTTCAAAATTATATGCTCTCGATCAAATTATAATATGATTTTAATTTCCGCTATTTGCATCAGGCCAAGAATTGAATACACTCCAGTGCTTGGTAAATTGGGATGGGGCAAATAAAGGGTCAAGTGATTCAATTACATTTTGAATGCCATAATATATGTGTCTACTATTTGCATTTCTAGACAATTTCTTTTAGTTAGACAATAAGCAAACCTGCAATGCCTTTGTAAAATCATAAAAGTAAAAGAGACGTATGTTCAGTTTATTTGAGGTGCTAAGAAATACGGTTATCACTCCTATAATCAATTTTGCAATGCCACTTTCGGACAAAAATTAGTTATACATCACATGTAAAGGCACAAGATAAATGCATCATAGCAACCCATGTAGAGCAGTTCAGATCTTCCAGTAAATTTTGGACCTCTTTTCGGTCTTTCTAGCTCTTTCTAAGCACTGAATGTCATTTTTTTCCTTGTCACAATAACACATATAACTTCCTAAATTTTGGTTGAAACCCAAAAGATGATAAAGAAAAGAGAGGAAGGAAACACAAAAAATACACAGAAACAAGTCAACAACATTGAGAACTCATTCACTGAAAAAATAAATGCCTTTCAACATCAATAACCCAATACTTTGATCGAGCAAATACTATCTATAATTCTAGATAATCATCTCACAAGGCCTAAATCAAACTCACCCTAACACTTGAAATAAAAGAAAGGGCCAACAAGACCAATAGCCAGCATTCTTAGATCCCACTTTTAGATATTTTTATATTATCAACAAAACCAAATTGTATCCTCTCTTAGGTTTTAAACTTAAACAAATTAATTTCTTATTCTTATCTGAGTGATCCTCAGATATATTATTTGTATATATAGCGTCACAGTTTACTGACATTTTAATATTTAGATTAAGGTCCATGATTATCCAAGTAGACCAGAGAGAAAGCTTTTACGAGGACATCCCTCTCCACCATGTTTAAAGCTAGAACTGCAGATACTCTTTTAATGCACATGACTTTGCACCTTAAACACACCACAAAGGCCTAAAGCCCATAAATGAGTGGAAACTCATAGACACACCGAGGAAGTGATTTTCATACAATGAGCATTCTCAAAATATTTTAAGCAAATTCCAGCAGAAATTCATAAATAAAACCAGACCACAACGTGAACCACATCACTCAGACCTACATAAGCCACACCAAGACATAACCTTCTCACAAGAGCATTCTTCTCCACAATCTACTCCAAAAGCACATACCACAACGACCAAACTGCATAAATATAAACTACCTCAAAAGCTCTTCTTCACAAATTTTATCCTACAACAATCAAAGCTATATTGAGACCCTCTCAACAACACTACTTATTTTTGCAAAATGGGAAGGGGAGCCCACAATCGCAGACTCCAAACACAAGAAAGATTTCCACACCAAGGAATTGAACTCGTAAACGTCTGTCACAAAGACACCTTGTGACAGACAATACTTTCTACTCCACAAACAAATTACTAACTTATACCAAAAATCATTAATTACATGCTAAAATTAGTTATCACATAACTAAATAAGTTGATACCCAAAATAGCTCCATTGAGACCCTTCCTCAAAACAAATCCTAGCTATTTGAACCTGCAATCTTGGGTTGAGGTACCCCAATGTGGCCGGTTTAAATATCTCAGCTTGCAACATTCAAAGCAACATTAAAAACCAAAAACCTATAAACAACACTACTTTTGTAAACAATCAACACTACTCTACTCCACAAATAAGTTATTAATTATACCTTAAAGATATCAACTACATACCTAAAATTAGTTATCACCTGCCTAAATTAGTTAATACAAAAACATCTCCATCAAGACCCTTCAAGAAAATCCTATCTATTAGGATTTGAACATGCAACCTCTAGTTGAGTTGACCCCAATGTGACCGGTTGAGATATGTCATCTTGTCAACGTTCGAGACTATACTAAAAACTATAAACAACACAACCTTTTTTAAGGCCAACCATTCTCTAAACAACACTACTTTCTAATCCACCTACAAGCTATTAATTTATACCCAAAAAAAACCACATAACTAAATTAGATATCACATGCTTAAATAAGTCCACACCAAAAGCAGCCCCATCAAAACCATTCCAATCCTTCGACATTAGTACCTAAACTACAACATAAAACCCACCAAAACACACTACATTCACTACTTTTTTTGTAAACAATCCTCTCAGCAATACTACTTTCTACTCCACAAACATGTTATTAATTTATACCTAAAGCATTAACTACATACCTAAAACTAGTTATCACCTGCTATAATAAGTTAACACCAAAAAAGGCTCCATAAACACCCTTCCTTCAAGCCTACAACGCCTGTACCTAAACTACAGCATTAAGCCCACCAAAACACACCACATTCACTACTTTTTTTGTAGACGATCCTCTAAGCAATACTACTTTCTACTCCACAAACAAGTTATTAATTTATACCTAACAGAATTAATTACATACCTAAAATTAGTTATCACATACCTAAATAAGTTAATACCAAAAACGGCTCCATAAACACGCTTCCTTCAAACCTGCAACATTAGTACCTAAACTACAACACAAAACCAACCAAAACACACATCACTACCCACAAACTCAAATTCGTCAACTAATCCCAAGAAGAAACGATCCAATCACTATAAACAATAAAAAAGCCCTAAAATCTCCAAATCAAACGGTACGAATCCGCAAACCCTAACCCGACGGATCTAACTTCTAAGCGTGCGGAGGAGAGATCGGAGGGGGAGACGAAGACTTACTACTCCGGATTCATTGCGAGAAGTTGAAGAAAAGGCCGGAAAATCGGAGATGAGAAATTTGGGAATTGGGAACGAGAGATTTGGGGAAAAAGACCGAACGAGATGGGGTATTTATAGGTGTGTGTTTGAGAACGCGATGCTTTCTCCGCACGTGGGACTCATGTAAAGGAGAAATGACGTCATTATTCAGACAGAATCTATTTTTTTAATGATTATTTTTTGTAATTTGATTTTAATCTGTAATATGGTTTTTTTGTAATAATGTGTTTTTTTTCAATTTATAGACTCAGAATTCCATTAAAATACCAAGGTACAAATAGACGAAGAGATAAGTATAAACACAAAACTCAACATATTGTTATTGGTTTACTCTAATGTTGAGTTTACAACATAACGAGATATGGATTATGCGCCACAAGAGGAATAATTACAACTTCAAGAATGATTTTCACAAATGATATGCATGACAACGAATTGCATGTTGGAGTTTGAACGAACTTTTGAATCAACTTTTTCCCCTAAAGAGAAGTCAAACCTTTGGTAGATTGGTGGCATGCACATGGGCTTACTGCTTGACAACTAATAACCCCCAAACCAAATCAAACATAACATACAAAAACAAAATTATTACATCTAAAAGAGGGCATAGACACGCCCATACAAGCCCAAAGAGGACACACACATGTCCATACAAACACAAAGACACCCAACATAAGTACAATATCTCGCAAAAACAGCTTTTTTTGCAACCTTAAACTTCCACTTCGGACACCATCTCTGGAGCCGTACTTAAGAGTCAGGAAGGAAGAGACACGCAACATGTTTGCAACCTAAAATAGCACAAAGACAAAAATGACAATGCAAGAGGAAGATAAGAAGGAGAAGAGGAGGAAAGGCGGAGGAGTGGACGAGGGAGGTTAGATCCTCCCCCTTTCAAATGGACATGAAAGCTCGATAACGGTGATATCGAGTTTCCTGAAGCTAAAAGACAAAATTGTTCCTCTACCACGTGTCACGACATGGTGGAGGCAGACTAAATAATTTTGCAGAGGACATAATATGCTATTGTTTTATTTAAATAAATTTATTTCAAAAAATTCACCTAAATATCACATATCTTTCAATATGTGTAATGTTTATTTGTCCATATGGTTCCCTTGACCCCTTTTCGACTCCAAGTCTGAAATGGGTTTTTTGTTTTGTGTGTTTGCACCAACAATACTAAAAATAATATTTTTGTGGAGGCCGGATGCCTAATATACTAATTTTTTATTAAATAAATTTATTTCAAAAAAATCGCCTATTTTAGAATCATAGATATTAAGAAATAATTAGATTTAGATATTTTAGTTGATGGGATTTTCCATATTAATTTTTCCTAATTGTTGTTTCCTTATTTTATCATTGTAATCTCTATGTATAGAAGATTTGTCTAAGTAATAATATAATATCTCTATTGTGATTTCTTCTTCAACATAGTACGAGAGCCCAAGTTACCCTAGACCTAAACCTTAGCTCGCCGCTTCTACAAGTTTCCGCTTTAAGGGGGGGCATAAGGAACCCTAAACTCATCTGGAGGCTTTCTTCTGGCCTCCCTCATGTTCTTTATTTTATTTCTTACCTCTTTTCTATCTCCTTTGTTTTCCTCTTTTTTTTGACGACATGAATTTCATCATAACCTTCGTTGATGCCCATCTCATGTTGTTGCCAACTACTCTTATTGCTCCAACTATTGCAACTCCTTTTATTGGAGCTTTTGTGGTCTATTTATTAGGCAACAAATCATTGTGAAATTTGATGCGTTCTTTGTTATATCCCTAACCCTTGTTAGGGTTATTTCTTGATTTAAGAGGAGAGAAGGAGGTATGGGGGGGTTGGACTTTTGTGGGGAGAGAGAGAGAGAGGAAGTGATGGCATAGGGTGTGCTGGGAGTGTAGGGGTGTGGTGGAGTGGTGTGGGTTGATGGGTTGGGTTTTTAAGGAGAGGAAACTCATTCATCCTCTTCTTCTTTCCATTCCATTTCTTCCACCACCTTCCTCACATTCTCATTTCATTTCCGGCGGCAGTTGAGGAGGACGAAGCACGTGCGGTCGGTGACGAAGGCGGAAGATCGATCCCGACGTGAGAGGTCGCACGACCGGAGGGGACGACGTGCGTGAGCGGGCTCCGGCGGTTCGTCGTCTTTGCTTGAGGTATGCCGCTCTCTAGTGTGATTTTGTTGTTCCTAACCCTCGTGGGAGGATTGTGTTGGTCGGACGGGGAGGTCGGAGACCTCTTCGGCGTTGTTTCCGTGAGAAACCTCGGATGGCGCGAGGTGGGAGACGACCAACGGTCGACCGGTCCCTTCGGGCGGTCGACCGAATGTAGTGTTTTTACCCGACTTTAACCTTCACCGGTCGAACGATGCCTTGTGGCGGTCGACCGGTAGTGCGTTTTGCTGGTGAGTTGGGACTCTCTGTCTGTTTTCGGTCGACCGGTTCCTTGGGGTCGTTCGACCGGAACTTAAGTGTATTGGATTATTATGCATGTTTGTTCGACCGTTGTATGCTTGCGTTCGACCGTTTATATGACGTAGAATAATAGGTTGACCCTGTTAGTTTTCGGTCGACCGGGACCCCTGAGTCGGTCGACCGGTAGATTTGAATTTAATGTTGACCAGACTCCGGATTTTGACCTCGTTCGGTCGACCGGTTTTAGACCTTTGTTCGACCGTTGGGGATTCTGTTTTGAGCGCAGCGGTAGACCGTGTTAGGCGTACGGTCGACCGAATCACCTCTTCCGGTCGACCGTTTGGGCCCAGGACAGAATTCCTGGTTCCCTTTTTGAATGCCAACTTTGTCCACGGAAACCCGTGTCCTCGCCTTGTGCGTGAGCCGGGAGGTGACGGTAGGCTCGTTCTGCGTGCCTGCCCGGGGACCGTCGTTGGGAAGAGTGTGGGTGTTCGGAACGCGTCACCTCCATGTATGGAGCGTGACTAAGGTGATGGATTGATTGGACTCATTGTAGTATAGCAGGCCTGAGGGATCGTGGATCCCAATGTTGATGTTTGTGCGGGCACGCAACTGGCGTTGGGTGAGGTGACTACCGGCCTACGGGCTACGGAGGTCGCTGCCCTGCTTTTATAGCGGCGCGGTTGGTGTTTGCGGCTCGTGGAGCCTGATGACCTGGCAGACTTCGGTCTGGACCCGTCCGATGATGTGCCGGACGTTTGTGTTGGACCACCTGTAGGATTTCATGTTTAATTATACATATATATTTTTCGGATTTTCATGTATAATAAGGATCAATTTTCAATTTTCTAGAATTTATTGCATGCATCGGTTTGTTTTAACAAACTAGTTTCAAAAACTCTATTAAAACAAACATGAAGTAGCTCCGAAATTCATACCTAGAAGTTCTCTAAAACTTCTCGAAGATTCGGAGACGGTTGGGATGCTCCTCGCTGCGCCGGATGCCTCCGAGTATTCACCAAACTCTAAACAAGATCGGAGAGAGGGAAGCTAGTCTCTCAATCTCCGATTGGGTTTAGAATCTAATTACTAACCCCTCTTTAGTTCCCTTTAGAAGATGACCTCTGAAGAACTAAAACTAAACTTAAGAATTAAGGAATTTTCGTGGAGAACTATGGAGAGAGATTTTGCATAAGAAAAATAATGAATTAATTTTGGAGGTAATGAGATAACCTTGTATTTATAGGTTCTCTCCAAATTACCTATTCATGTGCAACCTCTTGCCCATGATCCCATGCAAAATTCCATCTAACCATCCATTATTTATTAATAAATAATATTAGCCACGAATTAAATCAATTATGGACCAATTCCATGCATGATCTAATTAATTCTTAAATTAATTCTGCATAAAACCGTCTGATCGGTCGACCGTTTGCGAGGTCCGGTCGACCGCTCAAACCCGATTTCGGTCGACCGTCCGAGACTCGGTCGACCGTTTTCAACAGTAGAATATTTCATCGCAATGTTCGGTCGACCGACCGATCACATTCGGTCGACCGTTCGAACAGACGAAATTCACCTGTTATCGGTCGAGACGCGTTCTGTCGACCGGACACCACCGGTCGACCGTGCACCGATCGGTCGACCGTTTACTTCCAATCGGTCGACCGTTTGTGCACTATTTTGCAGACTTGTCAAATTTCGGTTTAACCCCTACAAAATTTGACATTTCGGGATTAGTAGTAAATTCACAACTTATGTAACATATTATCCTATGTAATGATCAATCATTACACCCCATAATATTTACATCTCATATGAATTTAATTTAGATTCTAATTATGTTATTAATCACAACATAATTTTGATTTTGCTCGTTCACCCCATGTGTCATATTTTCTACATGAAACCCGACACATCTTATGAACTCAAAATCCCCATTCCTTGTTTCCCAGTTTTGTGGTGTGACCTATGGGAGGATCTAAACTAAGTTGGCAGTGATATTAAGAGCTTAATATCACAAGCTATAAGCGGTATCTAGCTACACATTATAGCTCCCAATTAGTTAGATGTCTTAATTCCACTCGAACCAAAACCCGATCCATTTAGTGATGGAGTGCATCACTTGTGTCCGTCCCTTGCCTCATGATATTAAGAATACACACAAAGTAGTATTGTGTCATCTTTGTATTAGTATTCATTTCTTGATCTCTTTAAGCTAGTTACAAATATGTGACTTAACTCAAATCACATTGTGCACATTATAACTTTGCTTTATCAAGGGGCCCACTAATATCATCACTCAATTAAGAGGGGCAATGATAGTCTTTTGACTAACTATCTTCTCCAACAAAAGTTGTACTTAACCAACCAATGCCTTTGCACTACACTTATCGATAGCTCAAGACACTAATCTAATTAAGTATTTCTTAAGTGATCGGATATAAGTCTCATATCAAAGGACCAAAGACACAGTAAAATATTAATGACACAGAAACACATTTTTATAATATTTTACTTATTAGGTCTATTCGGTATACAAAAGTAATATTTTCCTCTTTTGCATACCCGTGTCGTCACTCACTTGTAGAGCTACAATGATCTATGACCAACACGACAATCTTAACTCGGTAATCAATGTCCCATGTTAATTACCATGATTGCGAATATCTTTTGTTTTATGTAAACCAATATCTTTTAGAGCTCTACGGTTAAGGACCAAGAGTCTCTTCCTTAACACTTCTAAAAGACGAATAACATAAACAATGAACAAAATGATTTCTCATTCAATTCATAATAATTGACATTTAAAAGTAAAACTTTTAGAACACATTCCCTTCACCACCGATGTTGTGCCGGTGATGCCGCCGAGGTTGTGCCGGCGATGATGATTGTTGGGCCGAGGCTGTTCCGGCTATGTTGATTCCTCGACAGGGCACCTATCGAGATGATGTTGTTATACCTTCCGGGCGACGGCCCCGTTGGTCCCCGTGGCTCCGACCACAGAGATTTGCAGATCTGTATTCTATCGGCCCGCAGGTGTGATAGAGGCTCCCTGCCGAACCCTTGTGTAGAGTAGCAGCGTGTGGGGGGTGCGATGTCGCGTGTTGTAAGAATGCATGTGCCTGCAGTAGGTCTCCCCGGGAGACCCGATGTTGACTGTCGGACTGATGTCCTGTTTTACCCTTCGGGGGAATTGTTTTCATTTCTGTCGATGTCATGACATGCTACTAGTATGATAGGTTCATTTGTGTAATGCATGCATATAGGTGAGTTGGCATACGGGGTTTCCTTTTGGAAACTCAGGCATTGTTGTTATATATTTTTTCAGGACCGCAGTAGGTCCAGTTGGGTGGTGATCGGCGGGCACGCGCATTTTGGAGTTGGATCCTCTTCTCAGACCGCTGAGGTCGACATGATTACGTTTTATCTTCTTTTGTCGTTTTGTTGTAATCATGTATCATTTTGACAAACTCTGATGTAATTTTGGTGCACCGCTATTTGTTTTATGAGAAGTAACAGTCCCGTCTTTGATTATTGAGTTCATTTGTCTTGATTATAAATTTTTAAATTTCTGTTGTTTCGGGATGTTACATTCTTCTGCACCTTATGTGAAGTCAGTGTCTTCTTATACTCCTACTTTTGAAGCTTAGTGTCTTCCTATGTACCAGTAACTACTATAGTTATTGCGATTGCTGCTACTACAACATTGATTCCTTCAGACGTATCAATTGGGCAAATGCGTCCATAGTGACTAGGATAACTCTAGTTGGTGTCCATTGTTGTCATGCCTACTGGTGCTGCTACTACTCAACATGATGCTTTTGCTATTGTTGTTAAGCCAACTCCATCATCTTCGTTTCATTTGAAATATTCCTAATATCAATATATTTTGTAACAAGTTGAGTATAAATTGATAAATATACTCCAGGTTAAGGAGAGTGTTACAATCATAGATATCATGAAATAATTAGATTTAAATATTCTAGTTGATAGGACTTTTCTTATTTAATGTTTCATTATTATTGTTTCCTAATTATTATTTTCTTATTTCATTCTTGTAACATCTATATGTAGAGCACTTGTCAAAGTGGGAGTATTTTTTTCGATTTTATGTCACTTTGAGCGTAGAAAATCAAATTTTCATAATATAATATCACTATTATGATTTTTTTTCTTTAACAACCTAAATATCACATCCCTTTCAACATTTTTTAATCTTTATTTATCCATATGGTTCCCTAATGGGCCTAAGACCCCTTTTGCACTCAAGACCCAAATAGGCGTTTTGTTTTGTATTTTTGCACCAATAATCCTAAAAATATTAAACTATTAAAAATAGAATACTAAAAAAATGAACCAATAAGCAATGCAATAAAGACTAAAAAACACCGCAATTCGTACTCACTCAGACGTGTTAATTACACCAATAGTATAAGTCAAGAAAATTGAGCCACAGAGGACAAGAAGACATAGAAGTAAGTGAAATGAATGTGTTCTAAAAGTTTTACTTTTATATGTCAATTATTATGAATTGGATGTGCAAACATTTGGTTCCTTGATTATGATATTCCCAAAAAGGTCTTTCGTGAACTGAACTAAACTTCTACCTTCTATCCGTCATTAACCGTAGAACTCTAAAAGATAATGGTTTACATAAATCAAAAATTATCTACAATAATGGTAATTAACATTGAACATTAATTACCGAGATAAGATTGTCGTGTTGGTCATCGATTGTTGTAGCTCTACAAATAATTGACGACACGATTATATAAAAGAAGAAGAGATTACTTTTATATATTGAATAAACTTAATAAGTAAAACATTAGGGAATTGTGTTTCGTGTTATTAATGTTTTACTGTGTCTTGGATCCTAAGATATGAGACTTATATCTTTTCACTCAAAAAGAACTTGATTTGATTATTGTCAAAAGTTTTCAATGAGTATAATGATAAAGGTAATAGTTGATTGAACATGACTTGTGCTGGAAAAGATAGCTAGTCAAACGATTATCATTGTCCCTCTTAATTAAGTGATGATATTAGTGGACATCTTGATAAAGCAAAATTATAATGTGCATAATGTGACTTTAGTTAAGTTACATAGTTATAATTAGCTTAAAAAGATCAAGAAATGAATATAATACAAATGTGACACATTTCTACTATGTATATATTCTTAATATCATGAGGCGAAGGACGGACACAAGTGGTGCACTTACATCAATAAATGGATAGTGTTTAGTTCGAGTGGAACAAGACATCTATGCTAATTGGGTAACTATAATGTGTAGCTAGATACCGCTTATAGTTTGAAATATTAAGTGTTTAATATCGCTGTCAATTTGACTTAGATCCTCCTATAGGTCACACCACAAAACTGGAAACACAAGAAACTTGATTTTGAGTTCATATGATGTGTCAGGCTTCATGAGAAAAGAGACACATGTGGTGAATCATAAAATCAATATGTCATGAGAATTGACATAATTAGAATCATGAATAAATTCATATGAGGTGTATATATTATGGAGTGTAATAATTTAATATTACATAGAATAATATATTACATAAGATGTGAGTTTGCTAAAAAAACCCAAAGATCAAATTTTGTTGGGTATAAATCCAAAATTTGACAAAGGCAAAATCGTGGTCTACACGGTAAACCGTTTAGGGTTCGGTCGACCAAGGCTTCTTCGGAACAGTCAACCGAACGGGGAACTTATAACACAATTGTTTGACCGAAATTGTCTAGAGTGTTTGGACAATTGTGATCAGTCAGCGTAAACGATCAACTGAAGGAAAATATCCAGGAGCTGTATTGGGATATTTTTGGTAGACCAAAAGTGACACGGTCGTCCGAAGAGATTCGTCTGGAAATTTTTTGATGGGTCAACAGTCGACCAAAGCGAGACGTGGATCGACCAAAATTTTCCACGGAACTTTTCTCATGTATATTCGGTCGACCATATAGCTCACGGTCATCCGAACATGTATTAAAACTGAATAGTTCGGTCAACCAAGAAGAAATTTTGGTTAACCGAACAACACAATTTTTATCTTAATTATTAAAAGAATAATTAGATCAGGGTTAGATTAATTCCAGATTTGATCAAACGTTTTTTAGGATGCTTATGTGGAAAATTGAGATTAATTTTAAGAGAGAAAAAATAAGAGATCATGACTAGAGAATATTTCTTGATGTGGGTGATTTGGGAGGCTATAAATTGGTCCTCTCACCCTAGTTGTTTCATAAGAATTAATGCAAAATTCTCTCTCCCTTAATCACCGCGAAAATTCTCTTAATAGTTTTAAGTTTTGGAGATTAAAATCTCAGGAGCTTTTAGAGGGGTTATTAGCTAGATTCTAAGCTTAATTAGATATTGATTGACTAACTCATTTCTCTATAATCTTATTTAGAGTTTGGTGAACAGTTGGAGGCGAATCGGCGAGTGATTCGATGATCAACAGAACACCGGATTTTCTAAAAGGCTTTAGAGAACATTTGAGTATGATCATCTCTCTTTTGTTTATTTTAATATGTGTAGGAATGCATGATATTAGAATAAACATATACATATACATAAAATCAATGAAAATATGAAATTGATCATGTATGTTTGTATTAAATTTTTTTAAATATACACATACATAGGGACACGAAATCCTACAGTAAAAACATTGAGCCTCAAACTTAAGTAAATTTCTCTTACTTTGTCCTTCAAGTGGAAGCATGGGGAAATGTGCCAAACATGAGTTTGGTATGTCGACCAGAAAATTTTCTTCTCAATAGCCCAGAATTTTGGGCTACAGTTCTAAACACTAGGAGTGAGACCAACAACAAATTCATTTACACTTTTTTGCCACGTAAACTGAATTTCCCGATGTATATATTATTGACAACTGACAAAAAATATCTAGCTAACCACCGAGAAAAAGAAGATAAAACATTGCCCAACTGTCAGCAACCTCCAGCTCTCGTTAAAAAACAAAAGGGTTAGGATAATCCAATCCAAATTCCAACAATATCTGACATCCGTGTCGATTTAAACTTTTACGTAAATATAAGTTTACAAGTGTATTAGGAATACAAGGGAAAAAATTACAAAAAAAGTAGATATATGTTTAAATAATGAATTTTTAAACTTCAAGTGGACAGTGTAACAAAACAAAAGTTCAGAGAGGATAACTATCAACTTTGAAAGTTCAGGAGTGCAAAGTGATATCAAAGCATCATTCGGGGGGGGGGGGGGGGGACTATAGTTAACCCAGAACAAAACTATTAGGCCTGTGAATTGCCTTAAAAATGTTTCATGACCCTTTCCAAATTGCTTCCTCTGTTAGAAAAAAATGCCACCTTCAAAGCATAACCAACATAATCCTTTCTTAAAACCTTCCCTGCAATAAACACATCATATCACCAAATTGTTGTCCTCTACTTGGTGCAGTCGCAAGGGTACCGATGATTCCCGTCCAGACTTCACGAGCGAACTTGCACATGAAAAGGAGGTGGTCGCGAGTTTCCCCCTCCATGCATAATGCACATTCTGAAGCCAAACTATGACCTCTTTTTTGTAATCAATCTTGCATTTAGTAGCCCTCTCACACACATCTTTCATGTTGTCATAGTTGAACACTTACTTGTACCTGTAAACCAAACATAATCAGCTCAATGCATTGTCGCCTGTCAGATACTTGGTTCTAATTGTGTTCCATCCTGACACCGAACAGAACTGGCCATTTGCAAATCCGTTCCAGCATACTTGGTATCGTCCATTCACTGTAACACACATCCACTAACGGTTGCATTAGATGGTGGATTTTCAAGATTCCCGTCCAAGACCACGATGCTTTACGAGGTGTCAAAACTTGCCACATTGAATCCACCTTTAGATACTTAGTTCACATCCATTTAATCCACAAGATTCACACTGCTATCAATAACCAGAATTGCTTCATAAGTCCATCAATATTTCATTCCCTTGGTGCCCTTGTACCCAGCTTGCCTTCTTAGATGGGTTTACAACACTTGTCCCATGAAGCTGGAGAGTTTCAATGTCATTTCTTTGCCTGACCACAAAAAAATCTTCAATAATCGGTCCTCCTCATTTAAAAACTTCCTCGGCAACACAAATATAATAAACCAATAAGCAAGAGCTTACTAACGAAGTGAATGGTCAACTTGAATCATAACTACTTTCTATTCGATTTTGATAACAAAACTAGGATAAGGAACACAATTATTATACATGTGATGGACATTCTTTGCATATATCAAAGCTTATGTCCAATAAGGATAATTTTGTTCCTTATCCTAGTTTTTCTATTAAAATTGACTCTACGTTAAGTATAATAGCAAAAAAACTTTATGCTTATTGAAAATTTCAAATTAAAATCACAAATGGGAACCTTCTCATCATCAGCATTTCCAATGCCATAGCCTCACTGAAAAATCTCACACATTTTTATTATACCGAAGGGGGGTTTTGAACTCACGTCCAAGAATGAAAGCACTCTCTCGACCAGCTGCACTGCACCCCAAGGGGGTGTATGTCTGAGAAGAAATAAAACACAATATGATCAGAAATTTCCAAAAACAATATTCAACTATAAAGAACAAACACATTTTAAGAGGGGGTAAGATTATTCATATGCTATAACAAAAAAATTCAGTCTTGTGCAAAATCAAATTTCCAACATCCAAAATTGATGGCACAAAAAAAAAGAGCCTCTAAAACTGAAAAAAAATTGCATGTAAACAAACCATATGCAATTAGGTTATAATTCACGTAAGTAGGACCAAGATTGATAAAAAGTAACTGATTTCTTCTTTTTTTAATCATGAAAAATTTGTAGATATTTTTTCAGGTGCAAGTAGAAATATGCTAATGGTAATTATACTTACTCAAGTCACTGCACTGGAATTAATAATACAACTTGATGAGAAAAAGCAAAAGTACAAGATTAGGGTACCAAAACAAGAAATAGCCAAATTCTTAAAATTACAAATCTAGTTTAAAATCAGTATCATATCAGGTTGCAAAGTATTCATCCAGCACGAAGCTTTGGTATGTGCAAAGAAGGTCCATCACATGTATAATAATTTTGTTTCTTATCCTTACTCAAGTCACTGCACTGGTAACAAAACTGCACTGGTAATTATACTTACTCAAGTCACTGCACTGGTAATTATACTTACTCAAGTCACTGCACTGGTAACAAAACTGCACTGGTAATTATACTTACTCAAGTCACTGCACTGGTAACAAAACTGCACTGGTAATTATACTTACTCAAGTCACTGCACTGGTAACAAAACTAGGATAAGAAACAAAATTGAATTTACAGTTATAACTCAAATTTACCCTTTACTTTGTCGGTAAGCTATAGCTTATTGGGTTTATCATATTTTTGGTTCTCGTTTCTTGACCCTTCAGGAAAGAAAGGATATCCAAAATCACTACAAACACCAAGTCGGTATTAGACAAAAAAATTACATTGTAAATAAAATAGCAAAAAAACTTCATGCTGGTTGAAAATTTCAAACCAAAATCACAGATGGGAACCTTCTCATCATCAGCATTTCAGTGCCACAGTCTCTCTAGAAAATAAAAAATTTGGTTTCTGAGGAATAAGCAGATCTGAAAGAAGCACTTCTGGTTTCTAAATCAAAACAACAACAATAGCATCATTAGAGAATAATCATGTTCTCTACAACTGGGTTGAATCTGGAACATTTTACCATGAAAATAAATAAATAAATCTGGAATATCTTATGTACGGGTAGGAAGTCTTTGGGATTCTGCATGGAGCTTGGCTGCACGCACTCAGTCAATGTTTCCTAAATATAAATGAGTTAGAAACATAATGATATACTCAAGATTTATTACCTCTTTACATTATGTATTTTAAGACAGATCTTTTAAAGTAAATTTCTTTCTACAGAAGCATCAACCAAAAATCTCTGCAGTGCTAGAAGAAGGAAAAAACTATACTGGTCCAGCAAACTGTAAATGGAATGAAAATGGGAACATCAGGGAACCATAAGAATATTGGATAAAATATATCTAACTAACCACAAAATGTACAAAAACGAAATGAGCTTAGAGAAGAAAAGACGTACATCATGAAAATCTACGCTTGCCACAATTCACCTTTTTTGAAGATGAGTTTAAAGCTGGAAAACCCTCTATCTGCTGATTGGGAAGCATCTGACATAAGAAATGAGTGATCAGACAAGGCAAGAAGTAGAATGTAGCATATCATTTACAAAAATTCATGGTTTAATTTGTCATATAATAGTAAAGTAGCTGAAAAGGGGATCAATTGATTCAGTTCGATGGCAAGAGAAAATTTAAGTATTTACAAGGGACATTATAAACTCCATTAGTATTTGAATTTAGCAAAATGACATCAAACAGTGTAACACATGGCTTTAAACTTTACCGATAAAAAGAGAGCTCTAAACTAAGATAGAAGTAAACAAAAAGAAAATCACATAACTTTCATACAACTTTAAGGCTATTACATTTCGAAAGAAAAAAGAAATTGGTTCAACAAGGAAAAAAATCAACACTAGTTTATCTGAAACAATTACGTGAATTTTTCAAATGTAGAACGTTGTCCAAGGGAGAATATGTGCAAGTATGAAAAGTATCCCCTGTTTCCTGTCTTTGTTTCCTTTCTCGCTAATCCACTTCAGAATTGGCTCTTTCACAAGCACCATGCATGAACTATACAAGAAAAGAAAGTTTATCTAAAAAATGTTTTTTTTTTAATTTTATAGGTCTCAAACTTTGATAGAAGAAAGCATAATAGAATGGTAAAACAATTGGAATATTACCTATCACATGGTTCACATGGCCGTGTAGTCTGTAGTAATTCACGATAACAGTGCGGAGCATACACAACAAAAAATAAGATCCTTTTGCCTTTTAAAATAGACGTACAATCTTATAGTTCAGATGTTCTCCCATTTTCTTCTCTTCCAGCAAGTTTAAGTTGCACTGACTCCAGGTTGTTTCATCATCCCTTTATCCTTCATCATTTCCCATACTTTCTCAACATCATCCCATCTTTGAGCATCACCATATAGATTCGCAAGGAGAACGTAATATCCATCATTATTAGGATCAAGTTCAGAAGCCATTTCTGCAGCTCGTTCTCCCCTTTCAACGTCATTGTGCATTTTACAAGCCCCCAGCAGAGCTCCCCAAACGCCACCATCTGGGGGAATATTCATGTTCAAGATCATAGCTTCAGCCTCAATGAGATTTCCTGATCGACCAAGGATATCAACCATGGAAGCATAATGCTTACAATTAGGAGACAGAGCATATTCATTTATCATTTTATTGAAAAAAAATCTTCCTTCTTCAAGTAGTCCACCGTGCGCACACGCAGATAGAACGGCTAGGAAGGTGATTTCATTAGGCTTTGCACCATTTTCTTCCATACAGTCAAATATAAGAAGTGCATCCCTGACTTGCCCATGATTTCCATATCCTGAAACCATGATATTCCATGAGACAACATCTTTGTCTTGGATTGAATTGAAGATATCCCTTGCTTTCCCAAGTTTCCCACATTTTGCGTAAAGATCAACCAATGCAGTTTTAAGAGTCAGATCCCCTAGTAATCCCTCATCTTCGATGTACTTGTGCAAACATTTACCTCGGCTCAAATCAGTTAAACTAGAGCACACAGAGAGGACAATCTTCAAAGTGGTTGGATTTGGTTTTACATTTTGAAGAAGCATCTCATCAAAGACTGCTAAAGCATCATCATGGTTCCTTCCACGAGCATAAACCGTGATCATATTATTCCATGTTATAAGGTCTTTGTCCATGCCCATTCCATTGAATATTCTTCTAGCAACATCTAATCTGCCACACCTACCATACATACTAACAAGCGAGTTTAAAATCGAAGTGCCCTCTATGACTTGACTTTTGATTGTGTAACAATGCACAGATCTTCCTAAATTTGGGGGTGCTATTTTAGAACAGGAAGAAATCACAGCCACAAGGCATCGAATATCAGGCACGAAATTTAAACCACAGTATTGCATTCTTCTGAAAAGACCCAAGCAATCAAAGCCCAACTCCATCTTCTCGAACTCAACCACCATCATGTTCCAACACTCAACATTTTCTTTACCCATTTTGTGAAAAACAATTTTAGCATAATCAATTAGCTCTAATTTGCAGTACGTAGACAATAGGGAATGCACAACCACGCTATCAAATTCAAACTCTCTCCTCAGAATAAAAGCATGGTAGGCCTTACCACCACGAACACATCCAGCACTTGCAAAAGCCACAAGCATACAACCAACAAAAACTCCATCCGGTTGCACTCCCGACGCAAGCATAGCCTCAAACAGCTCCAAACACTTCCTAACAAACCCCTTTCTAGCATACCACCCAACAATTGCAGTCCAACAAACCACATCCTTCTCACCAACCTCGTCAAACGCCGTGTCAACCTCCCGCAAGGACCCAAATTTCGCGTAAACCGAAAGCAACCCCATCCTCACATACCGGAAACCCAACACCCCAATTCTCACGGCAAACCCATGCAAGCACCTACATTCCCTCACCCCTTCAAGACCCCCAGAAGCCTTTATCGCCGCAGAAACCGTCAGCGAATTCGGCCTCACCCCACCACCACCTCCCAACATCTCCCTAAACCTCTCCAACCCCAACTGAAACTCCCCATTGGCCACAAACCCACCAACCAACGCGGTCCAACTCACCACATCTCTAACCGGCATTTCCTCGAACACCTTCCCGGCACAACCCAACACCCCACACTTAGAATATATATAAACCAACGCCGACCCAAAACACGAATCCATCCAAAACCCACTTCTAACACCAATCCCATGAACACACTTCCCCATCTCAAGGTCCCTCAACTCCGCGCAGGCGGAAACCACCATCGGGAGAGTGAAGTGGTCAGCGGGTCGGTAGGAGGAGTGCATCAAGAGGAAGTAGCGGAGGGAGAGGGCGAAGTTGGAGTTGGAGAAGTGGGACTGGATGACGGAGTTCCAGAGGAAGGTATCGGGTGGGGTCGGGGAGGAGTGGAAGAGGAGGGCGGAGATATGGGGGAGGCGGTGGGAGGAGTAGAGGAAGATGAGCTTGGCGAGGGTGAAGGGGTCGGAGAGGGCTCCGGTGGTTAGAAGGACGGCGTGGGTTTGGAGGAGGCCGGGGAGGGTGGACGTGAGACGTGAGAGGGACTTGCATGGTAGTAGGAGGAGGAGGAGGGCTTGCATTGTCAAATGTCAATTCACTAACTCACTCGTAAAGACTGCATTTTCTTTTGGCGGTCAACACGATATTAGATAATTAAAGTTTCACGCTTGGAAATTATACACGTTTTCGTAAAAAGTACATTGATAGTTTTGGAAGATAGACTATAGTCTATAGACATGGGTGCCGAGCCCCGCCTGCGGGGCCAGGTATTTCTATTTTTGATTTTTTTTTGAAATAATATATTTTTTTTATTTTAAAATCCCAACTAAACATCTTTCCCAAAATAATTTTCAAACTAGACCAATTGCCACTACGTGGCGGCAACATGTTTTGTTTTATTAGTGTCTATACAATTCGACATTGCAGATATCGAGTTCTATTGGAAAAAATTCTTTGAAGAACTCTCAGAGAAAATCGACATTGCTGTCGTCGAGTTTCAACACTTAGAAAAAAATTCACCTCCCTTGATTTTTTTTGTTTTCCACCGTGTTTTTTCTTTCAATTTTATGTATTAGGATGGTGTACATGTTGTTTTAGGTATGATTGAAGTGTTTTTGTTGGTTTAGGAACTCATTTAGGTGCAAATCCGATTCCGATTTTGGGTTTTTATGCCGAATTTTTTTCTTGATTCTTAGTAGATTATTGATTGAGCTTTTGTTGGGTATATGTTTAAATTGGTAATATTATAAATTGTTGAATTTAAGATTGATTATTGTAATTGAAATCATATTTGTTGTTGTTAAAACCAATTGTTTTGATTTGTTGTAATTTTCCCCATATTTTTGTTGTTTTATGAAATATATATTGTTGTTGATTTTGATCCTAGATATGATGATGTTATGAATACTTTGTTGTTGTTTTTAATAACTAAATTTTTAATGTGATGATTAAAGAATGTATGTGGTTCTTAATGGAAAAATAAATGGGACGGAGTTAAGAAATTTGTGCGTTAAATATGTTGTGATTTAAATAATTTTTGTTATTTAGATGTTTGGAAGTGTTGTTTGTATTATTGTTAGTATTTTTACAATGCAAGTTTAAATTTATCAAATATGAAAATATAGGAGATGTTTTGTCAAAATTTTAAAAAAATCTTGGATTGTTTGTAATGTTATTTATTGTTGTATTGTAGTTGATTTTGTTGTAGTGATTACTCGACGTTTAGAGTTGTTTGGTTATACACGTGAGGTAATTTCTAAATCATTTTAGTATTTTCAAAATTTGAATTAATTAGAAATAGAATAATGTAGCTAGTGCCGTGTTTTGTTAAATCAAACTCGACGTTGTGAGAGTTGAGTTCAATGTATAGAAACTCGGCACTTAAAATGTCAAGTTCTAGTTGTTCAAATTAAACTCCAGCCTCGCTTCGCACCCTCACGAGGGAGATGCCAATTTTACTAAGTGTTGAAACTCGACGACAACAATGTTGATTTTGTCTATGAAGATCTCAGCGTCAGCAACGTTGAGTTCTTCAAAGAATTTTTGTAATAATATTATTTCAAAAAAACAACCCTCGGCTGCCACGTGTCGCCACGTTAGATGTGTGTCATATTTTAAATTTAGTCGTACAAGATAGAATTGAAATAATTAGACATTATTTACAAAATGTTAGATATGCTATTACCTATATAGGTAGTCATAGTACATATAGATATCAAGAATTTAGAGAATTATGCTCTAATAATGATGTTAAACCTAAGAAATTTAAATTAGATGTCTCATCATAGATGAAACTCTAGTGATGAATGTAGGATCGTGAGTGTCTCTAATTCTAATCACTATTAGGGTAATTACCTACTTGTTTAATCAATCAAATAATGTGTAGCGGAATTTAACAAAAACAAACAAGTAAAGCAAACCACGATGATGACACTGGATTTTTATAGAGGTTCGACTTCCCGCCTACTTCCCCTCTTGCAAGCTCCGCTCAATCTTCCTCGAGCTCCGCTTACGTCTTCACTATCAACCTCGTTCCGGGCCGAGATTAAGCCTTTTACAAAACAAGCTCCGTGATCACCCTCGCGAGCTTGACTTTCTTCTCTCACAATCCGAGAGGAACACTTCGGGCTTTCACCAGAGTCCTTGCTTTTTTACAACAGGAATGTTGAGTGGAACACACTCTCTAACTTGAGCACACTTAGCTTAGGATGTGGAATTGATACTAAAGTGTGGAAGTTTAGGCTTGAAGAGTAGATTTGGGGATTGGGAGACTTGGAAGTTTCTCTTAGGTGTATATGACAATAGGAAGTGTAAGAGCTGTGTAATTTTGTCATGGGAACACCTATTTATAAGCTCCAAATGAGTTATAGCCGTTGGGACAAGTTTGGTAAAAGATTATGGAAGATACACAAAACAGAAACTTGCAGGATGTAATTTTGCAGAAGTTCGGTCGACCGGATCGGTAAGTTCGGTCGATCGTTGAGCAAATTTAGACACGGTTCGATCGACTGGTTAAGGAACGATCAACCCCCAAAGGCTATGACTTAGGTACACTTAAGTTATCGGTCGAACACCGAGATAGGTTCGGTCGACCGATTCATAATAGGCTCTACGGAGTTGACAAACAAGATCATATTCGGTCGACCGAAACAATGTCCACGGTCAACCAAAATTCAACAGGCATTCTGGGTTTGTCGAGACATCTTAGTTCGGTCGACCGAACAAGGTCCTCGGTCGACCAATAGGAAAATGTAATTTTGGTGTATTTGGAAAAATACGAATACGACCGTTGAGTATAAAACGACAAAACAAACGGTCTGAAAATTGTGTTAAATCGGTCGACCGAAAAGGTCTAGATGGTCAACCGAAATCGGGCAATAAAACACTAACAAGATAATTGATCACTCAGTCGATCGAACGGTCTGTTTAAGTCGACCGAATGTGGACAGACAATTCAAGTTATGTGTTTAGTGTTTTCCGGTCTAAGTTTGGGTGATCTATTGAAATCCAAATTATATGAAATTTTGAGTGTGACTTTTATATGTAACCTAGTGCGTGTTTGAGTAGGTTTTAGCTTAAGTATGCTCAATTACACAAAGTTCCTAAGACTCAAAAGAAATGCAAATTACATGTCTTCAAATGAGCTTGATTACATGTCTTGACTTGATTTCCTTTCTTCCTTGAGTCTTGATCACCTGTAGAAGTTAGCACATAGCAATATATATGCAATGCAATATGTGTGTTACTTTACATTTATTATAATTAAGATTAGGTTGATTAAATAATCAAAACATAGATTAAGGCCAAAAAGCCAACAATGAAATGTTGTTATCCTTATGGTTTTTTAATTTTAACTTTTTATAATGAAAAACAAAATGAAATTTTTTAAGTAATCTTTATTGGGATAATTGTAAATTTATGTTAGATTTGTTGAAACATTTTTTCAACTTCACTAAGACATTAAGTGGAACATATTACACAACTGCTAACTTATTCATATCTAAATTACTTCAAATTACTAAAGTATTTAGTAAATATAAGAGTAATGATAGTTTTGTTGAAATTATAAATATAGTGGAAGCTAAGTTTAATAAATATTGGAAACCTCCACTATTAAATTTTATTTAGCTTTTGTTGTGGATCTTAGATTTAGAATGACTGGTTTACTGTTGATTTTTTTGGCCTTAATCTACATTAATTTTTATGATTAATTAAAATAATCTTAATCAATCAACATAGTCAATCAAAGTGAGCAAACATGATTACATGCATTGCATACATACTTGTATACTTGCAATCATCTTCATAGGTTTATCAAGATAATCAACAAAAGGAGCGTTGCGACAAAGACATCAAGACTCAAGACTGTAATCAAAGCTTTGGACCAAGACATGTAATTTTGTATTTATTGAGTCCATAAGGTTTAATGTAAACTTTAGCAGTAGGATTCTGTCCCGTCAAGATTCGGTAAACCGAACCCCAGACGGTCAACCAAAACATTCTAGTTCCGTCCACCGAACACCTATCAGTAACCCGAATTTTAATTTTCACCCAAACCCCAAAAAATACAATTGCCAATCGGTCGACCGTGGATTGTTTCGGTCGACCGATTGGCAATTGTATTTTTGGGGTTTGGGTGAAAATGAATATACGAAAGATGGTATAATACGACAAGTCTAACGGTCAAAAACTTTGTGTAAACAGTCTACCTAAAGGGCAGAACCGTTGACCGAGCGGGTAGTCAAATTCACTATTTGTTAAAGGAAACAAATGGTAGACCGAAAAGACTCTGGTAGACTTAATTTAGTGAATTCCGGTCTAAGTTTGGGTGACCTATTGAAGTCTAAAGTAGTGAGATTATGTGTGTGACTTCTATAGGTAACCTAATGTGTGTTTGATTGGTTTTAGCTCAAGTATGCTCAATTACACAATGTTCCTAAGACTCAAAAGAAATCAAGATACGTGTCTTCGATATAGCTTTAATTACATGTCTTGACTTCATTTTCCTATTTCTTGAGTCTTGATCACCTGTAGAAGTTAGCACAATACAATATATGCTATGCATAATGTGTGTTATTCTACATTGATTATAATTAAGATTAGTTTGATTAAATCATCAATACATAGATTATGGCCAAAAAGCCTACAATCTCCCTTTTTTGATGATGACAACCTATATCTTAAAACATTAACTTTCTAGATGTAAACTATGCATATAAATGCTCCCCCTATGGATGTGCATAGTTTTTGTTCAAATTTCATCAAGTTTCAAGTCATCTCCCCTTAATTATCTATCCCCCTTTGACATCCATCAAAAACAAAATTAACATGGAATTTAAGGATGTCTTGTAATGAAGTTCCTCTCCCTAAATTTTGCACTTCATTACCCTAAGTATATGATATTCATTAAGCTCCCCTATCAATATGAATATGATTTTGCAATTAAGTTCAAGTTATACTCCCTTTTAAAATCAAGCAAATATGACATATGAGCATGTGATGTATTACACCCTTTTTGACATTCATCTACAAATTTAACACTTAAGCAATGGATGTGATTCAAATTTTCAATATATGCAATGAATACAAATATTATATGTCAACTAAGCATATTATAATCTAGACTAGAACCAATTAATTCAAAAATGAAGAGGATAGAAAATTATACCCAACTTTCGATCCTTGAATTGGTTCCAATCTTCTTTCGATGATGCAACCGGCTTTGAATTTAACTCTTTTAGCTTGCCCAGTCACCACCGATCTCCTCCTTCAAGTACCTACAAGTGTAGATTTAGGTACTCAAATCAGTTTGGGTCTTTTAACATTATCTTTGGGAACCCAAACCATTTTGGTTTTAGGAACCCACACACTTGAAGAGCTATGATTAATAAATAAATGCTTGCCATTTAGTGTAGTATGAGATACATGGTTTTTCAATCTAGCATTGTATCCTAAACCATGTTTATCTATGGATTGTCTTTGACTACCTAAGAGCATGTCAAACATCTTGGTTGGATTTGTGAACCTTTCTAAATCTTTTCTAAGTTGAGCATTTGATGCCTTAACATCAATGGGTGTTGTTTTTAGACTACTAAGTTTCAAAGCATTTTCCTCATGTCTAGCAAGCACTTCATTCTTCTCATTCATAACTATTTCAATTTGGCATTTGAGATCCTTGATTAGATTTCTAGCATTCTTGTTCTTTTCACAAATAATCTCATATTGTTTAACTAAGTCATGAAATATATTTTGAAGTTCATCATGTGAAGATATTTCTTAGAGTATGAACTATCACTAGCATATGACTTAGATGAGCAAGAATGTGATCTAGTAGAGCAAGAGTTAGATACTTCACTTTGTCCATCTTCAATAGCCATGAAGCATGAGTGGGCAACCTTCTTTCTACTTTGCAAGGAAGATGATGACGGTGATGAATAATCATCTCATGTAGCTTTGTGAGCTTCCATATTCTTTTCTTTTCTCTTGCTCCTCTCACTTTCTCTTATTCTCTCCATTCTCTCCATTTTCTTCTCCTTTTCTCTTCTCTCATTTTCTTCTCTTATCTCACTCCTTCTACCTCTTCTTTCCTTCTTTTCACCCTTATCCTTCTTGAGGTATTTGAAGAAGTCTTTGGCTAGGACTTCAATGTCCTCATCTTCTATCTTCCTCCTTGGTTCATCAAGATTTGCATGTAATGCCAAGGTGGGTTTGTTCTTAGAGGTTTCCTTCTCCTTTCGATGGTTGATTTGAAGTTCATAAGTCATCAAGTTTCCAATTAATTCCTTCATCTTTAGTTGGGATAGGTCATGAGCTTCTTCAATAGAAACCACTTTATCTTCCCAATCATTGCTTAGAGATCGGAGGAACTTCCTTGTCATCTCTCCTTCAATGATTTTTCTTCCAAGAATCAAAATAGAGTTAGTGATATCGGTGAAGCGAGTGTTCATTTCGCTTATGTTTCACCGATTTGCATAGAAAATATCTCATATTTATGCATGAGGAGACTAATGCGAGTTACCTTAGTTTTGCTTTCACCCTCATGATGCATTTGCAATATATGCCAAATTTCAAAAGCACTCTCACAACCACTAATCCTATTATATTCTCCCTCATTAAGGCCACAATACAGAATGTTCATAATTTTAGAATTCATCTCAATTTTTTTCATTTTCATTTGGTGAGGTGTAGGGATTTTGAAGGAAAATCCAATACTAAAGGTCATTAGAAATTAAGCAAATTTTCATCATATTCTTCCAATAATCATAATTAGACCCATTAAGCAAAGGAGACCTAGTCGTGCATAATCCTTCTATATGATTAGACGATGTAGATGTCATGCTAAAAATACGATTAAGTATGCTATTTAGCTCACAAAGCTCTGATACCAATTGTAGGATTGTAAGTACGACTTAGTTCTAATCGATTTTAACATTAATCAAACTCTACTTGCTTAACAATCAGAGATGCAGCGGAATTTAAAACAAAATAAGCAAGCAAAGTAAACTAGGCAAACCACAATGATGACACCGGAATTTTTATAGAGGTTCGGACTCCCGTCTACTTTCTCTCTTGCAATCTCCGCTCGATCTCCCTGGAGCTCCGCTCACGTCTTCACTATCAACCTCGTTCCAGGCCGAGATTAAGCCTTTACACCACAAGCACCGCAAACAACCTTGCTAGCTTGATTTTCCTCCTCTCACAATCTGAGAGGGACACTTCGGGCTTTCACCGAAGTCCTTGCTTCTTTACAACAGTATGTTTGAGTGGATCGCTCACTCTCTAACTTGAGGACACTTAGCTTAGGATATGGAATTGATCTAAGATGTAGAAGTAAAGCTTGGAGAGTAGGATTTGGGAAATGAGAGACTTGGAGTTTTCTCTTAAGTGTATGTGATAATAGGAATTGGAAGAGTTGTCTAATTGTGTCAAGGGAACACCTATTTATAAGCTCCTAAGGGGTTATAGCCATTGGGGCAAGTTTAGAAGGTGTTTGTGTAAGATACACAAAATAGAAACCTGCAGGACCCAATTCAGAACTAATTCGGTCGACCGAATCAGGTAGCACGGTCGACCGGTAGGTAATTTGGAACAAGGTCGGTCGACCGATAAGGGAACGGTCGAATGGATCAAGCTATAACTTAGATTCACTTAAGTTAACGGTCGAACGCCGAGATAGGTTCGGTTGACCGTAAACTTCCTGACTCTACGGGGTTGACAAAAATGATCATATTCGGTCGACCGAAACAAGGTCCACGGTCGACCGAAAATTTCCAGGCAGTTGGGGTTTGTCGAGACATTTTGGTTCGGTCGACCGAAACAATCCACGGTCGACCGATTGGCAATTGTATTTTTGGGGTTTGGGTGAAAATGAAAATATGACCGTTGGTATAATACGACAAGTCTAACGGTCAAAAACTTTGTGTAAACAGTCGACCGAAAAGGTCGGAACGGTTGACCGATCGGGTAGTCAAATTCACTATTTGTTAAAGGAAACAAATAGTGAAAAATACCATTACTAAAAGTATTAGGTTGCAAGGTTGGTCGCTCGGTCAACAATGGATTTGTGGGGGTTGTTGGACTATTAAATTTGAGTTTAGACCCATGAACAATTAAATTGAAAATTCCAATGTTGAAGCAATCCCAGAAAAAGATAGTGCTAACAAGACATTTAATGCAAAAGAGTATTTGGCTTCTGTTGAAGAGCAATTTAAGGGAACTTCTAAGGCTAATGCAAGTGCCCTTATAATGAAAATGCTCACAACCAAGTATAATGGGACTAGCGGTATATGTGAACATATCATGTGATGAGCAATATGACCACAAAACTAAAAGGCATGGATATGACAATTTCTGAAAGATTTTTTGTTCATTTTATTATGACTTCTCTGCCTGCACATTTCGGTCCTTTCAAGATCAATTATAATACGCATAAAGAGAAATGGAAAGTGAGTGAATTAATTGTCATGTGTGTTGAAGAAGAAGAAAGGCTAAAAACTGAAAAACCTGACTTTGCACACCTTGCCTTTAATGGTCCAAGAAAGAGAAAATTTAAAGATAATGATAAAGGGAAAAAGAAAATGAAGGTGGTTGTTGCAAATGATAAAGCAAATGCATCGGGTACAAAGCCTGCTTTTACTCCGAAATGTCACTTTTGTAAGAAGCCTGGACATGTAAGGAAGGAGTGTCATGACTTTAAAGCATGACTCGCTAAAAAGGGTAATGAAACTAACTTTATGATTTATGAATCCTTTTTAGTTGATGTTCCTTCACATACATGGTGGGTTGACACTGGTGCAACTGTGCACATTACAAACTCATTGCAGGAATTCCATTCTGGACCAAACTCTCAAAGGGAGGAAGGAAACTTAAAGTTGCTAACGAGCAAGAGACTGAAACTTCAAATGAAATAAGTTTTCTTAACAAGACCCGGAGCCCTCGCTCGGTTTTGGGAAAAAGAGTTTTGCTTAGGAGGATTGGTCAAATTCCCTCTTAATTAAAACGATAAGAGTCATAAGAGTTTGAAAATGCAAAAATTGCAAAATTTCAAAATGGTTATGATTAGAAAATGTTTTCTTGTCTTGATTTTATAATATATCTGATAATGTTTAGTTAGTTTATATTATAATTAATAGGATCTTGAATTGTTGCATTTATGGACATATTTATTTGTGCTATTGATTTTCAAACATGAAATTGATATTGAATCCCGTATAAATTTATTTTGTGGAAATGTCGAATATTCAACCTATTGTGTCATCTATGATTGAAAAAACATCCTTTGGAAAATGATGGCTCCAACTTCATAAGTTGGCCACTCAAGCTCAATATCGTGTTGAAGTTTGAGAAACTATCTCATATTTTGGACGGTGAAATCCCAAAATTAAGTGAGAAGGCAACCGAAAATGAGAAGGAGGCTAAAGCCAAGTGGGAAGACCAAGAGAACCAAGTTCACGGTCTATTGTTGGCATCCATGGGTGACTCACTTCAAGCGAAATACTTGGATTCAAAACCCAAGAAGACTATGGAAGCTTTAACAAAGTTGTTCATGGATAGTGCTAGAAAAGAGCACTATAAGACCACCATAGCACTCACAAGGTGCCACATGGCGGAGGGAACATCGGTATCTATGCATTTTCTCACTATGCAAGGATACCTTGAGAAGTTGTCAAAGCTTTATTCCTCGATGCCCGATAACATTGCGGAAGATTTGATTCTTGGATCTCTAGTCCCGTCCTACAAGTACTTTGTTATGCATTATCATGTGCGTGAAAAAAGGGTGAGTCTTGAGGAGCTTCACAACGCTCTCAAAACGGTTGAAGTTGACATGGGCAAGGGTCGGGACAAGCACGTCCAAGCGTCCATGGTGGGAGCAAGAAGATCACCAAAGGTAAAGGCAAAAACAAATTAGTCAAAAAGGCGTTGAAGGGAAGTGGATTAGGAGGGGCTCATGCGAGTACCTTGAGGGGGGATACTTCAAAATCTCCGACTCCTAATATGGAGTGTTACCACTGCGGTGGAAAAGGACACATCCACCCGAATTGCCCCAAGTACAAGGAGGATCTTGACAATGGAGTAATTGAGCAAAAACGCCCCCAAAAGGCCAAAGGTATATTTGTTATTGATATAAATTTAGTCATCTCTGTCCATGATTGGGTAATTAATACCAGATCTTGTGCTCACATAATTTCTAATGTGCAACTATTAAAGGATATGAAGGAACTCGTGAAGAACGAGATGATTTTGAAGGTCGGAAATGGTGCAAGCATTGTTGCGATTGCACAAGGTTCCGTGGAGCTTCAATTGTCTAGTGGTTTAAATTTATGTTTAAAGAACGTCTATTATGTGCCTTCGATTAACAAGAATATTATTTATGTATCATGTTTGGATATGGATAATTTTAATATAAATATTTCAAACTCTTGCTTGTCTATATCAAAGAATGAAATTTTCTATGCAAATACTTTTCATAAGAAATGGACTCTATTTGCTTGAATTGAATAATAGAAAAATTTTAAACATCAATAACAAAAGGCTTAAAACTATTCACGTAAATGATACACTCTTGTGGCACTATCGTCTTGGTCACGTAAATGAAAAACGCATCAAGAAATTGCAAAAGCTAGCCTTCTTGGTCAACTTGATTTTAAATCATTGGAGACCTGCGAACTTTGCCTAATGGGCAAAATGACCAAGATGCCTTTCAAGAAGAAAGATCCGAGAGCGAATAATTTGCTGGATTTAATACATTCTGATGTATGTGGTCCAATGAGTACAAGTGCAAGAGACAGTTTTAGGTACTTCAATACGTTCACGGATGACTATAGTCGTTATGACTATATTTATCTAATGAGAAACAAAAGTGATTCCTTTGACAAGTTCAAGGAATTCAAGAATGAAGTAGAGAACCAACTCAACAAGAAAATCAAGTCTCTACGAACCGATCATGGAGGTGAGTACTTAAGTACTGAATTTGATTCGTTCCTAAAGGAGTGTGGCATTGTGCCACAACTTACTCCTCCCGGTAAACCTTAGTGGAATGGGGTATCCGAAAGGAGAAATATGACATTGCTCGACATGGTTCGGTCAATGATGAGTCAAGCTGAATTGTTACTTTACTTTTGGATTATGCACTAGAAGTTGCGGCTTACACACTAAATATAATGTTCCATCAAAATCCGTAGAGAAAACGCCATATAAGCAATGGAGTGGTAAAACACATAAGCTCAATTTTCTCAAGATTTGGGGTTGTGAGGCCTACATCAAAAAATTGATGTTGACCAAACTTCAACCAAAAGTGAATAAACACATCTTTATAGGTTATCCTCGTGAGACAATACGATACTACTTTTGGCATAAAACCTCCAATCGAGTGATTGTTGAGAGGGATACCATATTCTTAGAGAAATAATTTCTTGAAAGAATAAAAAGTTGTGGGAGTAGAGTTGTGCTTGAGGAAACTCAAGATATTCTACAAGATCATGATATGAATAGTGACATTCAAGATCATGAAGGCTCAACCGAGGTTCCTTTGGTTAGTGGGAGCATGAGTGAGAGACCCTCGCAAGCAATTGTGAGAGAAACTCAATCTTCCCCACCTAGTGTACGTTCAAGAATTGAACACGAACCAATTCCGCAAGAACTTGTGGAAGAAGTTCGAGAAGTACACGTAGAACCAAAAGAACTTAGAAGGTCAACGAGGGAAAGCAAGAAACCTGATATGTATTTGGGACTTCATGAGATCATGGTACTAAATACCGATGATCCCTCGACCTTTCAAGAAGCAATGGAAAGAAAAGACTCAAAACTATGGCTAAAAGCCATGGAGTCTGAAATAGAATCGATGTATGACAATCAAGTGTGGAACTTGGTTGACCTTCCTCAAGGAAAGAAGGTCGTTCAAAATAAATGGGTCTTAAAGAGGAAGATGGACATGCATGTGAACTTGACAACCTACAAAGCAAGGGTTGTAGCAAAAGGTTTCACTCAAGTTCAAGGAATTGACAATGATGAAACTTTTTCACCGGTTGCCATGTTCAAGTCTATTCGGATTATGCTCACTATTGTCGTATTTCATGATTATGAAATATGGAAAATGGATGTCGAAATAGTGTTCCTTAATGGGAACTTGGAGGAGGATGTGTACATGGTACAACCTCAAGATTTTGAAGATCCAAAGAATAACAAGAAAGTATGCAAACCTCAAAATCAATCTATGGATTAAAGCAAACATCAAGGAGTTGGAGCAAACGCTTTGACGAGAAAGTCAAAAATATTCACTTCGTCCAAAGTAAGGAAGAACCTTGTATATACAAGTAGATTAGTGGGAGCAATATAATGTTTTTGATCTTATATGTCGATGACATATTCCTTATAGGAAATCATATACCTTTGCTGGAGCAAACGAGAAATTAATTGAAATTAGCATTTTCAATGAAAGACATGGGTGATGCTCAATACATCTTGGGAATCAAGATATATAGAGATAGAATTTGTAGACTCATAGGCCTAAGTCAACGTATGTACATTGACAAGGTCTTGGAAAGGTTCAACAATAACAACTCCAAAAAAGGCAATGTGTTAATGAGTATGGGTGTGCAACTCAAGAAGTCTCAACATTCTTAATCACGTAAAGACGTAGAGTACATGAAAGATATACCTTATGATTCGATAATAGGATCAATTATGTATGACATGACTTGCACAAGACCCGATGTCTCGTATACTCTAAGCGTGACAAGTCGTCACCAATCCAACGCAGGTCCTGAGCATTGGATTGCGGTCAAGAATATTCTGAGGTACCTTAACCAAACTAAAGATAAGCTTCTTGTTTATGGAGGACAAAGAGAGCTAATAGCCGAAGGCTATTCGGATGTGAGTTTTGTGAGTGATCCCGACGATAGGAGATCGTAATCAGGATATGTCTTTCTTCTGAATGGTGGAGTCGTGAGTTGGCGTAGTTGGAAGCAAACCACTACGGCCGACTCAACCACCGCTTCCGAAGTTATGGTTCTCGCTGAAGCGAGCAAGGAAGGAGTGTGGATTAAGAAGTTCCTTGAATAGCTTGGAGAAGTTCCCTCGAGCGAGGGACTCATAGAGTTATTTTGCGACAATAGTTCATATATCTCGCAAATCAAGGATCCTAAATCACATCATAAAGTGAAGTACATGGATCGCAAGTACTTTGTCACACATGACTTCACCGACGAATGCAAAATAGATTTATTATGGGTGGACACAAACAGAAACACAGCTGATCCATTCACCAAACCCTTATCCCAAGCCAAAGGCGAAATGCATTTCGAGATCATGGGTCTGAAGAACCACGTGGAGTGACTTGATGAGTGTTTTGAGAGGGTTACCCTAGTTACTATTGTTTTATACATTGAGAATGTATGTGAAAGAAAACTTTGATAACAAGTGGGAGATTGAAATGAATGTGTTTTATAAAAAAATTACTTTTATATGTTAATTGTTATGAATTGAATGAACAAACATTTTGTTCATTGATTATTGTATTCGTCTTTTAGAAGTGTTAAGGAAGAAGCTCTTGGTCATTAACTGTAGAGCTCTAAAAGATAATAGTTTACATAAATCAAAAGTTATTCACAATCATGGTAATTGACATGGAACATTAATTACTGAGATAAAATTGTCATGTTGGTTATCGATTTTTGTAGCTCTATAAATGTTTGACGGCACGAGTATATAAAAGAGGAAAATGGTTACTTTTATATATTGAATAGATCTCGCAAGTGAAACATTATGGAATTGTGTTATGTGTCATTAATGTTTCACTGTGTCTTGAATTCTAAGATATGAGACTTATGCATTTTCACATAGGAAGTGTTTAATTTGATTATTGTCAAAAACTGTCATTGAGTATTGTGATAAGGCAATAGTTGGTTAAGTATGACTTATGCTGGAAAATATAGTTTGTCAAAGGATTATCATTGTCCCTCTTTACTTGAGTAATGATATTAGTGGGCCCGTTAATAAAGCGAAATTATAATGTGCACAATGTGACTTGTGTTAAGTTACATATTTATAATTAGCTTAAGAGATCAAGAAATGAATATATAGTACAAAGGTGACACATTTCTACTTTGTATAATATTCTTAATATCATGAGGCAAATGATAGACACAAGTGATATTTTACATATCACTAAGCGGATCATGTTTAGTTCGAGGTGAGCAAAATATCTTTGTTATTTGGGTAACTATAATGTGTAGCTAGATACCGCTTATAGTTTATGATATAATGTGTTTTATATCATTGTCAACATAACTTAGATCATCTTATAGGTCCCACCACAAAACTGAGAAACAATAAATATAATTTTACATTTTATATGATATATTAAGTTTCATGTGTTATGAAATAATATACTTGTGGTAAAATAATAAAATCAATATGTCGTGAAAACGACATGGTTAGAATAATAAATAAATTTGTATGAGATGTATATATATTATTGGTATAATGTTTTGAGATTATATATGATAATATATTACATGATATAATGTGATCTACAACTTTATCACATAAGAATTTGCTAAAACCCCAAATTCCAAATTTTGTTGGATATTAATCCAAAATTTGGTGGAGTCAAAAATAGTGAAAAATGGTCTAACCGTTTGACCACGTTTTTGCATATATTAATTAGATATTTTTTACTAATTAATTGTTGGATTTAATCCACTTTGGTCAAATATAGTTATAGGAAGATGATGTGGCAAAATAAACAAGAGATCATATGCAAAGTGATTTGCACATGATGTGGTTTAGTGGAGATGTAAACAAGAGATCATGTGTAAGTGGTTTGCACATAATGTGGTTTAGTGGAGAGATTAATAAAGGATCATGTGTAAGTGGTTTGCACATGATGTGGGTTAAAGGAAATCCTATAAATAAGTCCATCCTCCATTCCTTGTTAATACTAATGCAAAAATTCTCTCTCCCAAACCACCCCATTATTCCATCCGAAAATTCTCTTAATTATTCAAGTTTTTGGAGATTAAATTCTCAGGAGCTTTAGAGAGGTTACTAGCTAGATTCTAACCTTGATTTAGAGATTGATTGACTATCTCATTTCTTTCTAATCTTGTTTAGAGTTTGGTGAACACTTGGAGACGAATCGGCGAACGATTCAACGGGCAACACAACTCCGGATCTTCATAAGGTTTTAGAGAATATTTGGGTATGATCCTCTTCTATTTATTTTAATATATATGTAGATTACATGATATTAGAATAAATATAAAATATACATGAAATCGTCAAAAATATGAAAATCGATCTTGTATGTATGTATAAAATTTTAAAATATATACATACATAAAGACACAAAATCCTACAGTGGAATCAAAAGAAATCGTGATAGTGGAAAGAAATCGTGATAGTGGAGATTCATCAAAATTATGGCACTGTCGTTTAGGTCATATTTCTCGAGACAAAATGCAACGTCTCGTTAAAGATGAAATTCTTCCTACATTAGACTTTTCTGATTTTGATGATTGCGTTGAATTATTTAAGGAAAGTATGTTAAAGGAACTAAGAGAGGGGCTACTCGAAGTGAGGGATTATTGGAAATCATCCACACAGATATATGTGGACCTTTCCCTACTTTAACTCTTAACGGACACAAATAGTTTATTACGTTCATTGATGATTATTCTCGTTATGGTTATGTATACCATATTCATGAAAAATATGGAGCACTAGAAAATTTTAAAATTTTTAAGGCAGAAGTTGAAAATCAATTGAACCTTAAAATTAAAATCGTGAGGTCAGATAGAGGAGGTGGGTATTATGGTAGACACACCGACTCAGGACAAAATCCAGGTCATTTTCTTTGTTTCTTCAAGATAATGACATCGTTCGTCAACTTTCAATATGGGGGGATCCCCAGCAAAATGGTGTAGTTGAGAGACGAAATCGTACACTTATGGATATGGTACGAAGTATGATATGCAACACTGACTTACCTGATTATATGTGGATGGAAGCATTAAAGACAACCACACATATTCTAAATAAGGTTCCTAGTAAATCTGTTCCGAAAATACCTTATGAATTGTGAACAGGTCGAAAACCCAAATTGGGATACTTAAGTATTTGAGGTTGTCATGCTAAAATCTTCAATCCACAAATTAAGAAACTTGACCCTAAAACCATTAGTAGTTATTTCATCGGTTATCCAGATAGATCCAAGGTTTTCGTTTTTATTGCCCATCTCATACCACTAAAATTGTTGAAATGAGACATGCTGTATTTTTAGAAAATGGCAAGAATAGTGGGAGTAGTGAAATAAGAAAAGTAATTTTGAGGAAAATCAGACTTATGTTCCAAGCCCGATCATCCGAGAGGTTTCAAGTTCTATACCTCTTTTTGAAGTTGTAGACATAGTTAATCCACTATCTAATGAAGAACCTCACACTAATGAAGCTCCTGAACTTCCTGAACAACCCTTTACGTAGGTCGCAGAGGGAGTAAAAATCTGTCATTTCTAATGACTATATTGTATACCTAACTGAAGGATGCGATATTGACAATGGAGAGGATCCTACGTCATTTAGTGAAGCCGTTATGAGTGACAAATCATATCAATGGCTAGAAGTCATGAAAGAAGAGATGAAATCTATGGAAACTAATGAAGTTTGGGACCTTGTTGATTTACCCAATGGAGTTTAGCCAATAGGTTGTAAATGGGTCTATAAGGCCAAGACATACTCCAAAGGTAAAATCGAAAGATTTAAGCCCGACTTGTTGCTAAAGGCTTTACACAAAGGGAAGACATCCATTTTGGTAATATATTTTCTCCAGTCTCAAAGAAAGACTCACTTAGAATTGTTTTAGCCTTAGTAGCTCATTATGATCTAGAGTTGCATCTGATGGACGTAAAAACTGCATTCCTTAATGATGACTTGCAAGAGGAACTATTTATGACACAACCAGAAGGTTTTGTCATAAAAGGAAAGGAACATATGGGATGTCGATTAAAGAAATTGATCCATATATGGCTTAAAATAAGCATCTAGACAATGATATCTTAATTTTGATGAGGTGATAACTAACTTGGGATTTAAAGAAAATGTGATGGATCAATGCATATATCGTAAGGTTAGTGGGAGTAAGTTTATCATTCTCGTCTTGTATGTGGATGATATTTTGCTAACCAATAGTGATTTAGACATGTTATATGAGACCAAAGGATTTCTTTCAAACAAGTTTGAAATGAAGGATCTTGATGAAGCCACTTATGTTATTGACATTGAAATTCATCGATATCGGTCTCGTGGGATTTTAGGATTATCTAAAAAGACATATATTGAGAAAATACTTTAAAAATATAACATGCAAAACTGCTCCCCAAGTGTTGCTCCTATTGTAAAGGGTGAAATTTTTAGTAAATTACAATGTCCTAAAAATGAATTAGAACGTGCACAAATGAAGCAAATTCCTTATGCCTCAGTGGTTGGGAGCTTAATGTATGCTCAAGTTTGTACACGTCCTGATTTAGCATTTGCGGTTGGTATGCTTGGCCGATATCAAGTAGATCCAGGGATGGATCATTGGAAAGCTGCCAAAAAGGTTTTACGCTATTTGCAAGGGACAAAAGACTATATGCTTACTTACAGAAGGTCAGATGGCATTAAGGTTATTGGTTATTCTGATTCTGACTTTTCTGGATGCATTAACAGTAAGAAAACCACATCGGGTTACATATATATGCCTGCAAGGGGACCAATATCATGGAAGAGTGTCAAGCAGTCTTTACGGGCATCTCCCACAATGCAAGCAGAATTTGTGGCGTGTTACGAGGCTACTGCTCAAACTGTTTGGTTAAAGAATTGTACCTGGGCTTCAAGTAGTTGTAGTATTTCGAGACCACCCACGTTATTTTGTGATAATGAAGTTGTTGTTTTCTTCTCTAAAAATAACAAATCTAGTAGTGCAACCAAGTGGATTGATATCAAGTATCTTGTAAAGTTTGCTTATTATTTCTTGTGCACAATCTTATTATTTAAGCAAACAAATTTATGAACCTAATGACTTATGTTGACTGAATTTGGAAAGATTACCAAATATCATAATTGATGGGGGTCATATGATGACGTTAATTATTTGATTACATTGGTTTGGCTTGGTGATTCTAACTAAAATGAAGTATATGTTCTAATGAAATTTATGTTGGCCAATTTTGTATGTGCTTTTGTAAATGGAACTAATGAAAATTGATGTTACGGCCAAGTGGGAGAATGTTAGAATTACGTGGCCTAAAGTAATTCCATTAATTTAATTAAAGCACTTATCAATTATATGGGTTAATGGGTAGTTATGAATTGTGGTTATTTGATGGAGGAAGTCACCCCTTGGAAACTATATAAATAAAAGGATGGTCTCAAAGGTTGCCAAAACATTGTTTAGGGTTATACAACAACATACATTACTAGAGGGTACTTTTGTTCCATCGTTTTGGCTTGGGAAAACCATTGAAGATCATTTCCTTAATTAAAATCTAAAACTCAGACGATCACCGTCACAAATCACCACCAAATAAAACCTACAATTTGATGCCTAGGATGGGAGCTAGAATGCAACAGGGCTAGATAATAAAACTGGTGCTTCTTGTACACAAATTAGATGTTAAGAGTTTTCATCATAGACAATTGTGAAATTGTACTTAACAGTTGACACCCTTCTCGATTGTAGCACATTTCTTCTTAAATCTAAAATTAACTTTACATATCCACCACTCTTCCCTTAACTGATATCTCATTTGAGCAATGTACTGTTATTTCCAACATCATTGGCACAAACCTTCGACTGAAAATCATTACAGAGAATTCAAGAACCTCAACAATTAATGTCATGGTAGATTGGTAGGCTCATGATTGGCAGCAATTAGCAAGGAAGCAAGAATCTCAAAAAATATTGAAGAATTGCAACTTTCTATAGCATTTACATATTGGTGGTAGTCAAAAGAAAAGCAAAATGCGAGGGCTATCTATTTCCTGCAACATTACCCTCTTCATCCATATCCTCAAAAAACAAACACAGAGCAGTGCAATCGTCGATCTTTAACGATGAAAATTTGCGCCTCCAGGCTCGATAGGCCGCCGTCACTACAGCCTCTGCTGCCTTTACTTTCCTTGTTGAACCGACGAGTGAGACCACCTCTTTGTTTGTAAGTACATCCCACACCTACTCAAACACAAAATAAAAGTGAAATTCTCTCAGTGGTAATGATTGTATTTAGCATACATACAAATGCAAGATTCGATTCATATGTAACAAAGGATTACAAAAAAATTACATATCCGTGTCACATTGAGCTTCTTCTAATTTAAACTAGATAGGAAATTTATATTACACACTTAAAATGGCAGCAAAAAAGATCATCAGATTTCTCCTACCATGACCGATGTCTGATTTGGTTATAATATCTTATTAACCATCTTGCATTGATTTTCAAATGCAAAATGACATTTTCAACCCTTTCATCATTTTTTTGAAAGCACAAGTATTGTATTGATGAAGGAACTGTAAACACACATAAGCCCCTAAGAAGAAAATATGCAAGTGAGAGGAAAATAGTTCCGAAATCACTGCTGAGATTCAAAGTTAATTTTTTTTATTTAGTTTACTCTTGGGTGACAAGCAGAACTACTCAACTAGTAATTACTCATACCCATTTCATAATCAAAATGATTTTATAGGAAATGACACTTTCGATGCTTTTTTTCCTATGGAAACGTGTTTTCCCGAGAATTCAAATGTGAATGGATTACCTTAAGGCAACAAAAGTAAGAGATGTATACACAAATGACAAAGTGCAATAAACTACGATACCATGAATCTTCGATGCAACCTACGTCTGTTCAGCTTTCAAAATAATTCAAGATTTTGGGGGTAAACAATCATGCAATATTTCTAAAGTTAAATCAAACTCCCCTGCATTTGGTTATCGACTGCAACTTAATAACAAACATCGGATGCA
Organism: Triglochin maritima; assembly: GCA_963682175.1. Taxonomy (NCBI): domain Eukaryota; kingdom Viridiplantae; phylum Streptophyta; class Magnoliopsida; order Alismatales; family Juncaginaceae; genus Triglochin; species Triglochin maritima. Next base: position 35,068,706 of record OY821781.1, on the reverse strand, counting down.
ATTGAAGAAGTATCTTGATGCTTGTGAAAATGTTAATAGTAAAAAAGTAGGAACTCACGCCATCGCTTGCGAGAACAATGAATTGGTCATTGGGATCAAGGCAATGATAGAAGACTTGAGGAATGGCAATAACACCATAGCTTTTGACCTCGAGGTCACCAAACGCTCGGGCCATCGCGAGGCCCGGGTAGTTGTGGTTTGGAACCCAAACCCTTTGGATGTTTGGCTCTTCTCTGAGAGCAAAAATTCGACCATGTTTCTTCTTGATCCTCTCCGCCTCATCTGAAAATTCACATATATATATCTCATGAAATATTTCCTTAGCTTCTCCATCAGAAAATTTCAGAAATCGTCTTAATCTCTCAATGGTACAATCCCAATGTTAGTTAAATATGTAGATACTAAGTGCTTACGAGGAACATTAGGCTTAAGATCAGTTGTGAGTTGGACCGCCACCAATTCGCCTGTGCTGGATTTGGTGCCCAACACAGCTCTAGAGTCTCCAAGATTAGCAATGATTAAGTCCCTCCCCTACACATCAATCACAACTATATTTTTAAAGTCCAATTACTTATTGCAGCTCGAACTATATTACGAGTAAACATCATCTTTTTTCACAACTAATATAAGACATTAAGACTATATTTCAAAGAACCTGCTTGATGACCGTTACGGCAGTGGAACCACTGACTGAGCAATCTATGGTAGGGTGGTGGATGATCTTCCGATCCATGGCTTTGAATGCTGCAATGCACGCCTCCTTCCATTCATCGAACAACTCTGGAGACGAATCGGAGTAGTCCTCCTCTGAGTAGATAGAGCTTTCAGTATCACCATCGTCATCCTCGTCCGCTAATAACAATGAGCTTCTTTGGCTTAAGAGAAGGGTAGGAAGGTAGTCCCTTATAAGAGCACTCACATCATGGCCATGTCGACCGTGACCATCAAAAACTCCACAGAAAATGCCCTCTTCGCCTCCAAATCCCTTTCAAATTCAATTGGAGTACGACGTTAGAATACAACCATCATCAAATGATAGAACACAACATAATATTGCGATGCATTTGACATTTGCGACATGATTTTGATATGTTTGCTGCCTCTTCAATTCTAAACCAGGGGTGGAGAATTTCGCTTATCTGAAAATTATTTCAAATCTACATCAGAGAAGAGGGGAATTTTTACGACAAATCGCATAAAGGAACTGACTTATGATCTTTTTCACAAGAATATTTGTCCTGAAGCATTCATATTTTGACTGTGACAACTTTTTGAAGAAAAATATAAGTGATCCTTATGTCGATTTTGAAGTTTTGAGAATTAAATTTCTGAAGATAAACTGGAACTATAAAAAATTATGAACATCATAAAGGATACCAATCAAAAAAGTTCTTTAGCAACGTGATGAAAAAAGATCCTCATGTTTCCTGATGATTCCACAAAAGTAAAATTGCTATTAGGTTTTTGACAAGTCTCATCAATTCTCAAGAAAAAAACAAAAAAGAGACCTCTTATGGGTGCTTCAATCTGAGAAGTAGTAAAGGTATTACATCTTAGAACATAATAAGGATCTGATTTTTGGTCGTGGTGATTACCATACATTCCAGCACCCCCGAGACATAAAGATTCCAAAGAAGACTACGATCTTATAAATCAAAAGAATGTTCCAATTTTTTCAACACAAGACTAGAATCAACATTTTTTTCTCACATTTGGTCTCTGTTGGGTGGACATGTTGGGTAAGGCATAAGAGTAAGACTGTTGGACTTTGTACCACAATAAAGTGTACACTTCAATCTCAAAATCAATTAATATTTATTGGGGGTAACCTATGATATGTGACTATTTTCAACAATCCCCTGACATGTGCACTCATTTTGATCCAACACATGAAATCAAAAGATGAATGGATGTGTCGGACCAAGCATTAGTCTAGGCTTTGATACCACATTAAAATGTAAGTTTATATCTCAAAATCAAATAGTATTGATTGGGCTAACCTATAATTTTGTAGCATCGGAGTATGCAACTATTCTCAATACTCCCACACTACGTGCACTCTATATATCCAAAACATGTAAAAATTAAAAGATGAACAGATACGTCGGATCGACTATCATCAAAGTGTAAAATTCCATCTCAAAATCAATTGATATTGAGTGGAATGATTCAAGATCTCACATACCACAAGAATGTCCATAATTCTACATTCTAATAATAAGAAGAAGAACATCCACAATTTTGACTTCCATAATCAACCCAAATCAAACCAAACCAACATCCAATTTGTGAAACCAAACACGACCCAAAACTCAAAAACACAAAATAGCATCAAACACAAACAGACAAGCATGTACCTCTCTGAGAATCGCAGTGTCCTGGTTGTGTCCTTTCCTGCCCTGTTTGGAGCAGAGGGAGGCAACGCTCCTACTCCCGATCGACCCCTCCTGTTCCCCCACGTACACAATGTTGGTTTCGATCTCCTCTCTTAGACAAGATGCTTGGGAGGAATGACAGGCGCCCATGTGAGTTCTAGAGAGAGAGAGAGAGAGAGAGAGAGAAGAACAAGAGGGATATATATATGATTGGGAACATAAAGTCTTCGGTTGATTGATGCGCATTCTAGCCGACATTATATTGGGTAAATTGTTTTAAAGCCCTTGTTAAAGTGGTGTATTTGTTATTCTTTTGAAAATATAATAAATATAGCTTATGTTTTTAAATAATTAAGTAATTATGTACATCAAAATCTACAGTTTGGAATTTTTATTATATTAAAATTTAAATTAAACTGAAAAACATGACCATCAAGTAAATGGAGGCGATTGAGATCCAGTAGATACTTCATTATATATATGGTGGGGAACGTTGAAAAAGGAATGAATGTAAATATGTTTTTTTTCCAAAATATAATCTAGAAACACTATAAGCATTATTACAAAAGAACAAAATATAAGGGAGAATTTTGGATAAGAGTTTCTAGTGTAATCTTCCTAGGATATAAGTCTAGGATTCGACATGCTGTTGCTTGGAGTCATTCCCTAAATAGTAAATACTACGTGGTCCGATTTCCAATTTTCATGCTAGGATTCCTTTTGCACATCCAAACATATATAAAAGATTTTGGATAATTATTTTAAAAGAAATAGAAAATTGCGATTTTGAAAGAATTATTTAAACATGCACATCGACTTAACGTGGTGACATTTCGTCGAAGCATTTAAATCTTCTGAAAAGTTGACTTAATACTTGTAGTGTCGAATTCAATTGTGATTTTGGTAGAAAAATTTAACTCTCTATGCTTCAAGTAATCAAACTTCTGGAAAAAAAAGTTACACTTTGACATGTTTTGAAAAATATGCTTATATTTCCCGTTCTACCTAAAATACTCTTGTATATACATGAGAATTCTCTTTCTTCCCTCTTTCTATCTCTTTCTTTCTCTCTGTCTTTCAACCTTCAAAAATCGTGCGGTGAACAATTCTCCACACCTAAACGATTCGAATTTCGTCCGTCATAAAACATCCTCGAAAATCTAAATTATCGAGGTCATATCGCGTACCTATCAAAAGCATCGAGCCCATCGAGTTTACAGTTCCCCACACCCAAATGATTTGAATTCTGTCAATCATAAAACATCCTCAAAAATCGTGCGGTGAAAAGTAGTGTTCTTTTCAAAAAACTAAATTATCGAGGTAATATCGTGCACATTGAGCTCATCTAATTTACAGTTCTCCACACCCATACGATTTGAATTCCGTTTGTCATAAAATGTCCTCAAAAATCATGCAGTGAAAACGACATTGAGCTTCATCGTGCCTTTGTCGAGCCTTATCGAGCTCACATGCTAAAGTAATCGAGTCTATTGAGCACAATAATCGCGCTCCTATCGAACATCTATCGAGTTCATCGAGCTTCGTTGGAAACACAGAAGATCAGTCTGACTTCCATCGATTAAATTCATTCCACCAAACACTTAGTCTAATCCTATTGAGCTCACATACAAAAGTAATCGAGCATAACAATCGCGTTCTTATCGAACATCTATCGAGATCATCGAGCTTCGTTGGAAACATAGAATATCAGTCTGGCTTCCATCGATTCAATTCATTCCACAAAACACTCAGATATCGAACTCACATGCAAAAGTAATCAAGTCTATCGAGCACAACAATCGCGTTCTTATCGAACTCATATCGAGTTTATCGAGCTTCGTTGGAAACACATTCAGTCGTCCATTTTTTGTATCCAAAATGTTAGAATTCCTAAGGAAGTGAGACACCTGATCGACCCGTCGGAGTGCGCTTAAAGAGTATGAGTCAATCCCAACACAAAAACCTCTTAAATCACTTTCCGACACATGCACATACAACCCCCCTCAAAAATACATATGGGGTCGACCATGACGGGGAATGGTTGTGTGATAAAGAAGATGAGTGACAGAGAGTGTGTTTTTTGGTGTTTTTTAACATATGGGTATTTTGGGTAAAACGCGGAACATAAGCATATTTATCAGAGAGAGTCAAAATGTGATTTTTTTAGAGGTAGTGTTACTTGGAGCATAAAATGTCAAATTTTCCTTTTGGTAATACTGAAGCCAAGTAATTTTTTTGAACAAAATTTGCATTATATGAATTTTCAGTTATTTGTTAAAGTAATGCCGTATTGCGAAATAATCTAATTTGAAGTGGTGCAAATCTGAAGTTGTATACTGGGAATGTAATATTTTGTTGTGAAGTATATAATGTTGGTGTTATTATAATAAATTGGGTGAATCGATCAATAGGGAAAGGAATCAGTATCTTTGCATAATTTTCTAGGATATGTCAAGTTCAGTGTATTAATGTTCTTTTTGGCAGTAAGTGGGGGTTCATCAATACACTGTATATCGTATCTAACGTCAACATTACTACGCATTTAGTGTATTAATATTGAGGGAGATACTACATAGTAATATTAGTGTTAGATACAGTGAATTTTTTTTAAAGTATGATTCATGACTTTCCTAAATTTCTAATCAATCGCACCGTAAAAAAACCCGTGATTTTTTTTGATAAACAACCTGATAGCATTATTTTATTTTATTTTGTTATATACCACAAGAAAGACCGAAAAAAGTTACAAGCTGATTGAGTTTTACCCTAGCATAGGTTTGAATACATCATCCATAGAGGACATAATAGTCCCAATTCACGATCAAGGTTGATCAAGACGAGATACAATCCCCAAAAAATGTCATACAAGTGGAGCGACAAATTTCTTGCAAAATGAGAAACCTCTAAGCGTTAAACGCCAAGTGAAATGAGATCCCAGTTGGTTGATCCCATGACCTCTCCCTCAACTGCATTCATTCTAGAGTTAGCGCCTTCCGTAGGGATGCCTTCCATATCCAGACTGATGGTGTTAGTTGCAACCAAGGTCCTGAAGGTAACTCTAGTGACATCCTCTCCCAGAGGATGTGTCCCGATTGGAGTGTCCAAAGTCATCGGTACAACAACAATTGAAGAAATGAAGAGTCTGAAGGTTGTGAATATTGCTTGTTTGAACAAGACGTTTGTTCAAGAGTACCCTCTATTCTATTTAGGGTGCTTGTGCAAAAATCAAAAACACCAAAGAATTAGTTAGTAAAATATTTTGCGCTGTAGAAATTTGCCAAAACAATATGTTATAACGCTCTTTCCATAGAATCAATGTTCATATCAAGATATATCAATCTATTCCAGTTGAACTCCGTGATTCAAAGTTCAACTGATTTCTTGTAGATACACTTATAATTAAGAAAATTTCCTTTTGATTGAAAAATATTATCATATCGAAATTCCGAATTGCCATGCTTCCTCTTTCCTTTTGAAATCAAGCTTTAATCGTGACGTACATTATTTTAAGAAAATATTCTCATACTTCGATATTTTAGACTTTTAGTTGTGTGGCGGATAGGATGAAGATGGCAAGTTGGCAACGCCGTCTATTGATATTTTGTGTTTCAAAAGTATTGCTGATTTAAGGTATAAAAAGAAAAAAGTATCGTTACAACTTAAGAATAGAAATTACTTCTTTTCATTTTTATAATTGTAATATCTACGCCGTATCGATAAACTCCTGTATATATTTGCAAGTAAATATTTTTCCTACACAACATAAACGTAGAGACCATAATTTGGACAAGTATGACATTTGCTTTCCTATACAACTTTGCTTGCAAAACAAACAAAAAACAACTTTTATTTTTATATTTAGACTTCTAGGAAACTTATTTGTATAATAACAGCCATTTCTGGAAGGTTTATGCAAGGCTACAAGTGGGGAAGTAGGTTCAACGTGCTTGACAGTAAGTATTTTGATTCACTCCGACATTTTTTAGAAGAATAGCACATTCTTAACTAACAAACTACCACACGGCGGATAAAACAATGGAAATTTCATAAGAATGAATCATGATGGTGAATGGTGATACACAAAAATCTTGTTGGTTTTTTTTGTTGCAAAATCATACTTTTTTTTTTTGCAGGTTCACTAACTTATTTTTTATGTAATTTTATAAATATACGGGGACATGCTTGTATAATCTTCCCACGAAGCAGTCACCTATCCATCCCATCACAATTGTTTCTTATAGAAGAGGACACAATCACGCCAACTATGGAACTACGTTTACGTTTTAGGTAGTTGAACTATATCTTTTATTATTATTCGAAGTACACAGACACTCCAGAAATCATGATCAAGCTTGGTAAACTATGGACCACATAAAGAGTAGACCTGAGTCATAATTTAATACCATTATCAATCAACGCTTGTTTTAAAATATCTCACAGTATCCCTAACAGTCATAAAAAGCTATGTCGTCACAATCCGAAGATTAGATTGGGTTACGTCTTCAATCACACCACAAATATATATATATCACCATATAGGATAAAATATATCACTATTAGATTTAAGATTTTTTTGTTATTCCGTAAAATGTCATTCAATTACGACTATTTGTCCATGACCAACTAAAATAAATTTTTAACATCCAAAATATCATTATCATTTATTTTTCGTCACTCGATTAACTTTTTCCGAAGTTAAAAATATTAATATTTAAATCTTGGTGACGGCGGTGAGCCACGAGGTGACGGCGGGTACGTGCTCGTACCGCCCAGGGACCACCGTGTGGAAGAGTGTGGACACTTGGGTCGCGCCACCTCCTTATTGGACATGGTGTGACGTGTTGTTGTCTTACTCTCTGGTGAGTAGCAGACCTGAGGGATCGCGGATCCCAATGCGTGTGACGTATGGCTCGTGGAGCATGATGACCCTGCAGACTACGGTTTGGACCCGTCCGATGTTGTGTCGGACGTATGCTGTACCGCCGATGTTGTGTCGGCGATGCCGCCGAGGTTTTGCCGGCGATGATGGTGCCGACGATGTTCCAGCTTGTGGTTGTGTCATCCGATGTTGTGCCGGACGTATGTTGTACCGCCGATGTTGTGTCGGCGATGCCGCTGATGTTGTGCCAGTGATGATCCCCGATTGGGCACCTATCCTGGGATGTTGACCGACCGGGCTACGGCTCCGTCGAAGGTGTTGTAGACCACGTGGTTCCTTGCGCGGAAGTGCGGACGCTCCTCACCGATCCCTTAGGCTCGTGTAGTCGTGTGTGGGGTGACGCGTCGTGTGCTGTCCGTAAGACCGTATGTGCCTATGGTAGGTTTCCGAGGGAGACTCGTTGTTGTTGCTGGACTGATGTCCTTGTGGACCCTGTTGAGGGTCATTGTTGTTGGGTTGAGGTTCCATTTACCCTGTTGAGGGACTTGATGCATTGCAGATGTGACATGACATGTTACTAGTATGATAGGTTCATTTACCGTACTATTGCATGCATATAGGTGAGCTTGGCATACGGGGTTTCCTAATGGGAAACTCAGGCATCGTTGTTTGATTCATGTTTCAGGACCGCAGTAGGTTCTGTCGGGTGGTGACAGCGGGCGCACACATTTTGGGGTCAGGATCATCATCGGACTCTTCGAGGTCGTCGTGATTATTTTACCTGTCTTTCATTGTATTGTTGAATCACGTCTTTTGACAAACTCTGTTGCATTATTGGTGCACTGACTGTTGACTTATATGAGTAACATTCCCGTTGATTTTATCTCAGTAATCTCTTGATTGTTTAAATTTTTAAATTTCCGCTATTTCGGGATGTTACAGTTTTTATACACTTTATTAGACAATCCTTATTTGAAATGTCTTTATAGAGTTTCTAATAATGTGTATAAAAACTCTATGGCTTACCCTACAATGGAGGTAGTACTGGTGGAGATTCCAAATATGATCTGTCTATGTAATACTTCAAGCAACCTTTCTAACTAAACTTAAATCTCATTACTTCCAATAATCTTAAAGTATTACATCTATGTGTCGGATTCGAGCGTGAGAGTGGTCAATTTGAATACTTTAATAAAAGAAACACACAAATATTGGTTATTCTGCAATCCGATGGTTAGATCATAGGAGATCTGAATTCTAAGTTTCAGGAGACGAAAAGTTTGAGAAGCAAATCAACTGATACAATTAGAGTCCAAAACCACTTAGAGATTGTTTTACTTTCAAGATAAACATTTTGAGCGACAAATTGTGTCAAACGGAGATCGGATGCGAAAGTTATAGGTGTTTGAAGTTCTCAACTTACTTTTCGGTGGGTTTGGGACTAATTTTGCAGATGAGCTTACTGCCCATCCTCTTTCAAGTTTTCGGCAACACGAACAATTCCTCCTAAGTGTTATAGGTGTTTGAAGTTCGGATGCGATCAGATGCGAAAGTTATAGGTGTTTGAAGTTCTCAACTTACTTTTCGGTGGATTTGGGCCTAATTTTGACAACGAGCTTACTGCCCATCCTCTGTCAAGTTTTCGACGACCTGAACAATTCTTCCTAAGTCTATTAGGCATTCTGAATCTATTTTTGAGATTTAATTTGGCAGAACTTGCTTCTAGAAAGTAAGGTCGACGTTTGAGTCTCTACTCGATCCCGAGACGCAATCTTTCCATCTATTTCCTTTCAATGTGGCTAAGTTTAGTTCATCCGATATCATGAAGTTGTAATCAGTCGATATTACCAAATTACATTAGTGGAAAACTGGAAATTGTGTTTAATTTGGCATCAAAAGTACATAAACTTTTTTACAGTTTCAAGTTATTTTACATCTTGCACAAAAGATGTATCGTAGTGCGAGTTCTTTGAATTCAAGTTCAATTTGGATTTGAATGTCACTTCTTAGTCGATTGAACTTGAGAACATGAGAAACAAGTTGAAAGAGTGGATTTGAATCTCCACCAATGTTACTAGCATAGAAGGTGAATAAAGACTTTTCTAGCATCTCATTCTTTGTGATCTTCTAGCCACAGTCTCATTTGAGATACAATGCGGTGGATAATGGAACTATATTCAATTTCAATCGCATTTTTTAAATCTTGAAATAGTAAATGAATTTGTTTAAACCTGGCCTGAAGCAGGACAACATCGTGTTGTAGCGATCCGTCAGGGATTGCCATAAAATCGCATGATCCTCATCTAAATATTGCCATTACATATTCATTAAATATTGCCATTCAAATGAAGATTAAAATCTAAGCTTTCTAGATAGGGGTGCATTCAGATTTTTGATAATAGTCTAACAAAGATCTATTGAGGTTAAGTGCATCTTGACATCCATTGGATATATCTATCGATATTAGGATATACCAGATACATCAGAGCTATCCTCATTTGAATTGTTTTTCATGTTCTCAATTTCAATAAACTAAGAAGTGACACTTCAATGCATATTAAAATTGAATTCAAAAAAACTCTTCGCTTGGATAATTTTCTGAAATGAACATTCAAGTGGGTTTCAAATCTATTTTGTCGTTTTAAACTTACTATATATGTCATAGCTACACGAGAATTTAGAGAAGTTAATAAATGATCTTAACAAAAATCTTCATCCCTGTTTCATCTTTATTACAAGATGCAAAATTTCTTGACATAATAAAAAAAAAGTTTATGCTCTTTCGTGCCAATTAAACACGCAATTTCCACCGATGAAATTTGGTAACATCGAATGATTGTAACTTCACGATTTCAAAATCTAAACTTAGTCATTGATTGACATCATTTCATGCATTCATTTGTGTCTTATATCCATTATCTTGAACCTAAACAATGCTACGTAACGAGTTTTATGTTTTAGTTTCAGGAATAAATAGGTTTGAAGAAAATAAGCATAAAATGACCTAAAAACAGGAAAAAAGACTGAGTTGTGAGAATTGAGTACTAAGATGTAAGGAAGAAAGACCTGAATGTAAGATCAAATGACCGATGAGCAAATGAAAATATTTCACACCATCATGAGGAGTATTTTGGCAATTCGGGTCGGACCTAAACTCTAACTTCCTTTGGTGCATCAAACATCTAGAAAACAACTCAGAAAAGTCCAACCAAAATCCAGAGCGGATCCGGACTCTGTAGACCACCAATTGGCGGTTTGGGACTGTTGATTGGCGATCGGGTTGGCTCCGGATCCGACACGCTTCGAGCAGATCATGTATTAGAGAGGATTAGATCTATTTCTGGTGTTGTATTAGTCACATATCGGGGGATTGTCCCCGATTACCTTTTCTATGACTATAAATATAATTCTTCACCTTCCATTGTAATCACTTTCTTGGTGGTCATCCTCTCTACTAGGAGTATAAGCCTTGAAGCAAAAACCCTAGTGGAGAGAGACTACTTGTATTGTGAGATTGAAATTAATAAAGTTTTCCTTTGATTATGTTGTTTCTTTTTTAGTTTAATTTCACTTCATATGTATTGCATGTTTCTTTAGTTTTATGTCATTTTAACTTCTTTAATATTTCTTTCTTACTTAGTTTAATTTTCTTTCAGTATAATAATTAATTTTGTTAATGTAGGTTGTAGTGTAATGATTAGTGAGTAGTTTCGTCCCCATTTGGGAGGTAGAGAAATATGTGATATGATCATGTTGTGTATTAGGTGCATGTTATCTTAATCCCTTGAGCCTTATATAATTTCCATAACCATCTAATTAGATTTCACTATTGTCTTTGATATGCTAATGCTCTTGAATGAAGCTTAGCTTATGCTTAGATTAGTGAACCTATTTTTTGGGAAATGATAAGGTGGGAATATGGATGGAATTGACGAAGGAAACATGATTTGTAGTTGCATATACTCTTGTTGTCTTTACCTTGGTTAATGTCTTGTATGTTTTAATGATAATGTGTTATCTTATTTCATGTTGAGGAATAGTGGAGGTTTGGTCTTTGTACATGAGTTCATTTAGCTTCCTTCTAATTATTGTCTTGTATGTTTTAATGATATTGTATTATCTTAATTCATGTGGAGGTAAAGTTGGATGTAGTTTTTGATTTTCATGCACTACTTGTTTTGATGAGCTTAATTGAACACACAAACACATATACATATCTTTGTATTCACACTCTTTTCTCTACTCCCTATGGGGTTTGGTTTTATTGCTTATCTTCCATTTCCTTTTTTGCATTGTAGTGTAGTTTGACCATAACTTCTTTCTCTCACATTCGCCTTCGAACAAACTAAAGTCGACACACCTCCCTGTTGATCGACCCGTATTTGTCCCCGCTTCAACGCAGTCGTGCACTTGCGGTTAATTATGTTGGATTTCGTGCCATATAGTATGTATATATTTTTCGAAATTTTATAAACATTTAGGATCGAAACATTCATATTTTCTTTGATTTTCATATTGACTTGCATTTGTTTGTCCTAATTATTTAACATGCATTAGAACAAACAAACAATTGCAAAGATGATCATACCTAAAGGTTCTCTAAAACCTCTTGAAAATCCAGAGTCGCGTTGCCGGTCAAATCGCCCGGTGGATTGCCTCCGAGTATTCACCAAACTCTAAACAAGATTGGAGAGAGAAGAGCTAGCCTTTCAATCTCCAATAGGGTTTAGAATCTAATTACTAACACCTCTTTAGTTCCCTTGAGAAGATCTCTGAAAACTAATCTTAAGAATTTAAAAAAATTCGTAGGGAATTATGGGGAGAGATTTTTGCATGAGAAAACAATGAAATTAAATGAGGTAATAAGAAAAACTTGTATTTATAAGTTCTCTCCAAATTACATATTCATGTACAACCTCTTGCCCATGATTTCAAGCAAACTTCCATCTAACCATCCATTATTTGCTAACAAATAATCTTAGCCACGAATTAAATCAATTATGGACCAATTCCATGCATGATCTAATTAATTCTGCAGCAAACTGTCTGGACCGGTCGACCGTTTGTAGGTTCAGTCGACCGTTCGAACCAAGTTTCGGTCGACCGTTCGACATTCGGTCGACCGTTCGCAACAATAAAATATTTCATCGCAATGTTCGGTCGACCGACCGATAGATTCGGTCGACCGACCGATAGATTCGGTCGACCGTTCCGAACAGACGAAAATTCCCTATTATCGGTCGAGACGTGTCCGGTCGACCGTTTACAGTTAACTGGTCGACCGTTTGTGCACAGGACTGCAGATTTGTCAAATTTCGGTTTAACCCTTACAAAATTTGACATTTCGGGATTAGTAGTAAATTCACAGCTCATGTAACATATTATCCTATGTAATGATAAATCATTACACTCCATAATATTTACATCACATATGAATTTAATTTAAATTCTAATTATGTTATTAATCACAACATAATTTTATTTTTCTTGTTTACCCCATGTGTCATATTTTCTACATGAAACCTGACACATCTTATGAACTCAAAATCCCCATTTCTTGTTTCTCAGTTTTGTGGTGTGACTTATGGGAGGATCTAAACTAAGTTGTCAGTGATATTAAGAGTTTAATATCACAAGGTATAAGCGGTATCTAGCTACACATTATACCTCTCAATTAGTTAGATGTCTTAATTCCACTCAAATCAAAACACAATCCATTTAGTGATGGAGTGCACCACTTGTGTCCGTCCCTTGCCTCATGATATTAAGAATACACACAAAGTAGTATTGTGTCATCTTTGTATTAGTATTCATTTCTTGATCTCTTTAAGCTAGTTATAAATATGTGACTTAACTCAAATCACATTTTGTACATTATAACTTTGCTTTATCAAGGGGCTCACTAATATCATTACTCAATTAAGAGGGGTGATTGTTCGTTTTATATTAACCGCAAGTGCACGGCCGCGTTAAAGCGGTGGCAAATACGGGTCGTCCACTGGGAGGTGTGTCGACAATTGGTTTGTTCGAATGCAAGAGGTAAAAGAAGGAGAAAAAAATGTATTACACTACACTAATCTAAACTAGTAAACAAGAAAGCTGAAATGAAATAACTAAACAAATAAGCTAAACAACTAATGAAGAAGATAAAAAGACAGGAATGGAAACCCTTAAGGGGTGGAGTGTGTGTGCACATGAAATAAGTGTGGTGTTGAATGCATACTATAAGCTCAAGTTAGTTAGTGTTTGTTAATGCATAAGAGGTACCTAATGGCAAAACCTATCATTCACAACACTAAACTATATGTGATTAATATGAGCAATGCAAGGTAGTTATTAAGACACTTAGACAAGCATGGAATGTACCTAAACTATAGCAGAAACTATTAAGTAAAGTTATTAATAGTTCAAGCAAACATACTAATATCTTTCACAAACATTCATATTAAGCATTCAAACCATCTACATAACATGTACACACATCTACTCCATCCCCAAAGGGGATGGACTACTCACACATATTTAAACTAACTACTCTAATAAAATGAAGCATTGTACTGAAATGAAACTACACTAATTAAGCAAGAAATATTAAATAAGCATAAAACAAAACAAACAAACAAACAAGCATGCATATGAAAGGAAATTAAACGAAGAGAGAAACAACACAATTAAAGGAAAACATCTATTATTAACTCTCTCAATTACAAGTAGCCCTTCCTCCACCAGAGTTTTGCTTTAAGGCTTCACTCTTAGTAGGGAAGATGGTCACCAAAGAGGGAGATGGATACAATGGAAGGTGAAGAGTTTTATTTATAAGCATGGAAAAAGCTAATCCGGGACAATCTCCTGATGTGAGACAAAACCAATACCAAAAATAGCATAAACACACATTAGTACAAGTCCAGGAGAAAACTTAACGGATCTGGGCTGATCCAGACCGCCAATTGGCGGCCTATAAAGCTCAGATCCGATTGGTTTTGCTTGTGGGCTTTGTTTGGAGTGTTTCTTTGTCTTTGATACATCTACTTTGCTTAGTGGAGCTCCGACCCGAATCGAATTGACAAAATAATCCCAATGATGGTGTGAATTTTCCTGTTTTGCTTTTAGGTCCTTCTGTCTTACGTTCAGGTCATTCTCCCTTGCATCTCAGTCCCCAGGTCTCACAATTAAGTTTTTTTCCTGCTTTTGGGTCCTTTCATGGCTCTTCTCTTCAAACCTCTTTATTTCTGAAATTCAAACATAAAACTCGTCATGTAGCATTGCTTAGGTGTAAGATAATGGATATAAGGTACAAATATAAGCATGAAATGATGCCAATTAAGGGCAATGATAATCTTTTGACTAACTATCTTCTCCAACGAAAGTCATACTTAACCAACCAATGTCTTTACACTACACTTATCGATAACTTAAGACACTAGTTTAATCAAGCATTTCTTAAGTGATCGGATATAAGTCTCATATCAAAAGACCGAGGACACAGTAAAATATTAATAACACAGAAACACATTTCTATAAGATTTTACTTATTAAGTCAATTTAGTATACAAAAATAATATTTTTCTCTTTTGTGTACCCGTGTTGTCACTCACTTGTAGAGCTACAATGATCTATGACCAACACGACAATCTTAACTCGGTATGTGTTATGTTTGGATTTGAGGTATGTGTTATGTTTAAACTGCAACAACGTATCACAGACTCCATCCATCTTAGACTTGTCCCCTTTGCACTGAAGGATGATGCAAGAAGTAGTTGTACAGCAACCATGCGAATGTCTTTAGGATTCAGGATGAGTTTCAATCTGTCTTTCCCGAGAAATACTTTCCAAATCATCGGACTCCAAAATTGAGCAACGAAATCAATTCGTTTTATCAGCATGAGACCGAATCATTCCATGCATACCTACAGAGGTTGAAGGAGCTACTATCCTCATGCCCTTACCATGACATCGAGTTGTGGCGTGTGTGTCAGATTGTTTACGAGGGTCTTCACATCCCGTCTCGAACGCTCGTTGAGCTCATGTGTCAAGGAGAGTTCTTAGTAAAGGATGAAAGAGATGCATGCGCTTTCCTAGAAGGTATCGCTGATCCTCATGCCTTTTCCACTAATCAACAGTTTCAGACCGCCAATCAGCGGTGTGTTGCTCAAATCGGCTCTTGTAATTTCGGTGGGTCGACTGATTTTGTGTTTTCCGTTGTTTCCAGTGGGTTGGGAGGTTGTTGACAGCTTGAACAGACGTGTTGTGGTCTCCGACCCTCTTGCGCCGTGTTCGTTTTCGTCGTCACGTGTTCTTCCGTTAAAACTCGTCAAGGTAAGTGCAGGTATGGTCAGCCCATATTTAATTCCAGAATTTAATTGTCTCTCTGACTCGCGAATTCGGAGAGCCCTTCTACAATAGAATCGTAGTCAAATGGTGGTATCATTTGTTGTATGATGGTGACGAAACCATGTATGTAGAGTCTCTCGTACATGAGTTTTTTCTAAACTCGAGTGTGACCAGACTGGACCACTCGAGTTTAGTGTCACTCTCAGAGGGTGAAGCACACCGTGACACCCCAATTTATCTCCGACGCGACTGAGATTCCTTTTGTCGATGATCTCGCGCCCACCCGTGACATTAATTTTTACCGATCTATGCTTGGGCGCGGACAACCTATTTTATCTCATGGGGGAATACCCAATACGCACATTTACTCCAATGTACACATTGTAGCCAGGTGGGTGTGTAAGAATGTGTTGGGCCAAGAGCGGACTTCCACATTCTTCACACTTAGTTTGTGAATAGTGTATAGTCTTATGGATGGTTCATCTCACTGCATTTGTCGAACGTTGTTCGACGTTTTGGTGAACGCTAAACTTAAAGAAATACACTATTTGCGAATAGTGTATAGTCTTATGGATGATTCATCTCAGAAATGTCGGTGTTAAAGAGCGTTCCCGAGCTCACAGACGAGCTCGAGGAAATGGCTATAACATCCTCCTCCATGTAATCAAACACCAATGCCTCCGGAAGGCAATGACGAAATGACAGAGTCATCTTCTCTACCTCGAGGTCGGTGTCTTGGCGCCGCAGCAAACGCTCAAATCGTGAGATGTCCAACATACCACACAATTTGGTCACTAGAGTAGACAAACAATGTATTTCTTTAAGTTTAACGTTCACCAAAACGTCGAACAACGTTCAACAAATGCAGTGAGATGAACTATCCATAAGACTATACATTATTCGCAAACTAGGTGTGAAGAATGTGGAGGTCCGCTCTTGGCCCAACACATTCTTACACCCACCTGGCTACAATGTGTACATTGGAGTAAATGTGCGTATTGGGTATTCCCCCATGTGATAAAATAGGTTGCCCGCGCTCAAGCATAGATCGGTAAAAATTAATGTAACGAGTGGCGCGAGATCATCGACATAAGTAATCTCAGTCCCGTCGGAGATAAATTTGGGTGTCACGGTGTGCTTCACTCCTCTGAGAATGACACTAAACTCGAGTGGTCCGGTCTGGTCACACTCGAGTTTAGAAAAAAAACTCATGTACGAGAGGCTCTACATACATGGTTTCGTCACCATCATACAACAAATGATATCACCATTTGGCTACGATTTTATCGTAGAATGGCTCTCCGAATTCACGAATCAGGGAGGCAAAATTAAATTCTGGAATTAAATATGAGCTGACCATACCTACACTTGTCTTGGCGAGTTTTAACGGCAGAACACGCGACGACGAAAACGAACACGACGCAAGAGGGTCGGAGACCACAACACGTCTGCTCAAGCTGTCAACAACCAACCAACCCACTGTAGACAACAGAAAACACAAAATCAAACGACCCACCGAAATTACAAGAGTCGATCTGAGCAACACTGCTGATTAGCAGTATGGTTGCACGATCTGAATGTGGGATTTTAGGGAAGGGGCGGAAAAGAAAATAAAAACGTGTTTTCGTTGGGTGGATGATGGGAACGGCAACGAAAACACGTTTGTAACAAAGGAAAATGGAAAAATATCCAAAAGTCACTTCTATTTTTTCTTTTCTTCATTTTTTTATTTTTTTTATTTTTTTTTGTTTTTGACCAAGATATGTGCAACCAAATGAAGGGATGGATGACGTCAAATGACCACATCCGCAGGGAGTTCGTCAAGTGACCACATCCGCGAGGAGTTTGTGTAAAGACACGACTTCCTCATCGACCTCTGTCGTGGTCCCTTCCAAATACGATTTCAGGCGTTGTCCATTAACTTTGAACACATCCTCGTTTCTTGGATTCTGAATCTCAACCACCCCATGAGGGAAGACGGTTAAAACAATAGAGGGTCCAGACCGACTCTGGAGTTTTCCCAGAAACAAGTGGATGCGAGAGTTATACAACGAGGTGTCTCAAACCTCGCAAAGATGTTTTCTTTAAGAAATTTGATCACAACCTCGTGGTCGTTAGTGCCAGTGGGGATTGCTTCCACCCATTTGATCGGCATAGTACTTAAATAAGTAGGAATCATCCCAATAGAAGTACTTGACTAACGACTTGAACTTTGCTTTCTTACTGTGTGTCCAATGAGCCCGCACCTCCCCGGTTGCGAAATGGTTCACAATGTCAGCGAAACAGGGAAGTAAGGTTGTTGCCATAAGGTTCTCATCAGGAAAGAACTCGTTCACCGGTGAGTCCGGTGAAAGATCAACTGGGATGCGAGAGATGTGATCTGCCACGACATTCTCGCATCCTTTCTTGTCCCGTATTTCAAGGTCACTCTTGTAACAACAAGATCCAACGCAGGAGACGGGGTTTAACATCCTTTTTAGACAAAAGGTAGCAAAGAGCTGAGTGATCAGTGTAGATGATGACGTGCGACCCAACGAGGTACTGACGAAATTTTTCTAACACAAATATGATCGTGAGGAACTCTTTCTCAGTAACGGAGTAATTGAGCTGGGCGTCATTGAGAGTACAACTTGAATAGTAGATCACATGAGACAATTTGTCGACTTTCTGACCCAAAACTGCTAATATCGCATAGTCAAATGCATCAGACATCAGCTTGAAAGGTAGAGTCCACACTGGTGCCTTAATAATAGGAGTGGAGGTCAACTCACGCTTCAGAAACTCAAACGCAGTTATGCACTCGGGTGTGAACTCAAAAAAGGTACATTTAGCAAGCAAGCTCGTCAAAGGGCGAGCTATCTTGCTGAAATCCTAAATAAACCGTTGGTAAAAACCGACGTGTCCAAGGAATTACTGGATTTCTTTTACCGAGGTGGGTGACGAAAACTCAGAAATAAACTCAATATTTGCCATATCCACCTCGATACCATCACGAGATACCACGCGACCCAAAACGATACCTTTTCTAACCATGAAATGACACTTTTCCCAATTAAGGGCTAAGTTCGTTTCCGAACACCTCTTGAACAAGGCTCAGGTGGTGCAAGCACTCATCAAAGGAGGTGCCATGAATCGAGAAATCATCCATGAAAATCTCAAGGAAGTTCTCGACCATATCGGAAAAGATACTCAATATGCAACGTTGGAATGTTGCTAGTGCATTGCGTCCCAAAAGATAATGTCTTGCTAAGAAAAGATACTCAACGTAGTCTGAAAGGCATCCGTTTATAAGAAAACGTCCCAAAAGGACAGGTGAACATGGTTTTCTCCTTATCTTCGAGGGCAACTGGGATTTAATTGTACCTTGAATAATCATCAAGGAAACAGTAATAGGCGTGCCCAACGAGTACGGTTCAACTTCCTATATCTGGTCGATGAAAGGTAGAGGGAAGTGGTCATTACGCGTGATGGCGTTCAACTTCCTATAGTCAATGCAAACTCGCCACCCAGCTTGAAGTCGTGTGCGTACAAGCTCATTGTTATCATTCTGGACAATAGTGATACCCAACAGGAAATATGAAATCATTGACCTTGATTAGGACATCTTCAATGACCCCCAACGGGACTTTGATCGATCAACCAACTGTAAAGTTGTTTTCGTAGGCTTGAGCTCACCTAGGCTTAATCGTTGATACACAGAAGCTAGTAAAACGTTAACCGCCAACCCTTGATCTAGCAAGACATTATTAATGCGAGAGTTCTCAATGATACATGAAATTGTTGGACTACCTGAGTCCTTCAATTTTACGTATGTTGGGTTCGAAATAATCGAGCTCATATTAGCCGCCAAAAAAGTTTTGCTAGGGACGTTGGTTTTCCTCTAAGTCGTACAGAAATCCTTCAGGAATTTTGTATAGGAATGTATTTGTTGAATCATGTCTAACAAAGAGATGTTGACATTCACTTTCTTGAATATCTCCAGCATTTTATCCACACTGTCATTTTGTTTCTTAGATAACCTACTAGGATAAGAAACCTTTGGCACGTAGGTTTTATGCGGTGCCGGAGAAGGAGGCGTTGATGTATTACTCTCACCTTCGGTCTCTTTCTCACCATCATTCCCACGAGGGGGCTGCACAGATGAATTTAGCGGCAAGGAAACGTGGTTGTTGACCTACTTCCCATTTCTCATGGTCACAATGGCAATGACATGGTCCATAGGTTCTTCCACGTAGTTCACTTGCCCCCCTGCGGTCTTGAACTTGCATTTTGCATGTTCGAGTGATGTTGAGCACGGGGGTTGGTCACAGGTTGGCTCGGCAGAGTCCCTCTCTCTCTCTCATGTACAGACCGAGTCAATTGACCTATCTAAAGCTCGAGAGATTTGATGGTCTGCTGATTCGAAGTAAGGACCTGACTCGTGGATGACAAAGTTTTTATAGAGTTCTGAAGTCCACGAGTTAAGTTCTCAAGCGAATTAAACGAGGTTTCCAAGTTGATAGAATTTGGGAAACCTGATGGGTTGGTGTTTTGACTTTGAGGTGACATATAAGACTGTGAATGCATTGGAGGTTGGTGTGGTCGGTTAAGTGGTCGAGAGAAGTTTGAAGGATCACCTAAAGCATTGTTATTTTTCCATGAAAAATTAAAGTGGTTCCTCCATCCAGTGATATATGATGATGAATATGGGTCATTTCTGGAACTATCATAGATGGGATTGACATGTTCCACGCTCACCTCATATATGACTTATCCTACCACATAGATGACAGGAAGCTGGACCAGATGCAGACACATGTGACACATCGTGCTAGTTTTAGAACTCAATCGAATCCATACGGCGCATTAAGGCCGCCATGCGCGCCTCGGTGGCAGTATTGATAATGACAGCAAATGCGACACCCGATCTAGTCGAGTTTGCATTTGCGATCCTTGCTCCTATGCTAGATGATGCTGGTGGTTCCCTCACATTCTCTCACTGCATGGTTTTCTCAGCGATGTCTTCTAGGAAAGCTCATGCATCTCTTTCATCATTTACTAAGAACTCTCCTTGACAGATGGGCTCAACGAGCGTTCGGGACAAGATGTGAAGACCCTCGTAAACAATCTGACACAAACGCCACAACTCGATGTCATGGTAAGGACATGAGGATAGTAGCCCCTTCAACCTCTGTAGGTATGCATGGAATGATTCGGTCTCATGCTGATAAAACGAATTGATTTCGTTCCTCAATTTTGGAGTCCGATGATTTGAAAAGTATTTCTCGAGAAAGATAGATTGAAACTCATCCCAAATCCTAAAGATATTCTCCTAGTTGTTGTACAACCACTTCTTGCATCATCCTTCAGTGCAAAGGGGACAAGCCTAAGATGGATGGAGTCTGTGATAAATTGTTGCAGTTCAAAAATAACACAAACCTACTCAAATTCTCTGAGAAAAATATAAGGGTCACCCTTCCTAGTAAAGTGAGGGTGCATGGATATAAACTGAGACTTAACCTCAAAATTGTTTTCATTCGCCTCTGGCAATACGATGCACGATGGTAAAACGGTAAAGCTCGAGTAGCATCGATCACGGAGAGGTATGAGAGCAAGAACAAGAAAACAGGTGGGACAGGTGGGTCCAGCAACTACTCCTACTCGCGGTAATGAGCAGTCATTGAACCCAGACTGTGTGCGACACGAGAAGAGAAATACGTCGAGAAATCGACTACCGAAGCAGGATTGACAACAGGCATCATCAAGCGACAACTCTCATCTCGTGCCCTCACAAGCATGCACGAAGGTACACACACAAACCAATTTTTTTTAAACAAATAAAACAAAATGTGCGTAGTGGAGAAGACGGAAAGACATAGAAGAGAGATAATAACTCAGGAGAGAAGAGAATAAGTCCTTATGCTACGACGGGTGGGTACCGGTAGAAGCACACAAGCAAACAATGCTCAAACAATCCTGAGGTCGGCATAGGTCCTTAAGCCCAGCAAGTGAGTCAACATCCGGAGATCTCGTCTCTCCTACTATCGACAGAGTGGACGACGTCGATCAGGCTATGACGATCGTGACCAGAACACTCTCGTAATGCGTCTGAGATGCTTAGAGTCAATGTCTACTTGATTTTAAAATTAGGCTCTTAATTAGTTTGATTTTTGAGGCGAAGAAAATGACTCTTAATTAGTTTGATTTTTGAGGCGAAGAAAATGGTGATGAAATCCCTCACATTATCTTATACGGGACACTCTCCATAGTAGTGTTTTGGAGTGTTAATCTAACAATCAAATTTACAAACAAACGCTCAACTCACATATTGCAATGCAATTCCTACTAACTAATGCATGTTCATACGAAATGCATAAATGAGAATAAGAAATGCGTACCTCACACCAAAACTTAGCAGCTGAAATTAAAGTTAAAATAAAAGACAATCTACGTGTCTAAGTCAAGTACATGTTGCATGACCTAAACAAGAAAAAATGTCTAATATTTTGTTTTGTGTTTTAGGGTCCAAGTTGCTTAAAGGGAGATTGATCATTAATCTATGAGGAATCTAAAAGTCAGAACATACAACATGTACTCGACTAAGCAAACAAGATATATTAAAGAAGCTAAATGAAATGCAACAGGTACTCGACTAAGCAAACAAGAACATGCAACATGTACTCGACTAAAAGTCAAAACAAAACAAAACATTTTAATGAAAAACAATTAAACTAAGCAAACAAGATATATTAAAGAAGCTAAATGGAAAAAAAATTAAAAGAAACATGCAAGAATTAAAAGACAAGACAATATTAAAAGAAACTAAGAAAAAATATTTTATTAACATAACTCACATTGCAAGTGACATTCTCTGTACTTAGAATAAAAACCTTGAAGCAAAAACTCAATGTGGAGAAGAATGTCACTTGCCATGTGAGTCATATTAATAAAATAATTTTTCTTAGTTTCTTTTAATATTGTCTTGTATTTTAATTCTTGCATGCTTTTTTTAATTATTATTTTCATTTAGTTTCTTTAATATATCTTATTTGTTTAGTTTAATTGTTTTTCACTAGAATGTTTTGTTAATGTAGTTTGTAATGTAATGATTAGTAAATAATTTCATCACCTTTGAGGGTGGAGTAGATGTTTATACATGTTATGTAGATAGAATGAATGTTAAACATTATTGAATATGAGAAATGTTAGTATGTTTGTTTGAATTAATGAGAACACTTAACTTGATGGTTTCTACCATAGTGTTTAGGTATATTCCATGCTTGCTTAGGTTCTTAATAACTCAGTTCGGGTTAGGCCCAAAACCGAACCAACCGGACCCATGTGTGGTGCCAACCCTAAAAAGGACAATATCTAGAATTAGGAAGAATATTAGAATTATCTTTGGGAAGGATAAGAAGATAAAGCTTCAGCAACTTGCCTAACTAAAAGGACAATATCAAGCATTAGGAAGAATATTAGAAACTTCTTTTTTGACCGGTTAGAAACAATATGACAAATCATCAAACAATAACTAAAAAGAGTGCAGTGATAGAGATTTTATGTACAAAATACCTGGAGCACCTCCAGTTGTTGATGGATCACTGCGATGATTTGACTAGATTTTTTTCCTTAAAAATAACTTTGCCAACTTCATGCGTTTGTGCGGTCTGTGGTGCATTCTTCAAAGCCGTAATGGAAGATAGAAAATGCCATATTTAGATTTATCGATAAAATTGTTGTGTTTTCTACTGAGATCCATCACTTGCGGTGTGAATGAAAAATAGGTCATATTTCGGTTTGATCGTTGAGCTTTCTTGACATCACATGCTGCTGGGACAATATTTCTGCAATAAGATGCTTCGGTCCAAATAGGTTTGAATTCTTGAGAAGAAGATTTCTTGACGATGAATCAACAACATAACCGTGTCCAGACATCCATCGCAGCAATTGCAGTAGAAGATCTTTCTTTTCAGGTTTTGCAATGTAACGCGATATGGCTATACTGAATACTTCCTGCAAAAAAATCCAAAAGAAATGTGACCTTTTACATTTCCAATCATCCCTTGTTTATATTCAACAATAACAGTGATATTATCAGCCCGTAGAATACCACATATAACTGTTGTTACCAAGAAACAGCGAACGAGAGCATAGAAGCACAACAGAGCAGAAATATGTACAAAAATACTATGACACGAGAACTATTCACACTTGGTCATATTTTAATTTTCAAAGAGAAATACCGCCAGTCCTATAAATAAAATATCTGTATTTTCACGAAGATTAACACACAAATAGATGTACATCCAATAATTTTCCCATGCTATTAGATATATATTCTTCAAATCCAAGGGAATTACTGAATCTCTTGGTTTCAATCAAAAACATAAAATGAGCCATTTCTACATCCTACTGTCTATTTCTCATGATTATTTTCAACTATCACGGCAAGCCTTAACCAAAAAACACAACACATAATTAAGATTATATAAGTGTGAAAAATAAGAAAAAGTATAAACTTAATAGACACTGAACTAGAGGCATATTCTACTTGAAGCAAACTTCCAAATACTGGAAAATGACAACAAACTATGTTGAAAAACTCTTACAAGAAGACACTAAAAATGCTCTTAGGAATCCATCTAAGTAGACAAGGAAAGAACCAACATTTGGTTGGTTCCCAGGTTGCAAGAAAAGGTCAGAGATAAGGTGAAATTGTTAAAAGTTTTGTTCTTCTTATCATACTCCTCCAGTCTGAATCTACAGAGAAGAAGCTTTTTGAACTCCCTAGAACTACGCATAGACAAGTAATTTCAGATAGAAACAAACCCAGAACCCACAATTATACCAAATTCATTGAGAAGAACAAAAACGTCACAGATCCTACCTGGTCTATTCTCTGACCTGCACGATTGAATGCTTTTACAACCTCATTTATCAAGTTTATATTACCAGATTTCATAAACGATATTGAAAACCTCTGCAGACCACGTACAGAGATATGCTCAGTATTATCCTGTAAATATCAATGATACATGTAATGAGGAAAAGAATAAATGTAACCAAATAAAACCATCCGACCAATCAGGAAAATTAGTTACCTTCATTACTAAGTATGCATCTTTCAGAAGCTTTGCTCGGACTAATATAATTAGCATTTTCTCGTGAAGTGACTTGCACACAGTTCTTTTATTGTATCTCAACAAATTATAAACAGAAAATGCTTCAGGTGCAGCACCAGCTTGACCAAGCTGCATGATTACAGAATAAGACGTCAAAGATTGCTTTTAGTTCGAACTTGTCCAAGTTAAACTATTCTGCATCTCAAACTACATGAACACATGATTACAGAGAAATTATGACAGCATATGGCCAATTTGGGGTTCAAGATTCATGTCAGCAGATGCCTGCACTTCATAGAATTTGTATAAAGTCTAGGGTAGACTATTTCAAATCTTAATACCACAAGAATTCTGAGGTGTCTTACAGAAAAATAAATAACACTTTCGCGTATCAAGAAATGCAAAAATTCATGGGGGCAAAAGATCTTAGTATTAGATGAGAATATAATTGAACGATGGGAGGAGGTGAGAAAGGTGAAAGACGAACAAAATCAGATGGTGGCAGAAGTTAATTGCAGATGAAGAAGACAAAGATGATAAATAAAAAATAGATGAGTGACTTTAAGAGATTAAGAAAACAAACTGGAAACAGAGTCAGGGAACTAACAGTAAATGCATGTGGCACGAGGTCGTCTCAAGTGGAACCGACTTAGTTAAAAACCTAATTGATAAATTTAAGGGTCTATACGGATTTGGTATAGCAGCATAATTTATTAGTTTATGTGGTCATTTTATAATTAAGAAATTGATTTATACTATATAAGCATCTTTTTGAAGGAAAAAAATAACCTACCTCATCCAGTTGATGCCCCTTGTTGTGCATGTCTTCAATCGTCCGATGAGCAAGATGATACAACTTTTCTCGACAAAGGTACTTAACCAGAATGTGAAATGTATTCCAATCTGGAGAGATTGCCATCTTGTCCATTTTCTTCAACATACCCATAGCACTTTCCATATCACCTGTGTTGCAGTATGCTCTAAGGAGTGTGTTAAGCATGACCAAGTCGTATTTGGCATATTTGGCTTCAAATTCCACAGCCAATTGCTTTGCTTCTTCCAATAATTTACCTCGACAAAGTGCTGAGATCATGATACTGTACGAATATCCATCTGGGTGTGGAAAGCAAAATAAGAAACTCAAACAGTAAGGCAATCTCACAATTAGAACAACGTGAAGCAATCATTAAATGTGAATATAGGAAGCATGGATACCAATATGGGACATGGGTAAGATACTAGCCATGCAGGTACATGGATACATCATTTTTTACAAAAATAGGACATACCATGCAGATAAGGCAATATTATAAAAAAAGTGAATATTGTACGATTTTACCGTAAAATGAAATCAATAAATATCAAAAATTCATAAAAGCATTTACAAAGTGATAAAATGACATAATAAATGGCAATACAACAAGTATTTAGTATTCACTATACACAAGTATACAACAATTAATAAGCCTATATAGGTGCATGTTCTACGAACAATACTATCTTATGTTTCTTTTGTTCTATTTTAAATTCTTCTATAGAAATATGCTTAGGTATCCAAGAAGTATCCGGGGTATCACATAAGTATCCGAAGTATCTGAATTTAAAGTTGTAATTGTTAAATTAGGATAATACTCCAAATGAAGTATACGACATGTATCCTGAAGTATCCAAGGAGTCTCTGTATCCTGTACGGGTGTGATACAGATTCGTCAACTGTTATGTCCCTAAACCGGATTAGGATTGGATTAGGGTTAAGTGAGGTTTGACTTGGAGGAGAGAGGGAGGTATGGTGAGTAGTGAGGTGAAGTGATGGAGGTAAGGTGGGGTATAAGGGAAGTATGGTGGGGTGTGCTTGGGGTGTAGGGTTTGGGTTTTATAAACCAAGCAACACCATCTTTTCCTTCTTTTCCTTCTCTTCCTTCATCCTCACCAAGCACCCATCTTCTTCCTCAGTGGCTCGAGCTCAGGCGGAGGAGGTTGCATTGGCGTGAGGCTTGCGGAGGTTGACGCGCGAGGAGGATCACCGGAGGCAACGGAGGCGCGAGCGAGGCTCCGGCGGGTTCGTTGCGTTTTCGAGGTATGCCGCTCATTAGTGTGATTTTGTTGCTTACCCTCGTGGGAGGGTGTTGTTGGTCGGTCGGGGGAGGTCGAGGACCTCTCCGGCGACGTGTTTCTTCGTAAAACCTCGGCTGGCGCGAGGTTGAAGACGACCAACGGTCGACCGGATCCTTCGGGCGGTTGACCGTTTTAGCACTGTTTGCCCGACTTTAACCTTCACCGGTCGAACGATGCCTTGGGGCGGTCGACCGGTAGTGCATTATTGCTGGTGAGTTGGGATTTTTCTACCTGTTGTCGGTCGACCGGTCCTTGTTGTGTTCGACCGGAACTTAAGTGTACTGAGTAGAATTGCATGATTTGTTCGACCGATTTCTTATTGTGTTCGACCGGTTGTATGTTGTTTGACCGATGGAAGTTTGCGTTCGACCGATTATATGACTTAGAATAATAGGTTGGCCCTGTCTGTTTTCGGTCGACCGAGACCCCTGAGTCGGTCGACCGATAGATCCGATTTTAATGTTGACCAGACTCCGGATTTTGACCTCGTTCGGTCGACCGGTTTTAGACCTTTGTTCGACCGTTGGGGGGTTCTGTTTTGAGCGCAGCGGTAGACCGTTTTAGGAGTACGGTCGACCGATTCCTTTCTGGATCCGGTCGACCGAATCACCTCTTCCGGTCGACCGTTGGGGCCCAGGACAGAATTCCTGGTTCCCCTTTTGAACGCCAACTTTGTCCACGGAAACCCGTGTCCTCGCCTTGTGCGTGAGCCGGGAGGTGACGGTGGGCGCATGATGCGTGCTTGCCCAGGGACCGCCGTTGGAAAGAGTGTGGGTGTTCGGGAAGCGTCACCTCCATGTATGGACCGTGACTTTTGAGATGATTGTTGGCACTTTGTAGTATAGCAGGCCTGAGGGATCGCAGATCCCAGTGTTGATGTTGTGCGGGCACGCAACTGGCGTTGGGTGAGGTGACTACCGGCCTTCGGGCTACGGAGGTCGCTGCCCTGCTTTTATAGCGGCGCAGTTGGTGTTCGCGGCTCGTGGAGCCCGTGACCCTGGCAGACTTCGGTCTGGACCCGTCCGATGCTGTGCCGGACGTTGTGATGGACCACCGATGCTGTGCCGGTGATGCCGCCGAGGTTGTGCCGGCGATGATGATTGTTGGGCCGAGGCTGTGCCTGCTATGTTGTTTTCCTCGGCTGGGCACCTACCGAGATGATGTTGTTATACCTTCCGGGCGACGGCCCCGTTGGTCCCTGTGGCCCCGACCACTGAGATTTACAGATCTGTTTCTATCGGCGCGTAGACGTGACAGAGGCTCCCTGCCGAACCCTTGAGTAGTGTAGCCGCGTGTGGGGGGTGCGATGTCGCGGGCTGCTAGACTGCATGTGCCTGCAGTAGGTCTCTTCGGGAGACCCGATGATTGATTGTCGGACTGATGTCCTGTTTTACCCTTCGGGGGAACTGTTTTCCATTTCTGTTGATGCCATGACATGCTACTAGTATGATAGGTTCATTATGTGATGCATGCATATAGGTGAGTTGGCATACGGGGTTTCCTTCTGGAAACTCAGGCATTGTTGTTGCATCTTTTTCAGGACCGCAGTAGGTCCAGGTGGGTGGTGACCGAGGACGGAGCGCTTTGGAGTCGGATCCTCTTCGGCAGTTGCTAGACCGTACGACTACATGTATTCTATTTCATTGTATCAGTATTGTAGTTGTACTTCTTTTGGAAACTCCTTGTATTTTGGGTGCACCCGGATTTATATATTTATATACTAGTGACGTTCCCGCTTGAGTTGTCTGTTATGTTGGTTATATTGAAATTTTTAAATCTTCCGCTGTTTCGGGACGTTACAACTTGGTATCAGAGCGGTCGATTCCTGTGTCTTCGTCTAAAGAACCACCCTTAGGAGTAGTGCTAGAGGCATGCATTATTTTTCTTGTAGCTCTTGCATGCATTGTTGCTTATCTGTTGATTGTTGTGGTGACAGATGACACCTAGGCGTGTGAGGAGTTCTCCACGCGATCGTGATCCCAGTGACGACACTTCAGGTGCTCAGTGGGACAGACTGGGCGAGTTTCTGGAGCGTCAGGCAGCTCAGAGCACTCAGAGCGGGGTGGGAGCTGAGCACGATCGGTTCATGCGTTAGCACCCGCCGACTTTTGAAGGCAGGAGGGCCCCAGAGGTTGCAGAGGACTGGGTCTTCCGGATGGAGAAGATCTTCCGTGCTATTGGAGTAGCACCTGAGAGGATGGTGGAGCTGGCCACCTATGTGTTCGATGGCGAGGCCGCCAACTGGTGGAGATCTACGACCACGGTGTTGTTTGATGATCGTGTGGATGTGAGCTGGGAGGAGTTCTTGGAGGTGTTTCATGAGCAGTACTTCCCCCAGCATGTCAGGGATCAGAAGAGGGAGGAGTTCATGTCGCTGGAGCAGAAGGACATGACACTGACGAGCTACATCAGCAGGTTCAACGCTTTGGAGCGTTACTGCCCTGAGATTTGTGTGACCCCAGAGCAGCGGGCGAGGAAGTTCGTGAAGGGACTGAGACAGCCGCTTCGATCTCGGGTGATCAACAGCATGTCGCGGACCCTTGCAGATGCGGTGAAGCATGCTACGATCATCGAGCAGGACCAGAGGGAGTGTATTCAGGAGGCGCGGAAGGCGCCAGTGAGCACCGGCAGCAGAGTAGCTGGTCGTGGAGCAGGAAACCCGGGCAAGAGGCCCAGGTTCGATGGAGGAGGAGCACGTCAGTCAGGAGCGTGCACTTACTGCGGGAGGTTCCATCCAGGTCAGGAGTGTCCTCGTCGGACTGGAGCGTGGATGGGTTGCGGTCAGATGGGGCATTTTGTCCGTGATTGTCCGCAGAGGCAGGGAGAGCCGAGCAGGAGGCCAGGACCACCAGCAGTAGGCAGAGGCGGAGGCAGCCGGTCAGTTATTCCATCGGGCCAGAGCAGGAGGACCGGGCGAGTCTTCACTATCCAGGCTGAGGAGGCTAGAGACTCCAACACCGTCGTGGAAGGTACGCTTTCAGTTTCTGGTTCTGTAGCGCGTGTGTTGTTTGATTGCGGCGCCACACACTCCTTCATTTCGGAGAAGTTTGCTGGCGAGTTGGGTCGGACCCCTGTGCTGCTGACTAATGTTTTGGAGGTCAGCACGCCCATGGGTGAGGTGGGCACTGTGGGGAGCTTTTTCCCCGGCACCACAGTTGCTTCGGGAGACCACGATTTTCCGGCAGATCTGGTCTTGTTACCGATGGTGGACTTCGACGTCATACTGGGGATGGAATGGCTGTCACAGTACGACGTGCGAGTCTTTTGCCGTGAGAAGAAGATCCTTATTCCGATGGAGGGCGTGCCAGATGTTCTGATCAGAGGTGCGAGGAGCAGAGGGGGTCGTCTGATTGTGTCTGCGGTTAAGGCACAGAGACTGTTACAGCAGGGATGCAGAGCGTTTGTGGCCACGCTGGTAGTCCCTGATCCTGAGACGAGGAGGCTGGAGGACATAGAGATTGTGCAGGAGTTTCCGGATGTGTTTCCAGCAGAGATCCCAGCGTTACCGCCGCACCGAGAGATCGAGTTCCGCATCGAGTTGGTTGCGGGTACGACACCTCAGTCGAAGGCACCTTATCGGATGGCACCTGCTGAGTTGGCAGAGCTGAAGAAGCAGTTGCAGGAGTTGATGGAGTCCGGGTTCATTCGACCGAGTGTTTCTCCATGGGGAGCGCCTGTGCTCTTCGTGAAGAAGAAGGATGGATCGTTGCGGATGTGCATCGACTACAGGATGCTGAATAAGGTTACCGTTCGGAACCGGTACCCTTTGCCCAGGATTGATGATTTGTTTGACCAGTTGCAGACGGCGAGAGTGTTCTCGAAGATCGATCTGCGTTCGGGTTATCACCAGTTGCGGATCAGGGAGGCGGATGTTCAGAAGACAGCCTTCAGGACGCAGTACGGCCACTACGAGTTCTTGGTGATGCCATTTGGACTGACGAATGCACCTGCAGCATTCATGGATTTGATGAATAGGACCTTCCAGCCGTACCTTGACAGATTTGTCGTGGTATTCGTGGATGACATCTTGGTATACTCGCCTGACAGGGAGCAGCATCGAGAGCACCTGAGGATGGTGCTTGGCATCTTGAGGGATCAGCAGCTTTATGCCAAGTACACGAAGTGCGAGTTTTGGTTGGATCAGGTGGCTTTTCTGGGGCATATTGTGTCAGCGGATGGGATATCGGTGGATCCGGCGAAGGTCGAGGCTGTGACTCAGTGGAGGGCCCCGACGAGCGTGACGGAGATCAGGAGTTTTGTAGGGCTGGCAGGGTACTACAGACGGTTTATCCAGGATTTCTCCAGACTTGCGTCGCCGCTGACAGCGTTGACGCAGAAGGGCGTCAAGTTCGTTTGGTCCCAGAAGTGCGAGGACAGTTTTCAGGAGCTGAAGAGGCGATTGACGACAGCACCTATTCTGACGCTACCGAGTGGCAGTGGAGGCTACGTGATTTACAGCGATGCATCAGGGATAGGCTTGGGCTGTGTTCTGATGCAGCATGGGAAGGTGGTCGCGTACGCTTCGAGACAGCTGAAGGTGCACGAGAAGAACTACCCGACTCACGATCTGGAGTTAGCAGCAGTAGTTCACGCGTTGAAGACCTGGAGGCACTATCTGTATGGCGAGCAGTTCGAGGTCTTCACCGACCATCAGAGTCTGAAGTATTTGTTCTCGCAGAAGGAGCTGAATATGAGGCAGCGCAGATGGCTTGAGTTCATTAAGGACTACGACTTCACCATTTCCTATCATCCGGGGAAGGCGAATTCGGTTGCAGATGCGCTGAGCAGGAAGGTGGAGGTTTCAGTTGCGAGTCTGTGCATACAGGAGTGGAGGTTACTCGAGGCTTTGTCAGAGTGGAGACCGTTCACAGAGGGCTCAGAGGGAGCAGTGATTGCTGGGCTTCGGGTGGAGCCGCAGACTGTCTCACAGTTAGTTCAGGCTCAGCAGGGGGATGAGGAGTTAGCTGGTCTGCTGCAGTTGGCTTCCAGAGATGGATCAGATTTCAGTGTGGGGGTTGATGGTGGTCTGAGGTTCAGGAGCCGGATCTGGGTGCCGAAGGTTGATGGGCTGAGAGATGACATCATGGAGGAGGCACACAGAGCTAGATACACCATTCACCCGGGGAGCACGAAGATGTATAAGGACCTGCAGCGGAACTTCTGGTGGAAGGGCATGAAGAGGGATATTGCAGAGTTTGTAGAGCGATGCTTAGTCTGCCAGCAGGTGAAGATTGAGCATCAGAGGCCAGCAGGACCGATGCAGTGTATTGAGCTTCCTGAGTGGAAGTGGGAGCACGTGACGATGGATTTTGTCACGGGTTTGCCGAAGACGAGGAGATTCCACGACGCGATTTGGGTGATAGTCGATCGACTGACCAAGTCGGCACATTTCTTAGCGATCTGGACCACGTTGCCTTTGGAGGGTCTAGCTAGGTTGTACGTGGAGGAGATAGTCAGGTTGCATGGAGTACCAGTGAGCGTCATCTCCGATCGAGATCCTCGTTTCACTTCCAGATTTTGGGGGAGTCTGCAGCAGGCTTTGGGGACGCGTCTGAGATTCAGTACAGCGTTTCATCCGCAGACCGATGGTCAGTCAGAGAGGACGATTCAGACCTTGGAGGATATGCTGAGAGCATGCACGCTGGACTGGGCAGGGCACTGGGATGAGCACCTGCCGCTGATAGAGAGTTTGCCTACAACAACAGCTACCATTCGAGTACTGAGATGACACCGTACGAGGCGTTGTACGGGAGACCTTGCAGATCACCGGTATGCTGGAGTGATGTGGGCGAGAGGCAGTTAGTGGGGCCGGAGATCGTACAGATGTATGTTGAGAAGGTTGATGTGATCCGGAGGAGACTAGCCACAGCACAGAGCAGGCAGAAGAGTTATGCTGATCGACGCAGACGGGTGTTGAGTTTTGAGGTGGGCGATCACGTGTTTCTGAAGATTTCCCCAGCCAGAGGTGTGATGAGGTTTGGGAAGAAGGGGAAGCTCAGTCCGAGGTATGTTGGGCCGTTCGAGATCCTCGACCGAGTTGGAGAGGTTGCTTACCGGATTGCATTGCCGCCACAGTTTTCGGGTCTGCATAATGTCTTCCATGTATCGATGCTGAGGAAGTATGTGGCAGATCCGTCGCATGTCATTGAGATTGCAGTTCCAGAGATTCAGCAGGACTTGTCGCTCGAGGAGAGGCCGGTCGAGATTGTTGATCGCATGGATCATCAGCTCAGGAGGAGGACCATTCCGATGGTGAAGGTCAGGTGGCAGCATCATAGCGAGCGCGAGGCCACTTGGGAGATCGAGGAGGATGTCAGAAGGCAGTATCCAGAGCTTTTCGGTGAGTGATTGCTTTAATTTCGGGACGAAATCCTTTTAAGTTGGGTGGATTGTTATGTCCCTAAACCGGATTAGGATTGGATTAGGGTTAAGTGAGGTTTGACTTGGAGGAGAGAGGGAGGTATGGTGAGTAGTGAGGTGAAGTGATGGAGGTAAGGTGGGGTGTAAGGGAAGTATGGTGGGGTGTGCTTGGGGTGTAGGGTTTGGGTTTTATAAACCAAGCAACACCATCTTTTCCTTCTTTTCCTTCTCTTCCTTCATCCTCACCAAGCACCCATCTTCTTCCTCAGTGGCTCGAGCTCAGGCGGAGGAGGTTGCATTGGCGTGAGGCTTGCGGAGGTTGACGCGCGAGGAGGATCACCGGAGGCAACGGAGGCGCGAGCGAGGCTCTGGCGGGTTCGTTGCGTTTTCGAGGTATGCCGCTCATTAGTGTGATTTTGTTAATCACCCTCGTGGGAGGGTGTTGTTGGTCGGTCGAGGGAGGTCGAGGACCTCTCCGGCGACGTGTTTCTTCGTAAAACCTCGGCTGGCGTGAGGTTGAAGACGACCAACGGTCGACCGGATCCTTCGGGCGGTCGACCGTTTTAGAACTGTTTGCCCGACTTTAACCTTCACCGGTCGAACGATGCCTTGGGGCAGTCGACCGGTAGTGCATTATTGCTGGTGAGTTGGGATTTTTCTACCTGTTGTCGGTCGACCGGTCCTTGTTGTGTTCGACCGGAACTTAAGTGTACTAAGTAGAATTGCATGATTTGTTCGACCGATTTCTTATTGTGTTCGACCGGTTGTATGTTGTTTGACCGATGGAAGTTTGCGTTCGACCGATTATATGACTTAGAATAATAGGTTGACCCTGTCTGTTTTCGGTCGACCGAGACCCCTGAGTCGGTCGACCGATAGATCCGATTTTAATGTTGACCAGACTCCGGATTTTGACCTTTGTTCCATCGTTGGGGGGTTCTGTTTTGAGCGCAGCGGTAGACCGTTTTAGGAGTACGGTCGACCGATTCCTTTCTGGAACCGGTCGACCGAATCACCTCTTCCGGTCGACCGTTGGGGCCCAGGACAGAATTCCTGGTTCCCCTTTTGAACGCCAACTTTGTCCACGGAAACCCGTGTCCTCGCCTTGTGCGTGAGCCGGGAGGTGACGGTGGGCGCATGATGCGTGCTTGCCCAGGGACCGCCGTTGGAAAGAGTGTGGGTGTTCGGGCTACGGAGGTCGCTGCCCTGCTTTTATAGCGGTGCAGTTGGTGTTCGCGGCTCGTGGAGCCCGTGACCCTGGCAGACTTCGGTCTGGACCCGTCCGATGCTGTGCCGGACGTTGTGATGGACCACCGATGCTGTGCCGGTGATGCCGCCGAGGTTGTGCCGGCGATGATGATTGTTGGGCCGAGGCTGTGCCTGCTATGTTGTTTTCCTCGGCTGGGCACCTACCGAGATGATGTTGTTATACCTTCCGGGCGACGGCCCCGTTGGTCCCTGTGGCCCCGACCACTGAGATTTACAGATCTGTTTCTATCGGCGCGTAGACGTGACAGAGGCTCCCTGCCGAACCCTTGAGTAGTGTAGCCGCGTGTGGGGGGTGCGATGTCGCGGGCTGCTAGACTGCATGTGCCTGCAGTAGGTCTCTTCGGGAGACCCGATGATTGATTGTCGGACTGATGTCCTGTTTTACCCTTCGGGGGAACTGTTTTCCATTTCTGTTGATGCCATGACATGCTACTAGTATGATAGGTTCATTATGTGATGCATGCATATAGGTGAGTTGGCATACGGGGTTTCCTTCTGGAAACTCAGGCATTGTTGTTGCATCTTTTTCAGGACCGCAGTAGGTCCAGGTGGGTGGTGACCGAGGACGGAGCGCTTTGGAGTCGGATCCTCTTCGGCAGTTGCTAGACCGTACGACTACATGTATTCTATTTCATTGTATCAGTATTGTAGTTGTACTTCTTTTGGAAACTCCTTGTATTTTGGGTGCACCCGGATTTATATATTTATATACTAGTGGCGTTCCCGCTTGAGTTGTCTGTTATGTTGGTTATATTGAAATTTTTAAATCTTCCGCTATTTCGGGACGTTACATCAACAGTTAGAAGTATACATGCTTCCTAGATGTGAACTATCACCATACGAATTTGGAGCTCACTTGGAAAGAGCTCAAAGTTAATCAAAAGCTCACCAGATTTCACATTTTTCCTTTTCATTTCATCAAATATGGCTCTAGCCTCCTCAATCTGTCCTACCTTTGCAAGGTTGTCCATCAATAAACAGTATGGCATCTACACAAAATTTGTAGGGTGTAAGCATACAATTACAAAATCGTTTTCTTCTCTACTGAGATAACTTCAAGGGTAGTTGCACATTGGATTGCTGGTTTAGATCCTAGGCTCCAGAGAGCATCTTTATATCCCTTGACCAATTACAGGTGTCATTTTTTTACACATGCAATTATCAATCTCTTCATCAATTGTAAATAGCCCAATAATTTCTAAGAATGTTTTAGTAAGATTCTTCGTAGTGTTGCTTAATAAATCTAAAACAAATAATAAAAAATGATTCTCAAAAGTGATAATCTTTGTCGTCACTAATTACTACAATCATAAGGTGGCTGTAGAAATGTGGAACTTGTTTGGTGTCAAAAGGAAAAGGCAGGTGATGTGGTATGGTAAACAAAACTTTTCTTTTTGCGGAAACAAAATGAAAACATGCCAGTGGGTACACATGGAGCCTAAAGAAGCACCACAGTTGTTGACAGAATAATATAAAAAATAAACCATCTAGTCAAGTTTCAGTCGCATAGGAATTGATGGACTTGTACTCGTAAATTTTCTGGATTGGCACATAGAAACCATTTGTTTCTTGGAAGAATTTTATGATATATACAGTTAGAGCTTTTCAACCATGAACATTAAAGTTGGCTTCGGCGTATAATAATTTGTTGGGTCCTCCAGGACAGTACTTGAATTAAGGCTGCTGATCTTAGTTCACCATGATTCATATAATTAGTAACACTTGTTATAGAATAACATGGAGCAAATTGCTTGGACCTGCACGGTTAACTAAGATCACCGCTATAGAATAATGTCTAGGCAAACTACTTGGGCCAATACAGTTGAACTATGGCAAACACCAGGAATTTGGTTGGTCAAACTCTTAAATTCCCTTGGAATCATATAAGTATCCCGAAATATCAAATTTAAAACCATAATTATTTAATTGGGATATCCGATCAAAACAAAATTTAGGACACTCCAAATGAAGTATCGGATACATATCCAAGGAGTTTCAGTATCCGATTATACGGGTGTGAAACAGATTCGTCAATGATTTAGAAGTATCCATGCTTCCTAGATGTTAACAAACTATCACTGTAGGAAGTTGGATACTGACTATACCAATTTCTTGGATACACATAAACAAGTAGTTTCCGAGTGATTTTTTTCTTCTGGATTGGCACATAATGTTTGTTCGGTCCACAACATTCTTCTTTTTGAGGTTAGTGATATACCATGATAACAATTTTCTTCTTGTTGAGTAAGAAAATGGGGGATCTGATACTGTTTGGTTGGTCCACAACACACTTCCTTTTTGTGGTTAGCTATATATATATATATATATATATATATATATATATATATATATATATATATATATATATATATATATATATAGTGGTATTAGAATGAGACCATGTCTCAATTTAATATAATGAGACCCCAAACATACACCATCAAGATCTAATCTAACGGTGAAAATGAAAAATGATAGTTTCGTAATCACCACATCCTCCTTTTACCTCCCCTCATTCCTTCCTTCTCATACGCACCCATCACGTCCTCTTTCTTTCTCTTTCTTTCGTTCCTTCCCAATCACACCCATCCCATCCTCCTTCTTCCTCCCCTCCAGCAACCTTCCAAAAGAAGATGGAAGATCGACCTCCACTCCACTCTCCTCCCCTCCTTTCCCATCTCACCAAACCATCGACAACTAC
This sequence comes from Triglochin maritima, assembly GCA_963682175.1. NCBI lineage: Eukaryota > Viridiplantae > Streptophyta > Magnoliopsida > Alismatales > Juncaginaceae > Triglochin > Triglochin maritima. The sequence continues at coordinate 35,031,575 of OY821781.1, read as the reverse complement.
GAGGGAGTTAATGGAGTTTGGATTTGGAGATTCGTACGAGATTTATGTGTGGTTTGTTGAGTTATTTGGTGTTTAGGTAGTAGTCGAGTAGGTCAGATTTGTGGAGTTTGTTTGGATTTTGGCGTTGTGTGTTGTTGGATGTTGATGGTGCTTAGATCTTGTGTCTGCTGGAAATGATGTTAAATTGAAAAATTTTGCTGGAATTTCGGTTTAGTGTTTCAAAACAATGTTTTTTTGAGTCATGTATTCGTTGTAAGTTTCAAAATATCATTTTCTCTTTTGTCTGCTCAAAATGGGATTGGATTAAACTTGCATGATTCTGCAAAATATCATTTTTTTCTACTACTTATTTCTATTAGGTGTAGTGTTCAGATCCAGTTATACGTTCCGGAGAACTTGTGTAATAAAATGATACCGTTGTGTATTGAAATGAAATATTGGTGTATTAAACATATACTGTTGTGTGTTTAACGCATATAGATGTGTATTCACTAGAAGTTTTATTTAAGAAAGTGATGCAGTTTTGTAGAGTGCTCAGTGTTATTTCTATCTCGAACATCTCTCTTTCTTTTCTCTCTTTTTCCTATAGAAAAATATGTCCTATTATAGTAATTTAGTCTTATGTGAACCCGTTAGCATCTATGATAGACTTAAGTGGGAATGTCCAAAAGTTTCCTAAGTTGACTTCAATTAATCATTTATATGTCTGATCACAAAAAATATACAAAATCAAATATTTCCCCTCTCCCTAACACAAATCAATGCCTTAACTCTCATACCATGTACAACAACATGGTATGGTGCTGATGGGAAAGGACTTGAAGTGCGAGTTTTTGTTTAAAGGTACAATTTTTAGTTTTAGTTAAAGAAACGAGCATGTTGGATACTTTTGGTTGGATGTATTTTTAGTTTTAGTTGGGAGGAGATTGTAGTGCTCAAAGTCTTGTTTTTTAAATATTGACTCAATAACTGAATTTGTGGTGTGATCATTGAGTTGGTAACATGTAGGATAATAAAATTACAAATTTTGATATGAGATGCATTGTAAGGCTTAGGAAATTGACTAGCAATGGGTATTTTATGTGTGGTTGTGTTTGAAAGTTGAGTTTTGGAGGATCGACAATCCTATGTATTTTAGATTCTTATATGAATCTGATTTGTTGGATGACAATTTATGGAAGTCGTGTTGAAAGTGATTGTCATTCTTCATTCATGGGTTTTTGATTAATGAATGTGTAATATGATTTCATATGATATCTTCTTTACTAAGAAATTTCTTATATGTGTAAACTTGTATGGTTTGATAATGACAGATTGCTTGACAGATTTTTAAAATGTTTTTGTTGTTTGACAGATCTTGTGAATGAGTTTTTGGGAAGAAGTTGTTGAACTTGTGTAATAAAATGATACCATTGTGTATTGAAATGATATATTGGTGTATTAAACATATACTATTGTGTATTGAACGCATATATATGTGTTCACTATAAGTTTTATTTAAGAAAGTGATGCAGTTTTGTAGAGTGTTTCATGTCGTTTAAAAAATGTCCTACTATAATAATTTAGTTTTATGTGATCCATTAACATCTATGGTAGGTTTAAGTAGGGATGTCCACAAGTTCTCTGATCGCGTTTTAGTTCCGAATCTCACATCCATTTTCGTTCATTTCAAAGATCATTTTTATGCCTAAAAACAAGAAAGATAGTTAGATCCGACTTGTTACGGACTATAGCTCGGAAAAACCGATTTTAGATCTGTAAATTTGTGAGATAATCGTTGCCATTTTTAAGTTTGTAGACTTGCAAGATTCTGCGGAATATCTTTTTTTCTACTACTTATTTCTGTCAGGTGTAGTGTTCAGATCTGGTTATACGTTCCGGAGAACTTGTGTAATAAAATGATATCATTGTGTATTAAACTGATATATTGGTGTATTAAACATCTACTGTAGTGTATTGAACGCATATAGATATGTATTCACTAGAAGTTTTATTTAAGAAAGTGATGTAGTTTTGTAGAGATTTAAGAAAGTGATGCAATTTTGTACAGTGCTCCATGGCATTTCTATCTCCAACATCTCTCTTTCCAATATAAAAATATATCATACTATAGTAATTTAGTCTTATGTGAGCCTGTTAGCATCTATGGTAGGCTTAAGTGGGTATGTCCACAAGCTCCCTAAATTGATTTCAATTAATCATCTATATGTCTGATCACAAAAATATACAAAATCAAACACCCTCTCCCCAACACCAATCAATGTCTTAACTCCCGTACCATGTACAATAACATGAATCCTGCATCTACTTCATTTTCTTCACAATGATCAACAATTCATGTTTATGTACGTATCTCTTTTAGAATCATATGTTGCTCACTTCTTCCTCTCTGACGACAACCAACTGTATTATACATATACTGTTGTGTATTGAACGCATATAAATGTGTATTCACTGGAAGCTTTATTTACCGAAAGCGATGTGATTGTGTATTGTAATGATGTAATTGTATATTACACTTTTAGAGTTGTGTATATTAAACTTATAATGCAGTTGCGTATTTTAATAATGATTTTTCCAAAATGTTCTCCAACCAAAATATGCAATAGACAAACTAAACCATATTAAATAATATTATATTCAACTTATAATAATTTATATAAATTAAAGAATTCTTGAACTTATGTAATAAAATGATACAATTGTGTATTAAAATGATATAGTTATGTATTAAACTTATAATGTTGTGTATTGAACCTACACAGTCCAATATAAATAAACAACCCAACATAATAACTAAGAAGTACCATAAAATGGGAAGAGAAATTTATTTATATGATATAAATTCACTTCACATAATGCTATTCATCATCTCTCTAAAACAAAAGACCACATTTTAAGAAGTATCATTCTCTACACATTTCTCTCACGTAGTCATCCCCTACTATAGTAATTTAGTCATATGTGACAGATTGCTTGACAGGTTTGTTGTGGATTATGGATTTTCTTTTGTTTTCTTTTCTTGTGATTATAGGAGTTTGAGTTGAATTAAAATTGACATATGTCACAAACTCGGAATAAACAATTTGGAGCAATAGGGAATATACACTAGTGTCTGAATATAGAAATGTGTCAGGAATACACACTAGGGTCTGAACTTGTGTAATAAAATGATATTATTGTGTATTGAAATGATATATTTGTGTATTAAACATATATTGTTGTGTATTGAACGCATATAGATGTGTATTCAATGAAAGTTTTATTTAAGAAAGTGATGCAGTTTTATAGAGTGTCAAAAACATTCGAAGTGAATATCAGTCAAGAGAATAGCTAGAAGAGCTGAAGCCCAAATTTTGCTTTCTGGAGGCAGGATATCTTCTTTGCATTGCAACCATCGAAAAAGTAGAAGTTACACAAAATAGGCTATACCACTCTCAACATCGACAAGAGGTCGCTGGAGATAAGCACATTAGAATTGACATAAGGTCAAATTGGAAAAGGGGACTGAACCTGCGTTATGATTATAAATTTTGAAATATTACAATTGTGTAAGGCAATATGGTCAAACTTCGATATTGCAGGCAATAATTTAAAGAGGACTGATTATCAACTTTTCCCTCTACTTTGCGTATGGTACTGATGACAACTTCATAAACATGGGACTGATTATCCTACCTAGATCACCATTCACCTGCGAATCACAGCTCAGGTTTGGTGAGGTTCAGATGGAAGAACATAAAACATTAGGAGAAGAAATTTGATTACTAAATAAAGGAAACTGAACCATCTCAAACCATCAAAACTAAAGCATTATACATGATGATTATTTCAGGTAAGTTGTGGCCTCATGGCACCACAAAATGAAACTTACACACAACAGTACGTACACATCCAGTAACATGACTGAAAATGGTGTTACAATATTTTCTATATAAGTGATGTACACTCAATTGGAAAATTCCTGGTTGGTAATTAACACTAAAAAAAGATGATTTTAACCCAAGTCAATATTTCTATGAGCAGATTGAAATAAACGAAAGAATAGCATGATCAAGAGAAAAAGATACAAAGCAGCGATACTAAGTACTGATAATCCATGTCAAGCAAGCAAATGTGTAAATGAAGATCCACAAAAAAAGGTACTCCGAGCCTCCTAGGTTCGTGTTTGCTCTATCTTCCTACTATTTCCTCAACTTCCGAACCAAATAAAAATTCAATCGAAGAGAATAGTTCAATCTGAAAAAGTCATACCATGTCAGAAGTTTATCATGTCATGCAACACTTCAGAAGCACAGAGCATTATCACAAAGAAGTGCACATGCTAATAAATAACAAAATGTGCATGATGAAGGAAAAAAGGTGTGCTGTTACAGATACTGACCATAACTACAGGTCAGGAGGTTTCAGAAAGGAAATTGGAAAGAAACTCTCGATGTCAATAGGCACCCTTGACTCACAAGCTCTGGTGAAGATGTTGTGCCCTGGCCCATTCCCGGACCACCCCTGAGCTTCTGTTGCTAGCTATGGGGAACAGAGAACTATTGTTGGAAGTTCTGCGACACCTCTACCTGCTGAGCAAGATTATGATCCGACCCCATCTGCTTAGCGGCAAGATTAGCGAAGTTCTGCCCCTGTGCTTGCCCGGATGAAGAGGCAAACGACAATGGATTAGGCTCTGCCGAGCTACCCATGTCCATCCTGTCCATACCTCCACGCTGCTGGAGACAGTTAACATGGGAGTTGCCCATTCCGGTGATTGAACTCAGACCACCATTACCAAAGGAGGAGTTCAGAAGAGAGTTAACATTGGACAGGTGACCCAAAAACCCCATATTGTTACTGTTGTTGAACTTATTACGAGACGAGACGAGAGAAGAAAACGGCGATCGGGAAGGAACGATTCCTGCTTGACCGGAATTAGTCCGCAGGACAGACAGATTCGCTGACGGGTCTCCTCCCACCGGAGTTGGAGGCCCTGACGGAATCATCCCCACCTAAAAACCACAAAATCACAACGTGCTTACAAGAAGGAAGTCTTGAGAAGGCTCAATCTCCGAACATTGACAACAAGGTCGTGAAGGCAGGAATTAGAGGGCGACGACGTATGAAATGATGACGAGTCTGAGGCAACGGAGGACTAATGAGCTGAGCTGAGGAGGAGATCATCATAGCGGTACGAGACGGATGCCGGCGACAGCGGAGTCAAAGACTGGAGTGGGCGGCGACGTAGGACCGGGAGTGGGCAACCGAAGTATTGGAGGTCAGAGTATCAAAGACTGGAGTGGGCGGTGACGGCGAAAAAGAGGAATGGGAAGAAGACGTGGTGTGGTGGGATGAAGAATCAGTGTGGTTGTGTGTGGTGTAGTGTGTGATTACCATATTACCCTTTCGTTGTATAAATTGTATGTTGGATAAATCAACCGTTGGATCTAGATCTAAGGGAGGAAAACATAGGGTCTCATTTTTTTACAATGAGACCAGGTCTCATTGTAAAATTCCTGTATATATATATATATATATATATATATATATACTATGATAAACAAAACTTTTCTTCTCCTTGAGGAAGAAAATGGAGGATTTGGGTGTGAAAAGAAGTGGAGGATTTGGGTGTGTAGTGGAGGATTGAATCTCCTTGTAATATCAAAACCAAAGATCAATCAAGCTCAAGTCTTTGTACTTAGGGTTCCATTCCAATTTGCTTGGATTTCCACTCTCATATTCTTCTTCTCGCTAACGGCAAAGAAAATCTCAGCTTCCATAATACTAAAGATAAAATCAACAAGTGTTACAGAGGTCCTAGAAGAAGTTAAACTGTGGCATGGTTGTGGTTGTCATTCTGTTTCATAACATTTTCAAAATCAGAAGACAAGGTTAAGGAGGAAAACAAAGGCTTGAGCTTTCGGTGAGGGGAATAAAAGTAATGATACTTAAAAATAAAATAAAAAATAAGGAAATTTTGAGCTATGGTAACTGAAAATCAGTGGAGTACATATCAGCAAGAGATGACGCATTAACCTTATCAAATCAAGTTGGGGGTCCATTAGGCACTTTCTAAAGTGTAAAAAACAAAAACAAATTACAAGCAGAATTTGAATTGCTACTGTAAATATGTTGTAAAATTGTAAGAACCAAACCTCTTCTTCAGCATATCCCAGAGACTCCAATTCAGACAGTAATTCCTTTGACCTTTCAAGCAGCCCTCCTCTGATATATACCTTCAGCAAGGTTGTCAAAATTACCTGATAAAAAATATATTAAATTCCAGTTCAACAATTTCAGAAGAGAAACTAGCAACACTATATGACGAATTTACCTTCATATTTGAAGAACTAATAATGGCACATATTCAAAAGCAATCAAAAACTGAAAATATTCCGATGACAATTTTACAACATCAGAAACTTGGATATAAAGGCAAACCTTGTTTGGTACTAACCCAGTAGACTTCAAATCTTGCATCAAATTATCAGCCTTCAGATAATTTCCATTAACTGAGTAAGCATTAAGCAGAGAACTATAGTGATAAAGATTTGGATGGAGACCTTCAGCTTTAATTTGCTCAAAAAACAACTCTGCTTCCTCACATAAATTATTTGACACGCAAATTGCCAAAAGAGTGCCATATATAACAGCATCCATGTGTAAACCATTACTTTCGAGCTCACTTACCAATTGCATTGCCTTAGTGTAGCCTTGTTTGGCTTTGATGCAACCTGAAAGAAGCTAGACAAAAATATGATTACATTTATCAGTGGGTATATGACATCATTTTCTGAAATCTATAATTAGCTGGAACATGTCAAATGCAAAGATACATGCTAACAAATATAACAATAGACGGTAATAACAGTGAGGAGCAGCAGTGGCGTACTGTGCTATAAGTAATTAAATCTGGAACGAGACCATTTGCTTTCATTTCTTCAAACAATTTGATGCCACTCTCAAATTTGCCATTTCTGAGTAAACAGACGAGAATTGAGTTGCAAACAGAGACATCATATCTGACTGATTCATCTGCTATACTGTTGTAGATCTGTAGAGCTTTGACAGGATATCGACTCTTTCCCATATATTTTATAAAACTGCTATAGGATGCAAAGTTTATTTGGTCATGCTCCTTCATCCAATCAAAAAGCTGCAATAAACATTGAACAATATTACTTCATGCAAAGAATATGGTATTGTGCCATCTACTATAAGCCCCATCGTGCGACACACATATGTGTGTTAATTTGTTAAGAGTATGGTATTGTGCATCTATTCGAATCATCAATGTGAAGCGAACAATATAATGTTTCTCAAACAGACTTATATGCTATATAAAATTTATGTAAATTTTCGAATTTACTAGTAAAAAAAAGTTCCCGTCAATGATGTAACTTAAGTTTCGACTTCCTTGCATGAACCACACTTATGTTTATGTAAACCTTCAGCCAAGAACTCAGATGATTTCGTTTCTTTCCGGAAATTATCTTCGAAATTCTCAAAATGAATCTACCTGGTAATGCCTACATGTCCAACTAAAAAATTTTAAGCATAGAAAACATCATAGTTCTATAGTTAGGGTATTGATTTGCAAGAGACTTTAACAACGATAAGCAAAGGGAATAGACATGTTATGTTTGTCTTTTCATTGAGCAATTTTTCACAATACATTTGACTGGCCTATAAAAATTTCAGCCACAATGGAAAGAGATTACACAAGAAAGTAAAGTATATGCACAATAATCACATTCCATCTTCCACCAACACAACTTCGCAATGTTATGAAAACAAACCAGAATATCCTATTAAATGATGATGTGAACTAGGAAGTGGTCAGCCGCATGGTCCAACTCGGGGCTCAAAGATTGCTATTGTCATTTTATTGCTGGTCCAACGTACGTGAACAGGTGGACCAGCATGTTCATCTAAATTCATTTTAAAAGAAGAGCCCCTTCAAAAAAAATCTAACGATGATGAAACGATTATTTATCTTTATATACTATTCTTAATGATGAGAACCAAATGACTGGACCACCCGGCACCTTGATAAAGTTGATTTCCAAAACAAATATGGAAACTATACTTTTTTAAAGAAAGAGCAGAAAATGAACAAAACTACGTTGCCATATGTAGTATGATCAAGGGATCATAAAACATACCTTTCCGACACTAATTCATGTTGTAGTATTGAAAAATAATGTATTAATTGACAATTGTGAGTACTTCAGAAGATTTTTGTTTATTAAAAAGAAAAGTTCAACTTGAAGAAGCACAAACATGACAAGGAAATATTAGAATCCTAGCATCATCACTCAATACTACTAACCATATGATGTAAGAAGACAAATTTCAACATTCCAAAAAGGATAATACAAATGCAACGTAATACAACAGAACTTGGAATTTAACCAACCTGAGAAACCTCAGACCATCTTTGCTCATCTCCAAGGTGGCGTAAAACAATATTCAAATCTTGCACAGCTAACACGGCATTTAACCTTCACGACCAAAATTGATGTACTTGTTTTGCATTAAAAAATTCAATTCTGATAACAGAATTTAGCAGAATAACATTAAAAATCTGAAGCTATCAATCTAGAGAAAATGAAAGATTGAGGGAAAAAGCTAGTTTAAAACTCATCCGACACAATCTCTTCATACAGAACTAGTCCACAACAGCTCACACCACAAGTTCAAAGAAACCACATTAGTTCCCAAACTCACTTTTTCCAAAAAAAAAAACAATCTTTCACAACAACAAACCCAATCCACGCATCAAATTCAACAAACGCAACATAAAATCCAGAAACCACAACTTCAACTAAGAAATCGAACTCCGACTTACAAAGCAAATCCCTCAGGTCCTTGGACTTTTTCAACGCAATCTCTTCATCCACAACTTATCTACAACAGCTCACATCACAATTTCAAAGAAACCACATTAGTTCCCAAACTCACTTTTCCCATCAAAATCTCAATCTTTCACAACAAAAAAGCCAAAAATCCAGAAACCACAACTTCAACTAAGAAATCGAACTCCGACCTGGAGAGCGAGTCCCTCAAGTCCTTGGACTCCTTCAGGGCGGAGACCGCGGCTCTCCTGGACACGGACGGGTAGAGTGTGGCAGCCGCGTTAGGGTTTTCCAGGGTTTTGGAGAAGCAGAGTGGCCTCGGACGGCGGGTTCCGGTGTCGCTCCGGCGACCGGCGGAAGGTGGGAAGGGGAGACTGCGGGAGAGGGGAGTGACAGCTGAGAGCTGCATCTCTTCTTCTGATTCTCTCCCAATCCAACTGAACTTCTGTTTGGGATGGAGAGAATGATTATGAATGTTATATCAACTGGTACGTCTGATATCGTATTTGTTATATTTTTATTATATTTATATAATAAATATGGTACCGTATATAATTATTTTTTATTTTTATAAAACATAATCTTAATGGATACGGACAACGATTAGATACATATACGTAATGGATATTATAATTTAACTTGAAAACTTATGGAAAAACTTACGGATCAGATTAGGGTTGTCAACTTTAACTCGGGAAAAACGTTCGACCTAGTTTAACTTGAAAATAAAGAATCTTAATGAAAAATAAAAAATCTTCCAACTTTGTCCGGTAAACAAGCCGCTCGAACTCGAAAAAAATTGACAAGTAAAATCTTGTGGGACAAAACATGGTGAAAGAAAAAATAGTGCAGAATGTATAATTCTTCACTTAGTTTAATATACATTTACAAACCCTCTTAAATAATATGAGGTTATGTACATGTCTCGTTAAAAATATTGCTACAAAACCCTGTGAGAAAATAGCTAAGGAAAAATAGTGCATAACATACGCTAACATAATTACACAAGTTGTCTCGTTAAAAACCTATAACCAATAAAAGACTTGTAGGACAAAAATTGAAAAAGAAAAAATGAATACAACTATAGACCTTCTGGGCTTTATCTTTCAGGAGATAATCGTCCTTCAGGGATGATAATTAGAAATTCTCTCCTTTTGATTCGTAATTCACCAACTTGCATAAAGATTGCAACGTGTCCACAATAACACAAAATAGTTTGTGATTTTTTGTTGTTGTGGATTAGACATATATGAAGCATCACTGAAGTAAATTTTAGTGAACTGCTAAACGTCGACCGCGATTTACGTAAATCACCCACGTCATTTACCATTTTACCCTCACACTTTTTTTTAAAATTCCAAAAAAAGGGAGGCGTCTGCAGGAGATGCCTCCACCATGGTGGGAGATTTGTTGAGTCCATGAGTTTGATTAGGAGTGTGGGGGTAGCAGGGGCGGCAGCCCCTACGGGACGAGCGATCAGAGGGAGCGTGCTTTTGCGGGTGTTTTTTTGTTTTGACACATTATTATTGTATTTTGGATATTAATTCGTTTACCTTAAATTTCATTAAAATGAAAATGTCAATTAATAAAAACACAATTAATTTTCGTTTCATCTGAATCGTTATTTTAAATAATCTTAATGGGCTCTCCTCTATTCATACTGCATCTCTCATCCAACTACACTCTGAGTTCAAATTTGGAACCATACATGAATGATAACATTGGTTGGTCATATGTTGGAAATACTTCTGAAAGATACAAAAACTTCACTATAATATACCCCATCACCACCAAAATCTTGCAATGGAATCTGAAATATTTTGAAATTACACACTATAAGAATTAAAATTTATGTAAAATTTAAAAAAAAATTAAGGTGGGCGTCTGGCTTAGATGCCCCCACCATGGTGGGGGCGTCTAAGCCAGACGCCCCCGTCCATGGTGGGGGGGCATCCAAGCCAGACACCCCTTTAAATATATTTTTAAACGCAAGGACGAAATGAGAAATAGATTGAAGGGGGTGGGCAAAATCGTCAATGGCGCGGGCGATTTAAGTAAATCGTAGGCAACGTTTAGTAACCCCCAATTATCTTATGAGTATAATAAGTAAATTTGATAGATTCGTAAAGAGATAACGAAAAATATGTTGAACGACATTTGAATGTTTTTGAAGAAATATTATACCTATATAAATAATCATTGTGAATGTATTAGGCTAATTTTATATCTGTCATTGGATGTGTTTTCCAATGAACTTTCTTTGTATAATATTTTTTTATATATTTGAATAATTATAACAATTCTCTTCTGGAGAATGTTTCAAACTGCATGTCAAAAAATAGTTGACTTTTCTCTAGTTATTTATTTCAAAATTTATCATTCATATATTTCACGGATGTTTAATCTCTTCAGGAGTTCCTTTCGTATTCTTCAAGATGATATGCACATTCTTTGTTTGTTCATACGGCGATCTCTTCATTATAATTTGCCTTGGTCAACTTAGTCCTTAAGAGACTCATATAAATATCAAGTGACTTATACAAATTTGTAGTCACAACATATTTTATATGTTTATCTATATTTATGTTTACATGTCGTACTGATTATGTAACATAACGTAATATTACATATTTCGAGATAATGAGTAACATCATAATGAATGTTGGGTCATGCGAAAAACTATTGTGTCAATACTCGCTTTATAATGTATCACCATGTTATTGTAATGTGATTTCTATTCACATTCTTCAGAAATCAGGACTACATGTCCAAACAATATGTTTATTAAGCGAGTTTACTTCTACATTGTTCGACTTCTTTTATTCATTTCAAATACGAATGCTTCTGGTATTCTTATAATATTATAGATTCTTGAACCGGATTTTCTCTTGAATTAACATGTTACTAAGAAGACGAATTAATTGTCAACGATAACTTTAATTATTATATGTTTCTCTTGCGTATTTGCAACTTTTATAATAATCAAATCTTCGTCGTTTTCCAAAATACTAGGATTTGATCGTTTTGTATTCCCAGATTTGTTACATTTGTCAACTGCTTTTATTTTACCGGTGTATGTTCTTCAGGAGGTGTAATGAGCGACTAACTTTTATTTTCATTTTCACAAATAATATATGTTCTGGTACACGCTTCTGGAATTGATTGAGCTCAAATATATTTTATCTTGTGTAAATCTCCACTTTATATTATGCACTTTACGTATAGTAAGGTAAGATTTAGTCACTCATTTATGTTCAATAAACATGTATGCAAATTACTTGCTAAATGGTGCAAGTTAATTATTTTATGAACTTCATGTTCAATCATACTTGTACATATATTCTCTTATGAACTTCATGTTCAATATAATATATTTTCTTAGCATTCTTTAAGCTTCCGACTTTCTCCCCCTAATGCCAAAAAATGTGAATATATATATATATATATATAATTGTTGAACCGGACAATAAAATGCATCGCCCTTCACGAGCTTCAAATATTTTAATATTATCAGGATATGAATCCTGCTGAAATATCCAATTTAATTTGAGGCCACTAAAATGTGGAGGTGATAATCAAAAAAATTATGTAAAAGAAATCGTAAATGAGAGATATTTCATTCGATGTCGTACAAGTAAAATACGAAAACATTCATAACAAAATGTATATCTAACATTAACAAAAATATTTTATGAATAATATCAGCATGTATGCACATTAATGTATCATGTATAAATTTTAAGATCTCATAATGATCCATATTGAATGATATTTTATAAACAAATTGACTCTCATTTTATTGTGCTAATCAGTCGACAAACTTGTCCTCATTTTTGTTCAACTAGTGAAACTCAATTAAGTTATTAAAAAAACAGGATCATTGTCGATATCCATAATGAAAACAAATGGTAACTTTATTTAGGCACTTCTGCACTGGTATCACTGGAATCACACAATTAAAATAAAGCAATTAAGAAAAATAACAAATGTATGTAGGGGAAGAAGACTACTCTTTCATTCTTTTCTATTTCCATTACATGACACAACCTCCTATATAAGTCACAATTTATACTAATTGAAATGTAAATATAGATGTAAATACAAGAGATGTTAAAATACTCAAAAATAAAGTTACAATCAATTATAATAGTTGGAAGGTTCATATATAATTTCGTAACAATCATAATTTTGTTCTACGTAGTTGTGGTTTTGATAGATTTGTAAGAGCACCCTTAACGGGTGCTCTTTGGGGGAACCCGACCCCAGCCCCCCTTAATGGGGGGCGGACCCAGGTCGAGTCCAGACCTCGGTTTGCGACCCGACCTTGGAGGCGACCTGGGTTGGCTAAAATATTTTTTTTGTTAATTTTTTTTGGTTTTTTTATATTTGTTATTTAATATATAAATGATATATGTATGGTAATTTATATAATTAGAATTTATTCGATATTATTAAAATAAATAAAATAATTAATGAAAATTAATAAGATAAATGTAAATAATCAGTAAAAATAAATATAACTAATTAAAGAAAAATAGTAAGATAATTGTAAATGTATATAATTAAATAAAATTACCTAGCAAAATAGAACCCATGAATTTACCCAGGTTCACCCAAAAACGCATTAAGCAACCCAAAAAATCGACAGAGAATTACTAATAAAAATCTCAAAAATAAAAAATCTTCAAGAGGCGCTGCCCCCTTGCCACCCCCGCCACCTCACCGGCGAGGTGGAACGTCGCTCGCTCACCGCTGAGCGAGACACCCGACCGACCCGTTGGGGTGTGCATTATAATTACAACTAATTAGTAAAAAAAGAAATTAAATAAATGTAAAAATTACCCAAAATAAAGGAAATTAAATTAACATAAAACTGCTTACACGAGCAAACCCACATAGATAGGACTACTTCCATAACTGGAAATACGAAGGAAATATACGAAAACCAAATACATCATTCTAAAATAAGATTATGTCGATATTATTTGGCAATTAATGTAATTTAATTAGATTATGTCACTGTAGAAATAATCTACGAAGGGTTACATGACTATCCTTGGAAGGCGGATTTTTATGATACATTATTTAAGTTATTTTCCTTTAACTGAGGAGCAAGAGAGTTACATGGCTATCCTATGGAACGGGTTTTATTATGATTGTTAGGTCTAGGGGTGAGCAAAATTCGGTCCGGACCGAACCGGACCGAATTTTTTCGGTCCGGTCTTCGGTCCACAAAATTTTGGAAATTCGGTCTTCGGTCCGGACTGGACCAAAAATTTAAGGGGAAAATCCGGGTTTTGGACCGACCCGGACCGGACCGGACCGAACCTATTCGGTCCGGTCTTCGGTCCGGACTTCCCGAAAATTTGGGTTTCGGTCCGGTCCAGTCCGGTCCTGGACCGAAGCTCACCCCTAGTTAGGTCATCTCGTATACTTAGTTGTTTTCAAGCCCAAAATCAACCCAACTATAATGCCAATGGGTGCGTTTGGATGCCTTAAAAGTGGACACAGTTTTTGATAAAATTCAATTTTTTTGTTTTTGGACATCCAAACAAAAAATTAGCGGTGAGCAAAATTCGGTTCGGTCCGGGTGCCCAGTCCGAACCGAATTTTTCGGTCCGGTCTTCGGTCTGGGAGACCATGGGAATTTGGTCTTCGGTCCGGTCCGGTCCGATCCGGTTCGGTCTGGTCACAGACCGAAATTTTAAGGGTTAAATTCGGGTTTTGGACCGAACCTAATTTATTCGATCCGGTCTTCGGTTTGGTCTTCTGAAAAGTTCGGTCTTCGGTCCGGTCCCGGACCGAAGCTCACCCCTAGAAAAAATTGTGAGATCCCATTTTCGTAAAAAACCGTGTCTAGGTTTTGGCATTCAACACTGAGAGAAGAAAAGAGATTCCCTTTGATCAGAATTTTTCCTAGTGTTTGTGTCAGTCTTGGAAAAGGAAAATATTTTCCATCTGTTTCCGTCTACCATCCAGAATCTATTGAAATATTTTCCATCAGTTTCCAAATCCCCCTCACAGGAAACCAGTGGAAAGTGCAGGAAAGTTGAAAAAAATGTACACGTCTATCAAACTTATTTAATAATTATTTTTATTACATAAAAATTTAAGTACAAAAACATTAAAATCATATTTTTAAAATTAAATTATCTTTAAAAAATCATGACAATATGTTACAAAATTATACCATAAATAGATAATAAAGATTAAGAATACATGTTGAACTTCATATTGTCTTGTTAAAATAAAATTTTAAAGTATATAATTTTACTCTTCAACAAGAGATATATGTATATAATATAATCACGCATAACATTATACTCTTAACAATAAAATAATATATTTTTATATATACAATATTTATAGATAATATTAATTTCCGGAAATAACAGTTTTTTTTTAAATTTTCCAGTAGATTCTAATAACTTGCACAAACAACAGAATCTTGGTCAAAAGAAAACTAATTTTCTCTGGTTTCTATTTTCCGTTCTTTGACCACATAATTCATTTTCCAATGGTTTCCTGTGCAGAAACACCCCCTGAGTTTTCAAAGCTGAGAAAGCGAGTTTTTTCCATTTTTGGGGTGAGGCCCACGTAAAATGTTTATTGTTTGGATATCATTTGTTGTACAATTACATATTTTGTCACGTTGTACCTCTGACTTTATTAGATTATTTCACAGAAAGTCCTTATGAGAAACTAATCCACCCACCTAAAATTAAACTTCCCCTTAACACCAACCCGAAATCTACCATTTTCTCCAAAATATGCATGATTAGTCACTATTAGTCTATTCTTCTCAATTAAAGACCAAAATTTATAACATGAAGAGAATAACTAATGAGTCTTTTCGTCGAGATTAGACATCCAAAAACTAAAACCCAATTTTGGGAACCCAAACGATCAGAATGCAAACCGTCAAAACCCCTATCGAAAATTGTGTTCTAAATGGTGGCGTTCTTTTTCAAAAACTATGGTTGTTTCTGGACATCCAAATGCACCCTAACAAAATAAACCAACCCTAACAACTCTTAACGTGTTCAGTTAACAAGCGTGGAACATATCTTTCGAACTGATTACGACTAATTTAAACATGTGCTTTGACCAAAGTCCTAATCAAGTGTAACGTCACAAATATGATTTACTCCACGCTCCCTCACCAAGAAAATTCATTAAACAAAGTGCAAAACCAAATATAGGTGTTTAGTTTTAATTTCGAATTGCTTTAGTTAATTGTACGTAAGAGTCTATTCACCCTCCCTCACGAAGTGGAACATTTAAGGTGCGACTTCCAGGTTTCATTTAGAATTCAAACTATTTTATTTTACAACATGCATTTGAGGTGCGAGTTGACTGGCGTGCAAAATAGCTTTATTTATGACTAAGTTTGAACTCCTAAATTTTACGTGTGTTAACGAAATCATGAACAAGCTAAGTGACTTATCACTTGAGTGGCTTGATGTTAATGAAGAGTTTTTTTATGAAATCTGAGCATAGATTATATGACCTTTCAGAAAATATAGGTGGAACGTATGATCTTTAGAACCTATTTCAAATATATATACTTGGGATCTTTAGATCCAAAGTATCTTGTTCTTATGGAAGTTATAAGAATTGTTTCAAATAAAATTATGTATCCGTTCTATTTGGATTCGTTTTTCTGCTTTAGATCATCATGTATTTCATACAAGTGCACTGAAGTCTCTTGCATTAATCTATTGACATAGTAAAGTAAGATTATCAATAACGTATATTTAACTTATATACTAACAAATGTATATGTGTTCCTAGAATGAGGACGAGACATACATACATACATACATACCAAAATGACTAAGCAGTTGGTGGATATGCACCCGTTGAGATCTGCTCGCGATTGATGCACACGGAAGGTATGTTGGAGATTTTGGGCCAATCTGAACCGACGTCTTTCTGGCAAGATTCCTTGAGCAATTCGCATTCAGAAATTACCAATTCAACGAGAGAGAGAGGGAGACCATTAGTCGGCAAGGACTTGATTTTGGGACAATTCCATAAGTGCAATCTCACAAGAGCAGGGAGTTGGTTTATGTGTGGTGGAAGTGACTCTAGGTTTGAACATGACCAAAAATTTAACATTTTGAGGGATGTACATCTGTGGAACACATTCTCGAAGTAATCGGCATCAAAAGAGAATTGTGAGGGGGATAACAATGTAAGTGCTTCCAGTTCTGACGGGCGATCATTATCTGGATAATTATAGGCAAAGTTGGTTATAATCTGGTGATCCGATGATATTATGTTTCCTAGTGAAGTTGAAGGCTCGCCATCTATTAAAAGAGAGAATTTCGGGCAGTTGATGACATTCAAGCATCTAAATGAACTGAGGGTCTGCAATAAGTCTCTAGAGAGAGTATTTGATGCATTTGAATGTTCAGAAACAGCATCTGAATGCTCAAGACGTGCAAGCTTAGGGCAATTTACGATGTCAAACCAACGGAGGGAGATCAGAGACTGAATGTCCACTAACACCAGCTCTTCACAGTCAGAGATGTACAAAGTTCGAAGCGATACCAGATGTTGTAACAAGTCTTTCTGTAGAACTGTGATGGGGAAATGAACAATGTTCAGAGTACTAAGAGATGGGAGATTTTGAAGACATCTAAACATTGCGACTTCGAGCTCATCGTCAACTGCAACAGCAGGATCACATCCATCCATGATTTCTAGAAACTCGAGTGAAGATGGAAAAAGCCATCCATCCTTTGCAATATCAGCCATCAGAAGAGGACAATTATTTATTTCCAAATATTTCAGGCAATTGAGGCATTCAAATCCTGCTGAATCCAGAGTCAGCTCCATACAATCTTTGACCACCAACTTCAAAAGCTTTATTGCAATACCAAGTGATAATTTCTTCAGTTTGGGACAATTGTGGATTTGAAGAGTTTGGAGTTGTGAATGTTGAAGAGATGTTAGGATCTCCAAGTTTCTGCATTCCCAAAACATAAGCTCTTGTATACACAAAAAGTATCCATTCTCCATCCAGGATGGAAACTTTTGACCACCATAGTTGTAGATGGTCAAATCTCTGAGGTGCTCACAGGGTTGGAGTCCACAAAGAACATGATAATGATGGTAATCTTTTTCCATGTTGCTTTCCACAAACCATCTCAGCCCGAGCTTCAAGAGGCGTTTCTTGTGAACTAATCTGGCTGCAAGCGCATCTTCTATGCCACCAACATTCTCAAGCCCTTCAATCTCAAGTTCACGAAGGTCGTCCATATCCTTCAATTCTGCTATTGTATATCCAATTTTCTTTGATACAGAAAACTCTAATTCCTGCAGTGACCTCAACTTCCCGATGCTTCTAACAGATGATGTTGATGTTGATGATTCATTCAAGTACAAATGTCGCAAGTTCACTAATTTCGTCATTGCAGCCGGCAACTTGTGCAACTTGTAGCAGTTAATGAGGTTCAACACTTGGAGGTTGTAGAGCGTGCACAATGATTTAGGCAAACTTCGGATGCTTGTGTCACTGAGATCAAGATAGCGAAGATGTTTTAACTGACCAATGGAATGTGGAACCTTTTCAATAGCAGCTCTAAATGCTACCAATACACGTAGCTTTTTTGATTTCGTGCATATCATACGTAAATAACCACTGTTCAAATCAGAAGACGAACCTGATTTGAAGGATTCATTAACAACAAAAGTTCGTGCATGTTTTAAAGGTTGGATAACATTCAACTTTTGTAACGTGACACTATTAGCATTAATGTTCACATGACGAAGTCTTTCAGGAATATTTTTCAAATCTTCGTCATCTCTTACAAGGAAATACTCATCTTTTGATATAATCTGAGCTAAATCATGTAATAAATCATGCACGACGAATATACGTTTGAAACAATCATGCTTCCACTTTGTATCCTCGTGTTGGATCATGCACATACTCAACAATGCATTGGTGTAAGTGGCCGCTATATCCTCAAGTAGCTTATTTCCTTGAGGACAAATGAATCCATTTGCTATCCAAAACTCTTTCAGCATCGTTTCTTCGAATTCATAATCCTTTGGAAACAAAGAAAGGAATGCAAAACACGGCTTAAGAGCTTCTGGCAAATGCTGATAACTTAGCCTTAGCGCAGGCATAATGTCATCCTTATTCTCTGATAACTTCCACAATTCACTGTTTAAGATATCACTCCAATGTTCCACAGACATGTCAGACTTTAAGAGGCGAGCAACTGTTTTTGCGGCTAGTGGCAAACCATTTAACTTCTCTAAAATTTTCCTACCAATTTCCTCAAGACTCTTTTGATTGCTTTCTGAAATTGAACCATCAAAGGCATTTCTCTTGAACAAAATCCAAAAATTATTAGGAGACAACCCTTCCAACTCAATTGGTTTCATCGAAGACATGATCCTAACAACTTCTCCTGACCTTGTTGTCACCAAAATTTTATTCTCACTTCTCTCGGCTGTTACAAAAGGTTTCTTAAATTCCTCCCATCTTTGTGGTTCCTCATTCCACACATCATCTAGAACTAATAAAAATTTCATTGTGGTCAGTTCTTCCCTAACTGCCTTTTGAAGTTCATCCAAACTTTTGTATTCAGAAAACCAACGAGTGTTTAATTTTTTTGACTGAATCAAAGTAGACTCTAGGACTTCTGATGTCAGTCGTTTCACATCAAAACAATCTGAAACACAAACCCACATCTTGAATTGAAAATGTTTCTGGATGGTTTCATCATTGTAGGCATACCGTGCAAGGGTAGTTTTTCCAAGTCCACCAATACCATAGATTGAAAGGACTTGTACACCTTCATGTTCTGACATGAGTTGCCGAATAACTTCAGCTTTCTTATCATCTCTGCCTATCACTGTTTCATTGCCCATCAAGGAAGTCGTGACTCTTCCTTGTGCTATTTCATCCACCTCAAGATTCCCTCCTGCACAAACATTCAATTTCTGCAACTGATACTGACCTGCCAGAGCCAAGATACGATCCATTCTCTTTTGTGTTTCCTGAATCCTGGAAGAGTACCTTATTTTAGTTTTGAGAGAAGAGATTTTTTTCCTCACCTGAGTGTGACCCTCCACCTCTTGCTTGAGCCATTTATACTGAAGCTCGTCGAGCACGTCATCAGCTTCATATGTAATGCTTTTGAATTCTGCCAACCACTCCTTAAGCAGCATGTCGTATCCATTGATCCCAACTTGTCTCTCAGCATCGACAAGCAAAGCCTTGATCATCTGAAGAGTTATCTTCATCTTGTTGAGATGTTTTGTGAACCCCAGAAGGGCCGCAACCTGTTGGATTGCATAAGAACCAACTTTCTCCACCACCAACTCAACGGTCACGCCAAGGATCGATTCTCCCACTCCAGCCATGATTCGAACACAAGAGAACAATACTCACTTGTATGGATGTTTGGAGAGAAAATAGAACAACACACTTAAACTTTGGGACTTAATATATTAGACTCATAAATGAGTCGTCGTCTCATAATGGAATGAGTGGGATTTTTTTTGAGTCGTCGTCTGATAGTAGAATGAGTGGGATTTTTTTTCTTATGGTGGTTGAGACTACAATATTTTTGCAACTTGAGTCCATGAGAGTTGAGAAGGCAAAAATGATCACCACCACTTGATGTCAACATTTGAGGTAAGACCACTTGATGTCCACTTCTCAGGGTTACGTGATGGTTGTTGTTGTAAGTAAGTTGGATAGAACCTTGTATGTACGTACATGCTATGAGATCGGGTCTGATGTGTCGAAAACTTGATCGAACTTCTGATATGAGAAAAGAGGTTTCAAATCTAAGGTAGAAGGAGGTCTATTTGTAAATACTTAACTTCACTCATATGTCCTGTGATTTTAGATACTGAAAACCAACATGATGTTGGATAACTCGGATTTATAAACTTGAATACATGTCTTGGGAAAGAATTGAATGACCATTTGTCCTTCTTCTCTAAACTAGTTGATGGAAATGTGTGAGCATAAAACAATTTATGGTCTAGCAAAGCCGAGTGACTTAGTAAAAAATTGCCTATTAAACAATAAGTTCTTTTAATGAAATTTTAGTCTAAAATCATATGGTGTTTCAAAGTAAATGTAGCACGTAAAATCCTTAGAGCCATCTCAAGTCAACTTTTGTTCATACAAAATCACTGTTATGGAAATCAGCTTCAGCAGAAACTCAATCTCAAATATTGGTTTTAATTCTAAAATGGTAACAATAAAACATTGCAGTGCAAAATTCATAGAAACTTTAAGCAAGCTTTGTGGTTACAGACAAACATGATTTCTATATGGTCCCTTTATTTCTCACCCGTAGAGAAAGATGTGGGACCTCAGAGAAAGCAATAATTGATTGAATACCACACATGCATTACCCTCAAGCTTGAGAGCACTTGAAGATAACCCAATCCATGTCCACTCATGCACTATCCTACTTGCTAACCTGCTAGAAAAATATGATCTGAATTATATATTGAGAATCACATATTTTTACATAATAGAAATGATAGTTAAGTCTAAAAACAATATCTTACATGATGTATACTTGCTTGAAGTAACACAATACTAATAGTTCATGAATATACATATCATCCCCGGCAACGACGCCAAAAACTTGATTGATTCAGTTATAATACCGTAAGTGCACGGCCGCGATGAAGTGGTGACAAGTACGGGTCAAGTCCACAGGGAGCTCATGCGAGTTGAAATTCACCATACTCGAGTAGGAAAAGAAAGGAGAAATGAGGTTGTAATTATACTACAATGCATACGAAATCAGAAAATAAACAGTAAAACTAAACCCCGTAGGGCGTATAGAAAGAATGCGGAAATAAAGATATGTGTACGTGTGTGTTCAATTGTGCTCATCACAACATTTAATATATGAAATCCATAAAACCAAATCCAATTCTTTATCTACATGAAATAAGATAAAACATTATTATTAAACACATACAATACAATAATTGAAAGGAGGTTAAATGAGCTCATGCATAAAGACCAAACCCTACATGAGCCGTTTGGCTGTCACGGTGCCCAACTTCTAAGAGGCATGTGAGCTACTACAGTGTCCGGGGTGCATCCAAACATGGGGATGGATCCGCAGGAGGTGGGCTCCTAGCATGGCAATCAAGGAATGTTTTGTATTGAGATGGAGAAGCTCATGGGAGAAGCTTCTGGCAGCCCATCCACTTGGATTTTTGTGACGATTTTACCCCTGTTGATTCCAGCATATTATTTAATCAAAGTCTAGGGGTAATTTGGGGATTTACTTCGACAAGACTTCTGAGACTCCCTGAAGCCTTCTCCCCATCCAAACAACTCCCAACCTCTAAGGAAGAAGCTACTTCTGGATCCACATTCCCAGAAACTGGTTTCCTACCAGAAGCTCATATCTGGGAGCCACATCCAAACCAAGTCTATGTTTCCACATGAAATAAGATTTATACAATCATTAAAACATACAAGATATTAATTAAGATGAGGCCAACAAGAGCACATGCTCTCACATGTCATTTTTCATTCTTCCACTCCATCATTATCCTCACATCATCATTCCCCATAAAATAGGCTCACTAATCTAAGCATGTGCTAAGCATCACTCAAGAGCATTAACACATCAAATATAAGAGTGAAATCTCATTAGATGGTTATGGAACTCATGTGAGACTCAAAGGTTAGGTAATACACACACTTAATACATCACATAATCACATCATCTTCTTCTCCACCCCCTAATGGGGATGAGCTACTCACTACTCATTTCTAAACTTAAGAAAACATAAAAACAACACAACCGATAAAGAAGTGAAGAAAACTAAAATTAACCAAAGCAAGTGAACAAAAATTGCATCAAATAAAATATAACAACATGAAGAACATAAAAAGTTACTTGATTAAGAAAATGAAGAATACAAAGTTACTCCTTTTCTCCTCCACTACACTAAAACCTACTCTAAGAAATAAAACATACTCTACTAAACAAGAAAATAAACTAACCTAAGGAGGAGAGGAAGGAAGAAGAAGAAATGAGACATTACAAGTCTATTTATAGAAGAAATAAAAGTTTGGATGAATCTTGAAGCAGTCCAACGATTGTAATAATTTTCTCTATAGTCTGTTGCACCCATATAATCAAGACGAAGCCACGAGAGAAATTGGAGACCCATTGGATCAAAATGATCTGCCAGTGGTGGATCAAAATCCATCGCGGGTGGATCAATTGGGTCCAATCAGTCCCAATTTTCTTCAGTCACTTACACATTCGATTTTGCACGTGGGGTGCACTCTTCGTCTGCTGGTTCGAGCATGTTTGTCTTTAATTGCCCAAATACTCCTCAAGATCATGATTTTGAATGATTTTTGCTCCTAAAATGTTTTCCGTGCGTTCAGGTCCCTCTGAATTTCATCTAGGTCCTTCCTGATTTGCAGATCGGTCCTTGTGCATGACAAACAATTCCATTTTGCTTTATTGGAGTCATTTTTTCTTACATTTCAGTCATTTTATATTCCTTTCTCTTCTTTTCACCTAATACCTGAAACACCACAAACAAATACTCGAGTTGTACAAATCTGGGGTAAAATGAAGGATATATATCATGAATAGAATGTATGCTATGCTACTAATCAAATATACATATCAGCCGAACTATACATTGATGTATAGTTTAACTCGTAATTCTTAAAATATATATGATTTTGATATTAAATAAAATGATAATGGATTGAAGTCCTTTATGTGAGATAAGTAAATTCTACAAAACAATAGTGTGGATCCATTTTTCCTCACACTCTTCTACTAAGCCAATATATAGTAGTTATAAGGCGTGTTATAACTGTTATAACTATCTCAAACAACACCCCTTTCATTTTAATATCCACTAAAATTCAAGGGAAAGGAAGAACATTGAGTTTGGCCACAAACTTAAGCTAGCTGTAGAGGCTTTGTGATGATTTTGCGATTTGATAATGAGTTGAGACTTGAGATGCATCCTACGACTATTCTTATGATAGGTAGCCACAACATTATCATATCAAATTGTAGGGGAGAACCTTATTTCTGGATTGTAGGGATCAAATCCAAGCTAACTTGGTAGTAGTGTTGGTTATTTTTCGATACTCCGACAACTACCTGGTAGAGAAAATAAAATTCCATTTGATTTCTAAGATTAACAACAAACTAATGATTTATACTCATAAGAAGGGAAAATTATACTAGAAGTATTCGCAAGGAAGGAGCAGATGTTCAATGAAAAGACAAACATGATCCGATCACTTGTGATGTTCCCATGACACCACCAATGGCATGCAGATAATTTTTTACCAAAAGCTAAAATTAACCAAGATGAAACCATATAGAATCAAGATAGAATTTGAGGTATCCAAAATGAAACCATCTAAGTTCTAGACAGAAGGTGACATATCACTAAGGGTGTGTTTGGATGCGGGTTCTCAGATCTGAGTTTCTCATGGAAACTCGGATTCTAGTTATGCGTATCTGGGAGCCGTTCCCATAGGTGAATATGGGGAACCCGTTTGAGTGTTCCACATGAAGGAGTTAGGGCGTCAATCTTGTCAAAGAAATTACTTGTATTGCCCTTAGACGTTTCCCATTCCACTTCCTCAGAACCCTTACGGCAACCCTAAAATTGATTTTGAATCATCCCACTCCAAAACCCTCGTCAGCAAACCCAACCTCAGACTCTATGGTGAACGTCGACGGTCCCACACACCGCGACTATCGTTCAACACCCATTCTATTTTTCTTTTGCAACTTTCCAGCAAAGATTTGGCTTAGGTAGGAAGTAGTGGTGCCGACTTAAGTACTTTTTGAGTGTAGCCGCGATTTGGTGGGTTGAATGAACCATGTTGAGTCTTCCATTGAGGGAAGAATCTCTTCATAAATACGGTCACACAGTCATCCCAAGACCGAATAGAGCTCGCCGGGAGGCTGTACATCCATTTCTTCGCATTATCCTTCAACGCGAAAGAAATCATCCTCAATCGGACTGAATCCTCATCAAGCTGTTGAAGCTTGAACATGGAGCATACTTCCTCGAATTCACGTATAAAAATATACAGATCCTCCTTATTGGCAGTGAAGGTAGGAAGCATGCCCACATACTGAGGTTTCAGCTCATAGTTGTTCCCGCGAGCTGGGGGAAGAACTATGCAAGAAGGTTGCGCGACCCGAACAGGATGTGTCCGCTCCCACAAAGTCATCGGTCTATCCTGTCGAGCTAAAGGTGGTGGTGTACCAAGAACTCGATCCTGACCGAAGCCCCCTTCCTCTCGAGTCAGAGGAGGAGGAGAAGGAGGTCTACGTGGTGGTGGTGGCAGACCAAGGTAATCCATGTATGGAACCTGGTCTCCCCCGTCACCACGAAAAGACTCGGCCTCACGCTCCAAAGGAGCACGAGGCGGAGATGACCGATCACCAAGACTGTCCATCTCAGAAAAATGCACTCTCTCAAGTCGAGCGCTCTCACTAGAACGAGCCCAGCCTCGCATAAAATGCTCGACACGACTCTAAAATAATACACAACAAAAGGTGTACTAGAGGAGGAGAATACTCGTATAAATTAGATGAGGAGAGGACTCAGATGAGGAGGGAAGAATCCTAGAGCTAGCGTGGGTAGTAGGTGAAGGTAGAAGACTAATCTAGCAAGCACGACTCAAACAATGTAAGGCAATGGGTCCTTAGGCTATACGACGCCTAACTTCGAGGTCACTAGCCTCAACACGCCTCACCTCCTTATAACGAAGACCACAATGCCAAGCAAGTGATACCAGATCCGGAGATCCAGTACCTCCTACTATCGACAAGGTAGGCAACGCCGATCAGGCCATGACGGTCTCAACTAGATTATTCTCCTAGTGCGTCCGCAATCCTTAGGGCCAATGTCTACTTGCTTTTAGAATTAAGGCTTTTATTACGAGTGATTTTTGGGGCCAAGGAAAGGGTGATGAAATCTCTCACCTTATCTTTTATGAGACAACCCCTCCTTAGTAGCATTTTGATCTTAAATCTAGCAATCAACACTCCAACCAAACGCTCAACTCGCTCTTATCCCGATGCACCTTACTAACTAATGCATAATTGAAACATGCATGAATGAGAGATTTGGGTGCACATACTCACGCCAACAATCAACAACAAAATGTAAAGCAAAGAAAAGACAAATGCATGCAAGGTCTACAAATGATGCATGACCTAGATGGCAAGAAGTCTAATCTTTTGCTTTGAGTTTTATGATCCAAGTTGATTAAAGGGGTTTGATTTTTAATATGGTAGCAAACTAGAAGTACACAGCATGCAAGATGGTGCTCCCAGATAATTACAATGAAATAAACAACAACCAGAACAAAATTGAGAGAATGCTAAGCTCACCAAGCCGCCAATTGGCAGTCACTGTTGAGTGTTTTGCTCTCAAATTCCTCCAGTCGCTTCCCCTTGATTCTCAGGATCCCTGTAACAAATCAAAACTAAAAAAAGAAAAATTAAAAACACTCGAATCGTCCAAACCAAAGTCTGGACAGAGCACCTCCCCGGCAACGGTGCCAAAAACTTGGTTGATATGTTTTAATTAACCGCAAGTGCACGGCCGCGTTGAAGCGGTGAAAAATACGGGTCGATCCACATGGAGGTGTGTCGACTTTAGTTTTTTCGAAGGCGAGTGGGAAAGAAAGGAGATAAAGCTTGATTACACTAAACTACACTAGATGCAAAAGGAAATAGACAATAAGCAATAAAACTAAACCCCATAGGGGTAGAGAAAAGAGTGTGAATACAAAGATATGTGTATGTGTGTGTGTGTTCAATTAAGCTCATCAAAACATGTAGTGCATGAAAACATAAAACTACATCCAACTTTGCCTACACATGAAATAAGATAACACAATATTATTAAAACATACAAGACAATAATTGGAATGAAGCTAAATGAATT
Organism: Triglochin maritima; assembly: GCA_963682175.1. NCBI lineage: Eukaryota > Viridiplantae > Streptophyta > Magnoliopsida > Alismatales > Juncaginaceae > Triglochin > Triglochin maritima. The sequence continues at coordinate 35,004,765 of OY821781.1, read as the reverse complement.
CATGTATAAAGGCTAAACCCTACTATGTCTCCACATGAAATAAGATAGTACATTATCATTAAAACATACAAGGCATTAACCAAGGTAAAGGAAACAAGAGTACATGCAACTACAAGTCATATTTCCAAAATTAATTCCATCATTATCCTCACCTCATCATTCCCCATAAAATAAGTCAACTAGTCTAAGCATATGCTAAGCTTCATTCAAGAGCGTTAGCATATCAAAGACAAGAGTGAGATCCCATTAGATGGTTATGGAAATCATATAAGGCTCAAAGGATTAAGATAACACACACCTACTACATCACATAATCATATCACATATTTTTCCACCCCCCAAATAGGGATGAAACTACTCACTAATCATTACACTACAACCTAAATTAAAATGAAACATTCTACTAAAATAAAACTAAACTAAACAAGCAAGAAATATTAAAGAAACTAAAAGGACATAAAACTAAAGAAGCGTGGAAGCATATGAAAGGAAATTAAACTAAGAAAGAAACAACATACTAAAGGAAAACATCTATTATTACTCACTCAATTACAAGTAGCCTCTCTCCACCAGAGTTTTTGCTTCAAGGCTTTAACTCCTAGTAGAGAGGATGATCACCAAGAGAGAGATGGGTTACAAGAGAGGATGGAGAGTTCTATTTATAGTCATAAAAAAAGGTAATCCAGGACAATCCCCCGGTATGAGACTAAACAAATACCAAAAATAGCCTAAACACACTCTAATACACGCTCCACAGAAATCTTATCGGACCCGGGCCAACCCAGACCGCCAATCAGCGGTCTACAGGGTTTGGATCCGCCTGGTTTTTGTTCTGGGCTTTTCTGGATGGATTTGTTGGTCTTTGATGCATCTACCTCGCTTGCTGGAGCTCCGACCCAAATAAAATTGCCAAAATACTCCCCATAATAGTATGAAGTATTCTTGTTTGCCCATTGGTCCTTTTATCTTGCATTTAGGTCCTTTGATCTTGCATATTAGTCCTCGAGTCTCTCAACTCAGTCTTTTTTCCTTCTTTTAAGTCATTTCATGCCTCTTCTCTTCAAACCTCTTTATTTCTGAAATTCAAACATAAAGCTCATTACGTAGCATTGTTTAGGTGAAAGATAATGGATATAAGATACAAATGTAAGCATGAAATGATGTCAATCACCCCCTGAACGATGCCTTGATTTCACTTTATACTACTGAACTTTAAAATGTGATAGTTACCCCCCCTTAAACTTTTGTTTTATAACACCATGCCCCCCTTAACTTCAACAATTCATATTTAAACACACATTCGTAGTTTTTTTCCATCTGACCCAAATTCCTACAATATCTGACCTCTGATTCGATCCAAATTTTCACGGAAAACTAAGTTTAGGAGAGTATTAGGGATACAACGCAACAAATTGCAAAAAACTGTGAATGTGTATTTAAATAATTGATTTTTGAAGTTTAGGAGGCAAAGTGTTACAAAACAAAAGTTTGGGGGGGAGGGGGTAACTTTCACCTTTTAAAATTCAATCGTACAAAGTGAAATGAAGACATTATTCAGGGGGGCAAATTGTAATTAACCCTTGATTTTAATTGCATGTTGTCAATACGTCAGTGATCGTTTTGATTGGTTGAATCAACAACTCAAAAAATCTTCATCCGACATCCACAACCATGATCTTAAAAAAAAGATCATCACAATTTTCTCTTTTTGTCACGTCAGTTTTTCCACTTTACAACATTTTTCCACAACCTCTTTCTCGACCATGATCTTTATAAAAAGATATTGTTGTCAAATCAACTCTTCTCTTTCCTCTAATTCATTTCATACATTTATAAATTAATTAATTAATATATCATCATTTATGTCGTTTATGTATATACAAATTAATATTACTAAAATTTGATACCAATTATTTTTATTTAAAAAAAATAATTGTTTCATGAATATGGGTAGAATAATTAATTTATTAACTGCAAAATGATAATATTGATATGATAACCAAACTTACAAACACTATAATAATGATTAAATATAACTAAACATTACAACAACTAAAAGTCACTAATAAATCTACTTTTAATTACCGTTTCTTCGATAGCATGCCCATATATTCTCAATTAAATACTCTTAAGAGTCAAATGTGTCTCTCTATCTTGAATTTGATCTCTATTGTCCAATTAAACACTAATATCGATCATATGGCCGGTGGCGTATTCAAATGGTTGATCATCATTTGTTCTTCTTCTACTAGTTGTATGTTGAGGACGATCTTCAACAAATTCACATTGATTATTCCTAGGATTTTGTGAATCCATGTGAAGTAATTCAAAGAAAGATCAAGATGATGAGATGAAAATTGAAAGAGATGAGAGCTGATGAGAATTAAATTTATACCGCAAGTGCACGGCGTCAATGAAGACGGGGCAAATACGGGTCGAACACAAGGAGGGAGAGATCTTGTTATTTGTGTGATTTTCGATTAAGGGGAAGAAGGAGAGAAGAAATAAATTGGGTTTTGAGATTTTTGATTTTTAATTTCCTAAAGCATGAAACATGAACAAATAAAACTAAAGCAAGAACAAAGATGGTGAATTCCGTTGGGTGGAGGTTTAGGTATTGGGTTTAGATTAGAGAATTCAGAAACTTATAATAAATCATATTTGTTATAAAGCATTACATGATAAATGATTTAACATAAACTCAAGTAATCAAAATATACTAACACGAAATTAAAATAATAACTTTTATTCTTCTTCTCTTCACCCTAAATCCGTCACCTCCACCCTTTGGAAAGAGTTAGAAACTCATGGATGGAAAGGAGGAGAAGGGGTCGTAGAGGAATTACAAAAGAAAACTAAAAACAAGAAATAAAACAACATAAATTTATTAAACTAAGGAATAAAAACTAGAACATAAGCTAAGGACTCTCACAACATCGTTTCAGGGCTATTTATAGCCGATACAAGGGACTTAAGTATAAAATAGGAAAGTACACGCGTCAACACGCAACCGGTAAAAATTTTAGAGCATGAATCTAATTTGGTGCGGCGGATTCGCCACCTTTTTAGCTCCGATTTAATCCGGATTTTTCCTGTGTGTTTATGGTATGATTTCAATATCCTTTGCACATCTGGATTGATTCTTTCCTTTCTTTTGAGCTCCGACTTTATTTCTTTATATATTTGGAGATTCACATTGATTTTCTTTAGATTTTCTCCATAATAATAAAAGATACTCGTAATTTGCAATTAGGTCCTTGACTTTTTACAATTAAGTCTTTGTCTACTTTTGTGCTTAAGTCCTTGTCCTTTTTGTAATTAGGTCTTGAATGCTTTTATGCTTGGATGCATTTCCATTTGAAACCCGATAATCTTGAACTTGGTCTTTATGCCAGGAATGAGTCTCTTGCACGCATTTATGCTCGGGATATGGGTAATTTGCATTCAGGTCCCTGTATTCTGTAAATAAGACTAAACACATACCTTAGTAGCATTTATTGATATAAAATTAATCTAAATGAAATACATGTGATGCAATGTATGCAATGCATCAAATACCCCCACACCTAGATTTTGCTAGTCCCTAGCAAAACAGAATATAAGAAAAATGAAAACAGGGAAATCCTAACTCACTTTCGTAGGAATCACGGTTGCACTTAGCATGTGCAACAAGCTTTTAAACCCCAAGTTTCCTTAGAGGACGAGTTTTGTCTCGTGAGGGTTTTCAGTTGACACACCCACAAAGTCTTAATTCAACATTCTATTAACAACTTTCAATATCCCCACCTCAACCTTATACTTCTCACTTAGAATTCTTGCATGCTCATTATATAAATCTAACTCATCAAAATTCTGACTTAATCTTCATTCCTCCAATATTCACACCACTAACCCTTCTACACATGTTATCACTTAAATTATTTTGCACGCCTCCTCTGGTGGTGAAGTATCATTCGGATTAACCATGACATGGATCATTCTTTTAGCTTTGGGCCTTGAGTATCTTAAAGTATTTTTTTTTCTTTTTCCGTGATTCAACACATTTGCTTTTTTCTGACACTTTTACCCTTTTTGCATTCGTGTAGCGAGTTTGGTCGATAATCCCGAGCTGATAGACTCAAGTTACCGGGTTTCAAGATACCCCTACGGACCAGTGACTCAAAGGCTTGGGCTTTTGTAATCATTTTGCAAAATGTGCTTTCCTCACTTTTATTCCGCTTTTGTTTTCCTCAAGGCTTAATTTCTATTAGAAGTCCACACTTCCCGGTATATTTTCCACAACCTCTGCTTTTTATCAACCACTTCAAAGATTTGATTCATCCAATTTAAGTGCATACATGTCTTAAAGGGTAATGGGTTACTTCTTTGGAACTTAGATTTATGTCACAATTTCTACAAGCAGAACTATATAATAAGGAACAAAAAACTCAATGCAATTTGTACATAGGTTTTGGTGGTTCAATTTTAAGCTATGTCATGAAACATTGAATTTTTTTTATTTTTTTTAACAGAAAAATAAAACAGATAGATAAACACCCCCACACCTAAATCATGCATTGTCCTCAATGTATGCAAAGAAAAAGCAAATGCACTTATTACCTGAGTCAAATTGCGGTAGAGGGGTTGAATTTGCTCAGAGTCAACCATAGTCAGAATTGGATTGAATGACACCATGTTGGTGCATGTATCCAGTTGAATTGTTCCACATGTTGCACTGAGGCACAGATTCCACACCCCTCACATGTATTGGTTCTCTTATTTGCTCGAGTGATGGTGGGTGTGTCGCAGAATTACTCCTCCTTTTCTCACTTCCTTTTTGATTTTGTGATGATTTATTTGATTCAGAAATCTTATAGATACGTGCTCTCATCACAACATCACTTTGATTGCATATTATTTCTGGCTCACTATCAATATGAAAGATATTAAATTCAGCTTTTAAGTTCCCAAAAGATAATTGCAAGAGCTCATTTCGACAGTTTATCAATGCTTCAGAAGTGGCTAAAAAGGGTCTGCCTAGTATTACAGGGATTTGTCTCTTAGGATCGACAACAGGTTCAGTGTCTAGAACGACAAAATCCACTGGGTAAATGAAGTCACCAACCTTAATCAAAACATCCTCGACTACACCTCTTGGTTTCTTAATAGAGCAATCAACAAATTGAAGGGTTGTCTTAGAGGGTTTTAGTGGACCAAGGTTGAGTTGCTCGTAGACAGAGAACGGGAGTAGGTTAACACTAGCACCAAGGTCTAGAAGGGCTTTGTTGATAAAAGTATCTCCTATTGAACATGAAATTGTGGGACACCCAGGATCCTTATATTTTATAGGAGATGAGTTGGATAGAATAGAGCTTATGTTTGCAGTTAAGAAAACCTTCTTTGGTACGTTTGTTTTTCTCTTTTTAGTACACAAATCTTTTAAGAATTTAGCATAAGCATGTATTTGTTGAATCATATCTAAGAGTGGAATATTCACCTTAACTTGCTTAAATACTTCCAAGATTTTCTCCATTTGTGCACTTGAGTTCTTATTGAGTTTATTGGGGAATGAGGCTTTAGGAACATAGACTCGCTCAGGTTCAGGTTGAGTAGGTGGGTTTGGTGTTGGGAATTAAATTTATACCGCAAGTGCACGGCATCAATGAAGACGTGGCAAATACGGGTCGAACACAAGGAGGGAGAGATCTTGTTATTTGTGTGATTTTCGATTAAGGGGAAGAAGGAGAGAAGAAATAAATTGGGTTTTGAGATTTTTGATTTTTAATTTCCTAAAGCATGAAACATGAACAAATAAAACTAAAGCAAGAACAAAGATGGTGAATTCCGTTGGGTGGAGGTTTAGGTATTGGGTTTAGATTAGAGAATTCAGAAACTTATAATAAATCATATTAGTTATAAAGCATTACATGATAAATGATTTAACATAAACTCAAGTAATCAAAATATACTAACACGAAATTAAAATAATAACTTTTATTCTTCTTCACTTCACCCTAAATCCGTCACCTCCACCCTTTGGAAAGAGTTAGAAACTCATAGATGGAAATCAGGAGAAGGGGTCCTAGAGGAATTACAAAAGAAAACTAAAAACAAGAAATAAAACAACAGAAATTTATTAAACTAAGGAATAAAAACTAGAACATAAGCTAAGGACTCTCACAACATCGTTTCAGGGCTATTTATAGCCGATACAAGGAACTTAAGTATAAAATAGGAAAGTACACGCGTCAACACGCAACCGGTAAAATTTTTAGAGCATTAATCTAATTTGGTGCGGCGGATTCGCCGCATTTTGTACATAATGTGCGGCGGATTCGCCGCATTTTGTACATAATGTGCGGCGGATTCGCCGCATTTTTAGCTCCGATTTAATCCGGATTTTTCCTGTGTGTTTATGGTATGATTTCAATATCCTTTGCGCATCTAGATTGATTCTTTCCTTTCTTTTGAGCTCCGACTTTATTTCTTTATATATTTGGAGATCCACATTGATTTTCTTTAGATTTTCTCCATAATAATAAAAGCTACTCGTAATTTGCAATTAGGTCATTCGCTTTTTGCAATTAAGTCCTTGTCTACTTTTGTGCTTAAGTCCTTGTCCTTTTTGTAATTAGGTCTTGAATGCTTTTATGCTTGGATGCATTTCCATTTGAAACCCGATAATCTTGAACTTGGTCTTTATGCCAGGAATGAGTCTCTTGCACGCATTTATGCTCGGGATATGGGTAATTTGCATTCAGGTCCCTATATTATGTAAATAAGACTAAACACATACCTTAGTAGCATTTATTGATATAAAATTAATCTAAATGAAAGACATATGATGCAATGTATGCAATGCATCAAATACCCTCACACCTAGATTTTGCTAGTCCCTAGTAAAATAGAATATAAGAAAAATGAAAACAGGGAAATCCTAACTCACTTTCGTAGGAATCACAGTTGCACTTAGCATGTGCAACAAACCTTTAAACCCCCAAGTTTCCTTAGAGGACGAGTTTTGTCTCGTGAGGGTTTTCAGTTGACACACCCACAAAGTCTTAATTCAACATTCCATTAACAACTTTGAATATCCCCACCTCAACCTTATACATCTCACTTAGAATTCTTGCATGCTCATTATATAAATCTAACTCATTAAAAATATGACTTGGTCTTTGTTCCTCCAACATTCACACCACTAACCCTTCTACATATGTTTATCACTTGAATTATTTTGCACGCCTCCTCTGGTGGTGAAGTATCATTCGGATCAACTATGGCATGGATCATTCTTTTAGCTTTGGGCCTTGAGTATTATTATTATTGTTATTTTCTTTTCTTCCGTGATTCAACACATTTGCTTTTTGACACTTTTACCCTTTTTGCATTCGTGTAGCGAGTTTGGTCGATAATCCCGAGTTGGTAGACTCAAGTTACCGGGTTTCAAGATACCCCTACGGACCAGTGACTCAAAGGCTTGGGCTTTTGTAATCATTTTGCAAAATGTGTTTTCCTCACTTTATTCCTTTATTTTTAATTTTATTTTCCTCAAGGCTTAATTGCTATTTAGAAGTCCACACTTCCCGGTATATTTTCCTCAACCTCTGCTTTTTATCAACCACTTCAAAGATTTGATTCATCCAATTTAAGTGCATACATGTCTTAAAGGGTAATGGGTTATTTTTTTGGAACTTAGATTTATGTCACAGTTTCTACAAGCAGAACTATATAATAAGGAACAAAAAATTCAATGCAATTTGTACTCGGGTTTTGGTAGTTCAATCTTAAGCTATGTCATGAAACATTGAATATTTTTTTTAAAAACAGATATATATATATATATATATATATATATATATATATATATATATATATATATAAACACCCCCCACACCTAAATCATACATTGTCCTCAATGAATGTGAGCAAGATACTACATGGATTTATGCATGAAAAAGGAAAGATCTCACCAACGTGAAGTACAAAGGAAAGTTCATGGCTCTGTTGATGGACAAAAACCCGAATTCCCTCAAAAACCTGTGAGATACTAAAGAAGGGATAAATACAACAGATGTTTTTTTTTATTTTTTTTATATATAACTATGTACAAACATAAGTTCCCATCTTCATTTGTCAAGAGACATCAAATGGAAACTTCAAGAGTGGGTCAGTGCACCTGAAAAGGAAACATGACACCACGTGGGGCCAGAAAATGCATGTGTGGGCCGCCTTCACAAAAAGCGCTAGATGAATTGAGAGGTTCATGAATTGGACGCAAAGGCGTCTCATTCAAAGGATCAAATTGAAAGAGCTTGAACCTCTCGAGAGTTTGGGAATTAAGGGGCAACGGAAGAGGAGTTTCTCCCGTTGCGGTGTTGAAGTTATGATCATCAATCCAAACTCTCCAACCAACTGGCTGGTGTGTCGGAACGAGGTCAAGAACCTTGTTAGGCATGTCCGACACACCAGGCGAACAAAAAGTGGGTCTCATACCCAAAGTATCTTCTAAGGAACTTCTAATACTCTCATTAGCTATGTAGTTGTTTGATGTTCCATCATTTCCAAGATGATCAAGAACAATGGTGAGAGGCACACTCTCATCAGGTTGTTTGAAATTGAGGGTACTAGGGAGATCTTGCTCCACCAGAGGTGAGTCCTTAAGAGATGCAACATGAAGATCATGTGGCTCAAGGGCCACGGGACAAGAAGATAGGGCACAATCCTGTGCCGACTCATAATGAAATTTGTCCATATAAATCGAATCCTCTACTAAGTGATCGTGAATTGAAATTCCAAGTCCCTCAGACCGACTAGGAAGTTGACTTTGAAAGATTGTGCTTTGAATTTGTGTATGTGGTGGTGGTTCGATACTAAAAGATGAATCCTCATGTTGACACGAAAAGTTACTTTCCTCACTTAATTGCTGCGACATTTGACTCAATTGCAATACCATATTGTCTACGGACTGTTGAGTAGTTGTCACGAACGTATGGAAAGCTTGTTCCAAGGTATCAGGTATGTGGTCAACTATGAGGTTCGAGTCAGAACTCGGGAAATTTTGAGGTTGGGTGTTGGTGGGCTGAGAATAAGTCCAATGATTTGAAGTGGGGTGTTGGTAGAGTTCTGGGTATTCGGGAGAAGGATATTTGGGCGAAAATGAAGTATAAGAATTTGGATATGAATTGTCTCCCCACGAATCCATCACTCTTGGGTTATACGCGGATGTGTAATGGTCATATCGAGCATTTTGGGAAAAAGTATGCTTATACTCAGGCTCTGGGGGAACATAAGGACATTCCCTGATAACATGACCACTCAACCCGCAACAGTCGCACGGTACGGCTACTGGAGCCACCGGTGCACTCATGTTGTCAGCCCAACGCATGAATGAGGCAAAAGTTTGTTGTAATGTGTCAGTTCGTTGACCAGCATATGATCCAACATAACTAGATTGTGGTCTAGCAGTCGGTGCCTCTCTCATGTTACCCCAATATGAAGATTACTCAGTTATACAATTATGATTGTCCCAACCATATGGGGTGTTAGTCTGAGCCACCCCAGGTTGCATGGTTTTAGAATACCAGGAAGCATTGTCCGGGTCCCAACAATGATATGGATGGTTGCTCATGTAACCATCCATCAAAACACTCTTGAGTCAAGTACTCTTACCCTTATGAGGCTAAGCAAGCACAAGTTCTCGACTCGACCCTAAAACGCTAATAGAGAATGTAAAGGGGAGGAGACTAGAACGTATAAGTAGGTGAGAGGAAGATGACTCAGAAGAGAAGGGAAACTTAACTCTAAAGATAGAAAAGAAAGTCGGTCAGAGGTTTCCCAAACAAGCACGGTTCAAACAATCCTAGACCTAGTGTCACTTAGATCTAGACGACTCCTAACTGGTTGAGTCGAATTGATTTGCTTGATTCACCTCCCTCACTAATCAAACCAACTTGGCCAGGCCGTGTATAGCTAGTGGGGGCGCTTCCGACAGAGTCGGTGCCAATTAGACAACCACTTCGCTTGGAAGACTTTCGTCAACACAAAAACACTTTCTAGACACCAAATTAAATTCGATCGGCTTCAGGTCATAGCAAGTCAAACCAATTCTTCTCCTTAATTGAGTCCGAGTCCTTAGGGGTCAATGTCTAATTGATTTTAATTTAAGGCTTGGGTGACACTTTAGGATTGTGATTTGTGGGCTACGGAAGGGTGGTGAAACCCCCACCGTATCTTTGCCTACGGAGTTGCCCTTAAGATAGTTTAACTTAGATCTAGCAAAGATAGTCAAACAATGGCCTTTAGAGGGGGGCAATTGCAAGGTTGTATGCAACTAGATTATATGCTTAAATGCAATCGATGAAAACCACGATACGTACCTTGACTCCAGCACTCTTCAACAGAAATTGATTTGCAAAAATTTAGCAAGAATAATGCATACAAAACACTAGATGATGCATGCACTAAGGCCTTTCTAATTTTGCCAATTTTAGGTCAGAGTTGAGTTCTTGCCAATTATGAAAATTTTGCCCTAACACGTGCAATTCTAATAAAAGGAAATTTTCTGAAAATAGAAATTACGAGGAAAAGAGGCAACAAAGGTTACCTATGCAATGCTCAGTCGGGTTCGCCGCCCGCTCTCGAAATTTCAGTAGCTCCACGCGTTCACCGAGAGATGAGTCACGTCCCAGAAAAATTTGAAGCCCAGAAGCTCCAAGTGTGCGGCGGATTTGCCGCAAGTTCTTCTTTAGGTGCGGCGATTTTGCCGCTCGTTTAGCTCCAAATGTGCCCGGATTTCTCCGCGCACTCTGTTGTTTCCTGATACACAAATCCAAATACTTAGATCGTGCACAAGATAAACAGAATAAAATCGAAAACACAAAAATAAACAAAATATGCGTCGCCTCCCCGGCAACGGCGCCAAAAACTTGATGGGAATTAAATTTATAGCGCAAGTGCACGGCGTCAATGAAGACGTGGCAAATACGGGTCGAACACAAGGAGGGAGAGATCTTGTTATTTGTGTGATTTTCGATTATGGGGAAGAAGGAGAGAAGAAATAAATTGGGTTTTGAGATTTTTGATTTTTAATTTCCTAAAGCATGAAACATGAACAAACAAAACTAAAGCAAGAACAAAGATGGTGAATTCCGTTGGGTGGAGGTTTAGGTATTGGGTTTAGATTAGAGAATTCAGAAACTTATAATAAATCATATTAGTTATAAAGCATTACATGATAAATGATTTAACATAAACTCAAGTAATCAAAATATACTAACACGAAATTAAAATAATAACTTTTATTCTTCTTCACTTCACCCTAAATCCGTCACCTCCACCCTTTGGAAAGAGTTAGAAACTCATAGATGGAAATCAGGAGAAGGGGTCCTAGAGGAATTACAAAAGAAAACTAAAAACAAGAAATAAAACAACAGAAATTTATTAAACTAAGGAATAAAAACTAGAACATAAGCTAAGGACTCTCACAACATCGTTTCAGGGCTATTTATAGCCGATACAAGGAACTTAAGTATAAAATAGGAAAGTACACGCGTCAACACGCAACCGGTAAAATTTTTAGAGCATGAATCTAATTTGGTGCGGCGGATTCGCCACCTTTTTAGCTCCGATTTAATCCGGATTTTTCCTGTGTGTTTATGGTATGATTTCAATATCCTTTGCGCATCTGGATTGATTCTTTCCTTTCTTTTGAGCTCCGACTTTATTTCTTTATATATTTGGAGATCCACATTAATTTTCTTTAGATTTTCTCCATAATAATAAAAGCTACTCGTAATTTGCAATTAGGTCCTTGGCTTTTTACAATTAAGTCCTTGTCTACTTTTGTGCTTAAGTTCTTGTCCTTTTTGTAATTAGGTCTTGAATGCTTTTATGCTTGGATGCATTTCCATTTGAAACCCGATAATCTTGAACTTGGTCTTTATGCCAGGAATGAGTCTCTTGCACGCATTTATGCTCGGGATATGGGTAATTTGCATTCAGGTCCCTGTATTCTGTAAATAAGACTAAACACATACCTTAGTAGCATTTATTGATATAAAATTAATCTAAATGAAAGACATGTGATGCAATGTATGCAATGCATCAAGAGCTTATGAAGATGTGTGGAGTTATTAGAAAATGTATGCTGATTTTTATGTTTAGAGTTGTTTTAAAAAAGACAATTTTGAATAGTGAAAGCAATAATAAAATCTTTGGAAAAGTTAAAGTATAGAATAAAATCTTTGGAAAAGTTAAAGTATGGAACGAGATCTCTGTAAAAGTTAAAGTTGAGAATAAAATCTACAAAAAAGAGACAATCGAGAATAAAATCTCTAGAAAAGAGAAAACTGAGAATATAATGAGTTGAAAAGTTGAAGTTGTAAGAATAAAAAGCTAAAAAATGAAATTTGAGAATTACTTTTAAAATCTTTGAAAATATTACTATTTGAAAGATTTAATACGAGAATATAATTGTTTCAACAATGGAAGTTGTTTTGTTTGAGTTAACCACTGAAAATCTTGTATTTAAAAAATACAATATTTATATAGTAATAATGATGTCTATCCCGAAGAACATGAGAAGATAAGAATTATGATGATTTTTTCAAAAAAAATATTATTTTTATTTTCTAAGATATCTTGATTTTAAAACAATACAATTACTCTTTTTATTTTATTCAATTCAAAATACGAGTTGTGCATTACCATTAAACAAATATTTAAAGATAAAAAAATCACATCTCACCACACGGATCGTGCGCCTAACTCTAGGAAAAACCAATTGTTGTGTCACCCATTGTGGGTGCTCTAATGATGACTAAGAGCATATTTAACAGCGCCCGGGCTACCCCCAGGCGCCCTGCACTCTCTCTCTGCCACGTCAGCTTCTCTCTCTGCCACGTCAGCTCACCCAATCCACCCAAAAAATCCCCTTATCCATGCCCAGGCTACCCCCACCCACCCTACACTCTCTTTCATCCACATCATTTCTTAATTAAACAAATTTAATTCTCACACAACATTTAACAAAATACATTATATATAAATCTAATTCTAATTACATTATAATTTTAATTCGCGATATACTTATTATTACTATTAATTAATTAACAATATTAATCACTATTAAACACAAAATTTTGAATATTTGAAATTTGAATATTTGAAATTTGAATATTTGAATTTCGAAACGCGCGTGACTGCACAGTATACGCGTGATTGCACAGTATACGCGTGAATCAAAAGTAGTCCGCGTGAATCTACAGTATACGCGTGAAACAAAATAGTCCGCGTGAATGTACAGTATACGCGTGAAAGAAAAGTAATCCGCGTGATTGCACAGTGTCTAATTTTTTCTCTATATATATACCCTACACAAAAATCAACTTACACCCCATATCTCTTCCACAAAACTCAAAACTCAACTTACATCTCATATTTCTCCCACAATGTCTTCTCCGGAGTACAATCGTTCCCCCCTCCTCCACAATCAAATCCGCATCCACGCTATCCACAACCATATCCCTCACGTCCATTTTACCAACAACCATTCCAACAACCCGACTTCTCCCAGTACGCACCACCATTCCCACCACCTGACCAAAACTCACCATTCCCACAATTCTCCCACTACGCATCCGCAGATCAAAACTTACCATTCCCACAATACTCTCAATATGCACCACCATTCCCTTATAATCAACCGCAGTTCCAGATGTTTGGCCGACCCTTGTCTCAAAATAGCCGCCAGAGTATGGCGGACACTGAAGATGAGGGTAACGACGACGATGAGTCCCCACCACGACACACCCCCACACCACCATCCCCACCTCCACAGCGTCGTCACCGCAAGCAAGTCCAAACTGCCAAAGCCAATCCGAAGTTGTGGACCACAGCTGAGGACGAGAGACTTGTCTCTGCATATATGGAAGTCAGTTGCGATGCGGTGACAGGGACAAACCAGAAGTCTACTTCATTGTGGACTAGGGTGAAACGTGTGTACGACATCTCCGTGGAAGGCACAGGCCTACCCGAAAGGAACGCAGAGTCCTTAAAAGGACGGTGGAGGAGAATTATACCTGCTGTGAACAAGTGGGTCGGGTGCTTCGATCAGGCATTCCGACGGAAAAGGAGCGGCCAGAATGACGACGATGTTGTCCGACAAGCGCACGTGATCTACGAGCGAAATCATGGGCCTAGTAAATTTCTTTATTTTGATGCTTGGGTTATGTTGCGTAGGTACCCAAAATGGGAGAGTGTGATCTCCGGAGCTAATGCCGTGCGTGTTGACTGGGAGTCCCCGGAGTTGCACGATGAAAATAGTCCCCAGTCAGGAAGCCTTGGGAAAAGAAAGAGCACGGACGGCTCGAGGACACAATCACCCTCGGATGCAGAAGAGCCGATGCCGGAGTCGTCTACACGCCCAGAAGGTGTGAAGAAGGCTAAGAAAAAGGCTAAGAGTGCATTACACCCCGAACGAGACACCGATGTTAGAGAACTTGCACAACAGATGCGATACACCGCCCAAGTCAGAGAAGATGGTTTCTCCAAGCAAGAGGAGTTAGCGGAAAGGAATTTCCAGAGACATTTAATAAAAAATAGGTTGGACATGCTTCACTCTCTGATGAGGAAGGACAACCCGACGGAGAAGGATCAAAAAGTAATCGATAAACTTCTCGCCTGGGCAGAAGAGAATGGGTACGTGTAGTTTGATGTAGTCTGTATTCCGTATGGTTTGTATTTCCCTTAGTTTGTATTTCGGGTTGTAGTAGTCCGTATGGTTTGTATTTCCCTTTAACAGATGTTTCATGTGGTTGGTTGTATTTCGTATTTTATTATTATTAATGTATTGTTGTTATGGTATTGTTGTATTAAAATTTTTTCTATTTAACTTGAAATTGTTGGTTCTGGAAAATTCTTAATTTTAATCACTTACAAAAAATTATTACCCCACATTTATAACAAATACCCAATCCATTAATAACAAAACCAAAACTAAAAAAAATCAAAAAAAAAACCAATGGGAGGGGGACACGTGTCCCCCTCCCATGGGCGCCCGGGCGTCTGCCCGGGACGCCCACAGCCCGGGCAAGCGCCCGGGCGGGCGCCCCACGGGCACCCCGCCCGCTAACGGGGGTGTGCCCGGGCTCCCGACCAGGGCGCCCGGGCGGGGCACCCCCGTTAAGGGTGCCCTAAATGACAAACCTCAGAGGACGATTGTAGACAGAGGACATTCTCTTCCCTCCCACAATCGGACAACCTCCCGGCCCGACACTTAACGACAATCCTCCTCCAAGCAGATGCCAACCTTCAGATTGTAGATATTGTACGTTATGATGATGTTTTGGGTTTTAGGAAAAAAGAGCACATTCTTTAGTTGCGGTAGCATGGATTGTAATTACATGCGTGGTTGGGTTCGTAATTATGTGCTGAAGCTAGACCTATTTCGGAAACAACTTGAGCACATGATGAGGAATTTCAATGAAAGGCTGGGGTGAAATTGGTCAAGTGGAAAAATTGGGGATAGCCAGAACCAGAGAAACTGCCAGAAACTCCTATGCTGAGCTCCCAAAAACCAGAGATTTTTGCTGCTTTGGATGGGGAGCTGGGAACTTATGGAATTTGGGAACCATTTGGTGTTTGGGTGTCGAAAACTCAGTGTAGCAGTTCCCAACAGTACCAGAATCCAGAAACTCATGTATCCAAAGGCACCCGCTAACATATCAATTCTAAAATTTTAAGGGTAAAAGGATACCGAAGGCAGTTGCTACTTTTTATAAATCATAATTTTTATAGCGTATAGTTTAAGCATAGTTATGCAACTTAAAGTAATATAGTAGCTAAAAACTGAAACAATTTTTTAAGCAAGTATTAATAAGTACAATTATATTGTTTTCGTAAAACAATAATAAAAGGAAAAAAAGAAAAAAAAGAAATTAGAAGAATATAATGTTGAGAAACTTTTTTGGCAAAATATGAGGCAAATAAATGGCACCTGTGGTACCATTTTTTTTAAATGAAAAATGATATCATGAATGTCGTATTCATTCTACACTTTTTATTGAAAATGATATCTTCGTGAAACAAAAAACGGTATCTGAGATACTATTTTTTACCTAGGTCGAGAAAAGGGTCGCCAGCCACCCCTCCTCCTCCTCTTCCAACCTCCAAATCAATCCCCTTTCCTCACTCTCTCCGGAGAATTTAAACCGAAGGGTGATTTTCATTTTGTTTTTGGTTTTTTGATTTTGTTATGAAATGGAATGCATGTATAGTTATTATGTGATTGTTATAATATTATGTAGATTTTGTACCTCAAAATAATGAGCTCGAGTACCAGATTGATTGTAGTTTTTTTCGATAGAATTGTTTATTCATAGATGACATTCCAGAATACGAAGATGGTTACATACGGATGATGAATGTTACTAGTGAAATGTGATATGATGATATCTGTGAAAAAGTAGTCGAGTTTGTGGTTTCCTAAACGAAGCGTTTGATTTGACGTTAATATGCAAGTGACTACCGTATGAAAAGTATAATTATGCTAATGTGCTTGATGATAAGAGCACGAAAATAATGTTATCTTGATTTATTATCACGAAGACCATTGTATTGTTTGTTTAGAAATAACCCAACCATTATCCTACTATGCATCCAAGTTAGTTGACTGAGAATTATCAAGCGATATCACTGACATGTAGCCAATATGAAGCATTTCTTTTGTCCTTTGTTCCTCACTCTGTATTTGAGTTATCTCATCACACACCAATATATATTGGTAATTATGAAGTAAACATAGTAGAGTTACAATCTAAGGAAAGACGGATTGAAGATGCAGACAACGATGGGACAGATGGTGGTGAAACAGAATGTCAGATGGATGCACACATGGTTGATGTAGATCTGACACTGTTTTTAGACCTGCAAAACATGTTTTGTCATATGGCAGAAATAGATCGAGAACTTGATATCAGCATACATGAAGCCGTCATTAGTAATCAATTGCCATCATTGCAAGTACTCTGAGATTTGAGGCACTTGCCAAACATAGATCCTAACGAAAATTGGATTGAAGATTCAGTGATTGAGAATGTCGATCACCGAATTGGTGCACAGAATGAACTAGAAAACTTTGAAGATGGACAAAGTTATTGGTTGCATAGAACTTTTGCCACAAAAGAAGATTTGTTGAATCATTTGAAGGAATATTGACATTTGCAAAAAAAATGTTCAATTCAAAGTGTTAGTGTCTGGGAAGAAGTTATTTACAATTGGTTGTTTGAAGAATGGGTGCGATTGGAGGATACATGTCTTCTACAATGAAAGGAAAAAAATATTTTCAAGTGAAAAGATACATGTCTGAACACAACTGTAATAATGATGGCATTTTGCATGATCATGTGCAATGTATTGCCAAATTAATTTCCAACATGATTCTTGCCACTATTAGAACAAACGTCACTCTCACTCATGTAGAAATTCAAGCGCTAGTGAACCCTCATTACTTCGTAGACATCAAGTATGATAAAACTTGGTATGCCCGAAAAAAAGCACTAGAAAAAGAATATGGAGTGGATGAGACATCTTATCGTAATTTAAGACATTTTATGACTAATAATTGCACCACCAACCTGGGCACAATAGTCGAGATTCAGACGAAGAGGCTAAACCCAAACATTGGACAGTTTCAACGGATTTTCTGAACTTTTGCGGCATCTATTGAAGGTTCCAAGCATTGCAGACCTGTGTTGAGCATTTATATGACTCATTTGTTCGACAAGTTTCAAGGTACTCTTCTGGTTGCCATGTGTACCGACGCAAACTACGATTTGTTTCCTTTGACATTCTCGGTGGTTGAAAAAGAATCAAGAAGCTCATGACTGTGATTCTTAAGTATTTTGTCAAGCAGTGGTCATCAGTGATTCTAGAGTATGAAGAAAATGTGTTCTAAAAGTTTTACTTTTAAATGTCAATTGTTATGAATTGAATGAGAAATCATTTTGTTCATTGTTTATGTTATTCGTCTTTTAAAAGTGTTAAGGAAGAGACTCTTGGTCCTTAACCATAGCGCTCTAAAAGATATTGGTTTACATAAAACAAAAGATAGTCGCAATCATGGTAATTAACATGGGACATTAATTACCGAGTTAAGATTGTCGTGTTGGTCATATATCATTGTAGCTCTACAAGTGAGTGACAACACAGGTACAAAAAAGAGGAAGATATTACTTTTGTATACTGAATAGACCTAATAAGTAAAATATTATAGAAATGTGTTTCTGTGTCATTAATATTTTACTTTGTCCTTGGATCTTTGATATGAGACTTATATCCGATCACTTAAGAAATGCTTTATTAGAGTAGTGTCTTAAGCTATCGATAAGTGTAGTGTAAAGACATTGGTTGGTTAAGTATGACTTTCGTTGAAGAAGATAGTTAGTCAAAAGATTATCATTGCCCCTCTTAGTTGAGTGATGATATTAGTTGGCCCATTGTTAAAGCAAAGTTATAATGTACACAATGTGATTTGAGTTAAGTCACATATTTATAACTAGCTTAAAGAGATCAAGAAATGAATACTAATACAAAGATGACACAATACTACTTTGTGTGTATTCTTAATATCATGAGGCAAGGGACAGACACAAGTGATGCACTCCATCACTAAATGGATCGGGTTTTGATTTAAGTGGAATTAAGACATCTAACTAATTGGGAGCTATAATGTGTAGCTAGATACCGCTTATAGCTTGTGGTATTAAGCTCTTAATATCACTACCAACTTAGTTTAGATCCTCCCATAGGTCACACCACAAAACTGGGAAACGGGAAATGAGGATTTTGAGTTCATAAGATGTGTCGAGTTTCATGTAGAAAATATGACACATGGGGTGAACATGCAAAATCAAAATTATGTTGTGATTAATAACATAATTAGAATCTAAATTAAATTCATATGTGATGTAAATATTATGGGGTGTAATGATTTATCATTACATAGGATAATATGTTACATAAGTTGTGAATTTACTACTAATCCTGAAATGTCAAATTTGGTAGGGGTTAAACTGAAATTTGACAAGTCTGCAGTACTGTGCACAAACGGTCGACCGGTTAACAGTAAACGGTCGACCGATCGGTGCACGGTCGACCGGACACGTCTCGACCGATAACATGGAATTTTCGTCTGTTCGGAACGATCGACCGAATCTATCGGTCGGTCGACCGAACATTGCGATGAAATATTTTATTGTTGCGAACGGTCGACCGAATGTTGAACGGTCGACCGAACCTCCAAACGGTCGACCGGTCCAGACGGTTTTATGCAGAATTAATTTAAGAATTAATTAGATCATGCATGGAATTGGTCCACAATTGATTTAATTCGTGGCTAAGATTATTTGTTAGTAAATAATGGATGGTTAGATGGAAGTTTGCATGAAATCATGGGCAAGAGGTTGCACATGAATAAGTAATTTGGAGAGAACTTATAAATACAAGTTTATCTAATTACTTCATTAATTAATTCATTATTTTCTCATGCAAAAATCTCTCTCCATAATTCTCCACGAAATTTCCTTAATTCTTAAGATTAGTTTTAGTTTTCAGAGATCTCCTTCTCAAGGGAAATAAAGAGGGGTTAGTAATTGGATTCTAAACTCTATTGGACATTGAGAGGCTAGCTCTTCCCTCTCCAATCTCGTTTATAGTTTGGTGAATACTAGGAGGCAATCCACCGAGCGATTTGACCGTTAGCGCGACTCTGGATCTTCAAGAGGTTTTAGAGAACCTCTAGGTATGATCATCTTTGCAATTGTTTATTTGTTCTAATGCATGTTAAATAATTAGGACAAACAAATGCATGTCTATATGAAAATCGAAGAAAATATGAATGTTTCGATCCTATATGTTTATAAAATTTTGAAAAATATATACATGTAATAGGGCACGAAATCCAACAGTGGTATCAGAGTTTTTGATTCATATTATCTTTGATTTACTCTATAAAATCAATTTAGGCTACCATCTACAATCAAAACAATTCGGTTTTATGTCTTTTTAGAGTTTTTCGATATTTTGTTGATAAAATTCTAATAAATTCGTTTTGATGGTTTTATATGTTTTAAAACATCACACATGATTGTTAGAATTGAAATTTAGACATTTGGCTAATTTATAGAATTTTCGTTTTATTTTAAACGATTATTTTATAAAGGAATCAACAAAACCGAAAAGGACTAATGTTCATCTTTCCTTTTTGAAATTGGATGAACGGCGGTTCAAAATAATTAATTTTGAATTATGGATGCATGAAAATCATTTTAATGGATTTCAAATGATTTTTCTAGAATTGTTTGATTTCAGATGCTTGAAAATCTAGATTAAATAGTTTAGATTGGACATGCGTGTATGCGTTGCTCGAGTTGTTTTTGCAGGAATTGTGAGTTTATATGTTCCAAATCAGCAACTATGAATGTATGTAATTATTATTATACAGTGGCTTAT
This sequence comes from Triglochin maritima, assembly GCA_963682175.1. Taxonomy (NCBI): domain Eukaryota; kingdom Viridiplantae; phylum Streptophyta; class Magnoliopsida; order Alismatales; family Juncaginaceae; genus Triglochin; species Triglochin maritima. The sequence continues at coordinate 34,984,275 of OY821781.1, read as the reverse complement.
TTGTATGTAAAAGCCAAATTCTCTCTTTCTATCTTTTAGATAATTGCATTGCATTTGAGAGGTTTTACATAGGACTTGCACTAGTCGGTTTTTATCGAATGTGAGGAGCATGTTTATTTTCTGTAAAATCTACATCTCCGGTGCAAGAGGAAGTCGCCGCTGTAGCGCCGATCGAGGATCGAGGATCGAAGGGAACATATAAACTCACACGATGTGGATTGTGTGAATGGTTTAATTTCTGTTTTAATAATCTTGTTATGCATGTGATGAATGTGTTGAATGTTAGGATGTGTATGAATGATAATATGCATGATAACCTAAAATTCTGAATCACATGTTAATATATGAAATTGTCCAACAAAAATTAAGAGTAATTTTCCTTCTTATTTCATCCACTAGCAGCCATTGATTGAGGGATACTCTGCTCGCCCTTCGTGGGAGATAACTCCCTCCATCTTTGGGAACAGTGGGAGATATAATGGTTGTCTATTGTTGTGCCACGATTAAATGTATGAGGTGTGTTTTACCCTAGTGAACCCTAAGTATGTTTAGTTGTGAATACAATGGATAAACGTATCTCGTATCAAATGAAAATAAGTTTTCTTAACATCACCTAGAGCCCTCGCTCGGTTTTGGGGAAAAGTTTTTCTTACGAGGATAGGTCGTATTCCCTCATAATTAAAATGACAAGGATCACAAGAGTTTGAAGATGCTAATGTTGCTAAAATTCAAAAAGGTTGTGATTAGAAAATGTTTTTCTTACATTGATATTGTAATGTATTCGATAGCCCTTAGCTAGTCTATATTACAATTAATGGGATCTTGGATTGTTGCATTTATGGGCAATTTTTTTTATTTGTAGCATTTACGTTTGTGTATAATAGACATAAAATTGGCATTAAAATCCTGTATGATTTATTTTGTAGAAAAATGTCGAACATCCAACCTATCGTACGATCCATGATAGAAAAACACCTTTTAGCAAATGATGGCTCAAACTTCATTAGTTGGCAACTCAAACTCAACATCGTGTTAAAGTTTGAGAAACTGTCTCACATTTAGGAAGGTCCAATCCCAAAATGGAATGAGAGATTAACCGATGAAGAGAAAGAGGCTAAAGCCAAGTGGGAAGACCAAGAGAACCAAGTTCACGGTCTTATGCTAGCATCCATGGGTGACTCGCTTCAAGCGAAATACTTAGATTCAAAACCCAAGAAGACCATGGAGGCTTTGTCTAAGATGTTCATGGATAGTGCCCGAAAGGAGCGCTATAAGACCACCATCGCACTCACAAGGTGCCATATGGCGGAGGGAACATCTGTATATATGCATTTTCTCACGATGCAATGGTACCTTGAGAAGTTGGCAAAACTCTCTTCACCAATGCCCGAGGACATTGCTGAAGATATGATTCTTGGCTCTCTAGCCCCGTCCTTTAAGGACTTTGTGATGCACTATCACGTGCGTGAAAAAGGGGTGAGTCTTGAGGAGCTGCACAACGCTCTCAAAACTGCTGAAGTTGACATGGGCAAGGGTAGGGACAAGCAAGTCCTTGCCGTCCATGGGAGGAGCCAAAAGATTGGTAAAGGAAAGAGCAAATCTACCAAAAGTGGTTCAATCAAGAGCAAGGGAGTATGGGGTGTTCATAAGAGTGCCTCGAGGGGGAAATCTCAGAAATCTCCAACTCCCAATACGGAGTGCTTTCACTACGGTGAAAAAGGACACATTCGGCCAAATTACCCCAAGTACAAGGAAGACCTTGACAACAGAGTGATTGAACGTCGGCGCCCCAAAAAGGCCAAAGGTATATTTGTTATTGAAATAAATTTAGCCACCTCTGTCCAGGATTGAGTAATTGATACCGGATCTTGTGCTCACATAGTTTCTAATGTGCAGCTACTCAAGGATAGGAAGGAACTCGTACGGAACGAGATAGAATTGAAGGTCGGAAATGGTGCGAACGTTTCTGCGGTTGCACAAGGTTCTGTGGTGCTTCAATTATGTAGTGGTTTAAATTTATGTCTAAAGAATGTTTATTATGTGCCTTCGATTAGTAAGAATATTATTTCTGTATCATGTTTGGATATGGATAATTTTAATATAAATATTTCAAATTCTTGTTTGTCTATATCGAAGAATGATGTTTTCTATGCAAATGCATTCATAAGGAATGATCTCTATTTGCTTGAATTGAATAATAAAAAATCTTTAATATCAATAACAAAAGATTTAAGACCACTCACGAGAATGATACTCTCTTGTGGCACTATCGTCTTGGTCACATAAATGAAAAGCGCATCAAGAAATTGCAAGAAGCTAACCTTCTTGGTCTACTTGATTTTAAATCATTGGAGACGTGCCAACCATGTTTAATGGGAAAAATGACCAAAAAACCTTTCAAGAAGAAAGGCCCAAGGGCGAGTGGCTTGTTGGATTTGATACATTCCGATGTATGTGGTCCAATGAGTACTAGTGCACGAGATGGTTTCAGGTACTTCATTACGTTCACGGATGATTATAGTCGTTATGACTATGTTATCTAATGAGAATCAAAAGTGAATCCTTTGACAAGTTCGACCGGTCGACCGGTCCAGACGGTTTTATGCAGAATTAATTTAAGAATTAATTAGATCATGCATGGAATTGGTTCACAATTGATTTAATTCGTGGCTAAGATTATTTGTTAGTAAATAATGGATGGTTAGATAGAAGTTTGCATGAAATCATGGGCAAGAGGTTGCACTTGAATAAGTAATTTGGAGAGAACTTATAAATACAAGTTTATCTCATTACCTCATTAATTAATTCATTATTTTCTCATGCAAAAATCTCTCTCCATAATTCTCCACGAAATTTCCTTAATTCTTAAGATTAATTTTAGTTTTCAGAGATCTCATTCTCAAGGGAACTAAAGAGGGGTTAGTAATTGGATTCTAAACCCTATTGGAGATTAAGAGGCTAGCTCTTCTCTCTCCAATCTCGTTTAGAGTTTGGTGAATACTCGGAGGCAATCCACCGGGCGATTCGACCGTCAGCGCGACTCTGGATCTTCAAGAGGTTTTAGAGAACCTCTAGGTATGATCCTCTTTGCATTTGTTTGTTTGTTCTAATGCATGTTAAATAATTAGGACAAACAAGTGCATGTCTATATGAAAATCGAAGAAAATGTGAATGTTTCGATCCTATATGTTTATAAAATTTCGAAAAATATATACATGTAATAGGGCACGAAATCCAACAGAGTATGCATACGAGATGTATTGTGCATCATCAGTAATCGATTTCCATGCCTTACAAATATCGTGAAGACATTGTTTCCCCTAGAACGAGGTCACGTTCACAGATTTTGTTTGAGACACATTAGTGCAAATATGGAAAGACATAGTCGGTGCAAGAATCAGGAATTGCAAAATAAATTTTGGTATGCTGGTGCCGCTCCTGGAAAAAACATTTAAAGAGCATATGAAAGATATCAAGATTAATCACTCGAATCAATTTCGAAAACACATCCACGCAACCTAATAACTATATATAATCACCAAAGACAATAACTACATATATCCACATCTCCATACAAATCAATACACAAATCAATGCAAATCAAATTAAGATTAAGACATACATATCTAATACAAATCAACGACCCAAAGACTAAGACATACACATACACATCTAATACAAATCAACGACCCAAAGACTAAGACATACACATACACATACACATAAAACGAGAACGACAGAGAGATGACGAGATCGTCAGAGAGGAAAAATACCACAATGTAAGCGATTAGGAGGAGTGAGGGAGAGATGGGAAAAAGGTTCGATGGCCATTTTCTAGCCATAGGTAAAACAGTATCTCGAATATTATTTTCTCTTTCATGAAAACGACATATGAGATGTCGTTTTAAAATGAAAACGATATCAGTGATATTATTTTTTATTTAATAAAAAATACCACAAGTGCCGTTTATTGCCTCATATTTTACCAAATAAGTTTTCCAACCTTATATTCTTCCATTTTTTGATGATTATTTTAAAAAAAATCCATAATAAAATATATGCATCGTCGGGATATCGTGTTACACATTTCATATTTTCTGACATTATTTTGTTTTTTTAGTTATGAAACCCAACTAACATGGTATTAGAATCAAAGAGAAATAAGAGAGGATTCTAATTTTGTGATTAAAAGATTAGAAAGACTTCTCTCTTGTGTTAACTTTCAATTTGATGTAAATAAAAGGTGTTGAAAAAATAGTTGAAGAAATGAGAGGATTACTATTATAGTTTAAGTGTTGTTATGTATTTTAAAGTGAAATAGTAGTTAGAAACCGAAACAAAAAAAGAGCAAGTTAAGACATATCAATCAGTACAATTATATTGTTTTCAATATTAAAATATACGTATGATCTAGATATTGTGTTACACGAAGAGATTTCGTATTTTTGACACAATTTGTTACGATTTTAGTTTTGAAACCCTACTAACATGGTACTTGAATCAAAGAGAAATAAAAGAGGATTCTGATTTTGTGATTAAAAAATTAGAAGAACTTCGCTTTTGTGTTAAATTCTATTTGATGTAAATAAAAGGTGTTGAAAAAGTATTTGAAAAATTAGAGGATTACTATACTTGTTCCGTATGGGTGAAGAGGATAACTTGATTTTTTATTTAACATCGCAAATACTAGTAACTACTTATTTTGTGACTTACGATTTTATCGTCATGTCAAGTCATTTAATCTTGGTCATTGATTAATATGAACGATGTGATTGTAAGGGGTTTAGATTTATTACCTTCAAATTGCATTTTTAGCATATTGTGCGAGATGAACGTAATGAAGTATATTGAATAGTGATATGATTTGTTTGCTAGAAATAGTACTACGTAACTGTAATATAATATCACATGTTCGAAGGAAAGTGAAATTCATGAGTTTAACATAAGCAGAACGTAAAGTAATTGTTATGTAGAAATATGAATCGTTTATAGGTCTTTTTATTTGGTCTTTTTAAAAATCTTTTAATGGGAATCAGGAAACTCTCCGAGTTTTATAATTTTTTAGGATTAATTACATTGTCATCCTGAATTATGGTTTGATATCACTTTACACTCATGAACTTTCAAACTTAACAATTACCACTCCTGAATTTTCATTTTGTAACACTTTACTCCCGTAATTTTAAAAATTCGTTATTTAAACTCACGTTCGCTTATATTTTGCAATTTTTTGGTGTATCCCTAGTACACCCCTAAACCTATATTTACGTGAAAGTTCGGTTTGAAACGAAGGTCAGATTAGAATGGAATTTGGGTCGGATTGGTACTGAATCTGACCCAAATTGCAACCGAATCTAACCTCCGTTTCGAGCCGAACTTTGACGTAAATATAGGTTTAGGGGTGTACTAGGATACAACAAAAAAAATACAAAAATAAAGGCAAATATGGTTTTAAATGATGGATTTTTAAAGTTCAGGAGGACAAAGTGTTAGAAAATGAAAGTTCAGGGGTGGTAACTATTAACTTTGAAAGTTCAGGATGCAAAGTGATATCAAGCTATAGTTCAGGGACCAAATTTTAATTAACCCATATTTTGTGTTAAAATTCTTAGAAAATTCATTTTAAATTCGTTTTAAAATATTTTATCAAACATGTATATATTTTATCAAACATGTATTTTATCAAAAATACTGGACCCGACCTAAAACTACACAACCCTACATGCGATACAGAAAACATGTATATGCTTTGTAGTCATACAAATAGGACCTTTCCCTTCGGGGGGAATTATAAAACAAACTGTCAGCATTTAGTTATTGCAATACTATCAAATTGTAGAAGAATGAATTCCATTCATTGTTGAAACTAGCCACAAAATAGAGTTCTGCTTAATAGCTATGTGCACAAATAATACCAATAAACAATAGTTCAGAACGTACGTACTTTTATACATCCATGCAAATTGCATGATTATTTGACAATGATAATATTAATTGATAATAACTACTATTATGTTGCTTTGTCGCAGGAAGCTCCTCCCGGCCCACCATAATAAAAGGTAGAACTATCTTCGGTAGCATCGTTACTGGGAACGTACGAATAACAAAGTGGACTTGTGACAAGATTTTTTAGTGGAATATTGTAGTAGTTGTTGTCAAACTTCCGTACAGTAATTTCCTCGACATCTCCAGCCCTTCCATATTTCTCAGTGTCACTGGGAATATGTCCACTTCCCATTTGTGTCGTAGTGTGGCCTCCATTTCTTGCTTTGTTCAAGACTTCCCCCCCAAAAACAATTGCTGATGCTTTCGAGAAATCATTAAAAATATCCTTCGGCCAATACCCCACCATTTCACCTCCGAAATCCACCCACCAATGTCCACTATCCGTATCCTTGAGATATATATTAATATAAGTTAACAGAAAAATTAATCGAGGCTTACTAACAGAATGGAATTGGAAAATAATAATGACATTAAGATAATTTTTTAATTTTTCTATGTTATTAGACCAAATAATTACTTTCAAATAACATAACGTCAATTTCAGATAACATGACACCTAAACAATTCACCCTAAAAATTAGCAATGCAATAAAAGTTATGTTCATAGAAAGACAAGGTTTTTGTGCAGTAATTACTTTACCTGTCTAATGTGAACATCAAGCGAATAAAGTTGTTGTGGATCATTATAGACGGATACATGCGTAAATGTCGAACCAAGAGCTATCTCGTTACTGACTTGTACAAACCCTGGGCATAATGTATTATAGCAACCAACACTACCAGCCTGCATTTTGCAAACATGTAACTCAAATTTATTAGTATGATATGAGTGACTTTAGTTTTTTTTCTCCACATACTTGACTGTCTATAACTTCAATTAGAAAAATATGAGATGTCAACGTACACGCCATTCAACATATAGCCGTGGATGATTGTCGCCGAAGGTATTGCAGTCAACCTGTAGCGCAATATTAAATATACATAAAGCTAAAAAATGAAACTTTACTTTAAACATGAAGTGAATGAATTGTTTATGTATATTAACTTTGTGAATAATAATATCCTAACTAAAAGAATATGTAATAAATTATTATGTGATTTTTCATAGAGTATAAGGGCGCATTAATTATGTTATAATAAGTTAATCTTACTATCCATCCAGCAGCAACAAAATTCAAAACATCCATGTCATCTAGTGTTGTGGAATTATCTCCCTTGCAATCAGCAGCTAAGACATAGTTCTTGCTATACTCTCCGTTCTCAACGAATAAATTCCAAATGGACATTAAAGCCTTGCCGCCATAAAATGGTCCCTCCCTTACATCATAGACATAGCCAACAGCTGCCTGCATTGCAAAAAAATTAAATAAATACAATCAATTAATAGAGTATTAAAAAAATTGTAAAGAAAATAACTCTATAACGATAAAATAAATACTTACGTTAATATCATTTGCACTATAGTCCAACATTGTCTGATTTGACACATCCCCATTTGAATCGCTATCCATAATTTTTTTCACATTTGCAGTGCTCCTTAAGATAGGAATTGTTCCTTCCGGACAACTCCCACTTTTGTGCCACAGTTGTTGAGGTTCCTTCTTGGATGTGCGTTCCATTTCCAAGTTTGAGATTCTACTTGGGCTCATCTGAAGTGCATATATATAATATTAGTATATATGTTAGACAATTTATATTAAGTATGATTATACCACTATGAAAACATGAACATATTTATGAGACAAAAAAAATACCTGAACAGTGTGATCTTTTAGCAACGGGTGGTGAAGAGATGATTGTTTGTGAATATCTACGCAATCAATGATGTCCCCATCTTCACTCTGTAGATTTAAACCATTTTAATTCATATGGATTGGTTGGTAAAAAGAAGCATAACAACAAATGATATGTTGTAAACATGAAACTATGAAAGTGATAACTTACACACCTTGATGGTTTTTCTAGAATTCTTGAGAGCACCACTTGTAATGATTCTCCCTGTTACCGCATGGAAGAAAATTACAAGAACCAGTAGAAGGAAAACATTCATGACGGATTTAGCCATTTTAGATAATAGTTTTAATATTTCTGATTTATGCGTGAAATGACATGCAATTTATAGGCATTTTTGTATTACATATTCAAATATTTTTCCTGATAATGTATGAATAATTTTGGATGCGATATGTTTACCATTTGAATTCAAAGTTAGTGTAACCATTCAAACTTCTGCTTGAAAGTTGCATCTTGGTTAACTTTGTATTGTGCTTCCAAATTTCTCTCTCAAAAAGTTGAACATTAGACTTTCAGAGCTAATACATCTCTCTTCTTATACATATTAGAACATTATTTACTGATGTTACAAGAAAAATACATCATATTTTAACAAATCGCAATGCTTTTTTTGGAGAAAAATCAAAGTTATGTTTTTTTGTTATCATTGTATAAAAAATTGTTTTTTGAAATTGTATAACTATGTGAAAGTAATAATATTAAATAATGTGCTTCTTAAAGGATTGTACGAATATTAGAAAAAATGATGTGATTTTCATATGTAATAAAAGTAAAAAATGAAACATCAAAGAATTAGTGAACTAAAAACAATTAGGTAGCCGTCATTGGTTTTGATTTTTTCTACTATATTGTATATGATTCATAAATTAAGGATCTTTGTAAATGGTAATTATTCAACCTTTTGAGCTTTATTTACGTTGAATGATAATAACTGGTAGTCAATAGATATCCTAAAGAATATGTCAATTGATTTCACTAAGTAAGAGAAGAATTTACTCATTCCACGTTTTAATCTTAATTCTTGCGGAGGACTTTGGAATGGGTGGGCATGAGGTTGATCTTTTAAAAGGTTATGTCGAGACTTAATAACTATATTACAATGTTAAATTTCAGTTTCTGATAACGTTTTCTTATAAAAATTCATTCTCCAAAAAATTGTAGTCTCGATAAAATGATAACCAATTTAATTTTCTACTTTGTTAAAACTTAACTACGATTTTTTTTAAATGTCACTATACAAAGCGGATGATATGTTTAATATTAGAAGCAATTAAAATGATAAACTACAAGTTAATCATTTTTAATAAACATTGAAGGTGTATGTACACTTGATCCAAATATTGTGAAATTAATTTCACATATATGTAACCGAATGATATATAGGGTATAGAAAGTGAGTCCACGGATATTTCACTTGCAAAACTTCTAGTTTGCAACCCTACCATCCTTATAGTTCCAATATTATTACATGTCTTTTGAAAATAACCATCCTGCTTTTGTCAAAATAAGAAATAGAACAAAGCCCAACATACATTTATATCAAGAGACTATTAAACAAGCTAGCGAAAGAAATGGTTAAACTTATATAACCTTGCTCATAATAGACACTTTATATCTTCAACAAATGGTAGTTTGTTTGGACATTACTTATACTTAGTCCAATTATCATTTCAATTCTTCTCAGGTTACCTTGAAGATGGAAAATTTATGTGAGTATTTCATATTATTATATTAATTAATTAATCTCGTTCAAAGTTTTCAGATTAATTGCACACATATTTTTTATTCTCAATTAATTTAATATCAACTTCATTGTGGCCTTTCTCAAATCTTATATGATTTCACAAAATAGAAATACATACATAATATATAGGAAAAAATGTATATGTAGGAGGCGTGCAGTCATCTTGGTTGTGACACCATATTTTCAGCCGCTTCCGGTTAATTTTTTCTATGAAAATTTGTGGGTTTGACATGAGTTTTTTATTTTATTTTTCTGACATGGGTAATACTTTTTGGGTTTGAATAGCTTTTCTCTTCTGACTTCTGTCATGGTGTATGGCTTTTTTGGTTTTATTGTTTGATTTTACCCATATTTGAATATGTTTGTTTTCCACTGTCATGTAGGTTAATTTGGATTAGGATTGTAATTAGACATGATATTATAATAATTACCCGTGTTTAGTTCAAAATAAATACCATTAAGCATAATAAGCACTTGTAGTTATTAAACAATATTTATAATGTGATTACTCCAACAATAAAACGCGTTACCTTTTTAAACATTGTGTTTAAAATCCAACATCCGCCTATAACAAACGCGTTACCTTTTTAACTTACAATCTGACGTCGTATGTCCTTTTTATTAGATTTTTTACTAGTTGGTGTTTAATTCTCCCAATATTGGGTTTCGTGCATCATTGTCTATGAGGACTTACAATATCATGTACACCTTCCCCCAAATCTCCTCATAGGGCGATCCCTACCACAATGTAACAGGAGTTCGGCCAGTGCATCACAAGTTAGATGACTTGAAAGCACATGCACTAAGTCCACTCGGACCTAATTTCCCGAGTGATAGGAGCCGTACAAGAAAGGAGAACACCATACTTAATTATTATTTCTTATCTACATGAGAGTCAAAATCCCTACACTTAAGGTTTCACAACAGGAGTTTAAGGGTCCCTGACTACAACAAACCTACTTATACTAACATGCACAAATTCTTTGATTCAGTAGGTTCATGGTGGACTTCTTTATTTATTTGAGTACTGAAACCTTATGATTACTCTCCCCTGAGGGAAACTCGGGGTGTATCCTTACGACTAGATAAGACCTAAAGCCGGTGTACTAGATATCAGAATGCATCATGTTCAAGTCAATTTTGGGAGATTCCTTTTTACTTTGCCTCTCAACGATTTTGCACATGCTAAACACACACAAATGATGATGAGAACTTCTTTTTGTGCATAGTTATATTTGAAAAATGAAAAAAATGAAAAAATACAGAAAAAGGACTCCAAGAGTGAGCATATGTTGTTGTGGGCTTCAACCCTTGTGTATTTGGGCCCATTTGTTTCATGTATTTGTCACCCTTGTTAAGTATCTCACAAGTTTTGAGGGAAATTTGAGAAAAGTAGGTCTATCGAGTCGTGTTGCTAGGTCAAATAATGCATCAATGTTCAGATTTTGAGGGTATATTTGCTGAAAACCCTTAGGAGACGCCACTCCTCCTCCTTGGCGACAAGGAGGTTTAACGACTTATTGCACGTACTTAGTGCAACCTTGATTCCTACAAAAGTGAGTTAGGATTCCCTTTTTTTCGTCTGTTTTCATTTCTTTCATTTTTCTCTTTCTTTGTTTTGCTCGGGACTAGCAAAATGTAAGTGTGTGAGTATTTGATTAGTAGCATATCAATGCACTTGGAATGGGAACATGACACCACATGGGGCCAAATTACTCATGTGTGACCCCCTCCCCCACAAAGTGCACCAAATATTGGGAGAGGTTCATAAATTAGGCGTAAAGGCGTCTGATTAGAATGATCAAGCTGAAAGAGCTCGAACCTCTCAAGAGCTTGGGAAATATTACGCAACGGAAGAAGAGTTTCCCCCGTTGCGGTATTAAAATCAGGATCATCAATCCAAACTCTCCAACCAATAGGTGGGTGTGTCAGAACGAGGTCAAGAACCTCGTTATGTTTGCCCGACACACCAGGCGAACAGAAAGTGAGTCTCTTACCCAAGGTATTCTCTAAGGAACTCCCAATACCCTCACTGGGAATGTAGTTCTTTGGTGTCCCTTCATTTGCAAGATGATCAGGAACAATAGTGAGAGACAAACTCTCACCATGTTGTATGAAATTAGGGGTACTAGGGAGCTCTTGCTCCACCAAAGGTGAGTCCTTGAGTGGAACAACATTAAGATCATGTGGCTCAAGGGCCACGAGACAAAAGGATAAGGCACAATCTTGTACCGGCTCATAATGAAGTTGGTCCATGCTAATCTCAATTTGAATCGAACTGACAAGTAGTATGACTTTGACAGATTGTGCTTTAAATTTGTAGATGTGGTGGTAGTTCGATATCAAAAGATGAATCATCATGTTGACAAAAAATGTCACCCTCATCACGTTCACTTAATTATTGCATCATCTTACTCACTTGCATTGCCAGATTTTGCAAGGAATTTTGAATGGTTTCCATGAATGTTTGGAGAGTTTGTTTCAAGGAATCAAGTTTAGGGTCAACAGTGAGGCTCAAGTCAGAATTTTGGAGATTTTAGGGTTGTGTGTTCCTGGGTTGAGAATGAGTCCAATGATTGGTAATAAGGTGTTGGTAGAATTCCAGGTATTCAGGAGGAGGATACTCGGGTGGGCATGAAGTACGATACTCAGGATTTCTAAAGTTTCCCCATGAATATGTCCTCTGATTGACATCATTTCATGCTTATATTCGTATCTTATATCCATTATCTTTCACCTAAACAATGCTATGTTACGAGTTTTATGTTTAGTTTTCAGGAATAAATAGGTTTGAAGAGATGAAGCGTAAAAGAACCCAAAAGCTGGGAAAAAGGACTGAATTGTGAGATCTTGGGACTTAGATGCAAGGGAGAAGGACCTGAATGTAAGACAGAAGGACCTAATAGCAAATAAGAATACTCCACACCATCTTGGGGAATATTTTAGCAATTCGATTCGGGTCGGAGCTCCAACAAATCAAGTGAATGCATCCAAGACGAGCAAATATACCACGAAAAGCCCACAACAAAAATGAGCAGGATCTGAACCATATAGACCGCCAATTGGCGGTCCATTTTGGCTCAAATCCGCTACAATTTCTCCAGCAGATGTATTAGAGAATGTTTAGGCTATTTGTGGTATCTGTTTAGTCCCATATCGGGGGACTGTCCCAGTTTGCCTTTTTCCATGGCTATAAATAGAACTCTTCACCTTCCATTGTAATCACTCCATATTTTAAGTGACTATTCTTCCTACTAGAAGTGAGGCCTTGAAGCACACACTAAAGTAGGAGGATGCTACTTGAAATGTGAGTCATTTTATCAATAAAGTTTTGTGTTTCTTTCATTGTTTGTTTATGCTTCTTTTATTGTTTGTGCATGTTTTAGTTTAATCGTCTTTTATTTCTAGCTTAGTTTTAATATGCTTTCTTTGCTTAGTTTAATAATTAGTGTAATGTTTAGTGAGTAGTTACATCCCCTTTGGGGGTGGAGTAGATGTACATACATGCATTAGAGAATGGGATGAATGCTTTATTTTTGATGTGTTAATAAAACATGAATGTATGCTTGCTTGTTTAGGATAGAATTTATAACTTGATGAGTTTTGCCAAAATGATTAGACACCTCTCATGCTTGTTTAGGTTCTGAAATAAACAACTTGCATATGTAAATGTTAATCAACTAAGTTGGTGAATAGATTGTTAGGTTTTGCAATAACATTTAGACACTTCCTATGCTTGATAAACATCACCTTCATGTGCTTAAAGAATGTATTCTACACCCACCTCTTTGCATGTGTGCACTCACTCCACCCCTTAGGGGTTTTCCCATTTCTGTATTCCAGCATTCTTCCTTTGTTCTTAGCTTAGTTATTATTTCATTGTTTGGTTCTTCCTTTCGCATTTCCTACTTCTTAGCGTAGTATAGAGTAGAGTAGCATAAACATCTTTCTCCCCTGTTTTTGCCACTTGATTTTGTACAAGCAAGCGGCTACTCACCTCCCCGAGGACGACCCGTACTTGCCACCGCTTCATCGCGGCCATGCACTTGCGGTTTTAATTTAAAACGTTCAACAAGTTTTTGGCGCCGTTGCTGGGGAGGTGTCAGTCCAGACTCTTGTTTGGACGATTCGAGTGGATTTAATTTGTATTTTGTAGTTTTTGTTTGTTTCAGGAGACTTGGAGTCGCCAGGAGGAGCACCTGGAGAAATTTGGAGGCATTCTGGGCACTTCAGACCGCCAATCAGCGGCCTGAGACCGCCAATTGGCAGTCTGGTAAGCTCTGTTTGCTCTCTTATTTCTTTAGTCTGTTTGCATAATTGATGTAGTGATCTGGGACTTGATTTGGCATGTTTTGACTTATAGTTTGTTCTCATATCCATAATCAAACCTCCTTTAAGCAACTTGGACCCTAAAACTCAAAGCAAAAGATTAGGCATTCTTTTTGTTTAGGTCATGCATCATGTATGTGACTTAGGCATTTAGATTGTCTTTTATCTTAGCTTTATTTTCTGTTGCTGATAGCTGGCGTGAGGTACGCACCTTCTACTCTCATTCATGCATTTCGTATGAACATGCATTAGTTAGTAGGAAGTGCATTGAAACAAGTGTGAGTTGAGCGTTTGTTTGGAGAGTTGATTGCTAGATTAGGACTCCAAAACACTACTAAGGAGGGGCTGTCCCATATAAGATAAGGTGGGGGATTTCATCACCCTTTCCTTCGCCCCAAAAACCACACTAATCAAGAGCCTAATTTTTAAAATCAAGTAGACATTGGCCTTAAGGAATTCGGACGCACTAGTAGAGTGATCCGGTCCCGACCGTCATGACCTGATCGGCGTTGCCCACTTTGTCGATAGTAGGAGAGACGAGATCCCCAAATCTTGGCTCCCTTGCTGGGCTTTGTAGTCCTCGTCGTAGGGAGGTGAGGCGTGTTGAGGCCGTGTGACCTTGCAGTTAGGCGTCGTCTAGCTGTAAGGACCTATAGCGACCTTAGGATTGCTTGAGCCTTGTTTGCTTGTGTGCTTCTACCTGTACCCATCCGCCGTAGCATAAGGACTTCTTCCCTTCTCTCCTGAGTCATTCTTTCTCTCCTGTGTTCCCTCGTCTTCTCTTCTACGTACATTCTTTGTTAAAAAAAGTTTTGGTGTGTGTGCACCTTTGTGCATGCTTTCGTGGACAAAAGACGAGAGTGGTCGTTTGACAAGGAGCGTTGTCAATCCGGCTTCGGTCATCGATTTCTAGACACCTCTCGTGTCGCACGCAGTCCGGGTTTAATGGCTGCTAATTTCCGTGAGGAGGAGCAGTTGCTGGACCCACCTGTTCGACCTGTGCTTCCAGTTGTCGCTCCCATACCTCTACGTGATCGATGCTACCCGAGCCGTACATCTCTACCCTCATGCATCGTATTACCAGAGGCTAATGGGAACCATTTTGAGGTTAAGCCTCAGTTTATTTCCATGCTCCCTCGCTTCACTGGGAAGGGTGATCCCTATATCTTTCTCAGGGAATTTGAGGAGGTCCGTGCTATGTTCAAGCTGCAACAACTTAGCACATACTCCTTCCATCTTAGGCTCGTTCCCTTTGCACTAAAGGATGACGCCAAGAAGTGGTTGTACAGCAATCAGGCGAATGCCTTTAAGACTTGGGACGAGTTTCAATCTGCATTCCTCAAGAAGTACTTCCCAAATCATCGCACTCAAAAATTGAGGAACGAAATCAATTCGTTCTATCAACATGAGACCGAACCATTCCATGCATACTTAGAGAGGTTCAAGGAGCTACTATCCTCATGCCCTCACCATGACATCGAGTTGTGGCGCATTTGTCAGATTGTTTACGAAGGTCTTCACATCCCGTCCCGAACGCTCATTGAGTCTATGTGTCAAGGAGAGTTCTTGGGAAAGGATGAAAGGGAGGCATGGGCTTTCCTAGAAGACCTTGCTGAGAAAACAATGCAATGGGAGAGTGTAAGGGAACCACCTGAATCATCTAGTATAGGAGCGAGGATCGCGAATGCAAACTCGACTAGATCGGGTGCCGCATTTGCTATCGATACCACTACGGTCACTGAGGCACGCATGGCGGCCTTAATGCGTCGTATGGATTTGATTGAGCTCCAAAACCAACAAAGTGCACCTCACATGTCCACATCTGGTCCAGTTCCCTGTCATTCATGTGGTAGGATAGGTCATGTAGAAAGCGAGTGTGAGTCCATTCCTCTTGAGATGGAGAGTGTCAACGCCATCTATGATAGAGCCAGGAATGACCCATACTCATCATTTTATAATCCTGGATGGAGGAATGATGAGAATTAAATTTATACCGCAAGTGCACGGTCGCGATGAAGCGGTGGCAAGTACGGGTCGAACACAAGGAGGGAGAGATTTCGTTATTTTTGTTGTTTCGATTGATGGGAAAGAAGTAGAGAAGAATCAATTAGGGTTTTTGGGTTTTTTGGTTTAATTAACTAAACTACGAAACAAAAGCAATTAAAATTAAAACAAGAACAAAGAAGAGAATTCCGTCGGGTGGAGGTCTAGACTTAGGTTTAGATTGGAGAATGGAGAAACTTGAAATAAATCATGTTAGTTATGAAGCATTACAAGATAAATGATTTAACATAAACTCAAGTAATCAAAATATACTAATCACGAACTTAAAACAATAACATGCATTCATCTTCTCTACCCCTAATTCCATCACCTCCACCCTTTGGAAAGAGTTAGAAACTCATGGAGGGAGGAAGAAGAAAGGATCCTAGAGACATTAAAAGAAAATAAAACAAAATAAAACAGAAATTTATTACTAATGATCCAAGACCAAAGGTTCAAAGATGTGTTACATTCGTCCTACAGGGCTATTTATAGCCGATACAGGGGATACCAATACATAAAAGGATAGTACACGCGTCGACCCGACACTGGACAAAAATCGGGCACACAGATCAATGACTGGGCGGCGGAAACGCCGCATATTGAAGGTGTTGTGCGGCGAAAACGCCGCACAATCAGGTCTGCTCGGGTCCGGATTTTGGTCATGTGTTTATGGTATGATTTGATTTTTATTTACGCGTCTGGATGATTCTTTCCATTGTCTTGAACTCCGGATTATTCCTTCCATTGTTGGGGATTTATTTTTGACTTTTCTTTTGACTTTTCCAACAAAATAACTTGATCCTTTTCTTTTGCAATCAGGTCCTTGGCATTTTGCAATTAAGTCCCCGGCTACTTTTGTGCTTAAGTCCTTGTTCTTTTCGTAATTAGGTATTGAATGCTTTTATGCTTGGATACATTTCCATTTGAAGCCCGATAAACTTGAACTTGGTCTTTATGATAGAAACGAGTCTTTTGTACGCGTTTATGCTCGGGATGTGGGTAAATTGCATTCAGGTCCCTGTATTCTGTAAATAAGACTAAACACATACCTTAGTAGCATTTATTGATGCAAAAGTAATCTAAATGAAAGACATATGATGCAATGTATGCAATGCATCAAATACCCCCACACCTAGATTTTGCTAGTCCCTAGCAAAACAGAAGATACGAAAAATAAAAACAGGGAAATCCTAACTCACTTTCGTAGGAATCACGGTTGCACTTAGCATGTGCAACAAGCCTTTAAACCTCCTTGTTGTCAAGGAGGAGGAGTGTTGTCTCCTGAGGGTTTTCAGCGGATATACCCACAAAATCCTAAATCAACGTTTCATTAATAGTTCTCAATATCCCTACCTCAACCTTATACATCTCACTAAGAATTTTTGCATGCTCATTATATGAATCTAACTCATTAAAAATATGACTTGGTCTTTGTTCCTCCAACATTCACACCACTAACCCTTCTACACATGTTTATCACTTGAATTATTTTGCACGCCTCCTCTGGTGGTGAAGTATCATTCGGATCAACCATGGCATGGATCATTCTTTTAGCTTTGGGCCTTGAGTATTATTATTATTATTTTTTTCTTTTCTTTTCTTCCGTGATTCAACACATTTGCTTTTTGACACTTTTACCCTTTTGCATTCGTGTAGCGAGTTTGGTCGATAATCCCGAGCTGGTAGACTCAAGTTACCGGGTTTCAAGATACCCCTACGGACCAGTGACTCAAAGGCTTGGGCTTTTGTAATCATTTTGCAAAATGTGTTTTCTTCACTTTATTCCTTTATTTTTATTTTTATTTTCCTCAAGGCTTAATTGCTATTAGAAGTCCACACTTCCCGGTATATTTTCCTCAACCTCTGCTTTTTATCAACCACTTCAAAGATTTGATTCATCCAATTTAAGTGCATACATGTCTTAAAGGGCAATGGGTTATTTCTTTGGAACTTAGATTTATGTCACAATTTCTACAAGCAGAACTATATAATAAGGAACAAAAACTCAATGCACTTTGTACACGGGTTTTAGCAGTTCAATCTTAAGCTATGTCATGAAACATTGATGATTTTTTTTTTTAGAAATAAAAGACAGATCTATAGATAAATATATACATAAACACCCCCCCCCCACACCTAAATCATGCATTGTCCTCAATGAATGTGAGCAAGATATTACATGGATTTATGCATGAAAAAGGAAATATCTCACCAACGTGAAGTACAAAGGAAAGTTCATGGCTCTATTGATGGAAAAAAAACCCGAATTCCCTCAAAAACCTGTGAGATACTAAAGAAGGGATAAATACAACATATATTTTATTTTATTTTATATATATAACTATGTACAAACATAAGTTCCCATCTTCATTTGTCAAGATACATCAAATGGAAACTTCAAGAGTGGGTCAGTGCACCTGAAAAGGAAACATGACACCACGTGGGGCCAGAAAATGCATGTGTGGGCCGCCTTCACAAAAAACGCTAGATGAATTGAGAGGTTCATGAATTGGACGCAAAGGCGTCTCATTCAAAGGATCAAACTGAAAGAGCTTGAACCTCTCGAGAGTTTGGGAATTAAGGGGCAACGGAAGAGGAGTTTCTCCCGTTGCGGTGTTGAAGTTATGATCATCGATCCAAACTCTCCAACCAACTGGCTGGTGCGTCGGAGCGAGGTCAAGAGCCTTGTCAGGCAAGTTCGACTCACCAGACGAACAAAGAGTGGGTCTCATACCCAAGGTATCTTCTAAGGCACTTCTAATATCCTCATAAGCTATGTGGTTGTTTGATGTTCCATCATTTCCAAGATGATCAGGAACAATGGTGAGAGGCGGACTCTCACCAGGTTGTTTGAAATTGAGGGTACTAGGGAGATCTTGCTCCACCAGAGGTGAGTCCTTAAGAGATGCAACATGACGATCATGTGGCTCAAGGGCCACGGGACAAGAAGATAGGGCACAATCTTGTGCCGACTCATAATGAAATTGGTCCATATAAATCGAATCCTCCACTAAGTGATCGTGAATTGAAATTCCAAGTCCCTCAGACTGACTAGGAATTTGACTTTGAAAGATTGTGCTTTGAATTTGTGTATGTGGTGGTGGTTCGATACTAAAAGATGAATCCTCATGTTGACACGAAAAGTTACTTTCCTCACTTAATTGCTGCGACATTTGACTCAATTGTAATACCATATTGTCTACGGACTGTTGAGTAGTTGTCATGAACGTATGGAAAGCTTGTTCCAAGGTATCAGGTATATGGTCAACTATGAGGTTCGAGTCAGAACTCGGGACATTTTTAGGTTGTGTGTTGGTAGACTGAGGATAAGTCCAATGATTTGAAGTGGGTTGTTGGTAGAGTTCTGGGTATTCGGGAGAAGGATATTGGGGTGAAAATGACGTATAAGAATTTGGATATGAATTGTTTCCCCACGAATCCATCACTCTTGGGTTATATGCGGAAGTGTAACGGTCATATCGAGCATTCTGGGAAAATGTATGCTCATACTCAGGCTCTGGGGGAACATAAGGACATTCCCTGATAAGATGACCACTCAACCCGCAACAGTCGCACGGTACGGCTACTGGAGCCACCGGTGCACTCATGTTGTCAGCCCAACGCATGAAGGAGGCAAAAGTTTGTTGTAATGTGTCAGTTCGTTGACCAGCATATGATCTAACATAACTAGATTGTGGTCTAGCCGTCGGTGCCTCTCTCATGTTACCCCAATATGAAGATTGCTCAGTTATACAATTAGGATTGTCCCAACCATATGGGGTGTTAGTCTGAGCCACACCAGCCTGCATGGCTTTAGAATACCAGGAAGCATTGTCATGGTCCCAACAATGATATGGATGGTTGCTCATGTAACCATCCATCAAAACACTCTTGAGTCAAGTACTCTTACCCTTAGGAGGCTAAGCAAGCACAAGTTCTCGACTCGACCCTAAAATGCTAATAGAGAATGTAAAGGGGAGGAGACTAGAACGTATAAGTAGGTGAGAAGAAGATGACTCAGAAGAGAATGGAAACTTAACTCTAAAGATAGAAAAGAAGGTCGGTCAGAGGTTTCCCAAACAAGCACGGTTCAAACAATCCTAGACCTAGTGTCACTTAGATCTAGACGACTCCTAACTGGTTGAGTCGAATTGATTCGCTTGATTCACCTCCCTCACTAATCAAACCAAATTGGCCAGGTAGTGTATAGCTAGTGGGGGCGCTTCCGACAGAGTCGGTGCCAATTAGACAACCACTTCGCTTGGAAGACTCTCGTCAACACAAAAACACTTCCTAGACACCAAATTGAATTCGATCGGCTTCAGGTCATAGCAAGTCAAACCAATTCTTCTCCTTAATTGAGTCCGAGTCCTTAGGGGCCAATGTCTAATTGATTTTAAATTTTAAGGCTTGGGTGACACTTTAGGATTGTGATTTGTGGGCCACGGAAGGGTGATGAAATCCCCACCGTATCTTTTCCTACGGAGTTGCCCTTAAGGTAGTTTAACTTAAATCTAGCAAAGATAGTCAAACAATGGTCTTTAGAGGGGGGCAATTGCAAGGTTGTATGCAAACTAAATTATATGCTTAAATGCAATCGTTAAAACACGATACGTACCTTGCCTCCAGCACTCTTCAACAAGAATTAATTTGCAAGAATTTAGGAAGAATAATGCAAACAAAATATTATATGATGCATGCACTAAGTCCTTCTAATTTTGCCAATTTTAGGTCAGAGTTGAATTATTGCCGATTATGGAATTTTTGCCCTAACACGTGCAATTCTAATAAAAAGATTTTTTTTTGAAAATAGAAATTACGAGGAAAAGAGGCAACAAAGGTTACCTATGCAATGCTCAGTCGGGTTCACCGCCCGCTCTCGAAATTTCAGTAGTTTCACGCGTCCACCCAGAGATGAGTCGCGTCCCAGAAAAGTTTGAAGCCCAGAAGCTCCAAGTGTGCGGCGGATTCGCCGCAAATTGCTCTATAGGTGCGGCGATTTCGCCGCTCGTTTAGCTCAGAATGTGCTCGGATTTCGCCGCGCACTCTGTTGTCTCCTGAAACACAAATCCAAATACTTAGATCGCGCACAAGATAAACAGGATAAAATCGAAATCAACAAAAGAAAACAAAATCTGCGTCGCCTCCCCGGCAACGGCGCCAAAAACTTGATGAGAATTAAATTTATACCGCAAGTGCACGGTCGCGATGAAGCGGTGGCAAGTACGGGTCGAACACAAGGAGGGAGAGATTTCGTTATTTTTGTTGTTTCGATTGATGGGAAAGAAGTAGAGAAGAATCAATTAGGGTTTTTGGGTTTTTTGGTTTAATTAACTAAACTACGAAACAAAAGCAATTAAAATTAAAACAAGAACAAAGAAGAGAATTCCGTCGGGTGGAGGTCTAGACTTAGGTTTAGATTGGAGAATGGAGAAACTTGAAATAAATCATGTTAGTTATGAAGCATTACAAGATAAATGATTTAACATAAACTCAAGTAATCAAAATATACTAATCACGAACTTAAAACAATAACATGCATTCATCTTCTCTACCCCTAATTCCATCACCTCCACCCTTTGGAAAGAGTTAGAAACTCATGGAGGGAGGAAGAAGAAAGGATCCTAGAGACATTAAAAGAAAATAAAACAAAATAAAACAGAAATTTATTACTAATGATCCAAGACCAAAGGTTCAAAGATGTGTTACATTCGTCCTACAGGGCTATTTATAGCCGATACAGGGGATACCAATACATAAAAGGATAGTACACGCGTCGACCCGACACTGGACAAAAATCGGGCACACAGATCAATGACTGGGCGGCGGAAACGCCGCATATTGAAGGTGTTGTGCGGCGAAAACGCCGCACAATCAGGTCTGCTCGGGTCCGGATTTTGGTCATGTGTTTATGGTATGATTTGATTTTTATTTACGCGTCTGGATGATTCTTTCCATTGTCTTGAACTCCGGATTATTCCTTCCATTGTTGGGGATTTATTTTTGACTTTTCTTTTGACTTTTCCAACAAAATAACTTGATCCTTTTCTTTTGCAATCAGGTCCTTGGCATTTTGCAATTAAGTCCCCGGCTACTTTTGTGCTTAAGTCCTTGTTCTTTTCGTAATTAGGTATTGAATGCTTTTATGCTTGGATACATTTCCATTTGAAGCCCGATAAACTTGAACTTGGTCTTTATGATAGAAACGAGTCTTTTGTACGCGTTTATGCTCGGGATGTGGGTAAATTGCATTCAGGTCCCTGTATTCTGTAAATAAGACTAAACACATACCTTAGTAGCATTTATTGATGCAAAAGTAATCTAAATGAAAGACATATGATGCAATGTATGCAATGCATCAAATACCCCCACACCTAGATTTTGCTAGTCCCTAGCAAAACAGAAGATACGAAAAATAAAAACAGGGAAATCCTAACTCACTTTCGTAGGAATCACGGTTGCACTTAGCATGTGCAACAAGCCTTTAAACCTCCTTGTTGTCAAGGAGGAGGAGTGTTGTCTCCTGAGGGTTTTCAGCGGATATACCCACAAAATCCTAAATCAACGTTTCATTAATAGTTCTCAATATCCCTACCTCAACCTTATACATCTCACTAAGAATTTTTGCATGCTCATTATATGAATCTAACTCATTAAAAATATGACTTGGTCTTTGTTCCTCCAACATTCACACCACTAACCCTTCTACACATGTTTATCACTTGAATTATTTTGCACGCCTCCTCTGGTGGTGAAGTATCATTCGGATCAACCATGGCATGGATCATTCTTTTAGCTTTGGGCCTTGAGTATTATTATTATTATTTTTTTCTTTTCTTTTCTTCCGTGATTCAACACATTTGCTTTTTGACACTTTTACCCTTTTGCATTCGTGTAGCGAGTTTGGTCGATAATCCCGAGCTGGTAGACTCAAGTTACCGGGTTTCAAGATACCCCTACGGACCAGTGACTCAAAGGCTTGGGCTTTTGTAATCATTTTGCAAAATGTGTTTTCTTCACTTTATTCCTTTATTTTTATTTTTATTTTCCTCAAGGCTTAATTGCTATTAGAAGTCCACACTTCCCGGTATATTTTCCTCAACCTCTGCTTTTTATCAACCACTTCAAAGATTTGATTCATCCAATTTAAGTGCATACATGTCTTAAAGGGCAATGGGTTATTTCTTTGGAACTTAGATTTATGTCACAATTTCTACAAGCAGAACTATATAATAAGGAACAAAAACTCAATGCACTTTGTACACGGGTTTTAGCAGTTCAATCTTAAGCTATGTCATGAAACATTGATGATTTTTTTTTTTTTAGAAATAAAAGACAGATCTATAGATAAATATATACATAAACACCCCCCCCACGCCGCACAATCAGGTCTGCTCGAGTCCGGATTTTGGTCATGTGTTTATGGTATGATTTGATTTTTATTTACGCGTCTGGATGATTCTTTCCATTGTCTTGAACTCCGGATTATTCCTTCCATTGTTGGGGATTTATTTTTGACTTTTCTTTTGACTTTTCCAACAAAATAACTTGATCCTTTTCTTTTGCAATCAGGTCCTTGGCATTTTGCAATTAAGTCCCCGGCTACTTTTGTGCTTAAGTCCTTGTTCTTTTCGTAATTAGGTATTGAATGCTTTTATGCTTGGATACATTTCCATTTGAAGCCCGATAAACTTGAACTTGGTCTTTATGATAGAAACGAGTCTTTTGTACGCGTTTATGCTCGGGATGTGGGTAAATTGCATTCAGGTCCCTGTATTCTGTAAATAAGACTAAACACATACCTTAGTAGCATTTATTGATGCAAAAGTAATCTAAATGAAAGACATATGATGCAATGTATGCAATGCATCAAGGAACCACCCCAATTTTCATGGAACCAAACTAATGCCCCGGGTGGTCCTTCAAACTCCTCTAGACCACATTATCTATCACATCAACCTCCCATGCATGCACATTCCTATCAGCCACCCCAAGCACAAACCACCAATCAATCGGGCTTCCCAAATTCCAATAATTTGGAAACCCGATTCAATTCGCTTGAGACCTTGACTCGTGGACTTGAAAACTCAATAAATTTTTTTATGTCAACTACGAGTCAAGTTCTCACTTCAAATCAGCAGACCATCAAATCTCTGGAGCTTCAGATGGGCCAATTGGCTCAGTCTGTACATGAAAGAGAGAGAGGGTCTTTTCCTAGCTAGCCTGAGGCTAACCCCTGTGTGTACCAGCAACAACACATGCAAAATGAGAATGTGGTACCTCGGGGGAGGCAAGTGAACCATGTGGAGGAACTTGTTCACCATGTCAATGCCATTGTTACCTTAAGGAATGGAAAACAGGTTGACAATCACATTTCCTTGCCACACCCACCACCATCTATGCAGCCCCTCAGTGGGAATGGTGGTGAAGAAGAGGCTGAGGGTGAGGGTAATACACCAATGCTTCTTTCTTCTCAAGCACCGCAGAAAACCTACCTGCCAAAAGCTCCCTATCCAAGTAGTTTAACCAAAAAGCAGAGTGACAACATGGACAATGTATTAGAGGTGTTTAAGCAAGTAAAGGTTAACATCCCCTTGTTGGATGTCATCCAACAAATACCTCAATATGCCAAAGTGTTGAAGGATCTCTGCACAACCAAGAGGAAGACCAATGTTCCTACGAAAGCATTCTTGGCTGCAAATATCAGCTCACTTTTGTCCAATCCCACCTACACAAAATACAAGGACCTGGGGTGTCCTACTATTCAGTGTACGATAGGGGACACTAGAATGAGCAATGTTTTGCTTGATTTAGGATCAGCGGTCAACCTCCTCCCATTCTCTGTTTATCAACAGTTGAACTTGGGAGAATTGAAACCAACTAAGATCACCCTTCAATTGGCGGATAGATCCATTCGTATTCCCATGGGGATCATCGAGGACGTGCTTATCAAAGTTTGAGATTTTATATTTCCAGTCGATTTTGTTGTCCTCGATACCAATCCTGTTGCGAACACCCACTCTCAAATACCTTTGATTTTGGGTAGACCATTTCTGGCAACCTCCAATGCCTTGATTAATTGTAGAAATGGTCTCATGAAGCTCTCATTCGGTAACATGAGTGCCGAATTTCATGTGTTCAACTCTGGTAGGCAACAGGAGCCCATGGATGAACCTTTAAATCTCAATCTCTTCCGCCAATTAGAGAAAGCACCGCAAAAAATCAACGAACACCCCTAACCCCAATGCAGCCCATTGAGAATGTTTGTGGGGTCAGCGAAAACTCATTGCCTATCTTTGCAATGCAACAGAGTGAGCTGGCATCAAACATAAATGTCCAAAAGGAGTGTTCGTTGCATGATTCAGTTGAGAGTACTAGTGAGAGTGAGACACCTCATCATATGCCTATACCAGAAGGTGTCTCTATCTCATGTCCCGTGGCCATTGAGCCATTTGAGCTTCATCTTGACTCCAACAAGGACCCACCTAAGAACGAGCTTATGCTTGATGATCTAAATGATGGTGGGAGGTCCTTGTCGGATGACTTGGGGAGAAGCCCCATTCTTAGTGATGCAGGTCTGCTGCATCCATTGAATGAGCTTGAGGAACTCATCCCGATGCACCCGCCTATTGGTTGGAGGGTTTTGTTCGATGAGCAACTAAACCCTAGTGATGCAACGCATCTTCACTCTTTCATGTTGCCTACACCCGACCAATATCATGAGGGGTTCGAGCCTTTCAGCTTTGACCTTTCACCCCTCATGACTCCTCAGAGTACCAGTGAAGTTTGCCCATCTCGGCAAGTCTCTGGTCCTCAAAACATGATGTTCTCATTTGATGTTTCTTGACCAAATGATTATGAGAATATCTTGGTTGATGTATATATCTTGTAAAAACAAAACAAAAAAAACAAAAAAAGAACAAAAAAGAAGAAGTGTGTAATAAAAGACTCCTTCAGTGAACATCGATTGTTGTGGGCCCCAACCCTTGTGTACTTGGGCCCAATCTCTTCACGTATTTATCTCCCTTCTTCAGCTTCTCACAGGTTTTGAGGGAATTTGGGTTTGTGTCCATCAACATGACCCTGAACGTCCTTTTGTACTTCATGTTGGTGAGATCTTTCCTTTTTCATGCATATATCCATGTAGTATCTTGTTCCCATTCATTGAGGACAATGCTTGAAGTAGGTGTGGGGGGGGGGGTGTTTTACGTGTGTACATAGTCGAGTCTTTTCTTTTGATTTTTTTTTTTTTGTGTGCATTGTTAGGGTCATGTTAGTGTGCCGCATTTAATATCGATATATCTGCTTACCATGATCCTTGGGTGACTTGTCTTCTTTTGCTTGCCTAGTGCTTTAAAATTTTCACATTTCTTTCAAAATATTCATGTGCTTGCGAAAGAAAATGTTTTTGTAGGTTTTGCGAGTGTTTAGCATGTGCAAAACCGTTGGGAGGCAAAGTAAAAAGAAAGCTCCCAAAATTGTCTTGAACTTGATGCATTAGGATTTCTAGTACTGGATTTAGGTCTTATCGAGTCGTTAGGATGCACCCCGGTTTTCCCTCGGGGGACGTGTAATCGTAGGGTTTCACCACTCAAACATTTAAAGAAGTCCACCCTGAACCTAGTGAGTCAAATAATTCATGTCTTTTAGTATAAGGAAGTTTGTCGTGGTCAAGAGCCCTTAATCTCTTTTTGTGAAACGTAAGTGTAGGGGTTTTGGTTCCCATGTAGATAAATAAATAAGTGGCGTTCTCTCTTCTCGCACGACTCCTATCACTCGGGAAAGTAGGTCTGAGGGGCCTTTGTGCCTGGTGCTTTCGAGTCATCTGACTTGGGATGCACCGACCGAACTCCTGTACACGGGTGGTAGAGATCGCCCTATGTGAAGATTTGGGGGAAGGTGTACGTGATAGTGTAAGTCCTCATAGGCAATGATGCACGAAACCTGACCCTGGGAGAATCAAACACCAACCAATAAACTGCTCCAAAGAAAAAGAAAAAAAAGAAAAAGAAAAAAAAGTGTCAAATAAGAACCAAAATGGACTTTACACATTGTATCACATTCAGAAGTTAAGGTTGCCCATTTCTTTCACTTAAGTCCTTGACTAACTTTCACGAATAATTCATTAGGCTAGGAGTGTGGACCGATTACATATATAGAGTCGACCCGTAGTATTACCGCATCCCATGATCGACAATATGAGTCCAACGAGTCATGTAGCTAGATTGATTAATGCATCTTGTTCGGATTTTGTGAGTATATCCGCTGAAAACCCTCAGGAGACAACACTCATCCTCCTTGGTGATAAGGAGGTTTAACGGCTTGTTGCACATGCTAAGTGCAACCGTGATTCCTACGAAAGTGAGTTAGGATTTCTTGTTTTTCGTATATTTTTCCTTTCTTTGTTTTGCTCGGGACTAACAAAAGTTAGGTGTGGGGGTATTTTATTGACATCATTTCATACTTATATTCGTATCTTATATCCATTATCTAACAATGCTATGTGATGAGTTTTATGTTTAGTTTTCAGGAATAAATAGGTTTGAAGAGATGAAGCGTAAAAGAACCCAAAAGCTGGGAAAAAGGACTGAATTGTGAGATCTGTGGACTTAGATGCAAGGGAGAAGGACCTGAATGTAAGACAGAAGGACCTAATAAAAAAACAGAATACTCCACACCATCATGGGGAATATTTTAGCAGTTCGATTCGGGTCGGAGCTCCAACAAACAAAGTGAATGCATCCAAGACCAAAAAATATACCAAGAAAAGCTCACAACAAAAATGAGTAGGATCTGAACCATATAGACCGCCAATTGGCGGTCCAAGACAGCTAATTGGCGGTCCATTTTGGCTCAAATCCGCTACAATTTCTCCAGCACATGTATTAGAGGATGTTTAGGCTATTTGTGGTATCTGTTTAGTCCCATATCGGGGGACTGTCCCAGTTTGCCTTTTTCCATGGCTATAAATAGAACTCTTCACCTTCCATTGTAGTCACTCCATATTTTAAGTGACTATTCTTCCTACTAGAAGTGAGGCCTTGAAGCACACACTAAAGTAGGAGGATGCTACTTGAAATGTGAGTCATTTTATCAATAAAGTTTTGTGTTTCTTTCATTGTTTGTTTATGCTTCTTTTATTGTTTGTGCATGTTTTAGTTTAATCGTCTTTCATTTCTAGCTTAGTTTTAATACGCTTTCTTTGCTTAGTTTAATAATTAGTGTAATGTTTAGTGAATAGTTACATCCCCTTTGGGGGGTGGAGTAGATGTACATACATGCATTAGAGAATGGGATGAATGCTTTATTTTTGATGTGTTGATAAAACATGAATGTGTGCTTGCTTGTTTAGGATAGAATTTATAACTTGATGAGTTTTGACAAAATGATTAGACACCTCTCATGCTTGTTTAGGTTCTGAAATAAACAACTTGCATATGTAAATGTTAATCAACTAAGTTGGTGAATAGATTGATAGGTTTCGCAATAACATTTAGACACTTCCTATGCTTGATAAACACCACCTTCATGTGCTTAAAAAATGTATTCTACACCCACCTCTTTGCATGTGTGCACTCACTCCACCCCTTAGGGGTTTTCCCATTTCTGTATTCCAGCATTCTTCCTTTGTTCTTAGCTTAGTTATTATTTCATTGTTTGGTTCTTCCTTTCGCATTTCCTACTTCTTAGCGTAGTATAGAGTAGAGTAGCATAAACATCTTTCTCCCCCTATTTTTGCCACTTGATTTTGTACAAGCAAGCGGCTACTCACCTCCCCGAGGACGACCCGTACTTGCCACCGCTTCATCGCGGCCGTGCACTTGCGGTTTTAATTTAAAACGTTCAACAAGTTTTTGGCGCCGTTGCTGGGGAGGTGTCAGTCCAGACTCTTGTTTGGACGATTCGAGTGGATTTAATTTGTATTTTGTAGTTTTTGTTTGTTTCAGGAGACTTGGAGTCGCCAGGAGGAGCACCTGGAGAAATTTGGAGGCATTCTGGGCACTTCAGACCGCCAATCAGCGGCCTGAGACCGCCAATTGGCAGTCTGGTAAGCTCTGTTTGCTCTCTTATTTCTTTGGTCTGTTTGCATAATTGATGTAGTGATCTGGGACTTGATTTGGCATGTTTTGACTTATAGTTTGTTCCCATATCCATAATCAAACCTCCTTTAAGCAACTTGGACCCTAAAACTCAAAGCAAAAGATTAGGCATTCTTTTTGTTTAGGTCATGCATCATGTATGTGACTTAGGCATTTAGATTGTCTTTTATCTTAGCTTTATTTTCTGTTGCTGATAGCTGGCGTGAGGTACGCACCTTCTACTCTCATTCATGCATTTTGTATGAACATGCATTAGTTAGTAGGAAGTGCATTGAAACAAGTGTGAGTTGAGTGTTTGTTTGGAGAGTTTATTTCTAGATTAGGACTCCAAAACGCTACTAAGGAGGGGCTGTCCCATATAAGATAAGGTGGGGGATTTCATCACCCTTTCCTTCGCCCCAAAAACCACACTAATCAAGAGCCTAATTTTAAAATCAAGTAGACATTGACCTTAAGGAATTCAGGCGCACTAGGAGAGTGATCCGGTCCCGATCGTGATGACCTGATCGGCATTGCCCACTTTGTCGATAGTAGGAGAGACGAGATCCCCGGATCTTGGCTCCCTTGCTGGGCTTTGTGGTCCTCGTCGTAGGGAGGTGAGGCATGTTGAGGCCGTGTGACCTCGCAGTTAGGCGTCGTCTAGCTGTAAGGACCTATAGGGACCTTAGGATTGCTTGAGCCTTGTTTGCTTGTGTGCTTCTACCTGTACCCATCCGCCGTAGCATAATGACTTCTTCCCTTCTCTCCTGAGTCATTCTTTCTCTCCTGTGTTCCCTCGTCTTCTCTTCTACGTAAATTCTTTGTTAAAAAAAAGTTTTGGTGTGTTCACCTTTGTGCATGCTTTCGTGGACACGAGACAAGATTGGTCATTTGACAAGGAGCGTTGTCAATCCGGCTTCGGTCATCGAATTCTCGACACCTCTCATGTCGCACGCAGTCCGGGTTTAATGGCTGCTAATTTCCGTGAGGAGGAGCAGTTGCTGGACCCACCTGTTCGACCTGTGTTTCCAGTTGTCGCTCCCATACCTCTACGTGATCGATGCTACCCGAGCCGTACATCTCTACCCTCATGCATCGTATTACCAGAGGCTAATGGGAACCATTTTGAGGTTAAGCCTCAGTTTATTTCCATGCTCCCTCGCTTCACTGGGAAGGGTGACCCCTATATCTTTCTCAGGGAATTTGAGGAGGTCCGTGCTATGTTCAAGCTGCAACAACTTAGCACAGACTCCATCCATCTTAGGCTCGTTCCTTTTGCACTAAAGGATAACGCCAAGAAGTGGTTGTACAACAACCAGGTGAATGCCTTTAAGACTTGGGACGAGTTTCAATCAGCTAACCTACACTACACTACGCTAAGAAGTATGAAATGTGAAAGAAGCAACCAAACGATGAAATAAGAACTAAGCTAAGAACAAAACAAGAATGCTGGAATTTCTGGAATGGGAAAAACCCCTAAGGAGTGGAGTGAGTGCACACAAGCAAAGAGGTGGGTGTTGAACACATTCTTTAAGCACAAATTAAGGCGGTGTTATCATGCATAGGAAGTGTCTAAATATTGTGGCAAAACCTATCAATCTATTCACCAACTTAGTTGATTAACATTTACATATGCAAGATGTTTATTTCAGAACCTAAACAAGCATGAGAGGTGTCTAATCATTTTGGGAAAACTCATCAAGTTATAAATTCTATCCTAAACAAGCAAGCATACATTCATGTTTTATCAACACCTTGGAAATAAAGCATTCAATCCATTCTCATTTGCATGTATGTACATCTACTCCACCCCCCAAAGGGGATGGAACTACTCACTAAACATTACACTAATTATTAAACTAAGCAAAGAAAGCATATTAAAACTAAGCTATAAATAAAAGGCGATTAAACTAAAACATGCACAAACAATAAAAGAAGCATAAACAAACAATGAAGGAAACACAAAACTTTATTGATAAAATGACTCATATTTCAAGTAGCATCCTCCTACTTTAGTGTGTGCTTCAAGGCCTCACTTCTAGTAGGAAGAATAGCCACTTAAAATATGGAGTGATTACAATGGAAGGTGAAGAGTTCTATTTATAGCCATGGAAAAAGGCAAACCGGGACAATCTCTCGATGTGGGACTAAACAGATACCAAAAATAGCCTAAACATTCTCTAATACATGTGCTGGAGAAATTTTAGCAGATTTGGGCCAAAATGGACCGCCAATTAGCGGTCTAAAAAGTCCGGATCCATCTGGAATTTGTGTTGGGCTTTGCTTTGTGTATTTGGTGGTCTTGGAAGCATCTACTTCGTTTATTTGAGCTCCGACCCGAATAGAATTGCCAAAATACTCCCCATGATGGTGTGAAGTTTTCTGTTTTGCTCTTAGGTCCTTCTGTCTTGCGTTCAGGTCCTTCTCCCTTGCATCTTTGTCCCCATATCTCACAGTTCAGTCTTTTTTCCCAGCTTTTGAGTCCTTTTATGCTTCATCTCTTCAAACCTATTTATTCCTGAAAACTAAACATAAAACTCGTGACATAGCATTGTTTAAGTGAAAGATAATGGATATAAGATACAAATATAAGCATGAAATGTGTCAATCATCCTCCCTGGGTAAGACGTGAACGTGTATGGGTCATAATGAGTACTTTAGGAAAAACATCATCATATTCGGGTTCGGGAGGAACATATGAACACTCTTCGAACACCTGACCACTTAAACCACTCTAGTCTGACGTGGCTTCTGGACCCACCGATCTAGTCAAACCCTCTACCAAACGCATGAAAGAGGCCAAAGTTTCTTGTAATGTCTTAGTTTGTTGACCACCATATGATCCGACACAACTAGATCACGGTCTAGTAGTTGATGCCTCTCTCATATTACCTCAATTTGGAAATTGTTCAACCATAAAATTAAAATTGTCCCAACCATATTGGGTGTTTGTTTGAGGACTGAGGCAACCCAGGATTCATGGGTCTGGAATACCAGGGAGAATAGTCCTGGTCCCAACAATGAAATGGATGGTCGCCCATTTAACCATCCATCTCGACACAGTACTCTCGAGTCGAGCACTCTCACCACCACGAGGCCAAGCTCGCAAAAAGTGCTCGACTTGACCTTAAATGCTTATAAAGAGTGTAAAGGGGAGGAGACTAGAATGTAGAAGTAGGTTAGAAGAAGATGACTCAGGGGAGAAGGGAAGGATCCCTAGATCTAGTGTGGGTAAATGGTGATGGTAGAAGCCTAATCTAGCAAACACGACTCAAACATGCTGATTGACATCATTTCATGCTTATATTTGTACCTTATATCCATTATCTTACACCTAAGCAATGCTATGTGACGAGTTTTATGTTTAGTTTTCAGAAATAAAGAGGTTTGAAGAGAAGAGCCATGAAAGGACCTAATTGTGAGACCTGGGGACCAAGATGCAAGGGGGAAGGACCTGATCGTAAGACAGAAGGACCTAAGAGCAAAACAGGAAACTCCACACCATCATGAGGAGTATTTTGTCAATTCGATTCGGGTCGGAGCTCCACTAAACCAACCAGATGCATCTAAGACCAAGAAACACTTCAAGAAAAGCCCACAAAGAAAACCAGACGGATCTAAACTTTATAGACCGCCAATTGGCGGTCTGGAACCGCTAATTGGCGGTCCATTTAGCCCAGAATCCATCTAGTTTTCTGTAGCACGTGTATTAGTGTATTCTTAGTGTATTTTTGGTATTGGTTTAGTCCCACATCGGGGGATTGTCCCGGATTAGCTTTTTCCATGCATATAAATAGAACTCTTCACCTCCCATTGTATCATCTCCCTCTTGGTGGCCATCTTCCCTACTAAGAGTGAAGCCTTGAAGCAAAACTCTAGTGGAGGAAGAGCTACTTGTAATTGAGTGAGTTAATAATATAAGTTTTCTTTTAATGATGTTGTTTCTCTCTTAGTTTAATTTCCTTTCCTTTGCATGCTTGTTTGTTTGTTTAGTTTTATGCTTCTTTAATATTTCTTGCTTAAGTAGTATAAATTTCATTTCAGTATTATGCTTTCCTTTGCTAAATTAGTTAGTGTAATGAGTAGTGAGTAGTTCCATCCCCATTTGGGGGGTGGAGAAATATGTGATATAATCATGTAGTGTATTAAGTGTGTGTTATCTTTATCCCTTGAGCTTTATATGATTTCCATAACCATCTAATGGGTCTCCATTCTTATCTTTGATATGCTAATGCTCTTGAATGAAGCTTAGCTTATGCTTTGATTAGTGGACCTATTTTATGGGGAATGATAAAGTTAGGATATGGATAAAGTTAATGTTGGAAACACAATTTGTAGTGTATGTACTCTTGTTGCCTTTTCCTTAGCTAATGTCTTGTATGTTTTAATGATGTAGTCATCTTAATTCATGTGGAGGCATAGTAGGGTCTAGTCTTTATACATGAGTTCATTTAGTTTCATTCCAATTATTGTCTTGTATGTTTTAATGATGTAGTCTTATCTTAATTCATGTTGAGGCAAAGTTGGATGTAGTTTTATGATTTCATGCACTACATGTTGTGAGGAGCTTAATGAACACACACACACACTTCTTTATGTTCACATTATTTCTCTACCCCCTTTGGGGTTTAGTTTTTATTGCTTATCTTTCATTTCCATTTGCATTGTAGTGTAGTCTAGTGTAACCAACCTTTCTCTCCTTCTTCTTACCTCTCGCCTTCGAACAAACCAAGTGTCGACACACCTCCCAGTGGACGACCCGTATTTGCCACCGCTTCAACGCGGCCGTGCACTTGCGGTTAAATATAAAACGAGATCAATCAAGTTTTTGGCGCCGTTGCCGGGGAGGTGCCAGTCCAGACCTTGGTTTGGACGATTCGAGGGGTTTTTAATTTTTTGTTTTTAGTTTTTCTTAGTTTCAGGGAATTACAAGGTCAAGGGGAGGCTACTGGAGAAGTTTGAGGAAGCGCCGACCTAAACAGACCGCCAATCAGCGGTGGAAGACCGCCAATTGGCGGCCTGGTGAGCGTTTCTTTCCTTGAAATATTTTTTGGTAGTTAGAATTGAAATTTCTGTTATCTGGGAGCCCAATTTTGCATGCTTTGACCTCTGGTTTGCTCCCAGATCATTAATCACTCCCCCATTAATCAACTTGGACCATAAAACTCAAAGCAAAAGATTAGACTTCTTGCCATCTAGGTCATGCACCATTGGTAGACCTTGCATGCATTTGTCTTTTCTTTGCTTTACATTTTGTCGTTGATTGCTGGCGTGAGGTACGTGCACCCACATCCCTCATTCATGCATGTTTCTTTCATGCATTAGTTAGTAAGGTGCATCGGGACAAGAGTGAGAGAGCGTTTGATTGGAGCGATTGATTGCTAGATCTAGGATCAAATCGCTACTAAGGAGGGGCTGTCCCATAAAAGATAAGGTGAGGGATTTCATCACCCTTTCCTTGGCCCCAAAAACCACTCTTAATAAAGCCTTAACTAAAAGCAAGTAGACATTGGCCCTAAGGAATTCGGACGCACTAGGAGAGTAATCTAGTCGAGACCGTCATGACCTGATCGGCGTTGCCTACCTTGTCGATAGTAGGAGGTACTGGATCTCCGGATCTGGTATCACTTGCTGGGCATTGTGGTCCTCGTTGTAGGGAGGTGAGGCGTGTCGAGGCTAGTGACATCGAAGTTAGGCGTCGTCTAGCTTAAGGACCCATTGCCTTACATTGTTTGAGCCGTGCTTGCTAGTTAGGCTTCTTCCTGATCCCACTACCCACGCTAGCTCTAGGGATTCTTCCCTCCTCATCTGAGTCATCTCCTCATCTATTCTCTACGTTTAGTCTCCTCCTCTAGTACACCTTCTGTTGTGTGTTTGTTAGAGTCGAGTCGAGCATTTTTATGCGAGGTTGGGCTCGTTCTGGTGAGAGCGCTCGACTCGAGAGAGTGCTTATTTCTGAGATGGAAGATCTTGGTGATCGACCATCTCCGCCTCGTGCTCCTTTGGAGCAAGAAGGCGAGTCGTCTCGTGGTGGCGAGGGAGACCGGGTTCCATACATGGACTACCTCGGTCCATTCCCACCACCACGTAGACCTCCTTCTCCTCCTCCTCTGACTCGAGAGGAAGGGAGATTCGGTCAGGATCGAGTTCTAGGTGCACCACCACCTTTAGCTCGACAGGATAGGCCGATGACGTTGTGGGAGCGGACCCATCCTGTTCGGGCCGCGCAACCTTCTTGCATAGTTGTTCCCCCTGCTCGCGGGAACAACTATGAGCTGAAACCTCAGTATGTGAGCATGCTTCCAACCTTTACTGCCAATAAGGAGGATCCGTATATTTTTATACGCGAATTCGAGGAAGTATGCTCCATGTTCAAGCTTCAACAGCTTGACGAGGATTCTGTCCGGTTGAGGATGATTTCGTTCGCATTGAAGGATAATGCGAAGAAATGGATGTATAGCCTCCCGGCGAGTTCGATTCGGTCTTGGGATGACTTTGTGACCGTCTTTCTGAAGAGATTTTTCCCTCAAAGGAAAACTCAACAGATACGGCACCAGATACATCAAATGTATCAGACCGAGACCGAATCTTTTCATGGTTTCTTTGAGAGGTTCAAGGACCTTCTCCAGCAATGCCCTCATCATGGACTTGAGCTATGGCAGCTGTGCCAGATTGTTTATGAGGGCATCAACTACAACACCCGCACATTGTTGGAGTCGATGTGTCAGGGTGACTTCCAAATGAAACCCATCGAGGAGGCATGGGACACTTTTGAATCCATGGCTGAGCGCACCTTCGAGTGGGACACCATGAGAGAGCCACCAGCCGCCAGGTCTTCTGGTCGAGCTGGATCATATCATGTTGAGTCGACTATCGTGTCTGAGGCGAAAATGGCTGCTCTCATGCGTAGGATAGAGAGTTTGGAGATGGACCGAGCTCCTGTAGCTCAGGTCGCTACTCCCGGGTGTACTAGGTGTGGACTGTCGGGACATGATGACTTGGAGTGCGCTTACGCTCCAAGAGATACTGAGCATGCAAATGCGATGTATCATCAAAGGCCCCGAAACGACCCGTACAGTCATTCCTATAACCCGGGATGGCGTAACCATCCTAACTTCTCTTGGGGGTCTAGTGGCGGACACGGTCAGAGCTTGCACGCTCAACCTCAACCTCCACCTTATCAACCTCCACGCCCATCGGCGACCTACCAACCCCCACATCAAAGGTCTCAGCACCAAAATTACCAACCTGGTCAGGCCTCTTCGTCGGGTTATTCTAACCAGACTCCACCACCTCAGCGGGTTGACCCCAAGGACCCTTCTAGTGATCCGACCCTTCAAGCATTCATGCAGAGCATGCAAAGTACAGTCAAGGCTTTGGAAATGCAAGTTAGCCAATTGGCTCATCAATTCCATGAACGCGAGAAGGGTCAGTTCCCGAGTCAACCTGTGGTAAATCCCAGGGGTCAGCCTGCTAATACCAGGCAAAATGTACACAATGTTGAAAGTGACCCTTCCCAACATGCTAATATGATTCATACCTTGAGATCGGGAAGGGTCGTTGACAACAATGTGAACATGCCGGAAGCCAACCCTGTTGGCAAGTCTTCCGAGGAGAGTCTTGATCCTGTCAAGGAACCTAATTCTGAGACTCCTCCTCGTGATTCCTATGTCCCCAAGGCACCATTCCCTCATCGGTTGACTAAAAAATGTGATGAGCATTGGGATAAGATCGTTGAGGTACTTAGGCAAGTAAAGGTGAACATCCCGTTGTTGGACGTTGTTCAACAAATGCCACCGTATGCCAAGTTCCTCAAAGACCTTTGCACCACCAAGAGAAAAACAAATGTGCCCAAGAAGGCCTTCTTGGCCGCCAATGTGAGCTCCATATTGACACAACCCATGACTGTCAAGTACAAGGACCCTGGTTGTCCAACTGTCTCTTGCATGATTGGGAATGTGACCATCTCTCAAGCTCTATTGGATTTGGGGGCATCTGTGAATCTCCTGCCTTACTCAGTCTATGTCAACCTTGGGATAGGCGATCTTAAACCAACGAGGACAACCCTCCAGTTGGCTGATAGATCCGTCAAAATCCCACGAGGGAGTGTGGAGGATGTCCTTATCAAAGTGGGTGAGTTCGTATTTCCAGTTGATTTCATCATCTTGGATACCGAACCCGTGTCCAACCCACAAGGACAAATTCCTGTAATCCTTGGGAGGCCATTTCTTGCGACATCTAATGCCTTGATCAATTGTCGCAATGGATTGATGAGGTTGTCTTTTGGAAACCTCACGGCGGATTTCAACATCTTCACTCTTGGTAAGCAACCTGGGCTCTTCGACGACTCAGTCGGAGCCAATTTCATCCAGGACACGGATGAGCCCGATTCATTAGGCATGTTCGACTCACATCGACATATTATTGAGGTGCCTAATGATCAGGTTGCGAGTGAAGAGGATCTTGAGGAATCCGCCAGCATATCTCTGGACGAGGAGGCACATCTGGGTGCTTGCTCCTCTTACCCCGTGGCCCTTGAGCCACTTGAAATTAACTCTGAATCCGACAAGGACCCACCTCTGGTCGAGCTTAAACCGCTCCCCGATAACCTAAAGTACATCTTTTTAGGGGATAATGAGACCTTGCCACTCATTATTGCTTCTGATCTTGAAAAAGATCAAGAGGTTGCCCTCAAAAGAGTACTCTTTGAAAACAAAGAGGCGATCGGGTGGTCCTTGAAGGATATCAAGGGAATTAGCCCTGGTATTGTTCAGCATCGGATCCACATGGAAGAGGATTCTAGGCCCCGCAGGGACCCACAACGGAGATTGAATCCTGTACTGAAAGAAGCCGTCCGAAAGGAGGTTCTTAAGTGCTGGGATCATGGCATAATTTATCCTATCTCTGATAGTTCGTGGGTGAGTCCTGTCCATGTGGTTCCCAAGAAGTCAGGCGTGACGGTTGTGGAGAATGAGCATAATGAGCTTATCCCGACACGCCTGCAAACTGGCTGGCGAGTTTGCGTTGATTATCGCAAGCTCAATGCGGCAACGCGGAAAGATCATTTCCCGTTGCCATTCATTGATCAGATGTTGGAAAGGTTGGCCGGACATGAGTACTATTGTTTTCTTGATGGGTACTCCGGTTACAACCAAATTCCCATCGCCCCCGAGGACCAAGAGAAAACCACATTCACTTGTCCCTTTGGCACGTTTGCCTACCGTCGCATGCCCTTTGGGTTATGCAATGCGCCGGCAACGTTTCAGAGGTGTATGATCAGCATCTTCTCCGATATGGTTGAGCGTTTCCTTGAGATCTTCATGGACGACTTTTCCATATTTGGCGCTTCCTTTGATGAGTGCCTTCATCACTTGAGCCTTGTTCTCAAGCGATGCCGTGAGAAGAACCTCGCTCTCAATTGGGAGAAATGTCACTTCATGGTGAAGCGAGGGATTGTACTTGGACATGTGGTCTCAAGTAGGGGAATTGAGGTCGATCCCGCCAAAGTGGGTATCATTGCTAATCTCCCACCGCCACGTAATGTGAAGGATATCCGCGCCTTTTTGGGGCATGCTGGATTCTATCGGCGGTTCATTCGGGATTTTAGCAAAATCGCTCGACCTCTCACCGCCTTGTTGGCTAAGGATGCCATTTTTGAGTTCACACCGGATTGCCACCATGCCTTTTTGACCTTGAAGAAAGAGTTGACTTCAGCTCCCATTATTAAGGCACCGGTGTGGATTGAACCCTTTGAGTTAATGTGTGATGCATCTGACTTCGCTGTGGGAGCAGTGCTTGGGCAACGATTGGACAAATTGCCTCATGTGATCTACTATGCCAGTAGAACACTCAATGATGCCCAATTGAACTACACTGTGACCGAGAAGGAATTCTTAGCGATCATATTTGCTTTGGAGAAATTCCGGTCGTACTTGATTGGCTCCCACGTGATTATCTATTCTGATCACACAGCCATCAAGCACCTCATGGCGAAGAAAGATGCAAAATCCCGACTCTTGAGATGGATCTTGTTGTTACAAGAATTCGATCTCGAGATTCGGGACAAAAAAGGGTGTGAAAACGTTGTAGCTGACCACTTGTCTCGTCTAGAGACGACCAACCCACAGGACCAAATCATTGACGATAAATTTCCTGACGAGCAGTTGTTCATGATCGAAGATAACCCTTGGTTTGCCGACATCGTGAACTACCTCGTGACCGAGCAATTTCCTGTGGGTTGGTCAAAATCTGACCAATCCAAATTTAGATCGTATGTCAGATTCTTTCACTGGGACGACCCCTACCTATTCAAATACTGCTCTGACCAAATTT
Source organism: Triglochin maritima (assembly GCA_963682175.1). NCBI lineage: Eukaryota > Viridiplantae > Streptophyta > Magnoliopsida > Alismatales > Juncaginaceae > Triglochin > Triglochin maritima. The sequence continues at coordinate 34,944,945 of OY821781.1, read as the reverse complement.
TCAGGCGGTGCGTCCCAGATACCGAGTTCCAAAGTGTGCTCCATTTCTGCCATTCCAAGGCATGTGGAGGACACTTTGGAGCAAAGAAAACTGCTGCCAAGGTGCTCCAATCTGGATTCTACTGGCCCTCTCTTTTCAAGGATGCTTACGACTTTTGTAAGCAATGTGATAGGTGCCAGCGCCTTGGCAGGATTGGTCGACGTGACATGATGCCTTTGCAAAATGTCCTTGTTGTCGACATCTTCGATGTGTGGGGCATCGATTTCATGGGTCCCTTCCCGAACTCTTTCGGGAATGTTTACATTCTGGTGGCCGTTGACTATGTGTCTAAGTGGGTTGAGGCTATACCCACAAAGACCAATGACAACAAGGTGGTCACCAAATTCTTGAGGGACATTTTTGCGCGATTTGGTACTCCTCGTACCATAATCAGCGATAGGGGTACCCACTTCTGTAATCGCTCCTTTGAAGCGCTTATGAGGAAATATTCGATCACCCACAAGCTTGCGACCCCATACCATCCGCAAACTAGTGGGCAGGTCGAAATCTCTAACCGTCAATTAAAGCAAATTCTTGAGAAGACGGTTAGTTCCTCGAGGAAGGATTGGTCTACCAAATTGAATGACGCATTGTGGGCTTTCCGCACCGCGTACAAGACCAATTTGGGTATGTCCCCTTATCGGGTAGTGTACGGCAAGGCTTGCCACCTACCCGTCGAGCTTGAGCATCGTGCTTTCTGGGCGATCAAGAACCTGAATATGGATCTTGATCAAGCAGGAGTACAACGTAAGTTCGACATTGTGGAATTAGAAGAGTTACGCAATGATGCGTACGAGAATGCCAAAATTCATAAGTCCCGAGCCAAGATGTTTCACGATCGCATGATTATGCGAAAGGTGTTTACGGCCGGGCAGAAGGTGTTGCTCTACAATTCCCGGCTTCATCTGTTTGTGGGTAAGCTCAGCAGTCGCTGGTCTGGCCCATTTATTGTCCAAACCGTTTATCCTCATGGAGCGGTTGAAATCTTGAACCCAGGGAATGGGGACGTGTTCAAAGTTAATGGACAACGCCTCAAACCCTACTTGGAGGGGGCACCAGCCGAAGTCGAGGAGGTCATGTTCCTTCATGAACCTCCCTCGCACTCAACCATTCATGCTCCTACATGAGTGGTTGAGCTTTCATGTTTGTACATAATGAAAAAAAAAAAAAAAAAAAACTCATTCAGTGAGCATCGATTGTTGTGGGCCCCAACCCTTGAGTATTTGGGCCCCATTTCTTTCACGTATTTGTCTCCCTTCTTCAGCTTCTCACAGGTTTTGAGGGAATTTGGGTTTGTGTCCATCAACATGACCCCGAACGTCCCTTTGTACTTCATGTTGGTGAGATCGTTCCTTTTTCATGCATGTATCCATGTAGTATCTTGTTCACATTCATTGAGGACAATGCCTGAAGTAGGTGTGGGGGGGTGTTTTACGTGTGTACATAGTCGAGTCTTTTTCCTTTGATTTTGTTTTCTTTTGCATTGTTAGGGTCATGATAGTGTGCTGCATTTAATATCGATATATCTGCTTGCCATGATCCTTGGGTGACTTGTCTTCTTTTGCTTGCCTAGTGCTTTAAAATTTTCACATTTCTTTCAAAATCTTCATGTGTTTTCGAAAGAAAATGTTTTGTGGGTTTTGCGTGTGTTTAGCATGTGCAAAACCGTTGAGAGGCAAAGTAAAAAGAAAGCTCCCAAAATTGTCTTGAACTTGATGCATTAGGATATCTAGTACGTGGCTTTAGGATTTATCGAGTCGTTAGGATGCACCCCAGTTTTCCCTTGGGGGTGAGTAATCAGTGGGTTTCAGTGCTCAAACATTTAAAGAAGTCCACCCTGAACCTAGTGAGTCAAATAATTCGTGTTTGTTAATTTAGGAAGTTTGTTGTAGTCAATGGCCCTTAATATCTTTTTGTGAAACTTAAGTGTAGGGGTTTTGGTTCCCATGTAGATAAATGAATAAATAAGTGGTGTTCTCTCTTCTCGCACGGCTCCTATCACTCGGGAAAGTAGGTCTGAGGGGACTTTGTGCCTGGTGCTTTCGAGTCATCTGACTTGGGATGCACCGACCGAACTCCCGTTACACGGGTGGTAGGGATCGCCCTATGTGGAGATTTGGGGGAAGGTGTACGTGATAGTGTAAGTCCTCATAGGCAATGATGCACGAAACCTGACCCTGGGAGAATCAAACACCAACCAATAAATGCTCCAAAGAAAAAGAAAAAAAAAGAGAAAGAAAGAAAAGAAAAAGAAAAAGAAAAGAAAAGAAAAGAATAGTCAAATAAGAACCAAAATGGACTTTACACTTTGTTTCACATTCAGAAGTTAAGGTTGCCCATGTCTTTCACTTAATTCCTTAGTTAACTCTCACGAATAACTCATTAGGCTAGGTGTGTGGACTGATTACATATATAGAGTCGACCCGTAGTATTACCGCATTCCATGATCGTCAAAATAAGTCCAACGAGTCGTGTAGCTAGATTGATTAATGCATCTTGTTCGGATTTTGTGGGTATATCCGCTGAAAACCCTCAGGAGACACCACTCCTCCTCCTTGGCAACAAGGAGGTTTAACGGCTTGTTGCACATGCTAAGTGCAACCGTGATTCCTACGAAAGTGAGTTAGGATTTCTTGTTTCTCGTTTGTTTTTTTCTCTTTCTTTGTTTTGCTCGAGACTAGCAAAAACTTAGGTGTGGGGGTATTTGATTGACATCATTTCATGCTTATATTTGTACCTTATATCCATTATCTTACACCTAAGCAATGCTATGTGACGAGTTTTATGTTTAGTTTTCAGAAATAAAGAGGTTTGAAGAGAAGAGCCATGAAAGGACCTAATTGTGAGACCTGGGGACCAAGATGCAAGGGGGAAGGACCTGATCGTAAGACAGAAGGACCTAAGAGCAAAACAGGAAACTCCACACCATCATGAGGAGTATTTTGTCAATTCGATTCGGGTCGGAGCTCCACTAAACCAACCAGATGCATCTAAGACCAAGAAACACTTCAAGAAAAGCCCACAAAGAAAACCAGACGGATCTAAACTTTATAGACCGCCAATTGGCGGTCTGGAACCGCTAATTGGCGGTCCATTTAGCCCAGAATCCATCTAGTTTTCTGTAGCACGTGTATTAGTGTATTCTTAGTGTATTTTTGGTATTGGTTTAGTCCCACATCGGGGGATTGTCCCGGATTAGCTTTTTCCATGCATATAAATAGAACTCTTCACCTCCCATTGTATCATCTCCCTCTTGGTGGCCATCTTCCCTACTAAGAGTGAAGCCTTGAAGCAAAACTCTAGTGGAGGAAGAGCTACTTGTAATTGAGTGAGTTAATAATATAAGTTTTCTTTTAATGATGTTGTTTCTCTCTTAGTTTAATTTCCTTTCCTTTGCATGTTTGTTTGTTTGTTTAGTTTTATGCTTCTTTAATATTTCTTGCTTAAGTAGTATAAATTTCATTTCAGTATTATGCTTTCCTTTGCTAAATTAGTTAGTGTAATGAGTAGTGAGTAGTTCCATCCCCATTTGGGGGGTGGAGAAATATGTGATATAATCATGTAGTGTATTAAGTGTGTGTTATCTTTATCCCTTGAGCTTTATATGATTTCCATAACCATCTAATGGGTCTCCATTCTTATCTTTGATATGCTAATGCTCTTGAATGAAGCTTAACTTATGCTTTGATTAGTGGACCTATTTTATGGGGAATGATAAAGTTAGGATATGGATAAAGTTAATGTTGGAAACACAATTTGTAGTGTATGTACTCTTGTTGCCTTTTCCTTAGCTAATGTCTTGTATGTTTTAATGATGTAGTCATCTTAATTCATGTGGAGGCATAGTAGGGTCTAGTCTTTATACATGAGTTCATTTAGTTTCATTCCAATTATTGTCTTGTATGTTTTAATGATGTAGTCTTATCTTAATTCATGTTGAGGCAAAGTTGGATGTAGTTTTATGATTTCATGCACTACATGTTGTGAGGAGCTTAATGAACACACACACACACTTCTTTATGTTCACATTATTTCTCTACCCCCTTTGGGGTTTAGTTTTTATTGCTTATCTTTCATTTCCATTTGCATTGTAGTGTAGTCTAGTGTAACCAACCTTTCTCTCCTTCTTCTTACCTCTCGCCTTCGAACAAACCAAGTGTCGACACACCTCCCAGTGGACGACCCGTATTTGCCACCGCTTCAACGCGGCCGTGCACTTGCGGTTAAATATAAAACGAGATCAATCACATGCTTAGGCTGACTATGGGGTCCTTAAGCTGGATGATGCCTAACCACGACTCCCCACACTCCTGAATGTCTTACCTCCCTCGGCTGAAGGTCGCAAAGCTGAATGAGAAAGTTAAGACCCAGAGCTCCCAAAAGTCTCAATGCAACTAAGCAAACGAAGACGTTCAGGCCATGACGTCGAAACTGGGATTGTCTCCTAAGTGCACCCATATCCTAGTCGCAAATGTCTACTTGATTTTAGATTAAGGCTTTTGATTAGTGTGATTTTTGGGGCTAAGAAAAGGGTGATCAAATCCGACACCTTATCTTGTTCGGGACGACCCCCTTGGGTTGTTTTGAATCCTAAGCTAGAAATCAACACACAATAAATCACTCGCCTCACTCTTGTCCTAATGCACCTTACTAACTAATGTATGCTCTAACCATGCACGAGTGAGAGAACGGGTGCACGTACCTCACACCAGCAATCGACAACATAAAAATTAAAGCAAAGGAAAGACAATATGCGTGCGAGGTTTATAAATGATGCATGACCTAGATGACAATTGATCTAATCTTTTGCTTTGAGTTTTTGGGTCCAAGTTATATTAAGAAGGGGTCATGCAAGCCAAATTAATTATTGACACTTAAACAGAGCATGCATGGCATAAACAGTGGAAGGAAACAACTAGAAATCGGCAAAGGAATCTACTGTAAAAATAGATATCGCAAATGGCTCACTAGAGCCGCCAGTGGCGGATTTAAATCTTTTATTGGCAGATTGTCTAGGGATTATGGTCCCCAGACTTCAACAACATGCTCCTACGCTCCTTTAAGTCCTCCTGTACACTTGTAACCCCACTGAAATGACGAACTCGACTATGAAAACGACACTCCCTGGCAACGATGCCAAAAACTTGATTGAATCAGTTATAATAAATCGCAAGTGCACGACGTCAGTGAAGACGCGAAAAGTACGGGTCGTGTCCACAAGGAGCGTGTGTGGGTCAGAGTCCACAATACTCGAGTGAGGGAAAAGAAAAGAAAAGAAAAGTATGCGATCGGAATTACACTACGATGCGTATGAAATCAGAAAACAAACGATAAAAATAAACCCCTTAAGGTTTAAATATAGAATGTGGAAATAAAAATTGTAGGATCGTGTGGGTTATGGGTCCACAAAACTAATCACAATTTTACACTAATTACCTACTTGTTTAAGCAATCAAGATATGCACAACGGAATTTAAATAAAACAAGCAAGTAGGGAAGGAATATGCAAACCACAATCGACACAAGGGATTTTTATAGAGGTTCGGCACCCCACCTGGGTCCTAGTCCTCTCTTGCAAGCTCAACTCGGATCACCGAGCTCCGCCCACGACTTCACTAACCACTCCCCGTTCCGGGCCGGGAGAGAACGCCTTTACAATCTTCAAGCTTGCGAACAACCCTCGCCGAGCTTGGCTCCACCTCTCACAATCCGAGAGGATTACTTCGGGCTCTCACCGAAGTCTATACTTGTGTCTTGGGATTTCACCAAGACCCTTGCTTTCTTTCACAAACAATGAGTGGGACAACACTCACTAATTCTTGAGCACACTTGAGTAGAAATAGGGAATTGATCACTAAGTGTGGAAATTGGAGGCTTGAAGTGTTTGGGATTCTCTCTATTGTATTGGACAAGTTTGTAGTGGGAGAGTTGTGTTAAAATGTGTTTTACAACTCTTTATATAGGCATTAGAGAGAATAGAGCCGTTGAGATTGATTGAGTGTGAGTTGATGTGTGACACACAAAATAGAAATCTGCAGGACCCAAATCTGAATAAATTCGGTCGACCGAATCGGGACGAACGGTCGACCGTTTGGCAGTTTTGAACTAAGTTCGGTCGACCGGTTAGGTAATGGACGACCGCCCAACGCTACGACTTAGGTACACTTAAGTGATCGGTCGAACTCCATAAAGGAATCGGTCGACCGATTTGTACCAGGCACTTTAGGGTAGACGAACAATAATCGATTCGGTCGACCGAGCTAAGGTATAACGGTCGACCGATTTCCTCCAGTAGGTTTGGGTTTGTCAAGAGACAGTCATTTGGCCGACCGATCAAGGTCCTCGGTCGACCTGTACATGAAATGTATTTGGGGTATAATTTGTTTAATACGAATACGACTGTTGGGTATATACGACAAAACTAACGGTCGGAAAAATAAGTTTTCGGTCGACTGAAAGTCAAAACACGGTCGACCGAAACTAGGTAGTGAAAACACAAATAAGACAATTGATCACTTGGTCGACCGAACGGCATGTTACGGTCAACCGAATGTGGGCAGATAGTTAGGGTTCAGGTTTAATGTTTTCCGGTCTAAGTTTGGGTGATCTATCGAAGTCCAAATTATGTGAAATTTCGTGTGTGACTCCTATAAGGAACCTAGTGTGTGTATAAGTTGATTTTAGCTCAAGTATGCTCAATTTACACAAGTTCCTAAGACTCAAAGAAAATACAAAATACATGTCTTCAAAAGAGTTTGATTACATGTCTTGACTTGATTTTCCCTTCTTCCTTGAGTCTTGATCACCTGTAGAGGTTAGCACAAAGCAATATATATGCAATGCAATATGTGTGCTACTCTACATGATCATAATTAAGATTAGGTTAATTAAATCATCAACACATAGATTAGGCCAAAAAGCCAACAAAAATATGTGTAGGTGTGTATGTTCATTTGTCCTCATCACAACCTGTAATACATGAAATCCATAAAACCAAATCCAACTTTGCCTCCACATGAAATAAGATAAAACATTATCATTAAAACATACAAGACAATAATTGAAATGAGGCTAATATGAGCTCATGCATAATAACCAAACCCCACTATGTCTCCACATAAAATAATATTTGACACAATCATTAAAACATACAAGACATTAAGGGGGTGTTTGGTTGGGGTACTTGGAATGGAATGAATTTCATTCAATTCTGGTGTTTGGTTTGTTTATTTTAGGCCCATAATTAGAATCCATTACAGCCCATACATAGGAATCAGAACCTTACCTACCTACCCCAGAATGAGAATCCATTCCAGCCTGGTATGAGATTCTCATTCCATTCCATTCCAGCCAATCAAACACCCCTTAATTAGGATGAGACTGACATGAGCATATGCATATACATGTCATGTTTTCTTCTTATCCACTCCATCCTTATCCTCACATCATCATTCCCCATAAAATAGGCCCATTAATATAATCACGTGCTAAGCTACACTCAAGAGCATAAGCACATCAAAGTTAAGAGTGAAAATCTCATTAGATGGTTTTGGAACTCATGTGAGGCTCAAAGGTTGAGATTAACACACATTTAATACTTTTGTTTTGCACAGAAAAAGGAGGTTGCCCTCCAGGATTTTATTAAAATATAGTAATGTACTACGACTTTTGTATCATATACATACAACAATAAGAATAAAGAAACAAGCTAACTATAGAGCCAAACAAAACAAAGAAATACTAAAGTACAAGCGAAAAGGAAGAGAATTCGGGAGCTTAAGTAGCCTTCTTCACGCGAGGTCCCACCCTCATAACATGTGAAACATCCATACAAACATCCCTGTAGGTTCTTCGTTTGCCTTGAAAATTTCTATAATTCCTCTCTGCCCATATTTCATGTATCGTTGCAGCAAACACCAGCTTCGTCCAGGCCTTCATAACCTTAGTGTGGGTTGCGTATTTCTGCTCAATATGCTCAATCTCATGTGCGATATTATCCTTACAATTTTCTGTGAGTTGTAGTCTTGAATAAATCTACATCCATACCCTCTGAGTAAACTCACAGCCCAGCAGGACATGGGCATTAGTTTCTATGTCCAACTCGCAGAGTGGGCATATTAGGCGCCCCATAACTTGCATATGGCATTGCTGCATTAAATCGTGAGTGAGGAGACGCCCACGAACGGCCTTCCAAAGAGTCATGGCATGCTTGGGGACACAATCCTTGTGCCAAACGAAGATATGGCAGGCAATAGGGGGAGGAGTAGCGACAGCAGCCCAAGCATGCTTCATTGAGAACTTCTACCCAACTTTAACTCGATCCCAAGTCAACACATCAACAACCCTACCAGGAACAATGACGGTGATTTACAACCAAAGTTGTTGCATTTGCTCGGACTGTCGAGGAGGGAGAGCCAGGAACCATCTTGAATAAAGAAAGATACGCGAGTGTCCACAGGATATCCTCCCATGTCATATCTGAGTCGATCACCATATTCCTCACAAATAAGCGGTTTACCTAACCAAGGATCTTCAAAAAATTGAACTGATTGCCCCACAACCTATTTTGTATCAGAATGTCATACGAGCAATCTCTTGTATTTTGAGAATTCCCCGCCAAGCCCATTCATGTTATATATCCTTTATTTTACCCCCAATTTTATGTTACTCGAGTGTTTGTTTGTGGTATTTCAGGTATTAGGTAATAAAGAGAAAGGAAGAGAAAACGTCTGAAATGTAAGAAGAAAGAACTTAAATGAAGCAAAAAGGACCCATCTTCAAATCAGGAAGGACCCAGATGAAATTTAGAGGGACCTGAGAGCATGGAAAACATTTCAGGAGCAAAAGTACCTCAATACCATGATCTTGAAAAGTATTCGGGCAATTAAGACCAAACAAGTTCATACCAGCGGACCAAGAGTGCACCCCACATGCCAAGTTTGGGGTGGATCAGACCAATCTGATCCGCCAGTGGCGGATCAAGTTGGTCCAAATAATCTCAAATTTCAAATGTGGCTTAAACTTGATTATATGGGTGCACCAGACTATAGAGAAAGTTATTACAGCCATCAAATTACTTCTAGATCAATCGAAACCCTTATTTCTTCTATAAATAGACTTGTAATCCCTCCTTTCTTCTTCTTCCTCCCTCTCCTCCTTAGGTTAATTTCCTTTCTTGTTTAGTAGAGTAGGTTTAGTAATGTGATTATGTGATGCATTAAGTGTGTGTTAATCCAAACCTTTGAGCCTCACATGAGTTCCATAACCATCTAATGAGATTTTCACTCTTCACTTTGATGTGCTAATGCTCTTGAGTGAAGCTTAGCACATGCTTAGATTAGTGAGCCTATTTTATGGGGAATGATGAGGTGAGGATAATGATGAAGTGGATAAGAAGAGTATCATTTACACGTTATGTACTTTCATTTAGATAGTTGGGTAAATCCATACATTACGGTGTAACTGATATATGAGGTGAGTGTACTACCAAATACCAACACAACTAAGGGTAATTGCATGTACATGTGAATGTAATTCAAAACACTCGTTGATGATAGTTTAGAAAGTAAGCTGAGGTATTTTAGTGTGGAGTACGAATTTTTCATTTGGTTAAATGCATCCGAAGACCAACAAATGCTAGGAAGAAATTCACTACGAAGAGTAGATACCTTGGTGCGACCCCTGTTCCAATACGATTGAATGTTTAGTTTATTTAAGATTGGAGTTGTTTATTTTATGGATGATCTAGTTTGCTTAAAACATGTGTACTTAATTGATAGTTGTGTTGTATTTTGTTTGATCATTTTCATTTATTGACTTCATTTGATTTCTCTTGCGATACATGATTTAGTGGGATTTTCACTCATCGTATGGTTGGGGTAAATTTAGTTGCGAAAGAAGTTACTCCCACGAACCATTATTTAATTCATTCTATTTACTCCAAGTTATCCATCCTATTAAATCAAAGCAACCCCCTATCACAACTATATTTACCCCAACCTACCCAATTCTACCAATTGGATTAAATAACAAGTTCGATATATGTTTCTCATTTTATGTAAACCGTCAAACTTACCCCTTCTTTCAATTATGGTTACCCCCATGGACCATAATTTAATTCCTTTTATTTAATCCAAGTTACTCTGGTATTGAATTCAACTTACCCGCTAACGCAACTAAATTTACCCCAACCTATCATCAATTCTACCAATTTGATAAAATAGCATGGTCGACATATGTTTCTTATTTTATGTAAACCGTCAAACTTACCTCTTCTATCAATTATAGTTACCCCTACGTATCGTAATTTAATTCCTTTTATTTAATCCAAGTTACCCTGCTATTGAATTCAACTTACCCCTTATCGCTACTAAATTTACCCCAACCTACCATCCATTCTACCAATTGGATTAAAGAGTAGGGTCGACATATGTTTCTCATTTTTTGTAAACCGTCAAACTTACTCCTTCTATCAATTATGGTTACCCCCACGAACCATAATTTAATTCCTTCTATTTAATCCAAGATACATAAGACATGAATGAGTAGTGATTCCCACTTCCATTTGCTTGAATCATAAATGTTGTATCACTTTGGGAGGAAACCATCTTGGGTTGCAAAAGTACGAATCACGTTTGGCAAGATTGTTCAGGAGCTTGCTTTGTAATGGAGATCGGAGATTGTTTTGCAAAAGTAAGAATCAAGTTCGGCAAGAGTTTGATATCGGCCTAGAACGGAAATCAGATTAGCGAAGTCGTGAGTGAGCTTGTGGTGATCGAGTGAGACTTGCAAGAGAGGATTATGACCAGGTTGGGGGCCTTACTACAAGTGTGTTTAGAAAAAGCTCTCCATGTGTTTAGAATTACCACTACAAGTGTTTTGTATTACACCCCCCCATATTATTTTGTGCCCTTTGTTGTTCTCCCAACGTCGACTTATTTGTGCTCCCTTTTCTTTTCATTGATGTTGCTAAGCAAGTTTCTTCCACTTTTTATCCATTGTTTGATTAAATACATGAATCTTTTTGTTGACTTCTTGAAGTGAGGGAGTCTTAGTTTGATACACTGATTTGAGTTGGTCATTTTTTGTTTCTCTTGATTGATACCTTTTATTCTTAATTTTACTAGTACAATTATGGTTGTTGATGATACCAAATTGATGGTAAATTCATGTACAAAGTAGAGTAAATTCATGTATACAAAGGTGGAGAGTAATTTTACATAGATAAAAAGATAAATCGATGTAGAGGATAGAGTAAATCCATTTAGTGGAATCATCATTAAGAATCCTTACATGTTATATGCATAATAGGGAAATTTAATACATATAAAAGCGTAATTCCATGTATATGTAAGAGTAATTCTATCTATAAAACCTTACATAATGAATACATGTTGTAGCACACACAAATTATGGATTCCTGAGAGAGAGCATGAAACCAAACATACTAAATTATTAATCAGCATGAATAATTTTAGGCGGTTGTGAGTGTAACGTCCCTGAAAACAACGAAAAATTTAAAATGAATGATCAAAGGAATAAGACCAGAAAAAGCAGGAACATTACTCCGATACCCAAATACGGTGCACCACTACACGAAGTTGCAAAAGTATGATTACATCAAAAACAAGGAGGTACAATACAAGTAATCATATTAACCTAGGAAAATAAGACGAGAGGATCCGGTTCTGGTGCGCTCGTCCTCAGTCTCCACCCCAACTAGAACCTACAAAGGTCTTGAAATGCAAACATGCATGATAAAATGCCTGAGTTTTCATAACGAAAATCCTGTATACCAAGTCCCCTTACATGCACATGAATATACAATACATGACTTATCAAACTAGTATCATGACAACATATAAATGTCTATCAGACATTCCTTCACTCGAGGGTCATAAGATCATAAGCCTCAACATCATCAGGTATCCAAGGACACCCACTACATGCACATACAATCTTACAGAAAGTACGTGACACCCCCCACTTGTGGCTACATTAGCATGAGAGTTCGGTGAGGGTCGCATGCACTTCCGAGTCATCAATACAGATCTAATCATGTGGTCAACAACGCCACATCTACTAGAGCCGTCACTCTAGTCGGTCATACTCATCCGGTCGTGTCACAGTCAGGCGATTATATCCAACAAAATAATTGTCGGTTCGTCATCTCCATCCAATAGGGTTTGGACGGTCATGTCCGTCGCCACGCAAGTCAGACAGTCATCTAGCTCCGTAGAGCTGCACATCTTTCAATGCAATGGGAACTATGGTCCCTCACGTCTACTACATAGGGTCTCAAGCATATGTCATACAACCATAACAATCATAATAGTGGCCCATGTGCCAAAGCACTAACAAACATGTATACACTCGGCGGTCCTCGAGGCACTGCTGTCACCTCCCGACTCACGCCCGAAGGCGAGAACAGGGGTTTTCGAGGAAACAAGACAACACATGACAACATTCAAAATCCCAATTATGGGCACCAATAGTTGACCGGATGTGGCACATTGTTCGACCATTTCCTTATGAATAAGAAAACGTTCGAACAATGACACATTTCGGTCGCACGTTTAGGCATACACTTAAGTTAGAGATCAGACCCATGGTCAAAGGCGGTCGACCGTTTAGAAGGTCTAGGCCGACAATAAACTAATCACAATGTAACAGTCGAATGATAAAGGGGTTCCGTCCGACCGAAACTAACAGAGCTTCCTACGTCCAAAAAGATCTCCCAACCGGTCGAACTCAGACCCAGTCGGTCGAACACTAAACATGATCCAATTAAGTTACCTGTCGAACACAAGACTAAGGTGGTCGACCGAAACTAATAGAGTCTTCTCCCGTCCAACAATTATTCACGACCGGTCAACCACCAATAGGCATCATTCGAACGGTTCTGGGCAAGGTCGAAGAATTACACTACAATCGGTCGACAACCCAAAGGCATTGGTCGACCATTCCTCGGTAGATGCCTAATTGTTCCTTATCACCGACAAGGCCTCCGACGACAAGCACACCTCTCACACACCTTGTGTGAAACATCTAATGGAACTTGACATACCTCTCTCACGATCTCCGATGTTTGTTTACGCCAGCGGCCTCTACCTCGCCTCCTTGCACCACGCCGACCTCACTCCTTGTCGTCTTCTTGCTGCTGCTAACCAGAACTCCAACCACCTTCAATGCCTTCGACAACTCCTTCGTTTGCCGGAAAAGGTGGTGGATGGAAGAAGAGAATGATGGAGTATGAGAGAAATGGGAGTGAAGAAGAAGAGGAGAGGAATGAAGTGCTTCTCTTATACACCCCAACCAACCAACAAACACCATACCTCCCATGCCTCTACCCTACCCCTCAACCATACCTCCCTCAACCTCCAAAGTCAAACCACACCTAATCCTACCCACTAACCCACTTAGCCTGTAATCTTGGTTTAGGATTTAATAGTGAGTATGTGTAATTCTAATATTTTTGTATTTATAACAAAAACAACGTAATGTTGGTATAACTTAAGATATGTATAGTTCTCTAGAGATACAGACAAGTTCAATCTTTAGAAAAATTACTTGAAACAAAAGATGTAACATTTAAGTGTGTTAAATCTAAATGATTTACCAAAGGATATTTCCAAGATTTACAGACCAAAGGTTTATTACTACGTTTTTTGAAGTTCTACGGATATTTCAATGTGTTATTGTAAAACTGAATATGTCAGGCTAGGTCGGTGAAAAAAACAAGAACTGCAAGCACAATCAATGTGATATTACTAAGTTAGATGAGCACTATCATGTTTGACATTATTAATAGGAATCATTTGACATGTATATGCTTTAAACAAAACCATTTTGAAATTGTGTCACTTTATCTTCGATATCTAATAAATAGGTTGTAATGGTGCATGGGTACTAGATCATTGAGGTAAGTGTTTTTATGTTGTGTGATTTCAACACTACAAAAAACCCAGACCTTCTTTTTTATAGATGTTTTCTAGGGAATGAGTATGGTTCTTAGTTGGATGTGTCTTTATTGACAAGGTATGTATTTGGTTTTAACATTAGAACATCATCCCACAATTTCATTAAGAAATTTCGCAGTTAAGTGTGTTGTCCCACCAGTTGGAGATGACACACATTGTGTATATTCCGTTGACTTTAAGATGATATTTTTTCTTGCTACCTTGTATGTTTCAGTTTAGTTCTTGTTCACTTGGACATAATGTCTTATGGAAATACCCATCCCTATATTTCAAATTACCATGTGTATTATGTATGATTGCAAACAACAATGATACCACATTTGTGTTCCCACATAAATTATTGCACTGGTTTGTTATTCATGTTGAATCAAAATGAAATTATAAATTAAACATAGAATAAAATCCACAACATTGTTAAACAGACATCCACACTTAAGTGGAACTACAAGAATGTGAGAACATAATAATACAATCACAAAGGATGATGATACAATGTATATTATAAAACAATATGTCAAAAATATAGTGAGAGAAACAAAAAACTTGTAGGGTAAATTGAAAAAATCTGCTAAGGTATTTTGCTACATGACAATAGGTATGCTGGGATGGTTGTCGAAAAACCTACATTTGGCTGCATGGTGAAGATAAGACAAAAGAAAACACATCATCAATAATAAAAGTAAAACAATAAAAACATAAAACAACAATGAGTCAAATAAAGAAACCTCAATAATAATATTTTGCTATTAAAAAGGAAGTTTAGGGTAAATTTAATTGCGATATGAGGTAACTTTGAATGAATTAAATGATGGTTCATGAGGGTAACCCTAATTGATAGAAGGGGTAAGTTTGACAGTTTACATAAAATGAGAAACATATGTCGACCGAAGATCTATTTTAAGTTAGTTAGACAGTATAACAACTTGATTGTTTGTGGGATAAATTGATTACAAATAAGCTGGGTAAATTCGGGTAACTGGTAGAAGTGATGGTAGGTTAAGGTAAATTTAGTTAAGATAGGGGAAAATATATACGTCTCAAGCAAGTTCTTAGACAATATATTTTAAATTAAATAAATCATGTGATTAACAAGTATACAAAATGGTAACTTCGAAATCGGGTCAATATTTTGGACAAAAAACTTTGATTATTTGAGCAATGTCCAATATTATCCATATAATATGATATTGTGGCATACCTTGTGGAAAGCTTGGACGGTGACCTCTACCGATTTAGCATGGGGATGATTAGTCATAATTTTGTAGCATGATAGATACTGGGGTAAATTATATTGAAATAATGGGTAAGTTTGAGTAATCTTTATCTACAAGACTACATACTACATTGTGAGACATGTAACTAAACTACAAAACAAAATAAGTCAATCACTAACCAATAGGCCAAAGTGTACACTACCACCGCGACGTTGTAATTTTTATGGACTTCGTGAAAGGAATGTGTTCTAAAAGTTTTACTTTTATATGTCAATTATTATGAATTGGATGTGCAAACATTTTGTTCCTTGATTATGGTATTCGTCTTTTGGAAGTGTTAAGGAAGATGCGCTTGGTCCTTAACCTGTAGGATCGTGTGGGTCTATGGGTCCACAAACTAATCACGATTAAGCCCTAATTAACTACTTGGTTGATTGATCAAAGAATTGCAGCGGAAATTAAAAACAAATCAAACACAAGTAGGAAAGCAATGCAAACCACACAAGAAGACACCGGATTTACAGAGGTTCGGCCGCGCCTACGTCCTCTCTTGCAAGCCCCTCTCGAATCCCCGTTCGAGCTCCTCTTGCGTCTTCACTATGCCTCCCCGTTCTGGGCCGGGAGCAACGCCTTTTACAAGTCTTCAAGCTCGCGAACAACCCTCGCCGAGCTTGGCACCACCTCTCACAAACCGAGAGATTCACTTCGGGCTTTCACCGAAATCCTTGCTTCTTTGTCTTGGGCTTTCACCAAGACCCTTGCTCACTTTACAACAATGGTGACTGAGTGGAACTCACTCTCTAATTGAGCACAACAATTGCTAGATGAATGTATGATGAATGATGTGTAGATGTGAGGCTTAAGATCACTAATTTGGAGCTTTGAGGTTGTGGAAAATCTCACTATAAGTTTGACACTTTGGAGTTGTGAAATCTTTTTGGAAAACTAAGTGTGAACCTCTATTTATAAGCTCCTAAAGATTTCTAGCCGTTTGGGATAGATTTGATTGGGTTTTGTGCAAGATACACAAAACAGAAAATCGGGTTCAGAAATCTGTCCAGAAACGGTCGACCGAAAGGTGTATCGGTCGACCGAACCCTTGAGTCTGTTGATGGATCGGTTGACCGAACATAGGTACTGGTCGACCGAATCACTTAAGTTCTATAGGTCAACGGTCGACCGCGCAGGTACCGGTCGACCGAACTACTGGGTTCGGTAGAGAGAAATCTTGATCGGTTGGACAAACTTGTGTCGACCGATAGCAGGTAGATTTTACCTATTTGAACGGTCGACCGAACTAGGCAAATGGTTCGACCGGTTCTAATGTATATGGGGGTGTATATTGAGAAAAATGTGTATACGACCGTTGTATAATACGACAAATAAAACGGTCGTATTTTTACCAAAAACAGCAAACGAAACGGTCGACCGAAGGTTTACCGGTCGACCGAACAGGTCTGGGTAATCGGTTAAATAGATGTGTGATCGGTTGAACGGATTGGTCTGGTATAACAAAAATTGTGTATAACCGGTCGACCGAAAGGTGAACGGTCGACCGAACTCAGGCAGACTGGCGACCAATGTTTTAGGTGTTTAGGTGATCTAATGGAGTCCAAATTATATGATATTTTGTGTGTGACTCCTAAAAGGAACCTAGTGTGTGAATGCATGCATATTAGCTTAAGTTATGCTCAATTCACATAAGTTCCTAATTCTCAAAGAAAGGTAAAATTACATGTCTTCAATCCTAGCTTGATTACATGTCTTGACTTGATTTTTCTTCTTTCTTGAGTCTTGATCACCTGTAGATGTTAGCACAATACAACATGTATACTATTATACTACATGTGCTAATCTACATGTCCTTATTAAGATTAGGTTTAATTACATCATCAAAATACGGATTAAGGCCAAAAAGCCAACAATCTCCCCCTTTTTGATGATGGCAACCTATATCTTAAACCAACATAATACTTGAAAAATGTATAAGTTAACTATGCATATAAATGCTCCCCCTATGGATGTGCATAGTTTTTCTTGACAATTTCATGTATATTTCAAGTATCCCTAATCTATTACTTCTCCCCCTTTGACATCCATCAAAAACATACAATAATCAATGTAATATATGAATTTAAATTTCTCCTCCATTGACAATTATATAACTATTTGAGTTCAATGTAGGATGTCATTTGTAATGAAGATGCTCCCCCTAAATTTTGCACTTCATTACTCTAATAAAAGATATAACTATTAAGCTCCCCCTATCAATAAGGCTAGATGGAAACTATGAGTATGATTCAAGTTAAGTTCAATTAAGTTTCTATTTAAGCCTTATTCTAACATCCATTTAAAAATTTGACATTTAAAATCAATGGATGTGGTATATGATTTGCAATGAATTTGGTATATGATTTGCAATGAATTAAACATCTAAGGATATGACAATTAAGCATATTAACTAGATTAGAGCTAATTTTTCAGAAAATTCAAAGATAGAAATTTTATACCAAACTTGAATTTGATTAGCTCCAATCTTGACTTGGTGATGCAACCGGATTCGAATTTGACGTTTTGGCTCAGCCGGTCACCACCAATCTCCTCCTCAAGCTCCTACAAGTGTAGATTTTGGTACCCATTTTTGCTTGGGTCCATTAAGTTTAGCTTTTGGTACCCAAATCCAAGTTGATTTTGGTACCTCTACACTTACTTTCTTTTTCATGGCAAAATTATGTTTAACATTAATTTGAATAGGAAAGTTTTTAACATAAAAATTGTTTTTATTGCCATGTGTGAACTTATGCAATTTATTTGACAAATTTTCATTTAAGACATTAAGTTCACTGTTTTTAGTTGCTAGAGATTCATTTAAGCAATTTAGATTTTTAATCATAGAATTATGCTTTTCATTCATGTTAAGCATGTGAATCTCTAAGTTTGCAACCTTTTCATTCATGCAATTTAAGTCATGTAATAATTGTTTGCTTTCTAAATGAGATTTATCAAGTTTAATAAGCAAGTCATTAGTGTCAATTTCTAGCATATGACTCTCAATTGCATGAGATGAGGTATTCTTAACATTTAAATTTTCTTCCTTCAAGCATGCATTCTCTAAAGTTAGAACTTCAATTTTAGCAAGCAAATCAACTTTATCATCTAAGATAGATACATTTTGACATTTAAGATCATGGATTTGCTCATTTGCTAATTGATTAGTCTTGTGAAGTTCTTTATATTTTTCAAATAATCTTTGAAATGCATTTTGTAGTTCATTAAAATCATGGGCATTATCTTTTGAACTACTACTTGAAGAAGAGCTAGAGGATACCTCATCTTCACTTTCTCCATCGGATGAGCTTAATGATGATGAAGATGTTGAGTTAATCTCCATTTTCTTTGCTTGAGCTACATCCTTAGGATTTGCTTCTCCCTTCTTCCCGGTTGGTGAATCTCCTTCACCAAAATTCTTTTCTAATGTTTGCCATATTGAATAAGCACTATCACATGAGCAAACAACATTAAAAAGTTCATCTCCTAATGCACAAAATATGACATTCATAGCCTTAGCATTTAGGGATGCATTTTTCTCATCTTCTAAACTCCATTTACTAAAATCATATCTAGGTGATTCATATGGAGTTTGAATCATAAACCACATGTTAATGTTCATGGATTTAATAAATGATATCATTTTACTTTTCCATGAAACAAAATTATTTCCATCAAAGTGTGGTGGTTTACAAGATTCTAAAGGTGTGGATGCATTAAGAGTCATGTTAATTTATCGATTAAGAACAAAATTAACGAACAAGGCTCTGATACCAAATGTAGGATCGTGTGGGTCTATGGGTCCACAAACTAATCACGATTAAGCCCTAATTAACTACTTGGTTGATTGATCAAAGAATTGCAGCGGAAATTAAAAACAAATCAAACACAAGTAGGAAAGCAATGCAAACCACACAAGAAGACACCGGATTTACAGAGGTTCGGCCGCGCCTACGTCCTCTCTTGCAAGCCCCTCTCGAATCCCCGTTCGAGCTCCTCTTGCGTCTTCACTATGCCTCCCCGTTCTGGGCCGGGAGCAACGCCTTTTACAAGTCTTCAAGCTCGCGAACAACCCTCGCCGAGCTTGGCACCACCTCTCACAAACCGAGAGATTCACTTCGGGCTTTCACCGAAATCCTTGCTTCTTTGTCTTGGGCTTTCACCAAGACCCTTGCTCACTTTACAACAATGGTGACTGAGTGGAACTCACTCTCTAATTGAGCACAACAATTGCTAGATGAATGTATGATGAATGATGTGTAGATGTGAGGCTTAAGATCACTAATTTGGAGCTTTGAGGTTGTGGAAAATCTCACTATAAGTTTGACACTTTGGAGTTGTGAAATCTTTTTGGAAAACTAAGTGTGAACCTCTATTTATAAGCTCCTAAAGATTTCTAGCCGTTTGGGATAGATTTGATTGGGTTTTGTGCAAGATACACAAAACAGAAAATCGGGTTCAGAAATCTGTCCAGAAACGGTCGACCGAAAGGTGTATCGGTCGACCGAACCCTTGAGTCTGTTGATGGATCGGTTGACCGAACATAGGTACTGGTCGACCGAATCACTTAAGTTCTATAGGTCAACGGTCGACCGCGCAGGTACCGGTCGACCGAACTACTGGGTTCGGTAGAGAGAAATCTTGATCGGTTGGACAAACTTGTGTCGACCGATAGCAGGTAGATTTTACCTATTTGAACGGTCGACCGAACTAGGCAAATGGTTCGACCGGTTCTAATGTATATGGGGGTGTATATTGAGAAAAATGTGTATACGACCGTTGTATAATACGACAAATAAAACGGTCGTATTTTTACCAAAAACAGCAAACGAAACGGTCGACCGAAGGTTTACCGGTCGACCGAACAGGTCTGGGTAATCGGTTAAATAGATGTGTGATCGGTTGAACGGATTGGTCTGGTATAACAAAAATTGTGTATAACCGGTCGACCGAAAGGTGAACGGTCGACCGAACTCAGGCAGACTGGCGACCAATGTTTTAGGTGTTTAGGTGATCTAATGGAGTCCAAATTATATGATATTTTGTGTGTGACTCCTAAAAGGAACCTAGTGTGTGAATGCATGCATATTAGCTTAAGTTATGCTCAATTCACATAAGTTCCTAATTCTCAAAGAAAGGTAAAATTACATGTCTTCAATCCTAGCTTGATTACATGTCTTGACTTGATTTTTCTTCTTTCTTGAGTCTTGATCACCTGTAGATGTTAGCACAATACAACATGTATACTATTATACTACATGTGCTAATCTACATGTCCTTATTAAGATTAGGTTTAATTACATCATCAAAATACGGATTAAGGCCAAAAAGCCAACATAACCGTAGAACTCTAAAAGATACTGGTTTACATAAATGAAAAGTTATTCACAATCATGGTAATTAACATGGAACATCAATCACCGAGATAAGATTCTCGTGTTGGTCATCGATTATTGTAGCTCAACAAATAATTGGCGACACAAGTATATAAAAGAGGAAAAGATTACTTTTATATATTGAACAGACCTAACAAGTAAAATATTATGGAATTGTGTTTCATGTCATTAATGTTTTACTGTGTCTTGGATCCTAAGATATGAGACTTATATATTTTCACTCAAGAAGTGCTTAATTTGATTATTGTCAAAAGCTATCAATGAGTGTAGTGATAAAGACAATGATTGGTTAAACACGACTTGTGCTGGAAAAGATAGCTAGTCAAACGATTATTATTGCCCCTCTTAATTGAGTGATGATATTAGTGGACCCCTTGATAAAGCAAAATTATAATGTGCACAATGTAACTTGAGTTAAGTTACATAGTTATAATTAACTTAGAGAGATCAAGAAATGAATATAATACAAAGATGACACATTTCTACTTTGTATATATTCTTAATATCATGAGGCAAGAGACAGACAAAAGTGGTGCACTTACATCACTAAATGGATCGTGTTTTGGTTTGGGTGGAACAAAGACATCTATGCTAATTGGGTAACTATAATGTGTAGCTAGATACCGCTTATAGTTTGAGATATTAAGTGTTTAATATCTCTGACAATTTGGCTAAGATCCTCCTATAGGTCACACCACAAAACTGGAAAACAAGAGTCTTGATTTTAAGTTCATATGATGTGTCGGGTTTCATGTGAAAATTTGACACATGTGGTGAATGAATAAAATCAATATGTCATGAGAATTGACATAATTAGAATCATAATAAATTCATATGAGATGTAATAATTTAATATTACATAGGATAATATATTACATAAGATGTGAATTTGCTAAAACCCCCAAAAGATCAAATTTTATTGGAAATAAATCCAAAATTTGACAAAGGCAAAATCGGGTTCAAACACAGTAAACCGTTCAGGGTTCGGTCGACCAGGGTATCTTTGGATCGGTTAACCGAATAGGGAACGAGTAATCACAATTGGTTGACCGAAATTGTCTGGAGTGCCTGGATAATCGGGTTTGGTTAACCGAGCGTGAACAATCAACCGAGAAAGAGTTTTTTCGGTAGACCGAAGGTGACACGGTCATCCTATGACTATGCTCCAGGAGAAATTTTGGTGAGTCAAC
Source organism: Triglochin maritima (assembly GCA_963682175.1). Taxonomy (NCBI): domain Eukaryota; kingdom Viridiplantae; phylum Streptophyta; class Magnoliopsida; order Alismatales; family Juncaginaceae; genus Triglochin; species Triglochin maritima. The sequence continues at coordinate 34,923,079 of OY821781.1, read as the reverse complement.
GGTCGACCGAAGAGAAGACGTGGTTCGTCTGAATTTTTCGAGAGAATTTTTCTCATGCGGATTCGGTCGACCGTCTATCTCACGGTGCACCGAACATGTGTTATAACCGAATGGTTCGGTTAACCGAGAAAAATTCTCGGTCAATCGAACAGTGCGATTTCTGTCTGAATTATTAAGAGATTAATTAGATCATGGGTGGATTAATTCCAGATTTAATTAAAACCTTTTTTAGGGTGCTTATGTGACAATTAAAGATTAATTTTAGGAGAGAATAAGCAAGAGATCATGACTAAGGAATAGTTCTTGATAAGGATGTTTTGGGAGCCTATAAAAGGACCCCATCCTACTTGGTTATGTTAATGCAAAAAATATTTCTCTCATTAATCTCTCCTCTAATCACCACGAAATTCTCTTAGTAATTTTGAGTTTAGGAGATAGAAATCTCAGGAGCTCAAAGAGGGGTTATTAGCTAGATTCTAAACCTTATTAGAGATTGATTGGCTAACTCATTTCTCTCTATCTTGTTTAGAGTTTGGTGAACACTCGGAGACAAATCCGTGGACCATTCAACGGGCAACGCGACTCCGAATCTTCAAAAGGTTTTAGAGAACCTTTAGGTATGATTCTTTCTTTGTGATTTATTTTAATATATGTAGGATTGCATGATATTAGAATAAGCACAAAGTAATGTACATAAAAATTGTTGAAAATATGAAATCGATTTTGTATGTTGTATTAAATTTTTTAAAATATATACATACATAGGGACACAAAATCCTACACTTCGGTCCAACAAGACTACATGATTGTATGTCTTCCATGTGTGAAAATGTTAGACGACTGTGAGTAAAGTCGGGGTGAGTCATCACAACTTGCATTTCAAAACACTAAATTTTTTAAAATTACACATACATTTGATCGGGAATATATATTTTGTTCCTTCAATATTCGACACAACAAACTCACACATGACATTCTAGAAACAAGTTTTTACCCTTCAAAATATTAGAAAAAATGAAAACTTAAAAATACCAAGACAAGAAAACTTAAACTACGAAAAAAACCTTGCTAATGCTACATTAATTCTAAAAATTACAAGGAATCCAAAAATGATTTTTTAAAGACTCCCAAAAGTTACCAAATCCAGAAAATGAACGTTCAAATTCCACCATTAAAATAAAATAAAAATGCAAAAAAATAGACGGGGATGACCGACGAGATGAAACTAGTACTCTTACCTGAGACTTGTAGACCTCGTGTTCGTCATGATCCATCTCCTCACCGTAGATTTCAATTGCTCGTTGTGGTCCATCTCGCTAGGGTTTGTTGGGTCGAGTATGGTTTTAGTGCCCTAGGACGAAGGAAGCCATTTGTGGTGGTTTTTCGAGCATATTATTCTCTTGTTAGTGTAAGAGTGGAATTTTTTTGGTTTGAACGAACGAATGAATATATTTTTTCTACAAAGTTCAAATATCTGCAGAGAATGATGTAAGAAAAATCTTGACATTGAATGGAAAAAAAGTGTGGAAAGAGATTGGAGAGAGAGGGTGAGCTTTTAACAGAGAGAGAATATGAGTGGTATTGGTGAATGATTTTGTGGTTTGGTGACTGGGATGATTTGGTGATGACATGATGAGTTTTGGGTGCCAAGGTTGGTTATAACCAAAAAACATTTTTTTGTTATAAAATAAATATACATGAAACGAATAAGATAATTTTTTTGGGAAAGAATATTTGTAGTATTTCATCATCACCAAAAGTATTCCAATGGTCTTACAATGATATCCTATTTATAGGCTATAAGAGGCAAATGAAATGATGTATGTTACGAGAGGTTGATGAAGTTATGGGTGGAGAAAGTGAAATTGAAATATCACTAATGTTTCACAACATTTTTAATAAAATTAAGACATCACACCCCTTCGTTAGTTCATCCCCTTCCCCCGAAACCCTACCTCTCACGTTACAAACCCAACATTCCCGTTTTTGGGCTTGAAGTCGACGACTTGTTGATCTTGCCGCTGTCCCAATCGCACTACGATTCGGACTTCTTATCCTTTTTTTGGGTTCAATTTCTGTTATTTTCTTCAATTATTCGATCCTATGATTTTCGTTAGTCCTTTTCTCAATATTTGTGTTGAAGAGGCGAATTCTAAAAATTAATTATCTAACTAATTCTTTATTAAGAAATCGTGTAGGAACCAAATTAACAGCCGGACCTGCTAATTTATTACAACTCAGAAGCTCAGATTTTTATTGTGTTAATTAATGGATGTCTTTTTTTATTATTTACCATACGAAAAATTCTGACCCCTCTAAACTGAACTCCTGGCATTGCCTCTGGAGAAATCTAGGATCTTATACGTAAAGAGAACGAATATCTTTAATTTTTCAATGCGGGACTATTCTTTAAAGATATTCAGTTAAAGTTGAACAAAAAAATGAAATTTAACAAGAATATATTTTCTCTCAACGCAATTTCTATTGCTGAATTCTTAGAATTCCATGCTAACTAAAAGTTGATAAATTTGATTATTGTTTGATGTCCAAGTGATGGAATGATACCATGACAAGTAGGCGATGATTGTCTAATACGGGCATCCAAATGTTGTGTAGCATTCATACTTTATTCTATTTGACAGCTTTGTTAGTTAGCTTTCAGTTATACTTCATTGTGTTTGCGAAAGGATGCTGTGACCTAACTTTGAAGTGCCTTAGTTCATGTAGTATTAATTTCAAATTTTATGTTGTCTTTGGAAGGTTTTGTAAGATACCCGTGAAGGAAAATGATGAAAACTCTAGGCTTCGGTTTCATGGTTAGTTCTCTACTTCATATTTTATATTGCTAGAAACAATAAATCATACGATGCTAGAAACAACTAAGAATTCATAGTTCATTTAGCATTGCATGATTTAAACCGCACATCATTGTGTGCGGTATGCGGGTGGTCGCCTAGGCGTCCGCCTGTGTGAACACTGATCATTTGCTTGGTTATCTTTTGGTAGATCATTCAATTGAATTTGACTGTGTATAGTCATACCTCTTATATAACACAAGGGATGTAATATTTCTTTTGTTTGTATCTTCATGTTTTCTGACAAAAATGGTTGCATATCATGCCTTGGATGATGTGTACATTAGGCTCCTTCGTTTCGTTATATATTGGATGACAATAGAAACTAGTTTTACCATCTAGTTTAGTTTGTGTTTAGTTTTGAAGAAAATGGTCTACAAGTGGGAAACTAGAGTTCTACGGGTGATTTTACGTGATTGTCATGCATGTTATTGTGGAACTAAATATTCATACTTACAACTTCCCTTCTAAACTCATGGGAACACATTTTGAACCCTAAAACGCCGCACAAAACTGGACAACCTCTTCTATGTCAACTTAAAACTAAAAATCAATTCATAGCAATTTTTTATCGGTAATTACTGAAATTTGGACTTCTCTGCATACTGTAGTTCCCAGAGTCATTGTTTAGAACAATCACACCTTCAGGTTCTCTTAGATATCCAAAAGTCAAAAATTTGGGACATCAGTTAGAAGGAAAAAATTACATGGTTTTGATCTTTATAAGAGTAATAGATGATTATAGCAATGTCACTAGAAAACAGTAGCGTAACCTGAAAATTTGATATTATTTTTGGTAACAATATGTGTTGTATGAGTTGTCTATGTTGATGAGTGATAAGACCATACTTTTTGTATCTATTGTTATCCTGCTACCGGCTTATGCTTATATTGCAAGCAGCCAAGCATAGGACATGCATTACATCGATACATTTTTATGTGGGAGGCCGAGGCACAAATAAAATGCTCATACTGTTGAATTAGCTTTGGGATAAGGAAATTGTGGGCACATACTGAAGTTGAGACTGAGCCAACAAATGGCTGATGGGGGGGGGGGGGTTCAAGACTATCATTAAGAGAACTATACTATAAGGGACAATTTTGGTAGTATTGCTCAGATTTATGTAGTTAATGCTAAAACTTGTTAAGCATATTTTATCCTCTGTGTTCTACACAAGTGTTAGAACTTGAATTGCTGCATGAACTATGGTGGATTGGCTGAAACTGGAAATGCTTTATATCTTTTATTGCTAGCTAATTTGACAAGATGCACCTACATTCAAGCTGCTACTTAAGTAGGACAGATAGCTGTCTTAACCTTTTGTGTTCATGGTGAGTTTTAGTCTGATGTATCTCTAGGCTCTATGCTACTGCAACTTGTAAGCATGTATAATCAACTTCTTGCCTAATAATGGGTGAGGCCTCAACCTGACCTAAACTTGAGGATGAGCATATGAGGGTGGGTTGAGTTTTTTCAGAAAATACCGACTTGGGCCCAACCTTCAAAGGTAAAAGAGCTTGCCTGATGCCCATGAACTGCCTAAGAGGGTCTTTGGATAGGGTACTTGTATTGGTGTCACATAATATTTTTTTTGGGTTAATTACAGTTTGTCCCCCTGAACTATGCTTTGGTATCACTTTGCCCCCCTGAACTTTCAAAGTTAACAGTTACCTCCCCTGAACTTTAATTTTGTAACACTTTGCCCCCCTGAACTTCAAAAACTCATTATTTAACACACATTTGACGTTTTTTTCCTAATTTTTTTTGTTGTATCCCTAATACACTCCTAAACATATATTTACGTGAAAGTTTGGATCGAAACGGATGTCGGATATGGTTGGAATTTGGGTCGGATTGAGTGTCAAATCGACCCAAATTCTAACCATATCCGATCTCCGTTTCGATTCAAACTTTCACGTAAATATAAGTTTAAGAGTAATAGGGATACAACAAAAAAATTAGGAAAAAAAACGTCGAATGTGTGTTAAATAATGAGTTTTTGAAGTTCAGGGGGGCAAAATGTTACAAAATTAAAGTTTAGGAGAGGTAACTGTTAACTTTGAAAGTTCAGGGGGGCAAAGTGATATCAAGACATAGTTCAGGGGGTCAAACTGTAATTAATCCTATTTTTTTAGTTTTTATATGTATAAAACACAAAGTAATGGATGAAGTGTAATCTGATATTAAATTTAAGTTCACTTTGTTTGGACTGAAGTTGAAAACCTGGTCTATCCAGCTTGTTGACACCATCTCTTGGTTGTTAGTTACCATGTCCCTGATATTGGCAAGGTTGCTTCCATATTATTTGTATCCAAGAGATATGTCAGTAGTAATGCTTTTTCATGCTGACTGCTCTGTTTCCAGATTGATGTTATTTGTCGTTTCCTCTATTTATTTGCTTGTTATATTGTTTGAAGTGATTTTTCTTCATTTTAAAAATTGAAAGACATTGTTAGGCACCACCAACACTTCTTCACAAGAATAAAGGCCTCTATCCAGTAATCATAAAGGCGGAAAAAATGGATCTTTCAATTAAATCTCCAGATGATTGGCATCTTCATTTGCGTGATGGTGATCTTCTTGAGGCAGTTGTTCCGCACAGGTAATCTGGCCTGGTTGTAATACTCTGTTGTTTTCATATTATATTTTAAATATTTTTAAGGTACTATTTGCAATGTGCTTTTGTTTTCCACAGCGCAAGACATTATAAGAGGGCAATAATTATGCCAAATCTTAGACCTCCGATTGTCAGTACAGCTGCAGCCGTGGCATATCGGGACCGTATATTACAAGCGCTACCAGGAGGAAATGATTTCAACCCTATGATGACTTTGTTTCTGACAGATAACACAAAACCTGAGGAGATAAAACTTGCAAGTAAGTTAATATGGGCCTAATTTTTTTGCAATTAGATATGAGCCTAAGTCTAGCACCGTAAATAATACTCTTGTATTGCTTGAATTTTTCTCGCTGCTTTAGTTTGGAAATGGCTTTGTTCAAGTGCTTGATGAATCTTCCATTATGTAGTGTTATAGGTCAGTTCCCTATCGTATGATTATAGTCTGTTTTTTGTTAGGCAAGGTAATTATCGTTGATATATATAACAAATGACAATTTTATTTTCTATGGAATGGATAAACTTGATTTTCAAGTTGATATCCTCATTATCTTGGTATATAAAATTCACAAATAAGTTTACGTAAAAATGCACCTTGAAGGATGAAAAAAATTCTTTAACAATTCTTTTTTATTATCCTTTTTTATCTTTATTATATACTTAGTTCTTATTGTTTATCGAAACCCATTACTAGTCAATTTAATTTTTATTCATAAAAGTTCAATTTTAAACTCATATATAAATGGATATTCTCATGCTAATTTAATAAGTCAAATAAATCAAAACAATAACGATTAGGAATGCTTATATAATTTCTAAATTTATTCTAAATTTATATAACAATAACAAAACACTAACATCATTTTTTGATTAGTTTTGTCTCTTGTTTTCTCCAATACGCTTTTTTGAGTTACTTATGTTGTGGAACAAGTTTAAGTTTACATTTGTAACTGTAAATATATATTTCTAGGGTTCTTTTTATGTTTGATGGGCCTTTCTAGTTCAAATTACATGCAAATGATGCTTCTTGAGGGATAATACAGAAAAGATATGCTTAAAGGCGAAAGTACATGAACAGGAATTTCGAAATTTCTCTTGATTCATCATCATATTGTTTGTGGCTATCAAGCAAAATTTAGTTGAAGTTGTTTAACACTATCATATATTCAATAGCTTCTTTCTAATGTTAGGATGTGTCACAAACTCACAGCTGTGCTGCCTGAGTTCTTTTTTTTTGTCCACAGAATTCATTTCTCACTCGTAGAAATGGTTTTCTTAAAACCCTTCTTTTGTGTTAGTCTGATGATTCTTTAATTGAGCTTGATTACCATAGTCCTCCTTCAGTAAACATATTTATCAGAATATTCTAATAGCAACCATACCAAAGGGACTTTCCGGGAAACATCCTTTTGAGGAAAACTGGAAAAGGATATCCTAATGTCAAGTGTAGAAATATCATTAAAAGAAACCTTTTGCTTTTCCTGGGGTGATGCTTTTGGACTATGATACCTTTGTGCCTTTGAACGAGCTGATAATGGTTATACTGAAGTGAAACTGTTGTTATTATTGTCGAATCATCATAAGCTTTGTTATTTGTTCTGATTTTCAGGAGAGAGTGGAGTTGTATTTGCCGTGAAACTGTATCCTGCTGGGGCAACTACTAATTCTCAAAATGGTGTAACTGACATATTTGGAAAATGTTTGCCAGTTCTTAAGGAGATGGTTAAGCAAGATATGCCTTTACTGGTATTTTTTATATCTGAAGGTGCTTTGGAACATCCAAAATCATAAATACTTATGATTTCTGAATGAAAATGTTGCAATGTGCTTATTTTTTCCTTAACCTTTTCATGCAGGTCCATGGTGAAGTTACAGATCCAGCTATTGACATATTTGATCGTGAAAAGGTATTTATTGACACTATACTGAAACCGCTCATTGAAAAACTTCCACAGCTTAAAATCGTCATGGAGCACATTACTACAATGGATGCTGCCCAGTTTATAGATTCACATAATGGAGGCATGCTCTTGTTTATTTGTTTCACTTATCTGTTTTTCTTTGTGAAATATTACTTCATACGTATGTTATTGTTTATTGCTTGTAGGACGCCTTGCTGCAACAGTGACACCTCAACATCTTCTCTTCAATAGGAATTCTTTGTTCGAAGGTGGATTGCAGCCACATAATTACTGCCTTCCTGTACTGAAGAGAGAGATCCACAGTAGGTTCAACACTTCACTTGCTTGGTTTTTCCTCCTTCACACTAGTCACTAAAGGTTAATTTTTCATAAAGTTAATTTATGGTTTTGATTTTAGCATTAGAGCTTTATGACATGTTATACTTTCATCTCGTAAGTAGATAAACAATTCCAGAAGAGATATTTGCCTTTCAATTCCATGAATCACGATTCTAGCTTAAACTTCCCTAAACGCCTTCCAGAACAACATTTTACAAGGATGTTTTGAAAAATATGATGGGGTGCATAATTGTTGAAAAGATTTCATTTTGCTTTATTTTATGATTTTCTGAGAGCAATCATGGACATTTTATTGTAGGACAAGCAATTGTTGCTGCTGTCACAAGTGGAAGCAAACGGTTTTTCCTTGGAACAGATAGCGCTCCTCATGAGAAAAAACGGAAAGAATGTGCATGTGGATGTGCTGGCATATTCAGTGCTCCTCTTGCATTAGCACTCTATGCTAAGGTTTTTGAGGAGGTATATTCCTTCTCTCACTCCAGCGATGATCGTCACCTTAAACATAAAAATGTTCTTGTGCAAAATGTGATACCATGGGTATATTTGTGTTGTTGCTAGTGGTGTTACCAACTTCTTGGAGGATTATCATGTATTCACGTCGATAAGTTACTACAAATTTAGCTTATGTTCTCCTAACCATTTGTTTGTGTTAGACTAACATTTTTGGTATGTTTAAGTGCTAAAATTCGTGAAATTTTCAATAGTGATAATTGAATTACGTCATGCCATAACATTGCATCGTGTTGAAGTTGTTTCTCAGTTACCTTTCTTGTTCACGAGTTAAATAATTATGCTATGGCATATCATAAACAAATATCCTTGTGTTATGTTTGAGTTTTTGATTTAAGCTAATGTTTTGTGAAGTTTTTCTGTTTATGAAGTTCTGTACATGAACATGACCTTAAGATCTGTATAAGTTCAATCTCCATCTATTTTCAATCATTCTGCTACATACTTTTGTTGATTAGCTTCTTTTCAATTTCTGCCAGGCTGATGCTCTTGACAAATTAGAGGCATTCACGAGTTTCAATGGCCCGGATTTTTACGGGCTCCCACGGAATTCATCGACGATAACGTTGAAGAAGGGCACATGGGAAGTGCCAGAATCGTATCCCTTTCCAGGTGGAGCAATTGTTCCGATTTTCGCAGGCAAAACACTAGATTGGTTGCTGCCATCTCTCGAATGATGAGTTATTTCCCCCCTATTTTTGTTACATTTCTTGGGTTGTACCAAGAACTGCAGCAAGAAAACTCTGATCCCAACCAGCTATTGCCTGTAAACCCCAGTTGGAGCAAGTCTAGTTGGTTTTTAGTGATGAATCAAATTGATTGGTCGGTTTCTAGTTTTTGTCTATCTATCACTACATAATTGACCTTCCTAAAGACCAATTACACAGGGAAAAGTATGGTAATCACTAATTAGGATGCGAAGTTTTTATAACCTGTTTTTAAATGATAATTTATTTTATTTATCAACCGTATTCGTAAACAACTGTGTTATTAGGGTTAAGGGTTACAAAAAGTCATCCATGAATAACATTTTTTTTCTCCGAGTAGAGGAACATATGTATGTGTTGCTTTTAGATTGCTTTCGACCATGTTTGGTTCATTGTAATTGGATTTCCATGTAAAAAAATTATGCCAATGAGTTCAATTTCTTATACTTCAATTACAATGCTTGGTAGCATAGAAATTTATAACACGAATTACAAGGTATTTTAAAAATAATAATTTTAATAGTTTTGGGAATGTCCAGAGAGGTCATTGAGTTCTAATAGACTTCCAGCATGATTGGGGTTAAGTTTCAAATTTAAATAATTTGACAACCTTTGGGGAGTTTGGAAACGTTTAATTACAATGTAATGTAATTGGATTGCAACCATGTAATTCAATTGCTTTGAAAAGGGTGTAATTGGATTACCTCCGTTGTACGACCCTTAATCTTCTCAACCAAACATTGTAATGTAATCAAATGTGTAATTACATTACATTACACCTTCAATTGCAGCCAACCAAATAGGACCTTCCCGTAATTACTTGGTTTGGAGGTATACTTCAATCTAGGAATTTAAATCATTTTGGTTTGGGAAAACATTTTGAAAATAGCAAGTCATTACGAGAAACCCAAAAATGGTGGTGGTTTTACTTACAGCCACGATCAAGTGAACTTATTAGCTTCATATGTGACGTTCTCCAAACCTAGTAAAGAAGCATAATAGTCAAGTTTCATAAGGGCAAACGTCAGGGAGGGAGTTCTCTACGTTTTGAACGTGAAAGTGCAATTGAAGCAAATGTAATGGAAGAAAGCTTCAATTCACCACAAAATATAAATAAAGCTATACATGTATTCATTTACGAGGAAAAACTTTAATTTTAGTTATATAAATAAAGTTATACATGTATTCATTTATGAAGAAAAACTTCAACACAATTCTAATATTTGCACCACCAACCTGGGCATAGTAGTCGAGATTCAGACGAAGAGGATAAACAAAAAAACTTTTGCAGTTTGAAAGAATTTTTTGGTCTTTCGCGACATCCATTGAAGGTTTCAAGCATGGTAGACTTGTGTTGAGTATTGATGTGACTCATTTGTTCAACAAGTTTTAGGTACTCTTTTGGTTGCAATGGGTACCGACGTGAACTTTGGTTTGTTTCGTCTGGCATTTGCAATCGGTGAAAAAGAATCTAGAAGCTCATGGTAGTGGTTCTTAAGTATTTTGTCATGTAGAGTATGAACACGAGATGAATAGTGTTTTATTAATGACCGATTTTCGAGCCTTACAAATATTGTGAATACATTGTATCCACCCAAATGAGATCACGTTCACAGCTTTTGTTCGAGACACATGACTGCAAATATGACAAGACATGCTCGGTGCAAGAATGTGGAATTGCAAAAAAAGGGTATGCTGGTGTCGCTTCTGATAAAAATATATTTGAAGAGCATATGAAAGACATCGAGGTTAATCATCCTAATGGGTTCAAGTGGATTAAAGAACAAGATTACGTTTCGTATTGGGTACTAAGCCATGATTACATCCGACGTTTTGGTATAACGACAACAAACTTGTGAGAAAGCTTTAAGAATGTCTTAAAATGTGTACGTGGCTTACCACTTTGTCCTTTGATCATGATGACTTACTTATGGCTGAATAAATATTTTGTCAGTAGAAGAGATGAATGTGAGACTATGATATTGACATATCCTAAAAAGGTCAACGATGAAGTCACAAACCAACAGCAGCTGGTTGTACGACTTTGTGTGACAAGGTATAGTCATAACATATTTAGTGCCGAAAGCAACCAATCCCGTAGCTATCGGGTTATATTAACAGAGACCGGCCCAACATGTTCGTGCGGGTTCATAGATGCACACCATATTCCATGCCCACATGTTTTGACCGTCTGCAATAACCGTCACGTGAATATTTATAGTTCGCAAATTGTCTCGGAATTCCTAACCACCGAAGCGTACATGAGAGAATATGCACCGATTTTGTTTCCAATACTAGACGAAAGATTTTGGCCAGAGGAGGGACCTACACAATTAATAGTGCCTTATGTTGTATGACGAAGTGGACGACCGAAAATAAAAAGAATCAGAAACAACATAGACGAACAATACGATGTGGGTGTTATCGTAAGTTCGGCCACAACACGAAGACATGTGAAGATGTTATTTAGTATGTTCATTTGGTAGTGTTTAACTTGTACTTGTAATGTTTAAAACGGTTTATTATTTCATTAGGTGTGTACTATATAATGTATTTGAACGAGTACTCCTTATATTAAAAGAATCAATTGAATAATCATATGGATGAGTTGTTGAAGAAAATTGGAAGGATCATCTAAAAGAAAATCAAAGTTGACAAAAATTTGGAAGTTGAGAGAAATTTGAGAGTAAGCATTCTGCTAAAACGGCACCAGCTTGCCATTTTTAGTTGGTGAAAACGGCACCAACAGTGCCTTGTTTAGTCAACTAAAAGTGCCGTTTTAGCAGAAGACAAATCCAATTGGATATGTTTTCCTCCCATTCTCTTAGATTTTAAATCTAAGTCTTCTACACCTGTGGTAAAAACCTCATACCAACTCGTACAACAACAACAATCATGCAACAACACACATTATAACTGGTTTGAAAACACGTATTTAACATTAAATTAGTCCACATTTAATATGAAAAACCATTTGTTTCTTAACATAAGAATTTCATTACAAATAAGGTAGAGAAAATACTTTAGTTGGTCTTTTTGTCCGTCCACCTCGTTGTGGGACCTTCGAAGGCCGACGGTGGTACACCTGAGTAATCATACCGTCTTTGTCTTCATCAATCCCATCGTCATCACCTCTTTCAACTTCATCGACTTGAAATGACAAACCTTCACGTTGAAAGAACGTTGTCTTACGTGACTCTTCAGTTAGAATTCCTCTATCAGAAGGAGACACACCCGTGAAAATGAAATTGTCTTCATTTAACATGACTCCTATTTGTGGGAGATTTTCTTCACAATCTTGACGAACATGTTCAGAGTTTACACCTTCTGACAAATTCAACGATGAATCCACATTCTTGAAGCACGCCATCGTATCCTTGATTTTTTCCCTTCAATTTTTGAGTTATTGACAATGTGAGGTTGTGTGCAGAATGCATCCCTTCAAGCCGGTGGATATCTTAATGTAACCCATGTAAGTCGTGAAGCTGCAAACAAATACGACAATTATGATAAGAATGTAAATCAAAATTATAATTTGAAGCATAAAAACTAAATTTATTACCATATAATGATCCCTAGCAGTTGGAGGCCTATTGATTGGCATCATTTCATGTTCATATTTGTATCTTATATCCATTATCTTACACCTAAGCAATGCTACGTGACGAGTTTTATGTTTAGTTTTCAGGAATAAAGAGGTTTGAAGAGAAGAGCCATGAAAGGACCCAAAAGCCGGAAAAAGGACTTAATTCTGAGACCTAGGGACTGAGATGCAATGGAGAAGGACCTGATCGTAAGACCGAAGGACCTAAGAGCAAAACAGGAAACTCCACACCATCATGGGGAGTATTTTGGCAATTCGATTCGGGTCGGAGCTCCAACAGACCAAGTAGATGTATCCAAGACCAAGAAACACTTCCAGCAAAGCCCAACAGAAAACCCAGACGGATCTGGGCTTTATAGGCCGCCAATTGGCGGTCTGGATCATGCCAGATCCGCCCAAACTTCTCCTGGACTTGTATTAATGTTCGTTTAGGCTATTTTTGGTATTGGTTTAGTCCCACATCGGGGGATTGTCCCAGATTAGCTTTTTCCATGCTTATAAATAGAACTCTTCACCTCCCATTGTATCGATCTCTCTCTTTGGTGGCATCTTCCCTACTAAGAGTGAAGCCTTGAAGCAAAACTCTGGTGGAGGAAGAGCTGCTTGTAATTTGAGTGAGTTAATAATAGATGTTTTCATTAGCTTGTTAATTCTTGCTTTAGTTAATTTCCTTTAATGTGTTTGCCTTGGTGCTTGTTTAGTTTTATGTGTTGAACGTTTTAATTTAAACCGCAAGTGCACGGCCGCGATGAAGCGGTGGCAAGTACGGGTCGTCCTCAGGGAGGTGAGCAGCCTCTTGCTTGTACGAAATCAAGTGGCAAAAATAGGGGGAGAAAGATGTTTATGCTACTCTACACTAAACTACGCTAAGAAGTATGAAATGCGAACGAAAGAAACAAACAATGAAATGACAATTAAGCTAAGGACAAAACAAGAATGCTGGAATACAGAAATTGGAAAACCCCTAAGGGGTGGAGTGAGTGCACACAAGCAAAGAGGTGGGTGTTGAACACATTCTTTAAGCACAAATTAAGGTGGTGTTATCATGCATAGGAAGTGTCTAAATGTTGTGGCAAAACCTATCAATCCATTCACCAACTTAGTTGATTAACATTTACATATGCAAGATGTTTATTTCAGAACCTAAACAAGCATGAGAGGTGTCTAATCATTTTGGCAAAACTCATCAAGTTATAAATTCTATCCCAAACAAGCAAGCATACATTCATGTTTTATCAACACATTGGAAATAAAGCATTCAATCCATTCTCATTTGCATGTATGTACATCTACTCCCCCCCAGAGGGGATGAAACTACTCACTAAACATTACACTAATTATTAAACTAAACAAAGAAAGCATATTAACTAAGCTAATAAAACTAATGAAATGAGATTAAGCAAAGCAAAACAAGAAACATAAAACAAACATAATAAAGACAACTTGTATTAAAATGACTCACATTAAAAGTAGCATCATCCTACTTTAGTGTGTGCTTCAAGGCCTCACTTCTAGTAGGAATAATAGCCACTTAAAATATGGAGTGATTACAATGGAAGGTGAAGAGTTCTATTTATAGCCATGGAAAAAGGCAAACCGGGACAATACCCCGATGTGGGATTAAACCAATACCAAAAATAGGCTAGACAAACATTAATACACGTCCAGGAGAAAACTAGGCGGATTTGGGCCAAAACAGACGCCAATTAGCGGTCTTGGACCGCCAATTGGCGGTCAAAAAGGTCCGGATCCAGTTGAATCTTCTTCTGGGCTTTGTTCTGTGTATTTGGTGGTCTTGGATGCATCTACTTTTTTTATTGGAGCTCCGACCCGAATCCAATTGCTAAAATACTCCCCATGATGGTGTGGAGTATTATGTTTTGCTCTTAGGTCCTTCTGTCTTGCGTTCAGGTCCTTCTCCCTTGCATCTTGGTCCCCAGATCTCACAGTTCAGTCTTTTTTCCCAGCTTTTGAGTCCTTTTATGTTTCATCTCTTAAAACCTATTTATTCCTGAAAACTAAACATAAAACTCGTAACATAACATTGTTTAGGTGAAAGATAATGGATATAAGATACAAATATAAGCATGAAATGATGTCAATCAAATACCCCCACACCTAACTTTTTCTAGTCCTGAGCAAAACAAAGAAAGAGAAAAGCATACGAAAAATAAAAAATCCTAACTCACTTTCGTAGGAATCACGGTTGCACTTAGCACGTGCAACAAGCCATTAAACCTCCTTGTCGCCAAGGAGGAGTGTTGTCTCCTGAGGGTTTTCAACGGATACACCCACAAAATCCGAACAAGATGCATTAATCAATCTAGCTACACGACTCATTGGACTCATTTTGTCGATCATAGGACACGGTAACACTACGGGTCGACTCTCTATATGTAATCGGTCCAGACACCTAGCCTAATGAGTTATTCATGAAAGTTAGTTAAGGACTTGAGTGAAAGACATGAGTAACCTTAACTTCTGAATGTGATACAATGTGTAAAGTCCATTTTGGTTCTTATTTGACTCTTTTTTTTCTTTCTTTCTTTTTTTTCTTTTTTTCTTTGGAGCATTTTATTGGTTGGTGTTTGATTCTCCCAGGGTCAGGTTTCATGCATCATTGCCTATGAGGACTTACACTATCACGTACACCTTCCCCCAAATCTCCACATAGGGCGATCCCTACCACCCGTGTAACGGGAGTTCGGTCGGTGCATCCCAAGTCAGATGACTCGAAAGCACCAGGCACAAAGTCCCCTCAGACCTACTTTCCCGAGTGATAGGAGCCGTGCGAGAAGAGAGAACACCACTTATTTATTTATCTACATGGGAACCAAAACCCCTACACTTAAGTTTCACAAAAAGAGATTAAAGGCCCTTGACTACGACGAACTTCCTTATACTAACAGACACGAATTATTTGACAACCTAGGTTCAGGGTGAACTTCTTTAAATGTTTGAGTGCTGAAACCCTATGATTACACGCCCCCCGAGGGAAAACCGGGGTGCATCCTAACGACTCGAAAAGACCTAAAGCCAGTAAACTAGATATCCTAATGCATCAAGTTCAAGACAATTTTGGGAGCTTTCTTTTACTTTGCCTCTCAACGGTTTTGCAGATGCTAAACACACGCAAAACCCACAAAAACATTTTCTTTCACAAACACATGAAGATTTTGAAAGAAATGTGAAAATTTTAAAGCACCAGGCAAGCAAAAGAAGACAAGTCACCCAAGGATCATGGCAAGCAGATATATCAATGTTAAATGCGGCACACTAGCATGACCCTAACATACACACAAAAAGAAAACAAAATCAAAAGAAAAAGACTCGACTATGTACACACGTAAAACACCCCCCACACCTACTTCATGCATTGTCCTCAATGAATGTGAACAAGATACTACATGGATACATGCATGAAGAAGGAAAGATCTCACCAACATGAAGTACAAAGGGACGTTCAGGGTCATGCTGATGGACACAAACCCAAACTCCCTCAAAACCTGTGAGAAGCTGAAGAAGGGAGATAAATACGTGAAGAGATTGGGCCTAAGTACACAAGGGTTGGGCCCCACAACAATCGATGCTCACTGAAGAAGTCTTTTATTACACACTTTTTTTCTTTCTTTTTTTGTCTTTTTTTTACAAGATATATATAATATTTTGGTCAAGGAACATCAAATGAGAACATCAAGTCATGAGGACCAGAGACTTGCCGAGATGGGCAAACTCCATTGGTACTCTGAGGTGTCTTGAGGGGTGAAAGGTCAAAGCTGAAAGGCTCGAACCCCTCATGATATTGGTTGGGTGTGGGCAACAAAGAATGAAGTTGTGTTGCCTTACTGGGGTTTAATTGCTCATCGAAGAAAACCCTCCAACCAATAGGCGGGTGCATCGGAATGAGTTCCTCAGGCTCATTCGATGGATGCAGCAGATTTGCATCACTAAGAATGGGGCTTCTCCCCAAGTCATCCAAAAAGGACCTCCCACCATCATTTAGATCATCAAGCATAAGCTCGGTCATAGGTGGGTCCTTGTTGGAGTCAATATGAAGCTCAAATGACTCAATGACCATGGGACATGAGGTAGAGACACCTTCTGGTATAGGCATATGATGAGGTGTCTCACTCTCACTAGTACTCTCAACTGAATCATGCAATGAACACTCCCTTTGGGCATTCATGTTCGAGGCCAGCTCACTCTGTTGCATTGCGAAGACAGGCAATGAGTTTTCGCTGGGCCCTCGAACATTCTCAACGGGTTGCATTGAGGTTAGGGGTGTTCGTTGATTTTGTGGTGCTTTCTCCAATTGGCGGATGAGATTTAGATTTAAAGGTTCATCCATGGGTTCCTGTTGCCTACCAGAGTTGAACACACGAAACTCGGCACTCATGTTACCGAATGAGAGCTTCATGAGACCATTTCTACAATTAATCAAAGCAATGGAGGTTGCCAGAAATGGTCTACACAAAATCAAAGGTATTTGAGAGTGGGTGTTCGCAAAAGGATTGGTATCGAGGACAACAAAATCGACTGGAAATATAAAATCTCCAACTTTGATAAGCACATCCTCGATAATCCCCATGGGAATACGAATGGATCTATCCGCCAATTGGAGGGTGATCTTAGTTGGTTTCAATTCTCCCAAGTTCAACTGTTTATAAACAGAGAATGGGAGGAGATTGACAGCTGATCCTAAATCAAGCAAAACATTGCTCATTCTAGTGTCCCCTATCGTACACTGAATAGTAGGACACCCAGGGTCCTTGTATTTTGTGTAGGTAGGATTGGACAAAAGTGAGCTGATATTTGCAGCCAAGAATGCTTTCTTAGGAACATTGGTCTTCCTCTTGGTTGTGCAGAGATCCTTCAACACTTTGGCATATTGAGGTATTTGTTGGATGACATCCAACAAGGGGATGTTAACCTTTACTTGCTTAAACACCTCTAATATCTTGTCCATGGTGTCACTCTGCTTTTTGGTTAACCTACTTGGATAGGGAGCTTTTGGCAGGTAGGTTTTCTGCGGTGCCTGAGAAGAAAGAAGCGTTGGTGTATTACCCTCACCCTCAGCCTCTTCTTCACCACCATTCCCACTGAGGGGCTGCATAGATGGTGGTGGGTGTGGCAAGGAAATGTGATTGTCAACCTGTTTTCCATTCCTTAAGGTCACAATGGAATTGACATGGTGAACAGGTTCCTCCACATGGTTCACTTGCCTCCCCCGAGGTACCACATTCTCATTTTGCATGTGTTGTTGTTGGTACATACGGGGGTTAGCCTCAGGCTGGCTAGGAAAAGACCCTCTCTCTCTTTCATGTACAGACTGAGCCAATTGGCCCATCTGAAGCTCTAGAGATTTGATGGTCTGCTGATTTGAAGTGAGAACTTGACTCGTGGTTGACATAAAAAATTTCATTGAGTTTTCAAGTCCACGAGTCAAGGTCTCAAGCGAATTGAATCGGGTTTCCATATTATTGGAATTTGGGAAACCCGATTGATTGGTGGTTTGCGCTTGGGGTGACTGATAGGAATGTGCATGCATGGGAGGTTGATGTGATTGGTAATGTGGTCTAGAGGAGTTTGAAGGACCACCCGGGGCATTAGTTTGGTTCCATGAAACATTGGGGTGGTTCCTCCATCCAGGATTATAAGATGATGAGTATGGGTCATTCCTGGCTCTATCATAGATGGCGTTGACACGCTCCATCTCAGGAGGAATGGATTCACACTCGCTTTCTACATGACCTATCCTACCACATGAATGACAGGAAACTGGAACAGATGTGGACATGTGAGGTGCACCATGTTGGTTTTGGAGCTCAATCGAATCCATAGGACGCATTAAGGCCGCCATGCGCGCCTCGGTGGCCGTAGTAGTATCGACAACAAATGCGGCACCCGATCTAGTCGAGTTTGCATTCCTGATCCTTGCTCCTATGCTAGATGATGCAGGTGGCTCCCTCACACTCTCCCATTGCATGGTTTTCTCAGCGAGGTCTTCTAGGAAAGCCCATGCCTCCCTTTCATCCTTTCCCAAGAACTCTCCTTGACACATGGAGTCAAGGAGCGTTCTTGACGGGATGTGAAGACCTTCGTAAACAATCTGACAAAGACGCCACAACTCAATGCCATGGTGAGGGCACGAGGATAGTAGCTCTTTGAACCTCTCTAGATATGCATGAAATGGTTCGGTCTCATGTTGATAGAACGAATTGATTTCGTTCCTCAATTTTTGAGTCCGATGATTTGGAAAGTACTTCTTGAGGAATGCAGATTGAAACTCATCCCAAGTCCTAAAGGAATTCGCCTGGTTGCTGTACAACCACTTCTTGGCATCATCCCTTAATGCGAAAGGAACGAGCCTAAGATGGATGGAGTCTGTGCTAAGTTGTTGCAGCTTGAACATAGCACAGACCTCCTCAAATTCCCTGAGAAAGATATAAGGGTCACCTTTCCCAGTGAAGCGAGGGAGCATGGAAATGAATTGAGGCTTAACCTCAAAATGTTTCCCATTAGCCTCTGGTAATACGATGCACGAGGGTAGAGCGGTACGGCTCGGGTAGCATCGATCACGAAGAGGTATGGGAACGACAACTGGAAGAACAGGTCGAGCAGGCGGGTCAAGCAACTGCTCCTCCTCACGGAAATTAGCAGCCATTGGACCCGAACTACGTGCGACACGAGAGGAGGAAGGCGTCGAGAAATCGATGACCGAAGCCGGATTGACAACGCTCCTCGTCAAACGGCCACTCTCGTGTCGTGTCCACGAAAGCATGCACAAAGGTGCACACACACCAAAACTTTTTTTTTCAAACAAAGAATGTACGTAGAAGAGAAGACTGGGGAACACAGGAGAGAAAGAATGACTCAGGAGAGAAGGGAAGAAGTCCTTATGCTACAGCGGATGAGTACAGGTAGAAGCACACAAGCAAACAAGGCTCAAGCAATCCTAAGGTCGCTATAGGTCCTTACAGCTAGAAGACGTCTAACTGCGAGGTCACGCGACCTCAACACGCCTCACCTCCCTACGACGAGGACCACAAAGCCCAGCAAGGGAGCCAAGATCCGGGGATCTCGTCTCTCCTACTATTGACAAAGTGGGCAACGCCGATCAGGTCATGACGGTCGGGACCGGATCACTCTCCTAATGCGTCCGAATTCCTTAAGGCCAATGTCTACTTGATTTTAAAATAAGGCTCTTGATTAGTGTGGTTTTTGGGGCGAAGGAAAGGGGGATGAAATCCCCCACCTTATCTTTTAGGGGACAACCCCTCCTTAGTAGCGTTTTGGAGTCTAAATCTAGCAATCAACTCTCCAAACAAACGCTCAACTCACACTTGTTTCAATGCACTTCCTACTAACTAATGCATGTTCATACGAACTGCATGAATGAGAGTAGAAGGTGCGTACCTCACGCCAGCTCTCAGCAACAGAAAATAAAGTAAGATAAAAGACAATCTAAATGCCTAAGTTACATACATGATGCATGACCTAAACAAAAAGAATGCTTAATCTTTTGCTTTGAGTTTTAGGGTCCAAGTTGCTTAACGGAGGTATGATTATGGATACGGGAACAAACTATAAGTCAAAACATGCCAAATCAAGTCCCAGATCACTACATCAATTATGTAAACACGCCACAGAAATAAGAGAGTAAAATGAGCTCACCAGACCGGCAATTAGCGGCCTCAGACCGCTGATTGGCGGTCTGAAGTCTCAGGTCGTCTGGAAATTTCTCCAGTAGCCTCCACATGCTATTCCCAGCCTCCTGAAACAAAGAAAAACTACAAAACACAAATTAAATCCACTCGAATCGTCCAAACAAGAGTCTGGACTGGCAACTCCCCGGCAACGACGCCAAAAACTTGTTGAACGTTTTAATTTAAACCGCAAGTGCACGACCGCGATGAAGCGGTGGCAAGTACGGGTCGTCCTCAGGGAGGTGAGCAGCCTCTTGCTTGTACGAAATCAAGTGGCAAAAATAGGGGGAGAAAGATGTTTATGCTACTCTACACTAAACTACGCTAAGAAGTATGAAATGCGAACGAAAGAAACAAACAATGAAATGACATTTAAGCTAAGGACAAAACAAGAATGCTTGAATACAGAAATTGGAAAACCCCTAAGGGGTGGAGTGAGTGCACACAAGCAAAGAGTTGGGTGTTGAACACATTCTTTAAGCACAAATTAAGGTGGTGTTATCATTCATAGGAAGTGTCTAAATGTTGTGGCAAAACCTATCAATCCATTCACCAACTTAGTTGATTAACATTTACATATGCAAGATGTTTATTTCAGAACCTAAACAAGCATGAGAGGTGTCTAATCATTTTGGCAAAACTCATCAAGTTATAAATTCTATCCTAAACAAGCAAGCATACATTCATGTTTTATCAACACATTGGAAATAAAGCATTCAATCCATTCTCATTTGCATGTATGTACATCTACTCCCCCCCAGAGGGGATGGAACTACTCACTAAACATTACACTAATTATTAAACTAAACAAAGAAAGCATATTAACTAAGCTAATAAAACTAATGAAATGAGATTAAGCAAAGCAAAACAAGAAACATAAAACAAACAACATAATAAAGACAACTTGTATTAAAATGACTCACATTAGAAGTAGCATCCTCCTACTTTAGTGTGTGCTTCAATGCCTCACTTCTAGTAGGAAGAATAGCCACTTAAAATATGGAGTGATTACAATGGAAGGTGAAGAGTTCTATTTATAGCCATGGAAAAAGACAAACCGGGACAATCCCCCGATGTGGGACTAAACCAATACCAAAAATAGGCTAAACAAACATTAATACACGTCCAGGAGAAAACTTCGCGGATTTGGGCAAAAACAGACCGCCAATTAGCGGTCTTGGACCGCAAATTGGCGGTCAAAAAGGTCCGGATCCAGTTGAATCTTCTTCTGGGCTTTGTTCTGTGTATTTGGTGGTCTTGGATGCATCTATTTTGTTTATTGGAGCTCCGACCCGAATCCAATTGCTAAAATACTCCCCATGATGTTGTGGAGTATTCTGTTTTGCTCTTAGGTCCTTCTGTCTTGCGCTCAGGTCCTTCTCCCTTGCATCTTGGTCCCCAGATCTCACAGTTCAGTCCTTTTTCCCAGCTTTTGAGTCCTTTTATGTTTCATCTCTTAAAACCTATTTATTCCTGAAAACTAAACATAAAACTCGTAACATAACATTGTTTAGGTGAAAGATAATGGATATAAGATACAAATATAAGCATGAAATGATGTCAATCAAATACCCCACACCTAACTTTTTCTAGTCCCGAGCAAAACAAAGAAAGAGAAAAGCATACGAAAAATAAAAAATCCTAACTCACTTTCGTAGGAATCACGGTTGCACTTAGCACGTGCAACAAGCCATTAAACCTCCTTGTCGCCAAGGAGGAGTGTTGTCTCCTGAGGGTTTTCAACGGATACACCCACAAAATCCGAACAAGATGCATTAATCAATCTAGCTACCCGACTCATTGGACTCATTTTGTCGATCATAGGACACGGTAACACTATGGGTCGACTCTCTATATGTAATCGGTCCAGACACCTAGCCTAATGAGTTATTCATGAAAGTTAGTTAAGGACTTGAGTGAAAGACATGAGTAACCTTAACTTCTGAATGTGATACAATGTGTAAAGTCCATTTTGGTTCTTATTTGACTTTTTTTTTCTTTCTTTCTTTTTTTTCTTTTTTTCTTTGGAGCATTTTATTGGTTGGTGTTTGATTCTCCCAGGGTCAGGTTTCATGCATCATTGCCTATGAGGACTTACACTATCACGTACACCTTCCCCCAAATCTCCACATAGGGCGATCCCTACCACCCGTGTAACGGGAGTTCGGTCGGTGCATCCCAAGTCAGATGACTCGAAAGCACCAGGCACAAAGTCCCCTCAGACCTACTTTCCCGAGTGATAGGAGCCGTGCGAGAAGAGAGAACACCACTTATTTATTTATCTACATGGGAACCAAAACCCCTACACTTAAGTTTCACAAAAAGAGATTAAAGGCCCTTGACTACGACGAACTTCCTTATACTAACAGACACGAATTATTTGACAACCTAGGTTCAGGGTGAACTTCTTTAAATGTTTGAGTGCTGAAACCCTATGATTACACGCCCCCCGAGGGAAAACCGGGGTGCATCCTAACGACTCGAAAAGACCTAAAGCCAGTAAACTAGATATCCTAATGCATCAAGTTCAAGACAATTTTGGGAGCTTTCTTTTACTTTGCCTCTCAACGGTTTTGCAGATGCTAAACACACGCAAAACCCACAAAAACATTTTCTTTCACAAACACATGAAGATTTTGAAAGAAATGTGAAAATTTTAAAGCACCAGGCAAGCAAAAGAAGACAAGTCACCCAAGGATCATGGCAAGCAGATATATCAATGTTAAATGCGGCACACTAGCATGACCCTAACATACACACAAAAAGAAAACAAAATCAAAAGAAAAAGACTCGACTATGTACACACGTAAAACACCCCCCACACCTACTTCATGCATTGTCCTCAATGAATGTGAACAAGATACTACATGGATACATGCATGAAGAAGGAAAGATCTCACCAACATGAAGTACAAAGGGACGTTCAGGGTCATGCTGATGGACACAAACCCAAACTCCCTCAAAACCTGTGAGAAGCTGAAGAAGGGAGATAAATACGTGAAGAGATTGGGCCTAAGTACACAAGGGTTGGGCCCCACAACAATCGATGCTCACTGAAGAAGTCTTTTATTACACACTTTTTTTCTTTCTTTTTTTGTCTTTTTTTTACAAGATATATATAATATTTTGGTCAAGGAACATCAAATGAGAACATCAAGTCATGAGGACCAGAGACTTGCCGAGATGGGCAAACTCCATTGGTACTCTGAGGTGTCTTGAGGGGTGAAAGGTCAAAGCTGAAAGGCTCGAACCCCTCATGATATTGGTTGGGTGTGGGCAACAAAGAATGAAGTTGTGTTGCC
Organism: Triglochin maritima; assembly: GCA_963682175.1. NCBI lineage: Eukaryota > Viridiplantae > Streptophyta > Magnoliopsida > Alismatales > Juncaginaceae > Triglochin > Triglochin maritima. The sequence goes on along the minus strand of OY821781.1, from coordinate 34,899,516 downwards.
TTACTGGGGTTTAATTGCTCATCGAAGAAAACCCTCCAACCAATAGGCGGGTGCATCGGAATGAGTTCCTCAGGCTCATTCGATGGATGCAGCAGATTTGCATCACTAAGAATGGGGCTTCTCCCCAAGTCATCCAAAAAGGACCTCCCACCATCATTTAGATCATCAAGCATAAGCTCGGTCATAGGTGGGTCCTTGTTGGAGTCAATATGAAGCTCAAATGACTCAATGGCCATGGGACATGAGGTAGAGACACCTTCTGGTATAGGCATATGATGAGGTGTCTCACTCTCACTAGTACTCTCAACTGAATCATGCAATGAACACTCCCTTTGGGCATTCATGTTCGAGGCCAGCTCACTCTGTTGCATTGCGAAGACAGGCAATGAGTTTTCGCTGGGCCCTCGAACATTCTCAACGGGTTGCATTGAGGTTAGGGGTGTTCGTTGATTTTGTGGTGCTTTCTCCAATTGGCGGATGAGATTTAGATTTAAAGGTTCATCCATGGGTTCCTGTTGCCTACCAGAGTTGAACACACGAAACTCGGCACTCATGTTACCGAATGAGAGCTTCATGAGACCATTTCTACAATTAATCAAAGCAATGGAGGTTGCCAGAAATGGTCTACACAAAATCAAAGGTATTTGAGAGTGGGTGTTCGCAAAAGGATTGGTATCGAGGACAACAAAATCGACTGGAAATATAAAATCTCCAACTTTGATAAGCACATCCTCGATAATCCCCATGGGAATACGAATGGATCTATCCGCCAATTGGAGGGTGATCTTAGTTGGTTTCAATTCTCCCAAGTTCAACTGTTTATAAACAGAGAATGGGAGGAGATTGACAGCTGATCCTAAATCAAGCAAAACATTGCTCATTCTAGTGTCCCCTATCGTACACTGAATAGTAGGACACCCAGGGTCCTTGTATTTTGTGTAGGTAGGATTGGACAAAAGTGAGCTGATATTTGCAGCCAAGAATGCTTTCTTAGGAACATTGGTCTTCCTCTTGGTTGTGCAGAGATCCTTCAACACTTTGGCATATTGAGGTATTTGTTGGATGACATCCAACAAGGGGATGTTAACCTTTACTTGCTTAAACACCTCTAATATCTTGTCCATGGTGTCACTCTGCTTTTTGGTTAACCTACTTGGATAGGGAGCTTTTGGCAGGTAGGTTTTCTGCGGTGCCTGAGAAGAAAGAAGCGTTGGTGTATTACCCTCACCCTCAGCCTCTTCTTCACCACCATTCCCACTGAGGGGCTGCATAGATGGTGGTGGGTGTGGCAAGGAAATGTGATTGTCAACCTGTTTTCCATTCCTTAAGGTCACAATGGAATTGACATGGTGAACAGGTTCCTCCACATGGTTCACTTGCCTCCCCCGAGGTACCACATTCTCATTTTGCATGTGTTGTTGTTGGTACATACGGGGGTTAGCCTCAGGCTGGCTAGGAAAAGACCCTCTCTCTCTTTCATGTACAGACTGAGCCAATTGGCCCATCTGAAGCTCTAGAGATTTGATGGTCTGCTGATTTGAAGTGAGAACTTGACTCGTGGTTGACATAAAAAATTTCATTGAGTTTTCAAGTCCACGAGTCAAGGTCTCAAGCGAATTGAATCGGGTTTCCATATTATTGGAATTTGGGAAACCCGATTGATTGGTGGTTTGCGCTTGGGGTGACTGATAGGAATGTGCATGCATGGGAGGTTGATGTGATTGGTAATGTGGTCTAGAGGAGTTTGAAGGACCACCCGGGGCATTAGTTTGGTTCCATGAAACATTGGGGTGGTTCCTCCATCCAGGATTATAAGATGATGAGTATGGGTCATTCCTGGCTCTATCATAGATGGCGTTGACACGCTCCATCTCAGGAGGAATGGATTCACACTCGCTTTCTACATGACCTATCCTACCACATGAATGACAGGAAACTGGAACAGATGTGGACATGTGAGGTGCACCATGTTGGTTTTGGAGCTCAATCGAATCCATAGGACGCATTAAGGCCGCCATGCGCGCCTCGGTGGCCGTAGTAGTATCGACAACAAATGCGGCACCCGATCTAGTCGAGTTTGCATTCCTGATCCTTGCTCCTATGCTAGATGATGCAGGTGGCTCCCTCACACTCTCCCATTGCATGGTTTTCTCAGCGAGGTCTTCTAGGAAAGCCCATGCCTCCCTTTCATCCTTTCCCAAGAACTCTCCTTGACACATGGAGTCAAGGAGCGTTCTTGACGGGATGTGAAGACCTTCGTAAACAATCTGACAAAGACGCCACAACTCAATGCCATGGTGAGGGCACGAGGATAGTAGCTCTTTGAACCTCTCTAGATATGCATGAAATGGTTCGGTCTCATGTTGATAGAACGAATTGATTTCGTTCCTCAATTTTTGAGTCCGATGATTTGGAAAGTACTTCTTGAGGAATGCAGATTGAAACTCATCCCAAGTCCTAAAGGAATTCGCCTGGTTGCTGTACAACCACTTCTTGGCATCATCCCTTAATGCGAAAGGAACGAGCCTAAGATGGATGGAGTCTGTGCTAAGTTGTTGCAGCTTGAACATAGCACAGACCTCCTCAAATTCCCTGAGAAAGATATAAGGGTCACCTTTCCCAGTGAAGCGAGGGAGCATGGAAATGAATTGAGGCTTAACCTCAAAATGTTTCCCATTAGCCTCTGGTAATACGATGCACGAGGGTAGAGCGGTACGGCTCGGGTAGCATCGATCACGAAGAGGTATGGGAACGACAACTGGAAGAACAGGTCGAGCAGGCGGGTCAAGCAACTGCTCCTCCTCACGGAAATTAGCAGCCATTGGACCCGAACTACGTGCGACACGAGAGGAGGAAGGCGTCGAGAAATCGATGACCGAAGCCGGATTGACAACGCTCCTCGTCAAACGGCCACTCTCGTGTCGTGTCCACGAAAGCATGCACAAAGGTGCACACACACCAAAACTTTTTTTTTCAAACAAAGAATGTACGTAGAAGAGAAGACTGGGGAACACAGGAGAGAAAGAATGACTCAGGAGAGAAGGGAAGAAGTCCTTATGCTACAGCGGATGAGTACAGGTAGAAGCACACAAGCAAACAAGGCTCAAGCAATCCTAAGGTCGCTATAGGTCCTTACAGCTAGAAGACGTCTAACTGCGAGGTCACGCGACCTCAACACGCCTCACCTCCCTACGACGAGGACCACAAAGCCCAGCAAGGGAGCCAAGATCCGGGGATCTCGTCTCTCCTACTATTGACAAAGTGGGCAACGCCGATCAGGTCATGACGGTCGGGACCGGATCACTCTCCTAATGCGTCCGAATTCCTTAAGGCCAATGTCTACTTGATTTTAAAATAAGGCTCTTGATTAGTGTGGTTTTTGGGGCGAAGGAAAGGGGGATGAAATCCCCCACCTTATCTTTTAGGGGACAACCCCTCCTTAGTAGCGTTTTGGAGTCTAAATCTAGCAATCAACTCTCCAAACAAACGCTCAACTCACACTTGTTTCAATGCACTTCCTACTAACTAATGCATGTTCATACGAACTGCATGAATGAGAGTAGAAGGTGCGTACCTCACGCCAGCTCTCAGCAACAGAAAATAAAGTAAGATAAAAGACAATCTAAATGCCTAAGTTACATACATGATGCATGACCTAAACAAAAAGAATGCTTAATCTTTTGCTTTGAGTTTTAGGGTCCAAGTTGCTTAACGGAGGTATGATTATGGATACGGGAACAAACTATAAGTCAAAACATGCCAAATCAAGTCCCAGATCACTACATCAATTATGTAAACACGCCACAGAAATAAGAGAGTAAAATGAGCTCACCAGACCGGCAATTAGCGGCCTCAGACCGCTGATTGGCGGTCTGAAGTCTCAGGTCGTCTGGAAATTTCTCCAGTAGCCTCCACATGCTATTCCCAGCCTCCTGAAACAAAGAAAAACTACAAAACACAAATTAAATCCACTCGAATCGTCCAAACAAGAGTCTGGACTGGCAACTCCCCGGCAACGACGCCAAAAACTTGTTGAACGTTTTAATTTAAACCGCAAGTGCACGACCGCGATGAAGCGGTGGCAAGTACGGGTCGTCCTCAGGGAGGTGAGCAGCCTCTTGCTTGTACGAAATCAAGTGGCAAAAATAGGGGGAGAAAGATGTTTATGCTACTCTACACTAAACTACGCTAAGAAGTATGAAATGCGAACGAAAGAAACAAACAATGAAATGACATTTAAGCTAAGGACAAAACAAGAATGCTTGAATACAGAAATTGGAAAACCCCTAAGGGGTGGAGTGAGTGCACACAAGCAAAGAGTTGGGTGTTGAACACATTCTTTAAGCACAAATTAAGGTGGTGTTATCATTCATAGGAAGTGTCTAAATGTTGTGGCAAAACCTATCAATCCATTCACCAACTTAGTTGATTAACATTTACATATGCAAGATGTTTATTTCAGAACCTAAACAAGCATGAGAGGTGTCTAATCATTTTGGCAAAACTCATCAAGTTATAAATTCTATCCTAAACAAGCAAGCATACATTCATGTTTTATCAACACATTGGAAATAAAGCATTCAATCCATTCTCATTTGCATGTATGTACATCTACTCCCCCCCAAAGGGGATGGAACTACTCACTAAACATTACACTAATTATTAAACTAAACAAAGAAAGCATATTAACTAAGCTAATAAAACTAATGAAATGAGATTAAGCAAAGCAAAACAAGAAACATAAAACAAACAACATAATAAAGACAACTTGTATTAAAATGACTCACATTAGAAGTAGCATCCTCCTACTTTAGTGTGTGCTTCAATGCCTCACTTCTAGTAGGAAGAATAGCCACTTAAAATATGGAGTGATTACAATGGAAGGTGAAGAGTTCTATTTATAGCCATGGAAAAAGACAAACCGGGACAATCCCCCGATGTGGGACTAAACCAATACCAAAAATAGGCTAAACAAACATTAATACACGTCCAGGAGAAAACTTCGCGGATTTGGGCAAAAACAGACCGCCAATTAGCGGTCTTGGACCGCAAATTGGCGGTCAAAAAGGTCCGGATCCAGTTGAATCTTCTTCTGGGCTTTGTTCTGTGTATTTGGTGGTCTTGGATGCATCTATTTTGTTTATTGGAGCTCCGACCCGAATCCAATTGCTAAAATACTCCCCATGATGTTGTGGAGTATTCTGTTTTGCTCTTAGGTCCTTCTGTCTTGCGTTCAGGTCCTTCTCCCTTGCATCTTGGTCCCCAGATCTCACAGTTCAGTCCTTTTTCCCAGCTTTTGAGTCCTTTTATGTTTCATCTCTTAAAACCTATTTATTCCTGAAAACTAAACATAAAACTCGTAACATAACATTGTTTAGGTGAAAGATAATGGATATAAGATACAAATATAAGCATGAAATGATGTCAATGATTATGCTTCTTTAATATTTCTTACTTGATTAGTATAGTTTCATTTCAGTGTAATGCTTCATTTTGTTAGAGTAGTTAGTTTAAATATGTGTGAGTAGTTCCATCCCCATTTGGGGGGTGGAGAAATATGTGATATAATCATGTAGTGTGTTATGTGTGTGCATCTTAATCCCTTGAGCTTTATATGATTTCCATAACCATCTAATGGGTCTCCACTCTTATCTTTGATATGCTAATGCTCTTGAATGAAGCTTAGCCTATGCTTTGATTAGTGGACCTATTTTATGGGGAATGATAAGGTTCGAATATAGATCAAGTTAATATTGGAAACACAATTTGTAGTGTATGTGCTCTTGTTGCCTTTACCTTAGCTAATGTCTTGTATGTTTTAATGATATAGTCTTATCTTAATTCATGTGGAGGCATAGTAGGGTCTAGTCTTTATACTTGAGTTCATGTAGCTTCATTCCAATTATTATCTTGTATGTTTTAATGATGTAGTCTTATCTTAATTCACGTGGAGGCAAAGTTGGATGTAGTTTTATGATTTCATGCACTACATGTTGTGAGGAGCTTAATGAACACACACACACACACACACTTCTTTATGTTCACATTATTTCTCTACTCCCTTTGGGGTTTAGTTTTATTGTTTATCTTCATTTCCTTTTTGCATCTTAGTGTAGTTTAGTGTAACTAACATTTCTCTCCTTCGTTTTACCTCTCGCCTTCGAACAAACCAATCGTCGACCCACCTCCCAGTGGACGACCCGTATTTGCCACCGCTTCAACACGGCCATTCACTTGTGGTTTAATATAAAACGAGATCAATCAAGTTTTTGGCACCGTTGTAGGGGAGGTGCTCTGTCCAGACCTTGGTTTGGACGATTCGAGGGGTTTTTGATTTTTTGTTTCCAGTTTTTTTAGTTTCAGGGAACCATCAGATCAAGGGGAGGCTACTGGACAAGTTTGAGGACCCGAAGCTCCAAACGGACCGCCAATCAGCGGTTGGAGACCGCCAATTGGCGGCCTGGTGAGGGCGGGTTTCCTGCTTCAAAATTTGTTCTGGTAGTCAGTGCTATAATTTGTGTTATCTGGGAGCCATATTTTGCATGCTGTGACTTCTCTTTTTCTCCCAGATCATTAATCACTCCCCCATTAATCAACTTGGACCATAAAACTCAAAGCAAAAGATTAGACTCCTTGCCATCTAGGTCATGCATCATGTGTAGACCTTGCTTGCATTTGTCTTTTCTTTTCTTTACATTTTGTTGTTGATTGCTGGCGTAAGGTACGTGCACCCAAATCTCTCATTCATGCATGTTTCGATCATGCATTAGTTAGTAAGGTGCATCGGGACAAGAGTGAGAGAGCGTTTGATTGGAGCGATTGATTGCTAGAGGATCTAGGATTAAATCGCTACTAAGGAGGGGCTGTCCCATAAAAGATAAGGTGGGGGATTTCATCACCCTTCCCTTGGCCCCATAAACCACTCTTAATAAAGCCTTAACTAAAAGCAAGTAGACATTGGCCCTAGGATTGCGGGCGCACTAGGAGAGTAATCTAGTTGAGACCGTCATGACCTGATCGGCGTTGGCTACCTTGTCGATAGTAGGAGGTACTGGATCTCCGGATCTGGTATCACTTGCAGGGCATTGTGGTCCTCGTTGTAGGGAGGTGAGACGTGTCGAGGCTAGTGACCTCGAAGTTAGGCGTCGTCTAGCCTAAGGACCCATTGCCTTACATTGTTTGAGCCGTGCTTGCAAGTTAGGCTTCTTCCTGATCCCTCTACCCACTCTAGCTCTAGGGATTCTTCCCTCCTCACCTGAGTCCTCTCCTTATCTATTCTCTATGTTTAGTCTCCTCCTCTAGTACACCTTCTGTTGTGTGTTATTTTAGAGTCGAGTCGAGCATTTTATGCGAGGTTGGGCTCGTTCTGGTGAGAGCGCTCGACTCGAGAGAGTGCATTCTTCTGAGATGGACGGTCTTCGTGATCGACCATCTCCGCCTCGTGCTCCTTTGGAGCATGAAGCCGAGTCGTCTCGAGGTGACGGGGGAGACCAGGTTCCATACATGGAATACCTCGGTCTGCTTCCGCCACCACGTAGACCTCCTTCTCCTCCTCCTCCTCTGACTCGAGAGGAAAGGAAGATTCGGTCAGGATCGAGTTCTTGGTGCACCACCACCTTTAGCTCGACATGATAGACCGATGACTTTGTGGGAGCGGACCCATCATGTTCGGGCCGCGCAACCTTCTTGCATAGTTGTTCCCCTGCTCGCGGGAACAACTATGAGCTGAAAGCTCAATATGTGAGCATGCTTCCAACCTTTACTGCCAATAAGAAGGATCCGTATATCTTTATACGCGAATTCGAGGAAGTATGCTCCATGTTCAAGCTTCAACAGCTTGACGAGGATTCAGTCCAGTTGAGGATGATTTCTTTCGCATTGAAGGATAATGCGAAGAAATGGATGTATAGCCTCCCGGCGAGCTAGATTTGGTCATGGGATGACTTTGTGACCGTCTTTCTGAAGAGATTTTTACCTCAAAGGAAAACTCAACAGATACGGTACCAGATACATCAAATGTATCAGACCGAGACCGAATCGTTTTGTGGTTTCTTTGAGAGGTTCAAGGACCTTCTCCAGCTGTGCCCTCATCATGGATTTGAGTTATGGCAGCTGTGCCAAATTGTTTATGAGGGCATCAACTACAACACCCACACATTGTTGGTGTCGATGTGTCAGGGTGACTTCCAAATGAAACCCATCGAGGAGGCATGGGATACTTTTGAGTCCATGGCTGAACGTACCTTCGAGTGGGATACCATGAGAGAGCCACCTGCCGCCAGGTCTTCTGGTCGAGCTGGATCTTATCAAGTTGACTCATCGATCGCGTCTAAGGAGAAAATGGCTGCTCTCATGCGTAGGATTGAGAGTTTAGAGTTGGACCGAGCTCCTGTAGCTCAGGTCGCTACTCCCGAGTGTGGTAGGTGTGGACTTACGGGCCATGATGGCTTGGAATGCGCTTACGCTCCAAGGGATACTGAGCATGCGAATGCAATGTATCAATAGAGGCCCCGTAACGACCCGTACAGTCACTCCTACAACCCGGGATGACGTAACCATCCTAACTTCTCTTGGGGGCCTAGTGGGGGTCACGGTCAGAGCTCGCACGCTCAACCTCAACCTCCACCTTATCAACCTCCACGCCCATCGGCGACCTACCGACCCCCACATCAAAGGTCTCAGCACCAAAATTACCAACCTGCTCATGCCTCATCGTCGGGTTATTCCAACCAGACTCCACCACCCCAGCGGGTTGACCCTAAGGACCCTTCTTGTGATCCGACCTTTCAAGCGTTGCAAAGTACAGTCAAGGCTTTGGAAATGCAGGTTAGCCAGTTGGCTCATCAACTCCATGAACGCGAGAAGGGTCAGTTCCCGAGTCAACCTGAGGTGAATCCTCGGGGTACCCATTCTCAAGGAAGGACACCTTTACCTCATGCCACCTCTGAGCCGACCCATCATATTAATGTGATTCATACTTTGAGGTCTGGTAAGGAGGTGGATAACCACATTGGGGTACCTTCTTTGTCATCACCATCTTTGAGGGAGCCGGATCCTGAGGCTCCCTCCACAAATACTTTCAGGAAGGAGCCAGATCCTGAGGTTCTTTCTACATTTACTTCGACAAAGGGGCCGAACCCTGAGGTCCCCTTGTCTCCTCTTGTGTCGAAGGAACCAGATTCTAAGGTCCCCACTTATGTTTCTTTGGACCTGAATTCTGGGGTGCCTTCACATCCTTATGCCCCAAAGGCGCCATTCCCTGAGCGCCTTAAAAAGAAAACCTCTGATCAGCATGACAAGATGCTTGAGATGTTTAGGCAAGTTAAGGTGAACATCCCTCTGTTGGAGGTGATTCAGCAAATGCCACCTTATGCCAAGGTTCTCAAGGACTTATGCATCAAGAAGAGAAAAACTCATGTTCCCAAGAAAGCTTTTCTTGCGGCTAACGTGAGTTCCTTGTTGGCACAACCCATGCAAGTCAAGTACAAGGACCCTGGCTGTCCTACTATCTCTTGTGTGATTGGTGATGTGTCCATATATCGAGCCTTATTGGACCTTGGTGCATCTGTTTATCTTCTGCCATATTCTGTCTACGTCCACCTCGGTCTTGGAGACCTCAAACAAACAAAGACCACTCTTCAATTGGCTGATAGGTCTATGAAGAAACCGAGGGGTGTGGTGGAAGATGTGTTGATCAAAGTGGGAGAGTTCATTTATCCAGTCGACTTCTTTGTCTTGGATACTGAACCTATGCCAAACCCACTTGGCGAAATTCCTGTCATTTTGGGGCGACCATTCCTTGTGACTTCCAATGCATTGATCAATTGTCGCAATGGTCTGATGTGCTTGACTTATGGTAGTCAATGCGCTGATTTTAACATCTTCACCATCGGTAAGAAGCCAGGTGCCTTCAATGACCATGTTGGGGTCAACCTTATCCAGGGTTTGGATGAGATTGAAGTTGAGGGCACCTTCAAGTACTTCAGAGAATTGTTCGATGAAGCTTCTGAAGGTGGTGAAGATGTTTCACCTGGGTTGGCACAAGAAGGTGCCTTATATTCTGATCTTGTGGCCCTTGAGCCACATCCTTCTGATCATGTAGCTTTTGAGCCACAAGATACCATTTTTATGGCCTTTGGGCCATATGATCTTCATTTTGTATCTGCTGAGGACCCCATGTGGGTTAAGAATCAACCACCTGATACCCTTCAACCTGATAGAGGTTCACCTCTCATTCATGCCTCCGATCTTTCTCACTCTCAAGAGGCATCAAACGACCATAACGTTTATAAGGGTATCAGGTGGTCAAGCAATTCTGATTTGTATGTCGCGAGCCCATGCATGTGCATTTTCGGCTCGAGTGATGGTGGGTTCCCATTTGATGTCCCTTGACATATGAAGATGGGAGCCCATTTGTTATACATAAAGAAAAAAAAGAAAAAAGAAAAATAAAAAAAGTACAATAAAAGACTCCTTCAGTGAGCATCGATTGTTGTGAGCCCCAACCCTTGTGTATTTGGGCTCTATTTCTTTCACGTATTTGTATCCTTTCTTTAGCATCTCACAGGTTTTGAGGGAATTCGGGTTTGTGTCCATCAACATGACCTTGAACTTCCCTTTGTACTTCATGTTGGTGAGATCTCTCCTTTTTCATGCATAAATCCATGTAGTATGTTGCTCACATTCATTGAGGACAATGCATGAAGTAGGTGTGGGGGGGGGGGTGTTTTACGTGTGTGCATAGTCGAGTCTTGTCTTTTGATTTTGTTTTCTTTTATTTGCATTTTAGGGTCATGTTAGTGTGCTGCATTTAATATCGATATATCTGCTTGCCATGATCCTTGGGTGACTTGTCTTCTTTTGCTTGCCTAGTGCTTTAAAATTTCCACATTTCTTTCAAAATCTTCATGTGTTTGCGAAAGAAAATGTTTTGTGGGTTTTGCGTGTGTTTAGCGTGTGCAAAACTGTTGAGAGGCAAACTAAAAAGAAAGCTCCCAAAATTGTCTTGAACTTGATGCATTAGGATATCTAGTACAATGACTTTAGGATTTATCGAGTCGTTAGGATGCACCCCAGTTTTCCCTTGGGGGTGAGTAATCATAGGGTTTCAGTGCTCAAACATTTAATGAAGTCCACCCTGAACCAAGTGAGTCAATATTTCGTGTCTGTTAACTTAAGGAATTTTGTTGTAGTCAAGGACCCTCTAAATCCTATTGTGAGACATTAGTGTAGGGGTTTTGGTTCATGTGTAGATAAGAAATAAGTGAGTAGGTGTTCTCTCTTCTCGCACGGCTCCTATCACTCGGGAAAGTGGGTCTGAGGGGACTTTGTGCCTGGTGCTTTCAAGTCATCTGACTTGGGATGCGCCGACCGAACTCCCGTTACACGGGTGGTAGGGATTGCCCTATGTGGAGATTTGGGGAAAGGTGTACGTGATAGTGTAAGTCCTCAAGGGCAATGATGCACGAAACCTGACCCTGGGAGAATGAAGCTCCAACTAATAAAAAGAAAAAGAAGAAAAAAAATGTGAAAAGAAAATAGGAAAAAAAGGTAATGCAAATAAGAACCTTAATGGACTTTACACTTTGTAGCACTTGAGGATGTTGAGGTTGTCCATGTCTTTCACTTAATTCCTTATTTAACTTGCACGAATGGTTCATTAGGTTAGAGGTGTGGACTGATCACCTATATAGAGTCGGCCCGTAGCATTACTGCGTCCATTGATCGACAAAATATTTCCAACGAGTCGAGTGTCTAGATTGAATAATGCATCTTGTTCGGATTTTGTGGGTATATCCGCTAAAAACCCTCAGGAGACAACACTCCTCCTCCTTGGCAACAAAGATGTTTAATGACTTGTTGCACATGCTAAGTGCAACCGTGATTCCTGCGAAAGTGAGTTAGGATTTCTTGTTTTTCGTATGCTTTTTCCTTTCTTTGTTTTAATCGGGACTAGCAAAAGTTAGGTGTGGGGGTATTTGATTGGCATCATTTCATGTTCATATTTGTATCTTATACCCATTATCTTACACCTAAGCAATGCTACGTGACGAGTTTTATGTTTAGTTTTCAGGAATAAAGAGGTTTGAAGAGAAGAGCCATGAAATGACCCAAAAGCAGGAAAAAAGGACTTAATTCTGAGACCTAGGGACTGAGATGCAATGGAGAAAGACCTGATCGTAAGACCGAATGACCTAAGAGCAAAACAGGAAACTCCACACCATCATGGGGAGTATTTTGGCAATTCGATTCGGGTCGGAGCTCCAACAGACCAAGTAGATGCATCCAAGACCAAGAAACACTTCCAGCAAAGCCCAATAGAAAACCCAGACGGATCTGGACTTTATAGGCCACCAATTGGCGGTCTGGATCATGTCAGATCCGCCCAAACTTCTCCTGGACTTGTATTAATGTTTGTTTAGGCTATTTTTGGTATTGGTTTAGTCCCACATTGGGGGATTGTCCCGGATTAGCTTTTTCCATGCTTATAAATAGAACTCTTCACCTCCCATTGTATCGATCTCTCTCTTTGGTGGCATCTTCCCTACTAAGAGTGAAGCCTTGAAGCAAAACTCTGGTGGAGGAAGAGCTGCTTGTAATTTGAGTGAGTTAATAATAGATGTTTTCATTAGCTTGTTAATTCTTGCTTTAGTTAATTTCCTTTAATGTGTTTGCCTTGGTGCTTGTTTAGTTTTATGCTTCTTTAATATTTCTTGCTTGATTAGTATAGTTTCATTTCAGTATAATGCTTCATTTTCGTGTATACTCGTGTCGTTTCATCTTTACACGAAATGAAGTGGGTCGTGTTCGTGTTCTCTCGTTGGGTACACGAATTTATTTCGTGTCGTGTTCGTGTATGGTCAATTTGACTTGTACACGTAAGAAAACACGACACGAAAATACACGAAATGACACTATTGTCAGGTCTAATATGCTCCCACATGCCATGTTTCGTCCTTCCACTTCATCCTTATCCTCACCTCATCATTCCCCATAAAATAGGCCCATTAATCTAAGCATGTGCTAAGCATCAAGCATTAACACATCAAAGATAAGAGTGAAAATCCCATTAGATGGTTATGAAAATCATGTAAGGTTCAAAGGTTAGGATTAACACACACCTAATACATAACATAATCACATCACCTTCTTCTCCATCCCTCCAATGGGGATGGACCACTCCCTACTCATCTCTAAACTTAAGAAAATATAAAAAACAACACAACCCATAAAGAAGTAAAGAAAAATAGAGTTAACCAAAGCAAGTGAACAAAATTTGAATCAAATGAAATATAAAAACATGAAGAACATAAAAACTTACTTGATTAAGAAAATGAAGAATACAAAGTTGCTCCGTTTCTCTTCCACTACACTAAAACCTACTCTAAGAAATAAACCTACTATACTAAACAAGAAAATAAACTAACCTAAGGATAAGAGGATGGAAGAAGAAAGGAGGCATTAGAAGTCTATTTATAGAAGATTAGAGGGTTTGGATGGATCTGGGCGTAATCGGACGGTTGTAACTCAGATCTCGATAATGCATATTTCTGTAACCTTACAACCCGACCCACTGGAGAAATTTGGCAGCCAAACTCTTAACCGGATCCTCCACTGGCAGATCAATTTTGTCAAATCGCCTCCAAATTTTAACCATGACTTTAGTTCACATAAGAAGACAAGTCACCCAAGGATCATGACAAACAGATATCGATATTAAATACGGCACACTATCATGACCCTAACAATACACACAAAAGAAAACAAAAAAACAAAGTGAAAAGACTTGACTCCACATATATATAAATGTAAAGCACCCCCACACTTCACGCATTGTCCTCAATGTATGCAAGCATGATACTACCTGTATTTTTGCTTGAAAAAGTTATGATCTCACAAAACTTTGAAGCACAAGGAAATTTCCGTGGTCATGTTGATGAACACAAATCCGAATTCTCCTCAAAACCTGTGAGATACATAAGAATGGAGACAAATATGTGAAACAAATGTGATCCAAATACACAAGGGTTGGAGCCCACAACAATCTATGCTCACTCTTGGAGTCTTTTTTTTCAATTTTTTTCCAAAGATAACTATGTACAAAAATAAGTTCATATCATCATTTGTCAAAGGACATCAAATGAGAACCTCAGAAGTGGGACAATGCACTTGGAATGTGAACATGACACCACGCGGGGCCAAAATACTCATGTGTGGGACCCCTTACAAAGTGCACAAGATGCAAGGAGAGGTTTGTTTATGAAATTAAAGTTTAGATCGCAAGTGCACAACCGTCGGTGAAGACGGGGTAAGTACGAGTCGATCCGTAGGGAGGTGTGTCGGCTCTGGTTCTTCGGAGATCAAGTGGAAAATAATGGTGGAAGATGTGATTATTATGCTACTAGTAAAAAGACAATTACACTAGAATGCAAAACAAACTAGATTACGATGCAAATGAAAACTAAAGAAATGCAGCAAACAATATTGAACGAAATATGGATGAACCCTTAAGGGGTGGAGTGTGAACACATATGAGGTGAGAGAAGTGATGAATGACTTATGTAATTAAGTAAGTGTATGTGTGTCATGTGTTTGTCGTCATGCATAGAAAGTGTAAAGATTTGGCAAGATCTATCAATCCATTCGCACACCATATTAGCAACGACTACTTGATTATCATAAGACGAGGCTCAACATGAAAAATGTCTAAAATTAAGGCAAAACTTATCAAAAACCAGGAACTCATGTGAAGAACAAAGCTAAGCATGAGAGGTGTCTGAAATTTGTGGCAAAACCCATCAAAACAAAGTTTCTTCAATCAATAAACCAATTAAATGCTAATACAAACACATGACTAAAATGTAGCATATCCAACTGGAAATTTCAGCAAATAAACATGAGAAACCAAGCATGGGAAGTTTCTAAAAATTATGGCAAAAGCCATAAAAATCCCCAAACATGTAGATGAATAAAACAAACCCGATGAACATACAAACATTCAAGTCTACACAATCTAAATTCGTCAAACATTCAAAACCTCAAAACATAAATGTAAATCATCTCCACCCTCAGGTGGGGATGAAACTACTAACTACTCATTAAGAAAAGGAGACAAAACAAAATTAAGCTAAGCATGTAAGAATTAAAAGAGACAATATAAAACTAACAAAACTTTCTTTTATTACTCACTCATATTACAAGTAGCATATCTCCACTAGAGTTTTGCTCCAAGGCTTTACTCCAAGTAGAGAGAATGACCACCAATCAAGGAGTAAATACAAAGGAGGAAGAAGAGTTCTATTTATAGGCATGAAAAAAGGTAATCGGGGATAATCCCCTGATGTGGGACTAATGAAACTTCCAGAAAAGGTAATCGGGGATAATCCCCAAAGATGGTTGGATTGGGGCCATAGTAGATCGCTCATTGGAGGTCTATGGCTGCTGATTAGCGGTCACCTTTGGCCTGATTTGCCCCGGTTTTGGTTGCCTTCGTCATTGCTTCAATTATTTATGTGGGCTTTACTAGGATGAGTTATTTGAGTCTAGGCCCAAATCTAATTGCCAAAATACTCCTCATGATGGTGTGGAGTTTCTCGATTTGCTAATTTGTCATTTTGACTTGCATCAGGGTCCTTCCCTCTTGCATATCAGTCCATAAGTCTCACTGATTAGTCATTTTTCTTGCGTTCGGGTCATTTTTGTGTCTTTTCTTCTCAAACCTGTTTATTCCTGAAACTTAAACATAAAACTCGTTAATAACATTGCTTAGATTCAACAAAGAGGAAATAAGACACGAATATATGTATGATATGATGTCAATCAAATACTCCTACACCTAGTTTTTGCTAGTCCCGAGCAAAATAAAGAAAGAGAAAAATGAAAGAAGAGAAAAACATACGAAAAACAGAGAAATCCTAACTCAGTTTCGTAGGAATCACTATTGCACTTAGCATGTGCAACAAGCCGTTAAACCTTCTTGTCTCCTGAGGGTTTTTAGCGAATATACCCACAAAATCCGAATATTGATGCATTATTCAATCTAGCAACACGACTCGTTGGACCTATTTTTTGTCGATCATTGGACATAGTTATCCTACGGGCCGACTCTCTATATGTATCCACTCCACACACCTAGCCTAATGAATTATTTGTGCAAGTTAATTAAGAACATAAGTGAAAGACATGGGAAACCTTAATATCCTCAAGTGATACAAAGTGTGAAGTCCATTAAGGTTTTGCATTACCATTTCTTTTTTTTTCGTTTTTCTTTTTTTTTCATTTTTCTTTTTTACTAGTTGGTGTTTAATTCTCTCAAGGTCAGGTTTCATGCATCATTACCTATGAGGACTTACATTATCACATACAACATCCCCCACATCTCCACACAGGGCAATCCCTACCACCTGTGTAACGGGAGTTCGGTCGGTGCAGCCCAAGTCAGACGACTCGAAAGAACCAGACACTAAGTCCCCTCGGACTTAATTTCCTGAGAGGTAGGAGCCGTGCGAGAAGAGAGAAGACCTTACTCACTTATTTCTAATCTATACATGAACCAAAACCCTGCACTTAAGGTTTCACAAAAGGAGTTTAAAGGTCTTTGACTACGACAAACTTCCTTATACTACAGACACGAATTATTTGACTCACTAGGTTCAGGGTGGACTTCTTTATTTATTTGAGTACTAACACCCTATGATTACTCTCCCCCCAGGGAAAACCGGGGTGCATCCTTACGACTATATAAGACCTAAAGCCAGTGTACTAAATATCCTAATCCATCAAGTTCAATTCAATTTTCAGAGCTTCCTTTTACTTTGCCTCTCAATGGTTTTGCACATGCCAAACACACACAAAACCCACAAAACATTTTCTTTCGCAAACACATGAAGATTTTGAAAGAAATGTGAAAATTTAAAGCGATCAGCAAGCAAAAGAAGACAAGTCACCCAAGGATCATGACAAGCATATATATCGGTATTAAATGCAGTACATTAACATGACTCTAACAATACAAACAAAACAAAACAAAACAAAACAAAAGGAGAAATACTTGACTATGTAGACATGTAAAACACCACCCACACACACTTACTTCATGCATTGTCATCAATGAATGTGAGCATGATACTACATAGATATATGCATGAAAAAGAAAAGATATCACCAACGTGAAGCACAAGGAAAGTTTCATGGTCATGTTCATTGGCACAAACCCGAATTTCCCCCAAAACCTGTGAAATACTGAAGAAGGGAGTCAAATACGTGAAAGAAAAGGGTTCCAAATACACATGGTTAGTTGGAGTCTTCTTTTTTTTCTCTCATTTTTTCCTTCAAATATAACTATGTACAAAAATGGGCTAGCATCTTTATATGTCAAGGGACATCAAATGGGAACCCGCCATCTCTCGAGCGAGATATGCACTTGCATAGGCTCACAACATAAGAAACATGAGGATTGTTGAGAGGTTTATGAACCAAGAATGGTGTGGCTAATGCCTCTCAAAACTGGGGTCTGTGAAAGGAAATGGAAACAATATGTTTCAATTCCACGACAAAGCTGAGGGTCATCAATATATACACTCCAACTAACATTTCGGTGCATCGAGATCATTTCATCCATACGAAGTGACACCCTGGACTTATTACCTAGATAACAAAGTCCAGAAATAGAATTGCAAAACCACCTGACACCCTTATAAGTATTGTGGTCGTTTGATTCCTTTTGAGAATGAGCAAGATAGGAGGCATGAATGAGAGGTGAACCTCTACCTGGTTTTTTGAAATGTTGGGTATCAGGTGGTTGATTCTTAACCTACATGGGGTCCTCAACAAATACAGAGTGAAGAGCAGGTGGCCCAGAGGCCACAAAAGTGGTATCTTGCGGCTCAAGAGCCACATGATCACAAGATAAGGTACCTTCTTTTGCCAACCTAGGTGAAACATCTTCACCACCATCAAGATCTCCATCGAACAACTCTCTGAAATACTTGAATGTGCCTTCGACTTCAATCTCATTCGTGCCCTGGATAAGGTTGACCTCAACAGGGTCATCGAAGTTACCTGGCTTCTTCTCGATGGTGAGGATGTTGAAATCAGCGCACTAACTACCATATGTCAAGCACATCAAACTATTATGACAATTGATCAAGGCATTGGAAGTCGCTAGAAATGGTCGCCCCAAAATAACATGATTTGTCTAAGTGGGTTTGGCACAAGTTCAATATCCAAAACAAAGAAATCGACTGCATAAATGAACTCACCCACTTTGATCAGAACATCTTCCACCACGCCCCTTGGTTTCATCATAGACCTATCAACCAGTTGAATAGTATTTTTTGTTTTCTTGAGGTCTCCAAGACCGAGGTGGATGTAGACCGAATACAGTAGAAGATTGAGAGATGCACCAAGGTCCAATAAAGCTTGATGTATTGACACCTCACCAATAACACAAGAAATAGTACGCCAACCAGGGTCCTTGTATTTGACTTGCGTGGGTTGTGCCAACAATGAACTCACATTAACGGCAAGAAAAGCTTTCTTGGGAACATTGGTTTTCCTCTTCTTGATGCATAAATCCTTAAGAACCTTGGCATAAGGTGACATTGACTGAATCACCTCCAATAGAGGAATGTTCATCTTAACTTTCTGAAAGATCTCAAGCATTTTGTCATACTGATCTGAAGTTTTCTTTTTAAGGTGCTCAGGGAATGACACCTTCGGGGCATAAAGGTCTTTCGAAGGAACCTCAACATTCTGTTCTGTAGAAATATAAGTGGGGACCTCAAAATCTGATTCCTTCGACCAGGATGAGACGGTGGGACCTCAGGGTTCGACCCCATTATCGAAATAAACATAGAAGGAACCTCAGGATCAAGCTCCCTCCTAGAAGTATTTGTTAAGGGAACCTCAGAATCTGACTCCCTCATAGATGTAGGTATCACCGCAACTCTGGTGACACCAAGAGATGGTGATTGCAAGGAAGGTAACCTAATGTGGTTGTCTACCTCCTTACCGGACCTCAAAGTATGAATCACATTAACATGATGGGTTGGTTCAGAGGTAGCTCGAGGCATTAGGGGCCTTCCTTGAGATTGAGTATCCCAGGGATTCATCTTGGGTTGACTTGGGATCCAAAGTTTTGAATGAACTTTACAAGCTCTTCATGAACGGTTGTAGAGTCGAATCAATAAAGGGGTCCTTTGGGTTGACCCGTTGGGGTAGTGGAGTTTGGTTAAAATAACTCGATGATGAGGCCTGAGGAGGTTGGTGAGTGTGGGGCTGGGACCGTTTTTTGCCTTTTTGGCCTTAATCTATATTAATTTTGATGATTAATTAAACTAATCTTAATCAATCAACCTAATCAATCAAAGTGAGCAAACACGATTACATGCATTGTATACATACTTGTATACTTGTAATCATCTTAATATGTTGATCAAGATAATCAACAAGAGGAGCATTAAGACAAATACATCAAGACTTGTATTCAAAGCTTTGGACCAAGACATGTAATTTTATATTTATTGAGTCCATAATGTTTAATGTAAACTTGGGCACTAGGATTCTGTCCCATCAAGATTCAGTAAACCTAACCCCATACGGTCAACCAAAACCTTCTAGTTCGGTCCACCAAACACCTATCAGTTACTCGTATACTTCCCATCAGTAAACCCTAGGTGTTATCTGCCCCGACGGAAGACCGAACCACCTTCCGTCAACTGAATAGCCCTAGACCGGTTTTGGACTTTGCTCCAATGATCACATTTGAATCAAGTCCTTAGAGCCCAATTGACTTGTTCTAATTCAGACGATCGAATACCTATCGGTCAACCGAGTTCATCTTGACTTTAGGCGCCAAACGACTATTTACACGTGACACTTGACCGTTGTACCCAACGACTATTTGAGCTATAACTGTCAGCATAAAACCCACGCTAACTTCGGTCTACCGAAGTATACATGGTCAACCGAACTTGAGTAGATCATAACCCAACCAATATTACTGTCCAGCTTGGAACGGTGAACCGAATGGAATTCGGTTAACCGAACTTAATTAGGGCTAAATTGTTAAAAGCTACTAGAAGTTGGTGAACGGTGATCCGAACCACTATCGGTCAACTGTATGCTTAATTCAAACCAATTCTTTGGACTACCGTTTGGTTAACGGTCGACCGAATATGCACAAAAATCTGCCCGAGCTTAAGTCACATCTTGTATTCCTATTGGTCCATTTCCCCACCAAATCCCAAACGACTAGTAGAGCTTGAAGGCTTATAAATAGGACCCAATTTGTTGGTTTTGAGCTTCTTGAACACTCCCTATCTATCCCATACTCAAAGCCAAATCCTCTTCATCTTCAAGCTCTCAATCCTCAACACTCAAGCTTAAACTTCACCACTTGCTTATCCAATTCTATATCCATATCCAAGTGTGCTCAAGTATAGAGTGTTAGTTAGATTGTGTTTTCATCTCCATATTCAAAGAATCACGAAGTTGTAAAGCTTCGAGGAAGATCCCTCTCGGGTTGTGAGGGTAGACACGAGAGAGGCGAGGATTGTTCGCGAGGCTCGGAGTTGTAAACGACGTTGATCTCGGCCCGGAACAGAGATCGGTTAGTGGAATCGTAAGCGAGGCTTGCGAGGAGGACTAGGACCCAGGTGCGGAGGCCGAACCTCTCTAAACTCCGGTGTCGTCGATTTTGTGGTTAGTGGCATATCATTGCAAGAGATGATGAGGGCATTGCAAGAGAAGGCCCTTGAACCTCTCAAACGATGTCGAATTTGGCATAACTGCAGCAACTCAATTCCATGATGAGGGCATTGCAAGAGAAGTCCCTTGAACCTCTCAAAAAAGTGATTAGTAGCATATCATTCATTATATTCATGCTATATATCCTTTATTTTACCCTAATACCTCACCCCAATATTTTACCCACAAGCTTCTTGCGGCCCCATATCATCCGCAAACTAGTGGGCAGGTCGAAGTCTCTAACCGTCAATTAAAGTAAATCCTTGAGAAGACGGTTAATTCCTCGAGGAAGGATTGGTCGACTAAATTGAATGAAGCGTTGTGGGCTTTCCGCACCGCGTATAAGACCAATTTGGGTATGCCCCCATTTTGGGTAGTGTACGACAAGGCTTGCCACATACCCGTCGAGCTTGACCATCGTGCTTTCTGGGCGATCAAGAACCTGAATATGGATCTTGATCAAGCAGGGGAGCAACATAAACTCGACATCGTGGAATTGGAAGAGCTACGCCATGATGCGTATGAAAATGCCAAAATTCATAAGTCCCGAGCCAAGATGTTTCACGATTGCATGATTATGCGAAAGATGTTTATGACCGGGTAGAAGGTGTTGCTCTATATTTCCCGACTTCATCTGTTTGCGAGTAAGCACCGCAGTCGCTGGTCTGACCCTTTTATTGTCCAAACTGTATTTCCTCGTGGAGCGGTTGACATCCTGAACCCAGGGAACGGGGACATGTTCAAAGTTAATGGATTACACCTCAAACCTTACTTGGAGGGGGCACCAGCTGAAGTTAAGGAGGTCATGTTCCTTCATGAACCTTTCTCGCACTCAACCATTCATGACTTGCATGAATGATTGAGATTTCATGTTTGTACATAGTGTTGTTAGATATATATATAAAAAAAGACTCCATGAGTGAGCATTGATTGTTGTGGGCTCCAACTCTTGAGTATTTGGGTCCCATTTCTTTCACGTATTTGTATCACTTCTTTAGTATCTCACATGTTTTGAGGGAATTCGGGTTTGTGTCCATCAACATAACCATGAACTTTCCTTTACGCTTCATGTTGGTGAGATCTTTTCTTTTTCATGCATAAATCCATGTAGTATCATGTTCACATTCATTGAGGACAATGCATGAAGTAGGTGTGTGTGTGCGGGTGGGGGGTGTTTTACGTGTGTACATAGTCAAGTCTCTCTCATTTTCTTTTGCGGTCTTTCGTTTTCTTTTGTGGCATTGTTAGGATCTTGTTAGTGTGCTGCATTTAATATCGATATATCTGCTTGCCATGATCCTTGGGTGACTTGTCTTCTTTTGCTTGCCTAGCGCTTTAAATTTTCACATTTCTTCAAAATCTTCATGTGTTTGCGAAAGAAAATGTTTTATGGGTTATGTGTATGTTTGGCATGTTCAAAAATCTTGAGAGACAAAGTAAAAAGAAAGCTCCCAAAATTGTCTTGAACATGATGCATTAGGATATCTAGTATACCGACTTTAGGATGCACCCTGGTTTTCCCTCGGCGGGTGAGTAATAATAGGGTTTCAGTACTCAAACAATTAAAGAAGTCAATCCTGAACCCGTGAGTCAAATAATTCGTGTCTGTTAGTATAATGAAGTTTGTTGTAGTCGAGGACCCTTTAACTCATGTTGTGAGACATTAAGTGTAGGGGTTTTGGTTCTAGTGTAGATAAGAAATAGGTGAGTATGTGTTCTCTCTTCTCGCACGACTCCTATGACTTGGGAAATTACGTTTGAGGGGACTTTGTGCCTGGTGCTTTTGAGTCATCTGACTTGGGATGCACCGACCGAACTCCCGTTACACGGGTGGTAGGGATTGCCCTATGTGGAGATGTGGGGAAAGGTTTACGTGATATTATAAGTCCTCATAGGCAATGATGCATGAAACCTGACCCTGGGAGAATCACACACCAACTAGTAAAAAAAGAAAAGAAAAAGAAAAGAGAAGAACAAAAAGAAAAAAAGGTAATGCAAATAAGAACTTTAATGGACTTTACACTTTGTATCACTTGAGGATGTTAAGGTTGTCTACGTCTTTCACTTAAGTACTTAATTAACTTGCACGAATGATTCATTAGGCTAGGTGTGTGGACTGGATACATATATTGAGTCTGCCCGTAGTATTACTGTGTCCAATGATCGACAAAAATGAGTCCATTGAGTTGAGTTTCTAGGTTGATTAATGCATCAATGTTCGGATTTTTTGGGTATATCCGCTGAAAACCCTCAAGAGACACCACTCCTCCTCCTTGGTGACTAGGAGGTTTAACGGTTTGTTGCACGTGCTAAGTGCAACCGTGATTCCCACGAAAGTGAGTTTGGATTTCCCTGATTTTCGTATGTTTTCCTTTCTGTCATTTTTCTCTTTCTTTGTTTTGCTCGGGACTAGCAAAAGGTAAGTGTGGGGGTATTTGATTAGTAGCATATCATTCATCATATGCATGCTATATATCCGTTATTTTACACCAATAATGTGCTACTCGAGTTGTTGTTCGTAGTGTTTCAGGAATTAGGTAATAAAGAAGAGGAAATGAGAAACAAAGACCTAAATGTAATAAGTATGGACTGATTTTGAAGGTGCTTGACCTATTTGTAATGCATAAGGACTGGATCGCAAATCAGGAAGGACCCAAGTGCAAACCCGGAGGGACCTGATTGTGAAGTGCAAAATATGGTGACACATGACTTGAATCAAATAAGTATTTTGCCAATAAAACTCAAAGTGATTCGAGGCAGAAGACAAGGACTTCACCCCACGTGCCAAATGATGAAATAAAGTGGGACGCAAAATTTCAACTGGATTAGGAGCATTTTATCCTCCACTGGCGGATCAAAACGCTCCAATCCCGTTGAAATTTCGGTTGTGGTTCGGGTTGTCGGGTCAGAGCATTCTTGGACTATCCGATGTGATTTAGAGTCGTCCTATTATTCCCAGATTAATCCTAACCATGTATTAGTCTATATATACCATTGTAATCCCTCCTATCCCTCTTCTTCTTGCTTCTCTGTTTTAGGTTTTATTTTGCTGATGCTTAGTGTAGTTGGAGGACAAGAAACATACTTTGTAATCCTTTCATTTCAATCAATAGTGAGTTTTGTTCTTTAAATACATGTCTTTTACTTTGATGCAATTTCTTTGATGTTGTTGTTTCTTTAATCTTGTCTTCTCCATTTTTTATGGGTTCATGTCATTTTTATGTTTTCTTTAGTATAGAGATGAGTAGAGAGTAGTCCATCCCCATTGGGGGGTGGAGAAAAAGGTGATTTGATTATGTGATGGATTAGTGTGTGTGTTAATCTTAATCCTTTGAGCCTTAGATAATTTCCAAAACCATCTAATGTGAGTTCACTCTTATCTTTGACGTGCTAATGCTCTTGAATGAAGTTTAGCACATGCTTAGATTAGTGGACCTATTTTATGAGGAATGATGAGGTTAGGATAGTGATGGAGTGGAAGAAGGGAACAAGACATGTGCATGCATGTGCTCATGTTGGCTTTATCCAAATTAATGTCTTTTATGTTTTGATGATTGTGATAAATCCTATTTCATGTGGAGACATAGTGGAAATGAGTCATTATGCATGTAAACATATTTGCTTCATTTCAATTATTGTCTTGTATGTTTTAATAATAATGCTTTTTCTTATTTCATGTGGAGGCAAAGTTGAATTTGAGTTTTATGGATTTCATGTATGACATGTTTTGATGAGCACATTTGAACACACACTACACCACATATTTTCAATTCCATGTTCTTTCTCTACCCCCTAGAGGTTTAGTTTTATTGTTGTTTTCTGATTTTCTACATGTTTTAGTTTGATTCTGACCGCATCTCCCTCCTTTCCTTTTCCCACTCCAGTATTGTGAGCTCGACTCACGCACACTCCTTGTGGATTGACCCGTGTTGGCCACCGCTTCAACGCAGCTGTGCACTTGCGGTTATTTTAACTGATTCAATCAGAAAGCATGAAATGATTTGGTCTCAGTCTGATACATTTGATGTATCTGGTGTCGTATCTGTTGAGTCTTCCTTTAAGGGAAGAATCTCTTCAGGAAGACGGTCACAAAGTCAACCCAAGACCGAATCACGTTTGCCGGGAGGCTGTACATCCATTTCTTTGCATTATCCTTCAACGCGAAAGAAATCATCCTCAACTGGACGAAATCCTCGTCAAGTTGTTGAAGCTTGAACATGGAGCATACCTCCTCGAATTCACGTATAAAGATATACGGATCCTCTTTATTGGTAGTAAAGATCGAAGCATATTGAGGTTTCAATTCATATTTGTTTCCACGAGCTGGCAGGAGAACTATGCAAGAAGGTTGCGCGGCCTCACCAACAACTCTATCCTGACTGAATCCCTCTTCCTCCCGAGTTGGAGGAGGAGAAGGAGGTCTACGTGGTGGTGGGAGATGACCGAGGTAATCCATGTATGGGACCCAGTCTCCCCCATCGCCACGAGACAACCTGGCCTTATGCTCCAAAGGAGCTCGAGGCGGAGATGGGCGAACACCTAGCCCGTCCATCTTAGAAAAATGCACTCTCTCAAGTCAAGCGCTCTCACCAGAACAAGCCCAACCTCGCATAAAACACTCGACTCGACTCTAAAACTACGCACATCAGATGGTGTAATCAGAGGAGGAGACTACTCGTAGAATAAAGAGGAGGAGAAGACTCATATGAGAAGGGAGGAAGTCCTTACGCTACGGTGGGTAGGTAATGGTAGAAGCACACAAACAAACAAGGCTCAAACAACCTAAGGTCACTATTGGTCCTTACAACAAGACGACACCTAACTGCGAGGTCACGCGGCCTCAAGACGCCTCACCTCCCTATGAAGAAGACCACAAAGCCCAGCAAGTGAGCCAAGATCCTAAGATCTCGTCTGTCCTACTATCGACTGAATGGGTGACACCAATCAGGCTATGACGGTCGCGACCAGATCACTCTCCTAATGCGCCCGAGATCGTTAGGGGACAATGTCTACTTGATTTAAATTTAGGCTTTTTGAGAGGTGTTTTGTGGGGCTGGAGAAAGGGGTGATGAAATCCCCTACCTTATCTTGAAAACTATAGGTTGTGACCCTTACAGATATTTTTATTCCTTAATCTATCAAGAAACTCACCAATCAGACACTCATCTCACTCTTGTTCCAATGTAATTCCTACTAACTAATGCATGGTCATACAAACAAATGCATGAATGAGAGTAGGAAATATGTACCTCGCGCCAGTGCTCAACAATTGAAAGTAAAGAAAAATGAAAGACAAACTACGTGCCTAACTCAAGTATATGATGCATGACCTAAACAAGCAAGAATGCCTAATCTTTTTCTTTGGGTAGTGCCCAAGTTGATTAAAAGGGGGATTGATTATTGATTGATCTGGGAACAAACTACAGGTCATAACAGGCCAAATTGAGCTCCCAAACCACTATATTGATAGTACAAACAAACCAAAGAAATTAGGAAGCAAATGAAGCTTACCGGATCGCCAGTTGACGATCTCAAACTGTTGATTGGCGGTCAGATTTGTGTTTCGCTCCCTCCAATTTCTCCAGCCACCTCCCCTTGATGCTTAGAATCCCGGAAACAAACCAAAACTAAAAATAAAATATTAAATGCACTTGAATTGTCCAAACATGAGTCTGGGCAGAGCACCTCCCCGGCAACGGCACCAAAACCTTGTTTAAGAAATTAAAGTTTAGACCGCAAGTGCACGACCGTTGGTGAAGCTGGGGCAAGTACGGGTCGATCCGCAGGGAGGTGTGTCGGCTCTGGTTCTTCGGAAATCAAGTGGGAAATATCGGTGGAAGAAGAGATTATTATGCTACTAGTAAAAATACTATTACACTAGAATGCAAAACAAACTAGATTACGATGCAAATGAAAACTAAAGAAATACAGCAAACGATATGGAATGAAATATGGATGAACCCCTAAGGGGTGGAGTGTGAATACTTATAAGGTGAGAGAAGTTATGAATGACTCATGTAAGCATGTAAGTATATGTGTGTCATGTGTGTGTCTTCATGCATAGAAAGTGTCTAAAGATTTGGCAAGATCTATCAATCCATTCGCACACCATACGAGCAACGATTACTTGATTATCATATGACGAGAATCAGCATGAGAAGTTTCTAAAATTATGGCAAAACTCATCAAAAACCAGGAACTCATGTGAAGAACAAAGCTAAGCATGAGAGGTGTCTGAAATTTATGGCAAAACCCATCAAAACAAAATTTCTTCAATCAATAAGCCAATTAAATGCTAATACAAACACACAACTAAAATGTAGCATATCCAACAGGAAATTTCAGCAAATAAACATGAGAAACCAAGCATGGGAAGTTTCTAAAAATTATGGCAAAAGCCATAAAAATCCCCAAACATGTAGATGAATAAAACAAACCCGATGAACATACAAACATTCAAGTCTACACAATCTAAATTCGTCAAACATTCAAAACCTCAAAACATAAATGTAAATCATCTCCACCCTCAGGTGGGGATGAAACTACTAACTACTCATTAAGAAAAGGAGACAAAACAAAATTAAGCTAAGCATGTAAGAATTAAAAGAGACAATATAAAACTAACAAAACTTTCTTTTATTACTCACTCATATTACAAGTAGCATATCTCCACTAGAGTTTTGCTCCAACGCTTTACTCCAAGTAGAGAGAATGACCACCAATCAAGGAGTAAATACAAAGGAGGAAGAAGAGTTCTATTTATAGGCATGAAAAAAGGTAATCGGGGATAATCCCCTGATGTGGGACTAATGAAACTTCCAGAAAAGGTAATCGGGGATAATCCCCAAAGATGGTTGGATTGGGGCCATAGTAGATCGCTCATTGGAGGTCTATGGCTGCTGATTAGCGGTCACCTTTGGCCTGATTTGCCCCGGTTTTGGTTGCCTTCGTCATTGCTTCAATTATTTATGTGGGCTTTACTAGGATGAGTTATTTGAGTCTAGGCCCAAATCTAATTGCCAAAATACTCCTCATGATGGTGTGGAGTTTCTCGATTTGCTAATTTGTCATTTTGACTTGCATCAGGGTCCTTCCCTCTTGCATATCAGTCCATAAGTCTCACTGATTAGTCATTTTTCTTGCGTTCGGGTCATTTTTGTGTCTTTTCTTCTCAAACCTGTTTATTCCTGAAACTTAAACATAAAACTCGTTAATAACATTGCTTAGATTCAACAAAGAGGAAATAAGACACGAATATATGTATGATATGATGTCAATCAAATACTCCTACACCTAGTTTTTGCTAGTCCCGAGCAAAATAAAGAAAGAGAAAAATGAAAGAAGAGAAAAACATACGAAAAACAGAGAAATCCTAACTCAGTTTCGTAGGAATCACTGTTGCACTTAGCATGTGCAACAAGCGGTTAAACCTTCTTGTCTCCTGAGGGTTTTTAGCGAATATACCCACAAAATCCGAATATTGATGCATTATTCAATCTAGCAACACGACTCGTTGGACCTATTTTTTGTCGATCATTGGACATAGTTATCCTACGGGCCGACTCTCTATATGTATCCACTCCACACACCTAGCCTAATGAATTATTTGTGCAAGTTAATTAAGAACATAAGTGAAAGACATGGGAAACCTTAATATCCTCAAGTGATACAAAGTGTGAAGTCCATTAAGGTTTTGCATTACCATTTCTTTTTTTTCGTTTTTCTTTTTTTTTCATTTTTCATTTTTACTAGTTGGTGTTTAATTCTCTCAAGGTCAGGTTTCATGCATCATTACCTATGAGGACTTACATTATCACATACAACATCCCCCACATCTCCACACAGGGCAATCCCTACCACCTGTGTAACGGGAGTTCGATCGGTGCAGCCCAAGTCAGACGACTCGAAAGAACCAGACACTAAGTCCCCTCGGACTTAATTTCCTGAGAGGTAGGAGCCGTGCGAGAAGAGAGAACACCTTACTCACTTATTTCTAATCTATACATGAACCAAAACCCTGCACTTAAGGTTTCACAAAAGGAGTTTAAAGGTCTTTGACTACGACAAACTTCCTTATACTACAGACACGAATTATTTGACTCACTAGGTTCAGGGTGGACTTCTTTATTTATTTGAGTACTAACACCCTATGATTACTCTCCCCCCAGGGAAAACCGGGGTGCATCCTTACGACTATATAAGACCTAAAGCCAGTGTACTAAATATCCTAATCCATCAAGCTCAATTCAATTTTCAGAGCTTCCTTTTACTTTGCCTCTCAATGGTTTTGCACATGCCAAACACACACAAAACCCACAAAACATTTTCTTTCGCAAACACATGAAGATTTTGAAAGAAATGTGAAAATTTAAAGCGATCAGCAAGCAAAAGAAGACAAGTCACTCAAGGATCATGACAAGCATATATATCGGTATTAAATGCAGTACATTAACATGACTCTAACAATACAAACAAAAGAAAACAAAACAAAACAAAAGGAGAAATACTTGACTATGTAGACATGTAAAACACCACCCACACACACTTACTTCATGCATTGTCATCAATGAATGTGAGCATGATACTACATAGATATATGCATGAAAAAGAAAAGATATCACCAACGTGAAGCACAAGGAAAGTTTCATGGTCATGTTCATTGGCACAAACCCGAATTTCCCCCAAAACCTGTGAAATACTGAAGAAGGGAGTCAAATACGTGAAAGAAATGGGTTCCAAATACACATGGTTAGTTGGAGTCTTCTTTTTTTCTCTCATTTTTTCCTTCAAATATAACTATGTACAAAAATGGGCTAGCATCTTTATATGGGACATCAAATGGGAACCCGCCATCTCTCGAGCGAGATATGCACTTGCATAGGCTCACAACATAAGAAACAGGAGGATTGTTGAGAGGTTTATGAACCAAGAATGGTGTGGCTAATGCCTCTCAAAACTGGGGTCTGTGAAAGGAAATGGAAACAATATGTTTCAATTCCACGACAAAGCTGAGGGTCATCAATATATACACTCCAACTAACATTTCGGTGCATCGAGATCATTTCATCCATACGAAGTGACACCCTGGACTTATTACCTAGATAACAAAGTCCAGAAATAGAATTGCAAAACCACCTGACACCCTTATAAGTATTGTGGTCGTTTGATTCCTTTTGAGAATGAGCAAGATAGGAGGCATGAATGAGAGGTGAACCTCTGCCTGGTTTTTTGAAATGTTGGGTATCAGGTGGTTGATTCTTAACCTACATGGGGTCCTCAACAAATACAGAGTGAAGAGCAGGTGGCCCAGAGGCCACAAAAGTGGTATCTTGCGGCTCAAGAGCCACATGATCACAAGATAAGGTACCTTCTTTTGCCAACCCAGGTGAAACATCTTCACCACCATCAAGATCTCCATCGAACAACTCTCTGAAATACTTGAATGTGCCTTCGACTTCAATCTCATTCGTGCCCTGGATAAGGTTGACCTAAACAGGGTCATCGAAGTTACCTGGCTTCTTCTCGATGGTGAGGATGTTGAAATCAGCGCACTAACTACCATATGTCAAGCACATCAAACCATTATGACAATTGATCAAGGCATTGGAAGTCGCTAGAAATGGTCGCCCCAAAATAACATGATTTGTCTAAGTGGGTTTGGCACAAGTTCAATATCCAAAACAAAGAAATCGACTGCATAAATGAACTCACCCACTTTGATCAGAACATCTTCCACCACGCCCCTTGGTTTCATCATAGACCTATCAACCAGTTGAATAGTATTTTTTGTTTTCTTGAGGTCTCCAAGACCGAGGTGGATGTAGACCGAATACAGTAGAAGATTGACAGATGCACCAAGGTCCAATAAAGCTTGATGTATTGACACCTCACCAATAACACAAGAAATAGTACGCCAACCAGGGTCCTTGTATTTGACTTGCGTGGGTTGTGCCAACAATGAACTCACATTAACGGCAAGAAAAGCTTTCTTGGGAACATTGGTTTTCCTCTTCTTGATGCATAAATCCTTGAGAACCTTGGCATAAGGTGACATTGACTGAATCACCTCCAATAGAGGAATGTTCATCTTAACTTTCTGAAAGATCTCAAGCATTTTGTCATACTGATCTGAAGTTTTCTTTTAAAGGTGCTCAGGGAATGACACCTTCGGGGCATAAAGGTCTTTCGAAGGAACCTCAACATTCTGTTCTGTAGAAATATAAGTGGGGACCTCAAAATCTGATTCCTTCGACCAGGATGAGACAGTGGGACCTCAGGGTTCGACCCCATTATCGAAATAAACATAGAAGGAACCTCAGGATCAAGCTCCCTCCTAGAAGTATTTGTTAAGGGAACCTCAGAATCTGACTCCCTCATAGATGTAGGTATCACCGCAAGTCTGGTGACACCAAGAGATGGTGATTGCAGGGAAGGTAACCTAATGTGGTTGTCTACCTCCTTACCGGACCTCAAAGTATGAATCACATTAACATGATGGGTTGGTTCAGAGGTAGCTCGAGGCATTAGGGGCCTTCCTTGAGATTGAGTATCCCAGGGATTCATCTTGGGTTGACTTGGGATCCAAAGTTTTGAATGAACTTTACAAGCTCTTCATGAACGGTTGTAGAGTCGGATCAATAAAGGGGTCCTTTGGGTTAACCCGTTGGGGTAGTGGAGTTTGGTTAAAATAACTCGATGATGAGGCCTGAGGAGGTTGGTGAGTGTGGGGTTGGGACCGTTTTTTGCCTTTTTGGCCTTAATCTATATTAATTTTGATGATTAATTAAACTAATCTTAATCAATCAACCCAATCAATCAAAGTGAGCAAACACGATTACATGCATTGTATACATACTTGTATACTTGTAATCATCTTAATATGTTGATCAAGATAATCAACAAGAGGAGCATTAAGACAAATACATCAAGACTTGTATTCAAAGCTTTGGACCAAGACATGTAATTTTATATTTATTGAGTCCATAATGTTTAATGTAAACTTGGGCACTAGGATTCTGTCCCATCAAGATTCAGTAAACCTAACCCCATACGGTCAACCAAAACCTTCTAGTTCGGTCCACCAAACACCTATCAGTTACTCGTATACTTCCCATCAGTAAACCCTAGGTGTTATCTGCCCCGACGGAAGACCGAACCACCTTCCGTCGACTGAATAGCCCTAGACCGGTTTTGGACTTTGCTCCAATGATCACATTTGAATCAAGTCCTTAGAGCCCAATTGACTTGTTCTAATTCAGACGATCGAATACCTATCGGTCAACCGAGTTCATCTTGACTTTAGGCGCCAAACGACTATTTACACGTGACACTTGACCGTTGTACCCAACGACTATTTGAGCTATAACTGTAAGCATAAAACCCACGCTAACTTCGGTCTACCGAAGTTAACATGGTCAACTCTTCTTGTTAGCCATCACACAGTAATCTGATAGTACCACTCCATATAGATACGTCTATAAGTAACTGGGTCTTCCGACAGTAAATGTGCCTCGATCTATACAAACTCTAACCAATGTGACCAAACTTAAATGTATGCCTATTGTTCTTGTAACCAGTTTACTCTAGGCTTCCCTTGAGCTTTCTTTAGCTTGCAAATCTCCATTAAATCTGGAATATGTTGCTGTAAGCCAAACTGACTCATGACCTGTCCGGCACGTGCATAGTAGCTACTCCAAAACAAACTAGTCATGTTCTCGTAATCCATATATCATTTCATTCCCTACAAGCAGCAGGTAGCGCTATCAAATCTACTTCATGGTAAGGGGTCCAATAGACTTGGTTTTCTTCTTGAACGTCCAACTCATTTTTGTAAAGATCAATATGAGACATCTTAACATTGTTTAGCTATGATCTATGAGTCCTCCAACGTAAACCTAAAGGCTGCAAAAAATGTTCTGAAGTTGCAGACCCGAAGTTTTTGATGGCTGCCTAACGTGAATATGTTCCCAACACCAAATCTATAATAACGTCAGGAACCCAACTACTTGTTTCTCATTTTTCAAATAGGCTTGACCCAAGTAGTTCCCTATATAACTGATCTCTTTGCTCAACTCTATTCCAACTTTGGGGCTTCCAACTCTATTCCTTGAAATTAAAGAATCTTTTAAAGGGTGTTTCCTTCTATTTAAGGAAGATTACCCAGTTAATATAAAATTTTCGTGTATACTCGTGTCGTTTCATCTTTACACGAAATGAAGTGGGTCGTGTTCGTGTTCTCTCGTTGGGTACACGAATTTATTTCGTGTCGTGTTCGTGTATGGTCAATTTGACTTGTACACGTAAGAAAACACGACACGAAAATACACGAAATGACACTATTGTCAGGTCTAATATGCTCCCACATGCCATGTTTCGTCCTTCCACTTCATCCTTATCCTCACCTCATCATTCCCCATAAAATAGGCCCATTAATCTAAGCATGTGCTAAGCATCAAGCATTAACACATCAAAGATAAGAGTGAAAATCCCATTAGATGGTTATGAAAATCATGTAAGGTTCAAAGGTTAGGATTAACACACACCTAATACATAACATAATCACATCACCTTCTTCTCCATCCCTCCAATGGGGATGGACCACTCCCTACTCATCTCTAAACTTAAGAAAATATAAAAAACAACACAACCCATAAAGAAGTAAAGAAAAATAGAGTTAACCAAAGCAAGTGAACAAAATTTGAATCAAATGAAATATAAAAACATGAAGAACATAAAAACTTACTTGATTAAGAAAATGAAGAATACAAAGTTGCTCCGTTTCTCTTCCACTACACTAAAACCTACTCTAAGAAATAAACCTACTATACTAAACAAGAAAATAAACTAACCTAAGGATAAGAGGATGGAAGAAGAAAGGAGGCATTAGAAGTCTATTTATAGAAGATTAGAGGGTTTGGATGGATCTGGGCGTAATCGGACGGTTGTAACTCAGATCTCGATAATGCATATTTCTGTAACCTTACAACCCGACCCACTGGAGAAATTTGGCAGCCAAACTCTTAACCGGATCCTCCACTGGCAGATCAATTTTGTCAAATCGCCTCCAAATTTTAACCATGACTTTAGTTCACATAAGAAGACAAGTCACCCAAGGATCATGACAAACAGATATCGATATTAAATACGACACACTATCATGACCCTAACAATACACACAAAAGAAAACAAAAAAACAAAGTGAAAAGACTTGACTCCACATATATATAAATGTAAAGCACCCCCACACTTCACGCATTGTCCTCAATGTATGCAAGCATGATACTACCTGTATTTTTGCTTGAAAAAGTTATGATCTCACAAAACTTTGAAGCACAAGGAAATTTCCGTGGTCATGTTGATGAACACAAATCCGAATTCCCCTCAAAACCTGTGAGATACATAAGAATGGAGACAAATATGTGAAACAAATGTGATCCAAATACACAAGGGTTGGAGCCCACAACAATCTAATCTATGCTCACTCTTGGAGTCTTTTTTTTTCATTTTTTTTCCAAAGATAACTATGTACAAAAATAAGTTCATATCATCATTTGTCAAAGGACATCAAATGAGAACCTCAGAAGTGGGACAATGCACTTGGAATGTGAACATGACACCACGCGGGGCCAAAATACTCATGTGTGGGACCCCTTACAAAGTGCACAAGATGCAAGGAGAGGTTTGTTTATGAAATTAAAGTTTAGATCGCAAGTGCACAACCGTCGGTGAAGACGGGGTAAGTACGAGTCGATCCGTAGGGAGGTGTGTCGGCTCTGGTTCTTCGGAGATCAAGTGGAAAATAACGGTGGAAGAAGTGATTATTATGCTACTAGTAAAAAGACAATTACACTAGAATGCAAAACAAACTAGATTACGATGCAAATGAAAACTAAAGAAATGCAGCAAACAATATTGAACGAAATATGGATGAACCCTTAAGGGGTGGAGTGTGAACACATATGAGGTGAGAGAAGTGATGAATGACTTATGTAATCAAGTAAGTGTATGTGTGTCATGTGTTTGTCGTCATGCATAGAAAGTGTAAAGATTTGGCAAGATCTATCAATCCATTCGCACACCATATTAGCAACGACTACTTGATTATCATAAGACGAGGCTCAACATGAAAAATGTCTAAAATTATGGCAAAACTTATCAAAAACCAGGAACTCATGTGAAGAACAAAGCTAAGCATGAGAGGTGTCTGAAATTTATGGCAAAACCCATCAAAACAAAGTTTCTTCAATCAATAAACCAATTAAATGCTAATACAAACACACGACTAAAATGTAGCATATCCAACAGGAAATTTCAGCCAATAAACATGAGAAACCAAGCATGGGAAGTTTCTGAAAATTATGGCAAAAGCCATAAAAATCCCCAAACATGTAGTTGAATAAAACAAACCTGATGAACATACAAACATTCAAGTCTACACAATCTAAATTCGTCAAACATTCAAAACCTCAAAACATAAATGTACATCATCTCCACCCCAGAGAGGGATGGAACTATTCACTATTCATTAAGAAAAGGAGACAAAACGAAATTAAGATAAGTATGCAAGAATTAAAAGAGACAATATAAAACTAACAAAACTTTCTTTTATTACCCACTCACATTACAAGTAGCATCTCTCCACTAGAGTTTTTCTCCAAGGCTTTACTCCAAGTAGAGAGAATGACCACCAAGCAAGGAGTAAAGACAAAGGAGGAAGAAGAGTTCTATTTATATGAATGAAAAATTGTAACCGGGGATAATTCCCCGATGTCGGACTAATGAAACTTCTCGAAATGTACATAAATGATATAACAAACATCCGAGCCAAAGAAGGTTGGATTTGGGCCATAGTAGACCCCTGATGCATTGCATACATTGCATCATATGTCTTTCATTTAGATTAATTTTATATCAATAAATGCTACTAAGGTATGTGTTCAGTCTTATTTACATAATAGAGGGACCTGAATGCAAATTACCCATATCCCGAGCATAAATGCGTGCAAGAGCCTCATTTCTATCATAAAGACCAAGTCAAGATTATAGGGATTCAAATGGAAGTACATCCAAGCATAAAAGCATTCAAAGACCTAATTACAAAAAGGCCAAGGACTTAAGCACAAAAGTAGCCAAGGACTTAATTGCAAAAAGCCGAGGACCCAACTGCAAATTACGAGTAGCTTTTATTATTTTGGAGAAGTTCTAAAGAAAAATCAATTTGGATCTCCAAATATATGAAGAAATAAAGTCGGAGCTCAAAAGAAAGGAAAGAATCAATCCAGATGCGCAAAGGAGAGCTAAATCATACCATAAACACACAGGAAAAATCCGGATTAAATCTGAGTCAAAAGTGCGGCGATTCCGCCGCACCATACATGTTAAATGCGGCGATTCCGCCGCACCCCTTGCGATCCGTGGCTCCGGATTTTGTCCAGTCGTGTCTTGACACATGTACTTTCCTATTTTATACTTAGGTCCCTTGTATCGGCTATAAATAACACTGAAACATTGTTGTAAACAATCTTAGTTGTTGTTCCATATTTTAGTAATAAAATTCTGTTCTTTTATTTCTTGTTTTTAGTTTTCTTTTGTAGTTTCTCTAGGACCCCTTCTCTTTCCCTCCAACCATGAGTTTCTAACTCTCTCCAAAGGGTGGGGTGACGGATTTAGGGTGATGAGAAGAAGAATAAAGTTATTATTTTAATTTCGTGTTAGTATATTTTGATTACTTGAGTTTATGTTGAGTCATTTATCATGTAATGCTTCATAACTAATATGATTTATTATAAGTTTCAAAATTCTCTAATCTAAACCCGATATCTAAACCTCCACCCACTGGACTCCCATCCATCTTTACTTCATTTTTAATTTGTTTTTGTTGTTCTCGCTTTAGATAATTAAAAAATCAAAAATCTCAAACCAACCATATTTCTCTTTATCTTTCCTTAAACAAAAAATCACAAAAAATATAAGAATCTCTCCCTCCTTGTGTTCGACCCGTACTTGCCGCGTCTTCATCGACGCCGTGCACTTGCGGTATAAATAAAATTATCATCAAGTTTTTCACGCCGTTGCCGGGGAGGCGACGAAGATTTTTGTTTATTTTAGTGATTTTGATTTTTTTTGTTTATCGTGTGCGCGATCTGACTATTTGGATTTAATTCAGGAGACAACAGAGTGCGTGGCGAAATCCGGGCACATTCGGAGCTATAAGGGCGGCAAAATCGCCGCATCTCAAGTACAACCTGCGGTGGATCCGCCGCACATCTAAAGCATCTGGGCTTCAATTTTTTCTGGGGTCGTCTCCATCTCTGGGTGGACGCGTAGAGCATCTGGGAAGTTTGGAGAGCGGGCGGCGAACCAGTCTGAGCATTGCAGAGGTAACTTTTCTTGCCTTTCTCGTAAAATTTTAATTTTCGAAAAGTTCCCTTTCGTAGAACTGCACGTGTTAGGGCAAAATTCCATATTGGAAATAATTCAACTCTGACCTAAAAATTGGCAAAATTATAAGGACTTAATGCATGCATCATATAGTGTTTTGTATGCATTATTCTTGCTAAATTCTTGCAAATTAATTTCTGTTGAAGAGTGCTGGAGTCAAGGTACGTGCACGAGTTTTATCGATTGCATTTAAGCATATAATTTAGTTTGCATAGAACCTTGCAATTGCCCCCATTTAAAGACCAATGTTTGACTATCTTTGCTAGATTTAAGTTAAACTATCTTAAGGGCAACTCCGTAGGAAAAGATACGGTGGGGATTTCATCACCCTTCCGTGGCCCACAAATCACAATCCTAAAGTGTCACCCAAGCCTTAAAATTTAAAATCAATTAGACATTGGCCCCTAAGGACTCAGACTCAATTAAGGAGAAGATTGGTTTGACTTGCTATGACTTGAAGCTGATCGAATTTAATTTGGTGTCTAGAAAGTGTTTTTGTGTTGACGTAAGTCTTCCAAGCGAAGTGATTGTCTAATTGGCACCGACTCTGTCGAAAGAGCCCCCGGTATCTATACACTGCCTGGCCAATTTGGTTTGATTAGTGAGGGAGGTGTATCAAGCAAATCAATTCGACTCAACCAGTTAGGAGTCGTCTAGATTTAAGCGACACTAGGTCTAGGATTGTTTGAACCGTGCTTGCTTAGGAAATTTCTGACCGACCCTCTTTTCTATCTTTAGAGTTAAGTTTCCCTTCTCATCTGAGTCTTCTTTCTCTTCTCACCTCAATTCTCTAGATTAGGATTCCTTTCTCATCTTTCCCCTTCTATTGTTTGTTTCCATTTTTGATGAAAAAAAATTAAAAAAAATTGATTCAAACCGGTGCACTCAGATTTGGATTCGGGACTTGAGCAATTGACTCTCACGAGTTCATCTAGATTCCAGTCTGGAGCTTAGCGCCAATCCACCTGTTGCACCACCTCACCTGGATCCAATGGGTGAGAATGTAGTGGACCCACCTGTTGCACAACCTATGACTCTGAGGGATCGGTGCTACCCAACGATGGTTGCTCAGCCATCGTGCATCGTGATGCCCACCATACCGGGTCGCGACTTCGAACTGAAGGCACAATACATGAGTATGTTGCCCAAGTTCACCTCTAAGGAAGACCCTTATCTCTTCCTTAGAGAATTTGAGGAAATCTGCTCTCTTATGCAATACCAGCATATCTCTGAGGAGGCAGTGCGTCTGAAATTCGTGCCTCTAGCATTGAAAGACGACGCTAAGAAATGACTATATAGTCTAGCCGAAAGATCTATTAGGAGTTGGGCTGAGTTTGTTCAAGTTTTCTTAAAGAAATATTTCCCCAACCATAATACTATTAGGATTAGGAATGAAATTGTTGCATTCGTTCAATCTGAGAGCGAGCCGTTCTATTCCTATTTAGAAAGATTTAAAAGTCTGTTGACCCAATGCCGTCATCATGGAATTCCAAGATGACAATTGTGCCAAATTATCTATGAGGGATTTACACCCACATCTAGGGTTATGCTAGAATCTGTAAGCCAAGGAAGCTTTATGTCCAAAAGGGAGAATGATGCTTGGATTTTTCTTGAGGATTTAGCCGAAAACAACATGCAATGGGACAATGCTAGAGCACCGATTAACACGAGTATTGGATCTAGAATAGCAAGTCTACCCACACCAGGTGTCTTAGCTGTAGATGCTACCGTAGCTGCTGAAGCAAAACTAGCTACCCTTATGCGTAGAATGGAAAGTCTAGAGCTAAACACCTGACCCCTAGTGAATCAAGCATTTTCTATCCCTTGCTCTAGATGTGGTCAGACTGGTCATATAATGGAGGATTGTGCGGACTTGGAACAAGTTAATGCCACCTTTAACCATTCTAGAAATGACCCATATGCATCAACCTATAACCCGGGTTGGCGTAATCATCCCAATCTTTCATGGAGCAACAAGTTCAACCTCCTAGACAACAACCAAACTCGTATAACCAAAATAATACATCATCTGGGTTTAGTAACAATGGAGATTATTATGTTAGATTGACGAGCTTGGAAAATTTGGTTAAAACTTTTATGCAAACAACCAACCAATCCTTCCAAAGGCTAGAAACACAAGTCAGCCAACTAGCACAAATAGTAGGTGAAAGAGAAAAGGGTCAGTTTCCAAGTCAACCTGAGGTGAACCCAAGATCTAATAATCAATATCAGCCATATCAACCACCTTCAGGAAATAACAACCCTAGACCGGTTCAAATGGTTCATGAGGAGGGACCGTTCCAACAGATAAATGAAGTTGTATCATTACAGTCTGGAAAACAAGTTGATAACAATGTGGTAAATCCTAGAACT
This sequence comes from Triglochin maritima, assembly GCA_963682175.1. Classification (NCBI taxonomy): domain Eukaryota; kingdom Viridiplantae; phylum Streptophyta; class Magnoliopsida; order Alismatales; family Juncaginaceae; genus Triglochin; species Triglochin maritima. The sequence goes on along the minus strand of OY821781.1, from coordinate 34,859,955 downwards.
CCTAATCAATCTAGCCGTCAAGCACCCACTTATAACCTGACCATTGAACCTGAAGTCCAAATTGAGGAGCCCAACCCACCTACTCAACCTGAACCTATAGCTCAACCTGAGCGAGTCTATGTTCCTAAAGTCTCATTCCCCAATAGACTCAAGAAGAGCTCAAGTGCACAAATGGAGAAAATCTTGGAAGTATTTAAGCAAGTTAAGGTGAATATTCCACTCTTAGATATGATTCAACAAATACCTGCTTATGCTAAATTCTTAAAAGATCTGTGCACTAAAAATAGAAAAACGAACGTACCAAAGAAGACTTTCTTAACTGCAAACATAAGCTCTATTATGTCTAACTCATCTCCTATAAAGTATAAGGACCCTGGGTGTCCCACAATTTCATGTGCGATAGGAGATACTTTTATCAACAAAGCCCTTCTAGACCTTGGTGCTAGTGTTAACTTACTCCCGTTCTCTGCCTATGAGCAACTCAACCTTGGTCCACTAAAACCCTCTAAGACAACCCTTCAATTTGCCGATTGTTCTATTAAGAAACCAAGAGGTATAGTAGATGATGTTTTGATTAAGGTTGGTGACTTCATATACCCAGTGGATTTTGTCGTTCTAGACACTGAACCTGTTGTCGATCCTAAGAGACAAATCCCTGTGATACTAGGCAGACCCTTTTTAGCCACTTCTGAAGCTTTGATAAATTGCCGAAATGGGCTCATGCAACTATCTTTTGGAAACTTAAAAGCTGAATTTAATATCTTTCATGTTGATAATGAGCCAGAAATAGTATGCAATCAAAGTGATGTTGTGATGAGATCACGTATTTATAAGATTTCTGAATCAAATAAATCATCACAAAATCAAAAAGGAAGTGAGAAAAAGGGGAGTAATTCTTCGACACACTCACCATCACTCGAGCAAATAAGAGAACCAATACAGGTGAGGGGTGTGGAATCTGTGACTCAGGACTCTCATTGCAACATGGGGAACAATTCAACTGGATACATGCACCAACATGGTGTCATTCAATCCAGTTCTGACTATGGTTAACTCTGAGCAAATTCAATCCCTCCACCACAGTTGACGCAGGTAATAAGTGCATTTGCTTTATCTTTGCATACATTGAGGACAATGCATGATTTAGGTGTGGGGGATGTTTATGTATCTATCTATCTATCTATCTATCTATATATATATTCTTAGAAGAAAAATAAAATAAAATAAAATTCAATGTTCTATGACATAGCTTAAGATTGAACTGCCAAAACCCGTGTACAAAATGCATTGAGTTTTTGTTCCTTATTATATAGTTCTTCTTGTAGAAATTATGACATAAATCTAAGTTCCAAAGAAATAACCCATTACCCTTTAAGACATGTATGTACTTAAATTGGATGACTCAAATCTTTGAAGTGGTTGATAAAAAGCAGACGTTGAGGAAAATATACCGGGAAGTGTGGACTTCTAATCGCAATTAAGCCTTGAGGAAAATAAAATTAAATAAATAATAAAGGAATCAAGTGAGGAAAGCACATTTTGCAAAATGATTACAAAAGCCCAAGCCTTTGAGTCACTGGTCCGTAGGGGTATCTTGAAACCCGGTAACTTGAGTCTGCCAGCTCGGGATTATCGACCAAACTCGTTACACGAATGAAAAAATGGTAAAAGTGTCAAAACAAGCAAATGTGTTGAATCACGGGAAAAAATACTTTAAGATACTCAAGGCCCAAAGCTAAAAGAATGATCCATGCCATGGTTGATCCGAATGATACTTCACCACCAGAGGAGGCGTGCAAAATAATTTAAGTGATAACATGTGTATAAGGGTTAGTGGTGTGAATGTTGGAGGAACACAGACCGAGTCAGATTCTTTATGAGTTAGATTTATATAATGAGCATGCAAGAATTCTAAGTGAGATGTATAAGGTTGAGGTGGAGATATTTAGAGTTATCAATGAAATGTCGAATTAAGACTTTGTGGGTGAGTCAACTGAAAACCCTCACGAGACAAAACTCGTCCTCTAAGGAAACTTTGGGGTTTAAAGGCTTGTTGCACACGCTAAGTGCAACCGTGATTCCTACGAAAGTGAGTTAGGATTTCCCTGTTTTCATTTTTCTTACATTCTGTTTTGCTAGGGACTAGCAAAATCTAGGTGTGGGGGTATTTGATGCATTGCATACATTGCATCATATGTCTTTCATTTAGATTAATTTTATATCAATAAATGCTACTAAGGTATGTGTCCAGTCTTATTTACATAATAGAGGGACCTGAATGCAAATTACCCATATCCCGAGTATAAATGCGTGCAAGAGCCTCATTTCTATCATAAAGACCAAGTCAAGATTATCGGGATTCAAATGGAAGTCCATCCAGGCATAAAAGCATTCAAAGACCTAATTACAAAAAGGCCAAGGACTTAAGCACAAAAGTAGCCAGAGACTTAATTGCAAAAAGTCGAGGACCCAACTGCAAATTACGAGTAGCTTTTATTATTTTGGAGAAGTTCTAAAGAAAAATCAATTTGGATCTCCAAATATATGAAGAAATAAAGTCGGAGCTCAAAAGAAAGGAAATAATCAATCCAGACGCGCAAATGACAGCTAAATCATACCATAAACACACAGGAAAAATCCAGATTAAATCTGAGTCAAAAGTGCGGCGATTCCGCTGCACCATTCTTCGATATATACAAGCAAGAATTTGAAATATTTATATTAAAATTATCCATATCTAAACATGATACAGAAATAATGTTCTTGCTAATCGAAGGCACATAATAAACATTCTTTAGACATAAATTTAAACCACTACATAATTGAAGAACCACAGAACCTTGTGCAACCGCAGACACGTTCACACCATTTCCGACCTTCAATTCTACCTCGTTCCTTACGAGTTCCTTCCTATCCATGAGTAGCTGCACATTAGAAAATATGTGAGCATAAGATCCGGTATCAATTACCCAATCCTGGACAGAGGTGGCTAAATTTATTTCAATAACAAATATACCTTTGGACTTTTTGGGGCGCCATCGTTCAATCACTCCGTTGTCAAGGTCTTCCTTGTACTTGGGACAATTTGGCCGGATGTGTCCTTTTTCACCGCAGTGAAAGCACTCCGTATTGGGAGTTGGAGATTTCTGAGATTTCCCCCTCGAGGCACTCGCACGAGCACCTCCTACTCCCTTGCTCTTGATTGAACTACTTTTGGTAGATTTGCCCTTTCCTTTACCAATCTTTTGGCTCCTCCCATGGACGACAAGGACATGCTTGTCCCTACCCTTGCCCATGTCAACTTCAGCAGTTTTGAGAGCGTTGTGCAGCTCCTCAAGACTCACCCCTTTTTCACGCACGTGATAGTGCATTACAAAGTCCTTAAAGGACGGGGCTAGAGAGCCAAGAATCATATCTTCAGCAATGTCCTCGGGCATTGGTGAAGAGAGCTTTGCCAACTTCTCAAGGTACCCTTGCATCGTGAGAAAATGCATGGATACCGATGTTCCCTCCGCCATATGGCACCTTGTGAGTGCGATGGTGGTCTTATAGCGCTCCTTTCGAGCACTATCCATGAACATCTTAGATAAAGCCTCCATGGTCTTCTTGGGTTTTGAATCCAAGTATTTCGCTTGAAGCGAGTCACCCATGGATGCTAGCATAAGACCATGAACTTGGTTCTCTTGGTCTTCCCACTTGGCTTTAGCCTCTTTCTCTTCATCGGTTAATTTCTCATTCCATTTTGGGATTGGACCTTCCAAAATGTGAGATAGTTTCTCAAACTTTAACACGATGTTGAGTTTGAGTTGCCAACTAATGAAGTTGGAGCCATCATTTGCTAAAGGGTGTTGTTCTATCATGGATCGTACGATAGGTTGGATGTTCGACATTTTTCTACATAATAAATCATACAGGTTTTAATGCCAATTTTATGTTTTAATACACATGCATACATATATCAAATATAAATGTAAATGTTGTAAATAAAATTTTGCCCATAAATGCAACAATCCAAAATCCCATCAATTGTAATATAGACTAGCTAAGGGCTATCGAATACATTACAATATCAAGGTAAGAAAAACATTTTCTAATCACAACCTTTTTGGATTTTAGCAACATTAGCATCTTAAAACTCTTGTGACTCTTGTCATTTTAATTATGAGGGAATACGACCTATCCTCGTAAGAAAAACTTTTTCTCAAAACCGAGCGAGGGCTCTAGGTAATGTTAAGAAAACTTATTTTCATTTGATACGAGATACGTTTATCCATTGTATTCACAACTAAACATACTTGGGGTTCACTAGGGTGAAACACACCTCATATATTTAATTGTGGTACAACAATAGACAACCATTATATCTCCCACTATTCCCAAAGATGGAGGGAGCTATCTCCCGCTAAGGGCGAGCAGAGTATCCCTCGATCAATGGTTGCTAGTGGATGAAATAAGAAGGAAATTTATTCTTAATTTTTGTTGGAAAATTTAACATGTGATTTAGAATTTTAGGTTATCATGCATATTATTAATCATACACATCCTAACATTCAACACATTCATCACATGCATAGTAAGATAAAAACAGAAATTAAACATTCACACAATCCACATCATGTGAGTTTATATGTTCCCTTCGATCCTCGATCCTCGATCCCTGATCTTCGATCCTCGATCGATGCGCTACAGTGGCGACTTCCTCTTGCACTGGAGATGTAGATTTTACAGAAAATAAACAAGCTCCTCACATTCGATAAAAACCGACTAATGCAAGTCCTATGTAAAAACCTCTCATATGCAAATGCAACTATCTAAAAGACGGAAAGAGAGAGAATTTTGGCTTTTACATACATAAGCCCCTATATAATAATGATTACATACATTCATAATTGCTGATTTGGAACATATAAACCCACAATTCCTGCAAAGACAAATCGAGCATCCATGCACGCAATATTGCTATAAACTATGCAATCTAGTTTATCAATCATCTAGAATCTCAAACAATTCTTTGAAAAACATTTTGAAATCCATTAAAAACGTTTTTCATTCATCCATAGTTCAAAAATAATTTTGAACCGTTGTCCATCCAATTTCCTAAAAGGAAAGACGAACCGCAGTTTTTCGGTTTTGTTGATTCTCTTACAAAATAATCGTTTATACTTAAAACGAAATTATTGCAAGTTAGACTTATGTCGAAATCATAATTCTAATAATTACATGGCATGTTTTAAACTACTTAAAACATACAAAACGAATTATTACAAAGAATTATTTCAACAAAACATTTAAGGACCGAAAAACTAGTAAAACGAATTGTTTAAATCCTAGATGGTAAACTAAATTTGTTTACAGCCTTAAATCATAAGAAAATTGAACCTTAAGCTCTGATACCACTGTAGGATTTCATGTTTAATTATGCATGTATATTTTTCGAATTTTTGTGCATAATAAGGATCAATTACAATTTTCTACGATTTATTTCATGAATGCATCGGTTTGTTTCAATAACTAGTTTCGAAAACTTATTAAAACAAACATGTGCTCCGAAATTCATACCTAGAAGTTCTCTAAAACTTCTTGATGATCCGGAGATGCTGAAGAAGATGATCGTCGCTTCCCTTTGCGCCGGATGCCTCCGAGTGTTCACCGAAACCCTAAACAAGGTTGGAGAGAAAGGAGCTAGCCAATCAATCTCCAAACAAGCTTAGAATCTAGCTACAAACCCCTTCCTTAATCTCTGAGATTTCTCCTTCCAAAGACTTCGAAAACTAAGAGAATTTTCGTGGATTTTTGTGGTGAATTAGGAGAGAATTTTTTTAGCAAACTTCTAACATAATTAAGGAGAATAAGGACCTATTTATAGGCTCCAATCTTACTCTCAATCATGGCTATTCTTAAGCCACGAATTCTTGACATTTTCTCTCACAAACTAATTCCATAATGCATTATATGCACCCACAAAACGTTTGACCAAGTTTGGAGCTAATCCAACCATTGATCAAATTAATCTCTTAATTATCAAAGGCAGAAAATCGATCGGGACTCGGTCTACCGAGACATACTCGGTTAACCGAATATGTCACGTTTGGATTTCCGTGCACTGGACGGATGACCGATTCTTAAGGAGAAAAATTCTTCTTAGACGTTCGGACGAATTCCCGTCTTTGACCGAGTGCCATTCGGTTAACCGAAAATATCAGAACTGGACATTGTTCGGTCGACCGTTTCTGGTTCGGTATACCGACCCAGAGTTCCAGGCACTTTGGTCAAGTTCGGTCAATCAACTTGACCATCCGTTCCACGTTCGGTTGACCGATCCACAGATTCTTCGGTCGACCGAACCTTAACGGATTACCGAACTTCTACCCGATTTTGCCTTTTTCAAATTTTGGATTTATTTCCAACAAAATTTGAACTTTAGGGGTTTCAGCAAATTCACAACTTATGCAATATATTATCCTATGCAATAATAAATTATTGCACCCCATAATATATGCATCTCATATGAATTTATCATGATTCTAATTATGTTATATATAACATAATTGATTTTACTTGTTCACCACATGTGTCATATTTTCTATAAGAAACCTGACACATCATATGAATCAAAATCAAGCTTCTTGTTTCTCGGTTTTTGCGGTGTGACCTATGAGAGGATCTAGACTAAGTTGGCAGTGATATTAAGAGCTTAATATCACAAGCTATAAGCGGTATCTAGCTACACATTATAGCTCCCAATTAGTTAGATGTCTTAATTCCACTCGAACCAAAACCCGATCCATTTAGTGATGGAGTGCACCACTTGTGTCCGTCCCTTGCCTCATGATATTAAGAATACACACAAATTAGTATTGTGTCATCTTTGTATTAGTATTCATTTCTTGATCTCTTTAAGCTAGTTATAAATATGTGACTTAACTCAAATCACATTGTGCACATTATAACTTTGTTTTATCAAGGGGCCCACTAATATCATCACTCAATTAAGAGGGGAAATGATAGTCTTTTGACTAACTATCTTCTCCAACAAAAGTTGTACTTAACCAACCAATGCCTTTACACTACACTTATCGATAGCTCAAGACACTAATCTAATTAAGCATTCCTTAAGTGATTGGATATAAGTCTCATATCAAAGGACCGAAGACACAGTAAAATATTAATGACACAGAAACACATTTCTATAATGTTTTACTTATTAGGTCTATTCAGTATACAAAAGTAATATTTTCCTCTTTTGCATACCCGTGTCGTCACTCACTTGTAGAGCTACAATGATCTATGACCAACACGACAATCTTAACTCGGTAATTAATGTCCCATGTTAATTACCATGATTGCGAATAACTTTTGTTTTATGTAAACCAATATCTTTTAGAGCTCTATGGTTAAGGACCAAGAGCCTCTTCCATAACACTTCTAAAAGACGAATAACATAAACAAGGAACAAAATGATTTCTCATTCAATTCATAATAATTGACATTTAAAAGTAAAACTTTTAGAACACATTCCCTTTAGATTAACGGTCAATTTTTGCCTGAATTGCCCCAGTTTTGGTTTCCTTCTTCATTGGTTCAATTCTTTACGTGGGCTACACTCGGATCGGTTGTTTGAGTCTAGACCTGAATCTAATTGCCAAAATACTCCTCATGATGGTGTGAGGTTTCTCGATTTGCTAATTGGTCCTTTTAGCTTGCATCCGGGTCCTTCGCTCTTGCATATCAGTCCATAAGTCTCACTGATTAGTCTTTTTTCTTGCGTTCAGGTCCTTTTTGTGTCTCTTCTGCTCAAACCTGTTTATTCCTGAAACTTAAACAAAAAACTCGTTACATAGCATTGCTTATATTCAACAAAGAGGATATAAGACACAAATATATGCATGATATGATGTCAATCAAGGTTCATGATCAAGACGCAAAGGCGTCTAATTCAAAGCATCAAACTTAAAGAGCTCGAACCTCTCAAGAGTTTGGTCGCAATTGGGCAATGGAAGAAGAGTTTCTCCCATTGCGGTATTAAAGTTATGGTTGTCAATCCAAATTCACCAAACAACATGCTGGTTCGTCGGAATGAGGCCAACAACCTCATTATCCTTGCCCGATGCTGCGATGCACCATGCAGACTGAAAGTGGGTCTCTTGCCCAATGTATCCTCTAAGGAACTTCTAATACCCTCATTGGCATTGTAATTGTTTGGTGTCTCATGATTTTCAAGATGATCAAGAACAATAGTGAGAGACAAACTCTCACCAGGTAGTCTGAAATTAGGGGTATTAGGCAACGTTTGCTCCACCAAAAGTAAGTCCTTAAGAAGCACAACATTAAGATAATGTGGCTCAAAGGTCACAGGACAAAATGATAAGGCACAATCATGTGCTGACTCATAATGAAACTGGTCCATGTTATTCTCAATTTTAGTCGAATCCTCCCCTAAATGGTCGTTAATTGAAAGTGCCTCAGACTGACTAGGAGTTTGACTGTGAGAGATTGTGCTTTGAATTTGTGGATGTGGTGGTGGTTCAATAACAAAAGATAAATCCTCATGTTGACAAGAAAGGTCACTCTCCTCACGTTCACTTAATTGTTGCGTCATCTGACTCACTTGCATTGCCAGATTTTGCAAGGAATTTTGAGTGGTTTCCATGAACGTAAGTAGAGTTTTTTTTTCAAGGAATCAAGTTTGGGGCCAACATTGAAGTTCAAATTATGATTGTCACAATTTGTAGGTTGGGTGTAAATAGGCTGAGAATTTGTCCATGTGGTCATGAGTGGTGGCTGATAGGGATGTGTGTATTCGGGAGGAAAATGGGTTGGGTATGATGTATAAAATTTTGAATCAATAATGTCTCCCCATGAATCCAAGCCTCTTGGGTTGTATGCGAATGCGTAAATCTCACCTTGAGAATTTTGGGAAAATGTATGCTCATACTCAGACTCTGGGAGAACATACGGACATTCACCGATAACGTGACCACTCAACCCGCAACAGTCATAAGGTATGTCTTAAGGAGCCACCGGTGCACTCATATCCTCTACCACACTCATGAAAGAGGCCAACGTTTCTTGTAATGTCTATTTTGTTGACCAACATATGATCCAACATAACTAGATGGTGGTCTACCAGTCGGTGCCTCTCTCATATTACCCCAATCTGAAGACTGCAGCGACACAATTAAGATTGTCCCAACCATACTGGGTGTTAGTCTGAGGCACCCCAGGATGCATGGATCCAGAATACCAGGGAGAATAGTCATGGTCCAAACAATGAAATGGATGGTCGCCCATGTAACCATCCATCTCGACACAGTAGTCTCAAGTCGATCACTCTCACCACCACGAGGCCAAGCTCGCAAAAAGTGTTCGACTCGACACTAAATTGCTTATAGAGAGTGTAAACGGGAGGAGACTAGAATGTAAAAGTAGGTGAGAAGAAGATGAATCAGAGGAGAAGGGAAGAATCCCTAAATTTAGCGTGGGTAGTCGGTGAGGGTAGAAGCATAACCTAGCAAACATGACTAAATTAAGCTTAGGCTGGCTTTGGGTCCTTAAGTTAGACGACGTCTAACTGTGACTCCTTACACTCCCGAATGCCTCACCTCCCTTGGCCGAAGGTCACAAACCCCAATGACAAAGTCAAGACCTGGAGGTCTTAAAAGTCTCAATGCTACTAAGCAAACGACGACATTTAGGCCATGACGTCGAAAATGGGATTGTCTCCTAAGTACGCCTGAATCCTAGTGGCCAATGTCTACTTGATTTTAGATTAAGGATTTTGAATAGGAGTGATTTTTGGGGCTAAGGAAAAGGTGTTGAAATCACACACCTTATCTTGTACGGGACACCCCTCCTTAGGTGGTTTTGAATCCTAAGCTAGAGTTCAACAACCAATCAATCCCTCGCCTCACTCTTGTCCCGATGCACCTTACTAACTAATGCATGCTCTAACCATGAATGAATGAGAGAACCGGTGCACATACCTCACGCCAGCAATCGACAATGAGAAATTAAAGCAAAGGAAAGACAATATGCATGCAAAGTCTACAAGTGATCCATGAACAAGATGACAATCGTTATAATATTTGACTTTGAGTTTTATGGTCCAAGTTGTCTTAGAAAGGGATCATGCAAGCCAAATTAATTATTGACACTTAATCAAAGCATGCATGGCATAAAATGTGGAGGAAAGCAATAGAAATCGTAAAGGAAGCTACTGTAAAAATATAAATCACAAATGACTCACCAGAGCCACCAGTGGCGGATTCAAATCGTCTACTGGCAAATTGTCTGGGGATTCTAGTCCCTAGACTTCAACAGCATGCTTCTACGCTCCTTTCGGTCCCCCTGTCCACTTGTAACCCCCTTCTAGTAACCAAAAGAGAAAAGAAAATGAAAAACAAAAGAAAACCCCCACCGAAATGGTGAACTCGACTACGAAAACGACACTCCCTGGCAACGTCGTCAAAAACTTGATTGATTCAGTTATATTACCGCAAGTGCATGACCGCTATGAAGCGGTGACTAGTACGGGTTGAGTCCATAGGGAGTGCGTGTGAGTCAAAATCCACAATACTCGAGTAGGAAAGGAAGAAAGAAAAAATGAGGTCGGATTACAATACGATGCGTATGACACTAGAAGACAAATGGTAAAAATAAACGCTTTAGGGGGTAGAGAAAGAATGCAGAAATCAAGATATGTGTACATGTGTGTTCAATTGTGCTCATCACAACATGTAATATGATTGACATCATTTCATGCTTATATTTGTATCTTTTATCCATTATCTTTTACCTAAACAATGCTATGTTACGAGTTTTATGTTTGAATTTCAGAAAGGATAGAAGGACCCAAAAGCTGGGAAAAAGGACTGAATTATGAAGAGATGAAGCATAAAAGGACCCAAAAGCTGGGAAAAAAGACTGAATTGTGAGATCTGGGGACTAAGATGCAAGGGAGAAGGACCTGAACGTAAGACCAAAGGACCAAAGAGCAAAACAGAAAACTCCACACCATCATGGGGAGTATTTTAGCAATTCGATTCGGGTCGAAGCTCCAACAAGTCAAGTAACCGCATCAAAGACAAACAATACCAGCAAGAAAAGCCCACAACAAATTCCAACCCGATCTAAAGTTTATGGACCGCTAATTGGCGGTCCAGATCACTCTGGATCCGCCCCAATTTCTCCAGCACATGTATTAGAGGATGTTTAGGCTATTTTTGGTATCTGATTAGTCCCACATCGGGGAATTGTCCCGGGGTGCCTTTTTCTATGGCTATAAATAGAACTCTTCACCTTCTAATGTAATCACTCCATATTTTGAGTGACTATTCTTCCTACTAGAAGTGAGGCCTTGAAGCACACACTAAAGTAGGGGGTGCTACTTGAAATGTGAGTCACTTTAAAATAAAAGTTTCTTTATTATGTTGTTTGTTTCATATTTCTTGCTTTACTTTGTTTAATTTCATTTCATTAGTTTTAGTAGCTTAGTTAATATGTTTTCCTTGCTTAGTTTAATAATTAGTCTAATGTGTAGTGAGTGGTTCCATCCCCTTTGGGGGATGGAGTAGATGTACATACATGCAAATGAGAATGGAATGAATGCTTTATTTCCAATGTGTTGATAAAACATGAATGTATGCTTGCTTGTTTAGGATAGAATTTATAACTTGATGAGTTTTGCCAAAATGATTAGTGATTGACATCATTTCATGCTTATATTTGTATCTTATATTCATTATCTTACACCTAAGCAATGCTACGTGACGAGTTTTATGTTTGAATTTCAGAAATAAATTTGTTTGAAGAGATGAAGCATGAAAGGACCCAAAAGCAGGGAAAAATGACTTAATTGTGAGACCTGGGGACTAAGATGCAAGGGAGAAGGACCTGAACGTAAGACCGAAGGACCTAAGAGCAAAACAAAAAACTCCACACCATCATGAGGGAGTATTTTTACAATTTGATTCGGGTCGGAGCTCCAATAAATAAAGTAGATGCATCCAAGACCAAGAAATACTTCAAGCAAAGCCCAACACAAAAGCCAAATGTATCTAAAGCTTATAGACCGCCAATTGGCGGTCCAGATAGCTCTGGATCCGCTAATATTTCGGGAGAACGTGTATTAGTGTATGCTTAGTCTATTTTTGGTATTTGTTTAGTCCCACATCGGGGGATTGTCCCGGATTAGCTTTTTCCATGCCTATAAATAGAACTCTTCACCTTCCATTGTATCCATCTCCCTCTTTGGTGGCCATCTTCCCTTCTAAGAGTGAAGCCTGGAAGCAAAACTCTGGTGGAGGGAGGGATGCTTGTATTGAGTGAGTTAATAATAGATGTTTTCCCTTTAATTGTGTTGTTTCTCTCTTAGTTTAATTTCCTTTCATATGCATGCTTGCTTGTTCGTTTTGTTTTATGCTTCTTTAATATTTCTTGCTTGATTAATGTAGTTTAATTTCAGTATCATGCTTCATTTTGTTAGAGTAGTTAGTTTAAATATGTGTGAGTAGTTCCATCCCCTTTGGGGGATGGAGTAGATGTGTGTACATGTTTGTAGATGGTATGAATGCTTGATATAAATATTTGTGAGAAATATTAGTATGCTTGCTTGAATTAATAAGGACTTTACTTGATGGTTTCTGCCATAGTTAGGTACACTCTATGCTTGTTATGTTCTTAATAACAACCTTGCAATGCTCATATTAATCACATAAGTTAGTGTTGTAAATGATAGGTTTGGCCATTAGGTACCTCTTATGCATTAACAAACACTAACTAACTTGAGTTTATTGTATGCATTCAACACCACACTTATTTCATGTGCACACACACACACACTCCACCCCTTAGGGGTTTTCATTCCTGTTTTTTTTATCTTCTTCATTAGTTGTTTAGCTTAGTTTGTTTAGTAATTTCATTTCAGCTGTGCTTGTTCACTAGTTTAAATTAGTGTAGTGTAGTGTAATACATCTTTCTTCCCTTTCTTTCCACTCGCCTTCGCACAAACCAAGCGTCGACACACCTCTATGTGGACGACCCGTATTTGTCACCGCTTCAACGCGGTCGTGCACTTGCGGTTTAAATAAAACGATCAATCAATTAGACACCTCTCATGCTTGTTTAGGTTCTGAAATAAACAACTTGTATATGTAAATGTTAAATCAACTAGGTTGATGAATGGATTGATAGGTTTTGCCATAACACTTAGACACTTCCTATGCATGATAACACCACCTTCATTTAAGCCTAAGAATGTGTTCAACACCCACCTCTTTGCATGTGTGCACTCACTCCACCCCTTAGGGGTTTTCCATTTCTGAATTCCAGCACTCTTCTTTCGTTCTAAGTTAAGTTTTTAGTTAATCATTTGTTGCTTTCTTTCGCATTTCATACTTCGTAGTGTAGTGTAGCGTAGCATAATCAAACTCTCTTCCATATTTTTGCCACTTGATTTCGTGCAAACGAGAGGCTGCTCACCTCCCTGAGGACGACCCGTATTTGCCACCTCTTTAACGTGGCCGTGCACTTGCGGTTTAATTAAAACATTCAACAAGTTTTTGACGCCGTTACCGGGGAGGTGCCAGTCCAGACTCTTGTTTGGACGATTCGAGTGGATTTAATTTGTGTTTTGTAGTTTTTCTTTGTTTCAGGAGACTTGGAGTCGCCAGGAGGAACACCTGGAGAAATTTTGAGGCAATCCGGACACTGTAGACCTCCAATCAACGGCCTAAGACCGCCAATTGGCGGTCTGGTAAGCTCTGTTTGCTCTCTCATTTCTTTGGTCTATTTGTATAATTGATGTAGTAATCAGGGACTTGATTTGGCATATTTTGACTTATAGTTTGTTCCCAGATCAAAAATCAAACCTCCTTTAAGCAACTTGGACCCTAAAACCCAAAGCAAAATATTAGGCATTCTTTTTGTTTAAGTCATGCATCATGTATGTGACTTAGGCATATAGATTGTCTTTCATTTTAGCTTTATTTTCAGTTGCTGAGTGCTGGCGTGAGGTACGCACCTTCTACTCTCATTCATGCATTTCGTATGAACATGCATTAGTTAGTAGGAAGTGCATTGAAATAAGTGTGAGTTGAGCGTTTGTTTGGAGAGTTGATTGTTAGATTTAGACTCCAAAACGCTACTAAGGAGGGGTTGTCCCATAAAAGATGAGGTGGGAGATTTCATCACCCTTTCCTTCGCCCCAAAACCATACTAATCAAGTGCCTAATTTTAAAATCAAGTAGACATTGGCCCTAAGGACTTCGGGCGCATTAGGAGAGTGATGCGGTCCTGATCGGCGTTGCCCACTTTGTCGATAGTAGGAGATACGAGATCTCCGGATCTTGGCTCCCTTGCTGGGCTTTGTGGTCCTCGTTGTAGGGAGGTGAGGCGTGTTGAGGCCGTGTGACCTCGCAGTTAGGCGTCGTCTAGCTGTAAGGACCTATAGTGACCTTAGGATTGCTTGAGCCTTGTTTGCTTGTGTGCTTCTACCTGTACCCATCCGCCGTAGCATAATGACTTCTCCACTTCTCTCCTGAGTCATTCTTTCTCTCCGGTGTTCCCCCGTCTTCCCCTCTACGCACATTCTTTGTTAAAAAAAGGGTTTTGGTTTGTGTGTGCACCTTTGTGCATGCTTTTGTGGACACGAGACGAGAGTGGTCGTTCGACGAGGAGCGTTGTCAATCCGGCTTCGATAATGGATTTCTCGACGCCTTCCTCCTCTCGTGTCGCACACAGGCTGGGATCAATGGCTGCTAATTTCCGTGAGGTGGAGCAGTTGCTGGACCCACCTGTTCAACATGTTCTTCTTGTTGTCGTTCCCATACCTCTACGCCATCGATGCTACCCGAGCCGTACTTCTCTGCCCTCATGCATCGTATTGCCAGAGGCAAATGGGAACCATTTTGAGGTTAAGCCTCAGTTTATTTCCATGCTCCCTCACTTCACTGGGAAAGGTGACCTCTATATCTTTCTCAGGGAATTTGAGGAGGTTTGTGCTATGTTCAAGCTGCAACAACTTAGCACAAACTCCATCCATCTTAGGCTTGTCCCCTTTGCGCTGAAGGATGACGCCAAGAAGTTGTTGTACAGCAACCAGGCGAATGCCTTTAGGACTTGGATGAGTTTCAATCTGCATTCCTCAAGAAATACTTTCCAAATCATCAGACTCAAAAATAGAGGAACGAAATCAATTCGTTCTATCAACTTGAGACCGAGACATTTCATAAAAATCTAGAGAGGTTCAAGGAGCTACTATCCTCATGCCCTCACCATGGCATTGAGTTGTGGCGTCTTTGTCAGATTGTTTACAAGGGTCTTCACATCCCGTCCCGAACGCTCCTTGAGTCCATGTGTCAAGGAGTGTTCTTGGGAAAGGATGAAAGAGAGGCATGGGTTTTCCTAGAAGACCTTGCTGAGAAAACAATGCAATGGGAGAGTGTAAGGGATCCACCTGCATCATCTAGTATAGGAGCAAGGATCGCGAATGCAAACTCGACTAGATCGGGTGCCATATTTGCTATCGATACCACTACGGCCACCGAGGCACGCATGGCGTCTTTAATGCGCCGTATGGATTCAATTGAGCTCCAAAACCAACAAAGTGCACCTCACATGTCCATATCTGGTCCAGTTCCCTGTCATTCATGTGGTAGGATAGGTCATGTAGAAAGAGAGTGTGCGTCCGTCCATTCCTCCTAAGATGGAACATGTCAACGCCATCTATGACAGAGCTAGGAATGACCCATACTCATCATCTTATAATCCTGGATGGAGGAACCACCCCAATTTTTCATGGAACCAAAATAATGCCCCGGGTGGTCCTTCAAACTCCTCTCGACCACCTAACCAATCATACCAACCTCCCATGCATCCACAATCTTATCAGCCACCCCAAGCTCCGATCACCAATCAATCGGGTTTCCCAAATTCCAATAATATGGAAACCCGATTCAATTCGCTTGAGACCTTAACTTGTGGACTTGAAAACTCAATGAAATTTTTTATGTCAACCACAAGTCAAGTTCTCACTTCAAATCAGCAAACCATCAAATCTCTAGAGCTTCAGATGGGCCAATTGGCTCAATCTGTACATGAAAGAGAGAGATGGTCTTTTCCTAGCCAGCCTGAGGCTAACCCCCGCATGTACCGGCAACAACACATGCAAAATGAGAATGTGGTACCTCGGGGGAGGCAAGTCAACCATGTAGAGGAACCTGTTCACTGATTGATCGTTTTATATTTAACCGCAAGTGCACGACCGCGTTGAAGCGGTGGCAAATACGGGTCGTCCACTGGGAGGTGTGTCGACACTTGGTTTGTGCAAAGGTGAGAGGTAAAGAAAGGGAAGAAAGGTTGGTTACACTAAACTACACTACAAAGCTGAAATGAAATTGAGAAGAAACTATAAAACTAAACCCCAAAGGGGGTAGCGAAATAATGTGCACATAAAAGAGTGTGTGTGTGTTTATTAAGCTCATCACAACATGTATTGTATGAAATCATAAAACTACATCCAACTTTGCCTCTACATGAATTAAGATAAGACTACATCATTAAAACATACAAGGCAATAATTGGAATGAAGCTACATGAACTCAAGTATAAAGACTATACCCTACTATGCCTCCACATGAATTAAGATTTCACTACATCATTAAAACATACAAGACATTAGCTAAGGTAAAGGCAACAAGAGCTCATACACTACAAATTGTGTTTCCAATATTAACTTCATCCATATCCTAACCTTATCATTCCCCATAAAATAGGTCCACTAATCAAAGCATAAGCTAAGCTTCATTCAAGAGCATTAGCATATCAAAGATAAGAGTGAAAACCATTACATGGTTATGGAAATCATATAAAGCTCAAGGGATAAAGATAACACATACTTAATATGCTACATGATTATATCACATATTTCTCCACCCCCCAAATGGGGATGGAACTACTCACTACTCATTACACTAACTATATTAGCAAAAGAAAGCATAATACTGAAATGAAAGTTAACTAAGAAGGCAAGAAACATTAAAGAAGCATAAAACTAAACAAACAAACAAGCATGCATATGAAAGGAAATTAAACTAAGAGAGAAACAACACCATTAAAAGAAAACTTCTATTATTAACTCACTCAATTACAAGTAGCTCTTCCTCCACTAGAGTTTTGCTTCAAGGCTTCACTCTTAGTAGGGAAGATGGCCACCAAAGAGAGAGATACATACAAAGGGAGGTGAAGAGTTCTATTTATAAGCATGGAAAAAGCTAATCCGGGACAATCTCCCGATGTGGGACTAAACCAATACCAAAAATAGCCTAAACGAACACTAATACAAGTCCAGGAGAAGTTGGGGCGGATGTTGCATGATCCAGACCGCCAATTGGCGGCCTATAAAGCCCAGATCCGTCTGGGTCTTCTGGTGGGCTTTCCTTGGTGTGTTTCTTGGTCTTGGATGCATCTAACTTGTTTAGTGGAGCTCCGACCCGAATCGAATTGACAAAATACTCCTCATGATGGTGTGGAGTTTCCTGTTTTGCTCTTAGGTCCTTCTGTCTTACGATCAGGTCCTTCTCCCTTGCATCTTGGTCCCCAGGTCTCCCAATTAGCTCCTTTTTCCTGCTTTTGGGTCCTTTCATGGCTCTTCTCTTCAAACCTCTTTATTTCTGAAAACTCAACATAAAACTCGTCACGTAGCATTGCTTAGGTGTAAGATAATGGATATAAGGTACAAATATAAGCATGAAATGATGTCAATCAAATACCCCCACACCTAAGTTTTTGCTAGTCTCGAGCAAAACAATGAAAGGAAAAAGCATACGAAAAAAAAGAAATCCTAACTCACTTTCGTAGGAATCACGGTTGCACTTAGCACGTGCAACAAGCCGTTAAACCTCTTTGTTGCCAAGGAGGAGGAGTGTTGTCTCCTGAGGGTTTTCAGCGGATATACCCACAAAATCCGAACAAGATGCATTATTCAATCTAGACCTCGACTCGTTGGACAAATTTTGTCGATCAATGGACGCTGTAATGCTACGGGCCGACTCTATATAAGTGATCAGTCCACACCTAGCCTAATGAACCATTCGTGCAAGTTAAATAAGGAATTAGGTGAAAGACATGGACAACCTCAACATCCTCAAGTGATACAAAGTGTAAGGTCCATTAAGGTTCTTATTTGCATTACCATTTTTTTCGTTTTCTTTCTTTTCACATTTTTTTTCTTTTTCTTTTTATTAGTTGGAGCTTCATTCTCCCAGGGTCAGGTTTCGTGCATCATTGCCCATGAGGACTTACACTATACTCAAGGGTTGGGGCCCAAATACTCAAGGGTTGGGGCCCACAACAATCGATGCTCACTGAAGGAGTTTTTTTTTAACATATATACACATGAAAGCTCAACCACTCATGTAGGAGCATGAATGGTTGAGTGCGAGGGAGGTTCATGAAGGAACATGACCTCCTCGACTTCGGCTGGTGCCCCCTCCAAGTAGGGTTTGAGGCGTTGTCCATTAACTTTGAACACGTCCCCATTCCCTGGGTTCAAGATCTCAACCGCTCCATGAGGATAAACGGTTTGGACAATAAACGGGCTAGACCAGCGACTGCGGAGCTTACCCGCAAACATATGAAGCCGGGAATTGTAGAGCAACACCTTCTGCCCGGCCGTAAACACCTTTCGCATAATCATGCGATCGTGAAACATCTTGGCTCGGGACTTATGAATTTTGGCATTCTCGTACGCATCATTGCGTAGCTCTTCTAATTCCACAATGTCGAGCTTACGTTGTACTCCTGCTTGATCAAGATCCATATTCAGGTTCTTGATCGCCCAGAAAGCACGATGCTCAAGCTCGACGGGTAGGTGGAAAGCCTTGCCGTACACTACCCGATAAGGGGACATACCCAAATTGGTCTTGTACGCGGTGCGGAAAGCCCACAACGCGTCATTCAACTTGGTAGACCAATCCTTCCTCAAGGAACTAACCGTCTTCTCCAGAATTTGCTTTAATTGACGGTTAGAGATTTCGACCTGCCCATTAGTTTGCGGATGGTATGGGGTCGCAAGCTTGTGGGTGATCGAATATTTCCTCATAAGCGCTTCAAAGGAGCGATTACAGAAGTGGGTACCCCTATCGCTGATTATGGTACGAGGAGTACCAAATCGCGAAAAAATGTCCCTCAAGAATTTGGTGACCACCTTGTTGTCATTGGTCTTTGTGGGTATAGCCTCAACCCACTTAGACACATAGTCAACGACCACCAGAATGTAAACATTCCCGAACGAGTTCGGGAAGGGACCCATGAAATCGATGCCCCACACATCGAAGATGTCGACAACAAGGACATTTTGCAAAGGCATCATGTCACGTCGACCAATCCTGCCAAGGCGCTGGCACCTATCACATTGCTTACAAAAGTTGTAAGCATCCTTGAAAAGAGTGGGCCAGTAGAATCCAGATTGGAGCACCTTGGCAGCAGTTTTCTTTGCTCCAAAGTGTCCTCCACATGCCTTAGAATGGCAGAAGTGGAGTACACTTTGGAACTCGGAATCTGGGACGCACCGCCTGAAAATTTGGTCAGAGCAGTATTTGAATAGGTAGGGGTCGTCCCAGTGAAAGAATCTGACATACGATCTAAATTTGGATTGGTCAGATATTGACCAACCCACAGGAAATTGCTCGGTCACGAGGTAGTTCACGATGTCGGCAAACCAAGGGTTATCTTCGATCGTGAACAACTGCTCGTCAGGAAATTTATCGTTAATGATTTGGTCCTGTGGGTTGGTCGTCTCTAGACGAGACAAGTGGTCAGCTACAACGTTTTCACACCCTTTTTTGTCCCGAATCTCGAGATCGAATTCTTGTAACAACAAGATCCATCTCAAGAGTCGGGATTTTGCATCTTTCTTCGCCATGAGGTGCTTGATGGCTGTGTGATCAGAATAGATAATCACGTGGGAGCCAATCAAGTACGACCGGAATTTCTCCAAAGCAAATATGATCGCTAAGAATTCCTTCTCGGTCACAGTGTAGTTCAATTGGGCATCATTGAGTGTTCTACTGGCATAGTAGATCACATGAGGCAATTTGTCCAATCGTTGCCCAAGCACTGCTCCCACAACGAAGTCAGATGCATCACACATTAACTCAAAGGGTTCAGTCCACACCGGTGCCTTAATAATGGGAGCTGAAGTCAACTCTTTCTTCAAGGTAAAAAAGGCATGGTGGCAATCCGGTGTGAACTCAAAAATGGCATCCTTAGCCAACAATGCAGTGAGAGGTCGAGCGATTTTGCTAAAATCCCGAATGAACTGCCGATAGAATCCAGCATGCCCCAAAAAGGCGCGGATATCCTTCACCTCAATTCCCCTACTTGAGACCACATGTCCAAGTACAATCCCTCGCTTCACCATGAAGTGACATTTCTCCCAATTGAGAGCGAGGTTCTTCTCACGGCATCGCTTGAGGACAAGGCTCAAGTGATGAAGGCACTCATCAAAGGAAGCGCCAAATATGGAAAAGTCGTCCATGAAGATCTCAAGGAAACGCTCAACCATATCGGAGAAGATGTTGATCATACACCTCTGAAACGTTGCCGGCGCATTGCATAACCCAAAGGGCATGCGACGGTAGGCAAACGTGCCAAAGGGACAAGTGAATGTGGTTTTCTCTTGGTCCTCGGGGGCGATGGGAATTTGGTTGTAACCGGAGTATCCATCAAGAAAACAATAGTACTCATGTCCGGCCAACCTTTCCAACATCTGATCAATGAACGGCAACGGGAAATGATCTTTCCGCGTTGCCGCAATGAGCTTGCGATAATCAACGCAAACTCGCCAGCCAGTTTGCAGGCGTGTCGGGATAAGCTCATTATGCTCATTCTCCACAACCGTCACGCCTGACTTCTTGGGAACCACATGGACATGACTCACCCACGAACTATCAGAGATAGGATAGATTATGCCATGATCCAAGCACTTAAGAACCTCCTTTCGGACGGCTTCCTTTAGTACAGGATTCAATCTCCGTTGTGGGTCCCTGCGGGGCCGAGAATCCTCTTCCATGTGGATCCGATGCTGAACAATACCAGGGCTAATTCCCTTGATATCCTTCAAGGACCACCCGATTGCCTCTTTGTTTTCAAAGAGTACTCTTTTGAGGGCAACCTCTTGATCTTTTTCAAGATCAGAAGCAATAATGAGTGGCAAGGTCTCATTATCCCCTAAAAAGATGTACTTTAGGTTATCGGGGAGCGGTTTAAGCTCGACCAGAGGTGGGTCCTTGTCGGATTCAGAGTTACTTTCAAGTGGCTCAAGGGCCACAGGGTAAGAGGAGCAAGAACCCAGATGTGCCTCCTCGTCCAGAGATATGCTGGCGGATTCCTCAAGATGCTCTTCACTCGCAACCTGATCATTAGGCACCTCAATAATATGTCGATGTGAGTCGAACATGCCTAATGAATCGGGCTCATCCGTGTCCTGGATGAAATTGGCTCCGACTGTGTCGTCGAAGAGCCCAGGTTGCTTACCAAGAGTGAAGATGTTGAAATCCGCCGTGAGGTTTCCAAAAGACAACCTCATCAAGCCATTGCGACAATTGATCAAAGCATTAGATGTCGCAAGAAATGGCCTCCCAAGGATCACAGGAATCTGTCCTTGTGGGTTGGACACGGGTTCAGTATCCAAGATGATGAAATCAACTGGAAATACGAACTCACCCACTTTGATAAGGACATCCTCCACACTTCCTAGTGGAATTTTGACGGATATATCAGCCAACTGGAGGGTTGTCCTCGTTGGTTTAAGATCGCCTATCCCAAGGTTGACATAGACTGAGTAAGGCAAGAGATTCACAGATGCCCCCAAATCCAATAGAGCTTGAGAGATGGTCACATTCCCAATCATGCAAGAGACAGTTGGACAACCAGGGTCCTTGTACTTGACATTCATGGGTTGTGTCAATATGGAGCTCACATTGGCGGCCAAAAAGGCCTTTTTGGGCACATTTGTTTTTCTCTTGGTGGTGCAAAGGTCCTTGAGGAACTTGGCATACGGTGGCATTTGTTGAACAACCTCCAACAACGGGATGTTCACCTTTACTTGCCTAAGTACCTCAACGATCTTATCCCAATGCTCATCACGTTTTTTAGTCAACCGATGAGGGAATGGTGCCTTGGGGACATAAGAATCACGAGGAGGAGTCTCAGAATTAGGTTCCTTGATAGGCTCAAGACTCTCCTCGGAAGTCTCGCCAACAGGGTTGGCTTCCGGCATTTTCACATTGTTGTCAACGACCCTTCCCGATCTCAAGGTATGAATAACATTAGCATGTTGGGAAGGGTCACTTTCAACATTGTGTACATTTTGCCTGGTATTAGCAGGCTGACCCCTGGGATTTACCACAGGTTGACTCGGGAACTGACCCTTCTCGCGTTCATGGAATTGATGAGCCAATTGGCTAACTTGCATTTCCAAAGCCTTGACTGTACTTTGCATGCTCTGCATGAATGCTTGAAGGGTCGGATCACTAGAAGGGTCCTTGGGGTCAACCCGCTGAGGTGGTGGAGTCTGGTTGGAATAACCCGATGATGAGGCATGAGCAGGTTGGTAATTTTGGTGCTGAGACCTTTGATGTGGGGGTTGGTAGGTCGCCGATGGCCGTGGAGGTTGATAGGGTGGAGGTTGAGGTTGAGCGTGCGAGCTCTGACCGTGACCCCCACTAGGCCCCCAAGAGAAGTTAGGATGGTTACGCCATCCCGGGTTGTAGGAGTGACTGTACGGGTCGTTACGGGGCCGCTGTTGATACATCGCATTTGCATGCTCAGTATCCCTTGGAGCGTAAGCGCATTCCAAGTCATCATGGCCCGTAAGTCCACACCTACCACACCCGGGAGTAGCGACCTGAGCTACAGGAGCTCGGTCCATCTCCAAACTCTCAATCCTACGCATGAGAGCAGCCATTTTCGCCTCAGACGCGATAGTTGACTCAACATGATATGATCCAGCTCGACCAGAAGACCTGGCGGCTGGTGGCTCTCTCATGGTGTCCCACTCGAAGGTGCGCTCAGCCATGGACTCAAAAGTGTCCCATGCCTCCTCGATGGGTTTCATTTGGAAGTCACCCTGACACATCGACTCCAACAATGTGCGGGTGTTGTAGTTGATGCCCTCATAAACAATCTGGCACAGCTGCCATAGCTCAAGTCCATGATGAGGGCATTGCTGGAGAAGGTCCTTGAACCTCTCAAAGAAACCATGAAAAGATTCGGTCTCGGTCTGATACATTTGATGTATCTGGTGCCGTATCTGTTGAGTTTTCCTTTGAGGGAAAAATCTCTTCAGAAAGACGGTCACAAAGTCATCCCAAGACCGAATCGAGCTCGCCGGGAGGCTATACATCCATTTCTTCGCATTATCCTTCAATGCGAACGAAATCATCCTCAACCGGACAGAATCCTCGTCAAGATGTTGAAGCTTGAACATGGAGCATACTTCCTCGAATTCGCGTATAAAAATATACGGATCCTCCTTATTGGCAGTAAAGGTTGGAAGCATGCTCACATACTGAGATTTCAGCTCATAGTTGTTCCCGCGAGCAGGGGGAACAACTATGCAAGAAGGCTGCGCGGCCCGAACAGGATGGGTCCGCTCCCACAACGTCATCGGCCTATCCTGTCGAGCTAAAGGTGGTGGTGCACCTAGAACTCGATCCTGACCGAATCTCCCTTCCTCTCGAGTCAGAGGAGGAGGAGAAGGAGGTCTACGTGGTGGTGGGAATGGACCGAGGTAGTCCATGTATGGAACCCGGTCTCCCTCGCCACCACAAGACGACTCCCCCTCTTGCTCCATAGGAGCACGGGGCGGAGATGGTCGATCACCAAGATCTTCCATCTCAGAAATAAGCACTCTCTCGAGTCGAGCGCTCTCACCAGAACGAGCCCAACCTCGCATAAAAACGCTCGACTCGACTCTAAAAAACACACAACAGAAGGTGTACTAGAGGAGGAGACTAAACGTAGAGAATAGATGAGGAGAGGACTCAGGTGAGGAGGGAAGAATCCCTAGAGCTAGCGTCGGTAGTGGGATCACGAAGAAGCCTAACTAGCAAGCACGACTCAAACAATGTAAGGCAATGGGTCCTTAAGCTAGACGACGCCTAACTTCGAGGTCACTAGCCTCGACACGCCTCACCTCCCTACAACGAGGACCACAATGCCCAGCAAGTGATACCAGATCTGGAGATCCAGTACCTCCTACTATCGACAAGGTAGGCAACGCCGATCAGGTCATGACAGTCTCGACTAGATTACTCTCCTAGTGCGTCCGAATTCCTTAGGGCCAATGTCTACTTGCTTTTAGTTAAGGCTTTATTAAGAGTGGTTTTTGGGGCCAAGGAAAGGGTGATGAAATCCCCCACCTTATCTTTTATGGGACAACCCCTCCTTAGTAGCGATTTGATCCTAGATCTAGCAATCAATCGCTCCAATCAAACGCTCTTTCACTCTTGT
This sequence comes from Triglochin maritima, assembly GCA_963682175.1. NCBI lineage: Eukaryota > Viridiplantae > Streptophyta > Magnoliopsida > Alismatales > Juncaginaceae > Triglochin > Triglochin maritima. The sequence continues at coordinate 34,835,442 of OY821781.1, read as the reverse complement.
CCCGATGCACCTTACTAACTAATGCATGAAATAAACATGCATGAATGAGGGATGTGGGTGCACGTACCTCACGCCAGCAATCAACGACAAAATGTAAAGCAAAGAAAAGACAAATGCATGCAAGGTCTACCAATGGTCCATGACCTAGGTGGCAAGAAGTCTAATCTTTTGCTTTGAGTTTTATGGTCCAAGTTGATTAAAGGGGGAGTGATTAATGATCTGGGAGCAAACTAGAAGTCATAGCATGCAAAATAGGGCTCCCAGATAACACATATTACAGCACTAACTATCATGAGAAATTTGAAGGAAAGAAGCCCTCACCAGGCCGCCAATTGGCAGTCTACAACCGCTGATTGGCGGTCCCTTTTGGTCTTCTGGTCCTCAGATTTTCCCAGTAGCCTCCCCTTGATCAGATTGTTCCCTAAAACTAAGAAAAACGGAAAACAAAAAATTAAAAACCCCTCGCCTTTGCACAAACCAAGCGTCGACACACCTCCCAGTGGACGACCCGTATTTGCCACCGCTTCAACGCGGTCGTGCACTTGCGGTTAAATATAAAACGATCAATCATTCACCATGTCAATTCCATAGTGACCTTAAGGAATGGAAAGCAGGTTGACAATCACATTTCCTTGCCACACCCACCACCATCTATGCAGCCCCTTAGTGGGAATGGTGGTGAAGAAGAGGCTGAGGGTGAGGGTAATACACCAACGCCTCCTTCTCAGGCACTACAGAAAACCTACCTGCCAAAAGTTCCTTATCCAAGTAGGTTAACCAAAAAGCAGAGTGACACAATGGACAATATGTTAGAGGTGTTTAAGCAAGTTAAGGGTAACATCCCCTTGTTGGATGTCATCCAACAAATACCTCAATATGCCAAAGTGTTGAAGGATCTCTGCACAACCAAGAGGAAGACCAATGTTCCTAAGAAAGCATTCTTGGCTGCAAATGTAAGCTCATTTTTGTCCAATCCCGCCCACACAAAATACAAGGACCCTGGGTGTCCTACTATTCAGTGTATGATAGGGGACACTAGCATGAGTAATGTTTTGCTTGATTTAGGATCAGCGGTCAACCTCCTCCCATTTTCTGTTTATCAACAGTTAAACTTGGGAGAATTGAAACCAACTAAGATCACCCTCCAATTGGCGGATAGATCCATTCGTATTCCAAAAGGGATTATTGAGGACGTGCTTATCAAAGTTGGAGATTTTATAGTTCCAGTCGATTTTGTTGTCCTTGATACCAATCCTGTTGCGAACACCCACTCTCATATACCTTTGATTTTGGGTAGACCATTTATGGCAACTTCCAACGCCTTAATTAATTGTAGAAATGGTCTCATGAAGCTCTCATTCGGTAACATGAGTGTCGAGTTTCATGTGCTCAACTCTGGTAGGCAACAGGAGCCCATGTATCAACCTTTAAATATAAATCTCATCCGCCAATTGGAGAAAGCACAACAAAATCAACGAACACCCCTAACACCAATGCAACCCATTGAGAATGTTTGTGGGCCCAGCGAAAACTCATTGCATGTCTTTGCGATGCAACAGAGTGAGCTGACATCAAACATAAATGTCCAAAAGGAGTGTTCGTTGCATGATTCAGTTGAGAGTACTAGTGAGAGTGAGACACCTCATCATATGCCTATACCAGAAGGTGTCTCTACCTCATGTCCCGTGGCCATTGAGCCATTTGAGCTTCATATTGACTCCAACAAGGACCCACCTATGACCAAGCTTATGCTTGATGATCTAAATGATGGTGGGAGGTCCTTGTTGGATGACTTGGGGAGAAGCCTCATTCTTAGTGATGCAGGTCTGCTGCATCCATCGAATGAGCTTGAGGAACTCATTCTGATGCACCCACCTATTGGTTGGAGGGTTTTGTTCGATGAGCAACTAAACCTTAGTGAGACAACACAACTTCATTCTTTGTTGCCCACACCCAACCAATATCATGAGGGGTTCGAGCCTTTCAGCTTTGACCTTTCACCCCTCATGACACCTCAGAGTACCGGTTAAGTTTGCCCATCTCGGCAAGTCTCTGGTCCTCATGAATTGATGTTCTCATTTGATGTTCCTTGACCAAATGATTATGAGAATATCGTTGTTGTTGTATATATCATTAAAAAAACGAGTAATAAAAGACTCCATGAGTGAGCATTGATTGTTGTGGGCCCCAACCCTTGTGTACTTGGCCCGATTTCTTCACGTATTTGTCGCCCTTCTTCAGTATCTCATAGGTTTTGAGGGAATTCGGGTTTGTGTCCATCACTATAACCATGAACTTCCTGTTGCCCTTATTGTTGGTGAGATCTTCCCTTTTTCATGCATAAATCCATGTAGTATCTTGCTCACATTCATTGAGGACAATGCTTGAAGTAGCTATGGGGGGTGTTTTACGTGTGTACATAGTTGAGTCTTTGTCCTTTGATTTCTTTTGTGTGCATTGATAGGGTCATGTTAGTGTGCTGCATTTAATATCGATATATCTGCTTGCCATGATCCTTGGGTGACTTGTCTTCTTTTGCTTGCCTAGTGCTTTAAAATTTTCACATTTCTTTCAAAATCTTCATGTGTTTGCGAAAGAAAATGTTTTGTAGGTTTTGTGTGTGTTTAGCATGTGCAAAACCGTTGAGAGGCAAAGTAAAAAGAAAGCTCCCAAAATTGTCTTGAACTTGATGCATTAGGATATCTAGTTTACTGACTTTAGGTCTTATCGAGTCGTTAGGATGCACCCCCGGTTTTCCATCGGGGGTGTGTAATCATAGGATTTTAGCACTCAAACATTTAAAGAAGTCCACCCTGAACCTAGTGATTCAAATAATTCGTGTCTGTTAGAATAAGGAAGTTTGTCGTAGTCAAGGGCCCTTAATCTCTTTTTGTGAAACTTAAGTGTAGGGGTTTTGGTTCCCATGTAGATAAATAAATAAGTGGTGTTCTCTCTTCTCGCACGACTCCTATCACTCGGGAAAGTAGGTCTGAGGGGACTTTGTGCCTGGTGCTTTCGAGTCATCTAACTTGGGATGCACTGACCGAACTCCCGTTACACGGGTGGTAGGGATCGCCCTATGTGGATATTTGGGGGAAGGTGTACGTGATAGTGTAAGCTCTCATAGGCAATGATGCACGAAACCCGATCCTGTGAGAATCAAATACCAACCAATAAACTTCTCCAAAGAAAAAGAAAAAAAAAGAAAAAGAAAAAAAAGTGTCAAATAAGAACCAACATGGACTTTACACATTGTATCACATTCAGAAGTTAAGGTTGCCCATGTCTTTCACTTAAGTCCTTAACTAACTTTCACGAATAATTCATTAGGCTAGGTGTGTGGACCGATTACATATATAGAGTCGACCCGTAGTATTACCTTGTCCTGTGATCGACAATATGAGTCCAACGAGTCGTGTAGCTAGATTGATTAATGCATCTTTGTTCGGATTTTGTGGATGTATCCGCTGAAAACCCTCAGGAGACAACACTCCTCCTCCTTGGCAACAAGGAGGTTTAACAGCTTGTTGCACGTGCTAAGTGCAACCGTGATTCCTACGAATGTGAGTTAGGATTTCTTGTTTTTTTCGTATGCTTTTTCCTTTCTTTGTTTTGTTCGGGACTAGCAAAAGTTAGGTGTGGGGGTATTTGATTGACATCTTTCATGCTTATATTTGTATCTTATATCCATTATCTTTCACCTAAACAATGCTATGTTACGAGTTTTATGTTTGAATTTCAGAAAGGATAAAAGGACCCAAAAGCTGGGAAAAATGACTAAATTGTGAAGAGATGAAGCATAAAATGACCCAAAAGCTGGGGAAAAAGACTGAATTGTGAGATGGGGACTAAGATGCAAGGGAGAAGGACCTGAATGTAAGACCAAAGGACCAAAGAGCAAAACAAAAAACTCCACACCATCATGGAGAGTATTTTAGCAATTCGATTCGGGTCGGAGCTTCAACAAGTCAAGTAACCGCATTAAAGACAAACAATACCAGCAAGAAAAGCCCACAACAAATTCCAACCCAATCCAAAGTTTATGGACCACCAATTGGCGGTCCAGATCACTCTGGATCCACACCAAATTCTCCAGCACATGTATTAGAGGATGTTTAGGCTATTTTTGGTATCTGTTTAGTCCCACATTGGGGAATTGTCCCGGAGTGCCTTTTTCTATGACTATAAATAGAACTCTTCACCTTCGAATGTAATTGTAGGATTTCTAGTTTAATTGCACATATATATTTTCGAATTTTTTATGCACAATAAGGATCAATTACAATTTTCTATGATTTATTTCATGCATGCATCGGTTTGTTTCAATAACTAGTTTTAAAAACTTTATTAAAACAAACACAAGGGACTCCGAAATTCATACCTAGAAGTTCTCTAAAACTTCTTGATGATCCAGAGACGTTGAGGATGACAATCGTCGCTTCTCGTTGCGCCGGATGCCTCCGAGTGTTCACCAAAACCATAAACAAGGTTGGAGAGAAAGAAGCTAGCCAATCAATCTCCAAACTAGCTTAGAATCTAACTACAAACCCCTTCCTTAATCTCTGAGATTTCTCCTTCCAAAGACTTAGAAAACTAAGAGAATTTTCGTGGCTTTTGTGGTGAATTAGGAGATAAAATAATTTGAAAACATCTAACATAATTAAGGAGAATAATGACCTATTTATAGGCTCCAATCTTACTCTCAATCATGGCTATTCTTAAGCCATGTTTTCTTGACATTTTCTCTCATAAACTAATTCCATAATGCATTACATGCATCCACAAAACGTTTGACCAAGTTTGGAGCTAATCCAACCATCGATCAAATTAATCTCTTAATTATCAAAGGCAGAAAATCGATCGGGGTTCAGTTTACCGAGTCACACTCGGTTAACCGAATATGTCACGTTTGGTTTACCGTGCATTAGACGGACGACCGATTCTTAAGGAGAAAAATTCTCCTTAACCGATCAGACGAACCCACGTCTAAAACCGAGTGTCATTCAGTTAACCGAAAATATCGAAACTGGACATTGTTCGGTCGACCGTTTCTGGTTCGGTATACCGTACCAAAACTCCAGGCACTTTGGTCAAGCTCGGTCAATCAATTTTGACCATCCGTTCCACGTTCGGTTGACCGATCCACAGAACCTTCGGTCGACCGAACCATAAACGGATTACCGAACTTTTACCCGATTTTGCCTTTTCAAATTTTGGATTTATTTCCAACAAAATTTGAACTTTAGGGGATTTTAGCAAATTCACAACTTATGCAATATATTTTGCTATGCAACAATAATTTATTGCACCCCATAATATATGCATCTCATATGAATTTATCATGATTCTAATTATGTTATATATCACAACATAATTGATTTTACTTGTTCACCACATGTGTCATATTTTCTATAAGAAACCCAACACATCATATGAACCAAAAATCAAGCTTCTTGTTTCCCGGTTTTTGCGGTGTGACCTATAGGAGGATCTAGACTAAGTTGGCAGTCATATTAAGAGCTTAATATCATAAGCTATAAGCGGTATCTAGCTACACATTATAGCTCCCAATTACTTAGATGTCTTAATTCCACTCGAACCAAAACCCGATCCATTTAGTGATGGAGTGCACCACTTGTGTCCGTCCCTTGCCTCATGATATTAAGAATACACACAAAGTGGTATTGTGTCATCTTTGTATTAGTATTCATTTCTTGATCTTTTTAAGCTAGTTATAAATATGTGACTTAACTCAAATCACATTGTGCATATTATAACTTGGCTTTATCAAGGGCCCACTAATATCATCACTCAATTAAGAGGGGCAATGATAATCTTTTGACTAACTATCTTCTCCAACAAAAGTCATACTTAACCAACTAATGTCTTTGCACTACACTCATTGATAGCTTAAGATACTAGTCTAATTAAGTACTCCTTAAGCGATCGGATATAAGTCTCATATCAAAGGACCAAGGACACAGTAAAATATTAATGACACAGAAACACATTCCTATAATATTTTACTTATTAGGTCAATTCGGTATACAAAAGTAGTATTTTCCTCTTTTGCGTACCCATGTTGTCACTCACTTGTAAAGCTACAATGATCTATGACCAACACGACAATCTTAACTCGGTAATTAATGTCCCATGTTAATTAACATGATTGCGAATATCTTTTGTTTTATGTAAACCAATATCTTTTAGAGCTCTACGGTTAAGGACCAAGAGCATCTTCCTTAACACTTCTAAAAGACGAATAACATAAACAAGGAACAAAATGATTTCTCATTCAATTCATAATAATTGACATTTAAAAGTAAAACTTTTAGAACACATTCCCTTCAGTAATCACTCTATATTTTGAGTGGCTATTCTTCCTACTAGAAGTGAGGCCTTGAAGCACACACTAAAGTAGGGGGATGCTACTTGAAATGTGAGTCACTTTAATAAAAGTTTCTTTATTATGTTGTTTGTTTCATATTTCTTGCTTTAATTTGTTTAATTTCATTTCATTAGTTTTAGTAGCTTAGTTAATATGCTTTCCTTGCTTAGTTTAATAATTAGTCTAATGTGTAGTGAGTAGTTTCATCCCCTTAGGGGGTGGAGTAGATGTACAGACATGCAAATGAGAATGGAATGAATGCTTTATTTCCAATGTGTTGATAAAACATGAATGTATGCTTGCTTGTTTAGGATAGAATTTATAACTTGATGAGTTTTGCCAAAATGATTAGACACCTCTCATGCTTGTTTAGGTTCTGAAATAAACAACTTGTATATGTAAATGTTAAATCAACTAGATTTGTGAATGACTTGATATGTTTTGCCATAACACTTAGACACTTCCTATGCATGATAACACCACCTTCATTTGTGCTTAAAGAATGTGTTCAACACCCACCTCTTTGCATGTGTGCACTCACTCCACCCCTTAGGGGTTTTCCATTTATGAATTCCAGCACTCTACTTTTGTTCTTAGTTAAGTTTTTAGTTAATCGTTTGTTGCTTTCTTTCGCATTTCATACTTCGTAGTTTAGTGTAGCGTAGCATAATCAAACTCTCTTCCATATTTTTACCACTTGATTTCGTTCAAACGAGAGGCTGCTCACCTCCCTGAGGACGACCCCTATTTGCCACCGCTTCAACGCGGCCGTGCACTTGCGGTTTAATTAAAACGTTCAACATAATACATGAAATCCATAAAACCAAATCCAACTTTGCCTCCACATAAAATAAGATAAAACGTTAACATTAAAACATGCAAGATAATAACTGAAATGAGGCTAAATGAGCTCATGCATAAAGACCAACCCCCACTATGTCTCCACATGAAATAAGATTTAACACAATCATTAAAACATACAACACATTAATTAAGGTGAGGCCAACAAGAGCACATGCTCTCACATGACATGTTTCTTCTTTCACTCCATCCTTATCCTCACCTCATCATTGCCCATAAAATAGGCCCAATAATCTAAGCATGTGCTAAGCATCACTCAAGAACATTAGCACATCAAAGATAAGAGTGAAAATCTCATTAGATGGTTCAAATGTTACGATTAACACACATCTAATACATCATATAATCACATCACCTTCTTCTCCACCCCTGTCCAATGGGGATGGACTACTCCCTACTCATCTCCAAACTTAAGACAACGTAAAAAACAACCTATAAAGAAGTAAAGAAAACTGGAGTTAACCAAATCAAGTGAACAAAATTTGCATCAAATGAAATATAACAACATGAAGAACATAAAATCTTACTTGATTAATAAAATGAAGAATACAAAGCTCCTTTTCTCCTCCACTACACTAAAACCTACTCTAAGAAATAAAACCTACTCTACTAAACAAGAAAAGAAAGTAACCTAAGGAGGAGAGGAAGGAAAAAGAAGAAAGGAGTCAATACAAGTCTATCTATAGAAGATTAGAGGGTTTGGAAAGATCTGGGAGTAATCAGACGATTGTAACTCAGATCTAGATAATGCATATTTCTTTAACCCGGCAACCTGACCTGCTGGAGAAAAACAGTTGCCAAACTCTTAACCGAATCCGCCACCAGCAGATCAATTTTGTCCATCGCCTCCAAATTTTAAGCACGACTTTAGTTCACATAATAATCATGTGGGGTGCGCCCAGAGCTATTGGTACGAGCCCGTTTGGTTTAATTGTTGATTTACTACTCAAGTTCACGACATTACAGACTTTTGCAATCAACATGTTTTTCTTTACACGTAAGTCCCTCTAGGTTTTCACTTGGGTCTTTCCTAACATACAATCAGGTCCTTGGGCATTGCAAACAGGTCCAGAACCTTCCAAATCAGTTCATTCTTCTTGCGTTTAGGTCATTTCTCTTCCTTTCTCTTCTTTATTGCCTAAATGTTGAACATTTTTACTAATTAACAGGAAGTGCACGACCGTCGGTGAAGACGAGGCAAGTACGGGTCGATCCGCAGGGAGCGTTGCCAACCTTCGAGTGAGCGAAATCAAGTGGGAAATAACAATGGAAGAATAGATTATTATGCTACTATGAAAAGACAATTATGCTACGAACGCAAAACAAACTAGATTACGATGCAAATGACAACTAGAAAAATTCAGCAAACTATATAGAATGAATATAGATGAATCCCTTGAGGGGTGGAGTGTGTGCACATATGAAGTGAGAGAAGTGATGAATGACACATGAAAACATGTATGTGTGTGTCTTCATGCATAGGAAGTGTCGAAAGATTTGGCAAAACCTATCAATCCATTCACGCAATGTATCGGCAATTACTACTTGATTAGCATAAGACATATCAATCCATTCACACAACATATTAGCAATTACTACTTGATTATCATGAGATGAGGCTCAACATGAGAAGTGTCTAAAATTATGGCAAGACTCATAAAACCAGGAACTCATGTGAAGAACAAAGCTAAGCATGAGAGGTGTCTGAAAATCATGGCAAAACCCATCAAAACTAAATTTCTTCAATCAATCCAGCGAGCAAACACTAATGCAAACACATGACTAACTTGTAGCATATCCAACATAAAATTTCAGCCAATAAATATGAGGAAACCAAGCATGGGAAGTGTCTGAAACATATGGCAAAACCCATCAAAAAATCCCCAACGTGTAGATGATTAAAATAAACTCGATGAAAATACAAACATTCAAGTCTACACGATCAAGATTTGTCAAACATCAAAACTTCAAAACATAAATGTGGATTATCTCCACCCCCCAAAGAGGTATGAAACTACTCACTTATCATTAAACTAACATTTAAATTTAGAAGAGAAAACATTCTAACTAATTGAACTAAGATTAATAAAATAACATTAAGCTAAGGATGCAAGAATTAAAAGAGACAACATCAAACTAACAAAGATTTATTTTATTCATGACTCATATTACAAGTAGCATCTCTCCACTTGAGTTTTGATCCAAGACTTTACTCTAAGTAACTGGAATGACCACCAAGCAAGGAGTAGATTTACAAAAGAGGAAGAATAGTTCTATTTATAGACATTAAAAAGGCAACTGGGGACAATCCCCCGATGTGAGACTAATGAAACATTCCTAGAGTAGACATAAAAACACAACCCATATCTGTGCGAAATCGGGTCGGATTCTGAGCAAATCAAACCGCTAATTGGCGGTCCAGGACCGTTAATTGGTGGTCACTATTTCTCAGATTGGCTCCAATTTTGGATATATGGTTTAGTGCTTTAATTCTTCATGTTGAATGCACTTGGATCAGTTATTGGAGTCTGGGCCCGAATCTAATTGCCAAAATACTCTTCATGATGGTGTAAAGTTTCTCAGTTTGCTATTGGTCCCTCCGGGCTTACATCCAGGTCATTCCCTATTGCAGATGGGTCCTTGTGCATAACAGAGAGGTCCATTTTTCTTCATTTAAGTCTTTTCTTCTTACGTTTCAATCATTTTTCTCTTCCATTCTCTTCTTTATTACATAATACCTAAAATATAACAACACTGGAGTAGAACAATATTGGGTAAAATTACGGATATGTAGAAGTAATATGATGCATGATATGCTACTAATCACTAAACCCTAAAACATATAGAATAAACACTTCAGTAGCACAAATATGGGGTAAAATAAACTATATATAGCATGAATGCAATGTATGATATGTTAATAGTCAGTGTTCGATCGACTATCTTTACCCTGGCCTAAACCATTAGATCGGTTGATCGACCCCTTACCTGGTTCGACCAATAACTTAAGTCTTAGCCTGAATAGGTTTGACCGAAGCTTAAAGTGGCTGGAATGTTTCCTTATTCTTAAGGAAATGACCGACCTCTTATATAGTCTTGGTCGACCGTTGTGGGAAACAATTGCTGAACTTCAATTTCTGATTTGTGTATCTTACACACATCTCACCCAATTCTTTCCCAACGGCTATATCTCTTAAAAAGCTTATAAATAGAGGTCCATACACCTTATTTACACAAGTCTCATACTTCCAATTGCTCCACATACTAAATAGACTTCTACCAATCTCAAAATCTCAATCATACACTCAAGAGCCCAAACTTCACACCTTTGATCAATTCCACATCTTACTCAAAGTGTGCTCAAGTTAGAAAGTTTTTGATCCACTCAATTTAGTTGTCAAGAAGAATAGGTTTCTATGAAATCCCGAAGCAAGTTTTAAAGGTTTCAGTGAAAGCCCGAAACCTCCTTCTTGGATTGTGAGAAGAGAAATCCAAGCTCGGCAAGAGTGTTCACGAGCTTGCTGTGTAAAGGCATTCTCTCCCGGCACAGAATAGGGAGTGGTTAGTAAAGACATACGCGAAGCTCGCGGGGTCGAGCGGAGCTTGCAAGAGAGGAAGTAGGCGGGTGACTGAACCTCTATAAAAACCACTACGTATATTGTTGTTTGCTTGTTTCTCTACGTGTCTTTTAATTATTGTTTCCACTGCATGTTTAGTAGAGATTACGCAAAATTGATTAGATAATTAAGGTTATAACAATCCTACATTTGGTTTTAGAGAATAGGTTCTAAATTTCATCTACTTAACTGTAGTTTAGCATGACTTCATCATCATCTAATCATGTAGAAGGGTTATGCTATACTAGGTCTCCTTTGCTTAATGAGTCTAATTATGACTATTGGAAGAATAGAATGAAAATATTCTTAATTTCTATTGACCTTAAGTATTGGATGTTTCTTCAAAACCCTTACACACCTCCTAAGGAATAAGAATTAGCCACCTTAACTAGGGCTAAACTGAAGGAACTAGAAATGAATTCTAGCATAATAAGCATCCGTTATTGTGGCTTGAATGAGGGTGAATATAATAGAATTAGAGTGCGTGATAATGCATATGAAATACGACATATAGTACAATACATCATGAGGGAGATATGATTGACATCATTTCATGCTTATATTTGTACCTTATATCCATTATGTTACACCTAAGCAATGCTTCGTGACGAGTTTTATGTTTAGTTTTCAGGATTAAAGAGGTTTGAAGAGAAGAGCCATGAAAGGACCCAAAAGCAGGAAAAAGGACTTAATTGTGAGACCTGAGGACCAAGATGCAATGGAGAAGGACCTGATCGTAAGACCGAAGGACCTAAGAGCAAAACAGGAAACTCCACATCATCATGAGGAGTATTTTGGCAATTCGATTCGGGTCGGAGCTCCAATAAACAACATAAATGCATCAAAGACCAACAAAGACCACCAGGAAAGCCCACAACCAAAACCAACTTGATCTGGATCATATAGACCGCCAATTGGCGGTCTTGGACCGCTAATTGGCGGTCCATATGTCTCCAGATCCGCTAAGATTTGTGCTGGGCTTGTATTAGTGTATTCTTAGTCTATTTTTGGTATTGGTTTAGTCCCACATCGGGGGATTGTCCCGGATTAGCTTTTTCCATGCTTATAAATAGAACTTTTCACCTTCCATTGTAATTACCCATTGCTTGGTGGCATTCTCTCTACTAAGGAGTGAGCCTTGAAGCAAAAACTCAAGGTGGAGATGAATGCTACCTTCAATGTGAGTCATTTGTTAATAAAATAATTCTTCTGGTTTCTTTCAATCTTGTCTTTTAATTTGTGCATGTTTGTTTAGTCTTTCCTTTCCTTTTATGTTTCTTTAATGCTTCTTGCCTTCTTAGTTAACTTTCATTTCAGTATTATGCTTTCTTTTGCTAATATAGTTAGTGTAATGAGTAGTGAGTAGTTCCATCCCCATTTGGGGGGTGGAGAAATATGTGATATAATCATGTAGCATATTAAGTATGTGTTATCTTTATCCCTTGAGCTTTATATGATTTCCATAACCATGTAATGGTTTTCACTCTTATCTTTGATATGCTAATGCTCTTGAATGAAGCTTAGCTTATGCTTTGATTAGTGGACCTATTTTATGGGGAATGATAAGGTTAGGATATGGATGAAGTTAATATTGGAAACACAATTTGTAGTGTATGAGCTCTTGTTGCCTTTACCTTAGCTAATGTCTTGTATGTTTTAATGATGTAGTGAAATCTTAATTCATGTAGAGGCATAGTAGGGTATAGTCTTTATACTTGAGTTCATGTAGCTTCATTCCAATTATTGTCTTGTATGTTTTAATGATGTAGTCATATCTTAATTCATGTGGAGGCAAAGTTGGATGTAGTTTTATGATTTCATGCACTACATGTTGTGAGGAGCTTAATGAACACACACACACTTCTTTATGTTCACATTATTTCTCTACCCCCTTTGGGGCTTAGTTTATTGCTTATCTCCATTTCCATTTGCATCTTAGTGTAGTTTAGTGTAACCAACCTTTCTTCCCTTTCTTTACCTCTCGCCTTCGCACAAACCAAGTGTCGACACACCTCCCAGTGGACGACCCGTATTTGCCACCGCTTCAACGCGGCCGTGCACTTGCGGTTAAATATAAAACGATCAATCAAGATAGTAAACAAAGAAACTAGAATTAGTCACCTCAGGCATAAATATGAAATTTTCACTATGCAACTCGGTGAGAACATAAGCGAGATGAACACTCGCTTCACCGATATAACTAACTCTCTCAAAGTTCTTGGAAGAAATTTTAGTGAGGGAGACATGACAAGGAAGTTCCTCTGGTCACTCAACAACGAATGAGAAGAGAAAGTCGTTGCAATTGAAGAAGCATATGATGTCTCCCAACTGAAGTTGGAGGACTTAATTGGAAGCCTCATGACTTATGAACTTCAAATAAGCCACTGAAAGGAGAAAGAAGCGTCCAAGATGAACCCTTCCTTGGCTTGGCACACCAAACTTGATGAACCAAGGAGAAGAGAGGAGAATGACGACATTGAGGTCCTAACCCAAGATACATCTAATACCGTGCTCGATACACGTAATATTCGACAATTGCTCTTGAAAAAAAATTGAATTACTGAAGTCTAATAAAAAACAATACACATGATTTTTAATTTGCTAATCAAAACACTTACATTAATTTCCGAGAATTGAAGATGACCTATGATTTTTCAGTAATACTAGCACTGAAGGGTCCACAAGACCATGAGAATCATGTGAAACATACATTTTGCATCTGGTCATTAAGAACAAACCAAAAAAATGAGTTGGTCTTGGGTTTATTTAAATAAAGTAAGGCAAGTACTTGGGTTGACCATATTATTATTAGCAATTATTCTATTGAAGTACTGATTATATGGGGTAGAAATACCAACTTAATAACTTGATTATAACATTCCAAGCGTGAGAGGTACATGTAATGACTAAGATCGAATACTCCAATCAGTATATTAATTTTCATTTCTGTTTACTTCTTACTGTTTATCCACTACCAGAATACTAAGTGAACCAGAATTCACTACTGTTTGTAGTCTAATTTGACTACGTGAACCAGAATTCTGCCACGGAATCATGGGATTAGGTGCAAATTGTACTCCTGATGTCTTTGTGTTAGATAATGTTTTGATTGTATCAACTGAGAAAGCACTCAAGACGTTGTAAAAAAACTTCAAAATTGTTTATCAGCTACTGATCTTGGTTGAGGTGTCTTGTCTTATGTTTGGTAGTAGACGGACAATCTTCGTAGCTTTCATAACTGATGTCACCACTGAACACATTAGCTTGTGAAGTTGGCAAGTTATGAAGCAAATAACCAAAGTACTAACCACAATACCAAAATACCAAAATAATTGAACTTCAAAAGCAAGTCACGACCTTTTTTTCCAACCACAATACCAAAATAATTGAACTTCAAAAGCAAGTCAAATAACCAAAGTACTAAAATAATGAGGAATCATTTCATATATTGGCATTAGTTAGGATTCAAAGAATTCTCAAACAACCTAAACAATTAATCAATTCAATTCCAAACCAATCAAGCAAAATATTAACAAAAAACAAGCTATATGTACCTAAAAACGAATCAAACACGTGAAATCAACACCAGGAGGTCGGAAATCGCTGGAGAGAGGGAGGAATAGAGGGGTCAGCGGTTATGGGAGAAGTGGAGAAAAAGAGGTGGCTGGCGGCCCCTACTGCCAAAGGTAAAAACGACATCTCGGATGTCATTTTCATTCAATGATATAAACGACATCTGTTATGCCATTTTATGTTAATGAAAACGACATCACACGTGTCATTTTCCCCTCATATTTTGCCAAATAAGTTTCCAACCTTTAAATTCTTAAAAAAGATTATGATTATTTCAAAAACAATTCCTTCAAAAACTCTAACATAATTCTACAATTTTCCTAGTCCAAATTAATAAATAGTTTTTCCTTTTGTTTTTCATTATAAAAAACAAAATTAAATGACTAAGTAGAGTTCCATCTTTGAGGGACATCTAATTTAAATTTCCTAGGTTTAACATCACTACTAGAGCACAATTCCTTAAATTCTTGACATTTATATGTACTATTACTACCTATAAAGGAAATAACATCTCTAACATTTTGTAAATAAGGTTTATTAGGGCCATTATTAGACAACCCAATTATCCCATTATGTCCTTAGTCAATCCATTATGTATCTAGACTTCTATGTATTTAGTCCTATAATTGTCCAAATGTAGCTAGTCTAAATACATTGAATACTTGGTGACTAATTAGTATTGCATACACTTTAAATACATCCCCACAGTTCTCATTTGTGATATGAGAGTTGATGAGTTTCTTTTCAAATATGTATGTGTGCTATTCTAACAAGGTATCAAAAGCAGTTATCTTGGGTTAAAACCCTTAATCCAAAATTCTTCCCCACTCACATTTCTTTAGATCCCAACCCACCACTCAAACCATCCCAACAACTGACTTCTTGTCTTCTTTCCAAATCAAAACAAAGAAAAACCTCTCCCTGATCGAATGGTCCACAATCCAATCTCTCCTTAGCACACAGATTGTGCTTCTTGAATTAAAGATCTGACCCTTCAATCCAACGACCCAGATTTACTGTCGCTCCCACTCACGGATTGTGTTTTCTTGAAACAAATCTCACCCTTCAAAACCAATCCAACAACCACCACACTCTTGCACTTCTGTTTTTAAAACAAACAAATCTTGACCATCCCTTTCAAAATATCTGAACCGATCTAATGGTTCTCCTTCATCACCATCTGAATCTTCCACAACATCCAATCCTCACCATTTGTTGCATGTATGAGATGGTTCTATTATAGGACTTGGATGTACAAATATTTTGTTCCTTGATTAATGTATTCGTCTTTTAGAAGTGTTAAGGAATATGCTCTTGGTCCTTAACTGTAGAGCTCTAAAAGATAATGGTTTACATAAATCAAAAGTTATTCACAAGCATGGTAATTGACATGGAACATTAATTACTGAGATAAGATTGTCATGTTGGCCATCGATTATTTAGCTCTACAAATATTTGACGACACGAGTGTATAATAAAGGAAAATGATTACTTTTATATATTGAAGAGACCTACCAAGTGAAACATTATGGAATTGTGTTGTGTCATTAATATTTTCACTGTGTCTTGAATCCTAAGATATGACACTTATATATTTTCACATAGGAAGTGTTTAATTTGATTATTGTCATAAATGCAATAGTTGGTTAAGTATGACTTATGCTGGAAAAGGTAGTTCGTCAAGGGATTATATTTGTCCCTTTTTACTTGAGTAATGATATTAGTGGCTCCTTTGATAAAGTGAAATTATAAATTGCACAATATGACTTTTGTTAAGTTACATATTTATAATTAGCTTAAGAGATTAAGAAATGAATATATAATACAAAGGTAACACATTTTTACTTTGTATAATATTATTAATATCATGAGGCAATGGATAGACACAAGTGATATTTTACATATCACTTAGTGGATTGATTGACATCATTTCATGGTTATATTTGTATCTTATATCCATTATCTTTCACCTAAACAATGCTATGTCACGAGTTTTATGTTTACTTTTCAGGAATAAATAGGTTTGAAGAGATGAAGGATAAAAGGACCCAAAAGCTGGGAAAAAGGACTGAATTGTGAGATCTGGGGACCAAGATGCAAGGAAGAAGGACTTGATTGCAAGACAGAAGGACCTAAGAGCAAAACAGAATACTCCTCACCATCATGGGGAGTATTTTGGCAATTCTATTCGGGTCGGAGCTCCAACATGCAAACTAGATGCATCAAATACCAACAAAGCCTTCCAGAAAAGCCCACAAGAAATTCCAGAGCGATCCGGACACTGTAGACCGCGAATTAGCGGTCCAAGACCGCTAATTGGCGGTCACTTTTGGCCCAAATGCGCTCAAATTTCTCCAGCACATGTATTAGAGGATGTTTAGGCTACGTGTGGTATCTGTTTAGTCCCACATCGGGGGATTGTCCCGGATTAGCTTTTTCCATGCCTATAAATAGAACTCTTCACCTCCTTTTGTAATCACTCCATATTTTAAGTGGCTATTCTTCCTACTAGAAGTGACGCCTTGAAGCACACACTAAAGTAGGAGGATGCTACTTTTAATGTGAGTCATTTTATCAATAAAGTTTTGTGTTTCTTTCATTGTTTGTTTATGCTTCTTTTATAGTTTGTGCATGTTTTAGTTTAATCGTCTTTCATTTCTAGCTTAGTTTTAATATGCTTTCTTTGCTTAGTTTAATAATTAGTGTAATGTTTAGTGAGTAGTTCTATCCCCTTTGGGTGTGGAGTAGATGTACATACATGCATTAGAGAATGGGATGAATGCTTTAATTTCAATGTGTTGATTAAACATGAATGTATGCTTGCTTGTTTAGGATAGAATTTATAACTTGCTGAGTTTTGCCAAAATGATTAGACACCTCTCATGCTTGTTTAGGTTCTGAAATAAACAACTTGCATATGTAAATGTTAATCAACCAAGTTGGTGAATAGATTGATAGGTTTTGCCATAACATTTAGACACTTCCTATGCTTCATAAACACCACCTTCATGTGCTTAAAGAATGTATTCTACACCCACCTCTTTGCTTGTGTGCACTCACTCCACCCCTTAGGGGTTTTCCATTTCCTGTATTCCAGCATTCTTCCTTTGTTCTTAGCTTAGTTGTTATTCCATCGTTTGTTTGTTTCGTTCGCATTTCATACTTCTTAGCGTAGTGTAGTGTAGGTTAGCGTAACCAACTCTCTTCTCCATTATTTTCGCCACTTAATTTCGTACAAGCAAGAGGCTACTCACCTCCCTGAGGACGACCCGTACTTGCCACCGCTTCATCGCGGCCGTGCACTTGCGGTTTAAATTAAAACGTTCAACAAGTTTTTGATAAAGTGAAATTATAAATTGCACAATATGACTTTTGTTAAGTTACATATTTATAATTAGCTTAAGAGATTAAGAAATGAATATATAATACAAAGGTAACACATTTTTACTTTGTATAATATTATTAATATCATGAGGCAATGGATAGACACAAGTGATATTTTACATATCACTTAGTGGATCGTGTTTAGTTCGAGTGAGCAAAACATCTTTGTTACTTGGGTAACTACAATATGTAGCTAGATACCGTTTATGGTTTATGATATAATGTGTTTTATATCATTATCAACATAACTTAGATCCTCTTCTAGGTCACACCACAAAGTGGGAAACATGAAATATAATTTTATATGATGTATTAAGTTTCATGTGTTATGAAATAAAATATATATGTGGTAAAATAATAAAATCAATATGTCGTGAAAATGATATGGTAAGAATAATAAATAAATTCGTATGAGATGTATATATATTATGGGGTATAATGTTTTGACATTATATATGATAATATATTACATGATATAATGTGATCTACAACATTACAACATATAATTTGCTAAAACCCCAAATTCCAAATTTTGTTGGATATTAATCCAAAATTTGCTGGAGTCAAAAACAGTGAAAAATGGTCCAACCGTTTGACCACGTTTTTGCATATATTAAAAAGAGAATTTTTATTGATTAATTGCTAGATTTAATCCACCTTGGTCAAAGGTAGTTATGGGATGATGATCTGGCAAAATAAACAAGAGAACATGCGCAAAGTGGTTTGCACATGATGTGATTTATTGGAGATGTAAACAAGAGATCATGTGTAAGTGGTTTGCACATGATGTGGTTTAGTTGAGAGATTAATAAGGGATCATGTGTAAGTAGTTTGCACATGATGTGGGTTAGAGGAAATCCTATAAATAGGTCCATCATCCATTCCTTGTTAATACTAATGCAAAAATTCTCTCTCTCCCTAACCACCCCATTAATCCATCCGAAAATTCTCTTAATTATTCAAGTTTTTGGACATTAAATTCTCAGGAGCTTTAGATGGGTTATTAGCTAGATTTTAACATTGATTTATAGATTGATTGACTATCTCCTTTCTCTCTAATCTTGTTTAGAGTTTGGTGAACACTTGGAGGCGAATCGGCGGACGATTTAACGGGCAACGTAACTCTGGATCTTCATAAAGGTTTTAGAAAACCTTTGGGTATGATCATATTCTATTTATTTTAATATATATGTAGATTACATGATATTAGAGTAAATATAAAATAATGTACATGAAATCGTCAAAAATATTGATATCGATCTTGTATGCGTGTATAATTTAAAAAAAGAATATATACATACATAGGGGCACGAAATCCTACAGTTTGAAATTCACATAACTCGACCACCAATACTATGGTGTCAAAACTTAAGGACTACATATCTCACCTCCAATCTAGTTTTTCATGGTTGATCGTTCCAAACATGTGGAAATTGATTTCCACTATGTTCGAGAACATGTCCAAAACAAGCAACTAGATGTACGATTCATCTCCACAACAGATCAACTAGCAGATCTACTCACAAAACCTCTCCCATCCGGTCGCTTTGCCATCTTGAGGTCCGAAGTTTCTATTACTCCAGCACCATCTGATTGCATGGGAGTTTTAGGCCCATTATTAGACATGCCCAATTAGCCCATTATATCCTTAGTCAGTCCATTATGTATCTAGACTTCTATGATATTTAGTCCTATAATTGTCCAAATGTGACTAGTCTAAATACCTTGAATAATTTCAGTAATTCTAACCTGAAAAATAATATTTTTAGTAATTCTATTACTGCAAAGTTACTAGTAGCATTGTCAAAGAAATTGCACAAAAATTATTTTCTATTGAATAAGTTTGCAATACATCTCTTATCTAGTTATATATAATCGTAGTAGTGTGTGGATGCAAAATCGGTGCAAAATAAATAAATTTTTTAATGTAAAACCCATGAATTATCGAACAAATGAGCAGTTACAACAATATGAAAATTGATTAGGACCGGGGCAAACATCGCTAGTTAATGCTATCTTCGAAGTCATTGATGCAAATGTATTGATTAAGTCTTTTTTTGTATCAATTTTTTTGTTTGCAACATTATTATGTGTGCATCGGAAAAATGAATGAAATTGTGAGTTATGGTAAGTAAATGCATTTCTAAGGTTTGGACATTCACATTGCTAAATGGTAATTCATCTCTTATTATACATTCAACAATTACATCTTTATCTTTAATTGGATTGTATTTCCTTTCCACTACTAGGATCTAAAATTGTTTGTTATGTATGAACTAGATGATCCAACATTCCTACATTTACATTTTTTGGCATGTCATGTTATTTGACCAGTTTCATTGCTACTAGATATAAAAAGTTGTGCAACACATATTTTACATATGACGATAACTCTACCATTTTTTATCGTGGCCTAGGTCAAATTTTTGCAAATGAGACTAGTTCTTTTTCTAATACTTTTATCTTTTGATTTTCTAATTGATGCACTAACAAAGGTATTACGATCCCCCTCAGGTGATGAATTAATCGAGGGTTAAGATGTAATCGAAATAAAGAAATATGCAAATAATAATCTTTTTTTTTAAAGAATGAGAAAGTCATGATAATTAACTAAATTCAATTTAACTAAAACAAACTAATTCTAATAAATAAACTAAAAGAGTAAAGAAATGCAAATGAGAAGTGGAGAAGTGTCACCGTGTCGCAAAATCAGACGAATCAAACAGTAACTTTATGTTTTTGCTCAACTCGACCCGTTTCCAACACAATTGGAATACTTAATGAAAGATTTAAGAGATTAAGTAAGAAGATTCGGTGATATGGAGAAGATTTGGTGTGAAAAAATGAATGAAATGAGGAGTTTATATAGATTCTTTGTAATGACATTTTCGTAATTAACTCAATGGCATTTTCGTAATGTTTTTAAAACCCAACTGCTATAATATTCGTTGGTCGGCCTGGCACAGCAAGGACCCGCCTGGGCCCGTGGCCCAACACGATAAGCTAGTTAAAATGAACTTTTAATTGTCAAATCAAGTTCCAAATATGAATTATTTATGTAGGCCATATTTCGATATGACCTTAATGTTTGAAATAAGGATGATTTCAATGCAAAGGATTTAATTGATAAAACAATTGAACTGATATTCATAGCCAGAAAACTACTTAAATCGTCCGTGCGAATGACCATTTTGCCCTTCTATCCTTTCTACTTATATAATTGTTCATTTCACTCTCCTAACACCACCCTCTCTTCATATTACCCTCAAATTCACCCAAAAGCATGTCTCGAAGGCCCGGAAAAGAGCCAGCGGACGCCCCGGTCTACTCGAATTTGGTAAAATGTCTTGCTTAGTTTTGTATATTTTTAATTTTTTTGGGTCAAGCGTTCGCGGGAGACGCCCGACCCAACGGGCAGGCGCCCGCGGGAGCCGCCCCCTAGGATGCACACCTATCTCATTAGAAATCGCACGACGGGCATACAACCAATTGTCTTGACCACCATGGAAGACATCGGCAACACATCGAAATTCACAGTTTCCATTAGCACGTACGTCATTCCACCTCTCTAGAAATGGTAAAATGATTCCTAGCAGTCTATCAACATATGGGAAGTTATCCACGTCAATCCGTTCAGACACTATAAGATGGAAAAATGGCAATTCAGTATATATATTAATAACAACAAACAACTAAGTAATAATATTAACAACAAACATATCATCATATCAGATGATGTGCCCGTGGTTACGGACAATCGAGACGAATTGGAAGACTGACCACGACTCCTGCTCCCACTACTGGAAGACTGACCACTACCTCGCTCAACATAGTCAAAGGCACTCGGGTCCCGACGTGACGCCTTTCCCTTTGGTCGACCTCGTACCTTAGTATTTTGTGCGAGTTCTTGATAGTTTGACTGCTCCGGGTGTAACTGTGTGTATAAAATACGAGAGGCACTACGAATTACTGCAGGGTCGCTCCCCGAAATCTCATCAACAAGCTTCTGAAAATGCTCGACGTCTTGTGGTGACTGATCCACAAACTCTGACATCTGAACTCCTTCTCCAATGACAAGTGTTTTCCAGAATGGATGAATCTGCTCTAAATAAATTCCATCACTTGACTCAATACAATCGTGCATGGTACAGGCACAAGGAATCCCATGTGATGTCAGAAAAGCACACCTGCAGCGATATTAAACTTGATTGCTTAAGTCCTGCATTCTCTTCAACTCTTGAGTCAATAATGACAAGCAGTGATGCGAAACTCGACCATTTATCTGATGATACAAAGGACCTATATAGTTTGTCAAATTTTGACGTCTCGAATCTTCAAGAAAGTTCCGAATATTCGTCAGCTGCATTTTAATAGCCGAGTTCACGCGGTCGAAACGAGCGTCCAGAGCTGCAGTCGATGTAGCAATCCACTCTTTTAGAGCCGAATGAACACTTTCCATCATACAGTTTGTAGTGTTTCTGAAATGAAGGACTTTACTCGTCCAATTCAACACAAACGTTTCTTTATGCACTAATCACGTGACTTCCAGATACTCTGTAAGCACTGACTAGGACTAGAAAGAATCTTTCAGATTACCGACTGCTCTATCATAATCCGTCTGTGAATCAGAAAGCATGACTCTCCTTCATTTTCCATGCCTAAAACTCTATGCAAACTGCTTGTCCTTGCCGAATACGTGGTATGCGTAGTTGTAACGTCTTTGTTGATATGCCAGGTACAAAGTAAATGAGAAAACTCAAGAAAAACCTCTGCCACTGGTCGCATCAGACCCAACTCTCGGTCCGTTATTATTGCAGTCGGGCTAACAATATCAAATAATAGATCTCACAACTTCTATAACACCCACCGATAACTAGACTCGGTCTCATCCTTCAAAATCGCATAGTCAATGAGGAAATTCATGTTTGTTGGAGTAACTCCAACCATCTCAAACAAAGGCATCTTATACGTGTTCGTCTTATACGACGAATCCATGCAGATTACGAAAGGGCATGTGCGCAGCAACTGAACTGACGTAGGATGTGCCAAAATGCGTGAGTGAGAACATTAGTTTCTTCATCCGTCATAATCCAATGTAAGTACTTATACTGCATTGCCTGACTGAGAAACTGCTGAGCGGGATTCCTGTGTTCAGATTTCGTCCTCCTCATGTACTCTCTGTAGTTATAAATGTGTCTCTTGTTAGGATTATCCTCCGAGAATTTCTCCTTTACTGCCAACAAGATGTTACGTGGTCTCGTTTGCGCCTCAGTCATATCATGGACAATTTTCTTTGCCCCAGAACTAAGACCGATGATCTGTCGGTGACCCTTTGAATAAACTGCAAGTCTGTGGTTGTGTTGTCCATGAGTACTATTAGAAACAACGACCCATCTATCATGATCCTGTCGCTCGACTACCTTTACCAAAAAATGACAACCGCAACCTTTTCTTTTCGTGTTCTTTCGTAGTGCAATATTCTTATCACAAGAACTCATTTCATATCTTCGATCGCATCTCAGATAAAAATCCATCTGATTATCTGCTTTTAATTTGTAGGATGATATTACCAAAAAAATTTTGGCTCCGATGACAACTTGTTTTGCCCAATTACACGTTTTCTCGATTGTTGTAAATACTTGTTTATTATCAAAAAGCTCACTGTAATCTACTCCACCACCAAAATCTTGCAACGAAATCTGAAATAATTTAAAATAACACAAAATAAATAAAGTTAAAAAAATCAAGGGCGTCTGGCTGGGACGCCCCATCCATGGTAGAGGCGGCTAAGCCAAACGCCCCATACGAAAAAAAATTACACCACACTTACCTCACCAGATCCAGGCGATTTGTCAAACATTTTCGTGGTGTTGGTACTGGGAATGTGAGGAAAACTGAGGCAAAAATATTATTTTAAGAGATGTGACGAAATGAGTATTAAATGAATTGTCAATGACAAAATGGTAATTGTTGGGGCGATTTAAGTAGTTTTCCGACGATAAATAGTAGTTCCTAAAAAAATCAAACTAAAACAATACTTAAGGTTTATGTTGTAAAAACTAAAATATAAACTATTAACACAAAATAACTTATAAATCAACCTTGTCAAAAAAAATAAATTGAAAAAACAAAAAACAAGAAATGTAAGGCATTATAACAAAATGGTTTCTTATAAAACAAATTCACAAAAAAATTTAATATCAAAGAATAAAAAACTCTTCACTTATGAATTCGTAAAGAATTTGATATAAAATATTTAATACTAACACAATAGTAAATTCCTAAAGGGTAGTGATGCCAAATTACAAAAACAATTCGAACCAAATCTAAGGACATATAATCCTTGTCTTGACTTTACAAGCTACCTATGGTTCGCAGAGAAATGGAGTAAGTTTTTGCTAACATCTTAAACACCTCCACTTCGAAGTTATATTAAAGAGTAGTAATATTTGTATTTGAGGATTTGTAGCGCTCATTTGTAGTTTACCACAGGTCCAACTCCTCCCCCCTCTAGCGGTGAAGTTGTAGAGTTTGTCCTCAATGGACATGGACGTTATATCCAATAGGAGGGCGGAGAACGCGTTATACTTCCTGATGGAACCGGTGTGCCTCAATCTTCTTAGTGCAACTACAAGAACCATTTTCCACAGTAAAACGTATATGAATTTCCTAAGTCTAACCAATGGTTTACAAAGAA
The DNA here is from genome assembly GCA_963682175.1 of Triglochin maritima. Classification (NCBI taxonomy): domain Eukaryota; kingdom Viridiplantae; phylum Streptophyta; class Magnoliopsida; order Alismatales; family Juncaginaceae; genus Triglochin; species Triglochin maritima. The sequence goes on along the minus strand of OY821781.1, from coordinate 34,810,922 downwards.
AGAGACTAAGTTTTGGCTAACATCTTAAATACCGCGACTTCGAAATTATATGGAATTGTGTTGCAGTAAATGTATAGTTATTAGTTAGGTGATCCTCCTGGTTTTTTTTTGATGTTAGATTGATTTCTGGTCAGTTTAAGCATGGAAGACGATTAATGCAGATTCAGCTATTGTAACGAACCGGGTTGTTGCTATGGGCGTGTTGCAACCAACCACCTATAATTTGTCAAGTCCACTGAAAACTCATATTTTCCATTAGTCAGTTGGTATTAAAAACATTACTGCAATAGTTTTTGAAATATTTGTATTTTTTTGTTTAATTAAAGCAGTGCAATAATTTGGAGGTCTCACAGATATAACCCAGAAGTAAGAAGCACTCCAGCACCTGAAAACTGCACAGACAGACATGTGAGAAGTGGTGAACATATAAGAGCCACGTTGTTGGTCAAGAACACACTCATCTGATCATATTCACCAACAGTTACTTAAGTAACAATTCTATGCAAAGCTGTTGTTTGTATCATATATGTAATTAATTCTTAAGCTAAGCTAACTTTGATGTTTTACTGACAAGTAATATTATATTTTTCTATCAACTCTCATGTACACATGGGATTCCCAAACACATGCATCCACGCTCTTGGCATGAATGAGAGGCGTAAATGAGATGCCACCCAAAGAGCATGACCTCCCACCTTAATTTCCCCTCCATCTCTTCTCCTAATTAAATTAATCAAATGGGAAAGTAAAACAAATTAATAAAGTTGTAAAGCAAATCAAGGACAACAACAGCATACCATGCAGTCCTACTAAGATCTAGGATTCACAAATAATCTATCTAACCAGCTCATAAAGAAAACAGTTGAGATGGCAACAAGTTCCTTTTGTCAGAAATCAGTTTACACATCCCATCTGGTCGCATATAGTAATTAAAGTAGTCTAGAAGAAAACATGTACACGAGCCACGCATTTTCATTTCATTGGCTGCTCATCCCACCTCTAAAACTCATCGATTTCACCACTTCTCCATCATTACATAACTTACATTCTAATATGATGTGAACACATTATGTTTTACACCACCTCCATGCATTAACCTTCCGGTACGATCTTCTCCGTCGATCCCTCTAGCTTGCTTCTTTCTTTTCTACTCCCCACTCCTTGATCAATTAGTTAGTTAATTAGTAAGTAGTCAATAATAAATGGGTAGTTCTGGTCTTCCATCAGCAGAGAATGATCCCATTGCCACATGCTTGATAATCTCCTCCTACTTCCCTCTGCTTCTAAGCCACCTTGGCTGCTTCTTCTTATTCTCATCGTCGTCATCGTTGTCTTCAACCAGCACAAGTGTCATCAACCCTCCAACACATTCTCACCAACAACCGAACAGAAGAAACAAGAACTCTAAAATATTCGCGGCATCAACACTGGCCACCACACCCAACCCTCCGACAACCAAAGAACAGTCTTTCACCCATTCCATTCGATTCTTCCTATCCAACATCTTCTCCTCTTCCCGAAAACCGCCGCCCGCCGACCACAACCCCACACCCATCCCTGCCGTCATCAGCACACCGGAAATATTCACATGCACCACCTGCGGCGAGGTTTTCCGGAGAATCCACAGCCTCAACCACCACAACGCCACCACCCACGCCCTCTCCGAGCTCTCCTGCGCCGACTCCGGCGGGAACATCGTCCGCATCATCTTCCACACCGGCTGGAAGCAGAAAGACCACATCAACAACTCCCCTCCTACCATCCACAGAATTTTCAAGATCCACCACTCCCCGACCTCGCTGGGTCGGTTCGAGGAGTACCGTAACGTGATCAAGTCGAGGGCCGCCGGAGACGACCGGTCCAGCGTCGACGGAAATGAGAGGCTCCGATTCTACTGCGCCACGTACATGTGCGGGATGCTGAACGGCACGTGCGGAAGGCAGTTCTGCAGCACGTGCGGGATAGTCCGGCACGGGTTCTCTGGAAAGGTGGCGATAGCGACTTACGGGAATGTGTGGGCGGCGCACGAGGCAATGCCAACCGTGGCGGAGGAGTTAGTTGGCCGGGCCATGTTGATCTGTCGGGTCCTGGCCGGTCGGGTTGCGACGGTCGGAGTTGGGACCGGGAGGGATGGGTTAGTGTTTGACTCGCTGGCGGTGACTCGGAAGGGATCCGACGATGAGTTGGTAGTGTTTGATCCGACGGCCATACTGCCATGTTTTGTGGTCGTCTACTCCGTTTGATAATAATAATAATAATAATAATAATAATAATAATAATAATTGTTGTCCGCAGTGTTCATGGAACGCCTAGCTGAGCCTAGGCAACCGGGTGTGTCTGGTCGCCTGGGCGTTTGTGCGACCGTCCAACTCTAGGTGTTATTTTAAAATTTTATTTCAATTAAATTTGATAACATAGATAAAAAAATCAGGAAAAATAGGAAAAAATAAACAAATATTATCTAAAAATACCATACATGTTTAGACTTCAAAAAGACACATAGTTCCTCGACCAAGGTCTCACTAGGCACACCCTCTACCCACCTAAACACTTAGATATACAATTTATTGCTTAGTAGTACGATTACAAATGTAACTCAGAGTTCATACAATAGCAGAGAAGAGAGAAATTAGAATTACAAGCTAACTAACTAATTCCATTGGACACATTGATCTAATGTCCAACTGGGAACCATATCATATCCTCCACCACCATCAGAGTCGTCGGAGTGGTTCTCGTTCGGATTGTCGACGTAGACATCATCTTCTTCAGTTTCTTCATCGTCAGATTTGACATATTACTCGTCGATGTCCATCGGTGGTTGAGAACTCGATGCACCTGGATCTCTAGAACTAATGTGAACGATGACATCATCCATGCCAACACCTAATAATGGCGCGTCAGATGCAGTTGAACACCGCGCGTCAGATGACATGGATCGAGCAAAGTGTCTCCGTGAAGAAGAATGTCCTAAAACTGCTTCCTCGGCATCGGCCCAGGTAAGCTCCTTTCTAGCGAAGACCGGATCTTCAGTTTCTACCAACCATGGATGCTCGTCGAAGAGATCGTAGTCCACACTGATGGGGTCATAAAATCCGGGCTTCTCCATCCTTTGTTGAAACATTTGCCTTAACTTTTGGTTGTAGTTCACATACACCAAGTTATTCATCTTCTTCACAGCCAACCTATTCCTTCTCGTTGAGTGCAACTGCTCGAAGACACTCCAATTCCGCTCACAACCTGATGCCGAGCATGTCAATCCCAACACCCTCAGGGCCAACCTCTGTAATGCGGTCTCTCCCATGTCTGCGTCATAAGATTGCTACCAATCTATAGGTCTTTTTTCCGTCCTTTGTCTGACGACCATATCCCTCGAGAATATTCCGAGGGAGTTCTTGTAACGATCAAGTAGACCGCAAATCTTGTCTTGTTCTGCAAGAGTGGGGACGAGCCGCTCTACGACATCCATGAATCCAAGCATATGCTCATTAAAAGCTACATTTCGATCCTGAGGTGGAACGGAGAAGAAGGTACTAGGGTTGAGTAAGAAACCAACTAAGTGTAGCGGTGAGGACATCATCTTCCCTGGACCCCACCTGGTGTCGATGAGGTCGATGACTTGCTTTACAACCTCGGGTTTCCGTCAAAGTTCCTTATGATTTGTTCTTTGGCTTTCTCCATTGCGTCATACAGATATCCCATCGGTGGTTTCTCATCGCCGTCAACAAGTTTAAGAACCTGGACCATAGGTTGTGAGGCCTTCAGTGCCTTCACGACGTTGGTTCAGAAGCCACTTTGTAGAATGGTCTCGGCAACTTCAGTAGATATCTCCTTCTTTTTCTTGTTCTTTATCCAACTTGCATTAGGATCGTTGTACTCTGGGGAAACAACAAAGGCTCGGAGTATGTTTTTCTTCATAAACAACCTTTGCAAAGTCAGAAAGGCAGTGACAAATCTCATGACAGCAGGGCGTAGCAGGTTCCCTTCAATGACAATTCACATCCTCTTCAACAACATGGCAGAGCTGTTGAAATGTTTGATGATCTTACGAGGTAAAACAATAGTCTTCAAAAATAGTTTGCCAATATCCTCCAAGATGAGATCGATGCAATGCACTGCACAGGGAGTCCAAAACAATCTCCTTCTTTTTTGCTGCAACTTCCTACCGGCAAGTACGTACGCGGCGGCGTTGTCGGTGACCACCTAAACAATGTGTTCTTCGCCAATCTCGCCAACTACCTTGTCCATCAGCTTGTATAGGTAGTCTACGGTGTAAGAGTGACCGGAAGCATCTACAGACCTCATGAACATGGTACCTGTTGGACAATTTACTAGAAAATTGATTATATTCCTACAGGACCTATCGGTCCAGCCATTTGTCATCAACGTGCACCCGTATGTTGCCCAATCTTGTCTGTACGACTCTAGTATACCTTTAGTGTAGTCAATTTCCTGTTTAAGGCACGAGTCACTAACTTCATGATACGTCATGGGTTTAAGTCCGGGTCCGTAAGTACAAGTAGCAGATATTGCTTCCTTCCACTCAGGCGTCTTTACAGTGTTGAATGATATACCACATCTATAGAAAAGCCTAGACCATTTTTGAATAACTGTTTTCCTATCTTCTTTTTTAAAGGTTCTTTCGATGGTTGTTTGTTGGGCGCCGAAAACCACGTCCTTCTCACGTCCGCAAAATGGTCCCCACAAACGTTGTTTTTGTCTCTTTCGACCAGGAACGGGGCGAGGACGGGAGGTTGGGGTCCGAGCAGAACCGGAACCCGACCCGGTTTCCAGATTAAATTCTATGTTTTCTTTGTCTACATAATCATTAAGATATACATTTTCGTTTTGTAATGTCCAATTGTTTCTAATCATGTATGCAGTTATGTCTTGTTTAACAGAGTCAGGAACTTTATCACAAGGTCTAGCATTACTACCAGGTGTGTGTGCAAGATGTTGTTTGTGACGGCTATACCACCTCTAGTTTCCTTACCACATAACTCAAAGACAATGTAGTTTTTATCATTAGCACTAATGTAATGGGCAGTATTCCAACCGGGGTCATTTGTACGGGTAGGTCTTAGGTCATCGTAACTCTCGTGATGCATGGGGAGACTAGTGGTGGGTCCGTAGTCCATATCTTAAAACTAGACTAATATAAAAATTTAGAGTAATATGAAAATGAAATACTAATTAATTTAATTCTAAAGAGAAGTTAGAAAGAGTGCACTTGATTTTGGTGGTTGAAGAATGAAGAACCGGATGAGAGACTTCACTTTCCAACTTCAAAACTAAGCACCAGACCGGAGACATAATCGCGAAAACTTGATGATTAGGAAACTTGATGATTAGAATAGAATTATGAAGAAGAAGAAGAGAATGAGAGATGTGTGAAAAATGAAGAGGTTTGGAAGAGTTTATATAGGATTTGGAGTAGTGGCAAACTTGTAATTTTTTTAAAAAAAATAAAAAAACAGATAGTCGTTGGAATGCCTCCAACGGCTATCGCCTAGGTGAGGCGACCGCCCATTTCACCCAGCTTTGCTGGGCGAAAGGCGGTGATCGCCCAGGCGACCACGCCGACGGGCGATCGCCTACGTGAACATTGGTTGTCCGGAAATATCCAAGATGAAAATTAATCTATAGTTGTTTTGGTTATTGTGTTGTACGTTGTTTTCTGCGTTAGCAGTATGTTTTGTTAAGTGATAAGTGTTTGTTCTCGTGTTGGTGTGGACCGGGGTGGATGCAGGACAGAATTGAAGGGGGAACACTCTATAATTGTAAACGATCTCTAAGAGAACCCTTCTCCTTGTGACTTAGTGAGTGAAAATGTTTTTCTGAAAATAGTTATCATTTATTTAGGGGGTTACTATTCATCGCCGGAAAACTACTTAAATCGCCCAAACAATTACCTTTTTGCCATTAACAATTCATTTAATACCCATTTCGTCATGTCTCTTAAAACAAGGTTTCTACCTACGTTTTTCTCATTTTTCCAGTACAAACACCACGAAAATGTCTGGCAAAGCACCTGGATTCGGTGAAGTAAGCCCAGCAAAAAAATCGAGTCAGGCGTCTTCGTAAAACTCCCCCATGGTGTGGGTGTCTTAGCCATACACCCCCAGGGGGGGCGTTTTACCCAAACGCCCCGTCCTAAATAAAATAAAATAAAAACTTAAAATTATACGGTGTGTTATCTCAAATTATTTGAGGTTCCTTTACAAGTTTTCGGTGGTAACGGGTCGTATTACAATGACTTTTTTTGCAAGTGATGAAGATTCAAAAAAATTCCAGATCCAACAATTTCAAGATCAAAAATCCTCTCATGGTAAAACTTCTCGACTTACAAATACCACCTCGACAGGTCGTTCGGGGGTCTCGCTCCCCGGTCCATACGATACCCCGTGGAATTTTTTTGAATTTTGAAATTGTTGGATCTGGAAATTTTTGAATTTTCATCACTTGCAAAAACTCGTTGTAAGGTAAGATGTCAGACGGTCGACCGTTTGCTTCTCGGTCTACCGAACATGTTCCATGCGGATGACCGAGTTTCTATCGGTCCACCGTGATCGTAAAGACAGTAAGTTTTTGATCTTCCTGGAATCATTGGGTCGGTTTACCGACCTCTACCCGGTCATCCGAATATATATCGTTAGTATCTTCGAAATTTCTCTAGAAATCTCTATTCGGTGTACTGAAGGGGTATCATTCATCCGAATATAGTAATTATTAATTTAATAATTAATTAATTTAGCAATTATCTAAATTTATAATCAATTATTTTTTAATAAAAAATATAAAAAATAGCGGGCGCCCGACGGAGCCGCCCCGCCTATGGGAGGGGCGTCTTGCTAAGACGCCCCTCCCATTGGTGGGGCGTCTGGGTAAAATGCCCCCCAATGGGGGAGGCGTCTTAGCCAGACACCCCGCCCATCGGAGGGGCGGATCCCGCGAACGCCCGCTATTTATTATTATTATTTTATTATAAAGATGTTGGATATTTTACTAGATTCGAGGACACCGGGGCGTCCGTTGCCTCATTACTGACCTCCAAAATATTATTTTTATGATTATGAGAGGAATATGAAGAGAGATGTGTGATAGGAGGGTTAAATGTCGCGTTATAGGAGTAGAAATGAGAGAAGGGCAAAATGGTAATCTGTAAGGGCGATTTAAGTAGTTTTCCGGCGATGAATATCAGTTCAGTTTATTTATAGTTATATTTGGGGTAGTTTTGTGTGTATCCAAAACGTACACGAAATTATACGGGACATACTATTCTTCTAAAACTGTGTCTAGTACATATAAACCAAGGGTGTGCACAAGGTAGGCCTCACAATTTGACGTGACACGGAAAATTCGTGTTTGTGTTTACTGATTTCGTGTTGTGTCATGGGTACACGGTATTAGTTTAGTGTCGTTTTCGTGTATCCAATATTTGTACCCGAGAAGTACACGAATAATAGTAAGTAAATTAAACCTTAAACATATGTAGAAAGGTTCTGCTGGTGCATTGGTTGAAAAGTTGTTGGAGGAGGCATAAACTCACACCTAACAATTAAGCCAACCTTCATTAATCTATATGTTTGACGTTCATATATATATACATATAGTTTGTTTTTGTGTCAGGTGCTCAAAATCTTTAGTCCCACATCGTCTGCGTTTGAAGTTTAACATGTTTTAAAACTAAAATCCTCAATTTCATACCAATCAGTTGGCTTGTGCCCTTGATCGGAGAAAGTTCCGTGGAAAGTTGTTTGTCGTGTCCATTATTGAAATTTAAAAAAAATAAAATTGTTTTTCCGTGCCTATCGGGTCGTGGTCGTATTTGAACGTACTGATTCGTGTCATGTTTGGGTTTGATTTGGATTACACCTGGGATTATTTCCTTAGTTCATTCAGGGATTATTTCCTGCATTTACACGTAAGTAGATTTTTCTATTTTATCAAAAAATATCTGTATGATGTATCCGCAAGATTTTATATTGATAATTTCATATCCAAATTTGAATAATCGTCGAAGGAATATAAATACAAGTCCATATATACTAGTTTTCGACCGGTGTGTTGCACGACATAAGGAAATTGAGTAGACAATAAGCGTTATTTGATTATTATTTTTTAAAACATCAACGGTGCTGGAAGATTTTTTTAATACGTAGGCAACAAACGTTGCTGCAAATTAAAAAGAAAAAAAATAGTTGGGAACGTTAACATAAAAATCTAAAATCAGAACGCTTAAATAGATATTTGATTTTAAGAAATTAAATTAGAGAATAAGATGTTACCAATGAAAAAGTACTAAGAGATTGTGTCGTTCTTCTAGTTTATGCAAATTACATTTGAATCTGAAATAATAATAAAAATCCGAATTAAGATGATTACCTTTTTTTCAAGAAAAAATAGAATAAGTAAAAAAATCAATATTAATTACGAAGAAATTTGAATCATCCATTGTCTGTAAATTTAATCATAAAAAACTGAAATTAAAATGACCCTATCAAAAGGTTCACATAAGCTTCAAGAGCTCAAGTATGTAACGAGCGTAAAAAACTAAATTAGATCATTAATCACAAATCAAGACCATAAAGGCTCAAGTCTCAATGACCTGTGAAAATGTAAAATGATTATGTAGCTAACTTGAGGGAGAAAAGCGTATTAAAAGACAACCTGGTGCAGCGTAAACCAAAGTTTAACGATAAATCAAACTTATGGAGATGTGACATTTGATTTTTGTTAAAAATCTTCATTTTTGTTACTATTGGTTGTAAAAATCAAAGCAAAAGTACAACAATAAAAGTAGTGTTCCGAAACATCATAGGCCCACTCAGGGGCGGATCCAGAAATAAATTCTGGGTGGGCAATCCTAGAAATAAGATAAGGATCCTACAACCTAAAGATCTACATTGATTCATTGAAACAAAAATTCACCAATAAAAATTCATGTGTATGGATGCATCAACCCACCAACAAGAAATCAAATTTGACCTAAAAACCCAGAAACTATAACATAACCACTATCTATCTTGTGATCTCAATTTCTCAACAATAGAACATCCAAATTCTCAAAAAAGAAGAATTTTTTATATAAAATAATGATAAGAAAAAGAACATCCAAAATTTCAGAAGAATCCCCGGTCCATACGGTAGTAATCAAAGATCAAATCCATTTTCTTAACATAAAAATCAAATAAATTCTGCACAAAAGCAATAAAAATTCAGGCTTTCACTTAAAAAACCCATCCCACACAAAACCAATAAAGATCCAAACATTCCAATAAAAAATCCAATAAAAATCCAAATTTTCTCCTCAGAACACCATCAAAGTCCAAACAGTCCCACAAAACCCCCAATAAAAGTCCAAAATTTCCCCTAAAAACCAATAAAAATAAAAAAATTCCCCTAAAAACCCAAAAATTCTCCTAAACACAATAAAAAACCAATCTTTACCGCAAAATGGCCCGAGTGGGAGGAGCAAGGATGCACAGACCATGGAGGCGCTGAGAACTTCAAGGCGGACGCAGGTGGGGCTGAGGAGATCAAGGCCGCACGAAGCTAAGTTGGGCTGAACGGAGGAGCCCAGGAGGAGTTGTGAAGCCGCATGGAGGAGGAACTTGAATACTTGATGAGGAGGAGAGGAGAACTTGGCTAGGGCATGGAATGTGAAAATGTGGAAGAAACAAAAATGTTTTTTTTTCTTCCAAAATTCTGCCCTCGGCGTGCGTCCGCCCTTGGGCCCACTGTCCTCTTCAGTAATGTTTGTTTGTCCAACTTAGACCTTAAATAACTTTTGTTTTCTGAATAAAAATATGTTGACCTTAGTAACTGAGCCTGCTAAACATAGCAATATTTCTCTAAGAAAAAAAAGATTCTAAGTTAAGATGCTTCAACAAAACTAAGAGGCAAATAAGCTCCATAATCCTTTTTAGCAACTTTATGGAACATTTACTCAATTAATTAGACCAATCAAACTGAGATCTTTTTCAGAAAACAGAAGGAAGAAAATATTTGTTAGACCCTAAACCCTTCTTAGGGTTACTGTTGGAGGAGGTGGGGTTGCATGGGGAAGGAGGAAGGCATGATGGATGGAGGTGTGTAGGGTGATGGGGTAGGGTGGCTGGAAGTGTTGGGTTTTGTTTTGTTTTGGGGTTTAAAGGAAACAACCGTCCCTTTCCTTTTCTTCCTCTTCATCCATTCCAATTTCATCCAGACCTACTCACTCTCTCTTCCTTTTCTGGCGATCCAGTGGAGGTGGTCGTAGCTTCAGTGGGCGGCGGCGAGAGTGATCCTAAGGCTTGAGTCACATAGAGGTCGACACGAGGAGGAGGTCGTGCGGGAGGTTGTTGTCCGGAGGCTTGTGCAGGTGGAACTACGGCGAGCTTCGACAACCTCAGAAGAAAGCTATGCCGGTTCAATAGACATTTTGTTTGTTCACGCATTTGGTGTGAAGTTTTGGCTGGTCGCCGGAGGTCGGAGACCTCGTCGGCGATGTTTGAGCCACAAGTTAGACCTAGCTCGGCTAGGTAGCTGCCGGCCAACGGTCGACCGGTGCCTTCGGGTGGTCGACCGAATGTAGTGTAAATGCCGACTTTAACCAACACCGGTCGGACGATGCCTTGTGGCGGTCGACCACTTGTGCATATGCTGGTGGGTTGGAGGAATGCCTGCTTTTTTCGGTCGACCGGGACCCTTGAGTCGATCGACCGTTTCTTTCTGGAAAGAGCGTGGACTATCTAAACGGTTGACTGCACGTGACTTTGTCTGACCGGTATCTTATGTAACTTCTATGACTGTTCGACCATGTGATTGATAGTTTGACTGATTGATGACTAGAAACTTCTAGGTTGCCCCTGGTAGTTTCAGTCGACCGGGACCCTGACCCGGTCGACTGGTTGACTTGTATGATTTTGACCTAAGTCTTGATTTTGACCACGTATCGGTCGACCGGTTTTATATGATTGTTTGACCGTTGGATTTAGGTTATGAGCAGAGAGTTCAACCATTACAGGCATTTGTTCGACCAATCCTATTGGGAACGGTCGACCGGGTTGCCCATTTCGGTCGACCGTTTGTGCTCAGAACTGAATTCCCAGTCCTAGTGAAGTGCCAACTATGTTCAAGGAAATCTGTGTCCTCGCCTAGTGCATGATTCAGGAGGTGAGGGTGGGTGCGTTGATCGTGCCTGCCCAGGGACCGTCGAGTGGAAGGGTGTGGGTATTTGGGTTGTGTTACCTCTATTGATAGGCTGTTTGTAATGAAATGCTATATTGACTCACAGTAGAGTAGTAGACCTGAGGGACCACATAACCCAATGTATGATGATGTATGACTAACGGAGCATAATAACGTGGTGGACTTTGGTCTGGAACCGTCCGATGTTGTGCCGGACGTATGATGTACCGTTCGATGTTGTGTCGGACGTAGTGATTGGCTCAACCGATGTTGTTCCGGCATGATACCTCAATTGGGCACCTACAGAGTAATTTATGGGCCGACATGAGCGACGGCTCCGTCGGTGTGGTGTTGACCACGATGATTCAGATCTGATTCTTATGATTAGTGTAGTTGCATTGCGTACAGTCCGTAAGACCGTAAGTGCCTACGGTAGGTCTCCGATGGAGCCCTGATGATGATTGTGGGATTGATGTCCAAATTTACCATTGGAGGGGAACTATTTCCTTACTGTTGATGACATGCTACTAGTATGATAGGTTCATTTTATTTTACAGTTGCATTCATATAGGTGAGTTTGACATACGGGGTTTCCATATGGAAACTCAAGCATTGTTGTTTCATTTATGTTTCAGGATTGCAGTAGATTCTGTTGGGTGGTGACAGCGAGCTCACACATTTTAGGGTCAGGATCCTTTTCAGACTATTCAAGGTCGTTATGATTATCTACATTTATCTTTTGTCGTATTGATGTAATCATGTATTTTGACAAACTCTGTTGTATTATGGTGCACAAACTGGTTATTTATACAAGTAACATTCCCACTTTGATGATCGTTCTCTTGTGATCTTTTATTGTTAAAATTTTATATTTTCCTCTGTTCCGAGATGTTACAATATTTGCACATCAAAAGTGATTGGAACGAACCAATAAACCCAATTGAGCGAAATAATCTTTTAAGATGAAAATGTTGCCAATTTGACTAAAGTATTTTTTTCGTTTTGAACTCTCCAGCAATGCTTCTTGCACGACCATTATCCGCTTTTGGTTGAAGCTTGGTCGTCATCAATTTCTTGACGTAGACCTCACAACCCCAAATCTTGAGAAAGTTGAGCTTAGGTGTCTTTCAACTCCATAGCTTACAAGCCATTTTCTCCACGGATTTGGATGGAACATTATTTAGTGAGTTTGTCATTTCTTGTAGTGCATAATTCCAAAAGTAAATAGGCAATTCAGATTGACTTATCATTGATCGAACCATGTCGAGCAATATCCTATTCCTACTTTAGGAAATGAGTCAAGTTAGGTATCCTAAGCACTCACCCCTACGAACCTTTCATATAGACTCGATTTCTTGTTGAGTTGGTTCACTACTTCATCCTCGAATTCCTTGAACTTGTCAAAGAATTCACTTTTGTTTCCCATTAGACAAATATAGCCATAATGACTATAGTTATCCGTGAACAAAATGAAGTACCTTAAACCGTCTTTTGCACTTGTACTTATCGGACCATATACATTAGAATGTATCATATCCAATTAGTCATTCGTTTTCGTTCCTTTCTTCTTGAAAGGTCTCTTGGTCATTTACTTGACCAATCCGATAGTCCTACAAGAGTGTATTATACACGTGAGTTATCTTAGTTTCTTTTTGTTATTGTTTGGTTGAGTTTGTTTATTATTCATTTCAAGCAAATAGAAACCATTCTATACGAATGTATTTGCATAGAAAATTCCATTCTTCGATATAGACGAGCAAGAATTAGAAATATATATTAAGTTATCCATATCTAAAACATGATACAAAATAGTTCTTCCTATTCGAAGGCACATAGTAAACATTCTTCAAAGCATAAATTTAAATCACTAGACTATTGAAGTTCCATAGAACCTTGTACGATCGTAGCTATGCTTGTATTATTTCCGATCTTCAATATCATCTTGTTCTCCACGAGTTCCTTCCTATCCTTCAATAGCTGCACATCAAAATTATGTGAGCACAAGATCTGGTAACCATTACCAAATCAAGGATAGAGGTGATTAAATTTATCTCAATAACAAACATACCTACGACGTTTCTTGGGCGCCTACGTTCAATCATCCCATTTTCAAGGTCTTCCTTGTACTTGGGGCAATTAGGTCGGATGTGTCCATTTTCACCGCAGTGAAAGCACTCCGTGTTGGGAGTTGGAGATTTAAAAGATTTCCCCCTTGAGGTACTCCTATGAGCACCTCCTACTCCCTTGCTTTTGATTGACGTATCTTTGGTAAATTTGTCTTTACCTTTGTTGATCGTTTTGCTCCTCTCATGGACGGCTAGGACCTGATTGTCCGGACCCTTGCCCATGTCAACTTCTGCCGTGTTGAGAGCGTTGTGAAGCTCCTCAAGACTCACCCCTTTTTCACGCACATGATAGTGCATCACAAAGTCCTTAAAGGACGGGGCTAGAGAGCCAAGAATTAGATCTTCGGCAACGTCCTCGGGCATTGGAGAAGAGAGCTTCGACAATTTCTCAAGGTATCCTTGCATCGTGAGAAAATGAATGATTACCGATGTTCCCTCTGTCATGGGGCACCTTGTGAGTGCGATGGTGGTCTTATAGCGCTCCTTTCGGGCACTATCCATGAACATCTTTGTTAAAGCTTCCATGGTCTTCTTGGGTTTTGAATCCAAGTATTTCGATTGAAGCGAGTCACCCATGGATGCCAACATTAGACCGTGAACTTGGTTCTCTTGGTCTTCCTACTGGGCTATCGTCTCTTTCTCATTACCGGTTGCCTTCTCATTCAATTTTGGGATTTCACCATCCAAAATATGAGATAGTTTTTCAAACCTCAACATGATATTAAGATTGAGTTGCCATTTCATGAAGTTTGAGTCATCATTTTGCAAAGGATTCTTTTCGATCATAGATCGCACAATTGGTTGGATATTAGACATTTCTACAAAATAAATTATACAGGATTTTAATGTCAATTTTATGTTTTTAAATACATACATATATATCAAATATAAATGTAAATACTGCAAATAAAATTTTGGCCGTAAATGCAGTAATCCAAGATCCTATCAATTGCAATATAAACTAGCTAAGAGCTATCGAATACATCACAATATCAAGGTAAGAAAAACTCTTTCTAATCACAACCTTTTGAATTTTAGCAATATTAGCATCTTCGAACTCTTGTGATTCTTGTCGTTTTAATTATGAGGGAATATGACCTATCCTCGTAAGAAAATTTTTTCCCAAAACCGAGTGAGGGCTCTAGGTAATGTTAAGAAAATTTATTTTCATTTGATACGAGATACGTTTATCCATTGTATTTACAACTAAACATACTTGGGGTTCACTAGGGTGAAACACACCTCATATATTTAATTGTGGCACAACAATAGATAACCATTATATCTCCCACTATTCCCAAAGATGGAGGGAGCTATCTCCCGCTAAGGGCGAGCAGAGTATCCCTCGATCAATGGCTGCTAATGGATGAAATAAGAAGGAAAATTACTCTTAATTTTTGTTAGACAATTTCATATATTAACATGTGATTCAGAATTTTAGGTTATCATGCATATTATTATTCATACACATCCTAACATTCAATACATTCATCACATGCATAGCAAGATTATAAAAACAGAAATTAAACCATTCACACAATCCACATCGTGTGAGTTTATATGTTCCCTTCGATCCTTGATCCTCGATCCCTGATCTTTGATCCTCGATCGATGCGCTACAGCGGCGACTTCCACTTGCACCGGAGATGTAGATTTTACAGAAAATAAACATGCTCCTCACATTCGATAAAAAACCGACTAGTGCAAGTCCTATGTAAAACCTCTCATATGCAAATGCAATTATCTAAAAGACGGAAAGAGAGAATTTTGGCTTTTACATATAAATAAGCCCCTTGTATAATAATTATCACATACATTCATAATTGCTGATTTGGAACATATAAACTCACAATTCCTGCAAAACAACTCGAGCATTCATGCACGCAATATCGCTATAAATTATCCAACCTAGTTTATCAATCATCTAGAATCCCAAACAATTCTTTGAAAAACATTTTGAAATCCATTAAAAATGTTTTTCATCCATCCATAGTTCAAAAATAATTTTGAACCGCTGTCCATCCAATTTCCAATGGAAAGATGAACCACAGTTTTTCGGTTTTGTTGATTCTCTTACAAAATAATCATTTTCCTTATAAAACGAAATTATTGTAAGTTAGACTAATGTCTAATTCTTAATTCTAATAATTACAAGGCATGTTTTAAAACACTTAAAATATTTAAAACGAATTATTATAGAGAATTATATCAACAAAACATTCATAGACCGAAAAACCGGTAAACTGAATTATTTAGATCCTATATGGTAAACTAAATTCGTTTACAGCCTTAAATCATAACAAAATTGAATCCAAAACTCTGATACCACTGTTGGATTTCATGTTTAATTGTGCATATATATTTTTCGATTTTTTTATGCATAATCAGGATCAATTACAATTTTCTACGATTTATTTCATGCATGCATCGGTTTGTTTTAATAACTAGTTTCAAAACTTACTAAAACAAACACAAGGGACTCCGAAATTCATACCTAGAAGCTCTTGAAAACTTCTTGATGTTCCAGAGATCTTGAGGAAGACGATCGTCGCTTCTCGTTGCGCCGGATGCCTCCGAGTGTTCACCGAAACCCTAAACAAGGTTGGAGAGAAAGGAGCTAGCCAATTAATCTCCAAACTAGCTTAGAATCCAGCTACAAACCCCTTCCTTAATCTCTGAGATTTCTCCTTCAAAAGACTTAGAAAACTAAGAGAATTTCGTGGCTTTTTGTGGTGAATTAGGAGAGAAAATAATTAGAAAACATCTAACTTAATTAAGGAGAATAAGGACCTATTTATAGGCTCCAATCTTACTCTCAATCATGGCTATTCTTAAGCCACATTTTCTTGACATTTTCTCTCACAAACAAATTCCAAAATGTATTACATGCATCCACAAAACGTTTGACCAAGTTTGGAGCCAATCCAACCATTGATCAAATTAATCTCTTACTTATCAAAGGCAGAAAATCGATCGGGCTTCGATTTACCGAGTCACGTTCGTATTACCGTGCACTAGACGGATGACCGATTCTTAAGGAGAAAAATTCTCCTTAACCGATCGGACGAATTCTCGTCTAAAACCGAGTGCTATTCGGTTAACCGAAAATATCGGAACTGGACATTGTTCGGTCGACCGTGTCTGGTTCGGTATACCGTACCAGAACTCCAGGCACTTTAGTCAAGTTCGATCAATTAACTATGACCATCCGTTCCACGTTCGGTTGACCGATCCACAGAACTTTCGGTCGACCGAACCATAAACGGATTACCGAACGTTTACCCGATTTTTCCTTTTCAAATTTTGGATTTATTTCCAACAAAATTTGAACTTTAGGGGGTTTTAGCAAATTCACAACTTATGCAATAAATTATCCTATGCAACAATAATTTATTGCACCCCATAATATATGCATCTCATATGAATTTATCATGATTCTAATTATGTTATATATCACAACATAATTGATTTTACTTGTTCACCACATGTGTCATATTTTCTATAAGAAACCCGACACATCATATGAACCAAAAATCAAGCTTCTTATTTCCCGGTTTTTGCGGTATGACCTATAGGAGGATCTAGACTAAGTTGGTAGTGATATTAAGAGCTTAATATCACAAGCTATAAGCGGTATCTAGCTACACATTATAGCTCCCACTTAGTTAGATGTCTTAATTCCACTCGAACCAAAACCCGATCCATTTAGTGATGGAGTGCATCACTTGTGTCCGTCCCTTGCCTCATGATATTAAGAATACACACAAAGTGGTATTGTGTCATCTTTGTATTAGTATTCATTTCTTGATCTGTTTAAGCTAGTTATAAATATGTGACTTAACTCAAATCACATTGTGCACATTATAACTTGGCTTTATCAAGGGGCCCACTAATATCATCACTCAATTAAGAGGGGCAATGATAATCTTTTGACTAACTATCTTCTCCAACAAAAGTCATACTTAACCAACTAATGTCTTTGCACTACACTCATTGATAGCTTAAGATACTAGTCTAATTAAGTACTCCTTAAGCGATCGGATATAAGTCTCATATCAAAAGACCAAGGACACAGTAAAATATTAATGACACAGAAACACATTCCTATAATAATTTACTTATTAGGTCAATTCGGTATACAAAAGTAGTATTTTCCTCTTTTGCGTACCCGTGTTGTCACAAACTTGTAGAGCTACAATGATCTATGACCAACACGACAATCTTAACTCGGTAATTAATGTCCCATGTTAATTACCATGATTGCGAATATCTTTTGTTTTATGTAAACCAATATGTTTTAGAGATCTACGGTTAAGGACCAAGAGCTTCTTCCTTAACACTTCTAAAAGACGAATAACATAAACAAGGAACAAAATGATTTCTCATTCAATTCATAATAATTGACATTTAAAAGTAAAACTTTTAGAACACATTCCCTTCACGGCAGCGCTCCGCTCACTTATCATGTTTGACATTGCGGTAATATGTTGCCTCATCGTGTGACCTTGGTGCATTTTATACTCCTCAGACATGAGCCCAAGCTGGCGGGCCCTTGTGACGGAGGTCACTCCGTACTGAAACTTCACAGTTTCCCACAAGGCGTTTGCAGTTCGCAATTTTTCGAACTGCAGTAATAGATCATCTCGCATCGAACTCAGAATTGTAATGCGAGCAATACGGTCGTTCTTTTTCCATGCATTATAGACATCCATATTTCTGCGATGCTGCGCAGTGTTCCCCTCCTCGAGGGGAGACATAGTTGAGGTTATATTTTCTAACATGTCCTGATCCTCTAAGAGATACTCAATTTTACGATGCCACAGATCGTAATTTCTTTCATTGAGTTTATCTCCTCGAGTCAGATCAGCGACAATGCTTTTGGAAGCAGCCATAAAAATCTAGGACAAAAAAACCACATAGCGATACATGAGTTCTAGCATAAAATACAACGAGCCGCAATAGTCATAAAAAAATAAACTAACTTAATAACTATAGCATTCAGACCAAAGGAAAACATAAAGCGTTCGATCAAATCCTCATGCAATAGTTAATAAAGCTATTTTACCAATTCATATATTGCGCTCCATCATGATTTAATAACCCTAAAAAACGTATAAATCATGGCAAATCAGCAGCAAATAAATAATTATCCGCCGGTTGCAAGGTGGTTTACACAAAACACTTCTACCTTGCAACTCCCACTAGGCATGCAAGTTCCAAAAAAAACGTTCCTTTCAGAACATTCCAATCAAGATCACACAAAAATTAATTGCTACATTACTTCCATATCGAGCTAAGGATCCCCCATAGGGATTTAGCACTGTAGATGGGAACCTGCATAAGCCTTATAGCAATAATATCGCAATAATAAAAATAAAGTAGCCTCTCATCTCCCTAGGGCAATAAACAATCCACAGTCCATAATTATCACAGTCCATAAATATTACAGCCCATTGCGATATTTATTGCAAATGGAAATGAATGAATGAAATTACGCTCAACTCTCAATAAGGCAGCAAAAATAAATCAGCATCCATTCATACCATACAAGCGCAATCTTTCCATACGTTAGCACAATAACACGCATGAATAAAGTGTACACCACTTCCAAATAAGAAGGAAGTAATATATAAGGAAACAACGCATATATGGAGCATAAGAAAAACGTATATGGAAATACCAATCAATCTCCATAATAGTATCTCAAAACAGAAATTTTCTTTTCTTTCCCCAATCAACATAATCATGAGAGTGTAAAAATTATCCTACTCGCATTAGGAAAGAAAAATCCGGAAAAAAAATCCTCAATGAGATCAACACATGTATGTTGATTTAATCATAAAGGAAATATTTCAAATGAAATGCATGCTATCATTCCAAAAAATCCAAAATTCCTTAAATGAGATCAACACATATATGTGCATCAAAGGAAAGCATTCAAAAAATACTTTTAAGGCAACAAAACTCCAGCCCATAATATGCTCTAAAAAATTTCAAAATTTGCCAATCTTTCCTTAATCAACATAAGCATGCAATCAAGAATAATTATGCTACTTGTATTGGAAGAAAAAAATCGAAATTTTCAAGACAACAGCAAGCATATATGTGCATTTTCAGTAAGGAAACCAATCAATCACATGCATCTTAATGCTCAAAAAACAGCCATATCCGAAATTCTTTGGAGCAACAAGGCAACACAATTATCATGCATATGCATATGGAAATAAACATCTACTCTAGATGCATGCTCATATTGAAAAATGCTAAATAAACAAGCATATACACGAAATTCCAGCAAACATGAGATCTAGTCATGCATGTACACGAATAAGAGATAACAACATTTGATCCATCCATGCAATCCGACATGCATGATGATATACAAATGACATACAAAAATTATCATCTAATTGAAGCATGAAAAAATATCAGAGAATTAAACTACTGATTATCATATAAAACATGCGCAAAAATAGAAGATCATCATGATAGGGTTAATACAGATTTCATGTATACATGCTCAAAGATTAGAATAAATAATATCTAACCCTAATTCGGAAAAATCAGGAAAAGTAGACATCTGATTTCATGTATACATGTGCATGATTTAGAATTATCAACATGGAAAATAACTTCTGATTTTATCTAATACATGCGCAAAGAATAGAGGTAACAACACAGAAAAAACAGAATTCTGGTCACATCTATGTATGTACAATGATAGGAGAGCAACATATCATATTGGCTCGAAATAAAATCAGGAAAATCCATCCTAAACCATGCATACATGCGCAAGAATGGAGGAGCAAAATCTAACCCTAGATGCATGCTCTAATGAACCAAAACATGCGCATCATATAAATAAGCAATGCTGATTTTTCTGTTATCTTTATTTCTCCCAAAAACATAACCACCGAATTTTTATCTCAAATCAGATTATCGTGAAACAAAAATTCGTCAAGCATGGTGAGGATTCGAAGGTAACCGACATGGCTCTGGTACCAATGTTAGCAAACAACGATTCTACAGGTTCAGGAGTACCTTTCTTGGAGAGAACCTGTGGCAGCGGAAGGAAGATCGGAGGTCACCTTACGGAATCCTTTTCACCGGTCGGTATCCTACTCTCTTGGAGAAGGAGCGCGAGTCCACAACCCAAGAGTCCACGGAATGAGCTTGGTGGAGGTGGAGGGACGAAATGGGAGAGAGAGAAGGTAGCGGCTAGGGTGGGTGGAGGCTAGGGTTTGCATACTTGTTCTTTCTATCCAATGGGAGGCTCCCCTCCTTATATAGATGGCTCCACCCTAAACCCTTAAACGTGTAGTCCAATAGGGACGCGCCATGTGTCAGTGTTTTGGGCAAATATCTTATTAATCCTAGATTAATCCAATAGAACCTATTTCAAGTGTACTCATCCGGGGTGTAAGGCAAAGAAAATTGTGGAGTATCACCCATCTTGGGTGATAAAAGCAATTCGTTTCGTGGGACGTCACAATCATAGGAAGGACAACCAAACTTCAACGTCGACAATATTCCCTGAGACGATCGTTGTCAATGTCGACGATGGCGACGAAAATTTTGATACAAGAAGGTTTGTCTCAAACTTATTGAAAATTCTTAATATGATTATTTTTAGCATGATAAGAAATTAATGTATCATGTGAAAGAACATCCATTATGATTAGGGGTGAAATCAGATTGAATTCGGGTATATCCATATTCATTCCTGAAATCTGAATATGAATACGAATATTGAGTTTCCACGAATACAAATAAAATACATCCATATTCATAGCAAGCAGATAGATACATACACTAGGTCTATCAATTTCTTGCATGATACAATAACACGAGACGAAATAAGAACACACGATTCAAACACGAATTGTCATTTTGTGGTTCTATAGGTTAGTTATGATAATTTATGAAGAAGTAACATGAGAGGAACTTACACTATTTGACAAGAAAAAACGGTTACATAAACATCTTTTATGGTGCTCAATTGTTTTTTGTTTTGCAATTGTTGTCTTTGACGTCTAATAACATAGAAACAATAATAGTTCATAGTATTTGATTATTAACAGTGTCTGCAAGATACATTTTCTTTTAAATTGTGTTAATTATAGCATACAAGAAAAATACATGATTGTTTGACATAATAATACATAAACACGAAACGATTGATAGGTCTAACTGACATGAATTGAATATAAATTATTCAACACAAACAAGTTCGGAAAAGAGTCAAACATAAATTATATAGCCATATTGTTTAAATATTATGTAATATATTAACAGTTATAAATAAAATTCATAGTGAATGTAAGATTGTCTTACAAATAATACATCAAATTCAACAATAATATAACATATCAATATTAGATGGTGTAGTTCACGAAGTATTATATCTCAATAAATACCATGTCTTCAATGAAAAAAATATTAATTTTTTCAACATAAATGTACATCTAAAACAAGTCATCAATTCTAAAATATAGCAACTAACTTGAGCAAAAGAATCTATGTACGAAAAATCACTATACAGGCTGGAAACATATTAAATATGGGTATTTCATATTCGTTTCCGAAATATGGATAATATCCGTCATTCAAATATAAATATGGATAATATCCAGTATTCGGACAAGAATACAAATCATATATTGAAAATTTCTGATTAGGACTTGTTGGTCAAACATGTTTCTTGTGAAATTTCTCATATTGTTATTTTTAGAAACCAATATTAAACACCAAATCTGACAAATTCTTCCTGCAGCAGTGCTTCGAGCGATGAAAGAATTATTTTCGAAATGAAGAGTGATTTGGATAATCCAGACGACGGGTACCACTGGAAGAAATACGGTTTAAAGTCCGTGAGGAAAAATCCAAATCGAAGGTATATCATAAACATCTCAATTTTTTAATCCACATTCATGAGTTATTTTTTTGTCCATTATCATTACTAATACAAAAGTTTGATAAAAATTACATTATGTTAAATCATAATTAATCAAGCAATTTTGCAATAATTACATAAAAAAATTGTACTTAGATATTGCAATTTGGTCCCAAAACTAACACGCTTAACTGTGCATTAATTTTGAGGTGACTTTGTGTAGTATCATTAACAATATTTGTTTGAGTATAGGTCTGCCAGAGTGGAAGTGGGAGCACGTGACCGTGGATTTCGTCACTGGGTTGCCGAAGACGAGGAGATCTCACGACGCGATTTGGGTTATAGTTGATTGATTGACCAAGTCATCGCATTTTTGGGCGATCAGGATCACCTTACCTTTGGAGGGTTTGGCAAAGCTGTACGTCGAGGAGATAGTCTGGTTACATGGAGTGCCGGTGAGTATTATCTTCGATCGAGATCCGAGGTTCACCTCCAGATTTTGGGGTAGTCTGCAGAAGGCGTTGGGGACTCAGTTGAAGTTCAACACAACTTTTCATCCGCAGACAGACGGTCAGTCGGAGAGGACCATCCAGACGCTGGAGGATATGCTGCGAAAGTGTACCCTGGATTGGGTAGGATTTTGGGATGAACACTTGCCGTTGATCGAGTTCGCCTACAACAACAGCTACCATTCGA
Source organism: Triglochin maritima (assembly GCA_963682175.1). Lineage (NCBI taxonomy): Eukaryota > Viridiplantae > Streptophyta > Magnoliopsida > Alismatales > Juncaginaceae > Triglochin > Triglochin maritima. Next base: position 34,788,035 of record OY821781.1, on the reverse strand, counting down.
GCATTGGGATGTCACCGTACGAGGTTCTGTACGGTCGGCCTTGTAAATCACCGGTATGCTGGAGTGAGGTAGGCGAGAGGCAGCTGGTTGGGCCAGAGATTTCTCAGATGTATGCTGAGAATGTTGGCGTGATCAGGCAGAGGTTGGCGACGGCTCAGAGCAGACAGAAGAGTTACGCAGATAGGCGTAGACGAGAGTTGAGATTTGAGGTGGGCGATCACGTATTCCTGAGGATTTCACCAGTTCGTGGAGTGATGAGATTCGGGAAGAAGGGGAAGCTCAGTCCGAGGTACGTCGGACCGTTTGAGATTCTGGATCGCGTAGGAGAGGCTGCCTACCGTGTTGCTTTGCCGTCGTAGCTTTCGGGTATTCACAACGTTTTCCACGTTTCGATGTTGAGGAAATACGTTGTCGATCCGTCGTATGGGATTGAGATCAGTGTTCCCGAGATCAGTCAGGATTTATCTCTCGAGGAGAGGCCCGTGGAGATTATAGATCGGATGGAACACCAGCTCAGAAGGAGAACAATTCCGATGGTAATGGTAAGGTGACAGCATCATAGTGAGCGTGAAGGCACTTGGGAGATCGAGGATGAGGTCAGGAAGAAGTATCCGGAATTGTTTGGTGAGGATTTGGTTCTAATTTCGAGGACGAAATTATTTAAGGATGGTGGATTGTTACAGTTAACGACCCCGATGTTGATTCTTCTATCAGTTTGGTAACGACCCCGGTGTTGATTCTTCTATCAGTTTTAAATTTTCCACTGTTTTGGGGCGTTACAGTTACGGTAAGGATAGGCTAAAGACATTTTCATTAACTTACCTGGTAATTATAAAGTGTAACGAAATGGGTAGATTACCCGTTTCTTTAGGCCTTTACCCTACCCACATATGTTACCCTATAAATTAAGAACGTGTAAGATACGAGTAATGTGTATATAAATAACGATATTTATCGTTTAATAAGAAAATATGCAATTTAATAAAAAAGTAAACAATAATGCATGAACATATGATTTTTCTACAAAATCATAACATGTAGGTGATATCTCCTATCTATATAAGATATATGATTACCAACTTTGACATTAATGTTGTATATATTATGGCATAGAACAATTTGAGTTTCCCAATTACAAAAAAAAAACATTTTTATAAACATATAAAAAAACTTTACCATTAACTTTATCTAAACATATATAATTTGAAAAATACATGTACATATAGATCGCTAACGGGTAAAACGTTTAAATGGGTAGAATATTTTATTTGACTATGTACCCGTTGAGAAAACGTGTAAAACGGCTAAGTATAATAAAACAAGTAAGAATATATAAATGTGTAAAAAAGTTATATCTGTTGAATGTCTTTTTAACGTGTAGAAACATAAAATTGGGAGTTATAATTTTGAACATTATTTCACATCGTTACAAGAATATTTGAATACAGAAATTCTCTAGTGAGCCTAGGGTTTAATTTTTCTAAATTAAGCCTCACAATATCTACCACTCATTTCAAATTATAAGGTAGATTAAGAAAAAAATGGTTATGCTAATGAATGGTGAGATTAACTGTAAATAAGATCCAATAGTGAGATTGTAAGGGGCTTAAACTAAATTTGATGAGCCCTTGACTCACTGGAGGTTGACCATATTTGAATAACTTGGATGATTTTCTATTAAACGCGAATGGTGAAATAAAAAGAATTTAACATTTTATGTTATAACTATTGGATTAATCTAAGGATTAAGATGATGTTTGCCCAAAGCACTGACACGTGACACACTCTCATTGGTTGCACATTAGGGTTTTTGGGTGGGGCCATCTATATAAGGAGGGGAGCCTCCCATTGGATGGACTAATTCTTGTGTGCAAACCCTAGCCCCACCAAACCCTAGCCGCCACCTCTCCCTCTCTCTCCCATTCATCCCTCCACATCCACCAAGCTAATCCGTAGACTCTTGGGTTGTGGACACGTGCTTCTTCTCCAAGAGAGTAGGAGACCGACCGGTGAGAAGGATTCCGTAAGGTGACCTCCGATCTTCCTTCCGCTGCTACAGGTTCTCTCCAAGAAAGGTACTCCTGAACCTGTAGAATCGTTATTTGCTTACATTGGTACCAGAGCCATCTCGGTTACCTTCGAATCCTCACCATGCTTGACGAAGTTTTGTTTTATGATAATCTGATTTGAGATAAAAACAAAATATTCGGTGGTTATGTTTTTGGAGAAAGAAAGAAAACAGAAAATCAGCATTGCTTATTTACATGATGCGCATGTTATATATGTTGATTGTTCATGATTTTTGTTCTTTCAAATTCGTTTTCATATTCTGGAAATGAAAACTCAGAGGTTTTTGATCTTTAAATGAAATAATATGATCATTCATTTAGAGATATAAGTGGTGCATGTTTGCTGATTTCTTTCTAACATGCAATTAGGGTTTAGACTAGTTTCTACATGTTGCGCATGTTATGGTTCATTAGAGCATGTATCTAGGGTTAGATTTTGCTCCTCCATTCTTGCGCATATGTGCATGGTTTAATATGGATTTTTCCTGATTTTATTTCGAGCCAATATGATATGTTGCTCTCCTATCACTGCACATACATAGATGTGACCAGAATTCTGTTTTTTTTCTGTGTTGTTACCTCTATTCTTTGTGCATATATTAGATAAAATCAGAAGTTATTTTCCATGTTGATTCTTCTAAATCATGCACATGTATACATGAAATAAGATGTCTATTTTTCCTGATTTTTACGAATTAGGGTTAGATATTATTTATTCTAATCTTTGAGCATGTATACATGAATATTGAGTTACCATATTGTATATTTCGTTTTTTTTGGAATGAGAGCATCCATTTCATTTGAAATATTTCCTTTATGATTGAATGCACATATATGTTAATCTCATTAAGGATATTTCGGATTTCTTTTGGAATAATTGCATGCATTTCATTTGAAATATTTCCTTTATGATTGAATGCACATATATGTTAATCTCATTAAGGATATTTCGGATTTCTTTTGGGATGATTGCATGCATTTCATTTGAAATATTTCCTTTTCATCAAATGTGCATATATGTGATGCCATCCACCAAAGAATTTCGAATTTTCCTTTCCATTACAAGTAGCATAATGATTGTTGATTGCATGCTTATATTGATTATGGAAAGATTGGCTAATTCTGAAATTTTTGGAAAGATATTATGGGCTGGAATTCTATTGCCTTAAAAATATGTTTGGATGCTTTCCTTTGATGAAAAAATATGTGTTGCTCTCCACCAAAGAATTTCGAATTTTTCTTTCCATTAGAAGTAGCATAATTATTATTGATTGCATGCCTATATTGATTATGGAAAGATTGGCTAATTCTGAAATTTTTGTAAAGATATTATGGGCTGGAATTTTATTGCCTTAAAATATGTTTGGATGCTTTCCTTTGATGCAAAAAATATGTGTTGTTCTCCACCATATAATTTCGAATTTTTCTTTCCATTAGAAATAGCATAATTATTATTGATTGCATGATTATATTGATTATGGAAAGAAGAAGAAAAATTCTGTTTTGAGAATGATTATTGTGGAGATTGGTTGTCATTACCTAACACGTTTTTTTGCCTATTTTCGTGCCCCATTCATGCATTATTTCCTTATGCATTACTTCCTTATTGTTTGAATGAGGTGCACACTTTATGGTATTTTTCATACGTCGGATTGTGCTAACGTATGGAAAGATTGTGGCTATGTGGAATGAATGATTCCTGATTTTATTTACTGCCTTATTGAGAGATGAGCGTAATTTCATTCATTTATTTCCATTTGCAATAGTTATCGCAATGGACTGTAATATTTATGGACTGTAATAATTATGGACTGTGGATTGTTTATTGCCCTAAGGAGACGAGGGGCTCCTTTATTTTTATTATTGCGATATTATTGCTATAAGACTCATGCAGGTTCCCGTCGACGAGGTTAAATCCCTAATGGGGATCATTAGCTCGATATGGAAGTAATGTAGTAATCATATCTGTGTGATGTTGATTGTTTTTTTGAAAACCGTTTTTTTGGGAACTCGCATGCCTAGTGGGAGTTGCAAGGTTGAAGTGTTTTGTGTAAACCACCTTGCAACCGGCGGCAAATATTTTTTTATTTGCTGATTTACCATGATTTGAAATGTTTTTTTGGGTCATTAAATCATGATGGAGCTCAATATCTAGATTAGTAAAATGGCTTTATTAACTATTGCATGAGGATTTGATCGAATGCTTTATGTTTTCTTTTGGTCTGAATGCTATAGCTATTAAGTCAGCTTATTCTTTATGATTATTATAGCTCGTTATATTTTATGCTAGAACTCATGTATCGCTATGTATTTTGATTGTCCTATATTCTTTATGGCTGCTTCCAAAAGCATCGTCGGTGATCTGACTCGAGGAGATAAACTCAATGAAAGAAATTACGATCTATGGCATCGTAAAATTGAGTATCTCTTAGAGGATCAGGACATGTTAGAAAACATAAACCAATCTATGTCTCCCCCCGAGGAGGGGAATACTGTGCAACATCGCAGAAACTTGGATGTTTATAATGCATGGAAAAAGAAAGACTGAATTGCTCGAATCACAATTCTAAGTTCAATGAGGGACGATCTGTTACTGTGGTTCGAAAAGTTTTGAACTGCAAAGGCCTTGTGGGAAGCTGTGAAGTTTCAGTACCGAGTGACCTCTGTCACAAGGGCCCGTCAGCTTGGGCGTATGTTTGATGGGTATAAAATGCGCCAAGGTCACACAATGAGGCAGCATATTACCGCAATGTCAAACATGATTAGCGAGCTGAGTGCTGCCGGTCGTGCTAAGACCGATGAGGAGCAAGTGTCTGCTCTCATCAGATCATTGCCTTCGAAGAGTTGGGAGCATATGAAGGTCCATCTGACCCATGCTGATGACATCAGGACATTTGACCAGGCCGCAAAACACCTAGAGCTGGAGGAGGACTGCATGCTTGCAGAAGCCCCTCTAACTGAAGTGTTTGCTGCTGAAGCTAGCGCTCCTCGGAGGAGTGCAGGTTTTAAGCGCAAAAGAGATAGAGCTCAGGGTTTTAAAGGCAAGAAGGGTGCAAATGCAAGAAAAACAGAAAACAAAGCTGGAAAGAAACGACCTCGAGGATCCAGAGGTGGGAAAGATAAGTCTAATGTGACTTGTTTTAACTGCCGAAAGACTGGACATTTTGCTCGTGAGTGCACTGAGCAAAAGGTAATTATTGTGTGTAATCCCTCGAATTGTAACGTGACTAGTTCTGTGATGCTCACTGATCATTCTCCTGTGTGGATTGTGGATTCAGGTGCCACGGACCACGTAACAAAGGATCGTTCTGTCTTCGTGGAATATCGTCGTGTTCCAAGTAGGAGGCGAATAAACATGGCAAACAACACTAGCATTGAAGTTCTTGGAGTTGGCACATGCAAATTGGCTTTGCGAAGTGGCCGGATCCTATTACTTCACGACGTGTTGTATGCACCAGCTATACGGCGAAATATTATTTCTGTTGTTGTCTTGATGAGACATGGTTTTAAAGTTGTTTTTGAGAACAATGATATGGGTTTATACCTTTCTAACATTTATTATGGACGTGTTTTTCTTTCTGACGGTTTTATTGTGTTGGACGCAATTTATGATTTCAATCATAACGCTAGTGCCTTTATGAGCCAAAGTTCCATGAATAATGATTCAGTTATGTGGCATGCTAGACTAGGTCACATTGGTGTTGACCGGATGAACAAGTTGGCAAAGGAGGGGGTATTAGGCGAATGCTCCAAATTTGAATTGCCGACTTGGGAATCTTGTCTAGCTGGAAAGGCAACTAGAAAACCGTTCGGAAAAGCCATTAGGGTTACTTCTCCTTTAGAACTAATTCACTCAGATATTTGTGGACCTTTGAATGTGGGTACTAGACATGGACAAAGTTACTTCATCACATTCATTGATGACTTCACTAGATATGGTCATATTTATCTTATTTCTCACAAGTCAGAAGCTCTAGAATGTTTTAAGAAATTCATGAGCTTAGTTGAGAATCAGTTGGATAATAAGATAAAAACTCTTAGAACGGATAGAGGTGGTGAGTATCTCTCCATAATGTTCAAGGAGTTATGTGATGAAAATGGGATATCTAGACAACTCACTATGCCTTATACTCCTCAGCAAAATGGTGTTGCCGAGAGAAGGAATAGAACGTTGCTAGACATGGTTAGATCCATGATGGCGCATGCGAGCTTACCAATTTCATTTTGGGGAGATGCTTTAATGACTGCTGCCTATATCCTCAATAGAGTTCCAACAAAATCGGTTCCCTCAACTCCATATGAGTTATGGACAGGACGGAAGCCTGATTTTAGTCTGCTGCGTCCTTGGGGATGTGCGGCATACATTCATTCTACTAGTCACCGATATGGAAAACTAGGACCTAGAGGGAAAAAGTGTATCTTTGTAAAATACAGTGATTTCTCCAAAGGTTATGTTTTTATCGGGGTAGACGAGAATGAAAGAAGGACGGAACTGGAGTCTAGGGATGCCACATTCTTGGAAAATGATTTTCCAACCCTTGCTGGAGCTATCAAAGAGTCAGTGGACTTCTTTGAACAACAAGATGAGGACATTGCCACTCCACGGGATCATGATCTGGAAGTTGAACATGAGGTTCCACCAGTCGATCCTAGTGGGAGCAGCAATGCTGAGGATCCGATAGCTCTCACGGAGGATGAGCCATCAGATATCCATCTGCGTCGAAGCAAACGCGGGCTCATTCCTCGTAGGCGGTTTCACTTAGAGGAAGAGGCCCTCATGATAGCTCAAGAAGAAATTGATTATGAATCATCCGGGATGACAGTAATCGATGAGCAAGAACCGGAGACCTTGAAAGAGGCTTTGGAAGATCCAAATGCTAAAGAGTGGTTAGAAGCTATAAAGGAAGAGTTGGAGTCGATGAAAGTTAATCGAGTCTGGGACTTGGTCGACTTACCGCCGAACCGAAAGGCCATTGGGGCCAAGTGGATCCTCAAGATTAAGAGGAAGACGGATGGATCTATTGATAGATTCAAGGCTAGACTGGTAGCTAAATGCTACACCCAAAGAGAAGGCGTGGATTTTGAGGAAACATTTTCACCCGTGGTTAGGTTTGCCTCCATCCGCCTTCTACTAGCTATTGTAGCTCAGATGGACTTAGAGCTTTACCAAATGGATGTAAAGACTGCTTTTCTCAATGGAGAACTTGAGGAGGAGATCTATATGGATCAACCTCAAGGTTTTGAAGTCAAAGGACAAGAGCGCAAAGTGTGCAAGCTCAACAAGTCATTGTATGGCTTAAAACAAGCGTCTGGACAGTGGAACATTCGCTTCCATCAAGCTATATCAGAGAATGCGTTCTCTATGCTTGAGGAAGATCACTGTGTGTACGTTAAGAGATCCAATGGTAAATTTGTCATTCTGACCTTGTATGTTGATGACATACTCATGGCTGGCAATAGCAAAGAGTTGCTGAAATCCACTAAAGAGTGGTTGTCCTCCACATTTGATATGAAGGACATGGGTGAAGCTAGCTACGTCCTTGGTGTCAAGATAGTTAGAGATAGGTCCAAGAGACTTCTGGGATTGTCTCAAGAGACTTACATTAACAACGTCTTGAAGAAATACCACATAGGCAAATGCAAACCAATCGACACTCCTGTTGAGAAGGGTTTATACTTAAGCCTTGATAAGCATCCTGAGACTCCTGAAGAGAAGGCCAAAATGGACAAGGTTCCATACTCCAATGCTGTGGGAAGCCTCATGTACTCTATAATGTGTACTAGGCCAGACATTTGTTATGTTGTGGGCATGGTGAGTCGATACCAGTCCAACCCAAGGACATCATAGCGAGAAAGGAAGTTGTGTTAAGACATGTGTCTACTAGTCTTATGGTAGTTGACCCTCTTACCAAAGCCATAGCTAAGGACTCATTTGTGTCTCATGTGAAGTCCTTAGGCTTACGCAGACTTTGATGTATTGGCATGTCTGACTTCCTTTTATGAGTGATTGTGTTTTTCCTTTCGACTATATCTGTTTGGTTGATGTAGTTGTTCTAGCATAAAATATTATTCTGTCAATAGGTTGAAGAGTGCTTACTCACACGAGCATTCGCCTCTGGCGCTTTTGGTAGCGAGCAGAGATGAGACTGATCATAAGGAGATCTTGTATGATAGATCCAGAATAGTTCATGATAGGACAGTCGCCTTGATTAGGAATCAAGATGAGATCCTCTATGTTGGTGAGGATTGACATGAATGTTCCCACGATTCAGGTGACCTATAGAAGCCAAGTGCGAGCATCGCATGTGGCGCCAGGTGACACCTGTATGGTGTTAAGGCGACAATGATGAAGCTCGGGTCAGGCGCAGAGGGGGTGCGACTGGACTAAGACTTATATGGTGTTGAGAGACAGACATATTGTTGTGTACAGTATGATCCACCATAGCATGTTTGTCATACAACATGTGCTGAGCGACCATTTGGAAGTGAAAGGATGGATCCCTGCTTCTTCACTGTGTGAGTCCAAGACTTGATTGTCATTTAGTTGCCCTCAGTGACCTTCGACGACACCATGAAGCAAAGAGTTGATGTGGCTACTTTGGGATGTTATCTATGACCATGAGAGATTCGGTCTAAAGAGGCATCTTCGGGAAAGGAGTCAACTCTTAGTGTAATGGTGGTCTGGGGCGAAGGGAAAGGTTTGACTCGACTGCACTAAAAGTATTTGCTGGGCCCAACTGTATTGGATACAGTAGCAAGTACCTTGAGGACAAGAAGGTATTCTCTCCGAGGGATCGAGATACCGTTCATGTCAAGTGAGTTTCTGAGTAAACCTGGGGAACAGTGATGTGCATTTGACTGCTTAATTGTTATTTTTGTGAGGATGTTGTCATTCAGGCCTTCTAGTAAGGTTTCTAGTTTTAGACTCCTAAATTGCAGGTGCATCACCGGTCGCACGACCCATTTGTCCATATGATCGGAAGAGTACATATGCCGGGGACACATATGGTCTTGTATCAGGGATACATGATCAGAGACTTGCGTATTGTGGATGCATTCTTGGAAGAGAGAAATAGTTGTATATATCAGGGATGTATACATATGTGTCAGGGACACATGAAGAGGTGACACATTGCCATCTTATGATTGTATGTATCGGGGATATATACGTATGTGTCAGGGACACAAAAGAATATGACGTGTTGTTGACGTGCTATTGTGCAAGTGCGAGATATTGGATTAATCTAAGGATTAAGATGATGTTTGCCCAAAGCACTGACACGTGCCACACTCTCATTGGTTGCGCATTAGGATTTTTGGGTGGGGCCATCTATATAAGGAGGGGAGCCTCCCATTGGATGGACTAATTCTTGTGTGCAAACCCTAGCCCCACCAAACCCTAGCCACCACCTCTCCCTCTCTCTCCCTTTCGTCCCTCCACATCCACCAAGCTAATCCGTAGACTCTTGGGTTATGGACACGTGCTTCTTCTCCAAGAGAGTAGGAGACCGACCGGTGAGAAGGATTCCGTAAGGTGACCTCCGATCTTCTTTCCGCTGCCACAAGTTCTCTCCAAGAAAGGTACTCCTGAAGCTGTAGAATTGTTATTTGCTTACAATAACTAATTGAAATGTTATCCCGAAAGATTAGGACTTAGTTTTGACAATTTCTGAGAGTATTTCTATTTTTTCCCTCAACAAGCATGCAAACCTTGTAAAATTATATGAGCTGGCATGCTTTAAATATAGGCTTGCACAAAATTATAAAATTGACTGCCCAAAATCGAATAACGTCCTCATAATTTTATTTTTATTTGACATTTCCTTATTCAATTACATTTGCTTTTGACTAGAATTCTTGTTCCATCCATACTCTATTTTTAAGTAATTAATTAATATAAAATAACAATAACTTCGGAAAACAACATTTATTTAATTCATTCTTTGTTTTAGATGGATTGTAACTAACTTTTGAATTGGTCCACAATTCTGTCATATAAACTTCCCGAAATGCATAAACTTACCTATAAATAGAACAAGAATTAATCCAACTCTTCCGCTTGCGTAACCAATTGCTTCGTCTCATTCTTCTGCTCCCATTCTTTCACTAATTTGCTAAGACATAATCGAGCTTCATCAACAATGGAGGAAGAGAATATCTCTTGGGTGATGAGAGCGAGATATGGAAAGAGTTTCTACTATCCGGTCGACTATTCGACATTGTCGACATCTGCATTTCCTGCAATGATTGGTCGTTATGTTGGAAGAGTGTCCTTGTCGGAAATCTCCATCGAAGATTTCAAAAGCGGAGCTCCGAACAAACGCCATTCTATGTCGAATTTGTCGAACGACAACAAAACGGCGGTCGACTCAAAATGTTGCACTGCCAATGCTACATATGGTAATTTCTTGTCAAAGTTTTTTTTTGCAATTTGGTTTAATTAATAGGTTTATCATTTTGTAAAAATAATCTAGGTTTGGAATTTCTTTGTGATTCTAACATTTCGATGTTCCACAGAAAGTATAATTTCAACAAAGGTAGTGGCTGGAGAAGTTTGTACTGAAACTACAATAGTGAACACAGAAGAGCAGGCTGTACAAAAAGGTATAGCCTAATTTTTCTCATTTGTGTTGTCAAATAAATATTTATAGTGAGTGGTTTCTATAAAATAAGCATAACTTTATATTTTATTTTATTTTTCAACCTTTTGATGTGTTCAATTATCTCAAAATGGATTTACATTTTTTTATTTGATAACGCCGCCATATTTCTGGAGGAAATTCTACATGTTAGATTTATTCATAAAAGTAGATGAAAGTATAAGAAACTCAATATTTTGCTAATTTATATAAGAAAAAGTACCGTAAACATGAGTAAGAAATCAATGGGTTAGTGCAAATAATCCAATATTTTTGTCGATACGAATTCCTTTATAGTAAGTTATATTATATTATGTGACGTTGTCCTAAGATCTTAAACTGACCTAATAATTTGTAGATGAAAATTAATACTGCTTGCGAAATTTTAGAAAATATAACTAGGTCAAATTGAAAATTTGTACCTAAATAAAAGGAGCACAATTGCCAACTTCCAACAAAATGATTAGGTCAAAATATTATCCCTAAATAAAAAGGAGAAAACATAACTACCATCAAAAGAAGGAAGAAAACATAACTACCCACTAAGCTAATATTTTTGATGCTACTATTATATACATTACCTAATGTTATCTCACTTGGGATGCTAGGACTTCAAATCGGAGTAGTACTATACTAGAGTAGATAATTTAAAAAAAAACTAATATAACACACGTTAAATCAACGCCATGAATATTTAAAGGTTTCTAGCTAGAAAGATATTGTTATTCTTAAAAAAAAAACTTTATTGGACTATCATTATTGAAATGAAATAACATTTATTTTTGAAGTGAGCGTTCAACCATAATTCATTTACTTATTAAAAAAGCTAAATTAAGTTGTTAATTATCAAATTAATTCTATGGTATGTGTTGAATTTCAGATTCATTGAAGAATGCCACATCATCTGAACACCTTTTGAAGAACTTGTCCAAGAAGCAGCAACAAAATACATCTCAGAAGTTCAACAATGGAAACTTGCATAAACGAAAGAACTTATTCCGGAAGATCATCAAAAAACTCAAACATCCTCCATGCTGTATGTATAATATTTGCTAAATAAAGTTGTTAAGTGATTATCAATTTTTTCTTGTTTAGAATTCCCATTTCGATTCCACCTACTTCACGAAGCACGATTTGGACATGATGCCTATATCACACTCTTGAGCACAAGATCAATTAACAACCCATTATTGACTACCGTATAACATGTTTAGTGTAAATTCAACCTTTAGATGACTCGAACTGTGGAATCCAATCGTAGTTTTCTTCATTCCAAATTATATTCAATCGGAAGCCCAATTATAATTCATTCCAAACTATTCTACCAATTCAGTTTTTATACTTAATTAAAATTTTCATACTTACAAATCAGTCTAATGACTTTATCCACCATATGAACAAATAAGTCTAACGACTTTATCCACCATATGAACCTTAGTCAAATAAGTCTAATGACGACATATTGTGTAATTTTTGTGATGCAGTTACCATCTCTCAGCATTGACCGTCATATTATTTGAGCACTCTAGTTGATAAAAAGGTAAAATTACTTGTGGAGGCGACAAAACTTCAACCTCAACAATAATTGTCCAAAGAGGTAATATCGGTAATAATCCCATTTCTAGTTCTACCATGTAAATGTTCTATTTTTGGTTGATCAGGTGACAATTAAAATAGTATTATATATTTTTGATAAATAATATGAAATAAAGTTCAAAATACGATTCGTTTACATTTTATGTCGAATATTAAAACTTTATTGTTTAATATAGGAAAATTTGTTGAAGTGCTAGCTTAATGTAGGTGACATAACTTCTGTTCATGAGAAGTATCTAAGTGCTAGGTTAATGTAGGTAGACAATTTAATTAAAAGTATGATGAGGTATACCTATTGGATACTCTTCTTATTGCAAGACATGTCGTGTTTTCGTCAAATAAGGTAGGACTACGAAAGGATCTTTGCAGGTAACTTTGATGGTTAAAATCGTGTTTCTATTAATGTTCCAATTGTTCTACTTGTGATGATGTTGTCATATTTTGATTCTCTATAGTAGCGAGAATTCAATTAAGCATGCAAAATAAAGTATGAGAGAGAGAAAAAAATTATTCATGAATCTTTGAAGAAAGGAATTAGGTTCATGAAGGAAACTATATGCATGATGGCTTTACGAAGAATCTCCTAATTTTTATCCTTTTATTATATTTGTAGTGAAGAAGATGTTGTCGTAGATTATCCTTCACACCATAGCATGTATCTAATGATTTTAGTGAGGATTCAATTCAACATTCAGAAAACTAGGTACACTAGCAGAGAAAAGTGCAAAGGGCAGACAATGGATCTCATCTGAAGAGGTAATATCGACAATAATCTTATATCTCCTACTATTGCAAAGGTTTTTTTTCTTGTTGGTCATGTGACAAATAAATCAGTATTATACTTTTTTCATAAAGGTTATGAGCTAAAATTCGAAATATATTTCACGTACATTTTTATTTTAGATTTTAAAACTTATACTAGGAAATTGTTTAAGTGATTAATTTAAGTGACATGTGTTCTATTCATGAGAAATCTCTAATAGCTCAAATGATGAAAATTGGTTGTGGAATTTATGCTTGGTGCACACCAGTATGAGCCAATTGTCTAAGCCTTTGGGGAAAAAATCGTAAGGGGTTTGCCTGAAATTGGTTCATAAATAATTTTATGAACCGATGTTTGGCGATTGTGAGAAGGATCTCTGAATGAATGGTTTAATTTGAATTTCAAAGATTTTAAAACTTTTGTTTATCGATTTGAGTTGACCATATCGGATACAACTATGATGTTCTTTTGATGTTGTAATGATTTTTATTTTATTATTTTGGTTTATCTTCGTGGAAACAACAATGCTATTTTTCATGTACTTGTAAAGCTTTCATAAAGAATTAAAAAACAAAATGAATATAACAAATCGACTTTAGTGTATATTCAAAATAAAGAATTAAAAGGTGTTTAAAATTGATTTTCTTATTCCTCTTGCCAAAAGGAAAAACAATTTTTTCAAGCAATTTTGATTGTGAATATAATTTTCTCTGCCTTTTCATGTTTTTTAATTTTTGTTTAGGGTTAAAAATGTTTATAAAATCCTTTTAAATTGTTTTTTCAATTTTTTTCTGAAAAAATGTTTTTTATTTGTTTTGATTTTGTAGAATGGTTTGTGAATTTTTTTAATATTTAACACATGATTGATCTCCAAATGACGTAGATGAGAGATAATGTAGGGTGGATGAGGGTAGCCCGGACGTGGTTAAGAGGATTTTTTGGGTGGATTGGGTGAGCTGACGTGACAGAGAGAAGCTGACCTGAAGGAGAGATGAAGCAGGACGCCCGGGGTAACCCGGACACTATTATTTATGGTCTAAACATAGAGCCCAATGCAGTTGCTGACATTCTTGGCAACTGAAATTACCATACTTTAAGCTGAATTTGACTTACCAAGGAAAATCATGGGTCTACAAAAACTAGAGGGCCTACCATGTATCAGATCAAAGGAAGGAAGTCTTGTACTCCAAGAGAACAACGCTCCTTAACATCCAAGCAACTCTAATAATCAGACTGAACCTTCAACACTGCAGACTCCAATAATGACACCAAATCCATCCAACAACTCAGTCGCTGACATTGCTTGTGCAGGTTTTTTACTGGACTGGAGGGGTATATGGGTGATGAGCTAAAGTTTTTCTTGCACAATGCAAGGTTTTTTCATCAAGCATTCAAGCCAATCAAAGCCCGGTTTGGGCCCAACGTATTAGGATTATTAACACAATGTAAACTCATATTTGTTTGGAAATGAAATGCATGAGGGGCAAGGCTGAGATGGGTAGGGAGGGTGGGCGGTAAGGCACAGGAGGCCAATGAACTGCTCATTCGCCTGAAGTCAAAGCTGTTGCGCGCAATTTTTGGGAATATTTATTTATAATTTTCTAAAATCATTTTTAGCATCAATGTTTCTTGTCTCATCTTGACTATAGCTTTAATATAAACATCTTCTGAATAAATATCCATTGAGTTTCTCATTTATGAAAACACTAAAATTTCTATTTTAAAATTTTTGGGTGTAAATGCTTTACGTGGAAATTCAAAGGCAAGGTAGGCAATTTTGACCAAATGTCTATGAGGCATTTCGGATAGTACTCTTCTTGTAGCATGACATGTCATGTTTTCATGAAATAAAGTAGACCGTGAAAGAGGGTATGCACTTATGCAGGTTAATGTTTGCGAATAAATTCTTGTTCCTATTTGTAAATATGTCCCTGGAGTTAATGACTACCGCGAGATTTCAATTTTGCCTTAAAAAAAACATGAAGAGAGGGGGAGAGAGAGACTTGCAAGTAGTTCCGTTTGTACAATAAGTACTTCATGTGCCAAATGTTACATGTTCAATCCCAGAGTTAAATTAGCCTTGCAAATATTGTGAAATAAAGTGTGATTTGATTCACGAATCTTTGAAAATCTTCTACTTGAAAAATCTTCTCCCTCCTCGTCAACTTACGAGACTTAGTCTTGATCGCAGTTTTTTGTGACCGCAATTCTCCTTTGTTGTGTCAATTTTATCTGCTTGGTGGTAGGGGCGTGCATCCGGTCCGGACCGAATTTTTTTTCGAGGTTCGGACTGGAGACCAAACTGGACCTGATTGGTTCGGACCGGAAGACCGGATTTTTATATAAAAAACAAAAATTAGACCGGTCTGGAACAGAATTTTTCAAAAGTTCCAGACCGGACCGAACCTTGCACACCCTTACTGTTTGTTTTTTTGGCCTTAATCAATGTTTTGATGATTTAATCAACATAATCTTAATTGTAATCATGTAGAGTAGCACACATGTTGTATTGCATATATATTATTTTGTGCTAACCTCTACAGGTGATCAAGACTCAAGAAAGAAAGGATTCAAGTCGAGACATGTAATCAAACTCTATTGAAGACATGTAAATTGCATTTTCTTTGAGTCTTAGAAACTTTATGTAATTGAGCATACATGAGCTAAAAACTACTCAAACACACACTAGGTTCCATACAGAAGTCACATAAAATTTCATATAATTTGGACTTCAATAGATCACCCAAACTTAGACCGAAAAACACCAAACCTTAACCTGAACTGTCAGCCCACATTCGGTCGACCAAAAAAGACCGTTCGTTCGACCGAGTGATCAATTATCTTGTTAGTGTTGTACTGCTCGGTTTCAGTCGACCGTTCAAACCATTTCGGTCGACCAAATTAACACAATTTTCCGACCGTTTATTTTGTCGTTTATACCCAACGGTCGTATTTGCATTATTTCTAAATACACCAAATACATTTAGTGTATCGGTCGATCGAGGACCTTGTTCGGTCGACCGAACCGACACATCTCGGCAAATCGAAAGTGCCTATCGATTTCGGTCGCCCGTGAACCTTATTTCGATCGACCGAATTTGATCTTGTTTGTCAACCCCAAAGAGCATGTTATAAATTAGTCGACCGAACCTATCTCGGTGTTCGACCAATAACTTAAGTGTACCTAAGTTATAGCCTTTGGCGGTCGACCAAACCGTGTCCAAAACTGCCCAACGGTCGACCGAACTTACCGATCCGGTAGACCGAACTTTTGCTGAATTGCATCCTGTAGGTTTCTGTTTTGAGTCTTTCACTCAAACCTTACCCAACTTAACCCCAACGGCTATAACACCTTAG
The DNA here is from genome assembly GCA_963682175.1 of Triglochin maritima. NCBI lineage: Eukaryota > Viridiplantae > Streptophyta > Magnoliopsida > Alismatales > Juncaginaceae > Triglochin > Triglochin maritima. The sequence goes on along the minus strand of OY821781.1, from coordinate 34,771,611 downwards.
GAGCTTATAAATAGGTGTTCCCATGACACAATTACACAACTCTTATACTTCCTATTGTCATATACACCTAAGAAAAACTCCCAAGTCTCCCATTCCCCAATTCCTACTCTCCAAGCTTAAATTTCCACATCTTAGAATCAATTCCACATCCCAAGCTAAGTGTGCTCAAGTTAGAGAGTGTGTTCCACTTAAGATCTCTGTTGTAAAGAAGCAAGGACTTCGGTGAAAGCCCGAAGTGTTCCTCTCGGATTGTGAGAGAAGAAAGTCAAGCTCACGAGGGTGTTCGTGGAGCTTGTTTTGTAAAATGCCTAATCTCGGCCCGGAACGAGGTTGATAGTGAAGATGCGAGCGGAGCTCGAGGGAGCTCGAGAGAGATCGAGCGGAGCTTGCAAAAGAGGAAGTAGGCGGGAGGTCAAACCTCTATAAAATCCGGTGTCATCATTGTGATTTGCCTTACTTGCTTGTTTTTGTTTAAATTCCGCTGCACATTATTTGATTGATTAAACAAGTAGGTAATTAGCTTAAAAGTTATTAGAATTAGAGACCCTCGCGATCCTACACCTACTCGGTGGTAATTCATTCTTTGGGAACCAATTTTGTATTTGTATTAGACATTGTGACTTGTAACATCTAATACACCTTTTTATATTAACGAAGAAGCCCACGTTTAATATGATCTTTTTATTTCTCTCACAATTTGAGAGTAAGATAAAAAATTTAATCAAAATAGAGGTGTATTGAATTAGTCTGCCCCGCCATATTATCAAAAAAATGTCAAAAGGAAAAAAACAATATTTTCAAAAAATTGCTAACATTGTGGTTTTGTATATAATTTTCTAAAATAATTTTGGGTATCAACATGGTTTGCCACATCTTGAATATATTTTTAATTATACAATTTTGACAAAAAGTCTGATGAGGTGTATAGGATATTAACCTTAAATTAAATCGACTTTAAAACCTTGACTTTGAATACTCTTCTTTTGGCCAGACATGTCGTGTTTTCTTCAAATATAGTAGAACTATTAAAGAATCTATGCAAGTTAAATCGATGGCTAAATTCTTGTGTTGGATTAATCTAAGGATTAAGATGATGTTTGCCCAAAGCACTGACACGTGGCGCACTCTCATTGGTTGCGCATTAGGGTTTTGGGTGGGGCCATCTATATAAGGAGGGGAGCCTCCCATTGGATGGACTAATTTTCTTGTGTGCAAATCCTAGCCTCCACCCTAACCCTAGCCGCCCTCTCCCTCTCTCTCCCATTCGTCCCTCCACATCCACCAAGCCAATCCGTAGACTCTTGGGTTGTGGACTCGTGCTTCTTCTCCAAGAGAGTAGAAGACTGACCGGTGCTCCAGAGGATTCCGTGAGGTGATCGTCGATCCATTCCGCTGCCACAGGTTCTCTCCACCAAAGGTAATTATGAACCTGTATATTCAATCGTAGATTGCTAACATTGGTACCAGAGCCATCTTGGTCACCTCCGAATTTTTTGAGCATTTTCTTATTTCATATATGTTGAAATTATTTCGGTAGTTGTTGAGAGAAATCACATACATGTGTAGTTTTTTTTCTCTTCATCATGCACCTAGGGTTTGATGGCATTTTTCTCACCCTTGCGCATGTTTTTTCTTGATTCATTTCATTACATGCGAATTGTATTACAAGTTTCATCATTATTTCATTCTTGAGCATAGCTTAGATTTTACTTTATGCATGTACCTAGGGTTACATGTTAATCTATGTTTGTTGCACATTTTTTTCATCCAAGAAGCTTGCGGCTTGAGCATGTTTTGTTCTTGATAATATGCGCATATATGTTGTTAGAAATATGATGTAATTTTACAAGAGTTAATTATTGCATGTATCATATAATGTGATCATATATTTGGGATGGTATGATTTGATTGTTCATTTTTTTTAAAAACTCTTGTACATACATCTAAGGTTAGATGTTTGTTGCCTTATTCATGTATATGTAATTTTTTAATCTCATGTGCATGCATCTAGGATTAGATGTTGATTGCAAAATCATGCACATACATGAATATTGAGTTACCATATATGTTAATTTCATTAAGGATATTTCGGATTTCTTTTGGAATAATTGCATTCATTTCATTTGAAATATTTCCTTTATGATTGAATGCACATATATGTTAATCTCATTAAGGATTTTCGGATTTCTTTTGGAATGATTGCATGCATTTCATTTGAAATATTTCCTTTTCATCAAATGTGCATATATGTGATGCCATCCACCAAAGAATTTCGAATTTTTCTTTCCATTACAAGTAGCATAATTATTGTTGATTGCATGCTTATATTGATTATGGAAAGATTGTCTAATTCTGAAATTTTTTGGGAGATATTATGGGTTGTAATTTTATTGCCTTAAAAATATGTTTGGATGCTTTCCTTTGATGCAAAAATATGTGTTGCACATATATGGGCTGTAATTTTATTGCCTTAAAAATATGCCTAGTGGGAGTTGCAAGGTAGAAGTGTTTTGTGTGAACCAACTTGCAACTGGGGGCAAATATCTTTCTTATTTGCTGATTTACCATGATTTAAAACGTTTTTTGGGTCATTAAATCATGATGGAGCTCAATATCTAGATTAGTAAAATGGCCTTTTTAACTATTGCATGAGGATTTGATCGAATGCTATATGTTTTCTTTTGGTCTGAATGCTATAGCTATTAAGTCAATTTATTTTTATGACTATTGTAGCTCGTTATATTTTATGCTAGAACTCATGTATCGCTATGTATTTTGATTGTCCTAGATTCTTTATGGTTGCTTCCAAAAGCATTGTCGCTGATCTGACTTGAGGAGATAAACTCAATGAAAGAAATTACGATCTGTGGCATCGAAAAATTGAGTATCTCTTAGAGGATCAGGACATGTTAGAAAACATAAACCAATCTATGTCTCCCCCTGAGGAGGGGAATACTGCGCAACATCGCAGAAACTTGGATGTTTATAATGCATGGAAAAAGAAAGACCGAATTGCTCGAATCACAATTCTAAGTTCATTGAGGGTCGATCTGTTACTGCGGTTCGAAAAGTTTCGAACTGCAAAGGCCTTGTGGGAAGCTGTGAAGTTTCAGTACGGAGTGACCTCCATCACAAGGGCCTGTCAGCTTGGGCTTATGTTTGATGGGTATAAAATGCGCCAAGGTCACACAATGAGGCAGCATATTACCGCAATGTCAAACATGATTAGCGAGTTGAGCGCTGCCGGTCGTGCTAAGACCGATGAGGAGCAAGTGTCTGCTCTCATCAGATCATTGCCTTCGAAGAGTTGGGAGCATGTGAAGGTCCATCTGACCCATGCTGATGACATTAGGACATTTGACCAGGCCGCAAAACACCTAGAGCTGGAGGAGGACCGCATGCTTGCGGAAGCCCCTCTAACTGAAGTGTTTGCTGCTGAGGCTGGCGCTCCTCGGAGGAGTGCAGGTTTTAAGCGCAAAAGAGATAGAGCTCAGGGTTTTAAAGGCAAGAAGGGTGCAAATGCAAGAAAAACAGAAAACAAAGCTGGAAAGAAACGACCTCGAGGATCCAGAGGTGGGAAAGATAAGTCTAATGTGACTTGTTTTAACTGCCGAAAGACTGGACATTTTGCTCGTGAGTGCACTGAGCAAAAGGTAATTATTGTGTGTAATCCCTCGAATTGTAACGTGACTAGTTCTGTGATGGTCACTGATCATTCTCCTGTGTGGATTGTGGATTCAGGTGCCACGGACCACGTAACAAAGGATCGTTCTGCCTTCGTGGAATATCGCCGTGTTCTAAGTGGGAGGCAAATAAACATGTCAAACAACACTAGCATTGAAGTTCTTGGAGTTGGCACATGCAAAGTGGCTTTGCGAAGTGGCCGGATCCTATTACTTCACGACGTGTTGTATGCACCAGCTATACGGCGAAATATTATTTCTGTTGTTGTTTTGATGAGACATGGTTTTAAAGTTGTTTTTGAGAACAATGATATGGGTTAATACCTTTCTAACATTTATTATGGACATGCTTTTCTTTCTGACGGTTTTATTGTGTTGGACGCAATTTATGATTTCAATCACAACGCTAGTGCATTTATGAGCCAAAATTCCATGAATAATGATTCAGTTATATGGCATGCTAGACTAGGTCACATTGGTGTTGACCAGATGAACAGGTTGGCAAAGGAGGGGGTATTAGGAGAATGCTCCAAATTTGAATTGTCGACCTGTGAACCTTGTCTAGCTGGAAAGGCAACTAGAAAACCATTCGGAAAAGCCATTAGGGCTACTTCTCCTTTAGAACTAATTCACTCAGATATTTCTGGACCTTTGAATGTGCGTACTAGACATGGACAAAGTTACTTCATCACATTCATTGATGACTTCACGAGATATGGTCATATTTATCTTATTTCTCACAAGTCAGAAGCTCTAGAATGTTTTAAGAAATTCATGAGCTTAGTTGAGAATCAGTTGGATAATAAGATAAAAACTCTTAGAATGGATAGAGGTGGTGAGTATCTCTCCATAATGTTCAAGGAGTTATGTGATGAAAAGAGGATATCTAGACAACTCACTATGCCTTATACTCCTCAGCAAAATGGTGTTGCCGAGAGAAGGAATAGAACGTTGCTAGACATTGTTAGATCCATGATGGCGCATGCGAGCTTACCAATTTCGTTTTGGGGAGATGCTCTAATAACTACTGCTTATATCCTCAATAGTGTTCCAACGAAATCGGTTCCCTCAACTCCATATGAGTTATGGACAGGACGGAAGCCTGATTTTAGTCTGCTGCGTCCTTGGGGATGCGCGACATACATTCATTCTACTAGTCACCGATATGGAAAACTAGGACCTAGAGGGAAAAAGTGTATCTTTGTAAAACACAGTGATTTCTCCAAAAGTTATGTTTTTATCGGGGTAGACGAGAATGAAAGAAGGACGGAACTGGAGTCTAGGAATGCCACATTCTTGGAAAATGATTTTCCAACCCTTGCTGGAGCTATCAAAGAGTCAGTGGATTTCTTTGAACAACAAGATGAGGACATTGCCACTCCACGGGATCAAGATCTGGAAGTTGAACATGAGGTTCCACCAGTCGATCCTAGTGGGAGCAGCAATGCTGAGGATCCGATAGCTCTCACGAAGGATGAGCCATCAGATACCCATCTGCGTCGAAGTAAACGCGAGCTCATTCCTCGTAGGCGATTTCACTTAGAGGAAGATGCCCTCATGATAGCTCAAGAAGAAATTGATTATGAACCATCCGGGATGACAGTAATCGATGAGCAAGAACCGGAGACCTTGAAAGAGGCTTTGGAAGGTCCAAATGCTAAAGAGTGGTTAGAAGCTATAAAGGAAGAGTTGGAGTCGATGAAAGTTAATCGAGTCTGGGACTTGGTCGACTTAACGCCAAACCGAAAGGCCATTGAGGCCAAGTGGATCCTCAAAATTAAGAGGAAGGCGGATGGATCTATTGATAGATTCAAGGCTAGACTGGTAGCTAAAGGCTACACCCAAAGAGAAGGCGTGGATTTTGAGGAAACTTTTTCACCTGTGGTTAGGTTTGCCTCCATACGCCTTCTACTAGCTATTGTAGCTCAGATGGACTTAGAGCTTTACCAAATGGATGTAAAGACTGCTTTTCTCAATGGAGAACTAGAGGAGGAGATCTATATGGATCAACCTCAAGGTTTTAAAGTCAAAGGACAAGAGCGCAAAGTGTGCAAGCTCAATAAGTCCTTGTATGACTTAAAACAAGCGTCTAGACAGTGGAACATTCGCTTCCATCAAGCTATATCAGAGAATCCATTCTCTATGCTTGAGGAAGATCATTGTGTGTACGTTAAGAGATCCAATGGTAAATTTGTCATTCTGACCTTGTTTGTTTATGACATACTCATGGCTGGAAATAGCAAAGAGTTGCTGAAATCCACTAAAGAGTGGTTGTCCTCCACATTTGATATGAAGGACATGGGTGAAGCTAGCTACGTCCTTGGTGTCAAGATAGTTATAGATAGGTCCAAGAGACTTCTGGGATTGTCCCAAGAGACTTACATTAACAACGTCTTGAAGAAATACCACATGGACAAATGCAAACCAATCGACACTCCTGTTGAGAAGGGTTTACACTTAAGCCTTGATAAGCATCCTGAGACTCTTGAAGAGAAGGCCAAAATGAGCAAGGTTCCATACTCCAATGTTGTGTGAAGCCTTATGTACGCTATGATGTGTACTAGGCCAGACATTTGTTATGTTGTGGGCATGGCGAGACAATACCAGTCCAACCCAAGCATGGAGCACTGGAAGGCGGTCAAGAGAATCATGAGATACCTCAGAGGAACGAGTAACTACATGCTGTGTTACCAAGCATCAGTTCTCCGCCTGATTGGCTATTGTTACGCCGATTGGGCTGGAGACATTGATGAAAGGAAGTCTACCTCTGGTTATGCTTTCTTGCTGGCTAATGGGGCCATCTCATGGTCCAGCAAGAAGCAAACTTGTATAGCCCTGTCGACTATGGAAGCAGAGTATGTTGCATGCTCTGCAGCAGTACAAGAGGCAGTTTGGTTGAGGAGGTTCTTACAACATATTGGGCTTGTAGAGACATATGATGAGCCTGTTGTTGTCTATTGTGACAGCATGGCTGCCATTTGTTATGTGAAAGACCCCAAATATCATGGAAAGACCAAACATATACAGCTTTGGTATCATTTTGTGAAGGACATCATAGCGAGAAAGGAAGTTGTGTTAAGACATGTATCTACTAGTCTTATGGTAGCTGACCCTCTTACCAAGGCTATAGCTAAGGACTCGTTTGTGTCTCATGTATTGGCTTACGCAGACTTTGATGTATTGGCATGTCTAACTTCCTTTTATGAGTGATTGTGTTTTTCCTTTCAACTATATCTGTTTGGTTGATGTAGTTGTTCTAGCATAAAATATTATTCTGTCAATAGGTTGAAGAATGCTTACTCACACGAGCATTCGCCTCTGGTGCTTTTGGTAGATCTTGTATGATAGATCCAGAATAGTTCATGATAGGGCAGTCGCCTTGATTAGGAATCAAGATGAGATCCTCTATGTTGGTAAGGATTGACATGAATGTTCCCACGATTCATGTGACCTATAGAAGCCAAGTGCGAGCATCACATGTGGCACCAGGTGACACCTGTATTGTGCTAAGGCGACAATGATGAAGCTCGGGTCAGGCGCAGAGGGGGTGCGACTGGACTAAGACTTGTATGGTGTTTAGAGACAGACATACTGTTGTGTGCAATATGATCCACCATAGCATGTTTGTCATACAACATGTGTTGAGCGACCATTTGGAAGTGAAAGGATGGATCCCTACTCCTTCACTGTGTGAGTCCAAGACTTGATTGTCATTTAGTTGCCCTCAGTGACCTTCGAAGACACCATGAAGCAAAAAGTTGATGTGGCTACTTTGGGATGTTATCTATGACCATGAGAGATTCGGTCTAAAGAGGCATCTTCGGGAAAGGAGTCAACTCTGAGTGTAATGATGGTCTGGGGCGAAGGGAAAGGTTTGACTCGACTGCACTAAAAGTATTTGATGGGCCCAACTGTATTGGATACAGTAGCAAGTACCTTGAGGACAAGAAGGTATTCTCTCCGAGGGATCGAGATACCGTTCATGTCAAGTGAGTTTCTGAGTAAATCTGGGGAACAGTGATGTGCAGTTGACTGCTTAATTGTTATTTTTGTGAGGATGTTGTCATTCTGGCCTTATAGTAAGGTTTCTAGTTTGAGACTCCTAAATTGCAGGTGCATCACCGGTCGCACGATTCATTTGTCCGTATGATCGGAAGAGTACATGTGTCGGGGACACTATGGTCTTGTATCAGGGATACATGATCAAAGACTTGCGTATTGTGGATGCATTCTTGGAAGAGAGAAATAGTTGTATATATCAGGGATGTATACATATGTGTCAGGGACACATGAAGAGGTGACACATTGCAATCTTATGATTGTATGTATCGGGGATATATACGTATGTGTCAGGGACACAAAAGAAGATGACGTGTTGTTGACGTGCTATTGTGCAAGTGGGAGATATTGGATTAATCTAAGGATTAAGATGATGTTTGCCCAAAGCACTGACACGTGGCACACTCTCATTGGTTGCGCATTAGGGTTTTGGGTGGGGCCATCTATATAAGGAGGGGAGCCTCCCATTGGATGGACTAATTTTCTTGTGTGCAAACCCTAGCCTCCACCCTAACCCTAGCCGCCCTCTCCCTCTCTCTCCCATTCGTCCCTCCACATCCACCAAGCCAATCCGTAGACTCTTGGGTTGTGGACTCGTGCTTCTTCTCCAAGAGAGTAGAAGACCGACCGGTGCTCCAGAGCATTCCGTGAGGTGATCGTCGATCCATTCCGCTGCCACAGGTTCTCTCCACCAAAGGTAATTCTGAACCTGTAGATTCAATCGTAGATTGCTAACATCTTGTTCCTCTTAATTTTGCTATTGTCCCTACTGGTGATAAGGAAGTTGTTATAGTTGATTCTATGCCGGTAAATAATGACTCTAGCGTGTATTGAATGTAGCGTGCATAAAAGTACGAGAGAAAGAGATAAAATATTTTGATGCACGAATCTTTGAACGAGGGGTACTGGGAGTTCCTTAGAGGATGGGTAAGAAATTCACTTTCTGTTTGGCTGGTGAGTCGGGCAAGCATAACGAGGTTTTTGACCTCGTTCCGACCCACCAACCAGTTGGTTGGAGAGTTTAGATTGACGATAATAACTTCAGTACCACAACGAAAGAAACTCTTCTTCCATTGCACAATCTGTCTCACTCTTGATATGTTCGAGCTCTTTCAGTTTGATACTTTGAATGAGACGCTTTTGCGTCTAATTCATGAACCTCCCTTTACATTTTGTGCACTTTGTGAGGATGACACACACATGAGTATTGATTGACATCATATCATGCATATATTTGTGTCTTATATCCTTTATTTTTGGCTTAAAAAGTACTATGTAACGAGTTTATGTTTAAGTTTCAGGAATAACTAGGTTTGAGAATAATAGATTCAAAAAGAACTCAAAATCAAGGAAAATGACTAAGTTGCAAGACTTATGGACTGAGATGAAAGAGAAAAGGATCCGGATGCAAAACCAAAATGACCAATGAGCAAATCTAGAAGCTCGACACCTTAATGAGGAGTATTTTGACAATTAAATCCAGGCCTAACCATCAACAACGAACTCGGGTTCATCAAACATCAAAAAATCAAGCCACCAAAATCCAGACTCGATTAGACACATACATACCAGCAATCAGTGGTCCAAATTTGTCTAAATGCCACATGCTTTGGTCGGGAGATGTATTATGTCGTTTTATGTCTATTTATAATATGCAATTAGTCTCATACCGGGGGATTGTCCCGTATTACATTTTTCCATGCCTATAAATAGAACTCTTCCTCTCCTTTTGTATTCACCCCATTACTTGGTGGCATTCTCTATACTTGGAGTAAAGCCTTGAAGCAAAACTCAAGTGGAGAAGAATACTACTTCTAATGTGAGTCATGTTAATAAAATAATTTTCTTATTTAGTTTCATATTGTCTCTTTCAATTCTTGCATGCTTAGTTTAATTTCGTTTTGTTTTCTTTTCTTAATGATTAGTGAGTAGTTACATCCCTCTTTGGGGGTGGAGATGATGTAGATATATGTTGTGAAGTTTTGATGTTTGATGAATTTTTTATTGTGTAGACTTGCTTGTTTATATGTTCATCGGGGGATTTCAATCATCTACATGTTGGGGGATTTTTGATGATTTTTGCCATAAGATTTAGACACTTCCCATGCTTAGTTTCCTCATATTTATTGACTGAACTTTCTTGTTGAATATGCTACATGTTAGTTAAGTATTTGTATTTGTGGTTGCTTGCTTGATTGATTGAAGAAACTTTATTTTGATGAGTTTTGCCAAAAGATTTAGACATCTCCCATGCTTAGCTTTGTTCTTCACATGAGTTTATAGTTTTCGATGAGTCTTATCATATCTTTAGACACTTCTCATGTTGAGCCTAATCTTATGATAATCAAGTAGTAATTGTCGATACATTGTGTGAATCAATTGATATGTTTTGTCACATCTTTAGACACTTCCTATGCATGACAACACACACACGACACACACATATGAAGGGAATGTGTTCTGAAAGTTTTACTTTTAAATGTCAATTATTATGAATTGAATGAGAAATCATTTTGTTCCTTGTTTATGTTATTCGTCTTTTAAAAGTGTTAAGGAAGAGGCTCTTGGTCCTTAACCGTAGAGCTCTAAAAGATATTGGTTTACATAAAACAAAAGATATTCGCAATCATGGTAATTAACAAAGGACATTAATTACTGGGTTAAGATTGTCATGTTTGGTCATAGATCATTGTAGCTCTACAAGTGAGTGACAACACGGGTATGCAAAAGAGGAAAATATTACTTTTGTATACTGAATAGACCTAATAAGTAAAATATTATAGAAATGTGTTTCTGTGTCATTAATATTTTACTGTGTCTTTGGTCCTTTGATATGAGACTTATATCTGATCACTTGAGGAATACTTAATTAGATCAGTGTCTTGAACTATCGATAAGTGTAGTGTAAAGGCATTGGTTGGTTAAGTACAACTTTTGTTGGAGAAGATAGTTAGTCAAAAGACTATCATTGCCCCTCTTAATTGAGTGATGATATTAGTGGGCCCCTTGATAAAGCAAAGTTATAATGTGCACAATGTGATTTGAGTTAAGTCACATATTTATAACTAGCTTAAAGATATCAAGAAATGAATACTAATACAAAGATGACACAATACTACTTTGTGTGTATTCTTAATATCATGAGGCAAGGGACGGACACAAGTGGTGCACTCCATCACTAATTGGATCGGGTTTTGGTTCGAGTGGAATTAAGACATCTAACTAATTGGGAGCTATAATGTGTAGCTAGATACCGCTTATAGCTTGTGATATTAAGCTCTTAATATCACTGCCAACTTAGTTTAGATCCTCCCATAGGTCACACCAGAAAACTGGGAAACGAGTAATGGGGATTTTGAGTTCATAGGATGTGTCGGGTTTCATGTAGAAAATATGACACATGGGGTGAACAAGCAAAATCAAAATATGTTGTGGTTAATAACATAATTAGAATCTAAATTAAATTCATATGTGATGTAAATATTATGAGGTGTAATGATTGATCATTACAGAGGATAATATGCTACATAAGTTGTGAATTTACTACTAATCCCGAAATGTCAAATTTTGTAGGGGTTAAAACCGAAATTTGACAAGTCTGCGGAACAGTGCTCCAACGGTCGACCGGTTAGCAGTAAACGGTCGACCGATAGGGCACGGTCGACCGGACATGTCTCGACCGATAACAGGGAATTTTCATCTGTTCGAACGGTCGACCGAATGTGATCGGTCAGTCGACCGAACATAGCGATGGAATAATTCCTGTTGCGAACGGTCGACCGAGTTATTGAACGGTCGACCGAAACCAGGTTCGAGCGGTCGACCGAACCTAAAAACGGTCGACCGGTCCAGACGGTTAATGCAGAATTAATTTAAGAATTAATTAGATCATGCATGGAATTGGTCCATAATTGATTTAATTTGTGGCTAATATTATTTATTATTAAATAATGGATGGTTAGATGGAATTTTGCATGAAATCATGGGCAAGAGGTTGCACATGAATAGGTAATTTGGAGAGAACTTATAAATACAAGTTATCTCATTACCTCCTTAGTTGAATTAATTCATTGTTTTTCATGCAAAATCTCTCTCCTTAATTCTCCACGAAATTTCCACAAATTCTTAAGTTTAGATTTAGTTTCAAGAGGTCATCTTCTCAAGGAAACTAAAGGGGTTAGTAATTGGATTCTAAACTCTATTGGAGATCGAGAGGCTAGCTCTTCTCTCTCCAATCTCGTTTAGAGTTTGGTGAAATCTCGGAGGCATCCGGCGCAGCAACAAGCATCCACAGCGTCTCCGAATCTTCAAGAAGTTTTAGAGAACTTCTAGGTATGAATTTCGTAGACTCATGTTTGTTTTAATAGGTTTTTAAAACTAGTTATTGTAACAAACCAATACATGCATGAAATAAATCGTAGAAAATTGTAGATGATCTTTATTATACATAAAAATTTCGAAAATATATATGTATAATTAAACATGAAATCCAACAGTGGTATCAGAGCATTAGGGTTCAATTTTCTTATGATTTAAGGCTGTAAACGAATTTAGTTTGCCATCTAGGATTTAAACAATTCGGTTTACCGGTATTTCGGTGTATGGATGTTTTGTTGATATAATTCTCTGTAATAATTCGTCTGAATGTTTTAAGAGTTTTAAAACATGCCATGTAATTATTAGAATTAAGATTAAGACATTAGTCTAACTTACAATAATTTCGTTTTATTTAAAAACGATTATTTTGTAAGAGAATCAACAAAACCGAAAAACTGCAGTTCATCTTTCCATTGGAAATTGGATGGACAGCGGTTCAAAATTAATTTTTGAACTATGGATGAATGAAAAATGTTTTTAATGGATTTCAAAATATTTTTCAAAGAATTGTTTAGGATTCTAGATGATTGATAAATTAGATTCTGTAGTTTATAGCAATTGCATGCATGGATGCTTGAGTTGCTTTGCAGGATTGTGAGTTTATATGTTCCAAATCAGCAATTATGAATGTATGTAATCATTATTATACAGGGGCTTATGTATGTAAAAGCCAAAATTCTCTCTCTTTCCGTCTTTTAGATAGTTGCATTTGCATATGAGAGGTTTTTACATAGGACTTGCACTAGTCGGTTTTTTATCGAATGTGAGGAGCATGTTTATTTTCTGTAAAATCTACATCTCCGGTGCAAGAGGAAGTCGCCGCTGTAGCGCATCGATCGAGGATCGAAGATCAGGGATCGAGGATCGAGGATCGAATGGAACATATAAACTCACACGATGTGGATTGTGTGAGTGTTTAATTTCTGTTTTTATCTTGCTATGCATGTGACGAATGTGTTGAATGTTAGGATGTGTATGATTAATAATATGCATGATAACCTAAAATTCTAAATCACATGTTAAATTGTCCAGACAAAAATTAAGAATAAATTTCCTTCTTATTTCATCCACTAGCAGCCATTGATCGAGGGATACTCTGCTCGCCCTTAGCGGGAGATAGCTCCCTCCATCTTTGGGAATAGTGGGAGATATAATGGTTGTCTGTTGTTGTGCCACAATTAAATATATGAGGCGTGTTTCACCCTAGTGAACCCCAAGTATGTTTAGTTGTGAATACAATGGATAAACGTATCTCGTATCAAATGAAAATAAGTTTTCTTAACATTACCTAGAGCCCTCGCTCGGTTTTGAGAAAAAGTTTTTCTTACGAGGATATGTCGTATTCCCTCATAATTAAAACGACAAGAGTCACAAGAGTTTGAAGATGCTAAATGTTGCTAAAATTCAAAAAGGTTGTGATTAGAAAATGTTTTCTTACCTTGATATTGTAATGTATTCGATAGCCCTTAGCTAGTCTATATTACGATTGATGGGATCTTGGATTGTTGCATTTATGGGCAAAAATTTTTATTTGCAACATTTACATTTATATTCAATATATGTATGCATGTGTATTAAAACATAAAATTGGCATTAAAATCATATATGATTTATTTTGTAGAAAAATGTCGAACATCCAACCTATCGTACGATCCATGATAGAAAAACACTCTTTAGCAAATGATGGCTCAAACTTCATTAGTTGGCAACTCAAACTCAACATCGTGTTAAAGTTTGAGAAACTATCTCACATTTTGGAAGGTCCAATCTCAAAGTGGAATGAGAGATTAACCGATGAAGAGAAAGAGGCAAAAGCCAAGTGGGAAGACCAAGAGAACCAAGTTCACGGTCTTATGCTAGCATCCATGGGTGACTCGCTTCAGGCGAAATACTTGGATTCAAAACCCAAGAAGACCGTGGAGGCTTTATCCAAGATGTTCATGGATAGTGCCCGAAAGGAGCGCTATAAGACCACCATCGCACTCACAAGGTGCCATATGGCGGAGGGAACATCGGTATCTATGCATTTTCTCACGATGCAAGGATACCTTGAGAAGTTGGCAAAGCTCTCTTCACCAATGCCCGAGGACATTGCTGAAGATATGATTCTTGGCTCTCAAGCCCCGTCCTTTAAGGACTTTGTGATGCACTACCACGTGCGTGAAAAAGGGGTGAGTCTTGAGGAGCTGCACAACGCTCTCAAAACTGCTGAAGTTGACATGGGCAAGGGTAGGGACAAGCATGTCCTTGCCATCCATGGGAGGAGCCAAAAGATTAGTAAAGGAAAGGGCAAATCTACCAAAAGTGGTTCAATCAATAGCAAGGGAGTAGGAGGTGCTCGTGCGAGTGCCTCGCGGGGGAAATCTCAGAAATCTCCAACTCCCAATACGGAGTGCTTTCACTACGGTGAAAAAGGACACATCCGGCCAAATTGCCCCAAGTACAAGGAAGACCTTGACAACGGAGTGATTGAACGTCGGCGCCCTAAAAAGGCCAATGGTATATTTGTTATTGAAATAAATTTAGCCACCTCTGTCCAGGATTGGGTAATAGATACCGGATCTTGTGCTCACATAGTTTCTAATGTGCACCTACTCATGGATAGGAAGGAACTCGTAAGGAACAAGGTAGAATTGAAGGTCGGAAATGGTGCGAACGTTTCTGCGGTTGCACAAGGTTTTGTAGTGCTTCAATTATGTAGTGGTTTAAATTTATGTCTAAAGAATGTTTATCATGTACCTTCGATTAGCAAGAATATTATTTCTGTATTATGTCTGGATATGGATAACTTTAATATAAATATTTCAAATTCTTGTTTGTCTATATCGAAGAATGGTGTTTTCTATGCAAATGCGTTCATAAGGAATGATCTCTATTTGCTTGAATTGGATAATAAACAAATCTTTAATATCAATAACAAAAGACTTAAGACCACTCACGAGAATGATACTCTCTTGTGGCACTATCGTCTTGGTTACATAAATGAAAAGCGCATCAAGAAATTGCAAGAAGCTAACCTTCTTGGTCTACTTGATTTTAAATCATTGGAGACGTGCCAACCATGTATAATGGGAAAAATGACCAAAAAGCCTTTCAAGAAGAAAGGTCCAATGGCGAATGACTTGTTGGATTTGATACATTCCGATGTATGTGGTCCAATGAGCACTAGTGCACGAGATGGTTTCAGGTACTTCATTACGTTCACGGATGATTATAGTCGTTATGGCTATGTTTATCTAATGAGAAACAAAAGTGAGTCCTTTGAGAAGTTCAAAGAATTCAAGAATGAAGTAGAGAACCAACTCGACAAGAAAATCAAGTCTCTACGAACGGATCGTGGAGGTGAGTACGTAAGTGCCGAATTTGACTCATACCTAAAGGAGTTTGGTATTGTACCTCAACTCACCCCTCCCGGTACACCTCAGTGGAATGGGGTATTCGAAAGGAGGAATAGGGCATTGCTCAACATGGTTCGGTCAATGATGAGTCATGCGGAATTACCTCTTTACTTTTGGAGTTATGCACTACAAACTGCGGCTTACACACTAAATAATGTTCCATCCAAATCCGTGGAGAAAACTCCTTATGAGCTATGGAGGGGTAAAACACCTAAGCTCAGTTTTCCCAAGATTTGGGGTTGTGAGGCTTACGTTAAGAAATTGATGTCGACCAAACTTCAACCAAAAGCGGATAAATGCTTCTTCATTGGTTATCCTCGTGAGACAAGAGGATACTACTTTTGGCATATCACCTCCAATCGAGTGATTATAGAGAGGGATGCCACATTTCTGGAAAAGGAATTTCTAGAAAGAGTAAAAGTAGTGGGAGTAGGGTTGTGCTTGAGGAAACTCAAGATACTCTACAAGATCATGACACGAATGATGACGTTCAAGATTATGAAGGCCCAACCGAGATTCCTTTGGTTAGTGGGAGCGTGAGCGAGAGACCATCACAAGAAATTGTGAGAGAATCTCAATCATCCCCACCAAGTGTACGTTCCAGAATTGAACGTGAACCAACTCCTCAAGAAATTATGGAAGAAGTTCGAGAGACACGAGAAGAACCAAAAGAATTAAGAAGGTCAACAAGGGAAAGGAAGAAACCCGACTTGTATCTGGGACTTCATGAAATCATGGTACTAGATACCAATAATCCCTTGACCTTCCAAGAAGCAATGGAAAGGGAAGACTCCAAACTATGGCTTAAGGCCATGGAATCCGAAATATAATCCATGTATGATAATCAAGTGTGGAACTTGGTTGACCTTCCTCAAGGGAAAAAGGCCATTCAAAATAAATGGGTTTTCAAGAGGAAGATGGACATGGATGGGAACTTAACAACCTACAAAGCGAGGCTTGTAGCGAAGGGTTTCACTCAAGTTCAAGGAATTGACTATGATGAAACTTTTTCACCGGTTGCCATGTTCAAGTATGTTCGGATAATGCTCGCTATTGCTGCATTTCATGATTATGAAATATGGCAAATGGATGTCAAAACGGCGTTCCTTAATGGGAACTTGGAGGAGGATGTGTACATGGTACAGCCTCAAGGTTTTGAAGATCCAAAGAATAGCGAAAAGGTATGCAAGCTTCAAAGATCCATTTATGGATTGAAGCAAGCATCAAGGAGTTGGAACAAACACTTTGACGAGGAAGTGAAAAAGCTTCACTTCATTCAAAGTAAGGAAGAACCTTGTATATACAAGAAGGTTAGTGGGAGCCATGTAGTATTCCTAATCTTATATGTCGATGACATATTGCTTATGGGCAATCATATTTCTTTGCTTGAGCAAACGAGAAGTTCATTGAAATCTGCATTTTCGATGAAAGATATGGGTGAGGCTCAATACATCTTGGGAATCAAGATATACCGAGATAGATCCCGTAGACTCATTGGCCTGAGTCAACGTACATACATTGACAAGGTCTTGGAAAGGTTCAAGATGAACAACTCCAAAAAGGGCAGTGTGCCAATGAGTATGGGTGTGCAACTCAAGAAGTCTCAACGTGCGCAATCACGTAAGGACTTAGAGTACATGAAGGATGTCCCTTATGCTTCGGCAATTGAGTCGATCCTGTACGCGAAGACTTGCACAAGACCCGATGTCTCGTATGCTCTAAGCGTGACAAGTCGTCATCAATCCAACGTAGGTCCTGAGCATTGGACTGCGGTCAAGAATATCCTGAAGTACCTTAACCGGACTAAGGATAAGATTCTTGTTTATGGAGGACAAAGGGAATTGATAGCTGAAGGTTACTCGGATGCGAGTTTCATGAGTGATCCAGACGATAGAAGGTCGCAATCAGGATACGTCTTCTTTCTGAATGGTGGAGCTGTGAGTTGGCGTAGTTGGAAGCAAAGCACTATGGCCGACTCAACCACTGCTTCAGAAGTGATGGCTGTCGCTGAAGCGAGCAAGGAAGGAGTGTGGATCAAGAAGTTCCTTGAAGAGCTTCGAGTAGTTCCCACGAGCGAGGGACCCATTGAGCTATTTTGCGACAATAGTGCATCTATCTCGCAAATCAAGGATCCTAGATCACACCACAAAGTGAAGTACATGGATCGTAAGTACTTCGTGACACGTGACCTCATCGACGAAGGCAAAATAAATCTTTTATGGGTGGACACCAACAGCAACACAGCTGATCCATTAACAAAACCCTTATCCCAAGCCAAGGGCGAAATGCATTTCGAGTCCATGGGATTGAGGAACCATGTATATTGGCTTGATGATTGATATGTAATGGGGTTTACCCTAGTTATTATTGTTTTATGCATTGAGTATGTATGAGAAAGAAAACTTTAATAACAAGTGGGAGATTGAAGGGAATGTGTTCTGAAAGTTTTACTTTTAAATGTCAATTATTATGAATTGAATGAGAAATCATTTTGTTCCTTGTTTATGTTATTCGTCTTTTAGAAGTGTTAAGGAAGAGACTCTTGGTCCTTAACCGTAGAGCTCTAAAAGATATTGGTTTACATAAAACAAAAGATATTCGCAATCATGGTAATTAACATGGGACATTAATTACCGGGTTAAGATTGTCGTGTTTGGTCATAGATCATTGTAGCTCTACAAGTGAGTGACAACACGGGTATGCAAAAGAGGAAAATATTACTTTTGTATACTGAATAGACCTAATAAGTAAAATATTATAGAAATGTGTTTCTGTGTCATTAATATTTTACTGTGTCTTTGGTCCTTTGATATGAGACTTATATCTGATCACTTAAGGAATACTTAATTAGATCAGTGTCTTGAACTATCGATAAGTGTAGAGTAAAGGCATTGGTTGGTTAAGTACAACTTTTGTTGGAGAAGATAGTTAGTCAAAAGACTATCATTGCCCCTCTTAATTGAGTGATGATATTAGTGGGCCCCTTGATAAAGCAAAGTTATAATGTGCACAATGTGATTTGAGTTAAGTCACATATTTATAACTAGCTTAAAGAGATCAAGAAATGAATACTAATACAAAGATGACACAATACTACTTTGTGTGTATTCTTAATATCATGTGGCAAGGGACGGTCACAAGTGGTGCACTCCATCACTAATTGGATCGGGTTTTGGTTCGAGTGGAATTAAGACATCTAACTAATTGGGAGCTATAATGTGTAGCTAGATACCGCTTATAGCTTGTGATATTAAGCTCTTAATATCACTGTCAACTTAGTTTAGATCCTCCCATAGGTCACACCAGAAAACTGGGAAACGAGTAATGGGGATTTTGAGTTCATAGGATGTGTCGGGTTTCATGTAGAAAATATGACACATGGGGTGAACAAGCAAAATCAAAATTATGTTGTGGTTAATAACATAATTAGAATCTAAATTAAATTCATATGTGATGTAAATATTATGAGGTGTAATGATTGATCATTACATAGGATAATATGCTACATAAGTTGTGAATTTACTACTAATCCCGAAATGTCAAATTTTGTAGGGGTTAAAACCGAAATTTGACAAGTCTGCGGAACAGTGCTCCAACGGTCGACCGGTTAGCAGTAAACGGTCGACCGATAGGGCACGGTCGACCGGACATGTCTCGACCGATAACAGGGAATTTTCATCTATTCGAACGGTCGACCGAATGTGATCGGTCGGTCGACCGAACATAGCGATGGAATAATTCCTGTTGCGAACGGTCGACCGAGTTATTGAACGGTCGACCGAAACCAGGTTCGAGCGGTCGACCGAACCTAAAAACGGTCGACCGGTCCAGACGGTTAATGCAGAATTAATTTAAGAATTAATTAGATCATGCATGGAATTGGTCCATAATTGATTTAATTTGTGGCTAATATTATTTATTATTAAATAATGGATGGTTAGATGGAATTTTGCATGAAATCATGGGCAAGAGGTTGCACATGAATAGGTAATTTGGAGAGAACTTATAAATACAAGTTATCTCATTACCTCCTTAGTTGAATTAATTCATTGTTTTTCATGCAAAATCTCTCTCCTTAATTCTCCACGAAATTTCCACAAATTCTTAAGTTTAAATTTAGTTTCAAGAGGTCATCTTCTCAAGGAAACTAAAGGGGTTAGTAATTGGATTCTAAACTATATTGGAGATCGAGAGGCTAGCTCTTCTCTCTCCAATCTCGTTTAGAGTTTGGTGAAATCTCGGAGGCATCCGGCGTAGCAACAAGCATCCACAGCGTCTCCGAATCTTCAAGAAGTTTTAGAGAACTTCTAGGTATGAATTTCGTAGACTCATGTTTGTTTTAATAAGTTTTTAAAACTAGTTATTGAAACAAACCAATACATGCATGAAATAAATCGTAGAAAATTGTAGATGATCCTTATTATACATAAAAATTTCGAAAATATATATGTATAATTATACCTGAAATCCAACAACATATACATGCTTACATGCATCATTCATCACTAATTTCACTTCATATGTGCACACACTCCACCCCTTAGGGGTTTCTCTTCTTGATTTCCAATCTTTCGTTGCTTTCTTTTGCATTTCTAGTTTAGCTTAGCATAATCACATCTTTTCTTCCTTTATTCCCCACTTGATTTCTGACAAACCAGAGACTACTCACCTCCCCGTGGATCGACCCGTACTTATCACCGCTTCATCACGGCCGTGCACTTGCGGTTATTAAAAGTTTAAACAAGTATTTTGGCCTCGTGTGGTGTCGTGTTCCCATTCCACGTGCATTGACCCACTTTTGAGGTTCCCATTTGATGTACTTTAACAAATAAATTTGGGAACTTATTTTTGTACATAGTTATATTTCAAAAAACAAAAACAAAAAAGAAGGTAAAAACAAAAAACAAAAAGAAGACTCCACTAGTAAGCACTGAATGTTGTGGGCTCCTACCCTTGTGTATTTGGGCCCCAGTTCTTTCACGTATTTTTCTCCCTTCCTTAGTATTTCACAAGTTTTGAGGGGAATTCGGGTTTGTGTCCATCAACATAACCATGAACTTCCCTTTGTGCTACACATTGGTGAGATATTTTCTTTTTCATGGATAAATCTATGTAGTATCATGCTCACAATCATTGAGGACAATACATGAAGTAAGTGTGTGTTTGTGTGGGTGTGTTTTACGTGTGTACATAGTCAAGTCTTTCTCCTCTTGTTTTCTTTTATTTTGTTTGTATTATTAGGGTCATGTTAGTGTGTTGCATTTAATATCGATATATCGGCTTGCCATGATCCTTGGGTGACTTGTCTTCTTTTGCTTTCTTGGTGCTTTAAAATTTTCATTTCTTTCAAAAATCTTCTGTGTTAGAGAAAGAAAATGTATTGTGGCATTTGCGTGTGTTTAGCATGTGCAAAACCGTTGAGAGGTAAAGTAAAGAGAAAGATCCCAAAATTGACTTGAACTTGATGCATTAGGATATCTAGTACACCGACTTAGGTCTTATCTAGTCGTGAGGGTGCACCCCTGTTTTCCCACCGGGGGGGGGGGGAGTAATCATATGGTTTCAATACTCAAACAAATAAAGAAGTTCACCCTGAACCTAGTGAGTCAAATAATTTGTGTTTGTTAGTATAAGGAAATTTGTCGTAGTCAGGAACCCTTAAACTCTTTTTGTGAAACCTTAAGTGTAGGGGTTTTGGTTTATGTGTAGATAAGAAATAAGTTAGTAGGTGTTCTATCTTCTCACAAGGTTCCTACCAATTCGGAAATTAGATCTGATGAGACTTAGTGTCTAGTGCTTTCGAGTCATCTGACTTGGGATGCACCGACCGAACTCCCATTACACGGGTGGTAGGAATCGTCGTATGTGGAGATATGGGGAAAGATGTACATGATAGTGTAAGTCCTCATAGGCAATGATGCACGAAACCTAGCACTGGGAGAATTACACACCAACTAAAAAAAGAACAGAAAGAAAAGAAAAGGCAATGCAAATAAGAACCTTAATGATCTTTATACTTTGTATCACTTGAGGATGTTAAGGTTGCCCATGTCTTTCACTTAAGTCTTTAACTAACTTGCTCGAATGATTCATTAGCCTTGGTGTGTGGGCTAAATACCTATATAGAGTCGGCCCGTAGTATTACCGTATCTAAAGATCGACAAAAATAACTCCAATGAGTCGTGTTGCTAGATTGCATAATGCATCTATGTTCGGATTTCATAGGTATATCCTCTAAAAACCCTCAGGAGACACCACTCCTCCTCCTTGGCGACAAGGATGTTTAACGGCTTGTTACACATGCTAAGTGGAACTGTGATTCTACGAAAGTGAGTTAGGGTTTCCCTATTTTTCGTATGTTTTTCCTTTCTTTCTTTCATTTTTTTCTTTCTTTGTTTTGCTCGGGACTAACAAAAACTAGATGTAGGGGGATTTGATTGACATCTTATTATGTTTATATTTGTTTCTTATATTCTTTATTTTGAACCTAAGTAATGCTACGTAACGAGTTTTATGTTTAAGTTACAAGCATAAATAAGTTTGAGAAGAGAAGACAGAAAAAGACCTGAACGCAAGAAAAAAGATTAAATTAGAATAGTTATGGACTGACATGCAAGAGGGAAGGACCTAGATGTATACCAAAATGACCTATAAGTAAATCGAGAAACTCCACACCTTCATTAGGAGCCTTTTGGCAATTTGGTTTGGGCCTAAACTCCAACAACCAACTTAGGTGCACTACCCATGAAAAAATCAACCCAGAAAAAGTCCTCTAAACCAGAACGTGATCCAAGCTTTATAGACCAGTGGTTGGGGGTCGGTTCTTCTCCAGAGCCAATAATGTGTAGCCGGGTTATGTAGTAGAGTGTTTTATGTCTATTTTTAGTAGTGCATTAGTCCCACGTTAAGGGATTGTCCCCGATTACCTTTTTCTATGACTATAAATAGAACTCTTCCTCCTCCTTTGTATTAACTCCTCTTGGTGGCCACTCTCTCTACTTGGAGTCAAGTCTTGGAATAAAACTCTAGTGGAGAGATGCTACTTGTAATGTAAGTGAGTAATAAAGAAGTTTTGTTAGTTTTATATTGTCTCTTTTGAATTCTTGCTTGTTTAGTTTAATTTCATTTTGTCTCCTTTTCTAAATGAGTAGTGAGTAGTTTTATCCCCCTTTGGAGGTGGAGGTGATGTAGAATATGTGATAGTGATGGGTGCTTTTAATTGTGTAATTTCTTGTGCTTAATATAGATATAAACTTGTAGCATGTTTAAACTTGTATTAGATGGGATAATGTTCTCACAAGGTGCTTATCTTATGCTAGCTTAGAGTTTAACTTGTTGCTTGTAATGATTTTATGGGAATGACTTGTTATATATGGATCCATGTTTGGTGCACATTCACATGAATGATTTTGGTTGTATGTAGGATTTATTGATGTTCTAATGGTCACACTAGGTACTTATTGCACGCTTGATAATCTAAAATCAACATCAACTTTATGTAAGATATGCATGTTCCTGGTTTGTCATGTACTGTAGTTAGCATAATATGCTGGAAAGTTAGACTACCACATCGACCCTAGCACGTCGGACTTTATTAAACGACATGCACTAGTGCAAAACAGTGCATACTTGTTGCCTAATAGACGTCAGATGTATTAACGGCCGACGTCTATAGGTATAGACGTCGGATGTCTTCACGACCGACGTCTATTATTTACTATAGACGTCAGGTGTTTTAACATGCATTGGCATCCGACGTCTATAACCATCAGACGTCGACTGATTGACATCATTTCATGCTTATATTTGTATCTTATATCCATTATCTTACACCTAAGCAATGCTACGTGACGAGTTTTATGTTTGTATTTCAAAAATAAATAGGTTTGAAGAGATGAAGCATAAAAGGACTCAAAAGCAGGGAAAAAGGATTGAATTGTGAGACCTGGGGACTAAGATGCAAGGGAGAAGAACCTGAACATAAGACCGAAGAATCAAAGAGCAAAACAGAAAACTCCACACCATCATGGAGAGTATTTTGGCAATTCGATTCGGGTCGGAGCTCCAATAAATAAAGTATATGCATCAAAGACCAACAAAGATATCTAGAAAAGGCCACAACAAATTCCAGACCGATCCAGAACCAATAGACTGCCAATTGGCGGTCTGTTTGGCTCCGGATCCGCTAATCTGTTGCGGGCATGTGTATTAGAGTGTGTTTATTCTATTTCTGGTATTTGTTTCGTCCTACATCGGGGGATTGTCCCGGATTACCTTTTTCTATGGCTATAAATAGAACTCTTCACCGTCCATTGTAACTACCCATTACTTGGTGGCATTCTCTCTACTAAGGAGTAAGCCTTGAAGCAAAACTCAAGGTGGAGAAGAATGCTACCTTCAATGTGAGTCATTGTTAATAAAATAATTGTTCTTAGTTTCTTTTAATCTTGTCTTTTAATTCTTGCATGTTTCTTTAGTTTATGTTCCTTTCAATTAGCTTCTTTAATATTCCTTTCTTGCTTAGTCTAATTTCATTTCAGTAGAATGTTTCATTTTAATGTAGGTTGTAGTGTAATGATTAGTGAGTAGTTCCATCCCCATTTGGGGGTTGGAGAAATATGTGATATGATCATGTAGTGTATTAGGTGTGTGTTATCTTAATCCTTTGAGCCTTATATGATTTCCATAACCATCTAATGGGATTTTACTCTTATCTTTGATATGCTAATGCTCTTGATTGAAGCTTAGTTTATGCTTTGATTAGTGGACCTATTTTATGGGAAATGATAAGGTGAGGATATGGATGGAATTAATATTGGAAACACAATTTGTAGTGTATGTACTCTTGTTGCATTTACCTTGGTTAATGCCTTGTATGTTTTAATGATATTGGGTTATCTTATTTCATGTGGAGGCATAGTAGGGTCTAGTCTTTATACATAAGTTCATTTAGCTTCATTCCAATTATTGTCTTGTATGTTTTAACGATATAGTCTTATCTTATTTCATGTAGAGGCAAAGTTGGATTTAGTTTTATGATTTCATGCACTACATGTTTTGAGGAGCATAATTGAATACACACACATCTTTATATTCATATTATTTCTCTACCCCCTATGGGGTTTAGTTTTATTGCTTATCTTCCATTTCCTTTTGCATTTTAGTGTAGTTTAGCGTAACCAACCTTTCTCTCCTTTCTTTCCCACTCGCCTTCGTACAAACCAAAAGTCGACACACCTCCCTGTGGGTCGACCCCTATTTGCCACCGCTTCAACGCGGTCGTGCACTTGCGGTTTATTATAATTAAAACATATCAATCAAGTTTTTGGCGCCGTTGCCGGGGAGGTGCTCTGTCCAGACTTTGGTTTGGACGATTCGAGTGGTTTTTATTTTTTGGTTTTTCAGTTTTTTCTTAGTTTCAAGGATCCTAGAGCTCATGGGGAGGCTACTGGACGAGTTGGAGTACCAAAGCTTTAACAAGGACCGCCAATCAGCAGTCTTGAACCGCCAATTGGCGGCCTGGTGAGCGTTTCTTGCTCTAAATTCTCTTCTGGTAGTTGGTTCTTTCATTTTAGTTATCTGGGAGCATTATTTTGCATGTTGTGACTTCTAGTTTGCTCCCAAATCATTAAACCAATCCCCATTAATATACTTGGCCTTAAAATCCAAAGCAAAAGACTAGACATTCTTACTTGTTTAGGTCACGCATCATGTACTTGACTTAGGCATATAGTCGTCTTTTCTTTTAGCTTTATCTTAAGTTGTTGAGCACTGGCGTGAGGTACGCATTTCCTACACTGATTCATGCATCTTGTATGTCCATGCATTAGTTAGTAGGAATTGCATGAGGACAAGTGTGAGTTGAGCGTTTGATTGGAGCGATTGATTGCTAGATTTAGGATCAAAACGCTACTAAGGAGGGGTTGTCCCATAAAAGATAAGGTGGGGGATTTCATCACCCTTTCCTTGGCCCCAAAAATCACTCTTAATCAAGCCCTAGGATTTCAGACGCACTAGGAGAGTAATCTAGTTGAGACCGTCATGGCCTGATCGGCATTGTCTACCTTGTCGATAGTAGGAGGTACTGGATCTCCAGATCTGGTATCACTTGCTGGGCATTGTGGTCTTCGTTGTAGGGAGGTGAGGCGTGTCGAGGCTAGTGACCTCGAAGATAGGCGTCGTCTAGCCTAAGGACTCATTGCCTTACATTGTTTGAGCTATGCTTGCTAGTTAGGCTTCTACCTGATCCCATTACCCACGCTAGATTTAGGAATTCTTCCGTTCTCCTCTGAGTCATCTTCTTCTCACCTTCTTGTACGTTATAGTCTCATCCCCTTTACACTCTCTATTAGCATTTTAGGGTTGAGTCGAGCACTTTTTGCGAGCTTAGCCTCGTGGTGGTGAGAGTGGTCAACTCGAGAGTTGTTTGTTGATATGGATGGTTACATGGGCGAGCATCCATATCATTGATGGGACCAGGACAATTCTTCTTGGTATTCCGGACCCATGCAACATGGGGTGGCTCAGACGAACACCCTGTATGGTTGGGATAATCTTCATTGTGTGACTGAGCAATCTTCATATAGGGGTGGTATGAGAGAGGCACCGAATGCTAGATCTCCATCTAGTTACGTCAGATCATATGTTGGTCATCAAACTGAGATATTGCAAGAAACTTTGGCCTCTTTCATTGGTGCGGTAGACGACATGAGTGCACCAGTGGCTCCAGTAGTCGTACCGTGCGACTGATGTGAGTTGAATGGTCATGTTATCAGGGAATGTCCTTGTGTTCCCCCAGAGCCTGAGTATGAGCATACATTTTCCCAAAACGCTCAATATGACCATTACGCATCCGCGTACAACCCGAGAGGGATGGATTCATGGGGAGACAATTCATATCCAAATTCTTATACTTAATTTTCACCCCAGTATCTTTTTCCCGAATACCCATAATTCTACCAATACCCTACTTCAAATCATTGGACTCATTCTCAGCCCATCAACACCCAGCCCCAAAATTTCCCAAGCTCTGACTTGGACCTCATAGTTGACCGCATACCTAATTCCTTGAAACAAACTTTCCTTACGTTCATGGAAATCACTCAACAGTCCATACAAAATATGACACTGCAAGTGAGTCAAATGTCGCAGCAATTACATGAACGTGAGGAGAGTAACTTTTCTTGTCAACATGAGGATTCATCTTTTGAAATAGAATCACCACCACATCCACAAATTCAAAGCATAATCTTTCAAAGTCAAACTCCTAGTCAGTCTGAGGGACTTGGAGTTTCAATTCACGATCACTTAGTGGAGGATTCGATTCAAATTGAGAAAAACAAGGACCAAATTCATTATGAGTCGGCACAGGATTGTACCTTATCTTTTTGTCACGTGGCCCTTGAGCCACATGATCTTCATGTTGTGCCTTTTAAGGACTCGCCTCTAGTGGAGCAAGAGCTCCCTAGTACCCTTAATTTCAAACAACCTGATGAGAGTTTGCCTCTCACTATTGTTCCTGATCATCTTGGAAATGATGGAACATCAAATAACTACATTGCTCATGAGGGTATTAGGAATTCCTTGGAGGATACTTTGGGTAAGAGACCCAATATTTGTTCGCCTGGTGTGTCAGACATGCCTAACGAGGTTCTTGACCTCGTTTCGACGCACCAGCCTGTTGGTTGGAGAGTTTGGATTGACGATCATAACTTCAGCAACGCAACGGGAGAAACTCTTCTTCCATTGCCCCTTATTTCCCAAACTCTTGAGAGGTTCAAGCTCTTTCAGTTTGATCCTTTGAATGAGACGCATTTGCGTCCAATTCATGAACCTCTCATTTCATCTTGTGCTCTTTGTGAAGGGGGCCCACGCATGAGTATTCTGGCCCTGCGAGGTGACATGTTCCCTTTCCAAGTGCATTGACCCACTTTTGAGGTTCCCATTTGATATGTTTTGACAAATGAAGATGGGAACTTATGTTTGCACATAGTTATATTTAAAAAAAGTACAATAAAAGACTCCTTCAGTGAGCATCGATTGTTGTGGCCTCCAACCCTTGTGTATTTGGGCCCCTTTTCTTTCACGTATTTTGTTTCCCTTTTTAAGTATCTCACAGGTTTTGAGGGGAATTTGGGTTGTGTCCATCAACATAACCACAAACTTCCTTTTGTGCTTCATGTTGGTCAGATCTTTCATTTTTGATGCATAAATCCATGTAGTTTCATGCTCACATTCATTGAGGACAATGCATGAAATAGGTATGGGGGGTGTTTTTACGTGTGTACATAGTCGAGTCTTTTCCTTTGATTTTTGTTTTCTTTTTTGTGCATTGTTAGGGTCATGTTAGAGTGCTGCATTTAATATCGTTATATATGCTTGCCATGATCCTTGGGTGATTTGTCTTCTGCTTCAAAATTTTCACATTTCTTTCAAAATCTTCGTGTGTTTGCGAAAGAAAATATTTTGTGGGTTTTGTGTGTGTTTAGCATGTGCAAAACCGTTAAAAGGCAAAGTAAAAAGAAAGCTCCCAAAATTGTCTTGAACTTGATGCATTAGATCTAGTACAGTGGCTTCAGGATTTATTGAGTCGTTAGGATGCACCATAGTTTTCCCTTGGGGGTGAGTAATCATAGGGTTTCAGTGCTCAAACATTTAAAGAAGTCCACCGTGAACCTAGTGAGTCAATAATTCATGTCTGTTAATTTAAGGAAGTTTGTTGTAGTCAAGGACCCTTTAAATCTTGTTGTGAGACATTAAGTGTAGGGGTTTTGGTTCATGTGTAGATAAGAAATAAGTGAGTAGGTATTCTCTCTTCTCGCACGGCTCCTATCACTCGGGAAAGTAGGTCTGATGGGACTTTTTGCCTGGTGCTTTCGAGTCATCTGACTTGGGATGCACCGACCGAACTCCTGTTACACGGGTTGTAGGGATTGCCTTATGTAGAGATTTGGGGAAATGTGTACGTGATAGTGTAAGTCCTCATGAGCAATGATGCATGAAACCTGACCCTGGGAGAATGAAACTCCAACTAATAAAAAGAAAAGAAAAAAAAATGAGAAAAAAAACAAAAGAAAAAATAAATAAATGGTAATGCAAATAAGAACCTTGATGGACTTTACACTTTGTATCACTTGAGGATGTTGAGGTTGTCCATGTCTTTCACTTAATTCTTTATTTAACTTGCACGAATGGTTCATTAGGCTAGGTGTGTGGACTGATTACCTATATAGAGTCGTCGCGTAGGATTACCGCGTCCCATGATCGACAAAATTTGTCCAACGAGTCGAGTGTCTAGATTGAATAATGCATCTTGTTCGGATTTTGTGGGTATATCCGCTGAAAACCCTCAGGAGACAACACTCCTCCTCCTTGGAAACAAGGAGGTTTAACGGCTTTTTGCACGTGCTAAGTGCAACCGTGATTCCTACGAAAGTGAGTTAGGATTTCTTGTTTCTTGTTTTTTTTATGTTTCTTTGTTTTGCTCGGGACTAGCAAAAACTTAGTTGTGGGGGTATTTGATTGACATCATTTCATGCTTATATTTGTATCTTATATCCATCATCTTACACCTAAGCAATGCTAGATGACGAGTTTTATGTTTGAATTTCATAAATAAATAGGTTTGAAGAGATGAAACATAAAAGGACCCAAAAGCAGGGAAAAATGACTGAATTGTGAGACCTGGGGACTAAGATGCAAGGGAGAAGGACCTGAACGTAAGACCGAAGGACCAAAGAACAAAACAGAAAACTCCACACCATCATGGGGAATATTTTTGCAATTCGATTCGGGTCGGAGCTCCAATAAACAAAGTATATGCTTCAAAGACCAACAAAGATATCTAGAAAAGCCCACAACAAATTCCAGACCGATCAAGAACCAATAGACTGCCAATTGGCGGTCTGTTTTGCTCCGGATTCGCTAATCTGTTGCGGGCATGTGTATTAGAGTGTGTTTATTCTATTTCTGGTATTTGTTTCGTCCCACATCGGGGAATTGTCCCGGATTACCTTTTTCTATGGCTATAAATAGAACTCTTCACCGTCCATTGTAACTACCCATTACTTGGTGGCATTCTCTCTACTAAGGATTAAGCCTTGAAGCAAAACTCAAGGTGGAGAAGAATGCTACCATCAATGTGAGTCATTGTTAATAAAATAATTGTTCTTTGTTTCTTTTAATCTTGTCTTTTAATTCTTGCATGTTTCTTTAGTTTATGTTCCTTTCAATTAGCTTCTTTAATATTCATTTCTTGCTTAGTCTAATTTCATTTCAGTAGAATGTTTCATTTTAATGTAGGTTGTAGTGTAATGATTAGTGAGTAGTTCCATCCCCATTTGGGGGTGGAGAAATATGTGATATGATCATGTAGTGTATTAGGTGTGTGTTATCTTAATCCCTTGAGCCTTATATGATTTCCATAACCATCTAATGGGATTTCACTCTTATCTTTGATATGCTAATTCTCTGGAATGAAGCTTAGCTTATACTTTGATTAGTGGACCTATTTTATGGGGAATGATGAGGTGAGGATATGGATAGAATTAATATTGGAAACACAATTTGTAGTGTATGTACTCTTATTGCCTTTACCTTGGTTAATGCCTTGTATGTTTTAATGATATTGGGTTATCTTATTTCATGTGGAGGCAGAGTAGGGTCTAGTCTTTATACATGAGTTCATTTAGCTTCATTTTCAATTATTGTCTTGTTGTTTTAACGATATAGTCTTATCTTATTTCATGTGGAGGCAAAGTTGGATTTAGTTTTATGATTTCATGCACTACATGTTGTGAGGAGCATAATTTTACACACACACATCTTTATATTCACATTATTTCTCTACCCCCTATGGGGTTTAGTTTTATTACTTATCTTCCATTTCCTTTTGCATTTTAGTGTAGTTTAGTGTAACCAACCTTTCTCTCCTTTCTTTCCCACTCGCCTTCACACAAACCAAAAGTCGACACACCGCCCTGTGGATTGACCCGTATTTGCCACCGCTTCAACGCGGTCGTGCACTTGCGGTTTAATATAATTAAAACATATCAATCATCGACCTATAGACATTGGATAATTGTACATCCGACGTTTATTACACCCCCGTTTAGATGTCGTGGTATAGACGCCGGGTGAGAGTCAAGTCCGACGTCTATAGGTCTAATATGGCCAAGTATCCATTTAGTTTTTATCTTTTATCTCTTCTGTTAGCTGACGAAAACCCTACCCGTCTTCCTCCTCCACGACTACTCCAGCCAAAAACTCGACCAAAACCCTTGCCTCCGCAACACCGGTTGTCTTCCTCCACTTCCCCAACTACCGTATCCTCCTTCAACCACCGTCAATGCACCCCCTCCTCCTCCGTGATGACCACCGACCCTCGACATGTAAGAGTTTTGGTTAAGTTTTGGTTGGTTTAGTTTCGGATTTTAGGTGAATTTTGGTTGTCCACACATGTAAGAGTCCGTCCCCATTAACCGCTCGGGCATCGACCCAGGAAGAATCCATTCTAGGATTACTGATAATTTGATGGTTCTTTCATGCAGCTTGGTTCGACGACGAAGGATGACGTGCGTCATGCTATTGAGGAGAAGATTTTTCTGGTTCGTGCGTTTCTACAATGTATAGTGTGATTTTTATCTATTAGTTTCAATTCAATGTTTGTTAAGCAAGTGTGGATTAAGTAATATCTGATGATTAACCATATGTTGTTTGTCAATAAGTTTTTTGAAGTGCAGCAATACTTCTTTTTGAAATGCGGCAATATCTGTTAATAACAATTCTTGGTTAAGGAACGAGTTGATTAGGAAGAATGATCGAATCTCTGTTTGTTATTTTTGAAAAATGTCTTTAATATTCACTTTTCTCTTGTAATTTCAAATTGAAAAAATAATTGTAAGTGGTTTAACTTCGTATAGTACTAGACATGTACGACGTTTGATTCCATGGGTAATTCGGCTAGTATAAACAAGTCACTAATCATGTATTATTTAACTAAGTTCACTGCCAATTTTAAGTTAGAAAAATAGAAATATCATCCACACACTATTTTGGTGTTGTGTTGAAGTTTGAGGGGTTTGAATGTAGTGTGTTTGTGATGAATTGGGTGGAATTGAGATCAAGTTTAGATCTTGTACTGTTACAAAAATTTCTTGTTAATCCCAGGATAGAAGATTTTTACATAGCAAATTTTAGGGGAGGTTCTGACAAAATTTCAAAAAATATATATATCTCAATTGTTATTAATAACATGATATTTTAAAATAATAACTTAGATTTTATATTAAAAATACTATAACTTAGATCATGTAAAAAACTTATGTTCAATTAGTTTAGTGAGCTCATACATTTATTTATGTTTATTAATGTTTATCTTGGTTAAATGTTTATTTATTTATGTTTATTTATGCTGAAAACAATTTATTTTGTTTAGTTATATGTTTATTTATGTTTAGTTTCTAATATCTGATTTCCCCTTAAGCAACTTGGCCTTTAATAACCTAAAGCAAAAGATTAGACAATATTGCTAAGTCATATTGAGAATTGAACTTAATCCTAGGTGGCGACTTAACCCTATGTGGCGTCCTAGTCACCCGCCACATCATCATTGCTTGATGACTCATCAAGGGGGTGAAGAGTCAACACATGAGAAGACAAAAGGTTGAGGGAGTGGAAGAGACAAAAGTCTTTTCATTTTTTGTGTAATTTTCGTCCTAATTATGTATGCAATTTAAGTAGAGGGTGTAATGATCTTGAATGATCATGTTTATGTAGTCTTTATGTTTGGAAGTTGTAGGGTCATGTAAGTGCCTATATAAAGCACTAGAATTCACCATTTGTAACACAACAACAATAGAACAACAATATAGATCAAGCATTAGAAGTTGAGCCACGAAATTGTGTGAGAAAAGAGTGAGTATGTGAGTAGAAAAAAGAAGAAGAGTGTGCATTGCAAAATCGTTTTTTTACTTTGTGAGTGTCAAGGAGAGAGCCACCTTTTTTCCTTCGTGCCTTCCAGTAGAATAGATCAAGAATGGATCTAGTGGTGTCAAAAGAAGACAAAAGGAATGGTGATCAGGGCGGTCTAAGGCAGCGCACTAGGTGCGCCTTTTAGACCGCCAATCGGCGGTTGGGGACCGCCAATCAATGGTCCTCGTAGCCCAGGAGACGTGCATTCTCCTGTGGTGGGTTGATCAGTAGCTCCCCGTCCTCCTCCCGTCCTCCAACAAGTCATTCATCATATAGGATTTCCATTCATCATAGTTATTATTTATTTAACGATTTCTGTCGTAGATTGCTGGCGTAAGGTATGTAATCTCTTTCACTCATCATTCATCAGAAAGCACACATTAGTTAATAGGACTTGCATTGGAACAAGAGTGAGGTGAGTGTTTGTTTGGTGTGTTGTTTGTTAGATTAAGGTATAAAAAAACTCAGGGGGTAGTCACCTATAGGAGATGAGGTGGGGATTTCATCACCCTTTCCTTGGCCCAAAACCACTTAATAAAAGTGCCTTAATAAAATCAATTAGATGTTGGCCCCTAGTATTTCCGGACACATTAAGGAGAGGAAACCATTTAAGACCGTTATGGTCTGAACGTCGTTGCCCATCTAGTCTCCCTGAGATTTTAGAAACCTCTGGGTTCTTGATTTTCTACAAACTAGTGGTCCTCGATGTTTAAGACCGTCCTTGTTGTTTAAGATGTTTTTGTAATAAGCTTCTAATTATATATATATAACAAGGCTCATTGGATGCTTGTCGTTGTATGCCCCGCGACTAATTCGGCATATTGGTTTGATCCGTTGGGGTCGAATAAACCAAAGGACTCCATAAAGAAACTTCCAAATTTGTAAGTTCGTTTTCGTCATCGTATTTGTAATTCGTGGATTTTTATTAGTATTATTGAATGAAGGTTTTCAATAACTTGTGCTACTGAGGACAATGAAGGTTTACAGAGCATTAAGTGGCAGGAGAACAACCACAAAAGTGAGAGTAACATGGCATGGAATGGGAGTAAGTGCTTTCTCTATTTTTTGTTAATTAAGTTAGG
The DNA here is from genome assembly GCA_963682175.1 of Triglochin maritima. NCBI lineage: Eukaryota > Viridiplantae > Streptophyta > Magnoliopsida > Alismatales > Juncaginaceae > Triglochin > Triglochin maritima. The sequence continues at coordinate 34,738,041 of OY821781.1, read as the reverse complement.
AACAAATATTTAGCAAATTTCTATGTTTGTAGTACCAGAAGCAGACTGGAAATACGTAATGTTTGCAAGTAAAAGTTCAATCCCAACTCTCTTATCTGTTGTAGAACCTGCCCTAGAGCTGATTATTACGTGATGAGATACATGGAGGGAATTCTCGAATTTGCAAATCAAGACTTATCCTTATCCGAGGTAATATAGATCATTATTCAGTTATATAGTTATAGTTTCAATATTTAGATTTAAATTTTTTACTTGTATTTTGATAGGTCTTCCAAAAAGGTAGTGATCCCTTCTCGTAACAGGAGCTCGATGATACTCGCGATCGATGGGCTTGCTATTTTATCATAAACATGTTAATGAACTGGGTGGTTCTTATGTGACTAATTTTTTTTTGTAATTTAGTTAACAAGTTCACTTGTATTACAAGCATACAATTTTATGCCTTAATATAATCGCCTCACTTTTAGAATGAATGTCAAGTGTTTATGTTTGAATTAATGTCAATTGTGTTGAATGATTGTGTATGCTTGTATGTATGTGTTTGTGCATGTATGCTTGTATGTATATGTGGATGAAAGTGTGTATGTATTTGTGAACGAATTTGGTAGGGGATGAATGTGTTTGCTATGCAGTCTTTTTGGTGCAGGCCTAATTGCTTTTTTGTCCATGTTTAGGAATACACGTCGGATTTTTTTATTAGACAATGTCTATTCTTTTGAAGAAAGGTATAGACGTCGTCTGTTATTTATGACCGACGTTTATACCTAAAGTATAGACGTTGGATATATAGTACGGCAGACATCTATTCTTTAGGTATAGACGTTGGTCATATATAATAGCTGACGTCTATTCTTTATGTATAGACGTCGGATTTTAAGCGACCGACGTCTATGTATAGACGATGTACACATAGACGTCGAATCTGGGAATGCTTATATCCGACGTATATACCCCCGTACATCCGATGTATATTCCCTTTTCTGCAGTAGTGATGACAGAGAGTTTATCATGTCGGCTCTTAAAAGGTCGACGCTGAATGATCCATTTTCCAATACCTTACCACGTCGGTCCTAGAATTCAACGTGGTAGGGTGTCTTCTACGTCGACATATACACTGACCGACGTGGAAGGGTTCGTTTACGATTTTTTTTAAATTATTCATACACTACCACGTCGGCCCTCTAGATCGACGTCGTAGGGCACCCTATCACATCGGTGAAAAAAAATTTGACGTGGTAGTGTAACCCTACCACGTCGACTCATAATTAATCCGACGTGGTAGTGTAACCTATAACGTTTCATATTCTCAAACCCAAGCCTTCTAGAAACACAAAACCCTTCGTCTCGCCGTCCAGAGCATTCCTCTTCACTTACTCGTGCGACCTCTCCTTACTTCCCGAGCATTCCTCTTCCCTTACTTCCCACGAGTGACTTCTCCCCCCGCCAACGCCGAAGTGTAAGTCTTCGACTATAACATTTCTTTGTTTATTGCTTTCAGCAATATTACTTTTGTTGCTTGGTTGAAAAATATTTGTTTGCTCGAAAACTTTTTTCATGTGAAGTTATTTGGCTATTAACATACATATGGAAATGCATTACGAGTTTCATGTTTTCGACGGCGAATAACATACATATGGAAGACAAAAATTAGAGTTTTTATAAGTCTTCCACGTCGGTGTTCAATTTATCCAACGTTGTAGGGGGTCTCCTACGTCGGTGTTAAATTTATCCGACGTGGTAGGGTATTCCAAAAAACATCTGCCCCAGAATTCTAATTGGTTTTGTCTGAATTCTAATTGATTTTGTTTGAGATTCATTTTTGTAATGTTTTCATCCTTTATGGAGTTCATAGTCGTTAACCATATTCAAAATGGCTCAAACCTTGGATCAAGATCTCGTTCTTCTTTCAGGTTAATGGCTCCCATGAAGAAAGAGCACCTCCAAAATTCCTATGAAGCCTCCGGTTCCTCTGAGAAACTCTTATTTTAGAGTTTCAACAAAAAGTAAAACGTGAAGGTTCACTACCTTTGGACTTTGATCGTCTATTAGAGCCGATCGGAGAGAATAAAACTTATTGGCCTAGTTATTTGGGTACTATCTCTAGAACCAAGGTTGATATTTGTATTGAAAATTGCTCACAAGTTGATTTTTCTCTAAAAGAACAAATTTGGGAGGATATAACGGTATGTATTTGTTTATTAGTTTATTTAACATTTCCTCTCTTATTGATTCTATTTTTCAAATGTCTTTTTGGTTGTAGGCTAAATTCATTTTTGAATCCACTAAAGCGGTTAAGAAGAAGTGGATTTCCTATGTTGGTAACCAGTACAAAGACTTTAAGACAAAGCTTACGTACATGTTTATCTTTGGGGAATATAAGGACCGTGGCCCTTGTGCTACTTACAGTTTCATATCGTCGAAGACATGGGCTGAGTTCAAAAGAACCAGACTTTCTCCAGAATTTATGGTATTATATACTCAATCTTTTAAAAATGTAGAATTTATAATTTTAATTTGATAAAATTATAAATTAAAGTTTTGGAGAATAAATTATAAATTTATAAATTATAAATTATAAATTATAAATTCGAGAGTACAACCAGAAACGACAATCTAGTAACAAGTTTCAGCATAGATTGTCCAGAGGGGGTTACCGCAAACTTAAGGAGGTTATGATGACGGAAAAAAATTCCAAACAAAAAGAAGCAGTGCAAGCGGGTATAAGTGAAGAGCATGCAAGTAATTTGTCATCTCCATCTTTGATATCTAGAGAGGAAAAGTGGAAGCGAGCGTGAATTACTGCGGAAGGCAATTACGTTAATGAAGAGCTTGAACTAGTTGCCTCCAAAATTGTAAGTTAACTTTAATTTTTATGTGTTTGTGTACGTATGTGGTTATTAATTAATAAAAAAATTAAAATTATTTTTTATCGGATGAACTTTCAATGAAGCCCAATGTGAACTCTTTGTGAATGATCCAGATATGCGAGTTGCAGCATATGTGAAGGTGTACACCCTAAAGTTGCATAATGGTGAACAAATTCAACCCAAGAATTTGAAGGTGACTTTTGATAAATATGTCTATGGTGATGCACTCCTACCAATTCCTGAAGCTGAAATTCATACGGTGGGCGACACTAAAGGATGGGTGTTGCAATGGCCTCGTTCATTAATTAAAATAAATGCAAAGGTGTCAAACTATAAATTTAATAATTGCCTAAATGGTTGATATATAGTAATCATGTAAAGAAGTTCTAATAATATAGTTTTTTTAATTTCAAAAGGTTGAAGGTTCAACATCCAAGAAATCTAAAACTGAAATTGTATTTGATGAGAGGAAATTTCATCAGAATTGTCAAATGTTATACAATTCCGTACGACATAAGGATGGGGATTTTTATGTTCAAAGTGTGATGAATAAAGAAATTGTAGGAAAAATGACCGACGATGGCATCGGATCTGCATTGTATGTTATAATATCCGATGTCATACAATATTTGAGGATGGAAAAGTTGTTTATATCAATCATCCAAGTTCAAATCAAGTAAGTAATTTTGTCCTTTTTATTTTAATTATTTTAATTATGACTTCTTTGATATTAGTTATGATATATTTATTTTTGAATAGGCTTGTTTACGAATTGCCTCATGGGAAAAAAATTGGTTATTTGTGTCCCACAATATTCATGTTTCAAGGCAATTCAAGCAAAGACAATAGACCGCAAAAGATTGCTATGATTATATCTAAAATGGAGAAATATTTTTTCAATCCCCATATTTGGAGGCATTAGTATTTCATTATATTTTATATTACTTATTATATTAGTTTTAGGGAGTATAATAAAGTTATTTAACATGATTGATTTACAGTGATCATTGGATGTTTACCGTTTTGGTTCCTAGTCTTAATATTGCATATTGGTTTGATCCTCTAGCATCAGATAAACCAAGGAAAATATTGAAGAATATTGTTCAGTTGTAAGTTACTTTTAGTGTAGTTAATTTAATTTTATTAACTAATTTTTCAATAGTTACATATATTATTAAAACGTCTAACCATTTGTGTAATTTTGACAAAGCCACGGATATTTATAAAATGTTCAGTCGAAGAAGGAGTAAGAAGAAGCTAACTACTTGGCATGCCATGAAGGTAAAATTGTTCATTATTAAAGTAAACCATGAAACAATTAATTTTCATCCATTTTATCATTTCGATATAATCATATTTTTTTGTAAATGTTGTAGTACCGTAAACAAGTTGGAAATACTAAATGCGGTTACTACATAATGACTTATATGAAACAAATTGTCAACTTGGGATTCGATGAATGTGATTTACGACAGGTATCTTCGATATGTAACTGCACATTTTAGGTTATTTTAATTATTTAAACATTTAATTTATTTTTGTAAATTTTTGAAACTGACCATCAACTGCTTTCGTAAGAAGAGATAGATTAAACACGAGAGAGGTAGTCTACTTACTTTGTTAGTCGTATTTTACAAAGTCTAGTATAATCACAATCATTAAAAAATTGTATTTCAATAGTGGATGAATGTTGTGTTTAAATAGTAGATGAATACGAGTTACATTTCTGTGTTGGACATGAGTTTAATAGTGTGTTAATTATGTGTTGGACATTTCTATGTTTAATAGTGGATGAATGAGTTACATTTTTATGTTGGACACGGTTGATGGTTGATATGAGTTACATTTCTGTCTTGGACATTTTTTGTGGGATGTGAGTTAAATTTCTTTGCAAGGGGTTCGAATCTGAAACAAAACGAAAAGACCCAAAATTTATAATGCTCTACCACGTCGGATTCCTTCATATCCGACGTGGTAGAGACATTATCACGTCGGATATGCATGAAATCCGACGTGGTAGACCCAATATCAATTTTGGTCGAACAGTTATATAAATTTGATGTGAGTTACATTTCTCTGGAGGGGGTTTGAATCTGAACCAAAACAAAATAGAACCCAAAATTGTTATGGTCTACCACGTCGGATTTCATTCATATCCGACATGGTAGACCCAATATTAATTTTGGTCGAATAGTTATGTAAATTGTATGTAAGTTACATTTCTCTGGAGGGGGTTTGAATCTGAACCAAAACAAAATAGAACCCAAAATTGATTATGGTCTACCACGTCGGATCTCCTTCATATCCGACGTGGTAGATTCATTATCACGTCGGATATGCATGATATCCTACGTGGTAGACACAATATCAATTTTGGTCGAACAGTTATGAAAATTGTATGTGAGTTACATTTCTCTGGAGGGGGTTTGAATCTGAACCATAACAAAACTTAACCAAAAATTGATTATGGTCTACCATGTCAGATTTCCTTCATATCCGATGTGGTAGATCCATTATCACGTTGGATATGCATGACATCCAACGTGGTAGACCCAATATCAATTTTGGTCGAATAGTTATATGAATTGGATGTGAGTTACATTGCTGTGTAGGGGGTCTGAATATGAACCAAAACAAACATAACCCAAAATTGATAATGGTCTACCACATCGGATTGCCTCCATATCTGACGTGGTAATGGTTATTTTTTAGTCACACCCCTCAGTCATAAACCCCATAACACCTCTCCGAGCACACTGTGGCCTCGGACCTATCTGCTAGCTTATTTGCTTCTCAGGATCACATCGTCCGATCTATCTGCTCTCCGTCCTCTTCAGGCTCACATCAACTCGAACAAGGTCCCTCTTTGAGACGAATTTTTATGTTTTTCTCTTGTTTGGTTGATTTGTGGACATTGTCTGCTTATTTTGTGGATATTGTGGCTCACCCCTCAGACCTTAACCCCATAACACCTATCCGAGCACACCCAGCTAGACTCCGATATACCTCTCTCTCCGTCCTCTTTAGGCTCACATCAACTCGAACAAGGTCCCTCTTTTAAACGATATTTGATTTCTCTTTTTTTGTTGATTTTGTTGATCTTGTTTGCTTATTTTTTGAATCTTTTGGATCTATCAACTTTCTTCGATATTTAATTGTTTCTTGTGATTTTGTGGATATGCTTATCTTGCCCGTATATTGCTCAAAATTTAAGGATTTCTTGTGATTTTGTGGATCTGCTTATCTTGCCTGTGGATTTTGGATTTGGTTAATTTTGTGTTAACAAGCAGCGGTTAATATAAAATTACTATATATGGGTTCATTTTATATCACAATTTTTTGTGTTGTGTAGATAAAAATGAATCAAAATTGGAATTTTGCAAGTCGATTGAGTGATGAGTATGAGTACGGAGTTGATAAATTCCTAGAGTTTTCACAAAAGAATGCGCATTTTAGAAACGAAGGAAGGTCTTCTATGTCTTAACATCTTGTTAAGAGATATAAAACAAATCAAGGCTCATCTGTTTGAGAAAGGTTTTGATGAAGGTTATACGTGTTGGATATGGCATGGTGAGAATGAAATACGTAAAGAAAGTGATAGTCGTTCACAGAAAGATGTTAATGATGATTGGTCAGAAGATATGATTCGAGATGTTGCCAAAAAGTTTGATGATAAACCACAAGTACTTAGTAATTTGTTGTTAGACAATGAAAAACCTTTGTATCCGGGTTGCAATGATTTCAGTAAATTGTCTGCAGTGTTACGGTTATATACCTTGAAAGTCTCGAACGGTTGGAGTGATGTAAGTTTTACTGCCTTACTTTAAGTTGTTAAAAGAAATTCTTCCCGAAAACAACGAACTTCCAAACCGTACATATGAGGCAAAAACATCTTGTGTCCAATGGGTATGCAGTATAGGAAAATACATGCATGCCCTAATGATTGCATATTGTATAGGGCCCAATATGAAAATCTGCCTTGTTGTCCGGTTTGTAACGTGTCACGGTATAAACAAAAGAAAATTGTGAGTGGTGATATACCAGTACAAGGGCCGCCTGCGAAGGTGTTGTGGTATCTTCCAATCATTCCAAGGTTGAAACGTTTGTTTGCCTGCCCTACGGATTCAAAGAATCTGACATGGCATGCAAATTGTGATAAAGCGAATGATTAGATGCTTTGACATCCTTCTGATTCTTTGCAGTGGAAGAAGATCGATTCAAAATTTCGGGTGTTTGGTCAAGAATCCAGAAATCTAAGACTTGGTCTGTGTACTGATTGAATGAATCTTTACGGGAGTTTGAGTAGCCTTCATAGTTCGTTACTTGTTCTACTAGTGATGTATAATCTACCTCCATGGTCAAGCATGAAACATAGATACATGATGTTGTCTTTAATGATTTCTGGTCCAAAACAATCAGGCAATGACATAGATGTGTATTTGTCTCCCCCAATTGACGACTTCAAGAAATTGTGGAATGATGGCGAGCAAGTGTGGGATGCTTACCGTCAACAGTCATTTACAATGCGTGCAATGATATTTTGAACAATTAATGTCTTCCCAGCGTATGGAAATTTGTATGGCTATTCTGTGAAAGAACACAAAGTGTGTCCTATTTGTGAAGAAAACACATGTTCTTTGCAGCTTGTGCATGGCAGTAAGACAGTGTTTCATGGTCATCGGAAATTTCTTCCTATGAGTCATCCGTTCTGTAAAATGAAAAGGGCATTTAACGGGAAGCAGGAATTCGAATAACCTCCTACAGAAATCAGTGCAAGACAAGTTCTTGAGTGGGTGAAGAACATTCAATGCAAATTCGGCAAGCCTTACAAATACGGAAATGATAAGAGTAGCTGGAAAAAATCCATTTTGTTAACCTTCCTTATTGGGAGACTTTAGAAGTCAGACACTGTATTGATGTGATGCATGTCAAAAAAAATGTTTGTAACAGTTTGTTAGGAACTCTTCTTAACATACCGGGTAAGACTAAAGATAGATATTATGCCAGACTTGATTTACTTGAACTTGGTATTCGAGAAAAATTGGCACCAGAGAGTAAAGGTACTCGTAAGTATTTACTACCAGCCTGTTACACTCTGTCGAGAAAGGAGAAATAAGCTTTGTGTCAGTGTCTACATGGTGTTAAAGTGTCATTGGTGTATTCGTCAAATATTAGCAGTCTTGTTTCAATGAAAGATTTGAAACTAATTGGTGTGAAGTCTCATGATTGTCATGTGTTGATGCAACAATTGTTACCGGTTGCCATTAGATCGATATTGCCGAAACACGTTAGACATGCTATTATCAAATTTTGTTTGTTCTTCAACAAGATTTGCAGCAAAGTAATTGATCCAAAGTGTTTGGATAAGTTGCAGAGTGAAGTAGTAGTTACGATATGTCAGTTGGAGATGTACTTTCCGTCGTCTTTTTTTACATTATGGTTCATTTGGTGATTCATCTAGTTAGAGAAGTTAAGCTACCCGGTCTGGTATTTTTGAGGTGGATGTATCCTTTCGAGCGTTACATGATAACCACTACATTGTTTGATAACCACAAGATCCAAAATTCCTCACTCGCAAACTTTTTTCTCTCTTCTCTTCGCCACAAGATCCAAAAAAAAGACAAGATCACCTAAATCAACCAAAAAAGAGATATCAAAAATCGTGTAAAAGATGGTCCTTTCCGAGTTGATGTGAGCTTGAAAATGACGGAGAAATAGATATATCAGAGTCTGGTTGTGGTGTGCGCGGATAGGTGATGTGGAGTTTAGGTCTGAGGGTTGAGCCACAAGATCCACAAAATAAGCACCCAAGATCAACAAAAACAACCAAACAAGAGAAAAACACCAAAAATTGTGTAAAAGAGGGACCTTGTTCGAGTTGATGTGAGTCTGAAGAGGACGGAGATCAGATAGATCGGAGGATGTGAGCTTGAGAAGCCAAATAAGCTAGCACATAGATTAGAGGCCGCGGTGTGCTGAGAGAAGAGTTATGGGGTTTACGACTGTGGGGGTTGGCTACCTAGGGTTTTGACTAAAAAAATAACAATTACCATGTCGGATATGAAGTAATTCCGACGTGGTTATCCCCAAATCAATTTCGGGTTCTGTTTTATTTTGGTTCAGATTCAAACCTCATCCAGAGAAATGTAACTCACATATTAATTTATATAATTGTTCGGCCAGAATAGATATTGGGTCTACCACGTCGGATGTCAAGTCTATCCGACGTGATATTGGGTCTACCACGTTGGATATGGAGGAAATCTGACGTGGTTATCCCCATATCAATTTCGGGTTCTGTTTTGTTTTGGTTCACATTCAAACCTCATCTAGAGAAATGTAACTCACATCTAATTTATATAATTGTTCGGCCAGGGTCTACCACGTCGGATGCCAAGCCTATCCGACGTGATATTGGGTATACCACGTCGAATATCGAGGAAATCCAACGTGGTTATTCCCATATCAATTTCGGGTTCTGTTTTGTTTTGGTTCAGATTCAAACCCCATCTTGAGAAATGTAACTCACATCTAATTTATATAATTGTTCGGCCAGAATAGATATTGGGTCTACCACGTCGGATGTCAAGCCTATCCGACGTGATATTGGGTCTACCACGACGGATATGGAGGAAATTTGACGTGATTATCCCCATATCAATTTCGGGGTTTGTTTTGTTTTTGGTTCAGATTCAAACCCCATCCTGAGAAATGTAAGTCACATTCAATAAAAAAATATCCAATAGAAATGTAATTCATATTAACCATTAACTCATTCGTCCACTATTAAACACAGAAATGTCCCACACATATTTAACACACTATTTAACTGATCACGTCCAACATAGAAATGTAACACTACATTTATCCACTATTTAATTACAAAATGTTAATGATTGTGATTACACTTGACGTTGTAAAATACGACTAGTAAAGTAGCAAACCACGTCTCCCGTGTTTGATCTATCTCTTCTTGTGAAAATGGTTGAAGGTTAGGTTCAAAGATCTACAAAAATAATGTAAATGTTAAAATAATTAAAATTACCTAAAATGTGAAGTTACATAGCGAAGATACATGTCATAAATCACATTCATCCAATCTCATGTTGTTAATTTGTTCCATATAAGTTATTACGTAGTAACTGCATTCGTATTTCCAGTTTGTTTACGGTACTACAAGATTTACACACAAAACAATCATGATTATATCGAAACGATAAAATGGATGCAAATTAATTGTTTCATGGTTTACTTTAATAATGAACAAATTTATCTTCACGGCGTGTCAGGTAGTTTGCTTCTTCTTAGTCCTTCTAGTACTCAACATTTTATATATATCCATGACTCTGTCAAAATTACACAAATAGTCAGACGTTTAGATAAAATATGCAACTATTGGAAAATTAGTTAATAAATATAAATAAACTATACTAAAAGTAACTTACAACTGAACAATATTGTTTAATGATTTCCTTCGTTTATTTGACGCTAGAGGATCAAACCAATATGCAATATTAAAATTAGAAACCAAAACGGCCAACATCCAATGATCACTGTAAATCAAACATGCTAAAAAACTTGATTATACATCCTAAAACAAATATTAAAACTAACATAAAATATAATGAAATATCACTTACGCTTCGCAATATGGTGATAAAAAACCTCTCTTTCTCAGACATAATCGTAGCAATCTTTTGCGATCTGTCGTCTTTGCTTGAATTGCCTTGAAACATGAATGTTGTGGGACACAAATAACCAATTTTTTCCCATGAGGCAATTCGTAGAGAAGTCTATTCAAAAATAAATATATCAAAACTAATATCAAAGGATTGGTAATTGTCATAATTAATATTCAAAGTGGGTTTAAATCTTACTTTATTTGAACTTGGATGATTGAATTACACAACTTTTCCATCCTCAAAAATTGCATGATATCAGATATTATGACAAACGCAGATCCAATGCTAGTGTTCGTCTTTTTCCCAACAATTTCTTTATTCATCACTTTCCACAATAGAATATTCATCCTTATGTCGTATTAAATTGTATAACTCTTGACAATTCGGAAGAAATCATCTCTCTTCGAATACAATTTCAATTTAGGATTGCTTGGATGTTGGACCTTCAGCCTTTTGAAATTAAAAAACTATATTATTATAACTCCTTTACATGATTACTATATATCAATAATTTAGGCAATTATTAAATTTAAAGTGGATACCTGTGCATTTAATTTAATTAATGAATGAGGTCATTGCAATACTCATCATCCAGCATCGCCCACCGTCTGAACTTCAATTTCAGGAATTGGTAGGAGTGCATCACCACAGACAGATTTATCTTACGTCACCTTCAAATTCTTGGATTGAATTTGTTCACCATGATGCAACTTTAGGGTGTTTACATTCTCATATGCTACAACTCGCATATCTAGATCATTTACAAAGAGTTTACATTGGGCTCCATCCTATAAATTTCAAGACAAATTTATCATATGTACTGCAATGCAAAACGAAAAATAAATACTTATAATTTATAATTTTACCTCAAAATGGCCAAGAGTATCCTGCTAAGATACTTCTTGGGGAAACACCTGTGGAGGTTGTACATTGGAAGCAGTATGGGGGGTTCGTACATCTGTGACAATATCTGAGGCAATATCGGTGGAAACTCCGAGGTGTTTATACACACTCTTAACAAAGTTTTCCGGGTGATGAATCTTCTTATTGCATAACACGTGATCAACATGGGAATGACTTCGTGAGGATGATGATGACCCAAAATACTGACGCACTCCTATTCATCTACCTACACCACGTATTCGTCCAGGATGCTCTGGCTTACCCATGGTTGTGGATAATATATCATTTCATCCATCTGGAACAAATTCTCATTGTGAAGCTTTCATTGAAAGTTCATCCTATAAAAATTAATTTTTCATTTTTTATTAATTAATAACCACTTACGTACACAAAACATATAAATTAAAATTAACTTACAATCTTGGAGGCAACTAATTCAGACTCTTCATTAATGTAACTCCCTTCCGCAGTAATACTCGCTCGCTTCCACTTTTCTTCTCTAGATATCGGAGATATAGGTGACAAATTACTTGTCTGCTCTTCACTCATACCTGCTTGCACAACTTCTTCTTTTTGTTTGGAAATTTTTTCCGTCATCATAGCCTCCTCAAGTTTGCGGTAACCCCCTCTGGACAATCTATGCAGAAACTATAGGATCGTGTGGGTCTATGGGTCCACAAATTAGGGTTAATTTACCGATTTTAATCCTAAACAAACTCTACTTGATAAAGCAATCAAATGCGCAGCGGAATAATAAACAAAACAAGTAGAGAAAGAAAATAATGCAAACCACAAGAAGTCGAGGATTTTTATAGAGGTTCGGCAACCCACCCAGGTCCTAGTCCTCTCTTGCAAGCTCCGCTCGAATCACCGAGCTCCGCTAACGACTTCACTAACTACTCCCCGTTCCGGGCCGGGAGAGAACGTCTTTACACCACAAGTACTGCGAACAACCTCGCTTTTGCTTGAATTCTTCCTCTCACAATCCGACAGGGACACTTCGGGCTTTCACCGAAGTCCTTGCTTCCTTGGACAACAACAATTTGAGTGGAGCAACACTCTCTAAGATTGAGCACACTTCAGTATGATTGGAATTAAGACTAAGTGTGGAAATTTGAGGCTTTGAGTGTTTAGGATCATCTCTAATGTTTTGGAAAAAAAATTAGTGGGAGAGTTCTGTTAAAATGTGTTTTACAACTTATATAGGCATTAGAGAGAATAGAACCGTGGGGATTGATTAGGTATGAGTTGATGTGTGATTACACAAAACAGAAACTGCAAGACCCAATTCTGAGTTAAATCGGTCGACAGAAATGGGACGAACGGTCGACCGTTTGGCAATTTTGCACAAGGTTCGGTCGACCGGTTAAGCAACGGTCGACCGCCCAACACTACGACTTAGGTACACTTAAGCTATCGGTCGAACGCCTAAAAGGAAACGGTCGGCCGATTTGTACCAGGCACTATGGGGTTGACAAACAAATGGATATTCGGTCGACCGAAAAAAGGTCTAGCGGTCGACCGTTTTTCAACAGGAGATTCAGGTTTGTCAAGAGATAGACAAACGGTCGACCGATCGAGGTCCTCGGTCGATCGATACATGAAATGTTTTTGGGGTATAATTGTTTTAATACGAATACGACCGTTGGGTATATACGACAAAACTAACGGTCGGAAAAATAAGTTCAAGCGGTCGACCGAAAGGTAAAACACGGTCGACCGAAACCGGCCAGTAAAACGCAAACAAGATACTTGATCATCCGGTTGACCGAACGGCCTGTTGCGGTCGACCGAATGTGGGCAGACAATTAAGGTTCAGGTTTAGTGTTTTTCGGTCTAAGTTTGGGTGATCTATTAAAGTCCAAATTATGTGAAATTTCGTGTATGACTTCTATGAGGAACCTAGTGTGTGTTTAAGTTGATTTTAGCTCAAGTATGCTCAAAAACACAAGTTCCTAAAGACTCAAAGAAATATAAAATACATGTCTTCAAATGAGATTGATTACACGTCTTGACTTGATTTTCCTTTCTTCCTTGAGTCTTGATCACCTATAGAGGTTAGCACAATGCAATATATATGCAATGAAATATGTGTGCTACTCTACAATATTATAATTAAGATTAGGTTAAATAAATCATCAAAACATAGATTAAGGCTAAAAAGACAACAATCTCCCCTTTTTTATTATGGCAACCTATATCTTAACTATATCTTAATACATGGATTTTGTATTTGTAAACTATGCATAGTAATGCTCCCCCTATGGATGTGCATAGTTTTTGTTCAATTTGATTACAAAATTCCAAGTTACCCCCTTAATTATCTCTCCCCCTTTGACATCCATCAAAAACAAAATTAATTATGACTTTAAGCATAGAATTTGGATATCTTGTAATGAAGTTGCTCCCACTAAATTTTGCACTTCATTACTCTAATAAAAGATATAACATTTAAGCTCCCCCTATTAATAAGGCTAGATGGAATGATCGAGTATGATTCAATTTTAGTTTCAATTTTAAGCATTATTCTAACATCCATTCCAAATTTGACACTTATAATAAATGGACGTGATAAATGATTTGCAATGAATGAGGTATATGATTTGCAATGAATTAAACTCTAAGGATATGACAATTAAGCATATATACTAGATTAAAGCTAAAAAAAATTTAGAAATTTCAAAGATAGAAATTTATACCAAACTTGAATCTTGAATAGCTCCAATCTTGACTTGGTGATGCAACCGGATTCGAATTTGACGTTTTGGCTCACCCGGTCACCACCAATCTCCTCCTCAAGCTCCTACAAGTGTAGACTTTGGTACCCATTTTTGCTTGGGTCCATTAAGTTTAGCTTTTGGTACCCAAATCCAAGTTGATTTTGGTACCTCTACACTTACTTTCTTTTTCATGGCAAAATTATGTTTAACATTAATTTGAATAGGAAAGTTTTTCACATAGAAATTGTTTTTATTGCCATGTGTGAACTTATGCAATTTATTTGACAAATTTTCATTTAAGGCATTAAGTTCACTGTTTTTAGTTGCTAGAGATTCATTTAAGAAATTTAGATTTTTAATCATAGAATTATGCTTTGCATTCATGTTAATCATGTAAATCTCTAAATTTGCAACCTTTTCATTCATGCAATTCAAGTCATGTAATAATTGTTGGCTTTTTGGCCTTAATCTATGTTTTGATGATTTAATTAACCTAATCTTAATTATGATCATGTAGAGTAGCACACATATTGCATTGCATATATATTGCTTTGTGTTAACCTCTACAGGTGATCAAGACTCAAGGAAGAAGGGAAAATCAAGTCAAGACATGTAATCAAACTCTTTTGAAGACATGTATTTTGTATTTTCTTTGAGTCTTAGGAACTTGTGTAAATTGAGCATACTTGAGCTAAAATCAACTTATACACACACTAGGTTCCTTATAGGAGTCACACACGAAATTTCACATAATTTGGACTTCGATAGATCACCCAAACTTAGACCGGAAAACATTAAACCTGAACCCTAACTATCTGCCCACATTCGGTTGACCGTAACATGCCGTTCGGTCGACCAAGTGATCAATTGTCTTATTTGTGTTTTCACTACCTAGTTTCGGTCGACCGTGTTTTGACTTTCAGTCGACCGAAAACTTATTTTTCCGACCGTTAGTTTTGTCGTATATACCCAACAGTCGTATTCGTATTAAACAAATTATACCCCAAATACATTTCATGTACAGGTCGACCGAGGACCTTGATCGGTCGGCCAAATGACTGTCTCTTGACAAACCCAAACCTACTGGAGGAAATCGGTCGACCGTTATACCTTAGCTCGGTCGACCGAATCGATTATTGTTCGTCTACCCTAAAGTGCCTGGTACAAATCGGTCGACCGATTCCTTTATGGAGTTCGACCGATCACTTAAGTGTACCTAAGTCGTAGCGTTGGGCGGTCGTCCATTACCTAACCGGTCGACCGAACTTAGTTCAAAACTGCCAAACGGTCGACCGTTCGTCCCGATTCGGTCGACCGAATTTATTCAGATTTGGGTCCTGCAGATTTCTATTTTGTGTGTCACACATCAACTCACACTCAATCAATCTCAACGGCTCTATTCTCTCTAATGCCTATATAAAGAGTTGTAAAACACATTTTAACACAACTCTCCCACTACAAACTTGTCCAATACAATAGAGAGAATCCCAAACACTTCAAGCCTCCAATTTCCACACTTAGTGATCAATTCCCTATTTCTACTCAAGTGTGCTCAAGAATTAGTGAGTGTTGTCCCACTCATTGTTTGTGAAAGAAAGCAAGGGTCTTGGTGAAATCCCAAGACACAAGTATAGACTTCGGTGAGAGCCCGAAGTAATCCTCTCGGATTGTGAGAGGTGGAGCCAAGCTCGGCGAGGGTTGTTCGCAAGCTTGAAGATTGTAAAGGCGTTCTCTCCCGGCCCGGAACGGGGAGTGGTTAGTGAAGTCGTGGGCGGAGCTCGGTGATCCGAGTTGAGCTTGCAAGAGAGGACTAGGACCCAGGTGGGGTGCCGAACCTCTATAAAAATCCCTTGTGTCGATTGTGGTTTGCATATTCCTTCCCTACTTGCTTGTTTTATTTAAATTCCGTTGTGCATATCTTGATTGCTTAAACAAGTAGGTAATTAGTGTAAAATTGTGATTAGTTTTGTGGACCCATAACCCACACGATCCTACAATTTTTATTTCCACATTCTATATTTAAACCTTAAGGGGTTTATTTTTATCGTTTGTTTTCTGATTTCATACGCATCGTAGTGTAATTCCGATCGCATACTTTTCTTTTCTTTTCTTTTCCCTCACTCGAGTATTGTGGACTCTGACCCACACACGCTCCTTGTGGACACGACCCGTACTTTTCGCGTCTTCACTGACGTCGTGCACTTGCGATTTATTATAACTGATTCAATCAAGTTTTTGGCATCGTTGCCAGGGAGTGTCGTTTTCATAGTCGAGTTCGTCATTTCAGTGGGGTTACAAGTGTACAGGAGGACTTAAAGGAGCGTAGGAGCATGTTGTTGAAGTCTGGGGACCATAATCCCTAGACAATCTGCCAATAAAAGATTTAAATCCGCCACTGGCGGCTCTAGTGAGCCATTTGCGATATCTATTTTTACAGTAGATTCCTTTGCCGATTTCTAGTTGTTTCCTTCCACTGTTTATGCCATGCATGCTCTGTTTAAGTGTCAATAATTAATTTGGCTTGCATGACCCCTTCTTAATATAACTTGGACCCAAAAACTCAAAGCAAAAGATTAGATCAATTGTCATCTAGGTCATGCATCATTTATAAACCTCGCACGCATATTGTCTTTCCTTTGCTTTAATTTTTATGTTGTCGATTGCTGGTGTGAGGTACGTGCACCCGTTCTCTCACTCGTGCATGGTTAGAGCATACATTAGTTAGTAAGGTGCATTAGGACAAGAGTGAGGCGAGTGATTTATTGTGTGTTGATTTCTAGCTTAGGATTCAAAACAACCCAAGGGGGTCGTCCCGAACAAGATAAGGTGTCGGATTTGATCACCCTTTTCTTAGCCCCAAAAATCACACTAATCAAAAGCCTTAATCTAAAATCAAGTAGACATTTGCGACTAGGATATGGGTGCACTTAGGAGACAATCCCAGTTTCGACGTCATGGCCTGAACGTCTTCGTTTGCTTAGTTGCATTGAGACTTTTGGGAGCTCTGGGTCTTAACTTTCTCATTCAGCTTTGCGACCTTCAGCCGAGGGAGGTAAGACATTCAGGAGTGTGGGGAGTCGTGGTTAGGCATCATCCAGCTTAAGGTCGATCGCAACAGGCCGTTCGGTCGACCGGATGATCAAGTAATCTTGTTTGTGTTTCCCTGTCAAGTTTCGGTCGACCGCACCATCTCTTTCGGTCGACCGCTTGAACTTACTTTTCCGACCGTTATTTTTGTCGTATATACCTAACGGTCGTATTCGTATTAAAACATTATACACCCCCATATACTTTACCAAACGGTCGAACCATTTGCCGAGTCCTGTCGACCGTTTAACCCTGTCAAAAATCCCTGCTATCGGTCGATATTGTTTCGTTCGACCGATCCATTTTTCCCTCTACCGAAACATAAGTTCGGTCGACCGGTAACCCTGTTCGGTCGACCGTTTCATTAACAAACTTAAGAGTTCAGTCGACCATTCCATATTTCGGTCGACCGTGTCTTCAAAGAAACCCAAGAGTTCGGTCGACCGTTTCTGGACAGATTTGCAGCCCGATTTTCTGCTTTGTGTGTTTTGCACAAAACCCAATCAAATCTTGTCCTAACGGATCTATTCTCTCTAATGCCTATATAAGGAGTTGTAAAACACTTTTTAACACAACTCTCCCACTACAAACTTGTCTCAAACTTTAGAGAGAATCTCAAACACTCCAAACCTCAATTTCCACACTTTAGTGATCAATTCCCTAATCCTACTCAAGTGCATGTGCTCAAGTTTAGATAGTGTTGTTCCACTCAACCTTTGTTCAAGAAGCAAGGACTTCAGTGAAAGTCCGAAGGGTTCCTCTCGGATTGTGAGAGAAGAAAGTCAAGCTCGCGAGGTTGTTCGCGGAGTTTGTTTTGTAAAAGGTGTTCTCTCTCGGCCCGGAACGGGGAGTGATTAGTGAAGACGTAGGCGGAGCTCGCGGAGTCGAGCGGAGCTTACAAGAGAGGACTAGGACCCGGGTGGGGTGTCGAACCTCTATAAAATCCCCCGTGTCGATTGTGGTTTGCTTTTCGATTCCTTTACTTGCTTGTTTTATTTAAATTCCGCTGTGCATATTTTGTTAGCTTAAACAAGTAGAGTATTAGGTGATTAGCCTTAATTGTGGACTCATAGACCCACACGATCCTACAATTGGTATCAGAGCCTTGTGCGCTAAATTGCATACTTAATCGTATTTTTAGCATGGCTAGTACATCTAATCACGTAGAGAGATTATGCACAACTCGACCTCCTTTGCTAAATGGGTCAAATTATGATTATTGAAAGAATATGATGAAAATATTCCTAATTTCAAATGACCTTAAGTATTGGATGTTTCTCCAAAATCCATACACACCCCCAAATGAAGATGAATTAGATTCACTCACTAGGCCCAAAATGAAAGAAATTGAGATGAACTCAAAAATTATGAACATTCTATATTGTGGGCTAAATGAGGGTGAATATAATAGGATTAGAGGGTGAGTGCATATGAGATTTGGCATAGATTGCAAATGCATCATGAGGGGGATAGCAAAACTAAGGAAACTCGCATTAGTCTCCTCATGCATAAATATGAGATTTTTTCTATGCAAATCGGTGAAAACATAAGCGAAATGAACACTCGCTTTACCGATATCACCTCTCTTTTGGTTCTTGGAAGAAAAATCAATGAAAGAGAGATGACAAGGAAGTTCCTCCGGTCCCTTAGCATCGATTGGGAAGATAAAGTCGTCGCAATTGAAGAGGCGCGTGATCTTTCTAAATTAAAGATGGAGGAACTCGTTGGAAATCGCATGGCTTATGAGCTCCAAATTAACCATCGAAAGGAGAAGGAAGCCTCCAAGAACAAAATCACCTTGGGATTACATGCAAATATTGACCAACCAAGGAGAAGTGTAGAAGATGAGGAAATCGAAGTCCTAGCAAAAGGCTTCTTCAAATACCTCAAGAAGGATAAAGGAGAAAAGAGAAAAGGAGAAGGAAGAGAGTGAAAATGAGAAAAGAAGGGGAGAAGAAGAAGGAGAGAAGGGAGAGGAGAAGAGAAAAGGAGAAGAGCAAGAGAAGAGAAAGGAAGGAGGAAGCACACAAGGCTACATGGGATGATTCTTCATCACCATCATCCTCGTCGTCTTCCTTGCAAAGTCGAAGAGAGGTGGCTCACTCATGCTTCATGGCTATTGAAGATGATCAAAGTGAGGTAGAATCTAACTCTTGCTCTAATAATTCATGCTCAACTAAGTCATATTATAGTGATAGCTCACATTCTAGTGTTAATGAAGAAACTTATACACATGATGAGCTTCAAAATGCATTTCATGACTTAGTTAAACAATATGAGATCATTTGTGATAAAAACAAGAATGCTAAAAAGTTAATCAAAGATCTCCAAAGCCAAATTGAAACATGCATGAATGAGAAGAATGAGGTGATTGCTAAATTTCAAAAAGAATGCATCAAATATTGAAAAATTAAAAGCAACACCCATAGATTGTGATCAACTAAATCTTCAAGCTTGTAATTTGCAATTAAGAAAAGATTTAGAAAGATTCACAAATGGAACTCATATGCTCAACATGTTATTAGGAAGTCAAAGGCAATTCTTGCAAAAACATGGTTTAGGTTACAATTCAAAATTGAAAAGCCATGTATCTCACACTACACTAAATGGCAAGCATATGTTCATTAACCATAGTTCCTCAAGTGTGTGGGCTCCTAAAACCAAAATGGTTTGGGTTCCCAAAGCTAACATTCAAGGACCCGAAGTTGTTTGGGTACCTAAATCTACACTTGTAGGTGCTTGAGGAGGAGATTGGTGGTGACCGGGTGAGCTCAAAAGTCAAATTCAAATCCGGTTGCATCACCAAATGAGATTGGAGCTAATCAATATTCAAGTGTGTGGTATAAAACTTCTATCTTTGAAATTTCTGAAAAATTAGCTGTAATCTAGTTTATATGCTAAATTGTCATATCTTTAGAAGTTTGATTCATTGCAAATCATTTACCATATTCATTGCAAATCATATATCACATCCATTGATTATAAATGTCAAATTTTAAATGGATGTTAGAATAATGCCTAAGTTGAAACTTAAATGAAATTAACTTGAATCATATTCATAGTTTTCATCTAGCCTTATTGATAGGGGGAGCTTAAATGTTATCTTTTTATTAGTGTAATGAAGTGCAAAATTTAGGGGGAGCAACTTCATTACAAGACATCCAAATTCTATGCTTAAAGTCATAATTATTTTTGTTTTTGATGGATGTCAAAGGGGGAGAGAGATAATTAAGGGGGTAACTTGGAATTTGGCATCAAATTGAACAAAAATTATGCACATCCATAGGGGGAGCAATAATATGCATAGTTTACAAATACAAATTTCATGTATTAAGATAGAGTTAAGATATAGGTTGTCATCATCAAAAAGGGGGAGATTGTTGGCTCTTTGGCCTTAATTTATGTTTTGATGATTTAATTAACCTAATCTTAATTATGATCATGTAGAGTAGCACACATATTGCATTGCATATATATTGCTTTGTGCTAAACTCTACAGGTGAACAAGACTCAATGAAGAAAGAAAATCAAGTCAAGACATATAATCAAGCTCATTTGAAGACATGTATTTTGTATTTCTTTGAGTTTTTAGGAACTTGTGTATTTTGAGCAAGTCATTCGTATCAATTTCTAGCATATGACTATCAATTGCATGAGATGAGGTCTTTTTAACATTTACATTTTCTTCCTTCAAGCATGCATTCTCTAAAGTTAGAACTTCAATTTTAGCAAGCAAATCAATTTTATCATCTAAGATAAATGCATTTTAACATTTAAGATCATGGATTTGCTCATTTGCTACTTGATTAGTCTTGTGAAATTCTTTATATTTTTCAAATAATCTTTCAAATGCATTTTGTAGTTTATTAAAATCATGAGCATTACCTTTTGAACTACAACTTGAAGAAGAGCTACAAGATACCTCATCTTCACTTTCTCCATCGGATGAGCTTGATGATGATTAAGATGTTGAGTTAATCTCCATTTTTTTTGCTTGAGCTACATCCTTCGGATTTGCTTCTCCCTTCTTCCCGGTTGGTGAATCTCCTTGACCAAAATTTTTTTCTAATGTTTGCCATATAGAATGAGCACTATCACATGAGCAAACAAGATTAAAAAGTTCATCTCCTAATGCACAAAATATGACATTCATAACCTTAGCATTTAGGGATGCATTTTTCTCATCTTCTAAACTTCATTTGCTAATATGACATCTAGGTGATACATATGGAGTTTGAATCATAAACCACATGTTAATGTTCATGGATTTAATAAATGACATCATTTTACTTTTCCATGAAACAAAATTATTTCCATCAAAATATGGTGGATTACAAGATTCTAAAGGTGTGGATGCATTAAGAGTGATGTTAATTTATCGGTTAAGAACAAAAGTAACAAACGAGGCTCTGATACCAAATGTAGGATCGTGTGGGTCTATGGGTCCACAATTAGGGTTAATTTACCGATTTTAATCCTAAACAAACTCTACTTGATAAAGCAATCAAATACGCAGCGGAATAATAAACAAAACAAGTAGAGAAAGAAAATAATGCAAACCACAAGAAGTCGAGGATTTTTATAGAGGTTCGGCACCCCACCCGGGTCCTAGTCCTCTCTTGCAAACTCTGCTCGAATCACCGAGCTCCGCTCACGACTTCACTAACCACTCCCCGTTCCGGGCCGGGAGAAAACGTCTTTACACCACGAGCACCGCGAACAACCTCGTTTTTGCTTGAATTCTTCCTCTCACAATCCGACAGGGACACTTCAGGCTTTCACCGAAGTCCTTGCTTCCTTGGACAACAACAATTTGAGTGGAGCAACACTCTCTAAGATTGAGCACACTTGAGTATGATTGGAATTAAGACTAAGTGTGGAAATTTGAGCATTTGAGTGTTTAGGATTCTCTCTAATGTTTGGGACAAGTTTGTAGTGGGAGAGTTCTGTTAAAATGTGTTTACAACTCCTTATATAGGCATTAGAGAGAATAGAGCCGTTGGGATTGACTGGGTATGAGTTGATGTGTGATTACACAAAACAGAAACTGCAAGACCCAATTCTGAGTTAAATCGGTCGACCGAAATGGGACGAACGGTCAACCGTTTGGCAATTTTGCACAAGGTTCGGTCGACCGCCCAACGCTACGACTTAGGTACACTTAAGTTATCGATCGAACGCCTAAAAGGAAACGGTCGACCGATTTGTACCAGGCACTATGGGGTTGACAAACAAATGGATATTCGGTCGACCGAAATAGGTCTAGCGGTCGACCGTTTTTCAACAGGAGATTCAGGTTTGTCAAGAGATAGACAAACGATCGACCGATCGAGGTCCTCGGTCGACCGATACATGAAATGTATTTGGGGTATAATTGTTTTAATAAGAATACAACTGTTGGGTATATACGACAAAACTAACGGTCGGAAAAATAAGTTCAAGCGGTCGACCGAAAGGTAAAACACGGTCGACCGAAACCGGACAGTAAAACGCAAACAAGATACTTGATCATCCGGTCGACCGAATGTGGGAAGACAGTTAGGGTTCAGGTTTAGTGTTTTCCGGTCTAAGTTTGGGTGATCTATTGAAGTCCAAATTATGTGAAATTTCGTGTGTGACTTTTATGAGGAACCTAGTGTGTGTTTAAGTTGATTTTAGCTCAAGTATGCTCAAAAACCACAAGTTCTTCAAGACTCAAAGAAATATAAAATACATGTCTTCAAATGAGCTTGATTACATGTTTTGACTTGATTTTCCTTTCTTCCTTGAGTTTTGATCACCTTTAGAGGTTAGCACAATGCAATATATATGCAATGAAATATGTGTGCTACTCTATAATATTATAATTAAGATTAGGTTAAATAAATCATCAAAACATAGATTAAGGCCAAAAAGTCAACAGAAACTTGTTACTAGATTGTCGTTTCTGGTTCTGCTCTTGTATTTCCTGAAAAAAATATAATGAATTAATTATCAAATTAAAATTATAAATTCTACGTATTAAAAAGTTTGAGTGTATAATACCATAAATTCTGGAGAAGATCTGCTTCTTTTGAACTCAGCTCATGTCTTTGCCGAAATGAAATTGTAAGTAGCACAAGGGCCACAGTCCGTATATTCCCCAAAGATATACATGTACGTGAGTTTTGTTTTAAAGTCTTTCCACCGGTTACCAACATAGGAAATCTATTTCTTCTTCAACGCTTTAGTGGATTCAAAAATGAATTTAGCCTACAACCAAAAAAACACTTTAAAATTATAATCAATAAGAGAGAAAATTTTAAATAAAATTAATAAACAAATACATACCGTTATATCTTCCAAAATTTGTTCTTTTAGAGAAGACTCAACGAGTGACTAATCTTCAATTCAAATATCAACCTTGGTTCTAGCAATAGTACCCAAATAACTAGGCCAATAAATTTTATTCTCTCCGATCGGCTCTAATAGACGATCAAAATCCAAAGACAATGGACATTCACGTTTTACTTTTTGTTGAAACTGTAACATCAATGTAGCTCCCCATGGAGGAACCGAAGTGGAGGCTTCATCGGAATTTTCTTGGTGTTTTTTCTTGCTAGGAACCATTAACCTGAGAGAAGAATGAGATCTTGATTCAAGGTTGGAGCCATTTTGAATATGGGTAACGACTATGAACCCATAAAGGATGAAAAAATTAGAGAATAAATCTCAAACAAAACCAATTAGAATTCAGAGAAAACAAATCAGAATTTTTGGGCGGATGTTTTTTCGAATACCCTAACACGTCGGATAAATTGGACACCGACATGAGACCCTACAACGTCGGATAAATTTAACACCGACGTGAGAGACTCACTACAACGTCGGATAAATTTAACATAGATGTAGAAGACATATAATCAAGTCTTCCATACGTATGTTTATTCGCCGACGAAAACACGAAACTCGTAATGCATCACCATATGTATGTTAATAGCTAAATAATTTGACATGAAATAAGTTTTCGAGCAAACAAACATTTTTCAACCAAGCAACAAAAGTAATATTGCCGAAAGCAATTAAAAAGAAATGTTATAGTCAAAGACATACACTTCGGCGTTGGCGGAGGGAGAAGTCGCTCGTGGGATGTAAGGGAAGAGGACGCTCGGAAAGTAAGGAGAGGTTGCGTGAGTAAGTGAAGAGGAATGCTCGGCGTACGGCAAAACGAAGTGTTTTGTGTTTCACGAAGGCTTGGGTTTGAGAATAACTGTTATGGGCTACACTACCACGTCGGCTTAGTTATGGACCGACATGGTAGGGTTATACTACCACGTCGAATTCTAGGACCGACGTGGTAGAGTTTTGGAAAATGGATCACTTTAAGACGATCTACCATGTCAGATGTCACGAATATCCGATGTGATAATGACTCTACCACGTCAGATACTCGTGACATCCGACGTGGTAGACCATTATCAATTTTGACTTGTTTGAGCATCAAAAACTGATTAGCGAGGGGGGGTGACTGTTGAGCATCGAAAACCGGACATAAAATTAATACGTGAAAAGACACATCTTAAAAATTGAATGCGAAAAGACTTTTCGGTCTTTGAAAGAAATCGAGTTTCTACATAAGGCGTACAAGTATTTTGAAACGAACACATGTTACCAAAGAACAAACGTGAGTCCAGATGAGTGAAGAGTCAATCCATAGTAATTTCGGAGTATATCATAAGTGTGTAACAAACGAACATCGCAGACGATGTAAGGAGTCGGAGGTTGTGGAGTCATCCATAATGTTCTTTCGGCGGAGAATGACAAACTACGTGGAGGACTGGAAGAGCGTGATGCGAAGGGGAAACCCGGTCACATTCAAGACAACCGGTGTAGCCCTTGTAGAACCTTTCTTAGAATTGAAGGACCTAGAGGAGAAACGACGTCGGTCGGTAGAGGACTTCACGTCGAATTATCCCTACCATTTTGGAGCTAACAAATCTGAAATGTCGGACATGTAAGAAATTTGTTGTTTGTCGACATGTACTCATTCTCAGATTTTCTTGGCAATAAATAAGTTGGACGTCTTTCCTTTGGTTGTTATTTCTTTGGGTTTCATAATTTATTTTGCAAATAAGTCATACTAGTCCTTTTGAAATGAGAGACCATCTAGATACAATACAGATTTAATACAATTGTAATCCAATATTGTCAATTTGTCATTCAGAATGAAACTAAAATCGCAATAGAGTCCACACTACCACGTCGGATCACTTTTCACAGACGTGATAGTGTATGAATAATTTATAATAAAAAAACTAACCCTACCACGTCGGTCAAAGTAAACGCCGACGTGGTAGGATCACAATACAACGTCGAATTAGTTTCAGCATACGTGATGTAGTGCCCTACCACGTCAATCTAGAGGGACCGATGTGGTAGTGTATTAAAAAAATCATAAAATAAACCTTCCACGTCGGTCGACGTGAACGCCGACGTGGCAGACTATCTGTCATGTCAGTTTAGTAATGTCTGACGTGCTAAGGGCGTCTTGGTAGTCCAACATTCCAGCAGTGCAACCACAAATACAAACACTTAACTAACATGTAACATAGTCAATAAGAAATTTTAGTCAATGAGAAAACTAAGCATGAAAAGTGTCTAAATCTTATGGCAAAGCCCATCAAAAATCCCTCAACAAGTAGATGATTAAAATACTCCCCAATGAACATACCAACATGCAAGTTTACGTAATCAAAAAATTCATCAAACATCCAAACTTCACAACATATATGTACATCATCTCCACAGCATATACTCACTACTAATTAAGAAGAGAAGACAAAATAAAATAAAATTAAGCATACAAAAATTGAAAGATACAATATAAAATAAACTAAGAAAATTATTTTATTGACACGACTCACATTACAATTAACATTCTTCTCCACTTTAGTTTTGCTTCAAGATTTACTCTACGTAGAGAGAATGCCACCAAGCAATGATTATATATAGAAGACGAAGAGTTCTATTTCGTAATCCTGGTTAACTTAAAGATCATGTCTGTCCGACTGCTAAGCATGTTCTATAAATTTGGTTGACTTGTGAAGATGTTGGTTTCAGATTCTTTTGTCATTTAAGATCACAAATTCTCAATATTTGGACATGACTTATAATATTGTAATTTAGCAGCCAATCAGAAGTTGTTTTTGGAAATCAATTTACCACGTTTGTTACCTATAGTTTCTTGACTTGTTGTCTTGTCCCAAGCCCGTGCTTTTTGCTAAAAAAAGTGGAGGTATATTGATTGCTCCCGTTGAATCTGCAATATGGAACAAAAATCAAACAATGTGGGTTTTCCTACCAACAAATAACATAATTACTTAGTGGTGACACTAAGTGTTGTGATCATTCAGAATTTACAGCATATAAATCCTACAAATGAAAATATCATATTTTACCTAAATAAAAAATATCCTAAAGATGGTATGAAAGAATTATCCAAATAAAACCTAATTTGTAATTTTTCCTCTCATTTTGACAACCTATGTTTTTCTTAACTTCCAATTAGTCAGGTCAAAAGCAAGACAAAAGGCATATAGAAGTATAACAAACCTAAAAAATCCCAAACATTGAAATAAGTAAATATCATAAAGCTTGTAACTTGTAAGTCATTGAGTACCATGAAATGTTAACATATATATATGGCCCCCTATCTTAATAAGTAATAGAAGCAAATGATAAAATCCTACCAATATTGGTAGTTGGAAGCATATCAAATGAAAGCAAAAAATAAAAGCTAAGACTAACTTCTTGAGCAATTAAAAATAATACCTTAAATCATTGGAGCAAAGTGAGCAAATGTAAAAGGTAAAAATAGATAGAGGAAAATTAACAAATTATTTATTGGAACCATTGCCTGAAAGAACAGAAAGTTGTATTATATATTCAAAAAATAAACAATAAATAATCATCCCGAACTTATTTGGTTAAAAATTAATAAAGAAAGCCTGAATACATGATAAAAAGTCTTATGGTTAAAAATCTACCTAAAACAATTCCAAGTTAGACTTGTGACAATATTTAAAAAAGACATATAGAAGCATTAATACATTGAAAATTGAAACACTTACAATATTAATTATTTCACATATACATGTCATTGAAAAATTAGAAGAGACAAGCTTTAACACGTTTGTTAGTGATGGTTTCTTGATCACGTTTGTTAGTGATGGTTTCTTGATTTGTTGTCTTGTCCCGAGTATGTGCTTTTGGCTTAGAGATTGGAGGCATATTGGTTGCCCCTGTTGATTCTGCAATATGCAATATGGTGAAATTATTTTTTTCTTAATATGCAACTGTACAAATAATTTGTGGGGTTTTCTAAAATTGGAAGATCATGCAGAAAGTTAAGTTTCAAACAAAGGCTGGCTGAACCCAACAAATTTAGCAATCATTTGTGCATGAAAAAGGAGGTAGTCAATTACTTGTTTCGCTATCCAATTTGTTGTTGTGTGGCTTGAAGAAGTAACTGCCGAGGAGGAGAAGATTTGAAGTGGCAAGCTGTTAATCCTATACGACAATAAAGCATACATATACTACAGCTAAGATGAAACATACATCTACTTGATTCTTAACATTTTCTAAATTCATGTCGACAGGCAAGATAGAAGGCATATTACAAATGTATGAAATGTGAAAAAACAAGTTAAATTGAAAATAAACATGACAAATATCACATCACATCCATTGCAATGTATTTGGCTCCCGTAGTGCAAAAGTTGATTAACAAACTCTTGAAGAGTAGGAACAAACTTGATAATTTGTAAAGTGGAAAAAATACGCACATGAGGGGGATAAAGATAAAGTTATAAACGAAGTAGGATTTGAGTTGGTCTCAAACATTATCATAATTTATGACAATAAAAAATATGGATTGCAGTCCAGTTACCACACAATAATCTTTTTTTTTTGCAGTGAGTGTTTTGTGTTCACTTGAAACTGATTATTTGAAAGATGCATCTAATGGTACTGGAAATCTCAATGGGTTTCAAGTCAGAAGTTTCATCAATAAATAGTCATATTCACATAAAGAAAATGTTCATATTCAATACAATACCAATTGGGTATTATAACAAAAATAAAGAAACTCTAGCGAGCAAATCAATTAACTAAAACTTTCACAACATAATGATGATACCAATAATATATTCAGTGGGAATAATCCAGACAGTACCTGCATAATATCCCAAAACATTCACTAATATAAAAAGAAATCTAACATTATCAAATAAATGATATCCCATTTATGGAGAAAAATAGAGCACGTAAGAAAAGAAAAGAAATGCTTTCATCCAGGGAATTAACAAAACCATCCAACATTAGCCATCAAGTAGGACAACAAATAAATTATTCACAAAAGCGATCATCTATATTTCAATGAACCAATTATGAAATTTAACTTGTTGGGGGAAAAGAAGAGGTAGAATAGCCTATTGCACTCTAAGTTGCATTTTTTTTGTGGAACGAGATTTTTACGATTAGGTCTTACTTAGTCACGTATTCACATATTATTTTCCCGGTCCGCTCATAAACCCTCACTTAAGTTAAGTTCTCAAACCCTCACCTAAGTTACAGTTCAGAACAAAGAAACAATGAAGGAGGTATATTTGGCATTTCTTTAAGCATTTGGTGTGCAATAACCAAAGAAAACCAATGGTAGTAACACTAGCTTTTTACAACAACAACAACAACAACAAAGCCTTTTATCCCAAACTAGTTGGGGTAGGCTAGAAATGAAACTCTAAGAAGTCACGGTTCATGCACGTTTATCGCCTTATTCCACGCGTTTATATCCAATGCAAATTCTCGAGGAACATTCCAATCTTATAATCTCTTTTGACCGCTTCCTCCCAAGTCAATCGTGGTCTGTCTCTTCCTCTTTTTATGTCTTCGATCCGATTCAATACCCATCTTCTTATAGGTACCTCCATAGGTCTTTGTTGTACATGTCCATACTCCATACCTTCTCAGTCTGTGTTGGATAACTTTCTCTTCCATTGGAGTCACTCCAACTCTCTCACAGATGTCTTCATTTCTAATCAGATCCATTCGTGTATGGTCACACATCCACCTCAACATCCTCATTTCAGATACACTCATCTTTTGTATATGTTGTCTTTTAGTGGCCCAACATTCCACACCATATAGCATTGCAGGTCTTATTGCGGTTTTATAAAACTTTCCTTTTAACTTAAGTGGAATTTTCTTGTCACATAAGACACCTGAGGTTTGTCGTCATTTCATCCATCTTGCTCTAATCCTATGGTTAATATCTTCATCGATCTCCCCATCTTTTTGAAGTATTGATCTAAGGTATCTAAAAATATCTTTTCTACGCACCACTTGCCCATCTAATATAATCACATCTTCTTCGGTATTAACGGTACTGAAACAACATTTCATATATTCAGTTTTAGATCTATTTAGTTTAAACCTTTTGTTTCTAAAGTATTTCTCCACAACTCTAGTTTTCTCTACACACCTACCCTACTCTCGTCAATTAATACTACATCATCCGCAAAAAACATACACCATGGAACCTCACATTGTAAGTCTTTTGTCACCTCGTCCATTACTAAAGAAAATATATATAGACTTAATGTTGAACCCTGATGAAATCCAATCTTAATCGGAAAAGTTTTAGTCACACCATCACAAATTCTAATGCCAGTTTCAACTCCTTCATACATATCTTTAATTAAATTCATATATTTTGTTGATACTTTGTTTTTCGCAAGGGCCCACCACATAACATTTCTTGGAACTCTATCATATGTCTTTTCTAAATCAATAAAAACCATAGGTAGATCTTTCTTTTGTTCTCTATACCTTTGCATAAGTTGTCTAATAAGAAATATGACATCTATCGTTGACCTTCCAGACATGAAACCAAATTGATTATCTCTAACACATGTTTTTTTTTCCTTAGACGGTGCTCAATTACTCTTTCCACAATTTCATAGTATGACATATGAGTTTGATACCTTTATAGTTAGTGCAACTTTGAATATCCCCTTTATTCTTGTAAATTGGCACTAAAATACTTCTTCTGCACTCATATTTGGTATTTTAATTTTATCAAAGATACTACTAAACAATTTAGTTAACCACGTTACTGTTTTATCCCCTAAAGATTTTCACACCTCAATCGGGATCTCATCTGGTCCTAAAGCCTTACCAACTTTCATCATTTTTAAGGCTTCCTTAACCTCAACTTCTCTTATCCTCCGTAAAAATTGTCTATTAGATTCCTCAATTGTATCATCCACTTCAAAAGTGTCGCTATCCTTTTCTCCATTAAACAACTTATCAAAATATTTTCTCCACCTTTCGTTGATATCCTCCGCATTAACTAAGAGTTTATTATTATCATCTTTAATGCATTTAACTTGATTAAGATCTCTAATTTTCTTCTCTCTTATTTTAACCAACTTATATATTCCAACATCTCCCTCCTAGATCCCAACTTTTGGTATAAATTCTCATAAACAACCTCTCTAGCCTCTCTTACTGCTTTCTTAGTTTTTTTATTAACCAACTTATACTCTTCTAAGTTAGTTTCATTTTTATCTTTAAACCACATCTTATAATATTCTTTCTTAGTTTTAATTGCTTGTTGTACATCATCATTCCACCACCACGTGTCTCTCGAATCTAGTCTATCTCTTCTACTCTCCCCACAAACTTCTTTAGCCACTCGACGAATATAAGATAACATACTCTCCCACATACTATTAGCGTCTCCTACAACATCCCAAAGTCCCTCTGCCATAAGTCTACCATTAAATCTCAAACATTTTTCTCCTTTAAGACTCCACCACTTAATCTTCACATCTTTATTACACTTATTCCGTACTACACCAATACGAAAGCGAAAGTTCGCCAATACCAACTTATGTTGAGTCACCACAGACTCTCCAGGTATTACCTTACAATCTATACATGATCTTCGATCATCTTTTCGAGTAAGTACGAAATCAATTTGACTTCGATGTTGACTACTACAAAATGTGATTAAATGAGATTCTCTTTTCCTAAAGAAAGTATTTGCTACCATGAGGTCATATGCTATAGCGAAATTCAGAAAATCTTCTACTTCTTTATTCCTAACACCAAACCCAAACTCTTCATGGATACGTTCAAACCATTCACTATCTTTACCAACATGACCGTTAAAATCTCCTCTAATACAAAGTTTCTCACTAATAGGAATCTCTCTCACCATAATGTCAAGGTCCTACCAAAATTGTTTCTCATTATTTCGCTCAAACCTACTTGTGGGGCATAGGCGATAATGACATTCAAAATCAGTTTTCCGATAACTAACTTAATCAAAATTATTCGATCACCTTGTCTTTTAACCTCTACCATCTCATCTCTTAGGCTCTTATCTACTAAGATTCATACTCCATTTTTACTTCTATCTTTTCCACTATACCATAACTTAAACCCTGTATTTTCAACTTCTTTAGTTTGTTCACCTACCCATTTGGTCTCCTTAACACAAAAAATATTGACTTTTCTCTTGTTGATCACATCCACTAACTCTCTCAACTTTCCTGTTAAAGATCCAACATTCCAAATACCTATGCATATCCTACTATCCTCAACTAGCTTCCTTACCCCTCGCACCCGTTGAGTAAAGTACGATGATCCTAACTTCTTGTGCACTACATCCGGGTGTCGATGCAGTGTGTCACTAAGGTGGTGGCGTCCCTCGACTAGCTTCCTTATCGCTCGCACCCGTCGAGAATGATGCGTAGACCCTTGCTCACTTTGAATCACTACATCCGGGACCCGATGTAGCGCGTCGCTAAGAGGGTGACGCCCCAAACACGATTCTCTTTTAAGTTTCATTTCCATGGGAATAGCTAGGGTTTTACGCTGGCTCGCAACAACTATCGCAACCCTCCTCCTTTATGCTGGCTTGGGACATGCTATATACATGTACATAGGCGGAGTTAAACACTAGCTTTTTAAAATTGAAAATTATGAACATGATGTCGTCTTTCTTGGTCCTTTTTCACTCATTAGCCATGTTTTGCTCCACTACAACCATAACCAAGTTCTTTATTTGTTTCAAGTTTGCATCGTTTGGAATGATTTATACTTCAACCTTACTATTCCATTAACTAAATGTGGTTATGAGATCATGTTTACAATTTACTTTGCTTAATTTGTTTTATAAATCTATTTCAGGAAAGTAGAGTGTCACTAATCTATTGTTGTGGAACTCACTGAATTTGGGTACTACACCACCGTATCAGGGATGACTTCTCAAGCTTTGTTTGAGGGTTTCTATATCAAATCTATCTTAAGGTAATAAACACCACATAATCTTGACCATGTGTTTAATTTCTTATGCCTTTGTGTTTGTTATCTTTGTGATTTTATAATTCAGAAATAGAAAACAAAATTAACTTAATGGCTTTTCAGGCCACATCTAAGAAAATGATGTTTTTATCTTCCTGAAGTGAAAGTAAAATTTTATTTATAATGAACACCTATATTTGATCTATTTTGTGTTTCCTTGCATACTTATATGTGCTTGGGAGATATTAGAACAGATTTTAGTTGGAGTTTAGTAATGGATGGTCTCCACTTGTGACCGTGAATCTACAAGATTGGCATACAATATTATAAGTCATGTACAAATATTGAGAATTTGTGATCTTCAATTACAAAAGAATAAGAAACCACCATCATCACAAGTCACAACCAAATTTATAGAACATGTTCAGCAGTCGAAATGAACTTTAAGCTTACTAGAATCGCGAAATTATCTGAAAATCAATGTGTTTCACGGTGGCTAAGGCCCCAAGGAAGTGACTTAGACATCAGAGAGTGAATCGTGTCGCTACAATTGTGTCATCTTCAAGCATCAGCTACCACATATGTAATTATCAATATTTAATAAGCGATCGTGCAACGCATGGGTCAAATGGTAGTGAGTCTTTTGTATTGACTTGAAATGATTGTTTGAAAGATGCAGCTTATGGTAATGGAAATCTCAATGGGTTTCAAGTCAGAAGTTTCATCAATAAATAGTTGTATTCACAATTATTGCAAAAGTGTCGATGTAAATGTACAAAAGAAAGATGTCAAACTTCTGTAATGTTGAAAAGAATTTCAATCAAAAAAGATAATCACATTAAAATACTACCATTTTTTGGCAAAATATCTTTGATGGAATATGTAAAAAAATATCTCATCTTCCAAACACTGCTAGTATTTGACTTAAGCTACAAAACATCAAGTGATTTCTTATATGAACAATCTAGGGATTGAAATTAACTTCTTTCTTAAGCATATATGAACAATCTAACTTGGGAGGCAAAAAGTGGTAATATTTAAATAAGAATTGTAATTTATGGCATTGCAAGTGGAATAGGTTACGACTTCAAATTCTAAAGCAGAAACATTGATGTTAAATTTGTTATTTTAAATGTTAGTTTCTAAGGATTTGTTTGGATTTGTTTTTTTACAAAATGCATGAGAAGATGATCACATTAACTATCTCTCCCACTTAATGCTTAAGAACTTAAGGAAGTTTTGGACAAATGGATGGCGATAATGAATTAATAAACCACCCCTACTTGAAATAAACTTCAATGGGATCACAATACTATAGCATCTTTGGTACCCTCATATAAAATTGGAATTATATATTTAGGTAATGCATGAGTCTCATATGCCATCACCAACGATTTGAAGTTATTGCAACAATTAGCTGATTAACGTATGGGGCTATGTTGAAAAATTTGTGCTGATTGGATGGCTCATTTTTTATCCACTTGAATTTGTGGGATACAGAACATATGCACTCAGATTAATTGATTCTTGTATAGTACTCCAAGCCATAAAGATTAATAAAAATTTATCAGGACACAAATGGATGAGAAAGGTATAAATCGTACAATATCGGTTGACTTGTTTTGCTTGTACTCCTTTTGCTCAACAACTTTCTCAAGTGTTTCTTAGTCCTAATGATCTGTTGGCACATTGGCCTACCTTGAAGAACTCACATAAAAAAGACTTTGGATGAGCACCCAAACAATCATAGAACAAAAGATGTTCATACCAGGCATCGGTCAAAATATGCGAGAGTGTATCAGAAAACAAACAAAGAGAAACCTCAAGAAATCAAGACAACTTTCTTACTAACTGAAACGCCAGGTTAAATGATGGCTACCTTGAACAAATCATTCAGCACTTCTCTTTTGCCTTTTCCTTTCTTTCCTCTTCTGTTAAATGGATAGAAAAGCAAAACATTTTCCATTATTATTGGAACAAAACAGCAATTAGATTCCATGTAATTTGTGAAAGTAACGTACAAAATACAGAAACCTGACACAATGGTTTACTGCTAAAAGAAACTCATCAAATAACATGTAGAGATTCTAGACCATACATGCAAGACTACATCCATGGCTTATCTAATGGCACCACCCCACATTAAAACGATAATTACATAACAAACATACATTTGACCTTAAATCGATAATCATTACTTGAGTGTAGATTAAAATTTAGTCTACATTCACTTACTGAAATCCAAAAATTAAATTTTCTTAGGTTTCAACTTCCCATAGGCAAAGCAAAGACGTCTTAAAACTGAATACATGGTACAAACTACACCTCTAAGTCAATTGGATCACAACTAATCCATTGAATCATCACAGATTTTTCAAAGCCCCAGATAGCAACTGAAAACATCAATCTATCTCAAGTTTCCACCTACAAACCTTTTATTATTGGTCAATGGTCATCTTCAAAGCTTCTAAATCCTCTCGGTTCTCTTCTCTAAAAACAAAAATACACCTACAAAGTTATATTGGAAATCTAACTTGTTGGAGGAAAATAAGAGGTAGAATAACCTACTGCACTCTAAGTTGTTTTTTTTGTGGAATTAGATTTTTACGATTA
Source organism: Triglochin maritima (assembly GCA_963682175.1). Lineage (NCBI taxonomy): Eukaryota > Viridiplantae > Streptophyta > Magnoliopsida > Alismatales > Juncaginaceae > Triglochin > Triglochin maritima. The sequence goes on along the minus strand of OY821781.1, from coordinate 34,702,839 downwards.
GGTCTGACTGAGTCACATATTCACATATTATTTTTTGGGCCCGCTCCTAAACCCTCACCTAAGCTGCACTACAAAACAAAGAAGCAATGAAGAAGGTATATTTGGCATTTCTTCAAGCATTTGGTGTGTAATAACCAAATAAATACTCTTTGCAATGTACCCAAACTAAAAAATACTCAAAGAAATACTCTTGGTAGGAATAAAAGTCCACAACAGCAAATCAAAACCCGCTACATCCTACACGGTCCAATCAATCAAGATTGAAGAGGAATTAAAATAATATATTTGCAATATACCCAAAGAAATATTTTTGGTTGAAATAAAAACCCACAACAGCCAATTAAAACCCACGACATCCTACACGGTCCAATCAACAGCCAATTACTGCACGTAGTTGTTGTTCCCCTTATTCCTTGGCAATGTGGTGCAGCAGATTTATCCTTTCAAACTTGAACAGAAAGACCAAATCAAAAATATTAAATACAAAAGGCATGATTATCATGACAACCGGCTAAACACTTTAATATGCAAGTAGGAAGACTTTAAAAGTATATTTTAAACAGATTTCCCACTTTCATTTATTTTCATTTTCGTTCATTTATTTTGTCAAGTAGTTGGTGTGCAAGGAAAATCATGAATTTAGGTGAAAGACAACACTAACAATTAAACAAAGGAAAACCAACAAAACTAAATAGTTGCAATGTTGCAAAATCGACGAAATCCCAAACCAAATCCATGAAGCCCCAATCTCCCATGGAAAAATCAGACCGAATCTCCCACTTTTATTTATTTTCATTTTCGTTCATATATTTCGTCAAGCAGTTGGTTTGCAAGAAAAATCATGAATATTGGTTAAACAAAGCAAAATCGACAAAACGATATATTTGCAAAGTTGCGAAATTGACAAAATCCCAACCCAAATCCACGAACCCCCAATCTCCCGTGGAAGAATTACTTACCTGGTGGCGAGAGGCTCGGTCGAGCAAGATGGAGATCACTGTTTCTTCCAGGATGGGGACGGTTTCGGTGAGGGCCGTTCGCGAAAGGAGTTTTGACTTTTGAGTTGATCGGGGACGGTTACGGTTTGGGTTCCTTTGGTGCTGGATTTGATCTGATGGTTGTTGTTAGGGTTGAGCATCAGTCCGGACCGGAAAAAAAAATTAGGTCCGGACCGGAAATCGGACCGGACCGGAAACCCGGACTGGACCGGATCCAAAAAAAAAATCGGTCCGGGCTGGAACCCGGACCGGTTGGTTCCGGTCCGGTCCAAAAACCCGGACCGGGTTTTGCTCACCCCTAGTTGTTGTTGGAAAAGGAGTTAGTGGACGGTAGAGATGTTTTGGAAGGAACAAGAATAAAATGTTTTTAGAAGACATGTGTCACAATGGGATTGGATACAGAGACTAAAACAGGGGTTACTTGAAATACTGTATAGAAAGGAAACATTATAATTAATTCTACTAAGACAAAACAAAATTAAATTAAACATGGAAGAATTAAAAAAGACAACGTGAAACTAACAAAATAATTTTTTTATTCATCAATCACATTACAAGTAGCATCTCTCTACTAGAGTTTTGCTCTAAGGTTTTACTCTAATGGTCTGTTTGAATAGCAACTTAGGAGAGAAATGGAAAGAAAAGAAATGAAAAGAAATATGTTTAATTTCTTTTCTTTTTTCTTCTCTTGTTTGGATACCCATTATAATAAATAAGTTTCTCTCGTTTGATTAACATCTTACGAAAGAAAAGAATAGAAACGTTCTAAAAGACCAAAATACCATTTATTTTGTATTATAAAATAACATACATCTTTCTACATTATTTTAAAAATGTTCAGAACTATAAATTATTACAAATAAAATATAGGAAAAAAATTCAAAATAATCAAAAAAATAAAAAAATTGTAAAAATATGCACTTCAGAAACTTATTTTGCAAAATATGCACATTGAAAAACGGCACCTGAGATGTCGTTTTCATTAAGTAAAAACGGTATCTCAAATGTCGTTTTTTCACCAAGTAAAAAATGGTACTACTAGTGCCGTTTTTCACCCGAGGTGAAAAACGGTACCAGTAGTGTCGTTTTTTACTTGCTTAGAAAGTATTGTAGTTTTTTACTTGCTTACTACTAGTCAGACACAGAGGATAAGTCACAACATTGAGCAGTTTCAAAGAGTTTTTTGGTCATTCGCAGCCTCCATTGAAGGTTTTCAGTACTGTAGACCTGTGTTGAGCATTGATGGGACTCATTTGTTTGGGAAGTTTGAGGGGACTCTTTTAATTGCTATGGGTACGGACGCGAACTCTGGTTTGTTTCCTTTGGCGTTTGCTGTTGTTGAAAAAGAATCAGGCAGCTCATGGCAGTGGTTCTTAAGTATTTTGGCCAGTAGAGTATGCACACGAGATAGATTGTGTATTATTAGTGACCGGTTTCCGGGTCTTACAAATATTGTGAAGAATTTTTTTCCCCCAGAGTGAGGTCATGTTCACAGGTTCTGTCTGAGACATATGAGTGCAAATATGTCAAGAAATGCTCGATGCAGGAATGTCGAATTGCAAAATAAATTTTGGCATGCCGGTGTCGCTCCTGATAGAAAAACATTTGAAGACCATATGAAGGATATCGAGATTAACTACCCTCATGGTTTCAAATGGATTAAAGAACAAGAAGACGTTTCGTATTGGGCATTAAGTCATGATTTTGGATGCCGTTTCGGTATAATTACCACAAACTTGTCAGAAAGCTTCAACAATGTGTTAAAGCGTGTACGTGGCTTACCACTTTGTCCTCTCATCATGATGACTTATCTGCGTCTAAATAAATATTTTGTCAGTAGAAGAGATGAAGGGGAGAATATGATATTGGCATATCCTAAAAAGATCAACGATGAAATCACAAACCAACGGCAGATGGCTACACAGCTTTGTGTCACTAGACATAGTCATAACCTCTTTAGTGTCGAAAGCAACCAGTCTCGTAGCTTTCAGGTTACTTTGACGGAGTCAGGTCCAACATGCTCCTGTGGGTATATAGATGCACACCACATTCCTTGCTCACATGTGTTGGCCGTATGCAGCAACCGCCACGCGAATATTAATACTTCGCGAATCGTCTCAGAATACCTAACAACTCGAGCTTACAGGAAAGCATATGCACCTATTTTCTTTCCAATACTAGACGAAAGGTTTTGGATAGAAGAATGACATATAGCTTTAATAGCACCTTCTATGGTAAGACGAAGTGGGCAACCGAAAACAAAAAGAATCAGAAACAACATGGATGAACAAAGTGGACGAGTTATACGATGTGGGCATTGTCACAAGTTAGGTCACAACAAGAAAACATGTAAAGAGACAATTTAGTATGTTCATTTTGTGTTATTTATTTTAGCATTAATTTCCCTTGTATCCCATGTAGGGGAAACAATATTAAATGTTAATCATCGCTACAATATGTTATCATAATACTGGTTTGTTGTGAATCTCAGGTTAAAAATTAATTTTGTGTTGTGAATCTCAGGTCGAAAACTAAAAAAAAACGAAAGCAAATGTCCTGGAATTCTGTCTACTTTAAAAACGGCACTACTAGTGCCGTTTTTTCTTGAACAAAAATGGCACTAGTAGTGCCGTTTTAATAAACAAAAAACGGCACTAATAGTGTCGTTGTTGTTCCAGTAAAAACGACACTACTAGTACCGTTTTTCACCTCGAGTGAAAAACGGCACTAGTAGTACCGTTTTTTACTTGGTGAAAAAACGGCATTTGAGATATTGTTTTTACTTAATGAAAACGGCATCTCAGGTGCCGTTTTTCAATGTGCATATTTTGCCAAATAAGTTTCTGAAGTGCATATTTTTACAATTTTTTTATTGTTTTGATTATTTTGAAAAAAAATTCCTAAAATATATCCACCAAACTTGATAATTTGAAGTCATACCATCTCAAAATGTTACAAACATGATAATATGCAAAATATTAAAAAACATTTTCTCATGTGATACCAATTCTTCGGAAATACTTAAAATGAACGTTTTTTTTTCTTTCAACACAATTATATATAAATTTGCAAATACTTAACAGAAGTTTTAAAAAATTATATATAAATTTGTCAAAGTAAAATATGGTTTATAAAGGGTTTTGTTGATCAATTGAAGTACTACTTTTCAAGTGTTAAAATTAAATTACTATTTTTAACTCGTATATATAGATATGTTAACCAAAAAATAGGAATACCACAAATTCAAATTCTTAAAATCCGTAATAAAATAAAATATTATTAAACTCGAAGAACAACAAATTTTATTCCGACCTAAAAATTAAAGTTAAACAATTTTTTATTTTTAATTTGGATATATAACCCATAAATAGGAATATATCAAATTTAAATTCTCAAAATTCGTAATAAATAAATAAATAACACAAATTCTATTCGAACTCAAAATTTTCAATTAAAAGATTATAAAAATAATACTACAAATGATTATAACATGATAGAAATTTTCAACCCGTACAACGAGGAACGAGTATTTAGAGGTTGTAAATTAGGGTTTTTGGGTAGGTTTTTTTTAATAAGGGTATTTTGGTCATTAAAATATTATTTATTCACTTTCTCTCTGTTTCTCTCTATTTCTCTCCAAAATTGGAGAGAAAGTTGAATTGAATTTTGTATTATAACATTTCTCTCCATTTCTCTTATTTTCTTTTCTTTTCTCTCCTTAAGTGATTATCCAAACGAAAGAAAACCCAACTTTCTTTTCTTTTCTTTTCTTTTCTCTTCTTGAGTTGTTAACCAAACATACCCTAAGTAGAGAGAATGACCACCAAGAAAGGAGTAGATTACAAAGGATGAGGAAGAGTTCTATTTATAGGCATGAAAAAGAAAACAGTGAACAATCCCCCAATGTGGGACTAATGAAACATAAACAGATAACATATATCCACGTAAAGCTGGGTCAGATGTTGAGAAAAAGAGGCCGCTAATTGGCGGTTTTGGGCCACCAATTGGCGGTCACTCTTTCTCGAATCAGACCCATTTCAGATATCTTCTTTAGTGCTTCAATTATTCATGTGAGATGCACTTGGATTGGTTATTGGAGTATGAGCCCAAATCTAATTTCCAAAATACTCCTCATGATGGTGTGGAGTTTCTCGATTTGCTAATTGATCATTTTGGCTTGCATTCGGGTCCTTTCCTTTTGCAATTTTGTATCTCGTAGAAATCTAGATTGATTTAAAAATACTTACATCAATGTAACTATCTAATGTGTGTTGATGTACATATCTATGTTTAGGGTCATGTGTTTAAGTTTAGTCCCACATTGGAGAAATGTTTTTGTTGGTGGAGTTGATGTACTCCACACTACTGCAGAAAAGGGAATATACGTCGGACGTAAGGAGCTATAAACGTCGGATCTAAGCACTCCCTGATCCGACGTCTATGTGTGCGTCGTCTATACATAGATGTCGGCTAAACCCGCATTGGAGAAATATTTTTTGTTGGTGGAGTTGATGTACTCCACACTACTGCAGAAAAGGGAATATACGTCGGATGTAAGGGGCTATAAACGTCGGATCTAAGCACTCCCCGATCCGACGTCTATGTGTGCATCGTCTATACATAGACGTCGGCTATACGTAGAAGCCGACGTGTATTCGTTAACGCATAGACGTCGGCCTTTACAACAACTGACGTCTATGCTTTAGGGATAGACGTCGGTGATATAACAGACGACGTATATGATTTAGGGGTAGACGTTGATTATGTCACAGACGACGTATATTCTTTAGGGATAGACGTCGGTGAACTAACATGCGACGTCCATTCGTAATGAATATACGTCGGATTCCACATAAAGCCGACGTCTATTCCTTTCTTCAGAGGAATAGACGTCGGCTAATAAGAACGGCCGTCGTCTATTCCTAAACCTGGACAAAAAAAAATAGCATCCGACGAAATTGTTTTTAGTCATCGTATTCGTGTACATACAACTGCACGAAAGACGTTCACCTATAAATTTGTTCACAATACTCACAATTTCATCCACATATACATACAAGCACAAACAAACAAGCATACATGCACAAACACAAACATATAACCATACATGCACAAACATACAAAGCATACACAATTGACATTCAACACACTTGTAATTAATTCATTCTAAAATTAAGGCGATTATATTAAGGCATAAAGTGTAGGTTTGTAATACAAGTGCACTTGTTAACTAAATTACAAAAAATAGAATTGGCAGGAGAACCTCTTAGTTCGTCAGCATGTTTCTGATGAAATAGCGAGCCCATCAGTCGCGAGTTTCATCGAGCTCCTGTTGCAAGAAGGGATCACTACTTTTTGGGAAAACCTATCAAAAAAATACAAGTGTGTTGAATATTAATAACTAAATATTGAAACTACACAACTATACAATTGAATAACGATCCACATTACCTCGGTTAGACATATGTCTTGAGTGACCACATCGAGGATTTCCTCCATGTATCTCATCACGTAGTAACCGCATTCCGTATTTCCAACCTGCTTCCGGTACTACAAACATAGGAATTCGCTAAATATTTGTTCCGAACTTAATTAACAAAAATGGGATAGAACGTACTCTCATTCCATGCCATGTTATTCCTGCTTTTGTGGTTGTTCTCCTACCACCTAAAGCTATGTAAACCTTAATTGCCCTGAGTAGCACAAGTTAAAATATCATTCAATAATACTAATAAAAATCCATGAATTACTTTATTCGCGACTAAACGAACTTACATATTTAGAAGTTTCTTTATTGAGTCCCTTGGTTTATTCGACCCCAACGGATCAAACCAATATGCCGAATTAGTCGTGGGGCATACAACGACAAGCATCCAATGAGCCCTGTGTTATATATATAATTAGAAGCTTATTACAAAATAAAATTTCACTTTGAATTACAAAGTTTACCTCTCATGATAAGGGAGCAGATAATATCTTTTGTCTTCTTCTTTAAAGAATGTCCCAAGTTGACCCGATTTATCGTCATTCCCGTATATATATGTAGATGGACTGATAAATCCAAATACTTGATCCTCGGGAAAGATTGATCTTCTGGCGTCGTAAAGATGTATACAAGTATAAAAATTATAATTTATTACAGTTTTGATAAAATTATTCAATACTTTTCGTTGTATACAAAAAAAACACTTACTTCACTTGCACGTCGATAATCATGATACACAACGAATCCATCGCCATGAACTGCATGATATCCTCTTTGGTGACGTACAAAGCGGGAGGCAACCCTTTATCCCCCTCCCCCTCCAAGTCCCAGGTACTTAAGGATTGTGATTCCCTGCCTACCATACATTGATACAACATTTTGCACCTACTTGGAAGCGAATTAATGTTGATCGGAGATTGGTTGTTTGACCCTTTGCTCCGGGGGCTTGACACCTTACATATATGTATACAACCGTTAAAATACAACTGTTAACAAATTTGAAGTTTGAAGTCTTTCAAAGTTAAACTATACCTCATGTTTGTCGTTTGGCTCTACTAAATAACTAGGCCACCGCACGAACCCACCGATAGCATCGCCAATAGTAACAATCTCTTCTTCCGGAAATGGCACAAAAGCACCAGGAGCTAAGCAACTCTCAACTGCAACCTTCAATTCTCCCTCTCCTACCTCTGTGAAATGGTGTCTGGAGATGTTATAAACTTTCCCGTGTCCCACCAATCTTCGATCAGGGTCTTCGACAAACAAAGCACATCTAGATCCATCCGCGAACTTTCCAAACGAGGGATCGTCGACGAGGGCCAATTCTCGAGAATGAGACACGAAATCATCTTGTCGATCAGGGTGGAACACTGGCGGAACTGGAGTAGTCTCCGCGGAAGAACCGGTCTTACGACGGGTAGGAGAAGTAGGCAAACGATCCAATCTCTCCAAAACCAGTTGCAACGTATTCTTCAAATTTGCGATCTCTTGTTGGCATTTGGTATGACCAGTCGACGAAGTAGACCGTTGAGTCTTCCCATAATATTGTCGAAGTCCAACTCTACTCCCTACCCCTCGCACACGACCGGGGTGTTCGTCGTTTCCCAAGGCCTCGCGTAGAATATCATTCCGACCATCGGAAGCAAATTCACCTTGAGATTCTCTCAACTTCAGAGAGTCCTAAGTTTAAAACAATATTTACTAACATTTGAAAAATATAAAATTAATGATTCTGAATTAATAACATATATATAAGATGCAACTTACTATCTTCGAGCCGATCGCTTGCGACTCGTCTGTGACGTACTCCCCTCTGGAGTTTACTCTCGCTCTCTTCCAAAAATCACAACTTAGCTACGGGAGAAGGAGGAGATAGGTTACTTGCTTGCTCCTCACTCATACCGAAGTCAATTGCCTCCTGTTTCTTCTGAGCAATTTTTTCAGCCATCATTTGTGCTTCTTACTTTTGGTACCCCGCTCGAGACATACGATGGGTATACTTGTTAGAATATCTAATCTTTTGGTTTTTTGCTCGGATGGCCTAAAATCAAGTTTATTAGATTGTCACTAAAATCAATAACTAACAAGTTTGTTTTGAAACTCAGTTACTATATTATAAATTAAACTCAATTACCTCAAACTCCGGGCTATCTCTGGATTTTCTGAATAGCTCCCATTGATTCGGAGTGATAAAGTTATAGACATCGCATGGATTTCTATCCTGGTAGTCTCCGAATATGTACTTGTTCGTTAAATTTGTTTTGAAATCCCTCCAACGAACTGACATGTATGTCATCCACTTTTTCTTCAACTTGTTTGTGGATTGGAACTCAAAAGATTCCTACAACACGTTAACTTTATATATATCAAAAGTTCGACTAAAACTATTGAAATCTATAATGGAATCATTACCTGCACATTATCCCATATTGTGTCCTTCAACTTCTCATCTACATCAGCCCAACTGGATAAACAAATGTCAAATTTGCCCCTCGCTAAGCTACCCAGAAAACTTTTCCAATTATCAGACAGCATGCCTAACGGCTCAAGACGGTCACCAAACTGGATTGGAACTCTACCGTCTCTATTTCTTCTGCCCACGAATTCTTTCATGAGACAAGGACCTCGTGTACTGTATGTCTTCGAGCCTTCAGACTCGGAGGAAGTGGGTTTCTTTTTTGGAGCCATTATACTATAAAAGATAAATTCAAGTAATTAAATAAGGTAAAGACATTAAATGTCTATTACAATGTGTTACAACAGAAAATTTGCACCTTTACTGGGTTTTTTCCTTAATGGATTTTCAATCCATATACCTTCACCGTGGTCATCTCTAAACATACAAGTCTCAACATTTATTTCTTCATCTACTGAGTTCAACTCAGGTGCTTGCTTAGAGAAATGTGGTGCCTCTTCATACTCGATCAGGCTATCATCTGATACAATTTTTTTCTTCCCTTCCAAAATTACTGCCCATTTCTTATCACATGGATCAGCCACAAAGAAGACTTGTTTCGCTTGGGAAGCTAGAATAAAAGGTTCTCCTTTATACCCTTCTTTTGAAAAATCAATTAAAGTGAAGCCATAGTCATCCACTCGAACTCCATTTTTATTATCAGCCCACTTGCATCTAAATATAGGTACTTTGAATTTAACAAAGTCTAGCTCCCATATATCTTCAATTACACCGTAATAGGACATGTCGGCGTATACAGGATTCTTGTCTTTAGAACTAGACACATGCAAAGACTCTACTATTAAGGTGACGCCACTGTTCTGAACAACACTTTTCACATCTTTACAAACTGTGTAGAAAGAATATCCATTTATATCATAACCACTGTAACTTATAACAACAGAATGCGGACCGTAAGCCATCAATTGTATTGTCTCAGAAACATCACGCTTGTATGCTAGATTTTTGAACCAAGAGATGAAATTCTTATTGTGACTATTAATTACTTGTTGATCACTCCACAAAGGATTTCTTTCCTTTAGAAACTTCATGTGTTCATTTAGGTATGGTTGAACTTCATTCGAATTGCACACCACATAAAAATATGTTGTCATTAAGTCATCGCCATTTGGATTTAACATTTTCATCCCACGTGTCCCTTTACCATCGGCACATTTATCATGACGATTCTTCGGAAGTCCAACAATTTTGATGTTTGCTAGGTATCCAGTGTAAAACTCGATAACCTCCTCAGCTATGTATCCTTCAACAATACTAGCATATGGTCTTTGACGATTTTTGCAATAACCTTTCAACACTTTCATATAACGCTCGAAAGGATACATCCACCTTAAAAAAACTGGTCCGCACAATTTAACTTCTCTAACCAAATGAATAACAAGATGAATCATAATGTCGAAAAAAGCAGGGGGAAAAACATCTCCAACTGACATAATGTGACCACAATTTCATTCTGTAACTTATCTAACTGCACAAGATCGACCACTTTACTGCAAATCTTATTGAAAAAGGAACACAACTTTATTATTGCTTGTCTAACATCTTTCGGTAATATGGATCTCAGTGCTACAGGTAACAACTGCTGCATTAAAGTGAGACAATCGTGAGACTTCATCCCCACAAGTTTCAAATCCTTCATAACAAGAAGACTACTGATATTTGAAGAATAACCTTGTGGAACCCTTACATCGTGCAAACACTGACAGAGTATAAGGGTAGGGTTACTAGGGTAGGTCTTTTAACATATTTAACGTAGGTTCGGCCATGAGAAGAATAGTGCTGCATTAGTTGGATATGTTTATCAAATATCAACACATAACACACTAGATATACTAACCTACCAGTGTCAGTTTCGTTGCAAAACAAGTTGATTTTCAATCTTAAGGTGAATTTAAACTCAGGGCTTTCTGTAGGTTTTCAAGTTTGTTTTTCCACGAAATATTACATATTATTTCAATTAAATCTCAACAAGTAACCAACATACATGCATGTTGGCGTTTGATTCTTGGTCTAAACTAATCCTAAATTAAGGATCTAAAATTGAGCACGAACCAGAGGAGGGAAAAGTTGTGATGCCGGAGGAGGTGTTGTGGTTCTCGAAGACGTCGCGGAGGTGGTGCGGTGACGGTTGTAAACGACACGAGATGAAGGCTAACTTAGAAAGAATATGTGTAGAAAGACGGAGGAAGACGAACTTAAAACAACCAAAAACGAACATAAAACTTACATGTGGAGAGAGACGGAGGAAGACAGAGGATGAAGGAGAAGAGGGCCGGAGAAGTGGAGGAGAGCTTGGGAGCTCGCTGCGGTGCCAGAGACGGTGCGGATCGGTCGGAGGTCGGTCGCGGAGGAGAGTTCGGTCGCGGGATGGCTAGGGTTTGGGTGGGTTTCTGATGGGAATTTTATTTATACCACAAGTGCACGGCGTCAATGAAGACGTGGCAAGTACGGGTCGAACACAAGGAGGGAGAGATATTGTTATTTTTGTGATTTTCGAGTAAGGAAAGAAAGAGAGAGAAATAATGTTGGTTTGAGATTTTTGGTTTTTTTTAATTATCTAAAGCGAGAACAACAAAAGAAAAACTAAAAAGAAAACAAATATGGATAGGAGTCCAGCGGGTGGAGGTTTAGATATCGGGTTTAGATTAGAGAATTCTGAAACTCTTAATAAATCACATTAGTTATAAAGCATTACATGATAAATGATTCAACATAAACTCAAGTAATCAAAATATACTAACACGAAATTAAAATAATAACATTATTCTTCTTCTCATCACCCTAAATCCGTCACCCCCACCCTTTGGAGAGAGTTTGAAACTCATGGATGGAGGGTAGGAGAAGGGGTCCTAGAGAAACTACAAAATAAAACTAAAAACAAGAAATAAAAGAACAGAATTTTATTACTAAAATATGGAACAAAAACTAAGGACCCTTTACAACATCGTTTCGGGGCTATGTATAGCCGATACAAGGGATCCCAATATATAAAAGGAAAGTACACGCGTCAATACAGCATTGGTAAAAATTTGAGCACACGGATCAACTTTTGTGCGGCGGAATCACCGTAATTTGTACATGAGGTGCGGCGGAATCGCCACCTTTTTGGCTCAGCATCGACCCGGATTTTTCCTGTGTGTTTATGGTATGTTTTAGCTGTCATTTGCGCGTCTGGATTAATTATTGCATATCTTTGGAGATCCGAGTTAATTTCTTCATATATTTGGAGATCCACATTGATTTTTCTTTAGGATTTCTCCAAAATAATATTTTGGTATTTAATTTGCAGTCGGGCCCTCGACTTTTTGCAATTAAGTCTCTGACTACTTTTGTGCTTACGTCCTTGGCCTTTTTGTAATTAGGTCTTTGAATGCTTTTATGCTTGGATGGACTTCCATTTGAATCCCGATAATCTTGACTTGGTCTTTATGATAGAAATGAGTCTCTTGCACGCGTTTATGCTCGGGATATGGGTAATTTGCATTCAGGTCCCTGTATTCTATAAATAAGACTAAACACATACCTTAGTAGCATTTATTGATATAAAATTAATCTAAATGAAATACATATGATGCAATGTATGCAATGCATCAAATACCCCCACACCTAGATTTTGCTAGTCCCTAGCAAAACAGAGTATAAGAAAAATGAAAACAGGGAAATCCTAACTCACTTTCGTAGGAATCACGGTTGCACTTAGCATGTGCAACAAACCTTTAAACCCCCAAGTTTCTTTAGAGGACGAGTCTTGTCTTGTGGGGATTTTCAGTTGACACACCCACAAAGTCTTAATTCAACATTTCATTAACAACTCTAAATATCTCCACCTCAACCTTATACATCTCACTTAGAATTCGTGCATGCTCATTATATAAATCTAACTCATAAAGAATCTGACTTGGTCTGTGTTCCTCCAACATTCACACAACTAACCCTTCTACACATGTTATCACTTAAATTATTTTGCACGCCTCCTCTGGTGGTGAAGTATCATTCGGATCAACCATGACATTGATCATTCTTCTAACTTTGGGCATTGAGTATCTTAAAGTATATATATATTTTTCCCGTGATTCAACACATTTGCTTTTTTTGACACTTTTACCCTTTTTGCATTCGTGTAGCGAGTTTGGTCGATAATCCCGAGCTGGCAGACTCAAGTTACCGGGTTTTAAGATACCCCTACGGACCAGTGACTCGAAGGCTTGGGTTTTGTAATCATTTTGCAAAATGTGCTTTCCTCACTTTATCCCTTTATATTTATTTTTTTACTTTTATTTTCCTCAAGGCTTAATTGCTATTAGAAGTCCACACTTCCCGGTATATTTTCCTCAACCTATGCTTTTTATCAACCACTTCAAAGATTTGATTCATCCAATTTAAGTGCATACATGTTTTAAAGGGTAATGGGTTATTTCTTTGGAACTTAGATTTATGTCATAATTTCTACAAGCAGAACTATATAATAAGGAACAAAAACTCAATGCATTTTGTACTCGGGTTTTGGTGGTTCAATCTTAAGCTATGTCATGGAACATTGATTTTTTTTAAGAATATATATATATAGATAGATAGATACATAAACACCCCCCACACCTAAATCATGCATTGTCCTCAATGAATGTGAGCAAGATACTTCATGGATTTATGCATGAAAAAGAAAGATCTCACCAACGTGAAGTACAAAGGAAAGTTTATGGCTCTGTTGATGGACAAAAACCTGAATTCCCTCCAAACCTGTGAGATGCTACAGAAGGGATTCAAATACGGGGAAAAAATGGGGCCCAAATACTCTTGGAGCCACATAAACGATGCTCACCGAATGAGTCTTTTATTGTATTTTTTTAATATAATTATGTACAAACATAAGTTCCCATCTTCATTTGTCAAAGGACATCAAATGGGAACCTCAAAAGTGGGTCAATGCACTTGGAAAGGAAACATGACACCACGCGGGGCCAGAATACGCATGCGTGAGCCCCCTTCACAAAGAGCACCTGATGAAATGAGAGGTTCATGAATTGGACGCAAAGGCGTCTCATTCAAAGGATCAAACTGATAGAGCTTGAACCTCTCGAGAGTTTGGGAAATAAGGGGCAACGGAAGAAGAGTTTCTCCCGTTGCGGCGTTGAAGTTATGATCGTCAATCCAAACTCTCCAACCAACTGGCTGGTGCGTCGGAGCGAGGTCAAGAACCTCGTTAGGCAAGTCCGATTCACCAGGCGAACAAAAAGTGGGTCTCATACCCAAGGTATCCTCCAAGGAGCTCCTAATACCCTCATGAGCAATGTAGTTGTTTGATGTTCCATCATTTCCAAGATGATCAGGAACAATAGTGAGAGACAAACTCTCATCAGGTTGTTTGAAATTGAGGGTACTAGGGAGCTCTTGCTCCACCAGAGGTGAGTCCTTATGAGGTACAACATGAAGATCGTGTGGCTCAAGGTCCACGGGACAAGAAGATAAGGCACAATCTTGTGCCGACTCATGTTGAAATTGGTCCATGTTATTCTCAATGTGAATCGAATCCTCCACTAAGTGATCGTGAATTGAAACCCCAAGTCCCTCAGACTGACTAGGAGTTTGACTTTGAAAGATTGTGCTTTGAATTTGTGGATGTGGTGGTGGTTCGATATCAAAAGGTGAATCCTCATGTTGACAAGAAAAGTTACTCTCCTCACGTTTACGTAATTGCTGCGACATTTGACTCAATTGCAGTACCATATTTTGTGTGGACTGTTGAGCGGTTTTCATGAACGTAAGGAAAGTTTGTTCCAAGGAATCAGGTATGCGGTCAACTATGAGGTTCAAGTCAGAGCTTGGGAATTTTTGAGGTTGGGTGTTGATGGGCTGAGAATGGGTCCAATGATTTGAAGTGGGGTGTTGGTAGAATTCTGGGTATTCGGGAGGAGGATACTGGGGTGAAAATGAATTATAAGAATTTGGATATGAATTGTCTCCCCACGAATCCATCACTCTCGGGTTGTACGCGGATGCGTAATGGTCATATTGACCATTTTGGGAAAAGGTATACTTATACTCAGGCTCTGGGGAACATAAGGGCATTCCCGGATAACATGACCACTCAACCCACAACAGTCGCACGGTACGGCTACTGGAGCCACCGGTGCACTCATGTTGTCTGCCATACGCATGAAGGAGGCCAAAGTTTGTTGTAATGTCTCAGTTTGTTGACCAGCATATGATCCGACATAACTAGATTGTGGTGTAGCAGTCGGTGCCTCTCTCATGTTACCCCAATATGAAGATTGCTCAGTCACACAATTAGGATTGTCCCAACCATATGGGGTGTTAGTCTGAGCCACCCCAGGTTGTATGGGTCCAGAATACCAGGAAGAATTGTCCTTGTCCCAATAATGATATGGATGGTCGCCCATGTAACATCCCATCTCAACCAAACACTCTCGAGTCGACCACTCTCACCACCACGAGGCTAAACTCGTAAAAAGTGCTCGACTCGACCCTAAAAACGCTACCAGAGAGTGTAAAGGGGAGGAGACTATAACATAGAAGAAGGTGAGAAGAAGATGACTCAGAGGAGAAGGGAAACTAAACTCTAAAAGATAAATGAGTGGGTTGGTCAGAAGTTTCCTAAACAAGCACGGTTCAAACAATCCTAGACCTAAGGGAGCCTAATTCTAGACGACTCCTAACTGGTTGAGTCGAATTGGCTTGCTTGATTCACCTCCCTCAATAATCAAACCAACTTGGTCAGGCAATGTATAGCTAGTGGGGGCGCTTCCGACAGAGTCGGTGCCAATTAGACAACCACTTCGCTTGGAAGACTTACGTCAACACAAAAACACTTTCTAGACACCAAATCAAATTCGATTAGCTTCAAGTCATAGCAAGTCAAACCAATCTTCCCCTTAATTGAGTCCGAGTCCTTAGGGGTCAATGTCTAATTGATGTTAATTTTAAGGCTTGGGTGACACTTTAGGATTGTGATTTGTGGGCCACGGAAGAGTGATGAAATCCCCACCGTATCTTTTCCTACGGAGTTGCCCTTAAGATAGTTTAACTTAAATCTAGCAAAGATAGTCAAACATTGGTCTTTTTAGTGGGGGGCAATTGCAAGGTTGTATGCAAACTAGATTATATGCTTAAATGCAATCGATAAAAAAAACCGCGCACGTACCTTGACTCCAGCACTCTTCAACAAGAATTAATTTGCAAAAAATTAGCAAGAATAATGCAAACGAAACACTATATGATGCATGCACTAAGTCCTTCTAATTTTGCCAATTTTTAAGTCAGAGTTGAATTATTGCCAATTATGGAATTTTGCCCTAATACGTGCAGTTCTACGAAGAGGAACTTTTCGAAAATTAAGATTTTACGAGAAAGGCAAGAAAAGTTACCTCCGCAATGCTCAGACGGGTTTGCCGCCCGCTCTCGAAACTTCCCAGATGCTCTACGCGTCCACCCAGAGATGGAGACGACCTCACAAAAAAAATGAAGCCCAGATGCTTCAAATGTGCGACGGATCCACAGCAAGTTGTGCTTGAGATGCGACGATTTCGCCGCCCTTCTAGCTCCGAATGTGCCCGGATTTTGCCGCGCACTCTGTTGTCTTCTGAAACGCAAACCCAAATAGTTAGATCACACACACGATAAACAGAATAGAATCGAAATCACAAAAATAAACAAAAATCTTCGCTGCCTCCCCGGCAACGGCGCCAAAAACTTGATGGGAATTTTATTTATACCGCAAGTGCACGACGTCAATGAAGACGTGGCAAGTACGGGTCGAACACAAGGAGAGAGAGATATTGTTATTTTTGTGATTTTCGAGTAAGGAAAGAAAGAGAGAGAAATAATGTTGGTTTGAGATTTTTTGTTTTTTTAATTATCTAAAGCGAGAACAACAAAAGAAAAACTAAAAAGAAAACAAATATGGATGGGAGTCCAGCGGGTGGAGGTTTAGATATCGGGTTTAGATTAGAGAATTCTGAAACTCTTAATAAATCACATTAGTTATAAAGCATTACATGATAAATGATTCAACATAAACTCAAGTAATCAAAATATACTAACACGAAATTAAAATAATAACATTATTCTTCTTCTCATCACCCTAAATCCGTCACCCCCACCCTTTGGAGAGAGTTTGAAACTCATGGATGGAGGGTAGGAGAAGGGGTCCTAGAGAAACTACAAAATAAAACTAAAAACAAGAAATAAAAGAACAGAATTTTATTACTAAAATATGGAACAAAAACTAAGGACCCTTTACAACATCGTTTCGGGGCTATGTATAGCTGATACAAGGGATCCCAATATATAAAAGGAAAGTACACGCGTCAATACAACATTGGTAAAAATTTGAGCACACGGATCAACTTTTGTGCGGCGGAATCGCCGCAATTTGTACATGAGGTGCGGCGGAATTGCCACCTTTTTGGCTCAGAATCGACCCGGATTTTTCGTGTGTGTTTATGGTATGTTTTAGCTGTCATTTGCGCGTCCGGATTAATTATTGCATATCTTTGGAGATCCGAGTTAATTTCTTCATATATTTGGAGATCCACATTGATTTTTCTTTAGGATTTCTCCAAAATAATATTTTGGTACTTTAATTTGCAGTCGGGCCCTCAGCTTTTTGCAATTAAGTCTCTGGCTACTTTTGTGCTTACGTCCTTGGCCTTTTTGTAATTAGGTCTTTGAATGCTTTTATGGTTGGATGGACTTCCATTTGAATCCCGATAATCTTGACTTGGTCTTTATGATAGAAATGAGTCTCTTGCACGCGTTTATGCTCGGGATATGGGTAATTTGCATTCAGGTCCCTGTATTCTATAAATAAGACTAAACACATACCTTAGTAGCATTTATTGATATAAAATTAATCTAAATGAAATACATATGATGCAATGTATGCAATGCATCAGTTTCGTCTGAAATGAATGAAAGAAAACGCGTCTGGCCGATTTCTTTAAGACATATAGACGTCGGATGTAATATAACGCCGACGTCTATACCTCGACGTCTATATGGATGGAGTATAGACGTCGGTCTTAAATTATGTCCGACGTCTATAGGGAGACGTCTATACCCTATAGACGTCGGATTCACAAGATACACAAACAGCCAACGTCTATAGGTCAACGTCTATACCCTATAGACGTCGGCTAAACGTGTTATTCCCACACCCGACGTCTATAGTACTACATAGACGTCGTCCTAAATGAAGACCGACGTCCATTCTGTCATCTCCCCACTAGACGTCGGTGGTTCTAAAGGCCGACGTCTATTGGGCGATGAGTAAAGCCTATTCTGCACTAGTGCCACCAGGTCTTTACTTCTAAATGGTTGTTGGGTACCACACTATGAAAGACAAGTGAGATATATATATATATATATATATATATATATATATATATTTAATGGTCAAAAGATTGACACTTGGGACACTTGGGCTTAAGATGGTTGTATTTTTTTATCTTATTTGAAGGTATAGACGTCGGTTTTATAGGGTAACCGATATCTATTGGCTACAATATTATTATTATTATTTTAACGTATAGACATCGGCCATACAGGGTATCCGTCGTCTAAAGGTCGTAATATCTGTCTAGACGTCGGTCACCTTGTATGGCTGACGTCTATAGGTCGTAACAATTTAGTCCCACATCGAAGAATTTTGTTTTGTTGGTGTAGTTGACCGATCAGTTTGCTATTTGGTCCCTTCGGGCTTATGTCCAGTTCCTTTCATCTTGCTGATGGGTCCTTGTGTATGACTGAGAGGTCCATTTTGCTTCATTTAAGTCCTTTCGTCTTACGTTTCAATCCTTTTTTATTCCCTTCTCTTTTTATTATCTAATACTTGAAATATAACAACAAGCACTCGAGTAGCACAATATTGGGGTATAATTAAGGATATATAGCATGAATATGATACATAATATGCTGCTAATCACTAGCTCACAATCATATATTTTAACATTTTATAGTGGCTTGAAAGCATGAACCTTGATGAACTTGCTTCTCCTTTCTCTCAATCCATTTAAGTGATGTTGAAAATATATGATTTTTGGATCACGAGTAGTTGGTTGGTTACCTTACTGCGATTTTAAATGTTTAAAGTTTTCTTGATGTTTCCAAAATGTGTTAATGATCGTTCCATGAATTTACAATAACCAATATTAAAGTATTATAACTCTTCAGAGTATTAGGCTGGGCAAGACAATTGGCGGTTCTAATTCTTATTTTAATGGAGCTCCATTTCCTCTTTTATTGTTTATTGAAAATTGTTGCTTGTGATTGTCCCTTTCCTGCAGATTTTCCTTCTCATTTGTGATATTCAACTTCCGCTTTGTCGTGCGGAATGAGATGTTACACTTAGAGAAGGCTTTACTAGACTGGGTTGAGATTTCCATTTGAAAAATGTGAAGGCATTAACATTAAGGGGTGTTACTAGTGCGGAAAGCTCCGAAAAGTGATTTTCGCAGTCATACGAAAAGCAGAAGATAACAAAATTTAGTGGAAAGCAAATTCCCATTGAGTCTAATATTTTGAAAAGTTGCATTTGAGATGTGGATAATTTTATGAGCAAATTAAATGAAATAAATGTCTCATTTTTCTGTTTAGGATATTAGAGTTTGGGTTTTATTTTTTTATTTTTCGTGTTACAAGTACTCTTCAAGATGTCAACCGACTACTAGTATAAGTTTTCTGGAACTTGATCTCTGGAGAGATTGAACCTGTTCTAAATGTGATCAACTGAGCTGTCTGGGTTCAGTACTGACCCATCGGGTGGTTTGATTGATCACGAGAGACTTCTTTCCAAGAGGAGCTCTTTCCATAAGAAACAATGGATCTCACACTAAGTGCCCGCGGGCCAACTAAAGGAGGCAAAATTATCGTTGATGATACCAACATAGAAGTTTCAAGGGTTTCCCAACGGAGAATTGAGATGTAAATTTAAAATTTGATGTCTCATTTTTAGATGAAAAAAATGGTCATCAAATTAAATGTTATCTATGTTAATTTTTCATCTGACCCAAGTCAATTCAGAAATCTTTCTCAATATAATTTTGAAATTTAATTAATGTTGATATTGTTCATCTTAGTTGGGTCATTATACATTTTAATTTTTTTATAAATTTCAAAATTAAAAAAAACATACCTATGTTACTACAAATAAAGAGGGTATAACACACTAAGAAGTAGTCTTCGAAAATATATGTACCAACATGTTTGAAAATATATATTATTTCAGAAAAGCTAATTAAAAATAATACATGTTTCAATTTTGCTGACTCAAACATTTAGGATATTTGTCAAATTTGATGAAAACTATTATCGAATTATCTTTGTTGGGAAATTAACTTCGTTTATAAAATTTGAAACTCATGAATTTAATTTTATTACGTTAGGGTAAGAACGTTTAAAAAGCTGATGTCTCATGAAAAACTGGATAAAAATAAATTATCAAATCAAACAAAAATAAATAATAATATTTGACTCCAACCATAGATTCCCAAACTCCAAATGCCCTTTTTGAGACTGCAGCTTTTTAAGTGTCTCACACGGATCCAAACATTTAGGGTATTTTTCAGTCACAAAAGAGTTTCGTCAAGGAAATCAATTATTTATATTCTTTTAATTTCTCATAGAGTGCCTAAATCATAACCGGGTCGTATGCACTATTTAATTTCCTGTGCATTTCGTAATATCTTTTTGCTGCAAAACGAACGAGGCAAGAATCGTTCCATCCTAAGCTTTTCATGGCTAATATTTTTCGGCATTATGATGATCTAATACTGATTTTTCATGTTGCATGTTCAAAACTTCAAACCATTTGTCATTTTGTCTATCATATTTACTACGTACGTTATGAGATCATATATATATTATGTAATTATAAAAATGCACAAAGATAAAACTATTGAGTATAGTCGAACATGTAGCAACAATGATCAACCCAATAATACCAATATTATACATTTAATTTTGGCAAACTAAAACTAATCCAGTAATAAAATTGATGTTTAACGAACATTTGTCAAAACTGAACACGTATCAGAGCATCTAAGCTTCTTTATCCTCTGAAACAAACTCTTGTGACGACATGAATTTCCGTTGAGTAAATTCTTGGATTCATCATCTTCTTGATTCTTAGAGAAGCTCTCCGAAACTATCTCAATGACATCGTCTGTAATGAGAGGAAGATACTGTAATTAGTTACCAAAGAAAGTAATTATTTAAGAATATAAAGTGTAAAGCCATCCATAAGCTCATAAATTATTGTTTCATTTCTCCAGTCATTCAAAAAAAACTCAAAAGTTTATGGTTTGGGCAAACACATGGAATACTAATAGTATGGAATCGATTAAACAAAATTATAAGTTCAAGGAGAGATTATATAAATATGAAAAGTTATTAATGATGGTTAGATTTCCGAAATGCGGTGGCAATTAATGACAAGATTTGAACAAATAGGTGATGTTAGAATTAAAAACAGGTGATTTGAAGCATACATCTAACATCACGTACTTGTTTAAGATTTTGTAATTAGTGTTTAAAAAAACAAAAATTATTACCTCCACGAGATATGCTTTCGAAAATCAAATTACCAATCAATTCACTTTCCCGAAAAGTAAGACGACTATGCTTTCATGCATGAAACTCGTATTATAAAAATTGAAAAAATGAAAAGAACATGATTTCACATTTCGTCTAGGTTTTAGCGTACAAATCTCAATTTATAATCTTATTTGTTTATATATTTCCTCCAAAAAAGCATAAAAAAACTCATACCTTTTTTTACTGGTCTCTCTTGTTTGTTCCTTGAGCTTCCACTTCGAACGATTCCAACTAGTTTTTTAAGAAAAACAATATTATCTGTCCAAACACAAAAACCAAAATGTTAGCATCACCAATTGAGATGGTTTGTTGGGGGGCAGTGATCAAAACTTTGGCTACGGGGTCTGAATTCGTAAGGACGATGCCGAGAAATGAAATTCCGTTGGTTGGTTGGGATATGATTTAAATTTTGATTAAGTATTTTACATACAAGTAAATAAATATTTTGTATTGAACCAATTAGGTATTACTATTAGTCCATATATCTACCTACCTTACTATTGGAATGTGAAAAAAAGCAAGGGTCTTGTAATCTTAAAGAATAAAAAAATCGACAAGAATCGAAATTCAAAAATACTTATGCTAACTAAGCGAAATTCAAAAATTTAAGATAATCGTCCGACCATCTTCCGTCAATGTACGTAGCACCGCCCATGGCTCTCGTCTTCAACTACCTTAGTAATACACACTAGACGTATTTGCACGACCATGTGCGAAACCATTAAGATAGAGAACAAATGCAAATTGCAAAAAAGATGAAAACATAAGAAAGAAGTTAATATTTGTTCAACTGTTCAAATAGCCGAGGATCATGTTCTAAGTTAACTGAAATAATTAGAACGGAACAAAATTAATAATATTTCAAAAACTTACCATTGCGATTGTTAGACTCCAACACCTCTGAATTTCTGCTGGAGAATTCAGGTCTAACAACGCCTCCAGCAAAATAACCTACTATTGCTTGGAATTCTGCCATTGTCAATCTTGAGTTTCTTCAAAAATTTAGAAGGAAAAAAGGGTAATGAACGATATGTGAAAATAAGATTTTTTTGGTTTGTATTTATAGGGTACAAAAAGATTCGGTCTTTCGGTTGAGTATATCTGAGAAGGGTCCAATTTGCAAATATACCTTATTTCTCTCTTTTTTGTGAATGTGTTTTCTTTTTTCACATATCACTGATATCAGGTGTATTAAACTACTGGCACAATAAACAGTCTTTATTTATAAAAAATATTCGTCAAAATCATGATTCATAAGCTTAGTCAAAATAAAAATAAAAATAAACTCCTAATTTATAATTGGTGTTGTTGTACGACAAAGTCATTTTTTTCTTGCTTCCACTTCACATTTTAATCAAGTAAAGTCATATAATGCCTGCAATATAAGTTTAGCTACCAAGATTCAATGCATAGTATACATACGTGTATTTGATATTTTATCGATAATGCATTAATATTCGATTTTATTCGTATATGTTTATGGTGTTTTCAAAATGTAACTGAATTTGTTTGCAAAGAAGAGAATAAGCCACTTTTCACGTTCGTGAAAATTTATCCGCAATTCCAACGCGAACATATATTTTGGAACCATCATTGGCTGGTATTGGATCAACTTAATTTGTTATCCACGGTTACAATCAAAGAAGGTTAATTAATTTCTTAATGACATCAGCACTCTAGTCCAAAAACATTTGCAACCACAAAGTGACAAATATGTTTACGCATAACAATATCATTTTCTTCCTTCTTTCTTGTCCTTGTTTCACTTCCACAAAAATATACAAGATTGTAAATTAATGATTATAAATTTATAACAATGACTCCAACAAAACCGTTTTTTGCCATCACATTTAACGGTAAATTTTACAAACACAGAAGGGTGTATTTGCAAATTACACACTGGATTCGGTTTTTTCCGCGTTATTTTCGTGGACCAAGTAGATACGTCTCAACAACTATAAATACAAACCCTAAAACCCTAATCATCATTATTTCATTGCCCTCCCCTTCTCTCTCAATTTCTCCTAAGTAGTTAGCAATGGATGAAAAGAATGTCTCTTGGTTGTTGAGGCCGAAGTTCGGAAAAAGTGTTTACTATCCGATGGACTACACCCGGTCGTCGACGGTCGAGTTTCCAGCCCTCGCCAGAGGCGCTCTGCGGCAGCACTCGTTAAGCGGAGATATGAAACGTGTGGCCTTCAACGTTCCCGTTTCCCGCCCCATCCGGTCGACTAACAAGACCACAGTCCTGCCGCAGCCCGGATATTCGGCATCGGTCGGGTTGAATCACAAGGGCATGATGACGTCTAGTGGTAAATTCTTTTTAGGCTTTCTTTTCTTCTTCTTCTTCTTCTTCTTTTATTAAGAGATAACTTAAGTTTTGAGGTTTTCGTCGTGATGCTATAATGTTTACTTTGCGGCTTTCAATCGATAGAGGTTGCGGTTTCACCTAAGGAGACGATCGGAACGTTGACTAGTGAAACTCATGTGCCGGCCGACGACAAGGATTCGGATG
Organism: Triglochin maritima; assembly: GCA_963682175.1. Taxonomy (NCBI): domain Eukaryota; kingdom Viridiplantae; phylum Streptophyta; class Magnoliopsida; order Alismatales; family Juncaginaceae; genus Triglochin; species Triglochin maritima. Next base: position 34,678,756 of record OY821781.1, on the reverse strand, counting down.
CTACAGAAGGTTTTTTTTTTTTGTTTGATCTACACTTCCGCTATTTTAATTAATGAAGGTATCTGAAATATAATGGGTTTTGTTTTAGTGAAATTTACATCTCGTAAATTAGAAAAGGTTCTTTACCATATTGTGTCGAGCAATTTATTGAGGTTCTTTATATTTCTTTCTAGAAGTTAACCTGAAACAGAATGTGCAATTATTATGGTACATGATTTATCAAAAGGCTAAATATCTAGTATTAAGTTGATTCGAAAGAAGAAAAATTGAAACAATACTAATAATAGCATTTGCTAGTCAAATTTCAAGAAAAGAATCAAAAGATGCACCAAAAACGGTAACTCAACCCTTAACTTATTTCACTGTTAAATATCAACACTTCATTCTTTTCTTTTTTGGCAATCGCCCAAATTAACCAACAACCCATTAGTCAATTAGTGCATCATCTTTATATAAACAAGAATTTTGTAATCTCCAACCAATTACTTGGTTATGCACTTTATTTTAGTTTCTTCTAAAGTGGAACCCTAGTTTATGAGAATGCATGCATGTTATCTAATCTTGTTCCCTCAACTAATTAATTATTTTGTCTTCAAATGAATTTCAGTTACACCCACCCAAGTGGTTACTGAGGTTGAAGAGACTAGTCCTACAAATACCCTCTCCAAGAAGGAAGCTAATGGAATCAAGAAATCACCCAATGGCAAGAGTGTTACCCAGAAGATAAAGAAGTTCATTCTCCCTCGTGCATGTGTTTCTTCACCTAAAGTTCGAGATTAGAGATTGAAGTTCACAGGAATGGAGAAATGTGCGTTGGTTAATTTGTTAGAAGTATAAAACTGTGGAATTAATGTGGTTTTATTTTTTCCTTTTTTTGGTATCCTAAAGAACTTGCTAGTTTTTGTTTGGTTTGGTGCATGATTCATTGATTTTAATAGATTTTTTTTATTTCTTTGTGAATATACACTATGTTTGGTGCAACTTCTCTGTGAGGGTATATTTTTCTCTTTTCACAAGTATTCACACGAATTCGGATATAATATTGTTTAGCATGTAGTTATTTAATTACTTGTGTAAAGTTAAAAATCAAATGTGATCGGTTCCAAAAATGGATATAGGGTTCGAGAGTTTGTAAATAGGAGTCCATAGATGAGTTTTAAATACCTTGAATACTCCTCATTGTTCTATATCTTAGACCCAAACTCTCTATAATTTCAAACTCTCAATCTCCACACTCGTTAATTAAGCTTCACAACATGTGCATCTATTCCTTATTATATTCAAATGTGCTTAATTATTAGAACGTAGTGTGATTCCAAATCCATATCTAAGAATTCACAATGTTCTAATCGACCTCAGGTGGAATTCCTCTTCTCGGGTTGTGAGAGGTGAATCAAGTAAGGCGGGGGTTATAAAGGTGGAGATCTCGACCCGGAATGGAGATCGATTAGTTTTTTTCGATTTTGCCATTCTGTCAAGTTTTTTTGTCAATTAATAGTATTAATTATCAGTTGACTATGTTAAAAATAACATTCGATTGCGAAATTTACTAAATATTATCTAAGTAAATGAATAAATGACATTCACTTCTATATAATTTGTAAGTTTTATAAATCTACCATGAGTAATTTTACATCTTGTTATGAAACAACAAATATACTATATGGATGACTCACCTTATCACTTGATGTTACGATGTTACAATTTCTTGTAAACTCCACATTCAAATGCAATGTAAGTTTCTCATTGATGTAGATTTCAATTCTAATTATTGTGTTGTAATTTCCACCATTATGTTTGTTGTAACTCCTTCATCTTTCTTTTATAAATAGGAGACTATTGTAATACTCTGTGGATGATGAAATACAATAATTATTCTCCTCCAAATCTTCATCTTCTTTGTTCCGTATCTATTCGTTATCAGCACGAAGCTCTGTCAGTCTTGGATATTGTTCAAGTATAATCTTCATATCATTGCGAGTTCATGAATCTTGGTAGAGCGTAAATCAAAAGTATGTCAATGGAACCAAGACGTGCAACCTCCAACCAAGAGAACTATTCAATCTCTTCTGAGGTCCTTCTTATCTTGATCTTATGCGTATTTAGCGCATATATGTTATTTGTTATATTGACATATTTGACATTGTGTATCGCTGAATTAGTTTCTTCATTGCGATTCCTTGCATCATTTTGCTTTCACACGATATGATTTGATCATTGGTTTCTTGTGAGACACAATATGATATCATTTGTTAGTTTTGAAATTTTAGATTCTACCATTGATGCTTACAGATTTTGAATATATCCTCAATGGATCATCAATATGGATTATAGTAAACCATCTAGAAAGAAATATATTCTATATTAAATTTGGCCTAGAGAAGTAACTCTTGCCAATTAAATTCTCTTCAATTTTCATTTAATACTAATGCCATTTAGTTATCTCTAAATGTCATAAGGAGTAATATTGTAAGAAAAATATTCAAGATATTTTAAAATAAATATCAGACTTTTTTCCATTATTTTTAATGTCATGCATTAAGGTGTGACTTTGAAAATCAGCGAACGTTAGATTTCAAAATCTCTTTAATTTTCTATAAATGATTTATACAATGACATTAAGTCATAACATCTCGTATCAAAGTGGAGTATCTTGGCCTTGATTATTTTATTTGAAAAGTTTCAACATTGATTTCACCAACCGTCTTTTGGGTTAGTTCCCTCACATTATTTATCCATACATGAAGCTATGCATGCATAATCTTTCGACCAACACTTGGATTTTGCAATGAGGGTATTCGATGAATTTTGGAAAGACAAAATCTTTACCCATATGTAATTTTATTGTGTGACAATTAATTCAAATGACATGACTTAGTTGCTATATTTTGCATATCTCTTGACACATTGGTTATTAGCAATTCGTATATATTTGCGGCACATGATATAATTATGCGTATGTCTGTATACATATCCATGATTTGTTCTGAAATTATTTCAAACTGATATACGACTATCATTGTGCTAAAATGCTTGTATTAGATATTACTATAAGTAATTAAAATATCTTGATGTACATACTATATTCTAGCCTTGAAGGCTATGTCTTTAATATTTACTCGAGATCACGTTCCATTTAAAGTTGTGTATTTGCATATGGCAAGATCCCAAAAGGATCCATATGTTCATCAAAGGGATGAGGATTTCCCCCTTTATTATAAAAATTACGTGTCCATCACATTATGTCTAAATTCCTAACCAAAAGATCACGAGTAACAAATTCGAAAAAAGAGGGATTTTTTTCTGCCTTACAAGACGTGATACTTCAGCAGCAATACACGGTCAAATATTATAATTATATTGTTTAAGTATTTGCAATATTTATCATATTGTTTTGCAAGTGTGCTACTAAGCAGTAAGCACTGTGAAAGCAAGAATCAGAAGAGGTGGTAGGCAAAATTGTGCAAATAAGAAATTGAAATGACACTCGAAAAGTCAACTAGACAAAACCGGCCCAGAAGTGCCTAAATGAAGTTATCATTTATATTCATTAAAAAGATGTGCAAATGTCCAAGTTGCGTAAGTACATTAAATTACTCATTCCCAAATCTAACTCTATGGCCAGAAGACCATAGAGAGTTAATCTTGTAAAAGGAAAATCTTCTATCCATTTTACAAGTTAATGACCCGATACTCCAGTGGTAGTTGACACTCAAATGATAATAACATAAATTATTTGTGCATATGTCATATCTATTGCATGTTTTTTGGTTAGAAACTATAAGTGGTTATTTTTATCTATTTTATTTTGTGTAATCTTTTTATATCATATTGATTGTTGACAAAAGTTAAATATACGACTTTTGATAAAATGAACAAGAATTTTACTGGTCGTGTTTTAGATGTTGAAATCCAACTTGATGCTCTTGGAAATACGAATGAGAAAAAAAGGGAAATAAACATCAAATAAAGATAAGACGAAAGTTGTGTTTTTTATTCGCAGTCATTAAAATGATTTCGAAAATATCATGTTCTAGTCTCGTGCCTGAGTGTGACTTGAGATGAATATCGATTTATCGATAATAAATCACTATATGCAATTGATTTGCTCCATTCCCTGAAGTAAATGTATGAGCGCATGAAAAGTCTTACAAAAGTCTAGTATAATCATTTTGCGACTATGATTGTGAATGTGAATGTGAATGTGGATGAGATAAACAACAAAATAAATGATGTCCATATGGTATATAAATTCGACAATCAAAATGGGTTGTCAAAGTAACTCTCCACGAAACAAATATATTCTAGTTATGTGTATTTTATTTGATATATATACTCTATTTAGTATATATACATGACCATATGCTAGAATATCAATATGACAAATGGCATTATATACCATGATACAAATATTTTTCTTAATATTCTTGAGGTCCATTCGATTATCATATTTTCATAATTATTATCTTTTAAGCTTTTTCTTTACTTGGTGATTTTGTTGATACTTATTTAAATTGGTTAGTTCTCTCATTAGTGCAATATATTTCCATACTTATGATTTTTATTCACTCACGATGAGATTCTTCTAGATATTAATAATACACATGCATATGTTGATAGCATATCGATATTCATCATTTTTATGTTTGTCATGACTATTTGTGCATATCATTATAATGTCTTTTAATGTTCAATAGCAAAGATAATATTTGCATTTATTGTCTTAAAAGGGCAAAATTTACATGCATATGGTAATATCTATCACTAGTGCAGAAAAGGAAATATGTTAGGATCAATGACCCCTAATTAATCTAATCACTTAGTTAATCCTCTACTTGATTAAGCAAGAAATGCAGGGAAACAAATTTAAAACAAGTAGGGAAGCAACAATGCAAACCACAATAACATGAGGCGATTTTACAGAGGTTCGGCCACCCGCCTACGTCATCTCTTGCAAGCTCAGCTCGACACTTTGAACTCCGCTTACGACTTCACTATCCACCCCCCGTTCCGGGCAGGGAGACAACACATTTACAATCTTCAAACTAGCGAACAACCCTCGCCTAGCTTGGAATCCTCTTCTCAAAATTCGAGAAGGATGCTTCGGGCTTTCACCGGAGCTTTACTCATTTGAACAATGAACTTGAGTGGAACATCAGTCTCTGGCTTGAGCACACTTTGAGTAGGATATTGAAATGATCAAAGATGTAGAAGTTAGGCTTTTGAGTGTAAGATTGGGAGAGTTCGAAGTTGAGGATTTCTCTCTAATGTATCAGACAATTGGAAGTGAGAGAGTTATGTAAACACTGTGTTTGGACCTCTATTTATAAGCTCCTAAAGTTTTCTAGCCATTGGGGAAGAGTCGATTGATTGGTGTGTAAGATACATAAGACAAGATCCTAAGTTCAACAAATTTGTCCCTCAACAGTCGAACAAAATGAGGCAAACAATCGACCGAATGGAGTCCAGAAATGAAGTCCAGAGAGTGCCAGGAACAATCGGTCGAACGAACAACGAGGAGATCAAACGAACAAGGCTAAAGCTTAAGTTCACTTAAGTGAACGGTCGAACAAAATATAGGGACGGTCGACCATTCAAGGAATTTTGGCTAAGGTAATTGTGATCGGTCGAACGAAAAGTGTATCAACCGAAACTAGGAAGTCGGGACACAATATTTGTCTTCATCTGGTCGACCGTTCTATGGTCAATGTTGGACCGGTGGCCAAATGTATTCTAAGGGTAGGTTGAAATTATACGAATATGACCGTTAGAAGAATACGACAAAAATAACGGCCATATGAAAACGGAAACGGTCGACCGGTTAAGCTTAGAAAATTCACTTAGAGAGTCTACTATAATCGGTCAAACAGAGAACTAGTTTGATCGACCGATTGGCACAGAAAATCTAGGTTTGGTTTTAAGTGATTTTCCGGTTAAGGTTTGGGTGACCTATTGAAGTTCAATTGATGTGAAATTTTGTGTGTGATTTCTACAAGGAACCAAGTGTGTATGTGAGTGAGTTTTAACTCTTCTATGCTCAAGATTACACAAGTTCCTAAGACTCAAAATAAAGTAAAATTACATGTCTTCAAATAGCTTCCATTACATGTCTTGACTTCATTCCATTCTTCTTGAGTCTTGATCACCTGTAGATGTTAGCACAATAAAATATATTTTCTTATGCATTATGAGTGTTACACTACATTTGATTGTGATTATAAGATTAGGTTAATTAAATCATCAAAACATGGATTATAGCCAAAAGCCAACAATCTCCCCCTTTTTGATGATGTCAACCTATATCTTAATACTTGAAATTTTAAGATGTAACTATGCCTATATGATGCTCCCCCTAAAGTTGTGCATAGTTTTTGTTCAATGAATTTCAATTTCAAGTTTCTTCTCCCCCTTTGACATCAATCAAAATACAAACTGATATTGTCAAGTGATGTCTAGTTTCTTTTCCCCCATATTATGTGATGGATTTGCTCCCCCTTAAATTTACAATTCATTACTCCTTGTAAATGATATTCATTAAGATGCCCCTATCAATATGAATAGGATATAACATTTAAGCTCAATTTTTCTCCCCTTCTGACATCAATCAAGTATGGACATATAGGCATGTGATGTTTTTCTCCCCTTAATGATATGCAATTGTATGAAATAAAAGATATGACAATTAAGCATTCATAATCCTTTTTGAAACATTTTTTGTAAGCTTAGGAGGATGAAAGATTGTTACCCAAGTTGCATTCCTCAAATTGTGGTTCCAATTCTCCTTTCAATAGTTCAGCTGACTTTTAATTTGACATTCCAAGCTAGCCCTGTCACTACCGATCTCCCATCATTCTTTAAGTACCTAACGGTATAGAATTAGGTACCGAAACAACTTTGGGTCCTTGAACATTAGCTTTAGGAAACCAAACCATTTTGGTTTTAGGAGCCCACACACTTGAGGAACTTTGATTTACAAACAAATGCTTGCCATTTAAATTAGTATGATATACATGCTTTTTGAATTTAGCATTGTATCATAAACCATGTTTATCAAGCAATTGTCTTTGACTACATAGTACCATGTCAAGCATTTTTTGTTCCTTTAGTGAACTTTTCTAGATCTTTTCTTAATTGTTCATTAGAAGATCTTGTTGGCTTTTTTGGCCTTAATCTAGGTTTTGATGATTTAATCAACCTAATCTTAATTGTGATCATGTAGAGTAGCACACATATTGCATTGCATATATATTGTTTTTTGCTAACCTCTACAGGTGATCAAGACTCAAGGAAGAAAGGAAATCAAGTCAAGACATGTAATAAAGCTTATTTGAAGACATGTAATCTTGATTTATTTTGAGTCTTAGGAACAATGTGTAAGTGATCATACTTGAGCTAAAAACTACTCAAACACACACTAGGTTCCCTATAGAAGTCACACACAAAAGTTCATATAATTTGGACTTCAATAGATCACCCAAACTTATACCGGAAAACACCAAACCTAAACCTAAACTGTCTGCCCAGATTTGGTCGACCGAAACAAACCGTTCGGTCGACCGAGTGATCATATATCATGTTAGTATTTTACTGCTCAAGTTTGGTCGACTGTCCAGCACTTTTCGGTCGACCGAGTAACAACAAATTTCCGACCGTTTGTTTTGTCGTATATACCCAACGATCGTATTCGTATTATTTCCAAATACCCCAAAAATACTTTTCCCTATCGGTCGACCGAGGACCTTGTTCGGTGGACCGAACTTAGCTGTCTTGACAAACCCGAACTGCCTGTTAGTTTTCGGTCGAACGTGGACCTTGTTTCGGTCGACTGAATATGATCTTGTTTGTCAATCCCAAAGAGCCTGTTATAAATCGGTCGACCGAACCTATCTCGATGTTCGACCGATAACTTAAGTGTACCTACATTATAACCTTTGGTGGTCGACCATTCTTTAACCGGTCAACCAAACCGAGTTCAAAATTACAAAACGGTCGACCGTTCAGCCCGATCCAGTCGACCGGACTTACTCAGTTTTGGGTCCTGTAGATTTCTGTTTTGTGTATCTTACCCAACTTAACCCAACCACTATAATACCTTAGGAGCTTATAAATAGGTGTTCCCTTGACACAATTACACATCTCTCACACTTCCATTTGTCACATACACTAGAGAGAAATTCCCAAGCTCCAATTTCCCCAATCCTACACTCTAAGCCTAAATTCCAAACATTTGATCATAGCCAAATCATACTCAAAGTGTGCTCAATATTTAGAGAGTGTTGTCCCACTCATTTGTTGTTCAAGAAGCAAGGATTTCGGTGGTTAGTGAAGTCGTGAGTGGAGCACGGTGATTCGAGCGGAGCTTGCAAGAGAGGACTAGGACCCGGGTGGGGTGCCAAACCTCTGTAAAAATCTCCTGTCTCCATTGTGGTTTGCATTTTCCATTCCTTTACTTGCATGTTTAGTTTTAAATTCCGCTGCATATCTTTGATCGATTAAACAAGTAGGTAATTAGCTTAAAAGTGATTAGAATTAGAGACCATCACGATCCTACATTTGGTATCAGAGCCTTGTGAGCTAAATTTCATTACTTAATCGTCATTTTTAGCATGACTTCAACATCTAATCATGTAGAGGGATTGTGCACCACTAGACCACCTTTTCTAAATGGGTCAAATAATGATTATTGGAAGAATATGATGAAAATATTCCTAATATCTAATGACCTAAAGTATTAGATGTTTCTTCAAAATCCATACACACCCCCAAAAAGATGAATTAGATTCACTTTCAAGGCCCAAAATGAAAGAAATTGAGATGAACTCAAAAATCATGAACATTCTTTATTGTGGTCTTAATGAGGGTGAATACAATAGAATTAAGGGTTGTGAAAGTGCATATGAAATATGGCATAGATTACAAATGCATCATGAGGGTGATAGCAAAACTAAGGAAACTCGCATTAGTCTCCTCATGCATAAATATGAGTTTTTTCTATGCAAATTGGTGAAAACATAAGCAAATGAACACTCGCTTCACCGATATTACTAACTCTCTTTTCGTTCTTGGAAGAAAACTAAATGAAGGAGAGATGACAAGGAAATTCGTTCGGTCGCTAAGCAACGATTGGGAAGATAAGGTGGTCGCAATTGAAGAAGCACACGACCTTTCAAAACTCAAGATGGAGGAGTTAATTGGAAATCTCATGGCTTATGAGCTCCAAATTAACCATCAGAAGGAGAAGGAAGCTTAAAAGAACAAACCCTTCTTGTCATTACTTGCAAATCATGAGGAATCAAGGAGGAGTGTAGAAGATGAGGACATTGAAGTCCTAGCCAAAGACTTTTTCAAATACCTCAAGAAGGATAAGGGAGAAAAGAATGAAAAAAGAGGTAGAAGAAGTGAAATGAGAGAAAAGAAGAAGGAGGGAGTGAAAATGAGCGAAAAGAGAAGGAGAAGAAAAATGAGAGAAGGGAGAGAAGGAGAGAAAAGGAGAGGAGTAAGAGAAAAGAGAAGAGGTTGGAAGCTCACAAGGCTACTTGGGACGATTCATCGTCTTCATCATCATCCCAATCAACCGCACCTTCATCAACAAAGGAATATGCACATATGTGCTACATGACAATTCAAGATGAAGGAAGTGAGGTATCCTCAAACTCTTGTTCTATTAGATCATGCTCAACTAAGTGTTATTATAATGATAGCTCAAATTCTAGTGCAAATGATGAAACATATACACATGATGAGCTTCAAAATGCATTCCATGACTTAGGTAAACAATATGAGATCATTTGTGAAAAGAACAAAAGTGCTAGAAAGCTAATCAATGATCTCCAAAACCAAATCGAAACATGCATGAATGAGAAGAATAAGGTGCTTGCTAAACTTGAAACTAATGCATCTACTCTTGAAAGTCTAAAAGCAACACCTAGTAATAGTGAACAACTAGATCTTCAAGCTTGCAATGTGCAATTAAGAAAAGATTTAGAAAGATTTACTAATGGAACTAAGATGCTTAACATGCTATTAGGAAGTCAAAGGCAATCTTTGCAAAAACATGCTTTAGGATATAATGATTAATAAGTTAAAAACCATGTAATTCATACAACTTTAAATGGAAAGCACTTAGTTTTAAATCATAGTTCTTCAAGTGTGTGGGCTCCTAAAACCAAAATGGTTTGGGTTACCAAAGCTAACTTTCAAGGACCCAAAGTTGTTTGGGTACCTAAATCTACACTTGTAGATACTTGAGGAGGAAACCGGTGGTGACCGGACAAGCCTGAGAGTCAAATTCAACGCCGGTTGCATCACCAAATGGAGATTGGAACCAATTCAAGCTTCAAAGTTGGTATCATTTCTTATCCTCTAAATTTTTGAATAAATTGGTTCTAGTCTAGGTTTTAATATGCTTAATTGACATATCATATAGTCATTCATTGCAAATCTTAAATTTTGAATAACATCATTTGCCTAAGTGTCAAATTTATAAATGGATGTCAAAAAAGGGAAATTAAACATCGCATGCTTAATTGTAATATTTGCTTGATGTTAATAGGGGAGAATTAAAATTGAACTTAGTTGAAAAATCATATTCATATTGATAGGGGGAGCTTATTGAATATCATTTTCTTAGTGTAATGAAGTGCAAAATTTAGGGAGAGCAACTTCATTACAAGACATCCACAATTTTATGCTTATATCTTATAATTTTTTATGGATGTCAAAGGGAGAGAGATAATTAAAGGGGTAACTTGAAATTTGATTATATAATCAAACAAAACTATGCACATTCATAGGGGGAGCATTCTCATGCATAGTTTACAATAAAAAATTTCAAGTATTAAGATATAGGTTGCCATCATCAAAAAGGGGGAGACTGTTGGCTTTTTGGGCCTTAATCTATGTTTTGATGATTTAATCAACCTAATCTTAATTGTGATCATGTAGAGTAGCACACATATTGCATTGCATATATATTGCTTTTTGCTAACCTCTACAGGTGATCAAGACTCAAGGAAGAAAGGAAATCAAGTCAAGACATGTAATAAAGCTTATTTGAAGACATGTAATCTTGATTTATTTTGAGTCTTAGGAACTATGTGTAATTGAGCATACTTGAGCTAAAAACTACTCAAACACACACTAGGTTCCCTATAGAAGTCACACACAAAAGTTCATATAATTTGGACTTCAATAGATCACCCAAACTTAGACCAGAAAACACCAAACCTTAACCTGAACTGTCTGCCCAGATTCGGTCGACCGAAACAGACCGTTCGGTCGACCGAGTGATCATATATCATGTTAGTATTTTACTGCTCAAGTTCGGTCGACTGTCCAGCACTTTTCGGTCGACCGAGTAACAACAAATTTCCGACCGTTTGTTTTGTCTTATATACCCAACGGTCGTATTCATATTATTTCCAAATACCCCAAAAATGTTAGGATCTATGGTCCTCTAATCGATGGATAAATACGGAATTAAAAATAATAATCGAAGGATTAAGGAAGAGACAATTGCAAACCACAAATTCGTCGACACCGGAGTTTAGAGAGGTTTGGCACCCACACCCAAGCCAATAAGGATTCGGTAGCCCGAAGTGTGTGTGGTCGTCCGAAGTGGGTCAAGTTAATTGGGCTCTAGGGACTCGATTTGAATGCGACCGTTGGAGCAAAGTCCAAAACTGGTCCAGGGCTATTCGGTCGACCGAAGGTAGTTCGGTCTTCCATAGGGGCAATTCCAGATAACACCTAAGTTTTACTGGTGGGAAGAATTCGGCTATCCGACTGGTGTTCGGTGGACCAAACTGGGTATGATTCGGTTTACCGAGGAATGACGGGACAGAATCCTAGTGCTCAAGTTTACATAAAACCTTATGGACTCAATAAATATAAAGTTACATGTCTTGATCCAAAGCTTTGATTACAAGTCTTAAGTCTTAATGTCCTTGTCCCGATGCTCATTTCCTTGATTGTCTTGATCAACCTATTAAGATGATTACAAGTATAAATATATAAGCAATGCATGTAATCGTGTTTGCTCACTTTGATTGATTAGGTTGATTGATTAAGATTAGTTTAATTAAAAATCAAAATTAATATAGATTAAGGCCAAAAAGCCAACAAAAAATACTTTTCCCTATCGGTCGACCGAGGACCTTGTTCGGTGGACCGAACTTAGATGTCTTGACAAACCCGAACTGCCTGTTAGTTTTCGGTCGAACGTGGACCTTGTTTCGGTCGACCGAATATGATCTTGTCTGTAATCCCAAAGAGCCTGTTATAAATCGCTCGACCGAACCTATCTCGATGTTTGACCGATAACTTAAGTGTACCTAGATTATAACCTTTGGCGGTCGACCGTTCTTTAACCGATCAACCGAACCGAGTTCAAACTTACCAAACGGTCGACCGTTCAGCCCGATCCGGTCGACCGAACTTACTCAGTTTTGGGTCCTGCAGATTTCTGTTTTGTGTATCTTACACAACTCTTACCCAACTTAACCCCAACGACTATAATACCTTAGGAGCTTATAAATAGGTGTTCCCTTGACACAATTACACATCTCTCACACTTCCATTTGTCACATACACTAGAGAGAAACTCCCAAGCTCCAATTTCCCCAATCCTACACTCTAAGCCTAAATTCCAAACATTTGATCATAGCCAAATCATACTCAAAGTGTGCTCAATATTTAGAGAGTGTTGTCCCACTCATTTGTTGTTCAAGAAGCAAGGATTTCGGTGAAATCCCAAAGTGTTCCGTCTCGGATTGTGAGAGGAAGAAGGTCAAGCAAGCGAGGGTGTTCGCGGTGCTTGTGTTGTTGTAAAGGCGTTCTCTCCCGGCCCGGAATGGGGAGTGGTTAGTGAAGTCGTGAGTGGAGCACGGTGATCCGAGCGGAGCTTGCAAGAGAGGACTAGGACCCGGGTGGGGTGCCGAACCTCTGTAAAAATCTCCTGTCTCCATTGTGGTTTGCATTTTCCATTCTTTTACTTGCATGTTTAGTTTTAAATTCCGCTGCATATCTTTGATCGATTAAACAAGTAGGTAATTAGCTTAAACGTGATTAGAATTAGAGACCCTCACGATCCTACATTTGGTATCAGAGCCTTGTGAGCTAAATTTCATTACTTAATCGTAATTTTTAGCATGACTTCAACATCTAATCATGTAGAGGGATTGTGCACCACTAGACCACCTTTGCTAAATGGGTCAAATAATGATTATTGGAAGAATATGATGAAAATATTCCTAATATCTAATGACCTAAAGTATTAGATGTTTCTTCAAAATCCATACACACCCCCAAAAAGATGAATTAGATTCACTTTCTAGGCCCAAAATGAAAGAAATTGAGATGAACTCAAAAATCATGAACATTCTTTATTGTGGTCTTAATGAGGGTGAATACAATAGAATTAAGGGTTGTGAAAGTGCATATGAAATATGACATAGATTACAAATGCATCATGAGGGTGATAGCAAAACTAAGGAAACTCGCATTAGTCTCCTCATGCATAAATATGAGTTTTTTCTATGCAAATTGGTGAAAACATAAGCAAATGAACACTCGCTTCACCGATATTACTAACTCTCTTTTCGTTCTTGGAAGAAAACTAAATGAAGGAGAGATGACAAGGAAATTCGTTCGGTCGCTAAGCAACGATTGGGAAGATAAGGTGGTCGCAATTGAAGAAGCACACGACCATTCAAAACTCAAGATGAAGGAGTTAATTGGAAATCTCATGGCTTATGAGCTCCAAATTAACCATCAGAAGGAGAAGGAAGCTTAAAAGAACAAACCCTTCTTGTCATTACTTGCAAATCATGAGGAATCAAGGAGGAGTGTAGAAGATGAGGACATTGAAGTCCTAGCCAAAGACTTTTTCAAATACCTCAAGAAGGATAAGGGAGAAAAGAATGAAAAAAGAGGTAGAAGAAGTGAAATGAGAGAAAAGAAGAAGGAGGGAGTGAAAATGAGCGAAAAGAGAAGGAGAAGAAAAATGAGAGAAGGGAGAGAAGGAGAGAAAAGGAGAGGAGTAAGAGAAAAGAGAAGAGGTTGGAAGCTCACAAGGCTACTTGGGACGATTCATCGTCTTCATCATCATCCCAATCAACCGCACCTTCATCAACAAAGGAATATGCACATATGTGCTACATGACAATTCAAGATGAAGGAAGTGAGGTATCCTCAAACTCTTGTTCTATTAGATCATGCTCAACTAAGTGTTATTATAATGATAGCTCAAATTCTAGTGCAAATGATGAAACATATACACATGATGAGCTTCAAAATGCATTCCATGACTTAGGTAAACAATATGAGATCATTTGTGAAAAGAACAAAAGTGCTAGAAAGCTAATCAATGATCTCCAAAACCAAATCGAAACATGCATGAATGAGAAGAATAAGGTGCTTGCTAAACTTGAAACTAATGCATCTACTCTTGAAAGTCTAAAAGCAACACCTAGTAATAGTGAACAACTAGATCTTCAAGCTTGCAATGTGCAATTAAGAAAAGATTTAGAAAGATTTACTAATGGAACTAAGATGCTTAACATGCTATTAGGAAGTCAAAGGCAATCTTTGCAAAAACATGCTTTAGGATATAATGATTAATAAGTTAAAAACCATGTAATTCATACAATTTTAAATGGAAAGCACTTAGTTTTAAATCATAGTTCTTCAAGTGTGTGGGCTCCTAAAACCAAAATGGTTTGGGTTACCAAAGCTAACTTTCAAGGACCCAAAGTTGTTTGGGTACCTAAATCTACACTTGTAGATACTTGAGGAGGAAACCGGTGGTGACCGGACAAGCCTGAGAGTCAAATTCAACGCCGGTTGCATCACCAAATGGAGATTGGAACCAATTCAAGCTTCAAAGTTGGTATCATTTCTTATCCTCTAAATTTTTGAATAAATTGGTTCTAGTCTAGGTTTTAATATGCTTAATTGACATATCATATAGTCATTCATTGCAAATCTTAAATTTTGAATAACATCATTTGCCTAAGTGTCAAATTTATAAATGGATGTCAAAAAAGGGAAATTAAACATCGCATGCTTAATTGTAATATTTGCTTGATGTTAATAGGGGAGAATTAAAATTGAACTTAGTTGAAAAATCATATTCATATTGATAGGGGGAGCTTATTGAATATCATTTTCTTAGTGTAATGAAGTGCAAAATTTAGGGAGAGCAACTTCATTACAAGACATCCACAATTCTATGCTTATATCTTATAATTTTTTATGGATGTCAAAGGGAGAGAGATAATTAAAGGGGTAACTTGAAATTTGATTATATAATCAAACAAAACTATGCACATTCATAGGGGGAGCATTCTCATGCATAGTTTACAATAAAAAATTTCAAGTATTAAGATATAGGTTGCCATCATCAAAAAGGGGGAGACTGTTGGCTTTTTGGGCCTTAATCTATGTTTTGATGATTTAATCAACCTAATCTTAATTGTGATCATGTAGAGTAGCACACATATTGCATTGCATATATATTGCTTTTTGCTAACCTCTACAGGTGATCAAGACTCAAGGAAGAAAGGAAATCAAGTCAAGACATGTAATAAAGCTTATTTGAAGACCGGAAAACACCAAACCTTAACCTGAACTGTCTGCCCAGATTCGGTCGACCGAAACAGAACGTTCGGTCGACCGAGTGATCATATATGCTGTTAGTGTTTTACTGACCAAGTTCGGTCGACCGTCCATACCTTTTCGGTCGACCGAGTAACAACAAATTTCCGACCGTTTGTTTTGTCGTATTTACCCAACGGTCGTTTTCATATTATTTCCAAATACCCCAAAAATACTTTTCCCTATCGGTCGACCGAGGACCTTGTTCGGTGGACCGAACTTAGATGTCTTGACAAACCCGAACTGCCTGTTAGTTTTTGGTCGACCGTGGACCTTGTTTCGGTCGACCGAATATGATCTTGTCTGTAATCCCAAAGAGCCTGTTATAAATCGCTCGACCGAACCTATCTCGATGTTTGACCGATAACTTAAGTGTACCTAGATTATAGCCTTTGGAGGTCGACCGTTCTTTAACCAGTCAACCAAACCGAGTTCAAAATTGTCAAACGGTCG
The DNA here is from genome assembly GCA_963682175.1 of Triglochin maritima. NCBI lineage: Eukaryota > Viridiplantae > Streptophyta > Magnoliopsida > Alismatales > Juncaginaceae > Triglochin > Triglochin maritima. Next base: position 34,662,649 of record OY821781.1, on the reverse strand, counting down.
ACCGTTCAGCCCGATCCGGTCGACCGAACTTACTCAGTTTTGGTTCCTGCAGATTTCTGTTTTGTGTATCTTACACAACTCTTACTCAACTTAACCCCAACGACTATAATACCTTAGGAGCTTATAAATAGGTGTTCCCTTAACACAATTACACATCTCTCACACTTCCATTTGTCACATACACTAGAGAGAAACTCCCAAGCTCCAATTTCCCCAATCCTACACTCTAAGCCTAAATTCCATACATTTGATCATAGCCAAATCATACTCAAAGTGTGCTCATTATTTAGAGAGTGTTGTCCCACTAATTTGTTGTTCAAGAAGCAAGGATTTTGGTGAAATCCCGAAGTGTTCCCTCCCAGATTGTGAGAGGAAGAAGGTCAAGCAAACGAGGGTGTTCGCGGTGCTTGTGTTGTAAAGGTGTTCTTTCCCGGCCTGGAACGGGGAGTGATTGACATCATTTAATGCTTATATTTGTATCTTATATCCATTATCTTACACCTAAGCAATGCTACGTGATGAGTTTTATGTTTGAATTTCAGAAATAAATAGGTTTGAAGAGATGAAGCATGAAATGACCCAAAAGCAGGGAAACATGACTTAATTGTGAGACCTGGGGACTAAGATGTAAGGGAGAAGGACCTGAACGTAAGACCGAAGGACCAAAGAGCAAAACAGAAAACTCCACACCATCAGGGGGAGTATTTTGGCAATTCGATTCGGGTCGGAGCTCCAATAAACAAAGTAGATGCATTCAAGACCAACAAATACATCAAGCAAAGCCCAGCATGAAAACCAGATGGATCTGGATCCTATAGACCGCCAATTGGCGGTCCAGATCTTCCCGGATCCGCAAAGATTTCGCGTGCACATGTATTAGTGTTTGTTTAGGCTATTTTTGGTATTTGTTTAGTCCCACATCGGGGGATTGTCCCGGATTACCTTTTTCTATGGCTATAAATAGAACTCTTCACCTTCTATTGTAATCACCCATTGCTTGGTGACATTCTCTCTACTAAGGAGTAAGCCTTGAAGCAAAACTCAAGGTGGAGAAGAATGCTACCTTCATTGTGAGTCATTGTTAATAAAATAATTGTTCTAGTTTCTTTTAATCTTGTCTTTTAATTTGTGCATGTTTCTTTAGTTCATGTTTCTTTCAATTAGCCTCTTTAATGTTCCTTTCTTGCTTAGTTAAATTTCCTTTCAGTATAATGTCTCATTTTGTTAATGTAGGTAGTGTAATGATTAGTGAGTAGTTCCATCCCCTTTGGGGGTGGAGTAGATATATGTACATGTTATGTAGGTGGTATGAATGCTAGATATTGTTGTTTGTGAGAGATATTAGTATGCTTGCTTGAATTAATAAGAACTTTACTTGATGGTTTCTGCCATAGTTAGGTACCATGCTCATAGTTAGTATGCTTTCTTGCTTAGTTCATGTTTCTTAATAACAACCTTGCATTGCACATATTAATCACCTAGGTTAGTGTTGTAAATGATAGGTCTTGCCATGAGGTACTTCTTATGCATGAACAAACACTAACCACACTTGAGCTTATTGTATGCATTCACCACACTTATTTCATGTGCACACACACACTCCACCCCTTAGAGGTTTTTCATTCCTGAGTTTTATCTTCCTTCATTAGTTGTTTAGTTTAGTTTGTGTTGTGATTTTATTTCCTCTTTTCTAGTTTACTAGTTTAGATTAGTGTAGTTTAGTGTAATCAACATTTCTCTCCTTTCTTTACCACTCGCCTTCGAACAAACCAAAAGTCGACACACCTCCCTGTGGATCGACCCGTATTTGCCACCACTTCAATGCGGCTGTGCACTTGCGGTTTAATATAAAACGAATCAATCAGGGAGTGGTTAGTGAAGTTGTGAGATGAGCTCGGTGATCCAAGTGGAGCTTGCAAGAGAGGACTGGGACCCGGGTGGGGTGTCGAACCTCTGTAAAAATTTCCCGTCTCCATTGTGGTTTGCATTTTCCATTCCTTTACTTGCTTGTTTAGTTTTAAATTCCGTTGCATATCTTTGATCGATTAACAAGTAGGTAATTAGCTTAAAAGTGATTAGAATTAGCAACCCTCACGGTCCTACATATCTAAGATCTAGTTGTTCAACATCAATAGGTGACACGTAGACTACCAAGTTCTAATGCATGTTTTTCATGTCTAACAATCACCTCGTTTTTCTCATTCATGATTATTTCAATTTGGCATTGGAGATCATTTATTTGCTTTCTAGCATTCTTGTTCTTTTCACAAATGATCTCGTATTGATTAACTAAATCATGAAAGGCATTTTGAAGATCATCAAAATTATATATTTCTTGTTTAGAACATGATCTATCACTAGAATAAGATTTAGTAGAGCAAGAATTAGATCTATTAGAGTATGAGTTAGAAGTTACCTCACTTTCTTCATCTTGTGTTGCCATGAAGCATGTGTGGGCAACCTCCTTCTACTTTGTAGAGAAGATGACGACGATGAAGGTGATGAAGAATCATCCCAAGTAGCTTTGTGAGCTCCCATCTTCTTCTCTTTTCTCTTTCTCTTCTCATTTTCTCTTCTCCTCTCCTTTTTCTTCTCATCTTCACTCTTCTCCTTCTCCTTTTCGTTTTCCTTCTTCTCACTTCTTCTACCTCTTCTTTCTCGCATCTCTCCTTTATCTTTCTTGAGGTATTTGAAGAAGTCTTTTGCAAGAACCTCAATGTCATCTTCTTCTATTCTCATCCTTGGTTCATCGAGATTTGCATGTAATGCCAAGGTTGATTTCATCTTGGAAGCTTCTTTCTCCTTTCGATGATTTATTTGGAGCTCATAGGCCACGAGCTTTCCAATCAACTCCTCCATCTTAAGTTGGAAGATGACATGAGCTTCCTCAATTGCAACAACCTTGTCTTCCCAATCGTTATTGAGTAATCGGAGGAACTTTCTTGCCATTTCTCCTTCACTAATCTTTCTTCCAAGAACACAAAGAGAGTTAGTGATATCGGTGAAGCGAGTGTTCCTTTTACTTATGTGAGAACCTAATCCTTATTAACTAAGGTTGATTGGGTTTAAGGATCTAATCCCAAATTGATGAGTTAATGTGTTATTTGATGTGAAGATTGGGAGTGAGGTGGCAAGTGGAGATTGGTAGAGGTGGAGGTGGAGGGGTTTATAAGGTTTTTGCTCTCTCTCTCCTCTCTTTCTCTCCATCGCTCGTTCTCTCTCTCTCACTTTGGTTTCCGCAGCAAGGAGAAGGTGGTTGTTGGTGAGAAGAGTGGAAGAAGAAGAGGAAGAGAAGGAGAAGAAGGCGGAAGGAGACTCAGAATTTGCCGGAGAAACGCTTGTTTCGGTGGAAAGGTTCGTCGTTGATCTTCAAAGACTTCTTCACGTCTTAAGGTATGTCAAGATTTACTTTTATGCTCACCTAAGCTAGTGTGAGTGTTTGAGTAGTCGACGGTAGGCCAAAAGGCTCGTCGGAATTAGTGCAGCATAATGCTGTTCTGTTTCGGTCGACTGGTCGTAGTGTAAATTGGGTGTTTATCTCTCGCACCGGTCGAACAATACCCTTGGGTGGTCGACCGATTATGCATTTCGAGCGAGAAGATGGAGGCTCTGGGAGTTTTCGGTCGACCGGGACCTTTTTCCGTTCGACCAAATGCACTGTTGTAGGTTGGTTGGGGGCATTGACCATCTAAATGGTTGACCACCCTTTTCACCCGTTCGACCGATCATACATATAGCTAAGTCGGTTGGAGCCTAGACCTTCTAAATGGGCGACCGCTCGTTGATTTCATTTCAACCGATAACTTATGCTGACTTAAACCTCATTCGACCGGAGTGATGTGGTTCGACCAGTGCGACTTGGTAAGAACGTAGGAGTCCCTGGTAGTTTTTTTCTTGACCGGGGCCCCTTTGTCGTTCGGCCGTTGGGACGTTTAAATTTAATATTGTTGTGGCGTAGACCATCCAAACGCTCGACCGCCCAGAGACTTTTGTTCGACCGTTTTGTTGTTTGTTTGGTTTGACCGTTGGATTGTGGTTCGAACCAATTACCGGTATTAACGGCCAACCGGTCGACCGCTTTTACATTTTCGGTCGACCGTTGGAGCACAAAAATTGCATTGTCTGTTTATGAGCACGTTGGCACGTGGATTTCTTTACGGCTTATATTCCCACGTTATGACATGTGCATTGAGATCTAGGTAGTAGACCTGTGGGACCATATTTACCATTTGCATGATATTTATGATATGGCTCTACGGAGCAAGATGACCTTAGCCTATGTGGCGACGGAGATGACAGTTAGCCATGGTGCAATTGAGTTCTGTGCCTTAGCTTGTGTGGCGACAGAGATGACTGTTAGCCCTTGTGCAATAGAGTTTTGTGCCTTAGCCTGCGTGGCGACGAAGATGATTGACTAATGTTGTTCCGGTGGATTGATCGTCCAGCTGTGACACAACTGGCGAGTATGACCGACCAGAGTGACGACTCTGGCGGATCGTGGCCTTTCGACCACGAATCAGATCTGATGACGACTCAGAACTGCGTACAACCTTCACCGAACCCATATGACTAATGAAGCTATGAGTAGGGGTGTGTCGCATACTTTCCGTATGACCGCATGTGTCTGCGGTGGGTATCTACGGATGTTCAAAACTAGACTTATGACTAAATGAACCCCGGTTTGGGAAATGACTGTTGATTTATGACCTAATGACCCGATTGGGGAATGATTGTTATGTTCATCATTAACATGATACTAGTATGATAGGTCATGTATTGCATGTGCATGTAGGTGGGCTTGTCATACGGGGTTTCCTTAGAGAAACTCACGACATTGTTGTTATGATTTTATTTCAAGGTCCCATTCGGGAGATGTTAGGGTGGTGACTGAGGATGAGTACACTTTTGGAGTCGGATTCTCGTGTCTATTTTGAGGTTATTATGACTGCTTGAATATTTATGTCGGTTGTTTTTTTGATGTAGTCAAACTTTTGACAACTCTTGTATACGGTGCACCTTATATTATATGTATATTTTTCTAGTAGCGTTCCCATGAGATCTGGTTATTTATGATTATTGAGTATCTTTTAAAGTTTAAAATTTCCACTGTTTCGGGGACGTTACAACTTATGTTCTCACCGATTTCCATATTTATGCATGAGGAGACTAATTGTTGTATTTTTTGTTTTGCTATCACCATCATGATGCATTTGTTATCTATGTCATATTTCATATGCACTGTCACAACCCGTAATTCTATTATATTCACCATCATTCAAGCCACAAAATAGAATGTTCATTATAGTAGAGTTCATTTCATATTCTTTCATTTTAGCTCTAGTTAAAGTGGCAAGTTCTTCTTCATTTGGGGGTGTGTAATGGTTTTGTAAGAAGATCCAATACTTAAGGTCATTTGAGATCAAGAAAATCTTCATTATATTTTTCCAATAGTCATAATTAGACCCATTAAACAAAGGAGGTCTAGTTGTGCATAAACCCTTTACATGATTAGATGTGTTAGTCATGCTTAAATACGGTTAAGTATATGAAATTTACCACCTATACTCTGATACCAATTGTTAGGACTGATGACCCCTAATTAATCTAATCGCTTAGTTATTTTTCTACTTGATTAAGCAAGAAATGCAGCGGAAACAAATTTAAAACAAGTAGGGAAGAAACAATGCAAACCATAATAACACGAGGCAATTTTACAGAGGATCGGCCACCCGCTTACGTCCTCTCTTGCATGCTCTGCTTGACACTTTGAGCTCCGCTCATGACTTCACTATCCGCTCCCCGTTCTGGGCCGAGAGACAACGTCTTTCAATGTTCAAGCTAGCGAACAACCCTCGCCTAACTTGGAATCCTCTTCTCACAATCCGAGAAGGATTCTTCGGGCTTTCAGCGGAGCCTTTACTTTTTTGAACAATGAACTTGAGTGGAACATCACTCTCTGGCTTGAGCACACTTTGAGTATGATATTGAAATGATCAATGATGTAGAAGTTAGGCTCTTGAGTGTAAGATTGGGAGAGTTAGAAGTTGAGGATTTCTCTCTAATGTATCAGACAATTGGAAGTGAGAGAGTTATGTAAACAATGTGTTTGGACCTCTATTTATAAGATCCTTAAGTTTTCTAGCCATTGGGGAAGAGTTGATTGATTGGTGTGTAAGATACATAAGACAAGATCCTAAGTTCAGCAAATCTGTCCCTCAACGGTTGACCGAATGGAGTCCAGAAATGAAGTCCAGAGAATGCCAGGACCAATCAGTCGAACAAACAGTGAGGCAATCGAACAAACAAGGCTAAAGCTTAAGTTCACATAAGTGAATGGTCGAACAAAATACAGGGATGGTCGACCATTCAAGGAGTTTTGGCTAAGGTAAGGTAAATTGTGATCGATCGAACGAAAGGTGTATCAACGGAAACCAGGAAGTTGGGGCACAATATTTGTCTTCATCCGGTCATCCATTCTAAGGTCAACGTTTGACCGGTGGTCAAATGTATTCTAGGGGTAGGTTCAAATTATATGAATACGACCGTTGGAAGAATATGACAAAAATAATGGCCATATGAAATTACGGGAATGTTGACCGAAAGGCCAAAACGGGTCCACCGGTTAAGCTGAGAAAATTCACTTATTGAGTTTGTTATAATCGGTCGAGTAGAGAATTGGTTCGGTCAACCAATTAAGATGAGAAAATTCACTTAGTGAGTCTATTATAATCGGTCGAATAGAGAACTGGTTCGGTCGACCGATTGGCATAGGAAATTTAGGTTTGGTTTAAAGTGACTTTCTGACTAAGGTTTGGGTGATCTATTGAAGTCCAATTGATGTGAAATTTTGTGTGTGACTTCTACAAGGAACCCAGTGTGTATGTGAGTAAGTTTTAACTCTTGTATGCTGAAGATTACACAAGTTCCTAAGACTCAAAATAAAGTAAAATTACATGTCTTCAAATAGTTTGGATTACATGTCTTGACTTCATTCTATTCTGCTTGAGTCTTGATCACTTGTAGATGTTAGCGCAATACATTACCTAGATGTCAGTCACTCAATGGCCAACATCTAATCTTAATGAATAGACTTCGATTATGTGCTACAACCGACGTCTATTCGTTAGAATACGCGTTGGTCGTACGTTACAACCGACATCTATATCCTTCAAATGAAGGAATACGCGTCACATTTGCCTCATAACCAATATCTAGTACTTGCAGTATTGAACTGATAAAGTCTCAATCAACCGATTGACTACATTGGTGTATTGCAAGATATAATCGAACTTCACTACTATGGTGATGTGAAATATGTTTTGTTTAAGGGGAACTGGTACGACGTTATAGGTTAGGACAACACAACTAGAAGCCATGAATATAGGTTCACGTTGGTGAATGCGAATAGATTTTTGAAACCGAAAGAATCAATTGTACTTGCACCCCAAGCGAAGCAACTTTTTTATGTTGTAGAGCCCAAAAAAAGTGCCCAAAAAAAGTGCAAACGATAACTGATTGACATCATATCATGCATATATTTGTGTCTTATATCCTTTATTTTAGCCTAAGAAATGCTACATAACAAGTTTTATGTTTAAGTTTCAGGAATAAACAGGTTTGAGAAGAAGAGACTCAAAAATGACTTAAAAGCAAGGAAAATGACTGAATTGCAGGACTTATTGACCGAGATGCAAGAGAGAAGGACCCGGATGTAAACCAAAAGGACCAATGAGCAAATTAAGAAGATCCACACCATCATGAGAAGTATTTTGGCAATTAGATCTGGGCCCAAACATCAACAACTAAATAGGATTCATCATACATCAAGAAATCAAGCCAGAAACGAGCCACCGAAATCTAGACTCAATCACAGACATCCAGACCGCCAATTGGCGGTCCAAATGATTCATGGTTTAGTCGGGTATTTGATTATGTTGTTTTATGTCCATTTATAGAATGCATTTAGTCTCATACCGGGGGATTATCCCCGGTTGCCTTTTTCTATGACTATAAATAGAAATTTTCCTCCTCCTTTGTATTTACTCATTGTTTGGTGGTATTCTCTCTACTTAGAGTAAGCCTTGGAGAAAAACTCAAGTGGAGAAGAATGTTACTTGTAATGTGAGTCATGTAAGTAAACTAATTTTTTAGTTTGTTTTAATATTGTCTTCTGTTTTAATTCTTGCATGCTTAGTTTAATTTCGTTTTGTCTTCTTTTCTTAATGAGTAGTGAGTAGTTTCATCCCCCTTTGGGGGGTGGAGATGATGTACATATATGTTGTGAAGTTTGGATGTTTGATGGATTTTTGATTGTGTATACTTGCATGTTTATATGTTCATCGGGGGTGTTTTAATAATCTACATGTTGGGGGTTTTTTGATGAGTTTTGTCATAAGATTTAGACACTTCCCATGCTTAGTTTCCTCATATTTATTGACTGAAATTTCCTGTTGAATATGCTACATGTTAGTTATGTGTTTGTATTTGTGTGTTGCTTGATTGATTGAAGAAATTTTGTTTTTATGGGTTGTGCCATAAGATTTAGACACCTCCCATGCTTAGATTTGTTCTTCACATGAGTTCTTGGTTTTTTATGAGTCTTGCCATATCTTTAGACACTTATCATGTTGAGCCTAGTCTTATGTTAATCAAGTAGTAATTGCTGATACGTTGTGTGAATGGATTGATAGGTTTTTCCACATCTTAAGACACTTCCTATGCATGAAGACACACACATGACACACACACACATACATGCTTACATGCGTCATTCATCACTTATTTCACTGCACATGCGCACATACTCCACCCCTTAGGGGTTTCCATTCCTGAATTCCAGCTTCTCGTCTTAGTTAGTCTAGTTTCATTTTTGCGTGCTTTCATTTCCTTGTTTGTGCTTACTAGTTCAGTTTAGTCTAGTTTAACCTAAACAACTTCATCTCCCATCTTTCCTCTTGCCTTCGAAAGAATCAGAGTCGACACACCTCCTTGTGGATCGACCCGTATTTCCACATCTTCACTGACGTCGTGCACTTGCGGTATTTGAAACGAACACAACAAGTTTTTGGCGTCGTTGCCGGGGAGGTGCTTTGTCCAGACTCTGGGTTGGACGATTCAAGTGGGTTTAATCTTTTGTCTTTAGTTTTTGGTTGTAGCAGAGACATCTCAGCATCCAAGGGAGGAACGAGGAGAAATTTGGAGAAGTGGAAAGCTATCTGGACCTCCAATCAGCGGTCTGGGACCGCCAACTGGCGGCCTGGTGAGATTCTTTTGCTCCAAATTTTATTCTGGTTGTTTGTTATTTCAATCTAGTGGTATGGGAGCTCAATTTTGCATGTTGTGATGTGTAGTTTGCTACTAGATCAATCAAATCCACTTTTTAAGACAACATAGACCATAAAACTCGAAGCAAAAGATTAGACTAATTGTCATCTTGGTCATGCATCACTTGTAGACCTCGCATGCACATTGTCTTTCATTTGCTTTAAATTCCTGTTGTCGATTGTTGGTGTGAGGTACATGCACCCATTCTCTCATTCATGCATGGTTAGAGCATGCATTAGTTAGTAAAGTGCATTTTAACAAGAGTGAGGTGATTGCTTGTTTGGGGAGTTGCTTGCTAGCGTAAGATTTCAAAACATCTTTAAGAGGCATCACTTATAGTCTTCAAAGATAAGGTGGGGGATTTCATCACCCCTCCCTTAGCCCCAAAAAGCACACTCAAGTAAAGCCTTAATCTAAAATCAAGTAGACATTAGCCACTAGAACTTGGGCGCATTAGGAGAGTGATCCAGTCACAACCATCATGGCATGATCGGCGTCGCCCACTTTGGCGATAGTAGGAGAGGCGAGATCTCTGGATCTTGGCTCACTTGCTGGGCTCTGTGATCTTCGTCATAGGGAGGTGAGGCGTGTTGAGGCCGTGTGACCTCACAGTTATGTGTCGTCTAACTGTAAGTACCTATAGTGATTGTAGGTTGCTTGAGCCAGGTTTGCTAGACTAGGCTTCTACCCTCACCATTTACCCATGCTAGCTTTAAGGATTCTTCCTTTGTCCTATGAGTCATCTTCTTCTCACATACTTCTACGTTCTATTATCCTCACCTTTACACTCTCTCTTAGCATTTTAGGGTCAAGTCGAGCACTTTTTGCGAGCTTGGCCTCGTGGTGGTGAGAGTGGTTGACTCGAGATTTCTTTGGCAAGATGGATGGTTACATGCGCGACCATCCATATCATTGTTGGGACCAAGACAATTCTCCTTGGTATTCTGGACCCATGCAGCCTGGGGTGGTTCAGACAAATACCACGTATGGTTGGGCCAATCTTCATTATGTGACTGAGCAATCTTCATATTGAGGTAATATGAGAGAGGCACTGACTGCTAGACTACCATCTAGTTATGTCATATTATATGTTAGTCAACAAATTAAGACATTACAAGAACCCTGGCCTCTTTCATGCATGTGGTAGATGACATGAGTGCACCGGTAGCTCCAGTGGTTGTACCGTGTGACTATTGCGGGTTGAGTGGTCATGTTTTTGGGGAATGTCCTTATGTTCCCCCAGAGCCTGAGTATGAGCTTACCTTTCCCAAAATGGCCAATGTGAGATTTACGCATCCGCGTACAACCAAGAGGGATGGATTCATGGGGAGACAATTCTTATTCAAATTTTTATACATCATTCCCACCCTAATATCCTCATCCTGAATACCCAAATGTATACCAACACCCTACTCCCAATCATTGGACTCATTCTCAACCCATCAACACCCAACCCCAAAATTTCCCAAGCTCTGACTTGAGCCTCACAGTTGACCACATACATGATTTCTTGAAACAAACTCTTTTTACGTTCATGGAAACCACTCAACAGTCCATGCAAAATATGGCAATGCAAGTGAGTCAGATAACACGGAAATTACATTAACATGAGGAGGGTAACCTTTCTTGTCAGCATGAGGATTCATCTTTTGATAGCGAACCACCACCACATCCACAAATTCAAAGCACATTCTTTCCGAGTCAAACTCCTAGTCAGTCTGAGGGACTTGAGGTTTCAATTCACGATCACTTGATGGAGAATTCGATTCAAATCGAGAAGAGCCTGGACCAACTTTATTATGAGTCGGCACAGGATTGTGCCTTACCTTTTTGTCCTGTGGCCCTTGAGCCACATGATCTTGTTGGTATGCCTCTTAAGGACTCACTTGTGGTGGAGCAAGATCTCCCTAATACCCTTAATTTCATACGACCTGATGAGAGTTTGTCTCTCACTATTGTTCCCGATCATCTTGGAAATAATGGAACATCAAACAACTACATTACCAATGAGGGTATTGGGAGTTCCTTAGAGGATACCTTGGGTAAGAGACTCACTTTTTGTTCGCTTGGTGAGTCAGACATGCATAACATGGTTCTTGACCTCGTTCCGACCCACTAGCCTATTGGTTGGAGAGTTTGGATTGACGATCATAACTTCAGTACCTCAACGGGAGAAACACTTCTTCTGTTGCACAATATTTCCCATACTCTTGAGAGGTTCGAGCTCTTTCAGTTTGATCCTTTGAATTAGATACTTTTGCGTCTAATTCATGAACATCTCCTTTCATCTTGTGCTCTTTATGAGGGGGGCCCACATGAGTATTTTGGCCCCGCGTGGTGTCATGTTCCGATTCCAAGTGCATTGACCCACTCTTGAGGTTCCCATTTGATGTCTTTGACAAATGAAGATGAGAACTTATTTTTGTACATAGTTATATTTCAAGAAAAAAAAGAAAAAAACAACAATAAAGGACTCCACTAGTGAGCATTGATTATTGTGGGCTCCAACCCTTGTGTATTTGGGTACCATTTCTTTCACGTATTTGTTTCCCTTCTTTAGTATTTCACAGGTTTTGAGGGGAATTCGGGTTTGTGTCCATCAACATAACCATTAACTTCTCTTTGTGCTTCACGTTGGTGAGATCTTTTCTTTTTCATGCATAAATCCATGCAGTATCATGCTCACATTCATTGAGGGCAATGCATGAAGTGTGGGGGTGTTTTACGTGTGTACATAGTCGAGTCTCTCTCTTTTTGTTTCGTTAACTTACACGAGTGGTTCCTTATGCTAGGTTTGTGGACGAGATAGATATATAGAGTTGGCCTGTAGGATTATCGTGTCCAATGATTGATAAAATTAGATCCATTGAGTCATGTTGCTTAGTTGAATAATGATTGATTGTTGTGGGTTCCAACCCTTGTGTATTTAGGCCTTATTTCTTTCACGTATTTGTTTACTTTCTTTAGTATTTCACATGTTTTGAGGGGAATTCGGGTTTGTGTCCATCAACATAACCATTAACTTCCCTTTGTGCTTCACGTTGGTGAGATCTTTTCTTTTTCATGCAGTAATACATGTAGTATCATGCTCACATTCATTGAGGACAATGCATGAAGTAGGTGTGGGGGTGTTTTATGTGTGTACATAGTCAAATCTTTCTCCTCTTGTTTTTTTTTCTTTTGTTTGTATTGTTAGGGTCATGTTAGTGTGCTGCATTTAATTCCAATATATTTGATTGTCATGATCCTTGGGTGACTTGTCTTGTTTTGCTTGCCTATTGCTTTAAATGTTTCATTTCTTTCAAAATCCTCATGTGTTTGCAAAAGAAAATGTTTTGTGGGTTTTGCATGTGCTTAGCATTAGCATTGAGAGGCAAAGTAAAAAGAAAGCTCCCAAAATGGTCTTGAACTTGATGCATTAGGATATCTAGTACAATGGTTGTAGGTCTTATCTAGTTGTAAGGATGTGTCCCAGTTTTCATTCGGGGGGAGAGTAATCATAGGGTTTCAGTACTCAAATAAACAAAGAAGTTCACCCTGAACCTAGTGAGTCAAATAATTTGTTTCTGTTAGTACAAGGAAGTTTATCGTAGTCAGGGACCCTTAAACTCTTTTTGTGAAACCTTAAGTGTAGGGGTTTTGGTTCCCATGTAGATAATAAATAAGTTGTGTTCTCTCTTCTCGCACGACTCCTATCACTCGGGAAATTAGCGGTACGAGGGGACTTAGTGCCTGGTGCTTTTGAGTCATTTGACTGATGCACCGACCGAACTCCCGTTACACGGGTGGTATGGATCGCCCAATGTGGAGATTTGGGGGAAGGTGTACGTGATAATGTAAGTCCTCACAGGCAATGATGCATGAAACCAAACCCTGGGAGAATCAAACACCACCTAGTGTAATTCATATTGCTCCAAAAAGAAAAAAATGATGAAAAAAACAAAAAAAAAGATAAATAAGAATCTTAGTGGACTTTACACTTTGTATCACTTGAGGATGTCAAGGGTGCCCATGTCTTTCACTTAAGTCTTTAACTAACTTGCACGAATGATTCATTAGGCAAGGTCTGTGGATTAAATACATATATAAAGTCAGCCCGTAGTATTACCGCATCCTATGACAAAGATAAGCCCATCAAGTCGTGTTGCTAGGTTGAATAATGCATCTATGTTCGGATTTTGTGGGTATATCCGCTGAAAACACACATGAGACAACACTCCTCCTTGGCGACAAAGGGTTTAACGGCTTATTGCACATGCTATGTGCAACTGTGATTCCTATGAAACTGAGTTAGGATTTCCCTGTTTTACGAATGATTTTTCCTTTCTTTCATTTTTCTCTTTCTTTCTTTTACTCGGGACTAGCAAAAGGAAGGTGTGGAGGTATTTGATTGACATCATATCATGCATATATTTGTGTCTTATATCCTTTATTTTTAGCCTAATAAATACTACGTAATGAGTTTTATGTTTAAGTTTCAGGAATAACATGTTTGAGAAGAAGAGACTCAAAAAGGACTTAAAAGCAAGGAAAAAGACTAAATTGCAGGACTTATGGACTGAGATGCAAGAAAGAAGGACCCGGGTGTAAATCAAAAGGACCAATGAGCAAATCAAGAAGCTCCACACCATCATGAGGAGTATTTTGGCAATTAGATCCGGGCCCAAACATCAACAACCAAATCAGGTTCATCAAACATTAAGAAATCAAGCCAAAAACGAGCCACAAAAATCTAGACTCGATCACAAACATCCAGACCACTAATTGGTTGTCCCAAACCGCCGATTGGTGGTTCAAATGTCTCCAAATGATTCATGGTTTAGTCGGGTGTTCGATTATGTTGTTTTATGTCCATTTATAGTATGTGTCTACTCCTGTACCGGAGGATTGTCCCCAATTACCTTTTTCTATGACTATAAATAGAGCTCTTACTCCTCCTTTGTATTTACCCATTGCTTGGTGGCATTCTCTCTACTTAGCGTAAGCCTTGCAGCAAAACTCAAGTGGAGAAGAATGCTACTTGTACTGTGAGTCATGTAAGTAAAATAATTTTTTAGTTTGTTTTAATGTTTCTTCTCTTTTAATTCTTGCATGCTTAGTTTAATTTCATTTTTTCTTATTTTATGTACATCTATTTGTGTTTTATTCTAATAACATGCAATCCTACATTTATTAAAATAATACACAAAGTAAGAATCATACCTAAAGGTTCTCTAAAACCTTTTGAAGATTCGGAGTCGCGTTGCCCGCTGAAACGTCCACGGAATTGCCTCCGAGTGTTCACCAAACTCTAAACAATGTTAAAGAGAAAGGAGCTAACCAATCAATCTCTAACAAGGTTTAGAATCAAGCTAATTACCCCTCTTTAAGTCTCCTGAGATTCTGATCTCCAAACTTAATTTTTACTAAGAGATTTTCGTGGTGATTAGGGAGAGATTAATGAGAGAAGGAATTTTGCATTAGTTAGAAACAAGTAAGAATAGGTGCCCTTTTATAGGCTCCCAAAACATCCTTATCAAGAGCTATTATTTAGCCATTATCCCTTGTTTTTCTCTCCTAAAATTAATCTCTAAATTCCACATAATCACCCACAAAAGACGTTTTAATTAAATCTGGAATTATTCCACCCATGATTTAATTAATCTCTTAATAATTCAGGCAGAATCGTTCTTGTTCGGTAGACCGAGAATTATTCGGTCAACCGAACCATTCGGTTATAACACGTGTTTGGTGCACCGTGAGCTAGACGGTCGACCGATTCTTTATGAGAAAAATTCCCTGGAAGAATTCGGACGAACCACGTCTTTTAATCGGTCTACCGTTGACCCACCAAAATTGCTCCTGGGACATAGTCATCGGATGACCGAGTCACCTTCGATCTACCGAAAATACTATTTCTCGGTTGACCGTTTCCAATCGGTTAACCGAACCCGGTTGTCCAGGCACTCCAGACAATCTCGGTCAACCAATTGCGCTTTACTCATTCCCTATTCGGTTAACCGATCCGAAGATGCCCCGGTCGACCGAACCATGAACGGTTCACCGTGTTTTACCCCGATTTTGCCTTTATCAAATTTTGGATTTATTTCCAACAAAATTTGATCTTTTGGGGTTTTTAGCAAATTCACATCTTATGTAATATATTATCCTATGTAATATTATTACACCCCATAATATATATACATCTCATATGAATTTATTATGATTCTAATTATGTTAATTCTCATAACATATTGATTTTAATTAATTCACCACATGTGTTCCATTTTCACATGAAACTCGACACATCATATGAACTTAAAATCAACCCTCTTGTTTCCCAGTTTTGTGGTGTGACCTATAGGAGGATCTAAGCCAAATTGGCAGTGATATTAAACATTTAATATCTCAGACTATAAGCGGTATCTAGCTACACATTATAGTCACCCAATTAGCATAGATGTCTTTGTTCAACCCGAACCAAAACATGATCCATTTTGGTGATGCAAGTGCACCACTTGTGTCCGTCCCTTGCCTCATGATATTGAGAACATATACAAAGTAGAAATGTGTCACCTTTGTATTATATTCATTTCTTGATCTCTTTAAGCTAATTATAACTATGTGACTTAACTCAAGTCACATTGTGCACATTATAATTTTGTTTTACCAAGGGGCCCACTAATATCATCACTCAATTAAGAGGGGCAATGATAATCGTTTGAATAGCTATCTTTTCCAGCACAAGTCGTGTTCAGCCAACTATTGCCATTATCACTACACTCATTGGTAGCTTTTGACAATAATCAAATTAAACACTTCTTGAGTGAAAAGATATAAGTCTCATATCTTAGGATCCAAGACACAGTAAAACATTAATGACACGAAACACAATTCCATAATGTTTTACTAGTTAGGTCTATTCAATATATAAAAGTAATCTTTTCCTCTTTTATATACTCGTGTCGTCAATTGTTTGTAGAGCTACAACAATCGATGACCAACACGACAATCTTATCTCGGTAATTAATGTTCCATGTTAATTACCATGATTGTGAATAACTTTTGATTTATGTAAACCATTATCTTTTAGAGCCCTACGGTTAAGGACCAATCGCCTCTTCCTTAACACTTCCAAAAGACGAATACCATAATCAAGGAACAAAATGTTTGCACATTCAATTCATAATAAGTGACATATAAAAGTAAAACTTTTAGAACACATTTCTTTCAATCTCCCACTTGTTATCAAAGATTTCTCTCACATACATTCTCAATGTATAAAACAATAATAACTAGGGTAACCCTCTCTAATCACTCATCATGCCAATCCACATGGTTCCTCAGACCCATGGACTCGAAATGCATTTCGCCCTTGGCTTGGGATAAGGGTTTGGTGAATGGATCAGTTGTGTTGCCGTTTGTGTCCACCCATAACAAATTTATTTTGCCCTCGTCGATGAAGTCACGTGTGACAAAGTACTTACGATCCATGTACTTCACTTTGTGGTGTGATTTGGGATCCTTGATTTGCGAGATAGACGCACTATTATCGCAAAATAGCTCTATGGGTCCCTAGCACGAGGGAACTACTCCAAGCTCTTCAAGGAACTTCTTAATCCACACTCCTTCCTTGCTCGCTTCAGCGACAACCATCACTTCGGAAGCGGTGGTTGAGTCGGCCGTAGTGGTTTGCTTCCAACTACGCCAGCTCACGGCTCCACCATTTAGAAGGTAGACGTATCCTGATTGCGACCTTCTATCGTCGGGATCACTTATGAAACTCGCATCCGAATAGCCCTCGGCTATTAACTCCCTTTGTCCTCTATAAACAAGAAACTTATCTTTTGTCCGGTTAAGGTACCTCAGAATATTTTTGACCGCAGTCCAATGCTCAGGACCTGCGTTGGATTGGTGACGACTTGTCACGCTTAGAGCATACGAGACATCGGGTCTAGTGCAAGTCATCGCGTACATGATCAATCCTATTGCCGAAGCATAAGGAATATCTTTCATGTACTCTAAGTCTTTACATGATTCAGCATGTTGAGACTTCTTGAGTTGCACACCCATACTCATTGGCACATTGCCCTTTTTGGAGTTGTTCATGCTGAACCTTTCCAAGACCTTGTCAATGTACGTACGTTGACTTAGGCCAACGAGTCTACGGGATCTATCTCTATATATCTTGATTCCCAAGATGTATTGAGCCTCACTCATGTCTTTCATCGAAAATGCAGATTTAAATGAACTTCTCGTTTGCTCAAGCAAAGGTATATGATTTCCCATGAGGAGTATGTCATCGACATATAAGATCAAGAACACTATGTGGCTCCCACTAACCTTCTTGTATATACAAGGCTCTTCCTTACTTTGGACGAAGTGAATCTTTTTGACTTCTTCGTCAAAGCGCTTGTTCCAACTCCTTGATGTTTGCTTCAATCCATAAATGGATCTTTGAAGCTTGCATACTTTCTCGCTATTCTTTGGATCTTCAAAACCTTGAGGCTGCCCCATGTACACATCCTCCTCCAAGTTCCCATTAAGGAACGCCGTTTTGAAATCCATTGGCCATATCTCATAATCATGAAATGCGGCAATAGCGAGCATAATCCGAATAGACTTGAACATGGCAACCGGTGAAAAAGTTTCATCATAGTCAATTCCTTGAACTTGAGTGAAACCTTTTGCTACAAGCCTTGCTTTGTCGGTTGTCAAGTTCCCATCCATGTCCATCTTCCTCTTACAAACCCATTTATTTTGAATGGCCTTTTTCCCTTGAGGAAGGTCAACCAAGTTCCACACTTGATTATCATGCATGGATTCTATTTCGGATTCCATGGCCTTGAGCCATAGTTTGGAGTCCTTTCTTTCCATTGCTTCTTGAAAGGTCGAGGGATCATCGGTATCTAGTACCATGATCTCATGAAGTCCCAAATACATATCGGGTTTCTTCCTTTCCCTCGTTGACCTTCTAAGTTCTTTTGGTTTTATGTGTACTTCTCGAACTTCTTCCACAATTTCTTGTGGAATTGGTTCGTGTTCGATTCTCGAACATACACTAGGTGGGGAAGACTGAGTTTCTCTCACAATTTCTTGCGAGGGTCTCTCACTTACGCCCCCACTAACCAAAGGAACCTCGGTTGGGCCTTCACGATCTTGAATGTCACCATTCATATCATGATCTTGTAGAATATCTTGAGTTTCCTCAAGCACAACTCTACTCCCACTACTTTTTATTCTTTCCAGAAATTCCTTTTCTAGAAATACGGCATCCCTCTCTACAATCACTCGATTGGAGGTTATATGCCAAAAGTAGTATCCTCTTGTCTCACGAGGATAACCTATAAAGAATCACTTATCCGCTTTTGGTTGAAGTTTGGTCGACATCAATCTCTTGACGTAGGCCTCACAACCCCAAATCTTGAGAAAATTGAGCTTAGGTGTTTTACCACTCCATAGCTCATAAGGCGTTTTCTCTACGGATTTGGATGAAATATTATTTAGTGTGTAAGCCGCAGCTTCTAGTGCATAACTCCAAAAGTAAAGCGGCAATTCAGCTTGACTCATCATTGATCGAACCATGTCGAGTAATGTCCTATTCCTCCTTTCAGATACCCCATTCCACTGAGGTGTACCGGGAGGGGTGAGTTGTGGTACAATACCACACTCCTTTAGGAATGAGTCAAATTCGGTACTTAAGTACTCACCTCCACGATCCGTTCGTAGAGACTTGATTTTCTTGTTGAGTTGGTTCTCTACTTCATTCTTGAATTCCATGAACTTGTCAAAGGATTCACTTTTGTTTCTCATTAGATAAATATAGCCATAACGACTATAGTCATCCGTGAACGTAATGAAGTACCTGAAACCGTCTCTTGCACTAGTACTCGTCGGACCACATACATCGGAATGTATCAAATCCAACAAGTCATTCGCTCTCAGTCCTTTCTTCTTGAAAGGCCTCTTGGTCATTTTGCCCATTAGGCAAGGTTCGCACGTCTCCAATGATTTAAAATCAAGTTGACCAAGAAGGTTAGCTTCTTGCAATTTCTTGATGCGTTTTTCATTTATGTGACCAAGACGATAGTGCCACAAGAGTGTATCATTCACGTGAGTTGTTTTAAGCCATTTGTTTTGATGTTTAAGATTTGTTTATTATTCAATTCAAGCAAATAGAGATCATTCCTCACGAATGCATTTGCATAGAAAATACCATTCTTCGATATAGACAAGCAAGAGTTTGAAATATTTATATTAAAATTATCCATATCCAAACATGATACAGAAATAATATTCTTGCTAATCGAAGGCACATAATAAACATTCTTTAAACATAAATTTAAACCACTAGATAATTGAAGCTCCACAGAACCTTGTGCAATCGCAGCAACACTCGCACCATTTCCGACCTTCAAAATCATCTCGTTCTTCACGAGTTCCTTCCTATCCTTTAGTAGCTGCACATTAGAAATTATGTGAGCACAAGATCTGGTATCAATTACCCAATCATTGACAGAGGTGGCTAAATTTATCTCAATAACAAATATACCTTTGACCTTTTTGGGGCGCTTACGTTCAATCACTCCATTGTCAAGGTCTTCCTTGTACTTTGGGCAATTTGGCCGGATGTGTCCCTTTTCACCGCAGTGAAAGCACTCTGTGTTGGGAGTCGGAGATTTCAAAGAATTCCCCCTCGAGGCACTCCCACGAGCACCTCCTACTCCCTTGCTCTTGATTGACCTATTTTTGGTGAATTTGCCTTTACCTTTGGTGATCTTCTTGCTCCCTCCATGGACGGCTAGGACGTGCTTGTCCCGACCCTTGCCCATGTCAACTTCAGCCGTTTTGAGAGCGTTGTGAAGTTCCTCAAGACTCACCCCTTTCTCACTCACATGATAGTGCATAATAAAATCCTTGTAGGACGGGGCTAGAGAGCCAAGAATCAAATCTTCCGCAATTTCATCAGGCATCGGGGAAGAGAGCTTCGACAACTTCTCAAGGTATCCTTGCATCGTGAGAAAATGCATAGATACTGATGTTCCCTCCGCCATGTGGCACCTTGTAAGTGCGATGGTGGTCTTATAGCGCTCTTTTCTAGCACTATCCATGAACATCTTTGTTAAAGCTTCCATGGTCTTCTTGGGTTTTGAATCCAAGTATTTCGCTTGAAGTGAGTCACCCATGGAGGCTAACATTAGACCGTGAACCTGGTTCTCTTGGTCTTCCCACTTGGCTTTTGCCTCTCTCTCGCTATCAGTTGCCTTCTCATTTAATTTTGGGATTTCACCATCCAAAATATGAGATAGTTTCTCAAACTTCAACACGATATTGAGCTTGAGTTGCCAGCTTATGAAGTTTGAGCCATCATTTGCCAAAGGATGTTTTTCAATCATAGATCGCACAATAGGTTGAATATTCGACATTTCTACAAAATAAATTATATGGGATTTAATGTCAATTTTATGTTTTAAAAATCAATACCGCAAATAAAAAATTTGTCCATAAATGCAGCAATTCAAGATCCTATCAATCATAACATAAACTAGCTAAGGGCTATCGGATATATTATAAAATCAAGGTAAGAAAACATTTTTCTAATCATAACCATTTCGAAATATCGCAACATTTGCATTTTCAAACTCTTATGATTCTTGTCATTTTAATTAGGAGGGAATTTGACCAATCCTCGTAAGAAAAACTCTCTTTCTCAAAACCGAGCTAGGGCTCCGGGTCTTGTTAAGAAAACTTATTTCATTTGATACGAGATACGTTTATCCATTGTATTCATAAACAAATATACTCGGTGTCCACTAAGGGTGAATCGCACCTCGTACATCTATTCGTGGCACAACAATAGACAACCTTATATCTCCCACTATTCCCAAAGATGGAGGAAGCTATCTCCCGCTAAGGGCGAGCAGAATATCCCTCGATCGATGGCTGCTAGTGGATGAAATAAGAAAGAAAGATACTCTTAATTTTTGGTTGGACATTTTAAACATTTATATGTGATTTTAGAATTTAGGTGATCATGCATATTTATCATCTATACACATCCTAACATTCATCCATACAATCACATATATATCAAGCACACAAACATAAATAAATCCATTCACACAAACATTGCGTGAGTTTATATGTTCCCTCGTCCTTGATCCTTGATCCCTGATCCTTGCGCTTCTTCAGCGTCTTCCTCTTGCACCATGGATGTTGATATTGCAAAAATATAAACATGCATCTCTCAATTTTGAAAATTGTCTAGTGCAAGACCTATGTAAAAATCCTCTCATATGCATGCATATACATAGAAATAAAATTTGACTTTTACATACATAAGCCCCTGTGATTGAATAATAATAACATACACATTCATTCATTCACACATGGCTTCGATGGAACATATAAACTCACATATCCCTGCATTAGAGAACTCGAGCAACGCATGTACATATACTATATATTACTCGATTTAGTTTATCATGCATCTCTAAATCAAACAATTCTAAAATCATTTGAAATCCATTAAAAATGATTTTATGCATCCATAGTTCAATTCATAAAATATTTGACCGCTGTTTATCCAATTTCTAAAATTAAACATTTAAAGAAAGATAAACATATGCCTTTTTCGTTTTGTTGATTCCTTATAAATAATCATTTAATTAAAACGAAAATTCTATAAATCAGACATAAGTCTAAATCTTAATTCTAACATTCACATGATGTGTTTTAAAACATTTAAAACTATCAAAAGAATCAATTAGAATTAAATCAACAAAACTATCGAAAACTCGAAAAAGACATAGAACATGAATTGTTTTGATTGTAGATGGTAAACTAAAATTAATTATATAGTCTAATTGTTGAAAATATGAACTAAAAGCTCTGATACCACTGTAGGATTTCGTGTCCCCATGTATGTATGTATTTTAAAAAATTTAATACATCATACAAGATCGTTTTCATATTTTCAGTAATTTTACGTACATCTATTTGTGTTTTATTCTAATAACATGCAATCCTACATTTATTAAAATAATACACAAAGTAAGAATCATACCTAAAGCTTCTCTAAAACCTTTTGAAGATTCGGAGTCGCGTTGCCCGCTGAAACGTCCACGGAATTGCCTCCGAGTGTTCACCAAACTCTAAACAATGTTAAAGAGAAAGGAGCTAACCAATCAATCTCTAACAAGGTTTAGAATCAAGCTAATTACCCCTCTTTAAGTCTCCTGAGATTCTGATCTCCAAACTTAATTTTTACTAAGAGATTTTCGTGGTGATTAGGGAGAGATTAATGAGAGAAGGAATTTTGCATTAGTTAGAAACAAGTAAGAATAGGTGCCCTTTTATAGGCTCCCAAAACATCCTTATCAAGATCTATTATTTAGTCATTATCCCTTGTTTTTCTCTTCTAAAATTAATCTCTAAATTCCACATAATCACCCACAAAAAACGTTTTAATTAAATCTGGAATTATTCCACCCATGATTTAATTAATCTCTTAATAATTCAGGCAGAATCGTTCTTGTTCGGTAGACCGAGAATTATTCGGTCAACCGAACCATTCGGTTATAACACGTGTTTGGTGCACCGTGAGCTAGACGGTCGACCGATTCTTTATGAGAAAAATTCCCTGGAAGAATTCGGACGAACCACGTCTTTTAATCGGTCTACCGTTGACCCACCAAAATTGCTCATGGGACATAGTCATCGGATGACCGAGTCACCTTCGATCTACCGAAAATACTATTTCTCGGTTGACCGTTTCCAATCGGTTAACCGAACCCGGTTGTCCAGGCACTCCAGACAATCTCGGTCAACCAATTGCGCTTTACTCATTCCCTATTCGGTTAACCGATCCGAAGATGCCCCGGTCGACCGAACCATGAACGGTTCACCGTGTTTTATCCCGATTTTGCCTTTGTCAAATTTTGGATTTATTTCCAACAAAATTTGATCTTTTGGGGTTTTTAGCAAATTCACATCTTATGTAATATATTATCCTATGTAATATTATTACACCCCATAATATATATACATCTCATATGAATTTATTATGATTCTAATTATGTTAATTCTCATAACATATTGATTTTAATTAATTCACCACATGTGTCCCATTTTCACTTGAAACTCGACACATCATATGAACTTAAAATCAACCCTCTTGTTTCCCAGTTTTGTGGTGTGACCTATAGGAGGATCTAAGCCAAATTGGCAGTGATATTAAA
This sequence comes from Triglochin maritima, assembly GCA_963682175.1. NCBI lineage: Eukaryota > Viridiplantae > Streptophyta > Magnoliopsida > Alismatales > Juncaginaceae > Triglochin > Triglochin maritima. The sequence continues at coordinate 34,639,106 of OY821781.1, read as the reverse complement.
CATTTAATATCTCAGACTATAAGCGGTATCTAGCTACACATTATAGTCACCCAATTAGCATAGATGTCTTTGTTCAACCCGAACCAAAACATGATCCATTTTGGTGATGCAAGTGCACCACTTGTGTCCGTCCCTTGCCTCATGATATTGAGAACATATACAAAGTAGAAATGTGTCACCTTTGTATTATATTCATTTCTTGATCTTTTTTTTTTGCAAGAGCAAAGGGAGGCTTGGCCTCTAATTTTTATTAAGATAAAAAAACTGTTTACAACCTACAAAATAATGTAAGGATAAGTTTGTGGGTTCATGCCACATGCATAACCGGCCTCTACACTACAAGTACATTTAATGGCATTCAGCGTTGTAGTTTGATTTTTGGGGTCATGGCTGCAGCCAAGAGTCGAGCAAGCTAGGCTATCTCTATCTCCAAGTGCTTAAGAAATTTCTGCACTTCAGCTTCATCCGTTGCAAGCTTTATGGCCTTGTCCTTCAAGCATCGAACGATATCTTTAACAATTGCCACAATGTCGACCGACTTCTTTCTTTCGTTCTCAAATATCCTTCGGTTCCGTTCCAGCCAGCACTCATGGATCATAGCATTAAAAACCCACCGTCTTACTACCTTTTCAAGTCTGCTTCCACGTGCATATGATAGACGCATGGCCTCACCCTCTAAATTTCATGCCACGCGCGGGTTGAGCTGCAAGTATCCAAGGAGGGAGCTCCACACGTCCTTTATGTATGGACATCCCCAGAAGAGGTGCTCCATGTCCTCTTCCTTGCCCTCACACAACACGCAAGTTGGGTCATGCATTGCTCCACGCTGCAGCATGAGCTTCTTTGTAAGTAAGCGTCCTTTCATTGCTCTCCATGTCGTGAGTGCATGTTTGGGGACAGCAAATTTGTGCCAAACCACGCCTGCCCAAGCCACCTTTCTACCCGGTTCTCTCACCCAACTCCACACTTCTTTCATGCCTAGTGCAGCACCCTTTCCATTCGGTCTAAAGGGTCTATCCATGCCTCCAAAAATCCTAGTGTGCCGCACCCTCGAGCAGATTTCTTCCATCACACTAGATCGTGGGGGTGGGAGGCTCCAAACCCCCTCTCGTATGAAATATGAGACCCTAGTGTCCCAAGGTACTCCCATCTCATAGTGGAGTTGGTCACCCCAAGCCTCGCATTGAAACGGCTCTCCAAACCATGGGTGTTGGAAGAATCGTATGTCTTCCCCATTTCCCACCTCGTACTGGATGTGCTTCCGAGCCATGTCTCGAACTCGAAGCAAGCCACGCCATGCCCAGGAGGAGGTAGAAGGTGGTCGTGCAAGCCAAATGGAGCTATTTTTTAAGTACTTCCGGCGAACACATTTAGCCCACAGCGAATTGCTGTCCGCCACCACAAGCCAAAACAACCGGAGGAGGCCCACATCGTTCCACTCCGTTAGTCTCTTGAGTCCAAGGCCTCCCTCTTCTTTAGGTGTGCACACGTCCTTCCATGCTACCGCGACCCACTTCTTCTCCCCTCCCCAAATGAAATGACACATGATGCTGTCCAGTTCTTTCAAAGTTTTCCTTGGTAGTAGGAAAGCCGATGTCCAGTAGATGCTGAGGGATGTACGGACACTGCGCACAAGTTCCACTCTTCCAGCCATAGATAGGAGAGTTTGCTTCCAGGTGGTGAGTCGTGCCCTTCCTTTGTTCAACAAAGGTGCACAATGGCTCCGTCCCATCCTCCCGGAGAACAAAGGCAGCCCAAGGTAGACAACCGGGAAAGCCTTTCGCTCCATCCGAAGATGTGCTTCGATCCATGCTCCATGCACCACGTCACCTCCCATGAAAACTTGACTTTTCGAAGCATTGAATCTCAGCCCCGAACTTGCTGTAAACTCCTCAAGAGCTCTTCTTATGGCCCTCCGATGAGAATTAAATTTATACCGCAAGTGCACGGCCGCGATGAAGCGGTGGCAAGTACGGGTCGAACACAAGGAGGGAGAGATTTGTTATTAGTGTGATTTCGATTGGGGGAAAGAACGAGAGAAATAAAGTTGGTTTTGAGATTTTTGGGTTTTAATTATTTAAAGCAAGAGACAAGAACAAATAAAACTAAAACAAGAGCAAAGAGGTGAATTCCGTCGGGTGGAGGTTTAGATTTAAGGTTTGGATTAGAGAATTCAGAAACTTATAATAAATCATGTTAGTTACGAAGCATTACATGATAAATGATTTAACACAAACTCAAGTAATCAAAATATACTAATCACGAACTTAAAGTAATAACATTTATTCTCTTCTCTTCACCCTAAATCCGTCACCTCCACCCTTTGGAAAGAGTTAGAAACTCATGGAGGGAGGAAGAAGGGGTCCTAGAGGCATTACAAAAGAAAAGTAAAAACAAGGAATAAAAGACAGAATTTTATTACTAAAATAAAGAAAAATGCAAAACTAAGACTAAAAATAAAAACTAAGGTTAAGGACCAAGGACCCTTCTAACATCGTTCTCGGGGCTATTTATAGTTGTTACAAGAGACCTAAGTATAGAATTGGAGAGTACACGTGTCCAGATACGACTGGACAAAATTTGGAGGCGCGGATCGACTAAGAGGCGGCGTTTCCGCCGCACAATGCATGTAATATGCGGCGATTTCGCCGCACAATCTCCTCTGATTTAATCCGGATTTTTGCTGTGTGTTTTTGGTATGATTTGATCCTCTTTTGCGCGTCTGGATTGATTCTTTCCATTCTTTTGAGCTCCGGATTAATTCCTTCATATATTTGGAGATCCACATTGATTTTTCTTTAGATTTTCTCCAAGATAATAAAAGCTACTCGTGATTTGCAATTAGTTCCTTGTCTTTTTGCAATTAAGTCCCCGGCTACTTTTGTGCTCAAGTCCTTGTTCTTTTTGTAATTAGGTCTTGAATGCTTTTATGCTTGGATACATTTCCATTTGAAACCCGATAATCTTGAGCTTGGTCTTTATGATAGAAATGAGTCTTTTGCACGCGTTTATGCTCGGGATGTGGGTAAATTGCATTCCGGTCCCTGTATTCTGTAAATAAGACTAAACACATACCTTAGTAGCATTTATTGATGTAAAAGTAATCTAAATGAAAGACATATGATGCAATGTATGCAATGCATCACCCTCGCATTTGCCTTTGTAGCCTTTGCGAATAGTAAAACTTCATTTCTTGATCTCTTTAAGCTAATTATAACTATGTGACTTAACTCAAGTCACATTGTGCACATTATAATTTTGCTTTACCAAGGGGCCCACTAATATCATCACTCAATTAAGAGGGACAATGATAATCGTTTGAGTAGCTATCTTTTCCAGCACAAGTCGTGTTCAACCAACTATTGCCGTTATCACTACACTCATTAGTAGTTTTTGACAATAATCAAATTAAACACTTCTTGAGTGAAAAGATATAAGTCTCATATCGTAGGATCCAAGACACAGTAAAACATTAATGACACGAAACACAATTCCATATTGTTTTACTAGTTAGGTCTATTCAATATATAAAAGTAATCTTTTCCTCTTTTATATACTCGTGTCGTCAATTGTTTGTAGAGCTACAAGAATCGATGACCAACACGACAATCTTATCTCGGTAATTAATGTTCCATGTTAATTACCATGATTGTGAATAACTTTTGATTTATGTAAACCATTATCTTTTAGAGCCCTACGGTTAAGGACCAAGTGCCTCTTCCTTAACACTTCCAAAAGACGAATACCATAATCAAGGAACAAAATGTTTGCACATTCAATTCATAATAATTGACATATAAAAGTAAAACATTTAGAACACATTCCTTTCACAGACTAGGACTACCAGGAGAATTACCAGGAGGTGCGGAAGCCACCGAGGAGCACAGGAGGTCTTGTGGCTAACCACTTCACTGGGAATCCGGGCAAGAGGCCCCGGGTTGAGCGAGGAGGAGCACGCCAGCAAGATGTGTGCCGAACATGCGGCCAGTTTCACCCTCAGCAAAAGTGTTTCCATCGTATGAGTGCATGCCCTGGGTTGCGGTCAGCAGGGGCACCATGTCAGGGAGTGTCCGAACCAGCTGGGTGAGCCTAGCAAGAGGTTGGGACCACCAACGGTGGGGAAGAGCGGAGGCAGCCAATCCATGGCATCACCAGGCCAGAGAAGGAAGTTTGGGCTAGTGTTCACCATCCAGGATGAGGAATCGAAGGACTCCAACACTGTGGTGGAAGGTACTCTTTATGTTTCTAGGTTGGTTGCTAGATTTTGTTTGATTGGAGCGCCATACACACCTTCATTTCGGAGAAGTTTCCTGGGGAATTAGGTCGGACCCCTGAGCTGCTGACTGTTTGTTTGGAAGTTTGTACGCCCACGGGTGAGGTGGGCATTGTGGGAAGCTTCCTCCCCGGCACCACAATTGTTTCGGGAGACTAGGATTTTCCGGCATATCTGGTCTTACTACCGATGAAGGATTTTGACGTCACACTGGGGATAGACTAGTTGTCAAAGTACGACGTGCAAGTCTTTTGCCATGAGAAGAATATCATGATCCCAAGGAAGGACCTGCCTAATGTGCTGATCAAGGGATCGACGAGCAGAGGAGATCGTCTCATCATTTCTGCAGTTGAGGCACAGAAGTTGATACATCAAGGTTGAAGGGCTTTTATGGCTACACTGTTAGTTCCAGATCCCAAGACGAGGAGGTTGGAGGATATTGAGGTGGTTTGGGACTTCCCAAAGGTGTTCCCAGCAGATATTCCTGGTTTACTGCCACACACAGAGATAACGTTCGACATAGAATTCATAGCCGGCATCACACCTCAATCGCAGGCTCCGTATCAGATGGCGCCCACAGAGTTAGCAGAGCTGAAGAAGTGGTTGCAGGAGTTGATGGATTCTAGGTTCATCCGACCAAGTGTTTCACCTGGGAGGAGCGCATGTGTTGTTCATTAAGAAGGACGGGTCGTTGTGTATGTGCATCGATTACATGATATTGAACAAGGTTACCGTCAGGAACTGATATCCTTTACCCAGGATCAAGGACCTATTTGATCAGCTGCAGATGGCGAGGGTTTTCTTGAAGATCGATCTGCATTCATGTTATCACTAGTTGAGGATCAGGGAGGCAGACATTCAGAAGATAGCTTTCTGGACTCAAAGTTCTTGGTGACGTCGTTTGAACTAACGAATGCACCCGCAGTACTCATGGACTTGATGAACAGAATGTTCAAGCCGTACCTCGATAGTTTTGTGATCGTAGTCGTGGATGACATCTTGGTTTATTCACCGGATAAAGAACAGCATCAGGAGCATCTGGGGACTGTGCTTAGCACCTTGAGGGATCAAAAGCTTTATGCTGAGTACACGAAGTGCGAGTTTTGGCTAGATCAGATGGAATTTCTAGGACACATTGTGTTGAAGGACGGAATATCAGTGGACCCAGCGAAGGTTGAGGCAGTGACGCAGTGGAAGTCTCCGACGAGCGTGACCGAGATCAAGAGCTTCATGGGCCTTGTTGGTTACTATCGTCGTTTCATTCAGGATTTCTCTAGGCTTGCTTCACCATCGACTGTGCTGACATGGAAGGGTGTGAGGATAGTTTTTTGCAGCAGAAGAGGCAATTGACGACAACACCAATCCTGACGCTACCGAGTGGTAGCAGAGGTTATGTGATTTATAGCAACGCAGGGATCGACTTGGGTTGTGTGTTGATGCAGCATGGGAAGGTGGTGGGGTATGCTTCGAGGCAGTTGAAGGTGCAAAAGAAGAATTACCCCACTCATGACTTGGAGTTAGCAGCGGTGGTTCACGTCTTAAAGACCTGACGGCATTATCTTTATAGAGAGCAGTTCGAGCTCTTCACAGATCACCAGAGCCTGAAATATCTGTTTTCATAAAAGGAGCTGAATATGAGGTAGCGCAGATGGCTTGAGTTCATCAAGGACTACGACTTCACGATTTCTTATCACCCGGGGAAGTCAAATTCAGTTGTTGATGCCTTGATTTATATTCAATGGATGTAAAAACTATCAATTTTGTATTTTTGGTGATGCAGAAGAAGAGTGAGACCAACAAAAAAACATAGCTAATTTAATCATAATGCATCAGTGTGGTACGAAATCTATTGTGCGGCTACCGTCGAGGACCAAGTCGGGACTTTCTGAGTGACGAGCAAGGATATGTGAGGATGTACTCCAGTCTCATCACCCCCACGGACATGTACGGCCCTCACGGGACGTCAACTCAAGCAGAGCTCAATGCTAGATCAGAAGTTGAGCAAAGGGTCCGACCGAGAAAGTAAGAAACTAAAGCGAGTGAGTAGCGATCTGGCGGAGGCAAAAGACAAGCTCAAGGCCATGTAGTCGACCATCGAATTTTTGATGGCGAAGGGGGTTACAACAATCATGTATTGTATTTGTAATTTAGTAATGCGTATTACACTTACAAAGTTTATATGAAAGTATAGCCTTAATATATAATGTATTGTAATGTGCAAGATATTAATATCACATCTGTTTGCACACCACGACCCTCGCCAAGACGAGATAACGATCAAGGACCATCGGGCGAAGCAACCACCGGAGGTACGAGAACGACGAGTAGGGGTGTAAGCGGGACGGGGTAGGTTTTTCCCCCACCACTACCCGCCCCACCTAAGTTAAACGAGGGGGGTGTCAAACTAAACCGCTCCCGCCCTGCCTAAGGGTGGTGGACCAGGTGGGGTGGGTTTGGCGGGTTATTCTTTGACCTTTTAGATTTTTTCCAAAGAAAAGCAAAAAACATATCAGAAATTGAGAAATAGTTAAAAATATCTTCAAGAGAATAAAATAGTTGAAATCTTATCATACTTAATGTTTACAAAAAGGAAAGAATCAAAGATATCATTTAAGTAAGGAATGTGAGTGAAAATCTCATCTTCAAGCTAAAATCCCCAAAACAATTTCATCTTTAAGCTAAAATCTCATATTTTACTTAACTCCTATTCCGAACAAAATTTTATTCCAATTCTACCTGCAATTTTTCCTTTAATTTTCAACAAGTTTTTGCTGCCTTGTTCCTATGACGTTGGAAATATGGAAAACTACAATATGAGTTAATTTGAGAATACTTTCATTCAACTTAACGTAGATGGATTATTAGGTTATTAGGTTGGGTGGGTTGCGGGTTATGCAGGGCGGGTCATTGTAGTATAGTGGTAAGTATTCCCGTCTGTCAAGCAGGTGATCCGGGTTCGAACCTCGACAGCGGAACCAAAGACTTGTTGGGAAATTAAGTTCAAAACCGCAAGTGCACGACCGCATTGAAGCGGTGACAAGTACAGGTCATGTCCACGAGGAGCGAGTGCGGGTCGTCGTCGATCATACTCAAGTGGGGGAAGAAAATGAAGAGTGAGTGAGTGTATACACTAAATTACGTATATAATAAATGCAACTAATCCCATAGGAAGTGAAGAATGTGGGTAACAGTGTAGATGTGTGACGTGTGTGCTCATAACATGAATTAATGTGGACATCTATATTGGCCACTATCCTAAGTGTGTTTCCACATGGATTAAGATTTATCACCAACATTAAAACATACAAAACACTACTTAAAATAAGACTAAAGATGACCACATACTCACATGACAATCTTATCTACTATTAACACATCAAAGGTAAGAGTGAGAAACTCATCAAAATGACTAAAGAAATCATTTGAAGTTCCAAGATTAAGATTACAACACACATAAATCTAACAACCTTCACATTTTACATCATTCTCCACGCCCCAATAGCGATGGATTACTCACTAATCAAATCCATAACAAAGAAAGCAACAAAAGAAAAAAAAACATAAACAAGTAAATAAAACTAAATCTCTGACTTTTCTTTACACTTAGGTCCCTCCGATTTTTCACCTGGGTCCCTCCTGATTTTCAATCCACTTCTTGGACATTACAAACAGGTCCAGAAACCTTCCAAATCAATCCATTCTTCTTGCTTTTAGGTCATTTGCTTTATTTCTCTTCTTTATTACCTAAACCCTGAAATATAAGAAACAAATACTCGAGTAACACAATTATGAGATAAAATAAAAGATATATAGAATGAATGCACTGTATGATGTGCTATTAATCAACGGGTTATGAGATAACCGCAACCCGCCTTGCTTATTATGCGGGTGGGTGGGTAGGATTTTTTTGTCCGCAACCCACATTAGGCAGGGTGGGGGCGCCGGGTCAAACCCACCCCATTTACAACCCTAACGACGAGGTAGACAACGTGATAGGCATTTTGAGCTTCCATCTTCCATCAACAAGTTCGTGAAATCACTCTAATTATTTCATATTTTAACCCTTACAATTAAAAAAAGATATTTTAGTTGTGCGTATATTTTATTTCAAGGTAATATTAGATTTCTTGTTGTAAAAATGTTTAATATTTTTGTATCTTTGGGTATTTTTGTGTTAGTCGTGTTAAAAAAGTTTTAAACATATCTCAAATAAAACTTTTCTACAAAGTTAAAACAAAAATTGATTTGTTTTGTACAGTGTGGTTTGACGCTTGTGTCAAATAATGTGTTATGGAATGTAGTGTAGACGAGATTTTGTAGTGAGGGTGAGAGTGAAGTAGTGTGAAATATAGAGTAAGAGAGAGAAGTAGTTGAGGGAGTCGTAGGCCGAAGGTTAATGGGTGAGAGTGAAGTGGTGAAGTTGGGTAGATAGTGTGTGTGCATGTGGTGGCGAAGTTAGACCGGGAAGTGGATAACACACCTAAGTATTAATATAATAGGATAGTCTCCAATTTCAGAAATATAATTTACTGTTAGGCTCAAATGGTAAATTTTGTTGATATAAAGTTTAATCCAAATTTGGTTGAAATTACACAGTTGAGTCGTAAACGAGGTAATAAATTGACAACGAATCAAGTTGAAGGTCTAAAAGAGATTGAATTTATAATTTGAAATTTGGTAAAAAAAACAAATATGTGATGAATTGGGATAATTAGGTCGATACCTATTAAATTAACATTATGCAAAGGAATCTTGAACCTATAATAAAAATGAAATGAATAATGTTCGGTCACGTCAAATGTGACGTGCAATAGAAACAATGTCTCAACCCAAATTCTAGCTCATGCACGGGCACACATCGGCACACAGAACTAAGATCATCACTAACCATTACCTGGACGACCTGGACATCAGCTCTCTCTCTCTTCAAAATCAACTTTCTCTCTCTTCCACATCAGTTTTCTCTTTCCTCAACCACATTCTTCTCTTTCCTACATTATTCACCTCTTAACCACAACCCAACAACAACTTATCTCTCTCCTCCACATCATTTGTGGGTCCATCTTGGTAAAAATTTAAAAAAAAATAAAAAAATTCTAAACAATCAAGATAATTATAAAACGTATTTTCATTAAAAAAATAAAATCTCTAACAAAAAATTCAAAACAAAAACAAAACCAAAAATCAAAAATTAAAAAAATTCAACCCATACGCGCCACGACCGAAGTTTTCCACGGTTAATTTCTTTTTTTTTACAACCTGGTCACGACCCGGTCGTGACCGAGGTTTTTATCCCGTTAAGTATGCTCTAATAACCACGGTAGAATTTTAAATCTATCCATGTATGACTATTCTTCACACTCCCCTCTTACACCGGTATTTTTGTCATATCTACGAGTGGACTTTTCTATCTCGGAAGGAGTGAACCCCACAACATGAAGAGAAATAAGATTGTTTATGATACCAAGAGATATAAGGTACCATGTGAGACCTAAACCTAAAAACTAGTTTATAAGGTTTATAACCACGTGATAAACTTAAATATACTAGTGTGAAACTATCGAGTTCAAAAAATATTTGTCTAATAATATATCGTGGATATTTTAGGAATGGTGAAATGTTAAAAATGGCATTTATGAATTAGGAAGCAACCTCCAATCTAATTCAAGAGAAAGAGAGAGAAATAAATAGGAAAGCGGGCTTTTTGAGAATTTGATTATCTGAAATCTACCAGCAACTTGGTTCTGTAGATTGCAACTTCGAAAGTGGACAAAGGTAATAATGATTATCAAGATAGCCCCCTAATAAATGTAGACTTTGATCCAGGTATAAACCAAAAAAAATCACATATACCATATTTAAACCGCACAACAGCAAGGAAAAAACTTATTCACGAATACTTGTTTCCAAATTTTGAGACAAGAAAATGTGTACTACTACCAACCAACTATAACAGTTATCTATCAACAAACACATCCCAAAAGAATCCTATAGAATTTTGATATTTAGTTAGTTAAAGTAAGAAAAAAGAAAACAAATAGTAACTAACATTTGGCTATATACCTTCTCCCTTGTTAACTTGTTTAGTACCTCCCCGTCTTATCGATCTTCATATTGATTCGAGATGCATCCCCAACAATCTTCATGTTTGCATCAACATTTTTTCTACGTGCATTGACGACAAAGTTTCTGCTAAACCATCTCCAGAAGTTTAATGTTCCCACTGGAATTGGCGGCCACCAAGAGCGAGGATTGACCACGCCCGCAAACACAGGAAACAAATTGGCCAGTGTCATCTTCCACTTGGTTGCCTGAGGGCTCAATATTGTTGAATTTGTGCGACAACACCGGCATAGGGAAGGCTTTCTGGTAGATGAAAACCTGTCAAGTCAAATTCACATTCATGTGAAGACTGTGATCATGTCAAACCAATCATGATATTCAGGTGCTATATGTTTGAAGTAATACCATGTAACTAGTAACATTTCAAGAAAATTAGTTTTCACTTTAGTTATTGCTTTCGAGTTTGTAATATTTTAGATTTGAGGAAATTCATAGAATTTTATCGCTCTGGAGTTCACTTCCTATAGTTTTAGTAAAGTGAGGAAGTCATCTTAAATATTAATTTTGACTTTGGAATTCAACTTGCAAAGCTTCCAAGTTCTAGTAAGCCAACCATACAAAAGTTCACTTTCAAAATCAAGCTCCCTAGCTACGTCCATACAAACTGCATCTATACGTGTTGATAAATTATTAAGAATTAAGATATGAATCATTTAGGGCACCAGCAATAGTTGATAGAAAAAAACCTTGAGAAAAAACTTAGGCCAAGGCTTTTTTAAAAACCTAGCAATGGTAAAATTGGAAAATACGGAGGGACGAACGATCGTTCCATCTGCCACACAACTTGGCAACTGAAGTCACGACATGTGGCATGTCTGCAGCAAAATCCACGAATGAGCATATGCAACGTTTTGGTATTTTTGGGTTTTCTTTGTGGTAGGACCCATGAACGAGAGAAGTCCAAAAAAAATTGAAATCTATTTATCTTGTTAAAAATCTTAAATTTCAAAAAATCAAAGAAAAAATTATTCTTTCAAGATCTAGAAATAGACACCTATATTGTTATATAAATTTTGTAATTTCAAAATTCCAAATAACAAGTGATTAATTTAAATGAGACAACTACTTGATTTCAAACGAATATATTCTTAAATTTCACTTTTCCAACGGTTAGATTCTCATGTTTAACTTCTTCAGAAATTTTATTGATAAATCTTACTTTTCCATAGATTTTTTTCGTAAATATTACTTTTTCATAGATTTTATTCTTAACTTTTATTTTTCCAAATATTATATTCTCAGTTTTACTATTACAACTTGTCTTTTTCCAAATTTATTTCTCAAACTCAATAAATACACACTCATTTTGTTATATCCTCACACATCTTCACAATCTCTTTCTTACCTCTCTTAAATTTTCATCTTCTTGTCTCAATCTTCTTTTGATTTACTTCAAATGGATCATCTAAATTATGGAAATAATCCACGTCATCCGACAAATACAAGCTCGCAACCCATTTTTTCACAAAATTTTCCATATGATCATAGTTTTCATTCATATCCAAATGTTCAGATGTCAATGCAGAGTAACATGTGTACGAACCCGTATTTGAATTATTTTCCAAATAATTTCTCATTCCCAACTTCACAACAATTTTCTTCTCAATTGTCTTTTCCTCCACCAAATCATCCCCAGAACTACCAAAATTTCTGATGGTATGAAGGACTCAAGTCATTGACAAGCTGAAGATGACAAGGAAGAGAATGAAGTGGAACCTGATGATAATGAAGCTTAGATTTATCCACAACATTGCACACAACCAAGCTCAACTCCACCGTCACAAGCTTATGCTTGTTGTTTTCCAGAAAATATATTCCCTAACTTTCACTTTTTCAGAGAATATATTCCCAACTATCACTTTTCCAGAGAGTATATTCTCACCTTTCACTTTTGAACAAATTATATTCTCAGCATTAAAATCGCCCAACGATTTTTAAAACACTATAAGGCACATGTTTCATATCATTTCAAATAACCCCAACTCCTTCTCATTATTTTTCTCTTTTTATTCATCCCCTACTCCTCTCGTTCTTTTAAATTTTGGCAAATGAATTTAGATGGTTTTTCTAACTCAACTTCTTCTGATCTAACGATGAGAATAGGCGCGCAAGGCTTACGGCAATATACAAATTGATTGAGTTGATCCCCTTTGCTATATGAGATGTTTTCTTCAAGCTCTCGGAGTAGACGGAGACAAGTCAATTGATCTCGTAACTATGATTGAGATCACGAAGTTGGTTATAACCATCTTTTTAATGATTACTTTGCTGAAAATGTTGTCTATCCTGTTTATATTTTTCGAAGAAGATTTGGAATGTGTAAATATATCTTTCTTTGTATAGTAGAAGCTCTTGAGAATATTGATGTATTCTTCAAAAAAGAATTGATGCTCCAGGCAGACTTGGAATATCAGTACTACAAAAATGTACAGGAGTCATCCGAATGTTAGTATACGACACAACAGGTGATACAGTCGATGAATACTTACGACTAAGTGAAGGAACAAACAGAAACACTCTACAAAAATTTACCAAATGTGTCATTGTCCAATTTGGTGATGAATATTTAAGAAAGCCTACACCAACGGACTTGACAAGGCTACTTCATATCGGTGAGCGTCGCGGATTCCCTGGCACGATAGGCAGCTTTGACTGCATGCACAGGAGTGGAAAAACTATCCGGCAGCATGGAAAGCACAATATCAAAGGCGAAACGGCAAAGCAACACTTGTCCTCGAGGTTGTGGCATCCCAAGATCTATGGATTTGTCATTCTTTCTTTGGCATACCAGGTTCATGTAAAAATCTCGATGTGCTTCGTCGATCTCTAGTTTTTTATTATATTATAAGTGGTAATGCACCACCTATAAATTACGTCGTCAATGACCACCATTAAATATGGAATACTATTTCACAGATAATATTTATCCACAATGGGTCGCATTCATCCAATAAATCATTTTTCTCTAGACTCCTAAAGCTAGATTGTTTGCTCAATACCAAGAAGCAACATGTAAGGATGTTGAACGTCCATTTGGAGTGTTTCAATCATGATTCGCAATAATTCGAAATTCATCTCTGACATTGAATGTCGACAAGCTAAACAAAATTATGATGAGTTGCATCATAATGCACGATATAATAGTAGATGATGAACGAGAATCGTACGTTCACTACGCTGATACAAGTGAATTTGTTCAAGATCGACCTCAACATACAAGTAGCAGAAGAACATATAATGATGAGTCATTCGAATATATTCTTCTGACCGTATTGTCGATATTCATATTTATTTGAAGGGCAATGCGAGGTGGGTTCCTTTTTGTAGGCTCTTTTTGGGCTCTTGGGGAAAACTCATGATATATCTGGGGATATAATGATCTTTGACACTCCACGTCTCCTCAGATATATCTGGTCACCCCCAGATATATCTGGTCACCCTAGATATATTCGAATCTAGGGTTTAATGCATATTTAGGGTAACTGAATGCATATTTAGAGCACACTTCGCAATTCCCTTATTTGAATAATAGATATCATGTTCGTGATAGAGAGACACATTTGACTCTTAAAGTGGATTTGATTGAGAATATTTGGCAACTCTATAGGCAAAGTGATAATTAAAAATTTCTTTATCATTCTTCTCTTAGTTGTTGTAATGTTTAATTATATATATTCGTCAACGTAATCTCAATGAGTTTTGTTTATTACATTATTATTATCAACTTACAGTTAATAAATTAACTATTTATGAATGTTTTTCCAACAATGATTTTGAAAAAAATTAAGAAAAGAAAAACATTAATAGTCAAGTTTATTAATAATTAAAATTATAAAGTTAAATGATAATATATATTTATTTGTAAAGAGTGAGAAATGAGTTGGAGAAGTAAGAGAAAAGTTGATTTGACAGCAAAAAGTTCTTATTAAACACTGGGAATGAGAAAAGGAGATAATAAAATTGTGGTTAAATGTTGTGAAGTTGAACAGATGACGTGACAAAGAGAAAATAATTGTGATAGCATTTTTTTAAATATTGTTGTTGCAGAAGGCCTAATGCTGCTATTAAAAATGTCAATACTAGTGTTTGTATGTTATATGTCGTGTCAAGTATTATCATCCTAAGCTTTGACGTAAATCAGATATATAAATGTCTCAATATTAAAAATTACCACAAAAACTTTAGTTATAAGTGCCTATTGTGTGCTTGTACCCAGATTTCTTGAATAAGCCAACAAGGTTAGTTACTATAACCTTCTAAAACTCTTCCGTAGGTATTATAAAAAAAACAGCAAACAAAATTTCAAAAAATCACTGCCTTTTGTAGAGAGATTATTTAAGAGATATTTGAAGGGAAATTTTAAATTTGATTCTCAATAGGACGACTTACCTCGTTGGTTTCCGAGCCCGTAGCTATGTAGCCATCAAATACAGATAATCCTACAAAATTCTGCAATCAAACAACAAACTTCAGGAAAAATACGAACCAACAAAACAGTCATCGAAGATGTTGATTGTTGACATTGAACAAACCGAAATTCAAACAAAGATGATCCCTATATGACGCTAGCAGAGAGATGCGGCAAAATAAGATATACTCATAGTGTTTTTTACTGGAAATAATGAGAAACAAAAAAATCATGATCATGGAGAGGTGAAAGCACACCAACAAGAATGTTTTAGATAGAAATGCACTAAGACATTATAAATTTGGTTGCCGACAAACACATGCATCATCACATTCTTGAAGACTCAAAATCCTAAGATGTGTCTGAAAACCTTAATAATTGAAAGTTTTAAAAAAAGATCATGAACAAACCATCCCCCTAAAAATTGACAAAATCAATGACCCAATTCAAAATCACATATCAAATTTACAATTTAGAATTTAGGTATCGAGAATCTACAATTTCACAGTCCAGAAAATTATTTCCTAAACTCACCTCCCAAAAAAAAGTCCCCCAGACCAAGAGTACAAAATTCAAAATTTACGAAACGATAAGCTACCTTAGTGTTTGTGTGCCCTGTGAAAGTCTGCAAAGGATCATCAAACACACGTGACGTTCTTGTTGACAAATCCCAAAGCTTCAATGTATTATCGGTAGACGCTGACACAAGAGTTGAGGAATCGAGAAACTTAACAAAGCTTACAGTCTTCGTGTGACCAACCAGCGTACACCAAGGTTGCCTTAGGCTACGGAGATCATAGCAATAGACATGATGATCGGCCGATCCAATTGCGAGCGAATGGCTAGTGTTTGGAGGAAATTGGACACTACAGACATTGGCCTTTGTTTTGATTGTTCCAACACTCCTTCCCTGTTGAACCATACATAAGAACAGCAAATTTAGTTTTAGTAAAACAACTTCGAATTGTAACGGCTATGTTTTCGATTTCAAAGATGACATACGCAAAGTGTAAGAATAGAATTGCCTGATTGATATTCCAGAGTTTGACAGAACCATCATCACTTCCACTGGCCAACTTAGTCGGGTCAGCTAGCGAGAAATCGATACTCCATACCCGTCTTTCATGTTCTTTCATCTCCATTACCACTTGGCTTTTCATAGTATCCCATATCTAAAAACAAAATCAATCAATAACAAAAAAATGTAGAACAAGATGGTATTAGAAAAAAAACTAAAAAAAGGACAGTACCTGGATAACGCCTTCAAAATCGCTGGAAGCAATCTGACTTTTAATATAACCGTTCCAACATATACTACTAAGTTTCGATCTACACGACATCTCAACTACTGGGTAGTGAATGTCGTGATCTTCGTTTAAAATTGAATCGCATTCAAAAATCTTTATTTTGCGATTGATGCCCGCAGTAGCAAATAATTCCTTGTCCCGGTCGAAACCTAAGGAACAAACTAGACTGTTCATCGTTGAAAATTCCCCATGTTGTAGGCTTGCTCGCACTTTTAGCTTACTATAAGCCATATGTTTGCACAAACCCTCGAGGAACGGATTAATCCAATCCCCATTTCTATCAACTTCAGCTTCCTTACTCACAACATCATCGACCGCATTTTTTGAAATCGACCCTCGTCTCTGAGTTTCTTGTGTTGCCTTGTTTTTATGATGCCGTGCTAGAAAATAGGCTGACTCAAGCTTCTTGAAGTTCGTAGACAAAACATTTTGTTTATTACTTGCTTGTTCCTCTGAACTCACATCATCTTCTGCCTTCTCACACATTTTCTTGTCAGAAGTTAGAAACCTCTGTCTGAAACGCTTTCGCGAACTAGAACCAATGGATTCATCGTTTTCAGTTTCTGCTTGCTTGTCCTTCTCTATCTTCAGCAGAGGGTTGCGACTATCAATGATCAACTTCTGTCTCGAAACTTCTTTGATGTCAGAAGATAGAAAGAGAAAGGTGGACTGCAATTTCCTAGCCCGATCTTGTTTCCTTTGCCGAAGTTGCACGAGAAACTCCAAAAGTAGTTCTTGATCTTCTATTTCTTCCCGTAGTTTAACTGCTGCTTCACTTTCTTCATAGCTACTTCGTGCTTCGTTAAGCAACTCACTGTTTAAGACTTTGCTGAAAAATCATTAAAAAAACATGTGAGCATTATTGGTTGTATACTTTTAATGAAATGCGAAAAAATTAAACATAGTTTAAACAGTGGAAGGCATAATTACCAAATTTACAAGTAGTAGTGTGACGATTACTCTACAAATTTAAAACATAGCAATCAATTGTTTCCATTAACATGTCTTCTAACAACTTTTTAATGACAATAATTTTCTATGTATTCCATTACGTGTTTTAATTTCTTTTGTTTCATAAGAGCAGCTTCCTGTAATGGCACATTGTACATTATACGTACATGACCAAACCTCCCAAGCGTATTTGCTCTAAAGATATATGTAATTGGTGCTACGTTTTTCCTTAGACATGTTTTGCTGTTAGCTTATCTTTTCATCAGCAGAGAGTGAAAATGCAAATAAAACTTCAGATAGTACCAATCAAACCTTATTTTCGGCCGATTCTTTGGCAGAGGATGCAACAACCAGAGGCAAAAAGAAGCCACCTTAGGCCATTTAAGCAGAAGCTGGGGTGGCAGAACACGATGCCTCAAGTTCGACATTGCCCTCAGCTTCTCCTCTGACGAATTGAACTCGCAAAACAACTACAAACCATGACACATTGTGAATTCAACAAAATCAACTAGACATAAGACAAAGGGAGAGCATAAGTTAAAAAGAAAGTGATATGATGAAAACCTCGAATAGAAGAACACCCAATTTATATATGTCCGAAACCAACGAGCACGTCCCACCAGCCGCCTCCTCGGGACTCGTATACCAACCAAGTTCCGTGACCAAAAGTTGCTTCAATGGGAATTTCTTTTTCATCTCCTCAAAATTGGCACCCAATTCATCTCCACGCACGACTTCCGCACCATTGCCAGGAGAAGTCCCCTCCTCGTAGGAGCCTGATGACGAACACGAGGCGGACTCTATAAACGAGACCCGGTTATATGACGACATCACAAAGAATGAGGGTCGGATGTTCCCAATGGCAATGCCATCCTCATGAGCACTGCTAACCAACTCAACGACTTGCCAGAAAATGTGTAGGCACTCCGGAGGATCCACCACCCTCTTAGTCACATCCAGCCATTCTCGGAGGCTTACAACGCTGTTTCTATCAAAATTAATGCTGATACTGGAGCTTTGATCGTCAAAGAAGCCCCGCTTCAGCGAAAATTGGGATGCATCTCGGTTTCGAGTATCCCTGCTTTCCTTTTCTTTCTGTTCCTCCACTCTACTCGAAGCTTGTGGCTCCTCATTGGAACCATCCATGGCTCCACAAAAAATCCATCAATTACCCACTAGCAACAAATGACAAAACATTTAGAACCTCAACTTATTTGAAAAAAAACCTAAGATGAGAATCAAGGAAAGGTAGTAACATAGGTGAATAGGTGATTGTGATCCAATACCAGAACCAACAAAACAACTAATTGGAACTAATTTGAACAAAACAAGAAAAGATTTAGAATCACAACTAATTGGAACAAAGCAAAGATCAAAAAGATGATGTGAACAAGGAAGGAATAAAACTACAAGAATCATCAACTACCAAAGGAAGGACTAGTGAGAGTAGATGATAATGATTATAAATTACCTACTAAAGTACAACCATGAAGACATTCCACAAATGGAAATAAACCCACAGAAGAAGCAAAAACATAAGACATATTAGGACAAGTATGATGGTTGCCAACAAATTTAACCAACTAGTGCCAAAGCAAGTACAAGCCCATCTTGTGAAAGAAACTTAAAAACACAAACAAAACCAGAGACAAGAAAGAAGAGGAGAATGATTTTGTGTGGGAAACAATAGCTAAAAAGCAAGAGGTTCTCAAACATGAAGAAAACAATCTTCCAGAGAAAACCAAATCAAAAAAAGCAAAGAAGTGAATAAAAGTTAATAGTGGATACTATTGATCCACATCTTTCATGTGACAATCCATGTGAAACTCAGCTTGTGGAAGAGCCAACAACACAAACACGACAAGACCAAGAATGATGTGGACAATGTTTAGTTGTGGTTACCAATAACCCACATCAAACAAGTTTCCAAACACACATAAAATCAAATTCTTAGAGAAACACAAATCAAAAACAAGAAAGATGAGGACAATGGACCCAAAAACATGTCAAAAAAATAGATTTTACAAGAGACCCATATCAAAAACAAGAAATATGACCACAATGGATGATTGTGGTCAAAAGCAATCCACAACCTACAAGACCCAAAATCATAAAACAAAAAAGAACACTTTTTACGAGGCCCAAATTAAAAAAAGAAAGATGTGGACAATGGTTGATTGTGGTCACAACTGATCCACACCAAACATGACCCAAAAACACAAAACAGAAAAAGGAACCAAATTTCAAAATTACCCAAAGCAAAACAAAGAAAAACAACTAAAATTGATGATTTAGCTTTAAGCAATCAACAGCCACAAAGGCTACATGCACACAAAAAACCAACTTTTAAAATCCCAAATGAAAACAAAGAAAGACAATTAAAATGGTTAATTAGAGCCTAAGTTATCGACACCCACAAAGCAAAATGGTTGATTATGGCCCAAGTGATGAACACCCACAAAGCCAAGAACTCCCAAAACATGCAAAAGAAACCAACTTTAAAATTCAAATAAAAAACCAAACCAAAACCAAGAGTATCACCTTCAAAACCACATAGAGGAGTGGGAGTGAGAGGTGGTGAGTGTTTGGTCCACACAATGGAGATGAGAAGAAGGGGAGTGGAGAGAGTTGGGGTGTTTGTCAATTTGTGGGGAATGGAGGGACACCTCTCTTCTGACTCTGCCTTGGTTTAGTTGGTGGAAAGAAAATAGACTCAATCTATCTCGGAATCTACGTCTCTACAACACTTGGGTTTTTTCATGTCCCACCTTCTCCTTTCGAATATTACCAAAATTGGTTCAGTTTTTTGAAGAATTTTCTACTCTACTCCAACTAAATCTATATGGTATTGGAATGTGTTCGTCGCCTATCTAGGGAGGAAGAAGAGGAGTAGGAGTGCCTCGCCGCCGAGGAGGCACGTCGGGAGGAGATCACTGAGCGGATACGTCAGTTTGACAAGACGGGATTCTAACCACCTTATTCTCCTATGATCTCTTAAGAAAGCTACGGGATGGATGGTAGATTGGTGAAGAATGAGACAAAGGTCTGTTATATTACTTAAATGTCTCGATTTTTGCACAACGATAATGGTTGGATTAACTTAGACTATTACGAGATTGTAATATTTTGTTGTTACTTGGTGAAGTATTTGTGGTTTCATGGCTACTTCCAAACCCTATTTATATCATGTAACTAAACCGTTTTTGGAAAAAAAACTAAATCTAGATGGTTTTGTTTAATTTTTGAGAATCAAAGAAATTCCTCTTCCCAATATCACTTTGTGATCACATTGGATGTCAAATTCTCGGGGTGCCCAAGGAGCAACGAGCCCCCTATGATGATTCCACTATGCTTGCTAATTAGATGGTTCTACTATCGCTAAAATTTGATTCATAATCGTTGCTCCTTGGACCAAGATTAATCTACAGTTTTAGTTGATCTACTACCTTTATAAAATCTAAGCACTTAGATAATAGATGAGAATCTAACTTTTCTTTTTAAGTGTTGCACACCTAAGCACTTAGGTAATGCATAACACTATGAACTTATAATCCAACAAAGATCATAAGTTCATAACCTCAACTCATCACTTGTACCCATACTCTCATTATCTCATACTATATACAAAACTATCTATTTTAGATTTTTAGGACTCCTTTGGAAACTCTATTTACTAATTGTTGGCTTTGAGGAATTTTTAAGACAATGAGGGATGTGAGGTTAAATTATTCTTACTTTGAGGTCGAATAACGAAGATTGAGAAGCACCCACAACCTCAATTGGGATGCATGTTAATGTCAAATAAATTATTGAAAGGAGAGAGAATTGATAGGGATGCAACAAAACTAAAGTAGTTCCAAGATAAGGCTTTGGATTGTTGGCCAGAACCTGAAGTGTGAACTGAGCCACAAATCCCCACAAACATTGATAGCGTTTGGCGTTTTCTCATTCACTCTCTTATCTCATTTAATTTTTCATCACCAAACACCTTCGGTGTTAACTGAGCTTGCAGTAAGGTGTTCAAATTGTGTTCTCCAATCCGACCGTGGAGGTCGAGTATGGAGCGGATTCGTAGTTGTAACAATATTGATTTTTTAAGTTTTTACGGACATGAATAACAATAGGGATTGAATTCAAATTTCAGCTAACAGATATATCGGCAAAATTTCAATATTTCATGTATATGTTACAAGTATGAATTAAACCTTAATTTTTAATAATATTTCTACTACTACATTTCATTTTTTTATATTTAAAAGTAATAGTATAAGTATACAGTTGATGTGCATTTAATAACTAAAATTCAAAGCGTAATTGCAATATATGTATTCTAGTGCATGCATGTGATATGATATGTATTTTCATATCCGCTTATAAAATATCTATTATGTATCCGTATATGATATGTATTTTCATATCCGTACCTATTTTTGCAAATCAAATACCAATACAAACGCCGAGATACTCATGTCCGTATCTTATCCTTTTCTATTGTATAAAATAGAACAAAACTGAGAAACTACCTAAATGTCCTTAAATATCAGAACTTCGGAGTCCGTAACTCCGTATCGTGATTTGTTTTTACATATATTATTAGAATATTAGATGGGCCATACTTTGGATGTAATATAAAACATTTATTTCAAGTTGGAATCGGTTTTCCTAGTTAGTCAATGGCGACGTGTCGTGATGGAGACCGCGTATGAACTTTGAGAACTGGATTTATTCCCTTCCATCTGATGAATTTACGTCTAACGCCTTGATGTTTTCTTGTGTTTACTAGAAGTCCATCTTGGGACAAAGTTTAGACTTTAGAGTTTAGAGTTCAGAAATCAGAATTTGGATAATTAAAAAAAAACAAATCCCTTAAAAAGTAGCAGCAGGTGGACTATTTAGCTTTTGTATAAGAATCAAGAAGCTGGACAAAGGTAGCATTTCTCGAGACGTTGGATTTTGGCGAAGTTAGAAGTTTAATTGATGTTTTCAGTTTCCATTTGATATTATTATTTCTTAATCACTTAGTAATTTTTATTATTAAAGACTTCGGAAGTTAACTAAATTATTTTAGAAAACTTTAAGTATTATAATTAAACGTGATAGTGCACATATCATAGAAATCATGCACAACGGAATAAACTTGTCCATTTCGAAATTTAGGCTCGACGCAAGCTCAAACTTAAGTATGATTTACTTTGAATCACCCACTTCGCAAAGCTTTTCTTCCCATAAAGCCAGATGCCTAAAATTAATGTTTGGCATACCCATAAGCATCTATTGTGGAAATGAAAATATCTCACTCACACAGAAGCTATATATGATGTACCAAATAGGGCCTCAGAGAGGCAAGATACATTGCCACCAATAATTCTTCACGATACGAGCACGCATCTTACAAATATCAGCCATAATGGGTTGATATACCTCCAACTTCTCCAAGAGAGAATGAAGAGTTGTACAAGGGTGCTGCATAGAAAGACTTCTTATTGTAGATTAAAAAGCTTCTTGTTGATCTCCCCCAGACACAAAGAAATATTTTCTTTATTAACATATGTTGCCCTTAAGGTCTCCTACATTTTCTAGGCGGTTTGACCATCATCACAACTAATTAAGATAATATTGTCTTCCATGTTCTTCAAACACAATCATCCACGAACTAAGTCGGTAAATTTTCGTATCCTTCGCATCTAGAATTTGAGTGGATGCGCGTGAGGTTAGGTTAAACCAAAAAATCAACTCAAAGCGAAATAATTACATTTGCTTTTCTGAATTTAGGTCAAGTCCAGTTTTAGAATTTTGAAGAATCCAAGTTGGGTTCAGTTACTGTAACGCCCCTAATCCACACTCGGGACACAGCAATAATTACAACACTAAAAAGAGTCGAAAAATGGACATTAACTGAAATAACCAACTCGATGCCTCAATTAAAGTTTATAATAAGTTCAAAGTGAAGGTACAATGCGGAAGGAAAATACAAGAACTTTGAATCCTACTATACAACTACTGAGAGAAGTAGGAAACATACATGACACTGAACTCAACAGATCCAGTCCACGCGTCTCAAGCCCAAGTCGCCTCCAGCCACCTACCGCGCCCCACCTGCACACGAACAGGCACGCCTGAGTCTCAAATAAAGACTCAGTACACCACCCCAACCCGACACCGAACAAGGTCTAGCCGTCCCTGACGGCTCACACTGGTCTCGTGTTCCAAGGCGGTCATGCGCCCAGGGAGGTCAAGCGTGCACCTCTACTCCCACCGCGCATCCAACCCATAAGGCAACACTCAACCCGCTCTCACGACAGAACTGTCACACGTCCCAAGGCGACCACGCGCCCAGCCAGACCGAGCGTGCACCCTCGACTAGACCGCACATCCGGCCCACAAGGCAACACCCTACTCCAACCATGCGCCCGAGCCCGTGAGCAACGCTCCCTAACGGTCACTCGCCACAACGTGGGTGGACCCTTACGAATCGCAACAACACAAGGGGGAAACCGACTCCGAGAATCCAACCACAACGCCCCAGCCCGTGAGCAACGCTCCCTAACGGTCACTCGCAACAACGCTAGTAAACCATCTCGGACCGCCCCAACAAGGGAACACCCTACATCTAGTCATACGTGCCTCACGCGTCATCTCCACTACTCGACCACACGCCCAAGTCCGTGAGCAACGCTTTAACGGTCACTCGTAACAACGTGGGTGAACCATCAGTTCCACTAACCTCTCACATTCTTGCAATCTCACAAGACAATGGGGTAAAAGCAATTTACCCCAACAGCACGGGTCCACTACACCAACAAGGCATAGAGCAACAAAGAATAAACAAGACTATAAAATCCTGCAAGCAACGTGGTGAAACTATAGCTCTAAGTCCACAAATCAAGGTACAAGAATATAAGTGTAATTTACCCCAAAACACAGATCAACAACCCCAATGATTGACATCATTTCATGCTCATTTCTGTATCTTATATCCATTATCTTACATCTAAGCAATGCTACGTGACGATTTTTATGTTTGAATTTCAGAAATAAAGAGGTTTGAAGAGAAGAGCCATGAAATGACCCAAAAGTAGGAAAAAAATACTTAATTGTGAGACCTGAGGACTAAGATGCAAAGGAGAAGGACCTGAACGTAAGACAGAAGGACCTAAGAGCAAACAGAAAACTCCACACCATCATGGGGAGTATTTTGACAATTCGATTCGGGTCGGAGCTCCAATAAACAAAGTAGATGCATCCAAGACCAAGTAATAGATCAAGTAAAGCCCACAACAAAACTCAACTGGATCTGGAGCTTATAGACCGCCAATTGGCGGTCTGGAACCGCTAATTGGCAGTCCAGATAGCTCTGGATCCGCTTAACTTTTGGGAGCACGTGTATTAGTGTATGCTTAGTCTATTTTTGGTATTTGTTTAGTCCCACATCGGGGGATTGTCCCGGATTAGCTTTTTCCATGCCTATAAATAGAACTCTTCACCTTCCATTGTAATCACCCATTGCTTGGTGGCATTCTCTCTACTAAGGAGTGAGCCTTGAAGCAAAAACTCAAGGTGGAGAAGAATGCTACCTTCAATGTGAGTCATTTGTTAATAAAATAATTCTTCTAGTTTCTTTTAATCTTGTCTTTTAAATTGTGCATGCTTGTTTAGTCTTTCCTTTCCTTTTAAGTTTCTTTAATATTTCTTGCTTTCTTAGGGTAATTTCATTTCAGTATTATGCTTCATTTTGTTAATATAGTTAGTGTAATGAGTAGTGAGTAGTTCCATCCCCACTTGGGGGTGGAGAAATATGTGATATGATCATTGATGCATTGCATACATTGCATCATATGTCTTTCATTTAGATTACTTTTATATCAATAAATGCTACTAAGGTATGTGTTTAGTTGTATTTACAGAATACAGGGACCTGAATGCAAATTACCCACATTCCGAGCATAAACGCGTGCAAAAGATTCATTTCTATCATAAAGACCGAGTTCAAGTTTATCGGGTTTCAATTGGAAATGCGTCCAAGCATAAAAGCATTCAAGGAGCTAATCACAAAAAGGTCAGGGGCTTAAGTGCAAAATGTCAAGGACCTGACTACAAAATAAAAGGGCCAAGTTATTGTGTTGGAGAAGTCAAAAGAAAAGTCAAAAAAATAAAATCCCAACAATGGAAGGAATTAATCCGGAGCTCAAGACAATGGAAAGAATCAATCCAGACGCGCAAAGGAGGATCAAATCATACCATAAACGCACAGCCAAAATCCGGACCCGATCAGACCAGATTGTGCGGCGTTTCCGCCGCACAACACCTACAATCTGCGGCGTTTCCGCCGCACCCCTGTCGATCCGCGTCCCCAAATTTTGTCCAGTCCTGTGTCGCCACGTGTAATTCCCTTTCATATACTGGTATCCCTTGTATCGGCTATAAATAGCCTCGTAGCACGAATGTAACACATCTTTGAACCTTTGGTCTTGGATCATTAGTAATAAATTTCTGTTTTATTTTGTTTTGTTTCTCTTTTCTTTTAATGTCTCTAGGATCCCTTCTTCTTCCTCCCTCCATGAGTTTCTAACTCCTTCCAAAGGGTGGAGGTGATGGAATTAGGGTTAGAGAAGATGAATTGCATGTTATTATTTTAAGTTCATGATTAGTATATTTTGATTACTTGAGTTTATGTTAAGTCATTTATCTTGTAATGCTTCATAACTAACATGATTTACAATAAGTTTCAATAATTCTCTGATCTAAACCTAAATCTAAACCTCCATCCAACGGATTTCTCTCTTTGTTCTTGTTTTAGTTTATTTGTTCTTGTTCTTGCTTTAGATAATTATAATCCAAAAACCTAAAAACCCAATTGATTCTTCTCTCCTTCTTCCTCTTAATCGAAAATAACATCAACTACGAAATCTCTCCCTCCTTGTGTTCGACCCGTACTTGCCACGTCTTCATAGACGCCGTGCACTTGCGGTATAAATAAAATTCCCATCAAGTTTTTGGCGCCGTTGCCGGGGAGGCGACGAAGATTTCGTTAGTTTTTGTGTTTTCGATTTTTCCTGTCTACCTTGTGCGCGATCTAAGTATTTGAATTTGTGTAGCAGGAGACAACAGAGCGCGCGACGAAATCCGGGAGCGTTCTGAGACACTTGGGCGGCGGAATCGCCGCATCTACAAGGTGACTTGCGGCGGAATCGCCGCACAAGCTAGGGCTCTGGTCTTCAAATTTCTGGGGCATCGTCGGCATCTCTGGGTGGTCGCATTGAGCTACTGGAATCTCCGAGAGCGGGCGGCGAACCCGACTGAGCATTGCGGAGGTAACTTTTCTTGCCTTTCTCGTAAAATCTGAATAGTTGAAAAGTTTCCTTTCGTAGAATTGCACGTGCTAGGGTTACAATTCCATAATTGGCAATAATTCAACTCTGACCTAAAATTGGCAAAATTAGAAAGACCTTAGTGCATGCATCATATAATGTTTTGCTTGCATTATTCTTGCTAAATTCTTGCAAATTAATACTTGTTGAAGATTGCTGGAGGCAAGGTACGTATCGCGGTTTTAACGATTGCATTTAAGCATATACTTTAGTTTGCATACAACCTTGAAATTGCCCCCATTAAAAAGACCATTGTTTGACTATCTTTGCTAGATCCAAGTTAAACTACTTTAAGGGCAACTCCGTAGGCAAAGATACGGTGGGGATTTCATCACCCTCCCGTGGCCCACAAACCACAATCCTAAAGAGTCACCTAAGCCTAAATTTAAAATCAATTAGACATTGGCCCCTAAGGACTCGGACTCAATTAAGGAGGAGATTGGTTTGACTTGCTATGACCTGAAGCTAATTGAATTCAATTTGGTGTCTAGAAAGTGTTTTTGTGTCGACGAAAGTCTTCCAAGCGACGTGGTTGTCTAATTGGCACCGACTCTGTCGGAAGCGCCCCCACTAGCTATACACTAACTGGCCAACTTGGTTTGATTGGTGAGGGAGGTGAATCAAGCAAATCAATTCGACTCAACTAGTTAGGAGTCGTCTAGATCTAAGTGACACTAGGTCTAGGATTGTTTTGACCGTGCTTGTTCAGGAAATTTCTGACCAACCCTAATTTTTATCCTTTAGAGTTAAGTTTCTCTTCTCGTCTGAGTCTTCTTTCCCTTCTCATCCTTACCTTTCTATTGTTTGTTTCCTTTAAAATAAAAAATAAAAAATTTAAAATAAAAAAAAAATTAAAATTCAAAAATTCAAAAAAAAGAGAGTAATTGATTCTTGGAATTGAATTTGAAATTTAAATTTCGAATTCAAATTCAAAAATTAATTCAAACCGGTGCACTCAGATTTGGGTGCGGGATTTAAGCAATCGACTCTCACGAGTTCATCTGGATTCCATTCTAGAGCTTAACCCCAACCCATCTGTTGCACCACCTCACCCGGATCTAATGGGTGAGAACGTAGTGGACCCGCCTGTTGCGCAACCTATAACTTTGAGGGATCGGTGCTACCCAACGATGACTGCTCAGCCATCGTGCATCGTCATGCCCACCATACCGGGTCGCGACTTCGAACTTAAGGCACAATACATGAGTATGCTGCCTAAGTTCACCTCTAGGGAAGACCCATATCTCTTCCTTAGAGAATTTGAGGAAATCTGCTCTCTTATGCAATACCAGCATATCCCTGAAGAGGCAGTGCGTCTGAAATTCGTGCCTCTAGCACTGAAGGACGACGCTAAGAAATGGCTATATAGTCTAGCCGAAAGATCTATTAGAAGTTGGGCCGAATTTGTTCAAGTTTTCCTAAAAAAATATTTCCCCAACCATTAGACTATGAAGATTAGGAATGAAATTGTTGCATTCGTTCAGTCTGAGAGCGAGCCGTTCTATTCCTATCTTGAGAGATTTAAGAGTGTCTTGACCCAATGCCCTCATCACGGAATTCCAAAGTGGCAATTATGCCAAATTATTTATGAGGGACTGACACCCACATCTAGAGTTATGCTAGAATCTGTGAGCCAAGGGAATTTCATGTCGAAAAACGAAAATGATGCCTGGACTTTTCTTGAGGATTTAGCTGAAAATAGTATGCAATGGGACAATGCTAGAACACCCATCAACCCGAGTATTGGATCTAGAATAGCAAGTCAACCCCGACCAGGTGTCTTAGCTATAGATGCCAACATAGCGGCTGAGGCAAAACTAGCCACCCTTATGCGTAGAATGGAAAGTTTAGAGCTGCAAAACCAAACCCGACAAGCATCCCCTACCCCTTGCTCTAGATGTGGTCAGACTGGTCATTTAATGGAGGACTGTGTGAACCTGGAACATGTTAATGCCACATTTAACAATTCTAGAAATGATCCTTACGCATCAACCTATAACCCAGGTTGGCGTAATCATCCTAATTTTTCGTGGACCCAACAAGGACAACCTCCTAGACAACAACCAACCCCATATAATCAAAATAATACATCATCTGGGGGTAATAATGGAAATCATGAGGTTAGGTTGACAAAATTAGAAAATTTAATGACAACTTTTATACAAACAACCAACCAATCATTCCAAAGGCTAGAGACACAGGTCAGCCAATTAGCACAGATAATAGGTGAAAGAGAAAAGGGCCAATTTCCAAGTCAACCTGAGGTAAACCCCAGAACTAATAATCAATATCAATCTTATCAACCACCTTCAGGAAATAACAACCCTAGACCGGTTCAAATGGTTAATGAGGAAGGACCGTTCCAACAAATCAATGCTGTAGTATCATTACGGTCTGGAAGACAAATTGACAATAATGTGGTAAACCCTAGAATGACTAATCAATCTAGCCATCAAGCACCCACATATGACTTGACCATTGAACCCGACGTCCAAATTGAAAAGCCCAATCCACCTACCCAACCTGAACCTGTAGCTCAACCTGAACCTGAGCGAGTCTATGTGCCTAAAGCCCCATTTCCCAATAGACTCAAAAAGAACTCTAGTGCACAAATAGAGAAAATCTTGGAAGTATTTAAGCAAGTTAAGGTAAACATTCCACTCTTAGACATGATTCAACAAATATCTGCTTATGCTAAATTCTTAAAAGATTTGTGCACTAAGAAGAGAAAAACGAATGTACCAAAGAAGGCATTCTTAACTGCAAACATATGCTCAATTCTTTCCAACACATCTCCTATAAAATATAAGGACCCGGGGTGTCCCACAATTTCATGTTCAATAGGAGATACGTTTATCAATAAAGCCCTTCTAGACCTTGGTGCAAGCGTTAACTTGCTCCCATTTTCTGTCTACGAGCAACTCAACCTTGGTCCACTAAAACCCTCTAGGACAACCCTCCAATTCGCTGATTGTTCTGTTAAGAAACCGAGAGGTATAGTAGAGGACGTTTTGATTAAGGTTGGTGACTTCATTTATCCAGTGGATTTTGTCGTACTTGATACTGAACCTGTTGTAAATCCTAATCGACAAATCCCTGTAATTCTAGGTAGACCCTTTTTAGCCACTTCGGAAGCATTAATAAACTGTCGAAATGGGCTCATGCAATTACTTTCGGGAACTTAAAAGCAGAATTTAATATCTTCCACATTGATAATGAGCCAGAAATAATATGCAACCCAAGTGATGTTGTGATGAGAGCACGTATTTATCAGAATTCTGAATCAAATAAATCATCACATAAGCAAAAAGGAAGTAAGAAAAAAGGGAGTAATTCATTTACCCAACCACCATCACTCGAGCAAACAAGCGAACCAATTCAAGTGAGAAGAGTGGAATCTTTTCCTCAAGTCAACATGGGGAACAATTCAACTGGATACATGCACCAATATGGTGTCATTCAATCCAGTTCTGATTATGGTTGACTTTGAGCAAACTCAACCCCTCTACCGCAAGCCGACGCAGGTAATAAGTGCATTTATTGTATCTGTGCATACATTGAGGACAATGCATGATTTAGGTGTGGGGGGGTGTTTATATATGTACAGATCTATCTATTTGATTTTCTGTTCTGCTTTATTTTAAAAAAAAAATAAAAAATAAAAAAAAATTCAATATTCTATGACATAGCTTAAGATTGAACTGCCAAAACCCGTGTACAAATTGCATTAAGTTTTTGTTCCTTATTATATAGTTCTGCTTGTAGAAATTATGACATAAATCTAAGTTCCAAAGAAATAACCCATGACCCTTGTAAGACATGTATGCACTTAAATTGGATGAATCAAATCTTTGAAGTGGTTGATAAAAAGCAGAGGTTGAGGAAAATATACCGGGAAGTGTGGACTTCTAATAGCAATTAAGCCTTGAGGAAAATAAAAGTAAAAATAAAGTGAGGAAAACACATTTTGCAAAATGATTACAAAAGCCCAAGCCTTCGAGTCACTGGTCCGTAGGGGTATCTTGAAACCCGGTAACTTGAGTCTGCCAGCTCGGGATTATCGACCAAACTCGCTACACGAATGCAAAAAGGGTATAAATGTCAAAAAGAAAAGCAAATGTGTTGAATCACGGAAAAAGGATAAAAATAAATAAATACTTTAAGATACTCAAGGCCCAAAGCTAAAGGAATGATCCATGCCATGGTTGATCCAAATGATACTTCACCACCAGAGGAGGCGTGCAAAATAATTTAAGTGATAACATGTTTAGAAGGGTTAGTGGTGTGAATATTGGAGGAACAAAGACCAAGTCATATTTTTAATAAGCTAGATTTATATAATGAGCATGCGAGAACTTTAAGTGAGATGTATAAGGTTAAGGCAGAAAGATTAAGAGCTATTAATGGAATGTTGAATTAAGACTTTGTGGGTATATCTGCTAAAAACCCTCAGGAGACAACACTCCTCCCCCTTGGCAACAAGGAGGTTTAAAGGCTTGTTGCACATGCTAAGTGCAACCGTGATTCCTACGAAAGTGAGTTAGGATTTCCCTGCTTTCATTTTCTTATATTCTGCTTTGCTAGGGACTAGCAAAATCTAGGTGTGGGGGTATTTGATGCATTGCATACATTGCATCATATGTCTTTCATTTAGATTACCTTTATATCAATAAATGCTACTAAGGTATGTGTTTAGTCGTATTTACATAATACAGGGACCTGAATGCAAATTACCCACATTCCGAGCATAAACGCGTGCAAAAGATTCATTTCTATCATAAAGACCGAGTTCAAGTTTATCGGGTTTCAATTGGAAATGCGTCCAAGCATAAAAGCATTCAAGGAGCTAATCACAAAAAGGTCAGGGGCTTAAGTGCAAAATGTCAAGGACCTGACTACAAAATAAAAGGGCCAAGTTATTGTGTTGGAGAAGTCAAAAGAAAAGTCAAAAAAATAAAATCCCAACAATGGAAGGAATTAATCCGGAG
Organism: Triglochin maritima; assembly: GCA_963682175.1. NCBI lineage: Eukaryota > Viridiplantae > Streptophyta > Magnoliopsida > Alismatales > Juncaginaceae > Triglochin > Triglochin maritima. The sequence goes on along the minus strand of OY821781.1, from coordinate 34,607,688 downwards.
CTCAAGACAATGGAAAGAATCAATCCAGACGCGCAAAGGAGGATCAAATCATACCATAAACGCACAGCCAAAATCCGGACCCGATCAGACCAGATTGTGCGGCGTTTCCGCCGCACAACACCTACAATCTGCGGCGTTTCCGCCGCACCCCTGTCGATCCGCGTCCCCAAATTTTGTCCAGTCCTGTGTCGCCACGTGTAATTCCCTTTCATATACTGGTATCCCTTGTATCGGCTATAAATAGCCTCGTAGCACGAATGTAACACATCTTTGAACCTTTGGTCTTGGATCATTAGTAATAAATTTCTGTTTTATTTTGTTTTGTTTCTCTTTTCTTTTAATGTCTCTAGGATCCATTCTTCTTCCTCCCTCCATGAGTTTCTAACTCCTTCCAAAGGGTGGAGGTGATGGAATTAGGGTTAGAGAAGATGAATTGCATGTTATTATTTTAAGTTCATGATTAGTATATTTTGATTACTTGAGTTTATGTTAAGTCATTTATCTTGTAATGCTTCATAACTAACATGATTTACAATAAGTTTCAATAATTCTCTGATCTAAACCTAAATCTAAACCTCCATCCAACGGATTTCTCTCTTTGTTCTTGTTTTAGTTTATTTGTTCTTGTTCTTGCTTTAGATAATTATAATCCAAAAACCTAAAAACCCAATTGATTCTTCTCTCCTTCTTCCTCTTAATCGAAAATAACATCAACTACGAAATCTCTCCCTCCTTGTGTTCGACCCGTACTTGCCACGTCTTCATAGACGCCGTGCACTTGCGGTATAAATAAAATTCCCATCAATCGTGTAGTGTATTAAGTGTGTGTTATCTTAATCTCTTGAGCTTTATATGATTTCCATAACATCTAATGAGGTTTCACTCTTATCTTTGATATGCTAATGCTCTTGAATGAAGTTTAGCTTATGCTTTGATTAGTGAACCTATTTTATGGGGAATGATAATGTTAGGATATGGATGGAATTAATATTGGAAACACAATTTGTAGTGTATGTACTCTTGTTGCATTTACCCTAGTTAATGTCTTGTATGTTTTAATGATGTAGTCTTATCTTAATTCATGTGGAGGCATAGTAGGGTCTAGTCTTTATACAAGAGTTCATTTAGCTTCATTCCAATTATTGTCTTGTATGTTTTAATTATGTAGTCTTATCTTAATTCATGTGGAGGCAAAGTTGGATGTAGTTTTATGATTTCATGCACTACATGTTGTGAGGAGCTTAATTGAACGCACACACACACGTCTTTCTATTCACATTATTTCTCTACCCCCTATGGGGTTTAGTTTTATTGCTTATCTTTCATTTCCTTTTGCATCTTAGTGTAGTTTAGTGTAATCAACCTTTCTCTCCTTTCCTTACCACTCGCCTTTGCACAAACCAAACGTCGACACACCTCCCATTGGACGACCCGTATTTGTCACCGCTTCAACGCGGCCGTGCACTTGCGGTTAATATAAAACGATCAATCACCCAACAAGGTAGATAATAGTAAAATGATTAACAAGACTATAACAATCATATAAGCGGCATCATGAAATTATAGTTCTAAGTCCACAATTAAAAGTACAAGGGTATAAGTGTAAATAGCCTAAAATTTCCTTATAATTCACAATTCTCATAAGTTTATTGGAAGAGTAGTAATTTACCCAATTATAATTGATTTATTCAAATACAATTGAATTCAAGATTTTCCATCAATAAATCCAATTATTACAAAATTAAAACAATATAATTAAATCAAGGGCTTATTCTGCAATTAATCAAGCTATTAGTTTATTTAATCAAATACTCATAAAATCAGATTTTTCTTTGCAATTAGTCCAACTATCAAACAACTAACCAAAATACCATTAAACACAAAGGTAAAATGCAAAATACCCAACATCAACACAAACCGCACCCAACCCGTCACCGACCACCGACCGCCGGCCTCCGGCAGCCCTGCCCCCGGCGATCGCGGCCACTCATCGCAGCCACCACCATCACGCGGTGGTGTGGCTCCCATGGCCGCGCGCGGCTGTGCGCCTCCGACGCAACTCCAGTGAGCCCGCACGCGGCACCATCCCGTGTGCAGCCCGCCGGCCGGCCTCTCGGGCCCCTCACATCACCTTCCCGACCTCCTAGACCCTAAACATGGGTGGATGGCGTACCTCACAAGAAGAAGAAGAAGAAGAAGACCAGAGAAGAGGACAATTCCTCTTCGCGTCTACACGCGGTCACCGGAGTCATCGTCGCCACCGGAGTCGCTGGAAAAATCTAGGAAGAGATGGGTTGGGGGTTAGGGTTAGGGATTTGGGGAAGAGAGGTGAGAGAGAGTTGGGTTGGGTTGGGTTTTTATAGTTACAGGCGTCGGGCTTGACCGAACTAATTCAAAAATCTTTGCTTTTTCGAAAAATCAATGTGGTTTAGACATTTTTGTGGTTGTTCGGTATTTTGATTAAAGATACAGTGGACTTTTTTATTCATTCTCTCGAATAGAGGTCAGGGGAAATATATTAAATGGGCAAAGTAGGAAAGCTAAATGTTACATAAGTTCAATCATTACGTGATTCTTTTGAAGGTCAAAAATTTAATATTTTTCAATTTACTTCCACCTAGGAGTGTAATTGGACGAGTATTACATGTTTACCTGTCTCATTTAATAAGCAGGTACGAGTACACTTTTTGTACCCATTTAAAAAATTATACTCGTTTAATAAATATGGCTGGTATGGGTATACATCTACCCATACATGTTTACATATTTACCCGTTTAATTATTTAATTAGTATATAAATTAATATATAATTATAGTTAAATAATAAAAAGTGGGGGTTTTGTCGGCAAAATGGTTGTTTCGAGGCTTGTTTGTGAGAAAATTGATGATTTCTTATTGTTTTGGCTTAATTCCTAATGTCGAAAACAATAAATTTAGCATCTTTTTGGCTTAAATACTTCTCGTTCGATGATTAAGTTCTTCCAAATTGCATTTTGTTAGCAAAGTACTCACTTTGTTAGCAAAATTTATACTCTCAATCCCTGTTATACCCGTCTCGTACCCGTTTATTAAACGGGTAGGAGACGGGTACGGGTACAACAATATTTAAACGGGTATATACCCGTACCATTTAGTTAGGCGGGTATGGATACGGGTATGACCATACCCACCCTGCTTACACATCTACTTCCACTTTTATCCCTAAAATACTCTCACCCCATCCCCACAATCCCACATCCCAAACAAAATCACCAAATCTTCCACATTCCCACAACAAATCCCAATCATTCCAACCCGCTGATGACCCTGCCCCTACCCTTGGACCACTGTTCCCGCATGTTTGGACTGAACAACCAAGCTCGTTTGGTGAAAACAACTGACTCATTGATGCATCTCGCGTTGCTCGTTTGGTGGAAAAAACGACCCAACTCGTTATCTACTCTCTCAAATCCACAGTCTTCCACACCCTTGAGCCAATTAGGTTTCTCATTTGGAAATATGTAAAATACCAAAGTTTTGCTTCTCAAAATCCTCTTTGTAAAAAGTCTTGAATCACCTTATTTGGATTTCAGAGGAGATAGTTATACATAGATTATTGATTATCTGTTGATTGTCCAGTTTCTAAATATTTGACACATGTTTTCCACCTACATATCATCGGAATTTGGCAAGCTGTAAGAGAAACGAATATGTGCTCATTTCAATTGTCTTTCCAATGGATCTGGAATCATCAAATTTTGTATATGGATGTGGATTTCATAAATAAACAAGTAGCATGTGCTGATAACAATCCAAACTTTTCCATCCCAACTTATTTACCACAAGAAAACAACCCATCTAATTTAGCTCTAGGAAACGACCCAACTTATTCAACTCAAGAAACGACCCACCTAACTTAGCTCAAGAAAACAACTGAAGTTATTTAGTATTAAAAACGACAGCTTATTTAGCTGAAGAAAACAACCCAGCGTATTTATTTCTTGAAAACGTCACCATTTCAATGTTCGTGTGTGTACAAATTTGAATCTAACAACAGTGTTGTTTAAACGTTTTAAAATACCGCAAGTGCACGACGTCGGTGAAGACGCGACAAGTATGGGTCGATCCACGAGGAGGTGAGTAGCCTCTGGTATGTCAGAAATCAAGTGGCGAATAAAGGGAGAAGAGATTTGGTTATGCTAAGCTAAACTACATTAAACTAGTAAGTCAGAAATAAGAAAGAAAGCAACGAAAGATTGAAAATCAAGAAGAGAAACCCTTAAGGGGTGGAGTGTGTGCACATATGAAGTGAAATTAGTGATGAATGATGCATGTATGTGTGTGTGTCGTGTGTGCGTTATCATGCATAGGAAGTGTCTAAAGATGTGGCAAAACCTATCAATCCATTCACACAATGCATCGACAATTACTACTTGATTATCATAAGATTACTCAGCATGAGAAGTGTCTAAAGATATGACAAGATTCATCAAAAACCATAAACTCATGTGAAGAAACAAAGCTAAGAATGGGAGGTGTCTAAATCTTATGGCAAAACTCATCAAAACAAAGTTTCTTCAATCAATCAAGCAAACAAACACAAATACAAACACATAACTAACATGTAGCATATTCAACAGGAAATTTCAGTCAATAAACATGAAAAAACTAAGCATAGGAAGTGTCTAAATCTTATGGCAAGACCCATAAAAATTTTCCACATGTAGATGATTAAAATACCCCCAATGAACATACAAAACATGCAAGTCTACGCAATCAAAAATTCATCAAACATCCAAACTTCACAATATTTATGAACATCATCTCCACCCCCCAAAGGGGATGGATCTACTCACTACACATTATTATAACAATTAAACTAAAGAAGAAAGGAGATATTCTAACTAATTTAGCCTAAGATCAAAGAAACAAGACTAAACTAAGCATGCATAAAAAAGAAACAACATGAGAACAAAACAATGAAAAATTATTTTAGTAAATAGCTCACATTACTAGTAGCATTCTTCTCCACCTTGAGTTTTTGCTCCAAGTCTTATTGCAAGCAGAGAGAATGCCACCAAGTAATGAGTGAATACAAATGAGGAGGAAGAGTTCTATTTATAAGCATGAAAAAAGGTAATCGGGGACAATCCCCCGATGTGAGACTTATATAATACCAAAAATAGACATAAAACACACTTATACACGATCCATCCGAAGCTTGTCGAATCCAGAGCCGACCTGACCGCCAATCAACAGTCTACATAGTCTGGATCAGGTCTAGATTTCTGGTGTTGTTGTCTGGCTTGATTTCGCATTGTTGGATGCACCCAAGTTGGTTGTTGGAGTCAAGGCCTGAATCGAATTGCCAAAATACTCCTCATGATGGTATGGAGTTTCTTCATTTGCTCATTGGTCCTTTGGGCTTACATTCGGGTCCTTCTCCCTTGCATCTTAGTCCCCAAGTCTCACAACTCAGTCTTTTTCTTGCTTTTAGGTCATTTTATGTATCTTCTCCTCAATCCTATTTATTCCTGAAACTCAAACATAAAACTCGTTATGTAGCATTGTTTAGGTTCAAGATAATGGATATAAGACACAAATGAATGCATGAAATGATGTCAATCAGGTGTCATAAAATTGTACATATGTTAATGTTCTAACACTAAAAACCAATCATCCGCAATTGTATATGTTGATAATTAAGTTGTCTTATGTTGGACAAGTTATTTCATGTTTTAGAGAAAAGTATATATATATTTTAAAAAAAGAGTCAGGATTCTAATTAAGTTGTAGCTCGTTTGGTGAAAACGACCAAACTCGTTTGGTGGAAACAAGCCAGCTTGTTTTATAGAACGACCTAGCTCATTTGGTGAAAACAAGTCAGGTCATTTGGTAGAACTGACACAACGTGTTTGGGGAAAATGACCCAACTCGTTTGGTCAAACGGCCTAGCCTAGCGCGGGATTGGTTCGTCTGGTACGTCCCAGTGCTGGCTCATTGTTCCAAACAAGTTGACTCATTTTGTCCCACACGGGACGCACCAATCCAGCGCTGGGACGCACTAGTACTGCGAGGGACGCAGTTGTGTCCCAAGCGAGCCATACTTGTGTCCCGAGCAGGACCGACACGACCCTATAAGGGACATAGTCATCCTTAGCGACACACTTGCGTCCCGGGCGGGACTGAGTCATCCCTATGGAAGCTCCAATCATTTGCAATTGGATATGTTGTTAATTAAGTTGTCTCATCTTGGACATGTTGTTTCATGTCTTAGAGAGAAATATTTATATTTAATTTTTTTAAATGAGTCAAGTTGTTAACTAAGTTGCAACGACCCAACTCGTTTCGACCAAACGACCCTGCTTGTTTGGTGATAACGGGCCACACTTGCGTCATACTCGTCCCGAGTGGGTCACACTTACGTCTCTAGCAGGATCGACTCGACCTTATAGTGGACAGAGTCGTCCCAAGCGGCACACTTGCATTTCGAGCGGGACATTTTCGAAAATCTGTTTGGGTTCTACGTCGGCCATGTTTGGATGTGCATCGAGATATTTGAAAATCTAGCTTCTCCTCGAATTCCACATTGCCCCATATTATATGGACATTTGAATGGACGAATCTCTCCATGTTTGGATGCATGGATTCAATTAATCTGGTAATGTCTTGTCCCTACACAATATTACCAAAAAGCCCTCATTCGTCACGTACCCTCAAATACCGCAGACCACCCCCATTCCCACCCACCCCGTCGTCTTCTTCCTGCAATGACCTTACCTAAGTCCCACTGCCCTAGCCCCCCTCCCACAAGTCCCGTCTACCCAGTTTTGTCACCCCATTGCCTTTCTGTATTGGATACATATTCGATGGAACAGGGGCAATGTCTCTCCATCTTCAAGAACAAATATTGTAGAGAATAAAATCCTATAAATGCCATTGTCTTAACAAGAATCTATGCCGATTTCTTTTGAAAGGTTTTTTAATTTACACATTCGAAAGTGTAGTTGTGTATTTTCACTTGGCTAACTAAACAAATAGTTTTTGTGATGACATGTAGAAGGAATAGGTTGCTAGCAAAGGAGGTTGATTTCTTGTTCAAGTGGAGATTTGTTAGAACTAATTAAGGGAGGGAGGTTTGCTTTAATTTATGTTTTGTTAAATAGCAGATGAGTACCGATGAAACATCAGTTGAAGAGCAATTGTGCATGGTGAAGTCCCACAACAAGAAGAGATTGTTTGGTGTTCGAGAATCTTTTGTCCCTAGAAATACATTCAGCTAGGACAAGGTTTAAGATCTTTTTATTCATGTGATGAGTATTTTACCCAAGTGTATCGTAATGTATATTAAAAATTGCAAATGTTACTTTTGTAGGTTAGAAAAAAAGAAAGGCACAAGATCTACACCAAAGTTGCAATTGTCATGCTACCCAAGCACATTCGTAAAGAATTTGAAGTTCATTGAACGAAAGTTGACGAACAAGCATTGGAAGCTTTTAGATGACACCACTTTCGCCCTATTCTTCCATCATAATATGGAGTTCACAATGGATACAAGTTTTGTCGATGATGCTGTCAACACATACAACCACATCAACAATAGTTTCAAATTCGGAGAAAACATGATTGAGTTCTCAAGCGTTGAATTTAGTGTGGTGCTCGGATTACCTCATAAAGGCGACTATGTTCGTGGATGCACCTTTGGTCTTGAAGTAAGTTGTTTTTTAAGTTGTGAGAATATGAACGCAACTTCATAGTTTTTTATTCATGTCGGGCTACATATTCATTGATTACGGGGTTGGTGCTTTCAACGATTGCAGCTAGGACCTCTACTATATGTGTCAAAGCCCTCATTTCTTATCGTGGAATTTAGTTAGTAGAAAAGAATTAGGCGTTAGTATTTTTACCAACGAATTGTATTGTTGCATAAGCATTAGAACATGGGATCCAAGGAATGCATCGTTTCCGACACGTGCAATCGAATTGTTCTACGTTTACACTGCAAGGAGTTGTGTGTACCTCAATTATCATGCCCGGAACTGAATGAACATTCTACTCCTCGATATTCAGATATGAATTTTTGAAGGATCTTTTCTATTTCAGGACACAAGTAATCAATCCACTCAGAGGACACAATTCTTCTTCTACTAGAAAGTTCCATTATTTGCGAGCGAAATTGATCGACAAGCTCTGATCTAACAAGGTTTCTCGCACCAAGAATCCACTTGTTAAAGCTCTCTGTCACATTCGAATACATATTTCCATACCGTTCACCTTGGAATAACGCATTTGCCCAATGTTCGGATCCGTTGGAGTCAATGGATTTCTTCACAAGTTAAGAAATGGTAGATAGATTATCATATGCTTAAATGAACTCACAAGTATGATAAGCGTAAGCACATTTTCGGATAAGGGTTAACATCCTATGAGGAAAAAAGGCAACGCATCATATACTTACACATTATATTTTTAACCTTAAAAATGATTCTAACTTACTTCAAACGAGTTGTCTTAGCAATATGTTGAAGAACTTTAACTTTAAAATTGTCTTCCAAGTGGCGTAAACAATAGGCATGGTGACAAGTTGGGAAAACCCATTCAACAGATGAAGTGAGACCTTTACAATAATCAGGAATAAATGTTAAAGGTATACTCGGTACAAGAATTTTCTTTAAGTCTTTCAAAAATCATTCCCAATTTTCTTCATTCTCGACAGAAACTACAACGAAAGACAATGGGAACATCTCATTCTGCCCATTGATTCCGGTAGCCCCAAGAAGAATGTCTTGGTACTTTGTCTTCAAAAAAGTATCATCTAAAAATAATAGTGGTCGACAACCATCTCTAAACCTGACTATACTACCATTAAACGCCAAAATCATTTTTCTAAATTGTCAAGTTTCGGTGTCCCAATCCAAGTCCACTAAAGAACTTGGATTGCTTGCAAGTGTAGCCTTTCGATACCATCTAAGTCTGTAAAAAGACTTACTTTCATCTCCATATAACTTATTCATTGCTAGCTATTTACCTTGCCAAGCTCAAATGTATGGTAGTTGCAGCCCAAGTTCATGAGATATATCTACGCAATTCACATGGTCGATGCAATGGCCGTTGTTTCAACATAGCCGCAACGATGTCAGCAACAAAACTCTTTGTGTTCCAATTCCACCGCCACCGCAAGTATGTTCTTTCACTAGTTCTTTTATGAGAAAATGACCAGAACGAGAGGATTTGATTGCATGCACGCTCCATGACAATTTTTCAAATACTTGTAGTTGAAACCACAAGATATTGCATACTTTGCGAGACATTTCCAAAATGTTATAGCATTTTCAAATTCTTGACCAACATTTTCAATCTCCATTTCCCAATAATCGATCACTCTATTCGGAGTACTTGTACCACTACCAGATTGCTTCATCCAATCTTCAACGGTATAGAACTGCAAATTGTCCTCACGTTTATGGAGAACGATCACGATTTCATTCTCTTTGATCCACTAGGAGTCTCATAGTGACTATTTGCCTTTGGTGTGTCCTCATTTGACTCAATACAATGGAGTCACCTCCACAGTTGGTACATTGGTGGCTGTGTGTGCCTCCGCGTCAGGAAACTCAACTCAACGTTGATGGGCACAACCACATCAATCTCAACGCGAGACAAACCAAGACTTGAGAGTAATACAAAAGGTAGATGTACATCGACATCTGTAACATGAGTAGCCGTATTATCATCAATTTTTGACACTTCATAACAGAACTGTAGATTAGGACCTAAGCATTGCCAATATGATTGAACAAAATCCAAAAATTCAGCATGTGTGGTATTCCTCAATGTGTGGACTTTAACTTGATTCTTGTACCTAAACATAATAAAAAACTAAGTAAAAGACTTGCATTAAAATTACACAAGAATAACCATCTTGTTTGGACCAAAAGAGAACTTTTTTGGACAAAACGAGGCAGCATATTTGGACCAGTGAGCCGTCTTGCTTGGACCAAACGAGCCAACTTCTTTGGTTGACCGAGCGGGACAGACTTGTCCGTAGCGAGACACTTGCGTCCAGAGCGGGACACACTTGCATCCCGAACCAACTGTATGGAACAACGACCTAGCTAGTTTGGACCAAAAGAGTCAGCTTGTTTGGACCAAACGAGCCAGCTTCTTTAGTAGACCGAACGGGACAGACTTGTCCGTAGAGAGACACTTGCGTCTAGAGCGGGACACACTTGCATCCCGAGCCAATTGTTTGGAACAACGACCTAGCTTGCTTGGACCAAAAGAGTCAGCTTGTTTGGACTAACGAGCCAGCGTGTTTGGACCAAACGAGCTAACTTCATTGGTTGACTGTGTGAGTATGTTGGGACAAAATGAGCTAACTTGTTTGGAACAATGAGGCAGCTCGTTTGTGGCAACGAGCCGGCTTGTTTGGACCAAATCGGTGACGATTCAATCCCAATAGAAGATAACCGAAAATAAATCACGAAATGATCCAAAAATCAAGAGATAAAACCGAAAAAAGAGACCAAAATAAAGGTTACATGATGGAAATTGATCTTAATACTCTAGTGTATTATGTAGGATAGTTGGAGTGAGGTAATATGTTGGGAGAATTTGGGATGTTGGGAAGGAGGATGGTGTGATTTCTAATTATGAAAAAAATAACAAGGAAAATGTGATATTTGGTATTGTTTTTAAGGTCATGAAAAGTCAATGACACTCAAATAAATAAACTCTCAGTTGTTGGCCTTATAATATATTTTCGATTTATTTTGTATATACTCGAGGAACTTTGTTTCGGCAATGGTGTTGACCCTTCCAATTAACAATGTTGGAGCATTAGTTGGTATTAATTTGAATGATTTATACCCAAAAAACCCTTCCTAAAATTGATTTTCGCTTTTGAGTTGTAATTATTAAATCTAAATTCTAATAAACTTTGGATTAACGCATAATATCAAAAAAGCAAACATGTTGATCCAATCCCATGGGCCACTGCCCTTGGACGAATTAGGCCTACAACTTGAACAATATAAGGCAAACTCTACAAAAATCATCATAAAAATGATTTTCTCTCTAATGAGTCAATCTTCGGGTGTCGGAATATGTGGATTATGAATTTTCCATAATCAACAGCAACATCAGTTTATTGTGTACATGTACTAATGAATGGGTCCATTGCGATCCGTAGTTTGATTTTCGAAAACTATCTTCGCAATTGATTCAAGATATAACGTTCATCCTTCTTTTTTGACAATAGCATTGCATATATAGGCATTAGTCCAAGCTAAGTGAGCTTCAATTAATTAATTCACTTGCTTAGAGCATTTTCATCCTTTTTCGAATAAGCTCGAGTTCATCGGTAACCTTCTCGTTGTTGTAAACTGGAAAGGTAAATTGATAATAGTATTAGGTCATTCGGTTTAATTAGATCATTTTAATTGGTATTCCTACTCGAACTCACTCAAAAGATTACTACTTCATCAAAAACCTATAGGATATGTAAGGTATGGTTTCAAAGTATACGTAGTTGGTTTTATTTTGCATGTGAATCACAAAACCAATCGTTTCTGACAATACCTATTTTTAGAATAATTACTTGTTATACGAGTAATATGTGTCTGTGAACACACTTTTGTTTATCAATGTCACCAATCAAATCAAGTATGAATCAAATATTTGAAGTAGACCGTCCACAATACTTTTTTTCTTATAGTGAATATGATTTAAAATCATACACTAGTGCAGAATTGGCTTTACTCGTCGCCCAATAGACGTCGGCTGTTACAACAGCCGACGTCTATTGTGGAGAGGACAGAATAGACGTCGGCTGAAATGGAAGCCGACGTCTATGCGACACTATAGACGTCGGGTGTGGGAATAACACATTTAACCGACGTCTATAGTGTATAGACGTCGACCTTTAGACGTCGGTGTTTTAGTACCTTGTGAGTCCGACGTCTATAGGGTATAGACGTCGGTCTATAGACGTCGGACGTAATGTAAGACCGACGTCTATAGTCTATCCACATAGACGTCGAGGTATAGACGTCGGTGTTATGGAACATCCGACGTATATAGGTCTTAAAGAAATCAGACAGACGCGTTTTCTTTCATTCTTTTCAGTCGAAACCCACCCAAACCCTAGCCGTCCCGCGACCGAACTCTCCTCCGCGACCATCCTCCGACCGATCCGCACCGTCTCCGGCACCGCAGCGAGCTCCCAAGCGCTCCTCCACTTCTCCGGCCCTCTTCTCCTTCTTCCTCCGTCTTCCTCCGTCTCTCTCCACATGTAAGTTAGTGTGAAAATATTTGATGGAAATGATAAAATATTCACGTTTGTTTCAACAACTCATGTTACGTTTAATTTACTAGACAAATCTTGAATGAAATTCACTATTTTTATGATGTTCCAAAATGTGATATCATAATACGATAACATTACCATATTACTTGACATAGTTCATATCGGTTCAACAACTTGTATTATATTTCATTATGTCTCACGCAGGAAGCTTACATTTGCAAAAATAAACTTCGAACTTACTTTGAACTTTCTGGTCTTATGTGAATGAACACAAACATGCCTCACAATTGATTCATAGACGCACAAATTGATTTTGTCTCTCACTTTTAGATTGAAAAATGTCGTTTAAAAGTATGGTAAATGAGAACTATTAGAATTTAGAACAGTACCGGTTCCTTCATCTAAAAAAAGTGGAAGAAAGTGTGTTTGCATGTCATTATGTTTATTACAAAAGCATACCTAAACAAAAATGTTTAGAAATAATAATATCCCATTAGACGATAATTCTGGAATTATATATGTGTAGTTTTCTATGGGTATGCATAAAAAGTGTCCAAATTAGAATAAATCTTTAGTATAGTGAGTTCATACATTTATTTGTGTTTATTTATGTTTTGTCTAGTTAAATGTTTATTTATGTTTATTTATGCTGAAAAAAACTTACTTTGTTTAGTTAAATGTTTAGTTTATAATAACTCATTGCCCCCCTTAAACAACTTGGCCTTTAATAACCCAAAGCAAAAGATTAGACAATATTTGTTAAGTCATTCATCATATAGGATTTGCATGCATTGTATTTTCTATTATTTACGCTTTCTGTCGTAGATTGCTGGCGTAAGGTACGTACTATCTTTCACTCATCATTCATTAGAAAGCACGCATTAGTTAGTAGGACTTGCATTGTAACAAGAGTGAGGTGAGTGTTTGTTTGGTGTGTTGTTTGTTAGATTAAGGTATGAAAAACACTTAGGGGGCAGTCACCTATAGGAGATGAGGTGGGGGATTTCATCACCCTTTCCTTGGCCCAAAAACCACTTAATAAAAGAGCCTTAATAAAATCAATTAGACGTTGGCCCCTAGGATTTTCGGACGCATTAAGGAGAGGAAACCGTTTAAGACCGTTATGGCCTGAATGTCGTTGCCCATCTAGTCTCCCTGAGATTTTAGGAACCTCCGGGTTCTTGATTTCCTATAGATTAGTGGTCCTCGATGTTTAAGACCCTTTCGGCCTGAACGTCGTTGCCCATCTAGTCTCCCTGAGATATTAGGGACCTCCGGGTTCTTGATTTCCTACAGACTAGTGGTCCTCGGTGGGACCTCGAAGTTAGGCGTCGTCTATTACTAAGGACCTATAGTGGACTTTAGGTTTGTTTTGGCCTTGATTGTTTAGTTAGATTTCTAACCTTCCTTATTCCACGCTAGATTAAGGACTTCATCTCTTCTTCTCTGAGTCATTCTTTTCTCATCTTAATGTCTCCGAATCTTCTCATCTACGTACACATTCTTTTAAATTGAAATTTTATTTATGTTCTGCAATAATAACTATCATTTTTGCCTCTGTTTAGATTGAAATGGATCGAGAGTGGATAGTTTCAAACAGATTGAGTGATGAATATGAGAACGGAGTGAATATGTTCTTAGAGGTTGCCAAAAAACATTCTAAGAAAATGAAAGACAGCGACATGGCGTATTGTCCGTGCAATAAGTGTCATAATATGTCAGTGTTGACTTTTCGGAAAATGAAAGATCATTTGTTTGAGAAAGGTTTCGACCCAAATTACAGACGGTGGATATGGCACGGCGAAAATGAATCATGTAGTCGTTCCAAGAATGATGGAGAAGATGTTAGTGTGGAAGATCACTTAGAGGAAATGGTTCAGGATATGGCTGAAAAGTTTTCGTCCAACCCCGATTTACTTGGTAATTTGTTGAGTGACAATGAGAAGCCGTTGTATAAGAATTGTACCAAATTCACTAGATTGTCAGCGGTGTTGAAGTTGTACAATTTAAAAGCTGGAAATGGTTGGTCCGATGTGAGTTTCACATCAATGTTGAAGTTAGTGAAAGAGATGCTTCCAGATGACAATGAGTTGCCAGATAGAACTTATGATGCAAAGAAAGTGTTGTGCCCTATGGGAATGGAATATAGGAAGATACACGCATGCCCGAACGATTGTATATTGTATAGGGGTGAGTTTGAAAACTTACATTCTTGTCCCAGGTGTAATGTGTCAAGATACAAAATGAAACGTAGTGGACCAAACCACAATGAAGAGGCTGATGAGATGAAAATCAAAGGACCTCCTGCTAAGATTTTGTGGTATCTTCCGATAATACCAAGGCTTAAACGTTTGTTTGCGGGTAAAGAAGATTCCAAGAACATGACATGGCATGCTGATCGTGAGAAACCAAATGATCAGTTGCTACGTCACCCTGCAGATTCACCTCAGTGGAAAAAAATAAATGTCGACTTTCCTGTGTTTGGTGAAGAATCGAGGAATGTACGACTTGGGCTCTGTACTGACGGAATGAATCCTTTTGGTAGTTTGAGTAGCATTCACAGTTCTTGGCCCGTTCTGCTTGTAATTTACAATCTGCCCCCGTGGTTATGCATGAAACGCAAATATATCATGTTGTCCTTAATGATTTCTGGTCCGAAACAACCTGGAAACGACATCGATGTGTATTTAAGACCTTTAATTGATGACCTAAAAAAATTGTGGGGTGACGGAGAGTCAGTTTTTGATTCTTATCGTCAGGAGTCGTTCGTAATGCGGGCAATGATATTTTGCACGATTAATGACTTTCCAGCTTATGGTAATCTGTCTGGATATTCAGTTAAAGGTCATAAAGCTTGTCCAATTTGCGAGGAAAATACATGTTCTTTGCAACTAGTTAATGGTTCTAAGACTGTCTATCTCGGTCATCGGAGATTTTTGCCGAACTCTCATCCTTATCGTAGGTTGAAGAAAGCATTTAACGGAAAACAGGAGTTTCAGAATCCGCCAGTTGAAATCAGCGTCGAAAAGGTGTATGAACGTGTAAGGAACATTGAATGTGAATTTGGAAAACCGTACAAACGAGCAAACGACAAAAGTAGTTGGAAAAAAAGATCAATATTTTTTGATCTCCCTTACTGGAAAACTTTAGAAGTTAGACATTGTATTGATGTGATGCACGTAGAGAAAAATGTTTGTGATAGTCTTGTTGGCACTCTGTTGAACATACCTGGTAAAACCAAAGATGGATATAATGCAAGACTTGATCTTGTTGATATTGGTATACGAGCAATGTTGGCACCAGAGAAGAAAGGAGATCGGAATTACTTACCTCCAGCTAGTTATACATTGTCTAGAAAGGAGAAAAAAATTCTCTGTCAGTGTTTGCACGATGTAAGGGTTCCACAAGGTTATTCTTCAAATATCAGTAATCTTGTTGTTATGAAGGATTTGAAACTTGTGGGGATGAAGTCTCACGATTGTCATACTTTAATGCAGCAGTTGTTACCTGTAGCACTGAGATCCATATTACCGAAAGATGTTAGACAAGCAATAATAAAGTTGTGTTCGTTTTTCAATAAGATTTGCAGTAAGGTGGTCGATCCTGTGCAGTTAGACAAGTTACAGAATGAAATTGTGGTCACATTATGTCAGTTGGAGATGTTCTTCCCCCCGGCTTTTTTCGACATTATGATTCATCTTGTTATTCATTTGGTTAGAGAAGTTAAATTGTTATTCATATATACTAGAAACCACAAGAAACTGCCTCGATCTTCATGAAGAATTTGGCGCGGATAGTCTGGTCTAAGCTTGGCAATTTGACACGAAACACAAAACACGACACGAAAGAATCGTGCTTGGGTCAGGAGTTTTCGTGTTTTGTGTCGTGTTCGTGTACCATAAATTAGACACGAAAAGTTTTCGTGTCGTTTTCGTCTCTCCAGTTTGTGTACACGAAAATACCCGAATATACACGATAATATAATTCTGACCAATGAACAATGATACACTATGTTGTTGGTTTTTTGGCATTAATCTATGTTTTGATGATTTAATCAACCTAATCTTAATGATAATCAATGTAGAGTAGCACATATTATGCATGACATATATATTGTATTGTGCTAATTTCTACAAATGATCAAGACTCAAGAAATAAAGGATTCAAGTCAAGACATGTAATCAAAGCTTATTTGAAGACATGTAATCTTAATTTATTTTGAGTATTAGGAACTATGTGTACTTGAGCATACAAGAGTAAATAACCAATCACATACACATTAGGTTCCTTATAGAAGTCACACACAAAATCTCATAACTTTTGGATTTCAATAGGTCACTCAAACTCAGACCGGAAATCACTAAACCTAAAGTCTTCTGAGCAAATTCAGTCGACCGAAACAAGTATTCTGTTCGACCAGTTTTGATATGTTTATTCTGTTAAAACCTACAGTGATATACCGGTCGACAGTTGCGAGATTTTTGTTCAACCGTGTACACGTATCAAGTGACCGTTAGGCTTATCTTATTGTACAACGGTCGGATTTCCTAAACCCCAGAATTCTAGTGTTTATCAGTCGACCATGTACATAGTTTCGGTCAACCAAACATAAGAATTTTCACCAACCCCAAACTGCTTGTTAGTTTTGGTCGAACAATTCATAGAAATCGGTCGACCAAACATAGACGTTTCCTTGAACCCCAGAGCTCCTGATATTTTCGGTCGGCCCATCCAACCTTTTTAGTTCGACCGTTAATTTAAGTTATAGCCTAGTTGGTTCGGTCGTTCCCTGCTCGGTCGACCGTACCTTGTTATGAACTGCCTACCGGTTGACCGTTTGTGTCCCAAACTGTGACCTGCACTTTTTTGTTTTGTGTTTCTCACACAAACATTTCATATACTTGTCACAACGGCTATAACTCTTCTAGAGATTATAAATTGAGGTTTTCTCAACCTTTTTAGACAACTCTCCCACACATATTTGTCTCCTACATTAGAGAGATCAATCCAAACACTCCAAGCCTAAATTTCCACACTTTAGTCTTAAATCCTATACTACTCAAGTGTGCTCAAAGTTAGAGTGTCATACTCTTGGTTACTTGTTGCTGTCAAGTTCTTGTAAAAGGTTTCGGTGAAAATTTGAAGCATCCCTCTGTGAGAGGAGGAGACAAGCTCAACGAGGGTTGTTCGCGAGCTTGAAGATTGTAAAGGCGTTGTCTCCCGACCCGGAACGGGGAGCGGATAGTGAAGACGTGAGCGGAGCTCGAAGTGTTTAGTGAAGCTTGCAAGAGAGGACGTAGGTGGGTGGTCGAACCTCTGTAAAAATCCCCGAGTCCATTGTGGTTTGCATATTTCCTTCCCTTACTTGCTTGCTTAGTTTTATTCCGCTATGCATTCTTGTTTGTTTAAGAAAGTAGGTAATTAAACTTAAAAGTGATTAGAATTAAGACCCATTACGATCCTGCATATGTCTCACTGGTAAGGTGACTCCTCTCACCCGAGATATCTCTGGCTCGACCCTCCACGCTGCAACGAAAGTTTTATTTTACTAAAAAAATATTTTGCAAAATATTTGGGGTAGCAAAATTCGAGGGTCTGCAAGAATTGAAAACGTCCAGCCAACCTCTACACCAGCCTACATTACTGTCAATTTAGTGTTTTGTTTGTATATAACATACGTAAAACGGGATTCAGCTGTGAGGACTTTTAGTCCCACATCGAATAACTTCGGATTTCCCCACTCTTTCCCAACTATAAAACCCCAGCATAGGATAACTCTTAAGTTCACTCCTTGGCCATGGTTGTCTTTCTTCAAGATGGTGAACAAATATTTGTTCTTTCATGAAGGAATTTACCAAGTGAAATTTTGTAACACAAAATTATTACTTGGTTTTTAAAATCAAATAATTTGTTTGTGTGCATTCGTGTCATTTCGTGATTTACACGAATCTAAACGGGTTGTGTTCGCGTACAAATATTGATACACGAATTTATTTCGTGTTTGTGTAGGGTCAAAATGATTAATATATACGAAAAAACACAACACGGCATAATTGTCAGGCCTAGTCTGGTCTCACTTTACTACTCGAAGAAACTATACTCCATCCTTAGAATCAAAAGTTGGTAGGTATCAAATCAAACAAAAAAATAAAAATTAGACTAATAGACATCCATTAATAGAGAACAGGATACTACACCAAAGTTTAGAGGACACAGCAGACATACACATCACAACCATTATAGCAACACAACATTGGGTTACCATAAGCAAAGGTACATTTATTTCCACAAACATAACCATAATCCTTCTTCCTCCACACCCTTACTTGTTCCTCATGAAACAAGAAGACCTTCAACTATACTGGTGTTTAATGGCCGCAGGTGCAGGTGGTGCAAGTGCAGTTGGGGCCGCATTTGCACTTCCCGTCTCCCTCGACTCCAAACTCGACGGTCTCATAGAAGCTGCAACAACAAAATCATTAGATTTTGTTGCCGATGGCCGTTAAAGTTATATTATTTAAATTAAAGAAGCGAGTGTAAATGCACGTAATCTTCGTGTCGAAAAAGAAAGAAAAACCATTAGGAAGCCCAAATAAAACAAGTACGCAAACTATAACTAGATTTGAAAAGTTTGAAAAATAGACAAATAAAGTAGTGGTTATTATATTTATCGCAGATCCAAAGTACTTAAAGAATTAGTCCGATCATCTTGGCATTAGAAACTCCCTCAATCCTTTAGCTCTTTATTTAGGTCGTGGTACTATAAAGACAAGCAAAAGTACTAACAGAACATCCGACTGGCCACCAAGTAAGTCACGAGTGAGAATCAAATCTAGATAGAGTAGCACAATCGGCAATTCACCAGGCTTTCAAGGGCAAGTTAGATCATGTAGTTAATTTATTTATAATTGATTTGGAAGATTATTTCTCCAATATTAATATTAAAAAATAACGAAAATTAGAGTCTTTTTAAAGCATTGCTTGAAGTAAACATTTGAAAGTCAACAAGATATATCTGAATTCATACCTCTTCTCGGTCTCGACGATTTCGATGCCATAACTATTTCCCTTCTTCCTGTTATATTACAGTAAATTATAAATAAGATCAACAAAGTCAAAGAAATTTATGTTGGTAACAGAAATGGCAATATATATATTTAGATTAAATATTAATAGAAAAACAAAAAATTATAATTCAACTGGTAAGTACTAGCTAAAGTCCAACATTACATATACACGTGTCTATGTATAAAATTAAAGTAATTTTTACCAAATAATTACGACAATAGTAGTTATTTATTGTTATGTGTATATCGTTTGAGAAAGGATTGAATATTTAATAATTGATTATTAGTGAATGGTAGGTAGTTATTATATTATCAAAACAAAAAAACACATAATGGTTATTTTATTTGGTAAAGATCAATCTGAAATTGATAGAGATATTTATGCGAAGAATAACTAGTTTTAATTGCGGTTCATTGAGAAAAAAATTACTAATCTCACGCAATAATTGAAATTAGAGATGTAAGCTAACATGACATAATAAAGTTAAATTACAGGTCGCATATCAACGATATGTAACTTGTAATTAGGTAAGGACTTAGATCGTGGTTACATATGAATTACGAAAATCGTGTCAATGGTATCAACACCGATACGTAAAGATGCACACAAAAAGAAAAGAAGCATGGGTACTTACACACACTGGCTCTTGTCAGCGCAGTCGCAGTTACCACAGCTCGACATGATGATAAACAAAGAGAACAAAGAAAGCTCGAAGGTTTTGTTGGATGGAGAAGAAATGCAAGCTTTGATCACTTATGATAATGAAAGAAGAAGAATGGGATACGTATTTATAAACTTCAATTTAACTAGGGTTAGTAGGAGAGTTATGGTTGGGTTAAGTTAGGGTTTGGTTTGTCTCGTGACTACCACACGACCAAAATGGAATCTAACTATTCCTCATATATTATCTCAATAATGGAGTGGGTGTTGTGAGACATTATACACCTCAAGTGTCCAAATCAATAGTAAAGTGATAACTTTGTTGCGTGTAGTCAACAAACACTTCCATTAGATTTTCGCATGTGAAAAGGACCACAAATTATTGGTCCTAAAGTGCCACAAATTACTGCAATACAAAACCGGATAACGTGACATGACGAATCACACCAATATCTCTTAATAAACCACACCTGCACATTAATGGTTTACAACTTAGAATCCTTGGAGGTAAGAAGGTCGAAATTTAGTCATGGTAAATTGCAGTTTGTGCCTGTGTATGGATCAACGTCAGGCATTGAATTTGCAACGTGCCAATTATATTTTGGAAAATAATTTCTGAACGTTCGTAAAAACAGCAAGTCCTTACTTAAAAAGGACAAATTCCCTACGTAAAAAGGACGTCCGAGAAGCAATGAAATATACTGCAAAATAATGAACATCCCCGTGTTTAAAAAGGAAAAACCTTCTATTTAAAAAGGACAAACACTACCTTTAAAAAGATAACACGTCCTCGACGCCCCGCGTCCGTGTATAAGAGTTCTTATCTTTTTCCCTTCTTTAAAAACTTTTGATTTCTAACATTTTGTCTTTCACTTTGTTGAGAACTTAGAACTGTCATAGGCTCTCAAAATTAATTCGATATCGAAAAATGGAGTCCATCTATTTATTTAACAAGACTTTTGTGCATGTGAAGACACAAAAATAGGAAAATAGAAAAACGAAAGAACAATCAGAAAATACCACAATGAATTACAACTTCAAGAAAATATCTTAAGGAGAAAATGGAGCAAGATATAAGGAAGATGAAGATGTAAATGTGGAGCTCAAGATACTCAATCTAACAACAACAAAAAAGTAACAAAATATAATGTGGCAGGCATTATATTTATGGGTGCATTTGAATGGTTAAAAAGGTATACGTTTTTGATAAAATCCAGTTTTTTGGTTTCTGACCATTCAAACAAAAATTGTCACATCTCGTTTTCCTAAATACTTGTGCTCAACTTTTGGCATTTAACATCTCGTTTTCCACATAAAAGGTTTTTTTGTTCAGACATCGTTTGTTGTATTATTACATATTTTGCCACTTGATTTTTACGTACTCTGACTTTATTATATTATTTTATTAAATGTTCTTGTTAGAAACTAATTCACCCACCCAATATCCAACTTCCTTGTGACACCAACCCGAAATCCACCAATTTCTCCAAAATATGCATGATTAAGTCACTGTTACTATATTCTTCTCATTTGAAGATTAAAATTTATGACCTGATAGGAATGGTTAATGCGTCTTTTCGTCGTGATTAGACATTGAAAAACTGAAAAATAGTTTTCGCATCCAAACGGTTAGAATGCGAACCGTCAAAAATCACATCAAAAATCGTATCGTAAACAGTTGTGTTTTTTTCAAAAACCGGAGCCGTTTCAGGACATCCAAACATAATATATATTATTAAATGCACAAAACTCGTCTCTACTATTCTCAAAACATTGAGTTTTGTGTACGGTTTTTAAGGAAAATTAGCGGCTAACATTTGAATTTTTTTTATAAGTTGTATGTTAACCTTAACTATTAAGGTAAGATGTATAACCACGAGTTATGTTGGAGAATATTTATTTTCAAATGTGATTATATAATTATATATGCATAATGCATGTAATTGGAAGAGCTCTTATATCCCAATGTTCTTTTCTAATATTAATTTTCATATTATTTTATTTTCTGCTTTAGTTTCTTTGCTGGAAAAACGAAATTAACGTTGTTTTTAAAAAACAATTAACGTGACAAGTTGATAGTGACATTTTCTTTGTTTTGCTAATTAAGTCCTTTATATCAAATAAAGAAGAAGTTGGTTGCTACGGCCTACGGGTCTCTATTTCCCTCCACTAGATGTCTAGAATGGACAAGATCTCCGGTGTCAGTCGAGCGACACCACCCATTTTGCTCAGTTAAAGCAGTGATCATGACTTGTTAAAGAAGTCGGGCATTTGAAAAATAGTGACAGAAAAATGTTTGTTGTGTTTTGTGGATGATTATTTTAGAAAAATATTTCATCAAATGCATGATCGACGACGAAGTCTGAGTTTTCATTTCAAAACCAATAGAAGCATAGATCTCTAGAATCTTACATCGCCCTTAAACTTGTAATCTAAGTTTATTTCAGACACAGATCAACATCGTCACGCCAAAATAACGCAACACTTCAAAGAAGAAATAGTGTTTTCGATTTAGCAAAGTAAAAGGATCATATAATTAACTTTCTTTTTACTTCATCAATGTATATACGTGTAGAGACTCCCACCTAAGACAAGTTAATTGGTCAAATTTAAACTCCGAACTAGACTTCAATTATTCATGAGCCTGAATTGCAACTCTAACTTCTTTAATACTTGAATTTGAACATCAACTTGACTTGAGCTAGAGAGTTTGTAAAGACCTTAACTTGGAGAGAGAGAGAGAGAGAGAGAGAGAGAGAGAGAGGTATGCGGTGGATGTGATGGAGGTAAGGTGTGGTGACGAGGGTATGGAGGGAGGAATGGTTAGGGTGTAGGGTAGGTGTGGGGTTTTGGTTTAAAAACCACCCGACTCATCTCTTTCTTCTTCTTTTCTCTCCATTTTCTTCCCCACTCATCACTCTCTCAATTCCTTCCCTTGTTTCCTGCGACCAAGAGGAGAAGATCTCCGGCGACGTGGTGGAGGCGCGCGCGAGGAAGGAGCGGAGGAAAGAAGGAGAAGAAGCTAGGATCGACGCCGGAGGAGGAGGAGCTCACCGGACGCGTTCTCGCCTCAGAAAAGGTATGTCAAGTCTTCATAGTAACTCCCCAAGAGGTGTGGGAGTGTAGGGGGCGGCGTTGGTGCCGTTTCTCCGGCGAACCCGACTGGACAGAGGTTGAAGACGCTCTGTTCGGTCGACCGATTGAGAGTTCGGTCGACCGAACGACGTCTAAATGATGCCCGTCCAGAGGGAAAATGTATAGTTCGGTCGACCGGTAGTTGGGTCGGTCGACCGATATTTGTAATAATAACTTACTGCCCAAAAACGGTCGAATGACGTTTGTGTGACGGTCGAGCGTTTATGCCAAATTTCGCGGGAAAATAAAGGGTTACATTAGCCCGGTCGACCGGTGTTGTTTCGGTCGACTGAACCCAGTAGAGAGGTTAGACATGCCTACGGTTGACCGAGTGTGTCTCGGTCGACCGTACTGCGCAAAGTCAGTCAAGAGCGTTGACCATCTAAACAGTCTACCGCTCTGGATCCGATCGACCGACCGCGTGCAGTTTTCCTACAGTGAAGTGCCTGTTGATCCGGTTGACCGGAAGAGTTTCGGTCGACCGAATGCATTGGGCAGGATTCATGCAGTTTTCCTTATCGGTTGAACGGACACTGGTTCGACTGACAGGATATATATGTATAAAAATGTATAGCGTAGACCTTCCAAACGGTCGACCGCTAGATTGACCTTGTTCGACTGGTGGGTCGAATTATCATTGGTTAGGACTGGGCGGTGACTTGCTAAACGGTCGACCGTCCGCGAGACCCTGTCCGACCGATTGATAGTGTTTTACCTCAGTACCGAGTACTGAGTGGGAGACCGGTCGACCGGTGTATTTGTTGCGTTCGACCGATTAACCGTAGGTTGGTGGATTTATCCACACGCGAGCCGTCGAGCATAGGTCGACTACCGGCTCTGAGCCCACGGTCGATCACCGGACCTCGGAGCTACGGATTTCACCTTCGACGATGGCGTATTCAGTTGGACCCCCTATTCTTGTGTAGGTAGGGGATGCCTTCCATGCTTGTGTAGGTGGGAGACGCCTTCTATCCTTGTGTAGGAAGGAGATGTCATTTCCTTGTGTAGGAGAGTGATGCCCCTTGAGCCTGTGCGGCAGAGGGAAGCCTTTCATGCCTGTGCGGCTAGGAGATGGACCGTGGTGGCGGTTGGGCATTCATTGGGCCCAAGGCGGATTTGCATTGCATGAGCATTTATTTGGCATTTTCATCTTTATTTCTGTATATGTTAGGAGATGTTGGCATAAGGGGTTCATTTCTGGAACTCAGGTGGATTTCGTGTTTCATTTTCAGGGAGCAGACAGTCGTAAGTTGGTGGTGACCGAGGGGACTACCTCCGGGATCAGGTCATGTCATCTTATCGTTTTTGTAGAGGTAGTGATTACAGTAGTTATGTATTAGTCATGTAATCACTCTTTTGACACTCTGTATTATGACTTCCATGTGGAGATATTTTATATATATATATATTCAGTTGACTTTTCTAGTAACGTGCCCTCTTTGACCATTGACGGTCGTATGTTTAATTTAAAAAAATTCTTCCGCTGTTTCGGGACGTTACAGAGTTTATCGTACTTATGTTGATCTTCAACAAGACTTTTGTCTAGGTAAAGCTTGAATTTCTTTACATGTATGTTGCCATTGTCATTTAGATAACACATCTCAACTCATGGAAATCAATCATGTCTAGACTTCACGGAAGCTAAAACATGTTTGGTCTGATTAATTTATCACCAAAATGACTTCATCTTAATTGTGAAATACGTGCCTTTGAATTATGGTACAAGGCAGCTTTGGAGATAAATGGATTGTTTGGACTTGATTTGAGGGTAATAAATTTAAGGGTTAACGTGAACCTTGGATGAGTGTTAGGATTAAGTGTATAAGCCAAATTTGATCCTACATGTTTGATTCAGATGAAGGAGGCGGATTGGATTTAATTAGATGAGAACTAATGCAGACCCTAGATGGAATTGATCGGTTTAGATTTGATAAGAAGAGTGTGTATAGTTAAGTCATTAGATTAAAAGGAGATAGAGCCAAGATGTCAAAAGTTTGAGATAAGATGGGCTACCTTGAAATTTGCTGTCTTCTGTCTCCTTGAGATTTGTCGTCTCCTTAATGGTTTATTGGGACTTAATCCAACGCTTAGCAATGTCATTATCAAGACTTGACCCACTAAAGTCCTGAACCGATACACCTTACAAGGGTAGAGTAACTTTACTGCTAAATTGGTGGTTTTGATGGGTCGACCATTTCTGCTACCAACCCAATAATTATTGTTTCATCCTACATGAACGGTATCGTTAAGAAAAACAACCGAGTGTTATGCAATACGATAGATAGAACTAGAGCTGCCAATTCTGGTTTGAGTTCGAAACTCGACTCGAAAAATATTTGATTCTGGTTTAGCATTAAAATAAAATATCTTAATGAAAAAAAATCTTTCGATTCGTTCTGCACTTGAGCCGCTCGAACTCGAAAAAATTGAAGCTCGACTCAAAGGTTCGAGTTGAATTTATAATTGCTACGTTTGTAATTATCTTTTTGTATTTGGTAATAATACAGGTTAATACTTCAGACTCAAAATTTTGGTTCAACTCAACCTATTTACACCCCTAGATAGAACAAACAATTCTTCACATCTTTTTCACCCGTACATAGCACTTCCCGACACAGTCGGAACGACCCTTATTTTCCATACTTGTACTTATCATCTTAAAAGGGTTTTAATTTTACTGTTTAATATTCTCTGCTTTCATCTTCAGAAAAAAGTTTTGTTTGGTGTTTTGTAATCGTGATACACAGACGTGGGCGTCCAGGACGCGTCTGACATGGTTTCCAATCAGCAATCCAATCAGCAGAGAAATTAATTTAATAACACGTTTGTGTCACATGCAACTTTTAATTTCTCAATGCAATATTACTTTCTCACTGCAACGTTTGGTTTCCACATGCAACTTTTATTTTTTCCAACGCAACCTTTGGTTTCCCCATGCAACCTTCGGATACAAAGGTAAAATGAAGAGTTCATGTATTATCATTTTAAACATATAAGTTTGTCATTTTTAACATACGAATTTGTCTTTTTTAATGTATGGTTTGTCTTTTTAAAATAGTAATTTGTCCTTTTTAAGTATGTGTTTATCCTTTTTAAGTACCGGTTTGTACTTTTAAGTATGATTTTGTCCTTTTTAACAGTTAGGTTTGTCCTTCTTATATTAGTGGGTTGTTCTTTCTATATCGAGGTTTTGTTCTTTTAAAGTAATAGTTTGTTATTTTTAAGTAGTGGTTTGTCCTTTTTAAGTATGGTTTTTTCCTTTTTAACAGTTGGGTCGGTCATTCTTATATTGGTGGGTTGTCATTTCTATGTCGAGGTTTTGTCCTTTTTAAATAATGATTTGTCATTTTAAGTAATGGTTTGTCCTTTTTAACTATGGTTTTGACATTTTTAACAGTTTGGTCGATCATTATATTGGTGGGTTGTCCTTTCTATGTCAATGTTTTATCATTTTTAAGTAATGGTTTGTTATTTTTAAGTAGTGGTTTGTGTATGAGTTTGTCTTTTTTATCACCTGCGTTTATCTTTTTCAAGAATACGAAATTAAACTCAATTCCGTGAAAACAATCAGAAACCCCCAAAAATAATATCAAAGACAAACCAACTTTAAACAAGAACACCACAAAGAAACAAACTTTCCAAAATAACATCAAAAAACCCAAATCGATCGATCACATAACAAACCAAAAACTTCAAATCAGCCACAAAGAAACAAATTTTTCCGCAAAAAACTCAATACAAAAAAACTCAAATCAGCTACAAATAACCACACTTCCAAAAAAATCAAGACCAATCCATCACTGAACAAAACCAAAAACTTCAAATCAACCACGAAAACCAAACTTTCCCCAAAAAATACCACACAAAAAACTCAAATCAGCTACAAAGAACCACACTCTTCGTCCTCCTCCTCGCCTCGAAACAGACTCCAACACCGACCACTTCCTCCTCCTCGTCGACCAACTACACCGTGACGTCCTAACCAACGTCGTTGGCGTCCCCACCTCCTCAAGACTCACTCCCGTGTCGTCTCCCTCGACATCTCTCTTACCGATCTCGCATTCCACCGGGAGAAAATGATGGAGAATGAATGATTTTGGGGAATAATAGAAGGTTTTGAGGAAATATGTATGGTGGAAACCAAATGTCACATACTTTAACGTACGTGTGTTGTGGCAGAAAATAAACAAAAATATGAGATTTAATTAATCTTTGATTTTTGCTGACTGGATTGACCACGTCAGACGCCATCCCAGACACACCGCGTCAACAAATCATTTTTGGAGCATGTTTGTTTGTCTTTTTATCTTGTCGTCCGACTTTTGTATCATCTAGTTTCTCTTTTCTAATTTATGGAGTTTTTTTTTAAATCCGTCTTTTTGTTTCTTTTCCATGTGTCCCGTTCATTTAAATTTGTATTTGTATTCTATTTTCTGGGGGGTTTGTTTTTAAATTCATATTTTGTTTTATCTTCCATGTATCCTTTCTTTTGGGTATTTGGATTCTTTGTTTGTTTGGACTTTTTAAAATATTTCTATTTTGTTTTTTTTCTTTCATGCTTTTATGTCTTGACTAAAACTTGCGTTCGTGTTACTGTTACCAAGAAAAGTTGAAATCAATCTCTTTAGTTTTTTGCGGTTGCAAATCGCTTCTTTCAAAGTTTTTTAGAATCTAACTTTTCCCCTTTTCCTTACGTTAAAACCCTAAACTTAACTAGCGGTTGAAAAACGATTTTCCAGAAAATTTTAGAACTTAACTTTTGCCTTTTGAGGGAGAAAATTTTCTCTAGAATTTCATTCGTACCATTTCCATTGTCTTAGATTTCCAAAAAGTTTTCAGATCCATTTTATAAGTTTTGTAGTTGAGAATTGGATGTTCTCAAAGTGTAACGTACCCGAAAACAGCGGAAAATTTAAACAATATCAAAGACCGTCAACGGTCAACACGGACACGTCACGGGAAACAAACCAACATATATATAATATAAAAGATATAGATCCACGTGGAAGTCAAAATATACGTATGAGTCAACTGTGATTACAACAGAAATGAATATACATGTAATCACTACCTCAACAAAAGATACAAAAACAAGACAGAATCAGATCCCGGGGGCACCCACCTCGGTCACCACCTCGACTCTAATGCTGCTCACTACCTGAAATGCAAACAATTGAAACATGCCTGAGTTCCCTGCAGGAACCCCGTATGCCAAACCTCCTAAAATACAAAAATGGAATTAAAGACAATGCAATGCAATGCACATGATCATCCACCTCGGGCCCACAATAATGCCCCTCTCCGCCTCCACGGTACTGAACCACTCCTGCCACCACAAGGGTCAAGTCAGTCCACCGCTGCCTCACAAGGGTCTGTCGGCACCACTGCTCCCCAAAATTTCAGAAAGGAACCCTGGCACTACGCCGCCACCCCAGGAGCGAGTCAGCCCGCCGAATGCACAACTCGGACCAGACGACAGCCGCTGCTCCCCCAAGAGCCGCCAGACGCGCACCCTGCCGGAACATCCTCGGCCTACCGACAAACCCCAGCAAACAGCCCAAGGTTTACGACAATCATCTCTCACACCCCGCTCGATATGAGAGGCCAACAATAATACACCCTCGTCGAAGGTGAAATCCGTCGCTCTCAAGGCCGGTAATCGACCGTCGCCTCGGAGCCGGTAGTCGACCTATACTCGACGGCTCGCGTGTGGATAAATCCACCAACCTGTGGCAGATCGGTCGACCACTACAAGTACACCGGTCGACCGGTCTTCCACACAGTACTCGGTACTGTACAAATAAGTGTATCGGTCGAACCACGCCAACCGAAATACCGACCAATCGGTCGAACAAAAGTCATCTAGCGGTCGACCGTTTGGATGGTCTACGTTATACCATATTTATAATATATATATCCGACCGGTCGAACCAAGGGGCCGTTCAACCGATAACAGGGATCTCAGCATTTTTCCTAAGTAATATTCGGTCGACCGGAACTGAAATACAGTTCGACCGAAACATCACAGACACTCTACTGCTTAATTAAATGCTCAATCGGTCGACCGAAAGTTAAAGAGCGGTCGACCGTTTTGATGGTCAAAGCTCCCAACCGACTTAGCATCGAATAGATCGGTCGAACCAGGTTAAGGATGTTCGACCGTTTTATAAGTCAAAATCCCCAACCGACCTATTCTCATTGTTTCGGTCGACCGGCTAAGTGGACCCGTTCGACTGATAACAACATCAACCCTTTTTCCCACACAAATCTGGCATAACGGTCGACCGTCCATAGACATCGTTCGACCGTTTGCGGGTTCAAATCAATATAATAATAGAATCGGTCGACTGCCCACAGGCACCGGTCGACCGATTGTCGTCTTCAACCTCTGAATAGGTTGGAATTCGACGGGGAATTCGACCCCAACGTCGATCCCCAACACCCAGAAAGCTTATGTGAGTTATATTGAAGACTTGGCATACCTTATTGACGTTCGTGGAAGCCTCCCAAGCTTTGGCAAACTCAACCCAACTTCTTCTCCTTCACTTCTTCTCCTTCTCCTTCTTTCCTTCTTCTTCTCCTCCAAAAACACTTCTCTCACTCTCTGAAGAAACCAAGATGTGAAGAAAACGTTTTATTAGATCTACACTTCTATTTATAGGCAAAATCCAAACTTATCCAATCCTCCACCTCACTCTTCACTGTTCACAGCTTAATTAAGGGTTAATTAGGTTTAGTTTAGGTTAATTAGGGTGTTTTAGATTAAGGTTATTACAATCTACCCTCCTTAAAGGAATTTCGTCCGCGAAATTCGAAGCAACTGACTTACCAGAATAACTCTGGATACTGCTTCCTGACATCCTCCTCGATCTCCCAGGTAGCCTCTCTGACACTGTGATGTTGCCACCTGACCTTCACCATCGGAATCGCTCTCCTCCTGAGCTGATGTACCATGTGATCCACAATCTCAACTGGTCTCTCATCTAATGACAAATCATGCTGGATCTCTAGCACTGCTATCTCTATCACATGAGCTGGATCGGCCACATACTTCCTCAGCATAGAGACATGGAAGACGTTGTGAAGTCTTGCGAACTGTGACGGTAAAGCAATCCTATATGCTACCTCCCCGACTCGATCCAATATCTCAAAAGGTCCGACATATCTCGGTCTCAACTTCCCCTTCTTCCTGAATCTCATCACCCCTCTGGAAGGTGAGATCTTCAGGAATACATGATCTCTTGCATCAAAAGTCAGCTCACGCCTCCGCATATCAGCATAACTCTTCTACCTGCTCTGCGCTGTAGCTAGTCGTCTCCGAATCACGTCGACCTTCTCTGAATATAACTGTATAATGTCAGGTCCAACTAGCTGTCTCTCGCCCACATCACTCCAGCATACCGGCGATCTACACGGCCTCCCGTATAATGCCTCATATGGTGTCATCCCAATACTCGAGTGGTAGCTGTTGTTGTAGGAGAACTCTATCAGCGACAAGTGCTCATCCCAATGACCGGCCCAGTCAAGTGTACACGCTCTCAGCATGTCCTCCAATGTCTGTATCGTCCGCTATGACTGGCCATCTGTCTGTGGGTGGAAAGCTGTGCTAAACTTCAGACGTGTCCCCAGTGCTCTGTGTAGACTCTCCCAAAATCGCGAAGTGAATCTGGGATCTCTATCTGAAATGATACTGACTGGTACACCATGAAGTCTGACAATCTCCTCAATATATAACTTAGCTAGACCATCCAGAGCAAGAGTGGTCTTAATAGCTAAGAAATGCGCCGACTTGGTCAGTCGATCGACTATAACCCAAATCGCATCGTGGAATCTCCGTGTCTTCGGTAGCCCCGTAACAAAATCCATCGTCACGTGCTCCCACTTCCACTCGGGCAACTCAATCCTCTGCATCTGCCCTGCTGGTCTCTGGTGCTCGATCTTCACCTGCTGACAGACTAAACACCTCGACACAAAGTCTGCAACGTCCTTCTTCATACCTTGCCACCAGAAGTTTCGCTGCAGATCTTTGTACATCTTGGTGCTCCATGGATGAATGGAATATCTCAATCTGTGTGCCTCCTCCATGATATCATGTCTCAGGTCCTCTGTCCTCGGCACCCAGATACGGTCTCTGAATCTCAGACCTCCATCAACTCCAACTCTGAAGTCTGACCCATCTCTAGCAGCTAACTGTAACAAACCGCTCAACTCCTCATCTGTAGTCTGAGCATGAATCACTGTCGATACTGTCTGAGGCTCTACTCTCAATCCTGCAATAACTGCACCCTTAGAGCTATCTGCAAATGGTCTCCACTCCGCTAAAGACTCTAGCAGTCGCCAATCCTGAATGCATAGGCCTACTACTGATACCTCCACCTTCCGGCTCAAAGCGTCTGCAACTGTGTTCGCCTTCCCCGGATGGTAAGAGATAGTGAAATCGTAGTCCTTAATGAACTCAAGCCATCTGCGTTGTCTCATGTTCAACTCATTCTGCGAGAACAGGTACTTTAGACTCTGATGATCTGTAAACACCTCAAACTGCTCGCCATAAAGGTAGTGTCTCCAGGTCTTCAGTGCGTGAACCACTGCTGCTAACTCCAAATCATGTGTCGGGTAATTCCTCTCATGGACCTTCAGCAGTCTGGATGCGTACGCGATCACCCTCCCGTGCTGCATAAGTACACATCCTAAGCCAATACCTGAAGCGTCACTATAAATCACAAATCCACCTGTGCCACTCGGCAAAGACAAAACTGGTGCCTTGGTCAACAGTCTCTTCAGCTCCCGAAAGTTGTCCTCGCACTTCTGCGACCATACAAAAGTGACTCCCTTCTGCGTCAGAGCCGTCAGTGGTGCTGCCAATCTCGAGAAGTCCTTGATGAAGCGACGGTAATAACCCGCCAGAACAACAAAGCTCCTAATCTCCGTCACGCTCGTAGGGGTCCTCCACTGTGTCACTGCCTCTACCTTCGCCGGATCCACTGCTATCCCCTCTGCCGATACAATGTGTCCGAGGAACGCCACTCTGTCCAACCAAAACTCGCACTTTGAGAACTTAGCATATAACTGCTGAGCCCTCAAGATGTTGAGTACAATCCTCAGATGCTCTCTGTGCTGCTCCACATCTGGTGAATAGATCAAAATGTCATCCACGAAGAAATCACAAATCTATCAATATACTGCCTGAATGTCCGGTGCATCAGATCCATGAACGATGCTGGAGCATTCGTCAATCCAAATGGCATCACCAAGAACTCGTAGTGTCCATATCTCGTCCTGAAAGCTGTCTTCTGGAAGTCCTCATCTCGGATCCTCAACTGGTGATATCCTGAACGCAGGTCAATCTTCGAGAAAACCTTCGCTGACTGCAGCTGGTCAAAGAGGTCCTCGATCCTAGGTAAGGGATACCTATTCTTCACCGTCACCTGGTTCAGCATCCTGTAATCTATGCACATCCTCAAAGATCCGTCCTTCTTCTTCACGAACAAAACCGGTGCACCCCAACGCGAGACGCTCGGTCTGATAAATCCAGAGTCCATCAACTCCTGCAACTGCTTCTTCAACTCTGTCAACTCAGCAGGTGCCATCCAGTATGGAGCCTTCGACTGTGGTGTAGTGCCAGCTACCAACTCTATGCCGAACTCCAACTCCCGGTGTGGTGGTAAACCTGGAATCTCCGCTGGAAAAACATCCGCGAACTCCTGCACCACCTCAATGTCCTCTAACCTCTGAGACTCTGCCTCCGCAACCACAAGCGTTGCTAAAAATGCTGCACAACCCTGCTGTAACAGCCTCTGAGCTCTCACGGCAGATACAATAATGTGACCTCCTCTGTTTCTGACCCCTCTGATCAGAATATCAGGCAAACCCTTTCTCGGGATCAAAATCCTCTTCTCACGGCACAAGACTCGAACATCATATTGGGACAGCCAATCCATCCCAAGTATGACATCAAAGTCCTCCATCGGTAGCAAGACCAGGTCTGCCGGAAACTCCTGATCTCCCAAAACAACCGTGGCGCCGGGGACAAATCTCCCCACAGTGCCCACCAGACCCAGGGGTGTGCTGACCTCCAAAGTGACAGTCAACATCGCAAGGGTACAACCCAACACTCCCGCAAATCGCTCTGAGATGAACGAGTGTGTCGCGCCACAATCAAAGAGCACCCTAGCTACTGAACCAGCAACAAGAAGCATACCTTCCACAACAGCGCCTCCATCCCGAGCCTCCTCTGCCTAGATGGTGAAAACTCTGCCAGTGCGCTGCCCCTGCAGTGGCCTAAAAGGTGGTCTACCTCCGCCTCCACCTCTGCCTGGTGCTGGTAATCCCGATGGTCTGCTCGGCCCAGCTCCTCGGCTCGGACAGCTCCTAATAAAGTGGCCCAGCTGGCCACAACCATGACAAGCTCCAGTGGTGAAACACTGCCCAGAGTGAAACCTGCCACAACTACCACAAGGCTCAGGTCGTGGTGCTGCAGCTCCTGCTCCCTCGAACCGGGGCCTCTTGCCCGGATTTCCCCCAGTCTGACCTCCTGGCCTCCCAGAGAACCTACCTGATGGCCTCCTCTCATCCTGGTAGTTCTCTCTGTAGTCACGATCAAGAACAGTGGCACTCTTCACGGCCTCGGCTAACGTGCTCGGCATACCCCTCAGCACCTTCGTCCTCAACTGCTTCTGGAGCCCCCGGACGAACTTCCCAGCCCGCTGCTCCTGCGTGATGTACATCTCGGGACAGTAACGCTCAAGGGCGTTGAACTTCTCGATGTAGCCTGCCAGGGTCATGTCTCCCTGCTGAAGACTCAGAAACTCCTCCCCTTTCGCATCCTGAACATGCTGCGGAAAATACTGCTCGTTGAACTCGCAAACGAACTCCTCCCAGGCTATATCATCTCTATCCGTAAACACCACTGCAGATGTGGACCTCCACCAGTTGGACGCAGCACCGCCCAAAACATATGTGGCCATCCCCACCTTCGCCTCTGGAGGACAACCGATAGCACTGAAGATCTTCTGCATCGTGAAGATCCACTCCTCCGCGGCCTCTGCATCGTACTGCCCCAGAAAGGTAGGCGGATGCTGGCGCATAAACCGGTCATGCATAGCACCAGTCCCCGTCTTCCCAGTCTGTGCCGTCTGCTGCTGTAGCATCTCAGTCAGACGTCCGACCGTATCGAACAACGTCCGACGCTCCTCCTCCCAAGCCTCATCCCTCGCAGTCACACTCTCACCGCGAGTATGAGCGACGACCTTCCCCCGTCTAGGAGGCATCTGCCAAAGGAAACAAGACAATCATCAATATAAAATTATGTATGCATGATCCTCTAAGACCTAATTCCTAACTCAAAGGTGGTTTCTTTGGACAAGTACGCCGGAATCAACGCTCTGATACCAAATTGTAACGTCCCTGAAAACAGCGGAAAATTTAAACAATATCAAAGACCGTCAACGGTCAACAAGGGCACGTCACGGGAAACAAACCAACATATATATAATATAAAAGATATAAATCCACGTGGAAGTCAAAATATACATATGAGTCAACTGTGATTACAACAGAAATGAATATACATGTAATCACTACCTCAACAAAAGATACAAAAACAAGACAGGATCAGATCCCGGGGGCACCCTCCTCGGTCACCACCTCGACTCTAATGCTGCTCACTACCTGAAATGCAAACAATTGAAACATGCCTGAGTTCCCTGCAGGAACCCCGTATGCCAAACCTCCTAAAATACAAAAATGGAATTAAAGACAATGCAATGCAATGCACATGATCATCCACCTCGGGCCCACAATAATGCCCCTCTCCGCCTCCACGGTACTGAACCACTCCTGCCACCACAAGGGTCAAGTCAGTC
Organism: Triglochin maritima; assembly: GCA_963682175.1. Taxonomy (NCBI): domain Eukaryota; kingdom Viridiplantae; phylum Streptophyta; class Magnoliopsida; order Alismatales; family Juncaginaceae; genus Triglochin; species Triglochin maritima. Next base: position 34,572,678 of record OY821781.1, on the reverse strand, counting down.
CACCGCTGCCTCACAAGGGTCAGTCGGCACCACTGCTCCCCAAAATTGCAGAAAGGAACCCTGGTACTACGCCGCCACCCCAGGAGCGAGTCAGCCCGCCGAATGCACAACTCGGACCAGACGACAGCCGCTGCTCCCCCAAGAGCCGCCAGACGCGCACCCTGCCAGAACATCCTCGGCCTACCGACAAACCCCAGCAAACAGCCCAAGGTTTACGGCAATCATCTCTCACACCCCGCTCGATATGAGAGGCCAACAATAATACACCCTCGTCGAAGGTGAAATCCGTCGCTCTCAAGGCCGGTAATCGACCATCGCCTCGGAGCCGGTAGTCGACCTATACTCGACGGCTCGCGTGTGGATAAATCCACCAACCTGTGGCAGATCGGTCGACCACTACAAGTACACCGGTCGACCGGTCTTCCACACAGTACTCGGTACTGTACAAATAAGTGTATCGGTCGAACCACGCCAACCGAAATACCGACCAATCGGTCGAACAAAAGTCATCTAGCGGTCGACCGTTTGGATGGTCTACGTTATACCATATTTATAATATATATCCGACCGGTCGAACCAAGGGGTCGTTCAACCGATAACAGGGATCTCAACATTTTTCCTAAGTAATATTCGGTCGACCGGAACTGAAATACAGTTCGACCGAAACATCACAGACACTCTACTGCTTAATTAAATGCTCAGTCGGTCGACCGAAAGTTAAAGAGCGGTCGACCGTTTTGATTGTCAAAGCTCCCAACCGACTTAGCATCGAATAGATCGGTCGAACCAGGTTAAGGATGTTCGACCGTTTTATAAGTCAAAATCCCCAACCGATCTATTCTCATTGTTTCGGTCGACCGGCTAAGTGGACCCGTTCGACCGATAACAACATCAACCCTTTTTCCCGCACAAATCTGGCATAACGGTCGACCGTTCATAGACATCGTTCGACCGTTTGCGGGTGCAAATCAATATAATAATAGAATCGGTCGACTGCCCACAGGCACCGGTCGACCGATTGTCGTCTTCAACCTCTGAATAGGTTGCAATTCGACGGGGAATTCGACCCCAACGTCGATCCCCAACACCCACAAAGCTTATGTGAGTTATATTGAAGACTTGGCATACCTTATTGACGTTCGTGGAAGCCTCCCAAGCTTTGGCAAACTCAACCCAACTTCTTCTCCTTCACTTCTTCTCCTTCTCCTTCTCCTTCTCCTTCTCCTTCTTTCCTTCTTCTTCTCCTCCAAAAACACTTCTCTCACTCTCTGAAGAAACCAAGATGTGAAGAAAACGTTTTATTAGATCTACACTTCTATTTATAGGCAAAATCCATACTTATCCAATCCTCCACCTCACTCTTCACTGTTCACAGCTTAATTAAGGGTTAATTAGGTTTAGTTTAGGTTAATTAGGATGTTTTAGATTAAGGTTATTACACAAAGACTTTTAGAACTTCAGTTTCGAGAATTCCAAGAACAATATATAATTGCATTTTTTTTAAAAATTAATATGCATTCATTTTTCTTTTGCCTATTTCTTACTTAGTATTTATGCTTTATTTTGTAATAGGAAATTTTGATGAAGAAAACGGAAAATTGAACAGCTAAGTTTGAATTTGACCATTCAAATGGTTCAAAACTTCTCAGTGAAGAACAAATGCACCTTAGAGGTTGGTTTTACTAATTAAATTTCAATTTATTGAGACCATTAAATTTTGGATTTATGATTTCATGTTTTTTTCGTGAAAGATAACCCGATGTAGAAAATCCCCATCCTACCTAAGAGATTGTTTTTGAAGAGGGATTTGCCATTGAGTTGCCCAATGAATCAAAACGCTTATCTCAGATTGTCTGTTATTTGCTTTTTGGTGAAATTTAGCTAATTTTCTTACTGTCACTTATTGGAATATCTTTTTTTTGGTTGATCATATTATTTTTCCTTATTTGAAGTCCTAAACTAAAGCATTACCAAATTTCATGTAAAGCAAGCGTTTGTTTTATTTTATCTAATGGTTGTTTTCTTGATGCATTTTTAATTTTGAAAGATTATATCTTTACATTTCAATTTCTTAAACTCCAAAATAATGTTTCTCTGAATTCAAAAAATATTACTATTTTTCCATTATATATAATTTTTTGGCTAGTGAATCCTTTCATTTACCTTTTCCATTAGTTCTGATATTGAGTTGATTTCAGCCTATTCTAATTTAGTTTTTTCTCATCATTACAACATCCAAGCCTTTTGCCTTTCAGTTCTTTTGCATAAATGTATTCGGTTACTTATGCTTTTGAGGGTGCAAAATTGTTTCATTAATTCTTGACATGAATCACCTCTCTTTATTTGCATGTTTGTCATTAATTATATCTTTCCATTAACACTATGCCACCCTATTTCAGTATTCTTCTTATAACAATGTGGGTACACTTAGAATAAGAGTAAAAAATAAAGGGAGAAAAATTCCGGAGTAATAATTATGAGATTAATCTTTTAGAGGAGTAAAAATTATGTTTCCCTGGTTTGGTGTATCAAGGGAAATCTTCAAGATTAAAAATCTCAAAATCTGAGAAAACCCAACCCAACCCAACAAAATTAGTACAAATCAGTCGAATTTTCATTTTTAATCGTCCTACACTATATTTCTACCAAATATATGTGTTAGAATTGAAAAAATATAATAAGTATTGCATAATTTTTACTCCGTGGGAGATGAGGGAATGGATTATCCCCATACGTGGGAAATAGATTCTCCCACCTTTTTCCTTCTTCTCATTCCAAGTATGTTTGACGTTTTTCGCCTCCACACTTGTACCAAGCGCACTAAAGTAAAGAGAGCACACCTTATTCCGAGATGAGATTTGTTTTTGAGTAGGGATCATTGGGCTCACATTTTAGGCTCCAAAACTGGGTTCCCCCACACCTCCACTCACGCCCCCATTAAATCGCATGTAGTCCAATGAAGTTGTCAATTCGAAGAGAACTGTTCCTGAAAACATGTCAATTCGAAGAGAGAGAATATGAAAAAAACATTTGCCTCCATTTCTCCGCAGCGAACCGTATCAGATATATCTGGTATATCTGACTCAGATATATCTGATATGTTAACCATTTCAAATATCTGGTTCAGATATATCCATCTCACTGCTTTACTCATTTTGGTAGTGATAGGTAAGGTAAAACAAATGAATAATTGTATCGAGAAAATATTAGATATATCTGATATCATCTTCACACCGATTTGTGCATTGTTCAGAAATGACAACACGTATCTTGTCAGAAATGAGACTAGATATATCTCACTAAGTAGCTCGTAAGTGGCTTCAAATTCATCAAGTAGCATCAGATATATGTGTGAAGATAATGCAGTAATATAAAAACACATGTGTCCAATCACAACTATATAAGTGATATGTCCAGAAAATGAGTTCATTATCACTCCTGTAACACAGATATATCATAGGGAATGCTTTCAGATATAACTAAATTCATGTTTTTGTAAGAGAATTGTATACAAAATACGAGCTATAACAAAACTCACACCTATAACACAGATATGTCACAGGGAATGCTATGTGAGATATAGCTGACGATGACAACGCGTATCTTGTCAGAAACAAGACTAGATATATCTACCTAAGTAGCTCGTATGTAGCTTCAAATTCATCAAGTAGCATCAGATATGTCTGAAGATAATGAAGAATTTAAACACACACTTGTCCAGATATATCTGGGAAATAAGTTCACTATCACATATATAGCACAAATATATCACAGGGAATGCTTTGACTACAACACATTGGATGGGGAAAAAGTTCAGTGCATAAGAGTTTAGGCACAAAATCAAAAGCTCCTCTTTAGCAATCATTTGTTTTGTAAGTGGGGTAATAAAATAAGGAACTAAAACTTGAGTTGTTATACACAGACGCGGGTGTCCAGGATGTTGCGTACGTGGCATCCAGTCAGCAGCCCACGTCATTCAAAATCATCGTGCCTTTTTTTTCGAAAAAAAGGAAAAAACCCAGTTTCTTACATGTGACGGTTCCTCTTCCGCGACAGAGATAAGACCGTGAAGAGACATGATGCCTCTGTTCAGATACCGAGGAGCGAAAGAAAACCCCAAACCTTTCTCCTAGAGTTTTCTCCGTCTGGTCACGATGTTTTCTTCCACCCTTCTCCGTCAACGAAATGGATTCTCCGCATCTTGCTTCCTCTAGCAATGGGGTGGTGCACCAGGTTTGTCGTTTCAACACATGCACCTGATTTTGATAGTAAGAACAAGGTGAAGTTATTTTTTGTGTCTTATTAGGCATCTACAAACTATGCCCACCCCTCCAAATGTTTGTGGACAACAATAGAGAAGGTGTCGGGAAAGATGAAGGACGATGAGAAGGGCGTTGTCTAGGGTACCCCCTTCGGTCACTTCCTAAACCTCGCTAACATTTCAACCGATAATGTCATTGTCGACTGGTTCGTGGAACACTGACACGAAGAGGTGGGGTTGAGGATCTGCTCTGGGGTAGTACACTTTACAGCCAAAGACGTTGTCATACGTTTGGGACTCAAGACTCCGTGGCAAGACAATACGCATGCAGCCAAAAGATGTCGCAACCCGAACGGGGTCGAAGCCAAACAACGGCCAACTTTGTGCTCAGATGTTGGCTACAAGTTATCTGGGGGATGAAGAGGAGTATGCCCGGCTCCTTATTTATTACATCTTCAATCATTTTTTGTTATGTGATGGCACACATCAAACAAAAGTTTTTGGTTCCTGGACCACTTGGGTGACTTCAAACGGCTACACAAGTATGCTTGGGCCGATGCTGTTCACGAAGTCATTCTGACGGGCTTGGATAAAGCCAGTCGGGATCTACACGAAAGGAGATCCTCTGGTAACACAACTACAAATCAGGGGAACGTTGACGGGTGTGTTGCCTTACTACAAATAAGCGATCAGGTTTTCTATCTTCAGTTTGTCCGTTGTTAAGATTAGGGCATGCCCTTTTTAAGTTATGTGGTTGTAATGTTTAAGTAACGATTATGTCTTTTTATGGTTCGGGTTGTTCTTTTAAAATGCGTCGGTGTCATTATGAAGGTATTGGTTTGTCCTTTTTAAGTTATAGTTTGACCTTTTTAACATGTTCACTTGCCCTTTTTAAGTTATGGTTTGTCCTTTTTAATGTGTTCGTCTGTCCTTTTTAAGTTATAGTATGTCCTTTTTAAATTATAGTATGTCCTTTTTAACATGTTCGTTTGTCCCTTTTTAAGTTACAATCTGACCTTTTTAAAACATGAGTTTGTCCTTTTTAACTTGTTTGTGTTTCCTTTTGAAGTTATGATTTGTCCTTTTTAATGTGTTCGTTTGTCCATTTTAAGTTATAGTTTGTCCTTTTTAAATTATAGTATGTCCTTTTTAAGTTATAGTCTGTCTTTTTAACGTGTTTGTTTGTCCCTTTTAAGTTATAGTTTGTCCTTTCTAAATTATAGTCTGTCATTTTTAAGTTATAGTATGTCTTTTTAACATGTTCGTTTGTCCTTTTTAAATTATAGTCTGTCCTTTTTAAGTTATAGTTTGTCCTTTTTAATGTGTTCCTTTGTCCTTTTCCAATCTATTGGTTCGTCCTTCTTAGGTATGGTTGTGCGAGAAGTTTATTTTGGGGGAGCCAAAATTAGGTGCATGTCCGAGGTGGAACCGGTGGTCCGGAATGTTTGGAAAATGGATCATTCTGAAAAAATGGGAGGAACGCGGCATCACCCTCTCTAAAATTTACGAAGGCGAATTCGAGTTGGCGAACCTATCGATCCTTACACTGAAGGAAAAGGAACTCATTGGTTTGGCTAAAAAACCTGAGCCAACCAAGCGCACGAAGACTGATTGTCCTTCAACAAGCACTGAACCAAGGGTGCAATTGAGACTGTAGCATCCCTTAGGACCCACTGCTCAAAGAGTTGAGTTGGCTGAGCTGAAGATGAAATGGCTGCAAGCAGAAGTTGCCCTGAAGGAGACAACTGAAGAGGTTAAGAGTCTCAATGAGGAGCTGAGGAAGTATGAGGAGGAGAATAGGATGTTGAAGTAAGAGATTGCATATCTTCGAGGTTATGGGGAACAAGGTAAAAATAGAGAAGAATAGGAAAGAAAGGAGGAGAATAGGGATAGCGAGGAAGAGAAGGAAAGAAAGAAGGAGAATAGGGATAGCGAGGAAGAGAAGGAAAGAGAGGAGGAGAATAGGAGGGAGGGAGAGGAGGAAAGAGAGAGGGTCAGAGAAGAGAGGAAGAGAGGGGAGGAGAAAAAAGGATGGGGGAGGAGAAGGAAAAAGAGAAGGAGAGAGAATAGGAGAGGAGAGAGGAGTAGAAGAATAGGAGGGAAGAAGAGAAGCAAAGAGAGGGAGAGAGAGGAGAGAAGAGGAGAAGAGGAGGAGGGAGGCAAAGAAGGAAAGAGAGAGGGAAAGAGGAGAGAAGAGGAGAAGAGGAAGAGGGAGACCGAGAAGGAAAGAAAGAAGGTGAGAGAAGAGAAGAAGAGAGAGGAGGAGGAGAAGGAAAGAAAAAGGGCGAGAGAAGAGAAGAAGAGAGAGGAGGAGGAGAAGAGAGAGGAGGGGAAGAAAAAAGGGAGAGAGAAGAGAAGAGGAGAGAGGAGGAGGAGGAGAGGAGAGAGAAGAGGAGAGAGGAGGAGAGTAGGGAGGAAGAAAGAAAGAAAGAGGAAGAAGAAAAAGAAGGTGGAGGAGCACATGAAGAAAGAAAGAGGATAAAATAAAAAAGGGGGAGGAAAATGAGAAGGCCAGGAGGGCAAAGTGGGGGGCCAAATGACATCGCTCAATAGTCAAAAGAAAAGAAGATGAAGAGAATGACAAGAAGAATAAGGAGGAAGATGAACGGAAGAGGGAAGAAAGAAGGCTCCAGAGGAGCCTAAACAAAAAGAGGAAGAAGAGAGAGGATGAATTCAGGTTGGCTCATCGCTAGCGAGAGACACGACCAGACATAGACATGGATGCATTGGCCACGTTGAGCACTGATGAGGTGAACATACTAGTGAAATTGACCGCACCCACACACAATCACAAAGAGGTGATTTGGGCTGTTTCACACGAAGGGGATGGATATGACCAACGAGATGATAGACATTTTGCTTTCTGTACTGGAAGAGCGCCAAAAAACAGAAAACTACCCCCAAGAGGTAATTTGTGAAAGGAATGTGTTCTAAAAGTTTACTTTTATATGTCAATTATTATGAATTGGATGTGCAAACATTTTGTTCCTTGATTAATGTATTCATCTTTTGGAAGTGTTAAGGAAGATGTGCTTGGTCCTTAACCGTAGAGCTCTAAAAGATAATGGTCTACATAAATCAAAAGTTATTCACAATCATGGTAATCAACATGGAACATTAATTTCCGAGATAAGATTGTCGTGTTGGTCATCGATTATTGTAGCTCTACAAATATTTGACGTCACGAGTATAGAAAAGAGGAAAAGATTACTTTTATATACTGAATAAACCTAGCAAGTAAAACATTATGGAATTGTATTTTATGTCATTAATGTTTTATTGTGTCTTGGATCCTAAGGTATGAGACTTATATTTTTTCACATAAGGAATGTTAAATTTGATTATTGTCTAAAGCTATCAATGAGTATAGTGATAAAGGCAATAATTGGTAAAACATGAGTTATGCTGGAAAAGATAGTTCGTCAAAAGATTATCATTGCCCCTATTTACTTGAGTGATAATATTACTGGGCCCTTGATAAAGCAAAATTATAATGTCCACAATGTAACTTGAGTTAAGTTACATAGTTATAATTGTAGGATCGTATGGGTGTCTAATTTTAATCACTTTTAATCCTAATTACCTACTTGTTTAACAATCAAAGATATGCAGCGGAATTTAAAACTAAACACGCAAGTAAAGGAATTGAAAATGCAAACCACAAGGAGGCGGGGGATTTTACAGAGGTTCGGCCATCCTCCTACGTCCTCTCTTGCAAGCTCTGCTCGACACTTCGAGCTCCGCTCACGACTTCACTAACCACCCCCCGATCCGGGCCGGGAGAGAACGCCTTTACAAGTCTTCAAGGTCGCGAACAACCCTCGCCGAGCTTGGCTCCTCCTCTCACAATCCGAGAGGATCACTTCGGGCTCTCACCGAAGTCCATACTCTTTGTCTTGGGATTTCACCAAGACCCTTGCTTCTTTGCAACAGTTGAGTGGAACAACACTCTCTAATCTTGAGCACACTGGTGTAGAATATGATTTAAGACTAAAGTGTGGAAGGTTTGAGGATTTGAATGTTTGGATCTTTCTCTCTAATGTGTTTGACAAATATTAGTGGGAGAGTTGTGTTAAAATGTGTTTTACAACTCAATTTATAAGCTCCAAGATAATTATAGCCGTTGGGGATGAATTGGGTAAAGGTTGTGTAAGTTACACAAAATAGAAATCTGCAGGACCCAATTCAGAACAACATCGGTCGACCGAATCGGGTATGTCGGTCGACCGGTTGGTCAAATATGCCTTTGACTTAAGTTCACTTAAGTGAACGGTCGAACTGGCTCAGGGTATTGGTCGACCGTTCTAGGGTTTTTGGTCTGAGGAAATAGGATCGGTCAAACAAGGCAAAAGGTTGGTTCGACCGAAATAGTCCAGGCACTTCTGGGTTTGGGAAGAATTGGGTTACGGTCGATCGGGGTTAAAGAGGCGTTCGACTGAGTTAGTCCAGAGTTTTCAGGGTGACCAAAATACGTTCGATCGGTCGACCGCTAGAAAGGTTTCGGTCGACCGGATGTTTGGTAAGTTTGGGGTTTTGGGAAATCCGACCGTTGTAGAAAAATGAAAAATCAAACGGTCATGTGACACGTGTGATCGGTCGAACAAAAAGGTTTAAACGGTCGACCAGCGTTAACACTAAATCTTGTAATATAATTAACAACCCAATCGGTCGAACGAAGAACTCGTTCCGGTCGACCTATTTGTTCCAGGCAGTTCAAGTTAGGTTTAAGTATTTTCCGGTCTAAGTTTGGATGATCTATTGAAGTCCAAATTATGTGAAATTGTGTGTGTGACTTCTATAGGGACCCTAGTGTATGTTTGAGTAGTTTTTAGCTCAAGTATGCTCAATTACAAAAAATTCTTAAGACTCAAAAAATGCTAATTACATGTATTCAATTGAGCTTGATTACATGTCTTAACTTGATTTCCTTTCTTGCTTGAGTCTTGATCACTTGTAGAGGTTGGCACAAAGAAAAATATATGCAGTGCAATATGTGTGCTACTCTACATGATCACAATTAAGATTAGGTTGATTAAATCATCAAAACATAGATTAAGGCCAAAAAGCCAACAATCTCCCCGTTTTTTATGATGACAACCTATATCTTAATACTTGAAAATTTTAGATGAAAACTATGCATATAAATGCTCCCCCCACGGATGTGCATAGTTTTTGTTCAATTATAATCAAATTTCAAGTTACCCCTTTAATTATCTCTCCCCCTTTGACACCCATCAAAAAATTATAAGATTTAAGCATTGAATTTTGGATGTCTTGTAATGAAGTTGCTCCCCCTAAATTTTGTACTTTATTACACTAAAAAAATGATATTCAATAAGCTCCCCCTCTAAATATGAATATGATTTTTAGATTAAGTTCAATTTTATTTCTCCCCTTTTTAAACATCAAGCAATATATTACAATTTAGCAAGTGATGTATTAATTTCCCCTTTTTGACATCCATTTAGAAAATATGACTCTAAAACATTGGATGTGATTCAAATTTAACGATATGCAATGAATGAATATATGATATGACAATTAAGCATATAAAAAAACCTAGACTAGAACCAATTGATTCAAGAAGTTTAGAGGATAAGAAATTATACCCACTTTGAAGCTTGAATTGGTTCCAATCTTCATTCGGTGATGCAACCGACTTTGAATTCGACTCTCAAGCTTGCCCGGTCACCACCAATTTCCTCCTCAAGCACCTAGAAATGTAGATTTAGGTACCCAAACAACTTTGGGTCCTTGAATGTTAGCTTTGGAAACCCAAACCATTTTGGTTTTATGGGCCCAAACACTTGAAGAGCTATGCTTTACAACTAAGTGCTTTCCATTTAAGGTTGTATGAGATGCATAGTTTTTCAATTTTGCATTATATCCTAAACCATATTTTTGCAAAGATTGTCTTTGACTTCCTAAAAGCATGTTAAGCATCTTAGTTCCATTTGTGAACTTTTCAAGATCTTTTATTAATTGCACATTGCAAGCTTGAAGATCTAATTGTTCACTATCAATGGGTGTTGCTTTTAAACTTTCAATAGTTGAGATTTGCCATTTGAGATCATTCATGACTATTTCAATTTGCCATTTGAGATCATTGATTTGTTTTCTAGCATTCTTATTTTTGTCACAAATGATCTCATATTGTTTAACTAAGTCATGGAATGCGTTTTGAAGCTCATCATGTGTATAGGTTTCTTCATTCACACTAGAATGTGAGCTATCACTATAATATGACTTAGTTGAGCATGAATGCAATTTAGTAGACCAAGAGTTAGAGGATACCTCACTTCCTTCATCTTGAATTGCCATGTAACACATGTGCGCATATTCCTTTGTTGATGAAGGTGCGGTTGATTGGGATGAAGATGACCACGATGAATCGTCCCAAGTTGCCTTGTGAGCCTCCAACCTATTCTCTTTTCTCTTACTTCTCTCCTTTTCTCTCATTCTCTCCCTTCTCTCATTTTTCTTCTCCCTTTCTCCTCTCTCATCTTCACTCTCCTCCTTCTCTTTTTCTTTTTCTCTTTTCTCACTTCTTCTACCTCTTCTTTCATTCGTGTCTCCCTTATCCTTCTTGAGGTATTTGAAGAAGTCTTTGGCTAGGACTTTAATGTCCTCATCTTCTACACTCCTCCTTGGTTGCTCAATATTTGCATGTAATCCCCAAGTAGGTTTGTTCTTGGAGGCTTCCTTCTCCTTCCGATGGTTAATTTGGAGCTCATAAGCCATGAGATTTCCAATTAACTCATCCATCTTGAGTTGGGAAAGGTCATGTGCTTCTTCAATCGCGACCACCTTATCTTCCCAATCGTTGCTTAGCAACCGGAGGAATTTCCTTGTCATCTCTCCTTCATTTAGTTTTCTTCCAAGAACCAAAAGAGAGTTAGTAATATCGGTGAAGCGAGTGTTCATTTCGCTTATGTTTTCACCGATTTGCATAGAAAAAATCTCATATTTATGCATGAGGAGACTAATGCGGGTTTCCTTAGTTTTGCTATCACCCTCATGATGCGTTTGCAATCTATGCCATATTTCATATGCACTTTCACAACCCCTAATCAATTGTGTTCACCCTCATTAAGGCCACAATAAAGAATGTTCATGATTTTTGAGTTCATCTCAATTTCTTTCAATTTGGGGCTAGTAAGTGAATCTAATTCATCTTCATTTGGGGGTGTGAAGGGATTTTCAAAAAAAAAATCCAATACTTAAGGTCATTTGAAATTAGGAAAATGTTCATCCTATTCTTCCAATAATCATAATTAGGCCCATTAAGCAAAGGAGGTCTAGTTGTGCACAAACCCTCTACATGATTAGAAGTTGAAGTCATGCTAAAAATACGATTAAGTAAGTGATTTAGCTCACAAGGCTCTGATACCAAATGTAGGATCGTATGAGTCTATTCTAATCACTTTTAAGCTAATTACCTACTTGTTTAACCAATCAAAGAATCTGCAGCGGAATTAAAAAACGAATAAACAAGAAAGTAAGAAATACAATGCAAACCACAAGGAGACGGGGATTTTTACAGAGGTTCGGCCACCCGCCTACGTCCTCTCTTGCAAGCTCTGCTCGACACTTCGAGCTCCGTGATGAGAATTAAATTTATACCGCAAGTGCACGACGTCAATGAAGACGTGGCAAATACGGGCCGAACACAAGGAGGGAGAGATCTTGTTATTTTTGTGATTTTCGATTAAGGAAGAAAGAGAGAAAAATATGTTTGGTTTGAGATTTTTGGTTTTTAATTTTCTAAAGCAAGAACAACAAAAGAAAAACTAAAAAGACTAAAGCAAAGATGGATGAGAGTCCAGTGGGTGGAGGTTTAGATATCGGGTTTAGATTAGAGAATTCTGAAACTTATAATAAATCACAATAGCTATAAAGCGTTACATGATAAATGATTCAACATAAACTCAAGTAATCAAAATATACTAACACGAAATTAAAATAATAACTTTATTCTTCTTCTCATCACCCTAAATCCGTCACCCCCACCCATTGGAGAGAGTTAGAAACTCATGGATGGAGGGAAGGAGAAGGGGTCCTAGAGAAACTACAAAAGAAAACAAAAAAAACAAGAAATAAAAGAACAGAATTTTATTACTAAAATATGGAACAAAAACTAAGGACCCTTTACAACATCGTTTCGGGGCTATTTATAGCTGATACAAGGGATCCCAATATATAAAAGGAACGTACACGCGTCAATACAGCATTGGTAAAAATTTGAGCGCACGGATCAACTTTTGTGCGGCGGAATCGCCACAATTTGTACATGAGGTGCGGCGGAATCGCCACCTTTTTGGCTCAGAATCGACCCAGATTTTTCCTTTGTGTTTATGGTATGTTTTAGCTGTCATTTGCGCGTCCGGATTAATTATTGCATATCTTTGGAGATCCGAGTTAATTTCTTCATATATTTGGAGATCCAAATTGATTTTTCTCTAGAACTTGTCCAAAATAATCTTTTGGTACTCGTAATTTGCAGTCGGGTCCTCGGCTTTTGCAATTAAGTCCCTGACTACTTTTGTGCTTAAGTCCCTGACCTTTTTGTAATTAGGTATTTGAATGCTTTTATGCTTGGATGAACTTGCATTTGAATCCCGATAGTCTTGACTTGGTCTTTATGATAGAAATGAGTCTCTTGCACGCATTTATGCTCGGGATATGGGTAATTTGCATTCAATGCCCTGTATTATGTAAATAAGACTAAACACATACCTTAGTAGCATTTATTGATATAAAATTAATCTAAATGAAAGACATATGATGCAATGTATGCAATGCATCAAATACCATTTTGCTAGTCCCTAGCAAAACAAAATATAAGAAAAATGAAAACAGGGAAATCCTAACTCACTTTCGTAGGAATCACGGTTGCACTTAGCATGTGCAACAAGCCTTTAAACCCCCAAGTTTCGTTAGAGGACGAGTTTTGTCTCGTGAGGGTTTTCAGTTGACACACCCACAAAGTCTTAATTCAACATTTCATTAATAACTCTAAATATCTCCACCTCAACCTTATACATCTCACTTAGAATTCTTGCATGCTCATTATATAAATCTAACTCATAAAGAATCTGACTTGGTCTGTGTTCCTCCAACATTCACACCACTAACCCTTCTACACATGTTATCACTTAAATTATTTTGCACGCCTCCTCTGGTGGTGAAGTATCATTCGGATCAACCATGACATGAATCATTCTTTTAGCTTTGGGCCTTGAGTATTTTAAAGTATTTTTTTTCGTGATTCAACACATTTGCTTTTTATGACACTTTTACCCTTTTTGCATTCGTGTAGCGAGTTTTGGTCGATAATCCTGAGCCAGTAGACTCAAGTTACCGGGTTTCAAGATACCCCTACGGACCAGTGACTCGAAGGCTTGGGCTTTTGTAATCATTTTGCAAGATGTGCTTTCCTCACTTTATTCCTTTTTTTTACTTTTATTTACCTCAAGGCTTAATTGCTATTAGAAGTCCACACTTCCCGGTATATTTTCCTCAACCTCTATTTTTTATCAACCACTTCAAAGATTTGATTCATCCAATTTAAGTGCATACATGTTTTAAAGGGTAATGGGTTATTTCTTTGGAACTTAGATTTATGTCACAGTTTCTACAAGCAGAACTATATAATAAGGAACAAAAACTCAATGCAATTTGTACTCGGGTTTTGGTGGTTCAATCTTAAGCTATGTCATGGAACATTGAATTTTTTTATTTTTATTTATTTATTTATTTTATTTTTTTAAGAATATATATAGATAGATAGATACATAAACACCCCCACACCTAAATCATGCATTGTCCTCAATGTATGCAAAGATAAAGCAAATGCACTTATTACCTGCGTCAACTGTGGTGGAGGGATTGAATTTGCTCAGAGTCAACCATAGTCAGAACTGGATTGAATGACACCATGTTGGTGCATGCATCCAGTTGAATTGTTCCCCGTGTTGCAATGAGAGTCCTGAGTCACAGATTCCACACCCCTCACATGTATTGGTTCTATTATTTGCTCGAGTGATGGTGGGTGTGTCGAAGAATTACTCCCCTTTTTCTCACTTCCTTTTTGATTTTGTGATGATTTATTTGATTCAGAAATCTTATAAATACGCGATCTCATCACCACATCACTTTGATTGCATACTATTTCTGGCTCATTATCAACATGAAAGATATTAAATTCAGCTTTTAAGTTTCCAAAAGATAGTTGCATGAGCCCATTTCGGCAATTTATCAAAGCTTCAGAAGTGGCTAAAAAGGGTCTGCCTAGTATCACAGGGATTTGTCTCTTAGGATCGACAACAGGTTCAGTATCTAGAACGACAAAATCCACTGGGTAAATGAAGTCACCAACCTTAATCAAAACATCCTTTACTACACCTCTTGGTTTCTTAATAGAGCAATCAGCAAATTGAAGGGTTGTCTTAGAGGGTTTTAGTGGACCAAGGTTGAGTTGCTCGTAGACAGAGAACGGGAGTAAGTTAACACTAGCACCAAGGTCTAGAAGGGCTTTGTTGATAAAAGTATCTCCTATCGCACATGAAATTGTAGGACACCCAAGGTCCTTATATTTTATAGGAGACAAATTTGACAGAATAGAGCTTATGTTTGCAGTTAAGAATGCCTTCTTTGGTACGTTCGTTTTTCTTTTCTTAGTGCACAGATCCTTTAAGAATTTAGCATAAGCAGGTATTTGTTGAATCATATCTAAAAGTGGAATATTCACCTTAACTTGCTTAAATACTTCCAAGATTTTCTCCATTTGTGCACTTGAGCTCTTCTTGAGTCTATTGGGGAATGGGGCTTTAGGAACATAGACTCGCTCATGTTGAGCTATAGGTTCAGGTTGAGTAAGTGGGTTGGGCTTTTCAATTTGGACTTCCGGTTCCATGGTCAGGTCATATGTGGGTGCTTGACGGCTAGATTGATTAGGAGTTCTAGGATTTACCACATTGTTATTAACTTGTTAACCAGACCGTAATGATACAACTGCATTTATTTGTTGGAACGGTCCTTCCTCATGAAACATTTGAACCGGTCTAGGGTTGTTATTTCCTAAAGGTGGTTGATAAGGCTGATATTGATTATTAGATCTTGGGTTCACCTCAGGTTGACTTGGAAACTGACCCTTTTCTCTTTCACCTACTATTTGTGCTAGTTGGCTGACTTGTGTTTCTAGCCTTTGGAAGGATTGGTTGGTTGTTTGCATAAAGTTTTAACCAAATTTTCCAAGCTCGTCAATCTAACATCATAATCTCCATTGTTACTAAACCCAGATGATATATTATTTTGGTTACACGGGTTTGGTTGTTGTCAAGGAGGTTGACCTTGTTGGCTCCATGAAAGATTGGGATGATTACGCCAACCCGGGTTATAGGTTGATGCGTATGGGTCATTTCTAGAATGGTTAAAGGTGGCATTAACTTGTTCCAAGTCCGCACAATCCTCCATTATATGACCAGTCTGACCACATCTAGAGCAAGGGATAGAAAATGCTTGATTCACTAGGGGTCGGGTGTTTAGCTCTAGACTTTCCATTCTACGCATAAGGGTAGCTAGTTTTGTTTCAGCAGCTACGGTAGCATCTACAGATAAGACACCTGGTTTGGGTTGACTTGCTATTCTAGATCCAATACTCGTGTTAATCGGTGCTCTAGCATTGTCCCATTGCATGCTGTTTTCGGCTAAATCCTCAAGAAAAATCCAAGAATCATTCTCATTTTTGGACATAAAGCTTCATTGGCTTACAAATTCTAGCATAACCCTAGATGTAGGTGTCAATCCCTCATAGATAATTTGGCACAATTGCCATCTTGGAATTCCATGATGAGGACATAGGGTCAATAGACTTTTAAATCTTTCTAAATAGGAATAGAACGGCTTGCTCTCAGATTGAATGAATGCAACAATTTCATCCCTAATCCTAATAGTCTTATGGTTGGGGAAATATTTCTTTAAGAAAACTTGAACAAACTCGGCCCAACTCCTAATAGATCTTTCGGCTAGACTATATAGCCATTTCTTAGCGTCGTCTTTCAAT
This sequence comes from Triglochin maritima, assembly GCA_963682175.1. Lineage (NCBI taxonomy): Eukaryota > Viridiplantae > Streptophyta > Magnoliopsida > Alismatales > Juncaginaceae > Triglochin > Triglochin maritima. The sequence goes on along the minus strand of OY821781.1, from coordinate 34,556,353 downwards.
TCTAGAGGCACGTATTTCAGACGCACTGCCTCCTCAGAGATATGCTGGTATTGCATAAGAGAGCAGATTTCCTCAAATTCTCTAAGGAAGAGATAAGGGTCTTCCTTAGAGGTGAACTTGGGCAACATACTCATGTATTGTGCCTTCAGTTCGAAGTCGCAACCCGGTATGACGGGCATAACGATGCATGATGGCTGAGCAGCCATCGTTGGGAAGCACCGATCCCTCAGAGTCATAGGTGGTGCAACAGGTGGGTCCACTACATTCTCACCCATTGGATCTGGGTGAGGTGGTGCAACAGGTGGATTGGGGCTAAGCTCCAGACTGGAATCTAGATGAACTCGTGAGAGTCGATTACTCAAGTCCCGAATCCAAATCTGAGTGTACCGGTTTGAATCAATTTTTGAATTCAAATTCGAAATTTAAATTCCAAAGTCAAATTCAAGAATCAATTGATTTTTATTTTTTTTAATAATTTTTTTTCAAAAATGGAAACAAACAATAGAATGGGAAAAGATGAGAAAGGAATCCTAATCTAGAGAATTGAGGTGAGAAGAGAAAGAAGACTCAGATGAGAAGGGAAACTTAACTCTAAAGATAGAAAAGAGGGTCGGTCAGAAATTTCCTAAGCATGCACGGTTCAAACAATCCTAGACCAAGTGTTGCTTAAATCTAGACGACTCCTAACTGGTTGAGTCGAATTGATTCGCTTGATTCACCTCCCTCACTAATCAAACCAAATTGGCCATGCAGTGTATAGCTAGTGGGGGCGCTTCCGACAGAGTCGGTGCCAATTAGACAACCACTTCGCTTGGAAGACTTTCGTCAACACAAAAACACTTTCTAGACACCAAATTAAATTCGATCAGCTTCAAGTCATAGCAAGTCAAACCAATCTTCTCCTTAATTGAGTCCGAGTCCTTAGGGGCCAATGTCTAATTGATTTTAATTTTAAGGCTTGGGTGACATTTTAGGATTGTGATTTGTGGGTAACGGAAGGGTGATGAAATCCCCACCGTATCTTTTCCTACGGAGTTGCCCTTAAGATAGTTTAACTTAAATCTAGCAAAGATAGTCAAACATTGGTCTTTTTAGTGGGGGGGGGGGGGCAATTGCAAGGTTGTATGCAAACTAGATTATATGCTTAAATGAAATCAATAAAAAACCGTGCACGTACCTCGTGTCCAGCACTCTTCAACAAGAATTAATTTGCAAGAATTTAGCAGGAATAATGCAAACAAAACACTATATGATGCATACACTAAGTCCTTCTAATTTTGCCAATTTTTAGGTTAGAGTTGAATTATTGTCAATTATGGAATTTTGCCCTAACACGTGCAGTTCTACTAAAAGGAAATTTTTCGAAAATAGAAATTACGAAGAAAAAGGCAACAAAGGTTACCTACGCATGCTTAGTCGGGTTCACCGCCCGCTCTCGAAAATTTCCAGATGCTCTATGCGTCCACCCAGAGATGCAGGCGACCTCAGAAAAAATTGAAGCCCAGATGCTTCAGTTGTGCGGCGGATTCGCCACAGATTCTTTTTTGTGTGCGGCGATTTCGCTGCCCTTCTTGCTTAGAATGTGCCTGGATTTCGCCGCGCACTCTGTTGTGTCCTGAAACGCAAACCCAAATAGTTAGATCGCGCACACGATAAACATGATAGAATCGAAATCACAAAAAATAAACAAAATCTTCGTCGCCTCCCCGGCAATGGCGCCAAAAACTTGATGAGAATTAAATTTATACCGCAAGTGCACGACGTCAATGAAGACGTGGCAAATACGGGTCGAACACAAGGAGGGAGAGATCTTGTTATTTTTGTGATTTTCGATTAAGGAAGAAAGAGAGAAAAATATGTTTGGTTTGAGATTTTTGGTTTTTAATTTTCTAAAGCAAGAACAACAAAAGAAAAACTAAAAAGACTAAAGCAAAGATGGATGAGAGTCCAGTGGGTGGAGGTTTAGGTATCGGGTTTAGATTAGAGAATTCTGAAACTTATAATAAATCACATTAGTTATAAAGCGTTACATGATAAATGATTCAACATAAACTCAAGTAATCAAAATATACTAACACGAAATTAAAATAATAACTTTATTCTTCTTCTCATCACCCTAAATCCGTCACCCCCACCATTTGGAGAGAGTTAGAAACTCATGGATGGAGGGAAGGAGAAGGGGTCCTAGAGAAACTACAAAAAAAAAGAAAAAAAACAAGAAATAAAAGAACAGAATTTTATTACTAAAATATGGAACAAAAACTAAGGACCCTTTACAACATCGTTTCGGGGCTATTTATAGCCGATACATGGGATCCCAATATATAAAAGGAACGTACACGTTTCAATACAACATTGGTAAAAATTTGAGCGCACGGATCAACTTTTGTGCGGCGGAATCGCCACAATTTGTACATGAGGTGCGGCGGAATCGCCACCTTTTTGGCTCAGAATCGACCCAGATTTTTCCTTTGTGTTTATGGTATGTTTTAGCTATCATTTGCGCGTCTGGATTAATTATTGCATATCTTTGGAGATCCGAGTTAATTTCTTCATATATTTGGAGATCCAAATTGATTTTTCTCTAGAACTTGTCCAAAATAATCTTTTGGTACTCGTAATTTGCAGTCGGGTCCTCAGCGTTTGCAATTAAGTCCCTGACTACTTTTGTGCTTAAGTCCCTGACCTTTTTGTAATTAGGTATTTGAATGCTTTTATGCTTGGATGAACTTCCATTTGAATCCCGATAATCTTGACTTGGTCTTTATGATAGAAATGAGTCTCTTGCACGCATTTATGCTCGGGATATGAGTAATTTGCATTCAGGTCCTCGTATTATGTAAATAAGACTAAACACATACCTTAGTAGCATTTATTGATATAAAATTAATCTACATGAAAGACATATGATGCAATGTATGCAATGCATCACTTTGCTCACAACTTCACTATCAACCTCGTTCCGGGCCAAGATTAAGCCTTTTACAAAACAAGCTCCACGAACACCCTCGTGAACTTGACTTTCTTCTCTCACAATCCGAGAGGATCACTTCGGGATCTCACTGAAGTCTATACTCTTGTCTTGGGCTTTCACCAAAAATCCTTGCTTCTTTGACAACAATGGAGTGGAACAACACTCTCTAATCTTGAGCACACTTGAGTAAGATATCGAATTGATTACTAAGTGTGGAAGGTTTTGAGCTTTTGAGTGTGTGGAGCTTTCTCTCTAATGTAGGGGACAATATGGAGTAGGAGAGTTTTGTTAAAATGTCTTTTACAACTCTATTTATAAGCTCCAAAATAATTATAGCCGTTGGGGATGAATTGGGTAAAGGTTGTGTAAGTTACACAAAATAGAAATCTGCAGGACCCAATTCCGAACAACATCGGTCGACCGAATCGGGTATGTCGGTCGACCGGTTGGTCAAATATGCCTTTGACTTAAGTTCACTTAAGTGAACGGTCGAACTGGCTCAGGGTATTGGTCGACCGTTCTAGGCTTTTTGGTCTGAGAAAATAGGATTGGCTGAACAAGGCAAAAGGTTGGTTCGACCGAAACAGTCCAGGCACTTCTGGGTTTGGGAAGAATTGGGTTATGGTCGACCGGGGTTAAAGAGGCATTCGACCGAGTTAATCCATAGTTTTCAGGGTGACCAAAATACATTCGATCGGTCGACCGCTTGAAAGGTTTCGGTCGACCAGATGTTTGGTAAGTTTGGGGTTTTGGGAAATCCGACCGTTGTAGAAAAACGACAAATCAAACGGTCATGTGACACGTGTGATCGGTCGAACAAAAAGGTTTAAACGGTTGACCAACGTTAATACTAAATCTTGTAATAGAATTAACAACCCAATCGATCGAACGAAGAACTCGTTCCGGTCGACCGATTTGGTCCAGGCAGTTTAAGTTAGGTTTAAGTGTTTTCCGGTCTAAGTTTGGATGATTTATTGAAGTCCAAATTATGTGAAATTGTGTGTGTGACTTCTATAGGGAACGCAGTGTGTGTTTGAGTAGTTTTTAGCTCAAGTATGCTCAATTACACAAAGTTCCTAAGACTCAAAGAAATGCAAATTACATGTATTCAATTGAGCTGGATTACATGTCTTAACTTGATTTCCTTTCTTCCTTGAGTCTTGATCACCTGTAGAGGTTAGCACAAAGCAAAATATATGCAATACAATATGTGTGCTACTCTACATGATCACAATTAATATTAGGTTGATTAAATCATCAAAACATAGATTAAGGCCAAAAAACCAACAATAATTAGCTTAAAGAGATCAAGAAATGAATATAATACAAAGGTGATACATTTCTACTTTGTATATATTGTTAATATCATGAGGCAAGGGATGGACACATGTGATGCACTTAGATCACTAAATGGACCGTGTTTGGTTCGAGTGGAACAAGACATCTATGTTAATTGGGTAACTATAATGTGTAATTAGATACCGCTTATAATTTATGATATTAAGTGTTTAATATCATTGAGAATTGACTTAGATCCTCCTACAGGTCATACCACAAAATTGGGAAATAGAAATGTTAATTTTATATTCATATGATGTATCGAATTTTGTGTGAAATAATATATATGTGGTGAATCGATAAAATCAATGTGTCATGAAAATGACATAGTTAGAATCATTTATAAGTTCATTGATTCTCATAATTTCATGCTTACATTTGTATCTTATATCCATTATCTTTCACTTAAACAATGCTACATGACGAGTTTTATGTTTGAATTTCAGAAATAAATAGGTTTGAAGAGAAGAATCATAAAAAGACCTAAAAGTAGGAAAAATGACTGAGTTGAAAGACTCGAGGACTAAGATGCAAGATCGAAGGACCTGAATGTAAGATCGAAGGACCAATGAGAAACAAGAATACTTCACACCATCATGGGGAGTATTTTGGCAATTCTATTCGGGTCGGAGGTCCAGCAAGCGAAGTAGATGCATCAAAGACCACCAAAGACATCCAGAAAATCCCACACAAAACAACAGCCGGATCCAAACAAAATAGACCGCCAATTGGCAGTTTGTTTTGACCCGGATCCGCTGAGATTTATGCGGGTCGTGTATTAGAGCATATTTAGTCTGTTTTTTGTATTTGTTTAGTCTCATACCAGGGGATTGTCCCGGATTACCTTTTTCTATGGCTATAAATAGAACTCTTAACCTTCTATTGTAATCACCCATTGCTTGGTGGCATTCTCTCTACTTGGAGTAAGCCTTGGAGCAAAATCTCAAGGTGGAGAAGAATGTTGCTAGTGATGTGAGTCATTTAATAAAATAATTTTTCCATTGTTTTGTTCTTATGTTGTTTCTTTATGCATGCTTAGCTTAGTTTTATTTCTTTGATTGTAGGCTAAAGTAGTTAGAATGTTTCCTTTCTTCTTTAGTTTAATTGTTAGAATAATGTGTAGTGAGTAGATCCATCCCCCTTTGGGGGTGGAAATGATATTCATACATGCATTAAAGAATGGATATGAATGCTTTATATTTTGATTGTGTTGATGAATGTGAATGTATGCTTGCTTGTTAGAGTAGAATACTACACTTGATGTGTTTTGCCACACTTCTTAGACACCTCCCATGCTTGTTTAGGTTCTGAAATAACCAGCTTGTGTATATGAATGTTAATCAACTCGGTTAGTGAATAGATTGATAGCTTTTGCCATAACTTTTAGACACTTCATATGCATGAAAACACTACCGACATTTGAGCCTATAGAATGCATTCTTAACCATCTTTTTACATGTGTGCACACAATCCACCCCTAGGGGTCTTTCTCTTCTTGATTCCAGCTTAGTTTTACATTCTTTTAGTTTTGATTCGAAGTAATCGTTAGTTGCTTTACTTTGCATTTTTCTTCTTAGTAGTTTAGTGTAGCGTAGATTAGCATAAACAAAACTCTTTCCCCTTTTGTTGTCACTTGACTTCTGAAAAACCAGAGAGTTCTCTCCTCCCCGTAGATCGACCCGTATTTTCCACGTCTTCACCGATGACGTGCACTTGCGGTATTATAAACGATTACACATTCATATGAGATGTATGTATTACGGGGTGTAATAATTGACATTACATGTTATGTCCCTAACCCAGTTTAGGGTGTTAATAAGGGTTAGGAGGGGTTTTGCATCGGAAATGGGAGGGGAGTATTGACAGTGATGGTAGGGGACGATTACTGTAGCGAGGAGTGAGTTTTTGGAGTTTTAAGGCAAAATCTCTTTCTCTCTCTCTCAATTGCACTCTCTCACTTTCTTCTTACCATTTCCGGAGAACCAGAGGTGGTGGAGGCGACTCCGGAGAGTGGAGCCGAGCACGGAGTTGCGGAGGCACAAACGTGAGGTGCGTTGGAGCAGAGTTGCGGTCGGGCGTCGACGTCGAGCGAATCTCTAACGTGCTCCGTCTTCCTTTTGAGGTATGCCGGCTTATTAGTTGTTTTTGTTGCTCACCCACGTTGGGGTGGAGTTTGTTGGCTTTTTGGCCTTAATCTATATTAATTTTCATGATTAATTAAACTAATCTTAATCAATCAACCGAATCAATCAAAGTGAGCAAACACGATTACATGCATTGCATATATATTTGTATACTTGCAATCATCTTAATAGGTTGATCAAGAAAATCAAGGAAAGGAGCATTGGGACAAAGACATCAAGACTCAAGACTTGTAATCAAAGCTTTGGACCAAGACATGTAATTTTGTATTTATTGAGACCATAAGGATTAATGTAATCTTGAGCACTAAGATTCTGTCTCGTCCATCATCGGTAAACCGAAAACCTTTTGGTCAACTGAATCATGTCTAGTTAGGTCCACCGAACACCTTTGGGATACCCGAATACTTCCCACAAGTAAAACTTAGGTGTTCTCTGAAATTGCCCCAACGGAAGACCGAAGAACCTTCGGTCGACCGAATAGCCCTGGAGCAGTTTTGGACTTTGCTCCGACGGTCGCATTCGAATCAAGTCCCTAGAGCTAAATTGACGTGTCCCACTTCAGACGACCGCATACCCATCGGTCTACCGATTCCTTTTTGTCTTTAGGAGCCCAATGGCTATTTACACGTGGCAGTTGACCGTTGTACCCAACCACTATTTGAACTATAACAGTCAGCGCAAAACCCACGCTAACTTCGGTCTACTGAAGTATACACGGTCAACCGAACTTGAGTAGATCAGTGCCCAACCAATCTTACTGTCCACCTTGGAACGGTGAACCGAATAGATTTCGGTTAACCGAACTTAATTAGGGCTAAATAGATAAAAGCTACTGGAGGTTGGTGAATGGTGATCCGATACATAATCGGTCAACCGAGTTCTTAATTCAGACCAATTCTTCGGACTACCGTTTAGATAACGGTCGACCGAATATGCCTCGATTTCTGCCCGAGCTTAAGTCACATCTTGCATTCCTATTGGTCCATTTCCCCACCAACTCCCAAACGACTAGTTGAGCTTGAAGCCTAATAAATAGGATCTCATTTGTTGGTTTTGAATCTCTTGAACACTTCCTATCGATCCAATACTCAAAGCCAAATCCTCTTCATCTTCAAGCTCTCAATCCACAACACTCAAGCCTAAACTTCACCACTTGCAAATCCAATTCCATATCCATATCCAAGTTTGCTCAAGTATAGAGTGTTACTTAGATTGTGATTCCATCTTCATATTCAAGAATCACCAAGAGTTGTAAAGCTTCGAGGAAGCTCCCTCTCGGGTTGTGAGAGGAGACACGAGAGAGGCGAGGCTGTTCACGAGGCTTGGAGTTGTAAACGGCGTTGATCTCGGTCCGGAACGGAGATTGGTTAGAGGAACCGTAAGCGAGGCTCGGGTGATCGAGCGAGGCTTGCAAGGAGGACTAGGACCCGGGTGTGGGTGTCGAACCTCTCTAAACTCTAGTGTCGGCAAAATTATGGTTTGCATTGCCTCTTCCCTTAATCCTTCGATTAGTATTTTTAATTCCACATTTATCTAGCAATTAGAGAGCCATAGATCCTAACAATTGGTATCAGAGCATTAGGTTGCTAATTTCATTTACTTATTCATAATTTAGCATGACATCTACTTCTAATCATTGTGAGGGATTATCCACAACTAAGCCACCTTTGTTTAATGGGTTAAACTATGACTATTGAAGAAAAGAACGAGAATTTATTTGCAATCAAATGACTTGAAATATTGGACATTCATATTAAACTCATACACACCTCCTAATGATGATGAAATTTTATCCTTAACAAAACCCAAAATTAAGGAACGGAAATGAATTCCCGCATTATGAACATCTTATATTGTGGGTTAAAGGAAGGGGAATATAATAGGGTAAGAGGTTGTGAAAGTGCTTATGACATTTGGCATACATTGGAAATGCATCATGAGGGTTCAAATAGATTGAAAGAAACTAGGATTAATTTGCTTATGCATAAATATGAACTTTTTCGTATGCAATCCGGTGAAAACATTAGTGAGATGCACACTCGCTTCACCGAGATCATTAACTCTCTCAAAGAACTTGGCAAGGATTTTAGCAAGGGAGAAATGACTCGAAAGATTCTCCGGACACTCACCGACGATTGGGAGGAGAAGACGACCGCTATCGAAGAAGCACAAGATCTCACCAAATTATCGGTCGAGGAGCTAATGGGTAGTCTCATGACATATGAGATACAAATAAAAGACCACAAGGAGAAGGGAGCCAAGAAATCCTTGGTGCTACACGTCGTCGCCAATTCGATCAAAGGAGATAGTGACATTGAAGAACAATTGGCGACACAACAATTTAAGGAGTTTTTCAAAGAAGAGAAAGAAAGGAGAAAATAGAAGAAGAAGTGCAAGAGAAAAGAGAAGAAGAAAGCTCTCAAAGCAACTTGGGACACTTCATCATCTTCATCAATTGAAGGCAAATTCACCTTGATGTGCTTCATGGAAATAGAAGATGACGATAGTGAGGTATCTTCTTGCTCTAGTCGCTATTCAATTGATTCAAATATATCAAATGCATATAATGAACTTCAATGTGAATTCAATGAATTGCTTGAAAATTTTGAGAAAATTTGTCCAAAGAATAAACTAGCAAGAAAGAAAATTAATGAACTACAATCTCAAATTGAATCTATCATGAATGAGAAGAATGAATTGCTTGCTAGTCATGACAAAATTGCATTAGAGAACACTCAATTGATTGATGAAATTGCAACTCTAAATGCAAAACCTTTATGTAGTGATGATATTCAAGATCTAATTGCAAAGAATGTTCAATTACAAAAGGATCTTGAAAGATTTACAAAAGGGAAAGGAATGCTTGATGTGAAGGGATTGTGTTCTAAAAGTTTTACTTTTAAATGTCAATTATTATGAATTGAATGAGAAATCGTTTTGTTCCTTGTTTATGTTATTCGTCTTTTGGAAGTGTTAAGGAAGAGGCTCTTGGTCCTTAACTGTAGAGCTCTAAAAGATATTGGTTTACATAAAACAAAAGATATTCGCAATCATGGTAATTAACATGGGACATTAATTACCGAGTTAAGATTGTCGTGTTGGTCATAGATCATTGTAGCTCTACAAGTGAGTGACAACACGGGTACACAAAAGAGGAAAATAGTACTTTTGTATACCGAATTGACCTAACAAGTAAAATATTATAGGAATGTGTTTCTGTGTCATTAATATTTTACTGTTTCTTTAGTCCTTTGATATGAGACTTATATCCGATCGCTTAAGGAGTTCTTAATTAGACTAGTGTCTTAAGCTATCGATGAGTGTAGTGTAAAGGCATTAGTTGGTTAAGTATAACTTTTGTTGGAGAAGATAGTTAGTCAAAAGATTATCATTGCCCCTCTTAATTGAGTGATGATATTAGTGGGCCCCTTGATAAAGAAATGTTATAATTTGCACAATGTGATTTGAGTTAAGTCACATATTTATAACTAGCTTAAAAAGATCAAGAAATGAATACTAATACTAAGATGACACAATACTCTTTGTGTGTATTCTTAATATCATGTGGCAAGGGACGGACACAAGTGGTGCACTCCATCACTAAATGGATTGGGTTTTGGTTCGAGTGGAATTAAGACATCTAACTAATTGGGAGCTATAATGTGTAGCTAGATACCGCTTATAGCTTGTGATATTAAGTTCTTAATATCACTGCCAACTTAGTTTAGATCCTCCCATAGGTCACACCACAAAATTGGGAAACAAGAAATGGGGATTTTGAGTTCATAAGATGTGTCGGGTTTCATGTAGAAAATATGACACATGGGGTGAACAAGCAAAATCAAAATTATGTTGTGATTAATAACATAATTAGAATCTAAATAAAATTCATATGTGATGTAAATATTATGGGGTATAATGATTGATCATTGCATATGATAATATGTTACATAAGTTGTGAATTTACTACTAATCCCGAAATGTCAAATTTTGTAGGGGTTAAACCGAAATTTGACAAATCTACAGAACAGTGCTCAAACGGTCAACCGGTTAGCAGTAAACGGTCGACCGATCGGGCACGGTCGACCGGATGTGTCTCGACCGATAACAGGGAATTTTCATCTGTTCGAACGGTCGACGGAATGTAATCGGTCGGTCGACCGAACATTGTGATGGAATAATTCCTGTTACGAACGGTCGACCGAGTTATTTAACGGTCGACCGAAACCTGGTTCGAGCGGTCGACCGAACCTCGAAACGGTAGACTGGTCCAGACGGTTAATGCAGAATTAATTTAAGAATTAATTAGATCATGCATGGAATTGGTCCATAATTGATTTAATTCGTGGCTAATATTATTTATTATTAAATAATGGATGGTTAGATGGAAGTTTGCATGAAATCATGGGCAAGAGGTTGCACATGAATAGGTAATTTGGAGAGAACTTATAAATACAAGTTTATCTCATTACCTCCTTAATTAATTCATTATTTTTCTCATGCAAAAACTCTCTTCATAATTCTCCACGAAATTCCCTTAATTCTTAAGTTTAGTTTTAGTTTTTAAGAGATCATCTTCTCAAGGGAACTAAAGAGGGGTTAGTAATTAGATTCTAAACCCTATTGGAGATTGAGAGACTAGCTCTTCTCTCTCCAATCTTGTTTAGAGTTTGATGAAATCTCGGAGGCATCCGGCGCAGCAACAAGCATCCTCAACGTCTCCGAATCTTCAAGAAGTTTTAGAGAACTTCTAGGTATGAATTTCGGAGTCCCTTTGTGTTTGTTTTAATGAGTTTTTGAAACTAGTTGTTAAAACAAACTGATGCATGCATGAAATAAATCAAAGAAAATTGTAATTGATCCTTATTATACATGAAAATTCGAAAAATATATATGTATAATTAAACATGAAATCCTACAGTGGTATCAGAGCTTAGGGTTCAATTTTCTCATGATTTAAGGCTGTAAATGAATTTAGTTTACCATCTAGGATTTAAACAATTCGATTTACCAGTTTTTTCGGTCTATGAATGTTTGTTGATGTAATTCTCCATAATAATTCGTTCTGAATGTTTTAAGTGTTTTAAAACATGCCATCTAATTATTAGAATTAAGATTTAGACATTTGTCTAACTTGCAATAATTTCGTTTTAAGTATAAACGATTATTTTGTAAGAGAATCAACAAAACCGAAAAACTGCGGTTCATCTTTCCATTGGAAATTGGATGGACAGCTAATCATAATTAATTTTTGAACTATGGGTGCATGAAAAACGTTTTTAATGGATTTCAAAATGTTTTTCAAAGAATTGTTTGGGATTCTAGATGCTTGATAAACTAGGTTGGATAGTTTATAGCGATATTGCGTGCATGGATGCTCGAGTTGTTTTTGCAGGAATTGTGAGTTTATATGTTCCAAATCAGCGCCTATTAATGTTTATAATTGTTATAATACAGGGGCTTATGTATGTAAAATCCAAATTCTCTATTTCCATTTTTTAGATAATTGCATATGCATATGAGAGGTTTTACATAGGACTTGCACTAGTCGGTTTTTTATCGAATGTGAGGAGCATGTTTATTTTCTGTAAAATCTACATCTCCGGTGCAAGAGGAAGTCGCCGTTGTAGTGCATCGATCGAGGATCGAGGATCGGGGATCGAGGATCAAGGATCGAAGGGAACATATAAACTCACACGATGTGGATTGTGTGAATGTTTAATTTCTGTTTTTTAATTTTTGCTACGCATGTGATGAATGTGTTGAATGTTAGGATGTGTATGAATATTAATATGCATGATAACCTAAAATTCCAAATCACTTGTAAATATATGAAATTGTCCAACAAAAATTAAGAATAATTTCTTTCTTATTTCATCCACTAGCAGCCATTGATTGAGGGATACTCTGCTCGCCCTTAGCGGGAGATAGCTCCCTCCATCTTTGGGAATAGTGGGAGATATAATGGTTGTCTGTTGTTGTGCCACGATTAAATGTATGAGGTGCGTCTTGATTGACATCATTTCATGCTCATATTTGTATCTTATATCCATTATCTTACACCTAAGCAATGCTACGTGACGAGTTTTATGTTTAGTTTTCAGGAATAAAGAGGTTTGAAGAGAAGAGTCATGAAAGGACCCAAAAGCTGGGAAAAAGGACTGAATGGTGAGATCTAGGGACCAAGATGCAAGGGAGAAGGACCTGAATGTAAGACAGAAGGACCTAAGAGCAAAACAGAATACTCCACACCATCATGGGGAGTATTTTACCAATTCTATTCGGGTCGGAGCTCCAACAAGTCGAGTAACCGCATCAAAGACCAACAATACCAGAAAGCAAAGCCCACAACAAATTCCAACACGATCCGACAATTTTGGACCGCCAATTGGCGGTCCATATTGCTCAGGATCCGTCGAAATTTCTCCTGGACTTGTATTAATGTTCGTTTAGGCTATTTTTGGTATTGGTTTAGTCCCACATCGGGGGATTGTCCCCGATTAGCTTTTTCCATGCTTATAAATAGAACTCTTCACCTTCCATTGTAATTACCCATTGCTTGGTGGCATTCTCTCTACTAAGGAGTGAGCCTTGAAGCAAAAACTCAAGGTGGAGATGAATGCTACCTTCAATGTGAGTCATTTGTTAATAAAATAATTCTTCTAGTTTCTTTTAATCTTGTCTTTTAATTTGTGCATGTTTGTTTAGTCTTTCCTTTCCTTTTATGTTTCTTTAATGCTTCTTGCCTTCTTAGTTAACTTTCATTTCAGTATTATGCTTTCTTTTGCTAATATAGTTAGTGTAATGAGTAGTGAGTAGTTCCATCCCCATTTGGGGGGTGGAGAAATATGTGATATAATCATGTAGTGTATTAAGTGTGTGTTATCTTTATCCCTTGAGCTTTATATGATTTCCATAACCATCTAATGGGTTTTCACTCTTATCTTTGATATGCTAATGCTCTTGAATGAAGCTTAGCTTATGCTTTGATTAGTGGACCTATTTTATGGGGAATGATAAGGTTAGGATATGGATGAAGTTAATATTGGAAACACAATTTGTAGTGTATGTGCTCTTGTTGCCTTTACCTTAGCTAATGTCTTGTATGTTTTAATGATGTAGTGAAATCTTAATTCATGTAGAGGCATAGTAGGGTATAGTCTTTATACTTGAGTTCATGTAGCTTCATTCCAATTATTGTCTTGTATGTTTTAATGATGTAGTCTTATCTTAATTCATGTAGAGGCAAAGTTGGATGTAGTTTTATGATTTCATGTACTACATGTTGTGAGGAGCTTAATGAACACACACACACACACACTTCTTTATGTTCACATTATTTCTCTACCCCCTTTGGGGCTTAGTTTATTGCTTATCTCCATTTCCATTTGCATCTTAGTGTAGTTTAGTGTAACCAACCTTTCCTCCCTTTCTTTACCTCTCGCCTTCGCACAAACCAAGTGTCGACACACCTCCCAGTGGACGACCCGTATTTGCCACCGCTTCAACGCGGCCGTGCACTTGCGGTAGAAATATAAAACGATCAATCAAGTTTTTGGCGCCGTTGCCGGGGAGGTGCTCTGTCCAGACATTGGTTTGGACGATTCGAGGGGTTTTTAATTTTTTGTTTTCAGTTTTTCTTAGTTTCAGGGAACCATCAGAACAAGGGGAGGCTACTGGAGAAATTTGGGGAACAGAAGAGCTAAACAGACCGCCAATCAGCGGTTGAAGACCGCCAATTGGCGGCCTGGTGAGAGTTTCTGGCCTTGAAATTTTTACTGTTAGTTAGTGCTGTAATTTGTGTTATCTGGGAGCCCTATTTTGCATGCTATGACTTCTGGTTTGCTCCCAGATCATTAATCACTCCCCCATTAATCAACTTGGCCCTAAAATCCAAAGCAAAAGACTAGACGTTCTTATTTGTTTAGGTCACGCATCATATATTGACTTGAGCATATAGTTGTCTTTTCTTTTAGCTTTAATTTCAGTTGTTGAGTGCTGGCGTAAGGTACGCATTTCGTACACTCATTCACGCATCTCGTATGCCCATGCATTAGTTAGTAGGATTTGCATCAGGACAAGAGTGAGAGAGTGTTTGATTGGAGCGATTGATTGCTAGATCTAGGATCAAATCGCTACTAAGGAGGGGCTGTCCCATAAAAGATAAGGTGGGGGATTTCATCACCCTTTCCTTGGCCCCAAAAACCACTCTTAATAAAGCCTTAACTAAAAGCAAGTAGACATTGGCCCTAAGGAATTCGGACGCACTAGGAGAGTAATCTAGTCGAGACCGTCATGACCTGATCGGCGTTGCCTACCTTGTCGATAGTAGGAGGTACTGGATCTCCGGATCTGGTATCACTTGCTGGGCATTGTGGTCCTCGTTGTAGGGAGGTGAGGCGTGTCGAGGCTAGTGACCTCGAAGTTAGGCGTCGTCTAGCTTAAGGACCCATTGTCTTACATTGTTTGAGCCGTGCTTGCTAGTTAGGCTTCTTCCTGATCCCTCTACCCACGCTAGCTTTAGGGATTCTTCCCTTCTCCTCTGAGTCATCTTCTTCTCACCTTCTTCTACGTTATAGTCTCCTCCCCTTTACACTCTCTGGTATCGTTTTAGGGTCGAGTCGAGCACTTTTTGCGAGCTTAGTCTCGTGGTGGTGAGAGTGGTCGACTCGAGAGTTGTTTGTTGAGATGGATGGTTACATGGGCGACCATCCATATCATTGTTGGGACCAGGATGATTCTCCCTGGTACTCCGGACCCATGCAACCTGGGGTGCCTCAGACTAACACCCCGTACGGTTGGGATGATCTTCATTATGTGACTGAGCAATCTTCATATAGGGGTGATATAAGAGAGGCACCGACGGCTAGATCTCCATCTAGTTATGTTGGATCATACTCTGGGCAACAAACTTTGGCCTCTTTCATGCATGTGGTAGATGACATGGGTGCACCGGTGGCTCCAGTAGCCGTACCGTGTCACTATTGTGGGTTGAGTGGTCATGATTTCGGGGAATGTCCTTATGTTCCCCCAGAGCCTGAGTATGAGCATACATTTTCCCAAAATGCTCATTATGACCATTACGCATCCGCGTACAACCCGAGAGGGATGGATTCGTGGGGAGACAATTCATATTCAAATTCTTATACATCATTTCCACCCCAATATCCTCCTCCCGAATACCTAGAATTCTACCAACACCCCACTTCAAATCATTGGACTCATTCTCAGGCCATCAACACCCAACCCCAAAATTTCCCAAGATCTGACTTGGACCTCCTCGTTGACCGCATACAAAATCTGACACTTCAAGTGAGTCAACTGACGCAACAATTAAGTGAGGAGAGTAACCTTTCTTGTCAACTTGAGGATTTATCTTCTGAAATCGAACCACCACCACATCCACAAATTCAAAGCACAACCTTTCAAAGTCAAACTCCTAGTCAGTCTGAGGGACTTGGGGTTTCAATTCACGATCACTTAGTGGAGGATTCGATTCAAACTGAGAATAGCTTGGACCAGTTCTTTTATGAGTCGGCACAGGATTGTGCCTTACCTTTTTGTCCCGTGGCCCTTGAGCCACATGATCTTATTGTTGTACCTCCTAAGGACTCACCTTTGGTGGAGCAAGAGCTCCCTAGTACCCTTAATCTCATACAACCTGATGAGAGTTTGCCTCTCACTATTGTTCCTGATCATCTTGGAAATGATGGAACATCAAACAACTACATTGCTCATGAGGGTATTAGGAGTTCCTTGGAGGATACTTTGGGTATGAGACCCACTTCCTGTTCTCCTGGTGAGTTGGACATGCATAACGAGGTGCTTGACCTCGTTCCGACCCACCAGCCTGTTGGTTGGAGAGTTTGGATTGATGATCATAACTTCAGTTCCGCAACGGGAGATATTTTTCTTCCGTTGCCCCTTATTTCCCAAACTCTCGAGAGGTTCAAGCTCTTTCAGTTTGATCCTTTGAATGAGACGCCTTTGCGTCCAATTCATGAACCTCTCATTTCATCTGGTGCTCTTTGTGAAGGGGGCCCACGCATGCGTATTCTGGCCCCGCGTGGTGTCATGTTCCCTTTCCAAGTGCATTGACCCACTCTTGAGGGGTTCCCATTTGATGTCTTTTGACAAATGAAGATGGGAACTTATGTTTGTACATAGTTATATGAAAAAAAAGAAAAAAAAGAAAAGAAAAAAAAAGAAAAAAAAGAAGTACAATAAAAGACTCCTTCAGTGAGCATTGATTGTTGTGAGCCCCAACCCTTGTGTATTTGGGCTCCATTTCTTTCACGTATTTGTATCCCTTCTTTAGCATCTCACAGGTTTTGAGGGAATTCGGGTTATGTCCATCAACATGACCTTGCACTTCCCTTTGTACTTCATGTTGGTGAGATCTCTCCTTTTTATGCATCAATCCATGTAGTATCTTGCTTGCATTCATTGAGGACAATGCATGAAGTAGGTGTGGGGGGGTGTTTTACGTGTGTACATAGTCGAGTCTTTTCTTTTGATTTTGCTTTCTTTTGTTTGCATTTTTAGGGTCATGTTAGTGTGCTGCATTTAATATCGATATATCTGCTTGCTATGATCCTTGGGTGACTTGTCTTCTTTTGCTTGCCTAGTGCTTTAAAATTTTCACATTTCTTTCAAAATCTTCATGTGTTTTCGAAAGAAAATGTTTTGTGGGTTTTGCGTGTGTTTAGCATGTGCAAAACCGTTGAGAGGCAAAGTAAAAAGAAAGCTCCCAAAATTGTCTTGAACATGATGCATTAGGATATCTAGTACGTGGCTTTGGGATTTATCGAGTCGTTAGGATGCACCCCAGTTTTCCTTTGGGGGTGAGTAATCATAGGGTTTCAGTGCTCAAACATTCAAAGAAGTCCACCCTGAACCTAGTGAGTCAATAATTCGTGTTTGTTAATTTAGGAAGTTTGTTGTAGTCAAGGACCCTCTTAATCTTGTTGTGAGACATTAGTGTAGGGGTTTTGGTTCATGTGTAGATAAGAAATAAGTGAGTAGGTGTTCTCTCTTCTCGCACGGCTCCTATCACTCGGGAAAGTAGGTCTGAGGGGACTTTGTGCCTGGTGCTTTCGAGTCATCTGACTTGGGATGCGCCGACTGAACTCCCGTTACACGGGTGGTAGGGATTGCCCTATGTGGAGATGTGGGGAAAGGTGTACGTGATAGTGTAAGTCCTCATGGGCAATGATGCACGGAACCTGACCCTGGGAGAATGAAGCTCCAACTAATAAAAAGTAAAAGAAAAAAAATGTGAAAAGAAACAAAAAAAATATATGATAATGCAAATAAGAACCTTAATGGACTTTACACTTTGTAGCACTTGAGGATGTTGAGGTTGTCCATGTCTTTCACATAATTCCTTATTTAACTTGCACGAATGGTTCATTAGGGTAGAGGTGTGGACTGATCACCTATATAGAGTCGGCCCGTAGCATTACCGCGTCCATTGATCGACAAAATATTTTCAACGAGTCGAGGTCTAGATTGAATAATGCATCTTGTTCGGATTTTGTGGGTATATCCGCTGAAAACCCTCAGGAGACAACACTCCTCCTCCTTGGCAACAAAGAGGTTTAACGGCTTGTTGCACATGCTAAGTGCAACCATGATTCCTACGAAAGTGAGTTAGGATTTCTTGTTTCTCGTTTGTTTTTCTCTTTCTTTGTTTTGCTCGAGACTAGCAAAAACTTAGGTGTGGGGGTATTTGATTGACATCATTTCATGCTCATATTTGTATCTTATATCCATTATCTTACACCTAAGCAATGCTACGTGACGAGTTTTATGTTTAGTTTTCAGGAATAAAGAGGTTTGAAGAGAAGAGCCATGAAAGGACCCAAAAGCTGGGAAAAAGGACTGAATGGTGAGATCTAGGGACCAAGATGCAAGGGAGAAGGACCTGAATGTAAGACAGAAGGACCTAAGAGCAAAACAGAATACTCCACACCATCATGGGGAGTATTTTACCAATTCTATTCGGGTCGGAGCTCCAACAAGTCGAGTAACCGCATCAAAGACCAACAATACCAGAAAGCAAAGCCCACAACAAATTCCAACACGATCCGACAATTTTGGACCGCCAATTGGCGGTCCATATTGCTCAGGATCCGTCGAAATTTCTCCTGGACTTGTATTAATGTTCGTTTAGGCTATTTTTGGTATTGGTTTAGTCCCACATCGGGGGATTGTCCCCGATTAGCTTTTTCCATGCTTATAAATAGAACTCTTCACCTTCCATTGTAATTACCCATTGCTTGGTGGCATTCTCTCTACTAAGGAGTGAGCCTTGAAGCAAAAACTCAAGGTGGAGATGAATGCTACCTTCAATGTGAGTCATTTGTTAATAAAATAATTCTTCTAGTTTCTTTTAATCTTGTCTTTTAATTTGTGCATGTTTGTTTAGTCTTTCCTTTCCTTTTATGTTTCTTTAATGCTTCTTGCCTTCTTAGTTAACTTTCATTTCAGTATTATGCTTTCTTTTGCTAATATAGTTAGTGTAATGAGTAGTGAGTAGTTCCATCCCCATTTGGGGGGTGGAGAAATATGTGATATAATCATGTAGTGTATTAAGTGTGTGTTATCTTTATCCCTTGAGCTTTATATGATTTCCATAACCATCTAATGGGTTTTCACTCTTATCTTTGATATGCTAATGCTCTTGAATGAAGCTTAGCTTATGCTTTGATTAGTGGACCTATTTTATGGGGAATGATAATGTTAGGATATGGATGAAGTTAATATTGGAAACACAATTTGTAGTGTATGTGCTCTTGTTGCCTTTACCTTAGCTAATGTCTTGTATGTTTTAATGATGTAGTGAAATCTTAATTCATGTAGAGGCATAGTAGGGTATAGTCTTTATACTTGAGTTCATGTAGCTTCATTCCAATTATTGTCTTGTATGTTTTAATGATGTAGTCTTATCTTAATTCATGTAGAGGCAAAGTTGGATGTAGTTTTATGATTTCATGTACTACATGTTGTGAGGAGCTTAATGAACACACACACACACACTTCTTTATGTTCACATTATTTCTCTACCCCCTTTGGGGCTTAGTTTATTGCTTATCTCCATTTCCATTTGCATCTTAGTGTAGTTTAGTGTAACCAACCTTTCCTCCCTTTCTTTACCTCTCGCCTTCGCACAAACCAAGTGTCGACACACCTCCCAGTGGACGACCCGTATTTGCCACCGCTTCAACGCGGCCGTGCACTTGCGGTAGAAATATAAAACGATCAATCACGTCTCACCCTAGTGAACCCCAAGTATGTTTAGTTGTGAATACAATGGATAAACGTATCTCGTATCAAATGAAAATAAGTTTTCTTAACATTACCTAGAGCCCTCGCTCGGTTTTGGGAAAAAGTTTTTCTTACGAGGATAGGTCGCATTCCCTCATAATTAAAACGACAAGAATCACAAGAGTTTGAAGATGCTAATATTGCTAAAATTCAAAAAAGTTGTGATTTGAAAATGTTTTTCTTACCTTGATGTTGTAATGTATTCGATAGCCCTTAGCTAGTCTATATTACAATTAATAGGATCTTGGATTGTTGCATTTATGGGCAAAATTTTTATTTGCAACATTTACATTTGTATGTATGTATTTTAAAACATAAAATTGACATTAAAATCCTGTATAATTTATTTTGTAGAAATGTCTAATATCCAACCAATTGTGCGATCTATGATCGAAAAGAATCCTTTGCAAAATGATGGCTCAAACTTCATGAAATGGCAACTCAATCTTAATATCGTGTTGAGGTTTGAAAAACTATCTCATATTTTGGATGGTGAAATCCCAAAATTGAATGAGAAGACAACCGGTAATGAGAAAGAGGCGATAGCCAAGTGGGAAGACCAAGAGAACCAAGTTCACGGTTTAATGTTGGCATCCATGGGTGACTCGCTTCAAGCGAGATACTTGAATTCAAAACCCAAGAAGACCATGGAAGCTTTAACAAAGATGTTCATGGATAGTGCCCGAAAGGAGCGTTATAAGACCACCATCGCACTCACAAGGTGCCACATGGCGGAGGGAACATCGGTATCTATGCATTTTCTCACGATGCAAGGATACCTTGAGAAGTTGGCAAAACTCTCTTCACCAATGCCCGAGGACATTGCTGAAGATTTGATTCTTGGCTCTCTAGCCCCGTCCTTCAA
This sequence comes from Triglochin maritima, assembly GCA_963682175.1. Lineage (NCBI taxonomy): Eukaryota > Viridiplantae > Streptophyta > Magnoliopsida > Alismatales > Juncaginaceae > Triglochin > Triglochin maritima. Next base: position 34,535,703 of record OY821781.1, on the reverse strand, counting down.
GGACTTTGTGATGCACTATCATGTGCGTGAAAAAGGGGTGAGTCTTGAGGAGCTGCACAACCCTCTCAAAACTGCTGAAGTTGACATGGGCAAGGGTCGGGACAATCACGTCCTAGCCGTCCATGAGAGGAGCAAAAAGATCAACAAAGGTGAAGGCAAATTTACCAAAGATACGTCAATCAAAAGCAAGGGAGTAGGAGGTGCTCATGGGAGTGCCTCAAGGGGGAAATCTTTCAAATCTACAACTCCCAACACGGAGTGCTTTCACTGCGGTGAAAAGGGACACATCCGACCTAATTGCCCCAAATCACAAGGAAGACCTTGAAAATGGGATGATTGAACGTAGGCGCCCGAGAAACGCCGTAGGTATGTTTGTTATTGAGATAAATTTAATCACCTTTGTCCTTGATTTGGTAATGGTTACCGGATCTTGTGCTCACATAATTTTGATCTGCAGCTATTGAAGGATAGGAAGGAACTCGTGGGGAACGAGATGATATTGAAGATTGGAAATAGTACAAGCATCGCTGCGATTGTACAAGATTCTATGGAACTTCAATAGTCTAGTGATTTAAATTTATGCTTTGAAGAATGTTTGTTATGTACCTTCGATTAGCAAGAACTATTCTGTATCATGTTTTGGATATGGATAACTTAATATATATTTTTAATTCTTGCTTGTCTATATCGAAGAATGAAATTTTCTATGCAAATACATTCGCATAGAATGGTTTCTATTTGCTTGAAATAAATAATAAACAAACTCAAACAAACAATAACAAAAAGGAAACTAAGATAACTCACGTGAATGATTGATTCTTATAGCACTATCGGATTGGTCAAATAAATGACCAAGAGACCTTTCAAGACGAAAGGAACGAAAACGAATAACTAATTGGATATGATACATTCTAATGTATGTGGTCTGATAAGTACAAGTGCAAGAGACGTTTAAGGTACTTCATTTTGTTCACGGACAACTATAGTCATTATGGCTATATTTGTCTAATGGGAAGCAAAAGTGAATTCTTTGACAAGTTCAAGGAATTCGAGGATGAAGTAGTGAACCGACTCAACAAGAATATCGAGTCTGTATGAAAGGTACATAGGGGTGAGTGCTTAGGATACCTAATTTGACTCATTCCTAAAGTAGGAACATGATATTGCTCGACATGTTCGATCAATAATAAGTCAATCTAAATTGCCTATTTACTTTTGGAATTATGCACTACAAATAATGACAAACTCACTAAATAATGTTCCATCCAAATCCGTGGAGAAAATGTCTTGTGAGCTATGGAGTTGAAAGACACCTAAGCTCGACTTTCTCAAGATTTGTGGCTGTGAGGTATACATCAAGAAATTGATGTCAACCAAGCTTCAACCAAAAGCGGATAAGTGCTTCTTTATAGGTTGTCCTCGTGTGACAAGAGGATACTACTTTTGGTGTATCACCTCCAATCGAAAGATTGTAGAGAGAGATATGGTTTTTCTGGAATATCTGGAAAAGAGAGAAAAGTAGTGGGAGTAGAGTTGAGGTTGAGGAAACTCAAGATACTCTACAAGATCATGATGTGAATGTTGCATTCAAAATCATGAAGGCCCAGCCAAGATTCATTTGGTTAGTGGGAGCATGAGCGAGAGACCATTACAAGAAATTGTGAGAGAATCTCAATCATCCTCACCTAGTGTGCGTTCGAGAGTCGAACATGAACCTATTCCTCAAGCAATTGTGGAAGAAGTTCGAGAGACACGAGAAGAACCAAAAGAACTAAGAAGGTCAATGAGGGAAAGGAAGAAACCCAATAAGTATGTGGGACTTCATGAGATCATGGTACTAGATACCAAAGATCCCTCGACCTTCCGAGAAGCAATGGAAAAGACTCCAAACTATGGTTAAAAGCCATGGAATCCGAAGTAGAATCCATGTATGATAATCAAGTATGAAACTTGATTAGCCTTCCTCAAGAGAAAATATCATTTGGTATAAATGAGCTTTTAGGAGGAAGATAAACATGGATAGTAACTTGACAACCTACAAAGCAAGGCTTGTAGCAAAAGTTATACTCAAATTCAAGAAATTGACTTTGATAAAAAAAATTGAGAAGTTGCCATATTAAAATCTATTCGGATTATGCTCACTATTACCGCATTTCACAATTGAGGGATATGGAAGATGGATATCAAAATGGCGTTCCTTAAACAGGAACTTGGAGGAGGATATGTACATGGTACAACCTCAAGGTTTTGATGATCCAAATAATAGCGAGAAGAAATGCAAGTTTCGAGAATCCATTTATGGATTGAAACAAGCATCGAGGAGTTGGAACAAACGCTTTGACGAAGAGGTGAAAGAGATTCACTTCATTCAAAGTAAAGGAAAACCTTGTTGATACAAGGAGATTAGTGGGAGCCATGTAGTACTTCTGATCTTATATGTCGATGACATATTGCTCATGAGCAATCATATACCTTAGCATTAGCAAACGAGAAATTTCATTGAAATCAGCATTCTCAATGAAAAGAAATGGATGAGGCTCAACACATCTTGAGAATCAAGATACATTGAGATACATTCCGTAGACTCATTGGCTTCAGTCAATGTGCATACATTGACAAGGTCTTGGAAATGTTCAGGGTGAACAATTCCAATATGGACAATGTGCCAATAAGTATGAGTATAGTTGTGCAACTCAAGGGGTCTCAACGTGCAAGATCACGCAGAGACTTGGAGTACATGAAGGTATCCCTTATGCTTCGGCAAAAGGAAGGACCATGTACACGATGACTTGCACAAGACTCAATATCTCGTATGCTCTAAACGTGACAAGAGGTCACCAATCCAACGCAAGTCCTAATCGTAGAATTGCGGTCAAGAATATTCTGAAGTACCTTAACCGGACTAAAGATAAAGTTCTTGTTTATGGAAGACAAAGGGAAAATAGCCGAGGGCTATTTTGATGCAATTCTCATAGGAATTCTTGACAATAGGAGGTTGGAATGATGATGCGTCATCATTATCAAAGGTAGAGGTATGAGCTAGTGTAGTTAGGAGTAATATCACTACAGCTAACTCAACCACCAACGAAAGACAAAATAAATAAATAGGTGGACACAACAGTGACACAACTGATCCATTCGACAAACCTTCATACCAAGCTAAGAGACGAAATATATTTCGAGTCCATGGATCCGAGGATCCATGTGGATTGGCTTGATAGGTGATTTGGGAAGGTTGCCCTAGTTATTAATGTTTTATGCATTGAGAATGTATGTGAAAGAAAACTTTGATAACAAGTGGGAGATTGAAGGGAATGTGTTCTAAAAGTTTTACTTTTAAATGTCAATTATTATGAATTGAATGAGAAATCGTTTTGTTCCTTGTTTATGTTATTCGTCTATTGGAAGTGTTAAGGAAGATGCTCTTGGTCCTTAACTGTAGAGCTCTAAAAGATATTGGTTTACATAAAACAAAAGATATTCGCAATCATGGTAATTAACATGGGACATTAATTACCGAGTTAAGATTGTCGTGTTGGTCATTGATGAGAATTAAATTTATACCGCAAGTGCACGACCGCGATGAAGTGGTGGCAAGTACGGGTCGAATACAAGGAGGGAGAGATATTGTTATTTTTGGATTTTCGATTAGAGAGAGAAAGAGAGAACAATAATAAGGTTGGTTTGAGATTTTTGGTTTTTAATTATCTAAAGCAAGAACAACAAAACAAAACTAAGAATAAAACAATTATGGATGAGAGTCCAACGGGTGAAGGTTTAGATTTCGGGTTTTGATTAGAGAATTCTGAAACTTATAATAAATCACATTAGTTATATAAAGCATTACATGATAAATGACTCAACATAAACTCAAGTAATCAAAATATACTAACACGAAATTAAAATAATAACTTGATTCTTCTTCTCATCACCCTAAATCCGTCACCCCCACCCTTTGGAGAGAGTTAGAAACTCATGGATGGAGGGAAGGAGAAGGGGGGTCCTAGAGAAACTACAAAAGAAAATTAAAAACACAAAATAAAAGAAACAAAATTTTATTGCTAAATTATGGAATAAAACAAGAACGAAAATTAAGAACTAAAGACCAAGGGCCCTCACAACATCGTTTCGAGGCTATTTATAGCCGATACAAGGGACTTAGGTATAAAATAGGAAAGTACACGCGTCAACACGCAACCGGTAAAAATTTTAGAGCATGGATCTAATTTTGTGCGGCTGATTCGCCGCATTTTGTACATAAGGTGCGGCGGATTCGCCACCTTTTTAGCTCCGATTTAATCCGGATTTTTCCTGTGTGTTTATGGTATGATTTCAATATCCTTTGCGCGTCTGGATTGATTCTTTCCTTTCTTTTGAGCTCCGACTTTATTTCTTTATATATTTGGAGATCCACATTGATTTTTCTTTAGATTTTCTCCATAATAATTAAAGCTACTCGTAATTTGCAATTAGGTCCTTGGCTTTTTGCAATTAAGTGCTTGTCTACTTTTGTGCTTAAGTCCTTGTCCAATTTGTAATTAGGTCTTGAATGCTTTTATGCTTGGATGCATTTCCATTTGAAACCCGATAATCTAGAACTTGGTCTTTATGACAGGAATGAGTCTCTTGCACGCATTTATGCTCGGGATATGAGTAATTTGCATTCAGGTCCCTGTATTCTGTAAATAAGACTAAACACATACCTTAGTAGCATTTATTGATATAAAATTAATCTAAATGAAAGACATATGATGCAATGTATGCAATGCATCAGTCATAGATCATTGTAGCTCTACAAGTGAGTGACAACACGGGTACACAAAAGAGGAAAATAGTACTTTTGTATACCGAATTGACCTAACAAGTAAAATATTATAGGAATGTGTTTCTGTGTCATTAATATTTTACTGTGTCCTTAGTCCTTTGATATGAGACTTATATCTGATCGCTTAATGAGTTCTTAATTAGACTAGTGTCTTAAGCTATCGATGAGTGTAGTGTAAAGGCATTAGTTGGTTAAGTATAACTTTCGTTGGAGAAGATAATTAGTCAAAAGATTATCATTGCCCCTCTTAATTGAGTGATGATATTAGTGGGCCCCTTGATAAAGCAAAGTTATAATGTGCACAATGTGATTTGAGTTAAGTCACATATTTATAACTAGCTTAAAGAGATCAAGAAATGAATACTAATACAAAGATGACACAATACTACTTTGTGTGTATTCTTAATATCATGTGGCAAGGGACGGACACAAGTGGTGCACTCCATCACTAAATGGATCGGGTTTTGGTTCATGTGGAATTAAGACATCTAACTAATTGGGAGCTATAATGTGTAGCTAGATACCGCTTATAGCTTGTGATATTAAGTTCTTAATATCACTGCCAACCTAGTTTAGATCCTCCCATAGGTCACACCACAAAACTGGGAAACAAGAAATGAGGATTTTGAGTTCATAAGATGTGTCGGGTTTCATGAAGAAAATATGACACATGGGGTGAACAAGCAAAATCAAAATTATGTTGTGATTAATAACAAAATTAGAATCTAAATTAAATTCATATGTGATGTAAATATTATGGGGTGTAATGATTGATCATTGCATAGGATGATATGTTGCATAAGTTGTGAATTTACTACTAATCCCGAAATGTCAAATTTTGTAGGGGTTAAACCGAAATTTGACAAATCTGCAGAACAGTGCTCAAACGGTCGACCGGTTAGCAGTAAACGGTCGACCGATCGGGCACGGTCGACCGGATGTGTCTCGACCGATAACAAGAAATTTTCATCTGTTCGAACGGTCGACCGAATGTAATCAGTCGGTCGACCGAACATTGCGATGGAATAATTCCTGCTACGAACGGTCGACCGAGTTATTGAACGGTCGACCGAAACCTGGTTCGAGCGGTCGACCGAAACCTGGTTCGAGCGGTCGACCGAAACCTAGTTCGAGCGGTCGACCAAACCTCGAAACGGTAGACCGGTCCAGACAGTTAATGCAGAATTAATTTAAGAATTAATTAGATCATGCATGGAATTGGTCCATAATTGATTTAATTCGTGGCTAAGATTATTTATTATTAAATAATGGATGGTTAGATGGAAGTTTGCATGAAATCATGGGCAAGAGGTTGCACATGAATAAGTAATTTGGAGAGAACTTATAAATACAAGTTTATCTCATTACCTCATTAATTAATTCATTGTTTTTCTCATGCAAAATCTCTCTCCATAATTCTCCACGAAATTCCCTTAATTCTTAAGTTTAGTTTTAGTTTTTAAGAGATCATCTTCTCAAGGGAACTAAAGAGGGGTTAGTAATTAGATTCTAAACCCTATTGCAGATTGAGAGGCTAGCTCTTCTCTCTCCAATCTTGTTTAGAGTTTGGTGAAATCTCGGAGGCATCCGGCGCAGCAACAAGCATCCTCAACGTCTCCGAATCTTCAAGAAGTTTTAGAAAACTTCTAGGTATGAATTTCGGAGTCCCTTTGTGTTTGTTTTAATGAGTTTTTGAAACTAGTTGTTAAAACAAACTGATGCATGCATGAAATAAATAGAAGAAAATTGTAATTGATCCTTATTATACATGAAAATTCGAAAAATATATATGTATAATTAAACATGAAATCCTACATGATGGGCTTATTGGAAGTCAAAGACAATCTTTAGATAAGCATGATGTAGGCTATTATGTCTACAAAAACCATGTTATTCACACTACTATGAATGGAAGGCATTTCTTTGTGAATAAGAGTTCCTCAAGTGTTTGGGCACCTAAGACCAAAATAGTTTGGGTACCAAAAATTAATGTCAAAGGACCCAAGGTTGTTTGGGTACCAAAATATTCACTTGTAGGTACTTAGAAGAAAGATAATCGATAGCGATCGACTCAAGCAATAAAAGATTGATTCCAAGCTTCAAGGAAATCATTTGGATTGAATTCATAAAGCCGTCATCGCTATCGAAAGGAGATTGGAACCAATAAAAAATCGAGGATCAAAAGTTGGGTAATATTTTCAATCCTCTCAATTTTGACTATTTTAACAATTGGTTCTAATCTAGGATTGTAACATGCTTAATTGATATCATACATCATTGCTTTTAGGCCTTAGTGATAGGGGGAGCATATAATGTTATATCATCTAATTAAGGGGGAGAATTATGTAATCCTATACCTTTACATCATATGCTTGTATTGTTTGCATTTGATTGATGTCAAAGGGGGAGAATGATAAGGATTGGGCTTCAATTTACTCAAACTATGCATATTGTTTGGGGGAGCATCTTATACATGCATAGTTTACATATATGAAGGGGGAGCAATCATATAGAAAAGGGGAGAACTTAAATTGAAACTCAAGCATTAAGATATAGATTTGCCATCATAAAAAATGGTTAGATTGTTGGCTTTTTGACCTTAATCCATATTAATTTTGATGATTAATTAAACTAATCTTAATCAATCAACTGAATCAATCAAAGTAAGCAAACACGATTACATGCATTGCATATATATATTTGTATACTTGCAACCATCTTAATAGGTTGATCAAGACAATCAAGGAAAGAAGCATTGGGACAAAGACATCAAGACTCAAGACTTGTAATCAAAGCTTTGGATAAATACATGTAATTTTGTATTTATTGAGTCCATAAGGTTTAATGTAAACTTGAGCACTAGGATTCTATCCCGTCTATCATCGGTAAACAGAAACCCTTTCGGTCAACCAAATCTTGTTTAGTTCGGTCCACCAAACACCTTTCGGATACCCAAATACTTCCCACCAGTAAAACTTAGGTGTTCTATGGAATTGCCTCAACGGAAGACCAAACAACCTTCGGTCGACCGAATAGCCCTGTGTTGAACGTTTTATTTAAACCACAAGTGCACGGCCGCGTTGAAGCGGTGGCAAATACGGGTCGTCCTCAGGGAGGTGAGCAGCCTCTCGTTTGCACGAAATCAAGTGGCGAAAAAATGGAGAAGAGAGTTGATTATGCTACTCTACGCTACACTACACTAAGAAGTACGAAATGCAAAAGAAAGAAACAAACGATGAAATACCAACTAAGCTAAGAACGAAATGCTGGAATTCAGGAATGGGAAAACCCCTAAGGGGTGGAGTGAGTGCACACATGCAAAGAGGTGGGTGTTGAACACATTCTTTAAGCACAAATGAAGGTGGTGTTATCATGCATAGGAAGTGTCTAAGTGTTACGGAAAAACCTATCAATCCATTCACCAACCTAGTTGATTTAACATTTACATTTACAAGTTGTTTATTTCAGAACTTAAACAAATATGAGAGGTGTCTAACCATTTTGGAAAAACTCATCAAGTTATAAATTCTATCCTAAACAAGCAAGCATACATTCATGTTTTATCAACACATTGAAAATAAAGCATTCATTCCATTCTCAATTGCATGTATGTACATCTACTCCACCCCCCAAAGAGGATGGAACTACTCACTAAACATTAGACTAATTATTAAACTAAGCAAAGAAAGCATATTAACTAAGCTATTAAAACTAATGAAATGGAATTAAGCCTCAGTTTATTTCCATGCTCCCTCACTTCACTGGGAAAGGTGACCCCTATATCTTTCTCAGGGAATTTGAGGAGGTTTGTGCTATGTTCAAGCTGCAACAACTTAGCACAGACTCCATCCATCTTAGGTTTTTCCCCTTTGCGCTGAAGGATGACGCCAAGAAGTGGTTGTACAGCAACCAGGCGAATGCCTTTAGGACTTGGGATGAGTTTCAATCTGCATTCCTCAAGAAATACTTTCCAAATCATCGGACTCAAAAATTGAGGAACGAAATCAATTCGTTCTATCAACTTGAGACCGAGACATTTCATGCATATCTAAAGAGGTTCAAGGAGCTACTATCCTCATGCCCTCACCATGGCATTGAGTTGTGGCGTCTTTGTCAGATTGTTTACGAGGGTCTTCACATCCCGTCCCGGACGCTCCTTGAGTCCATGTGTCAAGGAGAGTTCTTAGGAAAGGATGAAAGGGAGGCATGGGCTTTCCTAGAAGACCTTGGTGAAAAACGATGCAATGGGAGAGTGTGAGGGAACCACCTACATCATCTAGCATAGAGCGAGGATCGCGAATGCAAACTCGACTAGATCGGGTGCCGCATTTGTTGTCGATACCACTACGGCCACCGAGGCACGCATGGCGGCCTTAATGCGCCGTATGGATTCGATTGAGCTCCAAACCAACAAAGTGCACCTCACATGTCCACATCTGGTCAAGTTCCCTGTCATTCATGTGGTAGGATAGGTCATGTAGAAAGAGAGTGTGCGTCCATTCCTCCTGAGATGGAACATGTCAATGCCATCTATGACAGAGCTAGGAATGACCCATACTCATCATCTTATAATCCTGGATGGAGTAACCACCCTAATTTTTCATGGAACCAAAATAATGCCCGGGTGGTCCTTCAAACTCCTCTCGACCACCTAACCAATCATACCAACCTCCCACGCAAGCACAATATTATCGGCCACCCCAAGCTCAAACCACCAATCAATCAGGTTTCCCAAATTCCAATAATATGGAAACCCGATTCAATTCGCTTGAGACCTTGACTTGTGGACTTGAAAACTCAATGAAAATTTTTATGTCAACCACAAGTTCTCACTTCAAATCAGCAGACCATCAAATCTCTAGAGCTTCAGATTGGCCAATTGGCTCAGTCTGTACATGAAAGAGAGAGAGGGTCTTTGCCTAGCCAGCCTGAGGCTAACCCCCGCATGTACCAGCAACAACACATGCAAAATGAGAATGTGGTACCTCGGGGGAGGCAAGTGAACCATGTGGATGAACATGTTCACCATGTCAATTCCATTGTGACCTTAAGGATAGGAAAGCAGGTTGACAATCACATTTCCTTGCCACACCCACCCCCATCTATGCAGCCCCTTAGTGGGAATTGTGGTGAAGAAGAGGCTGAGGGTGAGGGTAATACACCAACGCCTCCTTCTCAGGCACTGCAGAAAACCTACCTGCCAAAAGCTCCTTATCCAAGTAGGTTAACCAAAAAGCAGAGTGACGCAATGGACAAGATATTAGAGGTGTTTAAGCAAGTTAAGGTTAACATCCCCTTGTTGGATGTCATCCAACAAATACCTCAATATGCCAAAGTGTTGAAGGATCTCTGCACAACCAAGAGGAAGACCAATGTTCCTAAGAAAGCATTCTTGGCTGCAAATGTAAGCTCACTTTGTCCAATCCTGCCTACACAAAATACAAGGACCCTGGGTGTCCTACTACTCAGTGTACGATAGGGGACACTAGCATTAGTAATGTTTTGCTTGATTTAGGATCAGCGGTCAACCTCCTCCCATTTTCTGTTTATCAACAGTTAAATTTGGGAGAATTGAAACCAACTAAGATCACCCTCCAATTGGTGGATAGATCCATTCGTATTCCAAAGGGGATTATCGAGGACGTGCTTATCAAAGTTGGAGATTTTATATTTCCAGTCGATTCTGTTGTCTTCGATACCAATCCTGTTGCGAACACCCACTCTCAAATACCTTTGATTTTTGGTAGACCATTTCTGGCAACTTCCAACGCCTTAATTAATTGTAGAAATTGTCTCATGAAGCTCTCATTCGGTAACATGAGTGCCGAGTTTCATGTGTTCAACTCTGGTAGGCAACAGGAGCCCATGGATCAACCTTTAAATCTAAATCTCATCCGCCAATTGGAGAAAGCACCACAAAATCAACGAACACCCCTACCACCAATGCAACCCATTGAGAATGTTTGTGGGCCCAGCGAAAACGCATTGCCTGTCTTTGCAATGCAACAGAGTGAGCTGACATCAAACATAAATGTCCAAAAGGAGTATTCGTTGCATGATTCAGTTGACAGTACTAGTGAGAGTGAGACACCTCATCATATGCATATACCAGAAGGTGTCTCTACCTCATGTCCCATGGCCATTGAGCCATTTGAGCTTCATATTGACTCCAACAAGGACCCACCTATGACCGAGCTTATGCTTGATGATCTAAATGATGGTGGGAGGTCCTTGTTGGATGACTTGGGGAGAAGCCCCATTCTTAGTGATGCAGGTCTGCTGCATCCATCGAATGAGCTTGAGGAACTCATTCCGATGCACCCACCTATTGGTTGGAGGGTTTTGTTCGATGAGCAACTAAACCCTAGTGAGGCAACACAACTTCATTCTTTGTTGCCCACACCCAACCAATATCATGAGGGGTTCGAGCCTTTCAGGTTTGACCTTTCACCCCTCATGACACCTCAGAGTACTGGTGAAGTTTGACCATCTCGGCAAGTCTCTGGTCCTCATGACTTGATGTTCTCATTTGATGTTCCTTGACCAAATGATTATGAGAATATCGTTGTTGTTGTATATATCATGTTAAAAAAAAGAAAAAAAAGCGAGTAATAAAAGACTCCATGAGTGAGCATTGATTGTTGTGGGCCCCGACCCTTGTGTACTTGGGCCCCATTTCTTCACGTACTTGTCTCCCTTCTTCAGTATCTCACACGTTTTGAGGGAATTCGGGTTTGTATCCATCAACATGACCATGAACTTCCCTTTGTACTTCACGTTGGTGAGATCTATTCTTTTTCATGCATAAATCCATGTAGTATCTTGTTCACATTCATTGAGGACAATGCATGAAGTAGGTGTGGGGGGTGCTTTACGTGTGTACATAGTCGAGTCTTTTCTTTTGATTTTTGTTTTCTTTTGTGTGCACTGCTAGGGTCATGTTAGTGTGCTGCATTTAATATCGATATATCTGCTTGCCATGATCCTTGGGTGACTTGTCTTCTTTTGCTTGCCTAGTGCTTTAACGTTTTCACATTTCTTTCAAAATCTTCATGTGTTTGCGAATGAAAATGTTTTTCTAGGTTTTGCGTGTGCTTAGCATGTGCAAAAACCGTTGAGAGGCAAAGTAAAAAGAAAAGCTCCCAAAATTGTCTTGAACTTGATGCATTAGGATATCTAGTTTACTGGCTTTAGGTCTAATCGAGTCGTTAGGATGCACCACGATTTTCCCTCGAGGGGCGTGTAATCATAGGGTTTTAGCACTCAAACATTTAAAGAAGTCCAACCTGAACCTAGTGAGTCAAATAATTCGTGTCTGTTAGTATAAGGAAGTTTGTCGTAGTCAAGGGCCCTTAATCTCTTTTTGTGAAACTTAAGTGTACGGGTTTTGGTTCCCATGTAGATAAATAAATAAGTGGTATTCTCTCTTCTTGCACGGCTCCTACAACTCGGGAAAGTAGGTCTGAGGGGACTTTGTGCCTGGTGCTTTCGAGTCATCTTACTTGGGATGCACCGACCGAACTCCCGTTACACGGGTGGTAGGGATCGCCCTATGTGGAGATTTGGGGGAAGGTGTAGTGATAGTGTAAGGCCTCATAGGCAATGATGCACGAAACCTGACCATAGGATAATGAAACACCAACCAATAAACTGCTCCAAAGAAAAGATAAAAAGAGAAAAGAAGAAAAAAAAAAGAGTCAAATAAGAACCAAAATGGACTTTACACATTGTATCACATTCAGAAGTTAAGGTTGCCCATGTCTTTCACTTAAGTCTTTAACTACCTTTCACGAATAATTCATTAGGCTAGGTGTGTGGACCGATTACATATATATAGTCGACCCATTGTATTACCGCGTCCCATGATCGACAAAATAAGTCCAACGTGTCGTGCAGCTAGATTGATTAATGCATCTTGTTCGGATTTTGTGGGTATATCCGCTGAAAACCCTCAGGAGACAACACTCTTCCTCCCTGGCGAATAGGAGGTTTAATGGCTTGTTGCACGTGCTAAGTGCAACCGTGATTCCTACGAAATTGAGTTAGGATTTCTTGTTTTTCGTATGCTCTTTCCTTTCTTTGTTTTGCTCGGGACTAGCAAAAGTTAGGTGTGGGGGTATTTGATTGACATCATTTCATGCTTATATTTGTATCTTATATCCATTATCTTTCACCTAAACAATGCTATGTTACGAGTTTTATGTTTGAATTTCAGAAATAGATAGGTTTGAAGAGATGAAGCATAAAAGGACCCAAAAGTTGGGAAAAAGGACTGTATTGTGAGATCTGGGGACTAAGATGCAAGGGAGAAGGACCTGAACGTAAGACCAAAGGACCAAAGAGCAAAACAGAAAACTCCACACCATCTTGGGGAGTATTTTGGCAATTAGATTCGGGTCGGAGCTCCAATAAACAAAGTAGATGCATCAAAGACCGACAAATGAATCCAGAAAAGCCCAGAATGAAATTTAGCCGGATCCAGATCTTATGGACCGTTAATTGGCGGTCTTGGACCGCTAATTGGCGGTCTGGATCCTTCTGAATCCGCTCAAATTTCTCCAGAACATGTATTAGAGGATGTTTAGGCTATTTTTGGTATTTGTTTAGTCCCACATCGGGGGATTGTCCCGGATTGCCTTTTTCTTTGGCTATAAATAGAACTCTTGACCTTCTATTGTAATCACTTCATATTTTAAGTGACTATTCTTCCTACTAGAAGTGAGGCCTTGAAGCACACACTAAAGTAGGAGGATGCTACTTGAAATGTGAGTCACTTTAATAAAAGTTTCTTTATTATGTTGTTTGTTTCATATTTCTTGCTTTACTTTGTTTAATTTCATTTCATTAATTTTAATAGCTTAGTTAATATGCTTTCCTTGCTTAGTTTAATAATTAGTCTAATGTGTAGTGAGTAGTTCCATCCCCTTTGGGAGGTGGAGTAGATGTACATACATGCAAATGAGAATGGAATGAATGCTTTATTTCCAATGTGTTGATAAAACATGAATTTATGCTTGTTTGTTTAGGATAGAATTTATAACTTGATGAGTTTTGCCAAAATGATTAGACACCTCTCATGCTTTTTTAGGTTCTGAAATAAACAACTTGTATATGTAAATGTTAATCAACTAGGTTGGGGAATAGATTGATAGGTTTTGCCATAACATTTAGACACTTGCTATGCATGATAACACCACCTTCATTTGTGCTTAAAGAATGTGTTCAACACTCACCTCTTTGCATGTGTGCACTCACTCCACCCCTTAGGGGTTTTCCATTTCTGAATTCCAGCACTCTTCTTTCGTTCTTAGTTAAGTTTTAGTTAATCGTTTGTTGCTTTCTTTTGCATTTCATACTTCGTAGTGTAGTGTAGTGTAGCGTAGCATAATCAACTCTCTTCTCCATTTTTTCGCCACTTGATTTATGATAAACAAGAGGTTGCTCCCCTCCCTGAGGACGTCCCATATTTGCCACCGATTGAACGCGACCGTGCACTTGCGGTTTAATATAAAACGTTCAACAAGTTTTTGGCCGTTGCCGGGGAGGTGCCAGTTCAGACTCTTGTTTGGACGATTTGAGTTGATTTAATTTGTGTTTTGTAGTTTTTCTTTGTTTCAGGAGACTTGGAGTGGCCACGAGAAGCAGCAGGAGAAGTTGGAGGACAACCTGGGCCCTTTGGACGGCCAATCAGCGGTCTGGTGAGCTATGTTTACCTTCTAATTTCTTTGTGTTGTTACCATAATTCATCTAGTGATCTGGGACTTGATTTGGCATGTTTTGACTTATAGTTTGTTCCCATATCAATAATCACACTTCCTTTAAGCAACTTGGACCCTAAAACTCAAAGCAAAATATTAGGCATTCTTTTTGTTTAAGTCATGCATCATGTATGTGACTTAGGCTTGTAGATTGTCTTTTATCTTAGCTTTATTTTCAGTTGATGAGTGATGGCGTGAGGTACGCACCTTCTACTCTCATTCATGCATTTCGTATGAACATGCATTAGTTAGTAGGAAGTGTATTGAAACAAGTGTGAGTTGAGCGTTTGTTTGGAGAGTTGATTGTTAGATTAAGACTCCAAAACGCTACTAAGGAGGGGTTGTCCCATAAAAGATAAGGTGGGGGATTTCATCACCCTTTCCTTCGCCCCACAAACCACACTAATCAAGAGCCTAATTTTTAAAATCAAGTAGACATCGGCCCTAAGGATTCCGGGCGCATTAGGAGAGTGATCCGGTCCCGACCGTCATGACCTGATCGACGTTGCCCACTTTGTCGATAGTAGGAGAGGCGAGATCTCCGGATCTTGGCTCACTTGCTGGGCTTTGTGGTCCTCGTCGTAAGGAGGTGAGGCGTGTTGAGGCCGTGTGACCTCGCAGTTAGGCGTCGTCTAGCTGTAAGGACCTATAGCGACCTTAGGATTGCTTGTGTGCTTCTACATGTACCCATCCGCCGTAGCATAAGGACTTATTCCCTTCTCTCCTAAGTCATTCTTTCTCTCCTGTGTCCCCCCGTCTTCTCCTCTATGCACATTCTTTGTTAAAAAAAGTTTTGGTGTGTGTGCACCTTTGTGCATGCTTTCGTGGACACGAGACGAGAGTGGTCGTTTGACGAGAAGCGTTGTCAATCCGGCTTCGGTAGTCGATTTCTCGACGCCTTCCTCCTCTCGTGTTGCACACAGTCAGGGTTCAATGGCTGCTAATTTCCGTGAGGAAGAGCAGTTGCTGGACCCACCTGTTCCACCGGTGCTTCAGTTGTCGCTCCCATACCTCTACGTGATCGATGCTACCCGAGCCGTACTGCTCTACCATCATGCATCATATTGCCAGAGGCAAATGGGAACCATTTTGAGGTTAAGCCTCAGTTTATTTCCATGCTCCCTCACTTCACTGGGAAAGGTGACCCCTATATCTTTCTTAGGGAATTTGAGGAGGTCTGTGCTATGTTCAAGCTGCAACAACTTAGCACAGACTTCATCCATCTTAGGCTTGTCCCCTTTGAGCTGAAGGATGACGCCAAGAAGTGGTTGTACAAAAACCAGGCGAATGCCTTTAGGACTTGGGATGAGTTTCAATCTGCATTCATCAAGAAATACTTTCCAAATCATCGGACTCAAAAATTGAGGAACGAAATCAATTCGTTCTATCAACTTGAGACCGAGACATTTCATGCATATCTAAAGAGGTTCAAGGAGCTACTATCCTCATGCCCTCACCATGGCAATGAGTTGTGGCGTCTTTTCCAGATTGTTTACGAGGGTCTTCACATCCCGTCCTGGACGCTCTTTGAGTCCATGTGTCAAGGAGAGTTCTTCGGAAAGGATGAAAGGGAGGCATGGGCTTTCCTAGAAGACCTTGCTGAAAAACCATGCAATGGGAGAGTGTGAGGGAACCACCAGCATCCTCTAGCATAGGAGCGAGGATTGCGAATGCAAACTCGACTAGATCGGGTGCCGCATTTGCTGTCGATACCACTACGGCAACCGAGACACGCATGGCTGTAGGATTTCATGTTTAATTACACATATATATATTCGGAATTTTATGCGTAATAAGGATCTATAGCAATTTTCTATGATTTATTTCATGCATGCATTGGTTCGTTTCAATAACTAGTTTTAAAACTTTTATTAAAACAAACATGGGACTCCGAAATTCATACCTAGAAGTTCTCTAAAACTTCTTGAAGATTCGGAGACGTTGAGGATGCTTGTTGCTGCGCCGGATGCCTCCGAGATTTCA
The DNA here is from genome assembly GCA_963682175.1 of Triglochin maritima. Lineage (NCBI taxonomy): Eukaryota > Viridiplantae > Streptophyta > Magnoliopsida > Alismatales > Juncaginaceae > Triglochin > Triglochin maritima. The sequence continues at coordinate 34,519,137 of OY821781.1, read as the reverse complement.
CCAAACTCTAAACAAGATTGGAGAGAGAAGAGCTAGCCTCTCAATCTGCAATAGGGTTTAGAATCTAATTACTAACCCCTCTTTAGTTCCCTTGAGAAGATGATCTCTTAAACACTAAAACTAAACTTAAGAATTAAGGGAATTTCGTGGAGAATTATGGAGAGAGATTTTGCATGAGAAAAACAATGAATTAATTAATGAGGTAATGAGATAAACTTGTATTTATAAGTTCTCTCCAAATTACCTATTCATGTGCAACCTCTTGTCCATGATTTCATGCAAAGTTCCATCTAACCATCCATTATTTAATAATAAATAATCTTAGCCACGAATTAAATCAATTATGGACTAATTCCATGCATGATCTAATTAATTCTTAAATTAATTCTGCATTAACCGTCTGGACCGGTCGACCGTTTTGAGGTTCGGTCGACCTCTCGAACCAGGTTCGGTCGACCGTTCAATAACTCGGTCGACCGTTCGTAGCAAGAATTATTCCATCGCAATGTTCGGTCGACCGACCGATTACATTCGGTCGACCGTTCGAACAGATGAAAATTCCATGTTATCGGTAGAGACACATCCGGTCGACCGTGCCCAATCGGTCTACCGTTTACTGCTAACCGGTCGACCGTTTGAGCACTGTTCTGCAGATTTGTCAAATTTCGGTTTAACCCCTACAAAATTTGACAGTTCGGGATTAGTAGTAAATTCACAACTTATGCAACATATCATCCTATGCAATGATCAATCATTACACCCCATAATATTTACATCACATATGAATTTAATTTAGATTCTAATTATGTTATTAATCACAACATAATTTTGATTTTGCTTGTTCACCCCATGTGTCATATTTTCTTCATGAAACCCGACACATCTTATGAACTCAAAATCCTCATTTCTTGTTTCCCAGTTTTGTGGTGTGACCTATGGGAGGATCTAAACTAAGTTGACAGTGATATTAAGAACTTAATATCACAAGCTATAAGCGGTATCTAGCTACACATTATAGCTCCCAATTAGTTAGATGTCTTAATTCCACTCGAACCAAAACCCGATCCATTTAGTGGTGGAGTGCACCACTTGTGTCCGCCCCTTGCCTCATGATATTAAGAATACACACAAAGTAGTATTGTGTCATCTTTGTATTAGTATTCATTTCTTGATCTCTTTAAGCTAGTTATAAATATGTGACTTAACTCAAATCACATTGTGCACATTATAACTTTTCTTTATCAAGGGGCCCACTAATATCATCACTCAATTAAGAGGGGCAATGATAATCTTTTGACTAACTATCTTCTCCGACGAAAGTTATACTTAACCAACTAATGCCTTTACACTACACTCATCGATAGCTTAAGACACTAGTCTAATTAAGAACTCCTTAAGCGATCGGATATAAGTCTCATATCAAAGGACCAAGGACACAGTAAAATATTAATGACACAGAAACACATTCCTATAATATTTTACTTGTTAGGTCAATTCGGTATACAAAAGTACTATTTTCCTCTTTTGTGTACCCGTGTTGTCACTCACTTGTAGAGCTACAGTGATCTATGAGCAACACGACAATCTTAACTCAGTAATTGATGTCCCATGTTAATTACCATGATTGCGAATATCTTTTGTTTTATGTAAACCAATATCTTTTAGAGCTCTACGGTTAAGGACCAAGAGCCTCTTCCTTAACACTTCAAATAGACGAATAACATAAACAAGGAACAAAATGATTTCTCATTCAATTCATAATAATTGACATTTAAAAGTAAAACTTTTAGAACACATTCCCTTCAATCTCCCACTTGTTATTAAAGTTTTCTTTCTCATACATACTCAATGCATAAAACAATAATAACTAGGGTAAACCCCATTACATATCAATCATCAAGCCAATCTACATAGTTCCTCAATCCCATGGACTCGAAATGCATTTCGCCCTCGGCTTGGGATAAGGGTTTTGTGAATGGATCAGTTGTGTTGCTGTTGGTGTCCACCCATAAAAGATTTATTTTGCCTTCGTCGATGAGGTCACGCGTCACGAAGTACTTACGATCCATGTACTTCACTTTGTGGTGTGGTTTGGGATCCTTGATTTGCGAGATAGATGCACTATTGTCGCAAAATAGCTCTATTGGTCCCTCGCTCGAGGGAACTACTCCAAGCTCTTCAAGGAACTTCTTAGTCCACACTCCTTCCTTGCTCGCTTCAGCGACAGCCATTACCTCGGAAGCAGTGGTTGAGTCGGCCGTAGTGCTTTGCTTCCAACTACGCCAACGCACAGCTCCACCATTCAGAAGGAAGACGCATCCTGATTGCGACCTTCTATCGTCTGGATCACTCATGAAACTCGTATCTGAGTAACCCTCAGCTATCAATTCCCTTTGTCCTCCATAAACAAGAATCTTATCCTTAGTCCGGTTAAGGTACTTCAGGATATTCTTGACCGCAGTCCAATGCTCAGGACCTGCGTTGGATTGGTGACGACTTGTCACGCTTAGAGCATACGAGACATCGGGTCTTGTGCAAGTCATCGCGTACATGATCGACCCAATTGCCGAAGCATAAGGGACATCCTTCATGTACTCTAAGTCCTTACGTGATTGCGCACGTTGAGACTTCTTGAGTTGCACACCCATACTCATTGGCACACTGCCCTTTTTGGAATTGTTCATCTTGAACCTTTCCAAGACCTTGTCAATGTATGTACGTTGACTCAGGCCAATGAGTCTACGGGATCTATCTCGGTATATCTTGATTCCCAAGATGTATTGAGCCTCACCCATATCTTTCATTGAAAATGCAGATTTCAATGAACTTCTCGTTTGCTCAAGCAAAGGAATATGATTGCCCATAAGCAATATGTCATCGACATATAAGATTAGGAATACTACATGGCTCCCACTAACCTTCTTGTATATACAAGGTTCTTCCTTACTTTGAATGAAGTGAAGTTTCTTTACTTCCTCGTCAAAGCGTTTGTTCCAACTCCTTGATGCTTGCTTCAATCCATAAATGGGTCTTTTAAGCTTGCATACCTTCTCGCTATTCTTTCGATCTTCAAAACCTTGAGGTTGTACCATGTACACATCCTCCTCCAAGTTCCCATTAAGGAACGCCGTTTTGACATTCATTTGCCATATTTCATAATCATGAAATGCGGCAATAGCGAGCATGATCCGAATAGACTTGAACATGGCAACCGGTGAAAAAGTTTCATCATAGTCAATTCCTTGAACTTGAGTGAAACCCTTCGCTACAAGCCTCGCTTTGTAGGTTGTTAAGTTCCCATCCATGTCCATCTTCCTCTTAAAAACTCATTTATTTTGAATGACCTTTTTCCCTTGAGGAAGATCAACCAAGTTCCATACTTGATTATCATACATGGATTCAATTTCGGATTCCATGGCTTTAAGCCATAGTCTGGAGTCTTCCTTTTCCATTGCTTCTTGGAAGGTCAAGGGATCATTAGTATCTAGTACCATGATTTCATGATGTCCCAGATACAAGTCGGGTTTCTTCCTTTCCCTTGTTGACCTTCTTAGTTCTTTTGGTTCTTCTCGTGCCTCTCGAACTTCTTCCACAATTTCTTGAGGAGTGGGTTCACGTTCAACTCTTGAATGTACACTTGGTGGAGATGATTGAGATTCTCTCACAATTTCTTGTGATGGTCTCTCGCTCACGCTCCCACTAACCAAAGGAATCTCGATTGGGCCTTCATGATCTTGAACGTCATCATTCGTGGCATGATCTTGTAGAGTATCTTGAGTTTCCTCAAGCACAACCATACTCCCACTACTTTTTACTCTTTCTAGAAATTCCTTTTCCAGAAATGTGGCATCCCTCTCTACAATCACTCGATTGGAGGTGATATGCCAAAAGTAGTATCCTCTTGTCTCACGAGGATAACCAATAAAGAAGCACTTATCCACTTTTGGTTGAAGTTTGGTCGACATCAATCTCTTGACGTAAGCCTCACAACCCCAAATCTTGAGAAAATTGAGCTTAGGTGTTTTACCACTCCAAAGCTCATAAGGAGTTTTCTCCACGGATTTGGATGGAACATTATTTAGTGTGTAAGCCGCAGTTTGTAGTGCATAATTCCAAAAGTAAAGAGGTAATTCCGCATGACTCATCATTGACCGAACCATGTCGAGCAATGTCCTATTCCTCCTTTCGGATACCCCATTCCATTGAGGTGTACCGGGAGGGGTGAGTTGAGGTACAATACCAAAATCCTTTAGGTATGAGTCAAATTCGGCACTTAAGTACTCACCTCCACGATCCGTTCGTAGAGACTTGATTTTCTTGTCGAGTTGGTTCTCTACTTCATTCTTGAATTCTTTGAACTTGTCGAAGGATTCACTTTTGTTTCTCATTAGATAAATATAGCCATAACGACTATAATCATCCGTGAACGTAATGAAGTACCTGAAACCATCTCATGCACTAGTACTCATTGGACCACATACATCGGAATGTATCAAATCCAACAAGCCACTCGCCCTTGGGCCTTTCTTCTTGAAAGGCTTTTTGGTCATTTTTCCCATTAGACATGGTTGGCACGTCTCCAATGATATAAAATCAAGTAGACCAAGAAGGTTAGCTTCTTGCAATTTCTTGATGCGCTTTTCATTTATGTGACCAAGACGATAGTGCCACAAGAGAGTATCATTCTCGTGAGTGGTTTTAAGTCTTTTGTTATTGATATTAAAGATTTGTTTATTATTTAATTCAAGCAAATAGAGACCATTCCTTATGAATGCATTTGCATAGAAAACACCATTCTTCGATATAGACAAACAAGAATTTGAAATGTTTATATTAAAATTATCCATATCCAAACATGATACAGAAATAATATTCTTGCTAATCGAAGGTACATAATAAACATTCTTTAGACATAAATTTAAACCACTACATAATTGAAGCACCACAGAACCTTGTGCAACCATAGAAACGTTCGCACCATTTCCGACCTTCAATTCAATCTCGTTCCGCATGAGTTCCTTCCTTTCCTTGAGTAGCTGCACATTAGAAACTATGTGAGCACAAGATCCGGTATCAATTACCCAATCCTGGACAGAGGTGGCTAAATTTATTTCAATAACAAATATACCGTTGGCCTTTTTGGGGCGCTGACGTTCAATCACTCCGTTGTCAAGGTCTTCCTTGTACTTGGGGCAATTTGGCCGGATGTGTCCTTTTTCACCGCAGTGAAAGCACTCCGTATTGGGAGTTGGAGATTTCTGAGATTTCCCCCTCGAGATACTCTTATGAGCACCTCCTACTCCCTTGCTCTTGATTGAACCACTTTTGGTAGATTTGCCCTTTCCTTTACCAATCTTTTGGCTCCTCCCATGGACGGCAAGGACTTGCTTGTCCCTACCCTTGCCCATGTCAACTTCAGCAGTTTTGAGAGCGTTGTGCAGCTCCTCAAGACTCACCCATTTTTCACGCACGTGATAGTGCATCACAAAGTCCTTAAAAGACGGGGCTAGAGAGCCAAGAATCATATCTTCAGCAATGTCCTCGGGCATTGGTGAAGAGAGCTTTGCCAACTTCTCAAGGTATCCTTCCATCGTGAGAAAATGCATAGATACCGATGTTCCCTCCGCCATATGGCACCTTGTGAGTGCGATGGTGGTCTTATAGCGCTCCTTTCGGGCACTATCCATGAACATCTTTGATAAAGCCTCCATGGTCTTCTTGGGTTTTGAATCCAAGTATTGCGCTTGAAGCGAGTCACCCATGGATGCTAGCATAAGACCGTGAACTTGGTTCTCTTGGTCTTCCCACTTGGCTTTAGCCTCTTTCTCTTCATCGGTTAATCTCTCATTCCACTTTGGGATTGGACCTTCCAAAATGTGAGATAGTTTCTCAAACTTTAACACGATGTTGAGTTTGAGTTGCCAACTAATGAAGTTTGAGCCATCATTTGCTAAAGGGTGTTTTTCTATCATGGATCGTACGATAGGTTGGATATTCGACATTTTTCTACAAAATAAATCATACAGGATTTTAATGCCAATTTTATGTTTATTATACATACAAATGTAAATGTTGCAAATAAATTTTTTGCCCATAAATGCAACAATACAAGATCCCATTAATTGTAACATAGACTAGCTAAGGTCTATCGAATACATTACAACATCAAGGTAAGAAAAACATTTTCTAATCACAACCTTTTTGAATTTTAGCAATATTAGCATCTTCAAACTCTTGTGATTCTTGTCATTTTAATTATGAGGGAATATGACCTATCCTCGTAAGAAAAACTTTTTCCCAAAACCGAGCGAGTGCTCTAGGTGATGTTAAGAAAACTTATTTTCATTTGATACGAGATACGTTTATCCATTGTATTCACAACTAAACATGCTTGGGGTTCACTAGGGTGAAACGTACCTCATACATTTAATCGTGGCACAACAACAGACAACCATTATATCTCCCACTATTCCCAAAGATGGAGGGAGCTATCTCCCGCTAAGGGCGAACAGAGTATCCCTCAATCAATGACTGCTAGTGGATGAAATAAGAAGGAAATTATTCTTAATTTTTGTTGGACAATTTCATATATTAACATGTGATTCAGAATTTTAGGTTATCATGCATATTATCATTCATACACATCCTAACATTCAACACATTCATCATATGCATAGCAGAAATTAAAAATTTAAACCATTCACACAATCCACATCGTGTGAGTTTATATGTTCCCTTCGATCCTTGATCCTCGATCCTCGATCAATGCGCTACAGCGGCGACTTCCTCTTGCACCAGAGATGTAGATTTTACAGAAAATAAACATGCTCCTCACATTCGATAAAAACCGACTAGTGCAAGTCCTATGTAAAACCTCTCATATGCATATGCAATTATCTAAAAGATGGAAAGAGAATTTTGCCTTTTACATATAAATAAGCCCCTGTATAATAATGATTACATACATTCATAGTTGCTAATTTGGAACATATAAACTCACAATTCCTGCAAACACAACTCGAGCATCCATGCACGCAATATCACTATAAACTATACAATCTAGTTTATCAATCATCTAGAATCCCAAACAATTCTTTGAAAAACATTTTGAAATCCATTAAAAACGTTTTTCATCCATTCATAGTTCAAAAAATCAATTTTGAACCGCTGTCCATCCAATTTCCTAAAGGAAAGACGAACCGCAGTTTTTCGGTTTTGTTGATTCTCTTGCAAAACAATCGTTTATACTTAAAACGAAATTATTGCAAGTTAGACTTATGTCTAAATCATAATTCTAATAATTACATGGCATGTTTTAAAGCACTTAAAACATTTAAAACGAATTATTACAAAGAATTATTCCAACAAAACATTTAAAGACCGAAAAACGGGAAAATCGAATTGTTCGAACCTTAGATGGTAAACTAAATTTGTTTACAACTTCAAATCATTAGAAAATTGAACCCTAAGCTCTGATACCACTGTATGATTTCATGTTTAATTACACATATATATTTTTGGAATTTTATGCGTAATAAGGATCTATAGCAATTTTCTATGATTTATTTCATGCATGCATTGGTTCGTTTCAATAACTAGTTTTAAAACTTTTATTAAAACAAACATGGGACTCCGAAATTCATACCTAGAAGTTCTCTAAAACTTCTTGAAGATTCGGAGACGTTGAGGATGCTTGTTGCTGCGCCGGATGCCTCCGAGATTTCACCAAACTCTAAACAAGATTGGAGAGAGAAGAGCTAGCCTCTCAATCTCCAATAGGGTTTAGAATCTAATTACTAACCCCTCTTTAGTTCCCTTGAGAAGATGATCTCTTAAAAACTAAAACTAAACTTAAGAATTAAGGGAATTTCGTGGAGAATTATGCAGAGAGTTTTTGCATGAGAAAAACAATGAATTAATTAATGAGGTAATGAGATAAACTTGTATTTATAAGTTCTCTCCAAATTACCTATTCATGTGCAACCTCTTGTCCATGATTTCATGCAAACTTCCATCCAACCATCCATTATTTAATAATAAATAATCTTAGCCACGAATTAAATCAATTATGGACCAATTCCATGCATGATCTAATTAATTCTTAAATTAATTCTGCATTAACCGTCTGGACCGGTCGACCGTTTTGAGGTTCGGTCGACCGCTCGAACCAGGTTTCGGTCGACCGTTCAATAACTCGGTCGACCGTTCGTAGCAGGAATTATTCCATCGCAATGTTCGGTCGACCGACTGATTACATTCGGTCGACCGTTCGAACAGATGAAAATTTCTTGTTATCGGTCGAGACACATCCGGTCGACCGTGCCCGATCGGTCGACCGTTTACTGCTAACCGGTCGACCGTTTGAGCACTGTTCTGCAGATTTGTCAAATTTCGGTTTAACCCCTACAAAATTTGACATTTCGTGATTAGTAGTAAATTCACAACTTATGCAACATATCATCCTATGCAATGATCAATCATTACACCCCATAATATTTACATCACATATGAATTTAATTTAGATTCTAATTATGTTATTAATCACAACATAATTTTGATTTTGCTTGTTCACCCCATGTGTCATATTTTCTACATGACACCCGACACATCTTATGAACTTAAAATCCCCATTTCTTGTTTCCCAGTTTTGTGGTGTGACCTATGGGAGGATCTAAACTAAGTTGGCAGTGATATTAAGAACTTAATATCACAAGCTATAAGCGGTATCTAGCTACACATTATAGCTCCCAATTAGTTAGATGTCTTAATTCCACTCGAACCAAAACCCGATCCATTTAGTGATGGAGTGCACCACTTGTGTCCGTCCCTTGCCTCATGATATTAAGAATACACACAAAGTAGTATTGTGTCATCTTTGTATTAGTATTCATTTCTTGATCTCTTTAAGCTAGTTATAAATATGTGACTTAACTCAAATCACATTGTGCACATTATAACTTTGCTTTATCAAAGGGCCCACTAATATCATCACTCAATTAAGAGGGGCAATGATAATCTTTTGACTAACTATATTCTCCAACGAAAGTTATACTTAACCAACTAATGCCTTTACACTACACTCATCGATAGCTTAAGACACTAGTCTAATTAAGAACTCCTTAAGCGATCGGATATAAGTCTCATATCAAAGGACCAAGGACACAGTAAAATATTAATGACACAAAAACACATTCCTATAATATTTTACTTGTTAGGTCAATTCGGTATACAAAAGTACTACTTTCCTCTTTTGTGTACCCGTGTTGTCACTCACTTGTAGAGCTACAGTGATCTATGAGCAACACGACAATCTTAACTCGGTAATTGATGTCCCATGTTAATTACCATGATTGCGAATATCTTTTGTTTTATGTAAACCAATATCTTTTAGAGCTCTACGGTTAAGGACCAAGAGCCTTTTCCTTAACACTTCCAAAAGACGAATAACATAAACAAGGAACAAAATGATTTCTCATTCAATTCATAATAATTGACATTTAAAAGTAAAACTTTTAGAACACATTCCCTTCAATGGCGGCCTTAATGCGCCGTATGGATTCGATTGAGCTCCCAAACCAACAAAGTGCACCTCACATGTCCACATCTGGTCAAGTTCCCTGTCATTCATGTGGGAGGATAGGTCATGTAGAAAGAGAGTGTGTGTCCATTCCTCCTGAGATAGAACATGTCAATGCCATCTATGACAGAGCTAGGAATGACCCATACTCATCATCTTATAATCCTGGATGGAGGAACCACCCTAATTTTTCATGGAACCAAAATAATGCCCCGGGTGGTCCTTCAAACTCCTCTCGACCACCTAACCAATCAGACCAACCTCCCATGCATGCACAATCTTATCGGCCACCCCAAGCTCAAACCACCAATCAATTGGGTTTCCCAAATTCCAACGCCTCCTTCTCAGGCACTGCAGAAAACCTACTTGCCAAAAGCTCCTTATCCAAGTAGGTTAACCAAAAAGTAGAGTGACACAATGGACAAGATATTAGAGGTGCTTAAGCATGTTAAGGTTAACATCCCCTTGTTGGATGTCATCCAACAAATACCTCAATATGCCAAGTGTTGAAGGATCTCTGCACAACCAAGAGGAAGACCAATGTTCCTAAGAAAGCATTCTTGGTTGCAAATGTAACCTCACTTTGTCCAATCCTGCCTACACAAAATACAAGGACCCTGGGTGTCCTACTATTCAGTGTACGATATGGGACATGATTGACATCATTTCATGCTTATATTTGTACCTTATATCCATTATCTTACACCTAAGCAATGCTACGTGACGAGTTTTATGTTTAGTTTTCAGAAATAAATAGGTTTGAAGAGAAGAGCCATGAAAGGACCCAAAAGCAGGAAAAAAAGACCTAATTGTGAGACCTGGGGACCAAGATGCAAGGGAGAAGGACCTGATCGTAAGACAGAAGGACCTAAGAGCAAAACAGGAAACTCCACACCATTATGAGGAGTATTTTGTCAATTCGATTCGGGTCGGAGCTCCACTAAACACGTTAGATGCATCCAGGACCAAGAAACACACTAAGGAAAGCCCACCCGAAGATCCAGACAGATCTGAAGTTTATAGGCCGCCAATTGGCGGTCTGGAACCGCCAATTGGCGGTCTGGTTAAGCCCAAATCAGCCAAGATTCTTCCTGGACTTGTATTATCATGTGTTTAGGCTATTTTTGGTATTGGTTTAGTCCCACATCGGGGGATTGTCCCGGATTAGCTTTTTCCATGCTTATAAATAGAACTCTTCACCTCCCATTGTAACCATCTCCCTCTTGGTGGCCATCTTCCCTACTAAGAGTGAAGCCTTGAAGCAAAACTCTAGTGGAGGAAGAGCTACTTGTAATTGAGTGAGTTAATAATATAAGTTTTCTTTTAATGATGTTGTTTCTCTCTTAGTTTAATTTCCTTTCCTTTGCATGCTTGTTTGTTTGTTTAGTTTTATGCTTCTTTAATATTTCTTGCTTAAGTAGTATAAATTTCATTTCAGTATTATGCTTTCCTTTGCTAAATTAGTTAGTGTAATGAGTAGTGAGTAGTTCCATCCCCATTTGGGGGGTGGAGAAATATGTGATATAATAATGTAGTGTATTAAGTGTGTGTTATTTTTATCCCTTGAGCTTTATATGATTTCCATAACCATCTAATGGGTCTCCACTCTTATCTTTGATATGCTAATGCTCTTGAATGAAGCTTAGCTTATGCTTTGATTAGTGGACCTATTTTATGGGGAATGATAAAGTTAGGATATGGATGAAGTTAATGTTGGAAACACAATTTGTAGTGTATGTACTCTTGTTGCCTTTTCCTTAGCTAATGTCTTGTATGTTTTAATGATGTAGTCATCTTAATTCATGTAGAGGCATAGTAGGGTCTAGTCTTTATACTTGAGTTCATGTAGCTTCATTCCAATCATTGTCTTGTATGTTTTAATGATGTAGTCTTATCTTAATTCATGTAGAGGCAAGATTGGATGTAGTTTTATGATTTCATGCACCACATGTTGTGAGGAGCTTAATTGAACACACACACACACACACATCTTTATGTTCACATCAGTTCTCTACCCCCTTTGGGGTTTAGTTTTATTGCTTATCTTCATTTCCTTTGCATTTCATTTCAGCTTTGTAGTTTAGATTAGTGTAATACATCTTTCTCCCTTCTTTTTACCTCTCGCCTTCGAATAAACCAAGTGTCGACACACCTCCCAGTGGACGACCCGTATTTGCCACCGCTTCAACGCGGCCGTGCACTTGCGGTAGAAATATAAAACGATCAAACAAGTTTTTGGCGCCGTTGCCGGGGAGGTGCTCTGTCCAGACCTTGGTTTGGACGATTCGAGGGGTTTTTAATTTTTCGTTTTCAGTTTTTCTTAGTTTCAGGGAACACTCTGATCACGGGGAGGCCACTGGAGAAGTTTGAGGAAGCAAATCCAACAACAGACCGCCAATCAGCGGTTTGGAACCGCCAATTGGCGGCCTGGTAAGGGATTCTGTCTTCCAAATTTTTTGTGGTCATTTGTGTTGTAATTTGTGTTATCTGGGAGCCCCATTTTGCATGCTGTGACTTCTTATTTGCTCCCAGATCATTAATCACTCCCCCTTTAATCAACTTGGACCATAAAACTCAAAGCAAAAGATTAGACTTCTTGCCATCTAGGTCATGCACCATTGGTAGACCTTGCATGCATTTGTCTTTTCTTTGCTTTTCATTTTGTCGTTGATTGCTGGCGTGAGGTACGTGCACCCCGATCCCTCATTCATGCATGTTTCTTTCATGCATTAGTTAGTAAGGTGCATCGGGACAAGAGTGAGAGAGCGTTTGATTGGAGCGATTGATTGCTAGATCTAGGATCAAATCGCTACTAAGGAGGGGTTGTCCCATAAAAGATAAGGTGGGGGATTTCATCACCCTTTCCTTGGCCCCAAAAATCACTCTTAATAAAGCCTTAACTAAAAGCAAGTAGACATTGGCCCTAGGATTGCGGGCGCACTAGGAGAGTAATCTAGTTGAGACCGTCATGACCTGATCGGCGTTGCCTACCTTGTCGATAGTAGGAGGTACTGGATCTCCGGATCTGGTATCACTTGCTGGGCATTGTGGTCCTCGTTGTAGGGAGGTGAGACGTGTCGAGGCTAGTGACCTCGAAGTTAGGCGTCGTCTAGCTTAAGGACCCATTGCCTTACTTTGTTTGAGCCGTGCTTGCTAGTTAGGCTTCTTCCTGATCCCACTACCCTCGCTAGCTCTAGGGATTCTTCCCTCCTCATCTGAGTCCTCTCCTCATCTATTCTCTACGTATAGTCTCCTCCTCTAGTACACCTTCTGTTGTGTGTAGGTTTAGAGTCGAGTCGAGCATTTTTATGCGAGGTTGGGCTCGTTCTGGTGAGAGCGCTCGACTCGAGAAAGTGCTTATTTCTGAGATGGAAGATCTTGGTGATCGACCATCTCCGCCTCGTGCTCCTTTGGAGCAAGAGGCCGAGTCGTCTCGTGGTGGCGAAGGGGACCGGGTTCCATACATGGACTACCTCGGTCCGTTTCCACCACCACGTAGACCTCCTTCTCCTCCTCCTCTGACTCGAGAGGAAGGGAGATTCGGTCAGGATCGAGTTCTAGGTGCACCACCACCTTTAGCTCGACATGATAGGCCGATGACCTTGTGGGAGCGGACCCATCATGTTCGGGCCGCGCAACCTTCTTGCATAGTTGTTCCCCCTGCTCGCGGGAACAGCTATGAGCTAAAACCTCAGTATGTGAGCATGCTTCCGACCTTCACTGCCAATAAGGAGGATCCGTATATCTTTATACGCGAATTCGAGGAAGTGTGCTCCATGTTCAAGCTTCAACAGCTTGACGAGGATTCTGTCCGGTTGAGGATGATTTCTTTCGCATTGAAGGATAATGCGAAGAAATGGATGTATAGCCTCCCGACGAGCTCGATTCGGTCATGGGATGACTTTGTGACCGTCTTTCTGAAGAGATTTTTCCCTCAAAGGAAAACTCAACAGATACGGCACCAGATACATCAGATGTATCAAACCGAGACCGAATCGTTTCATGGTTTCTTTGAGAGGTTCAAGGACCTTCTCCAGCAATGCCCTCATCATGGACTTGAGCTATGGCAGCTGTGCCAGATTGTTTATGAGGGCATCAACTACAACACCCGCACATTGTTGGAGTCAATGTGTCAGGGTGACTTCCAAATGAAACCCATCGAGGAGGCATGTGACACTTTTGAGTCCATGGCTGAGCGTACCTTCGAGTGGGACACCATGAGAGAGCCACCAGCCGCCAGGTCTTCTGGTCGAGCTGGATCTTATCAAGTTGAGTCAACTATCGCGTCTGAGGCGAAAGTGGCTGCTCTCATGCGTAGGATTGAGTGTTTGGAGATGGACCGAGCTCCTGTAGCTCAGGTCGCTACTCCCGAGTGTAGTAGGTGTGGACTGTCGGGACATGATGACTTGGAATGCGCTTACGCTCCAAGGGATACTGAGCATGCAAATGCGATGTATCAACAAAGGCCCCGAAACGACCCGTACAGTCACTCTTACAACCCGGGATGGCGTAACCATCCTAACTTCTCTTGGGGGCCTAGTGGGGGTAACGGTCAGAGCTCGCACGCTCAACCTCAACCTCCACCTTATCAACCTCCACGCCCATCGGCGACCTACCAACCTCCACATCAAAGGTCTCAGAACCACAATTACCAACCTCCTCAGACCTCTTCGTCGGGTTATTCTAACCAAACTCCACAACCCCAACGGGTTGACCCTAAGGACTCCACTCTTGAGCAAACCCTTCACGCGTTCATTCAGAGCACGCAAGCCATGTTTTCGGCCAACAACAATACGGTCAAAGCATTGGAAATGCAAGTGAGCCAGTTGGCTAATCAGCTCCATGAACGCGAGAAGGGTCAATTACCGAGTCAACCCGAGGTAAATCCCCGGGGTACCCATTCGCAAGGAAGGACACCTTTACCTCATGCTACCTCTGAACCGACCCATCATATTAATGTGATTCATACTTTGAGGTCTGGTAAGGAGGTGGACAACCACATTGGGGTGCCTTCCTTGTCATCACCATCTTTGAGGGAGCCGGATCCTGAGGCTCCCTCCACAAATACTTCCAGGAAGGAGCCAGATCCTGAGGTTCTTTCTACATTTCCTTCGACAAAGGGGCCGAACCTTGAGGTCCCCTTGTCTCCTCTTGTGTCGAAGGAACCAGATTCTGAGGTCCCCACTCATGTTTCTTTGGACCTGAATTCTGGGGTGCCTTCGCATCCTTATGCCCCAAAGGCGCCATTCCCTGAGCGCCTTAAAAAGAAAACCTCTGATCAGCATGACAAGATGCTTGAGATGTTTCGGCAGGTTAAGGTTAATATCCCTCTTTTGGAGGTGATTCAGCAAATGCCACCTTATGCCAAGGTTCTCAAGGACTTATGCACTAAGAAGAGAAAAACTCATGTTCCCAAGAAAGCTTTTCTTGCGGCTAACGTGAGTTCCTTGTTGGCACAACCCATGCAAGTCAAGTACAAGGACCCTGGCTGTCCTACTATCTCTTGTGTGATTGGTGATGTGCCCATACACCGAGCCTTGCTGGACCTTGGTGCATCTGTTAATCTTCTGCCATATTCTGTCTACGTCCACCTCGGTCTTGGAGACCTCAAACAAACAAAGACCACTCTTCAATTGGCTGATAGGTCTATGAAGAAACCGAGGGGTGTGGTGGAAGATGTGCTGATCAAAGTGGGAGAGTTCATTTATCCAGTCGACTTCTTTGTCTTGGATACTGAACCTGTGCCAAACCCACTTGGACAAATTCCTGTCATTCTAGGGCGACCATTTCTTGCGACTTCCAATGCCTTGATCAATTGTCGCAATGGTCTGATGCGCTTGACTTATGGTAGTCAATGCGCTGATTTCAACATCTTCACCATTGGCAAGAAGCCAGATGCCTTCAATGACCCTGTTGGGGTTAACCTTATCCAGGGCATGGATGAGAGTGAAGTTGAGGGCACCTTCAAGTACTTCAGAGAATTGTTCGATGAAGATCCTGAAGGTGGTGAAGATATTTCACCTGGGCTGGCACAAGAAGGTGCCTTATGTTCTGATCTTGTGGCCCTTGAGCCACATCCTTCTGATCTTGTGGCCTTTGAGCCACATTCTTTTGATGACGTGGCCCTTGAGCCACAACCTTTCGATCACGTGGCTTTTGAGCCACCAGATACCATTTTTATGGCCTCTGGGCCACATGATCTTCATTCTATATCTGATGAGGACCCCATGTGGGTTAAGATTCAACCACCTGATACCCTTCAACCTGGTAGAGGTTCGCCTCTCATTCATGCCTCCTCTCTTGTTAACTCTCAAGAGGCATCGAACGACCACAATGCGAATAAGGGTGTCAGGTGGTCAAGCAATTCTGTTTTGTATGTTGCGAGCCCATACAGGTGCATTTCTGGCTCGAGAGATGGCGGGTTCCCATTTGATGTCCCTTGATATATGAAGATGGGAGCCCATTGTTGTACATAGTTAAAAAAAAAAAAAAAAACTCCTTCAGTGAGCATCGATTGTTGTGGGCCCCAACCCTTGAGTATTTGGGCCCCATTTCTTTCACGTATTTGTATCCCTTCTTTAGCATCTCACAGGTTTTGAGGGAAGTTGGGTTGTGTCCATCAACATAGCCATGAACTTCCTTGTGTACTTCACGTTGGTGAGATCTCTTCTGTTTCATGCATACATCCATATAGTATTTTGCTCACATTCATTGAGGACAATGCATGAAGTAGGTGTGGGGGGGTGTTTTACGTGTGTACATAGTCGAGTCTTTTCTTTTGATTTTGTTTTCTTTTGTTTGCATTTTTAGGGTCATGTTAGTGTGCTGCATTTAATATCGATATATCTGCTTGCCATGATCCTTGGGTGACTTGTCTTCTTTTGCTTGCCTAGTGCTTCAAAATTTTCACATTTCTTTCAAAATCTTCATGGGTTTTCGAAAGAAAATGTTTTGTGGGTTTTGCGTGTGTTTAGCATGTGCAAAACCGTTGAGAGGCAAAGTAAAAAGAAAGCTCCCAAAATTGTCTTGAACTTGATGCATTAGGA
The DNA here is from genome assembly GCA_963682175.1 of Triglochin maritima. Classification (NCBI taxonomy): domain Eukaryota; kingdom Viridiplantae; phylum Streptophyta; class Magnoliopsida; order Alismatales; family Juncaginaceae; genus Triglochin; species Triglochin maritima. Next base: position 34,502,514 of record OY821781.1, on the reverse strand, counting down.
TATCTAGTACGTGGCTTTAGGATTTATCGAGTCGTTAGGATGCACCCCAGTTTTCCCTTGGGGGTGAGTAATCAGTGGGTTTCAGTACTCAAACATTTAAAGAAGTCCACCCTGAACCTAGTGAGTCAAATAATTCGTGTTTGTTAATTTAGGAAGTTTGTTGTAGTCAAGGGCCCTTAATATCTTTTTGTGAAACTTAAGTGTAGGGGTTTTGGTTCCCATGTAGATAAATGAATAAATAAGTGGTGTTCTCTCTTCTCGCACGGCTCCTATCACTCGGGAAAGTAGGTCTGAGGGGACTTTGTGCCAGGTGCTTTCGAGTCATCTGACTTGGGATGCACCGACCGAACTCCCGTTACACGGGTGGTAGGGATCGCCCTATGTGGAGATTTGGGGGAAGGTGTACGTGATAGTGTAAGTCCTCATAGGCAATGATGCACGAAACCTGACCCTGGGAGAATCAAACACCAACCAATATATGCTCCAAAGAAAAAGAAAAAAAAAGAAAAAGAAAAAAAGAAAAGAAGAGTCAAATAAGAACCAAAATGGACTTTACACTTTGTTTCACATTCAGAAGTTAAGGTTGCCCATGTCGTTCACTTAATTCCTTAGTTAACTCTCACGAATAACTCATTAGGCTAGGTGTGTGGACTGATTACATATATAGAGTCGACCCGTAGTATTACCGCATTCCATGATCGACAAAATAAGTCCAACGAGTCGTGTAGCTAGATTGATTAATGCATCTTGTTCGGATTTTGTGGGTATATCCGCTGAAAACCCTCAGGAGACACCACTCCTCCTCCTTGGCAACAAGGAGGTTTAACGGCTTGTTGCACATGCTAAGTGCAACCGTGATTCCTACGAAAGTGAGTTAGGATTTCTTGTTTTTCGTATGTTTTTTCCTTTCTTTGTTTTGCTCGAGACTAGCAAAAACTTAGGTGTGGGGGTATTTGATTGACATCATTTCATGCTTATATTTGTACCTTATATCCATTATCTTACACCTAAGCAATGCTACGTGACGAGTTTTATGTTTAGTTTTCAGAAATAAAGAGGTTTGAAGAGAAGAGCCATGAAAGGACCCAAAAGCAGGAAAAAAGGACCTAATTGTGAGACCTGGGGACCAAGATGCAAGGGAGAAGGACCTGATCGTAAGACAGAAGGACCTAAGAGCAAAACAGGAAACTCCACACCATTATGAGGAGTATTTTGTCAATTCGATTCGGGTCGGAGCTCCACTAAACACGTTAGATGCATCCAGGACCAAGAAACACACTAAGGAAAGCCCACCAGAAGATCCAGACAGATCTGAAGTTTATAGGCCGCCAATTGGTGGTCTGGAACCGCCAATTGGCGGTCTGGTTAAGCACAAATCAGCCAAGATTCTTCCTGGACTTGTATTATCATGTGTTTAGGCTATTTTTTGTATTGATTTAGTCCCACATCGGGGGATTGTCCCGGATTAGCTTTTTCCATTCTTATAAATAGAACTCTTCACCTCCCATTGTAACCATCTCCCTCTTGGTGGCCATCTTCCCTACTAAGAGTGAAGCCTTGAAGCAAAACTCTAGTGGAGGAAGAGCTACTTGTAATTGAGTGAGTTAATAATATAAGTTTTCTTTTAATGATGTTGTTTCTCTCTTAGTTTAATTTCCTTTCCTTTGCATGCTTGTTTGTTTGTTTAGTTTTATGCTTCTTTAATATTTCTTGCTTAAGTAGTATAAATTTCATTTCAGTATTATGCTTTCCTTTGCTAAATTAGTTAGTGTAATGAGTAGTGAGTAGTTCCATCCCCATTTGGGGGGTGGAGAAATATGTGATATAATAATGTAGTGTATTAAGTGTGTGTTATTTTTATCCCTTGAGCTTTATATGATTTCCATAACCATCTAATGGGTCTCCACTCTTATCTTTGATATGCTAATGCTCTTGAATGAAGCTTAGCTTATGCTTTGATTAGTGGACCTATTTTATGGGGAATGATAAAGTTAGGATATGGATGAAGTTAATGTTGGAAACACAATTTGTAGTGTATGTACTCTTGTTGCCTTTTCCTTAGCTAATGTCTTGTATGTTTTAATGATGTAGTCATCTTAATTCATGTAGAGGCATAGTAGGGTCTAGTCTTTATACTTGAGTTCATGTAGCTTCATTCCAATCATTGTCTTGTATGTTTTAATGATGTAGTCTTATCTTAATTCATGTAGAGGCAAGATTGGATGTAGTTTTATGATTTCATGCACCACATGTTGTGAGGAGCTTAATTGAACACACACACACACACACATCTTTATGTTCACATCAGTTCTCTACCCCCTTTGGGGTTTAGTTTTATTGCTTATCTTCATTTCCTTTGCATTTCATTTCAGCTTTGTAGTTTAGATTAGTGTAATACATCTTTCTCCCTTCTTTTTACCTCTCGCCTTCGAATAAACCAAGTGTCGACACACCTCCCAGTGGACGACCCGTATTTGCCACCGCTTCAACGCGGCCGTGCACTTGCGGTAGAAATATAAAACGATCAAACAGGACACTAGCATGAGTAATGTTTTGCTTGATTTAGGATCAGCGGTCAACCTCCTCCCATATTCTGTTTATCAACAGTTAAATTTGGGAGAATTGAAACCAACTAAGATAACCCTCCAATTGGAGGATAGATCCATTCGTATTCCAAAGGGGATTATCGAGGACGTGCTTATCAAAGTTGGAGATTTTATATTTCCTGTCGATTCTGTTGTCCTCGATACCAATCCTGTTGCGAACACCCACGCTCAAATACCTTTGATTTTTGGTAGACCATTTCTGGAAACTTCCAACGCCTTAATTAATTGTAGAAATGGTCTCATGAAACTCTCATTCGGTAACATGAGTGCCGAGTTTCATGTGTTCAACTCTGGTAGGCAACAGGAGCCCATGGATCAACCTTTAAATCTAAATCTCATCCTCCAATTGGAGAAAGCACCACAAAATCAACGAGCACCCCTAACACCAATGCAACTCATTGAGAATGTTTGTGGGCCCAGCGAAAACTCATTGCCTGTCTTTGCATTGCAACAGAGTGAGCTGGCATCAAACATAAATGTCCAAAAGGAGTATTCGTTGCATGATTCAGTTGACAGTACTAGTGAGAGTGAGACACCTCATCATATGCCTATACCAGAAGGTGTCTCTACCTCATGTCCCATGTCCATTGAGCCATTTGAGCTTCATACTGACTCCAACAAGGACCCACCTATGACCGAGCTTATGCTTGATAATCTAAATGATGGTGGGAGGTCCTTGTTGGATGACATGGGGAGAAGCCTCATTCTTAGTGATGCAGGTCTGCTGCATCCATCGAATGAGCTTGAGGAACTCATTCCGATGCACCCTTCTATTGGTTGGAGGTTTTGTTCGATGAGCAACTAAACCCTAGTGAGGCAACACAACTTCATTCTTTGTTGCCCACACCCAACTAATATCATGAGGGGTTCGAGCCTTTCAGATTTGACCTTTCACCCCTCATGACACCTCAGAGTACTGGTGAAGTTTGACCATCTCGGCAAGTCTCTGGTCCTCATGACTTGATGTTCTCATTTGATGTTCCTTGACCAAATGATTATGAGAATATCGTTGTTGCTGTATATATCATGTTAAAAAAAAGAAAAAAATGCGAGTAATAAAAGACTCCATGAGTGAGCATTGATTGTTGTGGGCCCCGACCCTTGTGTACTTGGGCCCCATTTCTTCACGTACTTGTCTCCCTTCTTCAGTATCTCACACGTTTTGAGGGAATTCGGGTTTGTATCCATCAACATGACCATGAACTTCCCTTTGTACTTCACGTTGGTGAGATCTATTCTTTTTCATGCATAAATCCATGTAGTATCTTGTTCACATTCATTGAGGACAATGCATGAAGTAGGTGTGGGGGGTGCTTTACGTGTGTACATAGTCGAGTCTTTTCTTTTGATTTTTGTTTTCTTTTGTGTGCACTGCTAGGGTCATGTTAGTGTGCTGCATTTAATATCGATATATCTGCTTGCCATGATCCTTGGGTGACTTGTCTTCTTTTGCTTGCCTAGTGCTTCAAAATTTTCACATTTCTTTCAAAATCTTCATGGGTTTTCGAAAGAAAATGTTTTGTGGGTTTTGCGTGTGTTTAGCATGTGCAAAACCGTTGAGAGGCAAAGTAAAAAGAAAGCTCCCAAAATTGTCTTGAACTTGATGCATTAGGATATCTAGTACGTGGCTTTAGGATTTATCGAGTCGTTAGGATGCACCCCAGTTTTCCCTTGGGGGTGAGTAATCAGTGGGTTTCAGTACTCAAACATTTAAAGAAGTCCAACCTGAACCTAGATTGATTAATGCATCTTGTTCCTAATGCATGAAACCTGACCCTGACCCTGGGAGAATCAAACACCAACCAATATATGCTCCAAAGAAAAAGAAAAAGAAAAAAAAAAAGAAAAAAAGAAAAGAAGAGTCAAATAAGAACCAAAATGGACTTTACACTTTGTTTCACATTCAGAAGTTAAGGTTGCCCATGTCGTTCACTTAATTCCTTAGTTAACTCTCACGAATAACTCATTAGGCTAGGTGTGTGGACTGATTACATATATAGAGTCGACCCGTAGTATTACCGCATTCCATGATCGACAAAATAAGTCCAACGAGTCGTGTAGCTAGATTGATTAATGCATCTTGTTCGGATTTTGTGGGTATATCCGCTGAAAACCCTCAGGAGACACCACTCCTCCTCCTTGGCAACAAGGAGGTTTAACGGCTTGTTGCACATGCTAAGTGCAACCGTGATTCCTACGAAAGTGAGTTAGGATTTCTTGTTTTTCGTATGTTTTTTCCTTTCTTTGTTTTGCTCGAGACTAGCAAAAACTTAGGTGTGGGGGTATTTGATTGACATCATTTCATGCTTATATTTGTACCTTATATCCATTATCTTACACCTAAGCAATGCTACGTGACGAGTTTTATGTTTAGTTTTCAGAAATAAAGAGGTTTGAAGAGAAGAGCCATGAAAGGACCCAAAAGCAGGAAAAAAGGACCTAATTGTGAGACCTGGGGACCAAGATGCAAGGGAGAAGGACCTGATCGTAAGACAGAAGGACCTAAGAGCAAAACAGGAAACTCCACACCATTATGAGGAGTATTTTGTCAATTCGATTCGGGTCGGAGCTCCACTAAACACGTTAGATGCATCCAGGACCAAGAAACACACTAAGGAAAGCCCACCAGAAGATCCAGACAGATCTGAAGTTTATAGGCCGCCAATTGGTGGTCTGGAACCGCCAATTGGCGGTCTGGTTAAGCACAAATCAGCCAAGATTCTTCCTGGACTTGTATTATCATGTGTTTAGGCTATTTTTTGTATTGATTTAGTCCCACATCGGGGGATTGTCCCGGATTAGCTTTTTCCATGCTTATAAATAGAACTCTTCACCTCCCATTGTAACCATCTCCCTCTTGGTGGCCATCTTCCCTACTAAGAGTGAAGCCTTGAAGCAAAACTCTAGTGGAGGAAGAGCTACTTGTAATTGAGTGAGTTAATAATATAAGTTTTCTTTTAATGATGTTGTTTCTCTCTTAGTTTAATTTCCTTTCCTTTGCATGCTTGTTTGTTTGTTTAGTTTTATGCTTCTTTAATATTTCTTGCTTAAGTAGTATAAATTTCATTTCAGTATTATGCTTTCCTTTGCTAAATTAGTTAGTGTAATGAGTAGTGAGTAGTTCCATCCCCATTTGGGGGGTGGAGAAATATGTGATATAATAATGTAGTGTATTAAGTGTGTGTTATTTTTATCCCTTGAGCTTTATATGATTTCCATAACCATCTAATGGGTCTCCACTCTTATCTTTGATATGCTAATGCTCTTGAATGAAGCTTAGCTTATGCTTTGATTAGTGGACCTATTTTATGGGGAATGATAAAGTTAGGATATGGATGAAGTTAATGTTGGAAACACAATTTGTAGTGTATGTACTCTTGTTGCCTTTTCCTTAGCTAATGTCTTGTATGTTTTAATGATGTAGTCATCTTAATTCATGTAGAGGCATAGTAGGGTCTAGTCTTTATACTTGAGTTCATGTAGCTTCATTCCAATCATTGTCTTGTATGTTTTAATGATGTAGTCTTATCTTAATTCATGTAGAGGCAAGATTGGATGTAGTTTTATGATTTCATGCACCACATGTTGTGAGGAGCTTAATTGAACACACACACACACACACATCTTTATGTTCACATCAGTTCTCTACCCCCTTTGGGGTTTAGTTTTATTGCTTATCTTCATTTCCTTTGCATTTCATTTCAGCTTTGTAGTTTAGATTAGTGTAATACATCTTTCTCCCTTCTTTTTACCTCTCGCCTTCGAATAAACCAAGTGTCGACACACCTCCCAGTGGACGACCCGTATTTGCCACCGCTTCAACGCGGCCGTGCACTTGCGGTAGAAATATAAAACGATCAAACAGGACACTAGCATGAGTAATGTTTTGCTTGATTTAGGATCAGCGGTCAACCTCCTCCCATATTCTGTTTATCAACAGTTAAATTTGGGAGAATTGAAACCAACTAAGATAACCCTCCAATTGGAGGATAGATCCATTCGTATTCCAAAGGGGATTATCGAGGACGTGCTTATCAAAGTTGGAGATTTTATATTTCCTGTCGATTCTGTTGTCCTCGATACCAATCCTGTTGCGAACACCCACGCTCAAATACCTTTGATTTTTGGTAGACCATTTCTGGAAACTTCCAACGCCTTAATTAATTGTAGAAATGGTCTCATGAAACTCTCATTCGGTAACATGAGTGCCGAGTTTCATGTGTTCAACTCTGGTAGGCAACAGGAGCCCATGGATCAACCTTTAAATCTAAATCTCATCCTCCAATTGGAGAAAGCACCACAAAATCAACGAGCACCCCTAACACCAATGCAACTCATTGAGAATGTTTGTGGGCCCAGCGAAAACTCATTGCCTGTCTTTGCATTGCAACAGAGTGAGCTGGCATCAAACATAAATGTCCAAAAGGAGTATTCGTTGCATGATTCAGTTGACAGTACTAGTGAGAGTGAGACACCTCATCATATGCCTATACCAGAAGGTGTCTCTACCTCATGTCCCATGTCCATTGAGCCATTTGAGCTTCATACTGACTCCAACAAGGACCCACCTATGACCGAGCTTATGCTTGATAATCTAAATGATGGTGGGAGGTCCTTGTTGGATGACATGGGGAGAAGCCTCATTCTTAGTGATGCAGGTCTGCTGCATCCATCGAATGAGCTTGAGGAACTCATTCCGATGCACCCTTCTATTGGTTGGAGGTTTTGTTCGATGAGCAACTAAACCCTAGTGAGGCAACACAACTTCATTCTTTGTTGCCCACACCCAACTAATATCATGAGGGGTTCGAGCCTTTCAGATTTGACCTTTCACCCCTCATGACACCTCAGAGTACTGGTGAAGTTTGACCATCTCGGCAAGTCTCTGGTCCTCATGACTTGATGTTCTCATTTGATGTTCCCTGACCAAATGATTATGAGAATATCGTTGTTGCTGTATATATCATGTTAAAAAAAAGAAAAAAATGCGAGTAATAAAAGACTCCATGAGTGAGCATTGATTGTTGTGGGCCCCGACCCTTGTGTACTTGGGCCCCATTTCTTCACGTACTTGTCTCCCTTCTTCAGTATCTCACACGTTTTGAGGGAATTCGGGTTTGTATCCATCAACATGACCATGAACTTCCCTTTGTACTTCACGTTGGTGAGATCTATTCTTTTTCATGCATAAATCCATGTAGTATCTTGTTCACATTCATTGAGGACAATGCATGAAGTAGGTGTGGGGGGTGCTTTACGTGTGTACATAGTCGAGTCTTTTCTTTTGATTTTTGTTTTCTTTTGTGTGCACTGCTAGGGTCATGTTAGTGTGCTGCATTTAATATCGATATATCTGCTTGCCATGATCCTTGGGTGACTTGTCTTCTTTTGCTTGCCTAGTGCTTCAAAATTTTCACATTTCTTTCAAAATCTTCATGGGTTTTCGAAAGAAAATGTTTTGTGGGTTTTGCGTGTGTTTAGCATGTGCAAAACCGTTGAGAGGCAAAGTAAAAAGAAAGCTCCCAAAATTGTCTTGAACTTGATGCATTAGGATATCTAGTACGTGGCTTTAGGATTTATCGAGTCGTTAGGATGCACCCCAGTTTTCCCTTGGGGGTGAGTAATCAGTGGGTTTCAGTACTCAAACATTTAAAGAAGTCCAACCTGAACCTAGATTGATTAATGCATCTTGTTCCTAATGCATGAAACCTGACCCTGACCCTGGGAGAATCAAACACCAACCAATATATGCTCCAAAGAAAAAGAAAAAAAAAAGAAAAAGAAAAAAAGAAAAGAAGAGTCAAATAAGAACCAAAATGGACTTTACACTTTGTTTCACATTCAGAAGTTAAGGTTGCCCATGTCGTTCACTTAATTCCTTAGTTAACTCTCACGAATAACTCATTAGGCTAGGTGTGTGGACTGATTACATATATAGAGTCGACCCGTAGTATTACCGCATTCCATGATCGACAAAATAAGTCCAACGAGTCGTGTAGCTAGATTGATTAATGCATCTTGTTCGGATTTTGTGGGTATATCCGCTGAAAACCCTCAGGAGACACCACTCCTCCTCCTTGGCAACAAGGAGGTTTAACGGCTTGTTGCACATGCTAAGTGCAACCGTGATTCCTACGAAAGTGAGTTAGGATTTCTTGTTTTTCGTATGTTTTTTCCTTTCTTTGTTTTGCTCGAGACTAGCAAAAACTTAGGTGTGGGGGTATTTGATTGACATCATTTCATGCTTATATTTGTACCTTATATCCATTATCTTACACCTAAGCAATGCTACGTGACGAGTTTTATGTTTAGTTTTCAGAAATAAAGAGGTTTGAAGAGAAGAGCCATGAAAGGACCCAAAAGCAGGAAAAAAGGACCTAATTGTGAGACCTGGGGACCAAGATGCAAGGGAGAAGGACCTGATCGTAAGACAGAAGGACCTAAGAGCAAAACAGGAAACTCCACACCATTATGAGGAGTATTTTGTCAATTCGATTCGGGTCGGAGCTCCACTAAACACGTTAGATGCATCCAGGACCAAGAAACACACTAAGGAAAGCCCACCAGAAGATCCAGACAGATCTGAAGTTTATAGGCCGCCAATTGGTGGTCTGGAACCGCCAATTGGCGGTCTGGTTAAGCACAAATCAGCCAAGATTCTTCCTGGACTTGTATTATCATGTGTTTAGGCTATTTTTTGTATTGATTTAGTCCCACATCGGGGGATTGTCCCGGATTAGCTTTTTCCATGCTTATAAATAGAACTCTTCACCTCCCATTGTAACCATCTCCCTCTTGGTGGCCATCTTCCCTACTAAGAGTGAAGCCTTGAAGCAAAACTCTAGTGGAGGAAGAGCTACTTGTAATTGAGTGAGTTAATAATATAAGTTTTCTTTTAATGATGTTGTTTCTCTCTTAGTTTAATTTCCTTTCCTTTGCATGCTTGTTTGTTTGTTTAGTTTTATGCTTCTTTAATATTTCTTGCTTAAGTAGTATAAATTTCATTTCAGTATTATGCTTTCCTTTGCTAAATTAGTTAGTGTAATGAGTAGTGAGTAGTTCCATCCCCATTTGGGGGGTGGAGAAATATGTGATATAATAATGTAGTGTATTAAGTGTGTGTTATTTTTATCCCTTGAGCTTTATATGATTTCCATAACCATCTAATGGGTCTCCACTCTTATCTTTGATATGCTAATGCTCTTGAATGAAGCTTAGCTTATGCTTTGATTAGTGGACCTATTTTATGGGGAATGATAAAGTTAGGATATGGATGAAGTTAATGTTGGAAACACAATTTGTAGTGTATGTACTCTTGTTGCCTTTTCCTTAGCTAATGTCTTGTATGTTTTAATGATGTAGTCATCTTAATTCATGTAGAGGCATAGTAGGGTCTAGTCTTTATACTTGAGTTCATGTAGCTTCATTCCAATCATTGTCTTGTATGTTTTAATGATGTAGTCTTATCTTAATTCATGTAGAGGCAAGATTGGATGTAGTTTTATGATTTCATGCACCACATGTTGTGAGGAGCTTAATTGAACACACACACACACACACATCTTTATGTTCACATCAGTTCTCTACCCCCTTTGGGGTTTAGTTTTATTGCTTATCTTCATTTCCTTTGCATTTCATTTCAGCTTTGTAGTTTAGATTAGTGTAATACATCTTTCTCCCTTCTTTTTACCTCTCGCCTTCGAATAAACCAAGTGTCGACACACCTCCCAGTGGACGACCCGTATTTGCCACCGCTTCAACGCGGCCGTGCACTTGCGGTAGAAATATAAAACGATCAAACAGGACACTAGCATGAGTAATGTTTTGCTTGATTTAGGATCAGCGGTCAACCTCCTCCCATATTCTGTTTATCAACAGTTAAATTTGGGAGAATTGAAACCAACTAAGATAACCCTCCAATTGGAGGATAGATCCATTCGTATTCCAAAGGGGATTATCGAGGACGTGCTTATCAAAGTTGGAGATTTTATATTTCCTGTCGATTCTGTTGTCCTCGATACCAATCCTGTTGCGAACACCCACGCTCAAATACCTTTGATTTTTGGTAGACCATTTCTGGAAACTTCCAACGCCTTAATTAATTGTAGAAATGGTCTCATGAAACTCTCATTCGGTAACATGAGTGCCGAGTTTCATGTGTTCAACTCTGGTAGGCAACAGGAGCCCATGGATCAACCTTTAAATCTAAATCTCATCCTCCAATTGGAGAAAGCACCACAAAATCAACGAGCACCCCTAACACCAATGCAACTCATTGAGAATGTTTGTGGGCCCAGCGAAAACTCATTGCCTGTCTTTGCATTGCAACAGAGTGAGCTGGCATCAAACATAAATGTCCAAAAGGAGTATTCGTTGCATGATTCAGTTGACAGTACTAGTGAGAGTGAGACACCTCATCATATGCCTATACCAGAAGGTGTCTCTACCTCATGTCCCATGTCCATTGAGCCATTTGAGCTTCATACTGACTCCAACAAGGACCCACCTATGACCGAGCTTATGCTTGATAATCTAAATGATGGTGGGAGGTCCTTGTTGGATGACATGGGGAGAAGCCTCATTCTTAGTGATGCAGGTCTGCTGCATCCATCGAATGAGCTTGAGGAACTCATTCCGATGCACCCTTCTATTGGTTGGAGGTTTTGTTCGATGAGCAACTAAACCCTAGTGAGGCAACACAACTTCATTCTTTGTTGCCCACACCCAACTAATATCATGAGGGGTTCGAGCCTTTCAGATTTGACCTTTCACCCCTCATGACACCTCAGAGTACTGGTGAAGTTTGACCATCTCGGCAAGTCTCTGGTCCTCATGACTTGATGTTCTCATTTGATGTTCCTTGACCAAATGATTATGAGAATATCGTTGTTGCTGTATATATCATGTTAAAAAAAAGAAAAAAATGCGAGTAATAAAAGACTCCATGAGTGAGCATTGATTGTTGTGGGCCCCGACCCTTGTGTACTTGGGCCCCATTTCTTCACGTACTTGTCTCCCTTCTTCAGTATCTCACACGTTTTGAGGGAATTCGGGTTTGTATCCATCAACATGACCATGAACTTCCCTTTGTACTTCACGTTGGTGAGATCTATTCTTTTTCATGCATAAATCCATGTAGTATCTTGTTCACATTCATTGAGGACAATGCATGAAGTAGGTGTGGGGGGTGCTTTACGTGTGTACATAGTCGAGTCTTTTCTTTTGATTTTTGTTTTCTTTTGTGTGCACTGCTAGGGTCATGTTAGTGTGCTGCATTTAATATCGATGTATCTGCTTGCCATGATCCTTGGGTGACTTGTCTTCTTTTGCTTGCCTAGTGCTTTAACGTTTTCACATTTCTTTCAAAATCTTCATGTGTTTGCGAATGAAAATGTTTTTCTAGGTTTTGCGTGTGCTTAGCATGTGCAAAAACCGTTGAGAGGCAAAGTAAAAAGAAAAGCTCCCAAAATTGTCTTGAACTTGATGCATTAGGATATCTAGTTTACTGGCTTTAGGTCTTATCGAGTCGTTAGGATGCACCACAGTTTTCCCTCGGGGGGCGTGTAATCATATGGTTTCAGCACTCAAACATTTAAAGAAGTCCAACCTGAACCTAGTGAGTCAAATAATTTGTGTTTGTTAGTATAAGGAAGTTTGTCGTAGTCAAGGGCCCTTAATCTTTTTGTGAAACTTAAATGTAGGGGTTTTGGTTCCCATGTAGATAAATAAATAAGTGGTGTTCTCTCTTCTCGCACGGCTCCTACCACTCGGGAAAGTAGGTCTGAGGGGATTTTGTGTCTGGTGCTTTCGAGTCATCTGATTTAGGATGCACCGACTGAACTCCCGTTACACGTGTGGTAGGGATCGCCCTATGTAGAGATTTGGGGGAAGGTGTACCTGATAGTGTAAGGCCTCATAGGCAATGATGCACGAAACCTGACCCTAGGAGAATCAAACTCCAACCAATAAACTGCTCCAAAGAAAAGAAAAGAAAAAAAGAAAAAAGAGGAAAAAAGAGAGTCAAATAAGAACCAAAATTGACTTTACACATTGTATCACATTCAGAAGTTAAGGTTGCCCATGTCTTTCACTTAAGTCTTTAACTACCTTTCACGAATAATTCATTAGGCTAGGTGTGTGGACCGATTACATATATAGAGTCGACCCGTTGTATTACCGCGTCCCATGATCGACAAAATAAGTCCAACGTGTCGTGTAGCTAGATTGATTAATGCATCTTGTTCAGATTTTGTGGGTATATCCGCTGAAAACCCTCAGGAGACAACACTCTTCCTCCTTGGTGACAAGGAGGTTTAATGGCTTGTTGCACGTGCTAAGTGCAACCGTGATTCCTACGAAATTGAGTTAGGATTTCTTGTTTTTCGTATGCTCTTTCCTTTCTTTGTTTTGCTCGGGACTAGCAAAAGTTAGGTGTGGGGGTATTTGATTGACATCATTTCATGCTTATATTTGTATCTTATATCCATTATCTTTCACCTAAATAATGCTATGTTACGAGTTTTATGTTTGAATTTCAGAAATAGATAGGTTTGAAGAGATGAAGCATAAAAGGACCCAAAAGCTGGGAAAAAGGACTGTATTGTGAGATCTGGGGACTAAGATGCAAGGGAGAAGGACCTGAACGTAAGACCAAAGGACCAAAGAGCAAAACAGAAAACTCCACACCATCTTGGGGAGTATTTTGGCAATTAGATTCGGGTCGGAGCTCCAATAAACAAAGTAGATGCATCAAAGACCGACAAATGAATCCAGAAAAGCCCAGAATGAAATTTAGCCGGATCCAGATCTTATGGACCGTTAATTGGCGGTCTTGGACTGCTAATTGGCGGTCTGAATCCTTCTGAATCCGCTCAAATTTCTCCAGAACATGTATTAGAGGATGTTCAGGCTATTTTTGGTATTTGTTTAGTCCCACATCGGGGGATTGTCCCGGATTGCCTTTTTCTTTGGCTATAAATAGAACTCTTGACCTTCTATTGTAATCACTTCATATTTTGAGTGACTATTCTTCATACTAGAAGTGAGGCCTTGAAGCACACACTAAAGTAGGAGGATACTACTTGAAATGTGAGTCACTTTAATAAAAGTTTCTTTATTATGTTGTTTGTTTCATATTTCTTGCTTTACTTTGTTTAATTTCATTTCATTAATTTTAGTAGCTTAGTTAATATGCTTTCCTTGCTTAGTTTAATAATTAGTCTAATGTGTAGTGAGTAGTTCCATCCCCTTTGGGAGGTGGAGTAGATGTACATACATGCAAATGAGAATGGAATGAATGCTTTATTTCCAATGTGTTGATAAAACATGAATTTATGCTTGTTTGTTTAGGATAGAATTTATAACTTGATGAGTTTTGCCAAAATGATTAGACACCTCTCATGCTTTTTTAGGTTCTGAAATAAAAAACTTGTATATGTAAATGTTAATAATCTAGGTTGGTGAATAGATTGATATGTTTTGCCATAACATTTAGACACTTGCTATGCATGATAACACCACCTTCATTTGTGCTTAAAGAATGTGTTCAACACCCACCTCTTTGCATGTGTGCACTCACTCCACCCCTTAGGGGTTTTCCATTTCTGAATTCCAACACTCTTCTTTCGTTCTTAGTTAAGTTTTAGTTAATCGTTTGTTGCTTTCTTTCGCATTTCATACTTCGTAGTGTAGTGTAGTGTAGCATAATCAACTCTCTTCTCCATTTTTTCGCCACTTGATTTCTGATAAGCAAGAGGTTGCTCACCTCCCTGAGGACGACCCGTATTTGTCACCGATTCAACGCGGCCGTGCACTTGCGGTTTAATATAAAACGTTCAACAAGTTTTTGGCGCCGTTGCCGGGGAGGTGCCAGTTCAGACTCTTGTTTGGACGATTTGAGTGGATTTAATTTGTGTTTTGTAGTTTTTCTTTGTTTCAGGAGACTTGGAGTGGCCAGGAGAAGCAGCAGGAGAAGTTGGAGGACAACCTGGGCCCTTTGGACCGCCAATCAGCGGTCTGGTGAGCTCTGTTTACCTTCTAATTTCTGTGTTGTTACCATAATTCATCTAGTGATCTGGGACTTGATTTGGCATGTTTTGACTTAGAGTTTGTTCCCATATCAATAATCACACTTCCTTTAAGCAACTTGGACCCTAAAACCCAAAGCAAAAGATTAGGCATTCTTTTTGTTTAGGTCAAGCATCATGTATGTGACTTAGGCATGTCAAGAGGCGTGGAAGCCGCCAGTGAGCACGGGTGGATGTGCAGTTGGATGTTTGACAGGGAACCTGGGCAAGAAGCCCCGGGTTGATGGAGGAGGAGCACGCTAGTCTGGTGCGTGCAGTACCTGCGGGAGGTTTCATCTGGGTCAGGAGTGCCCCTGGCGTACAGGTGCATGCTTGGGATGCAGTCAGATGGGCCATTATATTCGGGAGTGCCCGAGCAGGCAGGGCGAGATGAGCAGGAGGCCGGGACCGCATATCACAGTCAGGAGCGGAGGCAGCAGGTCCGTCGTGCTGCAGGGCCATACCAGGAGAGCTGGGCAAGTCTTCACCGTCCGGGCTGATGAGGCGAAAGGCTCCAACAATGTTGTGGAAGGTACCCTTGTTGTTTCAGGTTTGGTAGCTCGTGTTTTATTTGATTGCGGTGCCACACACTCCTTCAGTTCGGAGAAGTTTGCTGGCAAGTTAGATCGGACCCCTGAGCTACTGACTGATTTGTTGGAAGTCAGTACGCTTATGGGTGAGGTAGGCACTGTGGGGAGCTTTCTCCCCGGCACCATAGTTGTTTCAGGAGACCATGATTTTCTGGTAGATCTGGTCTTGCTACTGATGGAGGACTTTGACGTCATACTGGGGATGGACTGGCTGTCACAGTATGATGTGCAAGTCTTCTGCCGTGAAAAGAATATCCTTATTCTGAGGAAGGATGTGCCTGATGTGTTGATCAGAGGGACGAGGAGTAGAGGAGGTCGTCTGATTGTGCCTGTGGTTAAGGCACAAAGGCTGATGCATCAGGGTTGCAGAGCGTTTGTGGCTACGCTGATAGTTCCAGACCTGAGACTAGAAGGCTGGAAGATATCGAGGTTGTACAGGAGTGACCCTGTGAGGGTACTTGTTGTTCTCTCTCCCTAACCAGCCTATTAATCCATTCGGAAATTCCTTAATTATTTCAAGCTTTTGTAGATTAAATTCTCAGAGAATAAAGGGCTAATTAGCTAGATTCTAACCTTGATTTAGAGATTGAATTGGCTAGCTCCTTTCTCTCTAATCTTGTTTAGAGTTTGGTGAACACTTGGAGGCGAATTGGCGGACGATTTGACGGGCAACGGAACTCCGGATCTTCAAAAAGGTTTTAGAGAACCTTTGGGTATGATCTTCTCTTGTTTGTTTATTTTAATATATGTAGGTTTGCATGATATTAGAATAAACACAAAATAATGTACATAAAATTGCTGAAAATATGAAATCGATCATGTATGCTTGTATTAATTTTTTTAAAATATACACGTACGTAGGGATACAAAATCCTACAATTTGTATTTCAAGCTTCTGTTCAGAGAGCATTGTGAATGGCTAGCCCATACCATTGAAGAGTTGCTCGCCCCCCGACTACAAGGCGTGGATCCTCGATGTACCATCATCGCACAACCAATGATACTGACTGAACATTAGACTATGGTGGTTGTTAACAGTCTGTCCGAGGAAATCCTGCATTTCAACAGTTGCTCTAGGGAGCTAGTTCCAGATGAGGATCCCGATAGTGTGGTAGGCGTACATGAATGCTCGGCCAAAGACGTGGGTGAATACTAGAGGAACCGACTTAAGGTGGACAGGCTAGTGAGATACCTGAGGAACACATGGCAACGTCAAATGCCGGGGAGCAATGACTGTGATATTTTTGTGTTGTACTGGATAAGGTGTCTCTTGCAAAAGGTTTTGCCGACGGAAGAGAAGGATCCCAAGACGTTTCACTAAGTCAGGGGTGAATTGGCCATGAATTTACTGAGGGACTCCCGCGCCTGTGTTGACTTTTGATTTATAGTAGTCGTGTGGAGATTCATACATACACTTATAAAGGACAAAACCTCAAGATAAAAAAGACAAACCCCTACTTAGAAAGGACAAACTTATGTCTTAGCTCGTACAAGTTGAACCAACGTCAGGACAAAGCCCTCCTTAAAATGGACAAACCTCAAGATAAAAAAGACAAATCTCGACATAAAAAGGAAAAACCCATGTTTTACCTCAGACAAGCTGACCCAACGTCAGGGCAACGCCCTCCTTAAAAAGGACAAACCTCAAGATAAAAGGGCCAAACTCATGTCTTAGCTCGAACAAGCCGTCAGGACAAAGTCCTCCTCAAAAAGGACAAACCTCAAGACAAAAAGGACAGACCTTAACATAAAAAGGACAAACGTTGATATTACAAAACCGTCTGGATAAAACCATCCTCACAAGGACAAACCTCGAGGCAAAAAGGACAAACCTCAACATAAAAAGGACAAACTCATGTCTTACCTCGGACAAATTGACCCATCGTCAAGGCAACACCCTCTTTAAATAGGAGAACCATTAAGATAAAAAGGACAAACCTCAACGTAAAAACGACAAACGTTGATATTACAAAGGAGTAGACATTAAAAAGGTCAGCGTAGATATTAAAAAGGACAAACCCGTATAATAAAAAGGACAAAAACACTAGTTAAAAAGGACAACATAAGATTTAAAAAGGACAAATCCCTTTCGAAATGTTACTTCTTTTTACATGAACTTTTCAAAGTTAACAATACAAACTTAAGGAGCTCATTGCTCGTAATACAACTTCATGTCCCAATCACCAAAATCTGGATCCCCTGTTCTAGGGGTGATCTGATGCAGGGGAGATTTGCCCTTCCTTTGATACTTGCTCTTCTCTTTTGTGAAGTACTTTTTTGGGCTTCTTTGAATAAGCTTCTCAGCTAAAGAAACCTGACATCTAGTAGGCGATCTTCCTGGACGGGTGACTTTATCTGGATTGTGCACAGATATACCCGCGTTCATAGCTTCATCAACTATAGTAGGGCCCTGGGTAATGTTCATACATGACCTCAGCCACACCATACACTCCACGGCCTTAAGTTACCTTTCGTGGGAAATGAATGCTTCCTGTGCGATCCAAAGTGCACAACCCATTATGTCGGCGGGAGGACGCAGCACATCCTTCTTCATTACGTCATCGTCTTGGTACATCTTGTCTCGACAGCTCCGACGAATATCCTTCCACCATCAATTAATGATGTAAGACGATGAGATCAATGCATTAGGATCGACATGTGCAAAAACAACCAACACGTGACTGCAAAGAAGACCAACGCGCTGAAATATTGTACAATCACATGTGAAGTTCAGACTTCTGTTTTGTACAAGGAAACGTTTCGATAATCGTTGCTCACCAGTGCTTACATGTTCAGTTACCTTGTAATGCACCGCCTCGTTCGATTGGAACGCCTCGGTTAGGTCACAGTATATCATCTTCCCAATTTCTAACTGGACTTTCTTGAAAACCCCTACGGTATACAACTCACTCATTTGCCTCTCGAAGGGCTATATTGTGACCAATTGGGGGTTCTTATGCAGGCAATCAAAATATGATTGAGATTCCTTCTCGTACTTGTGACGGAGAGAGAGTTCCATTGTTGAACGAATTGCTTAAGGTGGTCTTAGAAGTTAGGTATTTGTCGAAGATTGCGTTCATACTTTCACTTCTTTGGGTAGAAGTCATTCCCGCGAAAAAACAGTCACCCAAAAAAACAAGTACCCAAGACTCATGAATAGCATAAATGGATTGGAGCCAGCTATAGTTTTGAAGCTCAAAATCAGCCAGGAAACCCTGCTAATTCCGTTCAAATTCAGCTGGGTTTTTTGAGTCGTACACAATCAATTTTAGATCAAATAACATGTACTTGTGATACTGCATCGGCAACTTCAACGGAGCTTTGTTCATTATGTGCCATATGCAAAATTTGTGCCTGACGTTTAGGAAGACATTCCTTATAGCAGCAGTAATGGTGTCACATTGGTTTGTTATGATCGTTGGTGGATGGATATCTGCACCAATAGGGAAAATTAATAAGGCCAAACAAACATATTAAAAAGGACATGCCCATTCATAAATAGGTCAATCATATCCCTTAAAAAGGACCGACCATAGGTTAAAAAGGACAATCTTATTCTTAAAAATGATACTTTCATTCATAAAAAGGTCAATCATATCCCTTAAAAGGGACCGACCATAGGTTAGAAAGGACAATCTTATTCTTAAAAAGGATACTCCCATTCATGAAAAGGACAATCATATCCCTTAAAAGGGACCGATCGTTGGTTAAGAAGGATAAACTTATTCTTACAAAGGATACACCCATTCATAAAAAGGACAATCATATCCCTTCAAAGGGATCAACGATAGGTTAAAAAGGACAAGCCCAAGAAACTTAATACGATAAGACCATCTACACAACATGCAAAATTAAGAAGGACAACCCAACATATTAAAGAGGACAAAACCATGAGGTAAAAAGGAAAATCTTTTTCTTAAAAAGTACATGCCCAACACCCTTAGTACGAAAAAAAACAAACTCTTCAAACGTACCGCCCATGCATGACAACCACATCTGGAACAACCAAATGTAATTTGTAGTGGTCTCACAGGACAACAAAGCGCAACCGAGCAACACAGACTCGAAATGGTTAACTCCTACAAATGGTGCAAATGGCATCTCATATTTGTTAGTCATGTAGGTAGTGTCGAAACATATAGCATCCTCGAAGTATGAATATGCAGCTCTCAAAGAGCAGTCGGCCCAAAAAACATTTCTTAGTCTTCTTTCGTCATCTATATCCATGACATAGAAAAATATTGAATCAATCTTCTGCATCTTAATGAAATAGTTCTGAAGAGCTTGTGCATCGTCGGGTCCCATTTTCAAATTTCGGACTTTGGTTATAACATTCCTGCGCACAAAAGTGTTATGAACGTCGAAGATTTCTTCTAACACACTAGCATCTGAAAAAACACAAACCTTAGGTCCCTCTCATTGAAAGTCAATTTGTCATGCCCTCAGCCTCGATTACAAACAATTGCATGGTCTTAGTAGTCATCGCACACTATTCGTGCA
Organism: Triglochin maritima; assembly: GCA_963682175.1. NCBI lineage: Eukaryota > Viridiplantae > Streptophyta > Magnoliopsida > Alismatales > Juncaginaceae > Triglochin > Triglochin maritima. The sequence continues at coordinate 34,482,753 of OY821781.1, read as the reverse complement.
ATCGCGGCCTGAGGTACAAATCGTTTCTGTCTTAGAAAATGCATCTGGTCCTCATGAAGCATTTCGTGGTTATTTTTTAAGATCGACAAAGTTAATCTGGTAACCCCTTGCTGGGTTTTCGGAAACCCTGATGCGAGTCGTGCACTCAACTTTACTCGATAAACGAGGCTTCAGTATTCCTTGTCCTTGGTCTGTTTGGTGGCTTGCCCTCCTTGGAACAAGTAAGCGTAGCCCGGGTAACAACAACACCTTCGTAATGAGTATGTCTTAGCTTAACACCAAAACCACAAGCATCTGCATAATCATTGTAAAAGGTTCTTGCTTCTTGAAAGAACGGAAAAACATCTTCTCCTCAGGAATGTTTAACAGCATGTCTTCTTGGGAAGACATAGAAACAATTTTCATTGGCGTAGACAGAAGAGAGAGAAATTCTATCAATAAGGAAGGAACAAAATAGAGAGGAAGACGAAAGGTTGTCATTCTGTGGATTATCATAGGATAGAGGGCTACGGGAAGATGGAACGTCCACATGATAGAGAGCCAAAATGTATGAAAGGTTTGATTTGAGAAGCTTTTAGTGTCAAACATTAAATGCAAGGTTTCTTGGGCAGGAGATCAAAGATTAGGGATAAAAAAACCTACATATTCTGATGAGTTGGACTTGTCCATGTCAGCAGCGTCCCCGAAGGGCATCCCGGAGAGCGGCCAAAAATCATTTTTCCTAAAACGTTGTGAGTGGGAGAGAGAGTAAGTGAAGGTCTAATTTTGAAGAGGAGACCAAAAAAGATCCCGCACAAAGAGCCCACGAAGAATTTCCCTTTGTTTTTTATAAAACAAACACGAAATTCTTACAAGTTACAATTTTGTTATGCGAACGGGTCAAAATTCTTACAAGTTTAAATTTTGTTTCGTGAAGGAGTCATTGGCTTATACGTGTGTACTCTTTGGTTAACTATATTAGTTTGGTTGTGTTGTATGTGTTTTTTTATTTATTTAAGAGTTTGATATCTCAGGGGGCGAGTGTTTGTGCACTGAAAACCATTGGAAAATGAATTCAGGGGTCAAAGGGAAACCAACGGAAAATAGAAATAAAAAAAGTCAATTTTCCTTTGACCAAGATTTTGTTGTTTGTGCAAGCCTCTCAAATCCACTAGAAAATTAAAAACTAAATTAATTAATTATCATTTACAGAAAATTGATATTATTTGTAAATATTGTATATATAAATGTATAACTTTATAACGAAGAATATGTTGTACGTTAAAATTTGAATAGGCATCGCACATTTTAGTTTAATTTACCTCAAATGTGATGTGTGAATTATATATTATATACATATATCTTGTCGAACATCAAATTAATTAATAAGATTATTGTAGTCATACACTTTTAAACAATACACTAAATTAAAAATTGAATAGAATTTTATTATAGAATTTTATTTTAACAAGACGATATAAAGTTCAAGATGTATCTTTATTATCAGTTTTATGGTATGATTTTGTAACATATTGTCATTATTTTTTTAAGATAATCATATTGTTTAATTTTTAAAATGATTTTAATGTTTTTGTAGTTAAGTTTTTATGTAAAAAAATAAATATTAAATAGGTTTGATAGACATGTATATTTTTTACAACTTTGCTGCATTTTCCATTGGTTTCCTGTGGGGGATATGAGAAATAGAGAGAAAAGATATCAGTACATTCTGGATGGTACATGGGAACTAAGGGAAAATATTTTTATTTTCCAAGACTCACACGAACACCATGAAAAACTCTGGTCAAAGGAAAATTATTTTCTTTTCCTTCTGGTTTCCAGGTGCACAAACACCCATTTATAAAGATAAGCAACTTAAAGACCTTTTGATTTCTAAAAGATGTTCTCCGTTGTACATTAACCTTTCTTCTCTTAAATGTATTTTGCATTTTTTTCTTTTTCTGTTTTCTAATATTTTTGTCCTTGTCGTAGCATTCGTATCGAATATTCTTAAACCAAATACTCCTTACCAATCTAGGTTTGACTTTGATTGCGATATTCTTGGTTGTTTTCTTGGATTTCTTTTTATGTTTAATCTCTTTTGGGTCGTCAGTGTTTTTCTTTAGTAGTCCATTATTTTCGACTTCATGAAAACTAAAGTTAGGAGTTTATAAGATAATTTATTAGTGTCGAACTTTAACACCATCCGTTGTTTTGAAGAAGAAGAAAAGTTATGATTGTTTCCCTAGTGACCTTTTTATCATTTATCATAATTGCAAGTTTGAAGAGTTTGAGTTGTGGCTTATGTGGTTGTCATCAGGGGCGGATCCAGGAATTTTCAAGTGGGAGTGGCTCGCTCATCTATATCCGAATAGTCTATATTTGATTCATATTTTTATCCTTTTTGAGCAGATATGGATACAAATTTTTGGTATCCGTTTATGATCTCTGTATCGTTTGCACCCTAATTACATCATATTTATACAAGTCAAAATGAAAAACCAAATGAAAATTACATAAGCTGGAAATCAAAATTGGACAAATTGAAGTAGAATGACTTACACAAATCAAAATTCAATTCCTAACCTTTTTCTTTATTTGTCCAGTAATCAATTGCAAATTGGTTTGCTAAATATAATTATATATTTTATAAAAAACAATATATTTATTATTTCTCACAAGAGAATATAAGTACCCCATTATAACCAAAGTCAAACTCTATGGGCCATCACAAGTAAATCACAAGTATATATAAAAAAGTCATGTCTTTTTTCCAAAACAAGACCTCAAAGTATAGATTTAAGCCCAAATATTATACCCAACTCTATAGTTGGGATTTCATTCAGTTTTTAGTGAGCTTTCGGTGGGTGGGCATGTGCCAACCCGGGCCTATACGTGGGTCCACCCCTGGTTGTCATTCTAACTACATTCTTCCAAGGTTTGAATGCAATTTCTAAAGGAAATTTTGATTTGTTTTCTTTCAAAGTGACCAAAAATTGAAAAATAAACTTCCACATTGATATCCTCTGAGAAATATGTTTATGTTTCAACTTTTCCCCAAAATACTCCTGCATAAACCGTGGGACTAGTCCCCTCTTTCTCTCTTTCAGTAATATCGATATCAGATTTTTCAGTTTGGAGAGAAGACCAGATCGAGCTCATAGTAACCAATATCGAGTTGAGATCGTCCCCCACTGACTCCGTAGGACCCTCACTGGAATGCACAAGTTGTTTTAGTGTTCTTGGATGAGAAACCAGTCAACAAAAAGAATGGGTAAGTGAAATTGTAAAAAATTGATGTGGATGTTACTTTGTTGAATTTTTTCCCATTTTCGAATAGATTTGTCAATGTCTTGATGTGTTTTATTAATTTGTTGAAGTCTTGTTTGAATCTGCCTTTTTGTGGTAGTCGTGCTCAATCAAGTTCGATAGAACTCGACGAATGACCATTTCTGATGGTTGAAGACGATGTCGGACGTTACTCGAGGATACACGATAGATAGGCTCGATGTGTTTGCTCGATAGTTAAAATTGTTTTAGATTTTGATTGAGTTTGAGTCAACTCGACGATACGCGATAGTGTGGGTTGATGTGTATGCTCGATAGTTATACTAGATTAGAGTTCGATTGAACTCGATTGTGCTCGATTGGGTTACTCGATATTCGTTCGATAGCAACTTGATAGACCTCGATGGGTTATGATTATTAATTTGAATTCCAATATTTTGACCTTTTTTGTTTTTTGTCATATCATGTTCGACTATTAACGTATTGGATGCGTACAATGGTGTTTGGGAAATGAATGGTAGAGATTAGCTTTTCAAGGATGACAAGAGTAAAGGGCACGATAGAAAAGGATGTAACATACTTTCAACTGCTTCAAATTTTACATAAGGCATTTGATGTTGATAAGTTGAAGTATGAGCTCACACTGGAGCTCCCCTACAAAACACATGGGCAGATATTTAGACCTGTTGAAATGATAGAGGATTCTGACGTCTTTTTTTCGTCTCTGAAATATTATAGGACATGATCCCTTATGTGTGACTCTGGTTAAAAAGAATGCACATGGGGAACCGTCGTCCAATTCCAACTTTAATAAAGAAGTTAGGAGTCAGGTTGAGATTTTTATTCACCAAACATATCTCATGGCTACCGTAGATGAGATACTTGTTCCTGAAGTTGATGTCCTCCACCAATTGAATGAGTATGAACCCTATGTGAATGACGATCCTATTGTGAACTTAAGTGATGAAAATGGAAATTGGGAAGAAGATTCTGAAGGAGATGGTAGTGAAGACTTGTCACTCCCACACTCACAACCCCCAACGGAAAGACACCCACAACCCAGAGCTCCAGGAAACCAAACACCTAGGACAAGCAATAGTCGTCCAAGTAGAACAGAAAATAACACAAGAAGATCACAGAAGTTGGAGTGCTCCAATGTTAACAAGAGAAGATATATTAGATTCCACCTTAGTAGACTTTCAAAAGCAATGTTGAATTGAAAACCAAAGCTGCTCTCTTTGCAATGAAGAATAATTTTGAGTTTGTAGTGAAAAAGTCTAGTAAAGGGGTGTCGTATATCACTTGCAAGGATCTTAATTGTGGTTGGAGATTGAGGGGCAAAAAGGAAGTGCGCTCACCCATGTTTCAGCTTACTGTCTTCCATAATGTACATAATTGCACATTGGAACTTAGTCAGAAAGACCAATGACAAGCATCTCCTTGGGTAGTTGGCCACCTAATCAATAACAAATATGTCAATGATGGTACTAGCTACTTGGCAAAAGACATAAGGGATGATATGAAGGAATAATACGACATAAATATGAGTTACAAAAAGACATGGAAATGTAGAGAGAAAGCACTTACGTATGTGAGGGGGACATCTGGGGAATCTTATTCAAAGTTACCGACGTACTTGTATATGTTGGAGCAAAAGAATCCATGCACAATCACTCATTTTCTAACAGAAGATGATCACTTCCTATATTGCTTCTTCTCTCTTGGAGCTTCAAGAAGGGGATTTAGATGGTGTCGTCCTATGATATGTGTCAATGACACATTCTTGAAGACCATATATGGTGGGCATATGTTATGTGTTACTGCATTAGATGCAAACGGCCACTTGTATCCTATTGTGTTTGCACTGGTGAACAGTGAGAATCATAGCTCTTGGACCTTTTTCATGAATAAATTGAAGGAAGTCATTGGGGACTGATTGACATCATTTCATGCTTACATTTGTATTTTATATCCATTATCTTTCACCTAAACAATGCTACGTAATGAGCTTTATGTTTGAATTTCAGAAATAAATAGGTTTGAAGAGAAGAGACATGAAAGGACCTAAAAGCAGGAAAAATGACTGAGTTGAGAGATTCAAGGACTAAGATGCAAGATCGAAGGACCTGAATGCAAGATAGAAGGACCAATGAGCAAACAAGAATACTTCACACCATCATGGGGAGTATTTAGCAATTCTATTCGGGTCGGAGCTCCAACAAGCGAAGTAGATGCATCAAATACCAACAAATACATCCAGAAAAGCCCAGAAGAAAATCCAGAGCGATCCGAACATTGTAGACCGCTAATTGGCGGTCCACGACCGCGTATTGGCGGTCTCTTTTGGTCCGGATCCGCTAAGATTAATGTGGGGCATGTATTATAGTTTGTTTAGTCTATTTTTGATATTTGTTTAGTCTTATACCGGGGAATTGTCCCGGATTACCTTTTTCTATGGCTATAAATAGAACTCTCCCTCCTCTCTTGTAATCCATCTCTCTCTTGGTGGTCATCCTCTCTACTAGGAGTTCAAGCCTTGAAGCAAAAACCCTGGTGGAGAGAGGCTACTTGTAATTGAGTGAGTAATTATAGATGTTTTCCTTTGGTTATGTTCTTTCTTTCTTAGTTTAATTACATTTCTTATGTCTTGCATGCTTCTTTAGTTTTATGTTCTTTTAGTTATACTCGTTGTTTTAGTCTTCTTATAATTAGTTTAAGCATGTTTTCTTTCCTTAGTATAAATGTTAGTTTAAATATGTGTGAGTAGTTCCATTCCCTTTGGGGGTGGAGTAGATGTGTATACATGTTAAGTATATGGTATGAATGCTAGACATTGTTGTTTGTGAGAAATGTTAGTATGCTTCTTGAATTAATAAGAACTTTTACTTGATGGTTTCTGCCATAATGTTAGGTACATTCCATGCTTGTTTATGTTCTTAATAACAAACTTATCATGCTCATATTAATCACCTAGGTTAGTGTTTTAAATGATAGGTCTTGTCATGAGGTACTTCTTATGCATTACCAAACACTAGCATTGCATACATTGCATCATATGTCTTTCATTTAGATTAATTTTATATCAATAAATGCTACTAACGTATGTGTTTAGTCCTATTTACAGAATACATGGACCTGAATGCAAATTACCCACATCCCGAGCATAAACGCGTGCAAAAGACTCATTTCTATCATAAAGACCAAGCTCAAGATTATCGGGTTTCAAATGGAAATGTATCCAAGCATAAAAGCATTCAAGACCTAATTACAAAAAGGACAAGGACTTAAGCACAAAAGTAGACAAGGACTTAATTGCAAAAAGCCAAGGACCTAATTGCAAATCACGAGTAGCTTTTATTAGTATAGAGAAAATCTAAAGAAAAATCAATGTGGATCTCCAAATATATGAAGGAAATAATTCGGAGCTCAAAAGAATGGAAAGAAATCATCCAGACGCGCAAAGGAGGATCAAATCATACCATAAACATTCAACCAAAATCTGGACCTAATCAGAGCATGATTTGCGGCGATTCCCCCGCAAATTACAAATACCATGCGGCAATTCTGCCGCCCCCTAGTCGATCCGTGTGCTCAAATTTTGTCCAGTCGTGTCTGGACACGTGTACTTTCTTATTTTATACTTAGGTTCCTTGTATCAACTATAAATAGCCCCCAGAACGATGTTATAAGGGTCCTAGTCCTAGCTTGTAGTTTTTAATTCTTAGTCTTAGTTTTGTATTCTTCTTCTTAGTAATAAAATTTTGTCTTTTATTTCTTGTTTTAGTTTTCTTTTGTAATTCCTCTAGGACCCCTTCTTTCTCCCTCTATGAGTTTCTAACTCTTTCCAAATGGTGGAGGTGACGGATTTAGGGTGATAAGAAGAGAATAAAGTTATTATTTTAATTTCGTGATTAGTATATTTTGATTACTTGAGTTTATGTTAAATCATTTATCATGTAATGCTTCATAACTAACATGATTTATTATAAGTTTCTGAATTCTCTAATCTAAATCTTATGTCTAAACCTCCACCCGACGGAATTCACCATCTTTGTTCTTGTTTTACTTTTATTTGTTCATGTTCTCATTTTTAGAAAATTAAAATCAAAAATCTCAAAACCCAAATTTATTCTTCTCTCCTTCTTTCCCCTAATCGAAAATCACACAAATAACAAATCTCTCCCTCCTTGTGTTCGACCCGTATTTGCCACGTCTTCATTGACACCGTGCACTTGCGGTATAAATTTAATTCTCATCAAGTTTTTGGCACCGTTGCCGGGGAGGCGATGCAGATTTTGTTTTTTGTTGATTTCGATTCTATCCGGTTTATCTTGTGCGCGATCTAACTATTTGGGTTTGCGTTTCAGGAGACTACAGAGTGCACGGCGAAATCCGGGCACAGTTGGAGCAAGAAGGGCGGCGGAATCGCCGCATACCAAGAAGAATCTGCGGCGGAATCGCCGCACATTTGAAGAATCTGGGTTTCATTTTTTTCTGAGGTCGTCTCCATCTCTGGGTGGACGTGTAGAGCATCTGAGAATTTTCGAGAGCGGGCGGCGAACCCATCTGAGCAATGCGGATGTAACTTTTCTTGCCTTTCTCGTAAAATCTTAATTTTCGAAAAGTTCCTTTTCGTAGAACTGCACGTGTTAGGGAAAAATTCCATAATTGACAATAATTCAACTCTGACCTAAAAATTGGCAAAATTAGAAGGACTTAATGCATGCATCATATAATGTTTTGTTTGCATTATTCTTGCTAAATTCTTGCAAATTATTTTTATTGTTGAAGAGTGCTGGAGGCAAGGTACGTATCGCGTTTTAACGATTGCATTTAAGCATATAATTTAGTTTGCATATAACCTTGCAATTGCCCCCAATTAAAGACCAATGTTTGACTATCTTTGCTAGATTTAAGTTAAACTATCTTAAGGGCAACTCCGTAGGAAAAGATACGGTGGGGATTTCATCACCCTTCCGTGGCCCACAAATCACAATCCTAAAGTGTCACCCAAGCCTTAAAATTAAAATCAATTAGACATTGGCCCCTAAGGACTCAGACTCAATTAAGGAGAAGAATTGGTTTGACTTGCTATGACCTGAAGCCGATCGAATTTAAGTTGGTGTCTAGAAAGTGTTTTTGTGTTGACGTAAGTCTTCCAAGCGAAGTGGTTGTCTAATTGGCACCGACTCTGTCGGAAGCGCCCCCACTAGCTATACACTGCCTGGCCAATTTGGTTTAATTAGTGAGGGAGGTGAATCAAGCAAATCAATTCGACTCAACCAGTTAGGAGTCGTCTAGATCTAAGCGACACTAGGTCTAGGATTGTTTGAGCCGTGCTTGTTTGGGAAACCTCTGACTGACCCTCTTTTCTATCTTTAGAGTTAAGTTTCCCTTCTCTTCTGAGTCATCTTCTTCTCACCTACTTATACGTTCTAGTCTCCTCCCCTTTACATTCTCTATTAGCATTTTAGGGTCGAGTCGAGAACTTGTGCTTGCTTAGCCTCATAAGGGTAAGAGTGCTTGACTCAAGAGTGTTTTGATGGAAGGTTACATGGGCAACCATCCATATCATTGTTTGGACCAGGACAATGCTGCCTGGTATTCTAGAACCATGCAACTTGGGTGGCTCAGACCAACACCCCATATGGTTGGGACAATCCTAATTGTATGACTGAGCAATCTTCATATTGGGGTAACATGAAAGAGGCACTGACTGCTAGACCACAATCTAGTTATGTTGGATCATATGCTGGTCAACGAACTGATACATTACAACAAACTTTTGCCTCCTTCAAGCGTTGGGTAGACAACATGAGTACACCGGTGGCTCCCGTAGCTGTACCGTGTGACTGTTGCGGGTTGAGTGGTCATGTTATCAGGGAATGTCCTTATGTTCCCCCAGAGCCTGAGTATAAGCATACCTTTTCCCAGAATGCTCGATATGACCATTACGCATCCGCGTATAACCCGAGAGTGATGGATTCATGGGGAGACAATTCATATCCAAATTCTTATACTTCATTTTCACCCCAATATCCTCCTCCCGAATACCCAGAATTCTACCAACACCCCACTTCAAATCATTGGACGTATTCTCAGCCCACCAACACCCAACCTAAAAATGTCCCGAGTTCTGACTCGAACCTCATAGTTGACTGCATGCCTGATACCTTGGAACAAGCTTTCCATACGTTCATGACAACTACTCAACAGTCCGTAGACAATATGGTACTGCAATTGAGTCAAATGTCGCAGCAATTAAGTGAGGAGAGTAACTTTTCTTGTCAACATGAGGATTCATCTTTTAGTATCGAACCACCACCACATCCACAAATTCAAAGCACAATTTTTCAAAGTCAAATTCCTAGTCGGTCTGAAGGACTTGGGGTTTCAATTCACGATCACTTAGTGGAGGATTCGATACACTTTGAGAATAAAATTGACCAATTTCATCATGAGTCGGCCAAGGATTGTGCCTTATCTTCTTGCCCCGTGGCCTTTGAGCCACATGATCTTCATGTTGTGCCTCTTAAGGACTCACCTCCGGTGGAGCAAGAGCTCCCTAGCACCCTCAATTTCAAACAACCTGATGAGAGTTTGCCTCTCACTATTGTTCCTGATCATCTTGGAAATGATGGAACATCAAACGACTACATTGCTCATAAGGGTATTAAGAGTTCCTCGGAGGATACATTGGGTATGAGACCCATTCTTTGTTCGCCTGGTGAGTCGGACTTGCCTGACAAGGCTCTTGACCTCGCTCCGACGCACCAGCCAGTTGGTTGGAGAGTTTGGATTGACGATCATAACTTCAGCACCGCAACGGGAGAAACTCTTCTTCCGTTGCCCCTTATTTCCCAAACTCTCGAGAGGTTCAAGCTCTTTCAGTTTGATCCTTTGAATGAGACGCATTTGCGTCCAATTTATGAACCTCTCATTTCATCTTGTGCTCTTTGTGAAGGGGGCCCACGCATGAATATTCTGGCCCCACGTGGTGTCATGTTCCCTTTTGATGTCTTTTGACAAATGAAGATGGGAACTTATGTTTGTACATAGTTATATATTTCAAAAATAAATAAATAAATAAATAAATAAATAAAAATAAAAGACTCCTTCAGTGAGCATTGTTTGTGTGGGCTCCAACCCTTAAGTATTTGAGCCTCATTTGTTTCCCGTATTTGACTCCCTTCTTTAGCATCTCACAAGTTTTTGAGGGAATTCGGGTTTTGTCCATCAACATAGCCATGAACTTTCCTTTGTACTTCACGTTGGTGAGATCTTTTCCTTTTTCATGCATAAATCCATGTAGTATCTTGCTCACATTCATTGAGGACAATGCATGATTTAGGTGTGGGGGGTGTTTATGTATATATCTATGTAAATTCTGTTCTTAAAAAAAATTCAATGTTTCATGACATAGCTTAAGATTGAACTACCAAAACCCGAGTACAAATTGCATTGAGTTTTTTGTTCCTTATTATATAGTTCTGCTTGTAGAAACTATGACATAAATCTAAGTTCCAAAGAAATAACCCATTACCCTTTAAGACATGTATGCACTTAAATTGGATGAATCAAATCTTTGAAGTGGTTGATAAAAAGCAGAGATTGAGGAAAATACACCGGGAAGTGTGGACTTCTAATAGCAATTAAGCCACGAGGAAAAGTAAAAATAAAGGAATAAAGTGAGGAAAACACATTTTGCAAAATGATTACAAAAGCCCAAGCCTTTGAGTCACTGGTCCGTAGGGGTATCTTGAAACCCGGTAACTTGAGTCTGTCAGCTCGGGATTATCGACCAAACTCGCTACACGAATGCAAAAAGGGTAAAAGTGTCAGAAAAAGTAAATGTGTTGAATCACGGAAAAAGAAAAAATATATATACTCAAGGCCCAAAGCTAAAAGAATGATCCATGTCATGGTTGATCCGAATGTTACTTCACCACCAGAAGAGGCGTGCAAAATAATTTAAGTGATAACATGTGTAGAAGGGTTAGTGGTGTGAATGTTGGAGGAAGAAAGACCAAGTCAGATTTTTTTTTATGAGTTAGACTTATATAATGAGCATGCAAGAATTCTCAGTAAGATGTATAAGGTTGAGGTAGGGATATTGAGAGCTATTAATGGAATGTTGAATTAGGACTTTGTGGGTGTGTCAACTGAAAACCCTCACGAGACAAAACTCGCCCTCTAGGGAAACTTGGAGGTTTAAAGGCTTGTTGCACATGCTAAGTGCAACCGTGATTCCTACGAAAGTGAGTTAGGATTTCCCTGTTTTTTTTATATTCTGTTTTGCTAGGGACTAGCAAAATCTAGGTGTGGGGGTATTTGATGCATTGCATACATTGCATCATATGTCTTTCATTTATATTAATTTTATATCAATAAATGCTACTAAGGTATGTGTTTAGTCCTATTTACAGAATACATGGACCTGAATGCAAATTACCCACATCCCGAGCATAAACGCGTGCAAAAGACTCATTTCTATCATAAAGACCAAGCTCAAGATTATCGGGTTTCAAATGGAAATGTATCCAAGCATAAAAGCATTCAAGACCTAATTACAAAAAGGACAAGGACTTAAGCACAAAAGTAGACAAGGACTTAATTGCAAAAAGCCAAGGACCTAATTGCAAATCACGAGTAGCTTTTATTAGTATGGAGAAAATCTAAAGAAAAATCAATGTGGATCTCCAAATATATGAAGGAAATAATTCGGAGCTCAAAAGAATGGAAAGAAATCATCCAGACGCGCAAAGGAGGATCAAATCATACCATAAACATTCAACCAAAATCCGGACCTAATCAGAGCATGATTTGCGGCGATTCCGCCGCAAATAACACATACCATGCGGCGATTCCGCCGCCCCTAGTCGATCCGTGTGCTCAAATTTTGTCCAGTTGTGTCTGGACACGTGTACTTTCTTATTTTATACTTAGGTTCCTTGTATCAACTATAAATAGCCCCCAGAACAATGTTATAAGGGTCCTAGTCCTAGCTTGTAGTTTTTAATTGTTAGTCTTAGTTTTGTATTCTTCTTTTTAGTAATAAAATTTTGTCTTTTATTTCTTGTTTTAGTTTTCTTTTGTAATTCCTCTAGGACCCCTTCTTTCTCCCTCTATGAGTTTCTAACTCTTTCCAAAGGGTGGAGGTGACGGATTTAGGGTGATGAGAAGAGAATAAAGTTATTATTTTAATTTCGTGATTAGTATATTTTGATTACTTGAGTTTATGTTAAATCATTTATCATGTAATGCTTCATAACTAACATGATTTATTATAAGTTTCTAAATTCTCTAATCTAAATCCTATGTCTAAACCTCCACCCGACGGAATTCACCATCTTTGTTCTTGTTTTACTTTTATTTGTTCATGTTCTTGTTTTTAGAAAATTAAAATCAAAAATCTCAAAACCCAAATTTATTCTTCTCTCCTTCTTTCCCCTAATCGAAAATCACACAAATAACAAATCTCTCCCTCCTTGTGTTCGACCCGTATTTGCCACGTCTTCATTGACACCGTGCACTTGCGGTATAAATAAAAATCCCATCACTTGCATGCTTCTTTAGTTGTATGTTCTTTTAGTTATACTTGTTGTTTTAGTCTTCTTATAATTAGTTTAAGCATGTTTTCTTTCCTTAGTATAAATGTTAGTTTAAATATGTGTGAGTAGTTCCATTCCCTTTGGGGTGGAGTAGATGTGTATACATGTTAAGTAGATGGTATGAATGCTAGACATTGTTGTTTGTGAGAAATGTTAGTATGCTTCTTGAATTAATAAGAACTTTTACTTGATGGTTTCTGCCATAATGTTAGGTACATTCCATGCTTGTTTATGTTCTTAATAACAAACTTATCATGCTCATATTAATCACCTAGGTTAGTGTTTTAAATGATAGGTCTTGTCATGAGGTACTTCTTATGCATTACCAAACACTAGCTACACTTGAGCTTATTGTATGCATTCACCACACTTATTTCATGTGTACACACACACTACACCCCTTAAGGGTTTTCCATTCCTGAGTTCTATCTTCTGTTATTAGTTGCTTAGCTTAGTTTTAGTTCGTTTTATACTTTCGTTTCCTTCTTTGTTGTTTACTAGTTTAGTGTAGTGTAGTTTAATCAATCCTTACCCCTTTCTTTCCCACTCGCCTTCGAGCAAACCAGAGTCGACACACCTCCCTGTGGATCAACCCGTATTTGCCACCGCTTCAACGCGGTCGTGCACTTGCGGTTAATTAAAACATATCAATCCGGGACGTCGAGAACCTAGCTTTTATATCAGACAGACATGCTAGCATTGTTCATTCTTTGGAGACTGTATTTCCAGATGCCCATCATGGTGTATGCTACCACCACATCTGTATGAATGTGGTTGTAAAGTTCAAGACGGACCACTGTTATGAAAAGATGTGGTGTGCGACATACATATTCTAAAAGTCAGATTTCCACAAATACTTTGACACGATAAAAGAAATTGATCCTCCCCTAGCAGAATATATTGAAGACATCAATTTTGATAAGTGGACTCGTTCTTACTTTCCTGAGAATCGGTACAATTTAATGACTACCAATTACACTGAAAGCCTGAACAACAAAACCAGGGAGGCAAGAACATGGCAGTCATGACTTTTGTGGAGTACATTCGGTTCACACTTCAAACATGGTTTTGTGAACGACGAGTTGTTGTCGAGGCGATCACAAGCAAATTGTCACCTCTCCTAGAGCGTGATCTATTTGGAATAGCTGACAAAGTAAGGTTTTTGACAGTCCACAACCTTAATTAGTTTGAATTTCATGTGTTACATGGAGATGATGACGTTGAGGTTAATTTGTGACAAAATCTTGTTCTTGTGGCATTTTTTAAATTATTTGAATACATGTTCATGCAGTTGCCGCAGCTCTTGATCGGGAGGTTAATATCTACTCTTTGTTTCCCCCATTTTACAACACTGAGTCGTGCAGTGAGACATATAAAGAAACAATTTACCCTTATGGTAACGAGGATGAATGGACTGCTCCTTATGACATAAAGAATGTGCAAGTGAAAGTGTCTGTTGAAAAAAATCCAGTTGGTCGTTCGAAGAAGAAAAAAGTAGGAAGGATAAAGAGTCTACAATCTCTAAGGGAAGTTGTGGTGAAATCGCGCAAGTGCAGTAGATGCGGTGGAAGTTGACACAATAAGAGGGGATGTAAAGTTAGACTATAAAGCTATTGTTCCACTTGAAAATTTATTAAATTATCTTATTTTAAACAGGTGCTCGATATACCTCGATATGAGCTCAATATAGATCGATGGTCATTTTCCTATGACGTTGATGTTCATTTAGATATGTTATGTTCTTGTACCCGATCGTGAGCAATGGAAGATCGACGGTGCTCAATGCTTTATGACTTAACATGGAACCATTTTAAGTTGAATCTTTTTTAATGTTGCGTTTGATAGCCCCTCGATATGAGCTCGATATAGATCGATGTTGTTTTCCTATGATGTTGATGTTCGTTTAGATCTGTTCTGTTCTTGTACTCAATAGAGAGCGATGGAAGCTCGACAATGTTCGATGCTTTATGACTTAACATGGAACCACCTTAAGTTGAATCTTTTTTAATGCTGTGTTCGACAGTGCTCGATATAGATCGATGGTTGTTTTCCTATGAAGTTGATGTTCATTTAGATCTATTCTGTTCTTGTACTCGATTGAGAGAGATGGAAGCTTGCCGGTGCGCAATGCTTTATGACTTAACATGGAACCACATTAAGTTGAATCTTTTTAATGTTGTGTTTGAGCTCGATATAGATCGATGAGTTTTTTCTATGAAGTTGATGTTCATTTAGATTTGTTATGTTCTTGTACCCGATCGTGAGCAATGGAAGATCGACGGTGCTCAATGCTTTATGACTTAACATGGAACCATCTTAAGTTGAATCTTTTTTAATGTTGCGTTTGATAGCGCTCGATATGAGCTCAATATAGATCGATGGTTGTTTTCCTATGAAGTTGATGTTTGTTTAGATCAGTTCTATTATTGTACTCGATCAAGAGCGATGGAGACTCGATGGTGCTCGATGCTTTGTTACTCAACGAACAATCTTAAGTTGAATTTTTTAATGTTGCGCTCGATAGTGCTCAATATGAGCACGATATAGATCGATGGTTGTTATAAAGTTGATGTTTGTTTAGATCAAGCACAACATTCAAACAGATTCAAAAAAACATTAACCAACAAACATTAACAACATTCACCAATCGAGCACAACATTCAAACAGATTCAAAAAACATTAACCAACAAACATTACAACATTTACCGTCAAAAAAGTTTGTAACTTCAACATTTACTACATTAACAAAATAAAAGTTTGTGACTTATAAAACAACATTAACCAAAAAAAGTTTGTGACTTCAAAACTTTGCTTGTTTCCTAGTCCACCCAGTGTGGTCTTCATAGTCAGGGGGCACGTCATGTTGGATTTTGTCCCATGCTTATGTATATATATTTTTTTAAATTATACATAAGCAAAATCGTTTCCATATTTATTCAACAATTTATACGTACAAGATTTTCTTTTTGCATTTCAATATGATGTATACTATATAATATATAAAATGCATAAGTTGATCATACCTAAAAGGATTGTCAAATTCTTTTCTATCGCTGGAAGTCGAGTTGCACTCGGATCACCTCAAAATTTCCTCCAAGTGTTCACCAAACTCCAAATAATATTAGAGAGATCGAAGCAAGCCAATCAATTTTTAATGCAATGTTAGAATCTAGCTAATAATCACATCTATGCCCCCCAAAGAATTTAATCTCCAACACTTTTATTAATCTAGAGAATTTTTGGATGGAAGAGATTGAGAAAATATGGAGAGAAGAAAGATTTGCATTAATTAAACAAGGGAAGGGAGAATGGACCTATTTAAAGGGTATCCTCAAATTCACATCATGTGTAAACATCTTACACATGATCTCTTGTTAATTTCTCCTCTAAACTAATCATATTTTGACACATCATCATCCCATAATCTCCTTTGACCAAGTTAGATCAAACCAATCCCATGATCAGCAAAATCTCTTATTAATGCAGGCAAAATCGTGGGCAAATGGTAGACCTAAACAACCAAATGGTCAACTATTTCTCTACTAAGAAAAGTCCTTGTTACTTTCGGTTGGATGGGGTTTCAAGGCGGTCGACTGATCCCTTACCAAGAATGTTCCTTATAATTTCGGTCGAACCATGAAACACATCGGTCGACCGTTCTCATACCAAGAATGCTCCTATTAATTTCAGTCGAACCACGTGTCTAGCTAGTCGACCGTTTCCGAACATAAAAACTACTGTTAAATTCGGTCGACCGGTTCCCGAGAAACGTTCGACTATTTTTCATTATTTTTGCCTTTACAAATTTTGGATTTAAATCCGACAAAATTTGAGCTTTGGGGTTTTAGCAAATCTATATGTTATACTGTTTAGGATCACATTATATTATGTAATATATTTTCATATATATTGTCAAAACATTATACCCTATAATATATACATATCTCATGTAAATTTATTTGTTATTCTAACCATGTTGTAATCATGACATATTGATTTTATTATTTTGCCATATGTATACTATTTCATGTCACATGAAATTTAAAACATCACGTAAAACATAAAATCATACTTCTTGTTTCCTAGTTTTGTGGTGTGACCTATAGAATGATGTAAGTTATATTGACAATGATATAAAACACCTTATATCATAAACCATAAGCGGTATCTAGCTACATATTATAGTTACCCAAATAACAAAGATGTTTTGCTCACTTGAACAAAACATGATCCATTTAGTCATATGACATAATATCACTTGTGTCTATCCATTTCCTCATGATACTAGGAATATTGTACAATGTAGGAATGTGTCATCTTTGTATTATATATTCATTTCTTGATCTGTAAAGCTAATTATAAATATGTAACTATACATAAATTACATTGTGCACATTATAACTTTGCTTTATAAAGGAGCCCAATAACATCATCACTTAAGTCAAGAGAGACAATGATAACCTTTTGGCATATGACTTTTTCCCGCATATGTGATATACAACTAATTAATATTTTTATCACTATATGTAATGATAGTTTTTTATAATAATCAAATTATATACTTCTCATGTGAAAAATGCATAGGTCTCATATCTTATGATTCAAAGACACAATAAAAGCATTAATAACACAAACACAATTCCATAATGCTTAATTTACTAGGTCTATTCAATATATCAAAGTAACACTTTCTCTTTTATATACTCATGTTGTTAAATATTTGTAGAGCTACAATATCCTTTAACCAACATGACAATCTTATCTCGGTAATTAATGTCCCATGTTAATCATCATGATTGTGAATTACTTTTGATTTATGTAAACCATTATCTTTTAGAGCTCTACAGTTAATGACCAAAAACCTCTTATTTAACTCTTCTAATTAAAAGACGAATACATTAATCAAGAAACAAAATATTTATACATTCAATTCCTAATAAAAGACATATAAAAGAATACTTTTAAAAACACTTTCCTTTCACGTCAGGCACTGGAGAGGTTGTGCGGTCAGGAATGGTTGTGTCGACGAGGCAGGTCAACCTGCAGTTGGGGCAGTTGTGTTCCAGGAAGGGGGTGATGTTGTTGGTGTCTTCGGGGAGGAAACTATCCAATAAAAATAAGGAAATATCAGACGTTAATATAATAACAACGTATAACAACTTGTTAGTCAGAAATAAAGAAATAACAAAAACATACCACTATCGAGGAGGAGTTCTACCACCGTGTCTTGGACGACGGCTAAATGATGGTCTAGATCGCCCACTAGTTGGGCAAGTTCGTCCAGGTTCTAGTTGACTTGTTGGAGTGGTTCCGGGGGCGGCAGTAATTGTTACACAGCGTCACAAACTTAAAAAGAGCATTTGTGGTGGCTCGGTACCCCCACACCGCCAGGACACCTGCAAGACCCCGACCGTGGTCCCGACACACAGACCTTGTGTGGGGTAACCGCAAATGCATAAGAGGTCTTCAAGAGCCATGACCTCCGCGATGTCATCGTTATGCAGCATTGTCAGACTTGATTCGGAAGGTCATGAAGGAGGAGGGAAAATGGCGGTGGAGAGCAAAGTGGAAGGAAGTAATGCCGAAAGAAGGAAAGAGTGTTGTATAACTATATATGGCGTGACGTTTGGAGGGAAGGAAACCAAACCGTCAAAAAATGCCCTAAAACCGTACCGTGAACAGTCACGTGAACTATCGAGGTCATATCATATGCATACCAACCCCAACAAAGCAGACTATCTTACTTCATCATATCGAGGTCACATCGAGCCACCCCTTGTTACAGTTTTTTCACACTTAGCTCATAACCGAGGTGACGTTTGGAGGGAAGGAAACGATTCCAATTCTGAACCGTCAAAAAACACCATCGAAAGCCATGCCAAAACAGTTGTGTTTTTTAAAAAAATAAAATTTCTCAGGTCATATCGCGCGCATATCGAGTTCATATCGAGCCAATCGAGGTTACAATTCTCCACACTCAAAAAGGCCCTTATAAACTGATGAGAATTAAATTTATACCGCAAGTGCACGGCGTCAATGAAGACGTGGCAAATACGGGTCGAACACAAGGAGGGAGAGATTTGTTATTTGTGTGATTTACGATTGGGGGAAAGAATGAGAGAAGAATAAATTTGGGTTTTGAGATTTTTGATTTAATTATCTAAGGCAAGAAACAAGAACAAATAAAACTAAAACAAGAACAAAGAAGTGAATTCCGTTGGGTGGAGGTTTAGATTTAGGGTTTAGATTAGAGAATTCAGAAACTTATAATAAATCATGTTAGTTATGAAGCATTACATGATAAATGATTTAACATAAACTCAAGTAATCAAAATAGACTAGTCACGACATTAAAATAATAATATTTATTCATCTTCTCTAAACCCTAAATCCGTCACCTCCACCCTTTGGAAAGAGTTAGAAACTCATAGAGGGAGGAAGAAGGGGTCCTTGAGGCATTACAAAAGAAAACTAAAAGCAAGAAGTAAAAGACAGAATTTTATTACTAAAAAGAAGAATACAAAACTAAGACTAAAAATAAAAACAACAACTAAAGACTAAGGACTAGGACTAGGACCCTTTTAACATCGTTCTCGGGGCTATTTATAGTTGTTACAAGAGACCTAAGTATAGAATTGGAGAGTACACGTGTCCAGACACGACTGGACAAAATTTGAGCACACGGATCGCCTCTGGTGCGGCGGAAACGCCGCATGGTAAGTGTATTATGCGGCGGAAACGCCGCATATATTGCTCTGATTTTGTCCAGATTTTGGTTGAATGTTTATGGTATGATTTGATCCTCCTTTGCGCGTCTGATGATTTCTTTCCATTCTTTTGAGCTCCGAATTATTTCCTTCATATATTTGGAGATCCACATTGATTTTTCTTTAGATTTTCTCCAAGATAATATTTTGATGCTTTAATTGCTATTAGGTCCTTGGCTTTTTGCAATTAAGTCCCCGGCTACTTTTATGCTTAAGTCCTTGTTCTTTTTGTAATTAGGTCTTGAATGCTTTTATGCTTGGATGCATTTCCATTTGAAACCCGATAATCTTGAACTTGGTCTTTATGATAGAAATGAGTCTTTTGCACGCGTTTATGCTCGGAATGTGGGTAATTTGCATTCAGGTCCCTGTATTCTGTAAATAGGACTAAACACATACCTTAGTAGCATTTATTGATATAAAAGTAATCTAAATGAAAGACATATGATGCAATGTATGCAATGCATCAAATACCCCCACACCTAGATTTTGCTAGTCCCTAGCAAAACAGAATATAAGAAAAATTGAAAACAGGGAAATCCTAACTCACTTTCGTAGGAATCACGGTTGCACTTAGCATGTGCAACAAGCCGTTGAACCTCTTTGTTGCCAAGGAGGAGGAGTGTTGTCTCTTGAGGGTTTTCAGCGGATATACCCACAAAATCCTAAATCAACATTTCATTAATAGTTCTCAATATCCCTACCTCAACCTTATACATCTCACTGAGAATTCTTGCATGCTTATTATATAAATCTAACTCATTAAAAATATGACTTGATCTCTGTTCCTCCAACATTCACACCACTAACCCTTCTACACATGTTATCACTTAAATTATTTTGCACGCCTCCTCTGGTGGTGAAGTATCATTTGGATCAACCATGCCATGGATCATTCTTTTAGCTTTGGGCCTTGAGTATTTTTTCTTTTCTTCCGTGATTCAACACATTTGCTTTTTGACACTTTTACCCTTTTTGCATTCGTGTAGCGAGTTTGGTCGATAATCCCGAGCTGGTAGACTCAAGTTACCGGGTTTCAAGATACCCCTACAGACCAGTGACTCAAAGGCTTGGGCTTTTGTAATCATTTTGCAGAATGTGCTTTCCTCACTTTATTCCTTTATTTTTACTTTTATTTTCCTCAAGGCTTAATTGCTATTAGAAGTCCACACTTCCCGGTATATTTTCCTCAACCTCTGCTTTTTATCAACCACTTCAAAGATTTGATTCATCCAATTTAAGTGCATACATGTTTTAAAGGGTAATGGGTTATTTCTTTGGAACTTAGATATATGTCATAGTTTCTACAAGCAGCACTATATAATAAGGAACAAAAACTCAATGCAATTTGTACTCGGGTTTTGGTAGTTCAATCTTAAGCTATGTCATGAAACATTGAATTTTTTATTATTATTTTTTTTTTTAAGAGATAAAAGAACAGATATATAGATAAATATATACATAAACACCCCCCACACCTAAATCATGCATTGTCCTCAACGTATGCAAATATAAAGCAAATGCACTTATTACCTTGGTGAACTGCGGTGGAAGGATGGAATTTGCTCAAAGTCAACCATAGTCAGAACTGGATTGAATGACACCAGATTGGTGCATGTATCCAGTTGAATTGTTCCTCATGTTGCAATGAGAGTCCTGAGTCACAGGTTCCACACCCCTCACATAAATTGGTTCTCTTATTTGCTCGAGTGATGGTGGGTGTGTAGATGAATTCCTCCCCTTTTTCTTACTTCCTTTTTGATTTTGTGATGATTTATTTGATTCAGAAATCTTATAAATACGTGCTCTCATCACAACATCACTTTGATTGCACATTATTTCTGGCTCACTATCAATATGAAAAATATTAAATTCAGCTTTTAAGTTCCCGAAAGATAATTGCATGAGCCCATTTCGACAATTGATTAATGCTTCAGAAGTGGCTAAAAAGGGTATGCCTAGTATTACAAGGATTTGCCTCTTAGGATCGACAACAGGTTCAGTGTCTAGAACGACAAAATCCACTGGGTAAATGAAGTCACCCACCTTGATCAAAACGTCCTCGACTACACCTCTTTGTTTCTTAATAGAGCAGTCAGCAAATTGAAGAATTGTCTTAGAGGGTTTTAGTGGACCAAGGTTGAGTTGCTCGTAGACAGAGAATGGGAGTAGGTTAACACTAGCACCAAGGTCTAGAAGGGCTTTGTTGATAAAAGTATCTCCTATTGCACAAGAAATTGTGGGACATCCAGGATCCTTATATTTTATAGGAGACGAGTTTGACAGGATAGAGCTTATGTTTGCAGTTAAGAATGCCTTCTTTGGTACGTTCGTTTTTCGCTTTTTAGTGCACAGATCTTTTAAGAATTTAGCATAAGCAGGTATTTGTTGAATCATGTCTAAGAGTGGAATGTTCACCTTAACTTGCTTAAATACTTCCAAGATTTTCTCTATTTGTGCACTTGAGTTCTTTTTGAGTCTATTGGGGAATGGGGCTTGAGGAACATAGACTCGCTCAGGTTCAGGTTGAGCTATGGGTTCAGGTTGAGTAGGTGGGTTGGGCGTTTCAGATTGGACGTCAGGTTCAATGGTTAGGTCATATGTGGTTGCTTGGTGGCTAGATTGATTAGACGTTCTGGGATTTACCACATTGTTATCGACTTGCATTCCGGACCGTAATGATACTACAGCATTTATTTGTTGGAGCGGTCCTTCCTCATTAACCATTTGAACCGGTCTAGGGTTGTTATTTCCTGAAGGTGCTTGATAGGATTGATATGAATTATTAGATCTAGGGTTCACCTCAGGTTGACTTGGAAACCGACCTTTTTCTCTTTCACCTACTATTTGTGCTAGTTGGCTGACTTGTGTCTCTAGCCTTTGGAAGGTCTGGTTGGTTGTTTGTATAAAGGTTTTCATCAAATTTTCCAAGCTTGTCAACCTAACCTCATGATCGTCATTGTTACTAAACCCAGATGATGTATTATTTTGGTTATACGGGTTTGGTTGTTGTCTAGGAGGTTGACCTTATTGGCTTGATGAGAAATTGGAATTATTACGCCAACCCGAGTTGTAGGTTGATGCGTATGGGTCATTTCTAGCATGGTTATACATGGCATTAACTTGTTCCCAGTCCGCACAATCCTCCATTACATGACCAGTCTGACCACATCTAGAGCAAGGGATAGACGAGGCTTGATTCACTCGGGTTTGGGTTTGTAGCTCTAAACTTTCCATTCTGGCATAAGGGTAGCTAGTTTTGCTTCAGCCGCTATGTTGGCATCTACAGCTAAGACACCTGGTTTGGGTTGACATGCTATTCTAGATCCAATACTCGGGTTGAGCGGTGTTCTAGCATTGTCCCATTGCATACTGTTTTCCGCTAAATCCTCAAGAAAAGTCCAGGCATCATTTTCATTTTTCGACATGAAGTTCCCTTGGCTTACGGATTCTACCATAACCCTAGATGTGGGTGTCAATCCTTCATAAATAATTTGGCATAATTGCCATCTTGGAATTCCGTGATGAGGGCATTGGGTCAGAACACTTTTAAATCTTTCTAGATAGGAATAGAACGGCTCGCTCTCAGACTGAACGAATGCAACAATTTCATTCCTAATCCACATAGTCTTATGGTTGGGGAAATATTTTTTCAGGAATACTTGAACAAACTCAGCCCAACTCCTAATAGATCTTTCGGCTAGACTATATAGCAATTTCTTAGCGTCGTCCTTCAGTGCTAGAGGCACGAATTTTAGACGCACTGCCTCCTCAGGGATATGCTGGTATTGCATAAGAGAGCAGATTTCCTCAAATTCTCTAAGGAAGAGATATGGGTCTTCCCTAGAGGTGAACTTAGGCAACATACTCATGTATTGTGCCTTAAGTTCGAAGTCGCGACCCGGTATGGTGGGCATAACGATGCACGATGGCTGAGCAGCCATCGCTGGATAGCATCGATCCCTCAGAGTTATAGGTTGCACAACAGGTGGGTCCACTACGTTCTCACCCATTGGATCCGGGTGAGGTGGTGCAGCAGATGGATTGGGGCTAAGTTCTAGACTGGAATCTAGATGAACTCGTGAGAGTCGATTACTCAAGTCCCGAATCCAAATCTGAGTGCACCGGGTTGAATCAATTTTTGAGTTCAAATTCGAAATTTAAATTCGAAATTTAATTTCAAGAATTAATTTCGTTTATATATATATATATATATATATTATGTTTTTTTTTCTTTCAAAAGGGAAACAAACAATAGAATGGGGGAAGATGAGAAAGGAATCCTAATATAGAGAATTTAGGTGAGAAGAGAAAGAAGACTCAGATGAGAAGAGAAACCTAACTCTAAAGATAGAAAGAGGGTTGGTCAGAAAATTCCTAAGAAAGCATGGTTCAAACAATCCTAGACCTAGTGTCGCTTAGATCTAGACGACTCCTAACTGGTTGAGTCGAATTGATTCGCTTGATTCACCTCCCTCACTAATCAAACCAACTTGGTCAAGCCGTGTATAGCTAGTGGGGGCGTTTCCGACAGAGTCGGTGCCAATTAGACAACCACTTCGCTTGGAAGACTTGCGTCGACACAAAAACACTTTCTAGACACCAAATTAAATTCAATCAGCTTCAGGTCATAGCAAGTCAAACCAATCTTCTCCTTAATTGAGTCTGAGTCCTTAGGGGTCAATGTCTAGTTGATTTTAATTTAAGGCTTGGGTGATACTTTAGGATTGTGATTTGTGGGCCACGGAAGGGTGATGAAATCCCCACCGTATCTTTGCCTACGGAGTTGCCCTTAAGATAGTTTAACTTAGATCTAGCAAAGATAGTCAAATAATGGTCTTTAGAGGGGGGCAATTGCAAGGTTGTATGCAAACTAGATTATATGCTTAAATGCAATCGATGAAAACCACGATACGTACCTTGACTCCAGCACTCTTCAACAGAAATTGATTTGCAAGAATTTAGCAAGAATAATGCATACAAAACACTAGATGATGCATGCACTAAGGCCTTTCTAATTTTGCCAATTTTAGGTCAGAGTTGAATTATTGCCAATTATGGAATTTTTGCCCTAATATGTGCAATTCTAATAAAAGGAAATTTTCTGAAAATAGAAATTACGAGGAAAAGAGGCAACAAAGGTTACCTATGCAATGCTCAGTCGGGTTCGCCGCCCGCTCTCGAAATTTCAGTAGCTTCACGCGTCCACCCAGAGATGAGTCGCGTCCCAGAAAAATTTGAAGCCCAGAAGCTCCAAGTGTGCGGCGGATTCGCCGCAAGTTACTCTTCAGGTGCGGCGATTTCGCCGCTCGTTTAGCTCCAAATGTGCCCGGATTTCTCCGCGCACTCTGTTGTCTCCTGAAACACAAATCCAAATACTTAGATCGCGCACAAGATAAACAGAATAGAATCGAAATCAACAAAAAAAACAAAATCTGCGTCGCTTCCCCGGCAACGGCGCCAAAAACTTGATGAGAATTAAATTTATACCGCAAGTGCACGGCGTCAATGAAGACGTGGCAAATACGGGTCGAACACAAGGAGGGAGAGATTTGTTATTTGTGTGATTTACGATTGGGGGAAAGAATGAGAGAAGAATAAATTTGGGTTTTGAGATTTTTGATTTAATTATCTAAGGCAAGAAACAAGAACAAATAAAACTAAAACAAGAACAAAGAAGTGAATTCCGTTGGGTGGAGGTGTAGATTTAGGGTTTAGATTAGAGAATTCAGAAACTTATAATAAATCATGTTAGTTATGAAGCATTACATGATAAATGATTTAACATAAACTCAAGTAATCAAAATAGACTAGTCACGACATTAAAATAATAATATTTATTCATCTTCTCTAAACCCTAAATCCGTCACCTCCACCCTTTGGAAAGAGTTAGAAACTCATAGAGGGAGGAAGAAGGGGTCCTTGAGGCATTACAAAAGAAAACTAAAAGCAAGAAGTAAAAGACAGAATTTTATTACTAAAAAGAAGAATACAAAACTAAGACTAAAAATAAAAACAACAACTAAAGACTAAGGACTAGGACTAGGACCCTTTTAACATCGTTCTCGGGGCTATTTATAGTTGTTACAAGAGACCTAAGTATAGAATTGGAGAGTACACGTGTCCAGACACGACTGGACAAAATTTGAGCACACGGATCGCCTCTGGTGCGGCGGAAACGCCGCATGGTAAGTGTATTATGCGGCGGAAACGCCGCATATATTGCTCTGATTTTGTCCAGATTTTGGTTGAATGTTTATGGTATGATTTGATCCTCCTTTGCGCGTCTGGATGATTTCTTTCCATTCTTTTGAGTTCCGAATTATTTCCTTCATATATTTGGAGATCCACATTGATTTTTCTTTAGATTTTCTCCAAGATAATATTTTGATGCTTTAATTGCTATTAGGTCCTTGGCTTTTTGCAATTAAGTCCCCGGCTACTTTTATGCTTAAGTCCTTGTTCTTTTTGTAATTAGGTCTTGAATGCTTTTATGCTTGGATGCATTTCCATTTGAAACCCGATAATCTTGAACTTGGTCTTTATGATAGAAATGAGTCTTTTGCACGCGTTTATGCTCGGAATGTGGGTAATTTGCATTCAGGTCCCTGTATTCTGTAAATAGGACTAAACACATACCTTAGTAGCATTTATTGATATAAAAGTAATCTAAATGAAAGACATATGATGCAATGTATGCAATGCATCATAAACCGTGTTGTGAACATTTCAAAAAATGGAGGCAGTTATGGAGGTAGTTTCAAGATCGAGGTCAAATCAAGGTTATATCGAGGTCCTCGATCCCAACAAAGTGGAGTATCTTTTAGCATCACATCGCGCACTTATCGAATTTATATCGAGCACATCGAGGTTATAGTTCTCCACACTCAAATCGAGTCTATCGAGCACACCAATCGAGTGTCTATCTACTAGTATCGAACCTATTGAACTAATGTCGCTACTAGATCTGTTTCAGAAATTATCGAGCAATTAGTGAGTTCATATCGTGCCCGTCGAGGTTATAGTTCTCCACGCCCAAATTGAGCATATTGAGCACACCAATCAAGTGTCTATCGTGCTAGTATCGAACCTATCAAACTAATATCGCTACTAGATCTGCCTCAGGAATTATCGAGAAATTAGCAAGTTCATATCGTGCTTGTCGAGCTTATAGTTCTCTAAACTCAATTCTATCCTATCGAGGATAACAATCGAGTATCTATTGTACTAGTATTGAACCTATCGAACTAATATTGCTACTATCGAGCTTCGTGGGAAAAATTGGAAAACAATCCAAAAATTAACGTGGAAGATATATTGCCACATTTGAATTCATAGTTGTTCCATTTCTATACTGGTTTTATAAAATAAAATAATAAAATAGGTCCACATTCTGATAAAATACAAAATACATAATTGTTTCACGTCAAGGTCTGACAATTTGATAGAATAGGTCGACGGTCTATTTATCCCTGAAAGTTTGTACGTTTTTGTCAGTGATGGTGGTGAGGGGAAGATTCGGCAGACGATGCTCTATATACTTGATGGCGTACATGCCACAATCTTCATTGCAAAATAATAGCATTAACTGTAAACATATGGGATAAAAACATTAACCAACTGAAGTAATCAGGAAATTTACCTTCGTTGGGTTTGGGGGACCTCCTCCGGAATATTCATTAGAGAGGGAAGGAGGCGACACCAGGGCCTTATTATATTCTCCAACTTTCCCTAATAAATGATTGTATGGTTGTCATCGTAGATCGTAAACTTCCAGTCAGGAATTGATAGCTCCATCGCAAAGCAATGTTGGTTCTTGTATCTCTGGCACCAGTACACATACTCCTTTCCCTTCCAAGAAGCCATGACCTGATCCTCGATCCCAATGAGGAATGACAGACACGATGGATCCCAAGTAAACTTCCCTAGATTGTTACTATACAAGTCTTCCATGTCTGGAATCCATTGACAGAAAAAACAACTCATAACCACAACATCTTTGCGGTATGGACATGGGAAGCTAATGAGAGGCCTCCTTATCATATGTTGAGCCGCGTCAATATGCTACAAAAACATCAACATGTTAAAAGCCAGAAATACTATCTTCAAATATTTTCATGCAAACATTGTTGAGTATTCATCGAATTTATATCGAGCTCATCGAGCTCCTATCAACGTCCTATGGAGCTTCTATCGAACCCATTGAGCAAACAAAATTTCCCAGTAAATAACAAATATTTTTTATTATTGAGGTCATATCGAGCTCCTATCGAGGTAATCCATATATGGAACCCGGTCTCCCCCATCACCATGAGACAACTCGACCTCATACTCCAAAGGAGCTCAAGGCGGAGATGGGCGAACACCTAGCCCATCCATCTCAGAAAAATGCACTCTCTTAAGTCGAGCGCTCTCACCAGAACGCTCAAGTCGACTCTAAAACAACACACAATAGAAGGTGTAATCAGAGGACGAGACTATAACGAAGAATATAGAGGAGGAGGAGGAGACTCATATGAGAAAGGAAGAATCCCTAGAGCTAGTGAGGGTAGTGGGTGATGGTAGAAGACAAACAATCAAACACAGCTCAAACAGCTTATGACTTTAGGCCCATAGGCTGGACGACGCCTAACTTCGAGATCACTAGTCTCAACACACCTCACCTCCCTAAAACAAAGAAAATAATGCCCAACAAGTGATACCAGATCCGTAGATCCAGCACCCCCTACTATCGACAAGGCAGATGACGCCAATCAGGTCATGAAGGTCTCAACTGGATCACTCTTCTGGTGCATCCAAAATCCATAGTGGCCAATGTCTACTTGCTTTTAGAATTAAGGCTTTGATTAGTGTGATTTTTGGGGCTATGGAAAGGGTGATGAAATCCCCCACCTTATCTTGTATAGGACATCCCCTCCTTAGTAGTGTTTTGGAGTCTTAATCTAGAAATCAACTCTCCAAACAAACGCTTAACTCACACATGTTTCAATGCAATTCCTACTAACTAATGCATAGTCATACAAAAATGCATGACTGAGAGTAGGAAATGCGTACCGCATGCCAGCGCTCAACAACTGAAAGTAAAGCAAAATGACAAACTACGTGCCTAAGTCAAGTATATCATGCATGACCTAAACAAGCAAGAATGCCTAATCTTTTGCTTTGGATTTTATTGGCCAAGTTGATTAAAGGGGGATTGGTTATCAAGAGATCTTGGAGCAAACTACAGGTCACAACATGCCAAATTGAACTCCCAGATCACTATATTAAAATCACAACAACTACAAGAAAATTTGGATCAAGAGTAGCTCATCAGGCCGCTGATTGGCGGTCCAAAAGGCTGATCTCCGCTCAAATTTTATCCTGGTGCCTCCCCTTATGCTGCAATGTCCATGGTACAAACACAAACTAAAGACAAAAAGATTAAACTCATTCGAATCGTCCAAACCAAAGTCTGGACAGAGCACCTCCCCGGCAACGGCGCCAAAAACTTGATGTGTTCATTTTAAATACCGCAAGTGCACGGCGTCGATGAAGATGTGATAAATACAGGTCAATCCTCAGGGAGGTGTGTCAACTCTGGTTTGTTCGAAGGCAAGTGGGAAACAAATGGGAGAAGAAGTTGATTACACTAAACTAAACCAAACTAAACTACACTAAAATAGTAAGCAACAAACAAGGAAATGAAAGCACGAGAGGAACTAAAACTAAACTAAGCAACTACTAATAAGAAAGATGAAATTCAGGAATAAAAACCCCCAAGGGATGGAATGTGAACATATATGAGGTAAGATAAGTGATAAATGACGCATGTAAGCATGTGTGTGTCATGTGTGTGTTCATGCATGGGAAGTGTCTAAAGATGTGGCAAAACCTATCAATCTATTCACACAACAAACTAGCAATTACTACTTGATTATCACAAGATGAGGCTCAACATGAGAAGTGTCTAAGATTATGGCAAAACTCATCAAAAACCAGGAACTCATGTAAAGAACAAAGCTAATCATGGGAAATGTCTGAATTTATGGCAAAACTCATCAAAACAATGTTTCTTCAATCAAGCAAACAATTAAAAGCTAATACAAACACACGACTAAAATGTAGCATATTCAACAGGAAATTTCAAACAATAAATATGAGGAAACCAAGCATGGGAAGTGTCTAAATTTTGTGGCAAAACCCATCAAAAATCCCCCAACATGTAGATGAATAAAACAAACACGATAAACATACAAACATTCAAGCCTACACAATCTAAATTCATCAACCATTCAAAACCTCATAAATGTACATCATATCCACCCCCTCAAAAAGGGGATGGATCTACTCACTAATCATTATGCTAACATTCATATTCAGAAGATAAAACATTCTAATTATACTAAGATTACTAAAACACAATTAAGCTAAGCATGCAAGAATTAGAAAAGATACAACATGAACTAAGAAAACATTCTTTATTGCTCACTCACATTACAAATAACATCTCTCCACTAGAATTTTGGTCCAAGGCTTTACTCGAAGTAGAGAGAATGACCACCAAGAGAGGATATGTATTACAAAGGAGGAGGAAGAGTTCTATTTATTGCCATGAAAAAAGGTAACCCGGGACAATCCCCCAGTATGGGACTAATTGCATACTATAAATGGACATATAACAACATAATCCACCACCCGACTAAGACATATATGAATCCTTTGATGCCATCTAGACCGCTGATTGGAGGTATGGAGCCGTCAATTGGCAGTCTGGATGTCTTTGATCGAGTCTGGATTTCGGTGGCTCATTTCTGGCTTGATTTCTTGATGTTTGACAAACCCAATTTGGTTGTTGATGTTTAGGCCCAGATATAATTGCCAAAATACTCCTCATGATGGTGTGGAGCTTCTTGATTTGATCATTGGTCCTTTTGGTTTACATCTGGGTCATTTCCTTGCTTTTAAGTCCTTTTTTGTGTCTCTTCTTCTCAAACTTGTTTATTCCTGAAACTTAAACATAAGACTCGTTATGTAGCATTGTTTAGGCTAAAAATAAAGAATATAAGACACAAATATATGCATGATATGATGTCACTCACGTATATATTGTATTTAACCTCTTTTTGTTGCCCATTCACTTCCTTCTTCTTGTCGTAGTATTCTTTCTGCTTAATCATGTCTTTTTGACATGATGTTAGCAGCTTCTTGTATGACGACTACCCCCATGTATACCTAAAGAAGTAGTCCAGGTCCTCAATCATCTTGACTATATCCGCCCATATAAATAGCTTGCCCTCTCAGGCATATAAAACACCTTCAATCAGGAAGCATAATCCCAACTTGTAGACGTCATCAACATCTCTACAACTTTAATGCCACCTCCAACTGGGATATCTGAATTTTTGGCTCTCCATTGAAATAATCCCTTACTAGGCCGTCACTGGTAAGGTGAGCGTGTAACTCAATCTCTGACGGTACAGTGTTGAAGTTGAAACCAGTGACCAGTGCAAATTATATCTACTGAATCTGCAGGTCTTAAACCCTAAACAAAAATGAACCTCGTCATCACTATTATGGATCTTGTGCAATAGCAACTAATGGGCAAGAACACCGGAGAACTATAATATACCTGCCTCCAATAATTGTCTGAACGGGGATTCCTTTGCCATTTCCTGCAATTCGTACTCCCAAAAGTTCTCTTTTATGTCATTTATAGGCTTACTGCCCATGTATGTCACACAGTCGGGGAAATGATCCTTAGTTGAAACTATTAACTTCGACATCTGCAAAAACAAAATAGGAAAAATCACAACCAGTTAAAAAACATGGGGAAATTTCCAAAGGTAAAGGGAATCGAACTCATATCTAGCAGATCGAGCTCGCAATTCTTCACAATCAAACTAATCCTATCAAGATTACATGCAAAAGGAATCGAACTAATATAAAACCTATTGAGCTCACAGAAAAGTGGTATGAGTTCTATCGAGCACAACAATCGAGTACCTATCGAGCCCATCGAGCTCACAATTCTTCACACTCAAACTAATCTTATCGAGCTCACACAAAAAAGAAATCAAACTAATATCAAACATATCGAGCTTCGTCGGGAACACAGAAAAACTGTCTGACTTCCATCACAGGCACAAAGCTCCGATCTAATCCTATCGATCTCACATGTTGAAGAAGTCGAGCCCATCGAGCACAACAATCGAGTACCTATCGAACCATGATCGGACTCATCGGGCCTCGTCAGAAACACACAAAAATGATTCGACTTCCAACCCATGCCACAAAACTCAAATCAATACCAACAAATGGAGGTAATCAACAACAATTTTGATAGAAACAATAACCTAACCTTAATAAACTATATCAAAAAACTAAAAAAAACATAAACAAAATGTGCCCTAAAGCTGACCTTCGTCGTCGGCTACTATGGAGTAGTTGATCGATAGGGTACGACGATAGGTTCGATTGAGGGGTCGATTGCGAGAGAGAATGGATGCACGAAGGGGAGAGAGAGAGAGAGAGAGAGAGAGAGAGGTTTGCAACTGTCGAAAATAAGAGATAGAGACAATGATTTGCTTATTTAAAGGGAAAAAGAGAGAAAGAGGGGAATGATCACACGGTTTATCTAGGGGTATTTTGGGGAGAAGTGGAAACAAAAATATATTTCTCAGAGGATGTCAATGTGAGGCTTATTTTTCAATAGTGGGTCACTTTGAGCGTAGAAAGTCAAATTTTGTTTCGAAATCTATTCATGGAGTTAATACATGATAATGGAACATGTGTTATGGGTTATGACATGATGTCTTCTTGGTTTAAGTGCATATGTACATGAGATGTGAGATGTATTACCGACTTATTTAGAGCATCCGCAATGGCGTGGAAACAAAAAATAGGGTATGGTTTTTTGTTTGTTTGATTATTTGTTTAATAGTGATGAGAATCACTCATATTTTGAATTAAATAAAATAAAGATAGATAATTGTATTGTTTTAAAACTGAGATATCTTAAAAAAATAAAAAGTAATATTTTTTTAAAAATCACTAATTCTTATCTCCTCGTGTTCTATAGATAGATAATCATATTTCTATATAAATATTGTATTTTCGAAATACTAGATTTTCAGTGGTTGAGTCAAACAGGGCAACTATCAATGTTGAAACAATTATATTCTAGTATTACACATTTCAAACAGTAATATTTTCGAAGATCTTAAAAATTCAATCTCAACTTCCATTTTTTAGGGTTTTTATTCTTACAACTTCAACTTTCCAACTCATTAAAGTGGATTTAATTGAGAATATCTGGGCATGCTATGGACGAAACGATAATTAAAAGTACTTTAATTAGTTGTTTTTAGATGTTGTAATGTTTAGTTATATAGAATCATCATTGTAGTGCTTGTAAGTTTGGTTATCATATCACTATTATTTTTCTGTAATTAATAAATTAATTATTTTTCCCACATTTGTCGAACAATTTTTTTTAAATAAAAATATAAATAATTGGTATCAAATTTTAGTAATATTAATTTATACATAAACGAGATAAATGACGATATATTTATTTGTAAAATGTAAGAACTGAGTTGGAGGAAAGAGAATAGTTAATTTGACAACAATTTCTTTTTATAAAGATCATTGTTGAGAAGATGAAAGAGAAATAGATTGTGGATAAATGTTGTGAATTAGAAAATGTGACGTGATAGAGAAAGAAAACTGGGATGATCTTCTTTTTAAAGATGATGGCTATGGATGCTCTACTCCGCTCAATGACTTTACGTTTATCTCACTTTTGATTTGTAGGAAGACACTCACATGCTTTTTTCACATCGAGTCATTCCTTGCAATTTTTGTTATTTGCTTGCATGTTTATGCGATTTTTGCATTGGGGCATCTTGAAGCCATAGGAAGTGTGAGAATTCAGAAGAGAGAAGTGATATTTTAAAATCATATTTTGTTAATATTATATTATATTGTAAATATAAATTATGAGTTTAGTAATAAGGACTTTAAACCTAACTTACCCAAATTACACCAGATAAACACTAATATATATATATATATATATATTCACATTCGTCCTATGTCATAACACTTAAGTTTAACTATTATATGTGTTTTTGATATACAAGTATGATTGAGATTTTATTAGTTCAATACCCCAAGTGCACGACGTCGGTGAAGACGCGGCAAGTACAGATCATACCACGAGGAGTTGTGTGCGTTGTTATTATCACCATACTCGAGTGGAAAGAGAAATAGTTCGAGAGATTTAGGTTAAGCTAAGTAAATTAAACTAAGATAGAAGAAAACAATCTAACTAAACCCCTTGGAGTGGAGGTGCAATAGTGAGGTGTGTGTGCACAAAGGTGGCCAACCATTAAGCATATGTGTAAGAGTGTGTGTTTACAAGTAGAAGCTAGTGTGGAATTTAAGTGTGAAACACATACAATTACATGGTATACAAGATTAGGATAGGTTAGCATGAAGTTAAGATCAATTTTATGAATTCTCAAGTATGCAATAAGCACATAGTGTAGTCATTAAAGCATCAATCAATCCTAAGCATAACCTTAGTTCATTCAAGCAACATAAACTAAATCAAGCAACCATTCTTTTCAAGTCAATTCCATCATCAAATAAAACTCATCACAGCAACATGTCAAAAATAGATCTAGCATGAAACAAGAGTGTGGTCATTATCCCATCTAAAACAAGACTAACATGCTACAAGTTTTAGATCTAACATTAAGCACATGGAAATGACACAAACTTAGGAAACCACCATACACTTCACCATCAACTAAATTGCCTCCACCCCAAATGGGGTGGATCTACTCACTAATCATAATAATAAGCATAGAAAGCAAAAGATTAAGACTAAACATGACATAAAACTCTAACTAGAAAACTAACCAACAAAATCAAAAACTAATTGGATAGAAAGAAAGCTAATGACAAGAGGAACATAAATCAAACCTTATATTAAAGAAAATGTAAGATTACAATCTTCATCCACCTTCCTCTACTTTCAACCAAATTGGATAAAAACAAACCTACTATAATGCTGAAAGTGGAGAAGTAGAGGAAAGGTAGGAGAAACATTGCATTTATAGAAGAAAGAGAGGTGTAGATGAATCTAGAAGCAATCTGATGGTTGTAATCAATTTCTTTATGGTCTGGTGCACCCAAATAAATATGTTCGAGTCATGGGAGAAATTTGGGGTAATTTGGACCAAAATGATCCGTCATTGGTGGATCAAAATCAGCCACAGGCGGATGTTTTGGCTCTGGTCCGCCCCAAATTCTCTCAGAAGCTTAAGTTTTATATTTTGCACGTGGGGTGCACTCTGATATGCTGGTTCGAGCCCGTTTGTCTTTAATTTCCCATGTCGTACTCAAGATGATTTGCAGATGGGTCATTGTGCATGACAAGAATGTCAACTTTGCTTTATTTAAGTCCTTAGTTCTTGCATTTCAGTTCTTTTCTCTTCTTTATTACCTAACACTTGAATCACCACAAACAAACACTCGAGTAGCACAAAATTGGGGTAAAATAAATGATATCTAGTATGAATATGATGTACGATATGCTACTAATATAAGTATGTGTTTTGTTATACTAGTTCAATGTTTACGTGTTTTTGCTATACATGTTTATGTATTTTTTATGTATTTATGTTATATAGTCTAGTAATGTTTATGTATTTTTGATGATGTACTAGTTTTCCTTTAGTGATAAATGAATTGTTAAGGTTTTATAGGTTTACTCATAAGAATTTAAAAAACCCACAGAATCAACCTGACTAAGACTAATGCATCTAATCTGCACCGCACTCGCCTAACCCGCCCTTAGGCAAGACGGATAGTGGTTGCCATTTTTTCACCCCACCATGTTTACCCACTTAACTTAGAAAAGAAGGGTAGCAGTGGTGCAAAAATCAACCCCCATTTTTACAACCCTATCTATCTTATTCTATCTTATTATTATAAAACTTATTTGATATTTGTTATAAAATAAACTTTTGTCAAACATGAAAAGACATGGAGATTTGGGGAGAAAGATGAATATTTTTCATTGCCTCAAGTACAATACAATGAGCCCATATATATAGGTAAAAGACATAGATGTTACTATAACAACCTAATGAATGATAGATAATACACTTGAATGAGGCATACAATATATCAATGAGTAGGTTGCAATAGTAATCAATGTTGAATATGTAACATCAAATGTCTAGGTGATTCATCCATAAAATATTATCATTTCATAACACTCCCATTGGATGATCACCTTTGCTATACATTTTTTTGTTTGTCTCGTTAAAAACCTTACCAAGAAAAACCCCCGTGAGACAAAAAAATTGGTGAAGGAAAATGAAAGGAATGTGTGTTCTCGAAGTGTTCTTTTATATGTCTTTTATTATGAATTGAATGTATAAACATTTTGTTCATTGATCAATCCATTCGTCTTTTAGAAGAGTTAAGGAAGAGACTCTTGCTCCTTAACCGTAGAGCTCTAAAAGATAATAGTTTGCATAAATCAAAAGTAATTCACAATCATGGTGTTTAACATGGGACACTAATTACCGAGATAACATTGTCATGTTTGTTAAAAGGTATTTTAGCTCTACAAATATTTTAACATGGGTATATCAAATAGAATGTGTTTTGTTTCATATAATGAATAGACCTAATAAATAAAATATTATGGCATTGTGTTTGTATCATTAATGTTTTCATTGTCTCTTTGAATCCTAAGATATGAGACCTATGTCTTTTTTATATTAGAAGTATATAATTTGATTATTACAAAAAACTATCATTACGTATAGTGATAAAGATATTAATTGGTTGTATATAACTTGTGCGGGAAAAAGTCATATGACAATATTATCATTGCCCCTATTGACTTAAGTGATGATGTTATTCGGTCCCTTGATAAAGCAAAATTATAATGTGCACAGTGTAACTTGTGTATAGTTACATATTATAACATATGAATTTGCTAAAACCCCAAACTCAAATTTTGTCGGATATTGATCCAAAATTTGTAAATGCACAAATAGTGAAAAATGGTCGAACATTTTTTGGGAACTGGTCAACCCAATTTAACATTAACTTTTAAGTTCAGAAATGGTTGACCGGTTGAACACATAGTTCGACCGAAATTATCAGGAGTATTCCTGGTAAGGGAATGGTCGACCGATGTGTTTCATGGTTCGAGCGAAATTATCAAGAGCGTTTTTAGTAAGGGATCGGTCGACCGCCATGAAACCTAGTCTGACCAAAAATAATATGAACTTTTCCTGGTAGCGAAACAGTCGACTGTCTGGGCTTATCGTCCGACCGAAATTGTCAGTAGGTAACCGATTGGTCGACCGATTGGTTGTTTCGGTCGACTGTTTGCCCACGATTTTGCCTGCATTAATAAGAGATTTTTGGTTATCAGGGGCTGGATTTGATCCAACTTTGTCAAATGAGGTTATGGGATGATGATGTGTCAAAATATGATTGGTTTAAGGGAGAAATAAACAAGAGCTCAGGGGTAAGTGGTTTACATATGATGTGGGTTTGAGGATGTCCTATAGATAGGCCCATTTTCCCTTCACTTGTTGAGCTCATGCAATATTCTCTCCTCTCCATATTTACTCCATCTCCTCCATTCCGGAAAAAATTAGATTAATTAAAGTGTTGGAGATTAAATTCGGAAAATTTTTCAAAATAAATTTTTTTTTTAAAAATTACTAAAATAAACCTCCACTAAAAGTAATTTCCAAACTAGACCCGCTGCCACCACGTGGTGACACGTGGCGGTGGCGGGTTTTGTTTTTTTGTGCATAGAGAACTCGGCATCACCAGTGCCGAGTTCATCTTTTGAGAACTCGGCACTGGTGATGCCGAGTTCAACTTTGGTATAACTCGGCATGGGTGATGCCAAGTTCAACTTTGGTATAACTAGGCACTGGTGATGCCGAGTTCAACTTTGGTAGAACTCGGCATGTGTGATGCCGAGTTCTACTTGGTTTTTTATTGGCCAACACTTGACATTTTTTCTGAGGTGATTCAAATAGAACTCGGCACTTAGAGTGCCGAGTTCTATTTAAGAAACTGTTCTCCTGGCGATCAGATCGTGTATGAGATTGATGGCCAGGAGAACAGTTACTTAAATAAAACTCGGCACTCTAAGTGCCGAGTTCTAAAGGAAGAACTTGGCGTTACTAACGCCGAGTACGCCGATTTCACCTCAGAAAAAGTGAGTTTAATAGGCCAAAGTAGGCAAATTTGCGGTCCTAAAAAATACATTACATTCATTCGTCTTACAATTAATCAAGTCTTAAAAAGGATTTAAGTCTTCGTACATTCATTCAAGTCATAACAAAATACATTACAAATACATTACAAGTCTTACAATTAATCAACTCTTACATTCATTCGTCTCACATACAAAATATTTTGCTATATAGGTTCTTTACATCGCTTTCGGTTATGCCCTATACCGCCGCATCTCCCACACCTTACCTTTCTTCCAGAGTGTTCGTCCATCTCGTTTCGGATTCGCGTTGATTTAGGCTGACCGGGAGGTCTTTTGGTTTGGGGAGGCTTCATTGTGATGTTGCCTCGATCTGGCCAATACCTCACATCAGGAATTGGGACAAATATTGGTTTGTACGCCTCCCTGTACATTTGAACCTCATAATACGGGGACACCAAATGTGAAGTGTTGACATTTGCATGTCTGCCACTGCAAACTGCTAGTACATGTGAACATGGGACGTGCATTGCAATTATGTATCCACAAGTGCAAGTAATAACTCCTTCTTCAAATTTCACGAGGTATTTTTTCTGGTCATTGGCTTCAACCTGATACATCAGCTGGTGGTACCGAGTTACTGTATGTGTTCTGGCCAGATTACTGTTTGCCATCACCACGGTGTGGACTGTCGGTACATATGTTTCATTCCACGACTCGGCGACGTCCCTTCTTTTAACAAAGAATTTGTTCAAGTGGAGAAATGTCATCAAAATCATGGTTGTAATTGGCATACCGCGTGCCCCTCGTAAGACATTGTTGAAGCTTTCTGACATGTTTGTTGTCATACATCCGAAACGCCGACCCCCGTTGTGACAACAAGTCCATCTTTCCAAAGGACCTTGATGTTGAATCCACTCATATATCGGTTTATGTTCCTCTGCAATAGCCTTCATTAACTCTTCAAATTTCATAAATGAATGAGTTTTACCCGCTTCGTAAAACTTGATTTGTCCCAATCTTTCCTTACAATTTCGATGTTTAGCAAGATTTGCTTTCATGTGTCGAAGACAGAATCGATGTACATGGCCCTCCGAAGGTGGAAATGCAGCTCGCACACAAGCATTTATTCCCGAAAATCTGTCAGTGATAATACACAAATCGGGTCGCCTTGTAACTCTACTTGCCAGCAAATGAAGGAACCACGTCCACGACTCTGTATTCTCGCTCTCTACAACAGCAAATGCCAAAGGAAAAATTCCGTTGTTTGCATCCGTGCCCACAGCAATTAGCAATAAACCTTTATATTTGCTATAGAGGTGCGTTCCATCCACACTGACAACGGGTCTACAATAATGAAACCCACTAATTGAAGGCCCGAACGCCCAAAACACACGCTTAAACATCTCCTCGTCTGAATTTACCTGGACAAACTCTATTTCGACAACAGATCCTTCATTGTTCTGACAGAGAACTGTGACGAACCTTCGCAAATCTTTAAAACTGTCTTCTTCGGTTCCATATATTCGGTTCAACGCTTTTTGCCTAGCATGCCATGCTTTAGCGTAACCAATTTCAAGTGAGTATTTGGTCTTCACCCTTTCCATTATTTCAGCAGGAGTAATTGTGAACTTAGTTCTAACAGATGGCATTATCAAGTCGCATACAAAATTAGCACTGCATTGTTTGTTGTCGTTTAGCAATATCGGATTGGAACAAGTGTGCTCGGCGTCGTATGTTTTAACTTGAAAATATCTACAGCCTTTTGGAACAGACGCATGTAGACGCCATTTGCAGTTATCTTCATCACGACGAATACAATGAACAGTATACCGTTTCGTTGAAGAAACCACAACTGAATACTGAACAAACTTTTTAATGTGCCACGATTGCAGAGCATGAACCAAATCATCTTTCGTTGGGAAAATTCGTTTATCCCAGAAAGAACGACCATCTTCCGTATGCCAATCACTCCGTTCCAAATTGTTCGCAGCATCGAAGAATGAGTGTTCAATTACCGAATTCTCTATCCAGTTGTCGTCCTCGAAGATATTGGGAAGTTCATTAAGAGTTGGAACCATGTCGTTGTTAGCAACTGCATCATCAACAACGTCGTCGTCTTCACGGTTTATGGATTGTCACATCGCATATATGACATCCTGCGTCTCCGGAACGACTTCATTAGCAGAAACACCTTCAGGTTCATCTTCTACAACGAATGGTGTGCTGTAATCCCCTAATTCCTCAGTGTCATCGTCTTGAACGCTATTCAATTCCTCAGTGTCATCCCCTTACGATACCGTAGACCTATAATCAACAAAACTAAATTCAATAATCAATTATCAAACAAGAAATAAAACGTTTTGCCTAAAAACCCAAAATCGAATTCGAGTTTCCACCAAAACGGGTTCCTAAACCAACAAAAACACTACAATCATACATAAAACACCAATGTATATCATCCTAATACATAAAAAAGGCAAGAAACGGTGGAAAACGAAAAAAACGAAACCCTAACCTGAAAATCGCGAGAACCCGTCGTGAGGGAGAGGGGGGGGGGCGCACTAGTGCAGAATGCTCAATAGACGTCACCAAATAGACGTCGGATATAAAAACATCTGACGTCTATTGGTATAGACGTCGGATGTTTGGACATCCGACGTCTATAGGTTTGTATAAACGTCGGTTGTTTAGTATAACCGACGTCTATACCTCCTAAAAGAAGAAAATATTTTTTGTTTATTTTTTTGGATTTATTTCGTATAAGAATTTATGTGGATTATTTTGTATCAGAAATAACACATTTTTTTTGGGATTTATTTCGTGTAAGAATTAACACATTTTTTTGGGATTTATTTTGTATAAGAAATAACATAATTTTTTGGGATTTATTTTGTGTAATAATTTATGGGGATTATTTTGTGTAATAATAGTTACATCATTATAACTATCACATGTGTGTTGTACACATGTGTGTGTATGGTGACATGTTTAGTCCCACATTGGAGAAAGTTTTTTATTGGTGGAGTTGAAGTACTCAACTACTCCTTTACTTCTAAATGGTAGTTTGGTACCACATTACAAAATGCAAGTGAGATACATATATATATTTAATGGTCAAAAGATTGGCACTTGGGGCACTTGGGCAACTTGGGCTTCAAATGGTTGCAACGTCTTTTTTTACTATTAACTCATGTATAGACGTCGGTTGTATATGGTAGCCGACGTCTATAGGGCGTATTTTTTATTAATTATTGTTATTTCAATGTATAGACGTCGGATGTATAGCATGACTTGGGTGTAATATAAATATCCGACGTCTATTGGGTGTAATACTTTAGTCCCACATCGGAGAATTTATTTTTGTTAGTGTGGTTGATGTACTCCACCACTCCTTTACTGCTGAACGCGAACGACTTGGAGCACCTGTTTATGATGAGCTTGATATTCGTGGTTATTTGTCAAAAGATTGGCACTTGGGGCACTTGGGCAGCTTGGGCTTGATTAATGTGAGTGCAGAATGCCCGATATACGTTCCAATGTATTTTTTTGTTTATTAACATATAATAGACGTCGGTCGTATATAGCCGACGTTTATACACTGTATAGACGTCGGTCGTATATAGCCGACGTCTATACAATAAGGAATAGACGACGGGAAAATAGACGTCGGGTACTTGGACCGTCGAAATCCGACGTCTATACCCCTGTATATCCGACGTATATGGACTTTTCTGCACTAGTGGCGTCTGGCTGCTTTTATAGACCTCCAGAACTCGGCGTTGGTAACGCCGAGTTATCTTCTTTTAAGTGAACTCGGCGTTACCAACGCCGAACTATTACTTTAGAACTCGGCATCTAGGACGCCGAGTTCTATTTAAGTAACTGTTCTCCTGGCGTGTCAATCGTCTCATGCACGATATGAGCCCCAGGAGAATAGTGATTCAAATAGAACTCGGCACGGAGAGTGCCGAGTTCTATTTGATTCACTATTCTCCTGGCAACTCAAGTCGAGTGGAATATCAAGTGGGGCAATAAAAAATCCAAACTTACATAGAACTCGGCATTGAAGATGCCGATTTCTATTGGTGTGAACTCGGCAGGGGTGATGCCGCGTTCACAACAAGAGAACTCGGCATCCTCAGTGCCGAGTTCTCTTGTAGAGTTCATTGATTTATGAACTCGAGTTTTTTTTTCATTTCCTGTTTCATAATCAACGAAAACAATTCAACCACGACACAATCAACGAAAACACAATTCGACCACGACACACAAACAAGTACGATAAAACACAATACAACTACGAGTGGAATATGAAGTTCAACATTTTAACATACATCCAAAAGTACCATATAAAAACAACCAAATAAGTTCACAACTAAATATCTATCCTAAGTGACCTCTCAATCTCTTCTTCCTTTTAGGACGTGCTTGAGCACGTCCTCGCCCCCTGCCGCGTCGCCCTCCTCGTGCTGCATTCTCAGTATCCTGAGTCAGACCGCCAGCGTCTTCTTGAGACTGTGAATCTTCTTCTTCAACCACGCGATCCTGACTCAAATGTAATGTGGGTTCTTCAGCACCAAAACACATCAACCAAGCCTTCATTTTTTCCTTTAATTTTCCAACCATCGAAGAGCCTGTCTTGTGATCTTTGATCACCTCGTGAATTTTATGGAGTTCTTCGTGAAACTCATAAACTCCGTGCACCTACAGATAATTAAAAGTTAATGAAACATTAAACATAATTTTAAAACGTGATCATTGTTTCAATAAATATTTAAATCTTACCATCTCTCGCTCTCTACCCGCTCGAGGTCTATATAAGGTATTAGTCGGAGCCAAGCAGTGATGAACTATCCAACATACGGTGATGCTCCAGTACCATTCCATATACAGTCGTGTGCTCTCTTCAGGAGTGGCACCTAGGAGTGGTCGCTCAAACTGTAGATAATTTCTTCTGTGCGACCAATGCTGAATGAATTGGTGATTTTCCGCCAACCAATTAACATCCGACCTCCCCTGAGCCGATTTCACTACATGTCTCTCCATCGGCTCTGGAATGTGCTGTTGTAGACCGAACTGTCTCATCACTCGGTCTGGACAATGCATAACCACCTCACCAAAATTTATAAGCCAAGTACGGCTCGTCCAGATCTCTGAACCTTCCGTACATAGTGGTGGTAACTGACTAAGATCCAAATTTGCATAAGGGTCCCAGATCACTTGATCGAATTCCTGCACGTCCAGCTCATTCCGATAAAAATCAAGTGTCGTCGTCTTCGCACTACCCTTGAATGTTCTTGGTCGTCTCCAACGGGACCCTAATGGTGCTCTCTCGTCCTCCGGGTATACTAATGGTCTTCTCTTCAAAGGTCTCCCAATATGTAGATGTTCCCAGCACCACAACTGCAGGAACGTAAGAAAACCACACAAATGTTTCGTCGGAATCAGTGAGGCTTCATCTAACATGTGATATAAGTGGGCCAGAGCCGCACTACCCCAACTGTACTCCGATGCGACTGCCAAATCTCCGAGCAAATACAGGTACTTCAAGTGAACCATCGTACCACTCTTATCTGCCAAAATACTACATCCCAGCTGGAAGAGAATGAAGGCTCTGGTGTGTCCTGTAACTGTCTCCTCGTCAGCATCAAAAGGCAAGTGCTGAAACTGAGCTTGCAACCAACCCAGAGTTACAGAACCCTTACGACCCAAGTCATCGGGGACATGACCCAATAAATCAGTGCAGACCTCTGACCAAACGTACTCCTGAGACTCACACACCGGCAAACCATCTACCCGTAAGCCGGTAATCATCGAGATGTCACGCAAGGTGCACGTGATCTCACCATGTCGCAGGTGAAATGAATGAGTCTCCGGTCTCCAACGCTCGACCATCGCCCCCAGTAAGGTATGATCCAACTGAACTCGACCCAACCGAGTGACTGTGTCAAACCCTGCCATATCTAGCAGAAACAACATTCTCTCATCAGTGATTTGTCATTCCTTGAGCTTCGATCCATGCTCAACACATTTTACACCATCAACATCCTTCTGCATAAATTTAGAGAAATGTCAGAATATTGAAATTCACGTGCAAATATTTAACTTGAAAACGTAAATACTTACAAAATCTTTGAACAAGTCAGACTTGTGGTTGGCCTGCAAAACCAACACCGATCTGTCTACCGGACCCTGTGAAGCGTAGCTACCTCCAACTGAACCAGTACTAGAACCACCAAACTCCATCTGTACATAACACGTTAACAAGTGAGATGATTGTTCTTCATTACTA
Organism: Triglochin maritima; assembly: GCA_963682175.1. NCBI lineage: Eukaryota > Viridiplantae > Streptophyta > Magnoliopsida > Alismatales > Juncaginaceae > Triglochin > Triglochin maritima. The sequence goes on along the minus strand of OY821781.1, from coordinate 34,438,565 downwards.
ACTACTTAAAAAGTTGAGAATACTCTAATGTTTTAGAAATTACCTCAATCGAGTGTAGTAGCAAACGGCTGTAAACGTCGAACAATCTCTCCAATAAAACCAACTACAATAAAAACATTACGAATCATGTTAGAATTTTTTTAAAATTTTTGACAGAACCTCTCCTATATTTCTTAAATTGGTAAATTTAAACCTGCACGGTAGAACAAACTAACAATACTACAAAATTCAATTCTAACATACATTCAAACTCACATACATTTAAACTCAAATAAATCACTTTTAAGTTTACATTCATTCAAATTAACATACATTCAAACCTAAATAACAACATAAAATCTATTTTTAATCACAATAATAGTACTTAAATTCAACTATTTTTAAGATGACTACCGTAGACCTATAATCAACAAAACTAAATTCAATAATCAACTATCAAACAAGAAATAAAACGTTTTGCCTAAAAACCCAAAATCGAATTCGAGTTTCCACCAAAACGGGTTCCTAAATCAACAAAAACACTACAATCATAATGTATATCATCCTAATAGATAAAAAAGGCAAGAAAACGGTGGAAAATGAAAAAAATCGAAACCCTAACCTTAAAAACTTGGAACTCGGCGGATGGGGGAGAGGGGGGCGTCGGGCTGCTTTTATAGCCCGACGGAACTCGGCGTTGGTAACACCGAGTTCACTTTTTTTTAAGTGAACTCGGCGTTAGTAACGCCGAGTTCTGCCTTTAGCACTCGGCACTCTCAGTGCCGAGTTCTATTTAAGTAACTGTTCTCCTGGCGCATCAATCGTCTCATGCACGATCTGAGCGCCAGGAAAACAATTTCTTATATAGAACTCTGCACTCTCAGTGCCGAGTTCTATTTGAATCACATCAGTAAAAATTGAAGTGTTGGCCAATAAAAAACCAAGTTGAACTCGGCATCACCCATGCCGAGTTCTACCAAAGTTGAACTCGGCATCACCAGTGCCGAGTTCTATCAAGTGTACCTCCTAAGTGAAATTTTCAAGTGTTGGCCAATAAAAAACCAAAGTTGAACTCGGCATCACCAGTGCCGAGTTCATCTTTTGAGAACTCGGCACTGGTGATGCCGAGTTCTCTATGCACAAAAAAACAAAACCCGCCGCCGCCACGTGTCACCACGTGGTGGCAACGGGTCTAGTTTGGAAATTACTTTTAATGGAGGTTTATTTTGGTAATTTTTTTTTAAAAAAATTTTATTTTGAAAAATTTTCCATTAAATTCTTTGGAGCATAAATAAGTTATTAGCTAGATTCTAACCTTGATTTGAGATTGATTGGCTAGCTTCGATCTCTGTAATATTGTTTAGAGTTTGGTGAACACTTGGAGGAAATTCTGAGGTGATCCGAGTGCAACTCGACTTCCGACGATTGAAAAGGATTTGACAATCCTTTTAGGTATGATCAACTTATGCATTTTATATATTATGTAGTATACATCATATTTAAATGAAAAAAGGAAATCTTATACGTATAAATTGTTGAATAAATATGAAAATGATTTTGCTTGTGTATAATTTTAAAATATATATATACATAAGCGTGGGACCAAATCCAACAGAAAAAATAGTGTAGAACATATAATTCTGCCCCTCAATTCAACTTACAGTTATAACACTCCCTTAGACAGTATGCGTTATGTTCATGTCTCGTTAAAATCTTGCTACAAAACCCTGTTGGAAAAATAGCTAAAGAAAAATGTGCATAACATACGCTAACAAAATTGCTCAAGCAACCCCATTAAAAATCTTTAACCAATAAAACATTTTATGACAAAAATTGTAAAAAAGGGAAAAAGTGAAACTACAAGCCTTCCGAGCTTTGTCTGTCAAGGATATCCGTCTTCAGGGGCGACAAATACAAATCCGCTCCCCCTAATTCGTAGTTTACCAAACTTACGAATATGTTTTACAAAGTTCTTAAACACAAAAGTGCATGGTAATTTAATAAACAAATACATCATAGTTAAACAGATTTACTATATTACACTTAGATAATAAGATTGTGAAATATGTTTATGCAATTTTTTCTCAAATGATATACTGGGAGTAACACAAACTGTGGTAACTTTTGTAAAATATGAATATGTTACCTCAAAAGATTTTACTTATGGACAATTTAAAGATGTCTTATATTTATATTGATGTCATAGTGATATGAGAATGTAAGAATCAATAACAAATTCACCAACTTGAATAAAATTGTAATGACTCCAGATAATGACACCAAATAGTTTGTGATAATAATCGATATGGATCGGACATGTAGGAAACATCACTAATGTAAATCTTTATCGCATGACTAGAAATTGGTAGATCCTCGAACGTTATCTAAATATTTTAAGAGAAACATTATACTTAGATAAAACATTCACTATGAACCTTATTAGGTTTCAAGTTATAAGAATGTTTTCATGACGTTCTGATACGGAACTTCAGGTCCTATTGCAACATCTTTAGATTGTTATTACAATTGGATCTTTGTCGATATACAATAGACGCCCTGTTGTTAGTGTGCTTTTAAGGTGAGCATTTTAGTAGAATATTTTTCTTCAATATACTCTTTCTATAATTGAATCACTGTACCAATTCTCTTATGGAGAATGCTTGAACTTCATGTCGAAAAACAATTGGTTTTTCTCTAGTCAATTATTTCAAAAATTCGTCCTTTATTACACAGGTTTTCAAAAACTATGTCGGAGGTCCTATGACATCAAGTCATAAGCATGTAATAAATATAATAAATAATAGTATTTTTTGTTATTGGGTAAAACATATGGACGAATAAGATCAACTTTGTATCATTCTTCGGGATGATTTTGATGGAAGAGGTTATATGAACACTTACTTTTTTCTTCATATAGTAATTTTTTCAAAATTTGTATAGTGCATATTTTGATTCTTATCATTATATAATATATTTTGTCATCTTAGACATTCATGGACTCTCATGTAAGTATCAATATTAAGTGACTTGTAAAAATTTATAGTCACAACATATATTATATGCATATGTATATTCATCTTTACAAGCCATATTGATCACATAACAAAACATATTATTATATACACGAGATAATGAGTAAAATCATGATGAATATTGGATCCTATGAACACCCTTGTGTTACTTCTCGCTTCATAATGTATCACCTTCTTATTGTGATTTCTATTTGTATCCTTCAGGGATATAGTTTCAGAAATCAGGAGTATATGTCCAAAAAATATATTTATTCAGTGAGTTTATTCTATATTGTTCACCTTCTTTTATTTATATTAAATATGAATGTTTTTGCCATTCTTATAATATCATAGGTTTTGGATCCAGTTTTTCTCTTGAGATAGCACTTTATCAAGAAGGCGAATGAATTGTTGACAATAATTTTAATAATTATTTAATATCTCTCGTATCAACATGTTGATTGCAAGTTTTACGTCAATAATAATCATTACGATTTGACTGTTCTGTATCCCAAATTTTTTTTTGGTTTAGCAGCTGTATTTATTTTACCGTGTTTGTATACTTCTTAAATAACTTCTTCAGGAGGTGTAATGAGTGACTAACTTTTATTTTTATTTCAACTGATGATCTGTTTTTCAGTCCACGCTTCTGGCATTGGTTGAACTCAAATATATCTTACATTGTGGAGATCTCCATTTAATATTATGTGTTTTATGTCTGGTAAAAGTGTAATACAAGACTTAGTCACTCATTTTTTATGAATAAATACCTATGACAATTACTTGGTAGATATTGCAAGTTAATTATTTTTTGAACATATGGTTCAATCATACTTTTACGTATATTTTTGTATGAGCTTCAAGTTCAATCGTACTTGTACGTTTATTGTTATTTCATGAATTTCAGGTTCAATATAGTACATTTTCTTGACATTCTTTAAGCATTTGGCTTATAATCTTATTTTCATGAACTTCAGGTTCAATATAGTATATTTTCTTGGCATTCTTTAAGCTTCTACCTTCTTCCCCTAATGTCAGAAAATGTACATCACATATATATAATATTATTGGATTGGGTATTAAAAACTTAGCCCTTCAGGAGATTTAAATCGCAGGAGAGAAAACAATCTATTTATTATTGTACAAGTAAAATAAGTGAGTATTTATAATATGATATTGGTCTAATAAAAAAAATATTGACAGATATGCATGTTGATAAACCATGTCTAAATTATATCAGACATATAAATATGACCAATAAAAGTGTTCAATAATTTTACCATTTTTGAGATCCCAAAGTGATCTATATTTGAGAGATACTCTAGCAACAGAGGGACTCTCATTTATTGTGCAAATCGGTTGACAAACTTGACCTCATTTTTTGTTTGATTGATCGAAGTCAACAAAGTCATCTAAAGTTTCACAAAAATAATACCAATGCGGACATCCATAATAAATATAAGTGATAATTTTATTCGGTCGCTTCTGGGCCTATTTCGTCTAGTTGACCTTTGAGAGTCATTTCAATTTTATTTTTTTGGCTTCTTATTTGCACAATTTCTCTCCCACTACTTATGCTCTTACTTTCATAGTGCTTTGTAATGTGTGCTTCAGGCGCACCAATAAATATACGAGAAAAATATCATGATTTTGAAATAATTCATGTTCATGACTTTCAATCACATGTAATGCATAATTCAAAATTTATGTTTTTAGTTTGTACTACTACTGGAGTATTGAGTCATTAATTTGTAAAGTGATCAATAAAATATTTCTCTTTTACTATTAAACTCTATATATCTATGGTCTTCTAGCCATAAAGTTTGATTTAGAAATCGACGTGCATTTTTACTTAATTAGCTATATGCACGTCATTTTGACGATCATACGAATCATTCAAGGATTATCATACAATTTCATAACCCTCTTTAAATGATTAATCTCTAAATCTTTGAATAGTAGCATTGCATGAATATTAAGATATTCGCCTTTTGGGCCAATGCATATCATTTTCAATAACAATGATCAGTTGTAACATAGTAATTCAAATTCCACTACAATGTAGCACATTGTTATTGATAAGCAATACATTTGTGAATGATCATGTCATCCCTCAAAATTAACAAGTAATAATCACATGCTTCAACCACTTTACAAATACTCTTTTAATCAACATGATACTAAGAATTCATATAACTTATACTAAGCAAGTGAATCAATACAAAGTTGCATGAGATATATATATATATATATATATATATATCATTTAATTTTAGAAGTACTACTAAATATGTAACTTTTTTTTCATGCTGCATTGGATCGAGAAATCATGAAATTTTGATCAATAACTCGATGTTTTGTCCAACCACAAAAACAGACATGAGATTAAATCATAATACTTTTAAAATCATTTTAACAAAATAGATAGCAAAAGAAAATTACAAACTTCACTTTATCTTGATTTGATGTTTCTTTCTCTAGTCATTGATATTTTAAAAGGCAATGGGTTAGGTTCAACATCCATAATCCATGATAAGTCATTATTATCCACGATGTCAAGTATAGAGTTAAAAGTCAAAACGTACAAGCATTAAAGCATAATTGGTACATGCAACTTATTAACTTTTTTAAACTCATATACATGCATTTCTTATCGGTGCATACTAAAACATCTCAAAAAAGAATCTATTATAATGTACTTGAACCATATGATAAACAAAAATGCAAATTAGCAATTCCAAAAGCAACATATATTGATTGTATATATCTAGTCTCATTTATTATATACATATATATATTTACAAAATTGACATGATATATTCTATGCACTATGTGAGTAAAATTAATTATTTCATGATGAACAAATACAAAGTCAAGATGATTAAGTAAATTGAAGCAAAGTCAATGAAACTAAACAGATTCCCAAATGAGTGTGACCATGGAAGATCAAACAATGTATAAGTAACGTATGATGAATGATATTCTAGAGTACATCGAACTGCAAGATTACACTAAGGTATATCTACGTAACCTAGTAGAACCTCATCTTAAAATGTTCATGTAAGATAAAGTATGAACATATATATCGAAAGTCATCCAATGAATGTAGCATCAAACATTAAATCAATTGATCCAACAAATGGTTACTATAGGTTATCAAATTTTCAATACGTTACCATGAATATTGTAACCTATATACACCAATTAATTAAGCAATAAATCTCACCAAAAATTCAATTATAGGTGTAAGGATTGAATACGGTGCTGGAGAGAAGGAAAACATGGTGATACAAATTTCTAAAATTATCAGATTGAAATTAATAGCAAAATACTCTCCCTAAGAGCTAACTCGTTGCAAGGTCTCACATCCACACATCCCTGAAAAATTCATGAAATAATATATTAAAGACATTAAAATGAAGACTTTAGATCATAGGTAAAATATAAGCAAAACACGTATTAGGTGAGTCATGTGAGGAGTTAAAAGAAAGAAAAAACTACTTATAAGTGATTGCTAGAAAGTGATGGGGGGAGGTATACCAATCATACCATATGATATCCTGGATTTAGCACCGTTGCGATTAAGATCAACATTGGTAATCTACACAAAAGAATTAAGATCTTATCCAGGGAATTACTCGATCAAGAAAAAACATCTCCCATGTTGGTAGCGTGTGCAGAGCTCCCATGATGTATTTGACTTTAGTTGTGCTAGAGACTATCAGAATATATGAGACAATACAAGAAGTAGAAGAAGCTAGCCCATGATGAAGACTTGACCCTCTTGTTAATCCAGGACCCATTTTTTGGATACATGTTGGTTTAAGACTTAAATGGCTCTGGTATCTAATCAAAGTGCTAGCCAAATCTAAGCTTGAGCCCATGACAAAATTGGTGTGCCAAATGTGATGAATCCGGGTCCAGTCAACTGAGGCAACCAACCCAGAATTGCTTCATCCGATTATGTGGTGTCAATCCAATGTTGTAATTAGGGTAGAAAGTCCGATTACCCGAATATCAGCTTACATTATAAATACTATAAGCTAAAACCAAAACCCTAATCAACTGAGATTTTTAGCTTCCGCCGCAAGATTCCTAATCTTCGTATTTCCATCTTCCATCTCCCTCCTAGGGTTTTGTTGGTTGCGCGTGTGTTTAACCCTTCTTAGGGTTAAGATCGTTGTTCTTCCATCATCTTGGTGGATTTCTCGCATGGTATCAGAGCCATTCTTGAGGAAAACTGCTCACTACATCTTTTGATGGCATCTAGAAATCCATCCCTCTCTGGAGCATCAAATCCTTACCTGTTTCCCACCACGGTCAAAATGTGTTGGGTGTATGCGACTTCAAAATGCGGTTTATATTTTGCTCTGCTGGTTGGGAGGGTAGTGCCCACGATAATCGAGTGTTAAACCATGCACTATACGAGGCCACAAGTTTCCATCACCCTCCATCGGGTAACGTACATCGCACAATGTTTTCCCTTTTCGTTAGAGTTGGGTCATTTGAATTTGAAGTATTGAGATTTTGATTTCAGGGAAGTATTACTTGGTCGATCCGGATATCAAAACAGGCTTGGGTTCCTAGTCCCTACCGTAATACTCGATACCATATCCCTGAATTTCAAACCAAACAACCATGTGGAAGGGAAGAACTGTATAACAATATGCATTCGTCACTCTGTAACGTCATTGAGCGCTCATTTGGAGTCCTTAAAAAATGATGGCGAATGTTGAATCTTATGGCCCATACAGCTTGGACGCACATGCAATGTTTGTCGCTGTTGCTATGGCTTTGCACAATTACATAATTAATCATAGGGGTGACGAAATACTAGAGGAGTTTGTCAACGAACAAGTTTCACCTACCAACTCAGCCGAACTTGGACCCCTGCCTGGGTTATGGGACGACGCATCAATGGGTCAAGTGTGTGATGGTATTCGTGATTCGATATCGGAGTCTCGGGGGTTGTAACTTTGTAGTTCAATCTGTCTAGTTTGTCTTTGTTGTACGCTAGTCTACCTTATATAACTTGTTGTTGTAATTGAAGGGAATGTGTTCTAAAAGTTTTACTTTTAAATGTCAATTGTTATGAATTGAATGAGAAATCATTTTGTTCCTTGTTTATGTTATTCGTCTTTTAGAAGTGTTAAGGAAGAGACTCTTGGTCCTTAACCGTAGAGCTCTAAAAGATATTGGTTTACATAAAACAAAAGATATTCGCAATCATGGTAATTAACATGGGACATTAATTACCGAGTTAAGATTGTCGTGTTGGTCATAGATCATTATAGCTCTACAAGTGAGTGACAACACGGGTACACAAAAGAGGAAGATATTACTTTTGTATACTGAATAGACCTAATAAGTAAAACATTATAGAATTGTGTTTTCTGTGTCATTAATGTTTTACTGTGTTTTTTGGTTCTTTGATATGAGACTTATATCCGATCGCTTAAGAATTGCTTGATTAGACTAGTGTCTTGAGCTATCGATAAGTGTAGTGTAAAGGCATTGGTTGGTTAAGTATGACTTTTGTTGGAGAAGATAGTTAGTCAAAAGATTATCATTGCCCCTCTTAATTAAGTGATGGTATTAGTGGGCCCATTGATAAAGCAAAGTTATAATGTGCACAATGTGATTTGAGTTACGTCACATATTTATAACTAGCTTAAAGAGATCAAGAAATGAATACTAATACAGAGATGACACAATACTACTTTGTGTGTATTCTTAATATCATGAGGCAAGGGACGGACACAAGTGGTACACTCCATCACTAAATGGATCGGGTTTTGATTCAAGTGGGATTAAGACATCTAACTAATTGGGAGCTATAATGTGTAGCTAGATACCGCTTATAGCTTGTGATATTAAGTTCTTAATATCACTGCCAACTTAGTTTAGATCCTCCCATAGGTCACACCACAAAACTGGGAAACGAGAAATGGGGATTTTGAGTTCATAAGATGTGTCGGGTTTTATGTAGAAAATATGACACATGGGGTGAACAAGCAAAATCAAACTTATGTTATGATTAATAACATAATTAGAATCTAAATTAAATTCATATGTGATGTAAATATTATGGGGTGTAATGATTTATAATTACATAGGATAATATGTTACATAAGTTATGAATTTACTACTAATCCCAAAATGTCAAATTTTATAGGGGTTAAACCGAAATTTGACAAGTCTGCAAGTACTGTGAAAAAACGGTCGACCGCTACACTGTAAACGGTCGACCGAATGTTGCATCGTAAACAAAGATTTCGTCTGTTCGTTTTCGGTCGACCGAGTATAATCGGTCGGTCGACCGAACATCGCGATGAAATAATTTTTGTTACGAATGGTCGACCGAATTGTTAACGGTCGACCGAAACCAGGTCTAAACGGTCGACCGAACCTCAAAACACGGTCGACCGTCTAGACGGTTTTATGTAGAAGTAATTTAAGAATTAATTAGATCATGCATGGAATTGGTCCATAATTGATTTAATTCGTGGCTGAGATTATTTGTTAGCAAATAATGGACGGTTAGATGGAAGTTTGCATGAAATCATGGGCAAGATGTTGCACATGAATAGGTAATTTGGAGAGAACTTATAAATACAAGTTTATCTCATTACCTCAAAATTAATTCATTGTTTTTCTCATGCAAAAACTCTCTCCATAATTCTCCACGAAATTTCCTTAATTCTTAAGATTAGTTTTAGTTTTCAGAGATCATCTTCTCAAGGGAACTAAAGAGGGGTTAGTAATTAGATTCTAAACCCTATTGGAGATTGAGAGGCTAGCTCTTGTCTCTCCAATCTCGTTTAGAGTTTGGTGAATACTCGGAGGCAATCCAACAGGCGATTCAACCGTCAACGCGACTCTTGATCTTCGAGAGGTTTTAGAGAACCTCTAGGTATGATACTCTTTGCAATTGTTTGTTTATTCTAATGCATGTTAAATAATTAGGATAAACAAATACATGTCTATATGAAAATCGAAGAAAATATGAATATTACGATCCTATATGTTTATAAAATTTCGAAAATATATACATACTATAGGGCACGAAATCCAACAGTAATGACTTTCATGTGTACCTTCAGTGTTAGCTATGACGTTCTGTTGTTAAAATTATATGATCTTTGATTATGTATGTCCGTTTGTGTCATAAAACAAAATCTTTGCATGGGACTGACATCATCTTATGATCTTATTTTCATCCATCTTTTGAAGGGGAAAAACTACTTGCTAACTGCTTTGCATGGTAATGTTGTCTTCAGCTTATAGTGTATTTATTGATTTGATACATAACTTTGATTTGCTAAAATATCGACATCTTTTATTGAAATTTCACACCATTCTGCCAACTGAAAGAATGGATGAGGAGCCAAGCATATACGAAAACAAAATATAATCATAACAAAAATAGAATAATCAGCTTCTAATAGGTGAACTTGATGTAGTAGCGTATCGAAGAGAGCATTAACTTTTTTGTTGTCAAAATTTTCACCTGTCCCAACAAGTCTCATTAGACACATATGAAGGAGAAATTGCCTACTTCATGTTATAAATAGGACAAAAATGAAATTTAAGTTTTCTTATTCCAAACACAAGGAATGGCCAAAATAGGTCGAAGTTTGATTCTTGTCACCAGGAGAAATGAATCAACAACAAAAATATTACGAAGACAAAATTAAAGTGAATAAAAGACAACAACTCAATCCTTGTTAAACAGTGTCATTAGTACAAGTGTGATATCAAGCTTTTAATTGTTATTTTGCGAAGAGAGAATCCATTTTCTTTTGTTGACATGTCCACTCTACGTTAAAACATAAGGAGTCATTATTCACACATCCCCTTATGGCTTTATCCATGGTGCTACTTATATCTCAATCTAAATGCAATAGCAGAACATTATGAAAGGTGGTTCATGCTTAGGCAATTTTACGTTTCACATTGGATTAAGGACCCATGAAAGAGTGCAACGTGAAAGAGTGTTGGTGTTTTGGGAAGCTGAGAAGTAGAAAGAGGTACGAGGCAAAGTAGGTAGAACTTTTTTATGATCTTTTTCTTCAATATGCACTCCATCATGGTTATGATCTTGAGAATTAGGCAAAAGATTGTATGTTACAATGTTTTATGTTAATCAACATGTTTTTATGCACGCCTTTCATTGGTTCCTTATGTTGGTTGCCAAATTCTTTCATTGAAGTAGTATAAATGAATGTATGTTACAAAGTCTTTATGTTAGTCAACATGTTTTCCAATTCAACAACTTCATTGCAACCTCTTTTAGGATGAATCCAGGGTCATCACTTCTAGGTTTATTATCCCCGTGGGATGTTGGATTCCAGCTTGTTGAATTCGTTGGACCCATTGCACACCCTTCGTACAGTATGACTGATTCGGAGACGTACAACCATTGCACTTCGGAATTGGTCCAGGTGCAGATTCGGCCGACTCAGTTTTCTGAAGGAACCTTCTCTTATGGGACCACTCAACCGACATCTCCACCTTGGCCCACAGCACCGGTCAGCAAACCAAAGCCACATAAGGTTCAGGCAAAGAAAAATGTTGAGCAAAGCGATGATGAAACGTGTAAAGCAAACTGGGATGAGTTCCAACATATGACATGGGTATGTCTATGCGTACAAAGAGATGGCTGCCAGTAACAAAAGGGAGTCCGTCCTCAGCCCTCAAGGAAAGGCGAACATAGAAAAGAATTTTGCTTCAATCATTGGTCTTAAATACACAAGAGCACAATTCAAGGACCACTGGGATTGGACAAAGACGGCTTACAGTTGTTGGAAATGGTTGCAGGCACAGACATGTCTGGGAAGGGATGCAGTGAAGGGTACCTTTATGACAGAGGAGCATTGGTGGATCAAAGCCAATAAGGTAACCTTCTGCATGTTACATATATGTTTGTTATTGCATTCCAAGTACATGAACTGTGATGATTGTTTGTTTGCAGGCGAAGAAGGGTGTGATTGCCTTAAAAATGAAGGCCTCAAATATGAGGAGGAACTTGATTTCATTTTTGAAGGGAAAATTCCAAGTGGATCGAGAAATTTCATTCCCGGTGAACCATGTGTTTCCTACCGACTTCTAGCTGGGTTGTCAAAGTCATCACATGCGAGTGCAAGAGCCAGTCCAGTGGGGGGCCAATTAGTTGATGGACCATTACTGGAAGAACCATGGTTGGAAATGGACTATCCAGTACTCGAGTCTGAAGAAGTACATGGCGCCTATTCAATCCCAGTACCCACTGAAGTAGGATGCCCACCACCAAGTCAAGTAGGATGCTCCACTGCCATCCAAAAGGTAGATCCTGTGCGGTGCACCAACCTGAGGCCAACAAGGCAGGGAGGATTGCCTTACAAAGGTAGGAACAAGAAGCCGAGGATGGGGCCTTCAGCGTCTGCCATTCATAACGACCTTAGCGAGATCAAGGAAGCATTGTGTGATATGAACTCCAGAAAGGATGACGATGACCAAACCGGTTCAAAGTTCAGCGTTGAGGTTTCCATTGACCTTATGGTCCAATGCGGGTTGGCACCAGGCACACAGGATTTCACGGAAGTTTTTCGGAAGTTTAAGCACTACGCGGAGCGTAAAATATTTGTTCTTGCCGGAGATAGCGCAACCCGGTCGTACCTAATAAAGGATATGTTGGATCAATGACATAGTACTTCGGTTTGTCGAACGTATAAATGTTGTAACTTTGACGGTTAATTGAACTAGTATGTTTGTTTTTATGTTTGTTTTTTGTTATCATAACTACTGTACTCTATTAACTGCAAGATTTCATGTCTTCCATTTTGTTGCATATCATGTTTGTAGACCAACCATTTCAATTCCATTTTGTTGCATATCATGTTTGTAGACCAACTATTTCAAATCAATAATTGCAGTTGTTGTCGTCAATTCAGCTTGTTAGTTTGTTGTTTCTTCTCAGCAGTTGTGTAGGATGTGAAGTGCAGGAATTGTAATAAGTTGTATGTGGAATCTTGAGTGTGGAATTCATATTTGCAGGTCTTGGAATGAGTTGCTTGAGTTTGTTGGAATCTTGTGTGTGGAATTCATATTTGCAGGTCTTGTAATGAGTTGCTTGAGTGTTGTCAAATTAATTTGGAAGGCAACTATAAGATGCATATTTTATATCAGTCGATCTAAATTTTGGTTTGTCCTACAAAGATTGCATTTTGGATGAGATACTTAATTGAATTCTTCATGCATTTTCTACAAGAATTTTTAGCAAATGAGGAGAGGAAAGATGACATTTTAACAATAAAAAACAAACACAGTCAGTGATGAATTACAACTACACAACAACCAAAAGTAACGATAATATAAGTACCATACAGGTACTTCTTACGGTTAGGTTTTGTCACTATAACATCATAATTACAACAAAATGGGACTTGAAGTCCTTGGGTGACTACTAATGCATCAAACAACCAGGATCTAATACCACTTAAAACCCAAAATGCACACTGATCCAGATGGGAGATGGGTTCGTCACATCTCTACACTTACACAAAACACATTCTGGATCCGATGCCACCTTCTATGCTTGGGAGGACTTCTCAGACGTCCACTCCGCGTCTAGGAAGATCACGCGAAGAGGGCGGGCATGAATCACTGCATCTTGACGGCCAGCCATCCCAATGGACCCAATAGAGGTTGGGGAATGGGAGTGGGAGCGGGAGCGGCAATGATGATCATCCTCAGTCATGAAATGACAGTCACAACAGGGGCAAGTATACTCCTGGAAGCCCATCTTTCCTTTGTTCTTGCGCGTCGACCACCCTACATGTTCGACATGTAGATGATACATATTTGGGTATTGGTTAAATGGTAAAAGCTGGAAAATCACCTCGGTGGGCTTTCCTGGCGGCCTTCTCCGCTCTTTCCATTTCCAGAATTTCAAGGCGGTGGGGGAGGTTCTGAATGAGGCCCTTGTGCTGGGCAAAGCGTCACTCGACCATGCCAAAGAGAGACCTCATGGTATGGTGGCGTACTCCTCATGTATGAAGTACGAGCACAGCGGCGAGGGGGTGAACTCGACGATCTATGTTAACATCGGAGGTCTGAAAATGACACATTAAAAATGCAAAAGAAGAAGAGGCTAACCGGATCCTTCCCGCACTGGAGCCATGGACGATCAGGATGCCCTGCGTGGTGGAAAAGCCACACCTTGGCGGGGATGTGGCAGAAACATCGAGAGCGCAAGATCGGGTCAACACGAGCACTACCAACGCTATCCATCACCGTAGGAGACAACAAAACCAACTCCTCTCTGACAGCAGCTATGAAAGAAAAGAAACACTCCAACGAAGAGAATGAGGTCGCCATTAGGACGGCAGACAAACTTAAGGAAGATATTGGGGATAAATTTCTAATTTCAGACGATAAACATTTTGGAGAACTGCTACTGGCGGCTTAGATTGGAGTGAACAGTGCTGACTTTTAGAGGTAAAAACTCCTTTGACTAGAACATTCAAACGGGTCCTAAAACCCTCTCCCCAAAACCCTAACCCTAATCCCTCGACGTGTTTGTTTTGGTTGTATCATCAGACGGAGAAGGTGTTTCAGTTCCTCAGGTAAAGATCCCGATCCCCAAAGGTGTGTCCTCTCCCATTCGCGTTGGAATTGGATGTGATTTGGTGGTTGTTTTGGTGCAGCTCGAAATTTTTTAATAAAAAAGTTTGAGAGAGATGAAGAAGACAAGTGGAAGGGGTGCGACAGGCAAGCCACTACATGGTTTACGCCCTAAGCAGTGGCAATTTAAAAAGCATACACATGGGGATGGCTCGATCCCATCAGAGATATATGCATCCCTTTTGGGTGGAGAAGATGATGCCCCTACCTTTCCTAGAGGTTTTTTTTCCTTTCAACATTTTAACTATCTTCTGCATCAAAGTATTTACTTGAAAATCTTTTATGTCTTTATTGGTTGTATTAGGCGGAGGCAGTCTCCTGAGCCAAAATGAGAGGGCAGAGGCACGTACTGAAGCAGAACAACAGTTTGAAAGAGAAGAGGAGTCCGGATTAATGCATGTCAATCCCCATAAAACAGGGAAACAGAGTTCTCATGCTTATCGTCATGGGAACGACGATTTCGCATCACTTTTTGGGCAAGGCATATCTGGAAAGCTCCCCAGATTTGCCAATCGTATCACGCTGAAGGTCTGTCGCATTTTCAATACTTCCTTTTGGACCTCTTCAATTGTTAGTCAAAAGAAATTTTAAATTATAGAAATACAGTTTAAACTTTCGGAGTGATAGCCATTTGTTGACAACAACAAAAAAAAATTCCACTTCAAACATGTGATACATGTGATGTTTGGGACCTCCATCTAACTTGTACTTGGAAAGCATCAACTTTTCATTAACATGTTGAGGTTACACAACCGATTTTGACCGGTTGGAGGGAATAAATCTTTGGGTTCTCATTTCCATGTGAACATGGATAGGAGTATTTGTAATGTTTCAGTTCAGATACCTGAATGGTTGTTGATTGACGTGCAATCTCCTAACACTACCTTCAAACATAACTTGTGATTCCATAGGGACAGTTATCCACGGTCTGCTATTTGTCTTCGAGATAACTACATGGCTAGTGTTTTAAAATGGAGATTCTGTGGTAATTATAATTTTTTCTTGTATGGTTGTTAATTCGCATATATATATATATATATATATTATAAAAAATAAAGCTAATTTTATCTTTCTGAGTAGTGTTACTTGGAAATACGTTGTAGTACAACAACTACATTGATATAATTCAACTGGTCACCTTGGGGTTACCACAACCAAAAATTGCAAGTTCAAATCCCAGTAGTTGCGGAAGAGCTAGGATTTTTTGCTCCTTCTCCCAGGGCTTATGTGTGTTACTGTTCACATTCACACTGTTAATTGACTACAAATCACTAGGTTGGCATTTGGATGGAACATTATGGATATCTGGATTGAAGGAGAAAAATAACCAATGAAAGATATATGCTCTATTTCATTGTAATGATCAGTAACATTTTTATTCACTTTGCATTTATATATATATCCGGAACAACATCGACCCATCAATCATCATCGTCGGAACATCATCGGTGGCATCACGGGAACAGCATCGGTGGTCCATCAATACGTCCGGCACAACATCGGATGGGTCCAGACCGAAGTCTGTCAGGTCATCAGGCTCCACGAGCCGCAAACACCAACTGCGTTGCTATAAAAGCAGGGCAGCGACCTCCGTAGCCATATAGGCCGATAGTCACCTCACTCAATGACAGTTGCGTGTCCACACATCATCATACATTGGAATCTGTGATCCCTCAGGCCTGTTACTCTACAATGAGTCCATCAATACATCATATTAGTCACGATCCATACATGGAGGTGACGCTCCCAAACACTCACACTCTTCCACATGGCGGACCCTGGGCAGGCACGCGTAACGCGCCCACCGTCACCTCTCGGCTCACGCACAAGGCGAGGACACGGGTTTCCGTGGACAGAGTTGGCATCTTAAAAGGACCGGGAATTGAGTTCTGTGCAAAAACGATCGACCGAATGAGACAACCCGGTCGACCGCTTTCACAAAGAAATCGGTCGACCGAAAGTCTGCAACGGTCGAACTCTCTGCGCAAAACCTAAGTCCCAACGGTCGAACAGAGATCTAAAACCGGTCGACCGATACGAGGTCAAAATCCGGAGTCTGGTCAAAATGAATTCAAAACTATCGGTCGACCGACTCAGGGGTCCCGGTCGATCGAAAACTACCACAGCATCCTAGCAGTTCTAAGTCATAAAACGGTCGAACACATAACAAATAACGGTCGAACAAGCATGCATTCTATTCAGTACACTTAAGTTCCAGTCGAACGAACCCAAGGAACCGGTCGACCGAAACACAACAGAAGGCCTCGATCCACCAGCACAATGCACAACCGGTCAACCGCCACAAGGCATCGTTCGACCGCTGATGGCTAAAATCGGGCAAAACACACTACATCGGTCGACCGTTGGTCGTCTTCAATCTTGCACCAACCAAGGATTTACGCAAACACGTCGCCGGAGCGGTCTCCGACCTCCCCCGACCGACCAACAAAACCCTCCCACGAGGGTCAGCAACAACAAAACACACTAGGAACCGGCATACCTCAAGAAGATGACGAAACCGCCGGAGCCTCGCTCGCGCACGTCGCCTCCGGAGATCTCGCGCGCACAACTCCGCACCTCTCACGCCAGGAACGATCTTCCACCCTCGCCTCCGACCACACGAGCCTCTGCCTCCTCCACTGCCACCAGAAAGGAAAGAGTGAGTGTAGAGGTGGAAGGAAGAAAATAAGGAAGAAGAAGATGAAGAATGGGTTGGTTTTCTCTTAAAACCCACACCCAACGCCACAGTGACCAGCCCCCTCCACCATCACCTACATATCCTAAAATCCTCCATTCCCATGCATACTACTGTTCACGCCCCTTCCCCATGCAAAACACCTCCTTAAACACCATTAACCCCTAATCGGGTTTAGGGTCCTAACATACCGTCATCTGGTAAACTACTGGTTGTTAATGTATAGAGTGTGTTGACTTTTTGGCCTTAATCTATGTTTTGATGATTTAATTAACCTAATCTTAATTATGATCATGTAGAGTAGCACACATATTGCATTGCATATATATTGCTTTGTGCTAACCTCTACAGGTGATCAAGACTCAAGGAAGAAAGGAAATCAAGTCAAGACATATAATCAAGCTCATTTGAAGACATGTATTTTATATTTCTTTGAGTCTTTAGGAACTTGTGTATTTTGAGCATACTTGAGCTAAAATCAACTTAAACACACACTAGGTTCCTCATAGAAGTCACACACGAAATTTCACATAATTTGGACTTCAATAGATCACCCAAACTTAGACCGGAAAACACCAAACCTGAACCCTAACTGTCTGCCCACATTCGGTCGACCGAAACAGGCCGTTCGGTCGACCGGATGATCAATTAATCCTGTTTGTGTTTCCCTGTCTAGTTTCGGTCGACCGCACCTTTTCTTTCGGTCGACCGTTTGTGCTTATTTTTCCGACCGTTACTTTTGTCGTATATACCCAACGATCGTATTCGTATTAAACCAAAAATACCCCATATACATTTTATGTATCGGTCGACCGAGGACCACGATCGGTCGACGTTTGTCCATCTCTTGACAAACCCGAATCTCCTGTTGAAAAACGGTCGACCTCTAGAATTGTTTCGGTCGACCGATTATCCAATTGTTGTCAACCCCAAAGTGCCTGGACGAAATCGGTCGAACGTACCCCTTACTTGTGTTCGACCGATGACTTAAGTTTTCCTAAGTCATAGCGTTGGGCGGTCGACCGTTGCTTAACCGGTCGACCGAACCTTGTGCAAAACTACCAAACGGTCGACCGTTCTTCCCGTTTCGGTCGACCGAATTCAGCCAGAATTGGGTCATGCGTTTTCTGTTTTGTGTAATCACACATCAACTCATACCCAATCAATCCCAACGGCTCTATTCTCTCTAATGCGTATATAAGGAGTTGTAAAACACATTTTAACACAACTCTCCCACTACAAACTTGTCCCAAACATTAGAGAGAATCCAAAACACTCAAAGCCTCAAATCTCCACATTTAGTCTTAATTCCAATCATACTCAAGTGTGCTCAAGCTTAGAGAGTGTTGCTCCACTCAAATTGTTGTTGTCAAAGGAAGCAAGGACTTCGGTGAAAGCCCGAAGTGTCCCTCTCAGATTGTGAGAGAAGAAAGTCAAGCTCGCGAGGTTGTTCGCGGAGTTTGTTTTGTAAAAGGCGTTCTCTCCCGGCCCGGAACGGGGAGTGGTTAGTGAAGACGTAGGCGGAGCTCTCGGAGTCGAACGGAGCTTACAAGAGAGGACTGGGACCCGGGTGGGGTGCCGAACCTCTATAAAAACCGACGCGTCTTTGTGGTTTGCATTATTTCTTACTTGCTTGTTTAATTGTTTAAATTCCGCTGCATATAACTCTATCGATAAAACTAGTAGGTGATTAGTTTAAAAAGTGATTAGTGGACCCATAACCCACACGATCCTACAGAGTGTTGCTGTGATAATAGGTGTTTTCATTCTTCAAAATTAGTGTATCCGGTTATCGGGGGCGGATGCACAGTGGTGCCTGGTGGGGCACGTGCCCTGTCATTAAATCCCAAAAATCTAACTCTAAGCCTAACATATAGCTTGTTAATTGGTTTGTGATAACGTGAATGTGATACTTATAGAGTTGGAACCTCAATTACATGGGTTTATGACCTTATGGGCTTTCATGTCCCCAACTCCCCGCGACCCCAACTCCAAGCCCTTGATTTGGGCATTTTGTTTCACCCCCAACGAACCACCGCAGCAACCAGCAAGCTCCTCAACAGCCAGGCGAGCTCGCACCCCAACGACCCTCCGAGCATGCAAGCAGAGGAGCAAGTCAGCAACGCCAACGCAGCATTCAGGCTCCGGCAGACAACATGTTGGTCTTCTTCTTTTTTCTTTTTAATTCCAATTTTTTATGAATTTGTATTGGTCTTGGATGCGGATTGTTTAAGTGTGAGATTTGTGAGAATCATGATTTATGAACAAGTTTTTTTTCTTGTTTGGATGAATTTGTTGTTACTAAGTCACGAAAATTGGTGTTGATGTTGTTAGTGAGTGATTTTTTTATTGAAACAGAGTTGACGTTACTGGTGGTAGTGATTTTCTATTCAAATAAGTTCGAAATTGAAGTAGGTTATGCAATTGGTATTGGAATTTGAGTTATGCTAATGTTTTGTGATTTTGAGATTGGGATTTGAGTTATACGAATAAAATTATTTCGAGATGATTAATGTATGATTCATTTTATCTCAAAGTATTTCGAAAATTTTAATTGGGATGGAAAGATTTATTGAAAGTTTCTTCCCAAGTTCAAGCGAGACTAATTTAACGTCCTAGATCTGAAAATGAGAAGGATTTTTTGAATTTTTTGTTTATTTATTTTAAGTACCATTCTTAAGGTTGTGGGCGTTGAAAAAAATTATGACTACGGAAGAACCAATCTTCTATAATTTGCCCCACCCACCAAATTATCCTGGATCTGTCCATGCATACAAAATACGCGCATTCTAGAGGTAAAATATCGTGACCACCATATTCCACACAAATACTATATCATGTTACATAAAACATCCAAAAATACCGTACAAAAGGTACACATGCATAATAACTATATAGCTACGTACAATTGCTCATATTAGTGAGGGATAATACCTCAATAATAGTTATATAGCAGTTGTGAACAAAATATTAAAACTAATACAAAGAATATGATATAATTTTTATATCATTTATATATATTATATATGTTTTATAGTTATACATGCATATAAAATACGAAACAAATATTATTTGAATATGATGTATCAATATCCATATTTATTTCGTTTACTTACCGATATTCGGATCCGAGCATATTTTCTTCATTACATAAACCTTTTACAGATTTCAAATACAAAACTACGCAGTCTTAATATTATTTTAATGGTGTTTTGCACATTTGGCCCCAAATAATGAAAAGTAAACACAAAAATGTTTTTTTTCTTAATATTCTGTAAAGATGTAAAATTGTTTTCCGAATAAATATATATAGTTGTTTCCGATGTAAAATTTGAATATCAAATGTACTAATGGTGTGATAAAGTTTTTCAGAATATACAATCATAAAAATGTTTTCGGTTTGAATATTATGTTTGTGATTTTCAGAAAAGCAATCTGCATTTCCAATCGTGACTATTCTTACGAGCTGTAAAAAGTATCTTTATTTTTTAAATCAAGTTGGTATTGTTTCCAAATAAAAAACTACTGTTCTTTATAGAAGAAGTAAAATTGTTTTTTTCCTTAATATCCTGTAAAGATGTAAAATTGTTTTCCGAATAAATATATATAGTTGTTTCCCTTCTCTTCTCCTGTCGTGAAACCCTAAAACCCTCTCCCCAAAACCCTAACCCTAATCCCTCGACGCGTTTGTTTTGGTTGTCTCATCAGACGGAGAAGGTGTTCCAGTTCCTCAGGTAAAGATCCCGATCCCCAAAGGTGTCTCCTCTCCTATTCGCGTTGGAATTGGATGTGATTTGGTGGTTGTTTTGGTGCAGCTCGAAATTTTTTAATAAAAAAGTTTGAGAGAGATGAAGAAGACAAGTGGAAGGGGTGCGACAGGCAAGCCACTACATGGTTTACGCCCTAAGCAGCGGCAATTTAAAAAGCATACACATGGGGATGGTTCGATCCCATCAGAGATATATGCATCCCTTTTGGGTGGAGAAGATGATGCCCCTACCTTTCCTAGAGGTTTTTTTTTTCCTTTCAACATTTTAACTATCTTCTGCATCAAAGTATTTACTTGAAAATCTTTTATGTCTTTATTGGTTGTATTAGGCGGAGGCAGTCTCCTGAGCCAAAATGAGAGGGCAGAGGCACGTACTGAAGCAGAACAACAGTTTGAAAGAGAAGAGGAGTCCGGATTAATGCATGTCAATCCCCATAAAACAGGGAAACGGAGTTCTCATGCTTATCGTCGTGGGGACGACGATTTCGCATCACTTTTTGGGCAAGGCATATCTGGAAAGCTCCCCAGATTTGCCAATCGTATCACGCTGAAGGTCTGTCGCATTTTAAATACTTCCTTTTTGGACCTCTTCAATTGTTAGTCAAATGAAATTTTAAATTATAGAAATACAGTTTAAACTTTCGGAGTGATAGCCATTTGTTGACAACAACAACAAAAAATTCCACTTCAAACATGTGATACATGTGATGTTTGGGACCTCCATCTAACTTGTACTTGGAAAGAATCAACTTTTCATTAACATGTTGAGGTTACGCAACCGATTTTGACCGGTTGGAGGGAATAAATCTTTGGGTTCTCTTTTCCATGTGAACATGGATAGGAGTAATTGTAATGTTTCAGTTCAGATACCTGAATGGTTGTTGATTGACGTGCAATCTCCTAACACTACCTTCAAACATAACTTGTGATTCCATAGGGACAGTTATCCACGGGCTGCTATTTGTCTCCTAGATAACTACATTGCTAGTGTTTTAAAATGGAGATTTTGTGGTAATTATAATTTTTTCTTGTCTGGTTGTTAATTCACAGATATATATATTATAAAAAATAAAGCTAACTTTATCTTTCTGAGTAGTGTTACTTGGAAATACGTTGTAGTACAACAACTACGTTGATATAATTCAACTGGTCACCTTGGGGTTACCACAACCAAAAATTGCAAGTTCAAATCCCAGTAGTTGCGGAAGAGCTAGGATTTTTTGCTCCTTCTCCCAGGGCTTATGTGTGTTACTGTTCACATTCACACTGTTAATTGACTAAAAATCACTAGGGTGGCATTTGGATGGAACATTATGGATATCTGGATTGAAGGAGAAAAATAGCCAATGAAAGATATATGCTCTATTTCATTGTAATGATCAGTAACATTTTTATTCACTTTGCATTTATATAAATCCTCTTAAAGTTCTCTATCGGAAAGCCAATGAAAGATGCATTCTTTTTGTCCGTTTCAGTTCCATTATATAGTTATCAAGTTCATTTGTATCTTCTCATCTTCTGCTTTACATGTAATGAACCCTCTTCTGATTTTTAATAAGAAGCCCTTTGCTTTCTGGAACAGATTGTAATGATTTGTCATTTTCTCATTTTTATACTCCTTTACAAGTAATTTCTCTCTTATATGTTTTCCATTTAGAATATTTCACCCAATATGAAACTTTGGGGTGTTGTGGCTGAGGTGAATCTAAAGGACCTAGTAATCAGTCTTCCTGGGGGCCTAAGAGGATTTGTACATCCAGAAGATGCATGCGATTCTTTGTCAGATGATAGAACAAAAGTAATACAATCAACTTCACTTTTTGTTTGTTAAGTTGGTCCCTAAGTTCAAAATAGATGTCAACTGATACTCCTTAATTTACTTTTTGTATTTTGTCTTACAAAGAAATTCTGATTTTGCAGGAACTTGAAACTTACTCGCTGTGCAACATAGTCCACATTGGGCAGCTTGTTCCTTGCATTGTTAAACAAGTAGACGATGACAGAAAGGATGCCAATGGAAGCAAGAGGATAATATTGTCTCTACGTCTTTCATTTCTTCATAAAAACCTCTCACTGGACTCTATTCAAGATGGAATGGTATATCATTGCAAATCCAATAAAATAACTAACAAACATATTATCATATGCATTAATATGTTTACTGATAAAAATCGTATTAATATGTTGTCTGATTATGTTGATCTCCTTTTTTTATGTCTTAATGCTACTGGTATCATTGTTTTAATATCATTCTGTTAAACTGTAAATAGTCAAAATGCCAGTTTTGTACAATTGTACTGTCATAAGGCTGAAGGTATATGAAGATCCATTTGGTTTTGGATTGCACCTGCATATTATCCATTATCTCATTTCCGTGATAATCCCTGAATTTATTTATGTAGAAATAAATGATTTTGGTTGTAAGGTCTGCTGAATGATGTTACCTTACAGGTCCTTAATGCCAATGTGCGAACCATAGAAGATCATGGCTATATACTTAAATTTGGATCATCTTCCTTTTCTGGATTTCTTTCTAAAGATGGTAAGAATCTTTCGTGACAGTATTGCTGTAGTTCTTGATATAATTATTGTCGCACAAATAAATTGTTGGGCTCCGTAGCCAGTAATGCTTAGATGAGGGAGTCATTATACAAGTCTATGGTTTTCCGATTGTATTAATAAAATCTCGAATGAATTGTGTTTTGATTACGTAGACAGTATCTACTAATCGATTCCGAAAGGTGGCCCATTTATATCTTTTTCATAAGAAAGGCCCATTTCATTCTCCAGGTGGTGGCAAGAGCAAACTGACAAAGGGTCAACTTATACATGGTGTTGTTAAAAGTGTTGATAAAATTCGTGCTGTTGTTTATCTATCTTCTGATGCTGATTTGATATCAAAGAGTACGGTATGTATTCCTTTTATAGTTTTAAAATTTGAAGCCGTGCATTTCCTTCTAGTAATAATTTTGAACTGTCATTGAAAATCTTTGTGCAGGTGAAGGACTTGAATGGTCTTTCAGTTGATTCTCTTGTACCCGGCATGATGGTTAATGCACGCATTCATTCTACCTTGCAGAATGGAATTATGCTATCATTTCTGACTTTTTTTACTGGCACTGTAAGTCTGATAACCTCATTCTAATCTTAATTGAAGTTGTCACTAAAATCATGCACTAAAACCCAACTTGTTATCTGACACATGTTTTGGATTTCCCCTTAAGGTTGACATTTTTCACATGGAAAGCTTATTCCCAAGCACAAACTGGATGGATGAGTACCATAAGAACCAAAAGGTATGTCATTCAAATTCTTGTTCTCTGTCTGGTCCACCTAACAGAATGTATTCCCTATCGCTGGGATATCAATGTCATGGTTAAATGAAATGGTCAACTTCATGCAATTTCACTTGTGTATTACATTATCACCAATTTGGATTAGAAAGATGATTCGTCTGTTCCAAGCTAATAAAAAAAGATGATTCTTCTGTTGATATTTCAAAAAAAATTGATTGCAATATCATACAGTTTTTGAAGATTATAAGAGGTTCACATGGTGTGTAATTGACTTCAGAGAGAAATTCTCACATTTGTATGATATGAAGTTCCCTTTCCACAAAACTGAAACATACGAAAGTGGTAAAAATATCAAAGTTCTTATGTTGGTTCATCGAACAAATATTTGCGCTTGGAGGTAGGAAAATTTGGAATGTGCATGTCAGTTTATCTTTTATAATGATCTAGTTTGAGCTCTCTTGCTGCCTTAGACATCCAATTCGTTTTTGCCTCTAATTTTCCTCTAGGTGACATATTTTGGGTGAAAAATGGGTGCTGCAGGAAAAATATTATTATTATTTACGTAAGTAGACTGAATTTGAATATCAAATGTACTAATGGTGTGATAAAGTTTTTCAGAATATACAATCATAAAAATGTTTTCGGTTTGAAGTTTGAATATTATGTTTGTGATTTTCAGAAAAGCAATCTGCATTTCCAATCGTGACTATTCTTACGAGCTGTAAAAAGTATCTTTATTTTTTAAATCAAGTTGGTATTGTTTCCAAATAAAAAAATACTGTTCTTTATAGAAGAAGTGTTTTCGAAATTCCGCCTTTTGTTGCAAAAGTATATTCAGAAGATACAATCATATTTTTGTTGAAAAAAGTATTTTTCAAAGATACAGTCATACAATTGGTTTGTTAGATTTCGGAATTTCATATCTGTGACTTCAAAAGGTGTAATATGCATTTCCAATTGTGTAGCGCCATTAGGAGGTATCAAAAGAATTTTCTTATAAAGTTAATGTGCTTTTGTTTTTAAATGAAATTATGAAAAAGTACTATTCCTTAGTGAAATGTATTTGTTTTTGAAAAGTGGGAAGGTACTATTACCAAATGCAAAACAGCAAAAGTATAACTTCAGAAATTAGTATTGTCTTGAGCAAAATCATATCCAAAGAAAAATTACTAGCATAACGAATTTCAAATAATAAGATTAATTCTAGCATAAAAGTTTTTTACCTCGTGAATTTCTTTCACTCTTTAATCATGTAAATGGTTGGTAATTCGTATTTTAACAAAGTAGCGCACGTTGAAGAAAGCTCAAATTTCCAATTCCAACAGACATGTCCGAAATAATCCTTCGAATGACAAGTAAGAAACCCCCACACAGAACATGCACTAAAAGGTTATAACTACAAATGGTCCCCGAAACTTAGGTGTAGTTAGTTATGGGCTCACATCTGAAGCAGTTTTGATCCACATCAAGTTACTGAATATTAGTGTTTACTCGTTTAGGTCTTCAATACTCAATAGAGAAGTGAGCTTAAAGTTCTCGCCAGTTTTAATTGTAAGAACCTTTCATTTGAAAATTGTTATATGTAAATATAAATGTCTGTTGTATGTGGTAAGCGTACAACACTAGCAGTCTAGCACATTGTTGTGATTGGGTTTATTGTTAAATATAATGTGTCGTGTGACTGGTAGTCTGGTACTATTATAACCGTGAAGTAATACTTGCAAGATTTCTTATACAGATGGTTTCACTTCTAAATATTTATCTTCAATTTATACAAATGGTTACCATTCTATGTTCTATTTTTTTGTATTGCATTGTTTGTTATTGAATTGCTACTTAAGTAATGCATGCATCAACAAACACCATAATTTTTTCCATTCTATTGCCTTAGGTCAATGCTCGAATCATCTTTATTGACCCAAACACTAGAGCTGTTGGACTCACTATGAGTCCTCATCTGATTCGTTATGCAACTCCTCCATCTGTAAGTACTCCATGTGCACTGTGACTATTCTGTTGGAGTCAATTCATGTTTTTGAAATAAGCTGCCATAACAAAATCCTATAGTGGTACTAAACATTGGCTCACATCTTCATAGAATGCTAAAACTGGAGATATTTTTGACAACGCAAAGATTGTGCGAGTAGACAAAGATGTTGGCCTTCTTCTAGAACTTCCTACTGTGCCAGAGGTCTCACCGACATATATCAGTGTATGTTCTTTTGAAGTTTTGTACTTTAGTAATATTTCTTCTCCACCCATCCAACATTAAATTTCTGGTTAGAGATTTGAAGTGGCTGATAAAGAAGTTAAAAATTTGGAAAAGAAATACAAGGAAGGCATGCTTGTTCGTGTTCGAATACTTGGATTGAGACACCTGGATGGTGTCGCAGTTGGTACTTTGAAGGTATGTGTGTGACTTAATTTTGGTTTTGAAGCATTTGTACTTTATTTTATGGTTTGGATCATGTGATGAATGATCGATTAATTGGAACTATGTTATCTTGCACAGGCTAGTGCTTTGGAAGGGACTCTCTTTACTCATGCTGATATCAAACCCGGCATGTTAGCAAGGGCTAAAGTCATTGCAGTAGAAAATTTTGGTGCAATTGTGCAATTTCATAGTGGGGTCAAAGCACTTTGCCCTCTTTCACACATGTCTGAGTTAGAGATTACCCAACCTCGAAAGAAATTTAAGGTAGTTTTTGGGTTTTTCAACTTTTTTAATTTTTATGACCATAAGTTTTAGTGCTACCAATTGTTGTCCCATATCCTTCCTTACTATTGCATTGTTAATTTTTCTTCTCTAGATTGGAGCAGAATTGCTATTTCGTGTGCTTGGGTGCAAATCAAAGAGAATAACCGTTACTTGCAAGAAAACACTGGTCTGTCCGCTGCCTTGTTTTTCCTGTTTCTTATTATAGAAATATGATATATTTTCTGATGTGTTCTATGCTTTACCATTCGTTTTAACCGAAAGTGTATTTTTGGTGAAAACTGATTTTGAATTCGTCTTACCATTGTCATTCGGTGGTTCTTGCAGATTAAATCAAAACTTGTTGTGGTTGCGACTTATGCTGATGCTACAGAAGGATTAATCACTCATGGTTGGATTTCAAAAATAGAGAAGCATGGATGCTTTCTAAGATTTTACAATGGCGTCCATGGTTTTGCCTCTAGGTTACTCTTTTTTATTTCAATTTCTTTTTTATCGTTAATAGATAGTGAAAAGGGTTACAAGAGGGGGGGTTGAAATACGACGGAAAAAAACTAGGGCAGCCACCCAACAAAGGTGGACAACACCCAAAGAAATCCACGACCAAGAGCTACAGTTATGGGAAAACAAACAAACCATGGCTACAGACTGCTTAAAGCAGAAAATCCCCCATTTCATCCCATCCCCATTATTTCAATTGCTTAGTAGTTTTATCATCTTAGCATAGTAGTTTTATCATCTTAGACTCTGTCCTTCACCTTTTATATATCTTGGTATACCAACATCTCGACGCGGATGACAATTTATTTCGTTTCTAGGTTGGGCATAGAAATCAAATTACTTAAGGCATTATTTGATCTGTAGGTGTAATTGTTTGTAGTATTGTACCCTCTTAGTGCATCTAATACTATGTTATACTTTATGATGGGTAAATTTGGTCAGCTTTTGTTCTTTCCTGGAAAATAATAAAGGGTTAAGCATGGGGTTATTTTGTTGACGTGGTCTGAGTTGGCAATCGACATGTTCGGCAAGCAATTTGAAGTTTGAAAATGATTTTTCCCCCAGCTTGTAGAACAACTAATATTTTATATTTTGTAGTCTGATCCAAAAAATGTCTGAGGTGACCACAGGACTCAAACCACAGTATGAGTCTGTGAAGTCAAATTCCACTTTTAAAAGATTAGACTATATTCAAGCAGCATAAACCATCTTCTTAGTGATTGAGTGGCAATGGCTATAGCAGAACAGTCTTTCTTGTTCATTGTTCCATATATTCCCAAACATTGTCTGTTTTCTATTCAAGTACTCCTGAAGGGCTAGACGACTAGTCAATACTTGAGCTGGTAAAACCTGTACTTTGTCTCTGCCTTAGTTTTTTCCATGCTAAACCCTAGGATGAATGAGATGTGGTTGATTAATGTTTAACTTAGCAGGAAGTTGGCCCTTAATGTAGAATAGTGGGAGGGAGGGAAAACCTGCGAATATATACTGTAATTTCTTCTTTTGTTATTTAACTTCTTGCCTGAGTAATCAAGCTTGAGAACGGGGAGTCAAATTTTATTTTTTATGAAAGCTTTTATATGGAACAGAGTTTTAGGCTTAAGCTGTGAAGAGGGTTGTAGTTGCTTACGTTGAACTTGAATTAGTTTCCGGATCCTTCTAGTTAAGACTAGGGCATGCAGTAAGAAATACAAGCTTGCCCTTTTGTAACATTGAGGGTTGAGGCTCTCAGGATAACTATATACAGGTCAGAGGAAGTGCTTGCTAATTCATAGATTACTAAAAAAAGTTAAGAAAGTATATTTTTAAACTGAAAATTTTGTAGAGTTGAATAAATAATTCAAATCATCAGCCACACTTAACATTATTTGTAGAAATAAGTGTTCTCGTATTCTATTATGCCTTTTCTGTTCTATTGACATGATTTTAGCGCAGTTGCTGTCGGCGGTGTTATTCTCATTGCAAATATGATCATGCTCACTCTTACATTTTACTTCGCCGATGGTGATTCTTAGATTTTTGGAAAAAAATTACTTACTAGCAATGTAATCTAAATGCAAAATTTTGAACATTGCTTGTAGTGTTTAGTGGCTGCATTGTGTCTACCTTTATTCTCATTCTGGAACTTAATTTTCTTCCAATCTGTAACTTTCTTTAATATCTGTATTTTTTTTCCTTTTTATTACCACCTTGTTTAAACAGGCACGAGCTTGGAATAGAATCAGAAAGTGATGCAACTTCTCTCTATCACGTTGGTCAGGTTGTTAAGTGTAGAGTTCTCAGTTCACTTCCTGCTGCTCGTAGAATAAGTGTGACCTTCAACTTGTCCTCCAAAAGGTGAATCTCTCTTTTTAGTTCCTTTTCTGCTTGTTTGCGTACTTTAATTCCAAAATCTTGTACCTGTTTTACAAAATTCTGCTCGTTAATTTGCATTCGGATCCTCTCTAAACGTGGTCCATATTTTGAATTTTTTATATTTTTTTTGAATTTTACTTATTATTATTATCTGTTTGCTTGCTTGATCATCTTGTAAAAATCACTATTGAGACGGTTGTTTTACGGCTTCAGTGTTTGAAAGGTCAGTATTCAGATAACTGATATGAAGTACTTGAAACATTTGTACATGACAGCTGAAAGAATTAATGATCTACAACATGCTCTGCAGATGAAACTAGAAAGATCTATAACATCAATTTTGTATAAAAAATGTTTTCTTTTTGAAAACCTATTATCAAACGATTTGGAACTCTACAAATGATATTAGTAATTAGTAGTAACCATCATAGCAATAAAAAAGAAGTAATAACCATCATAATCATAATAAGAAATCAACTGCTGAGTTTTCTAAGAACTAGATCATGAAGTTTTATAAGCTTTTGCATCCTGAGACCTGAGATCGTCCGTTTAATGGTTGTGCTAATTGCTATTGTTACACCAATTCTCTGTGAGTTTCTGTTTAGTGAATTCTTTCTACCTTGAGGTTAATATGATTTCAGCATTAATATCAATGCTGAATTCCAGTGCTACTGTAAGAAATAAGAATAGTGATTATTATGTTTCTGTTTCCTCCTATTGTAGTGGCAGTCCATAAATTATTCATTTTAGAATTTGAATATTTGTTTCTTCTCAGAGCTTCTGTCGGTGGTCATGCCAAGTTAGGGAGTCTTGTTTCTGGGGTTGTTGAGCGGCTTACTTCAGATGCAGTTATAGTTAAAGTTGACGCACCTTATAAGAATGGAATAATACGTGATGAACATCTGGCGGATCACCATGGTAAAAGTTCAATGCAAGAAATGGTATACAAATTATTATTGAATGATATAAGCATGACATAAGTGACACACTTATTGCAGGGCAATGCTTATTAATCAAGTCACTTTTGAAGGCTGGACACAAGTTTGAGCAACTACTAGTTCTAGGTATTTTATTATATCTTATTTTTTGAACACTAGGGAAGCCTATCAAATTGAAAATTGAAATACCACCTTCTATTTAACATGATTATCATTGTTTTAACCATGTTTTGATAAAAAAAATCCTATAGATGTTGATTCAAGCAATATTATCCTCTCGGCCAAGCATTCTCTGATCACATCATCTCAGGAACTTCCGGTTGATTTTACACAGATTCAGCCTCATACAGTCATTCGTGTAAGTTTTCTTATTCATTGTAAGTTTTCTTGTTTTAGCCACTCTTGATTTCTTTACACTGAGTGATCATACCTCTTACATTGATGTTCAGGGCTATATTTGCAATATTATTGATACTGGAATTTTTGTTCGTTTTCTTGGAAATTTGACTGGATTTTGTCCACTGGCTAAGGTATTTATAGGTGAACCTATTTTTTTGTTTCTTCTTTTTCAGTTTCTGAGCACCATTCTTCTATACTGTCATGCAGGCATCAGATGTACACCTTGATGGTCCTTCTAGTGCCTTTTATGTTGGGCAATCTGTCCGCACATATATTACAAATGTGAGTGCCCTTTCATCATTCTGTAGGAAATGGGATTGTACAATGTGTATAAAGCGGGTTCCATATTGGGAAACAATGGAGCTGTTATATTGCTGATCTTTCAAAGTTGTTCTTGATATGTTTTGTAAAGAAAGGTGATATTTATGCCATTTTTATATTCAGGTAAATAGTGAAACAGGTAGAAGTACATTGTCATTGAAGCAGTCTTGCTGTTTTTCAACTGAAGCATCATTTATTCAGGGCTATTTTCTTCTGGAAGAGAAGGTAATCGTAGCAACATAATTGTATCTGTAGAGAAGTTGGAGCAGGGCTGTGTATTGTATTTTGTAATCTGAATTGAGTTTTATTTTTAGCAATAATGGTTTATCTACCCTTAATTTGAATATTTTTATGAGTCATTGATGTAGTAGTTTGGTTTGAGCACTATAAAACAATTCTATGTTGGGGAAATCTTATTCGTCATGATTAAAGGCACGAATATAGTTGGCATATGCCTACG
Organism: Triglochin maritima; assembly: GCA_963682175.1. Taxonomy (NCBI): domain Eukaryota; kingdom Viridiplantae; phylum Streptophyta; class Magnoliopsida; order Alismatales; family Juncaginaceae; genus Triglochin; species Triglochin maritima. Next base: position 34,406,962 of record OY821781.1, on the reverse strand, counting down.
AAATAACATGCTCCTGGTCTGACCTGGCAAAAAAATGCTCCTGGTCTGTGGGGGTTGATTGACAAAATTTTGCTTTGCTACATGTGTGCTGTAGAAATTGAAAAAAATGCTTGCCATGTGATTGTTTTATGCTTTTGTCAATTAAGGTGGCTGAGGTATGGTCAACTCACCCCGAGTATCTTCCTACATTCAATTTTCTAATTAATTCCAGGCAGTCTGGAAAGGTTTTACTGACACTTCTGTATTAAGGAGTAAAAAACAAACTCTTCATTTGTCTCATCAAGAATCCATTTGAATCTATGTTTGTTGTGATTATTCTTTCTTTTCAGTTTCACATGTAAATTATGTTCCAAGTTGATGTGCTATACAAGATTGGCGTAAGGCACACTTTGATTTCCATTCCTTCACTTTACATTCATTATCATCTTATTTTGTCTTTAATATATATTTCTGTAGATTGACTAATTCAAACCGTTGATTTTTTCTGTTTATGCATTGCTTATGCAGCTAAACAGCTTTTATCTATTCAATGATGTTTTTTAGAACTTTTGCTGGTTATAGTTGCACTGTTCTGTGGGGGAAAAATAGCATTCTTCGTCTCGTTTTAATCAGTTTTCTTGCATTTTCTTGTAATAAGTTGTGTGCTATATTTTGGTTGGGTAGATGGCACAGATGCAAGCATCGGATCCTGTGAATTCTTATGCTCCTGGAGTTAGAGATTTTAGCATTGGCCAGCTGGTTGAGGGTGAGGTTCAAGAGTTAAAAGAACATGGAGTTGTTCTTAGCTTCAAAGATCACAGCGATGTTGTTGGGTTCATCACACACTATCAACGTAAGTTTTTCACTTAGTTTGTTTGATCCAAGCTCTTGAAGTCTTTGTTCTATTGAATGATCTGAAAAGTTAAGTGATTCTGAAATTGCTTCTTTACTCGTGGACTTTTCTGTGCCTCTTGCAGTATGTGGAAAAAATGTAGAAATTGGGCAGCTGGTCAAAGCTGTGGTTGTAGATATTTCCGCTTCTACTGGTCTTGTTGATCTCTCTCTTAAACGAGCATTACTTGGTAGTTCGAAGGAGTCAATAACCAAACGCTTGAAATCCTAGAAGGTTCTCTCACTTGGTCATTTATGTAACCGTCAGACATTACAAGCATGCACTATTTCAGTTTTTTTTCTTCTTTTATGTATATAATGGGCGGAAACAATATATTTTTAGTCACTTCCCCTGTAGTTAAAGAATACCATACAATTTTATATTATTTACTAGTAAATCTTACTTAGTATATAATTCTCGGGAATTAGTGTTCAATTTAAGCATGTTAGTGTTCTAAGATGGAAACGTCTGAACTGTTAGTGTTCTAAGATGGAAACGTCTGAACGGTGATTAACCTAAACTTGAAATTGAAGGGACTCATGCTCTAGTTCATCCACTCTACTTCCTTTCTGCAACCAGGCCTTGTAGATTTTAGAAATCTTTCGGAATAAAGAAGATACCATGAAGTTACTCAGCATTTGAACAATGTCTGAGCATTATGACTTGCTTGTATGTTCGAGTAATTTCTTGTACGTTGTTCAAATTGGAATTCACAAATTCACTAACTTCGAGCATTTGTAGGTTAGTATAACATCTTCTTCCATAAAAATAACTAATGAGTTTGATATGGTTGTTGGGATCAATTCAGGAGTGGTTGGGTGGTTTGGTAGTGACCAATCCAATGGTTGGTAAGTTACAAAATTTATTTCCATTATAAACCTTATAATTTATTTCCATAATTTGGGACAGTTTTTGGTGTTGAAGGAGGTGAGAAGTAAAATCATGTGACACACTCAATATTGTTTCTGAAGAGATATTAGCGTACTTATTTCATTCCGAAGCGTTGGAGTTGACAATTATGCTGGACTTCTCAAGTTAATTTGTTTCAAAACTTGATTTATTTATTTACATGTGTCTATGACTTTTTAAATTTGTTACGTTGATTTACACGGTAATCCCCCAATTGCTTCCTATCAATTAAGTTTTAGGAAACCTTCTGTTTCAGTTTTGGGGAAAAAATATACCAAATTAGAATGAATTTTCTTTGGAACAACTCCCTTTCCAATGGAAAAATCAAAAACTTTTCGTCGGGTTAATATATGTCAATCCATAAAGTTTGGTTGGATGGGTATCCTCAACAACAAGTTACACACATTAACTCTGAGGTTGAAACAAACTTGAAACTTACTAACAACATCCCAACGCCTATGTAAGGAAGTAATGATAAATGCAAACGAAACTCGTGCCTAGGACACATACCCCAAAACAAGGGAAGAGCCTCGCCTTTTCTTAGGGACATATTAAAGTGGCTTCCAAACGTTATGCCGGTTTAGCCATATTACAAGCAGAAATGGGAATCACACATTGTTTTGGTACGACAACTAGTACCAATGCAAGATCTTGAGCGAGGAATGACTGAATCTTTTCAAGTCTTGCAAAGATATTAACAAAATAGATTGATTAGGAAAGGAGTCGACATAAACCCAACTTGCCACATGTGTGGACTTTATCCTGAATCAATCCAACACTTATTTCATGATTGCGACTTTGCTAGCTTATTTTGAGATAAAACTTCCATGATAGACCTAAATAATGAGTGAGGAAACAACCTACATTTCATCTTAATGTTCAATATCGTCTTGATTTCGGAACCAAGAATGAAATGTTCTAATAAACTGTTTATTTTGGATCCTTTGGGGTGAATGAAATAACCGTATTTTACGTGGAACCACTATCAATAGATTTGTTGCTTTTTAACACTATTTTTGATTAAATGGAATTATGGGTAGGTACTTTACAAAGATCGGGAATCCCTCTCCAACAAACACGCAATATCAAGCAGACTCTTCCTTATTAAGGGACAATCTCCTAACCGCCTCTCCCCAATGCAGCTAGTGAAAGCTAAAGAAGCTAGTCCTCTCAAGGAATGCAGCAACCTTCCTGAAATTATCTATCTTTGTTTTATGCATGAGTGACAGGAAATTGAACTTTATCATCACTAAACTTATGTTTGTATGATTTATGGCATGGTTGTGGATCACGACTAGGCTACTTTATTTAATGCAATACATGCTTGCTTTAAAAAAAAAGACATTCCAAACTGGTTTAATGTTGCTCTGATGCTAATATTGGCGAGAGTGAACCTTGATTTAGAAGCTATAAATATGACATTGTTTGCAACCTATTCAAGTATACAAACAGTAAAAACTTCTGAAATTCCTTATGAGAGATAGAAGTTTCATAAAATCATGTGCTTGGTCTTATTTCACCGTCGATAAATGAAAGAAGATTTTCGTATCCAAGCTGAGCTTAGTTGTATCTCGCTTTGGTATGTCAAATGTTGCAAACTTAAAACCTTATTTAAAACATTTTAAATAGCATCTTTGCGGATCCAGTGACACTTCACATTTTATAAAATGTACTAACAAGTTGAACTCATTTTTCTTGGTTGCACCCATTGAACCAAGAAGATATGTTGCCTCTTCGTGGTTGTATATCAATTCTCCTTGCGATAGCGACGACGGCTTTATGAATTCGATCCAAATAATTTTCTTGAAGCTTGGAATCGATCTTTTATTGCTTGAGTTGATCGCTATCGTTTCTCCTCCTTCTAAGTACCTACAAGTGAAGATTTTGGTACCCAAACAACCTTAGGTCCTTTGAGATTAATTTTTGGTACCCAAACCATTTTGGTCTTAGGTGCCCAAACACTTGAAAAACTTTTATTCACAAGGAAATGCTTTCCATTCAATGTAGTATGACTAACATGATTTTTGTATCTGTTAACACAATAGCCTAAATCATGCCTATTTAAAGATTGTCTTTGACTACCAATAAGCATATCAAGCATTTCTTTTCCCTTTGTAAATCTTTCAAGATCCTTTTGTAATTGAACATTCTTAGCAATTAGATCTTGAATATAATCACTACATGAAGGTTTTGCATTTAGAGTGACAATTTCATCAATCAAATGAGTGTTTTCTAATGCAAATTTATCATGACTAGCAAGCAATTCATTCTTCTCATTCATTATAGATTCAATTTGAGATTGTAGCTCATTGATTTTCTTTTTAGCTACTTTGTTTCTTTGACAAATTTTCTCAAAGTTTTCAAGCAATTCATTGAATTCACATTGAAGTTCATTATATGCATTTGAATTATTTGAATCGATTGAATCGCTACTAGAGCAAGAGGATACCTCACTATCGTCATCTTCTATTGCCATGAAGCACATCGAGGCGAAGTTAGCGTGGGTTTTGCGCTGATAGTTATCGCTCAAATATTCGTTGGGTACAACGGCAAGTGCCACGTGTAAATAGTCGTTGGGCTCCTAAAGCCAATAAGGAATCGGTTGACCGATAGGTATTCGGTCGTCCGAATAAGGATGAGTCAAATGGGCTCTAGGGACTTGATTCAAATGCGACCGTTGGAGCAAAGTCCAAAACCGGACCAGGGCTATTCGGTCTTCCGCTTGGGTAATTCCAGAGAATACCTAAGTTTTACTGGTGGGAAGTATTCGGGTATCCGAAAGGTGATCGGTGGACCGAACTAGAAAGGTTTCGGTTGACCGGAAGGCGTTCAGTTTACCGAATATGGACGTGACATAAATCCTAGTGCTCTCAAGTTTACATAAAACCTTATGGACTCAATAAATACAAAATTACATGTCTTGGTCCAAAACTTTGATTACAAGTCTTGAGTCTTGATGTCTTTGTCCCATTGCTCATTTCTTTGATTGTCTTGATCAACCTATTAAGATGATTGCAAGTATACAAAGAGAAACCAGCATGAGTTTTTATTGTGGCATTGTTTCTTACAATTTTCGCAGTGTTCATTTGCTTTGTTTCCGAATCGTTTTTTGTTGTTGTTGATGCCCTGAGCTTGGTTTCGACCGGCGATGAAGGCTTGGTTGTTGGAGATGGTGTTGTTTGTGTTACTGGTCATGGTTTTTCTTGTTTCCTCATGCTGAACAAGGTTTGTGATGGTCGCGAGACTTGGTAGCTCCGATGTCATGATGACTTGAGACCGTAAAGCTTCATAACTGGGGGCCAAACCTACCAAAAATTGGTAAATCTGGTTCTGTTCTTGTCTGATTTGGATGATTTTGGCGTCTGTAGTCGGAGGTTCGTAGATCCGCAACTCATCCCACCATCTCTTGAGAGTACGAAGGTACTCTGTGATGGACGTTGAGTTCTGGCGCGTTTGGGATATTTCTTGCTTGATCTTGAATATGTGGGCGAAGTTCTCCGTCTTTCCATATTGCTCCTTGACCGAGTCCCATAGCTCTTTGGCGCTTTCTTTGTACATGAATATCTCCCCGATGTTTGGTTGCATGGAGTCAATAAGCCACAACATGACTTGATGGTCCATCATTTGTCATTCCTCTTGCTTGTTTTCGGTTCCTTCTCCTTCAGGTTTTTTGGTTTTTCCGGTGTTGTGGCCAACCCTTCCCGGTCGCTGAGGGAAAGGGTTGCTGCTCGCGCCCATGCTAGGTAGTTGGTCCCGTTTATAGTCGTGACGAGGCATTGGGGCGCGTTCACCTTCGGGTGACTACCTCCAGTGTTGTCAGACATGTTGTGGAGATTTTGGGTATGGATGTTGGCTTTCTTGGCCTTCAACCCCCTTGGATGAGGTGAGGCCAATGAGGATCCCAAAGGGGGAGTCTGAGGTTGAGTTTTTCTCGTATCAATGCTCTGATACCATGTTGATTTTGTTGGATCGTGTGGGTTATGGGTCCACTAATCACTTTTAAGCTTATCACCTACTTGTTTAGACAATCAAAGAAAAGCAGCGGTAATTAAAACTAAACAAGCAAGTAGAGGAAGATAATGCAAACCACAATCGACACGGGGGATTTTTATAGAGGTTCGGCACCCCACCCGGGTCCTAGTCCTCTCTTGTAAGCTCCGCTCGACTCCGCGAGCTCCGCCTACGTCTTCACTATCCACTCCCCGTTCCAGGCCGGGAGAGAACGCCTTTACACCACAAGCAACGCGAACAACCCTCGCTTGCTTGAATTCTTCCTCTCACAATCCGAGAGGGACACTTCGGGCTTTCACCGAAGTCCTTGCTTCTTTTGACAAACTTTGTAACTGAGTGGGATTCACTCTCTAATTGAGCACACTTTGAGTAGGATGAGTAATTGATCAAGTGTGTGAAGTTTAGGCTTATAGAGTGTAGAATTGGGAGCTTTGAGTATTGAGGTTTCTCTCTAATGAGTTGGGACAATTGGAGTTGGAGAGTTGTGTTAACAACAAGTTTTGATCCTCTATTTATAAGCTCCTAAAGATTTTTAGCCGTTTGGACAAGATTTGATTGGGTTTTGTGCAAGATACACAAGGCAGAAAATCGGGCTGCAAATCTGTCCAGAACCGGTCGACCGAAAATACTAAACCAGTCGACCGTTCACTTGATTTCAAGGAGAACAGTCGAACAAAAGAATACTCGGTCGGACAAACGGTCTATAAAAACGTCGTGTCTCTTTGTGGTTTGCATTTTCTGTTAATTTCCCTACTTGTTTTTAAATTTGTTTCCGCTACAGAAAATGCAAACCACAAAGAGACACGGCGTTTTTATAGAGGTTCGGCACCCCACCCGGGTCCTAGTCCTCTCTTGTAAGCTTCGCCTACGTCTTCACTATCCACTCCCCGTTCCGGGCCGGGAGAGAACGCCTTTACACCACAAGCAACGCGAACAACCCTCGCTTGCTTGAATTCTTCCTCTCACAATCCGAGAGGGACACTTCGGGCTTTCACCGAAGTCCTTGCTTCTTTTGACAAACTTGTAACTGAGTGGGATTCACTCTCTAATTGAGCACACTTTGAGTAGGATGAGTATATGATCACTAAGTGTGGATTTTAGGCTTGTGGAGTGAAATTGGGAGCTTTGAGGATTGAGAGCTTCTCTCTAATGAATTGGACAATTGGAAGTTGGAGAGTTGTGTTAACAACAAGTTTTGATCCTCTATTTATAAGCTCCTAAAGATTTCTAGCCGTTTGGACAAGATTTGATTGGGTTTTGTGCAAGATACACAAGGCAGAAAATCGGGCTGCAAATCTGTACAGAACCGGTCGACCGAAACTACTAAACCGGTCGACCGTTCACTTGATTTCAAGGAGAACAGTGGAACAAAAGAATACTCGGTCGGACAAACGGTCTATAAAAACGTCGTGTCACTTTGTGGTTTGCATTTTCTGTTAATTTCCCTACTTGTTTTTAAATTTGTTTCCGCTGCGTTTATTGTTTGATTAGTTAGGGATTAGCTTAATAGTGATTAGTGGACCCATAACCCACACGATCCAACATTTGGTATCAGAGCCTTGTTAGCTAAATTCTCATACTTAATCGTATTTTTTAGCATGACTTCTACATCATCTAATCACATAGAAGGATTATGCACCACTAGACCTCCATTGCTTAATGGGTCAAACTATGATTATTGGAAAAATAGGATGAATTTTTTTTAATATCAAATGACCTTAAGTATTGGATGTTTCTCCAAAATCCATACACACCCCCTAAAGAAGATGAATTAGATTCACTTACAAGACCGAAAATGAAAGAAATCGAAATGAATTCGAAAATTATGAACATCTTGTATTGTGGCCTTAATGAGGGAGAATACAATAGAATTAGGGGTTGTGAAAGTGCAAATGAAATATGGCATAGGTTACAAATGCATCATGTGGGTGATAGTAAAACTAAAGAAACTAGGGTTAGTCTTCTCATGCATAAATATGAAATATTTTCTATGCAAATCGGTGAGAACATAAGCGACATGAACACTCGCTTCACCGATATTACTAACTCTCTTTTGATTCTTGGAAGAAGGATAAATGAAGGAGAGATGACTCGAAAATTCCTCCGGTCATTGAGCAACGATTGGGAAGACAAGGTCGTGGCAATCGAAGAATCGCACGATCTTTCAAAATTGAAGATGGAGGAACTCATTGGAAATCTCATGGCCTTTGAGCTCCAATTGAGTCATCGAAGAGAGAAGGAAGCTTCAAAGAAAAACTCCATGGTGGCATTGCATGCAAATTTTGATGAGCCAAGGAGGGTGGAAGAAGAGGACATTGAGGTCCTTGCCCAAGACTTCTTCAAATACCTCAAGAGGGATAAAGGAGAAAAGAATGAAAGAAGAGGTAGAAGAAGTGAGAAAAGAGAAAAAGAAAAGGAGAGGGAGGAGAGTGAAAATGAGAGAAGAGAAGGGGAGAAGAAAAAGGAAAGAAGGGAGAGGAGAAAAGAAAAGGAGAAGAGCAAGAGAAGAGAAAGGAAGGAGGAAGCACACAAGGCTACATGGGATGATTCTTCATCACCATCATCATCGTCGTCTTCCTTGCAAAGTAGAAGAGAAGTGGCTCACTCATGCTTCATGGCTATTGAAGATCAAAGTGAGGTAGATTCTAAGTCTTGTTCTAGTAATTCATGCTCAACTAAGTCTTATTATAGTGATAGCTCAAACTCTAGTGCAAATAATGAAAATTATACACATGATGAGCTTCAAAATGTTTTCCATGACTTAGTTAAACAATATGAGATCATTTGTGATAAAAATAAAAATGCTAGAAAGCAAATCAAAGATCTCCAAAGCAAAATTGAAATATGCATGAATGAGAAAAATGAGGTGGTGGCTAAACTAGAAAATTATGCATCAAATTTTGATAAATTAAAAGCAACACCTATAGATTGTGAACAATTAGATCTTCAAGCTTGCAATGTGCAATTAAGAAAAGATCTAGAAAAATTCACACATGGAACTAAGATGCTTAACATGTTATTAGGTAGTCAAAGGCAATCTTTGCAAAAACATGGTTTAGGATACAATGCAAAATTGAAAAACCATGTATCTCACACTACTCTAAATGGAAAGCACTTAGTTGTAAACCATAGTTCCTCAAGTGTGTGGGCTCCCAAAACCAAAATGGTTTGGATTCCCAAAGCTAACATTCAAGGACCCAAAGTTGTTTGGGTACCTAAATCTACTCTTGTAGGAGCTTGAGGAGGAGATTGGTGGTGACCGGGTGAGCTCAAGAGTCATATTCAAATCCGGTTGCATCACCAAATGAGATTGGAGCTAAATTCGAATTCAACATTGGTATAAAATTCCTATCTATACATTGGGATGTTAAATTAGCTCTAATCTAGTTTTATATGCTTAATTGTCATATATTTAGATTCAATTCATTGAAAATCATTTACCCTATTCATTGCAAATCATATATGCACATCCATTGATTATAAATGTCATATTGTAAATGGATGTTAGAATAAGGCTTAAATCGAAACTAAATTGAACTTAAATTGAATCATACTCATAGTTTCCATCTAGCCTTATTGATAGGGGGAGCTTAAATGTTATATCTTTTATTAGAGTAATGAAGTGCAAAATTTAGGGGGAGCAACTTCATTACAAGACATCCAAATTCTATGCTTAAAGTCATAATTATTTTTGTTTTTGATGGATGTCAAAGGGGGAGAGATAATTAAAGGGGAGTTACTTGAAAATTGGCTAAAATTGAACAAAAACTATGCACATCCATAGGGGGAGCATTTATATGCATAGTTTACATTAAAACTTTTCAAGTATTAAGATATAGGTTGCCATCATCAAAAAGGGGGAGATTGTTGGCTTTTTGGCCTTAATCCTTGTTTTGATGATTTAATCAACCTAATCTTAATCATAAGTAATGTAGAGTAGCACACATATTGTATTGCATATATATTGCATGTGCTAACCTCTACAGGTGATCAAGACTCATGGAAGGAAGGAAATCAAGTCAAGATTTGTAATAAAGCTATATGAAGACTTGTAATCTTGATTTTATTTTGAGTCTTAGGAACATGTGTAAATTGAGCATACAAGAGCTAAAAACTTATCACATACACACTAGGTTCCTTAGAGAAGTCACACACAAAATCTCATATCATTTGGACTCCATTAGATCACCCAAACCTTAGTCGGAAATCACTTAAAACCTAAATCCAGAATTCCTGTGTGAAACCGGTCGACCGAACCAGTTCTCAGTTCGACCGGTTTACAACAGACTCTCCACAGTGATTTTACCGAACTATACTGGTCGACCGGTTCTACCTTTTCGGTCGACCGATCCCGGATTTTAATATGGCCGTTTTCCTTGTCGTATTCCTATAACGGTCGTATTCGTATAAAACAAACTTAACCCCAAAATACATTCGGTAATCGGTCGAAAGACGACCTTCATTCGGTCGACCGGTTGAACAGAAACAAAATTCCCTGCTATCGGTCGACACATCTTCGTTCGACCGTTTCACCTTTGTCTCAACCGAATCCCCTAAACGGTCGACCGCCACATACTTTGGTTCGACCGTTTAACTTAAGTAGAGTTAAGTTCTAGCGTATTTGTCCGACCGAGTATTCTTTTGTTCGACCGTTCTCCTTGAAATCAAGTGAACGGTCGACCGGTTTAGTAGTTTCGGTCGACCGGTTCTGGACAGATTTGCAGCCCGATTTTCTGCCTTGTGTATCTTGCACAAAACCCAATCAAATCTTGTCCAAACGGCTAGAAATCTTTAGGAGCTTATAAATAGAGGATCAAAACTTGTTGTTAACACAACTCTCCAACTTCCAATTGTCCAATTCATTAGAGAGAAGCTCTCAATCCTCAAAGCTCCCAATTTCACTCCACAAGCCTAAAATCCACACTTAGTGATCATATACTCATCCTACTCAAAGTGTGCTCAATTAGAGAGTGAATCCCACTCAGTTACAAGTTTGTCAAAAGAAGCAAGGACTTCGGTGAAAGCCCGAAGTGTCCCTCTCGGATTGTGAGAGGAAGAATTCAAGCAAGCGAGGGTTGTTCGCGTTGCTTGTGGTGTAAAGGCGTTCTCTCCCGGCCCGGAACGGGGAGTGGATAGTGAAGACGTAGGCGGAGCTTACAAGAGAGGACTAGGACCCGGGTGGGGTGCCGAACCTCTATAAAAACGTCGTGTCTCTTTGTGGTTTGCATTTTCTGTTAATTTCCCTACTTGTTTTTAAATTTGTTTCCGCTGCGTTTATTGTTTGATTAGTTAGGGATTAGCTTAATAGTGATTAGTGGACCCATAACCCACACGATCCAACATTTGGTATCAGAGCCTTGTTAGCTAAATTCTCATACTTAATCGTATTTTTAGCATGGCTTCTACATCATCTAATCACATAGAAGGATTATGCACCACTAGACCTCCATTGCTTAATGGGTCAAACTATGATTATTGGAAAAATAGGATGAATTTTTTTTTAATATCAAATGACCTTAAGTATTGGATGTTTCTCCAAAATCCATACACACCCCCTAAAGAAGATGAATTAGATTCACTTACAAGACCGAAAATGAAAGAAATCGAAATGAATTCGAAAATTATGAACATCTTGTATTGTGGCCTTAATGAGGGAGAATACAATAGAATTAGGGGTTGTGAAAGTGCAAATGAAATATGGCATAGGTTACAAATGCATCATGTGGGTGATAGTAAAACTAAAGAAACTAGGGTTAGTCTTCTCATGCATAAATATGAAATATTTTCTATGCAAATCGGTGAGAACATAAGCGACATGAACACTCGCTTCACCGATATTACTAACTCTCTTTTGATTCTTGGAAGAAGGATAAATGAAGGAGAGATGACTCGAAAATTCCTCCGGTCATTGAGCAACGATTGGGAAGACAAGGTCGTGGCAATCGAAGAATCGCACGATCTTTCAAAATTGAAGATGGAGGAACTCATTGGAAATTTCATGGCCTTTGAGCTCCAATTGAGTCATCGAAGAGAGAAGGAAGCTTCAAAGAAAAACTCCATGGTGGCATTGCATGCAAATTTTGATGAGCCAAGGAGGGTGGAAGAAGAGGACATTGAGGTCCTTGCCCAAGACTTCTTCAAATACCTCAAGAGGGATAAGGGAGAAAAGAATGAAAGAAGAGGTAGAAGAAGTGAGAAAAGAGAAAAAGAAAAGGAGAGGGAGGAGAGTGAAAATGAGAGAAGAGAAGGGGAGAAGAAAAAGGAAAGAAGGGAGAGGAGAAAAGAAAAGGAGAAGAGCAAGAGAAGAGAAAGGAAGGAGGAAGCACACAAGGCTACATGGGATGATTCTTCATCACCATCATCATCGTCGTCTTCCTTGCAAAGTAGAAGAGAAGTGGCTCACTCATGCTTCATGGCTATTGAAGATCAAAGTGAGGTAGATTCTAAGTCTTGTTCTAGTAATTCATGCTCAACTAAGTCTTATTATAGTGATAGCTCAAACTCTAGTGCAAATAATGAAAATTATACACATGATGAGCTTCAAAATGTTTTCCATGACTTAGTTAAACAATATGAGATCATTTGTGATAAAAATAAAAATGCTAGAAAGCAAATCAAAGATCTCCAAAGCAAAATTGAAATATGCATGAATGAGAAAAATGAGGTGGTGGCTAAACTAGAAAATTATGCATCAAATTTTGATAAATTAAAAGCAACACCTATAGATTGTGAACAATTAGATCTTCAAGCTTGCAATGTGCAATTAAGAAAAGATCTAGAAAAATTCACACATGGAACTAAGATGCTTAACATGTTATTAGGTAGTCAAAGGCAATCTTTGCAAAAACATGGTTTAGGATACAATGCAAAATTGAAAAACCATGTATCTCACACTACTCTAAATGGAAAGCACTTAGTTGTAAACCATAGTTCCTCAAGTGTGTGGGCTCCCAAAACCAAAATGGTTTGGATTCCCAAAGCTAACATTCAAGGACCCAAAGTTGTTTGGGTACCTAAATCTACTCTTGTAGGAGCTTGAGGAGGAGATTGGTGGTGACCGGGTGAGCTCAAGAGTCATATTCAAATCCGGTTGCATCACCAAATGAGATTGGAGCTAAATTCGAATTCAACATTGGTATAAAATTCCTATCTATACATTGGGATGTTAAATTAGCTCTAATCTAGTTTTATATGCTTAATTGTCATATATTTAGATTCAATTCATTGAAAATCATTTACCCTATTCATTGCAAATCATATATGCACATCCATTGATTATAAATGTCATATTGTAAATGGATGTTAGAATAAGGCTTAAATCGAAACTAAATTGAACTTAAATTGAATCATACTCATAGTTTCCATCTAGCCTTATTGATAGGGGGAGCTTAAATGTTATATCTTTTATTAGAGTAATGAAGTGCAAAATTTAGGGGGAGCAACTTCATTACAAGACATCCAAATTCTATGCTTAAAGTCATAATTATTTTTGTTTTTGATGGATGTCAAAGGGGGAGAGATAATTAAAGGGGAGTTACTTGAAAATTGGCTAAAATTGAACAAAAACTATGCACATCCATAGGGGGAGCATTTATATGCATAGTTTACATTAAAACTTTTCAAGTATTAAGATATAGGTTGCCATCATCAAAAAGGGGGAGATTGTTGGCTTTTTGGCCTTAATCCTTGTTTTGATGATTTAATCAACCTAATCTTAATCATAAGTAATGTAGAGTAGCACACATATTGTATTGCATATATATTGCATGTGCTAACCTCTACAGGTGATCAAGACTCATGGAAGGAAGGAAATCAAGTCAAGATTTGTAATAAAGCTATATGAAGACTTGTAATCTTGATTTTATTTTGAGTCTTAGGAACATGTGTAAATTGAGCATACAAGAGCTAAAAACTTATCACATACACACTAGGTTCCTTAGAGAAGTCACACACAAAATCTCATATCATTTGGACTCCATTAGATCACCCAAACCTTAGTCGGAAATCACTTAAAACCTAAATCCAGAATTCCTGTGTGAAACCGGTCGACCGAACCAGTTCTCAGTTCGACCGGTTTACAACAGACTCTCCACAGTGATTTTACCGAACTATACTGGTCGACCGGTTCTACCTTTTCGGTCGACCGATCCCGGATTTTAATATGGCCGTTTTCCTTGTCGTATTCCTATAACGGTCGTATTCGTATAAAACAAACTTAACCCCAAAATACATTCGGTAATCGGTCGAAAGACGACCTTCATTCGGTCGACCGGTTGAACAGAAACAAAATTCCCTACTATCGGTCGACACATCTTCGTTCGACCGTTTCACCTTTGTCTCAACCGAATCCCCTAAACGGTCGACCGCCACATACTTTGGTTCGACCGTTTAACTTAAGTAGAGTTAAGTTCTAGCGTATTTGTCCGACCGAGTATTCTTTTGTTCGACCGTTCTCCTTGAAATCAAGTGAACGGTCGACCGGTTTAGTAGTTTCGGTCGACCGGTTCTGGACAGATTTGCAGCCCGATTTTCTGCCTTGTGTATCTTGCACAAAACCCAATCAAATCTTGTCCAAACGGCTAGAAATCTTTAGGAGCTTATAAATAGAGGATCAAAACTTGTTGTTAACACAACTCTCCAACTTCCAATTGTCCAATTCATTAGAGAGAAGCTCTCAATCCTCAAAGCTCCCAATTTCACTCCACAAGCCTAAAATCCACACTTAGTGATCATATACTCATCCTACTCAAAGTGTGCTCAATTAGAGAGTGAATCCCACTCAGTTACAAGTTTGTCAAAAGAAGCAAGGACTTCGGTGAAAGCCCGAAGTGTCCCTCTCGGATTGTGAGAGGAAGAATTCAAGCAAGCGAGGGTTGTTCGCGTTGCTTGTGGTGTAAAGGCGTTCTCTCCCGGCCCGGAACGGGGAGTGGATAGTGAAGACGTAGGCGGAGCTTACAAGAGAGGACTAGGACCCGGGTGGGGTGCCGAACCTCTATAAAAACGCCGTGTCTCTTTGTGGTTTGCATTTTCTGTTAATTTCCCTACTTGTTTTTAAATTTGTTTCCGCTGCGTTTATTGTTTGATTAGTTAGGGATTAGCTTAATAGTGATTAGTGGACCCATAACCCACACGATCCAACAATGGGTCCACTAATCACTTTTAAGCTAATCACCTACTTGTTTAGACAATCAAAGAAAAGGAGCGGAAATTAAAACTAAACAAGCAAGTAGAGGAAGATAATGCAAACCATAATCGACACGGGGGATTTTTATAGAGGTTCGGCACCCCACCCGGGTCCTAGTCCTCTCTTGTAAGCTCCGCTCGACTCCGCGAGGTCCGCCTACGTCCACTATCCACTCCACGTTCCGGGCCGGGAGAGAACGCCTTTACACCACAAGCAACGCGAACAACCCTCGCTTGCTTGAATTCTTCCTCTCACAATCCGAGAGGGACACTTTGGGCTTTCACCGAAGTCCTTGCTTCTTTTGACAAACTTTGTAACTGAGTGGGATTCACTCTCTAATTGAGCACACTGAGTAGGATGAGTAATTGATCAAGTGTGTGAAGTTTAGGCTTATAGAGTGTAGAATTGGGAGCTTTGAGGATTGAGGTTTCTCTCTAATGAGTTGGGACAATTGGAGTTGGAGAGTTGTGTTAACAACAAGTCTTGATCCTCTATTTATAAGCTCCTAAAGATTTCTAGCCGTTTGGACAAGATTTGATTGGGTTTTGTGCAAGATACACAAGGCAGAAAATCGGGCTGCAAATCTGTCCAGAACCGGTCGACCGAAAATACTAAACCGGTCGACCGTTCACTTGATTTCAAGGAGAACGGTCGAACAAAAGAATACTCGGTCGGACAAACGAGCTAGAACTTAACTCTACTTAAGTTAAACGGTCGAACCAAAGTATGGTGCGGTCGACCGTTCAGGGGATTCGGTTGAGACAAAGGTGAAACGGTCGAACGAAGATGTGTCGACCGATAGCAGGGAATTTTGTTTCTGTTCAACCGGTTGACCGAATGAAGGTCGTCTTTCGACCGATTACCGAATGTATTTTGGGGTTAAGTTTGTTTTATACGAATACGACCGTTATAGGAATACGACAAGGAAAACGGCCATATTAAAATCCGGGATCGGTCGACCGAAAAGGTAGAACCGGTCGACCGGTATAGTTCGGTAAAATCACTGTGGAGAGTCTGTTGTAAACCGGTCGAACTGAGAACTGGTTCGGTCGACCGGTTCACACAGGAAATTTGGGTTTAGGTTTTAAGTGATTTCCGACTAAGGTTTGGGTGATCTAATGGAGTCCAAATAAGGTGATATTTTGTGTGTGACTTCTCTAAGGAACCTAGTGTGTATGTGATAAGTTTTTAGCTCTTGTATGCTCAATTTACACATGTTCCTAAGACTCAAAATAAAATCAAGATTACAAGTCTTCATATAGCTTTATTACAAATCTTGACTTGATTTCCTTCCTTCCATGAGTCTTGATCACCTGTAGAGGTTAGCACATGCAATATATATGCAATGCAATATGTGTGCTACTCTACATTACTTATGATTAAGATTAGGTTGATTAAATCATCAAAACAAGGATTAAGGACAAAAAGCCAACAAATTTTGGTACGAGTTTGTAAACGAGAAGACTTTTTGTATTATTGGTTATTCTTGTTTTACATATTGTATGAAAAAAGTTTATATAGGTGCTAAAAATAAATATAGCCGTTGTACATGAGATGGATGCTTGTTGATTTCTTTCCTTGTGAGAATTCGTGATTGTTGGGTGTTGCCGGAGACGGATAGCAAATTTGGGCGATGATGAGATCTTGAGCCCCAACGGTCTTATTTTCAACACACGCCATCATGGTGGGTAGATGGAGACGTGCAGAAGTTATCTCCCGACTCAGAGAATTTCATGGTGCCATAGCGGTGCTCGGACCAGAGAGTAGGGGTGCAAATGGATCTTTTCGAATTTGGTATAACTTGTATCCGAATTCAAATTCCAAATAAGCATACCAAATCCAAATTCAAATTCAATTTTTTATAGCTTACCAATTTCATAGCTGAATTTGAGAACATTTCGAATTCGGATTCGAATTTGGATAATGTCCAAATTCCTATAACATATTTTTATATATTTTTGTTGTATAATTTAAAATATTTTGGAAAGTTGTTTTAAGAGAATTATATTATAATTTGCTTTTGCATTTCTATTATGTTTATATTTACATGGAAAATAACTTAGTTTTTATTAACTTACAATACAAATATTAATAATCACGTATATTGGATGCTAAAATTAGTATTTTTGGATATCCGGATATAGTTTGACCTATATCCGAATTTGTATCCGAATTTGAAAACGGTAAAAAAATTAAACCAATTTCAATTCCAAATTGTATTCGGTAAAAACTTCTTTACCAAATACCAACCAAATTTTAATTTTCGAATCGGATACTTGGATAATCGGTTACCATTTGCATCCCTACCGGAGAGGTGTTGCTCCCCTCCCCGACAAGCTTTGGTGTGTGCAACCCGACAAACTTCAAGTTTGCTCAACTATTTGGTGTTAAAGGAGGTGAGAAGTAAAATCATGTCATACACTCAATATTGTTTGTTTCTAAAGACAAACTAGCATACTTATTTCATGCCAGTAGCGTAGGATTTGACAATTATGTTGGACTTCTTAAATCTTAAGCTAATTTGTTTCAAAACTTTATTTTTTATTTACACATGTTAGCATTTTAAGCTGGAATCATTTGAACCTAAACTTGAAGGACTCATTCTTAATTTAGTTACAAATCGTGTTAATGTTGTTAATATTATAGTCAGACATCTTAAGCCTGTGAGAGCAAAATAATGTGGTTTGGGATATCAAAGTAATGTTGTTTTGCTGTTTCTTGTTTTTAGCAGCCCAAGCTGGAAGGTACCGAAGTTCAAATCACACCAATGCCGCAAGAAAGGCTGCAAAATAGGTTGAGAAAAGAAATATAGGTTCGGAATGGAGAAGGATTCTACGAAACTGTAGGCCATAAACAAGTGTTTTATCTTCAAGTGTACAAATAGCACCTCTTTCGACTTTGTATGGAAGATAATCAACACACGAGCTTCTTGTGCACCTTTACACAATACAAACAGTCCTTGGAATTTAAACTCCATACTGTTAAAAAGGCATATTACTATCGTATACAGCTTCCCACTTTTGGACAGCAAAATAGTAAGTATGTAAGGTTAATTTGTTGTCAATTATGAGCAATGGAAGTGTCATTAGTTTTCTCAAATGTCCTGCCAGTGATAAGAATTTGATTGTTTTTTTCAGGACAAAAAACTTGCTACTCCGAAATTGATATTAGCACTAAAACTCATACAAGTTGAATTGGTCTGAAAATGCCAAACTGGTCTTAAGCTTGCAGGGAAGTGTTGAATTGATAAAATTGTTTGTTGAAGTGTTGTAAACTGCAGGAAGAAACATGTGAAGAAAGTGGGCTCCTCAAACATGAATGTAATTTTCTTCAACTGATAAAACTTTCAATTGTAAATTGTTCTTTCTCTGATTTGTCGTGGTAGTTAAATATGTTTCGGGGTAGGAAGGGTCAGTAGACACATAAGGGGAGGTGGTTGGGGTGTTGCAGAGACATGCTTGTTTCATGTCAACCTGATCTACAAACTATATTTGTGCTGTTGTTTCCACCCATTCAACTATGCATACAGTAAAAATCTTCTCAAAATTCCTACTTGAAGTGGAAGTCAGGGTTGGAATTTCTATGAAAAAAGACATCAATGTATAGTACTCTGATGCATCACTAATATATTGACGATTATTCATGATTTTGGATGTTGTTATGTTAGTGAAGTCACTAGCACTACTGTTGTGTTTGTAGGTATGTATGAAGAAGCTAAAAACTATGGAGGTATATGAAGGTTGAGGTACGCATACAATACGCGGCGTACTAAACAATTTCTCTTCTTAATTTTACGATTGAATTTGAGGCATTGTTTAAGTTGGTGGAATAGGTGTTTTCATTCTTCAAAATTTGTGTATCAGGTAATGGTTATGAAATATACAGAACTGCCGCAACATCTTAACCGATGGAGTGATGGTGTTGGTTTTTTCCAGCTTAGAGAACAACTAATATCTTATATTTTGTAGTATGATCCAAAAAATGTCGTAGGTGAGAACAGGACTCAAACGACAGCATGAGTCGGTGAAGTCAAAATTTCACTTTTAAAAGATTAGGCTACATTCAAGCAGCATAAACCATCTTCTTAGTGATGGAGTGGCAATGGGTATTAGCAGAACAGTCTTTGTTGTTCATTGTTCCATATATTCCCAAACATTGAGCCTCTGTTTTCTATTCAAGTACTCCTAAAGGGCTAGACGACTAGTCAATACTTGAGTCTTGAGCTGGTAAAACCTGTACTTGGTCTCTGCCTTAGTTTTTTCCGAGCTTAACCCTAGGATGTTTAACTTGATTAATGTTTAACTTAGCAGGAATTTGGCCCTTGATGTAGAATAGTGGGAGGGAGGGAAAACTTGCGAATAAATACTATAATTTCTTCTTTTGTTATTTAACATCTTGCCGGCGTAATCAAGCTTGAGAATGGGGAGTCAAATTTTATTTTTTATGAAAGCTTTTTATTTGTCACAAAGAGTTTTAGCTGCTCATAGAATAAGTGTGACCTTCAACTTATCCTCCAAAAGGTGAATCTCTCTTTTTAGTGCTGCCTTTTCTGCCTGGTTGCGTACTTCAATTCCAAAATCCTGTACCTATTTTACAAAATTCCGCTCGTCAATTTGCACTCGGATCCTCTCTAGATTTATTTTTTTGAATTTTACTTATTATTATCTGTTTGCTTGCTTGATCATCTAATAAAAATCACTATAGAGATGGTTGTTTTAGGGATTCAGTGTGTGAAAGGTCAGTATTTAGATAAATGATATGAAGTTTTTGAAGCATTTGCAGATGACAACTGAAAGAAACAATGATCTACAACATGCTTTGCAGATTAAACTAGAAAGATCTATAACATCAATTTTATATAAAAAAGATATTTTCTTTTGAAAACCTATTATCAAACGATTTGAAACTCTACAAATGATATTAGTAATCTATAGTAATATATAATTGGTTCAGTGTAAATTTAAATTTTTTCCTAGTCTTTTTGAGAAATTTGGGTCATCCATATGCTCTAAAATCAAATCTACACCCTCCATGTAAACACTTCAGTTTCCTCGTCCTTGAAAACAATCTACACCCTCCAAACAACCACGCCATCTCTTTCGTCAATCTCAACCCTTGCTTCCAACCAAACATGCACCCACCAAAACACAATAGATTGATTCCCTGCCTCCAACCGATGGCAACGCCTCCATTCGTCGCTTCCCATAACGAACAACGGCTTTTTTTGCCTTATATCTTTCACAACTAATGTTCCGTCGGTAGCACTTTGTTTTCCCCATGTAATTTGGTTCCCCATTTTAGTTTCGTTCATTACCCCTTTCTAACTTTTACTCCTTATTTCTTCCCCGATTAATCAGCCGTCAGAGGACGATTCAAAATGTTGGTAGTTCAATACTTGATTACTTTCTTTACCCCCTTTCTAAATTCGTGTTTTATTCTCCTCCTAACTTTCGAAGAGTAATGGGTTCATGTTAATGTTTATGCCTTTTTCTATATATATTTTTGGTTTATCTATTTCCACTTATTTTAATTTTAATTTTAATTGCAGGTTTGAAGTAGTGGTTTATGCAGTTGATGTTCTAAATCATGACTCAAGATGTTAAGCATCAAAGTTTGGTTTGGATTTTAAGCATCTGTCCAAGTTTCTATTTTTTTTCCTTTCTTTCTTTGTCTTATTATTATGAATCACATCTATATTCCGTGCATATTTGACATTTCAAATCACTAATATGTTTTGTTGCTTTGTTGCCTCTCCACTTTGATTTCATTACTTTTGGGTTAAGATGAGTTTCATTTTTCCCCCTCCTAAGTGTCATGTTCTGTTTGTATCAACTGGGGGTTGGACATTGTTGTGGATGGATATTTCTCGCCCTTATATGGTTTATTGGTTCTTCAGTGAGATATAGAGTCGAGGTTGTAGGTTTAAACCTTAACAATGTTTTACTAATCACTCATTCCGACTAGGCTTTCCGTTTCACATCTGTCATTGGCCTTCTAATGCCTTTTTTTATTGATGCCTTCTGATGCATGTTCTTTTCCATTACTTTCATTTTCAGTTTCACAGTCAATTCCATATTTTGGCTTCTATTTTTTTCAATTCCATTTCAGTTTGGTTCACAAATGTAGTATAATTCTTATTTATCACAAGATTTCTTCATATTGATATACACATCTTTTACGACATTAATTGTTCGTTATTATTTTCTATTGTGTTAAATTTCTTTATGCAACTACATAAGTAACATGTACAATAACACTCCTTCCCATAAGTTTAACTAGCATTTTTCTGCTGCTTAGTTATACCACTGAATTGTTCCATTTGGCTATTCAGGATTTATTTCATTGCATTAGTTTTATAACTAACATATTTCAGAGTATTTTTGTCACAAAGAATGTGTAATAACTTATGACATCAACCTATTAATGTGTTGTTTTGAAATGATTATAATCTTAGGTGTATTACATAATGATGTAATATGATGCTTTGGCAAGCAACATTAATATGGAGAATGGTTTGGATTTCTATCTTTGATTCTATCACATCACATGGGCTTCTACACCTCCTACACCGCTGCCACCACCATCGCCTCCACTACGACCACTTCTTACTTACCATCGACGCCCACGACAACGAGTTCAGCAACTAGACGTCAAAAATGTCTTTGATCTTTGTTGGATCTTGTCGTGGTAAGTTGGGATCTTGGATTTGTCTTCAGTTCCCAATTTGTTAAGCATGAAATATTGTTCTCAAGGTTTTTTTTAATGCATGTAATTTGCTGACAGTCTTATAAGATCAGTAACTTAAGTGTAGGGCTTATGATTTAAAATTTCTCTTAATCATTTTGAATAAGCTGATTTTAGGTAATACTGTAAAATAAGCTTATTCAAAATGATTATATTTTGAATCTTAGGTCAGACTTATATTTCTCTTCTTTGCAACAAATATTCCCTAAGGTTTTCAAGCTGGCTCTCAATTGGGTCATTGGTACTGATGGAAAGTGAAACAGGAAAAATAAACTACAAAGTCTATGATAAATTTGCATACCTTAAATTAATGCTCCATTAGTTTAATTTGATAAATCGGTTGTTTAAGTTCCACGTTTCATGTACTGTAATTAGCTATTAACATCATATTTCATTTTTCGGTTGCTATGAGTCTGTGACAATAATGTATCTATGGCATAAGTGGAGATTTGGTTCCATCATCTGAATTCTTCCAATAACATTTCTTGTCATCTATTTCCGTTAGTAATCTGATTTTAAGGACAAAACTCTACATGTTTGTTTGCACACTATTATCGAGCAAGATCCGAAATCTATGTAGTTTAAAAATCTGCTCTCATTTAATCCGTTTACAACTTTTAGGAGTTTTGACATCTAAAACTTTTGGTAGAGTCTTGACAAGTTTGATGGACATATTGTTTGATGCATTAGTAAGAATATCCTGGTTAACTTTGCTGAATTGGTTTGCCTTTACTTAAGGAACTTCGTGTAGGAAGCTAAATTCCTCTCTTTGAAGAATTAAAACTTCATATACAGCATCATTTCGTCATGTCATTGTAGAATGTCATTTGAAACTAATCAATTTTGAAAAGCTAGGGATAACTATCTATAAAGATGCCGGTATTAAGTATCCGTTTATCCTTATGTTCTTTATACGAAAGGGTGAAATTCATGGCCGGCCAAGTCTCCTATATACGCCAAATTAAATGTAAGTGATCAGCCATGTGTCACATAGTATAATTTGTTTGTTTTCCATGATACTTCCCCCACTTCAATTTGTTTGTTTTGCGTATGGAAATCTGAGTTCAACACTTACAATGTTTCGAAGAACGAATACGAAGGCTAATTGTCATTTTTATCCAATACATCGCACATTGTTTGCATATATGAATCCTGAACGAAACTGTGTCAATTTACTTTGGAAGTTTGAATATTGGTAAAATGTACATGTTTTACTAAATATTGATCAAATATTAAGGTTGTTCTTTCTTTGCTCTCCACAGATATTCTGGAGTATAAATCAAAGGATGCCGATCAAGGAGAACTTGCTCCGGGAGAATCCATCATGTGCAAAGACGTACGTATCAAATATTAAGGTTGTCATACTTGGGATGGATTGGCTGTCCCAGTACAATGTTCGAGTCTTGTGCCGAGAGAAGAAGATTCTGATCTCGAGGAAAGGTCTTCCTGATTTGCTGATCAGAGGGACTAAGAGTGGAGATGGCCGGATTTTGGTTTCGGTAGTGAGGGCTCAGAAGATGATTCACCAGGGTTGTAGAGCGTTCTTAGCGACGCTTGTGGTACCAGATTTTGAGGTGAAGAAGTTGTAAGATATCGAGGTTGTTCAGGATTTTCCGGAGGTATTTTCTGATGAGATCACCGGGTTACCGCCTCATAGAGAGATCGAGTTTGGTATCGATCTGGTAGCAGAGACTACACCACAGTCGAAGGCTCTGTATAGGATGGCGCCTGCGGAGTTAGCTGAGCTGAAGAAGCAGTTGCAAGATCTGCTAGATTCAGGTTTGATCAGGCCCAGTGTTTCACCCTGGGGAGCTCCAGTGCTCTTCGTGAAGAAGAGGGATGGCTCGCTGAGGATGTGTATTGATTATCGGATGCTGAATAAGGTTACCATTAGGAATCGGTATCCTTTACCCAGGATCGAGGATCTTTTCGACCAGTTGATGTCAGCGAGGGTCTTTTCGAAGATCGATCTGCGATCCGGTTACCATCAGTTGAGGATTCGGGATTGATGCATTGCATACATTGCATCATATGTCTTTCATTTAGATTAATTTTAGATCAATAAATGCTACTAAGGTATGTGTTTAGTCTTATTTACAAAATACAGGGACCTGAATGCAAATTACCCATATCCCGAGCATAAATGCGTGCAAGAGACTCATTCCTGTCATAAAGACCAAGTTCAAGATTATCGGGATTCAAATGGAAGTCCATCTAAGCATAAACGCATTCAGACCTAATTACAAAAATGCCAAAGACTTAAGCACAAAAGTAGCCAGGGACTTAATTGCAAAATGCCAAGGAATTAATTGCAAATTACGAGTAGCTTTTATTATTATGGAGAAAGTCTAAAGAAAAATCAATGTGGATCTCCAAATATATAAAGAAATAAAGTCGGAGCTCAAAAGAAAGGAAAGTATCAATCCAGACGCGCAAAGGATATTGAAATCATACCATAAACACACAGGAAAAATCCGGATTAAATCAGAGCGAATATTGAGGCGATTCCGCCGCACCCCTTGTGATCCGTGGCTCCGGATTTTGTCCAGTCGTGTCTTGCCACGTGTACTTTCCTATTTTATACCTAAGTCCATTGTATCGGCTATAAATAGCCCTAAAACGATGTTGTAGAGGATGTTCTTAATTTTAGTCCTTAGTTTTTGTTCTTCTCTTTAGCAATAAAATTCTGTTCTTTTATTTCTTGTTTTTAGTTTTCTTTTGTAGTTTCTCTAGGACCCATTCTCCTTCCCTCCATCCATGAGTTTCTAACTCTTTCTAAAGGGTGGAGGTGACGGATTTAGGGTGAAGAGAAGAAGAATAAAAGTTATTATTTTAATTTCGTGTTAGTATATTTTGATTACTTGAGTTTATGTTAAATCATTTATCATGTAATGCTTTATAACTAATATGATTTATTATAAGTTTCTGAATTCTCTAATCTAAACCCTATATCTAAACCTCCACCCAACGGAATTCACCATCTTTGTTCTTATTTTAGTTTTATTTGTTCATGTTTCATGCTTTAGAAAATTAAAAACCAAAAATCTCAAAACCAAACTTATTCTTCTCTCCTTCTTTCCCCTAATCGAAAATCACACAAATAAGAAATCTCTCTCTCCTTGTGTTTGACCCGTACTTGCCACGTCTTCATTGATGCCGTGCACTTGCGGTATAAATAAAATTCTCATCAGGGATGCAGATGTCCAGAAGACCGCATTCAGGACGAGGTACGGGCATTATGAGTTTTTGGTGATGTCGTTTGGACTGACGAATGCACCTGCAGCGTTTATGGATCTGATGAATCAGACTTTTCAGCCGTATCTCGACAGGTTTGTGATTGTCTTCGTGGATGATATACTGGTATACTCACCAGACAGAGAGCAGCATCGGGAGCACCTGAGGATTATGCATTTCATGATTATGAAATATGGCAAATGGATGTCAAAACGGCGTTCCTTAATGGGAACTTGGAGGAGGATGTGTACATGGTACAACCTCAAGGTTTTGAAGATCCAAAGAATAGCGAGAAGGTATGCAAACTTCAAAGATCCATTTATGGATTGAAGCAAGCATCAAGGAGTTGGAACAAATGCTTTGACGAGGAAGTGAAGAAGCTTCACTTCATTCAAAGTAAGGAAGAACCTTGTATATACAAAAAGGTTAGTGGGAGCCATGTAGTATTCCTAATCTTATATGTCGATGACATATTGCTAATGGGCAATCATATTCCTTTGCTTGAGCAAACGAGAAGTTCATTGAAATCTGCATTTTCAATGAAAGATATGTGTGAGGGTCAATACATCTTGGGAATCAAGATATACCGAGATAGATCCCGTAGACTCATTGGCCTAAGTCAACGTACATACATTGACAAGGTCTTGGAAAGGTTCACGGATTTTGTCCAGTCGTGTCTTGCCACGTGTACTTTCCTATTTTATACCTAAGTCCATTGTATCGGCTATAAATAGCCCTGAAACGATGTTGTAGAGGATGTTCTTAATTTTAGTCCTTAGTTTTTGTTCTTCTCTTTAGCAATAAAATTCTGTTCTTTTATTTCTTGTTTTTAGTTTTCTTTTGTAGTTTCTCTAGGACTCATTCTCCTTCCCTCCATCCATGAGTTTCTAACTCTTTCTAAAGGGTGGAGGTGACGGATTTAGGGTGAAGAGAAGAAGAATAAAAGTTATTATTTTAATTTCGTGTTAGTATATTTTGATTACTTGAGTTTATGTTAAATCATTTATCATGTAATGCTTTATAACTAATATGATTTATTATAAGTTTCTGAATTCTCTAATCTAAACCCTATATCTAAACCTCCACCCAACGGAATTCACCATCTTTGTTCTTATTTTAGTTTTATTTGTTCATGTTTCATGCTTTAGAAAATTAAAAACCAAAAATCTCAAAACCAAACTTATTCTTCTCTCCTTCTTTTCCTTAATCGAAAATCACAAAAATAACAAGATCTCTCCCTCCTTGTGTTCGACCCGTATTTGCCACGTCTTCATTGACGTCGTGCACTTGCCGTATAAATTAAAATTCTCATCAAGTTTTTGGCGTCGTTGTCGGGGAGGCGACGAAGATTTTGTTTATTGTTGTGTTCTCGATTTTATTCTGTTTATCTTGTGCGCGATCTAAGTATTTGGATTTGTGTTTCAGGAGACAACAGAGTGCGCGGTGAAATCTGAACGCAGTCGGAGCAAGCAGGGCGGCGAATCCGCCGCACAACAGAGGCTTCTGGGCTTCAAATTTTTCTGGGGTGAGCACCATCTCTGGGTGGACGCGTGGAGCTACTGAAATTTCGAGAGCGGGCGGTGAACCCGACTGAGCATTGCATACGTAACTTTTGTTGCCTCTTTCCTCGTAATTTCTAGTTTCGGAAAATTTCCTTTTGTAGAACTGCACGTGTTAAGCTTACATTCCATAATTGGCAATAATTCAACTCTGACCTAAAAATTGGCAAAACTAGAAGAACTTAGTGCATGCATCATATAATATTTTGTTTGCATTATTCTTGCTAAATTCTTGCAAATTAATTCTTGTTGAAGAGTGCTGGAGGCAAGGTACGTATCGCGGTTTTTATTGATTGCATTTAAGCATATAATCTAGTTTGCATACAACCATGCAATTACCCCCAATTAAAGACCATTGTTTGACTATCTTTGCTAGATTTAAGTTAAACTATCTTAAGGGCAACTCCGTAGGAAAAGATACGGTGGGGATTTCATCACCTTTCCGTGGCCCACAAATCACAATCCTAAAGTGTCACCCAAGCTTTAAAATTAAAATCAATTAGACATTGGCTCCTAAGGACTCGGACTCAATTAAGGAGGAGATTGGTTTGACTTGCTATGACCTGAAGCTGATCGAATTTGATTTGGTGTCTAGAAAGTGTTTTTGTGTTGACGAAAGTCTTCCAAGCGAAGTGGTTGTCTAATTGGCACCGACTCTGTCGGAAGCGCCCCCACTAGCTATACATTGCCTGGCCAATTTGGTTTGATTAGTGAGGGAGGTCAATCAAGCGAATCAATTCGACTCAACCAGTTAGGAGTCGTCTAGACTTTAGCTACACTAGGTCTAGGATTGTTTGAACCGTGCTTGTTTAGGAAACTTCTGACCAACCCTCTCATCTATCTTTTAGAGTTAAGTTTCCCTTCTCATCTGAGTCTTCTTTCTCTTCTCACCTCAATTCTCTAGATTAGGATTCCTTTCTCATCTTTCCCCTTTCTATTGTGTGCTTCCATTTTTGAAAAACAAAAAAGAAAAAAAATTTGATTCAAACCGGTGCACTCAGATTTGGATTCGGGACTTAAGTAATCGACTCTCACAAGTTCATCTAGATTCCAGTCTGGAGCTTAGCCCCAATCCACCTGTTGCACCACCTCACCCAGATCCAATCGGTGAGAATGTAGTGGACCCGCATGTTGCACCACCTACGACTCTGAGGGATCGGTGCTACCCAACGATGGCTGCTCAGCCATCGTGCATCGTTATGCCCGTCATACCGGGTCGCGACTTCGAACTAAAGGCACAATACATGAGTATGTTGCCCAAGTTCACCTCTAGGGAAGACTCATATCTCTTCCTTAGAGAATTTGAGGAAATCTGCTCTCTTATGCAATACCAGCATATCTCTGAGGAGGCAGTGCGTTTGAAATTCGTGCCTCTAGCATTGAAAGACGACGCTAAGAAATGGCTATATAGTCTAGCCGAAAGATCTATTAGGAGTTGGGCCGAGTTTGTTCAAGTTTTCTTAAAGAAATATTTCCCTAACCATAAGACTATTAGGATTAGGAATGAAATTGTTGCATTCGTTCAATCTGAGAGCGAGCCGTTCTATTCTTATTTAGAAAGATTTAAAAGTCTGTTGACCCAATGTCCTCATCATAGAATTCCAAGATGGCAATTGTGCCAAATTATCTATGAGGGATTGACACCCATATCTAGGGATATGCTAGAATCTGTAAGCCAAGGAAGCTTTATGTCCAAAAATGAGAATGATGCCTGGACTTTTCTTGAGGATTTACCTGAAAACAGTATGCAATGGGACAATGCTAGAGCACCGCTTAACCCGAGTATTGGATCTAGAATAGCAAGTCAACCCAAACCAGGTGTCTTAGCTGTAGATGCCAATATAGCGGCTGAAGCAAAACTAGCTACCCTTATGCGCAGAATGGAAAGTCTAGAGCTGCAAAACCGACCCCGAGTGAATCGAGCTTCGTCTATCCCTTGCTCTAGATGTGGTCAGACTGGTCATTTAATAGAGGATTGTGCGGACTGGGAACAAGTTAATGCCACATTTAACCATGCTAGAAATGACCCATACACATCAACCTATAACTCGGGTTGGCGTAATAATTCCAATTTCTCATCAAACCAACATGGTCAACCTCCTAGACAACAACCAAACCCGTATAACCAAAATAATACATCATCTGGGTTTAGTAACAATGGAGATTATGATGTTAGGTTGACAAGCTTGGAAAATTTGATGAAAACTTTTATACAAACTACCAACCAATCCTTCCAAAGGCTAGAGACACAAGTCAGTCAACTCGCACAAATTGTAGGTGCAAGAGAAAAGGGTCAGTTTCCAAGTCAACCTGAGGTGAATCCTAGATCTAATAATCAATATCAGCCCTATCAACCACCTCTAGGAAGTAACAACTCGAGACCAGTTCAAATGGTTAATGAGGAAGGACCGTTCCAACAAATAAATGCAGTAGTATCATTACGGTCCGGAAGACAAGTTGATAACAATGTGGTAAAGCCTAGAACGTCTAATCAATCTAACCATCAAGCAACCACATATGACCTAACCATTGAACCCGACGTCCAATCTGAAACGCCCAACCCACCTACTCAACCTGAACCCATAGCTCAACCTGAGCAAGTCTATGTTCCTAAAGCTTCATTCCCCAATAGACTCAAGAAGAATTCTAGTGCACAAATGGAGAAAATTTTGGAAGTATTTAAGCAAGTTAAGGTGAATATTCCACTCATAGATATGATTCAACAAATACCTGCTTATGCTAAATTCTTGAAAGATCTGTGCACTAAAAAGAGAAAAACAAACGTACCAAAGAAGGCATTCTTAACTGCAAACATAAGCTCAATTCTGTCAAACTCTTCTCCGATAAAGTATAAGGACATCGGGTGTCCCACAATTTCATGTGCAATAGGAGATACTTTTATCAACAAAGCCCTTCTAGACCTTGGTACTAGTGTTAACCTACTCCCGTTCTCTGTCTACGAGCAACTCAACCTTGGTCCACTAAAACCCTCTAAGACAACTCTTCAATTTGCTGACTGCTCTATTAAGAAACCAAGAGGTGTAGTCGAGGACGTTTTGATCAAGGTGGGTGACTTCATTTACCCAGTGGATTTTGTCGTACTAGATACTGCACCTGTTGTAAACCCTAATAGACAAATCCCTGTAATACTAGGCAGACCCTTTTTAGCTACTTCTGAAGCATTGATAAACTGTCGAAATGGGTTCATGCAATTATCTTTTGGGAACTTAAAAACTGAATTTAATATCTTTCATGTTGATAGTGAGCCCGAAATAATATATAATCAAAGTGATGTTGTGATGAGAGCACGTATCTATAAGATTTCTGAATCAAATAAATCATCACAAAATCAAAAAGGAAGTGAGAAAAAGGGGAGTAATTCTTCGACACACCCACCATCACTCGAGCAAATAAGAGAACCAATACATGTGAGGGGTGTGGAATCTGTGACTCAGGACTCTCATTGCAACATGGGGAACAATTCAACTGGATCCATGCACCAACATGGTGTCATTCAATCCAGTTCTGACTATGGTTGACTCTGAGCAAATTCAATCCCTCCACCACAGTTGACGTAGGTAATAAGTGCATTTGCTTTATCTTTGCATACATTGAGGACAATGCATGATTTAGGTGTGGGGGGTGTTTATCTATCTTTATATGTTGTTAAAAAAAATTCAATGTTCCATGACATAGCTTAAGATTGAACTGCCAAAACCCGTGTACAAAATGCATTGAGTTTTTGTTCCTTATTATATAGTTTTGCTTGTAGAAATTATGACATAAATCTAAGTTCCAAAGAAATAACCCATTACCCTTTAAAGACATGTATGCACTTAAATTGGATGAATCAAATCTTTGAAGTGGTTGATAAAAAGCAGAGGTTGAAGAAAATATACCGGGAAGTGTGGACTTCTAATAGCAATTAAGCCTTGAGGAAAATAAAAGTAAAAATAAAGGAATAAAGTGAGGAAAACACATTTTGCAAAATGATTACAAAAGCCCAAGCCTTTGAGTCACTGGTCCGTAGGGGTATCTTGAAACCCAGTAACTTGAGTCTGCCAGCTCGGGATTATCGACCAAACTCTCTACACGAATGCAAAAAAGGTAAAAGTGTCAGAAAAAACAAATGTGTTGAATCACGGAAAAAGAAAAAAAATATTTTAAGATACTCAAGGCCCAAAGCTAAAATAATGA
Source organism: Triglochin maritima (assembly GCA_963682175.1). Taxonomy (NCBI): domain Eukaryota; kingdom Viridiplantae; phylum Streptophyta; class Magnoliopsida; order Alismatales; family Juncaginaceae; genus Triglochin; species Triglochin maritima. The sequence continues at coordinate 34,376,253 of OY821781.1, read as the reverse complement.
TCCATGTCATGGTTGATCCGAATGATACTTCACCACCAGAGGAGCCGTGCAAAATAATTTAAGTGATATCATGTGTAGAAGGGTTAGTGGTGTGAATGTTGGAGGAATAAAGACCAAGTCAAAAAATTTATGAGTTAGACTTATATAATGAGCATGCAAGAATTCTCAGTGAGATGTATAAGGTTGAGGTAGGGATATTGAGAGTTATTAATGGAATGTTGAATTAAGACTTTGTGGGTGTGTCAACTGAAAACCCTCACGAGACAAAACTCGTCCTCTAAGGAAACTTGGGGGTTTAAAGGCTTGTTGCAGATGCTAAATGCAACCGTGATTCCTACGAAAGTGAGTTAGGATTTTCCTGTTTTCATTTTTCTTATATTCTGTTTTGCTAGGGACTAGCAAAATCTAGGTGTGGGGGTATTTGATGCATTGCATACATTGCATCATATGTCTTTAATTTAGATTAATTTTAGATCAATAAATGCTACTAAGGTATGTGTTTAGTCTTATTTACAGAATACATGGCCCTGAATGCAAATTACCCATATCCCGAGTATAAATGCGTGCAAGAGACTCATTCCTGTCATAAAGACCAAGTTCAAGATTATCGGGATTCAAATGGAAGTCCATCTAAGCATAAACGCATTCAAAGACCTAATTACAAAAAGGCCAAGGACGTAAGCACAAAAGTAGCCAGGGACTTAATTGCAAAAAACCAAGGAACTAATTGCAAATTACGAGTAGCTTTTATTATTATGGAGAAAGTCTAAAGAAAAATCAATGTGGATCTCCAAATATATAAAGAAATAAAGTCGGAGCTCAAAAGAAAGGAAAGTATCAATCCAGACGCGCAAAGGATATTGAAATCATACCATAAACACACAGGAAAAATCCGGATTAAATCAGAGCGAATATTGAGGTGATTCCGCCGCACCTTATGTGTAATATGCGGTGATTCCGCCGCACCCCTTGTGATCCGTGGCTCTGGATTTTGTCTAGTCGTGTCTTGCCACGTGTACTTTCCTATTTTATACCTAAGTCCATTGTATCGGCTATAAATAGCCCTAAAACGATGTTGTAGAGGATGTTCTTAATTTTAGTCCTTAGTTTTTGTTCTTCTCTTTAGCAATAAAATTATGTTCTTTTATTTCTTGTTTTTAGTTTTCTTTTGTAGTTTCTCTAGGACCCATTCTCCTTCCCTCCATCCATGAGTTTCTAACTCTTTCTAAAGGGTGGAGGTGACGGATTTAGGGTGAAGAGAAGAAGAATAAAAGTTATTATTTTAATTTCGTGTTAGTATATTTTGATTACTTGAGTTTATGTTAAATCATTTATCATGTAATGCTTTATAACTAATATGATTTATTATAAGTTTCTGAATTCTCTAATCTAAACCCTATATCTAAACCTCCACCCAACGGAATTCACCATCTTTGTTCTTATTTTAGTTTTATTTGTTCATGTTTCATGCTTTAGAAAATTAAAAACCAAAAATCTCAAAACCAAACTTATTCTTCTCTCCTTCTTTCCCCTAATCGAAAATCACACAAATAAGAAATCTCTCTCCTTGTGTTTGACCCGTACTTGCCACGTCTTCATTGATGCCGTGCACTTGCGGTATAAATAAAATTCTCATCAGGGATGCAGATGTCCAGAAGACCGCATTCAGGACGAGGTACGGGCATTATGAGTTTTTGGTGATGTCGTTTGGACTGACGAATGCACCTACAGCGTTTATGGATCTGATGAATCAGACTTTTCAGCCGTATCTCGACATGTTTGTGATTGTCTTCGTGGATGATATACTGGTATACTCACCAGACAGAGAGCAGCATCGGGAGCACCTGAGGATTATGCATTTCATGATTATGAAATATGACAAATGGATGTCAAAACGGCGTTCCTTAATGGGAACTTGGAGGAGGATGTGTACATGGTACAACCTCAAGGTTTTGAAGATCCAAAGAATAGCGAGAAGGTATGCAAGCTTCAAAGATCCATTTATGGATTGAAGCAAGCATCAAGGAGTTGGAACAAATGCTTTGACGAGTTCAAAGTAAGGAAGAACCTTGTATATACAAAAAGGTTAGTGGGAGCCATGTATATTCCTAAACTTATATGTCGATGACATATTGCTAATGGGCAATCATATTCCTTTGCTTGAGCAAACGAGAAGTTCATTGAAATCTGCATTTTCAATGAAAGATATGTGTGAGGCTCAATACATCTTGGGAATCAAGATATACCGAGATAGATCCCGTAGACTCATTGGCCTAAGTCAACGTACATACATTGACAAGGTCTTGGAAAGGTTCACGATGAACAACTCCAAAAAGGGCAGTGTGCCAATGAGTATGGGTGTGCAACTCAAAAAGTCTCAATGTGCGCAATCACGTAAGGACTTAGAGTACATGAAGGATGTCCCTTATGCTTCGGCAATTGGGTCGATCATGTACGCGATGACTTGCACAAGACCCGATGTCTCGTATGCTCTAAGCGTGACAAGTCGTCACCAATCCAACGCAGGTCTTGAGCATTGGACTGCGGTCAAGAACATCCTGAAGTACCTTAACCGGACTAAGGATAAGATTCTTGTTTATGGAGGACAAAGAGAATTGATAGCCGAAGGGTACTTGGATGCGAGTTCCATGAGTGATCCAGACGATAGAAGGTCACAATCAGGATACGTCTTCCTTCTGAATGGTGGAGCTGTGAGTTGGCGTAGTTGGAAACAAAGCACTACAGCCGACTCAACCACTGCTTCCGAAGTAATGGTTGTCGCTGAAGCGAGCAAGGAAGGAGTGTGGATTAAGAAGTTCCTTGAAGAGCTTGGAGTAGTTCCCTCGAGCGAGGGACCAATAGAGCTATTTTGCGACAATAGTGCATCTATCTCACAAATCAAGGATCCCAAATCACACCACAAAGTAAAGTACATGGATCGTAAGTACTTCGTGACGCGTGACCTCATCGACGAAGGCAAAATAAATCTTTTATGGGTGGACACCAACAGCAACACAGCTGATCCATTCACAAACCTTTATCCCAAGCCAAAGGCGAAATGCATTTCGAGTCCATGGGATTGAGGAACCATGTAGATTGGCTTGATGATTGATATGTAATGAGGTTTACCCTAGTTATTATTGTTTTATACATTAAGTATGTATGTGGAAGAAAACTTTAATAACAAGTGGGAGATTAAAGGGAATGTGTTCTAAAAGTTTTACTTTTAAATGTCAATTGTTATGAATTGAATGAGAAATCATTTTGTTCCTTGTTTATGTTATTCGTCTTTTAGAAGTGTTAAGGAAGAGGCTCTTGGTCCTTAACCGTAGAGCTCTAAAAGATATTGGTTTACATAAAACAAAAGATATTCGCAATCATGGTGATTAACATGGGACATTAATTACCGAGTTAAGATTGTCGTGTTGGTCATAGATCATTGTAGCTCTACAAGTAAGTGACAACACGGGTACACAAAAGAGGAAGATATTACTTTTGTATACTGAAAATATTATAGAAATGTGTTTTTGTGTCATTAATATTTTACTGTGTCCTTGGTCCTTTGATATGAGACTTATATCCGATCACTTAAGAAATGCTGGATTAGACTAGTGCCTCAAGCTATCGATAAGTGTAGTGTAAAGGCATTGGTTGGTTAAGTATGACTTTCGTTGAAGAAGATAGTTAGTCAAAAGATTATCATTGCCCCTCTTAATTGAGTGATGATATTAGTGGGCCCCTTGATAAAGCAAAGTTATAATGTGCACAATGTGATTTGAGTTAAGTCACATATTTATAACTAACTTAAAGAGATCAAGAAATGAATACTAATACAAAGATGACACAATACTACTTTGTGTGTATTCTTAATATCATGAGACAAGGGACGGACACAAGTGGTGCACTCCATCACTAAATGGATCAGGTTTTGATTCAAGTGGAATTAAGACATCTAACTAATTGGGAGCTATAATGTGTAGCTAGATACCGCTTATAGCTTGTGATATTAAGTTCTTAATATCACTGCCAACTTAGTTTAGATCCCCCCATAGGTCACACCACAAAACTGGGAAACGAGAAATGGGGATTTTGAGTTCATAAGATGTGTCGGGTTTCATGTAGAAAATATGACACATGGGGTGAACAAGCAAAATCAAAATTATGTTGTGATTAATAACATAATTAGAATCTAAATTAAATTCATATGTGATGTGAATATTATGGGGTGTAATGAGTGATCATTACATAGGATAATATGTTACATAAGTTGTGAATTTAATACTAATCCCGAAAAGTCAAGTTTTGTAGGGGTTAAACCGAAATTTGACAAGTCTGCAGTACAGTGCACAAACGGTCGACCGGTTAACCGTAAACGATCGACCGATCGTGCATGGTCGACCGGACACGTCTCGACCGATAACAGGGAATTTTCGTTTGTTCGGAACGGTCGACCGAATCTATCGGTCGGTCGACCGAACATTGCGATGAAATATTTTATTGTTGCGAGCGGTCGACCGAATGTCAAACGATCGACCGAAACTTGGTTCGAGCGGTCGACCGAACCTCCAAACGGTCGACCGGTCCAGACGGTTTTATGCAGAATTAATTTAAGAATTAATTAGATCATGCATAGAATTGGTCCATAATTGATTTAATTCGTGGCTGAGATTATTTGTTAGCAAATAATGGATGGTTAGATGGAAGTTTGCATGAAATCATGGGCAAGAGGTTGCACATGAATAGGTAATTTGGAGAGAACTTATAAATACAAGTTTATCTCATTACCTCAAATTAATTCATTGTTTTTCTCATGCAAAAACTCTCCATAATTCTCCACAAAATTTCCTTAATTCTTAAGTTTAGTTTTAGTTTTTAAGAGATCATCTTCTCAAGGGAACTAAAGAGGGGTTAGTAATTAGATTCTAAACCCTATTGGAGATTGAGAGGCTAACTCTTCTCTCTCCAATCTCGTTTAAAGTTTGGTGAATACTCGGAGGCAATCCACCGGGCGATTCAACCGTCAACGCGACTCCAGATCTTTGAGAAGTTTTAGAGAACCTCTAGGTATGATTTGCAATTGTTTGTTTATTCTAATGCATGTTAAACAATTAGGATAAACAAATACATGTCTATATGAAAATCGAAGAAAATATGAATACTACGATCCTATATGTTTATAAAATTTTGAAAATATATACATACTATAGGGCACGAAATCCAACAGCTTGAGGCCTTGACGGAGTGGAGACCTTTTACAGAGGACTCTGAGGGGGCAGTGATTGCGGGACTTCGAGTGGAGCCGCAGACAATTTCGGGAGTTGTTCAGGCTCAGAGAGCAGATGATGAGCTGGTCAGTCTGATGCAGCTAGCTGCTAAGGACGGATCGGACTTCGGGGTCAGAGTCAATGGGGGCTTGAGATTCAGGGGTCGGATCTGGGTACCGAGAGCAGGTGATCTGAGGGATACTATCATGGAGGAGGCACATAGAGCCAGATATTCCATTCACCCGGGGAGTACCAAGATGTATAAAGATTTACAACGGAGTTTCTGGTGGAAGGGGATGAAGCGGGACATAGCAGACTTCGTGTCCAGGTGCTTGGTTTGTCAACAGGTGAGGATTGAGCACCAGCGGCCAGCAGGGCAGTTGCAGAGTATAGATATGCCAGAGTGGAAGTGGGAGCACGTGACGATGGATTTCGTCACCGGTTTGCCGAAGACGAGGAGATCTCACGACACGATTTGGGTCATAGTTGATCGACTGACCAAATCGGCGCATTTTCTGGCGATCAGGACCACCTTACCTTTGGAGGGTTTGGCGAAGCTGTACGTCGAGGAGATAGTCCGGTTACATGGTGTACCTGTGAGTATTATCTCTGATCGAGATCCGAGGTTTACCTCCAGATTTTGGGGTAGTCTGCAGAAGGCTTTGGGGACTCAGTTGAAGTTCAACACAGCTATTCATTCTCAGACAGACGGGAAGTCAGAGAGGACTATCCAGACGCTAGAGGATATGCTGAGAGCGTGTACTCTGGATTGGGCAGGATTTTGGGATGAACACCTGTCGTTGATCGAGTTCGCCTACAACAATAGCTACCATTCGAGCATTGGGATGGCACCGTACGAGGCTCTGTACGGTCGGCATTGTAGATCGCCGGTATGCTGGAGTGAGGTAGGCGAGAGGCAGCTGGTTGGACCAGAGATTTCTCAGATGTATGTTGAGAAGGTTGGCGTAATCAGGCAGAGGTTAGCGACGGCTCAGAGCAGACAGAAGAGTTACGCAGATAGGCGTACACAAGAGTTGAGATTTGAGGTGGGCGATCACGTTTACCTGAGGATTTCACGAGCTCGTGGAGTGATGAGATTCGGGAAGAAAGGGAAGCTCAGTCCAAGGTACGTCGGACCGTTTGAGATTCTTGATCGTGTAGGAGAGGTTGCCTACCGTATTGCCTTGCTGCCGCAGCTTTCGGGTATTCACAACGTTTTCCATGTTTCTATGTTGAGGAAATACGTTGCCGATCCATCGCATATGATTGAGGTCTGTGTTCCGGAGATCGGTCAGGACTTATCTCTCGAGGAGAGGCCCGTGGAGATTGTAGATCGGATGGAGCACCAGCTCAGGAGGAGAACCATTCCGATGGTGAAGGTCAGGTGGCAACACCATAGCGAGCGTGAAGCCACTTGGGAGGTCAAGGATGAGGTCCGGAAGAAGAATCCGGAGTTGTTCGGTGAGAATTTGGTTCTAATTTCGAGGACGAAATTCTTTAAGGGGGTGGATTGTTACATCCTAATCCTTGCTAATTGGGTTTATTGTGTTTTAGGTGGTGGATTAGAGGATGATGAGATGGGTTGAGATGGATGGCTGGGATTGATGGGAGGAGATGTGGTGGATGGTGGAGATTGAAGGAGGAGAGGTATATAAGATTTGGTTTTCTCTCTCTCCCTCACTCGTTTCTCACACTCTCTCACGCGTCTCTCTCTCTCTCTCTCTCTCTCTCTCTCGATCCTTCTCATCCAGCTGAGGAAGACGCGGAGGCGAGACCGGCGAAGCTCGGAGGGGATCTGGAGTTGCCGGAGTCGAGGTGATTGCAGTTGAACTCTCACCGCAGGAGAAGAGTTTTGCGAGGCAGCGCTCGCCGGGATTCTTCGAAGGCTTCTTCAAGCCTTAAAGGTATGCCAAGCTTTAGTTTAATCCTCCCTTTAGCCTTTGTGAGGATTGGAGTGGCCGACGGTAGGCCGAAAGGCTCGTCGAGAACCTTGCAGCAACTTTTCTGCTCTGGAACGGTCGACCGGCGGGTTGGCGCGGTCGACCGGTCGTAGTGTGATTCGGGCGAAAACCCTTGCACCGGTCGAACGATACTCTTCGAGTGGTCAACCGGTGGTACGTTTTAACAAGGGAAAAAGGCTCTGAGTGTTTTCGGTCGAACGGGTCCCCTTTGCCGGTCGACCGAAAGTACTGTTGTAGGTCGGTTGGGGGCGTTGACCATCAAAACGGTCGACCGCTCATATACACATTTTATGTTCATATTCTAGGGTTTGGCATACGGGTTTCCCTAGGGGAAACTCAGGCATTGTTTGTTCACATGTCAGGTCGTGCACGTCAGTAGGAGGTGGTGACTGCGGGCAGGAGCACCCAGACCGGATCCTATCCCTTTGGTTCTTCGAGGTGGATGATTTTCCCTTGTACATGCGTTGTATATCTTTTGTGTTGGGTTGTAATCATCTTTGACTCTTGTATTGTACAATTTACCACCTTATATTATATATATACTTGTGGTTTGGTGACGACCCCAGTGTTGATTCTTATCTGTTTAAAGTTTTAAATTTTCCGCTGTTTCGGGGCGTTACAGATAGACTCATAAGTAATCTGAAAAATATAATCAATAATTTGTGAGCTCGACGACCCACAAGTACGAACCGTCAATCAACCAGAATCATAACCATGTAGAAAATATAAGTCAACAAGCACAATCAAGAGACATGCATCACAAACAATATACATGCATAACAATATGGAAAGACACAAGTGCCTCACTTATTACGTGGCAATGCTTATCAATCAAGTCGGTCTTGAAGGCTGGACATAAGTTTGAGCAACTACTAGTTCTAGGTATTTTATTATATCTTATCTTTTGAACACTAGTTCTAGGTAGTGTTTATGTATTGCAAACTCAAAAGTTTTAAAGATTTTATTGGACGGTGTGTAGTATTTTTTTTTTATAACAAGATGTTTATCATTATTGTTTCCAAAGGAACTTAAAATATGTATTTACATGTTCAGTATTTAGTTGTTATGAAACAATTTATTATAAAAAAAATGAATCCGTGCAGGCGTGCACATACTATTTCTCATACACATCTACTCTTCTGTCATGGTATCCGCTCGTTGGTTGGTTTCTTATTACATAGTTACAAGTTTGTTGCTAAAAAATGAAGACATACTTGAAGATTGCATACTGAACTCCTTGTGGCATGATTATCAAGTTATTTCTCTCTTATGTAATTAGGTGGAGAAGGAAAGACGGCAAACATCACTAGTGATGAAGGATTTAACAGAGGAAGGGATACTCCAATGGTGGAAAATGAGATTGGCACTCTCTCAAACACTTCCGACGTTTCACTTCCTCGGATTGACGAAGATGTCAACTTGGATAATATTGAAGTGACATACTTTAAGTTTCTGTTGAAGCAGTTTCCATTGTTTAGTCTGAAATATATATGACAGTAAAGTGGTGGGGCGAACCGCCCGTGACCAACCATCGATGAAAACAAAATCAGCATGGTATAGGCACAGGTCTTAAACAGCTCCTCATCTGAATCTTAATTACTGTCAGACTGTGAGGTCTTGTAAACCATGGTATTCAATTAGAAACTTGAGAGTGTGTTGCATGGAAATTTCTACAGTTGGTTCAGATATAAAACTTTATTCAAACATTCTTTACCTTTGATGTTATGGTCTCTGAAATCCAGCCAATGGGACAGAAGATATGTTCTGATGCTCAAAAGTATCCGCTCCCCCTACCAAAATCTTAGCCAATCAAAGCGAAGGATTACTGTAATATCTTGATTTTTAAGTTGAGGTAATAATCAAATATCTTAATGGACTAATTAAGATTATTGGATGATTGTGTGGTTTTAGGAGAAGATGGAATTTTGAGAAGAATATAGAGAAGAAAAAATGGAGATTTTGAGGCAAGTACTGATTCGTTATTATTCAGTTTCATATCATGTCTGTCTCTCTTGATATTCGTAGTTGCATGTATGTTGAACATTAATATTGATTTTATGGATATGCATATGATTGCATGGTGGTGTTTCGGTCGACATGTCCTGTGGCTGTGTGTATGTTTCTGGTAGAGCAACTTAGGAAAGAGCTGCCTAGCGGACAGCGTGGAGCCACCCGAGAGAGGAAAGGGCTGCTTGTCGTTAGTGTGGAGCTACCAGGTGTGCGTCTGACAGATTGATAGATTTCAGAAGCACAGGATGTGGTCGAATCCGAATGGGGGTTCCAGATTGTTATGCATGCATATTATTTGTGATGCATGTCTCTTGATTGTGCTAATTGGCTTAATGTCATATTCCGTCTTATTTTCCACATGATTATGATTCTGATTGATTGACGGTTGGAACTTGCGGGCTGTCGAGCTCACAATTTGTTGATTATATTTTTCAGATTATTATGGGTCTATCAGATGGATTTAAATATCAGAGTGCGCAGCGGTCAGGATCGTGGATCGTATCTTAACGCACCGGGTTCAGGCGGGTAAGCACCTGTCCAGGCTCGGGGCGTTACAAATACTTCGGTCGCATGTTCGTTGGTCAATAAAACTTGGGTCTGCGTAAGCTTTCAGATCTTTTGGAATCTTTAAGATGACAAAAAATCAAGAACAGTGCATGTTTGTTCTGAGTAACATTTAGATTGTTGTTGTGCCCTATTTTTAAAAACAAAACTCAATCATCAGTATATGATTTTTTTTAAAGCCTGTATTGTGAGTTTGAGAGCTTTTGTGTAATTAAGTGTGAGAATTCCTTAAGAATGAACATAACCTAAGGTTGCTTTGGGGCATGTTAGTGAAGGGTGATTAAGCTGAAGTTGAAATTGAAGGACTCATGCTCTAGTTCATCGATCCACTCTACTTCCTTGCTGCAACAAATTTCTTGTACGTTGTTCAAATTCGAATTCACAAAATCACTAACTTTGAGCATTTGTACGTAGGTTAGTATAACAACTTTTTCCATAAAAACAACATATGGGTTTCATATGGTTGTTGGGGTCAATCAAGAGTGGTTGGGTGGTTTGGTAGTGACCAATCCAATGGTCAGTAAGTTACCCACACAAGCTTCTTGTGCACCACCTATACATAGTACAAACTGTACTTGGAGATTAAACTCCATACTGTTAAAAGAAAAGGGGTAGTTAAATATGTTTCGGGGTAGGAAGGGTCGGTAGACACATAAGGGGAGGTGGTTGGGGTGTTGCAGAGACATGCTTGTTTCATGTCAACCTGATCTACAAACTATATATTTGCTGTTGTTTCCACCTATTCAACTATGCATACAGTAAAATCTTCTCAAAATTCCTATTTGAAGTGGAAGTCAGGGTTGGAATTTCTATGTAAAAATGCATCAATGTATAGTATGTTAATGTGTCTCCAATCTATTGACGATTATTCATGATTTTGGATGTTGTTATGTTAGTGAAGTCACTAGCATGCACTACTGTTGTGTTTGTAGGTATGTATGAAAAGCTAAAAACTGTGGAGGTATATGAAGGTTGAGGTACGTGTACTTAACTTCTTCTTCTTTTTCTCAATTTTACCATTGAATTTGAGGCATTGTTTAAATTGGTGGAATATATATGTGAATTTTAATGTATAGAGTGTTGCTGTAGAAAGTTTTGGTGCAATTGTGCAATTCCATAGAGGTGTCAAAGCACTTTGCCCTCTTTCACACATGTCTGAGTTAGAGATTACCCAACCTCGAAAGAAATTTTAAGGTAGTTTTTGGGTTTTCCAATTGTTTAGTGCTACCAATTGTTGTCCCATATCCTTCCTTACTATTGCATTGCTAATTTTCTTTCTTTAGATTGGGGCAAAATTGCTATTTCGTGTGCTTGGGTGCAAATCAAAGAGAATAACCGTTACTTGCAAGAAAACACAGCTCTGTCCGCTACCTTGCTTCTCCTGTTTCTTATTATAGAAATATGATATATTTCCTCTATTTTCTGATATGTTCTATGCTTTACCGGTCATTTTAACGAAAAGTGTATTTTTGGTGAAAACTGATTTTGAATTCTTGTACTATCATAAAATGACTTGGGGGTAGTAAAATGAATATATATATATATATATATATATTCTGAACATTGTCATTCGGTGGTTCTTGCAGATAAAATCAAAACTTGCTGTGGTTGAGGCTTATGCAGATTCTACAGAAGGATTAATCACTCATGGTTGGATTTCAAAAATAGAAAAGAATGGATGCTTTCTAAGATTTTACAATGGCGTCCATGGTTTTGCCTCTAGGTTACTATTTTTTATTTCAATTTCTTTTTTATTGTTAATAGATAGCGAAAAGGGTTACAAGGGGGAGTACAATATGACGGAAAAAAACTAGGGCAGCCACCCAACAAAGGTGGACAACACCCAAATAAATCCACGACTAAGAGTCATGGGAAAAGATTAGACTACATTAAAGCACCATAAACCATCTTCTTAGTGATGAAAACAATCTTTCTTGTTCATTGTTCCATATATTCCCAAACATTGAAGTTAAAAAAAAATGGAAATTTTGTAGAGTGGAATAAATAATTCAAATCATCAACATTATTTGAAGAAATAAGTGTTCACGTATTCTATTATGCCTTGTCAGTTCTCCTGACATGATTTTAGCGCAGTTGCTGTCGGCGGTGTTATTCTCATTGCAAATATGATCATGTTCACTCTTACTTTATACTTTGTTGATGGTGATTCTTAGATTTTTTGGAACAAATTTGCCTACTAGCAATGTAATCTAAATGCAAAATTTTGAACATTGCTTGTGGTGTTTAGTGGCTGCATTGTGTCTGCCTTTATTGTTCCCATTCTGGAACTTAATTTTCATTCGATCTGTAACTTTCATTAATATCTGTATTTTATTTTCTCTTTTTATTACAACCTTTGTTAAACAGGCACGAGCGTGGAATAGAACCAGAAAGTGATCCAAGTTCTCTCTATCACGTTGGTCAGGTTGTTAAGTGTAGAGTTCCCAGTTCACTTCCTGCTGCTCGAAGAATAAGTGTGAGCTTCAACTTGTCCACCAAAAGGTGAATCTCTCTTTTTATTGCTGCTTTTTCTGCGTGGTTGCGTACTTTAATTCCAAAATCCTGTCATTTTACAAAATTCTGCTCGTTATTTTGAAGAAAAAAATATATTGTTTTTGAATTTTACTTGTTATTATATGTTTGCTTGCTTCATCATCTCGTAAAAATTACTATTGAGATGGTTGTTTTAGGGCTTAAGTGTTTTAAAGGTCAGTATTCAGATAAATGATATGAAGTTCTTGAAGCATTTGTAGATGGCAGCTGAAAGAACTAATGATCTACAACATGCTCTGCAGATGAAACTAGAAAATCTATAACATCAATTTTGTATAAAAAGATGTTTTATTTTTGAAAACCTATTATCAAACGATTTGGAACTCTACAAATGATATTAGTAATTAGTAGTAACCATCATAGCAATAAAAAAGAAGTAATAACTATCATAATCATAATAAGAAATCAACTGCTGAGTTTTCTAAGAACTAGATCATGAAGTTTTATAAGCTTTTGCATCCTGAGACCTGAGATCGTCCGTTTAATGGTTGTGCTAATTGCTATTGTTACACCAATTCTCTGTGAGTTTCTGTTTAGTGAATTCTTTCTACCTTGAGGTTAATATGATTTCAGCATTAATATCAATGCTGAATTCCAGTGCTACTGTAAGAAATAAGAATAGTGATTATTATGTTTCTGTTTCCTCCTATTGTAGTGGCAGTCCATAAATTATTCATTTTAGAATTTGAATATTTGTTTCTTCTCAGAGCTTCTGTCGGTGGTGATGCCAAGTTAGGGAGTCTTGTTTCTGGGGTTGTTGAGCGGCTTACTTCAGATGCAGTTATAGTTAAAGTTGACGCACCTTATAAGAATGGAATAATACGTGATGAACATCTGGCGGATCACCATGGTAAAAGTTCAATGCAAGAAATTGTATACAAATTATTATTGAATGATATAAGCATGACATAAGTTACACACTTATTGCAGGGCAATGCTTATTAATCAAGTCACTTTTGAAGGCTGGACACAAGTTTGAGCAACTACTAGTTCTAGGTATTTTATTATATGTTATTTTTTGAACACTAGGGAAGCCTATCAAATTGAAAATTGAAATACCACCTTCTATTTAACATGATTATCATTGTTTTAACCATGTTTTGAAAAAAAAAATCCTATAGATGTTGATGCAAGCAATATTATCCTCTCGGCCAAGCATTCTCTGATCACATCATCTCAGGAACTTCCGGTTGATTTTACACAGATTCAGCCTCACACAGTCATTCATGTAAGTTTTCTTATTCATTGAAGTTTTCTTGGTATAGCCACTCTTGATTTCTTTGCACTAAGTGATCACACCTCTTACATTGATGTTCAGGGCTATATTGCAATATTATTGATACTGGAATTTTTGTCCGTTTTCTCAGAAATTTGACTGGATTTTGTCCACTGGCTGAGGTATTTATAATTGAACCTATTTTTTTGTTTCTTCTTTTTCACTTTCTGAGCACCATTGTTCTATACTGTCATGGAGGCATCAGATGTACACCTTGATGGTCCTTCTAATGCCTTTAATGTTGGGCAACTGTCCACACATATATTAGAAATGTGAGTTTTTTTTATCATTCTGTAGGAAATGGGATTGTACAATGTGTATAAAGCGGGTTTCATATTGGGAAACTATGGAGCTATAATATTGCTGATCTTTCAAACTAGTTCTTGATATGATTTGTAAAAAGGGTGATATTAATGGCATTTTTATATTCAGGTAAACAGTGAAACAGGTAGAAGTACGTTGTCATTGAAACAATCATGCTGTTTTTCAACTGAAGCATCATTTATTCAGGGCTATTTTCTTCTTGAAGCGAAGGTAATGGTTGCAACATAATTGTATCTGTAGAGAAGTTGGAGCGGGGCCGTGTACTGTGATTTGTAATCTGAATTGAGTTTTATTTTTAGCAATAATGGCTTATCTACCCTTAATTTGAATATTTTTACCAGTCATTGATGTAGTAGTTAAGTTCGAGTACTCAAACCAATTCTATGTTGAGGAGATCTTATTTGTCATGATTAAAGGCACAAACTTAGTTGGCATATGCCAAAGAAATAACATGCTCCACCGATCAAGAAAAAGAAGTAACATGCTCCTGGTCTGACCTGGCAAAAAAATGCTCCTGGTCTGTGGGGGTTGATCGACAAAATTTTGCTTTTCCACATCTGCGTGCTCTAGAAATTGAAAAAGATGCTTGGCATCTGAATGTTTTAGGCTTTTGTCAATTAAGGTGGCTGAGGTATGGTCAACTCACCTAGAGCACCTTCCTTGTGTACATTCAATTTTCTAATTAATTCCAGGCAGTCTGGAAAGGTTTTACAGACACTTCTATATTAAGGAGTAAAAAACAAACTCTTCATTCGTCTCATCAAGAATCCATTTGAATCTGGGTTTGTTGTGATTCGGCTTCTTTCTTTTCAGTTTCAAATTATGTTTCCATTTGATGTGCTATACAAGATTGGCGCAAGGCCTGCTTTGATTTCCATTCCTTCACTTTACATTCATTATCATCTTATTTTGTCTTTAATCTATATTTCTATATATTGACTAATTAATTCAGCCCATTGATTTATTCTGTTTGTGCATCGGTTATGCAGCTAAACAACTTTTATCTATTCAATGATTTTTTTAGAACTTTTGTTGGTTATAGTTGCACTTTTCTGTGGAAAAATGTTGTATTCTTTGTCTCATTTTGATAATGTTTCTTGCATTTTCTTGTAATAAGTTGTGTTATATTTTGGTTGGGTAGATGGCACAGATGCAAGCATCGGATTCTGGATATTCTTATGCTCCAAGAGTAAGAGATTTTAGCATTGGCCAGCTTGTTGAGGGTGAGGTTCAAGAGATAGAAGAATATGGGGTTGTTCTCAAATTCAAAGATCACTGCGATGTTGTTGGGTTCATCACACACTATCAACGTAAGTTTTTCAATTAGTTTGTTTGAGCCAAGCTCTTGAAGTCTTTGTTCTATCGAATGATCTGAAAAGTTCAGTGATCCTGAAAATACTTCTTTACTCGTGGACTTTTCTGTGCCTCTTGCAGTATGTGGAAAAAATGTAGAAATTGGGCTGCTGGTCAAAGCTGTGGTTGTAGAGATACCTCCGCTTCTACTGGTCTTGGTGATTTCTCTCTTAAACCAGAATTACTTGGTAGTTCCAAGGAGTCAATAACCAAACGCTTGAAATCCAAGAAGGTTCTCACTTAGTCATTTATGTAACATCCAGACGTTACAAACATGCACTATTTCAGCTGTGTTTTTTTTGTATATAGTGCATGCTCGTAATGTCTGAAGGTTATATAAATGACCAAGTGACAACCTTCTTGGATTTCAAGTGTTTGGTTATTGACTTCTTGGAACTACCAAGTAATTCTGGTTTAAGAGATAGATCAACAAGACCAGTAGATAGTGTGATGAACCCAACAATATATGTGCTGTTGTTAAAGGATACCTATATATATATATGTACTGTTGTTTCCACCTATTCAACTATGCATACAGTAAAAATCTTCCGAGAATTCCTATTTGAGGTGGAATTCAGGCCGGGTTCGAATTTCTATGAAGAAGACATCAATGTATGGTACTCTAATGCATCTCTAATATATAGACGATTATTCATGATTTTGGATGTTGTTATGTAAGTAAAGTCACTAGCACTACTGTTGTGTTTGTAGGTATTTATGAAGAAGCTAAAAACTGTGGAGGTATATGAAGGTTGAAGTACGCGTACTAAACAATTTTTTTCTTCTTAATTTTACCATTGTATTGGAGACACTGTTTAAATTTGTGGAATATGTGAATTTTAATGTATAGAGTGTTGCTGTGATAATAGGTGTTTTCATTCTTCAAAATTATTGTATCAAGTGATGGTTATGATATATACAGAACTGCCGTAACATCTTAACCGACTTTCTGGACTTACAAATCAAAATACCATTCAGGCAAAATGATACATGAATTAAGTAGATCACTAAAGGAGGCGATGACAGTTATTTGCAGTAGATTTTAAGCTTTGGAAGATGAATGATTAGGACTTTTAAGAATGGCAAGGATTGTTGCTGAAATTCAAGAGACATGATTAAACTACAATCCACCAACCTGCGAAATGTCAACCGACTTAACAAATGTGGCCGCTGCCTCTCAACTCGCTCACCCTAACCCACCACACCCGCTTAACCTTTATTATATTATATTATCTATCTAAATTCTTTTAATGCAATTTTTAATGAGTGCATCAGTATGGGCACTGTGATTTTGTGACATGTCTGTTTCCATGGTTCTATTGTTGTTCAATGTTGTAGTGTCTCAGCTACCACAGAGGTCCTTCCAGGCTTACCGTGTAACATCCCGAAAAGCGGAAATTTAAAAATTAATCATCAAGACATCATAGACCAATAATCAAAGACGGGACTGTTACTTCTCATAAAACATATAAGCGGTGCACCACATTACATCAGAGTTTTGTCAAACGATACATGATTACAACAGAACAACAAAAGGGGATAAAAGTAATCATGTCGACCTCAGTGGTCCGAGTGAGAGGATCTGATCCCAAGATGCGCGCGTCCGCTGATCAACACCCAACTGGACCTACTGCGGTCCTGAAATAAAACATGCAACAACAATGTCTGAGTTTCCATAAGGAAACCTCGTATGCCAAGCTCACCTATATGCATGCAGTAGTACAAATGCACCTATCATACTAGTAGCATGTCATGTCATCAACAGTAAGGAAAACAGTTCCCCCGAAGGGTAACACAGGACATCAGTCCGACAATCATCATCTGGTCTCCTAAGGAGACCTACCGTAGGTACATACGGTCTAGCGGAGCAAGACGTGACGCCTCCCACACGCGGCTACACTAATCATGGGGTTCGGCAAAGGGCATCCACGCCATAAGAAACAGATCTGTAACTTCGTGGTCGAAACCACACCAACGGAGCCGTCGCTCGGTCGGTCCATCAATCATCATCTCAGTAGGTGCCCATCTGAGGAACATAGCCGGAACAACATCGGCCCATCAATCATCCTCGCCGGAACAACATCGGCGGCATCACCGGAACAACATCGGTGGTCCATCAATACGTCCGGCACAACATCGGACGGGTCCAGACCGAAGTCTGTCAGGTCATCAGGCTCCACGAGCCGCAAACACCAACTGCGTCGCTATAAAAGCAGGGCAGCGACCTCCGTAGCCATATAGGCCGGTAGTCACCTCACCCAACGACAGCTGCGTGTCCGCACATCATCATACATTGGGATCCGCGATCCCTCAGGCCTGTTACTCTACAATGAGTCCATCAATACATCACATTAGTCACGATCCATACATGGAGGTGACGCGTCCCAAACACCCACACTCTTCCACGCGGCGGTCCCTGGGCAGGCACGCGTAACGCGCCCACCGTCACCTGTTGGCTCACGCACAAGGCGAGGACATGGGTTTCCGTGGACAGAGTTGTTATCTTAAAAGGACCGGGAATTGAGTTCTGTGCAAAAATGGTCGACCGCTTTCACAAAGAAATCGGTCGACCGAAAGTCTGCAACGGTCAAACTCTCTGCGCAAAACCTAAGTCCCAACGGTCGAACAGAGATCTAAAACCGGTCGACCGATACGAGGTCAAAATCCGGAGTTTGGGCAACATGAATTCAAATCTATCGGTCGACCGACTCAGGGGTCCCCGTCGATCGAAAACTACCAGGGCATCCTAGCAGTTCTAAGTCATAAAACAGTCGAACGCATAACAAATAACGGTCGAACAAGCATGCATTCTATTCAGTACACTTAAGTTCCGGTCGAACGAACCCAAGGAACCGGTCGACCGAAACACAACAAAAGGCCCCGATTCACCAGCACAATGCACAACCGGTCGATCGCCACAAGGCATCGTTCGACCGGTGATGGTTAAAATCGGGAAAAACACACTACATCGGTCGACCGCCCGAAGGGACCCGGTCGACCGTTGGTCGTCTTCAACCTTGCATCAGCCAAGGATTTACACAAACACGTCGCCGGAGAGGTCTCCGACCTCCCCCGACCGACCAACAAAACCCTCCCACGAGGGTGAGCAACAACAAAACACACTAGGAACTGGCATACCTCAAGAAGACGACGAAACCGCCGGAGCCTTGCTCGCGCACGTCGCCTCCGGAGATCTCGCGCGCACAACTCCGCACCTCTCACGCCGGGAACGATCTTCCGCCCTCGCCTCCGACCACACGAGCCGCCGGAAAGGAAAGAGTGAGTGAAGAGGTGGAAGGAAGAAAATGAGGAAGAAGAAGATGAAGAATGGGTTGGTTTTCTCTTAAAACTCACACCCAACGCCACAGTGACCAACCCCCTCCACCATCACCTACATATCCTAAAATCCTCCATTCCCATGCATACTATTGTTCACGCCCCTTCCCCCATGCAAAACACCTCCTTAAACACCATTAACCCCTAATCGGGTTTAGGGTCCTAACATACCGTCATCTGGTAAACTACTGGTTGTTAATGTATAGAGTGTTGCTGTGATAATAGGTGTTTTCATTCTTCAAAATTAGTGTATCCGGTCATCGGGGGCGGATGCACAGTGGTGCCTGGTGGGGCACGCACCCTGTTATTAAATCCCAAAAATCTAACTCTAAGCCTAACATATAGCTTGTTAATTGGTTTCTGATAATGTGAATGTGATACTTATAGAGTTGGAACCTCAATTACATGGGTTTATGACCTTACGGGCTTTCATGTCCCCAACTCCCCACGACCCCAACTCCAATCCCTTGATTTGGGCATTTTGTTTCACCCCCAACGAACCACCGCAACAACCAGCAAGCTCCTCAACAGCCAGGCGAGCTCGCACCCCAACGACCCTCCGAGCAGGCAAGCAAAGCAGCAAGTCAGCAACGCCAACACAGCATTCAGGCTCCAACAGACAACATGTTGGTCTTCTTCTTTTTTCTTTTTAATTCCAATCTTTTTATGAGTTTGTATTGGTCTTGGATGCGGATTGTTTAAGTGTGAGATTTGTGAGAATCATGATTTATGAACAAGTTTTTTTTCTTGTTTGGATGAATTTGTTGTTACTAAGTCACGAAAATTGGTGTTGATGTTGTTAGTGAGTGTTTTTTTTATTGAAACAGAGTTGACGTTACTGGTGGTAGTGATTTTCTATTCAAATAAGTTCGAAATTGAAGTAGGTTATGCAATTGGTATTGGAATTTGAGTTATGCTAATGTTTTGTGGTTTTGAGATTGGGATTTGAGTTATACGAATAAAATTATTTCGAGATGATTAATGTATGATTCATTTTATCTCAAAGTATTTGGAAAATTTTAATTGGGAGGAAAGATTTATTGAAAGTTTCTTCCCAAGTTCAAGCGAGACTAATTGAACGTCCTAGATCTGAAAATGAGAAGGATTTTTTGAATTTTTTGTTTATTTATTTTAAGTACCATTCTTAAGGTTGTGGGCGTTGAAAAAAATTATGACTACGGAAGAACCAATCTTCTATAATTTGCCCCACCCACCAAATTATCCTGGATCTGTCCATGCATACAAAATACGCGCATTCTAGAGGTAAAATATCGTGACCACCATATTCCACACAAATACTATATCATGTTACATAAAACATCCAAAAACACCGGTACAAAAGGTACACATGCATAATAACTATATAGCTACGTACAGTTGCTCCTATTATTGAGGGATAATACCTCAATAATAGTTATATAGCATTTGTGAACAAAATATTAAAACTAATACAAAGAATATGATATAATTTTTATATAATTTATATATATTATATGTTTTATAGTTATACATACATATAAAATACAAAGCAAATATTATTTGAATATGATGTATCAATATCCATATTTATTTCGTTTACTTACATATATTCAGATCCGAATATGAATACGGTGCATATTTTCTTCATTACATAAACCTTTTAACCGATTTCAAATACAAAACTACGTAGTCTTAATATTATTTTAATGGTGTTTTGCACATTTGGCCCCAAATAATGAAAATTAAACACAAAAATGTTTTTTTTCTTAATATTCTGTAAAGATGTAAAATTGTTTTCCGAATAAATATATATAGTTGTTTCCGATGTAAAATTTGAATATCAAATGTACTAATGGTGTGATAAAGTTTTTCAGAATATACAATCATAAAAATGTTTTCGGTTTGAATATTATGTTTGTGATTTTCAGAAAAGCAATCTGCATTTCCAATCGTGACTATTCTTACGAGCTGTAAAAAGTATCTTTATTTTTTAAATCAAGTTGGTATTGTTTCCAAATAAAAAACTACTGTTCTTTATAGAAGAAGTAAAATTGTTTTTTTCCTTAATATCCTGTAAAGATGTAAAATTGTTTTCCGAATAAATATATATAGTTGTTTCCCTTCTCTTCTCCTGTCGTGAAACCCTAAAACCCTCTCCCCAAAACCCTAACCCTAATCCCTCGACGCGTTTGTTTTGGTTGTCTCATCAGACGGAGAAGGTGTTCCAGTTCCTCAGGTAAAGATCCCGATCCCCAAAGGTGTCTCCTCTCCTATTCGCGTTGGAATTGGATGTGATTTGGTGGTTGTTTTGGTGCAGCTCGAAATTTTTTAATAAAAAAGTTTGAGAGAGATGAAGAAGACAAGTGGAAGGGGTGCGACAGGCAAGCCACTACATGGTTTACGCCCTAAGCAGCGGCAATTTAAAAAGCATACACATGGGGATGGTTCGATCCCATCAGAGATATATGCATCCCTTTTGGGTGGAGAAGATGATGCCCCTACCTTTCCTAGAGGTTTTTTTTTTCCTTTCAACATTTTAACTATCTTCTGCATCAAAGTATTTACTTGAAAATCTTTTATGTCTTTATTGGTTGTATTAGGCGGAGGCAGTCTCCTGAGCCAAAATGAGAGGGCAGAGGCACGTACTGAAGCAGAACAACAGTTTGAAAGAGAAGAGGAGTCCGGATTAATGCATGTCAATCCCCATAAAACAGGGAAACGGAGTTCTCATGCTTATCGTCATGGGGACGACGATTTCGCATCACTTTTTGGGCAAGGCATATCTGGAAAGCTCCCCAGATTTGCCAATCGTATCACGCTGAAGGTATGTCGCATTTTAAATACTTCCTTTTTGGACCTCTTCAATTGTTAGTCAAAAGAAATTTTAAATTATAGAAATACAGTTTAAACTTTCGGAGTGATAGCCATTTGTTGACAACAACAAAAAAAAATTCCACTTCAAACATGTGATACATGTGATGTTTGGGACCTCCATCTAACTTGTACTTGGAAAGCATCAACTTTTCATTAACATGTTGAGGTTACACAACCGATTTTGACCGGTTGGAGGGAATAAATCTTTGGGTTCTCATTTCCATGTGAACATGGATAGGAGTATTTGTAATGTTTCAGTTCAGATACCTGAATGGTTGTTGATTGACGTGCAATCTCCTAACACTACCTTCAAACATAACTTGTGATTCCATAGGGACAGTTATCCACGGGCTGCTATTTGTCTCCTAGATAACTACATTGCTAGTGTTTTAAAATGGAGATTTTGTGGTAATTATAATTTTTTCTTGTCTGGTTGTTAATTCACAGATATATATATTATAAAAAATAAAGCTAATTTTATCTTTCTGAGTAGTGTTACTTGGAAATACGTTGTAGTACAACAACTACGTTGATATAATTCAACTGGTCACCTTGGGGTTACCACAACCAAAAATTGCAAGTTCAAATCCCAGTAGTTGCGGAAGAGCTAGGATTTTTTGCTCCTTCTCCCAGGGCTTATGTGTGTTACTGTTCACATTCACACTGTTAATTGACTAAAAATCACTAGGGTGGCATTTGGATGGAACATTATGGATATCTGGATTGAAGGAGAAAAATAGCCAATGAAAGATATATGCTCTATTTCATTGTAATGATCAGTAACATTTTTATTCACTTTGCATTTATATAAATCCTCTTAAAGTTCTCTATCGGAAAGCCAATGAAAGATGCATTCTTTTTGTCCGTTTCAGTTCCATTATATAGTTATCAAGTTCATTTGTATCTTCTCATCTTCTGCTTTACATGTAATGAACCCTCTTCTGATTTTTAATAAGAAGCCCTTTGCTTTCTGGAACAGATTGTAATGATTTGTCATTTTCTCATTTTTATACTCCTTTACAAGTAATTTCTCTCTTATATGTTTTCCATTTAGAATATTTCACCCAATATGAAACTTTGGGGTGTTGTGGCTGAGGTGAATCTAAAGGACCTAGTAATCAGTCTTCCTGGGGGCCTAAGAGGATTTGTACATCCAGAAGATGCATGCGATTCTTTGTCAGATGATAGAACAAAAGTAATACAATCAACTTCACTTTTTGTTTGTTAAGTTGGTCCCTAAGTTCAAAATAGATGTCAACTGATACTCCTTAATTTACTTTTTGTATTTTGTCTTATAAAGAAATTCTGATTTTGCAGGAACTTGAAACTTACTCGCTGTGCAACATAGTCCACATTGGGCAGCTTGTTCCTTGCATTGTTAAACAAGTAGACGATGACAGAAAGGATGCCAATGGAAGCAAGAGGATAATATTGTCTCTACGTCTTTCATTTCTTCATAAAAACCTCTCACTGGACTCTATTCAAGATGGAATGGTATATCATTGCAAATCCAATAAAATAACTAACAAACATATTATCATATGCATTAATATGTTTACTGATAAAAATCGTATTAATATGTTGTCTGATTATGTTGATCTCCTTTTTTTATGTCTTAATGCTACTGGTATCATTGTTTTAATATCATTCTGTTAAACTGTAAATAGTCAAAATGCCAGTTTTGTACAATTGTACTGTCATAAGGCTGAAGGTATATGAAAATCCATTTGGTTTTGGATTGCACCTGCATATTATCCATTATCTCATTTCCGTGATAATCCCTGAATTTATTTATGTAGAAATAAATGATTTTGGTTGTAAGGTCTGCTGAATGATGTTACCTTACAGGTCCTTAATGCCAATGTGCGAACCATAGAAGATCATGGCTATATACTTAAATTTGGATCATCTTCCTTTTCTGGATTTCTTTCTAAAGATGGTAAGAATCTTTCGTGACAGTATTGCTGTAGTTCTTGATATAATTATTGTCGCACAAATAAATTGTTGGGCTCCGTAGCCAGTAATGCTTAGATGAGGGAGTCATTATACAAGTCTATGGTTTTCCGATTGTATTAATAAAATCTCGAATGAATTGTGTTTTGATTACGTAGACAGTATCTACTAATCGATTCCGAAAGGTGGCCCATTTATATCTTTTTCATAAGAAAGGCCCATTTCATTCTCCAGGTGGTGGCAAGAGCAAACTGACAAAGGGTCAACTTATACATGGTGTTGTTAAAAGTGTTGATAAAATTCGTGCTGTTGTTTATCTATCTTCTGATGCTGATTTGATATCAAAGAGTACGGTATGTATTCCTTTTATAGTTTTAAAATTTGAAGCCGTGCATTTCCTTCTAGTAATAATTTTGAACTGTCATTGAAAATCTTTGTGCAGGTGAAGGACTTGAATGGTCTTTCAGTTGATTCTCTTGTACCCGGCATGATGGTTAATGCACGCATTCATTCTACCTTGCAGAATGGAATTATGCTATCATTTCTGACTTTTTTTACTGGCACTGTAAGTCTGATAACCTCATTCTAATCTTAATTGAAGTTGTCACTAAAATCATGCACTAAAACCCAACTTGTTATCTGACACATGTTTTGGATTTCCCCTTAAGGTTGACATTTTTCACATGGAAAGCTTATTCCCAAGCACAAACTGGATGGATGAGTACCATAAGAACCAAAAGGTATGTCATTCAAATTCTTGTTCTCTGTCTGGTCCACCTAACAGAATGTATTCCCTATCGCTGGGATATCAATGTCATGGTTAAATGAAATGGTCAACTTCATGCAATTTCACTTGTGTATTACATTATCACCAATTTGGATTAGAAAGATGATTCGTCTGTTCCAAGCTAATAAAAAAAGATGATTCTTCTGTTGATATTTCAAAAAAAATTGATTGCAATATCATACAGTTTTTGAAGATTATAAGAGGTTCACATGGTGTGTAATTGACTTCAGAGAGAAATTCTCACATTTGTATGATATGAAGTTCCCTTTCCACAAAACTGAAACATATGAAAGTGGTAAAAATATCAAAGTTCTTATGTTGGTTCATCGAACAAATATTTGCGCTTGGAGGTAGGAAAATTTGGAATGTGCATGTCAGTTTATCTTTTATAATGATCTAGTTTGAGCTCTCTTGCTGCCTTAGACATCCAATTCGTTTTTGCCTCTAATTTTCCTCTAGGTGACCTATTTTGGGTGAAAAATGGGTGCTGCAGGAAAAATATTATTATTATTTACGTAAGTAGACTGAATTTGAATATCAAATGTACTAATGGTGTGATAAAGTTTTTCAGAATATACAATCATAAAAATGTTTTCGGTTTGAAGTTTGAATATTATGTTTGTGATTTTCAGAAAAGCAATCTGCATTTCCAATCGTGACTATTCTTACGAGCTGTAAAAAGTATCTTTATTTTTTAAATCAAGTTGGTATTGTTTC
The DNA here is from genome assembly GCA_963682175.1 of Triglochin maritima. Classification (NCBI taxonomy): domain Eukaryota; kingdom Viridiplantae; phylum Streptophyta; class Magnoliopsida; order Alismatales; family Juncaginaceae; genus Triglochin; species Triglochin maritima. The sequence continues at coordinate 34,351,302 of OY821781.1, read as the reverse complement.
CAAATAAAAAAATACTGTTCTTTATAGAAGAAGTGTTTTCGAAATTCCGCCTTTTGTTGCAAAAGTATATTCAGAAGATACAATCATATTTTTGTTGAAAAAAGTATTTTTCAAAGATACAGTCATACAATTGGTTTGTTAGATTTCGGAATTTCATATCTGTGACTTCAAAAGGTGTAATATGCATTTCCAATTGTGTAGCGCCATTAGGAGGTATCAAAAGAATTTTCTTATAAAGTTAATGTGCTTTTGTTTTTAAATGAAATTATGAAAAAGTACTATTCCTTAGTGAAATGTATTTGTTTTTGAAAAGTGGGAAGGTACTATTACCAAATGCAAAACAGCAAAAGTATAACTTCAGAAATTAGTATTGTCTTGAGCAAAATCATATCCAAAGAAAAATTACTAGCATAACGAATTTCAAATAATAAGATTAATTCTAGCATAAAAGTTTTTTACCTCGTGAATTTCTTTCACTCTTTAATCATGTAAATGGTTGGTAATTCGTATTTTAACAAAGTAGCGCACGTTGAAGAAAGCTCAAATTTCCAATTCCAACAGACATGTCTGAAATAATCCTTCGAATGACAAGTAAGAAACCCCCACACAGAACATGCACTAAAAGGTTATAACTACAAATGGTCCCCGAAACTTAGGTGTAGTTAGTTATGGGCTCACATCTGAAGCAGTTTTGATCCACATCAAGTTACTGAATATTAGTGTTTACTCGTTTAGGTCTTCAATACTCAATAGAGAAGTGAGCTTAAAGTTCTCGCCAGTTTTAATTGTAAGAACCTTTCATTTGAAAATTGTTATATGTAAATATAAATGTCTGTTGTATGTGGTAAGCGTACAACACTAGCAGTCTAGCACATTGTTGTGATTGGGTTTATTGTTAAATATAATGTGTCGTGTGACTGGTAGTCTGGTACTATTATAACCGTGAAGTAATACTTGCAAGATTTCTTATACAGATGGTTTCACTTCTAAATATTTATCTTCAATTTATACAAATGGTTACCATTCTATGTTCTATTTTTTTGTATTGCATTGTTTGTTATTGAATTGCTACTTAAGTAATGCATGCATCAACAAACACCATAATTTTTTCCATTCTATTGCCTTAGGTCAATGCTCGAATCATCTTTATTGACCCAAACACTAGAGCTGTTGGACTCACTATGAGTCCTCATCTGATTCGTTATGCAATTCCTCCATCTGTAAGTACTCCATGTGCACTGTGACTATTCTGTTGGAGTCAATTCATGTTTTTGAAATAAGCTGCCATAACAAAATCCTATAGTGGTACTAAACATTGGCTCACATCTTCATAGAATGCTAAAACTGGAGATATTTTTGACAACGCAAAGATTGTGCGAGTAGACAAAGATGTTGGCCTTCTTCTAGAACTTCCTACTGTGCCAGAGGTCTCACCGACATATATCAGTGTATGTTCTTTTGAAGTTTTGTACTTTAGTAATATTTCTTCTCCACCCATCCAACATTAAATTTCTGGTTAGAGATTTGAAGTGGCTGATAAAGAAGTTAAAAATTTGGAAAAGAAATACAAGGAAGGCATGCTTGTTCGTGTTCGAATACTTGGATTGAGACACCTGGATGGTGTCGCAGTTGGTACTTTGAAGGTATGTGTGTGACTTAATTTTGGTTTTGAAGCATTTGTACTTTATTTTATGGTTTGGATCATGTGATGAATGATCGATTAATTGGAACTATGTTATCTTGCACAGGCTAGTGCTTTGGAAGGGACTCTCTTTACTCATGCTGATATCAAACCCGGCATGTTAGCAAGGGCTAAAGTCATTGCAGTAGAAAATTTTGGTGCAATTGTGCAATTTCATAGTGGGGTCAAAGCACTTTGCCCTCTTTCACACATGTCTGAGTTAGAGATTACCCAACCTCGAAAGAAATTTAAGGTAGTTTTTGGGTTTTTCAACTTTTTTAATTTTTATGACCATAAGTTTTAGTGCTACCAATTGTTGTCCCATATCCTTCCTTACTATTGCATTGTTAATTTTTCTTCTCTAGATTGGAGCAGAATTGCTATTTCGTGTGCTTGGGTGCAAATCAAAGAGAATAACCGTTACTTGCAAGAAAACACTGGTCTGTCCGCTGCCTTGTTTTTCCTGTTTCTTATTATAGAAATATGATATATTTTCTGATGTGTTCTATGCTTTACCATTCGTTTTAACCGAAAGTGTATTTTTGGTGAAAACTGATTTTGAATTCGTCTTACCATTGTCATTCGGTGGTTCTTGCAGATTAAATCAAAACTTGTTGTGGTTGCGACTTATGCTGATGCTACAGAAGGATTAATCACTCATGGTTGGATTTCAAAAATAGAGAAGCATGGATGCTTTCTAAGATTTTACAATGGCGTCCATGGTTTTGCCTCTAGGTTACTCTTTTTTATTTCAATTTCTTTTTTATCGTTAATAGATAGTGAAAAGGGTTACAAGAGGGGGGGGGGGGGGGGTTGAAATACGACGGAAAAAAAACTAGGGCAGCCACCCAACAAAGGTGGACAACACCCAAAGAAATCCACGACCAAGAGCTACAGTTATGGGAAAACAAACAAACCATGGCTACAGACTGCTTAAAGCAGAAAATCCCCCATTTCATCCCATCCCCATTATTTCAATTGCTTAGTAGTTTTATCATCTTAGCATAGTAGTTTTATCATCTTAGACTCTGTCCTTCACCTTTTATATATCTTGGTATACCAACATCTCGATGCGGATGACAATTTATTTCGTTTCTAGGTTGGGCATAGAAATCAAATTACTTAAGGCATTATTTGATCTGTAGGTGTAATTGTTTGTAGTATTGTACCCTCTTAGTGCATCTAATACTATGTTATACTTTATGATGGGTAAATTTGGTCAGCTTTTGTTCTTTCCTGGAAAATAATAAAGGGTTAAGCATGGGGTTATTTTGTTGACGTGGTCTGAGTTGGCAATCGACATGTTCGGCAAGCAATTTGAAGTTTGAAAATGATTTTTCCCCCAGCTTGTAGAACAACTAATATTTTATATTTTGTAGTCTGATCCAAAAAATGTCTGAGGTGACCACAGGACTCAAACCACAGTATGAGTCTGTGAAGTCAAATTCCACTTTTAAAAGATTAGACTATATTCAAGCAGCATAAACCATCTTCTTAGTGATTGAGTGGCAATGGCTATAGCAGAACAGTCTTTCTTGTTCATTGTTCCATATATTCCCAAACATTGTCTGTTTTCTATTCAAGTACTCCTGAAGGGCTAGACGACTAGTCAATACTTGAGCTGGTAAAACCTGTACTTTGTCTCTGCCTTAGTTTTTTCCATGCTAAACCCTAGGATGAATGAGATGTGGTTGATTAATGTTTAACTTAGCAGGAAGTTGGCCCTTAATGTAGAATAGTGGGAGGGAGGGAAAACCTGCGAATATATACTGTAATTTCTTCTTTTGTTATTTAACTTCTTGCCTGAGTAATCAAGCTTGAGAACGGGGAGTCAAATTTTATTTTTTATGAAAGCTTTTATATGGAACAGAGTTTTAGGCTTAAGCTGTGAAGAGGGTTGTAGTTGCTTACGTTGAACTTGAATTAGTTTCCGGATCCTTCTAGTTAAGACTAGGGCATGCAGTAAGAAATACAAGCTTGCCCTTTTGTAACATTGAGGGTTGAGGCTCTCAGGATAACTGAAAATTTTGTAGAGTTGAATAAATAATTCAAATCATCAGCCACACTTAACATTATTTGTAGAAATAAGTGTTCTCGTATTCTATTATGCCTTTTCTGTTCTATTGACATGATTTTAGCGCAGTTGCTGTCGGCGGTGTTATTCTCATTGCAAATATGATCATGCTCACTCTTACATTTTACTTCGCCGATGGTGATTCTTAGATTTTTGGAAAAAAATTACTTACTAGCAATGTAATCTAAATGCAAAATTTTGAACATTGCTTGTAGTGTTTAGTGGCTGCATTGTGTCTACCTTTATTCTCATTCTGGAACTTAATTTTCTTCCAATCTGTAACTTTCTTTAATATCTGTATTTTTTTTCCTTTTTATTACCACCTTGTTTAAACAGGCACGAGCTTGGAATAGAATCAGAAAGTGATGCAACTTCTCTCTATCACGTTGGTCAGGTTGTTAAGTGTAGAGTTCTCAGTTCACTTCCTGCTGCTCGTAGAATAAGTGTGACCTTCAACTTGTCCTCCAAAAGGTGAATCTCTCTTTTTAGTTCCTTTTCTGCTTGTTTGCGTACTTTAATTCCAAAATCTTGTACCTGTTTTACAAAATTCTGCTCGTTAATTTGCATTCGGATCCTCTCTAAACGTGGTCCATATTTTGAATTTTTTATAATTTTTTTGAATTTTACTTATTATTATTATCTGTTTGCTTGCTTGATCATCTTGTAAAAATCACTATTGAGACGGTTGTTTTACGGCTTCAGTGTTTGAAAGGTCAGTATTCAGATAACTGATATGAAGTACTTGAAACATTTGTACATGACAGCTGAAAGAATTAATGATCTACAACATGCTCTGCAGATGAAACTAGAAAGATCTATAACATCAATTTTGTATAAAAAATGTTTTCTTTTTGAAAACCTATTATCAAACGATTTGGAACTCTACAAATGATATTAGTAATTAGTACTAACCATCATAGCAATAAAAAAGAAGTAATAACCATCATAATCATAATAAGAAATCAACTGCTGAGTTTTCTAAGAACTAGATCATGAAGTTTTATAAGCTTTTGCATCCTGAGACCTGAGATCGTCCGTTTAATGGTTGTGCTAATTGCTATTGTTACACCAATTCTCTGTGAGTTTCTGTTTAGTGAATTCTTTCTACCTTGAGGTTAATATGATTTCAGCATTAATATCAATGCTGAATTCCAGTGCTACTGTAAGAAATAAGAATAGTGATTATTATGTTTCTGTTTCCTCCTATTGTAGTGGCAGTCCATAAATTATTCATTTTAGAATTTGAATATTTGTTTCTTCTCAGAGCTTCTGTCGGTGGTGATGCCAAGTTAGGGAGTCTTGTTTCTGGGGTTGTTGAGCGGCTTACTTCAGATGCAGTTATAGTTAAAGTTGACGCACCTTATAAGAATGGAATAATACGTGATGAACATCTGGCGGATCACCATGGTAAAAGTTCAATGCAAGAAATGGTATACAAATTATTATTGAATGATATAAGCATGACATAAGTGACACACTTATTGCAGGGCAATGCTTATTAATCAAGTCACTTTTGAAGGCTGGACACAAGTTTGAGCAACTACTAGTTCTAGGTATTTTATTATATCTTATTTTTTGAACACTAGGGAAGCCTATCAAATTGAAAATTGAAATACCACCTTCTATTTAACATGATTATCATTGTTTTAACCATGTTTTGATAAAAAAAATCCTATAGATGTTGATTCAAGCAATATTATCCTCTCGGCCAAGCATTCTCTGATCACATCATCTCAGGAACTTCCGGTTGATTTTACACAGATTCAGCCTCATACAGTCATTCGTGTAAGTTTTCTTATTCATTGTAAGTTTTCTTGTTTTAGCCACTCTTGATTTCTTTACACTGAGTGATCATACCTCTTACATTGATGTTCAGGGCTATATTTGCAATATTATTGATACTGGAATTTTTGTTCGTTTTCTTGGAAATTTGACTGGATTTTGTCCACTGGCTAAGGTATTTATAGGTGAACCTATTTTTTTGTTTCTTCTTTTTCAGTTTCTGAGCACCATTCTTCTATACTGTCATGCAGGCATCAGATGTACACCTTGATGGTCCTTCTAGTGCCTTTTATGTTGGGCAATCTGTCCGCACATATATTACAAATGTGAGTGCCCTTTCATCATTCTGTAGGAAATGGGATTGTACAATGTGTATAAAGCGGGTTCCATATTGGGAAACAATGGAGCTGTTATATTGCTGATCTTTCAAAGTTGTTCTTGATATGTTTTGTAAAGAAAGGTGATATTTATGCCATTTTTATATTCAGGTAAATAGTGAAACAGGTAGAAGTACATTGTCATTGAAGCAGTCTTGCTGTTTTTCAACTGAAGCATCATTTATTCAGGGCTATTTTCTTCTGGAAGAGAAGGTAATCGTAGCAACATAATTGTATCTGTAGAGAAGTTGGAGCAGGGCTGTGTATTGTATTTTGTAATCTGAATTGAGTTTTATTTTTAGCAATAATGGTTTATCTACCCTTAATTTGAATATTTTTATGAGTCATTGATGTAGTAGTTTGGTTTGAGCACTATAAAACAATTCTATGTTGGGGAAATCTTATTCGTCATGATTAAAGGCACGAATATAGTTGGCATATGCCTACGAAATAACATGCTCCTGGTCTGACCTGGCAAAAAAATGCTCCTGGTCTGTGGGGGTTGATTGACAAAATTTTGCTTTGCTACATGTGTGCTGTAGAAATTGAAAAAAATGCTTGCCATGTGATTGTTTTATGCTTTTGTCAATTAAGGTGGCTGAGGTATGGTCAACTCACCCCGAGTATCTTCCTACATTCAATTTTCTAATTAATTCCAGGCAGTCTGGAAAGGTTTTACTGACACTTCTGTATTAAGGAGTAAAAAACAAACTCTTCATTTGTCTCATCAAGAATCCATTTGAATCTATGTTTGTTGTGATTATTCTTTCTTTTCAGTTTCACATGTAAATTATGTTCCAAGTTGATGTGCTATACAAGATTGGCGTAAGGCACACTTTGATTTCCATTCCTTCACTTTACATTCATTATCATCTTATTTTGTCTTTAATATATATTTCTGTAGATTGACTAATTCAAACCGTTGATTTTTTCTGTTTATGCATTGCTTATGCAGCTAAACAGCTTTTATCTATTCAATGATGTTTTTTAGAACTTTTGCTGGTTATAGTTGCACTGTTCTGTGGGGGAAAAATAGCATTCTTAGTCTCGTTTTAATCAGTTTTCTTGCATTTTCTTGTAATAAGTTGTGTGCTATATTTTGGTTGGGTAGATGGCACAGATGCAAGCATCGGATCCTGTGAATTCTTATGCTCCTGGAGTTAGAGATTTTAGCATTGGCCAGCTGGTTGAGGGTGAGGTTCAAGAGTTAAAAGAACATGGAGTTGTTCTTAGCTTCAAAGATCACAGCGATGTTGTTGGGTTCATCACACACTATCAACGTAAGTTTTTCACTTAGTTTGTTTGATCCAAGCTCTTGAAGTCTTTGTTCTATTGAATGATCTGAAAAGTTAAGTGATTCTGAAATTGCTTCTTTACTCGTGGACTTTTCTGTGCCTCTTGCAGTATGTGGAAAAAATGTAGAAATTGGGCAGCTGGTCAAAGCTGTGGTTGTAGATATTTCCGCTTCTACTGGTCTTGTTGATCTCTCTCTTAAACGAGCATTACTTGGTAGTTCGAAGGAGTCAATAACCAAACGCTTGAAATCCTAGAAGGTTCTCTCACTTGGTCATTTATGTAACCGTCAGACATTACAAGCATGCACTATTTCAGTTTTTTTTCTTCTTTTATGTATATAATGGGCGGAAACAATATATTTTTAGTCACTTCCCCTGTAGTTAAAGAATACCATACAATTTTATATTATTTACTAGTAAATCTTACTTAGTATATAATTCTCGGGAATTAGTGTTCAATTTAAGCATGTTAGTGTTCTAAGATGGAAACGTCTGAACTGTTAGTGTTCTAAGATGGAAACGTCTGAACGGTGATTAACCTAAACTTGAAATTGAAGGGACTCATGCTCTAGTTCATCCACTCTACTTCCTTTCTGCAACCAGGCCTTGTAGATTTTAGAAATCTTTCGGAATAAAGAAGATACCATGAAGTTACTCAGCATTTGAACAATGTCTGAGCATTATGACTTGCTTGTATGTTCGAGTAATTTCTTGTACGTTGTTCAAATTGGAATTCACAAATTCACTAACTTCGAGCATTTGTAGGTTAGTATAACATCTTCTTCCATAAAAATAACTAATGAGTTTGATATGGTTGTTGGGATCAATTCAGGAGTGGTTGGGTGGTTTGGTAGTGACCAATCCAATGGTTGGTAAGTTACAAAATTTATTTCCATTATAAACCTTATAATTTATTTCCATAATTTGGGACAGTTTTTGGTGTTGAAGGAGGTGAGAAGTAAAATCATGTGACACACTCAATATTGTTTCTGAAGAGATATTAGCGTACTTATTTCATTCCGAAGCGTTGGAGTTGACAATTATGCTGGACTTCTCAAGTTAATTTGTTTCAAAACTTGATTTATTTATTTACATGTGTCTATGACTTTTTAAATTTGTTACGTTGATTTACACGGTAATCCCCCAATTGCTTCCTATCAATTAAGTTTTAGGAAACCTTCTGTTTCAGTTTTGGGGAAAAAATATACCAAATTAGAATGAATTTTCTTTGGAACAACTCCCTTTCCAATGGAAAAATCAAAAACTTTTCGTCGGGTTAATATATGTCAATCCATAAAGTTTGGTTGGATGGGTATCCTCAACAACAAGTTACACACATTAACTCTGAGGTTGAAACAAACTTGAAACTTACTAACAACATCCCAACGCCTATGTAAGGAAGTAATGATAAATGCAAACGAAACTCGTGCCTAGGACACATACCCCAAAACAAGGGAAGAGCCTCGCCTTTTCTTAGGGACATATTAAAGTGGCTTCCAAACGTTATGCCGGTTTAGCCATATTACAAGCAGAAATGGGAATCACACATTGTTTTGGTACGACAACTAGTACCAATGCAAGATCTTGAGCGAGGAATGACTGAATCTTTTCAAGTCTTGCAAAGATATTAACAAAATAGATTGATTAGGAAAGGAGTCGACATAAACCCAACTTGCCACATGTGTGGACTTTATCCTGAATCAATCCAACACTTATTTCATGATTGCGACTTTGCTAGCTTATTTTGAGATAAAACTTCCATGATAGACCTAAATAATGAGTGAGGAAACAACCTACATTTCATCTTAATGTTCAATATCGTCTTGATTTCGGAACCAAGAATGAAATGTTCTAATAAACTGTTTATTTTGGATCCTTTGGGGTGAATGAAATAACCGTATTTTACGTGGAACCACTATCAATAGATTTGTTGCTTTTTAACACTATTTTTGATTAAATGGAATTATGGGTAGGTACTTTACAAAGATCGGGAATCCCTCTCCAACAAACACGCAATATCAAGCAGACTCTTCCTTATTAAGGGACAATCTCCTAACCGCCTCTCCCCAATGCAGCTAGTGAAAGCTAAAGAAGCTAGTCCTCTCAAGGAATGCAGCAACCTTCCTGAAATTATCTATCTTTGTTTTATGCATGAGTGACAGGAAATTGAACTTTATCATCACTAAACTTATGTTTGTATGATTTATGGCATGGTTGTGGATCACGACTAGGCTACTTTATTTAATGCAATACATGCTTGCTTTAAAAAAAAAGACATTCCAAACTGGTTTAATGTTGCTCTGATGCTAATATTGGCGAGAGTGAACCTTGATTTAGAAGCTATAAATATGACATTGTTTGCAACCTATTCAAGTATACAAACAGTAAAAACTTCTGAAATTCCTTATGAGAGATAGAAGTTTCATAAAATCATGTGCTTGGTCTTATTTCACCGTCGATAAATGAAAGAAGATTTTCGTATCCAAGCTGAGCTTAGTTGTATCTCGCTTTGGTATGTCAAATGTTGCAAACTTAAAACCTTATTTAAAACATTTTAAATAGCATCTTTGCGGATCCAGTGACACTTTACATTTTATAAAATGTACTAACAAGTTGAACTCATTTTTCTTGGTTGCACCCATTGAACCAAGAAGATATGTTGCCTCTTCGTGGTTGTATATCAATTCTCCTTGCGATAGCGACGACGGCTTTATGAATTCGATCCAAATAATTTTCTTGAAGCTTGGAATCGATCTTTTATTGCTTGAGTTGATCGCTATCGTTTCTCCTCCTTCTAAGTACCTACAAGTGAAGATTTTGGTACCCAAACAACCTTGGGTCCTTTGACATTAATTTTTGGTACCCAAACCATTTTGGTCTTAGGTGCCCAAACACTTGAAAAACTTTTATTCACAAGGAAATGCTTTCCATTCAATGTAGTATGACTAACATGATTTTTGTATCTGTTAACACAATAGCCTAAATCATGCCTATTTAAAGATTGTCTTTGACTACCAATAAGCATATCAAGCATTTCTTTTCCCTTTGTAAATCTTTCAAGATCCTTTTGTAATTGAACATTCTTAGCAATTAGATCTTGAATATAATCACTACATGAAGGTTTTGCATTTAGAGTGACAATTTCATCAATCAAATGAGTGTTTTCTAATGCAAATTTATCATGACTAGCAAGCAATTCATTCTTCTCATTCATTATAGATTCAATTTGAGATTGTAGCTCATTGATTTTCTTTTTAGCTACTTTGTTTCTTTGACAAATTTTCTCAAAGTTTTCAAGCAATTCATTGAATTCACATTGAAGTTCATTATATGCATTTGAATTATTTGAATCGATTGAATCGCTACTAGAGCAAGAGGATACCTCACTATCGTCATCTTCTATTGCCATGAAGCACATCGAGGCGAAGTTAGCGTGGGTTTTGCGCTGATAGTTATCGCTCAAATATTCGTTGGGTACAACGGCAAGTGCCACGTGTAAATAGTCGTTGGGCTCCTAAAGCCAATAAGGAATCGGTTGACCGATAGGTATTCGGTCGTCCGAATAAGGATGAGTCAAATGGGCTCTAGGGACTTGATTCAAATGCGACCGTTGGAGCAAAGTCCAAAACCGGACCAGGGCTATTCGGTCTTCCGCTTGGGTAATTCCAGAGAATACCTAAGTTTTACTGGTGGGAAGTATTCGGGTATCCGAAAGGTGATCGGTGGACCGAACTAGAAAGGTTTCGGTTGACCGGAAGGCGTTCAGTTTACCGAATATGGACGTGACATAAATCCTAGTGCTCTCAAGTTTACATAAAACCTTATGGACTCAATAAATACAAAATTACATGTCTTGGTCCAAAACTTTGATTACAAGTCTTGAGTCTTGATGTCTTTGTCCCAATGCTCATTTCTTTGATTGTCTTGATCAACCTATTAAGATGATTGCAAGTATACAAAGAGAAACCAGCATGAGTTTTTATTGTGGCATTGTTTCTTACAATTTTCGCAGTGTTCATTTGCTTTGTTTCCGAATCGTTTTTTGTTGTTGTTGATGCCCTGAGCTTGGTTTCGACCGGCGAGGAAGGCTTGGTTGTCGGAGATGGTGTTGTTTGTGTTACTGGTCATGGTTTTTCTTGTTTCCTCACGCTGAACAAGGTTTGTGATGGTCGCGAGACTTGGTAGCTCCGATGTCATGATGACTTGAGACCGTAAAGCTTCATAACTGGGGGCCAAACCTACCAAAAATTGGTAAATCTGGTTCTGTTCTTGTCTGATTTGGATGATTTTGGCGTCTGTAGTCGGAGGTTCGTAGATCCGCAACTCATCCCACCATCTCTTGAGAGTACGAAGGTACTCTGTGATGGACGTTGAGTTCTGGCGCGTTTGGGATATTTCTTGCTTGATCTTGAATATGTGGGCGAAGTTCTCCGTCTTTCCATATTGCTCCTTGACCGAGTCCCATAGCTCTTTGGCGCTTTCTTTGTACATGAATATCTCCCCGATGTTTGGTTGCATGGAGTCAATAAGCCACAACATGACTTGATGGTCCATCATTTGTCATTCCTCTTGCTTGTTTTCGGTTCCTTCTCCTTCGGGTTTTTTGGTTTTTCCGGTGATGTGGCCAACCCTTCCCGGTCGCTGAGGGAAAGGGTTGCTGCTCGCGCCCATGCTAGGTAGTTGGTCCCGTTTATAGTCGTGACGAGGCATTGGGGCGCGTTCACCTTCGGGTGACTACCTCCAGTGTTGTCAGACATGTTGTGGAGATTTTGGGTATGGATGTTGGCTTTCTTGGCCTTCAACCCCCTTGGATGAGGTGAGGCCAATGAGGATCCCAAAGGGGGAGTCTGAGGTTGAGTTTTTCTCGTATCAATGCTCTGATACCATGTTGATTTTGTTGGATCGTGTGGGTTATGGGTCCACTAATCACTTTTAAGCTTATCACCTACTTGTTTAGACAATCAAAGAAAAGCAGCGGTAATTAAAACTAAACAAGCAAGCAGAGGAAGATAATGCAAACCACAATCGACACGGGGGATTTTTATAGAGGTTCGGCACCCCACCCGGGTCCTAGTCCTCTCTTGTAAGCTCCGCTCGACTCCGCGAGCTCCGCCTACGTCTTCACTATCCACTCCCCGTTCCAGGCCGGGAGAGAACGCCTTTACACCACAAGCAACGCGAACAACCCTCGCTTGCTTGAATTCTTCCTCTCACAATCCGAGAGGGACACTTCGGGCTTTCACCGAAGTCCTTGCTTCTTTTGACAAACTTTGTAACTGAGTGGGATTCACTCTCTAATTGAGCACACTTTGAGTAGGATGAGTAATTGATCAAGTGTGTGAAGTTTAGGCTTATAGAGTGTAGAATTGGGAGCTTTGAGTATTGAGGTTTCTCTCTAATGAGTTGGGACAATTGGAGTTGGAGAGTTGTGTTAACAACAAGTTTTGATCCTCTATTTATAAGCTCCTAAAGATTTTTAGCCGTTTGGACAAGATTTGATTGGGTTTTGTGCAAGATACACAAGGCAGAAAATCGGGCTGCGAATCTGTCCAGAACCGGTCGACCGAAAATACTAAACCAGTCGACCGTTCACTTGATTTCAAGGAGAACGGTCGAACAAAAGAATACTCGGTCGGACAAACGGTCTATAAAAATGTCGTGTCTCTTTGTGGTTTGCATTTTCTGTTAATTTCCGTACTTGTTTTTAAATTTGTTTCCGCTACAGAAAATGCAAACCACAAAGAGACACGGCGTTTTTATAGAGGTTCGGCACCCCCACCCGGGTCCTAGTCCTCTCTTGTAAGCTCCGCCTACGTCTTCACTATCCACTCCCCGTTCCGGGCCGGGAGAGAACGCCTTTACACCACAAGCAACGCGAACAACCCTCGCTTGCTTGAATTCTTCCTCTCACAATCCGAGAGGGACACTTCGGGCTTTCACTGAAGTCCTTGCTTCTTTTGACAAACTTGTAACTGAGTGGGATTCACTCTCTAATTGAGCACACTTTGAGTAGGATGAGTATATGATCACTAAGTGTGGATTTTAGGCTTGTGGAGTGAAATTGGGAGCTTTGAGGATTGAGAGCTTCTCTCTAATGAATTGGACAATTGGAAGTTGGAGAGTTGTGTTAACAACAAGTTTTGATCCTCTATTTATAAGCTCCTAAAGATTTCTAGCCGTTTGGACAAGATTTGATTGGGTTTTGTGCAAGATACACAAGGCAGAAAATCGGGCTGCAAATCTGTCCAGAACCGGTCGACCGAAACTACTAAACCGGTCGACCGTTCACTTGATTTCAAGGAGAACGGTGGAACAAAAGAATACTCGGTCGGACAAACGGTCTATAAAAACGCCGTGTCTCTTTGTGGTTTGTATTTTCTGTTAATTTCCCTACTTGTTTTTAAATTTGTTTCTGCTGCGTTTATTGTTTGATTAGTTAGGGATTAGCTTAATAGTGATTAATGGACCCATAACCCACACGATCCAACATTTGGTATCAGAGCCTTGTTAGCTAAATTCTCATACTTAATCGTATTTTTTAGCATGACTTCTACATCATCTAATCACATAGAAGGATTATGCACCACTAGACCTCCATTGCTTAATGGGTCAAACTATGATTATTGGAAAAATAGGATGAATTTTTTTTAATATCAAATGACCTTAAGTATTGGATGTTTCTCCAAAATCCATACACACCCCCTAAAGAAGATGAATTAGATTCACTTACAAGACCGAAAATGAAAGAAATCGAAATGAATTCGAAAATTATGAACATCTTGTATTGTGGCCTTAATGAGGGAGAATACAATAGAATTAGGGGTTGTGAAAGTGCAAATGAAATATGGCATAGGTTACAAATGCATCATGTGGGTGATAGTAAAACTAAAGAAACTAGGGTTAGTCTTCTCATGCATAAATATGAAATATTTTCTATGCAAATCGGTGAGAACATAAGCGACATGAACACTCGCTTCACCGATATTACTAACTCTCTTTTGATTCTTGGAAGAAGGATAAATGAAGGAGAGATGACTCGAAAATTCCTCCGGTCATTGAGCAACGATTGGGAAGACAAGGTCGTGGCAATCGAAGAATCGCACGATCTTTCAAAATTGAAGATGGAGGAACTCATTGGAAATCTCATGGCCTTTGAGCTCCAATTGAGTCATCGAAGAGAGAAGGAAGCTTCAAAGAAAAACTCCATGGTGGCATTGCATGCAAATTTTGATGAGCCAAGGAGGGTGGAAGAAGAGGACATTGAGGTCCTTGCCCAAGACTTCTTCAAATACCTCAAGAGGGATAAAGGAGAAAAGAATGAAAGAAGAGGTAGAAGAAGTGAGAAAAGAGAAAAAGAAAAGGAGAGGGAGGAGAGTGAAAATGAGAGAAGAGAAGGGGAGAAGAAAAAGGAAAGAAGGGAGAGGAGAAAAGAAAAGGAGAAGAGCAAGAGAAGAGAAAGGAAGGAGGAAGCACACAAGGCTACATGGGATGATTCTTCATCACCATCATCATCGTCGTCTTCCTTGCAAAGTAGAAGAGAAGTGGCTCACTCATGCTTCATGGCTATTGAAGATCAAAGTGAGGTAGATTCTAAGTCTTGTTCTAGTAATTCATGCTCAACTAAGTCTTATTATAGTGATAGCTCAAACTCTAGTGCAAATAATGAAAATTATACACATGATGAGCTTCAAAATGTTTTCCATGACTTAGTTAAACAATATGAGATCATTTGTGATAAAAATAAAAATGCTAGAAAGCAAATCAAAGATCTCCAAAGCAAAATTGAAATATGCATGAATGAGAAAAATGAGGTGGTGGCTAAACTAGAAAATTATGCATCAAATTTTGATAAATTAAAAGCAACACCTATAGATTGTGAACAATTAGATCTTCAAGCTTGCAATGTGCAATTAAGAAAAGATCTAGAAAAATTCACACATGGAACTAAGATGCTTAACATGTTATTAGGTAGTCAAAGGCAATCTTTGCAAAAACATGGTTTAGGATACAATGCAAAATTGAAAAACCATGTATCTCACACTACTCTAAATGGAAAGCACTTAGTTGTAAACCATAGTTCCTCAAGTGTGTGGGCTCCCAAAACCAAAATGGTTTGGATTCCCAAAGCTAACATTCAAGGACCCAAAGTTGTTTGGGTACCTAAATCTACTCTTGTAGGAGCTTGAGGAGGAGATTGGTGGTGACCGGGTGAGCTCAAGAGTCATATTCAAATCCGGTTGCATCACCAAATGAGATTGGAGCTAAATTCGAATTCAACATTGGTATAAAATTCCTATCTATACATTGGGATGTTAAATTAGCTCTAATCTAGTTTTATATGCTTAATTGTCATATATTTAGATTCAATTCATTGAAAATCATTTACCCTATTCATTGCAAATCATATATGCACATCCATTGATTATAAATGTCATATTGTAAATGGATGTTAGAATAAGGCTTAAATCGAAACTAAATTGAACTTAAATTGAATCATACTCATAGTTTCCATCTAGCCTTATTGATAGGGGGAGCTTAAATGTTATATCTTTTATTAGAGTAATGAAGTGCAAAATTTAGGGGGAGCAACTTCATTACAAGACATCCAAATTCTATGCTTAAAGTCATAATTATTTTTGTTTTTGATGGATGTCAAAGGGGGAGAGATAATTAAAGGGGAGTTACTTGAAAATTGGCTAAAATTGAAC
This sequence comes from Triglochin maritima, assembly GCA_963682175.1. Lineage (NCBI taxonomy): Eukaryota > Viridiplantae > Streptophyta > Magnoliopsida > Alismatales > Juncaginaceae > Triglochin > Triglochin maritima. Next base: position 34,335,385 of record OY821781.1, on the reverse strand, counting down.
AAAAACTATGCACATCCATAGGGGGAGCATTTATATGCATAGTTTACATTAAAACTTTTCAAGTATTAAGATATAGGTTGCCATCATCAAAAAGGGGGAGATTGTTGGCTTTTTGGCCTTAATCCTTGTTTTGATGATTTAATCAACCTAATCTTAATCATAAGTAATGTAGAGTAGCACACATATTGTATTGCATATATATTGCATGTGCTAACCTCAACAGGTGATCAAGACTCATGGAAGGAAGGAAATCAAGTCAAGATTTGTAATAAAGCTATATGAAGACTTGTAATCTTGATTTTATTTTGAGTCTTAGGAACATGTGTAAATTGAGCATACAAGAGCTAAAAACTTATCACATACACACTAGGTTCCTTAGAGAAGTCACACACAAAATCTCATATCATTTGGACTCCATTAGATCACCCAAACCTTAGTCGGAAATCACTTAAAACCTAAATCCAGAATTCCTGTGTGAAACCGGTCGACCGAACCAGTTCTCAGTTTGACCGGTTTACAACAGACTCTCCACAGTGATTTTACCGAACTATACCGGTCGACCGGTTCTACCTTTTCGGTCGACCGATCCCGGATTTTAATATGGCCGTTTTCCTTGTCGTATTCCTATAACGGTCGTATTCGTATAAAACAAACTTAACCCCAAAATACATTCGGTAATCGGTCGAAAGACGACCTTCATTCGGTCGACCGGTTGAACAGAAACAAAATTCCCTGCTATCGGTCGACACATCTTCGTTCGACCGTTTCACCTTTGTCTCAACCGAATCCCCTAAACGGTCGACCGCCACATACTTTGGTTCGACCGTTTAACTTAAGTAGAGTTAAGTTCTAGCGTATTTGTCCGACCGAGTATTCTTTTGTTCGACCGTTCTCCTTGAAATCAAGTGAACGGTCGACCGGTTTAGTAGTTTCGGTCGACCGGTTCTGGACAGATTTGCAGCCCGATTTTCTGCCTTGTGTATCTTGCACAAAACCCAATCAAATCTTGTCCAAACGGCTAGAAATCTTTAGGAGCTTATAAATAGAGGATCAAAACTTGTTGTTAACACAACTCTCCAACTTCCAATTGTCCAATTCATTAGAGAGAAGCTCTCAATCCTCAAAGCTCCCAATTTCACTCCACAAGCCTAAAATCCACACTTAGTGATCATATACTCATCCTACTCAAAGTGTGCTCAATTAGAGAGTGAATCCCACTCAGTTACAAGTTTGTCAAAAGAAGCAAGGACTTCGGTGAAAGCCCGAAGTGTCCCTCTCGGATTGTGAGAGGAAGAATTCAAGCAAGCGAGGGTTGTTCGCGTTGCTTGTGGTGTAAAGGCGTTCTCTCCCGGCCCGGAACGGGGAGTGGATAGTGAAGACGTAGGCGGAGCTTACAAGAGAGGACTAGGACCCGGGTGGGGTGCCGAACCTCTATAAAAACGCCGTGTCTCTTTGTGGTTTGCATTTTCTGTTAATTTCCCTAGTTGTTTTTAAATTTGTTTCCGCTGCGTTTATTGTTTGATTAGTTAGGGATTAGCTTAATAGTGATTAGTGGACCCATAACCCACACGATCCAACAATGGGTCCACTAATCACTTTTAAGCTAATCACCTACTTGTTTAGACAATCAAAGAAAAGGAGCGGAAATTAAAACTAAACAAGCAAGTAGAGGAAGATAATGCAAACCATAATCGACACGGGGGATTTTTATAGAGGTTCGGCACCCCACCCGGGTCCTAGTCCTCTCTTGTAAGCTCCGCTCGACTCCGCGAGGTCCGCCTACGTCCACTATCCACTCCCCGTTCCGGGCCGGGAGAGAACGCCTTTACACCACAAGCAACGCGAACAACCCTCGCTTGCTTGAATTCTTCCTCTCACAATCCGAGAGGGACACTTTGGGCTTTCACCGAAGTCCTTGCTTCTTTTGACAAACTTTGTAACTGAGTGGGATTCACTCTCTAATTGCGCACACTTTGAGTAGGATGAGTAATTGATCAAGTGTGTGAAGTTTAGGCTTATAGAGTGTAGAATTGGGAGCTTTTAGGATTGAGGTTTCTCTCTAATGAGTTGGGACAATTGGAGTTGGAGAGTTGTGTTAACAACAAGTCTTGATCCACTATTTATAAGCTCCTAAAGATTTCTAGCCGTTTGGACAAGATTTGATTGGGTTTTGTGCAAGATACACAAGGCAGAAAATCGGGCTGCAAATCTGTCCAGAACCGGTCGACCGAAAATACTAAACCGGTCGACCGTTCACTTGATTTCAAGGAGAACGGTCGAACAAAAGAATACTCAGTCGGACAAACGAGCTAGAACTTAACTCTACTTAAGTTAAACGGTCGAACCAAAGTATGGTGCGGTCGACCGTTCAGGGGATTCGGTTGAGACAATGGTGAAACGGTCGAACGAAGATGTGTCGACCGATAGCAGGGAATTTGGTTTCTGTTCAACCGGTCGACCAAAACAAGGTCGTCGTTCGACCGGTTACCGAATGTATTTTGGGGTTAAGTTTGTTTTATACGAATACGACCGTTATAGGAATACGACAAGAAAAACGGTCATATTAAAATCCGGTATCGGTCGACCGAAAAGGTAGAACCGGTCGACCGGTAGAGTTCGGTAAAATCACTGTAGAGAGTCTGTTATAAACCGGTCGAACTGAGAACTGGTTCGGTCGACCGGTTCACACAGGAAATTTGGGTTTAGGTTTTAAGTGATTTCCGACTAAGGTTTGGGTGATCTAATGGAGTCCAAATAAGGTGATATTTTGTGTGTGACTTCTCTAAGGAACCTAGTGTGTATGTGATAAGTTTTTAGCTCTTGTATGCTCAATTTACACATGTTCCTAAGACTCAAAATAAAATCAAGATTACAAGTCTTCATATAGCTTTATTACAAATCTTGACTTGATTTCCTTCCTTCCATGAGTCTTGATCACCTGTAGAGGTTAGCACATGCAATATATATGCAATGCAATATGTGTGCTACTCTACATTACTTATGATTAAGATTAGGTTGATTAAATCATCAAAACAAGGATTAAGGACAAAAAGCCAACAAATTTTGGTACGAGTTTGTAAACGAGAAGACTTTTTGTATTATTGGTTATTCTTGTTTTACATATTGTATGAAAAAAGTTTATATAGGTGCTAAAAATAAATATAGCCGTTGTACATGAGATGGATGCTTGTTGATTTCTTTCCTTGTGAGAATTCGTGATTGTTGGGTGTTGCCGGAGACGGATAGCAAATTTGGGCGATGATGAGATCTTGAGCCCCAACGGTCTTATTTTCAACACACGCCATCATGGTGGGTAGATGGAGACGTGCAGAAGTTATCTCCCGACTCAGAGAATTTCATGGTGCCATAGCGGTGCTCGGACCAGAGAGTAGGGGTGCAAATGGATCTTTTCGAATTTGGTATAACTTGTATCCGAATTCAAATTCCAAATAAGCATACCAAATCCAAATTCAAATTCAATTTTTTATAGCTTACCAATTTCATAGCTGAATTTGAGAACATTTCGAATTCGGATTCGAATTTGGATAATGTCCAAATTCCTATAACATATTTTTATATATTTTTGTTGTATAATTTAAAATATTTTGGAAAGTTGTTTTAAGAGAATTATATTATAATTTGCTTTTGCATTTCTATTATGTTTATATTTACATGGAAAATAACTTAGTTTTTATTAACTTACAATACAAATATTAATAATCACGTATATTGGATGCTAAAATTAGTATTTTTGGATATCCGGATATAGTTTGACCTATATCCGAATTTGTATCCGAATTTGAAAACGGTAAAAAAATTAAACCAATTTCAATTTCAAATTGTATTCGGTAAAAACTTCTTTACCAAATACCAACCAAATTTTAATTTTCGAATCGGATACTTGGATAATCGGTTACCATTTGCATCCCTACCGGAGAGGTGTTGCTCCCCTCCCCGACAAACTTTGGTGTGTGCAACCCGACAAACTTCAAGTTTGCTCAACTATTTGGTGTTAAAGGAGGTGAGAAGTAAAATCATGTCATACACTCAATATTGTTTGTTTCTAAAGACAAACTAGCATACTTATTTCATGCCAGTAGCGTAGGATTTGACAATTATGTTGGACTTCTTAAATCTTAAGCTAATTTGTTTCAAAACTTTATTTTTTATTTACACATGTTAGCATTTTAAGCTGGAATCATTTGAACCTAAACTTGAAGGACTCATTCTTAATTTAGTTACAAATCGTGTTAATGTTGTTAATATTATAGTCAGACATCTTAAGCCTGTGAGAGCAAAATAATGTGGTTTGGGATATCAAAGTAATGTTGTTTTGCCGTTTCTTGTTTTTAGCAGCCCAAGCTGGAAGGTACCGAAGTTCAAATCACACCAATGCCGCAAGAAAGGCTGCAAAATAGGTTGAGAAAAGAAATATAGGTTCGGAATGGAGAAGGATTCTACGAAACTGTAGGCCATAAACAAGTGTTTTATCTTCAAGTGTACAAATAGCACCTCTTTCGACTTTGTATGGAAGATAATCAACACACGAGCTTCTTGTGCACCTTTACACAATACAAACAGTCCTTGGAATTTAAACTCCATACTGTTAAAAAGGCATATTACTATCGTATACAGCTTCCCACTTTTGGACAGCAAAATAGTAAGTATGTAAGGTTAATTTGTTGTCAATTATGAGCAATGGAAGTGTCATTAGTTTTCTCAAATGTCCTGCCAGTGATAAGAATTTGATTGTTTTTTTCAGGACAAAAAACTTGCTACTCCGAAATTGATATTAGCACTAAAACTCATACAAGTTGAATTGGTCTGAAAATGCCAAACTGGTCTTAAGCTTGCAGGGAAGTGTTGAATTGATAAAATTGTTTGTTGAAGTGTTGTAAACTGCAGGAAGAAACATGTGAAGAAAGTGGGCTCCTCAAACATGAATGTAATTTTCTTCAACTGATAAAACTTTCAATTGTAAATTGTTCTTTCTCTGATTTGTCGTGGTAGTTAAATATGTTTCGGGGTAGGAAGGGTCAGTAGACACATAAGGGGAGGTGGTTGGGGTGTTGCAGAGACATGCTTGTTTCATGTCAACCTGATCTACAACATATATTTGTGCTGTTGTTTCCACCCATTCAACTATGCATACAGTAAAAATCTTCTCAAAATTCCTACTTGAAGTGGAAGTCAGGGTTGGAATTTCTATGAAAAAAGACATCAATGTATAGTACTCTGATGCATCACTAATATATTGACGATTATTCATGATTTTGGATGTTGTTATGTTAGTGAAGTCACTAGCACTACTGTTGTGTTTGTAGGTATGTATGAAGAAGCTAAAAACTATGGAGGTATATGAAGGTTGAGGTACGCATACAATACGCGGCGTACTAAACAATTTCTCTTCTTAATTTTACGATTGAATTTGAGGCATTGTTTAAGTTGGTGGAATAGGTGTTTTCATTCTTCAAAATTTGTGTATCAGGTAATGGTTATGAAATATACAGAACTGCCGCAACATCTTAACCGATGGAGTGATGGTGTTGGTTTTTTCCAGCTTAGAGAACAACTAATATCTTATATTTTGTAGTATGATCCAAAAAATGTCGTAGGTGAGAACAGGACTCAAACGACAGCATGAGTCGGTGAAGTCAAAATTTCACTTTTAAAAGATTAGGCTACATTCAAGCAGCATAAACCATCTTCTTAGTGATGGAGTGGCAATGGGTATTAGCAGAACAGTCTTTGTTGTTCATTGTTCCATATATTCCCAAACATTGAGCCTCTGTTTTCTATTCAAGTACTCCTAAAGGGCTAGACGACTAGTCAATACTTGAGTCTTGAGCTGGTAAAACCTGTACTTGGTCTCTGCCTTAGTTTTTTCCGAGCTTAACCCTAGGATGTTTAACTTGATTAATGTTTAACTTAGCAGGAATTTGGCCCTTGATGTAGAATAGTGGGAGGGAGGGAAAACTTGCGAATAAATACTATAATTTCTTCTTTTGTTATTTAACATCTTGCCGGCGTAATCAAGCTTGAGAATGGGGAGTCAAATTTTATTTTTTATGAAAGCTTTTTATTTGTCACAAAGAGTTTTAGCTGCTCATAGAATAAGTGTGACCTTCAACTTATCCTCCAAAAGGTGAATCTCTCTTTTTAGTGCTGCCTTTTCTGCCTGGTTGCGTACTTCAATTCCAAAATCCTGTACCTATTTTACAAAATTCCGCTCGTCAATTTGCACTCGGATCCTCTCTAGATTTATTTTTTTGAATTTTACTTATTATTATCTGTTTGCTTGCTTGATCATCTAATAAAAATCACTATAGAGATGGTTGTTTTAGGGATTCAGTGTGTGAAAGGTCAGTATTTAGATAAATGATATGAAGTTTTTGAAGCATTTGCAGATGACAACTGAAAGAAACAATGATCTACAACATGCTTTGCAGATTAAACTAGAAAGATCTATAACATCAATTTTATATAAAAAAGATATTTTCTTTTGAAAACCTATTATCAAACGATTTGAAACTCTACAAATGATATTAGTAATCTATAGTAATATATAATTGGTTCAGTGTAAATTTAAATTTTTTCCTAGTCTTTTTGAGAAATTTGGGTCATCCATATGCTCTAAAATCAAATCTACACCCTCCATGTAAACACTTCAGTTTCCTCGTCCTTGAAAACAATCTACACCCTCCAAACAACCACGCCATCTCTTTCGTCAATCTCAACCCTTGCTTCCAACCAAACATGCACCCACCAAAACACAATAGATTGATTCCCTGCCTCCAACCGATGGCAACGCCTCCATTCGTCGCTTCCCATAACGAACAACGGCTTTTTTTGCCTTATATCTTTCACAACTAATGTTCCGTCGGTAGCACTTTGTTTTCCCCATGTAATTTGGTTCCCCATTTTAGTTTCGTTCATTACCCCTTTCTAACTTTTACTCCTTATTTCTTCCCCGATTAATCAGCCGTCAGAGGACGATTCAAAATGTTGGTAGTTCAATACTTGATTACTTTCTTTACCCCCTTTCTAAATTCGTGTTTTATTCTCCTCCTAACTTTCGAAGAGTAATGGGTTCATGTTAATGTTTATGCCTTTTTCTATATATATTTTTGGTTTATCTATTTCCACTTATTTTAATTTTAATTTTAATTGCAGGTTTGAAGTAGTGGTTTATGCAGTTGATGTTCTAAATCATGACTCAAGATGTTAAGCATCAAAGTTTGGTTTGGATTTTAAGCATCTGTCCAAGTTTCTATTTTTTTTCCTTTCTTTCTTTGTCTTATTATTATGAATCACATCTATATTCCGTGCATATTTGACATTTCAAATCACTAATATGTTTTGTTTGCTTTGTTGCCTCTCCACTTTGATTTCATTACTTTTGGGTTAAGATGAGTTTCATTTTTCCCCCTCCTAAGTGTCATGTTCTGTTTGTATCAACTGGGGGTTGGACATTGTTGTGGATGGATATTTCTCGCCCTTATATGGTTTATTGGTTCTTCAGTGAGATATAGAGTCGAGGTTGTAGGTTTAAACCTTAACAATGTTTTACTAATCACTCATTCCGACTAGGCTTTCCGTTTCACATCTGTCATTGGCCTTCTAATGCCTTTTTTTATTGATGCCTTCTGATGCATGTTCTTTTCCATTACTTTCATTTTCAGTTTCACAGTCAATTCCATATTTTGGCTTCTATTTTTTTTCAATTCCATTTCAGTTTGGTTCACAAATGTAGTATAATTCTTATTTATCACAAGATTTCTTCATATTGATATACACATCTTTTACGACATTAATTGTTCGTTATTATTTTCTATTGTGTTAAATTTCTTTATGCAACTACATAAGTAACATGTACAATAACACTCCTTCCCATAAGTTTAACTAGCATTTTTCTGCTGCTTAGTTATACCACTGAATTGTTCCATTTGGCTATTCAGGATTTATTTCATTGCATTAGTTTTATAACTAACATATTTCAGAGTATTTTTGTCACAAAGAATGTGTAATAACTTATGACATCAACCTATTAATGTGTTGTTTTGAAATGATTATAATCTTAGGTGTATTACATAATGATGTAATATGATGCTTTGGCAAGCAACATTAATATGGAGAATGGTTTGGATTTCTATCTTTGATTCTATCACATCACATGGGCTTCTACACCTCCTACACCGCTGCCACCACCATCGCCTCCACTACGACCACTTCTTACTTACCATCGACGCCCACGACAACGAGTTCAGCAACTAGACGTCAAAAATGTCTTTGATCTTTGTTGGATCTTGTCGTGGTAAGTTGGGATCTTGGATTTGTCTTCAGTTCCCAATTTGTTAAGCATGAAATATTGTTCTCAAGGTTTTTTTTAATGCATGTAATTTGCTGACAGTCTTATAAGATCAGTAACTTAAGTGTAGGGCTTATGATTTAAAATTTCTCTTAATCATTTTGAATAAGCTGATTTTAGGTAATACTGTAAAATAAGCTTATTCAAAATGATTATATTTTGAATCTTAGGTCAGACTTATATTTCTCTTCTTTGCAACAAATATTCCCTAAGGTTTTCAAGCTGGCTCTCAATTGGGTCATTGGTACTGATGGAAAGTGAAACAGGAAAAATAAACTACAAAGTCTATGATAAATTTGCATACCTTAAATTAATGCTCCATTAGTTTAATTTGATAAATCGGTTGTTTAAGTTCCACGTTTCATGTACTGTAATTAGCTATTAACATCATATTTCATTTTTCGGTTGCTATGAGTCTGTGACAATAATGTATCTATGGCATAAGTGGAGATTTGGTTCCATCATCTGAATTCTTCCAATAACATTTCTTGTCATCTATTTCCGTTAGTAATCTGATTTTAAGGACAAAACTCTACATGTTTGTTTGCACACTATTATCGAGCAAGATCCGAAATCTATGTAGTTTAAAAATCTGCTCTCATTTAATCCGTTTACAACTTTTAGGAGTTTTGACATCTAAAACTTTTGGTAGAGTCTTGACAAGTTTGATGGACATATTGTTTGATGCATTAGTAAGAATATTCTGGTTAACTTTGCTGAATTGGTTTGCCTTTACTTAAGGAACTTCGTGTAGGAAGCTAAATTCCTCTCTTTGTAGAATTAAAACTTCATATACAGCATCATTTCGTCATGTCATTGTAGAATGTCATTTGAAACTAATCAATTTTGAAAAGCTAGGGATAACTATCTATAAAGATGCCGGTATTAAGTATCCGTTTATCCTTATGTTCTTTATACGAAAGGGTGAAATTCATGGCCGGCCAAGTCTCCTATATACGCCAAATTAAATGTAAGTGATCAGCCATGTGTCACATAGTATAATTTGTTTGTTTTCCATGATACTTCCCCCACTTCAATTTGTTTGTTTTGCGTATGGAAATCTGAGTTCAACACTTACAATGTTTCGAAGAACGAATACGAAGGCTAATTGTCATTTTTATCCAATACATCGCACATTGTTTGCATATATGAATCCTGAACGAAACTGTGTCAATTTACTTTGGAAGTTTGAATATTGGTAAAATGTACATGTTTTACTAAATATTGATCAAATATTAAGGTTGTTCTTTCTTTGCTCTCCACAGATATTCTGGAGTATAAATCAAAGGATGCCGATCAAGGAGAACTTGCTCCGGGAGAATCCATCATGTGCAAAGACGTACGTATCAAATATTAAGGTTGTCATACTTGGGATGGATTGGCTGTCCCAGTACGATGTTCGAGTCTTGTGCCGAGAGAAGAAGATTCTGATCTCGAGGAAAGGTCTTCCTGATTTGCTGATCAGAGGGACTAAGAGTGGAGATGGCCGGATTTTGGTTTCGGTAGTGAGGGCTCAGAAGATGATTCACCAGGGTTGTAGAGCGTTCTTAGCGACGCTTGTGGTACCAGATTTTGAGGTGAAGAAGTTGTAAGATATCGAGGTTGTTCAGGATTTTCCGGAGGTATTTTCTGATGAGATCACCGGGTTACCGCCTCATAGAGAGATCGAGTTTGGTATCGATCTGGTAGCAGAGACTACACCACAGTCGAAGACTCTGTATAGGATGGCGCCTGCGGAGTTAGCTGAGCTGAAGAAGCAGTTGCAAGATCTGCTAGATTCAGGTTTGATCAGGCCCAGTGTTTCACCCTGGGGAGCTCCAGTGCTCTTCGTGAAGAAGAGGGATGGCTCGCTGAGGATGTGTATTGATTATCGGATGCTGAATAAGGTTACCATTAGGAATCGGTATCCTTTACCCAGGATCGAGGATCTTTTCGACCAGTTGATGTCAGCGAGGGTCTTTTCGAAGATCGATCTGCGATCCGGTTACCATCAGTTGAGGATTCGGGATTGATGCATTGCATACATTGCATCATATGTCTTTCATTTAGATTAATTTTAGATCAATAAATGCTACTAAGGTATGTGTTTAGTCTTATTTACAGAATACAGGGACCTGAATGCAAATTACCCATATCCCGAGCATAAATGCGTGCAAGAGACTCATTCCTGTCATAAAGACCAAGTTCAAGAGTATCGGGATTCAAATGGAAGTCCATCTAAGCATAAACGCATTCAGACCTAATTACAAAAATGCCAAAGACTTAAGCACAAAAGTAGCCAGGGACTTAATTGCAAAATGCCAAGGAATTAATTGCAAATTACGAGTAGCTTTTATTATTATGGAGAAAGTCTAAAGAAAAATCAATGTGGATCTCCAAATATATAAAGAAATAAAGTCGGAGCTCAAAAGAAAGGAAAGTATCAATCCAGACGCGCAAAGGATATTGAAATCATACCATAAACACACAGGAAAATCCGGATTAAATCAGAGCAAATATTGAGGCGATTCCGCCGCACCCCTTGTGATCCGTGGCTCCGGATTTTGTCCAGTCGTGTCTTGCCACGTGTACTTTCCTATTTTATACCTAAGTCCATTGTATCGGCTATAAATAGCCCTGAAACGATGTTGTAGAGGATGTTCTTAATTTTAGTCCTTAGTTTTTGTTCTTCTCTTTAGCAATAAAATTCTGTTCTTTTATTTCTTGTTTTTAGTTTTCTTTTGTAGCTTCTCTAGGACTCATTCTCCTTCCCTCCATCCATGAGTTTCTAACTCTTTCTAAAGGGTGGAGGTGACGGATTTAGGGTGAAGAGAAGAAGAATAAAAGTTATTATTTTAATTTCGTGTTAGTATATTTTGATTTCTTGAGTTTATGTTAAATCATTTATCATGTAATGCTTTATAACTAATATGATTTATTATAAGTTTCTGAATTCTCTAATCTAAACCCTATATCTAAACCTCCACCCAACGGAATTCACCATCTTTGTTCTTATTTTAGTTTTATTTGTTCATGTTTCATGCTTTAGAAAATTAAAAACCAAAAATCTCAAAACCAAACTTATTCTTCTCTCCTTCTTTTCCTTAATCGAAAATCACAAAAATAACAAGATCTCTCCCTCCTTGTGTTCGACCCGTATTTGCCACGTCTTCATTGACGTCGTGCACTTGCCGTATAAATTAAAATTCTCATCAAGTTTTTGGCGTCGTTGTCGGGGAGGCGACGAAGATTTTGTTTATTGTTGTGTTCTCGATTTTATTCTGTTTATATTGTGTGCGATCTAAGTATTTGGATTTGTGTTTCAGGAGACAACAGAGTGCGCGGTGAAATCTGAACGCAGTCGGAGCAAGCAGGGCGGCGAATCCGCCGCACAACAGAGGCTTCTGGGCTTCAAATTTTTCTGGGGTGAGCACCATCTCTGGGTGGACGCGTGGAGCTACTGAAATTTCGAGAGCGGGCGGTGAACCCGACTGAGCATTGCATACGTAACTTTTGTTGCCTCTTTCCTCGTAATTTCTAGTTTCGGAAAATTTCCTTTTGTAGAACTGCACGTGTTAAGCTTACATTCCATAATTGGCAATAATTCAACTCTGACCTAAAAATTGGCAAAACTAGAAGAACTTAGTGCATGCATCATATAATATTTTGTTTGCATTATTCTTGCTAAATTCTTGCAAATTAATTCTTGTTGAAGAGTGCTGGAGGCAAGGTACGTATCGCGGTTTTTATTGATTGCATTTAAGCATATAATCTAGTTTGCATACAACCATGCAATTACCCCCAATTAAAGACCATTGTTTGACTATCTTTGCTAGATTTAAGTTAAACTATCTTAAGGGCAACTCCGTAGGAAAAGATACGGTGGGGATTTCATCACCTTTCCGTGGCCCACAAATCACAATCCTAAAGTGTCACCCAAGCTTTAAAATTAAAATCAATTAGACATTGGCCCCTAAGGACTCGGACTCAATTAAGGAGGAGATTGGTTTGACTTGCTATGACCTGAAGCTGATCGAATTTGATTTGGTGTCTAGAAAGTGTTTTTGTGTTGACGAAAGTCTTCCAAGCGAAGTGGTTGTCTAATTGGCACCGACTCTGTCGGAAGCGCCCCCACTAGCTATACATTGCCTGGCCAATTTGGTTTGATTAGTGAGGGAGGTCAATCAAGCGAATCAATTCGACTCAACCAGTTAGGAGTCGTCTAGACTTAAGCTACACTAGGTCTAGGATTGTTTGAACCGTGCTTGTTTAGGAAACTTCTGACCAACCCTCTCATCTATCTTTTAGAGTTAAGTTTCCCTTCTCATCTGAGTCTTCTTTCTCTTCTCACCTCAATTCTCTAGATTAGGATTCCTTTCTCATCTTTCCCCTTTCTATTGTGTGCTTCCATTTTTGAAAAACAAAAAAGAAAAAAAATTTGATTCAAACCGGTGCACTCAGATTTGGATTCGGGACTTAAGTAATCGACTCTCACGAGTTCATCTAGATTCCAGTCTGGAGCTTAGCCCCAATCCACCTGTTGCACCACCTCACCCAGATCCAATGGGTGAGAATGTAGTGGACCCGCCTGTTGCACCACCTACGACTCTGAGGGATCGGTGCTACCCAACGATGGCTGCTCAACCATCGTGCATCGTTATGCCCATCATACCGGGTCGCGACTTCGAACTGAAGGCACAATACATGAGTATGTTGCCCAAGTTCACCTCTAGGGAAGACTCATATCTCTTCCTTAGAGAATTTGAGGAAATCTGCTCTCTTATGCAATACCAGCATATCTCTGAGGAGGCAGTGCGTTTGAAATTCGTGCCTCTAGCATTGAAAGACGACGCTAAGAAATTGTTATATAGTCTAGCCGAAAGATCTATTAGGAGTTGGGCCGAGTTTGTTCAAGTTTTCTTAAAGAAATATTTTCCCAACCATAAGACTATTAGGATTAGGAATGAAATTGTTGCATTCGTTCAATCTGAGAGCGAGTCGTTCTATTCTTATTTAGAAAGATTTAAAAGTCTGTTGACCCAATGTCCTCATCATGGAATTCCAAGATGGCAATTGTGCCAAATTATCTATGAGGGATTGACACCCATATCTAGGGATATGCTAGAATCTGTAAGCCAAGGAAGCTTTATGTCCAAAAATGAGAATGATGCCTGGACTTTTCTTGAGGATTTACCTGAAAACAGTATGCAATGGGACAATGCTAGAGCACCGCTTAACCCGAGTATTGGATCTAGAATAGCAAGTCAACCCAAACCAGGTGTCTTAGCTGTAGATGTCAATATAGCGGCTGAAGCAAAACTAGCTACCCTTATGCGCAGAATGGAATGTCTAGAGCTGCAAAACCGACCCCGAGTGAATCGAGCTTCGTCTATCCCTTGCTCTAGATGTGGTCAGACTGGTCATTTAATAGAGGATTGTGCGGACTGGGAACAAGTTAATGCCACATTTAACCATGCTAGAAATGACCCATACACATCAACCTATAACTCGGGTTGGCGTAATAATTCCAATTTCTCATCAAACCAACATGGTCAACCTCCTAGACAACAACCAAACCCGTATAACCAAAATAATACATCATCTGGGTTTAGTAACAATGGAGATTATGATGTTAGGTTGACAAGCTTGGAAAATTTGATGAAAACTTTTATACAAACTACCAACCAATCCTTCCAAAGGCTAGAGACACAAGTCAGTCAACTCGCACAAATTGTAGGTGCAAGAGAAAAGGGTCAGTTTCCAAGTCAACCTGAGGTGAATCCTAGATCTAATAATCAATATCAACCCTATCAACCACCTCTAGGAAGTAACAACTCGAGACCAGTTCAAATGGTTAATGAGGAAGGACCGTTCCAACAAATAAATGCAGTAGTATCATTACGGTCCGGAAGACAAGTTGATAACAATGTGGTAAAGCCTAGAACGTCTAATCAATCTAACCATCAAGCAACCACATATGACCTAACCATTGAACCCGACGTCCAATCTGAAACGCCCAACCCACCTACTCAACCTGAACCCATAGCTCAACCTGAGCAAGTCTATGTTCCTAAAGCTTCATTCCCCAATAGACTCAAGAAGAATTCTAGTGCACAAATGGAGAAAAATTTGGAAGTATTTAAGCAAGTTAAGGTGAATATTCCACTCATAGATATGATTCAACAAATACCTGCTTATGCTAAATTCTTGAAAGATCTGTGCACTAAAAAGAGAAAAACAAACGTACCAAAGAAGGCATTCTTAACTGCAAACATAAGCTCAATTCTGTCAAACTCTTCTCCTATAAAGTATAAGGACCTCGGGTGTCCCACAATTTCATGTGCAATAGGAGATACTTTTATCAACAAAGCCCTTCTAGACCTTGGTGCTAGTGTTAACCTACTCCCGTTCTCTGTCTACGAGCAACTCAACATTGGTCCACTAAAACCCTCTAAGACAACTCTTCAATTTGCTGACTGCTCTATTAAGAAACCAAGAGGTGTAGTCGAGGACGTTTTGATCAAGGTGGGTGACTTCATTTACCCAGTGGATTTTGTCGTACTAGATACTTGATTGATCTCGTTTTATATTTCTACCGCAAGTGCACGGCCGCGTTGAAGCGGTGGCAAATACGGGTCGTCCACTGGGAGGTGTGTCGACACTTGGTTCGTGCGAAGGCAAGGGGTAAAGAAAGGAGAAAAGGATTGGTTACACTAAACTACACTACAATGCTAAACTAGAATGCAAGAGGAAATGAAGATAAGCAATAAAACTAAACCCCAAAGGGGGTAGAGAAATAATGTGAACATAAAGAAGTGTGTGTGTGTTCATTAAGCTCCTCACAACATGTAGTGCATGAAATCATAAAACTACATCCAACTTTGCCTCTACATGAATTAAGATAAGACTACATCATTAAAACATACAAGACAATAATTGGAATGAAGCTACATGAACTCAAGTATAAAGACTATACCCTACTATGCCTCTACATGAATTAAGATTTCACTACATCATTAAAACATACAAGACATTAGCTAAGGTAAAGGCAACAAGAGCACATACATTACAAATTGTGTTTCCAATATTAACTTCATCCATATCCTAACCTTATCATTCCCCATAAAATAGGTCCACTAATCAAAGCATAAGCTAAGCTTCATTCAAGAGCATTAGCATATCAAAGATAAGAGTGGAGACCCATTAGATGCTTATGGAAATCATATAAAGCTCAATGGATAAAAATAACACACACTTAATACACTACATAATTATATCACATATTTCTCCACCCCCCAAATGGGGATGGAACTACTCACTACTCATTACACTACTGATTAGACTAAGTAAAGAAAACATTTAACTAAGATACTAAAATTACTAAACAAGAAATTAAACAAAGTAAAACAACCCACACAAAACAAACAACATAACAAAACAAGATTAAAAGAAACAAATAAACTTTTATTAACAATGACTCACATTGAAGGTAGCATCCTTCTCCACCTTGAGTTATTGCTTCAAGGCTCACTCCTTAGTAGAGAGAATACCACCAAACAATGGGTAATTACAATGGAAGGTGAAGAGTTCTATTTATAAGCATGGAAAAAGCTAATCGGGGACAATCCCCCGATGTGGGACTAAACCAATACCAAAAATAGCCTAAACGAACATTAATACAAGTCCAGGAGAAATTTCGACGGATCCTGAGCAATATGGACCGCCAATTAGCGGTCCAAGACCGCCAATTGGCGGTCCAAAATCTTCGGATCGTGTTGGAATTTGTTGTGGGCTTTTCTTTCTGGTATTGTTGGTCTTTGATGCGGTTACTTGACTTGTTGGAGCTCTGACCCGACTCGAATTGGTAAAATACTCCCCATGATGGTGTGGAGTATTCTGTTTTGCTCTTAGGTCCTTCGGTCTTACGATCAGGTCCTTCTCCCTTGCATCTTGGTCCCCAGGTCTCACAATTAAGTCCTTTTTCCTGCTTTTGGATCCTTTCATGACTCTTCTCTTCAAACCTCTTTATTCCTGAAAACTAAACATAAAACTCGTCACGTAGCATTGCTTAGGTGTAATATAATGGATATAAGATACAAATATGAGCATGAAATGATGTCAATCAAATACCCCCACACCTAAGTTTTTGCTAGTCCCGAGGAAAACAAAGAAAGAGAAAAGCAAACGAGAAACAAGAAATCCTAACTCACTTTCGTAGGAATCACGGTTGCACTTAGCACGTGCAACAAGCCGTTAAACCTCTTTGTTGCCAAGGAGGAGGAGTGTTGTCTCCTGAGGGTTTTCAGCGGATATACCCACAAAATCCGAACAAGATGCATTATTCAATCTAGACCTCGACTCGTTGGGAATATTTTGTCGATCAATGGACGCGGTAATCCTACGGGCCGACTCTATATAGGTAATCAGTCCACACCTAGCCTAATGAACCATTCGTGCAAGTTAAATAAGGAATTATGTGAAAGACATGGACAACCTCAACATCCTCAAGTGCTACAAAGTGTAAAGTCCATTAAGGTTCTTATTTGCATTATCATATTTTTTTTTTCTTTTTGTTTCTTTTCACATTTTTTTTCTTTTACTTTTTATTAGTTGGAGCTTCATTCTCCCAGGGTCAGGTTCCGTGCATCATTGCCCATGAGGACTTACACTATCACGTACACCTTTCCCCACATCTCCACATAGGGCAATCCCTACCACCCGTGTAACGGGAGTTCAGTCGGCGCATCCCAAGTCAGATGACTCGAAAGCACCAGGCACAAAGTCCCCTCAGACCTACTTTCCCGAGTGATAGGAGCCGTGCGAGAAGAGAGAACACCTACTCACTTATTTCTTATCTACACATGAACCAAAACCCCTACACTAATGTCTCACAACAGGATTTAGAGGGTCCTTGACTACAACAAACTTCCTTAAGTTAACAGACACGAATTATTGACTCACTAGGTTCAGGGTGGACTTCATTAAATGTTTGAGCACTGAAACCCTATGATTACTCACCCCCAAGGGAAAACTGGGGTGCATCCTAACGACTCGATAAATCCTAAAGCCACGTACTAGATATCCTAATGCATCAAGTTCAAGACAATTTTGGGAGCTTTCTTTTTACTTTGCCTCTCAACGGTTTTGCACATGCTAAACACACGCAAAAACCCACAAAACATTTTCTTTCGAAAACACATGAAGATTTTGAAAGAAATGTGAAAATTTTGAAGCACTAGGCAAGCAAAAGAAGACAAGTCACCCAAGGATCATGGCAAGCAGATATATCGATATTAAATGCAGCACACTAACATGACCCTAAAAATGCAAACACAAGAAAACAAAATCAAAAGAAAAGACTCGACTATGTACACACGTAAAACAACCCCACACACCTACTTCATGCATTGTCCTCAATGAATGTAAGCAAGATACTACATGGATTGATGCATAAAAAGGAGAGATCTCACCAACATGAAGTACAAAGGGAAGTGCAAGGTCATGTTGATGGACATAACCCGAATTCCCTCAAAACCTGTGAGATGCTAAAGAAGGGATACAAATACGTGAAAGAAATGGAGCCCAAATACACAAGGGTTGGGGCTCACAACAATTAATGCTCACTGAAGGAGTCTTTTATTGTACTTTTTTTTCTCTTTTTTTTGTTTTTTTTTTGTTTTTTTTTATATAACTATGTACAAACATAAGTTCCCATCTTCATTTGTCAAAAGACATCAAATGGGAACCTCAAGATTGGGTCAATGCACTTGGAAAGGGAACATGACACCACGTGGGGCCAGAATACGCATGCGTGGGCCCCCTTCACAAAGAGCACCAGATGAAACGAGAGGTTCATGAATTGGACGCAAAGGCGTCTCATTCAAAGGATCAAACTGAAAGAGCTTGAACCTCTCAAGAGTTTGGGGAATAAGGGGCAACGGAAGAAAAATATCTCCCGTTGCGGAACTGAAGTTATGATCATCAATCCAAACTCTCCAACCAATAGGCTGGTGGGTCGGAACGAGGTCAAGCACCTCGTTATGCATGTCCAACTCACCAGGAGAACAGGAAGTGGGTCTCATACCCAAGGTATCCTCCAAGGAACTCCTAATACCCTCATGAGCAATGTGGTTGTTTGATGTTCCATCATTTCCAAGATGATCAGGAACAATAGTGAGAGGCAAACTCTCATCAGGTTGTTTGAAGTTGAGGGTACTAGGGAGCTCTTGCTCCACCAGAGGTGTGTCCTTAGGAGGTACAACAATAAGATCATGTGGCTCAAGGGCCATGGGACAAAAAGGTAAGGCACAATCCTGTGCCGACTCATAATAGAACTGGTCCAAGTTATTCTCAATTTGAATCGAATCCTCCCCTAAGTGATCGTGAATTGAAACCCCAAGTCCCTCAGGCTGATTAGGAGTTTGACTTTGAAAGGTTGTGCTTTGAATTTGTGGATGTGGTGGTGGTTCGATATCAAAAGATGAATCCTCATGTTGACAAGAAAGGTGACCCTCCTCGCGTTCATGGAATTGTTGTGTCATTTGACTCACTTGCAATTCCATATTTTGCAAGGAATTCAAGTTGGACTTCAATAAAGTTTGAGTGGTTTCCATGAATGTTTGGAGGGTTTGTTTTAAGGAATCAAATTTGGGGTCAACAGTGAGGTCCAAGTCAGAGCTTGGGAAATTTTGGGGTTGGGTGTTGATGGGCTGAGAATGAGTCCAATGATTTGGAGTGGGGTGCTGGTAGAATTCTGGGTATTCGGGAGGAGGATACGGGGGTGAAAATGAGGTATAAGAATTTGGATAAGATTTGTCTCCCCATGAATCCATCACTCTCGGGTTGTACGCGGATGCGTAATGGTCATAATGAGCATTTTGGGAAAATGTGTGCTCATACTCAGGCTCAGGGGGAACATAAGGACATTCCCCGATAACATGACCACTCAACCCACAACAGTCGCACGGTACGGCTACTGGAGCCACCGGGGCACTCATGTCGTCTGCCATACGCATGAAAGAGGCCAAAGTTTGTTGTAATGTCTCAGTTTGTTGACCAGCATATGATCCGGCATAACTAGATTGTGGTCTAGCAGTCGGTGCCTCTCTCATGTTACCCCAATATGAAGACTGCTCAGTCACAAAATTGCGATCATCCCAACCATACGGGGTGTTAGTCTGAGCCACCCCAGGTTGCATGGGTCCGGAGTACCAGGGAGAATCGTCCTGGTCCCAACAATGATATGGATGGTCGCCCATGTAACCATCCATCTCAAGAAAAACTCTCGAGTCGATCACTCTCACCACCACGAGGCTAAGCTCGCAAAAAGTGCTCGACTCGACCCTAAAATGCTAACAGAGAGTGTAAAGGGGAGGAGACTATAACGTAGAAGAAGGTGAGAAGAAGATGACTCAGAGGAGAAGGGAAGAATCCCTAGAGCTAGCGAGGGTACAGGGTGAAGGTAGAAGCCTAACTAGCAAGCATGGCTCAAACAATGTAAGGCAATGGGTCCTTAGGCTAGACGACGCCTAACTTCGAGGTCACTAGCCTCGACACGCCTCACCTCCCTACAACGAGGACCACAATGCCCAGCAAGTGATACCAGATCCGGAGATCCAGTACCTCCTACTATCGACAAGGTAGGCAACGCCGATCAGGTCATGGCGGTCTCAACTAGATTACTCTCCTAGTGCGTCCGAATTCCTAGGGCCAATGTCTACTTGCTTTTAGTTAAGGCTTTACTTGAGTGTGCTTTTTGGGGCTAAGGGAGGGGTGATGAAATCCCCCACCTTATCTTTGAAGTCTATAGGTGATGCCCCTTAAAGATGTTTTGAAATCTTAGGCTAGCAAGCAACTCACCAAACAAGCACTCACCTCACTCTTGTTTCGATGCAAACCTTACTCACTAATGAATGTCCTAATGCGTGAATGAGTGATAAGGAATGCGTACCTCGCTCCAGCAATCAACGACAAAATGTAAAGCAAAGAAAAGAAAGATGCATGCAAGGTCTACATATGATGCATGACCTAGATGGCAAGAAGTCTAATCTTTTGCTTTGAGTTTTATGGTCCAAGTTGATTAAAGGGGATTGAAATTAAATCTGGGAGAAAACTAAAGATCACAACATGCAAAATTGGGCTCCCAGATAACTAAAGTGAACAACATAACAACTGGAACAAATTTGAGAGCAATTGAGGCTCACCAGGCCGCCAATTGGCGGTCCCAGACCGCTGATTGGCGGTCACTTTGGGGTCTTTTGCACTCCAATTACTCCAGTCGCTTCCCCTTGATCCTCAGGTTCCCTGCCACTAAAAAAAACTGAAAACAAAAAATTAAAAACCCCTCGAATCGTCCAAACCAACGTCTGGACAGAGCACCTCCCCGGCAATGGCGCCAAAAACTTGATTGATCTCGTTTTATATTTCTACCGCAAGTGCACGGCCGCGTTGAAGCGGTGGCAAATACGGGTCGTCCACTGGGAGGTGTGTCGACACTTGGTTCGTGCGAAGGCAAGGGGTAAAGAAAGGAGAAAAGGATTGGTTACACTAAACTACACTACAATGCTAAACTAGAATGCAAGAGGAAATGAAGATAAGCAATAAAACTAAACCCCAAAGGGGGTAGAGAAATAATGTGAACATAAAGAAGTGTGTGTGTGTTCATTAAGCTCCTCACAACATGTAGTGCATGAAATCATAAAACTACATCCAACTTTGCCTCTACATGAATTAAGATAAGACTACATCATTAAAACATACAAGACAATAATTGGAATGAAGCTACATGAACTCAAGTATAAAGACTATACCCTACTATGCCTCTACATGAATTAAGATTTCACTACATCATTAAAACATACAAGACATTAGCTAAGGTAAAGGCAACAAGAGCACATACATTACAAATTGTGTTTCCAATATTAACTTCATCCATATCCTAACCTTATCATTCCCCATAAAATAGGTCCACTAATCAAAGCATAAGCTAAGCTTCATTCAAGAGCATTAGCATATCAAAGATAAGAGTGGAGACCCATTAGATGCTTATGGAAATCATATAAAGCTCAATGGATAAAAATAACACACACTTAATACACTACATAATTATATCACATATTTCTCCACCCCCCAAATGGGGATGGAACTACTCACTACTCATTACACTACTGATTAGACTAAGTAAAGAAAACATTTAACTAAGATACTAAAATTACTAAACAAGAAATTAAACAAAGTAAAACAACCCACACAAAACAAACAACATAACAAAACAAGATTAAAAGAAACAAATAAACTTTTATTAACAATGACTCACATTGAAGGTAGCATCCTTCTCCACCTTGAGTTATTGCTTCAAGGCTCACTCCTTAGTAGAGAGAATACCACCAAACAATGGGTAATTACAATGGAAGGTGAAGAGTTCTATTTATAAGCATGGAAAAAGCTAATCGGGGACAATCCCCCGATGTGGGACTAAACCAATACCAAAAATAGCCTAAACGAACATTAATACAAGTCCAGGAGAAATTTCGACGGATCCTGAGCAATATGGACCGCCAATTAGCGGTCCAAGACCGCCAATTGGCGGTCCAAAATCTTCGGATCGTGTTGGAATTTGTTGTGGGCTTTTCTTTCTGGTATTGTTGGTCTTTGATGCGGTTACTTGACTTGTTGGAGCTCTGACCCGACTCGAATTGGTAAAATACTCCCCATGATGGTGTGGAGTATTCTGTTTTGCTCTTAGGTCCTTCGGTCTTACGATCAGGTCCTTCTCCCTTGCATCTTGGTCCCCAGGTCTCACAATTAAGTCCTTTTTCCTGCTTTTGGATCCTTTCATGACTCTTCTCTTCAAACCTCTTTATTCCTGAAAACTAAACATAAAACTCGTCACGTAGCATTGCATAGGTGTAATATAATGGATATAAGATACAAATATGAGCATGAAATGATGTCAATCAATACTGCACCTGTTGTAAACCCTAATAGACAAATCCATGTAATACTAGGCAGACCCTTTTTAGCCACTTCTGAAGCATTGATAAACTGTCGAAATGGGCTCATGCAATTATCTTTTGGGAACTTAAAAACTGAATTTAATATCTTTCATGTTGATAGTGAGCCAGAAATAATATATAATCAAAGTGATGTTGTGATGAGAGCACGTATCTATAAGATTTCTGAATCAAATAAATCATCACAAAATCAAAAAGGAAGTGAGAAAAAGGGAAGTAATTCTTCAACACACCCACCATCACTCGAGCAAATAAGAGAACCAATACATGTGAGGGGTGTGGAATCTGTGACTCAGGACTCTCATTGCAACATGGGGAACAATTCAACTGGATCCATGCACCAACATGGTGTCATTCAATCCAGTTCTGACTATGGTTGACTCTGAGCAAATTCAATCCCTCCACCACAGTTGACGTAGGTAATAAGTGCATTTGCTTTATCTTTGCATACATTGAGGACAATGCATGATTTAGGTGTGGGGGGGTGTTTATCTATCTTTATATGTTGTTAAAAAAAATTCAATGTTCCATGACATAGCTTAAGATTGAACTGCCAAAACCCGTGTACAAAATGCATTGAGTTTTTGTTCCTTATTATATAGTTTTGCTTGTAGAAATTATGACATAAATCTAAGTTCCAAAGAAATAACTCATTACCCTTTAAAGACATGTATGCACTTAAATTGGATGAATCAAATCTTTGAAGTGGTTGATAAAAAGCAGAGGTTGAAGAAAATATACCGGGAAGTGTGGACTTCTAATAGCAATTAAGCCTTGAGGAAAATAAAAGTAAAAATAAAGGAATAAAGTGAGGAAAACACATTTTGCAAAATGATTACAAAAGCCCAAGCCTTTGAGTCACTGGTCCGTAGGGGTATCTTGAAACCCGGTAACTTGAGTCTGCCAGCTCGGGATTATCGACCAAACTCTCTACACGAATGCAAAAAAGGTAAAAGTGTCAGAAAAAACAAATGTGTTGAATCACGGAAAAAGAAAAAATATATTTTAAGATACTCAAGGCCCAAAGCTAAAATAATGATCCATGTCATGGTTGATCCGAATGATACTTCACCACCAGAGGAGCCGTGCAAAATAATTTAAGTGATATCATGTGTAGAAGGGTTAGTGGTGTGAATGTTGGAGGAATAAAGACCAAGTCAAAAAAATTATGAGTTAGACTTATATAATGAGCATGCAAGAATTCTCAGTGAGATGTATAAGGTTGAGGTAGGGATATTGAGAGTTATTAATGGAATGTTGAATTAAGACTTTGAGGGTGTGTCAACTGAAAACCCTCACGAGACAAAACTCGTCCTCTAAGGAAACTTGGGGGTTTAAAGGCTTGTTGCACATGCTAAATGCAACCGTGATTCCTACGAAAGTGAGTTAGGATTTCCCTGTTTTCATTTTTCTTATATTCTGTTTTGCTAGGGACTAGCAAAATCTAGGTGTGGGGGTATTTGATGCATTGCATACATTGCATCATATGTCTTTAATTTAGATTAATTTTAGATCAATAAATGCTACTAAGGTATGTGTTTAGTCTTATTTACAGAATACATGGCCCTGAATGCAAATTACCCATATCCCGAGTATAAATGCGTGCAAGAGACTCATTCCTATCATAAAGACCAAGTTCAAGATTATCAGGATTCAAATGGAAGTCCATCTAAGCATAAACGCATTCAAAGACCTAATTACAAAAAGGCCAAAGACGTAAGCACAAAAGTAGCCAGGGACTTAATTGCAAAAAACCAAGGAACTAATTGCAAATTACGAGTAGCTTTTATTATTATGGAGAAAGTCTAAAGAAAAATCAATGTGGATCTCCAAATATATAAAGAAATAAAGTCGGAGCTCAAAAGAAAGGAAAGTATCAATCCAGACGCGCAAAGGATATTGAAATCATATCATAAACACACAGGAAAAATCCGGATTAAATCAGAGCGAATATTGAGGTGATTCCGCCGCACCTTATGTGTAATATGCGGTGATTCCGCCGCACCCCTTGTGATCCGTGGCTCCGGATTTTGTCCAGTCGTGTCTTGCCACGTGTACTTTCCTATTTTATACCTAAGTCCATTGTATCGGCTATAAATAGCCCTAAAACGATGTTGTAGAGGATGTTCTTAATTTTAGTCCTTAGTTTTTGTTCTTCTCTTTAGCAATAAAATTCTGTTCTTTTATTTCTTGTTTTTAGTTTTCTTTTGTAGTTTCTCTAGGACCCATTCTCCTTCCCTCCATCCATGAGTTTCTAACTCTTTCTAAAGGGTGGAGGTGACGGATTTAGGGTGAAGAGAAGAAGAATAAAAGTTATTATTTTAATTTCGTGTTAGTATATTTTGATTACTTGAGTTTATGTTAAATCATTTATCATGTAATGCTTTATAACTAATATGATTTATTATAAGTTTCTGAATTCTCTAATCTAAACCCTATATCTAAACCTCCACCCAACGGAATTCACCATCTTTGTTCTTATTTTAGTTTTATTTGTTCATGTTTCATGCTTTAGAAAATTAAAAACCAAAAATCTCAAAACCAAACTTATTCTTCTCTCCTTCTTTCCCCTAATCGAAAATCACACAAATAAGAAATCTCTCTCTCCTTGTGTTTGACCCGTACTTGCCACGTCTTCATTGATGCCGTGCACTTGCGGTATAAATAAAATTCTCATCAGGGATGCAGATGTCCAGAAGACCGCATTCAGGACGAGGTACGGGCATTATGAGTTTTTGGTGATGTCGTTTGGACTGACGAATGCACCTGCAGCGTTTATGGATCTGATGAATCAGACTTTTCAGCCGTATCTCGACAGGTTTGTGATTGTCTTCGTGGATGATATACTGGTATACTCACCAGACAGAGAGCAGCATCGGGAGCACCTGAGGATTATGCATTTCATGATTATGAAATATGGCAAATGGATGTCAAAACGGCGTTCCTTAATGGGAACTTGGAGGAGGATGTGTACATGGTACAACCTCAAGGTTTTGAAGATCCAAAGAATAGCGAGAAGGTATGCAAACTTCAAAGATCCATTTATGGATTGAAGCAAGCATCAAGGAGTTGGAACAAATGCTTTGACGAGGAAGTGAAGAAGCTTCACTTCATTCAAAGTAAGGAAGAACCTTGTATATACAAAAAGGTTAGTGGGAGCCATGTAGTATTCCTAATCTTATATGTCGATGACATATTGCTAATGGGCAATCATATTCCTTTGCTTGAGCAAACGAGAAGTTCATTGAAATCTGCATTTTCAATGAAAGATATGTGTGAGGGTCAATACATCTTGGGAATCAAGATATACCGAGATAGATCCCGTAGACTCATTGGCCTAAGTCAACGTACATACATTGACAAGGTCTTGGAAAGGTTCACGATGAACAACTCCAAAAAGGGCAGTGTGCCAATGAGTATGGGTGTGCAACTCAAGAAGTCTCAACGTGCGCAATCACGTAAGGACTTAGAGTACATGAAGGATGTCCCTTATGCTTCGGCAATTGGGTCGATCATGTACGCGATGACTTGCACAAGACCCGATGTCTCGTATGCTCTAAGCGTGACAAGTCGTCACCAATCCAACGCAGGTCTTGAGCATTGGACTGCGGTCAAGAACATCCTGAAGTACCTTAACCGGACTAAGGATAAGATTCTTGTTTATGGAGGACAAAGAGAATTGATAGCCGAAGGGTACTTGGATGCGAGTTTCATGAGTGATCCAGACGATAGAAGGTCACAATCAGGATACGTCTTCCTTCTGAATGGTGGAGCTGTGAGTTGGCGTAGTTGGAAACAAAGCACTACAGCCGACTCAACCACTGCTTCCGAAGTAATGGCTGTCGCTGAAGCGAGCAAGGAAGGAGTGTGGATTAAGAAGTTCCTTGAAGAGCTTGGAGTAGTTCCCTCGAGCGAGGGACCAATAGAGCTATTTTGCGACAATAGTGCATCTATCTCGCAAATCAAGGATCCCAAATCACACCACAAAGTGAAGTACATGGATCGTAAGTACTTCGTGACGCGTGACCTCATCGACGAAGGCAAAATAAATCTTTTATGGGTGGACACCAACAGCAACACAGCTGATCCATTCACAAACCTTTATCCCAAGCCAAAGGCGAAATGCATTTCGAGTCCATGGGATTGAGGAACCATGTAGATTGGCTTGATGATTGATATGTAATGGGGTTTACCCTAGTTATTATTGTTTTATACATTAAGTATGTATGTGGAAGAAAACTTTAATAACAAGTGGGAGATTAAAGGGAATGTGTTCTAAAAGTTTTACTTTTAAATGTCAATTGTTATGAATTGAATGAGAAATCATTTTGTTCCTTGTTTATGTTTTTCGTCTTTTAGAAGTGTTAAGGAAGAGGCTCTTGGTCATTAACCGTAGAGGTCTAAAAGATATTGGTTTACATAAAACAAAAGATATTCGCAATCATGGTGATTAACATGGGACATTAATTACCGAGTTAAGATTGTCGTGTTGGTCATAGATCATTGTAGCTCTACAAGTGAGTGACAACACGGGTACACAAAAGAGGAAGATATTACTTTTGTATACTGAAAATATTATAGAAATGTGTTTTTGTGTCATTAATATTTTACTGTGTCATTGGTCCTTTGATATGAGACTTATATCCGATCACTTAAGAAATGCTGGATTAGACTAGTGCCTTAAGCTATCGATAAGTGTAGTGTAAAGGCATTGGTTGGTTAAGTATGACTTTCGTTGAAGAAGATAGTTAGTCAAAAGATTATCATTGCCCCTCTTAATTGAGTGATGATATTAGTGGGCCCCTTGATAAAGCAAAGTTATAATGTGCACAATGTGATTTGAGTTAAGTCAATATTTATAACTAGCTTAAAGAGATCAAGAAATGAATACTAATACAAAGATGACACAATACTACTTTGTGTGTATTCTTAATATCATGAGACAAGGGACGGACACAAGTGGTGCACTCCATCACTAAATGGATCAGGTTTTGATTCAAGTGGAATTAAGACATCTAACTAATTGGGAGCTATAATGTGTAGCTAGATACCGCTTATAGCTTGTGATATTAAGTTCTTAATATCACTGCCAACTTAGTTTAGATCCTCCCATAGGTCACACCACAAAACTGGGAAACGAGAAATGGGGATTTTGAGTTCATAAGATGTGTCGAGTTTCATGTAGAAAATATGACACATGGGGTGAACAAGCAAAATCAAAATTATGTTGTGATTAATAACATAATTAGAATCTAAATTAAATTCATATGTGATGTGAATATTATGGGGTGTAATGAGTGATCATTACATAGGATAATATGTTACATAAGTTGTGAATTTAATACTAATCCCGAAAAGTCAAGTTTTGTAGGGGTTAAACCGAAATTTGACAAGTCTGCAGTACAGTGCACAAACGGTCGACCGGTTAACCATAAACGATCGACCGATCGTGCATGGTCGACCGGACACGTCTCGACCGATAACAGGGAATTTTCGTTTGTTCGGAACGGTCGACCGAATCTATCGGTCGGTCGACCAAACATTGCGATGAAATATTTTATTGTTGCGAGCGGTCGACCGAATGTCGAACGATCGACCGAAACTTGGTTCGAGCGGTCGACCGAACTTCCAAACGGTCGACCGGTCCAGACGGTTTTATGCAGAATTAATTTAAGAATTAATTAGATCATGCATAGAATTGGTCCATAATTGATTTAATTCGTGGCTGAGATTATTTGTTAGCAAATAATGGATGGTTAGATGGAAGTTTGCATGAAATCATGGGCAAGAGGTTGCACATGAATAGGTAATTTGGAGAGAACTTATAAATACAAGTTTATCTCATTACCTCAAATTAATTCATTGTTTTTCTCATGCAAAAACTCTCCATAATTCTCCACAAAATTTCCTTAATTCTTAAGTTTAGTTTTAGTTTTTAAGAGATCATCTTCTCAAGGGAACTAAAGAGGGGTTAGTAATTAGATTCTAAACCCTATTGGAGATTGAGAGGCTAACTCTTCTCTCTCCAATCTCGTTTAAAGTTTGGTGAATACTCGGAGGCAATCCACCGGGCGATTCAACCGTCAACGCGACTCCAGATCTTTGAGAAGTTTTAGAGAACCTCTAGGTATGATTTGCAATTGTTTGTTTATTCTAATGCATGTTAAACAATTAGGATAAACAAATACATGTCTATATGAAAATCGAAGAAAATATGAATACTACGATCCTATATGTTTATAAAATTTTGAAAATATATACATACTATAGGGCACGAAATCCAACAGCTTGAGGCCTTGACGGAGTGGAGACCTTTTACAGAGGACTCTGAGGGGGCAGTGATTGCGGGACTTCGAGTGGAGCCGCAGACAATTTCGGGAGTTGTTCAGGCTCAGAGAGCAGATGATGAGCTGGTCAGTCTGATGCAGCTAGCTGATAAGGACGGATCAGACTTCGGGGTCAGAGTCAATGGGGGCTTGAGATTCAGGGGTCGGATCTGGGTACCGAGAGCAGGTGATCTGAGGGATACTATCATGGAGGAGGCACATAGAGCCAGATATTCCATTCACCCGGGGAGTACCAAGATGTATAAAGATTTACAACGGAGTTTCTGGTGGAAGGGGATGAAGCGGGACATAGCAGACTTCGTGTCCAGGTGCTTGGTTTGTCAGCAGGTGAGGATTGAGCACCAGCGGCCAGCAGGGCAGTTGCAGAGTATAGATATGCCAGAGTGGAAGTGGGAGCACGTGACGATGGATTTCGTCACCGGTTTGCCGAAGACGAGGAGATCTCACGACACGATTTGGGTCATAGTTGATCGACTGACCAAATCGGCGCATTTTCTGGCGATCAGGACCACCTTACCTTTGGAGGGTTTGGCGAAGCTGTACGTCGAGGAGATAGTCTGGTTACATGGTGTACCTGTGAGTATTATCTCTGATCGAGATCCGAGGTTTACCTCCAGATTTTGGGGTAGTCTGCAGAAGGCTTTGGGGACTCAGTTGAAGTTCAACACAGCTTTTCATTCTCAGACAGACTGGCAGTCAGAGAGGACTATCCATATGCTAGAGGATATGCTGAGAGCGTGTACTCTGGATTGGGCAGGATTTTGGGATGAACACCTGCCGTTGATCGAGTTCGCCTACAACAATAGCTACCATTCGAGCATTGGGATGGCACCGTACGAGGCTCTGTACGGTCGGCATTGTAGATTGCCGGTATGCTGGAGTGAGGTAGGCGAGAGGCAGCTGGTTGGACCAGAGATTTCTCAGATGTATGTTGAGAAGATTGGCGTATTCAGGCAGAGGTTAGCGACGGCTCAGAGCAGACAGAAGAGTTACGCAGATAGGCGTAGACGAGAGTTGAGATTTGAGGTGGGCGATCACGTTTACCTGAGGATTTCACGAGCTCGTGGAGTGATGAGATTCGGGAAGAAAGGGAAGCTCAGTCCGAGGTACGTCGGACCGTTTGAGATTCTTGATCGTGTAGGAGAGGTTGCCTACCGTATTGCCTTGCTGCCGCAGCTTTCGGGTATTCACAACGTTTTCCATGTTTCTATGTTGAGGAAATACGTTGCCGATCCGTCGCATATGATTGAGGTCTGTGTTCCGGAGATCGGTCAGGACTTATCTCTCGAGGAGAGGCCCGTGGAGATTGTAGATCGGATGGAGCACCAGCTCAGGAGGAGAACCATTCCGATGGTGAAGGTCAGGTGGCAACACCATAGCGAGCGTGAAGCCACTTGGGAGGTCAAGGATGAGGTCCGGAAGAAGAATCCGGAGTTGTTCGGTGAGAATTTGGTTCTAATTTCGAGGACGAAATTCTTTAAGGGGGTGGATTGTTACATCCTAATCCTTGCTAATTGGGTTTATTGTGTTTTAGGTGGTGGATTAGAGGATGATGAGATGGGTTGAGATGGATGGCTGGGATTGATGGGAGGAGATGTGGTGGATGGTGGAGATTGAAGGAGGAGAGGTATATAAGATTTGGTTTTCTCTCTCTCCCTCACTCGTTTCTCACACTCTCTCACGCGTCTCTCTCTCTCTCTCTCTCTCTCTCTCTCTCTCTCGATCCTTCTCATCCAGCTGAGGAAGACGCGGAGGCGAGACCGGCGAAGCTCGGAGGGGATCTGGAGTTGCCGGAGTCGAGGTGATTGCAGTTGAACTCTCACCGCAGGAGAAGAGTTTTGCGAGGCAGCGCTCGCCGGGATTCTTCGAAGGCTTCTTCAAGCCTTAAAGGTATGCCAAGCTTTAGTTTAATCCTCCCTTTAGCCTTTGTGAGGATTGGAGTGGCCGACGGTAGGCCGAAAGGCTCGTCGAGAACCTTGCAGCAACTTTTCTGCTCTGGAACGGTCGACCGGCGGGTTGGCGCGGTCGACCGGTCGTAGTGTGATTCGGGCGAAAACTCTTGCACCGGTAGAACGATACTCTTCGAGTGGTCGACCGGTGGTACGTTTTAACAAGGGAAAAAGGCTCTGAGTGTTTTCGGTCGAACGGGTCCCCTTTGCCGGTCGACCGAAAGTACTGTTGTAGGTCGGTTGGGGGCGTTGACCATCAAAACGGTCGACCGCTCATATACACATTTTATGTTCATATTCTAGGGTTTGGCATACGGGTTTCCCTAAGGGAAACTCAGGCATTGTTTGTTCACATGTCAGGTCGTGCACGTCAGTAGGAGGTGGTGACTGCGGGCAGGAGCACCCAGACCGGATCCTATCCCTTTGGTTCTTCGAGGTGGATGATTTTCCCTTGTACATGCGTTGTATATCTTTTGTGTTGGGTTGTAATCATCTTTGACTCTTGTATTGTACAATTTACCACCTTATATTATATATATACTTGTGGTTTGGTGACGACCCCAGTGTTGATTCTTATCTGTTTAAAGTTTTAAATTTTCCGCTGTTTCGGGGCGTTACAGATAGACTCATAAGTAATCTGAAAAATATAATCAATAATTTGTGAGCTCGACAACCCACAAGTACGAACCGTCAATCAACCAGAATCATAACCATGTAGAAAATATAAGTCAACAAGCACAATCAAGAGACATGCATCACAAACAATATACATGCATAACAATATGGAAAGACACAAGTGCCTCACTTATTACGTGGCAATGCTTATCAATCAAGTCGGTCTTGAAGGCTGGACATAAGTTTGAGCAACTACTAGTTCTAGGTATTTTATTATATCTTATCTTTTGAACACTAGTTCTAGGTAGTGTTTATGTATTGCACACTCAAAAGTTTTAAAGATTTTATTGGACGGTGTGTAGTATTTTTTTTTATAACAAGATGTTTATCATTATTGTTTCCAAAGGAACTTAAAATATGTATTTACATGTTCAGTATTTAGTTGTTATGAAACAATTTATTATAAAAAAAATGAATCCGTGCAGGCGTGCACATACTATTTCTCATACACATCTACTCTTCTGTCATGGTATCCGCTCGTTGGTTGGTTTCTTATTACATAGTTACAAGTTTGTTGCTAAAAATGAAGACATACTTGAAGATTGCATACTGAACTCCTTGTGGCATGATTATCAAGTTATTTCTCTCTTATGTAATTAGGTGGAGAAGGAAAGACGGCAAACATCACTAGTGATGAAGGATTTAACAGAGGAAGGGATACTCCAATGGTGGAAAATGAGATTGGCACTCTCTCAAACACTTCCGACGTTTCACTTCCTCGGATTGACGAAGATGTCAACTTGGATAATATTGAAGTGACATACTTTAAGTTTCTGTTGAAGCATTTTCCATTGTTTAGTCTGAAATATATATGACAGTAAAGTGGTGGGGCGAACCGCCCGTGACCAACCATCGATGAAAACAAAATCAGCATGGTATAGGCACAGGTCTTAAACAGCTCCTCATCTGAATCTTAATTACTGTCAGACTGTGAGGTCTTGTAAACCATGGTATTCAATTAGAAACTTGAGAGTGTGTTGCATGGAAATTTCTACAGTTGGTTCAGATATAAAACTTTATTCAAACATTCTTTACCTTTGATGTTATGGTCTCTGAAATCCAGCCAATGGGACAGAAGATATGTTCTGATGCTCAAAAGTATCCGCTCCCCCTACCAAAATCTTAGCCAATCAAAGCGAAGGATTACTGTAATATCCTGATTTTTAAGTTGAGGTAATAATCAAATATCTTAATGGACTAATTAAGATTATTGGATGATTGTGTGGTTTTAGGAGAAGATGAAATTTTGAGAAGAATATAGAGAAGAAAAAATGGAGATTTTGAGGCAAGTACTGATTCGTTATTATTCAGTTTCATATCATGTCTGTCTCTCTTGATATTCGTAGTTGCATGTATGTTGAACATTAATATTGATTTTATGGATATGCATATGATTGCATGGTGGTGTTTCGGTCGACATGTCCTGTGGCTGTGTGTATGTTTCTGGTAGAGCAACTTAGGAAAGAGCTGCCTAGCGGACAGCGTGGAGCCACCCGAGAGAGGAAAGGGATGCTTGTCGTTAGTGTGGAGCTACCAGGTGTGCGTCTGACAGATTGATAGATTTCAGAAGCACAGGATGTGGTCGAATCCGAATGGGGGTTCCAGATTGTTATGCATGCATATTATTTGTGATGCATGTCTCTTGATTGTGCTAATTGGCTTAATGTCATATTCCGTCTTATTTTCCACATGATTATGATTCTGATTGATTGACGGTTGGAACTTGCGGGCTGTCGAGCTCACAATTTGTTGATTATATTTTTCAGATTATTATGGGTCTATCAGATGGATTTAAATATCAGAGTGCGCAGCGGTCAGGATCGTGGGTCGTATCTTAACGCACCGGGTTCAGGCGGGTAAGCACCTGTCCAGGCTCGGGGCGTTACAAATACTTCGGTCGCATGTTCGTTGGTCAATAAAACTTGGGTCTGCGTAAGCTTTCAGATCTTTTGGAATCTTTAAGATGACAAAAAATCAAGAACAGTGCATGTTTTTGTTCTGAGTAACATTTAGATTGTTGTTGTGCCCTATTTTTAAAAACAAAACTCAATCATCAGTATATGATTTTTTTTAAAGCCTGTATTGTGAGTTTGAGAGCTTTTGTGTAATTAAGTGTGAGAATTCCTTAAGAATGAACATAACCTAAGGTTGCTTTGGGGCATGTTAGTGAAGGGTGATTAAGCTGAAGTTGAAATTGAAGGACTCATGCTCTAGTTCATCGATCCACTCTACTTCCTTGCTGCAACAAATTTCTTGTACGTTGTTCAAATTCGAATTCACAAAATCACTAACTTTGAGCATTTGTACGTAGGTTAGTATAACAACTTTTTCCATAAAAACAACATATGGGTTTCATATGGTTGTTGGGGTCAATCAAGAGTGGTTGGGTGGTTTGGTAGTGACCAATCCAATGGTCAGTAAGTTACCCACACAAGCTTCTTGTGCACCACCTATACATAGTACAAACTGTACTTGGAGATTAAACTCCATACTGTTAAAAGAAAAGGGGTAGTTAAATATGTTTCGGGGTAGGAAGGGTCGGTAGACACATAAGGGGAGGTGGTTGGGGTGTTGCAGAGACATGCTTGTTTCATGTCAACCTGATCTACAAACTATATATTTGCTGTTGTTTCCACCTATTCAACTATGCATACAGTAAAATCTTCTCAAAATTCCTATTTGAAGTGGAAGTCAGGGTTGGAATTTCTATGTAAAAATGCATCAATGTATAGTATGTTAATGTGTCTCCAATCTATTGACGATTATTCATGATTTTGGATGTTGTTATGTTAGTGAAGTCACTAGCATGCACTACTGTTGTGTTTGTAGGTATGTATGAAAAGCTAAAAACTGTGGAGGTATATGAAGGTTGAGGTACGTGTACTTAACTTCTTCTTCTTTTTCTCAATTTTACCATTGAATTTGAGGCATTGTTTAAATTGGTGGAATATATATGTGAATTTTAATGTATAGAGTGTTGCTGTAGAAAGTTTTGGTGCAATTGTGCAATTCCATAGAGGTGTCAAAGCACTTTGCCCTCTTTCACACATGTCTGAGTTAGAGATTACCCAACCTCGAAAGAAATTTTAAGGTAGTTTTTGGGTTTTCCAATTGTTTAGTGCTACCAATTGTTGTCCCATATCCTTCCTTACTATTGCATTGCTAATTTTCTTTCTTTAGATTGGGGCAAAATTGCTATTTCGTGTGCTTGGGTGCAAATCAAAGAGAATAACCGTTACTTGCAAGAAAACACAGCTCTGTCCGCTACCTTGCTTCTCCTGTTTCTTATTATAGAAATATGATATATTTCCTCTATTTTCTGATATGTTCTATGCTTTACCGGTCATTTTAACGAAAAGTGTATTTTTGGTGAAAACTGATTTTGAATTCTTGTACTATCATAAAATGACTTGGGGGTAGTAAAATGAATATATATATATATATATATATATTCTGAACATTGTCATTCGGTGGTTCTTGCAGATAAAATCAAAACTTGCTGTGGTTGAGGCTTATGCAGATTCTACAGAAGGATTAATCACTCATGGTTGGATTTCAAAAATAGAAAAGAATGGATGCTTTCTAAGATTTTACAATGGCGTCCATGGTTTTGCCTCTAGGTTACTATTTTTTATTTCAATTTCTTTTTTATTGTTAATAGATAGCGAAAAGGGTTACAAGGGGGAGTACAATATGACGGAAAAAAACTAGGGCAGCCACCCAACAAAGGTGGACAACACCCAAATAAATCCACGACTAAGAGTCATGGGAAAAGATTAGACTACATTAAAGCACCATAAACCATCTTCTTAGTGATGAAAACAATCTTTCTTGTTCATTGTTCCATATATTCCCAAACATTGAAGTTAAAAAAAAAATGGAAATTTTGTAGAGTGGAATAAATAATTCAAATCATCAACATTATTTGAAGAAATAAGTGTTCACGTATTCTATTATGCCTTGTCAGTTCTCCTGACATGATTTTAGCGCAGTTGCTGTCGGCGGTGTTATTCTCATTGCAAATATGATCATGTTCACTCTTACTTTATACTTTGTTGATGGTGATTCTTAGATTTTTTGGAACAAATTTGCCTACTAGCAATGTAATCTAAATGCAAAATTTTGAACATTGCTTGTGGTGTTTAGTGGCTGCATTGTGTCTGCCTTTATTGTTCCCATTCTGGAACTTAATTTTCATTCGATCTGTAACTTTCATTAATATCTGTATTTTATTTTCTCTTTTTATTACAACCTTTGTTAAACAGGCACGAGCGTGGAATAGAACCAGAAAGTGATCCAAGTTCTCTCTATCACGTTGGTCAGGTTGTTAAGTGTAGAGTTCCCAGTTCACTTCCTGCTGCTCGAAGAATAAGTGTGAGCTTCAACTTGTCCACCAAAAGGTGAATCTCTCTTTTTATTGCTGCTTTTTCTGCATGGTTGCGTACTTTAATTCCAAAATCCTGTCATTTTACAAAATTCTGCTCGTTATTTTGAAGAAAAAAATATATTGTTTTTGAATTTTACTTGTTATTATATGTTTGCTTGCTTCATCATCTCGTAAAAATTACTATTGAGATGGTTGTTTTAGGGCTTAAGTGTTTTAAAGGTCAGTATTCAGATAAATGATATGAAGTTCTTGAAGCATTTGTAGATGGCAGCTGAAAGAACTAATGATCTACAACATGCTCTGCAGATGAAACTAGAAAATCTATAACATCAATTTTGTATAAAAAGATGTTTTATTTTTGAAAACCTATTATCAAACGATTTGGAACTCTACAAATGATATTAGTAATTAGTAGTAACCATCATAGCAATAAAAAAGAAGTAATAACTATCATAATCATAATAAGAAATCAACTGCTGAGTTTTCTAAGAACTAGATCATGAAGTTTTATAAGCTTTTGCATCCTGAGACCTGAGATCGTCCGTTTAATGGTTGTGCTAATTGCTATTGTTACACCAATTCTCTGTGAGTTTCTGTTTAGTGAATTCTTTCTACCTTGAGGTTAATATGATTTCAGCATTAATATCAATGCTGAATTCCAGTGCTACTGTAAGAAATAAGAATAGTGATTATTATGTTTCTGTTTCCTCCTATTGTAGTGGCAGTCCATAAATTATTCATTTTAGAATTTGAATATTTGTTTCTTCTCAGAGCTTCTGTCGGTGGTGATGCCAAGTTAGGGAGTCTTGTTTCTGGGGTTGT
The DNA here is from genome assembly GCA_963682175.1 of Triglochin maritima. Taxonomy (NCBI): domain Eukaryota; kingdom Viridiplantae; phylum Streptophyta; class Magnoliopsida; order Alismatales; family Juncaginaceae; genus Triglochin; species Triglochin maritima. The sequence continues at coordinate 34,298,846 of OY821781.1, read as the reverse complement.
TGAGCGGCTTACTTCAGATGCAGTTATAGTTAAAGTTGACGCACCTTATAAGAATGGAATAATACGTGATGAACATCTGGCGGATCACCATGGTAAAAGTTCAATGCAAGAAATTGTATACAAATTATTATTGAATGATATAAGCATGACATAAGTTACACACTTATTGCAGGGCAATGCTTATTAATCAAGTCACTTTTGAAGGCTGGACACAAGTTTGAGCAACTACTAGTTCTAGGTATTTTATTATATGTTATTTTTTGAACACTAGGGAAGCCTATCAAATTGAAAATTGAAATACCACCTTCTATTTAACATGATTATCATTGTTTTAACCATGTTTTGAAAAAAAAAATCCTATAGATGTTGATGCAAGCAATATTATCCTCTCGGCCAAGCATTCTCTGATCACATCATCTCAGGAACTTCCGGTTGATTTTACACAGATTCAGCCTCACACAGTCATTCATGTAAGTTTTCTTATTCATTGAAGTTTTCTTGGTATAGCCACTCTTGATTTCTTTGCACTAAGTGATCACACCTCTTACATTGATGTTCAGGGCTATATTGCAATATTATTGATACTGGAATTTTTGTCCGTTTTCTCAGAAATTTGACTGGATTTTGTCCACTGGCTGAGGTATTTATAATTGAACCTATTTTTTTGTTTCTTCTTTTTCACTTTCTGAGCACCATTGTTCTATACTGTCATGGAGGCATCAGATGTACACCTTGATGGTCCTTCTAATGCCTTTAATGTTGGGCAACTGTCCACACATATATTAGAAATGTGAGTTTTTTTTATCATTCTGTAGGAAATGGGATTGTACAATGTGTATAAAGCGGGTTTCATATTGGGAAACTATGGAGCTATAATATTGCTGATCTTTCAAACTAGTTCTTGATATGATTTGTAAAAAGGGTGATATTAATGGCATTTTTATATTCAGGTAAACAGTGAAACAGGTAGAAGTACGTTGTCATTGAAACAATCATGCTGTTTTTCAACTGAAGCATCATTTATTCAGGGCTATTTTCTTCTTGAAGCGAAGGTAATGGTTGCAACATAATTGTATCTGTAGAGAAGTTGGAGCGGGGCCGTGTACTGTGATTTGTAATCTGAATTGAGTTTTATTTTTAGCAATAATGGCTTATCTACCCTTAATTTGAATATTTTTACCAGTCATTGATGTAGTAGTTAAGTTCGAGTACTCAAACCAATTCTATGTTGAGGAGATCTTATTTGTCATGATTAAAGGCACAAACTTAGTTGGCATATGCCAAAGAAATAACATGCTCCACCGATCAAGAAAAAGAAGTAACATGCTCCTGGTCTGACCTGGCAAAAAAATGCTCCTGGTCTGTGGGGGTTGATCGACAAAATTTTGCTTTTCCACATCTGCGTGCTCTAGAAATTGAAAAAGATGCTTGGCATCTGAATGTTTTAGGCTTTTGTCAATTAAGGTGGCTGAGGTATGGTCAACTCACCTAGAGCACCTTCCTTGTGTACATTCAATTTTCTAATTAATTCCAGGCAGTCTGGAAAGGTTTTACAGACACTTCTATATTAAGGAGTAAAAAACAAACTCTTCATTCGTCTCATCAAGAATCCATTTGAATCTGGGTTTGTTGTGATTCGGCTTCTTTCTTTTCAGTTTCAAATTATGTTTCCATTTGATGTGCTATACAAGATTGGCGCAAGGCCTGCTTTGATTTCCATTCCTTCACTTTACATTCATTATCATCTTATTTTGTCTTTAATCTATATTTCTATATATTGACTAATTAATTCAGCCCATTGATTTATTCTGTTTGTGCATCGGTTATGCAGCTAAACAACTTTTATCTATTCAATGATTTTTTTAGAACTTTTGTTGGTTATAGTTGCACTTTTCTGTGGAAAAATGTTGTATTCTTTGTCTCATTTTGATAATGTTTCTTGCATTTTCTTGTAATAAGTTGTGTTATATTTTGGTTGGGTAGATGGCACAGATGCAAGCATCGGATTCTGGATATTCTTATGCTCCAAGAGTAAGAGATTTTAGCATTGGCCAGCTTGTTGAGGGTGAGGTTCAAGAGATAGAAGAATATGGGGTTGTTCTCAAATTCAAAGATCACTGCGATGTTGTTGGGTTCATCACACACTATCAACGTAAGTTTTTCAATTAGTTTGTTTGAGCCAAGCTCTTGAAGTCTTTGTTCTATCGAATGATCTGAAAAGTTCAGTGATCCTGAAAATACTTCTTTACTCGTGGACTTTTCTGTGCCTCTTGCAGTATGTGGAAAAAATGTAGAAATTGGGCTGCTGGTCAAAGCTGTGGTTGTAGAGATACCTCCGCTTCTACTGGTCTTGGTGATTTCTCTCTTAAACCAGAATTACTTGGTAGTTCCAAGGAGTCAATAACCAAACGCTTGAAATCCAAGAAGGTTCTCACTTAGTCATTTATGTAACATCCAGACGTTACAAACATGCACTATTTCAGCTGTGTTTTTTTTGTATATAGTGCATGCTCGTAATGTCTGAAGGTTATATAAATGACCAAGTGACAACCTTCTTGGATTTCAAGTGTTTGGTTATTGACTTCTTGGAACTACCAAGTAATTCTGGTTTAAGAGATAGATCAACAAGACCAGTAGATAGTGTGATGAACCCAACAATATATGTGCTGTTGTTAAAGGATACCTATATATATATGTACTGTTGTTTCCACCTATTCAACTATGCATACAGTAAAAATCTTCCGAGAATTCCTATTTGAGGTGGAAGTCAGGCCGGGTTCGAATTTCTATGAAGAAGACATCAATGTATGGTACTCTAATGCATCTCTAATATATAGACGATTATTCATGATTTTGGATGTTGTTATGTAAGTAAAGTCACTAGCACTACTGTTGTGTTTGTAGGTATTTATGAAGAAGCTAAAAACTGTGGAGGTATATGAAGGTTGAAGTACGCGTACTAAACAATTTTTTTCTTCTTAATTTTACCATTGTATTGGAGACACTGTTTAAATTTGTGGAATATGTGAATTTTAATGTATAGAGTGTTGCTGTGATAATAGGTGTTTTCATTCTTCAAAATTATTGTATCAAGTGATGGTTATGATATATACAGAACTGCCGTAACATCTTAACCGACTTTCTGGACTTACAAATCAAAATACCATTCAGGCAAAATGATACATGAATTAAGTAGATCACTAAAGGAGGCGATGACAGTTATTTGCAGTAGATTTTAAGCTTTGGAAGATGAATGATTAGGACTTTTAAGAATGGCAAGGATTGTTGCTGAAATTCAAGAGACATGATTAAACTACAATCCACCAACCTGCGAAATGTCAACCGACTTAACAAATGTGGCCGCTGCCTCTCAACTCGCTCACCCTAACCCACCACACCCGCTTAACCTTTATTATATTATATTATCTATCTAAATTCTTTTAATGCAATTTTTAATGAGTGCATCAGTATGGGCACTGTGATTTTGTGACATGTCTGTTTCCATGGTTCTATTGTTGTTCAATGTTGTAGTGTCTCAGCTACCACAGAGGTCCTTCCAGGCTTACCGTGTAACATCCCGAAAAGCGGAAATTTAAAAATTAATCATCAAGACATCATAGACCAATAATCAAAGACGGGACTGTTACTTCTCATAAAACATATAAGCGGTGCACCACATTACATCAGAGTTTTGTCAAACGATACATGATTACAACAGAACAACAAAAGGGGATAAAAGTAATCATGTCGACCTCAGTGGTCCGAGTGAGAGGATCTGATCCCAAGATGCGCGCGTCCGCTGATCAACACCCAACTGGACCTACTGCGGTCCTGAAATAAAACATGCAACAACAATGTCTGAGTTGTAGGATCGTGTGGGTCTATGGGTCCACTAATCACTTTTAAGTTAATCACCTATTGAACCCTAATTAACTACTTGGTTGATTGATCAAAGAAATGCAGCGGAAATTAAACAAAATCAAACACAAGTAGAAAGTAATGCAAACCACAAAGAAGACACGTCGGTTTTTATAGAGGTTCGGCCGCGCCTACGTCCTCTCTTGCAAGCCCCTCTCGAATCTCCGTTCGAGCCCCTCTTGCGTCTTCACTATGCCTCCCCGTTCCGGGCCGGGAGCAACGCCTTTTACAAGTCTTCAAACTCGCGAACAACCCTCGCCGAGCTTGGCACCACCTCTCACAAACCGAGAGAATCACTTCGGGCTTTCACCGAAGTCCTTGCTTCTTTGTCTTGGGCTTTCACCAAGACCCTTGCTCTCTTTACAACAATGGTGACTTGAGTGGAACTCACTCTCTAATTGAGCACAACAATTGCTAGATTGATTGTATGATGAATGATGTGGAAATTAGGCTTTGGATGGCTAATTTGGAGCTTTGAGGTTGTGGAAAATCTCACTATAGGTTTGACACTTTGGAGTTGTGAAATCTTGTAGAAAACTAAGTGTGAACCTCTATTTATAAGCTCCTAAAGATTTCTAGCCGTTTGGACAAGATTTGATTGGGTTTTGTGCAAGATACACAAAGCAGAAAATCGGGCTGCAAATCTGTCCAGAACCGGTCGACCGAAACAAGTAAACCGGTCGACCGTTAACATGATTTCAAAGAGAACGGTCGAACAAAAGAGTATTCGGTCGGACAAATGAGCTAGAACTTAACTCTACTTAAGTTAAACGGTCGAACCAAAGTATGGGGCGGTCGACCGTTCAGGGGATTCGGTTGAGAGAAAGGTCAATCGGTCGAACGAGAAATGTGTCGACCGATAGCAGGGAATTTGGTTTCTGAAAATGTGTTCAACCGGTCGACCGAAACAAGGTCTTCGTTCGACCGGTCACCGAATGTATTTTGGGGTTAAGTTTGTTTTATACGAATACGACCGTTATAGGAATACGACAAGAAAAACGACCATATTAAAATCCGGGATCGGTCGACCGAAAAGGTAGAACCGGTCGACCGGTAGAGTTCGGTAAAATCACTGTGGAGAGTCTGTTATAAACCGGTCGAACTGAGAACTGGTTCGGTCGACCGGTTCACACAGGAAATCTGGGTTTAAGTTTATAAGTGATTTCCGACTAAGGTTTGGGTGATCTAATGAAGTCCAAATAATGTGAAATTTCGTGTGTGACTTCTATAGGGAACCTAGTGTGTATGTGATAAGTTTTTAACTCTTGTATGCTCAATTTACACATGTTCCTAAGACTCAAAATAAAATCAAGATTACAAGTCTTCATTTAGCTTTATTACAAATCTTGACTTGATTTCCTTCCTTCCATGAGTCTTGATCACCTGTAGAGGTTAGCACATGCAATATATATGCAATGCAATATGTGTGCTACTCTACATCAACATAATTAAGATTAGGTTAATTAAATCATCAAAACCTAGATTAAGACCAAAAAGCCAACAATCTCCCCCTTTTTGATGATGGCAACCTATATCTTAATTCTATCTAAATACATGGAATTTGTATATGTAAACTATGCATATTAATGCTCCCCCTATGGATGTGCATAGTTTTTGTTCAATTTTATGCCAAATTCCAAGTTACCCCCTTAATTATCTCTCCCCCTTTGACATCCATCAAAAATAATAATTATTTAAGACTTTAAGCATAGAATTTGGATGTCTTGTAATGAAGTTGCTCCCCCTAAATTTTGCACTTCATTACTCTAATAAAAGATATAACATTTAAGCTCCCCCTATCAATAAGGCTAAATGGAAACAATGAGTATGATTCAAGTTAAGTTCATTTAAGTTTCAACTTAAGCCTTATTCTAACATCCATTTAAAATTTGACATTTAGAATCAATGGATGTGATAAATGATTTGCAATGAATAGGGATAATGATTTTCAATGAATTGAATATCTAAGGATATGACAATTAAGCATATTAACTAGATTAGAGCTAATTTTTCAGAAAATTCAAAGATAGAAATTTTATACCAAACTTGAATTTGATTAGCTCCAATCTAGACTTGGTGACGCAACCGGATTCGAATTTGACGTTTTGGCTCACCCGGTCACCACCAATCTCCTCCTCAAGCTCCTACAAGTGTAGATTTTGGTACCCATTTTTGCTTGGGTCCATTAAGTTTAGCTTTTGGTACCCAAATCCAAGTTGATTTTGGTACCTCTACACTTACTTTCCTATTCATGGCATAATTATGTTTAACAATTATTTGAACCGGAATGTTCTTAACATAAAAATTGTTTTCATTGCCATGTGTGAACTTATGCAATTTATTTGACAAATTTTCATTTAAGGCATTAAGTTCACTATTTTTAGTTGCTAGAGATTCATTCAAGCAGTTTAGATTTTTAATCATTGAATTATGCTTTTCATTCATGTTAAGCATGTGAATCTCTAAATTTGCAACCTTGTTATTCATGCAATTCAAGTCATGTAGTAATTGCTTGCTTTCAAGATGAGATTTATCAAGTTTAATAAGCAAGTCATTTGTATCGATTTCTAGCATATGACTATCAATTGCATTTGATGAGGTAGTTTTACAATTTAAATTTTCATTCCTTAAGCATGCATTTTCAGAAGTTAGAACTTCAATTTTAGCAAGCAAATCATTTTTGTCATCTAAGATAGATGCATTTTGCCATTTCAACTCAAGAATTTGCTTATTTGCTAACTTATTAGACTCATGAAGTTCTTTAGATTTTTCTAAAAGTTTTAGAAATGCATTTTGTAGTTTATGTGAATGTGATGATTTTTCACTTAAACTACAATTTGAAGAGTGACTAGAAGATACCTCATCTTCACTTTCTCCATCGGATGAGCTTGATGTTGAACAAGATGTTGAATTGATTTCTTCACATCTAACTTGAGCTACATCCATTGGAGTGGCTTCTCCCTTCTTCCCGGTTGGTGAATCTCCTTCACCAAAATTCTTTTCTAATGTTTGCCATATATGATGAGCACTATCACATGAGCAAACAAGATTAAAATGTTCATCTCCTAATGCACAAAATAAGACATTCATAGCTTTTGCATTTAGGGATGCATTTTTCTCATCTTCTAAACTCCATTTACTCATATGATATCTAGGTGATTCATATGGAGTTTGAATCATAAACCACAAGTTTACATTCATGGATTTAATAAATGAAGACATTTTAAATTTCCATGAGCTAAAGTTATTTCCATCAAAATATGGTGGTTTACATGATTCTTTTGGTGTGGATGCATTAAGAGCCATGTTAATTTATCGATTAAGAACAAAATTAACGAACAAGGCTCTGATACCAAATGTAGGATCGTGTGGGTCTATGGGTCCACTAATCACTTTTAAGTTAATCACCTATTGAACCCTAATTAACTACTTGGTTGATTGATCAAAGAAATGCAGCGGAAATTAAACAAAATCAAACACAAGTAGAAAGTAATGCAAACCACAAAGAAGACACGTCGGTTTTTATAGAGGTTCGGCCGCGCCTACGTCCTCTCTTGCAAGCCCCTCTCGAATCTCCGTTCGAGCCCCTCTTGCGTCTTCACTATGCCTCCCCGTTCCGGGCCGGGAGCAACGCCTTTTACAAGTCTTCAAACTCGCGAACAACCCTCGCCGAGCTTGGCACCACCTCTCACAAACCGAGAGAATCACTTCGGGCTTTCACCGAAGTCCTTGCTTCTTTGTCTTGGGCTTTCACCAAGACCCTTGCTCTCTTTACAACAATGGTGACTTGAGTGGAACTCACTCTCTAATTGAGCACAACAATTGCTAGATTGATTGTATGATGAATGATGTGGAAATTAGGCTTTGGATGGCTAATTTGGAGCTTTGAGGTTGTGGAAAATCTCACTATAGGTTTGACACTTTGGAGTTGTGAAATCTTGTAGAAAACTAAGTGTGAACCTCTATTTATAAGCTCCTAAAGATTTCTAGCCGTTTGGACAAGATTTGATTGGGTTTTGTGCAAGATACACAAAGCAGAAAATCGGGCTGCAAATCTGTCCAGAACCGGTCGACCGAAACAAGTAAACCGGTCGACCGTTAACATGATTTCAAAGAGAACGGTCGAACAAAAGAGTATTCGGTCGGACAAATGAGCTAGAACTTAACTCTACTTAAGTTAAACGGTCGAACCAAAGTATGGGGCGGTCGACCGTTCAGGGGATTCGGTTGAGAGAAAGGTCAATCGGTCGAACGAGAAATGTGTCGACCGATAGCAGGGAATTTGGTTTCTGAAAATGTGTTCAACCGGTCGACCGAAACAAGGTCTTCGTTCGACCGGTCACCGAATGTATTTTGGGGTTAAGTTTGTTTTATACGAATACGACCGTTATAGGAATACGACAAGAAAAACGACCATATTAAAATCCGGGATCGGTCGACCGAAAAGGTAGAACCGGTCGACCGGTAGAGTTCGGTAAAATCACTGTGGAGAGTCTGTTATAAACCGGTCGAACTGAGAACTGGTTCGGTCGACCGGTTCACACAGGAAATCTGGGTTTAAGTTTATAAGTGATTTCCGACTAAGGTTTGGGTGATCTAATGAAGTCCAAATAATGTGAAATTTCGTGTGTGACTTCTATAGGGAACCTAGTGTGTATGTGATAAGTTTTTAACTCTTGTATGCTCAATTTACACATGTTCCTAAGACTCAAAATAAAATCAAGATTACAAGTCTTCATTTAGCTTTATTACAAATCTTGACTTGATTTCCTTCCTTCCATGAGTCTTGATCACCTGTAGAGGTTAGCACATGCAATATATATGCAATGCAATATGTGTGCTACTCTACATCAACATAATTAAGATTAGGTTAATTAAATCATCAAAACCTAGATTAAGGCCAAAAAGCCAACAATCTCCCCCTTTTTGATGATGGCAACCTATATCTTAATTCTATCTAAATACATGGAATTTGTATATGTAAACTATGCATATTAATGCTCCCCCTATGGATGTGCATAGTTTTTGTTCAATTTTATGCCAAATTCCAAGTTACCCCCTTAATTATCTCTCCCCCTTTGACATCCATCAAAAATAATAATTATTTAAGACTTTAAGCATAGAATTTGGATGTCTTGTAATGAAGTTGCTCCCCCTAAATTTTGCACTTCATTACTCTAATAAAAGATATAACATTTAAGCTCCCCCTATCAATAAGGCTAAATGGAAACAATGAGTATGATTCAAGTTAAGTTCATTTAAGTTTCAACTTAAGCCTTATTCTAACATCCATTTAAAATTTGACATTTAGAATCAATGGATGTGATAAATGATTTGCAATGAATAGGGATAATGATTTTCAATGAATTGAATATCTAAGGATATGACAATTAAGCATATTAACTAGATTAGAGCTAATTTTTCAGAAAATTCAAAGATAGAAATTTTATACCAAACTTGAATTTGATTAGCTCCAATCTAGACTTGGTGACGCAACCGGATTCGAATTTGACGTTTTGGCTCACCCGGTCACCACCAATCTCCTCCTCAAGCTCCTACAAGTGTAGATTTTGGTACCCATTTTTGCTTGGGTCCATTAAGTTTAGCTTTTGGTACCCAAATCCAAGTTGATTTTGGTACCTCTACACTTACTTTCCTATTCATGGCATAATTATGTTTAACAATTATTTGAACCGGAATGTTCTTAACATAAAAATTGTTTTCATTGCCATGTGTGAACTTATGCAATTTATTTGACAAATTTTCATTTAAGGCATTAAGTTCACTATTTTTAGTTGCTAGAGATTCATTCAAGCAGTTTAGATTTTTAATCATTGAATTATGCTTTTCATTCATGTTAAGCATGTGAATCTCTAAATTTGCAACCTTGTTATTCATGCAATTCAAGTCATGTAGTAATTGCTTGCTTTCAAGATGAGATTTATCAAGTTTAATAAGCAAGTCATTTGTATCGATTTCTAGCATATGACTATCAATTGCATTTGATGAGGTAGTTTTACAATTTAAATTTTCATTCCTTAAGCATGCATTTTCAGAAGTTAGAACTTCAATTTTAGCAAGCAAATCATTTTTGTCATCTAAGATAGATGCATTTTGCCATTTCAACTCAAGAATTTGCTTATTTGCTAACTTATTAGACTCATGAAGTTCTTTAGATTTTTCTAAAAGTTTTAGAAATGCATTTTGTAGTTTATGTGAATGTGATGATTTTTCACTTAAACTACAATTTGAAGAGTGACTAGAAGATACCTCATCTTCACTTTCTCCATCGGATGAGCTTGATGTTGAACAAGATGTTGAATTGATTTCTTCACATCTAACTTGAGCTACATCCATTGGAGTGGCTTCTCCCTTCTTCCCGGTTGGTGAATCTCCTTCACCAAAATTCTTTTCTAATGTTTGCCATATATGATGAGCACTATCACATGAGCAAACAAGATTAAAATGTTCATCTCCTAATGCACAAAATAAGACATTCATAGCTTTTGCATTTAGGGATGCATTTTTCTCATCTTCTAAACTCCATTTACTCATATGATATCTAGGTGATTCATATGGAGTTTGAATCATAAACCACAAGTTTACATTCATGGATTTAATAAATGAAGACATTTTAAATTTCCATGAGCTAAAGTTATTTCCATCAAAATATGGTGGTTTACATGATTCTTTTGGTGTGGATGCATTAAGAGCCATGTTAATTTATCGATTAAGAACAAAATTAACGAACAAGGCTCTGATACCAAATGTAGGATCGTGTGGGTCTATGGGTCCACTAATCACTTTTAAGTTAATCACCTATTGAACCCTAATTAACTACTTGGTTGATTGATCAAAGAAATGCAGCGGAAATTAAACAAAATCAAACACAAGTAGAAAGTAATGCAAACCACAAAGAAGACACGTCGGTTTTTATAGAGGTTCGGCCGCGCCTACGTCCTCTCTTGCAAGCCCCTCTCGAATCTCCGTTCGAGCCCCTCTTGCGTCTTCACTATGCCTCCCCGTTCCGGGCCGGGAGCAACGCCTTTTACAAGTCTTCAAACTCGCGAACAACCCTCGCCGAGCTTGGCACCACCTCTCACAAACCGAGAGAATCACTTCGGGCTTTCACCGAAGTCCTTGCTTCTTTGTCTTGGGCTTTCACCAAGACCCTTGCTCTCTTTACAACAATGGTGACTTGAGTGGAACTCACTCTCTAATTGAGCACAACAATTGCTAGATTGATTGTATGATGAATGATGTGGAAATTAGGCTTTGGATGGCTAATTTGGAGCTTTGAGGTTGTGGAAAATCTCACTATAGGTTTGACACTTTGGAGTTGTGAAATCTTGTAGAAAACTAAGTGTGAACCTCTATTTATAAGCTCCTAAAGATTTCTAGCCGTTTGGACAAGATTTGATTGGGTTTTGTGCAAGATACACAAAGCAGAAAATCGGGCTGCAAATCTGTCCAGAACCGGTCGACCGAAACAAGTAAACCGGTCGACCGTTAACATGATTTCAAAGAGAACGGTCGAACAAAAGAGTATTCGGTCGGACAAATGAGCTAGAACTTAACTCTACTTAAGTTAAACGGTCGAACCAAAGTATGGGGCGGTCGACCGTTCAGGGGATTCGGTTGAGAGAAAGGTCAATCGGTCGAACGAGAAATGTGTCGACCGATAGCAGGGAATTTGGTTTCTGAAAATGTGTTCAACCGGTCGACCGAAACAAGGTCTTCGTTCGACCGGTCACCGAATGTATTTTGGGGTTAAGTTTGTTTTATACGAATACGACCGTTATAGGAATACGACAAGAAAAACGACCATATTAAAATCCGGGATCGGTCGACCGAAAAGGTAGAACCGGTCGACCGGTAGAGTTCGGTAAAATCACTGTGGAGAGTCTGTTATAAACCGGTCGAACTGAGAACTGGTTCGGTCGACCGGTTCACACAGGAAATCTGGGTTTAAGTTTATAAGTGATTTCCGACTAAGGTTTGGGTGATCTAATGAAGTCCAAATAATGTGAAATTTCGTGTGTGACTTCTATAGGGAACCTAGTGTGTATGTGATAAGTTTTTAACTCTTGTATGCTCAATTTACACATGTTCCTAAGACTCAAAATAAAATCAAGATTACAAGTCTTCATTTAGCTTTATTACAAATCTTGACTTGATTTCCTTCCTTCCATGAGTCTTGATCACCTGTAGAGGTTAGCACATGCAATATATATGCAATGCAATATGTGTGCTACTCTACATCAACATAATTAAGATTAGGTTAATTAAATCATCAAAACCTAGATTAAGGCCAAAAAGCCAACAATCTCCCCCTTTTTGATGATGGCAACCTATATCTTAATTCTATCTAAATACATGGAATTTGTATATGTAAACTATGCATATTAATGCTCCCCCTATGGATGTGCATAGTTTTTGTTCAATTTTATGCCAAATTCCAAGTTACCCCCTTAATTATCTCTCCCCCTTTGACATCCATCAAAAATAATAATTATTTAAGACTTTAAGCATAGAATTTGGATGTCTTGTAATGAAGTTGCTCCCCCTAAATTTTGCACTTCATTACTCTAATAAAAGATATAACATTTAAGCTCCCCCTATCAATAAGGCTAAATGGAAACAATGAGTATGATTCAAGTTAAGTTCATTTAAGTTTCAACTTAAGCCTTATTCTAACATCCATTTAAAATTTGACATTTAGAATCAATGGATGTGATAAATGATTTGCAATGAATAGGGATAATGATTTTCAATGAATTGAATATCTAAGGATATGACAATTAAGCATATTAACTAGATTAGAGCTAATTTTTCAGAAAATTCAAAGATAGAAATTTTATACCAAACTTGAATTTGATTAGCTCCAATCTAGACTTGGTGACGCAACCGGATTCGAATTTGACGTTTTGGCTCACCCGGTCACCACCAATCTCCTCCTCAAGCTCCTACAAGTGTAGATTTTGGTACCCATTTTTGCTTGGGTCCATTAAGTTTAGCTTTTGGTACCCAAATCCAAGTTGATTTTGGTACCTCTACACTTACTTTCCTATTCATGGCATAATTATGTTTAACAATTATTTGAACCGGAATGTTCTTAACATAAAAATTGTTTTCATTGCCATGTGTGAACTTATGCAATTTATTTGACAAATTTTCATTTAAGGCATTAAGTTCACTATTTTTAGTTGCTAGAGATTCATTCAAGCAGTTTAGATTTTTAATCATTGAATTATGCTTTTCATTCATGTTAAGCATGTGAATCTCTAAATTTGCAACCTTGTTATTCATGCAATTCAAGTCATGTAGTAATTGCTTGCTTTCAAGATGAGATTTATCAAGTTTAATAAGCAAGTCATTTGTATCGATTTCTAGCATATGACTATCAATTGCATTTGATGAGGTAGTTTTACAATTTAAATTTTCATTCCTTAAGCATGCATTTTCAGAAGTTAGAACTTCAATTTTAGCAAGCAAATCATTTTTGTCATCTAAGATAGATGCATTTTGCCATTTCAACTCAAGAATTTGCTTATTTGCTAACTTATTAGACTCATGAAGTTCTTTAGATTTTTCTAAAAGTTTTAGAAATGCATTTTGTAGTTTATGTGAATGTGATGATTTTTCACTTAAACTACAATTTGAAGAGTGACTAGAAGATACCTCATCTTCACTTTCTCCATCGGATGAGCTTGATGTTGAACAAGATGTTGAATTGATTTCTTCACATCTAACTTGAGCTACATCCATTGGAGTGGCTTCTCCCTTCTTCCCGGTTGGTGAATCTCCTTCACCAAAATTCTTTTCTAATGTTTGCCATATATGATGAGCACTATCACATGAGCAAACAAGATTAAAATGTTCATCTCCTAATGCACAAAATAAGACATTCATAGCTTTTGCATTTAGGGATGCATTTTTCTCATCTTCTAAACTCCATTTACTCATATGATATCTAGGTGATTCATATGGAGTTTGAATCATAAACCACAAGTTTACATTCATGGATTTAATAAATGAAGACATTTTAAATTTCCATGAGCTAAAGTTATTTCCATCAAAATATGGTGGTTTACATGATTCTTTTGGTGTGGATGCATTAAGAGCCATGTTAATTTATCGATTAAGAACAAAATTAACGAACAAGGCTCTGATACCAAATGTAGGATCGTGTGGGTCTATGGGTCCACTAATCACTTTTAAGTTAATCACCTATTGAACCCTAATTAACTACTTGGTTGATTGATCAAAGAAATGCAGCGGAAATTAAACAAAATCAAACACAAGTAGAAAGTAATGCAAACCACAAAGAAGACACGTCGGTTTTTATAGAGGTTCGGCCGCGCCTACGTCCTCTCTTGCAAGCCCCTCTCGAATCTCCGTTCGAGCCCCTCTTGCGTCTTCACTATGCCTCCCCGTTCCGGGCCGGGAGCAACGCCTTTTACAAGTCTTCAAACTCGCGAACAACCCTCGCCGAGCTTGGCACCACCTCTCACAAACCGAGAGAATCACTTCGGGCTTTCACCGAAGTCCTTGCTTCTTTGTCTTGGGCTTTCACCAAGACCCTTGCTCTCTTTACAACAATGGTGACTTGAGTGGAACTCACTCTCTAATTGAGCACAACAATTGCTAGATTGATTGTATGATGAATGATGTGGAAATTAGGCTTTGGATGGCTAATTTGGAGCTTTGAGGTTGTGGAAAATCTCACTATAGGTTTGACACTTTGGAGTTGTGAAATCTTGTAGAAAACTAAGTGTGAACCTCTATTTATAAGCTCCTAAAGATTTCTAGCCGTTTGGACAAGATTTGATTGGGTTTTGTGCAAGATACACAAAGCAGAAAATCGGGCTGCAAATCTGTCCAGAACCGGTCGACCGAAACAAGTAAACCGGTCGACCGTTAACATGATTTCAAAGAGAACGGTCGAACAAAAGAGTATTCGGTCGGACAAATGAGCTAGAACTTAACTCTACTTAAGTTAAACGGTCGAACCAAAGTATGGGGCGGTCGACCGTTCAGGGGATTCGGTTGAGAGAAAGGTCAATCGGTCGAACGAGAAATGTGTCGACCGATAGCAGGGAATTTGGTTTCTGAAAATGTGTTCAACCGGTCGACCGAAACAAGGTCTTCGTTCGACCGGTCACCGAATGTATTTTGGGGTTAAGTTTGTTTTATACGAATACGACCGTTATAGGAATACGACAAGAAAAACGACCATATTAAAATCCGGGATCGGTCGACCGAAAAGGTAGAACCGGTCGACCGGTAGAGTTCGGTAAAATCACTGTGGAGAGTCTGTTATAAACCGGTCGAACTGAGAACTGGTTCGGTCGACCGGTTCACACAGGAAATCTGGGTTTAAGTTTATAAGTGATTTCCGACTAAGGTTTGGGTGATCTAATGAAGTCCAAATAATGTGAAATTTCGTGTGTGACTTCTATAGGGAACCTAGTGTGTATGTGATAAGTTTTTAACTCTTGTATGCTCAATTTACACATGTTCCTAAGACTCAAAATAAAATCAAGATTACAAGTCTTCATTTAGCTTTATTACAAATCTTGACTTGATTTCCTTCCTTCCATGAGTCTTGATCACCTGTAGAGGTTAGCACATGCAATATATATGCAATGCAATATGTGTGCTACTCTACATCAACATAATTAAGATTAGGTTAATTAAATCATCAAAACCTAGATTAAGGCCAAAAAGCCAACATGAGTTTCCATAAGGAAACCTCGTATGCCAAGCTCACCTATATGCATGCAGTAGTACAAATGCACCTATCATACTAGTAGCATGTCATGTCATCAACAGTAAGGAAAACAGTTCCCCCGAAGGGTAACACAGGACATCAGTCCGACAATCATCATCTGGTCTCCTAAGGAGACCTACCGTAGGTACATACGGTCTAGCGGAGCAAGACGTGACGCCTCCCACACGCGGCTACACTAATCATGGGGTTCGGCAAAGGGCATCCACGCCATAAGAAACAGATCTGTAACTTCGTGGTCGAAACCACACCAACGGAGCCGTCGCTCGGTCGGTCCATCAATCATCATCTCAGTAGGTGCCTATCTGAGGAACATAGCCGGAACAACATCGGCCCATCAATCATCCTCGCCGGAACAACATCGGCGGCATCACCGGAACAACATCGGTGGTCCATCAATACGTCCGGCACAACATCGGACGGGTCCAGACCGAAGTCTGTCAGGTCATCAGGCTCCACGAGCCGCAAACACCAACTGCGTCGCTATAAAAGCAGGGCAGCGACCTCCGTAGCCATATAGGCCGGTAGTCACCTCACCCAACGACAGCTGCGTGTCCGCACATCATCATACATTGGGATCCGCGATCCCTCAGGCCTGTTACTCTACAATGAGTCCATCAATACATCACATTAGTCACGATCCATACATGGAGGTGACGCGTCCCAAACACCCACACTCTTCCACGCGGCGGTCCCTGGGCAGGCACGCGTAACGCGCCCACCGTCACCTGTTGGCTCACGCACAAGGCGAGGACATGGGTTTCCGTGGACAGAGTTGTTATCTTAAAAGGACCGGGAATTGAGTTCTGTGCAAAAATGGTCGACCGCTTTCACAAAGAAATCGGTCGACCGAAAGTCTGCAACGGTCAAACTCTCTGCGCAAAACCTAAGTCCCAACGGTCGAACAGAGATCTAAAACCGGTCGACCGATACGAGGTCAAAATCCGGAGTTTGGGCAACATGAATTCAAATCTATCGGTCGACCGACTCAGGGGTCCCCGTCGATCGAAAACTACCAGGGCATCCTAGCAGTTCTAAGTCATAAAACAGTCGAACGCATAACAAATAACGGTCGAACAAGCATGCATTCTATTCAGTACACTTAAGTTCCGGTCGAACGAACCCAAGGAACCGGTCGACCGAAACACAACAAAAGGCCCCGATTCACCAGCACAATGCACAACCGGTCGATCGCCACAAGGCATCGTTCGACCGGTGATGGTTAAAATCGGGAAAAACACACTACATCGGTCGACCGCCCGAAGGGACCCGGTCGACCGTTGGTCGTCTTCAACCTTGCATCAGCCAAGGATTTACACAAACACGTCGCCGGAGAGGTCTCCGACCTCCCCCGACCGACCAACAAAACCCTCCCACGAGGGTGAGCAACAACAAAACACACTAGGAACTGGCATACCTCAAGAAGACGACGAAACCGCCGGAGCCTTGCTCGCGCACGTCGCCTCCGGAGATCTCGCGCGCACAACTCCGCACCTCTCACGCCGGGAACGATCTTCCGCCCTCGCCTCCGACCACACGAGCCGCCGGAAAGGAAAGAGTGAGTGAAGAGGTGGAAGGAAGAAAATGAGGAAGAAGAAGATGAAGAATGGGTTGGTTTTCTCTTAAAACTCACACCCAACGCCACAGTGACCAACCCCCTCCACCATCACCTACATATCCTAAAATCCTCCATTCCCATGCATACTATTGTTCACGCCCCTTCCCCCATGCAAAACACCTCCTTAAACACCATTAACCCCTAATCGGGTTTAGGGTCCTAACATACCGTCATCTGGTAAACTACTGGTTGTTAATGTATAGAGTGTTGCTGTGATAATAGGTGTTTTCATTCTTCAAAATTAGTGTATCCGGTCATCGGGGGCGGATGCACAGTGGTGCCTGGTGGGGCACGCACCCTGTTATTAAATCCCAAAAATCTAACTCTAAGCCTAACATATAGCTTGTTAATTGGTTTCTGATAATGTGAATGTGATACTTATAGAGTTGGAACCTCAATTACATGGGTTTATGACCTTACGGGCTTTCATGTCCCCAACTCCCCACGACCCCAACTCCAATCCCTTGATTTGGGCATTTTGTTTCACCCCCAACGAACCACCGCAACAACCAGCAAGCTCCTCAACAGCCAGGCGAGCTCGCACCCCAACGACCCTCCGAGCAGGCAAGCAAAGCAGCAAGTCAGCAACGCCAACACAGCATTCAGGCTCCAACAGACAACATGTTGGTCTTCTTCTTTTTTCTTTTTAATTCCAATCTTTTTATGAGTTTGTATTGGTCTTGGATGCGGATTGTTTAAGTGTGAGATTTGTGAGAATCATGATTTATGAACAAGTTTTTTTTCTTGTTTGGATGAATTTGTTGTTACTAAGTCACGAAAATTGGTGTTGATGTTGTTAGTGAGTGTTTTTTTATTGAAACAGAGTTGACGTTACTGGTGGTAGTGATTTTCTATTCAAATAAGTTCGAAATTGAAGTAGGTTATGTAATTGGTATTGGAATTTGAGTTATGCTAATGTTTTGTGGTTTTGAGATTGGGATTTGAGTTATACGAATAAAATTATTTCGAGATGATTAATGTATGATTCATTTTATCTCAAAGTATTTGGAAAATTTTAATTGGGAGGAAAGATTTATTGAAAGTTTCTTCCCAAGTTCAAGCGAGACTAATTGAACGTCCTAGATCTGAAAATGAGAAGGATTTTTTGAATTTTTTGTTTATTTATTTTAAGTACCATTCTTAAGGTTGTGGGCGTTGAAAAAAATTATGACTACGGAAGAACCAATCTTCTATAATTTGCCCCACCCACCAAATTATCCTGGATCTGTCCATGCATACAAAATACGCGCATTCTAGAGGTAAAATAACGTGACCACCATATTCCACACAAATACTATATCATGTTACATAAAACATCCAAAAACACCGGTACAAAAGGTACACATGCATAATAACTATATAGCTACGTACAGTTGCTCCTATTATTGAGGGATAATACCTCAATAATAGTTATATAGCATTTGTGAACAAAATATTAAAACTAATACAAAGAATATGATATAATTTTTATATAATTTATATATATTATATGTTTTATAGTTATACATACATATAAAATACAAAGCAAATATTATTTGAATATGATGTATCAATATCCATATTTATTTCGTTTACTTACATATATTCAGATCCGAATATGAATACGGTGCATATTTTCTTCATTACATAAACCTTTTAACCGATTTCAAATACAAAACTACGTAGTCTTAATATTATTTTAATGGTGTTTTGCACATTTGGCCCCAAATAATGAAAATTAAACACAAAAATGTTTTTTTTCTTAATATTCTGTAAAGATGTAAAATTGTTTTCCGAATAAATATATATAGTTGTTTCCGATGTAAAATTTGAATATCAAATGTACTAATGGTGTGATAAAGTTTTTCAGAATATACAATCATAAAAATGTTTTCGGTTTGAATATTATGTTTGTGATTTTCAGAAAAGCAATCTGCATTTCCAATCGTGACTATTCTTACGAGCTGTAAAAAGTATCTTTATTTTTTAAATCAAGTTGGTATTGTTTCCAAATAAAAAACTACTGTTCTTTATAGAAGAAGTAAAATTGTTTTTTTCCTTAATATCCTGTAAAGATGTAAAATTGTTTTCCGAATAAATATATATAGTTGTTTCCCTTCTCTTCTCCTGTCGTGAAACCCTAAAACCCTCTCCCCAAAACCCTAACCCTAATCCCTCGACGCGTTTGTTTTGGTTGTCTCATCAGACGGAGAAGGTGTTCCAGTTCCTCAGGTAAAGATCCCGATCCCCAAAGGTGTCTCCTCTCCTATTCGCGTTGGAATTGGATGTGATTTGGTGGTTGTTTTGGTGCAGCTCGAAATTTTTTAATAAAAAAGTTTGAGAGAGATGAAGAAGACAAGTGGAAGGGGTGCGACAGGCAAGCCACTACATGGTTTACGCCCTAAGCAGCGGCAATTTAAAAAGCATACACATGGGGATGGTTCGATCCCATCAGAGATATATGCATCCCTTTTGGGTGGAGAAGATGATGCCCCTACCTTTCCTAGAGGTTTTTTTTTCCTTTCAACATTTTAACTATCTTCTGCATCAAAGTATTTACTTGAAAATCTTTTATGTCTTTATTGGTTGTATTAGGCGGAGGCAGTCTCCTGAGCCAAAATGAGAGGGCAGAGGCACGTACTGAAGCAGAACAACAGTTTGAAAGAGAAGAGGAGTCCGGATTAATGCATGTCAATCCCCATAAAACAGGGAAACGGAGTTCTCATGCTTATCGTCATGGGGACGACGATTTCGCATCACTTTTTGGGCAAGGCATATCTGGAAAGCTCCCCAGATTTGCCAATCGTATCACGCTGAAGGTCTGTCGCATTTTAAATACTTCCTTTTTGGACCTCTTCAATTGTTAGTCAAAAGAAATTTTAAATTATAGAAATACAGTTTAAACTTTCGGAGTGATAGCCATTTGTTGACAACAACAAAAAAAAATTCCACTTCAAACATGTGATACATGTGATGTTTGGGACCTCCATCTAACTTGTACTTGGAAAGCATCAACTTTTCATTAACATGTTGAGGTTACACAACCGATTTTGACCGGTTGGAGGGAATAAATCTTTGGGTCTCATTTCCATGTGAACATGGATAGGAGTATTTGTAATTAGGGATGCAAACGAATACATTTCGAACCGGATATAGTATATATCCGTATCCGAATTCGACAGTCATAACCGAATACCGATTTCGATTTGTATTCGAAAAAAATTACACTATCCGAATTCGAAAATATTTCATTTGGTTTTCGGATTTGTATTCGAATTCGAATAGTATTCGAATTCAAATTTATTTTTTCCTGTTCAATGCACTCCAATTTAAACAAATAGTAATGTTTTTCAGTAACCACCTTCACCATTTACAGAAACACTACTGCAAATTAAACCCAATACAGCTTCATCTGTGTAAACATATAATTTATCCACCATCACCATATGTAGACATTACTGCAACAGAAAACATATAATTCAAACAAAAACATGGTTAAAATTAAACATAAAAGTTACATTCAGCAAGTATGTGGTTTCACACTACCACGTAACAAACTATTGTAGCCTATAAGTTCCACAAAGTATGTAATTCTATTCAGTAAAATATATTTTCATTCATATCATATAAAAAAAGTGAGCTTATAATCTATACTATAAGACTATAACTAGTCCATATGACTTAAATCATTCTTTGTTGTCTTCATTTCTTGTAACTTGTAAGTTGTAACTTGCACCTCTATTCTTCTACTTCACCTGCATTTGAAAATTAAAAAAATCATCAATAATAAACCCAAGTCAGCCAAAATGAAATCCAATGAAAGTGATATCACATCTAAATCAAATAGTATACCATCAATGTGTAGACTTTTATAAGTGCCACTATCATCATTTGATAAGACTTCATTTTCAGGATCAAAATGCAATTCCGAAAAAAGTGTCGACAATGCGTCATCTGATTCAAGCGCAATAGAATCTAAAAAAACAGTATAAATAAATTAGTAGCACATAATCATAACAATCAAAATAGCAAATTATGTTTTATTACCCTTGACTTGATGTCGTAGCCAATCTTGACCACAAATCAAAGTCTGAACAGTTTCAGCATCCAAACGACTTCGGTATTGGTCAACTATCCTTCCTCCAGTGCTGAAAGCACTTTCTGAAGCAACTGTAGATGCTGGGATTGCCAGAATATCACGAGCTATTGATGAAAGAATAGGATATTTGGCCTCATTAAGTTTCCACCATGCTAATATATCAAAATCATCATCTGACACCACCATAACACCTTCCTCTAAATAAAACTCTAAATCTGATTTCTGTGATTGAACTGAAGAACTACTTTGAAGAAACTGACCAAGATCCCTTCGTAAGTTTTTCCTAGAAGATTTCACCATCTGTTGAGCAATTTCCTGAGATCTAACTTCTTTTCCAACTGAATCATTATTTTGTGTTCCTGAACTGCTTCTGAAATTTGATTTGTACAAATCATACATCTTCGAAAACTCATTACGAACATATTCCACTTGTGCTGTAACCTGAAATTCATTCTCATATACCAGCCCAAAAAAGTACTCTATTGACTTCAATTTAAACCTTGGATCTAGTATACAAGCTGTGGTGAAAAGAACATTAACTTTGCCCCAATATTTCTCAAACTTCGGATACATTTTTTCAGCCATGGACTTGATAAAAGTATATGGACTGCTGCACCATGATTTCAAAGAAATCTGAATAGTATATATCTCATTAAAGCATTGATTCAAAGTTGGATAGCTTGTACCAGAAAGTGTTTCAGTTGCATCAAGAAAAACACTAAGACATTCCACAATCTGTTGTGCATTGTCCCAATCATCAGAAGATGGTGGAGCTTTATATGATTTATCAAACCCAGGCAAGCGAGAAAAAACCTTTTTAAACTCTATTGCATTTTGTAGCATCAAGTATGTTGAATTCCATCTAGTTTGACAATCAAGAATCAACCCTTTTTCTGGTGCTCCACTTTGTTGTGCACATTTTTTGAAAGTTTCTAAACGTGCTTGAGACTTTTTGACATATTTGACACTGTCACGTATTTTTTGGACAACATCATGCACCTCTTTCAAACCCTCTTGGACAATAATATTCAATATATGAGCACAACATCTAGAATGAAAGAAATCTCCATCCCTAATCAAGTTGTGTGTGAAATTAACATCCTCTAGAAGCTCTTTGACAAGTTTGTCATTGGTTGAACAATTATCCAACACAATGCTAAACAACTTGGTATCAATATTCCATGCATAAATATGTGTTTGAAGCACTTTAGCAATTTCCTCAGCCCCATGAGGTGACTCCACATATACAAAGTTCAAAATTTTCTTCTCAAGCTTCCATTTTTCATTGATATAATGACATGTCATGCATAAATAACCAATATTACCAAGGGCTGTCCACATGTCTGCAGTAAGACTTATTCGAGATTTTAGCTTCTCAAGTGTTTTATAAATTTTGGTTTTCTCATTTTCAACTGTTTTCTTACAATCTGCTTGAACTGTAGTACGGGACAACAACCTAAATTCTGGCTGCAAACTGCTGACAAATGTCCTAAATCCAACATGATCAGCCATGGAAAATGGATACTCATGCAAAATGAACATATTTGCAAAATACTGCCTACTTAAAACTGGATCAAACTTAAAACACTCAATGGCATTAGTTCCATCCTTTTTGGTTTGTCCAGTTTTAAGGAGCATCTGACCAACATCTGAACTTTTCCCTTTCGTCCTTCGATAAGCCATGCAAAATTTTAAATGATTATGAAGACGGGTGGTTCCACTTGAGCTATTTGCACAAATTTCTAATTTGCAGTAATTACAAGTAGCAATAATATCTCCATCTTTAGATCTTTTTCTATCATAATGAGCCCAAGCCTTAGACCATAATCTTCTCTCTTTACGAACTACTCTCTTTTCAGGTTGAACAGTAGGATTACCATCTTCAACTTCTACCATTTCCATGATGCTTTAGGGAAAAAATCAAAAAAATAAAGCAACTAAGTTCAACTTCAACTAGTAAAAAAATCTATTGAAGTAAACTAAAACAACAACCATATAACCAAAATACTAGAAATCCAAGTCATTAACATTTTAAGGCATAAAAAACAACCCCTGTATCTAATTAAAACCTCGTCAGTGTTTAATGCACAAACATATAACACACTCAAAGTCGGAACATTGTTCAAACTGGTTCAGAACATATAAAAAAGACAGTTGCGGTAAACTAAAACAACAACCATATAACAGAAATACAAGAAATCCAAATCATTATCATTTAAACCAAGTGGCTACACAAACATTACTACCATTTTAAGGCATAAAAAACAAACATTTGAAGTAAAAACAGAAATTAAATTCAAAGTCAGAAACTAAGGAAGTCAAACCGGTTCAGAATCTGAGATGAGCACGATAGATTTCTCCTGAACTTTGCAAGATCTCTTCCCCGAAGGCTTCGACCACCTTTTTCCACCCCCACTTCCCTTCCTCACCACCTCCTGTAATATAGAAAAGATTAAGCCACAATCTAATAGCAAGAAAAATGTTTTCATTCCCAGAAATTAAGAACCAAATTTGATTTAGACATGGAAACTGAAAATGAACATATTTTGTCCAGAAAATGAATACCGAAAGAACATATTCCAGATTTGGGGATATTCGTTGGAGAAGAAGGGATTTGGGGAATACCGAAAGAGGAGAAGGCCGGCTGATTTGCGGAAAGGGACGAGATGCACCAGATTTGGGAGGTTTTCGCTGGAGAAGAGGGGATTTGGGGAGAACCGAAAGTCTTTGCCGAAGAAGAAGGGATTTGGGAGGTTTTTGCTGGAGAAAAGGGATTTGGGATTTGGAGTGGCAGTCGGCTGTAGTAGTGGAGTAGGGTTGGGTAATGGGTAGTGTATTTAGGTTAGGTTTTAATGGACAAAATCTGACCATCCATTCTAAAGTATAGAAGATCTTGGTCATTCATCTTGGTATGAATATAATATTAATTTTTTATATTAAAATACAATTGGTATTCGGATACTCGAATTTGGTAAGATATGTATCCGAAATTGTATCCGAAATTCCAATTGGTAAGCTTTACATGACCAATTCCATTTCCAAATTGATTTGGTAGGTTATTTCTTACCAAATACCAACCAATTACAATTTTTTCGAATCGGATATTCGGATATTTGGTAACCATTTGCATCCCTATTTGTAATGTTTCAGTTCAGATACCTGAATGGTTGTTGATTGACGTGCAATCTCCTAACACTACCTTCAAACATAACTTGTGATTCCATAGGGACAGTTATCCACGGGCTGCTATTTGTCTCCTAGATAACTACATTGCTAGTGTTTTAAAATGGAGATTTTGTGGTAATTATAATTTTTTCTTGTCTGGTTGTTAATTCACAGATATATATATATTATAAAAAATAAAGCTAATTTTATCTTTCTGAGTAGTGTTACTTGGAAATACGTTGTAGTACAACAACTACATTGATATAATTCAACTTGTCACCTTGGGGTTACCACAACCAAAAATTGTAAGTTCAAATCCCAGTAGTTGCGGAAAAGCTAGGATTTTTTGCTCTTTCTCTCAGGGCTTATGTGTGTTACTGTTCACATTCACACTGTTAATTGACTAAAAATCACTAGGTTGGCATTTGGATGGAACAATATGGATATCTGGATTGAAGGAGAAAAATAGCCAATGAAAGATATATGCTCTATTTCATTGTAATGATCAGTAACATTGAAAGTGATGAGAGTTGGTTTGATTTGGTTTGAAGACTAAACTAAACTACACTACAAGTAATTGTAGTTGAAGTTGTCTTAGTTGAGGCGTGAGGGAATTAATGGGAAAAAAGTGACTCCTATGAGTAGTAGAAAAGGGCACGAATCACGTGGGCGTGTTAGAAAATGGACGGCTAAGATGGAGCAATAGGGATGGGATGTGAGGGCGTTGTAGCCGTTGGTTTGTGATTCGGTGGTGTCTTGGGAGTGTAGAAAAAAGGAGAATCAGAGTGTTTCGTTTGCACTGCACGAGGACAGGGGAGATGGATGTCCTTTCGTGACGTGGGGGTTACGACTGATATCCAATGGTTGTTTCTTTATTTATTTATTTTAAGTTAAACTGTTCTTGAAGTACGATTTTTTACTGGTTCGAATTAAGTTAATTACATTATAGTAAGGGGCTTTGTGTTTTTTTGTGGTGATAAATGTATATATTATTTTTTTATAAATATCGTTCCCTATCTCCTTGCTATTTCCCATATTTTTCCTAATTTTTAAAGATTTACCCTATTTTTTCATTTTTGGATATTATAAAAAAATTCTTTTTACAGTTGTGCGGCCGCACAGGGTCGCATATGCGATTCTTGAACATTGTACATGACATCCTTTTAAGTTGGAGATTTTGTGGTAATTATAATTTTTCTTGTCCGGTTGTTGATTCTTAGAAATATATATATATATATATATATATTATAAAAACGAATCTAATTTATCATTCTGGGTATTTTTACTTGGGAATACGTTGTTGTACAACAATTACATTGATATAACTCAATTGGTCACCTTGGGGTTACCACAACCATAATTTGCAAGTTCAAATCCTAGTAGCTGCGGAAGAGCTAGGATTTTTTGCTTCTCCTAGGGCTTATGTGTTTTACTGTTCACATTCACACTGTTAATTGACTAAAAATTACTAGGTTGGCATTTGTATGGAACATTTTGGATATCTGAATTGAAGGAGAAAAATAGCCAATGAAAGATATATGCTCTATTTCATTTTAATAACCAAACACTTGAAATCCAAGAAGGTTCTCACTTAGTCATTTATGTAACCTTCTGACATTACAAGCATGCACTATTTCAGCTGTTTTCTTTTTTCTCTTTATATATATAATGGGCGGAAACAATATGTTTCTAGTCACTTCCCCTGTAGTTAAAGAATACCATACAATTTTATATTATTTACTAGTAAATCTTACTTGGTATATAATTACCAGGAATTAGCGTTTACATCAAAAACAATGTCTTTTTTTCTACTCCTAAATTTTACTTTCTTTTGTTTGTTTCAGAAATGTCAAAGAGAGTCCACCATGGATCTTAAATTGCATAGTGCAGTAAGTGCTGTTGTGGAGATTGTGAAGGAGAACTACTTGGCAAGTTTTTTTATTGCTTCTGTTGCATATGGTTTCATTCTTGTTAATTAGATGTTAAGTCCAATGGCTGTACTTATCTCATCCACAACTGAATTACAGGTGCTCTCAGTTCCTCAATGCAACCATGCTCTGGGATTTGCCTCCCTTACCGACTACAACACACAAATGCTTCCTAGCAAGAAGTTTGTGGAGGGTCAAAGGTAAAAGCGAGTGTTCAGTTGGAACTTTGATTTGGTGTTTTTTGTACACATGCCACACCAAACACATTCAAGGTTCACACAGTTAGAGATAATGTATCAGTATCACAAAAGGTATTCACATAACTAAACAACCGATAAAGAGAAATTGTAACTTAATTTTTGCTTAAATAAAAATAAAGAGTCGTATAATATGTTATAACCAAAATATGTTATAAAATAAAGAGTTATATAAATATTTGTGTGCGTTGTTGGGCCTGATAGCCTATTTCTTTTGAGGATGGTTCAATGGTTGTGCCATTTGGGGAATGACTATTTCTCACCCTTGTACAATTTTCCCTGATACATAATATTCATTCCATATTAGAGTATTCATAATATTCATTTCACTGATCTCAGCAATGGTGGACAGAGTACTAAATGATTCCAAGAACCTCTAATAAGCAGATATTGCTAATTAACACAATTTTTACACAAGCATCAGTATGGACATGAGTGATTTTGTGACATGTCTGTTTCCATGGTTCTATTGTTGGATGCATCAATTATTTTGCTTATAAATATATTCAATGCTGTAGTGTCATAGCTACCATAGAGGCCCTTCCAAGCTCTTCATCATCTGGTAGACTACTATTGCTGCTTAAATCATTGACTGAAGCTCCTGATCATTCCTCCAAAAGAGCCAAAAAGAGTTTGACACCCGTTGTGGGATCATTAGTTCAAGCTGAGGTAGTGTCTTAATCCAGAAAGCCTTGAATTATGAAAGATATCCTGATTTGCTTGGTCTTTGGGATTTTATATATTGACTACTGTGATTAGGTTATTGAGATAAAGCCTCTGAACTTATTGCTTAAGTTTGGTGATAAATCTCGTGGGCGAGCTCATATAACTGAAGTAAGATATATTTTTATTCCGATTTTGTTGTATATTAACTGCAAAGTTTATTGAATCTTGTTTTGGTTGCTTTGTTGTATTTCAGTTGATCATCTTGTTTCCTCCTTTTAGGTGATGGATGATATTTGTTTTGTGGATAACCCACTTTCTAATTTCAAAATCGGTCAAGTGCTGAAAGCACGAGTTGTTGGAAAAGCTGTAAAGTTTGGAAATGGATATGGATGGGAGCTGTCACTTAAACCCTCAACTCTTGCTGGTAATTTTGTGATTGAAGCATGCTCTTTGGCTTGTTTTTGTTTCTTTTGGGTGCTTAGTAAAATGCTAAATGTGTCCCTAGCAGACTTCCAGTTTGAATTTGGTGGATACGATTCATACTTATGACTTGCCTATATGTTTTTATGGGACCACATTAGTGTCTAATACTTATTATATGTTACTCTTGCACATTTCTTGAGTGTACGATACTTGATAGTTATTTATAAATTGAGAGTTCTAGTTTTTTGTTAGGTTGTTGAAACTCGAATGAAACTAATTTATTGTATCTGCACGCTGTTGTGATGCAATAAGAGGCTCATCCACAATAATGATTTGTTGTAACATAAATAACATATCCGGAACATATTGAGATAGGAAAAAAATTCAGAAAACATAAACTCGATGAATCATTTAGGTCTAAATAGCATCATTTTGGGTGTTGTGGGTTTCATGACAAATTGCCTTGTATTATGTTTTGATAATCTCTCTACAATTTTTTTTGCTTTTCCTGCATTTTGTTTCATGTGTTATTTTCTTGACAATCACTTATAATAAATAATGTTCATCCATTTCAGAATCATATGATGTTTCCTTGGCCAATGACTTCAATTTCACCATTGGGCAAACCATAAGAGGTTTCGTTGTGAAGGTGGAAGATGATTGGATTAAATTAATGATATCAAGATATGTTCATGCACATATATACGTCCTTGATAGTTCCTACGAGCCTAGTGAGCTTCAAGAGTTTAAAAACCGCTTCAAGAATGGGGATGCTCTCTCTGGATCCGTTATAGGTCTAAACAAGCAGAAGAAACTTTTAAGACTGATGTTACGAAAATCTGCTGAGAATAAAATTACATCTGATAATGCTAGAAGTACTAGTGTAAACTCAAATGCGGCTGAGCATATTTTCGAAGGTGATTTTGTGGGTGGCAAGATCAAGAAAATACTCCCTGGTGCTGCAGGGCTTATTGTGCAGATTGGACCTCACCTACATGGAAAAGTTCACTATACTGAACTTGCAGATCCATGGATCCCCAGTCCTCTTGTTGGTTACCAAGAAGGGCAGTTTGTGAAATGCAAAGTCTTGGAAATAAGTCGTTCGCCCGAAGGGTTTATGCATGTTGATTTATCTTTGCGTTCTTTCTCAGGTTCCAGTGATTCCATCGTGGCTAACACCTCCGTTGAAAAAGATAATAGTGATATGTAAGTTCAAATATTATCATGATTTATTAATTCTAC
The DNA here is from genome assembly GCA_963682175.1 of Triglochin maritima. Classification (NCBI taxonomy): domain Eukaryota; kingdom Viridiplantae; phylum Streptophyta; class Magnoliopsida; order Alismatales; family Juncaginaceae; genus Triglochin; species Triglochin maritima. The sequence continues at coordinate 34,269,760 of OY821781.1, read as the reverse complement.
ATTTATATTTCTATTTTTTCCCATATTTGACACTTGGCCCTATGTCGATTTCCATTGTGTCAAAGATTATGTTTTTTTTTTTGGCATTTGGAGCATCATGGACTATATCAAATGGTTATCCAAACGATCTACATTTCTTATATATTGTGAAATCGCAGATGGTTAGTTGCATTTCACATCATTAAGTCTATTGGAAACAACCTCCCTGTTTTACAGTGGTAGGGTCGCGTACACCCGACCACCCCTTACCTCGCCTAGGTGGGAGTCTTTTTAGAGGCACTGGAGTAATGTTGATGATGTTGACACTTGACCCTAAAAGCCTAGATGTGACAATTTTGTATATAACACAAAAACAACACGAAAAATCCATCTCTGTTTAGGTATTTCGTGTTTTGTGTACATTTAGCATCATCGTGGAAGTACACAATTATTGTGTCATTTTCATGTACAACCTGTTGTTTACACGAATGTACATGAATATTTATTTGTTTGACGACTTCTACATTAGTTGGGAAATGATAACGTAATGGTAGGATCCAATGCTTAGGTAACGCCTACGCGTTTGGGCGATCGCCCAGGTGTGGGTGACCCCTTTTTTATTTTTTTGTTTTACTTAAAACAATTAGGAAAAAAGGAAAAAAACATGAAAAATGCAAATGAAATATAGAAACAATGCAAATAAAATATTCAAACTTTCGGAGTTGGAAGTTGAGAGCTTAGAAGAGTTTGAGAATTGGGAATGAGAGATTGAGAGAGTTGTAGTTGTAGGAGTAGAATCAAATGGGTGGGGAGGAGAGGGGGGGGGGGGGTATTTATAGAAATAAGTAGGGGGGTGGGGGAGGGTTAAAAAAGTATTTTTTTAAAAAAAAGCTGTAACCGCTGGTTGCTACAGTAATGGCTAGAAAAACTAGCCGTCCTGTGCACAGCACATGGTAGCCGGTGTGCGGAGTGCGGGTGGTCGCGTAGGCGTTGCCTATTCGCGTAGGCGACCGCCCACCTGAACCTTAGTAGGACCTGTCCTGTTGGTGGGAAGTCTCAAGGTTGAAACCCAACATGTTCGTATTTTATAAGTTTTGGAAAGAAATATTTAACTTTGAAAGATGGGAGTCAAACTCGCGACCCAAGTGTGAAAACTATTATCATCAACCAGCAAGGCATACCAAGAAGTTATGTTTGCCTCACACTGAAAATATTTTAATTATAATCCCATTTGTAGGCCTGCACGGCGCAGAACCTTAGTCCTACATATGGAAACTCCCAATGTCAGATTGCAGAGGTTTGTAGCATATACATTATTGAACATCTATTCGTTTATACTTTATACATCATAGTTGCATTATTACTCGCTTTTTTGATAAACTGAAATAGATAATGTGCCATTGTAACTTGTAAGCTTCTAACTTGTACTGTTGGATTTTTGCCAGTCATCATAAAATTCAATATGGATTTACTTCAAAATGATTATTATTTCAAAAATCTCATAGGTGTAATCAAACCTTAACTTTAATTATATATTTTAGTTTTATCTTTACATTTCATTTGACAGATTACCTCAGAAGTTATTTTCCTTGTCTTTCAAGTTGTAGCAGGAGTTTTTGAATTGTTTGGTTTTTCCAGGAGCTCATCTACCAAGCGCATCGAAACCGTGGAGGAACTTTATCCAAACATTCATGTACAGGTAATTTATACTTGAAAAAAAGGTGTGCAGGTGTTGGTACTATTCTATTTTGAGGTGTTCCTTGCATGTACCCTTCATGTTTGATTTTTTGCACAATATCTCCATAAGCTAGCAATTTGAATATATACACTTTGAGCTATCAAACATTCCGATCCAGACAAACCCCGTTAGCTGCATACTCCGTAAATGTACATGTTTGCCTTATCAATAGAATAAGGTCATATGGGCATGCCCTACCTAATGTAATCTACTTAGTATCTGATGGCTGAAACTTTAACCCACCAGACTGGATTCCTAGTGCTGGCATTCAAATCAAGTAGATAGTAAACCTGGCCATGACTCCATGTCATCTGTAATTGCTTCTTTTTTTTGCGAAATTTGTTATGGGCATTATTCGTTCTGGAAATGGACACATTGAAGAAACTTGGGGAAAATATGTGCACATGCTGATTTGCTGTCATCATACAAAAAATGGATACTGTACAAACCCATGTTAATAGTTTACAGTAACAAAAAGATCAAACGATAATGTACTGAATGAATCAACAGAAGATGTCTCAAAAGCTGCGAAAGCAGTCAAAACCTATAAATATGGTTACACATCCGTTACTGCTATCCTTTATAAAGACCACTAGTAGACTTGACATGTTATAGTTATCGGTGAATTGTTTATTCCTGGTGAAACAGTAATTGTCTCTACTGTATCGAGTGTTATAAATTGTTGTCTTTATATCATTACACTCTCGAGATTTAGTTTGATTAGACTTGAGATCGAGGGGAGGGGTTTAACTTGTGATAAATTTGACTTGCCATATAGGATGCACCATATCTATTTTATTTTATGTATTAGTATGATGAAGGTAATAGTTGTATTTCTGGAGAACTGTATCGTCTTTATTTAATTTGTTTAACTGAAAGCACCTTTTGCTCTTGTTTTTGTTACTATACCTGTTGGTTATTTATGCAGGGTTACATCAAGAATATTAATGAAAAAGGATGTTTCATTATGCTTTCTCGAAAGATTGATGCCAGGATTCTTCGCTCCAACCTATCCAATAACTATATTGAAAACCTTGAAATGGAATTTCCAGTGGGGAAGCTTGTTCATGGAAGGTTTTTTTTCAAGGTTTTGAGTTATGTCAGACTCCAATTCTCTATTCCTTAAGAGACTTAGCGTTGTGTTTTTTTGCAGAGTTTTATCTCTGGAGGCTCTCTCAAAAAGAGTTGACGTGACATTGAAAACGGAGGATGCAAATAGAGTTTCAAAATCTGACCTGTCCAACTTCAGTAATCTCCGTGCAGGAGATATTATCACTGGAAAGATTCAGCGAACTGAATCATATGGGTTGTTTATCATATTAGATCACACAAATTTGGTATATATTTTCAAAGTTGACCTTTTTGGCTTTGATGCATCTTAGTTTCTATTTCATTTCTTAAGTTATTTCTCTTTTCTTAGGTTGGTTTGTGCCACAAATCAAATCTTCCTGATCCTGACAATATTGAAAGTGAATATAAAGCTGGACACAGTGTCAAAGTTAAAATCCTAAAGGTACTGTGTGGAATCCAACACGGAACACTCCTATTTGATCTATTCTTCAGCCCCTTTTGTATGCATATTGCTTCTTTGGGTTTGTGTCTTATCAAGCCATCTCCTTCTTGTGGTTTGTTTGTTTGATGGATGGATCGATCACACGATCCTTCTTTTTTCATATATAATGATGTGATGTGGTGCCTTTTTTGCTTCTCATTATTTATATTATAATAACTTTTTCACTGGAATCTTTGAAATTCAAAAATACATTATTTACATTTTATATTTTTTTCCACTTCATTATTTAGATTATATTTTTCCCCTAATTTTTCCAGATTTTACAATTTTTTTTTTGGTTTTGTGAAATTATGATAATGGTTGCTTATGGATTTATATAGAGTTCACACTTTAGAGGATAGAGAAATCAAGTATTTTTAATGGATTTATCTAGGGTTCAATAAATCAAAATATATGGATACTTTTTAGATCCAACTTATTTGCCTTTCATACATTGAGCATTCTAATTACATAGTTTTTTCTTATAAGTTTGATATTTGGGTATTCCTGCGTTCCTTTTTGGATCTCTGAATTTCATCTGTGATCTCTTTCAGCACAACCAGGAGAAAAGGTAGTGTTTATGTATTCCAAACTCAAAAGTTTTACAGATTTTATTGGACGGTGTGTAGTATTTTTTTTTATGCAGTTAAGTTTGTACACAGGATGTTTATCATTCTTGTTTTCAAAGGAACTTAAAATATGTATTTATATGCTCAGTATTTAGTTATGAAACAATTTACTATAAAAAAATGAATCTGTGCAGGCGTGCACATACTATTTCTCATACACATCTACTCTTCTGTCATGGTATCTGCTCGTTGGTTGGTTTCTTACATAGTTTCAAGTTTGTTGATAAAAAAATGAAGACACACTTGAAGATTGTGGTGTGGATGCTAATTACTGAAATAAAGATCCTTTGACTTGACCTGTTTCCGTAGGTGCATACTGAACTCCTTGTGGCATGATTATCAAGTTATTTCTCTCTTATGTAATTAGGTGGAGAAGGAAAGACGGCGGATATCACTAGGGATGAAGGATTTAACAGAGGAAGGTGATACTCCAATGGTGGAAAATGAGACTGGCACTCTCTCAAACACTTCCGACGTTTCACTTCCTTGCATTGATGAAGATGTCAACTTGGATAATATTCCAAAAATATACATTGACCAATTTTTTGATAATTCAAGGGATTTTGTGCCTCCACTTGATGTTAAACTTGATGAGGTGAGTGGTTCTGATATTGATGACAAAGACACTGGTTGCGAGGAGCATGTTGTGAATGATACTAGCACTTCCAACAGGAAAAAACGCTTAATGAAAAAAGAAAAAGAAGAAAGGTTGCCGTCTGTTCTTCTGAGATTTAACATAAAAATGTACTACCCTTGTCTGATTTTTCTTCCTTTTACAGGGAGCTAGTAATAAGTGCTTCTGAGGAAAGACGGTTACAGAATGATGCACCAAAAACTGTGGATGACTTTGAGAAATTAGTGAGGAGCTCGCCCAATAGTAGTGTTGTCTGGATAAATTACATGTCTTTGCTTATATCACTGGCTGATATTGAGAAAGCACGTGCAGTAGCTGAAAGGTATGTCACGGAATGAAGATAATTGTTACTATCTCCTGCTTGAATGGTTTGCTTTTCAAGTTGTCTGCTTAAAAGTTTGTCCAACTGCTTTTTCTGACAATGGTGCATGTCTAGTGGTTGTGTGGAACATCAAAATCATTGATTTAGTTGCAACTGATCACGCAAAAAATGTCAAAATAACTACAGAAACTAAATGTAAATTGTCAGTCTTAGGCATAAAACTAGGATCAACTGTACAGTTTCATTTTGGTAATCATATCTGTCTTGCATCTGGGATTCTACGTACGGCTCTGCAGTATTTTCTGTAGAATTATACATATTTTTATAGTTTTCCCAGTATCTGTCCAAGGATTGCATCTTTTGAATAGGCTGTGTGGTTGACAGATCTTTGTTCTTCTGAGAATGTTGTGTAGTTTTGTTTGGCACTGTAATGGTCAGTTAGAAGGATAAAATATATTTTTTCGCACAATATTTCTTAGCTTGCATTCTCAAACACTAGCAGTTAGTCACCTCTATTGATTTCAATATTCAACATAATAATCTCATTTACCTCTTCAATCACAAGATTAATGCTTAAATATGGTGCTCTTTCCTGAAAAAATATTTTCCATGTATAAGTTCATTATACATTTTATTTTCCATTGGATTTTTTTTGAAGTTTTTTGATTGTTTTTTTCTTATATTTACCAAATTGAAGGTGTATGCTTGCACAGCTCTGGTTTTGTTGTATTAGCATCCTGCTCTGCCAACCTGCTTTCAGGTTCCTGCTTACAAAATTGTTGTAGATTTGGTTTCATTCACATGTTTTAACTTTCAGGGCTCTAAGGACAATAAACATGAGAGAAGAAAATGAGAAACTGAATGTTTGGGTGGCTTATCTCAATTTAGAAAATACATATGGAAGTCCACCAGAGGTTAGCATTTGAAGTCGTTTCTTTCATCTTATGTATGTTGCTTTCACTTTCATAATCAATATATGTTCGATTTCCAGGTGGCAGTGAAAAAAATATTTCAGAGGGCGTTGCAGAATTGTGATCCTCTGAAATTACATATGGCTTTATTGAGGATATATGAAGAGACCAACCAAGACGGGCTTGCTACTGAACTTCTGGAGAAAATGGCCAAAAAGTTTAAAAACTCCTTCGAGGTAACTATCTTTTGATTTCTGCATTGTTTGGTTAGGTATGTTTGAAAATGCCCAAGCTCCGGCGACTTCTATATTAGGTTTGGTTTCGATATGCGCAATCCATATTGAAGCACAACGAGGATGGAGTTCAAGATGTCGTGCGTAGAGCAATCCTGAGTCTCCCCAAAGAAGAACATATCAAATTCATTTCTCAGGTTGCCGTGCTCGAATTCAAACAGGGTTCACCTGACAGGGGTCGAACGATGTTTGAGAGAGTTCTTGTTCAGTACCCTCGTAGGACAGACCTGTGGAGTGTATACCTTGATCAGGTACCTCATCAATTTGGTTACCTATACTATATTACTATTGCTCCTAAGATCTCTTATAATTATCAATTCTTGTTTTCGGATGAACTGTAGGAGATTCGGCTGGGAGACACGGAGGCTACTCGTAATCTCTTTGAGAGAGTAACTTCTGCAGCTCTTAAGCCAAAGAAAATGAAGGTACTCTTGTTCATCTCGTGATATCCCACATTTTATATATCTATCAAATGGTCCACTACTTGTTACTAAGAACACGTCTGGTTGTCCATTCTCCACCGTAGTTAGCTTTCAAGCTTTTTTGCTTCTCAAGAGTCATAACATGCGACCTGTCATTTCTTTTAACAAAGTTCTTAAGAGTTCTATTTGTGCATGCTTTTACTCGTGCAGTTTTTGTTGAAGAAGTATCTCGAGTACGAGAAATCGATGGGCGATGAAGGAAGGGTTAAATATGTGACAAGAAAAGCAATGGAGTACGTGAAGGCCTCGACATAAATTGTGGTGCTATAGGCCTTCATGGGCAATAACCGGTCCCTACACTTTTTTAGAGCATATATTCCGCCACAGGTCTATCTAGGCTGGAGCTTTTTACTGAACTTGGGTTCAAGTTCTTCGTAACAGCATGCTTCATCTCATGGATCTCAGTAAATTGTCTATTTTTTAATTTAATGATCATCGCCTCGTTATGGAAAATTTTGGTAGTAGTTTTTGTTAATGTTAGAAGTTCTCCAGCTGCCTTTTGCCACATCAAATTTGCACTGAATATAATATTATTTCTGCTTTATTCCACACAAATTTCACATCTTTGTTACATAAAACATCAAAAACACTTCCAGCAAGAAAGTACAAAAGGCAACATGCATATTAGCTAAAACGATTTTGGACACCCACATCAAAAACTATTAACATCTTACCTTATTTAAACTGAAAATTCAATTTGTTTGTGCCCAGCAAAATTATAAATGATGCGTTTATATGTCAAACGTATTTTGTTTGCAATTTGTGTTGAAGAGTTACGAATGAGTTAGTATTTTTTTTAAAACTCACGCTGATGTGTCCGGAGTGTCATCAGAATGTGTCTAGAATATTAACAACCGACGTCTATAGTACCCCATAGACATGGATCTTTGTTACGACCGACATATGTTATCTTCGTCCAACTAGACGTCGGCTGTTATAACATAAATATGTATAATGATGCATATTTCTTAATACATAAATATAAATGTTCGTGACAAATTTGTAAGAGTAATCCCAATTTACTATGGTATTGAATTTAACGTACATTGTCTTTCAATTAGGGTTACCCAACGAGTCAATTCTATTTACTCAAAGTTTCCCATCCTATTAAATCAAATTATCCATTTCACAATTACATTTACCCAACCTACCAATTGGATTGATCAATTAGGGTTACTCTGCTATTGAATTCAACTTGTCCCGATTATAAATTTGGATTACCCTACTTCTAAATTCAACTTACCTGTCAACATATGTTTCTCATTTTATGTAAACCGTCAAAACTTACTCATATTGAATCAAACACCAGCGTGACTGTTATTTTGAACCATTTGTGTGTTATTTCCCAAATACTTGTTTGGCAATGTTACATTTTTTTAGGTAATAGAACTTCTACAACTTATTTGGACTCATTCGTGTGTAATATATATTTTGTTACAGAGGAACATATGTCGACCATGCTAAGGAATAAATCTAGGGGGTAACTTCAATTGATATGTCTAGTCTGTAGAAGAGATGATAGGTTGGGGTAAATCTAGATTCTATAGGGGGTAATGTAATTTAATAGGATTAGTAACTTGGAGTAAATAAAATGAATTAAATGTTGGTTCGTGTGGGGTAACCCTAATTGATAGACGAGGTAAGTTGAATTATAGCAAAGTAAATCTACTTGATAGATAATGTAAATTAAAGTCAATAACATGATAAATTTAGCATGTAAATCTAGCAGGGTAACCCTAATTGATAGACTGTGTAAGTTGAATCCAATAGCAGGACAATCCTAATTGAATTGAATTTAATTCCTTCTATTTAATCCAAATTACCCTAATCCCGAATTCAATTTACCTTGTCTACCAATTAATGTAACCATTACGAGTCATCTTTAATTTATTCTATTTACTCCAAGTTACTCATCCCATTAAATCCAATTACCCATGTTCATAATTAGATTTATCCCAACCTACCATCACGTGGAATACATTCATCCCCAAATAATAGTTGAATCATACATTGCTATAACCAAGTGGTGACCAAATATTATCTGGATTTCAACTTACCGCGTAGAAAGTGGTTACCAAATATTGTAGTGTTTTGGAAAGAGTGCAAATGTTATCTGAATTTCGACTTACCTCGCCTATTACTTAGTTACCCGACTATTAAATTTAAAATACTCCATCAATCAATTAAGTTTACCCCGCCAAATTTACCCTGTCAAATGCAACTACATTTGCTAAGCTATTGAATTCAACTTACCCTGTCCATCAAATAATGTTACCCCACAAACCAACTGCAATATATAAACCCTTCGGTGGGGAATTTCAACCCCAAAAGTTGAATCAGGCATAACTAAATCAAGAAATAACAAAAAAAGGAAAAAAATGTGGTGAACAAATATAATAGTGTTGTGGAAAAAAAATTAATTTTAGTTGAATTTCAAATAAATTCAAAATTGGATACTTTATGCAAAAAATACTATGCATTATGCTGTGTAAACGTTGGAGAGATATAAAGTTGATAGGTGGTTTTTACTTTTAACCATTTAAAATCATGTTCTCTTCTATATTAACCTATAAACCGGTCCAACTACACCTATTAACCATGTAAAAGTAAACTTCAAGTCAAATCCTGCAAAAAACAGAAAAAATATGTAAAAGATAGCAAGTACAGTACAATATGCAACCTTAGACACTCACTCTACATTTATTCAAAATGTTTAAACTCAAAAAAATTGATATCCCACTAAACCATTGTCATTCCTACGTGGCTGCCACATGTGATGTGCGTGAGAAGTTAGGTGAAATCCTGCGTGAGTGTTCCGAGACCCAAAAAATATTCCTAACGACTAATCCAAGATTTCCAATTCCGAAGTTAAAATCTCAACATTACAGTGAGAATTCAACACGAAAATATACCCCAAAAAGCCTAATATTCCACCCCAAAAACACAACATACATAACAGTAATAAAATCCAATTTTTTTAACAACATTACCACTTACCAGTTACCACCAACAACAAATCGTGAGTAACCTTCTTTCAAGTTCAAGACCAAAGATTAAAAGGAAAAATAAAGGGAAGTGTAAAATCTCATCCCGACCACCAAACCCGAAATAACCAAAATCAAACACCAAGAATACAAGATACATGCACTTGCTCGTCCTCCACCTAAGTCTGCCTCGCATGATTGACGAACAAATAATGGAGAACCCGTCTCACGAAAACCCCTTTCACGGCCGACTGCTTAGGGTTAAGGTTTCGAAAGGGGAGAGGGGGTTTGCAGAAACTTTTGGGGTTGGGGTTTCGAATGGGGAGGACGGGTTCGTATAGGGAGGAGGGGTTGGAGAAAAATCTTGGTTAGGGTTTTGGATGGGGAGGAGTAGAGGAAGGGTTTCGTGTGGGTCACGACTCATGAGTGCTTCTAATGGGGAGGAGACGAGGAGTATAGTAATTGGGATTATTTGCTTCTAATGTGTGTCCTTCGGGATAATTGTGTCGAATTGTTTTCTTAATTTACAAATATTAGTGCTTGAGGTGGTTATTACAATTTAGCCAAACCAATCTTTTAACAGCAAATGTGATAGTGTACTTGTGGGACTTACTTTTATAATGACATTAGACTAAATAGAGATAAAAAAATAATGACATTAGGTTAGATAATGATGCAGCGATGACATAGCCTTTATTATTGTCATTTTTTTTTTGTAGTTTACCCCATATGTTTGTTCTTATTATCTTACAATTCTTCACTCCATTTTTTTAAATCAAGTATTTAGATATTCACAAAGAGTTTCTAAAAAAAGTGCAAATTTAGAATCCTTTCGTTAGCACAAGTGACCCGACAAAGAATCACAATATTGTCATCAAATTCATTCTCTTTTCAATTAATAATGTGTCAATGGATATTAAAAGCCAATTAGCACACGTGACTCGAAAAAAAACACATCTTGGCCAAATTTATGTTCCTAAAAACTAAACTCAAGTCAAAGGATACTAGAACTCAATTAACATAGGTGACCGTACGAAAAATCTCAAAATTGACGTGTTAATACGATGTAAGAACTTGAAATGTGCCCAAGAAGTACATAAGAAAATGATCGAAACACAATGTTCTGGTTCAGATATACAACAAATGGACTTCATGCTCATGTAGTGAGAATAAGAAGGTATTGACCAATAACCACACGCCCCGGGTGTCTAGCGAATAGGTTATCGTCCCATAACGAATGGACTCCATATTTGTGTGGTGAAACAATTCTACAACCCAATTAGCATAAGTGAGCCGACAAAAAATCACAATACCTTCGTCAAATCTATGCTCCTAAAAATTAATACTCAAGTCAAAATATACTAGAACCCAAGTACCATAGGTGTGACCCTACGAAAAATCTCAAAATTGATGTGTTAATGCGATGTAAGAACTTAAGATGTGCACGAGAAGTACATAGGGAAATGCCCAAACCACAAGGTATTTACAAGTTCCGCATGTAAGAATATAAATTACAAGATCATTGATTATATGTAGAAGGTCCTATTAAATTTGTGTTTGTGTATATTATTGATTCTTAATTTGAAATTACATGAGTACAATTAGAATATATAGCTATGGATTTAACCGTTGGGTGTTTCCTAATACAACAGTTTCCTAATACAAGAGATTTGGCTATGATTATTCAGATGCTATGTGTGTATGTGTATGTGATATTATTTCCTTCTGTTGTGGTTGCTGATTGATGCTCATGATGATTATGTCCCGTAATGGCTATGATGACCGTTTGAGTCTGAGCCAATAATATTTCAACACTCCCCCTCAAGTTGAGTCCGTAAGAGATTGAAAGATCTCAACTTGTGAAAAATGTTATGAAATTGCATTTGGTCCAATGACTTGGTGAAGATATCCTTCAGTTTATCTTTGGTTTGAACATAGGGAATTTCAGTTTCTTTGGCTTGGTTTTTTTCTTTGATGAAATGACAGTCCACTTCTATATGCTTTGTTCATTCGTGGAATACGGGATTGGTGGTGATGTGATGAGCAATATGATTGGAGGATCTAAGCTATATTGGTAATGATATTAAACACTTATATCACAAACTATAAGCGGTATCTAGCTACACATTATAGTTACCCGATTAGCATAGATGTCTTGTTAACTCAAACTAAATATGATCCATATAGTGATGTAAGAACACTACTTGTGTCTATCCCCTGCCTCATGATATTAAGAGTATTATACAAAGTAGAAATGTGTCACCTTTGTATTATATACTCATTTCTTGATATCTTAAGTTAATTATAAATATGTAACTTAACACAAGTCACATTGTGCACATTATAATTTTGCTTTATCAAGGGGCCCACTAATATCATCACTCAAGCTAAGAGGGGCAATGATAATCTTTTGACTAATTATCTTTTCCAACATAAGTCTTGTTCAACTAACTATTGCCTTTATCACTATGCTCAATGATAGCTTTTGACACTAATCAAATTAAACACTTCTTATGTGAAAAGATATAATTCTCATATCATACGATTCAAGACACAATGAAACATTAATGACATTAAAAACAATTCCATAATGTTTCATTTGTTAGGTCTATTCAATATATAAAAGTAACCATTTTTCTCTTTTATATACTCGTGTCGTTAAATATTTGTAGAGCTACAATATTCTTTAACCAACATGACAATCTTATCTCGGTAATTAATGTTCCATGTCAATTACCGTGATTGTGAATAACTTTTGATTTATGCAAATCATTATCTTTTAGAGCTCTACAGTTAATGACCAAGAGCCTCTTCCTTAACACTTCTAAAAGACGAATACATTAATCAAGGACAAAATGTTTGCACATCCAATTCAAAATAATTGACAAATAAAAGTAAACTTTTAGAACACATTGCCTTCACTAAGAATGTACAGAACCCCGTGGTAGACTTGCGATCGTGGCTACTAGCCCAATTTGCATTAGAGTAGCTAATTATTAAATTAGAATTGTTTCCTTTCATCCACATTCCTTGACCCAGTGTTTTCTTTAAATACTAAGGATTTTGTCTATGATGTCAAGATGGTGTGTGTGGGGAGCATTCATGAATTGGCTTATTGTGCTAACAACATAAGTTATGTTAGGTCCACTAACAGTGAGATATATGCGTTTTCCCACTAATCTTTGGAATTGCCCTACATTGTTTAGAAGTTCCCCATCGGTGGGACCATCCTTTAGATTAGTCTTGATAGGGGTGTTGGCAGGTTTTGATCCTAATTTACCAGTTTCTTTTAGGAGATCTAGGAAATTTTCTTTGAGATAAAAAAACATTTCTTAGAATATGCAATTTCAATGCCTAAAAAAACATCATGAATCCTAGGTCCTTGATGTCAAATTTGTTTTTTAAATATGATTTTACAAGGTCAATGTCGTTATCATTATTTCTTGTGATTATGATGTCGTCTACATACACGAGTACAATGGTGGTGATATTATTAAAATGCTTAATAAACACAGATGCATCAGTGAAACATTTACTAAAATCTAATTGAATGAGAGAGTGACTGAGTTTTGCATACCATGCTCTGGGAGATTGTTTCAATTCGTAGATTGATTTGTGGAGTTTGCAAACCTGATTGTGAGGGGAGTTGTATCATGGAGGAGGAGTCATGTAGACTTCTTCTTCTAAAGTGCCTTGAAGAAAGGCATTTTGGACATTCATTTGATAGAGATTCCATCTATGATTGAGAGTTACAGAAAGAAGGACCCTAACAATGTTCATTTTTGATATAGGGCAAAAGTTTCTAGATAATCAAGACCATAAGCTTGAGTATAACCCTTAGTGACCAGTCTAGTCATGTATCAATCAATAGAGCCATTACTGTTATACTTAATTTTATATATCCACTTACAACCTACAGGTTTAATTCTAGGTTTTGAGGGGACCAGGGTCCAAGTTTGATTTTTTCTTCGAAAGCTTCTAGTTTGTCGTTCATAGCTTTTACTCAATTAGGGTTGCTAAGCGCTTCATAGTAGGAGGTGGGTTCACTATATTTATCAATCACATTCAAAAAATTCTAATGAGAAGAAGAAGTTATAGCTTTGTAAGATATGTAGTCCTGGATGGGGTAGGTCGCATTGTAGGGGATGAAATCTTGGAGATGCGACGGAGTATGAGTGGTTCTTGTGGACCTACTTCTCGTGGGAGCCTCTTCGTGGGGTTCTTCCTGTTTGGTTTGGCTCACCTATGGCATGTTCTTCTTCCCCATCTTGAGGGACAATAGTCTCCTCAAGAGATGGAGATATATGAAGCAAGTCAATAATGTTGCCTTTTTTGTCTTAATATTTGTTTTGATGATTTAAGTAAACTAATCTTAATCACATTCAAATGTAGTGTAACACACATTATGCATAGAATATATTGTATATTGCGCTAACATCTACAAGTGATCAAGACTCAAAGAAGAATGGAATGAAGTCAAGACATGTAATCAAGCTAATTGAAGACATGTAATTTTGTCTTTATTTTTGAGTCTTAGGAATCTATGTAAACTTGAGCATACAAGATGTGTAATCCATTCACAAACACACTAGGATCCTTGTAGAAGTTACACACCAAATTTCACATCTTTTGGACTTCAATAGATCACCCAAACCTAGGTCAAAAAATCACTCAAACTAAACCTTAACTTGTCTGTGTCGAACGATCGACTGAAAGAGTTTTTCGTTCGACCATTTATACCAGTCAACAATTTCTCTATAGTGATTTTACCAAGTTCCACCGGTCGACCTATCTTGACTTTTCGGTCGATTGTTTCACCTGTATTTTCGGGACGACCGTTATACTTGTCGAATTATACAATGGTCGTATTCGTATTTTTCACCTAACCTCTAAATTATATTTGGCCACTGGTCAAACGTTGCCAAGAAAACTGTCAACCAGATGTAGACAAATTTGTGTGCCCAAACTGTGCTATTTTTGGTCGGATGAACTTCCTTGTTGCGTTCGACCGCTAAACTTTAACCTAGCCAAAACCCTATAAACGGTCGATCATTCCTAGTTTTAGTTCGACCATTAACTTAAGTTGTAGCCATTTGGTTCGATCGTATCTTTAGTTGGTTAGAATGTTTCCTTATTTTCATGGAAATGGTCGACCGTTCATCCTGTGTCAGTCGACCGATTTAGGACATATTTATTGAACGTAGTTTTCTGTTTTGTGTATAGATTGAATTGTTTTAAATAACCGCAAGTGCACGACGTCGGTGAAGACGTGGCAAGTACAGGTTGAGTCCACAGTGAGGTGTGTCAACTGTGGTTCTTTAGAAATCGAGTGGGAAAGGAGAGGAGAAATTGTTGATTATTGATTGAACGTTTTAAAATAACCACAAGTGCACGACCATGTTAAAGCGATGACAAATACGGGTCGATCCACAGGGAGGTGTGTTGATGAGAATTAAATTTATACCGCAAGTGCACGGCGTCAATGAAGACGTGGCAAATACGAGTCGAACACAAGGAGGGAGAGATCTTGTTATTTTTGTGATTTTCGATTAAAGGAAAGGAAGAGAGAGAAATAAGTTGGTTTTGAGATTTTTGGGTTTTAATTATCTAAAGCAAGAAACATGAACAATTAAAACTAAAACAAGAATAAAGAAGTGAATTCCGTTGGGTGGAGGTTTAGATTTAAGGTTTAGGTTAGAGAATTCAGAAACTTATAATAAATCATGTTAGTTACGAAGCATTACATGATAAATGATTTAACACAAACTTAAGTAATCAAAATATACTAATCACGAACTTAAAATAATAACATTTATTCTCTTCTCTTCACCCTAAATCCGTCACCTCCACCCTTTGGAAAGAGTTAGAAACTCATGGAGGGAGGAAGAAGGGGTCCTAGAGGCATTACAAAAGAAAAGTAAAAACAAGAAATAAAAGACAGAATTTTATTACTAAAATAAAGACAAATAAAAACAACAACTAAAAACTAGGTCTAAGGCCAAGGACCCTTCTAACATCGTTCTCGGGGCTATTTATAGTTGTTACAAGAGACCTAAGTATAGAATTGGAGAGTACACGTGTCCAGACACGACTGGACAAAAATTGAGCACACGGATCGCCTCTGGTGCGGCGGAAACGCCGCACATCAAGTGTAATTTGCGGTGGAAACGCCGCATATATTGCTCTGATTTTGTCCGGATTTTGGTTGAATGTTTATGGTATGATTTGATCCTCCTTTGCGCGTCTGGATTGATTCTTTCCATTCTTTTGAGCTCCGGATTAATTCCTTCATATATTTGGAGATCCACATTGATTTTTCTTTAGATTTTCTCCGAGATAACAAAAGCTATTCGTGATTTGCAATTAGGTCCTTGGTTTTTTGCAATTAAGTCCCCGACTACTTTTGTGCTTAAGTCCTTGTTCTTTTTGTAATTAGGTCTTGAATGCTTTTATGCTTGGATGCATTTCCATTTGGAACCCGATAATCTTGAACTTGGTCTTTATGATAGAAATGAGTCTTTTGCACGCGTTTATGCTCGGGATGTGGGTAATTTGCATTCAGGTCCCTGTATTCTGTAAATACGACTAAACACATACCTTAGTAGCATTTATTGATATAAAAGTAATCTAAATGAAAGACATATGATGCAATGTATGCAATGCATCAAATACCCCCACACCTAGATTTTGCTAGTCCCTAGCAAAACAGAACATAAGAGAAATGAAAACAGGGAAATCCTAACTCACTTTCGTAGGAATCACGGTTGCACTTAGCATGTTTTAGTTCGACCATTAACTTAAGTTGTAGCCATTTGGTTCGATCGTATCTTTAGTTGGTTAGAATGTTTCCTTATTTTCATGGAAATGGTCGACCGTTCATCCTGTGTCAGTCGACCGATTTAGGACATATTTATTGAACGTAGTTTTCTGTTTTGTGTATAGATTGAATTGTTTTAAATAACCGCAAGTGCACGACGTCGGTGAAGACGTGGCAAGTACAGGTTGAGTCCACAGTGAGGTGTGTCAACTGTGGTTCTTTAGAAATCGAGTGGGAAAGGAGAGGAGAAATTGTTGATTATTGATTGAACGTTTTAAAATAACCACAAGTGCACGACCATGTTAAAGCGATGACAAATACGGGTCGATCCACAGGGAGGTGTGTCAACTTTGGTTAGTTTGAAGGCGAGTGAGAAGCAAAGGGGAGAAGAGATTGATTAAACTAAACTACACTAAACTAGTAGCAACAAGGAAGGAAATGAAAGCACAAAACAAACTAAAACTAAGCGACTAATAAAAGAAGATAGAAATCATGAATGGAAAACCCCTAAGGGTTGGAGTGTGTGTACACATGAAATAAGTGTGGTGAATGCATACAATAAGCTCAAGTGTAGTTAGTGTTTGTTAATGCATAAGAAGTACCTAATGGCAAGACCTATCATTTAAAGCACTAACCTAGGTGATTAATATGAGCATGTCAAGTTTGTTATTAAGAACATAAAAAAGCATGGAATGTACCTAAATATTATGACAGAAACCATCAAGTAAGAGTTCTTATTAATTCAAACAAGCATACTAACATTTCTCACATACAACAACGTTTAGCATTCATTCCATCTACATAACATGTATAAACATCTACTCCACCCACAAAGGGGGATAAAACTACTCACACATTAAACTATAAACTACATGAAGAAAAGAAGACATTCTATTTATACTACTATAAAGAAAACAAAACAAACTAAACAAGCAAGCATCAAAATAAAGACAATATAAAACTAACAAAACTATGAAGAATTACTTTTATTTACATGACTCAAATTACAAGTGACATTCTTCTCCACCTTTAGTTTTTGCTTCAAGGCTTTTACTCCAAGTAGAGAGAATGCCACCAAGCAATGGGTGAATACAAATGAGGAGGAAGAGTTCTATTTATAGCTATAGAAAAAGGTAATCCGGGACAATCCCCTGGTATGAGACTAAACGTATACCAAAAATAGACTAAATACAACCTAATACATGACCCGCCAAAGTCTTAACGGATCCAGACCAAAATAGACCGCCAATCAGCGGTCTTGGATGGCCAATTGGCGGTCTATATTGTCTGGATCCAGCCTGGTTTTGGAGTGTCGTTGTCTGGCTTCATGTCTTTATGTGATGCATCTAGATAGGTTGTTGGAGCTCAGGACCGAATTGAATTGCCAAAATACCCCTCATGATGGTGTGGAGTTTCTTTATTTGCTCATTGGTCCTTTGGTCTTACATCCGGGTGCTTCCCTCTTGCATCTCAGTCCCCAGGTCTTGCAACTCAGTCATTTTCCTTGCTTTTGAGTCTTTTTTGTGCCTCTTCTCCTCAAATCTGCTTATTCCTGAAACTTAAACATTAAACTCGTTACATAGCATTGTTTAGGTGAAAGATAACGGATATAAGATACAAATATATGCATGGTATAATGTCAATCAATTATGCCAACTAACTACACTAAACTATGAATGAATTAACAATTAAACTAAACCCCCATGGAGTGGAGGTGTGTAGGTATGTGTATGTGTGAGTCTTCATTTCAATTAGGCACAAGTGTAGTTTGTGTGGCATACAAGTAGAAGCTAGTGTGGAATCTAAGTGTAGGATACACAACACTACATGACAAACCATGAACGTGCATATCTCACATAAAGTTTATGTTGATTTTAGATTGTCAAGCATGCAATAAGTACCTAGTGTGGCCATTAAAGCATCAATCAATCCTACATACAACCTAAATCATTTATGTGAATGTGCACCAAACATGGATCCATACATAACAAGCCATTTCCATCAAACCATTACAAGCAACAAGATAAACTCTAAAGCTAGCTAGCTAGCATGAGATAAGTACCTAGTGTGGCATTATCCCATCTAATACAAGTTTAAGGATGCTACAAGTATAGATCTACATTAAGCACATGAAATGACACAAATAAAAGAACCCATCACTATCACATAATCTGCATCACCCCACCCCAAATGGGGTGGATCTACTCTCTACTCATTAAGCTAACTAATTATGCTAAGATTTAAGGAAACAAAACATGCAAGAATAAAGGAAACAATATCTAACTAAAAAGAAAATATTTTATTTATATGACTCACATTACAATGTGGCATCCTCTCCATCTTGAGTTTTGCTTCAAGGCTTACTCTAAGTAGAGAGCATGACCACCAAGCAATGGGTAGATTACAAAGGAGGAAGAAGAGTTCTATTTATAGGCACGAAAAAAGAAAACTGAGGACAATCCCCCAATGTTGGACTAATACAACATTCCCAGGATAGACATAAATACATATACCATATCCACGCGAAACCGGGTTGGGTTCTGAGAAAAAGCGACCGCCAATTGGCGGTCACTTATTCTTGGATTGGACCCATTTTCGGATGTATTCTTTAGTGCTTCAATTCGTCATGTCGGGTTCACTTGTATCGATAATTGGAGTCTGGGATCGAATCTAATTGCCAAAATACTCCTCATGATGGTGCGGAGTTTCTCGGTTTGCTATTTGGTCCCATCGGGCTTACGTTCAGGTCATTCCCTCTTGCAGATGGGCCCCTGTGTATGACCGGGAGGTCCATTTTGCTTCATTTAAGTCCTTTCTTCTTACGTTTCAGTCATTTTTCTATTCTCTTCTATTTTTTATTACCTAATACCTGAAATATAACAACAAACACTCGAGTAGCACAATATTATGGTAAAATTAAGGATATTTAGCATGAATATGATGCTTGATATGCTACTAACCATGTATCTTACACAAATCTTAACCAAATCTTCCCCAACGGCTATAACACTTTAGGATCTTATAAATAGAGGTTCACACACCTTATTTAGACATCTCTCCAACTGCTATTTACCTCCTACACTAGAGAGAATCCTCCCATCTCAAGAATCCCATTCCACACACTCAAAATCTTAACTTCCACACTTTAGATCCCAAATTCTATCGCACTCAAAGTGTGCTCAAAGTTAATGTAGATACTCTTGTTCATTGCTGTCAAAGTGTAAGGCTTCATCTTAGCCTGTAAAGGTGATCATCTCTCTTGGGTTGTGAGAGTTAGAAATCAAGCACGACAAGGATGTTCACGAGCTTGCTTTGTAAAGGCGTTATCTCCTGGCCCAGAACAGGGACAGGATTAGTGAAGACGTGAGCGAAACTCGTGGGATCGAGCGGAGTTTGCAAGAGAGGACTAGGACCTGGGTGGGGTGCCTAACCTCTGTAAAATTGCTGGGTCTTTTTGTGGTTTGCTTGTCTTTCTCTACTTGTTTTAATTGTTAATTTCCGCTGCATAATTAATTAGAGATTAAGAAATTGATTAGATTAATTAGGCCATACACAATCCTACAAATAGTAGGAAGTGGAGATGTCTCACCTGCAGAAGTAGTTTTTGTAGATTCGAAATATGATTCATTTTCAAAGAAGGAAACATTTCTAGAGATATATAGTTTACCTTCCATAGGGTCAAAGCATTTGTATCCCTTCTTTTTGATGGAATACCCACAAAAGACAGTTTTGACAGAGAGATGATCTACTTTATCCATCCGTTTTTTGAACATAGCCAGTACAATCGAAGATCTTAGGGTGATCAACACTCATTCGACTACCATTTAAGATTTCTAAGGGTTGTTTATTCTGAAATATGGGACGAAGGAGCTGATTTATAAGATACACAACAATTAACATGACTTCAAACCAATAAATTTTGGGTACTTGAGTTTGGAATAAAAGAGATCTAGTGACATTCAGAAGATGATGATTCTTTCTTTCAGAAATACTATTTTATTTTGAAGTGTTAACACATGTAGTTTGATGAAATCTGTTGTTTTCTTTCAATTTTTTTAAAGATAGTACTGGTGTATCTTGATCCATTATTTGACCTAAGGATTTTAATTTCAGTATCATGCATATATTCACAAAAAATAGAGAAAGCAACAGATTTAAATTTTAGCAAGTATAATCAGGTTGTGTGAGAAAAATTATCAATAAATGTAATAAAATGCTTAAAACCATTATATGACTTAACTGGGTTGGACCCAGATGTCAGAATGTATCATCTCCAGAGGTTTCCCTATTTTAGCTATAAGAGAAAACCTGGATTTTTTGCAAGGAGACATGTTTGACAACATAATTTAGCATTTAAATTTAAACTAGGAAGCGATTGTTTTAAAACAAGAAAAGACAAGTGTCCCTTGCATTTTGCCAAAGGTTGGGTGCCTGATGAGACACTTTATTAGGAAGCAAATAATTATTTGAATCTAACACATATAAGCCATTTATGAGCACACCTATACCAATCATCTTCTCTAATGTTCGGTCCTGAAATTACACATCAAAAGATGAGAAAATCACATTATAGTTCAAACTTCTAGTGATCCGTGCTACAAATAGTAGATTAGATGTGAACTGTCTTTTTCCCTTTGTGGTTTGGTTTTGATTGAGTGTGGCGGAGAAAGCTTGGTTTTCTTTGTCAGTGTGTTATCTTCGGGTTTCTTCCCGTTGTACCATCGTGATGATTTGTGTGAGAGGTGGGAGCCCCGATGATAGTAGTATCTGTGATTTTAGGGTCTCGTAGCTAGAGTCGTGTCCCATCAGAAACTGTTAGATTTGATTCTGCTCGACCCTCTCCTTGATGATTTGATTCATAGATCCCGAGTTGATCCCATCGTCTTTTAAGCGCACCGAGGTATTCAGTGACCATTTCCTGCCCTTGTTTTGTTTGCACGAGATCTTGCTTGACTTTTGAATACATGGGCAATTTTTGTTTCTTCCCATACAGGTCATGGATGACGTCCTATAACTCTTTGGCGGAGTTGGAGTAGATGAACAACTCCACGATCTGTGATTGCATGGAGTTGAGCACCCACATCATCACAAGGTGGTTAGTGGTATGACTGTAAGACCCGTCACTCTCCTGCTTTTTTACAATAAAGTCTTGTTTCATCTTCATGCTTGTTTGTGTGCTATTTGATTGTATATTTGTTTTTTTTGTATGTTTATATTTCGTTTCGGGAAAGTTTTCTTTCGCGGAAAACCTTCCTTTTCAGGCAAGCAAATGCGACTTGTAGGCGTGTGTGGCTAGTCAAGCGAGTGTGCAATTGCATTGCTCAATCGGGTCGTTTGGGTGCGTGTGCATCAGAAATGTGGCTCTTGCCTTTGGGTGTGGCGTGTAGGGCTGAGTGTGTTGGGGAGATGACGTGGCAACCTAGTCAGCATAGGAGGATTCGTTTTGATTTTGCAAACATTTGAAATGCATGGCTTTTGGCAAGTAATAATAGAAATTTAATAATTTTCATTCATCTATTGCCTTTTTGTTGTTGCTTGAAACAAAAACCTCTCTACCCTAGCCGTCCCCTACCTTCCCCCTCCTCTCCACGCAACTACCTCAGATCCTTCTCTCCTCCTCTCCGGCGTGCTGTGGCTGAGCTCTAGTGAGGCTTCCATCTCCGACGACGTAGAAATCCAAGGAGGAGGCGTACTCTAGGAAGAAAGGAGGTTGCAGCTTGCTCCGACGACCTTCCGGTGACCCCAACCTTCTTTGTAGGTATGCCTTGGGCCCCTTGGTAGAGTAGAGGGTGGGGGTGTTGGTTGGAGGGTCAGCCAGAACCATTGTGGCTGGTGGAGCAATCAGTTGCACCACAAAACCGATTTTCCTACCAAGCGCGCACGAGGTCTGACTAGGCTCGGTCCCAGCTGGTGCGCACTTGCCACCTAGGGTGTAATATCCCGAAACAGCGGAAATTTTGAAAATTTAAACAAACAAGAGATTCCAGGATAATACTCATCAACGAGAATGTCACTCATATAAATAACCAGTCGGTGCACCAAAATACAAAAGAGTTTGTCAAAATACATGATTACATCAAAACAATGAAAGACGGATACAACTAATCATGATGACCTCGAATAGTGCGAAGAGGATCCTGACCCCAAAATGTGTGCGCCCGCTGTCACCACCCCACATAACCTACAACGGTCCTGAAATATGAATAATACAATAATGCCTGAGTTTCCCATTAGGAAACCCTGTATGCCAAGCTCACCTATATGAATCCAGTAGTACGGTAAATAAGCCTATCATACTAGTAGCATGTCATGCCATCACCTGTAATGAAAATAAGTCCCCTCCAAGGGTAAAACATGACACCAGTCCAGCAACAACATCGGGTTTCCCTCGGAGACCTACCGTAGGCACATACGGTCTTACAGACAGTACGCGACGCACCCCCACACGCGACTACTCGAGCCAAAGGGATCGATGAGGAGCATCAACACTTCCATGTGAAGTAAACCACATGGTCTACACCACCATAAACAGAGTCGTAGCCTGGTCGGTCAAACCATCCCCCGATAGGTGCCCAATCAAGGAATCATCGCCGGAACAACATCAACAACATCACCGACACAACATCGGTGGTACAACATACATCGACACAACATCGGACGACACAACAACAAGTCAGAACATCATCGCCGGTACAAACCTGTACGGTACAACGTACGCCCGGCACAACATCGGACGGGTCCAGACTGTAGTCTGCAGGGTCATCATGCTCCACGAGCCAAGCATCAACATGCATTGGGATCCACGATCCCTCAGGTCTGCTACTCTACTAAGAGTCAAGCACCAACACGTCACATCACAGTCCATCAATGGAGGTGGCACGACCCAAGTATACACACTCTTCCACACGACGGGCCCTGGGCAGGCACAAGTAACGTACCCACCGTCACCTCCCAGCTTACGCTCTAA
This sequence comes from Triglochin maritima, assembly GCA_963682175.1. Classification (NCBI taxonomy): domain Eukaryota; kingdom Viridiplantae; phylum Streptophyta; class Magnoliopsida; order Alismatales; family Juncaginaceae; genus Triglochin; species Triglochin maritima. Next base: position 34,246,452 of record OY821781.1, on the reverse strand, counting down.
GCAAGGACACAAGTTTTCGTGGACAGAGTTGACACATCACTAGGACCAAGAATTTAGTTCTGCGCACAAACGGTTGACCGTTCCCAATAGGTTTGGTCGACCGAAAGTCTATAACGGTCGAACTCTCTTCTCATCACTTAAGTCCTAACGGTCAAACACCAATCAAAAACCGGTCGACCGAATATGGGTCAAAATCCGGAGTCTGGTCCAAATCATACAAGTCTAATCGGTCGACCGACTCAGGGGTCCAGGTCAACCAAAAACTACCAGGGGCATCCTAATAGTCTAGGTAATATAACAGTCGAACAAGATATACAATCGGTCGAACAACACATAATATAATTAAGTTCACTTAAGTTCTGGTCGGACAAAAGGTCATGAATGGTTGACCGAAAACCACCAGGCAATCCTCCGACCCACCAGCACACGCACAACCGGTCGACCACCACATGGCATCGTTCGACCGGTGTTGGTTAAAGTCGGGCAAAATACACTAAACCGGTCGACCATTGGTCGACAGCAACCCCACGCCAGCGGAGGATTTTACACCGTTTCTTGCCGCCGGTGAGATCTCCGACCTCCGGCGACCGACCACGATTCCACACCAATGTGGTGAGAAAAAAAACAAAGCTATTAAGCCGACATACCTCGAATGCAAGACAGAGCACGACGCTGAAGTTTTGCTCAACGTCGCCACCCGACAGCAACCTCTGAACAACGTGCCCCATGCCTGCGCCACCGCAACCCAAGCTTACCTCACGCCGGAGCAACCACAACTTCCTCTGGTTCGCCGAAAAAGAGAAGAGAAGTGAGGAAGATGGCAAGAACTAAAGGAAGAAGAGGAAAAAAGAGGATACATTTGGTTTATAAAACCAAAACCCAACTCAACAGTGACCAACCCCCAACACCTCAACTGTCACTATTTTCCCTTCCATTTCCCATGCAAAACCTCCACTAATCAAGGGATTAGCCCTAATTAAGGTTAGGCTCATAACATAGGGTTTACTCCCGCTTGCTTGGCGTGTAGCTCCCGAGTGGCTGGCGTCAGGTGGAGTGGGGGTGAGCCCTAGGAAGGCAGAGGATGGATGGGGCTTGGGTGGGCATGACCTGGCCTGTGCATGGAGGGTGCGAGGGGGCTGACTGCTGGCTGGGTTGGTGCGCCTCGTGCATCTCTGGCACGATGGATGGGCTGGGAACTCTTAGTCTTGTCATCTTGACTTCTTCCTTACCCTAAGACGTCCTGGAGAAGAGGTCTGAGCAGGTGGCTGGACGGACCAGGGTGGTTCATGTGCATGTATTTGATCCAATTGATGCTGTTAGAACTCTAATCCTAAACCCTACTTAAGAGACTAATCTTGTTGGATGATTAATTAGTTAATGAATTGCTTGGTAGTTATCTCCTTGTTTGGAGGGAAAGGTGGCATGATGTTTTGAATGCATGGAATGGGAGGTGATGACTTGATGATGTGGAGGTGATAAGTTGGGTGAGATGGGAGTTGCTGATTGAAGGATGAGGAGGTGTTGGGATAAAGTTGGATTGGTGTAGTATAAAAGGTACGGTGAAGGTAGAGACAAGATGGAACACGAGTAAAAAAGTGAAAAGTAACGGATTTTTGTAAGAAAGTGGAGAGTGCTGAGTGAGAAAGAAAAGGTTGAGAGGAGAAGGAAAATCTTGTGGTTGCGAGAAAGGCAAGTAATGATTCGTTATTCTTCAGTTTCATATCATGTCTGTCTCTCTTGATATTCGTAGTTGCATGCATGCTGAGTATTGATGTTGATTTTATGGATATGCATATGATTGCATGGTGGTGTTTCGGTTGACATGTCCTGTGGCTGTATGTATGTTTCTGGCTGAGCCACTTAGGAAAGAGCTACCTAGCGGGTAACGTGGAGCCACCCGAGAGAGTAAAGGGCTACCTGTCGTTAGTGTGGAGCTACCAGGTGTGCGTCTGACTGATTGATAGATTTCAGAAGCACAGGATGTGGTCGAATCCGAATGGGGGTTCCAGATTGTTATGCATGCATATTATTTGTGATGCATGTCTTTTGATTGTGCTCATTGACTGAACGTCATATTCTATGTTATTTTCCACATGATTATGATTCTGATTGATTGATGGTTGGTACTTGCGGGCTGTCGAGCTCACAAATTGTTGATTATATTTTCAGATTATTATGGGCCTATCAGATGGATTTAAATATCAGAGTGCGCAGCGGTCAGGATCGTGGATTGTATCTTAACGCAGTGGGTCGGGCGGGTAAGCACCTGTCTGGGCTCGGGGCGTTACAAATGCTATCTATATCGAATGTGTGTGTTGAATGTTTGGTGCGATTAGTGATTCTGATTTTTGTTCCAGCAACACATTTGGTGTCTGACCTTATGTTACATGTGCATGACCTGATATCTTCGATTTGCTAAGATTTATAAATGTAATTTGCATGTGAATTAAATCAGATTATTGTGACTATGCTACTCGCTACATGCCATGTATGTTGTTGTTAGTTTATTCTCTCATGCATGTATAGTAAATATATGGACGTACTTGGATACATGAATTTCAAGTGCATGGCCTGATCATGTTAATTACTTGTAATATATGTGCTCTTACATGAATCTGATATAGTTTTGAGTATATTACATGTAGCTCTTGTAGTATCATACTCTTGACATCTAAGTTGATTGCTGTGCATGTGTTGCAAATATTATCATTATACTTGCTGCTGATCAGAGTGTGCTCGTGTGGATATGTGTTTATGACTTAGGAACTTGACCTCATAACCTTTAATCATGATCCGTAGATAACTAAGTTATTGTCATGATTCATGAGCTGATTTTCGTTATGGTTGTTGACCATATTAGCACTTTGGAGTTGCTGATTTGATTGTGTTATCTCTGATATGGTTTGGAGTTGTGATATGTGTATTGGCACACCCATTATGTGGGGCTCATGCTCGATTATGTCACTATGGAAATGTATAGATCTGTAGATAGCTTGCATTGCATTTAATTAATAAATGAATATTGAGCACGATTGTTGGGGGTCGACGGGCTGCAAGTAGGACCTCTATGTAGAGAGGCTTATTCGCAAAGACCTCTATGTAGAGAGGCCAGACGTAAGATAAGACCTGGGCAGACGCGCTGTCATTTGCTACCGGATGGGCAATCCTAACGTCGCGATGACATAATGTAGGCCACTTGCTGTGAGTTGGGATGTCAATCCGGAAGACTTCTTTGTGCCAAGCGGTGGGTCAATGTCGAGTGACTCGCTTGTGGATTAGACTAGTTTGACCGATGGTCAGATTCCTATGTAGATGAATCGTGTCGGGCTATGTAGAGTCGTCATCTCTTACCATGCCTGGTGTTCGATTCCTATGTAGAGGGATCATTTCGGGTGTAACCCAAGTGATGCAGCTATGTAGAGTTCACACCTAGCACAACTATGTAGAGTTGTGACTTTCTTGTTGTATGTGTGGTAGCTAGACTCATGCATGACTCTGTACTCTATTTCTTGACCCGGGCCATACAAGTTTTCTTTATTGAAAGCTCACGCATATTTGTTGATGTTATTGCCTCAGGTACTTAGGTTTCCTTCAGGGGTGGACTGGAGGAGTTTCAGAGGATTCTGTACACGAGGGACATGTCGACCAAAGTCTTCTAGTTATCAATTTACTTCCGCATTATTTTGATGTATTTCCTTTTCAAACTCGATATACTGTATTTTCATTTTATTACCATATATGGACAATTTCCTTGTTCTCAGTTATATTCTATGTTTAGTCTATCCATGTATGTTTCTATCATGTGTTGTCGAGTTGTGTAATCTTTTATTGTAACATCTTCGGTCGTCGTGGATGTCTCTTATCGCGACACTTCTCTTGGATTCCACAATGTGCGTTCCCGCGAGATTGGGGGCGTTACACTAACACTCCTCGATTTTGGTGTCGTTGGTGGTCGATTTTCGCGTGCGTCCGGTGATGTGGCCCAATTTCCCCTTGCCACTTAGGGACAAGGTGGCTGATCACGCCTATGAGATAATTTATCCCATTCAGGAGTTAAGTGGTAAGCCTTTGGGGTTGTGCTCCTTCTGTGGCCATGAGAAAGCGTTGGATGTCTCCTTGTGCGTCAACCCCCTTTCGTGATCTGAGCTCAAATGGTCGATGATGGTTTGGGATGGCCTGAGATCACCGGGCTTGGGATCTGAGGCCGAGTGACCGATGATGGTTTTGGGTTTTGAGTTTTTTTTGGTGAATAAATGTATGATGATTTGGGTGGAGTTTTTCTAAGGTGGTGATTGGAGATGTTGTCGTCGGTGATGAATTTCCAGTTCCGAGATCCGACCAATGCTTTGATACTATATTGAATTTGTGTTTGTGTATATTATTGATTCTTAATTTGAAATTACACGAGTACAAGAATATATACCTATGGATTTAGTTGTTGGGTGTTTCCTAATACAACAGTTTCCTAATACAAGAGATTTGGCTATGATTATTCAGATGCTATGCGTATATGTGATATTGTTTTGTTTTGTTGTGGATGCTTATTAATGCTCATGATGATTATGTCCTGTAATGGTTGTGATGACCGTTTGAGTCTGAGCCAATATTATTTCAATATGTCCGCAACTCAAATCAGCAAGTCGTGATCGTTAGATCGAAACCGTGTTCACTGATAATTTGAAACAACATGTGGACTAAACTGCAAAAGACAAAGATAACTATAAAAACTTGTGGTGGAGAATAACTTCTCTCCTTCATATGACACACTCTCTCATGCCACATATGGTTTTCTCTATCATCCAGATAATGCCTAGCTAGGAAAATGTTAAAATGATGCGAGATTTGAACGTCCATGAATAATTCTACTTTATTATATGTTCAAAATCCTAAAAATAAAAATATTGTAATGATATCGATTTTCTTTTGGCATGATATTTGGCATAAAGGTTAACCATTCACCTCCCCGATCACAAGCGTACAAACTTTTAAGATAAGTTCCACAACAATGCAGCCAATATTTGAAACATGGTTTTCATTTGGTGAATCGTGGGTTATACTTTTATTTCACGTAAGGCTTCAAGCTCGAACTCGAATTTGACTCGCTAAAGGTTTGATTCCGATTTAACTTGAAAATAAAGTAGTTAAGTGAAAATTTTAAAATCCTCTAACTTGGATCGGTAAACAAAATGCTCTAACTCGAGATTTTGATTGTTCAATTTTTTTTAATATTTATTAATAATAAACAATAATATGCAACACTTGAAATTTTAGCTCGGATGGACTCATTAAAAGAAATGTTATTCCAAATATGTTACGCAGCATTACAGAGACACGTGCAAATAAGGAAATTTACTTCAGTTTCTAGTATATATAATATTGTGAAAATAATTCCTTGTTATCTTATAATTCCTAGTTTTTCTTCGGAAATTTTAAGCACCCTTAATTTGCCACCCTATTTTTATTCATCACCGTCCTAATTTTGTTAAATACAAAAATCCTTTCAAGCAATCCTAACCCTTAAGTATCTAAACTTCTGATCACAAAAATCCACATTTTTTAAATTTGAATTTTCATTTTTCTTAGTTTCAAATGTGACGAATATATGAAGTAGAGCTAGCCAAATATAGCGCGTGATCCTAGAAGCCTAGGATGTCAAAAGGAAGAAGAGTATACAATCAACCACAACCGGTCTGGCAAGTAATGACATCCTCTAGTTATGTCATAACAATCCAGGGGTAACTCCACGATGCATTTGCTTCGTTCATTAGAAAATTCCCACAAAGATAGGGTTGTAAACAGGGTGGGTTTCCCGCCACCCCATACCCGAGCCACTATATGTAGGATAGGTAGCGGGTGGGATTTTACCCGCTCCTAAAATTTCCCACCCGTACCCACCCCTTTACCCTTTAACCCACTGGGTAACATGACGGGTAAATGGGTAGGACATGTTACTATTAAATAATGTCCATTGTCATCAAATTTAACGAAATGATCTCACACAAAATGATCTTCCATTACACCTTCTTCATTTTGCAAATCTCCAATGTTTTCTGGAATATGTTGCTGCAATCCAAATTGCCACATCACCCTGTCATGTACGTCATAGCAACAACTCCAAAACAAACAAGTCAGGTTCACATCATCCATATCTCATGTCCTTGTCTACAAGCACTTGGTAAAGTCAATATATCAACATTCTTGATTGAATTGTTTTAAATACCGCAACTGCATGCATCGATGAAGACGTGGCAAATACGGGTCGAACATCTAAGAGTTGTGAGTGTTGTTGTGACTACCATACTCGAGTGGGAAAGGAGAGGAAAATGAGATGATTAATGCTAAACTAACTACACCAAAGTATGTGTGAATCAACAATTAAACTAAACCCCCATGGAGTGGAGGTGTGTAGGCATGTGTGTGGGTCTTCATTACATGAGGCACAAGTGTGTAAAGTAGGTGAAATCAATTAGAAACTAGTGTGAAGTCTAATTAACATCAACTACATTTACCAAAATACACACATGAGGGTAAGATCAACTATGAGTTCTCAAGCATGAACTAAGTACCTAGTGTGGACATTAGAACATCAATTAACCTCTTCATACAACATAATCCATTCATGCATTCTTTATTAATCAAGCATCCATACATAATAAGCCATTTCCAGCAATTACAAGCAACAAGATAAACTCTAAAGCTAGATAGCATGAGATAAGTACCTAGTGTGGCATTATCCCATCTAATACAAGTTTAAGGATGCTACAAGTATAGATCTACATTAAGCACATGAAATGACACAAATAATAGAACCCATCACTATCACATAATCTGCATCACCTCCACCTCAAATGGGGTGGATCTACTCTCTACTCATTAAACCAACTAATTATGCTAAGATATAAGGAAACAAAACATGCAATACTAAAGGAAACAATATCTAACTACAAAGAAAATATTTTATTTACATGACTCACATTACAATGTGGCATCCTCTCCACCTTGAGTTTTGCTTCAAAGGCTTACTCCAAGTAGAGAGAATGAGCACCAAGTAAAGGGTCCTTACAAAGGAGGGAGAGAAGTTCTATTTATAGACATGAAAATGGCAACTGGGGACAATTCCCTTATGTGGGACTAATTAAACATTTCTAGAGTAGACATAAACACATAATACACACTCGGGCGAAATTTGGTCGCATTATGGCCCATTTTATCCGCCACTGGCAGATCTTTTGGGTCAGATGCAACCCAAATTTGTGCGTATACTTAAGTTCTTTAAATATTCACCTGGGGTGCGTCCTGATCATTCATTTGAGTATGCTCCCGGATCTAATTGCCAAAATACTCCTCACGATGGTGTGAAGTTTCTTAGTTTGCTATTTGGTCTCTTCGAGCTTACATCCAGGTCCTCCCATCTTGTAGATGGGTCATTGTGTATGATAGACATGTCCATTTTGCTTCATTTAAGTCCTTTCTTCTCACATTTCACTTTTCTCTCTCTTTCCTTCTCTTCTTTGTTACCTAATACCTGAAATATAACAACAAACACTCGAGTAGCACAAAATTAGGGTAAAATAAAGGATATAAAGTATGAGAACGATGTATGATATGCTACTATTCAATTCTCATAAGTAGGGGTGAGCTTTGGTCTGGGTGAAGGATTTCATATTTAATTGTACATGTATATTTTCGAAATTTTTATGCATAATAAGGATCATTCATATATTTTCTACGATTTGTTTTTCATGCATGCACCGATTTGTTTTAATGATTGCTTAAAACACATCAAAACAAACATTGGGCTCCGAAATTCATACCTAGAAGTTCTCTAAAACTTCTTGAAGATCCGGAGACGTTGAGGATGCTCGTCGCTTCCCGTTGCGCCGGATGCCTCCGAGTGTTCACCAAAACCCTAAACAAGGTTGGAGAGAAAGGAGCTAGCCAATCAATCTCCAAACTAGCTTAGAATCTAGCTACAAACCCCTTCCTTAGTCTCTAAGATTTCTCCTTCCAAAGACTTAGAAACTTAAGAGAATTTTCGTGGCTTTTGTGGTGAATTAGGAGAGAAAACAATTAGAAAAACATCTAACATAATTAAGGAGAATAAGGACCTATTTATAGGCTCCAATCTTACTCTCAATCATGGCTATTCTCAAGCCATGTTTTCTTGACATTTTCTCTCACAAACTAATTCCATAATGTATTATTTGCATCCACAAAACGTTTGACCAAGTTTGGAGCTAATCCAACCATTGATCAAATTAATCTCTTAATTATCAAAGGCAGAAAATCGATTGGGCTTCGGTTTACCGAGACATACTCGGTTAACCGAATATGTCACATTCGTATTACCGTGCACTAGACGGATGACTGATTCTAAAGGAGAAAAATTCTCCTTAACCGATCAGACGAATTCACGTCTAAAACCGAGTGCCATTCGATTAACCAAAAATATCAGAACTGGACATTGTTCGGTCGACCGTTTCTGGTTCGGAATACCGATCCAGAGTTCCAGGCACTTTGGTCAAGTTTCGGTCAATCAACTATGACCATCCGTTCCACGTTCGGTTGACCGATCCACAGATCCTTCGATCGACCGAACCATAACCGATTACCGAACTTTTACCTGATTTTGCCTTTTTCAAATTTTGGATTTTTTCCAACAAAATTTGAACTTTAGGGGTTTTTAGCAAATTCACAACTTATGCAATATATTATCCTATGCAACAATAAATTATTGCACCCCATAATATATGCATCTCATATGAATTTATCATGATTCTAATTATGTTTATATACAACATAATTGATTTTACTTGTTCACCACATGTGTCATATTTTCTATAAGAAACCCGACACATCATATGAACCAAAAATCAAGCTTCTTGTTTCCCGGTTTTTGCGGTGTGACCTATGGGAGGATCTAAACTAAGTTGACAGTGATATTAAGAGCTTAATATCACAAGCTATAAGCGGTATCTAGCTACACATTATAGCTCCCAATTAGTTAGATGTCTTAATTCCACTCGAACCAAAATCCGATCCATTTAGTGATGGAGTGAACCACTTGTGTCCGTCCCTTGCCTCATGATATTAAGAATACACACAAAGTAGTATTGTGTCATCTTTGTATTAGTATTCATTTCTTGATCTCTTTAAGCTAGTTATAAATATGTGACTTAACTCAAATCACATTGTGCACATTATAACTTTGCTTTATCAAGGGGCCCACTAATATCATCACTCAATTAAGAGGGGCAATGATAATCTTTTGAATAACTATCTTCTCCAACAAAAGTCATACTTAACCAACCAATGCCTTTACACTACACTCATCGATAGCTCAAGACACTAGTCTAATCAAGCATTTCTTAAGTGATCGGGTATAAGTCTCATATCAAAGGACCAAAGACTCAGTAAAACAATAATGACACAGAAAACACAATTCTATAATGTTTTACTTATTAGGTCTATTCAGTATACAAAAGTAGTATTTTCATCTTTTGTGTACCTGTGTTGTCACTCACTTGTAGAGCTACAATGATCTATGACCAACACGACAATCTTAACTCGGTAATAAATGTCCCATGTTTATTACCATGATTGCGAATATCTTTTGTTTTATGTAAACCAATATCTTTTAGAGCTCTTCGGTTAAGGACCAAGAGCCTCTTCCTTAACACTTTTAAAAGACGAATAACATAAACAAGGAACAAAATGATTTCTCATTCAATTCATAATAATTGACATTTAAAAGTAAAACTTTTAGAACACATTCCCTTCAATCTCACACTTGTTATCAAAGTTTTCTTTCACATACATTCTCAATGTATAAAACATTAATAACTAGGGTAACCTTCTTAAATCACCTATCAAGCCAATCCACATGGATCCTCAGATTCATGGACTCGAAATATATTTCGTCTCTTAGCTTGGTATATAGGTTTGTTGAATGGATCAGTTGTGTCACTGTTGTGTCCATCCATTTATTTATTTTGTCTTTCGTTGGTGGTTGAGTTAGCCATAGTGATATTACTCCTAATTACACTAGCTCATACCTCCACCTTTGATGATGACGCATCATCATTCCAACCTCCTATTGTCAGGAATCCCTATGCGAATTGCATCAAAATAGCCCTCGGCTATTTTCTCAGAACCTTATCTTTAGTCCGGTTAAGGTACTTCAAAATATTCTTGACCGCAATCCTATGCTTAGGACTTGCGTCGGATTGGTGACTACTTGTCACGCTTAGAGCATACGAGATATTGAGTCTTGTGCAAGCCATCGTGTACATGGTCCTTCCTTTTGCCGAAGCATAAGGGATACCTTCATGTACTCCAAGTCTTTACGTCATTGGGCATGTTTTAGACTTCTTGAGTTGCACACCTATACTCGCACTTATTGGCCCATTGTCCATATCGGAATTGTTCACCCTGAACACTTCCAAAACCTTGTCAATGTATGTATGTTGACTTAGGCCAATGAGTCTTATGGGATGTATCTCAATGTATCTTCATTCTCAAGATGTGTTGAGCCTCATCCATTTCTTTTTATTGAAAAATGTCGATTTCAATGAAATTTCTCGTTTGCTAATGCAAAGCTATATGATTGCTCATGAGCAATATGTCATCGACATATAAGATCAGAAGTACTACATGACTCCCACTAATCTCCTTGTATCAACAGTTACCTAAATAACAGCAATATGTAAACCAATATCTTTTAGAGCTCTACGGTTAAGGACCAAGAGCCTCTTCCTTAACATTTCTAAAAGACGAATAACATAAACAAGGAACAAAATGATTTCTCATTCAATTCATAATAATTGAAATTTAAAAGTAAAACTTTTAGAACACATTCCCTTCACTGGGATCCAACCGAACCAGACCAAAGACAGAATTTTCGGGAAGGCCAGACCGACGATTGGATTGAATAAATTCGGGTCGGTCCGGTCCAAAACCCAAATTGTACTCACAAAATCTCGGTTCGGTCTGGGACTGGACTGGAACGAAGACCGAATTTTCGGTATCCCCCGAAGAAGACAGGACTGAAAAAATTCAGCCAGGATTGATAAGTTTGGTTCGGTTCAAAAACCCAGACCGGATCGAACTTTGCTCCCCCTACGCATTAGGGGTCCTGTTGGCTTTTAGGCCTTAATCTATATTGATTTTGATGATTAATCAAACCAATCTTAATAAATCAACCTAATCAATCAAAGTAAGCAAACACAATTACATGGATGACAACACACTTGTATACTTGCACACCATCTTAATAGGTTGATCAAGATTATCAATGATAAGGAGCATTGCAACAAAGACATCAAGGATGAAGACTTATAATCAAAGCTCAAGGAGAATACTTGTAGTTTTCTATTTACTGAGTTCATAGGATCATATGTAAACTTTAGCACTAGGATTCCGTCCCTACAAATTCAGTCAACTGAACACCTAAACGGATAACTGAATTGTTCTCATCAGTAGCCGTTAGGATGCTCTCGGGTTGAACGACCGATTGGCATTCCGTCGACCGAATTGCTTTGCACCGGTTGTGGATTTTACTCCAACGGTTGCATTTGAATTTTACATTAGAGCATATTTGACTTGTCCATTTTCCAGACGACTGATTCCCTATCGATCAACCGATTCCTTCTTGGCCTTTGGGGAGTAACGATTATTTCCATGTGACATATGACCATTGCTTACAATGGATATTTGAACAATAACTGTCAGTGCAAAATACGCATTTCATTTGATCAACCAAATAGACAACGGTCAAACTAGCCTAAGCTTGAAAACAACCAATCTTCACTATTATATTGAACCAATGTGCCGAACTCCTTTCGATAAATCAAAATCTCTATTGCTTGAAATTGAAGTCTTTTTCTGGAGCAACCAAATGGTTATCCGAATGTCATTCAATATACCGAAGCACTTTTGTTGTGGAAGACCATTTACACTTCGATCGACCGAACCAACTCAGAAATCCAGCCAAGCTTAAATCACATTTTGCTTCTCGTTGGTCAAAACTTCACCATAGTCTCCCAACGACTCTATTTGCTTTGAGGCCTATATAGGCCTCATTGAAGAGGCACAAACAAGAACTGTACACTCTCAATTCATCTATACTCTTTGTGTACTCAATTCCCAAACCCTCAAAGCTCAAATACACTCAAAGCAAAAAAATAAACAAATTGCATATCAATTCCCAATCTTATATCCAAGTGTGCTTAAGTTAGAGTGTTTATATTGTGATATCATTTCCTTATCCAAGAATCACCAAAGGCTTGTAAAGCTTCGAGGAAGCTCCCTCTCAGGTTGTAAGAGGAGAAATGAGCAAGGCAATGATTGTTTGCGAGGCTCGATGTTTGTAAAGGTGTTAATCTCGGTCCAGAACGGAGATTCGTCGGTGGAAACGTAGGTGGGGCTCAGAGGACTAGGACGGAGTTCGCTGCCGGACCTCTCTAAATCCAGCGTTGATTGACATCATATCATGCATATATTTATGTCTTATATCCATTATCTTTCACCTAAACAATGCTACGTAATGAGTTTAATGTTTATGTTTCAGGAATAAGCAGGATTGAGGAGAAGAGGCACTAAAGGACTCAAAAGCAATGAAAAAGACTGAGTTACAAGACTTGGGGACTGAGATGCAAGAGGGAAGGACCCGGATGTAAGCCCAAAGGACCAATGAGCAAATCAAGAAACTCCACACTATCATGGGGAGTATTTTGGCAATTCGATTCGGGCCAGAGCTCCATAAACCGACTTGGATACATCACACAAGAAGAAAGCAATCCAGGAAAGCCCACACAAAATCCAGACCGGATCCAAACACTGTAGACCACCAATTGACGGTCTGGGACCGCTGATTAGAGGTCTGGGTTGCTCCAGATCCGATGCGGTTTAGTCGGGTCATGTATAATTGTGTGTTATGTCTATTTTTGGTATTGTATTACTCCCATACCGGGGGATTGTCACGAATTACATTTTTCTATGACTATAAATAGAACTCTTCCTCCTCCTTTGTATGCCATCTCCTCTCTTGGTGGCCATCCTCTCTACTAGGAGTAAAGCCTTGAAGCAAAACTCTGGTGGGGAGAGGCTACTTGTAATTGAGTGAGTAATAATAGATGTTTTGTTAAGTTTTCTTCATATTGCCTCTTTTCAATTCTTGCATACTTAGTTAACTTGTTTGTTTTAGTCTTCTTATAATTAGTTTAAACATGTTTTCTTTCCTTAGTATGAATGTTAGTTTAAATATGTGTGAGTAGTTCCATCCCCCTTTGGGGGTGGAGTAGATGTCTATACATGTTATGTAGATAGAATGAATGCTAAACATTGTTGTATGTGAGAAATGTTAGTATGCTTGTTTGAATTAATAAGAACTCTTACTTGATGGTTTCTGCCATAATGTTTAGGTACATTCCATGCTTGTTTATGTTCTTAATAACAAACTTGTCATGCTCATATTAATCACATAGGTTAGTGCTTTGAATGATAGGTGTTGCCATTATGTATTTCTTATGCATTAACAAACACTAACTACACTTGAGCTTGTTGTATGCATTCACCACACTTATTTCATGTGTACACACACTCCACCCCTTAGGGGTTTTCCATTCCTGATTTCTATCTTCTTCTATTAGTCTCTTAGTTTTAACTCATTTGTAATTTCATTTCCTTCCTTGTTGCTACTAGTTTAGTATAGTTTAGTTTGTTCAACTCCTTTCTTTCCCACTCACCTTCAAACTAACCATAGTCGACACACCTCCCTGTGGATCGACCCGTATTTGCCACTGCTTCAACGCGGCTGTGCACTTGCGGTTATTTTATAACAGATTCAATCAAGAGTCCATTGTGGTTTGCATGTTCTTTCTTTCAATCCCTGATTTACTATTTAATTCCACATTGATTAGAGATTAGATGCGTCATCGATCGTAATAGGTCCAACATACATGGTCTTCTTCTTGCCCGTACTCCACTAGAGGCATCTTCACATTAATTAACCGCGATCTAGGAGTCCGCCAACGTGAACCTAAAACAAGTAAAACATCATATGGGAGTCGTAGACCTGAACTTGCTGATGGTCCCAACACTAAATTTGGATCAAGGTTAAGAAACCAACTAGTTGTTTCCCTTCTTTCAAACAAGCTTGGTCTAAATAGGCATATAAAACTGCCAACGATGCAAATCTCTAGCTGTAGTTACGACATATGATGAAATCCTTCAGAAGAAGCAAGTATATTAGATGGAATTTATTACCACTTTTATCTCCAAGGATTCCAAAACATAACTGAAACAAGATATATGCTCTAGTGTGCTGCAAGACTTGCTCATTTGTTGCATCTGGCGCCATGATGCGATAATTATGTTGCAACCACTGCAACGTCACGTATCCACCATTCACTGCAGTCGTGTCATGCTCTTCGTCAACACCCAACATGTTCATGCAAACTCACACCAGTCGTGATCTAAGGTGGAACAAATAGCTAGTCCATTGATGGGAAGTGTTGGATTTCGTCCCATGCTTATGTATATATATTTTAAATTTTTTAGACACAAGCAAAATCATTTTCATATTTATTGAACAATCTATACCTACAAGATTTCCTTTTTGCATTTCAATATGATATATACTACATAATATATAAAATGCATAAGTTGCTCATACCTAAAAGGATTGTCAAATCCTTTTCAATCTTCAGAAGTCGAGTTGCACTCGGATCACCTCGGAATTTCCTCCAAGTATTCACCAAACTCTAAACAAGATTAAAGAGATCGAAGCTAGTCAATAAATCTCTAATGCAAGGTTAGAATCTAGCTAATAACCCATTCTATGCCCCAAGAATTTAATCTCCAACACTTTTATTAATCTAGAGAATTTTCGGATGGAAGAGATGGAGCAAATATGGAGAGGAGAAAGATTTGCATTAGTAAAACAAAGGAAGGGATAATGGACCTATTTATAGGGCATCCTCAAACCCACATCATGTGTAAACCACTTACACATGATCTCTTGTTAATTTCTCTTCTAAACCAATCATATTTTGACACATCATCATCCCATACCTTCTTGACTAAGTTGGATCAAATCCAACCCATGATCAGCAAAATTCTCTTGTTAATGCAGGAAAAATCGTGGGCAAACGGTCGACCTAAATAACCAATTGGTCGACCGATCGGTTACCTACTGACAATTTTGGTCGGACGATAAGCCCAGACGGTCAACCATTTTGCTACCAGGAAATGTCCCTGTTATTTTCGGTCAGACTGGGTTTCACGACGGTCGACCAATCCCTTACCAAGAGTCGAAATGTGATGGCAAATCTCTTCATGTTTGGATGTATGGATTTAATTAATCTACTAATGTCTTGTCCCAACATGTTATTATATAGTGTTTTAAAATGACATCCAAGCAAAACACCCATGCTTCACGTTCCATCAACTTCCATTCCCACCGAGTTGAAGAGGCGCGAAACCAACACGATTCCGAAACTCCATCTTCCATGGTTCCCAAAGACGAGTTGAAGTGGCACTACACATGCATGACACCTCTTCTAATAAAGACACCAGACTATTTCTGCGGACTTCGACCTAAGCACGAGCAAGTCAGTACGCCCGACTCGGGCGGTCGCTGGTATTTTTGTTGCCCGACTCCTCCAAACACAATGATCTTTCTTTGTTTTTTTCCCATTTTGGTCTTTCTCATTTTTTCTCTTTTCTATTTTCATGGCATGCCTTTTGGAATTTGTTTTTGGGCAGGACGCAGGCCGTTGCACCTTTTTTGTGTACGAGGAAATGTTGGCCCGTCCCCTGAAAATTAACCGCTCTCTGGAGGAGTTCCTTCTTGAATATGTCTTTAACCTTCAATGCCGAGTTCACGACCTAGAGCAACTTCGGGCCTGACTGGATTCGGTGGAGGAGCAGATAGATGGGCTGGCAGGCATCATACCCCTTTTCCCAGGTAAACATAATGGGTACAATGTGCATTACATCTTGAGTCTAAGATCAGCTTTACAAATGAACCACAAAATTTTTGACTTTTTGTTTCTTTTATTGAACTCTAATTCAAACGGCCCAAGACAATTCACCCGTGACTCCGCACACTGACTTCATTGAGTTCCGATGCGACAACTGTGGTGCTGTCTCCATGCAGGAGACTCCAACGACCGTGGTATTTCCTCCTGGTCACCGTCCGGGGAACCCAGGCCAACACGGTATGCAAGTGGATGAGTATGTACGATCTCCATCTGGGGAAGGAGTATGGGAGCACAACCAATAATAATTATCGGTTGATGTTGTTGTTGGCATGTTTTTGTTTAAAAATCACTTTTTGGACAAATTTTATTGGGATTAATTACTTATCTTTTTTGTGTTTTGTGTTTCGGTACGTAAAGGGTGTACAATCTTTTTAATTAATGTTGCTTTGTTTGAGTGGCCCTTGCTGATCATTTTACGTGTCATGCACACAAACCATATTCTTTAAATAATGTTACTTGATCATGAAAAAGTTTGGAACGTAAATTATTCAAACGTAAAATGCATAAGTGTTTGAATTCGCTCGATGAATGCACCGTCCCTAATTTACCTAAGCAACACGAATCCTCTTCCATTATGTTTTTCAATTCTCATGTTACCATTAACGTCAATTTTGAGTTTTTCCTAGTAGCAAAGAATTAACTCACATTTACGTTACCATTATGGTAAGCATGAAGTGCCTCGGTTCACTTGTTTTAGTTAGATATAAATAGAGGTTCCAGAATCATTAATGTATAATTACTAATTATATAGAAGCAACGGCCAACAGTTCGTACATGGGCTGAACTTTCATAAATTTGTTGAATTGAAATTATAAATAATAATTTTTTTGGTGTATAAAGAACCAGGCGAAAGAGATACTCCGACGGTTGATGAAGTTGACAAGGAAGCTAGTATAGGATCCAGTATGGAAAGGCACTTCTATACTCTGCCTAGTTAGTTGTCAAGTCGTGATGAAGGGAGCCCAAGTTCCAGCCTCCCTAGTTGGTGGTCAGTTGAAGACTATGGCCCAACCGATGCCAGTGACGATTAGATGTGGACGATGTTTGTTAATTTATGTTGAACTTGAACCTAAATTAGTACAATGTAACAATTTTGTCATTATCCACAACTTTGTTCGTAATTTTGAATGGTTTCTCAACATGAGGCATTTTCCTTCTGGAAGCTCGATGGTTAACTTATGCATTGATGTTTTTTAAAGGGAGGATTTTGATAGGTCTTTTAAGTTTTAACATCTAACATTCATGAGTCTGTCCCATCCCGCGAGGCGAACGTCAGGAGTCTGTCCTGCTCGAGATGCAATTGTCCCGCTCGGCACGAGACTGTCAAGTCTGTCCCACTCTGGACGCAAGTGTCCTGCATAGGGACGATTCTTTCTCGCTCGGGATGAGTCTGTCATGTTGCATAGGGACGAGTCTGTCCTGTTGTCCCTCTCTGGACGCAAGTGTCCCGTATAAGGACTAATGGACTACCCACTTTATTTAACATTGAATGCTGAATTTTAAACAAACCACGAGACTCTTCAAACAAAAATTTTAATTATCCTTTGACTATTCAATTTCGTCTCCCCCACACTTCTATTTCTATATAAGGGAAGGAGAGTCAATGTTGGGCACCAAACCAACTCATAATTAGACGTTATGGACTCGTCTCCCGTCTCCGGTCCTTTCGTCGTTCCTTCTGCTTTTGCGGCCTACCGACGTCGAATTATCGAATGAGATGCATGGTGGGCCCGCCCAGGGTTTTCTTGTAGTGTAGCCGCCATTTTGTGTGTTGATCGTCACTTATTTGACCTCCAAATTTTCAACTTTGTAGTTGATATGACTATCTTTTTTCTTTCTCTTCTGTTTCAGGATGACCACCATCACTGTTATTTTGTCATTATGGAGGAGTACGTTGTCGCATCTCTGACCAGTGTGTTTGCAACCGTAGATGGTCGAATGGCTGAAAAGCAGAGGACATTGGATAGCAACATGGGGGGTCTGGTTTCCTGTGTTGTGGAGCGGGTCGTGGACCGACTTAAAGCTAGTTTTTTCCTGTCCCCTTTGTAATGAGGTGGGAGCTGCCTCCAGAGAGAGTTGGAGTGGAATAGGGTGTGGCCTTCGGAGATGCGGCTGGAGCGGAGGCAGATCGACCTTCCAGTAGGAAGTGCAAGTGGAAGACGTGATCGAAGGAGCACACTTATGACTAGTGTGGTTATGGGTCCACAAACTATTACGCTAATCCCTAACTAATCAAACAATAAACGCAGCGGAAACAATTTAAAGAATAGTAGGGAAAAGGAACAAGCAAACCACAAATCGACTCGGCGTTTTTATAGAGGTTTGGCACCCCACCCGGGTCCTAGTCCTCTCTTGCAAGCTCCGCTCGACTCCGCGAGCTCCGCCTACGACTTCACTATCCGCTCCCCGTTCCGGGCCGGGAGACAACGCCTTACAACCGTCAAAATCGCGAACAACCCTCGCCGAGCTTGGAAACCTCTTCTCACAATCCGAGAAGGATCACTTCGGGCTCTCACCGAAGTCAATACTCTTTTGACAACAAATGTAACTTGAGTGGGATTCACTCTCTAATTGAGCACAACAATTGCTAGATTGATTGTATGATGAATGATGTGGAAATTAGGCTTTGGATGACTAATTTGGAGCTTGGAGGTTGTGGAAAATCTCACTATAGGTTTGACACTTTGGAGTTGTGAAATCTTGTGGAAAACTAAGTGTGAACCTCTATTTATAAGCTCCTAAAGATTTCTAGCCGTTTGGACAAGATTTCATTGGGGTTTGTGCAAAGCACACAAAACAGAAAATCGGATTCAGAAATCTGTCCAGAAACGGTTGACCGAAAGGTGTATCGGTCGACCGAACCCTTGAGTAAGTTAATGGATCGGTTGACCGAACATAGGTACTGGACGACCTAACACTTAAGTTCTATAAGTCAACGGTCGACCGAACAGGTACCGGTCGACCGAACTACAGGGTTCGGTAGAGGGAAAACTCGATCGGTTGAACTAAACTTGTGTCGACCGATAGCAGGTAGATTTTACCTAATAGAACGGTCGACCGAACAAGGTATTTTGTTCGACCGGTTCAAAAGTATTTGGGGGTGTATTAAGAGAAAAATGTGTATACGACCGTTGTATAATACGACAAATATAACGGTCGTATTTTTACCAAAAATAGCAAACGAAACGGTCGACCGAAGGTCTACCGGTCGACCAAACAGGTCTGGGTAAACGGTTAAACAGAAGTGTGATCGGTTGAACTGATTGGTCTGGTATAACAAATATTGTGTATAACCGGTCGACCGAAAAGTGAACGGTCGACCGAACTCAGGCAGACTGGCGACCAATGTTTTAGGTGTTTAGGTGATCTAATGAAGTCCAAATGATATGATATTTTGTGTGTGACTCCTACAAGGAACCTAGTGTGTGAATGCATGCATATTAGCTTAAGTTATGCTCAATTCACATAAGTTCCTAAAACTCAAAGAAAGGTAAAATTACATGTCTTCAATCCTAGCTTGATTACATGTCTTGACTTGATTTTTCTTCTTTCTTGAGTCTTGATCACCTGTAGAGGTTAGCACAAAGCAATATATATGCAATGCAATATGTGTGCTACTCTACATGATCATAATTAAGATTAGGTTAATTAAATCATCAAAACATAGATTAAGGCCAAAAAGCCAACAGTTGCGACATGGACGAGCCGGTCGTCATAGTCAAACACATTCGGATAGTCTTTCCGACTGATTTTGATGTTTCAGACTAGGTTTTTTGTGTGCATTGGACACCATTTTTGTTGTAATGTATTTTTTCCTTAAATTAATACAAATGACGTTGTTTTTGGACGCAATAGAGTTTTTTGTATTCTATTTACATAATGCTTCATTTTGGAGAATGCCATTGGAGTGCAACAATTTTTGATTGTAATGTATTGTTGCTGCACGATTTTAAAGAACATAACGAGCTTAATTCGTGGGACTGATAAGGTAACAAATTGAAATAACATGGAAACTGTTGGGGACAGTGGACATTCTGCCGAGTATGAAAATCGACAAGGATAACTTGGACACAAACCTCTGTCTGTGCAGCTAGCACTTCGCTGCTTCAGTATAATGTTTGGGTTTGTCATTTCCCTATATACAAGTAACTAAAGAATGATGATTTGTATTAACATATTTAGATACTACTTGACATTGTATTCTAGTAGTGGTACAAAAATGTTATGTTTGGGAACCTCCTTTTGTATAGAAGACTTGAAACTTTTAAGTACCCAATATTAATCATAACTAATTTTAATGGTCAAAAACAAAAAAAACATCCTTTCTATGTCGACGTTGGTCTTCTCTCTTCAACCTATAAGCCAAAAATTAAACATCACCATAGGTCTTTTGTCTTCGATAAAATTATATTTTATTTCTCTAATTGGACTGCACCTACGTCTTGCATTAAATGCAAGAAGTCGTCTCCTACATTCTGAAGGACTTGCTGATGTGCACTAATGACATACTGAATTGCTGATGTGCACGAATGACCCAGGCTTTGGTGGGAAATATCAGTACCCTCGCGGGACGGGACAATCCTCTCTCGAGACGGTGTCATAGATCGCGGCTCCCCCACTGAACAACTAACTTAAACCCAACATCCCAACAGGACGGGTAAGTACCCTAACGAGACAACTCATTCCCCTCGTGGGATGATCCAGAACCCTCATGGGATGAGACAGAGGTTGGTGACATAGAGTGACAATACATTAGAAAGAAAATTCACGTACTACGTTAGAAAACAAAACAATACGTAAATATATTGCAAACACTCAATTGCCTCCAAAAATTACGTCTTTCATATTAATCTAAGACAAAAGGTGCAGTACAACAAAATATATTGATTGTTCAATTTCGCAAAAGAACCCATGCAACACTAGTACAACACAACTCTTTTGGTGGAGTACATTCACTTCCATAGTTCCATGATGTTAATTAGAAAATCTTTGGACTGTGAGCCCGCACTGAATTTTTATTGGATGAATCTCTCCATGTATGTATTCTAGTAATCCACTAATGTCTTATCCCAACGTGTTATTACCAAAAGGGCATCATTTGTCACATTCTCTCAAATATTGTTCTCGTAGAGTTGAAGAACCGCAAAACCAGCACGACCATACCCAAGTCCCGCTGCCCCCTTGCCTTTCTTTATTGGATATATATCATGGAGAAGAAAAAACTATAAATGTCATTGTCTTAAACCGTTTTCTTTTGATTTTTTTTGAATTTATCGAAAGTGTAGTTGTGTATTTTGCCTTGGCTAGCTAAACAAATAATTATTGTGATGACATGTAGAAGGAATACTTGTCTAGTGAAGGAGGATGATTTCTTGTTGAAGGGAAGATTTGTTAGAACTATTTAAGGGAGGGGGGTTTACTTTAATTTATGATTTTTAAAATCATAGATGAGTACCGATGAAACATCAGTTGACGGGCAATTGTTCGTGGTGAAGTCCTGCAACAAGAAGATATCGTTTGATGATCGACAATGGATAAAAGTTTTGTCTATGATGTTGTCAACACATACAACCACATCAACAACAATTTCAAATTTGGAGAAAACGTGAATGAGTTTTCGAGTGTTGAATTTAGTGTGGTGTTTGGATTACCTCACAAAGGTGACAATATACTCTTTAAAAAAGTAGAAAGTGAATTAGTTAGCAAGTAGTTTAGAATTACTAAAGGTTTAAAAAAGCAAGCGATTTGGTCAGTTTTAACCACTCTGATTCTCGATGATGATGTTGAAGTCGTCGTACAAATGCTGATACTGTACTTGTTTACATCCGTATTGTTTCCGTCAGCCTCGTATACTGCCAACATATCGTTGTGTACCTATGTGGAGGATTTACCTAAGCTTTGGAACTACTCTTGGGGGTGTGCATGAATATATAGTAGAACACTTGAATGGAGTTATGGGGAATCACAATATCAAGCACTTCAAGGTTGCCCAATATAAAGCACTTGTGGCACATGTGATGCAACCTTTAAAGGTGGAGCCAAGCGAAGAAAACAATAATGTTTAGTAGAAAATAATGGAAGAAAATATTATAATCCTTCCAAACTCTGAGGTATCTGAAGCTGATGCCCCGTGTGAAACCGTTTGCACGTTTTCTGAACTTTCTGGAAAGAAATTTTACCCATAGAATCTAAAAGAAAACTTATCGATGAATGGATAGACAAGCCCATTGATGGGTAATCTCAATAAAATACTGCATATATATTTCGCATTGAAATCATTGATGTGTTTGTTTAAAATACCGCAAGTGCACGACATTGGTCCACAAGGAGGTGTGTCAACTCTGGTTCGTTCGAAGGCAAGTGGGAAAAGAGTGGAGAAGAAGTTGATTACACTAAACTAGTAAGCACAAACAATGAAATGAAAGCACACAACAATGAAACTAAACTAACTAAGACAACAAGCTGAAATTCAGGAATGGAAACCCCTTAGGGGTGGAGTGTGTGCGCATATAAAGTGAAATAATTGATGAATGTCACATGTAAGCATGTATGTATGTGTGTCCTGTGTGTGTCTTCATGCATAGGAAGTGTCTAGAGATTTGGCAAAACCTATCAATCCATTCACACAACGTATCAGCAATTACTACTTGATTAGCATAAGACTAGGCTTAGCATGAGAAGTGTCTAAAGATATGGTAAGACTCATCAAAAACCAAGAACTCATGTGAAGAACTGAGCTAAGCATGAGAGGTATCTAAATCTTATGACACAACCCATCAAAACAAAGTTTTTTCAATCAATCAAACAAGCAAACACAAATACAAACACATAACTAACATGTATCATATTCAACAAGAAAGTTCAGTCAATAAACATGCGGAAACTAAGCATGGGAAGTGTCTAAATCTTATGACAAAACCCATAAAAAATCCACTAACATGTAGATGATTAAAACACCCCCGATGAACATATAAACATGCAAGTCTACACAATCAAAAATTCATCAAACATCCAAACATCACAACATATATGTACATCATCTCCACCCCTCAAAGGGGGATGGAACTACTCACTACTCATTAAGAAAAGAAGAAAAAAATCAAACAAAGCATGCAAGAATTAAAAGAGAAGACAAAAACAAACTAAGAAAAATTATTTTATTTACATGATTCACATTACAAGTAGCATTCTTCTCCACTTGAGTTTTGCTCTAAGGCTTATTCTAAGTAGAGAGAATTCCATCAAGCAATGAGTAATTACAAAGGAGGAAGAAGATTTCTATTTATAGTCATGGAAAAAGGTAATCGGGGACAATCACCTTTTGTGGGACTAATGAAAATTCTACAAATGAATACAAACAACATATTACACAACCTCGAGACGCCGGGTCCGATCTTGAGCATTTTGGACTGCTAAATGGCTGTCTAGGACCGCCAATTGGTGGTCCTTTTGGTTGGATTTGACCCAGTTTTGGTTGGCTTCTTTATTACATCAATGCTCCACGTGTGGTGCACCCGACTCAGCTATTTGAGTCTTGGCCCGAATCTAATTTCCAAAATACTCCTCACGATGGTGTGAGGTTTCACGATTTACATATTGGTCCTTTTAGTTTATATCCGGGTCCTTCCCTCTTGCATATTACTCCATAAGTCTCACAATTCGGTCCTTTTTTCTTGCATTTAGGTCCTTTTTGTGTCTCTTCCTCTCAAACTTGTTTATTCGTGAAACTTAAACATAAAACTCGTTATGTAACATTGCATAGGTTCAAAATAGATGATATAAGACACAAATATAAGCATGATATGATGTCAATCAAATACCCCTACACCTAGTCTTTGCTAGTCCCAAGAAAAGCAAAGAAAGAGATAAATGAAAACAAAGAAAAACATATGAAAAGTAGGGAAATCCTAACTCACTTTCGTAGGAATCATGGTTGCACTTAGCACGGGAAACAAACCATTAAACCTCATTGTCGCCAAGGAGGAGGAGTGTTGTCTCTTGAGGGTTTTCCGCGGATATACCCACAAAATCCGAACATAGATGCATTATTCAACCTATCAACACGACTCGATGGACTCATTTTTGTCGATCATTGAATACAGTAATACTATGGGCCACATATCTGGCCTAATGAACCATTCGCGCAAGTTAATTAAGGACTTAAGTGAAAGACAGGGGCAACCTTAACATCCTAAAGTTATACAAGGTGTAAAGTTCTTTTTTCCATTACCATTTCTTTCTTCTTCTTTTTTCTTTTACTTTTTTTTTCATTTTCATTTTTTTACTAGTTGGTGTGTAATTTTTCAAGGGTCAGGTTTCGTGCATCATTGCCTATGAGGACTTATACTATCACGTACACATTTCCCCACATCTCCACATAGGCCTCTATGGTAGAATCAGTCGGAGAGGCCTGAGAGGACAGGTTACGTGAGAAGAGAGAACACCCTACCCACTTATTTATTATCTACATGGGAACCAAAACTCCAACACTTAAAATTTCACAACAAGATTTTAAGGGTCCCTGACTACGACAAACTTCCTTATACTAACATACACGAATTATTTGACACACTAGGTTCAGAGTGGACTTCTTTGTTTATTTGAGTATTGATACCCTATGATTACTCTTCCCCCAAGGGAAAACCGGGGTGCATCCTTACGACTCGAGAAGACCTAAAACCGATGTACTAAATATCCTAATGCAACATGTTCAAGACAATTTTGGGAGATTTCTTTTTACTTTGCCTCTCAACGGTTTTGCACATGCTAAACACACACAAAACCCACAAACCATTTTCTTTCGCAAACACATGAAGATTTTTGAAAGAAATGAAAATTTTAAAGCACTAGGCAAGCAAAAGAAAACAAGTCACCCAAGGATCATGGGAAGCAGATATATCGATATTAAATGCAACACACTAACATGACCCTATGAATATAAACAAAAGAAAACAAAACAAAAGGAGAAAGACTCGACGGCTATGTACACACCTAAAACACCCCCCTCCACACTTACTTCATGCATTGTCCTCAATGAATGTGAGCATGATACTGCATGAATTTATGCATGAAAAAGAAAAGATCTCACCAACGTGAAACGCAAAGGGAAGTTCATGGTTATGTTGATAGACACAAACCCGAATTCCACTCAAAACCTGTGAAAAAATAAAGAAGGGATACAAATACGTGAAAGAAATGGGGCCAAAATACACAAGGGTTGGAGCCCACAACAATCAGTGCTCACTGGTGAAGTCTTTTTTTTGTTTTTAGTTATTTTTTTATTTTTTGAAATATGAACAAAAATATACCTATGAACAAAAATAAGTTCCCATCTTCATTTGTCAAATGAAATCAAATGGGAACCGCAAAAGTGGGTCAATGCACTTGGAATGGGAACATGACACAACGCGGGGCCAAAATACTTATGTGTGGGCCCCCTCTTCACAAAGTGCACAAAATGCAAGGAGAGGTTCATGAATTAGATGCAAAGGCGTCTCATTCAAAGGATCAAAATGAAAGAGTTCGAACCTCTCAAGAGTTTGGGAAATATTGGGCAACGGAAGAAAAGTTTCTCCCGTTACGGTACTGATGTTATGATCGTCAATCCAAACTCTCCAACCAACAGGCCGATGGGTAGGAACGAGGTTAAGAACCTCATTATGCATGTATGACTCAGTAGGTGAACAAAAAGTGGGTCTCTTACCCAAGGTATCCTCTAAGGAACTCCCACAATACACTCTTTGGCAATGTAGTTGTTTGATGTCCCATCATTTTCAAGTTGATCAAGAACAATAGTGAGAGGCAAACTCTCATAACGTTGTTGGAAATTAAGGGTACTAGTGCGCTCTTGCTCCACCACAAGTGAGTCCTTAAGAGGCACAACAATAAGATCATGTGGCTCAAGGGAGACATGACAAAAAGATAAGGCACAATCCTGTGCCAACTCATAATGAAACTGGTCCATGTTATTCTCAATTTGGATCGAATCCTCCACCAAGTGATCGTGAATTGAAACCCCAAGTCCCTCATATTGACTAGGAGTTTGACTTTGGAAGATTGTGCTTTGAATTTGTGGATGTGGTGGTGGTTCGATATCAGAAGATAAATCCTCATGTTGACATGAAAAGTTCCCTCATCACGTTCACGTAATTGTTGCGTGATTTGACTCACTTGCATTGCCATATTTTGCATGGTCTGTTGAGTGGTTTCCATGAACGTAAGGAGACTTTGTTTCAAGAAATCAGTTATGTGGTCAACTGTGAGGCTCAAGTCAGAGCTTGGGAAATTTTGGGGTTGGGTGTTGATGGGCTGAGAATGAGTCCAATGATTGGGAGTAGGGTGTTTGTAGAATTCTTGGTATTCGGGAGGAGAATAATGTTGGTTTTTTTGCCTTAATCTATGTTTTGATGATTTGATCAACGTAATCTTAATTACAATCAATGTAGAGTATCACACATTATTCATAGCATATATATTGTTTGTGCTAACTTCTACAGGTGATCGAGACTCAAGGAAAAAATGAAATCAAGTCAAGAACAGTAATAAAGCTCATTTGAAGAGATCTAATCTTGATTTATTTTTAGTCTTAGGAACATTGTGTAATTGAGCAAACTTGATCTAAAATCAACTTAAACACACACTAGGTTCGTTATAGAAGTCACACACAAAATTTCACAACATTTGGACTTCAATAGATCACCCAAACTAGAACCGAAAAACACTTAAACAAACTTGGTCTGCCAGTGCCAATTCGGTCGACCGAAATGAGTTCTTCGCTCGACCGATTAGGTTTGTTAATACTATTAGCCTAAGTGTACCAGTCGACCGTTGCAAGCCTTTTGTTCGACCGTTGATTGAACGTTTTAATTAACCGCAAGTGCATGACCGCGTTGAAGTGGTGACAAATACGAGTCTATCCACAGGGAGGTGTGTCGACTATGGTTAGTTCGAAGGCGAGTGGGAAAGAAAGGAGACAAGAGATTGATTAAACTAAACTACACTAAACTACACTAAACTAGTAGCAACAAGGAAGGAAATGAAAGCACAAAACGAACTAAAACTAAGCGACTAATAAAAGAAGATAGAAATCAGGAATGGAAAACCACTAAGGGGTGGAGTGTGTGTACACATGAAATAAGTGCGGTGAATGCATACAATAAGCTCAAGTGTAGTTAGTGTTTGTTAATGCATAAGAAGTACCTAATGGCAAGACCTATCATTCAAAGAACTAACCTAGGTGATTAATATGAGCATGGCAAGTTTGTTATTAAGAACATAAACAAGCATGGAATGTACCTAAACATTATGGTAGAAACCATCAAGTAAGAGTTCTTATTAATTCAAACATGTATACTAACATTTATCACATACAACAATGTTTAGCATTCATACCATCTACATAACATTTATAGACATCTACTCTACCCCCAAAGGGGGATGGAACTACTCACACATATTTAAACTAACATTTATACAAAGGAAAGAAAACATGTTTAAACTAATTCTAAAAAGACTAA
This sequence comes from Triglochin maritima, assembly GCA_963682175.1. Taxonomy (NCBI): domain Eukaryota; kingdom Viridiplantae; phylum Streptophyta; class Magnoliopsida; order Alismatales; family Juncaginaceae; genus Triglochin; species Triglochin maritima. The sequence goes on along the minus strand of OY821781.1, from coordinate 34,218,893 downwards.
AACAAACAAGTTAACTGAGTATGCAAGAATTTAAAAGAGGCAATATGAAGAAAACATAACAAAACATCTACTTATTACTCAGTCAATTACAAGTAGCCTCTCTCCACTAGAGTTTTGCTTCAAGGCTTTACTCCTAGTAGAGAGGATGGCCACCAAGGGAGAGATGGGATACAAAGGAGGAGGAAGAGTTCTATTTATAGCCATAGAAAAAGGTAATCCGGGACAATGCCCCGGTATGGGACTAATATAATACCAAAAATAGACATAACACACAATTATACATGGTCCGACTAAACCGCATCGGATCCGGAGCAACCCGGATCGCCAATCAGCGGTCGTGCTTTTGTGTGGACTTTCCTGGATGGTTTTCTTCATGTGTGATGTACCCAAGTCTGTTGATGGAGCTCCGACCCGAATCGAATTGCGAAAATACTCCCCATGATAGTGTGGAGTTTCTTGATTTGCTCATTGGTCCTGGGCTTACATTCGGGTCCTTCCCTCTTGCATCTCAGTCCCCAAGTCTTGCAACTCAGTCATTTTCCATGCTTTTGAGGCCTTTAGTGCCTCTTTTCCTCAATCCTGCTTATTCCTGAAACATAAACATTAAACGCGTTACGTAGCATTGTTTAGGTGAAAGATAACGGATATAAGACAAATATATGCATGATATGATGTCAATCAAATACTCCTACACCTAGTTTTTGCTAGTCATGGTTGCACTTAGCACGTGCAACAAGCCGTTAAACCTCCTTGTCGCCAAGGAGGAGGAGTGTTGTCTCCTGAGGGTTTTCAGCAGATATACCCACAAAATCCAAACATTGATGCATTATTCAATCTAGAAACTCGACTCGATGGATTCATTTTTATCGATCATTGACGGGGTAATCCTATGGGCCGACTCTATATATGTATCTAGTCCACACACCTAGCCTAATGAATCATTCGTGCAAGTTAATTAAGGACTTAAGTGAAAGACATGGATAACCTCAACATCCTTAAGTGATACAAAGTGTAAAGTCCATTAAGGTTCTTATTTGCATTACCATTTTTTTTCTTTCTTTTTTTCTTTTCACTAGTTTGTGTGTAATTCTCCCAGGGTCAGGTTTCGTGCATCATTACCGATGAGGACTTACACTATCACGTACACCTTTCCCCACATCTCCACATAGGGTAATCCCTACCACCCGTGTAACGGGAGTTCGGTCGGTGCATTCAAAGTCAGATGACTCAAAAGCACCAGGCACAAAGTCCCCTCAGACCTAATTTCCCGAGTGATAGAAGTCATGCAACATGAACCAAAACCCCTACACTTAATGTCTCACAATAAGATTTAAAAGGTCCTTGACTACAACAAACTTCCTTATACTAACATACATGAATTATTGACTCACTAGGTTCAGGGTGGATTTCTTGAAATGTTTGAGTACTTAAACCCTATGATTACTCGCCCCCCGAGGGAAGACTGGGGTGCATCCTAACGACTAGATAAGTCTGAAAGCCACTATACTAGATATCCTAATGCATCATGTTCAAGACAATTTTGGGAGCTTCCTTTTACTTTGCCTCTCAATGGTTTTGCACATGCTAAACACACGCAAAACCCACAAAACATTTTGTTTCACAAACACATGAAGATTTTGAAACAAATGTGAAAAATTTAAAGCACTAGGCAAGCAAAAGAAGACAAGTCACCCAAGGATCATGACAAATAGATATATCAATATTAAATGCGGCACACTAAAATGACCCTAACAATGCACACAAAAGAAAACAAAATCAAAGGCAAAAGACTCGAGTATTTACACACGTAAGACACCCCCCACACCTACTTCATGTATTGTTCTCAATCAATGTAAGCATGAAACTACATGGATTTATGCATGAAATAGAAAATATCTCACCAACGTGAAGCGCAAAGGGAAGTTCATGGTTATGTTGATGGACACAAACCCGAATACCCTCAAAACCTGTGAGATGCTAAAGAAGGGATACCGATACGTGAAAAAAATGGGGCCCGAATACTCAAAGGTTAGAGCCCACAACAATCAATGCTCACTCATGGAATCTTTTGTCTTTTTTTGGCATATAACTTTATACAAACATGAAAGCTCAACCATTCATGCAGGAACATGAATGCTTGAGTGCGACAGAGGTTCATGAAGGAACAAGACCTCCTCGACTTCAACTGGTGCCCCCTCCAAGTAGGGTTTGAGGTGTTGTCCATTAACTTTGAACACGTCCCCATTCCCTGGGTTCAGAATGTCAACCGCTCCACGAGGAAATACGGGTTGGACAATAAAAGGGCCAGACCAGTGACTGCGGAGTTTACCTGCAAACAGATGAAGCCGGGAATTGTAGAGCAACACCTTCTACCAGGCCGTAAACACCTTTTGCATAATCATGCGATCGTGAAACAACTTGGCTCGAGACTTATGAATTTTGTCATTTTCAGACGCATCATTGCATAGCTCTTCCAATTCCACGATGTCGAGTTTACGTTGCACCCCTGCTTGATCAAGATCCATATTCAGGTTCTTGATCGACCAGAAAGCACTATGCTCAAGCTCGACGGGTAGGTGGCAAGCCTTGCCATACACTACCCGATATGGGGACATACCCAAATTGGTCTTATACGCGGTGCGGAAGGCCCACAACGCATCATTCAACTTAGTCGACCAATCCTTCCTCGAGGAATTAACCGTCTTCTCAAGGATTTTCTTTAATTGACGGTTTGAGACTTCAACCTACCCACTAGTTTGCGGATGATATGGGGTTACAGGCTTGTGGGTGATCGAATATTTCCTCATACGCGCTTCAAATGAGCGATTACAGAAGTGGGTACCCCTATCGCTGATTATGGTACGAGGAGTACCAAATCGCGCAAAAATGTCCCTTAAGAATTTTGTGACCACCTTGTTGTCATTGGTCTTTGTGGGGATAACCTCAACTCACATAGACACAAAGTCAATAGCCACCAGAATGTAAACATTCCCGAACGAATTCGGGAAGGGACCCATAAAGTCGATGCCCCACACATCGAAGATGTCGACGAGAAGGACATTTTGCAAAGGCATCATATCACGTCGACTCATCCTACCAAGGCGCTGACACCTATCACATTGCTTACAAAATTCGTAAGCATCTTTGAAGAGAGAAGCTAGTAGAATCCAGATTGGAGCACCTTGGCGGCAGTTTTCTTTGCTCCAAAGTGTCCTCCACATGCCTTAGAGTGCAAAAATGGAGCACACTTTGGAACTCGTTATTTGGGACGCACCGCCTGAAAATTTGGTCAGAGCAGTATTTGAATAGGTTGGGGTCATCCCAGTGAAAGAATCTGACATAAGATCTAAATTTGGTTTGGTCAGATTTTGACCAACCCACAGGAAGTTGCTCGGTCACGAGGTAGTTCACGATGTTGGCAAACCAAGGGTTATCTTCGATCATGAACAACTGCTCGTCAGGAAATTTGTCATTAATAATTTGGTCTTGTGGGTTGGTCGTCTCTAGACGAGACAGGTGGTTTGCTACAACATTTTCACACCCTTTTTTGTCCCGAATCTCGAGATCGAATTCTTGTAACAACAAAATCCATCTCAAGAGTTGGGATTTTGCATCTTTCTTCACCATAAGGTGCTTGATGGTTGTGTGATTAGAATAGATAATCACGTGGGAGCCAATCAAGTACGATCGGAATTTCTCCAAAGCAAATATGATCGCTAAGAATTCCTTCTCGGTCACAGTGTAGTTCAATTGGGCATCATTGAGTGTTGTACTGGCATATTAGATCACATGAGGCAATTTGTCCAATCGTTGCCCAAGCACTGCTCCCACAGCGAAGTCAGATGCATCACACATTAACTGGAAGGGTTTAGGCCACACCGGTGCCTTAATTATGGGAGCTGAAGTCAACTCCTTCTTCAAGGTCAAATAAAGCAAGGTGGCAATCCGGTGTGAACTAAAAAATGGCATCCTTAGCCAACAAGGCGGTGAGACGTCGAGCAATCTTGCCAAAATCCTAAATGATCCGCCGATAGAATCCAGCATGCCCCAAAAAGGAGTGGATATACATCACATTACGTGGTGGTGGGAGATTAGCAATAAGACCCAATTTGGCTGGATAGACCTCAATTCCCCTACTTGAGACCACATGTCCAAGTACAATCCCTCACTTCACCATGAAGTTGAAGGGAATGTGTTCTAAAAGTTTTACTTTTAAATGTCAATTATTATGAATTGAATGAGAAATCATTTTGTTCCTTGTTTATGTTATTCGTCTTTTAGAAGTGTTAAGGAAGAGGCTCTTGGTCCTTAACCGTAGAGCTCTAAAAGATATTGGTTTACATAAAACAAAAGATATTCGCAATCATGGTAATTAACATGGGACATCAATTACCGAGTAAAGATTGTCGTGTTGGTCATAGATCATTGTAGCTCTACAAGTGAGTGACAACACGGGTACACAAAAGAGGAAAATAGTACTTTTGTATACCGAATTGACCTAATAAGTAAAACATTATAGAATTGTGTTTTCTGTGTCATTAATGTTTTACTGTGTCTTTGGTCTTTTGATATGAGAATTATATCCGATCACTTAAGAAATGCTTGAATAGATTAGTGTCTTGAGCTATCGATGAGTGTAGTGTAAAGGCATTAGTTGGTTAAGTATAACTTTCGTTGGAGAAGATAGTTAGTCAAAAGATTATCATTGCCCCACTTAATTGAGGGATGATATTAGTGGGCCCCTTGATAAAACAAGGTTATAATGTGCACAATGTGATTTGAGTTAAGTCACATATTTATAACTAGCTTAAAGAGATCAAGAAATGAATACTAATACAAAGATGACACAATACTACTTTGTGTGTATTCTTAATATCATGAGGCAAGGGACGGACACAAGTGGTGCACTCCATCACTAAATGGATCGGGTTTTGGTTCGAGTGGAATTAAGACATCTAACTAATTGGGAGCTATAATGTGTAGCTAGATACCGCTTATAGCTTGTGATATTAAGCTCTTAATATCACTGCCAACTTAGTTTAGGTCCTCCCATAGGTCACACCACAAAACTGGAAAACAAGAAATGGGGATTTTAAGTTCATAGGATGTGTCGGGTTTCATGTAGAAAATATGACACATGGGGTGAACAAGCAAAATCAAAATTATGTTATGATTAATAACATAATCAGAATCTAAATAAAATTCATATGTGATGTAAATATTATGGGGTGTAATGATTGATTATTGCATAGGATAATATGTTACATAAGTTGTGAATTTACTACTAATCCCGAAATGTCAAATTTTGTAGGGGTTAAACCGAAATTTGACAAGTCTGCAGAACAGTGCTCAAACGGTCGACCGGTTAGCAGTAAACGGTCGACCGATCGGGCACGGTCGACCGGATGTGTCTCGACCGATAACAGGGAATTTTCATCTGTTCGAACGGTCGACCGAATGTAATCGGTCGGTCGACCGAACATAGCGATGGAATAATTCCTGTTACGAACGGTCGACCGAGTTATTGAACGGTCGACCGAAACATGGTTCGAGCGGTCGACCGAACCTCCAAACGGTCGACCGGTCCAGACGGTTAATGCAGAATTAATTTAAGAATTAATTAGATCATGCATGGAATTGGTCCATAATTGATTTAATTCGTGGCTAAGATTATTTATTATAAAATAATGGATGGTTAGATGGAAGTTTGCATGAAATCATGGGCAAGAGGTTGCACATGAATAGGTAATTTGGAGAGAACTTATAAATACAAGTTTATCTCATTACCTCCTTAATTCATTCATTGTTTTTCTCATGCAAAAACTCTCTCCATAATTCTCCACGAAATTCCCTTAATTCTTAAGTTTAGTTTTAGTTTTTAAGAGATCATCTTCTCAAGGGAACTAAAGAGGGGTTAGTAATTAGATTCTAAACCCTATTGGAGATTGAGAGGCTAGCTCTTCTCTCTCCAATCTTGTTTAGAGTTTGGTGAAATCTCGGAGGCATCCGGCGCAACAACAAGAATCCTCAACGTCTCCGAATCTTCAAGAAGTTTTTGAGAACTTCTAGGTATGAATTTCGGAGTCCCTTTGTGTTTGTTTTAATGAGTTTTTGAAACTAGTTGTTAAAAGAAACCGATGCATGCATGAAATAAATCGAAGAAAATTGTAATAGATCCTTATTATACATGAAAATTCGAAAAATATATATGTATAATTAAACTTGAAATCCTACAGAAGTGACATTTCTCACAATTGAGAGCGAGGTTCTTCTCACGGCATCGCTTGAGGACAAGGCTCAAGTGATGAAGGCACTCATCGAAGGAAGCGCCCAATATGGAAAAGTCATCCATGAAAATCTCAAGGAAACACTCTACCATATTGGAGAAGATGCTGATCATACACCTTTAAAACATTGCCGACACATTACATAACCCAAAGGGAATGCGACGGTAGGCAAACGTGCTAAAGGAACAAGTAAAGGTGGTCTTCTCTTGATCCTCGGGGGCGATGAGAATTTGGTTGTAATCAGAGTATCCATCAAGAAAACAATAATACTCATGTCCGGCAAACCTTTCCAACATCTGATCAATGAATGGCAACGGGAATTGATCTTTCTTCATTGTCGCATTGAGCTTGCAATAATCAACGCAAACTCGTCAGCCAGTTTGCAGGTGTGTTGGGATAAGCTCATTATGCTCATTCTCAACAACTATCACGCCTGACTTCTTGGGAACCACATGGACAAGACTCACCCACGAACTATCAGAGATAGGATAGATTATACCATGATCGAAGCACTTAAGACCTCCTTTCAACGACTTCTTTCAGTACAAGATTCAACCTTCGTTGTGGGTCCCGGTGGGGCCTAGAATTCTCTTCCATGTGGATCTGATGCTGGACAATACCAGGGCTAATTCCCTTGATGTCCTTCAAGGACCACCCGATAGCCTCTTTGTTTTCAAAGAGCACTTTTTTGAGGGTAGCCTCTTGATCTTTTGCAAGATCAGAAGCAATAATGAGTGACAATTGTCTCTCGGTTGACCGTTCACGCTCGGTTGACCGAACCCAATTGTCCAGGCACTCCAGACAATTTTGGTCAATCAATTGTGTTTACCCGTTCCCCGTTCGGTTGACCGTTCCGAAGACACCTCGGTCGACCGAACCCTAAATGGTTTACCGTGTTTGATCCCGATTTTGCCTTTGTTAAATTTTGGATTTATTTCCAACAAAATTTGATCTTTTTGGGATTTTTAGCAAATTCATATCTTATGTAATATATTATCCTATGTAATATTAAATTATTACACCCCATAATATACACACCTCATATTAATTTATTATGATTCTAATTATGTCAATTCTCATGACATATTGATTTTATTCGTTCACCACATGTGTCCCTTTTTCACATGAAACCCGACACATCATATGAACTCAAAATCAAGCTTCTTGTATCCCAATTTTGTGGTGTGACCTATAGGAGGATCTAAGCTAAATTGGCAGTGATATTAAACACTTAATATCTCACACTATAAGAGGTATCTAGCTACACATTATAGTTACTCAATTAACATAGATGTCTTTGTTCCACTCGAACTAAACACAATCCATTTAGTGATGTAAGTGCACCACTTGTGTAACGCCCCCGATCTCGCGGGTACGCACACTGGGAAAGACTACAAGTGTCGCGATCAGAGACCTCCACGACGACCGAAGGAGTTACAAAAGACAGACCAAACAACAACTCGACAATACGTAGAGAGATCATACATTGATAGACTAACATAAAACTTAACTGAAAAGTGATAGAATATCCATATATGGTAAGAAGGTCAAATACATTACACCGAGTTCAAAGGGAAATACATCGTAAATAATGCGGAAGCAAAAGACAAACTGAAGAATATGGTCGACGTGTCCCTCGTGTACAAAATCTTCGACTACTCGTCCAGTCCGCCCTGTGGAAACCTAAGTACCTGCAAGCACCGCATTAACAAATGTGTGAGTTTTCAATTAAGAAAACCCAGTATGCCTCAGCCAACACAAATGAAATAAATATAACACATGCAAGAAGTCTAACTAAGACTAGCAGCAGTCGAACAGAAACAAGTGCACAGAATGCATCAGAAGGGCAATGACTCCACCACCCATGCCTGCCGGATGCACCCGACGCGTTCCTTGCAAGGAACCAGAACACCAGCCTCGCTGGTCAGAGGTGGTCACCCGTCGGTGACCCACCGCTCGGCACAAAGTGGTGCGCCGGTTAGATGTCCCAACTCGCAGAAAATAACCTACATGGTGCCATCGCGACATTGGGTCCACCTAACCTGAGACAGAATGGCAGCGCACCTGCCCAGGACTTATCTTACGCCTGGCCTCCCAACGTGAAGGTCTTAGTCGAATGGCCTCCGGAACTAGAGGACCCACCCGTGGCCCGTCGGCCCAGAAAACAATACGTGCCCAAATTACTTCATCGGATTATAAGCAATGCAAACTACCCGAGGATCTATATATCCCGGGTATTTATAAAATCTAGTGCGAGCTTAAGGAAGGCACATAATTGCTTCCTTGCAGCTCCTCACACCAAATCAGACTTCAAAAAGATCATATTGCACAACCGCTCACGGTCGCAATTAATCTTAGCTAGAACAATAAATGGTACGACAATCAACGAATTCATCTACGGGTCATGACATGGAGTTGTAAGGTCTGATATCCTATTTGCCATGCCTGACCACCACATGATACTCCAGGTCAGACATAAATGAACATGAACAGAGCAACATAAACAGCACAGATGCTAGAGACACTAAGACCTAACGTCATAGACAGTCGATAATATGCACCATCATTTTCAGAACATGTATGCTATGGAAAATGGAATTTCAGAACATGATCAGAACCTATATGAGCACGAAATAACATCTATATCAGTACAGACAGGCATGATCATCATAATGAAATATAGGGAACAGCAATAAACAGCACAATGAACCACTAAGGACTTACGTAACGTGAACACTAACACTCCAGAACGTGCATGCATTCTCAATGTAGATCTAGGCACTAAACCAGAGGTTATGAAAATATAATTAATGGTTACTAGATAAGAACTTGTCCTCTAATCAGTAATTAGCTTATGAACCTTGCAAATCAGCACATCATGCATGAATATCAGGACTGTTTCTGGTGCATCATGCTTTAACACGAGGTCTGAAATCCATAATAATTTATGGAGTTTATGCATAAACATAACCAGTAATGCACCCGTGTCAATAAGTGAAATTGTGAAGCAATAATACAGCCAATGATGAGATTAAACTACCACATGAACACAATGCAATCAGACCAACAAAACTTCAACAACCGATCAAGCAGGTAGGGTTGCACATCCCGCGAAACGCGTCCAACAACCCTTCCTAAGGAGCTCTCCTTTGCCCCGCCTCCTCCCTTCTGATTTACCATCAGAGTACCACCAGGTACGTGGGGTAGGAGTCATGCAATGATCAGATATGCTCAGCCAGGAACGAATTCCTAAGCTACACCAAGCTTACCCGAGTTGCACCCTGAAATGGTCCGCACCCAGCTCTCCAACCCGACCAGACCTTGATGCTGGACCAAAACTCCACCCAATCCTACCACTACATCCTATTCTAAAGGCTAGAGGCATACCTGAGTTGTAGGGGTCGCCTGAGCTAGCAGAAGACTCCAAAGCTGTGCCTAATAGAAGCCTTTGCTTCTACTCCTCAAGCTGCCGGATCTCAACCAGCAGGAACCAGATGTGGTGGTGGTTATGGGGACAAGGATTTGTGACGTGGGGAGGAGAAGAGAGTAAGAGGTCGGCTGCTCTAGGGTTGCACAATTTGTGTTTCAAGAAATAAACTTCAAAGGCAATAAATCATATCTCTAGCTGGCCCCATCCCTACTTTCCAAATGCGTGAGATTTCCAAAATTTGCAAGGATCCAAGTGAATCATCTCCTGATGACATGGCAGCCAAACCACCATCCACATGCCAGCCCAGCCCATCCAAATCCGAGCTCAACCAAAAACTAAGCCCAGACACACATGGTTTGCACCCGATCGACTCGATTAAGCCACCGATTGCAAAAACTGCCCGATGTGTCGCACCAGACCACCAACCACATGAACTCACCCAGAAATAAACTTTATTAAGTCTGAGCATGAAGTCACAGGCATACAATAAGCACACCTGGAAGACGTCGAAAAAGAAGAGACCACAAGGATAAATAAGTTTTTAAATAAAGTGGCAGGAGAGCGGGTCTTACAACTTGTGTCCGTCCCTTGCCTCATGATATTAAGAATATGTACAAAGTAGAAATGTGTCACCTTTGTATTATATTCATTTCTTGATCTCTTTAAGCTAATTATAACTATGTAACTTGAGTCAAGTTACATTGTGCACATTATAATTTTTCTTTATCAAGGGGCCCACTAATATTATCACTCAATTAAGAGGGGCAACGATAATCGTTTGACTAGCTATCTTTTCCAGCACAACTCATGTTCAACCAACTATTACGTTTATCACTATACTCATTGATAGATTTTGACAATAATCAAATTAAGCACTTTTTGAGTGAAAAGATATAAGTCTCATATCTTAGGATCCAAGACACAGTAAAACATTAATGACACGAAACACAATTCCATAATATTTTACTTGTTAGGTCTATTCAATATATAAAAGTAATCTTTACCTCTTTTATATACTAGTGTCGTCAATTATTTGCAGAGCTACAACAATCGATGACCAACACGACAATCTTATCTCGGTGATTAATGTTCCATGTTAATTACCATGATTGTGAATACCTTTTGAATTATGTAAACCATTATCTTTTAGAGCTCTACGGTTAAGGACCAAGTGCCTCTTCCTTAACACTTCCAAAAGACGAATACCATAATCAAGGAACAAAATATTTGCACATCCAATTCATAATAATTGACATATAAAAGTAAAACTTTTAGAACACATTCCTTTCAATCTCCCGTTTGTTATCAAAGTTTTCTTCCACATACATTCTCAATGTATAAAACAATAATAACTAGGGTAACCCTCTCTAATCACTCATCAAGTCAATCCACATGGTTCCTCAGACCCATGGACTCGAAATGCATTTCGCCTTTTGGCTTGGTATGAGGGTTTGTTGAATGGATCAGCTGTGTTGCTGTTTGTGTCCACCCATAATAAATTTATTTTGCCTTCGTCGGTGGTTGAGTCAGCCATAGTGATTTGACTCCAACTACGCTAGCTCATGGCTCCACCTTCCAGAATGATGACATATCATTATTGCGACCTCCTATCGTCGGGATCACTCATGAAACTCGCATCCGAATAGACCTCGGCTATTAACTCTTTGTCGTCCATAAACAAGAAAGTTTTCTTTGGTCCGGTTAAAACACCTCAGAATATTCTTGACCGCAGTCCAATGCTCAGGACCTGCGTTGGATTGGTGACGACTTGTCACGCTTAGAGCATACGAGACATCGGGTCTTGTGCAAGTCATCGTGTACATGATCGATCTTATTGCCAAAGCATAAGGGATATCTTTTATGTGCTCCAAGTCTTTACGTGATTCAGCACGTTGAGACTTCTTGAGTTGCACACCCATACTCATTGGCACATTGCCCTTTTTGGAGTTGTTTATGCTGAACCTTTTGAAGACCTTGTCAATGTATGTACGTTGACTTAGGCCAATGAGTCTACGAGATCTATCTCTTTATATCTTGATTCCCAAGATGTATTGAGCCTAACCCATATCTTTCATCGAAAATGCAAATTTCAATGAACTTCTCGTTTGCTCAAACAAAGGTATATGATTTCCCATGAGGAGTATGTCATCGACATATAAGATCAAGAACACTATGTGGCTCCCACTACCCTTCTTGTATATACAAGGCTCTTCCTTACTTTTGACAAAGTGAATCTTTTTGACTTCTTCGTCAAAGCGCTTGTTCCAACTCCTTGATGCTTGCTTCAATCCATAAATGAATCTTTGAAGCTTGCATACTTTCTCGCTATTCTTTGGATCTTCAAAACCTTGAGGTTGTACCATGTACACATCCTCCTCCAAGTTTCCATTAAGGAACACTGTTTTGACATCCATTTGTCATATCTCATAATCATGAAATGCGGCAACAGCGAGCATAATCCGAATAGACTTGAACATGGCAACCGGTGAAAAAGTTTCATCATAGTCAATTCCTTGAACTTGAGTGAAACCTTTTGCTACAAGCCTCGCTTTGTAGGTTGTCAAGTTCCCATCCATGTCCATCTTCCTCTTGAAAACCCATTCATTTTGAATGGCCTTTTTCCCTTGAGCAAGGTCAACCAAGTTCCACACTTGATTATCATACATGAATTCTATTTCGGATTCCATGGCTTTAAACCATAGTTTGGAGTCCTTTCTTTCCATTGTTTCTTGAAAGGTCGAGGGATCATCGGTATCTAGTACAATGATCTCATGAAGTCCCAAATACATTTTGGGTTTCTTCCTTTCACTCGTTGACCTTCTAAGTTCTTTTGGTTCTACGTGTACTTCTCGAACTTCTTCCATAATTTCTTGCGGAATTGGTTCGTGTTCGATTCTCGAACATACACTAGGTGGGGAAGATTGAGTTTCTCTCACAATTTCTTGCAAGGGTCTCTCACTCACACTCCCACTAACCAAAGGAACCTCGGTTGGGCCTTCATGATCTTGAATGTCACCATTCATATCATGATCTTGTAGAATATCTTGAGTCTCCTCAAGCACAAATCTACTCCCACTACTTTTTATTCTTTCCAGAAATTCCTTTTCTAGAAATACGGCATCCCTATCTACAATCACTCGATTGGAGATTATATGCCAAAAGTAGTATCCTCTTGTCTCACGAGGATAACCTATAAAGAAGCACTTATCTTCTTTTGGTTGAAGTTTGGTCGACATCAATCTCTTGACGTAGGCCTCACAACCCCAAATCTTGAGAAAATTGAGCTTAGGTGTTTTACCACTCCATAGCTCATAAGGCATTTTCTCTATAGATTTGGATGGAACATTATTTAGTGTGTAAGCCGCAGCTTCTAGTGCATAACTCCAAAAGTAAAACGGCAATTCAGTTTGACTCATCATTGATCAAACCATGTCGAGTAATGTCTTATTCCTCCTTTTGGACACCCCATTCCACTGAGGTGTACCGGGAGGGGTGAGCTGTGGTACAATACCACACTCCTTTAGGAATGAGTCAAAATTGGTATTTAAGTACTCACCTCCACGATCCGTTCGTAGAGACTTGATTTTCTTGTTGAGTTGGTTCCCTACTTCATTCTTGAATTCCTTGAACTTGTCAAAGGACTCTCTTTTGTTTCTCATTAGATAAATATAGCCATAACGACTATAGTCATCCGTGAACGTAATGAAGTACCTGAAACCGTCTCTTGCACTAGTACTCATCAGACCACATACATCGGAATGTATCAAATCCAACAAGTCATTTGCTCTCGGTCCTTTCTTCTTGAAAGGCCTCTTGGTCATTTGCCAATTAGGCAAGGTTCACACATCTCTAACGATTTAAAATCAAGTTGACGAAGAAGGTTAGCTTCTTGCAATTTCTTGATGCGTTTTTCATTTATGTGACCAAGACGATAGTGCCACAAGAGTATCATTCACATTAGTAGTTTTAAGTCTTTTGTTATTGATGTTTGAGATTTGTTTATTATTCAATTCAAGCAAATAGAGATCATTCCTTACGAATGCATTTGCTTAGAAAATACCATTCTTCGATATAGACAAGCAAGAATTTGAAATAATTATATTAAAATTATCTATATCCAAACATGATACATAAATAATATTCTTGCTAATCGAAGGCACATAATAAACGTTCTTTAACCATAAATTTAAACTACTAGATAATTGAAGCTCCGCAGAACCTTGTGCGATCGCAGCAACGCTCGCACCATTTCCGACCTTCAAAATTATCTCGTTCTTCACGAGTTCCTTCCTATCCTTTTGTAGCTGCACATTAGAAATTATGTGAGCACAAGATCCGGTATCAATTACCCAATCATGGACAAAGGTGGCTAAATTATCTCAATAACAAATATATCTTTGGCCTTTTTGGGGCGCTTACGTTCAATCACTCCATTGTCAAGGTCTTCCTTGTACTTGGGGCAATTTGGCCGGATGTGTCCCTTTTCACCGCAGTGAAAGCACTCCGTGTTGGGAGTCGGAGATTTCAAAGAATTCCCCCGCGAGGCACTCACACGAGCACCTCCTACTCCCTTGCTCTTGATTGACGTATTTTTGGTGAATTTTCCTTTACCCTTGGTGATCTTCTTGCTCCCCCTATGGACGACGTGCTTGTCCCGACCCTTGCCCATGTCAACTTCAGTCGTTTTGAGAGCGTTGTGAAGTTCCTCAAGACTCCCCCCTTTCTCATGCACATGATAGTGCATAATGAAGTCCTAGTAGGACGGGGCTAGAGCGCCAAATATGGAAAAGTCATCCATGAAAATCTCAAGGAAACGCTCTACCATATTGGAGAAGATGCTGATCATACACCTTTGAAACGTTACCGACACATTACATAACCCAAAGGGCATGCGACGATAGGCAAACGTGCGAAAGGGACAAGTAAAGGTTGTTTTCTATTGATCCTCGGGGGCGATGAGAATTTGGTTGTAACAGGAGTATCCATCAAGAAAACAATAATACTCATGTCCGGCCAACCTTTCCAGCATCTGATCAATGAATGGCAATGGGAAATGATTTTTCCACATTGTCGCATTGAGCTTGTAATAATCAATGCAAACTCGTCAGTCAGTTTGCAGGTGTGTTGGGATAAGCTCATTATGCTCATTCTCAACAACCGTCACGCCTGACTTCTTGGGAACCACATGGACAAGACTCACCCATGAACTATCAGAGATAGGATATATTATACCATGCTCCAAGCACTTAAGAACCTCCTTTCGGACGACTTCTTTCAGTACAGGATTCAACCTTCGTTGTGGGTCCCGGTGGGGCCTAGAATTCTCTTCCATGTGGATCCGACGTTGGACAATACCAGAGCTAATTCCCTTGATGTCCTTCAAGGACCACCCGATAGACTCTTTGTTTTCAAAGAGCACTTTTTTAGGGCACCAACTTGATCTTTTGCAAGATCATAAGCAATAATGAGTGACAATGTCTCATTATCCCCTAAAAAGATGTATTTAAGGTTATCAGGGAGCGGTTGAAGCTCGACCAGAGGTGGGTCCTTGTTGGATTCAGAGATGATTTCAAGTGGCTCAAGGACCACATGGTAAGAGGAGAAAGCACCCAGATGTGACTCCTCATCCAATGGTTCACAGGCGGATTCCTTAAGATCATCTTCACTTGAAACCTGGTCATTAAGCACCTCAATAATATGTCGATGTGAGTCGAACATGCCTAATGATTCAGGCATCCATGTCCTGAATGAAATTGGCTCTGACCGCATCGTTGAAGAGCCCCAGTTGCTTACCAAGAGTAAAGATGCTCAAATCCGTCGTGAGGTTCCCAAAAGACAAACTCATCAAGTCATTGCGAGAATTGATCAAAGCAATAGATGTCGCAAGAAATGGCCTCCCAAGGATCACTGGAATTTGTCCTAGTGGGTTGGACACAGGTTCAGTATCCAAGATGATGAAATCAACTGTAAATACGAACTCACCCACTTTAATAAGGACATCCTCCACACTCCCTCATGGAATCTTAACGGATCTGTCAGCCAACTGGAGGGTTGTCCTCGTTGGTTTAAGATCGCCTATTCCAAGGTTGACACAGACAGAGTAGGGCAGGAGGTTCACAGATGCTCCCAAATCCAATAGAGCTTGAGGAATTGTCACATTACCGATCATGCAAGAGACAGTTGGACAACCGGGGTCCTTGTATTTGACTTGCATGGCTTGTGTCAATATCGAGCTCACATTGGCGGCCAAAAATGCCTTTTTGGGGACATTTGTTCTTCTCTTAATGGTACAAAGGTCCTTAAGGAACTTGGCATACAGTGGCATTTGCTGAACAACGTCCAACAACGGGATTTTCACCTTGACTTGCCTAAGTACCTCAACGATTTTGTCCCAATGCTCATCACATTTTTAGCCAACCTATGAGGGAATGGTGCCTTGGGGACATAACTATCACAAGGAGGAGTCTCAGAATTAGGTTCCTTGAAAGACTCATGACCCTCCTCGAAAGAGTCACCAACAGGGTTGGATTCAAACATTTCCACATTGTTGTCAACAACCCTTCCCGATCTTAAGGTATGGACAACATTTGCATGTTGGGAAGGATCACTTTCAACATTGTGCACATTCTGCCTAGCCTGAGCAGGTTGACCCCTGGGATTTACCACAGGTTGACTCAGTAACTGACCCTTCTCGCGTTCATGGAGCTGATGAGCCAACTAGCTAACTTGCATTTCCAATGCTTTGACCGAATTGTTGTTGGACACAAACATGGTTTTGTGCTCTGTATGAACGCTTGAAGGGTTTGTTCTAGAGTGGGGTCCTTCGGGTCAACCCACTGGGGTAGTGGAGTTTTGTTAGAATAACTCGCCAATAAGGCCTGAGGAGGTTGGTAATTATGGTGCTGAGACCTTTGATGTGGGGGTTGGTAGGTCGCCGATGGGCGTGGAGGTTGATAAGGTGAAAGTTGAGGTTGAGCGTGCGAGCTCTGACTGTGACCTCCACTTGGCCCCCAAGATAAGTTAGGATGGTTACGCCATCCCAGGTTGTAGGAGTGCCTGTACGAGTCGTTACAGGGCCTCTGTTGATACATCGCATTTGCATGCTTAGTATCCCTTGGAGCGTAAGCCCATTCCAAGTCATCATGTCCCGTAAGTCCACACCTACTACACCCAGGAGTAGCGACCTGAGCTACAGGAGCTCAGTCCAACTCTAAACTCTCAATCCTACTCATGAGAGCAGACAATTTCGCCTCAGACGCGATAGTTGACTCAACTTGATATGATCCAGCTCGACTAGAAGACCTGGTGGTTGGTGGCTCTCTCATGGTGTCCCACTCAAAGGTACGTTCGGCCATTAATTCAAAAGTGTCCCATGACTCATCGATGAGTTTCATTTTGAAATCACCTTGACACATTGACTCCAACAATGTGCGAGTGTTGTAGTTGAGGCCCTCATAAACAATTTGGCATAACTACCACAACTCAATTCCATGATGAGGGCAGTGCAAGAGAAGGTCCTTGAACCTCTCAAAGAAAGCATAAAACGATTCAGTCTCACTCTAATACATTTTATGTATCTGGTGCCGTATTTGTTGAGTCTTCCGTTGAGGGAAGAATCTCTTCAGAAAGATAGTCACGAAGTCATCTGATGAGAATTTTATTTATACCGCAAGTGCACGACGTCAATGAAGACGTGGCAAGTACGGGTCGAACACAAGGAGGGAGAGATATTGTTATTTGTGTGATTTTCCGATTAAGGAAAGAAAGAGAGAACAATAGTAAGTTTGGTTTGAGATTTTTGGTTTTTAATTATCTAAAGAAAGAACAACAAAAGAAAACTAAGAAGAAAGCAAAGATGGGTGAGAGTCCAGCGGCTGGGGGATTAGATATCGGGTTTAGATTAGAGAATTCTGAAACTTATAATAAATCACATTACTTATAAAGCATTACATGATAAATGACTCAACATAAACTCAAGTAATCAAAATATACTAACACGAAATTAAAATAATAACTTTATTCTTCTTCTCATCACCCTAAATCCGTCACCCCCACCCTTTCGAGAGAGTTAGAAACTCATGGATGGAGGGAAGGAGAAGGGGTCCTAGAGAAACTACAAAAGAAAACTAAAAAAAAGAAATAAAAGAACATAATTTGATTACTAAAATATGGAACAAAAACTAAGGACTAGGGTTCGGACCCTTCACAACATCGTTTCGGGGCTATTTATAGCCGATACAAGGGACCTAAATATAAAATAGGAAATTACACATGTCATGACACGACTGGACAAAATCTGGGGCCACAAATCCAAAGGGGGGCGGTGGAATCGCCGCATGTTACATGTGTTGTGCGGTGGAAACGCCGCAATATTTGCTCTGATTGGATCCGGATTTTTCCTGTGCGTTTACGGTATGATTTCAATGTCCTTTGCGCATCCAGATGATTTCTTTCCTTTCTTTGGAGCTCCGAATTTATTTCTTCATATATTTGAAGGGAATGTGTTCTAAAAGTTTTGCTTTTAAATGTCAATTATTATGAATTGAATGAGAAATCATTTTATTCCTTGTTTATGTTATTCGTCTTTTAGAAGTGTTAAGGAAGAGGCTCTTGGTCCTTAACCATAGAGCTCTAAAAGATATTGGTTTACATAAAACAAAAGATATTCACAATCATGGTAATTAACATGGGACATTAATTACCGAGTTAAGATTGTCGTGTTGGTCATAGATCATTGTAGCTCTACAAGTGAGTGACAACACGGGTACACAAAAGAGGAAAATGGTACTTTTGTATGCTGAATTGACCTAACAAGTAAAATATTATAGAAATGTGTTTCTGTGTCATTAATATTTTACTGTGTCCTTGGTCTTTTGATATGAGACTTATATCCAATCGCTTAAGGAATGCTTAATTAGACTAGTGTCTTAAGCGATCGATAAGTGTAGTGTAAAGGCGTTAGTTGGTTAAGTATGACTTTTGTTGGAGAAGATAGCTAGTCGAAAGATTATCATTGCCCCTCTTAATTGAGTAATGATATTAGTGGGCCCCTTGATAAAGCAAAGTTATAATGTGCACAATGTGATTTGAGTTAAGTCACATATTTATAACTAGCTTAAAGAGATCAAGAAATGAATACTAATACAAAGATGACACAATACTACTTTGTGTGTATTCTTAATATCATGTGGCAAGGGACGGACACAAGTGGTGCACTCCATCACTAAATGGATCGGGTTTTGGTTCGAGTGGAATTAAGACATCTAACTAATTGGGAGCTATAATGTGTAGCTAGATACCGCTTATAGCTTGTGATATTAAGCTCTTAATATCACTGCCAACTTAGTTTAGATCCTCCCATAGGTCACACCACAAAACTGGGAAACAAGAAATGGGGATTTTGAGTTCATAAGATGTGTCGGGTTTCATGTAGAAAATATGACACATGTGGTGAACAAACAAAATCAAAATTGTGTTGTGATTAATAACATAATCAGAATCTAAATTAAATTCATATGTGATGTAAAAATTATGGGGTGTAATGATTGATCATTGCATAGGATAATATGTTGCATAACTTGTGAATTTACTACTAATCCCGAAATGTCAAATTTTGTAGGGGTTAAACCGAAATTTGACATGTCTGCAGAACAGTTCTCAAACGGTCGACCGGTTAGCATTAAACGGTCGACCGATCGGGCACGGTCGACCGGATGTGTCTCGACCGATAACAGGGAATTTTCATCTGTTCGAACGGTCGACCGAATGTAATCGGTCAGTCGACCGAACATTGCGATGGAATAATTCCTGTTACGAACGGTCGACCGAGTTATTGAACGGTCGACCGAAACATGGTTCGAGCGGTCGACCGAACCTCCAAACGATCGACCGGTCCAGACGGTTAATGCAGAATTAATTTAAGAATTAATTAGATCATGCATGGAATTGGTCCATAATTGATTTAATTCGTGGCTAAGATTATTTATTATTAAATAATGGATGGTTAGATGGAAGTTTGCATGAAATCATGGGCAAGAGGTTGCACATGTATAGGTAATTTGGAGAGAACTTATAAA
This sequence comes from Triglochin maritima, assembly GCA_963682175.1. Lineage (NCBI taxonomy): Eukaryota > Viridiplantae > Streptophyta > Magnoliopsida > Alismatales > Juncaginaceae > Triglochin > Triglochin maritima. Next base: position 34,199,100 of record OY821781.1, on the reverse strand, counting down.
TACAAGTTTATCTCGTTACCTCCTTAATTAATTCATTGTTTTTCTCATGCAAAAATTCTCTCCATAATTCTCCACGAAATTCCCTTAATTCTTAAGTTTAGTTTTAGTTTTTAAGAGATCATCTTCTCAAGGGAACTAAAGAGGGGTTAGTAATTAGATTCTAAACCCTATTGGAGATTGAGAGGCTAGCTCTTCTCTCTCCAATCTTGTTTAGAGTTTGGTGAAATCTCGGAGGCATCCGGCGCAGCAACAAGCATCCTCAACGTCTCCGAATCTTCAAGAAGTTTTAGAGAACTTCTAGGTATGAATTTTGGAGTCCCATGTTTGTTTTAATAAAAGTTTTAAAACTAGTTATTGAAACAAACCAATGCATGCATGAAATAAATCATAGAAAATTGTAATAGATCCTTATTACGCATAAAAAATTCCGAAAATATATATGTGTAATTAAACATGAAATCCTACAGTGGTATCAGAGCTTAGGGTTCAATTTTCTAATGATTTGAAGTTGTAAACAAATTTAGTTTACCATCTAAGGTTTGAACAATTCGATTTTCCCGTTTTTCGGTCTTTAAATGTTTTGTTGGAATAATTCTTTGTAATAATTCGTTTTAAATGTTTTAAGTTTTTAAAACATGCCATGTAATTATTATAATTATGATTTAGACATAAGTCTAACTTGCAATAATTTCGTTTTAAGTATAAACGATTGTTTTGCAAGAGAATCAACAAAACCGAAAAACTGCGGTTCGTCTTTCCTTTAGGAAATTGGATGGACAGCGGTTCAAAATTGATTTTTGAACTTTGGATGGATGAAAAACGTTTTTAATGGATTTCAAAATGTTTTTCAAAGAATTGTTTGGGATTCTAGATGATTGATAAACTAGATTGTATAGTTTATAGAGATATTGCGTGCATGGATGCTCGAGTTGTTTTGCAAGAATTGTGAGTTTATATGTTCCAAATCAGCAACTATGAATGTATGTGATAATTATTATACAGGGGCTTATTTATATGTAAAAGCCAAAATTCTCTTTCCATCTTTTAGATAATTGCATTTGCATATGAGAGGTTTTACATAGGACTTGCACTAGTCGGTTTTTATCGAATGTGAGGAGCATGTTTATTTTCTGTAAAATCTACATCTCCGGTGCAAGAGGAAGTCGCCGCTATAGCGCATCGATCAAGGATCAAAGATCAGGGATCGAGGATCAAGGATCAAAGGGAACATATAAACTCACACGATGTGGATTGTGTGAATGATTTAATTTCTGTTTTTAATTTCAGCTGTGCATGTGATGAATGTGATTGAATGTTAGGATGTGTATGAATGATAATATGCATGATAACTAAAATTCCGAATCACATGTTAATATATGAAATTGTCCAACAAAAATTAAGAATAATTTCCTTCTTATTTCATCCACTAGCAGCCATTGATTGAGGGATACTCTGCTCGCCCTTAGCGGGAGATAGCTTCCTCCATCTTTGGGAATAGTGGGAGATATAATGGTTGTCTGTTGTTGTGCCACGATTAAATGTATGAGGTGCGTTTCACCCTAGTGAACCCCAAGTATGTTTAGTTGTGAATACAATGGATAAACGTATCTTGTATCAAATGAAAATAAGTTTTCTTAACATTACCTAGAGCCATCACTCGGTTTTGGGAAAACGTTTTTCTTACGAGGATAGGTCGCATTCCCTCATAATTAAAACGACAAGAATCACTAGAGTTTGAAGATGCTAATATTGCTAAAATTCAAAAAGGTTGTGATTAGAAAGAGTTTTTCTTACCTTGATATTGTAATGTATTCGATAGCCCTTAGCTAGTCTATATTACAATTGATGGGATCTTGGATTACTGCGTTTACGGGCAAAATTTTATTTGCAGTATTTACATTTATATTCGATATATATGTATGTATTTTAAAACATAAAAATTGACATTGAAATCCTGTATAATTTATTTTGTAGAAATGTCTAATATCCAACCTATTGTGCGATCTATGATCGAAAAGAATCCTTTGCAAAATGATGGCTCAAACTTCATGAAATGGCAACTCAATCTTAATATCGTGTTGAGGTTTGAAAAACTATCTCATATTTTGGATGGTGAAATCCCAAAATTGAATGAGAAGGCAACCGCTAATGAGAAATAGGCAATAGCCAAGTGGGAAGACCAAGAGAACCAAGTTCACGGTCTAATGTTGGCATCCATGGGTGAATCGCTTCAAGCGAAATACTTGGATTCAAAACCCAAGAAGACCATGGAAGCTTTAACAAAGATGTTCATGGATAGTGCCCGAAAGGAGCGCTATAAGACCACCATCACACTCACAAGGTGCCACATGGCGGAGGGAACATCGGTGTCCATGCATTTTCTCACGATGCAAGGATACCTTGAGAAATTGTCGAAGCTCTCTTCTCCAATGCCCGAGGACATTGCCGAAGATCTGATTCTTGGCTCTCTAGGCCCGTCCTTTAAAGACTTTGTGATGCACTATCATGTGCGTGATAAAGGGGTGAGTCTTGAGGAGCTTCACAACGCTCTCAAAACGGCAGAAGTTGACATGGGCAAGGGTCGGGACAATCACGTCCTAGCCGTCCATGAGAGGAGCAAAAAGATCAACAACGGTGAAGGCAAATTTACCAAAGATACGTCAATCAAGAGCAAGGGAGTAGGAGGTGCTCATGGGAGTGCCTCAAAGGGGAAATCTTTCAAATCTCCAACTCCCAACATGGAGTGCTTTCACTGCGGTGAAAAGGGACACATCCGACCTAATTGCCCCAAGTACAAGGAAGACCTTGAAAATGGGATGATTGAATGTAGGCGCCCGAGAAACGCCATAGGTATGTTTGTTATTGAGATAAATTTAATCACCTCTATCCTTGATTTGGTAATGGTTACCGGATCTTGTGCTCACATAATTTTGATGTGCAGCTATTGAAGGATAGGAAGGAACTCGTGGAGAACGAGATGATATTGAAGATTGGAAATAGTACAAGCATCGCTGCGATTGTACAAGATTCTATGGAACTTCAATAGTCTAGTGATTTAAATTTATGCTTTGAAGAATGTTTGTTATGTACCTTCGATTAGCAAGAACTATTCTGTATCATGTTTTGGATATGGATAACTTAATATATATTTTTAATTTTTGCTTGTCTATATCGAAGAATGGAATTTTTTATGCAAATACATTCGCATAGAATGGTTTCTATTTGCTTGAAATAAATAATAAACAAACTCAAACAAACAATAACAAAAAGGAAACTAAGATAACTCATGTGAATGATTGATTCTTATAGCACTATCGGATTGGTCAAATAAATGACCAAGAGACCTTTCAAGAAGAAAGGAACGAAAACGAATAACTAATTGGATATGATACATTCTAATGTATGTGGTCCGATAAGTACAAGTGCAAGAGACGGTTTAAGGTACTTCATTTTGATCACGGACAACTATAGTCATTATGGTTATATTTGTCTAATGGGAAGCAAAAGTGAATTCTTTGACAAGTTCAAGGAATTCGAGGATGAAGTAGTGAACCGACTCAACAAGAATATTGAGTCTCTATGAAAGGTTCATAGGGGTGAGTGCTTAGGATACCTAATTTGACTCATTCCTAAAGTAGGAACATGATATTGCTCGACATGGTTCGATCAATAATAAGTCAATCTAAATTGCCTATTTACTTTTGGAATTATGCACTACAAATAATGACAAACTCACTAAATAATGTTCCATCCAAATCCGTGGAGAAAATGTCTTGTGAGCTATGGAGTTGAAAGACACCTAAGCTCGACTTTCTCAAGATTTGGGGTTTTGAGGTATACATCAAGAAATTGATGTCAACCAAGCTTCAACCAAAAGCGGATAAGTGCTTCTTTATAGGTTGTCCTCGTGTGACAAGAGGATACTACTTTTGGTATATCACCTCAAATCGAAAGATTGTAGAGAGATATGGTTTTTCTGGAAAAGAGAGAAAAGTAGTGGGAGTAGAGTTGAGCTTGAGGAAACTCAAGATACTCTACAAGATCATGATGTGAATATTACATTCAAAATCATGAAGGCCCAGCCGAGATTCATTTGGTTAGTGGGAGCATGAGCGAGAGATCCTTACAAGAAATTGTGAGAGAATCTCAATCATCCTCACCTAGTGTGCGTTCGAGAGTCGAACATGAACCTATTCCTCAAGCAATTGTGGAAGAAGTTCGAGAGACACGAGAAGAACCAAAAGAACTAAGAAGGTCAATGAGGGAAAGGAAGAAACCCAATAAGTATGTGGGACTTCATGAGATCATGGTACTAGATACCAAAGATCCCTCGACCTTCCAAGAAGCAATGGAAAGAAAGACTCCAAACTATGGTTAAAAGCCATGGAATCCGAAGTAGAATCCATGTATGATAATCAAGTATGAAACTTGATTAGCCTTCCTCAAGAGAAAATATCATTTGGTATAAATGAGCTTTTACGAGGAAGATAAACATGGATAGTAACTTAACAACCTACAAAGCAAGGCTTGTAGCAAAAGTTATACTCAAATTCAAGAAATTGACTTTGATGAAATTTTTGAGAAGTTGCCATATTAAAATATATTCGGATTATGCTCACTATTACCGCATTTCACAATTGTGGGATATGGAAGATGGATGTCAAAATAGCGTTCCTTAAACAGGAACTTGGAGGAGGATATGTACATGGTACAACCTCAAGGTTTTGATGATCCAAATAATAGCGAGAAGAAATGCAAGTTTCGAGAATCCATTTATGGATTGAAGCAAGCATCGAGGAGTTGGAACAAACGCTTTGATGAAGAGATGAAGAAGATTCACTTCATTCAAAGTAAAGGAAAAACTTGTTGATACAAGGAGATTAGTGGGAGCCATGTAGTACCTCTGGTCTTATATGTCGATGACATATTGCTCATGAGCAATCATATACCTTAGCATTAGCAAACGAGAAATTTCATTGAAATCGGCATTCTCAATGAAAGGAATGGATGAGGCTCAACACATCTTGAGAATCAAGATACATTGAGATACATCCCGTAGACTCATTGGCTTCAGTCAACGTGCATACATTGACAAGGTCTTGGAAATGTTCAGGGTGAACAATTCCGATATGGACAATGTACCAATAAGGTTGAGTATAGGTGTGCAACTCAAGAAGTGTCAACGTGCTCAATCACGCAAAGACTTGGCGTACATGAAGGTATCCCTTATGCTTCGGCAAAAGGAAGGACCATGTACATGATGACTTGCACAAGACTCAATATCTCGTATGCTCTAAACGTGACAAGTGGTCACCAATCCGACGTAAGCCCTAAGCATAGGATTGTGGTCAAGAATATTCTGAAGTACCTTAACCGGACTAAAGATAAGGTTCTTGTTTATGGAAGACAAAGGAGAAAATAGCCGAGGGCTATTTTGATGCAATTCTCATAGGAATTCTTGACAATAGGAGGTTGGAATGATGATGCGTCATCGTTATCGAAGGTAGAGGTATGAGCTAGTGTAGTTAGGAGTAATATCACTATAGCTAACTCAACCGCCAACGAAAGACAAAATAAATAATAGGTGGACACAACAGTGACACAACTGATCCATTCAACAAACCTTCATACCAAGCTAAGAGACTAAATATATTTCGAGTCCATGGATCCGAGGATCCATGTGGATTGGCTTGATAGGTGATTTGGGAAGTGATGAGAATTAAATTTATACCGCAAGTGCACGGCGTCAATGAAGACGTGGCAAGTACGGGTCGAACACAAGGAGGGAGAGATTTGTTATTTGTGTGATTTTCGAGTAGGGGAAAGAAGGAGAGAAGAATAAGTTTGGTTTTGAGATTTTTGGTTTTTAATTTTCTAAAGCATGAAACATGAACAAATAAAACTAAAATAAGAACAAAGATGGTGAATTCCGTTGGGTGGAGGTTTAGATTTAAGGTTTAGATTAGAGAATTCAGAAACTTATAATAAATCATATTAGTTATGAAGCATTACATGATAAATGATTTAACATAAACTCAAGAAATCAAAATAGACTAATACGAACTTAAAATAATAACATTTATTCGTCTTCTCTTCACCCTAAATCCGTCACCTCCACCCTTTGGAAAGAGTTAGAAACTCATGGAGGGAGGAAGAAGGGGTCCTTGAGACATTACAAAAGAAAACTAAAAGTAAGAAATAAAAGACAGAATTTTATTAATGAAAAGAAGAATACAAAACTAAGATTAAGAATAAAAACTACAACCAAAGACTAAGGACCCTTCTAACATCGTTCTCGGGTCTATTTATAGTTGCTACAATGGATCTAGGTATAATATTGGAAAGTACACGTGTCCAGACACGACTGGACGAAATTGGGAGACGCGGATCGGCGCTTGGGCGGCGGAAACACCGCACATTGTGTGTGTGGTGCGGCGGAAACGCCGCACAATCTGATCTGATTTTGTCCGGATTTTGGTTGAATGTTTATGGTATGATTTGATCCTTCTTTGCGCGTCTGGATTGATTCTTTCCATTCTTTTGAGCTCCGGATTAATTTCTTTATGTATTTGGAGATTTACATTGATTTTTCTTTAGGTTTTCTCCATAATAACTCGTGAATTGCAATTAGGTCCTTGACTTTTTGCAATTAATTCCGTGGCTACTTTTGTGCTTAAGTCCTTGTTCTTTTTGTAATTAGGACTTGAATGCTTTTATGCTTGGATACATTTCCCTTCGTAACCCGATAATCTTGAACTTGGTCTTTATGATATAAATGAGTCTTTTGCACGCGTTTATGCTCGGGATGTGGGTAAATTGCATTCAGGCCCCTGTATTCTGTAAATAAGACTAAACACATACCTTAGTAGCATTTATTGATGTAAAAGTAATCTAAATGAAAGACATATGATGCAATGTATGCAATGCATCAGGAAGGTTACCCTAGTTATTAATGTTTTATGCATTAAGAATGTATGTGAAAGAAAACTTTGATAACAAGTGGGAGATTGAAGGGAATGTGTTCTAAAAGTTTGGCTTTTAAATGTCAATTATTATGAATTGAATGAGAAATCATTTTATTCCTTGTTTATGTTATTCGTCTTTGAGAAGTGTTAAGGAAGAGGCTCTTGGTCCTTAACCGTAGAGCTCTAAAAGATATTGGTTTACATAAAACAAAAGATATTCGCAATCATGGTAATTAACATGGGACATTAATTACCGAGTTAAGATTGTCGTGTTGGTCATAGATCATTGTAGCTCTACAAGTGAGTGACAACACGGGTACACAAAAGAGGAAAATGGTACTTTTGTATGCTGAATTGACCTAACAAGTAAAATATTATAGAAATGTGTTTCTGTGTCATTAATATTTTACTGTGTCCTTGGTCCTTTGATATGAGACTTATATCCAATCGCTTAAGGAATGCTTAATTAGACTAGTGTCTTAAGCGATCGATAAGTGTAGTGTAAAGGCGTTAGTTGGTTAAGTATGACTTTTGTTGGAGAAGATAGCTAGTCGAAAGATTATCATTGCCCCTCTTAATTGAGTAATGATATTAGTGGGCCCCTTGATAAAGCAAAGTTATAATGTGCACAATGTGATTTGAGTTAAGTCACATATTTATAACTAGCTTAAAGAGATCAAGAAATGAATACTAATACAAAGATGACACAATACTACTTTGTGTGTATTCTTAATATCATGTGGCAAGGGACGGACACAAGTGGTGCACTCCATCACTAAATGGATCGGGTTTTGGTTCGAGTGGAATTAAGACATCTAACTAATTGGGAGCTATAATGTGTAGCTAGATACCGCTTATAGCTTGTGATATTAAGCTCTTAATATCACTGCCAACTTAGTTTAGATTCTCCCATAGGTCACAACACAAAACTGGGAAACAAGAAATGGGGATTTCGAGTTCATAAGATGTGTCAGGTTTCATGTAGAAAATATGACACATGGGGTGAACAAGGAAAATTAAAATTGTGTTGTGATTAATAACATAATCAGAATCTAAATTAAATTCATATGTGATGTAAATATTATGGGGTGTAATGATTGATCATTGCATAGGATAATATGTTGCATAAGTTGTGAATTTACCACTAATCCCGAAATGTCAAATTTTGTAGGGGTTAAACCGAAATTTGACAAGTCTGCAGAACAGTGCTCAAACGGTCGACCGGTTAGCATTAAACGGTCGACCGATCGGGCACGGTCGACCGGATGTGTCTCGACCGATAACAGGGAATTTTCATCTGTTCGAACGGTCGACCGAACATTGCGATGGAATAATTCCTGTTACGAACGGTCGACCGAGTTATTGAACGGTCGACCGAAACCTGGTTCGAGCGGTCGACCGAACCTCCAAACGGTCGACCGGTCCAGACGGTTAATGCAGAATTAATTTAAGAATTAATTAGATCATGCATGGAATTGGTCCATAATTGATTTAATTCGTGGCTAAGATTATTTATTATTAAATAATGGATGGTTAGATGGAAGTTTGCATGAAATCATGGGAAAGAGGTTGCATATGAATTGGTAATTTGGAGAGAACTTATAAATACAAGTTTATCTCATTACCTCCTTAATTAATTCATTGTTTTTCTCATGCAAAAATTTTCTCCATAATTCTCCACGAAATTCCCTTAATTCTTAAGTTTAGTTTTAGTTTTTAAGAGATCATCTTCTCAAGGGAACTAAAGAGGGGTTAGTAATTAGATTCTAAACCCTATTGGAGATTGAGAGGCTAGCTCTTCTCTCTCCAATCTTGTTTAGAGTTTGGTGAAATCTCGGAGGCATCCGGCGCAGCAACAAGCATCCTCAACGTCTCCGAATCTTCAAGAAGTTTTAGAGAACTTCTAGGTATGAATTTCGGAGTCCCATGTTTGTTTTAATAAAAGTTTTAAAACTAGTTATTGAAACAAACCAATGCATGCATGAAATAAATCATAGAAAATTGTAATAGATCCTTATTACGCATAAAAAATTCCGAAAATATATATGTGTAATTAAACATGAAATCCTACAATATTTGGAGATCCAAATTGATTTTTCTTTTAGCACTTCTCCAAAATAATATTTTGGTCCTTTAATTTGCAGTCGGGTCCTTGGCTTTTTGCAATTAAGTCCTTGGCTACTTTTGTGCTTAAGTCCTTGGCCTTCTTGTAATTAGGTCTTTGAATGCTTTTATGCTTTGATGGACTTCCATTTGACTCCCGATAATCTTGACTTGGTTTTTATGATAGAAATGAGTCTTTTGCATGTGTTTATGCTCAGGATATGGGTAATTTGCATTCAGGTCCCTGTATTCTATAAATAAGACTAAACACATACCTTAGTAGCATTTATTGATATAAAATTAATCTAAATAAAAGACATATGATGCAATGTATGCAATGCATCAAATACCCCCACACCTAGATTTTGCTAGTCCCTAGCAAAACAGAATGTAAAAAAAATGAAAACAGGGAAATCGTAACTCACTTTCGTAGGAATCACGGTTGCACTTAGCGTGTGCAACAAGCCTTTAAACCCCCAAGTTTCCTTAGATGACGAGTTTTGTCTAGTGAGGGTTTTCAGTTGACACACCCACAAAGTCTTAAATCAACATTTCAATCATAACTCTCAATATCTCCACCTTAACCTTATACATCCCACTTAGAATTCTTGCATGCTCATTATATAAATCTAACTCATAAAAAATATGACTTGGTCTTTGTTCCTTCAATATTCACACCACTAACCCTTCTACACATGTTATCACTTAAATTATTTTGCACGCCTCCTCTGGTGGTGAAGTATCATTCGGATCAACCATGACATGGATCATTCTTTTAGCTTTGGGCCTTGAGTATCTTAAAGTATATATATTTTTCCGTGATTCAACACATTTGCTTTTTATGACACTTTTACCCTTTTTTCATTCGTGTAGCGAGTTTGGTCGATAATCCCGAGCCGACAGACTCAAGTTACCGGGTTTTAAAATACCCCTACGGACCAGTGACTCGAAGGCTTGGGCTTTTGTAATCATTTTGCACAATGTGCTTTCCTCACTTTATTCCTTCATTTTTATTTTATTTTTTTATTTTTATTTTTTATTTTTATTTTTATTTTCCTCAAGGCTTAATTGCTATTAGAAGTCCACACTTCCCGGTATATTTTCCTCAACCTCTGCTTTTTATCAATCACTTCAAAGATTTGATTCATCAAATTTAAGTGCATACATGTTTTAAAGGGTCATGGGTTATTTCTTTGGAACTTAGATTTATGTCACAGTTTCTACAAGCAGATTATATAATAAGGAACAAAAACTCAATACAGTTTGTACTCGGGTTTTGGTGGTTCAATCTTAAGCTATGTCATGGAACATTGATTTTTTTTCTTTTTCTGAAGAGCAGAATATACATAGATATATACATAAACACCCCCACACCTAAATCATGCATTGTCCTCAATGAATGTGAGCAAGATACTACATGGATTTATGCATGAAAAAGGAAAGATCTCACCAACGTGAAGTACAAAGGAAAGTTCATGGCTCTGTTGACGGACAAAACCCGAATTCCCTCAAAACCTGTGAGATGCTAAAGAAGGGATAAATACGTGAAAGCAATGATGCCCAAATACACAAGGGTTGGGGCTCACAACAATCGATGCTCACTGAAGGAGTCTTTTATTGTACTTTTCTTTTTTTCTTTTTTTTATATATTTTTGTATATATATAACTATGTACAAACATAAGTTCCCATCTTCATTTGTCAAAAGACATCAAATGGAAACCTCAATAGTGGGTCAGTGCACTTGGAAAGGGAACATGACACCACGTGGGGCCAGAATACGCATGCGTGGGCCGCCTTCACAAAAAGCACTAGATGAAATGAGAGGTTCATGAATTGGACGCAAAGGCGTCTCATTCAAAGGATCAAACTGAAAGAGCTTGAATCTCTCGAGAGTTTGGGAATTAAGGGGCAACGGAAGAAGTGTTTCTCCCGTTGCGGTGTTGAAGTTATGCTCGTCGATCCAAACTCTCCAACCAACTGGCTGGTGCGTCGGAACAAGGTCAAGAACCTCATTAGGCATGTCCGACACACCAGGCGAACAAAAAGTGGGTCTCATACCCAAGGTATCTTCCAAGGAACTTCTAATACCCTCATGAGCTATGTAGTTGTTTGATGTTCCATCATTTCCAAGATGATCAGGAACAATGGTGAGAGGCAGACTCTCATCAGGTTGTTTGAAATTGAGGGTACTAGGGAGATCTTGCTCCACCAGAGGTGAGTCCTTAAGAGACACAACATGAAGATCATGTGGCTCAAGGGCCACGGGACAAAAAGATAGGGCACAATCCTGTGCCGACTCATAATGAAATTGGTCCATGTTTTTCTCAATTTGAATCGAATCCTCCACTAAGTGATCGTGAATTGAAACCCCAAGTCCCTCAGATCGACTAGGAGTTTGACTTTGAAAGATTGTGCTTTCATTTTGTGGATGTGGTGGTGGTTCGATACTAAAAGATGAATCCTCATGTTGACAAGAAAAGTTACTCTCCTCACGTTTACGTAATTGCTGCGACATTTGACTCAATTGCAGTACCATATTGTCTACGGACTGTTGAGTAGTTTCCATGAACGTAAGGAAAGTTTGTTCCAAGGAATCAGGTATGCGGTCAACTATGAGGTTCGAGTCAAAACTCGGGAAATTTTGAGGTTGGGTGTTGGTGGGCTGAGAATAAGTCCAATGATTTGAAGTGGGGTGTTGGTAGAATTCTGGGTATTCGGGAGGATGATACTGGGGTGAAAATGAAGTATAAGAATTTGTATATGAATTGTCTCCCCACGAATCCATCACTCTCGGGTTATACGCGGATGCGTAATGGTCATATTGAGCATTTTGGGAAAAGGTATGCTCATACTCAGGCTCTGGGGGAACATAAGGACATTCCCTGATAACATGACCACTCAACCCACAATAGTCGCACGGTATGGCTACCGGAGCCGCCGGTGCACGCATGTTGTCTGCCATACGCATGAAGGAGGCAAAAGTTTGTTGTAATGTATTAGTTTGTTGACCAGCATATGATCCAACATAACTAGATTGTGATCTAGCAGTCGGTGCCTCTCTCATGTTACCCCAATATGAAGATTGCTCAGTCATACAATTAGGATTGTCCTAACCATATGGGGTGTTAGTCTGAGACACCCCAGGTTGCATGGGTCCAGAATACCAGGAAGCATTGTCCTGGTCCCAACAATGATATGGATGGTTTCCCATGTAACCATCCATCTCAACAAAACACTCTCGAGTCAACCACTCTTACCCTCACGAGGCTAAGCAAGCACAAGTTCTCGACTCGACCCTAAAATGCTAATAGAGAGTGTAAAGGGGAGGAGACTAGAACGTAGAAGTAGGTGAGAAGAAGATGACTCAGAGGAGAAGGGAAACTTAACTCTAAAAGATAGATGAGAGAGTTGGTCAGAAGTTTCCCAAACAAGCACGGTTCAAACAATCCTAGACCTAGTGTCGCTTAGATCTAGACGACTCCTAACTGGTTGAGTCGAATTGATTCGCTTGATTCACCCCCCTCACTAATCAAACCAAATTGGCAAGGCAGTGTATAGCTAGTGGGGGCGCTTCCGACAGAGTCGGTGCCAATTAGACAACCACTTCGCTTGGAAGACTTACGTCAACACAAAAACACTTTCTAGGCACCAAATTAAATTTGATCAGCTTCAGGTCATAGCAAGTCAAACCAATTCTTCTCCTTAATTGAGTCCGAGACCTTAGGGGTCAATATCTAGTTGATTTTAATTTAAGGCTTGGGTGACACTTTAGGATTGTGATTTGTGGGCCATGGAAGGGTGGTGAAATCCCCACCGTATCTTTTCCTACGGAGTTGCCCTTAAGATAGTTTAACTTAAATCTAGCAAAGATAGTCAAACATTGGTCTTTAATTGGGGGCAATTGTAAGGTTGTATGCAAACTAAATTATATGCTTAAATGCAAACGATAAAACTCGTGCATGTACCTTGACTCCAGCACTCTTCAACAAAAATTAATTTGCAAGAATTTAGCAAGAATAATGCATACAAAACTCTAGATGATGCATGCACTAAGGCCTTTCTAATTCTGCCAATTTTTAGGTCAGAGTTGAATTATTGCCAATTATGGAATTTTGCCCTAACACGTGCAATTCTACTAATTTTTTTTTGAAACTAGAAATTACGAGGAAAAAGGTAACAAAGGTTACCTAAGCACGCTTAGTCGGGTTCACCACCCGCTCTCGAAATTTCCAGATGCTCTACGCGTCCACCCAGAGATGGAGGCGACCTCAGAACAAAATTGAAGCCCAGATGCTTCAAATGTGCGGGGGAGTCGCCGCGGATTCTTCTTTGTGTGCGGCGATTCCGCCGCCCTTGTTGCTCAGAATGTGCCCGGATTTCGCCGAGCACTCTGTTGTCTCCTGAAACGCAAACCCAAATAGTTAGATAGCGCACAAGATAAACAGGATAGAATCGAAATCACAAAAAATAAATAAAATCTTTGTCGCCTCCCCGGCAACGGCGCCAAAAACTTGATGAGAATTTTATTTATACCGCAAGTGCACGACGTCAATGAAGACGTGGCAAGTACGGGTCGAACACAAGGAGGGAGAGATATTGTTATTTGTGTGATTTTCCGATTAAGGAAAGAAAGAGAGAACAATAGTAAGTTTGGTTTGAGATTTTTGGTTTTTAATTATCTAAAGCAAGAACAACAAAACAAAACTAAGAAGAAAGCAAAGATGGGTGAGAGTCCAGCGGGTGGGGGATTAGATATCGGGTTTAGATTAGAGAATTCTGAAACTTATAATAAATCACATTAGTTATAAAGCATTACATGATAAATGACTCAACTTAAACTCAAGTAATCAAAATATACTAACACGAAATTAAAATAATAACTTTATTCTTCTTCTCATCACCCTAAATCCGTCACCCCCACCATTTGGAGAGAGTTAGAAACTCATGGATGAAGGGAAGGAGAAGGCGTCCTAGAGAAACTATAAAAGAAAACTAAAAAAAAGGAATAAAAGAACATAATTTTATTACTAAAATATGGAACAAAAACTAAGGACTAGGGTTCGGACCCTTCACTCTATCGTTTCGGGGCTATTTATAGCCGATACAAGGGACCTAAATATAAAATAGGAAATTACACGTGTCATGACACGACTGGACAAAATCTGGGGCCACGGATCCAAAGGGGGGCGGCGGAATCGCCGCATGTTACATGTGTTGTGCGGCGGAAACGCCACAATATTTGCTCTGATTGGATCCGAATTTTTCCTGTGCGTTTATGGTATGATTTCAATGTCCTTTGCGCACCGAGATGATTTTTTTCCTTTCTTTGGAGCTCCGAATTTATTTCTTCATATATTTGGCTATCCAAATTGATTTTTTTCTTTTAGCACTTCTCCAAAATAATATTTTGGTCCTTTAATTTGCAGTCGGGTCCTCGGCTTTTTGCAATTAAGTCCTTGGCTACTTTTGTGCTTAAGTCCTTGACCTTTTTGTAATTAGGTCTTTGAATGCTTTTATGCTTTGATGGACTTCCATTTGACTCCCGATAATCTTGACTTGGTTTTTATGATAGAAATGAGTCTTTTGCATGTGTTTATGCTCAGGATATGGGTAATTTGCATTTAGGTCCCTGTATTCTATAAATAACACTAAACACATACCTTAGTAGCATTTATTGATATAAAATTAATCTAAATGAAAGACATATGATGCAATGTATGCAATGCATCATCATCCCAGGACCGAATCGAACCTCGCATAAAAACGCTCGACTCGACTCAAAAATAACACACAATAGAAGGTGTACTCAAAGGAGGAGAATACTCGTAGAATATAGATGAGGAGAGGACTCAGATGAGGAGGGAGAATCCCTAGAGCTAGCGAGGGTAGTGGGTGAAGGTAGAAGCCTAATCTAGCAAGCACGACTCAAACAATGTATGACTATGGGTCCTTAGGCTAGACGACGCCTAACTTCGAGATCCCGAGTCTCGACACGCCTCACCTCCCAACAACAAAGAGCACAGTGCCCAACAAGTGATACCATATCCGGAGATCCAGTACCTCCTACTATCGACAAGGTAGGCGGCACTGATCACGCCATGACGGTCTCAACTAGATCACTCTCGTAGTGCGTCTGAAATCCTTAGGGCCAATGTGTACTTGCTTTTAGAATTAAGGCTTTTATTAAGAGTGAATTTTGGGTCCAAGGAAAGGGTGATGAAATCCCCCACCTTATCTTGTATGGAATATCCCCTCCGTAGTAGCATTTTGATCCTAAATCTAGCAATCAACTCTCCAATCAAACACTCACCTCACTCTTGTCCCGATGCACCTTACTAACTATTGCATGCTTTAACCATGCATGAATGAGAGAATGGGTGCACATACCTTATGCCAGAAATCAACAACAAGAATGTGAGGAAAAGGAAAGACAAATGCGTGCAAGGTCTACAAATAATGCATGACCTAGATGGCAATCGATCTAATCTTTTGCTTTGAGTTTTAAGGTCCAAGTTGTGTTAAAAGTGGAATTGATTGTTAATCTGGGAGCTAAGTATAGGTTAAAACATGCAAAATGGAACTCCCAGACAACTAAAGTGATGACATAAAAAACTACAATGAAATTTGGAGCAAATAAAGCTAACCTGGCTGCCAATTGGCGGTTCTAGACCGCTGATTGGCGGTCTCTTTAGCTTATTTTCGCTTCCAACTTCCCAAGTAGCCTCCCTTGATCCTTAGAATCCCTGAAACAAACCAACACTAAAACCAAAAAAATTAAAAACCACTCGAATCGTCCAAACCAAAGTCTGGACAGAACGCCTCCCAGGCAACGACGCCAAAAACATGATTGAACGTTTTAAAATAACCGCAAGTGCACGACCGGATTGAAGCGGTGGCAAATACGGGTCGATCCACAGAGAGGTGTGTCAACTTTAGTTTGTTCGAAGGTGAGTGGGAAAGAAAGGAGAGAAAGGAGTTATGATCAAACTACACTAAAATGCGAAAGGAAATAGAAAATAAGCAATAAAACTAAAGCTCATAGGGGGTAAAGAAAGAATGTGAATACAAAGATATGTGTACGTGTGTGTGTTCAATTATGCTCATGACAACATGTAGTGCATGAAAATCATAAAACTAAATCCAACTTTGCCTCCACATGAAATAAGATAACACAATATCATTAAAACATACAAGACAATAATTCGAATGAAGCTAAATGAGCTCATGTATAAAGACCAAACCCCACTATGCCTCCACATGAAATAAGATTAACACAATCATTAAAACATACAAGACATCAACCAAGGTAAGGGCAACAAGAGTGCATGCAACTACAAGTCATGTTTCCTTTATTAATTCCATCCATATCCTCACCTCACCATTCCCCATATAGGTCCACTAGTCTAAGCATATGCTAAGCTTCATTCAAGAGCATTAGCATATCAAAGACAATAATGAAATCCCATTAGATGGTTATGGAAATCATGTAAGACTGAAAGGATTAAGATAACACACACCTAATACATCACATAATCACATCACATTTTTCTCCACCTCCCAAATGGGGATGGAACTACTCACTAATCATTACACTATAACCTACATTAACAAAATGAAACATTCTACTGAAGGGAAATTAAACGAAGCAAGCAAGAAATATTAGAGAAGATAATTGAATGGAAATAAACTAAAGAAGCAGACAAGACATATGAAAGGAAATTAAATGAAAGGAAAGTAAACTAAAGGACGAAGCAACATAACTAACGAAAAACTTTATTAATTTCAAACTCACAATACAAGTAGTCTCTCCCTACTTGAGATTTTGCTCCAAGGCTCACTTCAAGTAGAGAGCATGGCCACCAAGTATGTGTACATTAGGTCAAAGAAAAAGGCAATCAGGGACAATCCCCCAGTATGGGACTAATACACTACTAAAAATAGACATAAAACACCCTAATACATGACCTAACTAAACCTCAGACGATCCGGACTAATCCAGACCGCCAATCAGCGGTCTTGGGCCGCCAATTGGCGGTCTATATGCTTCAGATCGGGCTCTGGTTCGAAGTGTTGTTGTCTGGCTCGATTTTTTCATGTGTGATGCCTCCTAATCGGTTTTGTAGGCTGCGACCCAAATCCAATTGCCAAAATACACCTCAAGATGGTGTGGAGTTTCTTCATTTGCTCATTAGTCTTTTGGTTTTGCATTCGGGTCCATCTCTCTTGCATCTTAGTCCATAAGTCTTGCAACTTATTCCATTTTCTTTCTTTTAAGTCCTTTTATAGTCTCTCCTTCCCAAACCTACTTATTCCTGAAACTTAAACATTAAACTTATTACGTAGCATTGTTTAGGTGAAAGATAATGGATATAAGACACAAATATATGCATGATATGATGTCAATCATGTACACATGAAATAAGTGTGGTGAATGCATACAATAAGCTCAAGTGTAGTTAGTGTTTGTTAATGCATAAGAAGTACCTAATGGCAAGTCCTATCATTCAAAGCACTAACCTAGGTGATTAATATGAGCATGGCAAGTTTGTTATTATGAACATAAACAAGCATGAAATGTACCTAAACATTATGGCAGAAACCATCAAGTAAGAGTTCTTATTAATTCAAACATGTATACAAACATTTCTCACATACAACAATGTTTAGCATTCATACCATCTACATAACATTTATAGACATCTACTCCACCCCCAAAGGGGGATGGAACTACTCACACATATTTAAACTAACATTTATACAAAGGAAAGAAAACATGTTTAAACTAATTCTAAAAATACTAAAACAAACAAGTTAACTAAGTATGCAAGAATTGAAAAGAGGCAATATGAAGAAAACTTAACAAAACATCTATTTATTACTGACTCAATTACAAGTAGCCTCTCTCCACCAGAGTTTTGCTTCGAGGCTTTACTCCTAGTAGAGAGGATGGCCACTAAGAGAGAGATGGGATACAAAGGAGGAGGAAGAGTTCTATTTATAGCCATAGAAAAAGGTAATCCGGGACAATCCCCCGGTATGGGACTAATATAATACCAAAAATAGACATAACACATAGTTTTACATGACCCGACTAAACCACATCGGATCCGGAGCAACCCAGACCGTAAATTAGCGGTCCCAGACCGCCAATTGGTGGTTTACAGGGTTTGGATCCCGTCTGGATTTTGGGTGGGCTTTCCTGGATGGCTTTCTTCATGTGTGATGTATCCAAGTTGGTTTATGGAGCTCTGGCCCGATTCGAATTGCCAAAATACTCCCCATGATGGTGTGAAGTTTCTTGATTTGCTCATTGGTACTTTGGGCTTACATCCGAGTCCTTCCCTCTTGCATCTCAGTCCCTAAGTCTTGCAACTCAGTCCTTTTCCTTGCTTTTAAGTCCTTTAGTGTCTCTTCTCCTCAATCCTGCTTATTCCTGAAACATAAACATTAAACTCGTTTCGTAGCATTGTTTAGGTGAAAGATAATGGATATAAGACACAAACATATGCATGATATGATGTCAATCAACTGTCTACATGTGTCAAGTGATCGTTAGGCTTGTCGTATTCTACAACGGTCATATTTCTCAAAACCCCAATTTTACCAGACTTCTGGTAGATCGGCATTGACCTTTTGGTTGACCGATCAAACAATCTTTTGTCGCTCTATACACTCAGGAAGTTTCTGGTCAAACTTCTCTTAGAGTTAGGTCGACCAAAACTCATTTTCTCCTTGAACCCAGAAGTGCCTTGAAGTTTCCGGTCGAACATACCTTTTCCTTAGTTCGACCGATCGATACTTTACTAGGCCAAAATCCTAGAACGGTCGACTGATCCCAATTTAGTTCGACCGTTCACTTAAGTGAACTTAAGTTATAGCCAGATTTGAAAAACCGGTATTCCAGATTCGGTTGACCGATTTGTTCTGAAATGTGACATGCACTTCACTATTTTGTGTTTCTTATACAACAACTTCCTATACTTGTCCCAATGGCTATACCCCACTTAGAGCTTATAAATAGAGTTGCCCAAACCTTGTTTAAAAAACTCTCCCACTACTATTTGTTCTATACACTAGAGAGAAACTCCCAAGCTTTGAAATCCCCATTCCTACACTCTAAGCTTAAATTCGACACCTTTGATCATAGCGAAATCATACTCAAAGTGTGCTCAAGATTTAGAGAGTGTTGTCCCACTCATCTGTTGTTCAAGAAGCAAGGATTTCAGTGAAAGCCCGAAGTGTTCCTTCTCGGGTTGTGAGAGGAAGAAATCAAGCTAGCGAGGGTTGTTCGCGGAGCTTTTGTTGTAAAGGCTTAATTTCGGCCCGGAACAAGATTGATAGTGAAGATGTAGGCGGAGCTCGAGGGAGATTGAGCGGAGCTTGACAGAGACGAAGTAGGCGGGAAGCCGAACTTCTATAAAATCTTCTGGGTCGTCTTGTGGTTTGCATATTTCCTTCCCTACTTGCTTGGTTGTTTTAATTTCCGCTGCACATCTTCGATTGAGCGAGTATAGTTTAATTAACCTTAAAAGTGATTAAAACTAGGCCATACACGATCCTCCATTTGGTATCAGAGCTATGTGAGCTGAATTGCATAATTAATCGTATTTTTAGGATGACATCAACATCTAATTATGGATGAAAATTTTCCTAATTTCTAATGACCTTAAGTATTGGATTTTCCTTCAAAATCCCTACACATCCCCAAATGAAGATGAATTAGCCTCCTTGTCTAGGGCCAAAATAAAAGAGATTGAGATAAATTATAATATTATGAACATCTTGTATTGTGGACTTAATGAGAGTGAATATAATAATTAGGGATTGTGTAAGTGCATTTGAAATATGGCATAGATTGCAAATGCATCATGAGGGTGATAGCATAACTAAGGAAACTCGCATTAGTCTCCTCATGCATAAATATGAAATCTTTTCTATGCAAATCGGTGAAAACATAAGCGAAATGAACACTCGCTTCACCGATATTACTAACTCTCTTTGTGTTCTTTGAAGAAAACGTAATGAAGGAGAGATGACTCAAAAGTTTCTCCGGTCACTAAGCAACGATTGGGAAGATAAAGTCGTCGCAATTGAAGAGGCTCATGATCTTTTCAAATTAAAGATGAAGGAACTCGTAGGAAATTTGATGGCTTATGAACTTCAAATCAACCATCGAAAGGAGAAGGAAGCCTCCAAGAACAAACCCACATTGGCATTACATGCAAATCTTGATGAACCAAGGTGGAGAGTAGAAGATGAGGACATTGAGGTCCTAGCCAAGGACTTCTTCAAATTCCTCAAAAAGGATAAGGAAGAAACAAGAAAAAGAAGAGGAAGGAGAAGTGAGAAAGAAAAGGAGAAGGAGGAAAGTGGAAATGAGAAAAGAGAAAGAGAGAAGAAGAAGGACAGAAGGGAGACGAGAAGAGAAAAGGAGAAGAGCAAGATAAGAAAAAGAAAGGAGGAAGCTTGTGTTGTAAAGGCTTAATGTCGGCCCGGAACGAGATTGATAGTGAAGACGTAGGCGGAGGTAGGGGGAGATCGAGCGAAGCTTGCAAGAGAGGAAGTAGGCGGGAGACCGAACCTCTATAAAATCTTCTGGGTCATCTTGTGGTTTGCATATTTCCTTCCCTACTTGCCTTTTGTTTTAATTTCCGCTGCACATCTTCGATTGAGCGAGTACAATTTAATTAACCATAAAAGTGATTCGAACTAGGACATACACGATCCTACAGATACTGGGGTGGAAATGATGTATAAGAATTTGAATAAGAATTGTCTCCCCACGAATCCACCCCTCTCGGGTTGTACGCAGATGCGTAAAGGTCACATTAAGTATTTTGGGAAAAGGTATGCTCATACTCAGGCTCTGGGGGAACGTAAGGACATTCCCTGATAACGTGACCACTCCACCCACAACAGTCACACGGTACGACTACTGGAGCCACTAGTGCACTCATGTCATCTACTGTACGCATGAAGGAGACCGAAGGTTGTTGTAATGTCTCAGGTTGTTGACCAGCATATGGTCCGACATAACTAGATGGTGGTCTAGCAGTCGGTGCCTCTCTCATAATACCCCAATTTGAAGATTGCTCATCCACACAATTATGATTTGTAGGATCGTAAGGGTCTCTAGTTCTAATCACTTTTAAGTTAATTACCTACTTGTTTTAGCAATCAAGTATATGCAATGGAAATTAAAACAAACAAGCAAGTAAGAAAGGAGATAATGCAAACCACAATGGAGACGGGGGATTTTATAGAGGTTTTGCACCCCACCCGGGTCCTAGTCCTCTCTTGCAAGCTCCGCTCGGATCACCAAGCTCCACTCACGACTTCACTAACCACTCCCCGTTTCGGGCCGGGAAAGAACTCCTTTACAATCTTCAAACTCATGAACAACCCTCGCCGAGCTTGGTTCCTCCTCTCACAATCAGAGAGGGACGCTTCGGGCTTTCACTAAAACCTTTACTTGACTTTGACAACAACAAACTTGAGTGGGACATTCACTCTCTAAACTTGAGCACACTTGAGAAAGATAGGAATTGATCTTAAGTGTGGAAAATGAAGCTTGGAGTGTTTGGATTGATCTCTCTAATGTAGGAGGCAAATATGTGTGGGAGAGTTGTGTAATTGTGTCATGGGAATACCTATTTATAAACTCTAAGTGAGTTGTTCCTAAGACTCAAAGAAATGCAAATTACATGTTTTCAATAGAGCTTGATTACATGTCTTGACTTGAATCCTTTCTTCCTTGAGTCTTGATCACCTGTAGAAGTTAGCACAAAGTAATATATATGCAATGCAATATGTGTGATACTTTACATTGATTATAATTAAGATTAGGTTTAATTTATCAAAACATAGATTAAGGCCAAAAGGCCAACAAGATTGTCCCAACCAAACAGGGTGTTTGTCTGAGACACCCCAGGATGCATGGGTCCAGAATACAAGGGAGAATAGTCATAGTCCCAACAATTAAATGGATGGTCGCCATGTAACCACCCATCTCGACAAAGAACTCTCAAGTCGACCACTCTCACCATCACGTGGCCAAGCGTGCAAAAAATGCTCGACTCGACCCTAAAATGCTAACATGGTGTAAGGGGAGGAGACTAGAACGTAGAGGAAGGTGAGAAGAAGATGACTCAGAGGAGAAGGGTAGAAGTCTAGTCTAGCAAACACGGCTCAAACAAGCTTCGACTGACTATGTGTCCTTACAACTAGACGACGCCTAACTGAGAGGTCACACGACCTCAACACGCCTCACCTCCCTACGAAAAAGACCACAAAGCCCAGCAAGTGCGCAAGATCCGGAGTATCGTCTCTCCTACTATCCAGAAAGTGGGCAACACCGATCAGGCTATGACGGTCGTGACCGGATCACTCTCCAAATGTGCCTGAGTCCTAGTGGACAATGTCTACTTGATTTTAGATATAGACTTTACTTGAGTATGGTTTGTGGGGTTAAGGGAGGGGTGATGAAATCCCCCACCTTATCTTGAAGACTATAGGTTGTGCCCCTTAAGATGTTTTGAATCTGAATCTATCAAGCAACTCACCAATCAATCACTCACCTCAATCTTGTCACGATGCACCTTACTAACTAATGCATGCTTTAACCATGCATGAATGAGAGAATGGGTGCACGTACCTCACACCAGCAATCGACAACGAGAAATTAAAGCGAAGGAAAGACAAGATGCGTGCAAGGTCTACAGATGATGCATGACCTAGATGGCAAATAATCTAGTCTTTTGCTTTGAGTTTTAGGGTCCAAGTTGTCTTAAAATGGGGATTGATTATTGATCTAGGTGCAAACTACAAGTCACAACATGCCAAATTGAGCCCCATGCCTCTATATTGAAACCAGAAACAACTAGAAGAAAGGAGAGAGCAAGCTGAGCTCAGCAGGCTGCCAGTTGGCGGTCCACAACCGCTGATTGGCGGTCTGTTTCTTTCTGTTTGCCTCCAAACTTCTCGTGGTGCCTCCCCTTGATGCTGCAAAGTCCTTGCTACAACCAAAAACTAAAGACAAAAGATTAAACCCACTTGAATCGTCCAAACCAGAGTCTGGACAGTGCACCTCCCTGACAACGGCATCAATAACTTTTTGTGTTCGTTTTAAATACTGCAAGTCCACGGCGTCGGTGAAGGCATGACAAATACAGGTCTATCCAAAGGGATGTGTGTTGACTCTGGTTCGTTTGAAGGCAAGTGAGAAAAAAGGGGAGAAGAAGTTGATTACGCTAAACTAGACTAAACTAAACTAGTAAGCACAAACAAGGAAATGAAAGCACGCAACAATGAAACTAAACTAACTAAGACAACAAGCTGGAATTCAGGAATTAAAACCCCTTAGAGGTGGAGTGTGTGTACATATGAAGTGAAATAAGTGATGAATGTCGCATGTAAGCATGTATGTGTGTGTCATATGTGTGTCTTCATGCATAAGAAGTGTCTAAAGATTTGGCAAAACCTATCAATCCATTCACACAATGTATCAGCAATTACTACTTGATTATCATAAGACTAGGCTCACCATGAGAAGTGTCTAAAGATATGGAAAGACTCATCAAAAACCACGAACTCATGTGAAGAACAAAGCTAAGCATGAGAGGTGTCTAAATCTTATGGCACAACCCATCAAAACAAAGTTTCTTCAATCAATCAAGCAAGCAAACACAAATACAAACACATAACTAACATGTAGCAAATTCAACAGGAAATTTTAGTCAATAAACATGCGGAAACTAAGCATGGGAAATGTCTAAATCTTATGGCAAATCCCATCAAAAATCCCCAACATGTAGATGATTAAAACATCCCCGATGAACATATAAACATGCAAGTCTACACATTCAAAAATTCATCAAACATCCAAACTTCACAACATATATGTACATCATCTCCACCCCCCAAAGGGGGATGGAACTACTCACTACTCATTAAGAAAATAAGAAAAAAGAAATTAAACAAAGCATGCAAGAATGAAAAGAGAAGACAAAAACAAACTAAGAAAATTTATTTTATTTACACGACTCACATTAGAAGTAGCATTCTTCTCCACTTGAGTTTTCTCTAAGGCTTACTCTAAGTAGAGAGAATGCCACCAAGCAATAAGTAATTACAAAGGAGGAAGAAGAGTTCTACAAATGAAAATTCTACAAATGAATACAAACAACATATTACACAACCTCGAGACGCTGGATTGGATCTTGAGCATTTTGGACCGCCAATTGGCTGTCTAGGACCTCCAAGTGGCGGTCACTTTTGGTCGGATTTGACCCGATTCAGTTCGCTTCTTTATTGCTTCAATGCTTTACGTGTGGTGCACCTGATTTAGCTGTTTGAGTCTTGACCCAAATCTAATTGTCAAAATACTCCTCATGATGGTGTGGAGTTTCTCTATTTGCTTATTGGTCCTTTTGGTTTATATCCGGGTTCTTCCCTCTTGCATATTAGTCCATAAGTCTCACTATTCAGTCCTTTTTCTTGCATTCAGGTCCTTTTTGTGTCTCTTCCTCTCAAACCTATTATTCCTGAAACTTAAACATAAAACTCGTTACGTAACATTGCTTTGGTTCAAAATAGAGGATATAAGACACAAATATAAGCATGATATGATGTCAATCAACTATCGACTATTTTAGGTTATCTATAATGTTTATGCTTCTTTGTAGTTCTGGAGTATGGGACAATCTGGAAACACATAGAATTTGGTTTCGGTATGAAGTTTGGTGCTTATTGTTCAAACGAACATTGAGAAATGACATTATTACATGCTGGATGGAGCATCTCAGAAGTTTTCAATCAACACTCCCGGGAGTCACATCATATATTAACCTATCTTGGTCCAACATCCAGCTCTTGCAACGGTAATGTCATGGATCCGCATTTGCATTCACATCTCATATATTTATTTTTACTTTGATCATGTTCCCAAAGTTATGTCTAGCATGCTCAAGTTCAACCTAATTTTATAATTCCACATGCAAACATGGGATTTCCTAATTCGTCGTCGTGGACAGTGAGTTTATTTTATTGGCCCTCATTGAGAACGGACTTGAAGATGACTGATGCGGTGTTTATCCCAGTGCATTCAAAAAAGGAATGACACTAGCAGTTTGGTGTTATAAACTACTTGGACAATAAATAAAGTACTATGACTCCCTAAAAGAAACACGTGGGGATGCATAGAAAATAGGGGAAGATAAGATGAAAAATGTGGTAACGTGTTTTTAAATTAACCTGTACTTAAAGTATATAATTAGAAGGAGTTAGTTATACTTTATTACCTTCATTCTCCCTTGGTTCCCTTAAAGGTTGCCTGTATTGGAGCTCACTTGCATGAAGAACTTAGTAAACCTGACATCACACTTTTTATGCACAGTTTCAAACGAAATTGTTCACAACAAATAGCAGGATCGTAAGTAACTTTAATCATTTTGATGTTTGGTTCATACCCCATGTGTGTGTAATCATAATGATAAATGTGTGTGTAATCATTATGATAAATCTTAACAGGACCACATGTGGAGCTTATGTATGCAACTATATCGTTAAGATTTTGAATGAGGAGAATCAAATGGAGTTCCCTCCTGAAGACGTAGACAAGTTGATATCCTGCATGGCTCTTGCTTTCCTTTCACATAACATAAAGTAGTCGAGTCCGACGTAGATTACATTTTGCACCCATCTTCCTTAGATAACAATTTATTTAACTTAAAATTACATCAATTTTTTGTCTTTTTTGTAAATATAATGTTCTCTATATTTGTTAATTAAAGTGGACACGACCCAACTGGTTTCAACTGAACGACCCAGTTGGTTAATTGAGTTCTATCAATTTTTACATGAATTGCCACTGACAAGTGGCAACTATCGTTACTGACCCGCTTGAGACGTAAGTGTTCCTCTTGGAATGAAAAGGGACCTGATACGTGGACGCCAATTCATGCAGATTTAGTCTCAGTTTGGGACGAGTCAGGCTTGCGATGGGACGAGTCAGGCTTGCGATGGGACGAGTCAGGGACTTAGAAACACAATTCTTAATGATTTTGGTGGCTGGGTGACCAAAGGACATCTTCGCGCAACAAAATCATTAAGCACTGTATATCTACAACCAACCTAACCCCATTTAGAAATCAATTAGGATCACCATCATTGTTAAACAAAATAATTCTGTGGGTGTTTACATTTTCCTTTGTGTTTGTGTTTCTGTTCGTGGAACATGTAATGTTGAATTATTCAATGGAATGTTATATGGAAGCTTATATATGCAGAATTGTTTTGCAAGCTTGTCCATCGCATGTGCCCAGGAATGTCCCCAGGAATTGTTTTAGTATCTCTTTGTACCACTTTGTATGCAAACAACCATCGATCTATATCGTATCACTTTGGATCCTTGGGTTTGTTTAATATATATTTTTTATTGTAGGTGGGACCGTCCCAGGCATGTCCCATCGCGTCATGGATGCGTCGAAGCCAACATTTGCGGTTTTTAGACTTTTCAAAATCAATATAGAGGGTTATTTTGCGAAAAGGTTTGACGGTCAGGTTCCATCCTATCCCATCCTAGTCAGGTCCCGTTCCATCCTAAACATGTCGAAGCTAGCATTGTTAATTAAGTTGCACCTTTGTTCTTGTAGTAAGTCAATTAAGTCACAATTCTTCCAATCAACCCTATCGAGTAGAAATGCAAAAGGAATCGAATTAATATCGAATCTAATGCACAAGATCCCCAGTAGTAGAAGAACAGAACATATCCTCCTGAACTCAACGTCATAGGAAAACAACCATTGATTTATATCGAGAACATATTGAGCCTATCGAACACTACATTAAAAAAATGAAACATTATGATTGTCTATTAAGTCATAGAGCGAGCATCCATTGCTCTCGAGTCCAGGTTTTGTGTGTCCTGAGAGTGTCCAGAAGTAGTCCAATTCTGGACACAAGCTAGTTCTGTGTGTGTCCATAATTCTACTACTTCTGGACATGCTCTGGACACAAAAACCATGGGGACGAGCCAGTCCAGACTCTGTAAAGTAGTGTTGTGTCTTGTACATAAGGTTGTGTGTCCTTGCATAACATAATAATGACTCATCCCTAGCCAAAGTGAAACGTCTCGTGATTGGACGTTTGACTTTGAATCGTCCCTAACACGTCCTGTAGCAAGCCTCACATGTTTGGGTGTGGGACTGACTCATGCCGAAGTGAGACTAAATCATTCCGAAAAGGCATCCATGTATCAGGATTCAGGACTCTTTGCATCCCGAGTTGGACACTTGCGTCCTAGGAAAGTTTGCCACTAAGAATGATTGCGTCCACCATAGGGTCGAGTCAGTCCTTTGGGGGATGTACGTGTTCTGATCGGGGTGCAACGTGCAAGTGTGTCTTGTTCGGGACGAGGCGGCGTCCCTGGCGGGATTTTTACAGCTCGTTTCGACCAAACGACCCAGCTCATCTGGTGATTTTTACAGCTAGTTTATCCTGATTCAATCCTACCATCTAAGAAGTTGTAAACGAGTAAAAAGTTGTTATGTGATATTTCCAACTCGTTTGTCTTAATTCAAACCTACCATTTAACAAGTTTCTTTTCCTTTCTTATTATCAGTACATTCAACTATAAAACCCATTGAAATAGAAACTAACATTGATGCGATAACAATGTTGGAATTTTTTTGATATTCAGTTTATCAAAGTTTAGTTTTACATCACACAAGTTTTGCTTCACAGTTGAAATCGACAAAATAACTTCTAACAAGCATCTGAATATTAAAGTAAGTAACTTTTACAATAACTTTATAAACTAAGTTTTACATCACAATAGTTTGCTAAATACAAATCTTCAAGTGTCCTTAACCAAAAAACTATTCCAGCATAGGTTCTTTCAGAAACTTCTTCAAAACTCCACCTTCGGCCGTTTCCTAATCGGCCAAGAGTGTTCTTCGTAGCCAGGAGGCACGTCAGGTGTTGGGGAGGTCGCGAGGTCAGCAGTTGCTGTCTTCGGGGATGGAACTACCCAATAAAAATAATTTCTGGTCAATTGACTGGCATCAATGTTTATTATCATGACAACTTTTAACTTAGAAATAATGAAATAACAAAAACATACTGTCGTCTATGAGGATGTCTGCCATTGTGTCTTGATTGGAGGCCAAACAATGGTCTAGTGCGCCCACTTGTTGGGCGAGTTTGTCCAGCTTCCGGAAAATCTCTTGTAGTGGTTCCGGAGGGGGGAGTAAGCTTGACACATAGTCATAAATATAAAATCCGCATTTCAGGACACCCTGCAACAAGTATACAATCGTTTTCATGGATTATAAACCAAAACAAAACGAAAAACACAAAACCATATGTCAACATGGAAAAACCAAAACAGCCAGAACTTCCAGTCCCCACACCACCATGACACTTGTGACACCCTGGCCGATGTCACGACGCACACGTTTTGCAGGGTAACCCGAAATGCATAGTAGCTGATCAAGCCCCATGACCTCCTGGTTGTCATCATTACGCAGTATTCTCGGACTTGAATATTAGAAACAAGTGAGGAGGGGAGATGGTGGTGGAGAGCGAAGTGCAAGGAAGTAACGTTAATTGTTGGTTTTGTTGCTTGTCCGACATTATAAAGGGGTTGTATCATGTCGGTGTACAATTAAACTAACGTGGTAGTGTTCAAATTATTTTTAATTTTTTAGAAATGTACCCTATTACGTTGGTTTTGTTAACCGACATTGTAGGGTGAATTATTTAAAATAAATAAATTATGGAGAGATCTAACACATCGGTGATATGTGGATTGAAATCGACGTGATAGGGAACAATATAACGTCAGTTTTTATACCAACGTGTTAGGGTGTGAAAAGGAGAGATCTACCACATCAGTCTTTTATGGGTTTAAAATGACGTGATAGTAGACCCTATCACATCAGATTTTTGATCGACGTGGTAGGATCCCTGATTAGTAGTATATCATGCATCATATTGATGTTATATATCCATAATTTTACCCCAATATTGTGCTACTTGAGTGTTTGTTGTTATATTTAAGGTATTAGGTAATAAAGAGAGAAGGGAAGAGAAAAATGACTGAAACGTAAAAAGAAAGACCTTAAATGAAGCAAAATGGACCTCTTTGTCATGCACAAGGACCCATCTGGAAGAGGGAAGGACCTGGACGTAACCTCAGAGGGACTAGTAGCAAACCCAAAAACTCTACACCATCATGAGGAGTATTTGGCAAATAGATTCGCGTCCAGACTCCAATAACCGATACGAGTGCAACCCAAATGAAGAATTGAAGCACAAAAGCATATATCCGAAATTGGAGCATATACAAGAAAAAGTGACTGATGAGAATTAAATTTATACCGCAAGTGCACGGCCGCGATGAAGCGGTGGCAAGTACGGGTCGAACACAAGGAGGGAGAGATATTGTTATTTTTGTGATTTTTCGATTAAGGGAAGAAAGAGAGAACAATAGTAAGTTTGGTTTGAGATTTTTGGTTTTTAATTATCTAAAGCAAGAACAACAAAACAAAACTAAGAAGAAAACAAATATAGAAGGGAGTCCAGCGGGTGGAGGTTTAGATTGCGGGTTTTGATTATAGAATTCTGAAACTTATAATAAATCATATTAGTTATAAAGCATTACATGATAAATGATTTAACATAAACTCAAGTAATCAAAATATACTAATACAAACTTAAAATAATAACCTAATTCTTCTTCTCATCGCCCTAAATCTGTCACCCCCACCCTTTGGAGAGAGTTAGAAACTCATGGATGGAGGGAAGGAGAAGGGGTCCTAGAGAAACTACAAAATAAAACAAGAAATAAAACAACAGAATTTTATTACTAAAATATGGAACAAAAACTAAGACTAGGGTTAGGACCCTTCACAACATCGTTTCGGGGGCTATTTATAGCCGATACATGGGACCTAAATATAAAATAGGAAATTACACGTGTCATGACACGACTGGACAAAATCTGGGGCCACGGATCAAAAGGGGGGCGGCGGAATCGCCGCTTGTTACATTTGTTGTGCGGCGGAAACGCCGCAATATTTGCTCTGATTGGATCCGGATTTTTCCTGTGCGTTTATGACATGATTTCAATGTCCTTTGCGCATCCAGATGATTTCTTTCCTTTCTTTTGAGCTCCGAATTTATTTCTCATATATTTGGAGATCCAAATTGATTTTTCTTTTAGCACTTCTCCAAAATAATATTTTGGTCCTTTAATTTGCAGTCGGGTCCTCGGCTTTTTGCAATTAAGTCCTTGGCTACTTTTGTGCTTAAGTCCTTGGCCTTTTTGTAATTAGGTCTTTGAATGCTTTTATGCTTTGATGGACTTCCATTTGACTCCCGATAATCTTGACTTGGTTTTTATGATAGAAATGAGTCTTTTGCATGTGTTTATGCTCAGGATATGGGTAATTTGCATTCAGGTCCCTGTATTCTATAAATAAGACTAAACACATACCTTAGTAGCATTTATTGATATAAAATTAATCTAAATGAAAGACATATGATGCAATGTATGCAATGCATCAAATACCCCCACACCTAGATTTTGCTTGTCCCTAGCAAAACAGAATGTAAAAAAAATGAAAACAGGGAAATCCTAACTCACTTTCGTAGGAATCACGGTTGCACTTAGCGTGTGCAACAAGCCTTTAAACCCCCAAGTTTCCTTAGAGGACGAGTTTTGTCTCGTGAGGGTTTTCAGTTGACACACCTACAAAGTCTTAATTCAACATTTCATTAATAGCTCTCAATATCTTCACCTCAACCTTATACATCTTACTTAGAATTCTTGCGTGCTTATTATATAAGTCTAACCTATAAAAAATCTGACTTGGTCTTCATTCCTCCAATATTCACACCACTAACCCATCTACACATGTTATCACTTAAATTATTTTGCACGCCTCCTCTGGTGGTGAAGTATCATTCGGATCAACCGTGGCATGGAACATTCTTCGAACTTTGGGCCTTGAGTATCTTAAAGTATTTTTTTTCTTTTTCCGTGATTCGACACATTTGCTTTTTCTGACACTTTTACCCTTTTTGCATTTATGTAGCGAGTTTGGTCGATAATCCCGAGCTGGCAGACTCAAGTTACCAGGTTTTAAGATACCCCTACGGACCAGTGACCCGAAGGCTTGGGCTTTTGTAATCATTTTGCAAAATGTGCTTTCCTCACTTTATTCCTTTTTTTACTTTTATTTTCCTCAAGGCTTAATTGCTATTGGAAGTCCACATTTCCCGGTATATTTTCCTCAACCTCTGCTTTTTATCAACCACTTCAAAGATTTGATTCATCCAATTTAAGTGCATACATGTCTTAAAGGGTAATGGGTTATTTCTTTGGAACTTAGATTTATGTCATAATTTCTACAAGCAAAACTATATAATAAGGAACAAAAACTCAATGCATTTTGTACACGGGTTTTGGCGGTTCAATCTTAAGCTATGTCATGGAATATTGTTTTTTTTAAAAACAACAAAACTAATAGAATATGTAGATAAACACCCCCCACACCTACATCATGCATTGTCCTCAATGTATGCAAATATAAAGAAATGCACTTATTACCTGGGTGAACTTCGGTGGAGGGATGGAATTTGTTCAGAGTCAACCATAATCAGAATTGGATTGAATGTCACCATGTTGGTGCATGTATCAAGTTGAATTGTTCACCATGTTGCCCTGAGGTAAAGGTTCCACAACCCTCACATGTATTGATTCTCTTGTTTGTTCGAGTGATGGTGGTTGGGTAGATGACTTACTCCCCTTTTTCGCACTTTCTTTTTGATTTTGTGATGATTTATTTGATTCAAGAATCTTATAGATACGTGCTCTCATCACAACATCACTTTGATTACATATTATTTCTGGCTCACTATCAACATGAAAGATATTAAATTCAGCTTTTAAGTTCCCAAAAGATAATTGCATGAGTCCATTTCGACAGTTTATCAATGCTTCAGAAGTGGCTAAAAAGGGTCTGCCTAGTATTACAAGGATTTGTCTATTAGGATTTACAACAGGTGCAATATCTAGTACGACAAAATCCACTGGGTAAATGAAGTCACCCACCTTGATCAAAACGTCCTCGACTACACCTCTTGGTTTCTTAATAGAGCAGTCAGCAAATTGAAGAGTTGTCTTAGAGGGTTTTAGTGGACCAAGGTTGAGTTGCTCGTAGACAGAGAACGGGAGTAGGTTAACACTAGCACCAAGGTCTAGAAGGGCTTTGTTGATAAAAGTATCTCCTATTGCACATGAAATTGTGGGACACCCAGGGTCCTTATATTTTATAGGAGATGAGTTGGACAGAATAGAGCTTATGCTTGCAGTTAAGAAAGCCTTCTTTGGTACGTTTGTTTTTCTCTTTTTAGTGCACAGATCTTTTAAGAATTTAGCATAAGCAGGTATTTGTTGAATCATATCCAGGAGTGGAATATTCACCTTAACTTACTTAAATACCTCCAGGATTTTCTCTATTTGTGCACTTGAGTTCTTCTTAAGTCTATTAGGGAATAAAGCTTTAGGAACATAGACTTGCTCAGGTTGTGCTATGGGTTCAGGTTGAGTAGGTGGGTTGGGCATTTCAGATTGGACGTCATGTTCAATGGTTAGGTCATATGTGGTTGCTTGATGGCTAGATTGATTAGACGTTCTAGGATTTACCACATTGTTATCAACTTGTCTTCCGGACCGTAATGATACTACCACATTTATTTGTTGGAACGGTCCTTCCTCATTAACCATTTGAACTGGTCTCGAGTTGTTACTTCCTAGAGGTGGTTGATAGGGCTGATATTGATTATTAGATCTAGGATTCACCTCAGGTTGACTTGGAAACTGACCCTTTTCTCTTGCACCTACATTTTGTGCGAGTTGGCTGACTTGTGTCTCTAGCCTTTGGAAGGACTGGTTGGTTGTTTGTATAAAAGTCTTCATCAAATTTTCCAAGCTTGTCAACCTAACATCATAATCTCCATTGTTACTAAACCCAGATGATGTATTATTTTGGTTATACGGGTTTGGTTGTTGTCTAGGAGGTTGACCTTATTGGCTTGATGAGAAATTGAAATTATTACGCCAACCCGAGATATAGGTTGATGCGTATGGGTCATTTCTAGCATGGTTAAACGTGGCATTAACTTGTTCCCAGTCCGCACAATCCTCCATTAAATCACCAGTCTGACCACATCTATAGCAAGGGATAGACGAGGCTTGATTCACTCGGGGTCGGGTTTGTAGCTCTAGACTTTCCATTCTGCGCATAAGGGTAGCTAGTTTTGCTTCAGCCGCTATATTGACATCTACAGCTAAGACACTTGGTTTGGGTTGACTTACTATTCCAGATCCAATACTCGGGTTAAGTGGTGCTCTAGCATTGTCCCATTGCATACTGTTTTTAGCTAAATCCTCAAGAAAAGTCCAGGCATCATTTTCATTTTTTGACTTGAAGTTCCCTTGGCTTACGGATTCTACCATAACCCTAGATGTGGGTGTCAATCCCTCATAAATAATTTGACAAAGTTGCCATCTTGGAATTCCGTGATGAGGGCATTGGGTCAGCACACTTTTAAATCTTTCTAGATAGGAATAGAACGACTCGCTCTCAGATTGAACGAATGCAACAATTTCATTCCTAATCCTCATAGTCTTATGGTTGGGGAAATATTTTTTTAGGAATACTTGAACAAACTCAGCCCAACTTTTAATGGATTTTTCGGCTAGACTATATAGCCATTTCTTAGCGTCGTCCTTCAGTGCTAGAGGCACGAATTTCAGACGCACTACCTCCTCAGAGATATGCTGGTATTGCATAAGAGAGCAGATTTCCTCAAATTCTCTAAGGAAGAGATATGGGTCTTCCCTAGAGGTGAACTTAGGCAACATACTCATGTATTGTGCCTTAAGTTCGAAGTCGCGACCCTGTATGGTGGGCATAACGATGCACGATGGCTGAGCAGCCATCGCTGGGTAGCATCGATCCCTCAGAGTTATGGGCGGGTTCACAACATTCTCACCCATTGGATCCGGGTGAGGTGGTGCAACAGGTGGATTGGGGCTAAGCTCCACTGGAATCTAGATGAA
This sequence comes from Triglochin maritima, assembly GCA_963682175.1. Taxonomy (NCBI): domain Eukaryota; kingdom Viridiplantae; phylum Streptophyta; class Magnoliopsida; order Alismatales; family Juncaginaceae; genus Triglochin; species Triglochin maritima. The sequence continues at coordinate 34,164,902 of OY821781.1, read as the reverse complement.
CTCGTGAGAGTCGATTACTCAAGTCCCGAATCCAAATATGAGTGCACCGGTTTGAATCAATTTTTTTTAATTTTTTTTTCTTCAAAATATGGAAACAAACAATAGAAGGTGGAAAGATGAGAAAGGAATCCTAATCTAGAAAATTGAGGTGAGAAGAGAAAGAAGACTCAGATGAGAAGGGAAACTTAACTCTAACAGATAGATGAGAGGGTCGGTCAGAAATTTCCTAAGCACGCACGGTTCAAACAATCCTAGACCTAATGTCGCTTAAATCTAGACGACTCCTAACTTGTTGAGTCGAGTTGCTTTGCTTGATTCACCTCCCTCACTAATCAAACCAAATTGGCCAGGAAGTGTATAGCTAGTGGGGGCGCTTCCGACAGAGTCGGTGCCAATTAGACAACCACTTCGCTTGGAAGACTTACGTCAACACAAAAACACTTTCTAGACACCAAATCAAATTCGATCAGCTTCAAGTCATAGCAAGTCAAACCAATCTTCTCCTTAATTGAGTCTGAGTCCTTAGGGGCCAATGTCTAATTAATTTTAATTTTAAGGCTTGGGTGACACTTTAGGATTGTGATTTGTGGGCCACGGAAGGGTGATGAAATCCCCACCGTATCTTTTCCTACGGAGTTGCCCTTAAGATAGTTTAACTTAAATCTAGCAAAAATAGTCAAACATTGGTCTTTAATTTGGGGACAATTGCAAGGTTGTATGCGAACTAATTTATATGCTTAAATGCAATCGATAAAACCGCGCACGTACCTTGTCTCCAGCACTCTTCAACAAGAATTAATTTGCACGAATTTAGCAAGAATAATGCAAACAAAACACCGTATGATGCATGCACTAAGTCCTTCTAATTTTGCCAATTTTTAGGTCAGAGTTGAATTATTGCCAATTATGGAATTTGAGCCTAACACGTGTAGTTCTACGAAAAGGAAATTTTACGAAACTAGAAATAACGAGGGAAAAGGCAACAAAGGTTACCTCAGCACGCTCAGTCGGGTTCGCCGCCCGCTCTCGAAAATTACCAGTAGCTCTACGCGTCCACCAAGAGATGAGTCGCGTCCCAGAAAAATTTGAAGCTCAGATGCTTCAGGTGTGTGGCGGATTCGCCGCAAGTTGCTCTTGAGATGCGGCGTTTTCGCCGCTCGTTTTGCTCCAAATGTGCTCGGTTTGCGCCGCGCACTCTGTTGTCTCCTGAAATGCAAATTCAGATAGTTAGATCGCGCACACGATAAACAGAATATAATCGAAATCAACAATAGTAAACAAAATCTTCGTCGCCTCCCCGGCGCCAAAAACTTGATGAGAATTAAATTTATACCGCAAGTGCACGGCCGCGATGAAGCGGTGGTAAGTACGGGTCGAACACAAGGAGAGAGAGATATTGTTATTTTTGTGATTTTTCGATTAAGGGAAGAAAGAGAGAACAATAGTAAGTTTGGTTTGAGATTTTTGGTTTTTAATTATCTAAAGCAAGAACAACAAAAAAAAACTAAGAAGAAAACAAATATAGATGGGAGTCCAACGGGTGGAGGTTTAGATTGCGGGTTTTGATTAGAGAATTCTGAAACTTATAATAAATCATATTAGTTATAAAGCATTACATGATAAATGATTTAACATAAACTCAAGTAATCAAAATATACTAATACGAACTTAAAATAATAACCTAATTCTTCTTCTCATCACCCTAAATCCGTCACCCCCACCCTTTGGAGAGAGTTAGAAACTCATGGATGGAGGGAAAGAGAAGGGGTCCTAGGGAAACTACAAAAGAAAACTAAAACAAGAAATAAAAGAACAGAATTTTATTACTAAAATATGGAACAAAAACTAAGACTAGGGTTAGGACCCTTCACAACATCGTTTCGGGGCTATTTAGAGCCGATACAAGGGACCTAATTATAAAATAGGAAATTACACGTGTCATGACACGACTGGACAAAATCTGGGGCCACGGATCCAAAAGGGGGCGGCGGAATTGCCGCATGTTACATGTGTTGTGCGGCGGAAACGCCTCAATATTTGCTCTGATTGGATCCGGATTTTTCCTGTGCGTTCATGGTATGATTTCAATGTCCTTTGCGCATCCAGATGATTTCTTTCCTTTCTTTTGAGCTCCGAATTTATTTCTTCATATATTTGGATATCCAAATTTATTTTTCTTTTAGCACTTCTCCAAAATAATATTTTGGTCCTTTAATTTGCCATCGGGTCCTCGGCTTTTTGCAATTAAGTCCTTGGCTACTTTTGTGCTTAAGTCCTTGGCCTTTTTGTAATTAGGTCTTTGAATGCTTTTATGCTTTGATGGACTTCCATTTGACTCCCGATAATCTTGACTTGGTTTTTATGATAGAAATGAGTCTTTTGCATGTGTTTATGCTCAGGATATGGGTAATTTGCATTCAGGTCCCTGTATTCTATAAATAAGACTAAACACATACCTTAGTAGCATTTATTGATATAAAATTAATCTAAATGAAAGACATATGATGCAATGTATGCAATGCATCAGTGACTGCCAATTAGCGGTCCAAGACCGTTAATTGGAGGTCTGTTATTCTCAGAATCGGAATCTGTTTCTCACAGATATGGGTTATGTTTTTATGTCTACTCTGGGAATGTTTCATTAGTCCCACATTGAGGGATTGTCCCTAGGTGCCTTTTTCATGTGTATAAATAGAACTCTTCCTCCTCCTTTGTAATATACTCCTTGCTTGGTGTCCATTCCCTCTACTTAGAGTAAAGCCTTTGGAACAAATACTCAAGTGGAGAGATGCTACTTGTAATGTGAGTCTTGAATAAAAGAAATATTTGTTAGTTTAATGTGTCTCTTTTACATTCTTGCATGTTTAGCTTAATTGTGTTTTATTAATTATAGTATAAGTGGTTAGAATGTTTACTCTTTTTAATATAAATATTAGCCTAATGAGTAGTGAATAGTTCCGTCCTCCTTTGGGGGTGGAGATGATGGACATTTATGTTTTGAGGTTTTGATGATTGACTAATTTTGATTGTGTAGACTTGAATGTTTGTATGTTCAATGGGTTTGTTTTAGTCATCTACATTTTGGGGAATTTTTGATGGGTTTTGCCATATGTTTCAGACACTTTCTATGCATGAAGACACACACATGACACACTTACACATACATGCTTACATGTGTCATTCATGACTTCTCTCACCTCATATGTGCACAAACTCCACCCTTTAGGGGTTCATCCATATTTCGTTCCACATTGTTTGCTGCATTTCTTAGTTTTCATTTGCATCGTAATCTAGTTTGTTTTGCATTCTTAGTGCAGTCGTCTTTTTAGTAGAAGCGTAATAATCTCTTCTTCCACCGTTATTTCCCACTTGATTTCGCTCACTCAAAGGTTGGCAATGCTCCATTCGGATCGACCTGTACTTGCCCCGTCTTCACCGACGGCCATGCACTTCCGGTTAAGAGTAAAACGTTTCACAATCCCCCTTGTAACGTCCCCCACTTACCACTTTGGTCAGGGAAGATGGTCAACCCGACATTGTACCCCCTTAATGTTCGACATTATAGCCTTTTTATCCGGTAGTTAACGAAAGAAAGAAAGGGAATTTATGCTTATATATATATGTAGGGTGATGTTTGGAGGGAAGGAAACATTTCAAAATCGTGCCGTGAACACAATTTTTTCCTTTCAAATAACAGAGGTAATTTTTAGGAATCCAGACACTACAACACATTCTGGATACGAATTGGACATACTCTGGACAAAATCTGGATTGTCTCATGCCCATGTGTTGTCCAGATTCAATTCCAAACTCAACATCTTGCGAGAGGGGACTATCCTGTCCCACGAGGCGACTGATCCTCCATGAGCATGAGTGCTTTGGGTTGTCCCACGAGTGGAATGAGTTGTCATGAGCGGGGACTGACTCGTCCTGGTAGGGGGGTGGTGGAAATTGGTGTGCCATTTGGGACGGAAGTGTGTCTTAGCAACATGTTGAAGAACATAAACTTTAAAAATGTCTTCCAAGTGGCATAAACAATAGGCATGGTGACAACTGACAAGTAAAATTTCACATGTTATTAACAACCGTCGAATATGTCCCACTCGGGACAAAATTACGCAAAGGGTCCAGATACATGTCATGGATAAGATTGACCTCTACAACGTCATCTAACCTGCCTGGCTTCTTCCTGATAGTGAAGATGCTGAAATAACCGCACTGACTACCATATGTCAAGCGCATTAGACCATTACGACAATTGATCAAGGCATTGGAAGTCGCTAGAAATGGTCACCCCAAAATAACAGGAATTTGTCCAAGTGGGTTTGGCACAGGTTCTGTATCCGAAACAAAGAAATTGAATGGACAAATGAACTCACCCACTTTGATAAGAACTTCTTCCACCACGCCCCATAGTTTCTTCATTGACCTATCAGCCAGTTGAAGAGTGGTTTTTGTTTGTTTGAGGTCTCCAAGACCGAGGTGGGTGTAGACTGAATACGGCAGAAGGTTGGCAGATGCACCTAGGTGCAATAAAGTTCAATGTCTTGACACCTCACCAATGACATAAGAAATAGTAGGGCAACCATGGTCCTTGTATTTAACTTGGGTGGGTTGTGCGAACAATGAACTCACATAAAAGCTTTCTTGGGAAGATTTCTTTTTCTCTTCTTGGTGCATAAAGTAGCATTTGCTGAATCACCTCCAATAGAGGAATGTTCACCTTAAATTGTCGAAAGATCTCAAGCATCTTGTCGTAATGATATGAAGTTTTCTTTTAAGGTGCTCAGGGAATGACACCTTAGGGGCATAAGGGTCTTTTGAAGGAACCTCAACATTTGGTTCCTTCGACACATGATGAGACAAGGGAACCTCAAGGTTCGACCGCATTGTGAAATAAAAGTAGAAGGAACCTCTGGATCAAGCTCCTTCCTGGAAGTATTGATTGAGTGAACCTCAAGATCTAGCTCCCTCATAGATGTAGGTATCACCGCAGGTCTGGTGACACCAAGAGATGGTGATTAGAAGGAAGGCAACCCAATTTTGTTGTCCACCTCCTTACCGGACCTCAAAGTATGAATCACATTAACATGATGGGTCGGTTCAGAGGTTGCTTAAGGTACTAGTGGCCTTCCTTGAGATTGGGTACCCCAGAGATTCATCTCGGGTTGACTTGGGAATTGACCCTTCTCACGTTCATGGAGCTGATGAGCCTACTGGATAACTTGTGCTTCAAAGTTTTGAATGAACTTTGCATGCTATGCATTAACACTTGAGGGTTTGATCAAGAGAGGAGTCCTTTTGGTCACCCCGTTGGGGTAGAGTTTGACTAAAATAACTAGACGGTGAGGCCTGAGCAGGTTGGTGAGTATAGGACTGAGACCTTTGATATGGGGGTTGGTAGGTCGCCGATGGGCGTGGAGGATGAGATGGTAGGGGTTGAGGTTGAGCGTGTGAGGTCTGACCATGGCCCCACTACGCCCCCAAGAGAAGTTAGGGTTGTTTCGCCATCCCGGGTTGTAGGAGTGATTGTACGAGTCATTACAGGGTTATTGTTGGTACATCGCATTTGCATGCTCAGTATCGCTTGGAGCATAAGCACATTCCAAGTCACTGTGTCCATTAAGTCCAAACCTACTACAAGCCGGAGTAGCGACCTGAGCTACATGAGCTCGGTCCAACTCTAAGCTCTCAATCCTACGCATGAGAGTCGCCATTTTTGCCTCAGACGCAATGGTCGACTCAACTATGTATGATCCAGCTCGACCAGAAGACCTGGTGGTCAGTGGCTCTCTCATGGTGTCCCACTCATGGGTACGTTCAACGATTAATTCAAAAGTATCTCATGCCTCATCTATGGGTTTCATTTGGAAATTACAATGACACGTCGACTTTAAAAAGGTGTGGGTGTTGTAGTTGAGACCCTCATCAATCTGGCACAACAACCATAGCTCAAATCCATGATGAGGGTACTGCAGGAGAAAGTCCTTGAACCTATCAAAGAAAACATGAAACGATTCAATCTCAGTCTTATACATTGGATGAGTCTTCCTTTGAGGAAAGAATCTCTTCAGAAAAATGGTCACGAATTCATCCCAGAACCAAATCAACTTTGTCGGGAGGTTGTGCATTCATTTCTTAGCATTATCCTTCAACGTGAAAGAAATCATCCACAATCGGACTGAATCCTTGTCAAGCCATTGAAGCTTGAACATGGACCATATCTCCTTGAATTCACGTATAAAGATATACAGATCATCCTTATTGGCAGTGAAGATAGGAAGCATGCTCACATATTGAGGTTTCAATTAATAGTTGTTCCTGTGAGCAGGCGGGAGAACTACTCAAGATGGTTGCACGACCTGAACAAGATGGGTCCGCCTGCACAGAGTCATCATTTTATCCCGTTGAGCTAAAGGTGGTGGTGCACCTGCACCCATAACTCGATCCTAACTGAATCCCACTTCCTCCTGAGTCGGAGGAGGAGGAGAAGGAGGTCTACATGGTTGTGGGAGTGGACCGAGGTAATCCATGTATGGAACCCGGTCTCCCTATCTCCATGAGATGACTCGGCCTCACACTCCAAAGGAGCTCGACGCGGAGATGGGAGATCACCTAGATCGTCCATTGATTGATCGTTTTATTTAAACTGCAAGTGCACGACCGTGTTGAAGTGATGGCAAATACGAGTCGTCCACTGAGAGGTGTGTCGACGCTTGGTTTGTGTGAAGGCGAGTGGTAAAGAAAGGAGAGAAAGGTTGGTTACACTAAACTACACTAAGGTGCAAAAGGAAATGAAATATAAGCAATAAAACTAAACCCCAAAGGGGGTAGAGAATTAATGTGAACATAAAGAAGTGTGTGTGTGTGTGTGTGTGTTCATTAAGCTCCTCACAATATGTAGTGCATGAAATCATAAAACTAAATCCAACTTTGCCTCCACATGAATTAAGATTAGATCACATCATTAAAACATACAAGACAATAATTGGAATGAAGCTAAATGAACTCAAGTATAAAGACTAGACCCTACTATGCCTCCACATGAATTAAGATAACACATTATCATTAAAACATACAAGACATTAACCAAGGTAAAGGCAACAATACTACATACACTACAACTTGTGTTTCCAATATTAATTCCATCCATATCCTAACCTTATCATTCCCCATAAAATATGTCCACTAATCAAAGCATAGGCTAAGCTTCATTCAAGAGCATTAGAAAATTAAAGATAAGAGTGGAAACCCATTAGTTGGTTATGGAAATCATATAAAGCTCAAGGGATTAAGATAACACACACTTAATACACTACATGATTATATCACATATTTCTCCACCCCCAAAAGGGGATGGATCTACTCACTACTCATTACACTAACTATATTAACGAGATGAAGCATAATACTAAAATGAAATTGATCTAAGCAACCAAGAAACATTAAAGAAACTAAAAGAACATGAGACTAAAGAGACATGCAAGACATGTAAATCGAAATTAACTAAGCAATGTAAAAACTAAAGCAAACAACAATTAACTACAAAACTTCTATTATTACTCACTCCAAATTACAAGCAGCCCTTCCTCCACCAGAGTTTTGCTTCAAGGCTTCACTCTTAGTAGGGAAGAAGGCCACCAAGAGAGAGATGGATACAATGGAAGGTGAATAGTTCTATTTATAAGCATAGAAAAAGGTAATCCGGGACAATCCCCCGATGTGGGACTAAACAAATACCAAAAATAGACTAAGCATACACAAATACACATGCTCCCGAAAGCTAAGCGGATCCAGAGCTATCTGTACCACCAATTAGCGGTCCTAGACCGCCAATTGGCGGTCTATAAGCTTCAGATCCATTTGGTTTCTGTGTTGGGCTTTGCTTGAAGTATTTCTTGGTCTTGGATGCATCTACTTTGTTTATGGGAGCTCCGACCCGAATCTAATTGTCAAAATACTCCCTCATGATGGTGTGGAGTTTTCTGCTTTGCTCTTAGGTCCTTCAGTCTTACGTTCAGGTCCTTCTCCCTTGCATCTTAGTCCCCATGTCTCACAATTAAGTCCTTTTTCCCTGCTTTTGAGTCCTTTCATGTCTCTTCTCTTCAAACCTCTTTATTTCTGAAATTCAAACATAAAACTCGTTACGTAGCATTGCTTAGGTGTAAGATAATGGATATAAGGTACAAATATAAGCATGAAATGATGTCAATCAAATACCCCCACACCGAAGTTTTTGCTAGTCCCGAGCAGAACAAAGAAAAAGAAAAGCAAACGAGAAACAAGAAATCCTAACTCACTTTCGTAGGAATCACGGTTGCACTTAGCACGTGCAACAAGCCGTTAAACCTCCTTGTTGCCAAGGAGGAGGAGTGTTGTCTCCTGAGGTTTTTCAGCGGATATACCCACAAAATCCGAACAAGATGCCTTATTCAATCTAGACACTCGACTCGTTGGAAATATTTTGTCGATAATTGGACGTGGTAATCCTACGGGCCGACTCTATATAGGTAATCAGTCCACACACCTAACCTAATGAACCATTCGTGCAAGTTAAATAAGGAATTAAGTGGAAGACATGGACAACCTCAACATTCTCAAGTGATACAAAGTGTAAAGTCCATTAAGGTTCTTATTTGCATTTTTTTTCTTTTTATTAGTTGGAGCTTCATTCTCCCAGGGTCAGGTTTCGTGCGTCATTGCCCATGAGGACTTACACTATCTCGTACACCTTTCCCCAAATCTCCACATAGGGCAATCCCTACCACCCGTGTAACGGGAGTTCGGTCGGCACATCCCAAGTCAGATGACTTGAAAGCACCAGGCACAAAGTCCCCTCAGACCTACTTTCCCGAGTGATAGGAGCCGTGCGAGAAGAGAGATCATCTACTCACTTATTATTTTTTTATCTACACATGAACCAAAACCCCTACACTTAATGTCTCACAACAAGATTTAAAGGGTCCTTGACTACAACAAACTTCCTTAAGTTAACAGACACGAATTGTGGACTCACTAGGGTCAGGGTGGACTTCTTTAAATGTTTGAGCACTGAAACCCTATGATTACTTACCCCCAAGGGAAAACTGGGGTGCATCCTAACGACTCGATAAATCGTAAAGCCACTGTACTAGATATCCTAATGCATCAAGTTCAAGACAATTTTGGGAGCTTTCTTTTTACTTTGGCTCTCAACGGTTTTGCACATGCTAAACACACGCAAAACCCACAAAGCATTTTCTTTCGCAAACACATGAAGATTTTGAAAGAAATGTCAAAAATTTTAAGCACTAGGCAAGCAAAAGAAGACAAGTCACCCAAGGATCATGGCAAGCCGATATATCGATATTAAATGCAGCACACTAACATGACCCTATCAATACACACAAAAGAAAACAAAATCCAAAGAAAAGACTCGACTATGTTCACACGTAAAACACCCCCCCACACCTACTTCATGCATTGTCCTCAATGAATGTGAACAAAATACTACATGGATTTATGCATGAAAAAGAATAGATCTCACCAACGTGAAGTACACAGGGAAGTTCATGGTTATGTTGATGGACACAAACCCGAATTCCCTCAAAACCTGTGAGATGCTAAAGAAGGGATACAAATACGTGAAAGAAATGGGGCCCAAATACTCAAGGGTTGGAGCCCACAACAATCGATGCTCACTGAATGATTCTTCTCTTTTTTTTCTTTTTTTAACTATGTACAATAATGGGCTTCCATCTTCATATGTCAAGGGACATCAAATGGGAACCCGCCATCTCTCGAGCCACAAATGCACATGCATGGGCTCGCAACATACAAAACAGAATTGTTTGACCACCTGACACCGTTATATGCATTGTGGTCGTTCGATGCCTCTTGAGAGTTAGCAAAAGAGGAGGCATGAATGAGAGGTGAACCTCTATCAGGTTGAAGGGTATCAGGTGATTGATTCTTAACCCACATGGGGTCCTCAGCAGATACAGAATGAAGAGCATGTGGCCCAGAGGCCATAAAAATGGTATCTGGTGGCTCAAAAGCCACGAGATCAGAAGAATGTGGCGCAAGGGTCACGTGATCAAAAGAAGGTGGCTCAAGAGCCACGTGATCAGAAGATAAGGCACCTTCTTGTGCCAGCTCAGGTGAAACATCTTCACCACCTTTAGGATCTCCATCGAACAATTCTCTGAAGTACTTGAAGTTGCCCTCAACTTCACTCTCATCCATGCCCTGGATATGGTTGACCCCAACAGGGTCATTGAAGGCACCTGACTTCTTGCCGATGGTGAAGATGTTGAAATCAGCGCATTGACTACCATAAGTCAAGCGCATCAGACCATTGCGACAATTCATCAAGGCATTGGAAGTCGCAAGAAATGGTCGCCCCAAAATGACAGGAATTTGTCCAAGTGGGTTGGGCACAAGTTCAATATCCAAAACAAAGAAGTCGATAGGATAAATGAACTTTCCCACTTTGATCAACACGTCTTCCACCACACCCCTCGGTTTCTTCATAGACCTATCAGCCAATTGAAGAGTGGTTTTTGTTTGTTTGAGGTCTCCAAGACCGAGGTGAACGTAAACAGAATATGGTAGAAGATTAACAGATGCACCAAGGTCCAATAAGGCTCGATGTATAGACACATCACCAATCACACAAGAGATAGTAGGACAACCAGGGTCCTTGTACTTGACTTGCATGGGTTGTGCCAACAACGAACTCACGTTAGCCGTAAGAAAAGCTTTCTTTGGAACATGAGTTTTTCTCTTTTTGGTGCATAACTTCTTGAGAACCTTGGCATAAGGTGGAATTTGCTGAATCACCTCCAACAGAGGGATGCTCACCCTAACTTGCCTAAACATCTCAAGCATCTTGTCATGCTGATCTGAGGTTTTCTTATTAAGGCACTCAGGGAATGGCGCCTTCGGGCATAAAGGTGCGAAGGAACCTCAGAATTCTGGTCCAAAGAAACATGAGTGGGGACCTCAGAATCTGATTCCTTCGACACAAGAGGATACAAGGGGACCTCAGGGTTCGACTCCTTTGTCAAAGGAAATGTAGAAAGAACCTCAGGATCTGGCTCCTTCCTGGAAGTATTTGTGGAGGGAGCCTCAGAATCCGGCTCCCTCAGAGATGGTGATGACAAGGAAGACACCCCAATGTGGTTGTCCACCTCCTTACCAGACCTCAAAGTATGAATCACATTAATATGATGGGTCGGTTCAGAGGTAGCATGAGGTAAATGTGTCCTTCCTTGAGAATGGGTACCCCGAGGATTCACCTCGGGTTGACTCGGTAATTGGACCTTCTCGCGTTTATGGAGCTGATTAGCCAACTGGCTGACTTGCATTTCCAATGCTTTGACCGAATTGTTGCTGGCCGCAAACAAGGATTGTGTGCTCTGAATGAACGCATGAAGGGTTTGTTCAAAAGTGGGGTCCTTCGAGTCAACCCGTTGGGGTAGTGGAGTCTGGTTAGAATAACCTGACGATGAGGTCTGAGGAGGTTGGTAATTATGGTTCTGAGACCTTTGATGTGGAGGTTGGTAGGTCGCTGATGGGCGTGGAGATGATAAGGTGGAGGTTGAGTTTGAGCGTGCGAGCTCTGACCATTACCCCCACTAGGCCCCCAAGAGAAGTTAGGATGGTTACGCCATCCTGGGTTGTAGGAGTGACTGTACGGGTCATTACGGGGCCTCTGTTGATACATAGCATTTGTATGCTTAGTATCCCTTGGAGCGTAAGCACATTCCAAGTCATCATGGCCCGTAAGTCCACACCTACCACACCCGGGAGTAGCGACCTGAGTTACAGGAGCTCGGTCCAACTCTAAACTCTCAATCCTACGCATGAGAGCAGCAATTTTCGCCTCAGACGCGATCGATGACTCAACTTGATATGATCCAGCTCGACCAGAAGACCTGGCGGCTGGTGGCTCTCTCATGGTGTCCCACTCAAAGGTGCGTTCAGCCATTAACTCAAAAGTGTCCCATGCCTCATCGATGGGTTTCATTTGGAAGTCACCCTGACACATCGACTCCAACAATGTGCGGGTGTTGGCACAACTGCCATATCTCAAGTCCATGATGAGGGCACTGCTGGAGAAGGTCCTTGAACCACTCAAAGAAACCATGAAAAGATTCGGTCTCAGTCTGATACATTTGATGTATCTGGTGTCGTATCTGTTGAGTTTTCCTGTGAGGGAAAAATCTCTTCAGAAATACGGTCACAACGTCATCCCAAGACCGAATCGAGCTCGCCGGGAGGCTGTACATCCATTTCTTTGCATTATCCTTCAATGCGAAAGAAATCATCCTCAACCGGACTGAATACTCGTCAAGCTGTTGAAGCTTGAACATGGAGCATACTTCCTCGAATTCGCGTATAAAAATATACGGATCCTCCTTATTGGCAGTGAAGGTCAGAAGCATGCTCACATATTGAGGTTTCAGCTCATAGTTGTTCCCGCGAGCAGGGGGAAGAACTATGCAAGAAGGTTGTGCGGCCCGAACAGGATGGGTCCGCTCCCACAAAGTCATCGGTCTATCCTGTCGAGCTAAAGGTGGTGGTGCACCAAGAACTCGATCCTGACCGAATCTCCCTTCCTCTCGAGTCAGAGGAGGAGGAGAAGGAGGTCTATGTGGTGGTGGGAGCGGACCGAGGTAATCCATGTATGGAACCCGGTCTCCCCCGTCACCACGAGACGACTCGGCTTCATGCTCCAAAGGAGCACGAGGCGGAGATGGTCGATCACCAAGACCGTCCATCTCAGAAGAATGCATTCTCTCTAGTCGAGCGCTCTCACCAGAACGAGCCCAACCTCGCATAAAAATGCTCGACTCGATCTAAACAACACACAACAGAAGGTGTACTCAGAGGAGGAGACTACACGTCGAGAATAGATGAGGAGAGGACTCAGATGAGAAGGGAAGAATCCTTAGATCTAACATGGGTAGTGGGATCAGGTAGAAGCCTAACTAGCAAGCACGGCTCAAACAACTTAAGGCTATGGGTCCTTAGGCTAGACGACGCCTAACTTCGAGGTCACTAGCCTCGACATGCCTCACCTCCCTACAACGAGAACCACAATGCACAGCAAGCAATACCAGATCCGGAGATCCAGTACCTCCTACTATCGACAAAGTAGGCAACGCCGATCAGGTCATGACGGTCTCAACTAGATTGCTCTCCTAGTGCGTCCGCAATCCTTAGGGCCAATTTCTACTTGCTTTTAGTTAAGACTTGATTAAGAGTGATTTTTGGGGCCAAGAAAAAGGTGATTAAATCCCCCACCTTATCTTTTATGGGACAACCCCTCCTTAGTATCATTTTGATCCTAGATCTAGCAATCAATTACTCAAATCAAACGCTCAACTCATTCTTGTCCTGATGCAATTCCTACTAACTAATGCATGGCCATACAAGATGCATGCATGAGTGTAGGAAATGCGTATCTCACGTCAGCGCTCAACAACTGAAAATAAAGCTAAAAGAAAAGACAACTAAATGCCTAAGTCAAGTACATGATGCATGACCTAAACAAGTAAGAACGTATAGTCTTTTGCTTTGGATTTTAAGGCCAAGTTGATTAATGGGGGAGTGATTAATGATCTGGGAGCAAACTAGAAGTCACAGCATGCAAAATAGGGCTCCCAGATAACGAAAATGAAGCAAACAACTACCAGAAGAAAAATGAAAGCGAGAAGACCTCACCGTGAGCTCTAGGATCCCTGAAACTAAGCAAAACTGGAAACAAAAAAAATTAAAAACCACTCGAATCATCCAAACCAAGGTCTGGACAGAGCACCTCCCCGGCAACGGCGCCAAAAACTTGATTGATCGTTTTATTTAAACCGCAAGTGCACGGCCGCGTTGAAGCGGTGGAAAATACGGGTCGGCCACTGGGAGGTGTGTCGACGCTTGGTTTGGGCGAAGACGAGTGGTAAAGAAAGGAGAGAAAGGTTGGTTACACTAAACTACACTAAGGTGCAAAAGGAAATGAAAGATAAGCAATAAAACTAAACGCCAAAGGGGGTAGAGAAATAATGTAACCATAAAGAAGTGTGTGTGTGTGTGTTCATTAAGCTCCTCACAATATGTAGTGCATGAAATCATAAAACTAAATCCAACTTTGCCTCCACATGAATTAAGATTAGAACACATCATTAAAACATACAAGATAATAATTGGAACGAAGCTAAATGAACTCAAGTATAAATACAAGACCCTACTATGCCTCCACATGAATTAAGATAACACAGTATCATTAAAACATACAAGATATTAACCAAGGTAAAGGCAACAAGAGTACATACACTACAACTTGTGTTTCCAATATTAATTCCATCCATATCCTAACATTATCATTCCCCATAAAATAGGTCCACTAATTAAAGCATAGGCTAAGCTTCATTCAAGAGCATTAGCATATCAAAGATAAGAGTGGAAACCCATTAGATGGTTATGGAAATCATATAAAGCTCAAGGGATTAAGATAACACACACTTAATACACGACATGATTATATCACATATTTCTCCACCCCCAAACGGGGATGAATCTACTCACTACTCATTACACTAACTATATTAACGAAATGAAGCATAATACTGAAATGAAATTGATCTAAGCAACCAAGAAACATTAAAGAAACTAAAAGAACATGATACTAAAGAAACATGTAAGACATGTAAATCGAAATTAACTAAGCAATGTAAAAACTAAAGCAAACAACAATTAACTACAAAACTTCTATTATTACTCACTCCAAATTACAAGCAACCCTTCCTCCACCAGAGTTTTGCTTCAAGGCTTCACTCTTAGTAGGGAAGAAGGCCACCAAGAGAGAGATGGATACAATGGAAGGTGAAGAGTTCTATTTATAAGCATAGAAAAAGGTAATCCGGGACAATCCCCCGATGTGGGACTAAACAAATACCAAAAATAGACTAAGCATACACTAATACACGTGCTCCCGAAAGTTAAGCGGGTCCAGAGCTATCTGGACCGCCAGTTAGCGGTCCCCGACCGCCATTTGACGGTTTATAAGCTTCAGATCCATTTGGTTTTTGTGCTGGGCTTTGCTTGAAGTATTTCTTGGTCTTCGATGCATCTACTTTGTTTATGGGAGCTCCGACCCGAATCAAATTGTCAAAATACTCCTTCATGATGGTGTGGAGTTTTCTGTTTTGCTCTTAGGTCCTTTGGTCTTACGTTCAGGTCCTTCTCCCTTGCATGTTAGTCCCCAGGTCTCACAATTAAGTCCTTTTTCTCTGCTTTTGGGTCCTTTCATGTCTCTTCTCTTCAAACCTCTTTATTTCTGAAATTCAAACAAAAAACTCGTTACGTAGCATTGCTTAGGTGTAAGATAATGGATATAAGGTACAAATATAAGCATGAAATGATGCCAATCATCCATCTCAGAAAAATAGACTCTCTCAAGTCGAGCGTTCTCACAAGAATGAACCCAACCTCGCATAAAACGCTCGAGTCGACTCAAAAACTACACACGACAGAAGGTGGAATTAGAGGAGGAGACTAATCGAAGAATATAGAGGAGAAGAAGACTCAGATGAAGAGGGAAGAATCCCTAGAGCTAGTGTGGGTAGTGGGTGATGGTGGAAGCCTAAGCTAACAAACATGACTCAAACAACCTACGGTCACTATAGGTCTTTACTGCTAGACGACACCTTAATGCGAGGTTACACGGCCTCGATCCGCCTCAACTCCCTATGAAGAAGATCACAGAGCCCAACAAGTGAGCCAAGATCTGGAGATCTCGTCTCTCCTGCTATCGACAAAGTGGGAACCGCCGATCAGGCTATGACGGTAGTGACTGAATCAGTCTCCTAATGCGCCTGAGTCCTAGTGGCCAATGTCTACTTTATTTTAGATTAAGGCTTTACTTAAGTGTGGTTGGTGGAGCCAAGAGAGGGGTGATGAAATCCCCCACCTTATCTTGAAGACTATAGGTGGTGCCCCTTAAAGATGTTTTGAAACCTTAGGCTAGCAAGCAACACACCAAACAAGCCCTCACCTCACTCTTGTCACGATGCACCTTACTAACTAATGCATACTCTAACCATGCATGGATGAGAGAATGGTGCACGTAATTCACACCAGCAATAAACAACTGAAAGTAAAGCTAAATGAAAGGCAAGCTATATGCCCAAGTCAGGTACATGATGCATGACCTAAACAAGCAGGAATGCCAAATCTTTTATTTTGGATTTTAAAGGCCAAGTTGATTAAACGGGGGAATGATTGGTTTATTAATTAATCTGGAAGCAATCTACAAGTTCAAAATGCTAAATTGGGCTCCCAGACAACACTATTCCAAGTAAGAACACATACAAGAAAATAGGAGTGAGAACCTGCTCACTAGACCGCCAATTGGCGGTCTTGGGTAGCTGATTGGCAATCAGAGTATTTTCTTAATCCCCCAAATTTCTCTTGCAACCTTCCCCTGATGTTGAGACGTCCTGAAACAAACCAAAACTAAAAATAAAAGATTAAATCCACTCGAATCATCCAAACCAAAGTCTGGACAGAGGACCTCCCTGGCAACGGTGTCAAAAACTTGATTGATCATTCTAAATACCGCAAGTGCACGACGTCAGTGAAGACGCGACAAATATGGGTCGAGTCCATAGGAGGGTGTGTCAACTCACCAACCTCCTCTGGCCTCACCATTGGGTTATTCTAGTCAGACTCTACCCGGCGGGCTGACCTAAGGGACTCCACTTTTGAACAAACCATTCACGCTTTCATGCAGAGCACGCAAACCATGCTTGCGGCCAATAACTCCACGGTCAAAGCATTGGAAGCGCAACTTAGCCAGTTGGCTCATCAGCTCCATGAATGTGAGAAATGTCAATTCCCAAGTCAACCCGAGATGAATCCCCGGGTTACCAAATCTCAAGGAAGGCCACTAGTACCTCAAGCTACCTCTGAATCAACCCATCATATTAATGTGATTCATACTTTGAGGTCCAGTAAGGAGGTGGACAACCAAATTGGGTTGCCTTCCTTGCAATCACCATCTCTTAGTGTCACCAAACATGCAGTGATACCTACATCTATGAGGGATCTAGATCCTGAGGTTCCCTCAACAAATACTTCCAGGAAGGAGCACGATCTGGAGGTTCCTTCTACTTTTATTTTGACAATGAGGCCAAAACCCTGAGGTTCCCATGTTACATCATGTGTCGAAGGAATCAGATTTCGAGGTCCTCACTCATGTTTCTATGGAACAGAATGTTGAGGTTCCTTCGATAGACCCATATGTCCCAAAGGTGTCATTCCCTAAGTGCCTTAAAAATAAAACTTCAGATCAGCTTGACAAGATGCTTGAGATCTTTCGGCAAGTTAAGATGAACATTTCTTTTGTTGGAGGTGATTCAGCAAATGTCACCTTATGCCAAGGTTCTCAAGGATTTATGCCCCGAGAAGAGAAAAACCAATGTTCCTAAGAAAGATTTTCTTGCCGCTGATGTGAGTTCATTGTTGGCACAACCCACGCAAGTCAAATACAAGTACCCTGATTGCCCAACTATTTTTTGTGTGATTAGTGATGTGTCAATACGTGGATTTATTGGACCTAGTTGCATTTGTCAATCTTCTGTCGTATTTGGTCTTCATCCACCTCGGTCTTGGATACCTCAAACAAACAAAAACCACTCTTCAACTGGTTGATAGGTCAATGAAGAAACTGAGGGGCGTGGTGGAAGATGTTCTGATCAAAGTGGGTAAGTTTATTTATCTAGTCGATTTCTTTGTTTTGGATACTGAACCTATGCCAAACCCACTCGGACAAATTCATGTTATTTTAGGGCGACCATTTCTAGCAACTTCTAATGCCTTGATCAATTATCGTAATGGTCTGATGCGCTTGACATATGGTAGTCAATGCGCTGATTTCAACATCTTCACCATCAGGAAGAAGTCAGGTGCCTTTGATGACCCTGTTGAGGTCAACCTTATCCATGGCACAGATGAGATTGAAATTGAAGGCACCTTCAAGTATTTCAGAGAGTTATTTGATGGCGATCCAGATGGTGGTGAAGATTTTCAACTGGGCTAGCACAATAAGGTGACACATCATTTCGATCGTGTGGCTCTTGAGCCACAAGATACCATTTTTGTGGCCTCTGGTCACCTTCTCTTCACTCTATATACGTTGAGGACCCAAGGTGGGGTAAGAATCAACTACCTGATACCATACACTTCAAACAATTGGACAAAGATTCACACGAGGCATCAAATGACCACAATGCTTATAAGGGTGTTAGGTGGTCAAGCAATTCTGCTTTTGGACTTTGTCATCTAGGTAATAAGTCCAGGGTGTCACTTTATGTGGATGAAATGATCCCGGTGCACCCAAATATCAGTTGGAGGGTATATATTGATGACCATAAGTTTTGTCGCGGAATGGAAACATATTTGTCTCCGTTTCCTTTCACAGACCCTTGTTTTGAGAGGCATGAACCACCATCCTTGGTTCATAAACCTCTCAACAATCCTCCTGTTTCTTATGTTACAAGCCCATGCAGGTGCATTTCTGGCTCGAGAGATGGTGGGTTCCATTTGATGTCCCTTGACAAATGAAGATGGGAGCCCATTTTTGTAAATGGTTATATTTGAAAAAAAAGAAGACTTTAAGAGTGAGCATAGCTTATTGTGGGCTCCAACCCCTGTGTATTTGAACCCCATTTGTTTCACGTATTTGTCTCTCTTCTTAAGTATCTCACAGGATTTTGGGAATTCAGGTATATGTCCATCCACATAACCATGAACTTCCTTTTGCGCTTCAAGTTGGTGAGATCTTTTATTTTTCATGAATGAATCCATGTAGTGTCATTCTCACATTCATTGAGAATAATTCATGAAGTAAGTGTGTGTGTGGGGGGGGGGGTGATTGATCTCATTTTATATTTCTCCCGCAAGTGCACGGCCGCGTTGAAGCGGTGGCAAATACGGTTCGTCCACTGGGAGGTGTGTCGACACTTGGTTCGTGCGAAGGCAAGGGGTAAAGAAAGGAGAAAAGGATTGGTTACACTAAACTACACTACAATGCTAAATTAGAATGCAAAAGGAAATGAAGATAAGCAATAAAACTAAACCCCAAAGGGGGTAGAGAACTGATGTGAACATAAAGATGTGTGTGTGTGTGTGTGTTCAATTAAGCTCCTCACAACATGTAGTGCATGAAATCATAAAACTACATCCAATCTTGCCTCTACATGAATTAAGATAAGACTACATCATTAAAACATACAAGACAATGATTGGAATGAAGCTACATGAACTCAAGTATGAAGACTAGACCCTACTATGCCTCCACATGAATCAAGATGACTACATCATTAAAACATACAAGACATTAGCTAAGGAAAAGGCAACAAGAGTACATACACTACAAATTGTGTTTGCAATATTAATTCCTATCCATATCCTAACCTTATCATTCCCCATAAAATAGGTCCACTAATCAAAGCATAAGCTAAGCTTCATTCAAGAGCATTAGCATATCAAAGATAAGAGTGAAAACCCATTAGATGGTTATGGAAATCATATAAAGCTCAAGGGATAAAGATAACACACACTTAATAAACTACATGATTATATCACATATTTCTCCACCCCCCAAATGGGGATGGAACTACTCACACATATTTAAACTAACTACTCTAACAAAAGAAAGCATTAATACTGAAATGAAATTAATCTAAGCAAGCAAGAAATATTAAAGAAACTAAAAGAACATGAGACTAAAGAAACATGCAAGACATTGAAATTAAATAAGCAATGTAAAAACTAAAGCAAACAAAAACTTCTATTATTACTCACTCCAAATTACAAGCAGCCCTTCCTCCACCAGAGTTTTGCTTCAAGGCTTCACTCTTAGTAGGGAAGAAGGCCACCAAGAGAGAGATAGATACAATGGGAGGTGAAGAGTTCTATTTATAAGCATGGAAAAAGCTAATCAGGGACAATCCCCCGATGTGGGACTAAACCAATACCAAAAATAGCCTAAACGAACACTAATACAAGTCCAGGAGAAGTTGGGGCGGATCTTGCATGATCCAGACCGCCAATTGGCGGTTCCAGACCGCCAATTGGCGGCCTATAAAGCCCAGATCCGTCTGGGTCTTCTGGTGGGCTTTCCTTGGTGTGTTTGTTGGTCTTGGATGCATCTAACTTGTTTAGTGGAGCTCCGACCCGAATCGAATTGACAAAATACTCCTCATGATGGTGTGGAGTTTCCTGTTTTGCTCTTAGGTCCTTCTGTCTTACGATCAGGTCCTTCTCCCTTGCATCTTGGTCCCCAGGTCTCACAATTAGGTCCTTTTTCCTGCTTTTGGGTCCTTTCATGGCTCTTCTCTTCAAACCTCTTTATTTCTGAAAACTAAACATAAAACTCGTCACGTAGCATTGCTTAGGTGTAAGATAATGGATATAAGGTACAAATATAAGCATGAAATGATGTCAATCAAATACCCCCACACCTAAGTTTTTGCTAGTCTCGAGCAAAACAAAGAAAGGAAAAAGCATACGAAAAACAAGAAATCCTAACTCACTTTCGTAGGAATCACGGTTGCACTTAGCACGTGCAACAAGCCGTTAAACCTCCTTGTTGCCAAGTTGGAGGAGTGTTGTCTCCTGAGGGTTTTCAATGGATATACCCACAAAATCCGAACAAGATGCATTAATCAATCTAGCTACACGACTCGTTGGACTTATTTTGTCGATCATGGAATGCGGTAATACTACGGGTCGACTCTATATATGTAATCAGTCCACACACCTAGCCTAATGAGTTATTCGTGAGAGTTAACTAAGGAATTAAGTGAAAGACATGGGCAACCTTAACTTCTGAATGTGAAACAACGTGTAAAGTCCATTTCGGTTCTTATTTGACTCTTCTTTTCTTTTTCTTTTTTTTTCTTTTTTTCTTTTTCTTTGGAGCATTTATTGGTTGGTGTTTGATTCTCCCAAGGTCAGGTTTCGTGCATCATTGCCTATGAGGACTTACACTATCACGTACACCTTCCCCCAAATCTCCACATAGGGCGATCCCTACCACCCGTGTAACGGGAATTCGGTCGGTGCATCCCAAGTCAGATGACTCGAAAGCACCAGGCACAAAGTCCCCTCAGACCTACTTTCCCGAGTGATAGGAGCCGTGCGAGAAGAGAGAACACCACTTATTTATTTATCTACATGGGAACCAAAACCCCTACACTTAAGTTTCACAAAAAGATATTAAGGGCCCTTGACTACGACAAACTTCCTTATACTAACAGACACGAATTATTTGACTCACTAGGTTCAGGGTGGACTTCTTTAAATGTTTGAGTACTGAAACCCTAGGATTACACGCCCCCCGAGGGAAAACCGGGGTGCATCCTAATGACTCGATAAATCCTAAAGCCACGTACTAGATATCCTAATGCATCAAGTTCAAGACAATTTTGGGAGCTTTCTTTTTACTTTGCCTCTCAATGGTTTTGCACATGCTAAACACACGCAAAACCCACAAAACATTTTCTTTCGCAAACACATGAAGATTTTGAAAGAAATGTGAAAATTTTGAAGCACTAGGCAAGCAAAAGAAGACAAGTCACCCAAGGATCATGGCAAGCAGATATTTCGATATTAAATGCAGCACACTAACATGACCCTAGCAATGCAAACAAAAGAAAACAAAATCAAAAGAAAAGACTCGACTATGTACACACGTAAAACACCCCCCCCACACCTACTTCATGCATTGTCCTCAATGAATGTGAGCAAAATACGACATGGATGTATGCATGAAACAGAAGAGATCTCACCAACGTGAAGTACACAAGGAAGTTCATGGCTATGTTGATGGACACAACCCAACTCCCCTCAAAACCTGTGAGATGCTAAAGAACGGATACAAATACGTGAAAGAAATGGGGCTCAAATACTCAAGGGTTGGGGCCCACTACAATCGATGCTCACTAAAGGTTTATTTTTATTTTTTTACACAAGAAAGCTCAACCACTCATGTAGGAGCATGAATGGTTGAGTGCGAGGGAGGTTCATGAAGGAACATGACCTCCTCGACTTCGGCTGGTGCCCCCTCCAAGTAGGGTTTGAGGCGTTGTCCATTAACTTTGAACACGTCCCCATTCCCTGGGTTCAAGATCTCAACCGCTCCATGAGGATAAACGGTTTGGACGATAAACGGGCCAGACCAGCGACTGCGGAGCTTACCCGCAAACAGATGAAGCCGGGAATTGTAGAGCAACACCTTCTGCCCGGCCGTAAACACCTTTCGCATAATCATGCGATCGTGAAACATCTTGGCTCGGGACTTATGAATTTTGGCATTCTCGTACGCATCATTGCGTAGCTCTTCTAATTCCACAATGTCGAGCCTACGTTGTACTCCTGCTTGATCAAGAT
This sequence comes from Triglochin maritima, assembly GCA_963682175.1. Classification (NCBI taxonomy): domain Eukaryota; kingdom Viridiplantae; phylum Streptophyta; class Magnoliopsida; order Alismatales; family Juncaginaceae; genus Triglochin; species Triglochin maritima. The sequence continues at coordinate 34,142,468 of OY821781.1, read as the reverse complement.
CCATATTCAGGTTCTTGATCGCCCAGAAAGCACGATGCTCAAGCTCGACGGGTAGGTGGCAAGCCTTGCCGTACACTACCCGATATGGGGACATACCCAAATTGGTCTTGTACGCGGTGCGGAAAGCCCACAACGCGTCATTCAACTTGGTAGACCAATCCTTCCTCGAGGAAGTAACCGTCTTCTCAAAAATTTGCTTTAATTGACGGTTAGAGATTTCGACCTGCCCACTAGTTTGTGGATGGTATGGGGTCGCAAGCTTGTGGGTGATCGAATATTTCCTCATAAGCGCTTCAAAGGAGCGATTACAGAAGTGGGTACCCCTATCGCTGATTATGGTACGAGGAGTACCAAATCGCGTAAAAATGTCCCTCAAGAATTTGGTGACCACCTTGTTGTCATTGGTCTTTGTGGGTATAGCCTCAACCCACTTAGACACATAGTCAACGGCCACCAGAATGTAAACATTCCCGAACGAGTTCGGGAAGGGACCCATGAAATCGATGCCCCACACATCGAAGATGTCGACAACAAGGACATTTTGCAAAGGCATCATGTCACGTCGACCAACCCTGCCAAGGCGCTGGCACCTATCACATTGCTTACAAAAGTTGTAAGCATCCTTGAAAAGAGTGGGCCAGTAGAATCCAGATTGGAGCACCTTGGCAGCAGTTTTCTTTGCTCCAAAGTGTCCTCCACATGCCTTAGAATGGCAGAAGTGGAGTACACTTTGGAACTCGGAATCTGGGACGCACCGCCTGAAAATTTGGTCAGAGCAGTATTTGAATAGGTAGGGGTCGTCCCAGTGAAAGAATCTGACATACGATCTAAATTTGGATTGGTCAGATTTTGACCAACCCACAGGAAATTGCTCGGTCACGAGGTAGTTCACGATGTCGGCAATCCAAGGGTTATCTTCGATCGTGAACAACTGCTCGTCAGGAAATTTATCGTTAATGTTTTGGTCCTGTGGGTTGGTCGTCTCTAGACGAGACAAGTGGTCAGCTACAACGTTTTCACACCTTTTTTGTCCCGAATCTCGAGATCGAACTCTTGTAACAACAAGATCCATCTCAAGAGTCGGGATTTTGCATCTTTCTTCGCCATGAGGTGCTTGATGGCTGTGTGATCAGAATAGATAATCACGTGGGAGCCAATCAAGTACGACCGGAATTTCTCCAAAGCAAATATGATCGCTAAGAATTCCTTCTCGGTCACAGTGTAGTTCAATTGGGCATCATTGAGTGTTCTACTGGCATAGTAGATCACATGAGGCAATTTGTCTAATCGTTGCCCAAGCACTGCTCCCACAGCAAAGTCAGATGCATCACACATTAACTCAAAGGGTTCAGTCCACACCGGTGCCTTAATAATGGGAGCTGAATTCAACTCTTTCTTCAAGGTCAAAAAGGCATGGTGGCAATCCGGTGTGAACTCAAAAATGGCATCCTTAGCCAACAACGCAGTGAGAGGTCGAGCGATTTTGCTAAAATCCCGAATGAACCGCCGATAGAATCCAGCATGCCCCAAAAAGGCGCGGATATCCTTCACATTACGTGGCGGTGGGAGATTAGCAATGATACCCACTTTGGCGGGATCGACCTCAATTCCCCTACTTGAGACCACATGTCCAAGTACAATCCCTCGCTTCACCATGAAGTGACATTTCTCCCAATTGAGAGCGAGGTTCTTCTCACGGCATCGCTTGAGGACAAGGCTCAAGTGATGAAGGCACTCATCAAAGGAAGCGCCAAATATGGAAAAGTCGTCCATGAAGATCTCAAGGAAACGCTCAACCATATCGGAGAAGATGCTGATCATACACCTCTGAAACGTTGCCGGCGCATTGCATAACCCAAAGGGCATGCGACGGTAGGCAAACGTGCCAAAGGGACAAGTGAATGTGGTTTTCTCTTGGTCCTCGGGGGCGATGGGAATTTGGTTGTAACCGGAGTATCCATCAAGAAAACAATAGTACTCATGTCCGGCCAACCTTTCCAACATCTGATCAATGAATGGCAACGGGAAATGATCTTTCTGCGTTGCCGCATTGAGCTTGCGATAATCAACGCAAACTCGCCAGCCAGTTTGCAGGCGTGTCGGGATAAGCTCATTATGCTCATTCTCCACAACCGTCACGCCTGACTTCTTGGGAACCACATGGACAGGACTCACCCACGAACTATCAGAGATAGGATAGATTATGCCATGATCCAAGCACTTAAGAACCTCCTTTCGGACGGCTTCTTTCAGTACAGGATTCAATCTCCGTTGTGGGTCCCTGCGGGGCCTAGAATCCTCTTCCATGTGGATCCGATGCTGAACAATACCAGGGCTAATTCCCTTGATATCCTTCAAGGACCACCCGATCGCCTCTTTGTTTTCAAAGAGTACTCTTTTGAGGGCAACCTCTTGATCTTTTTCAAGATCAGAAGCAATAATGAGTGGCAAGGTCTCATTATCCCCTAAAAAGATGTACTTTAGGTTATCGGGGAGCGGTTTAAGCTCGACCAGAGGTGGGTCCTTGTCGGATTCAGAGTTAATTTCAAGTGGCTCAAGGGCCAGGGGGTAAGAGGAGCAAGCACCCAGATGTGCCTCCTCATCCAGAGATATGCTGGCGGATTCCTCAAGATCATCTTCACTCGCAACCTGATCATTAGGCACCTCAATAATATGTCGATGTGAGTCGAACATGCCTAATGAGTCAGGCTCATCCGTGTCCTGGATGAAATTGGCTCCGACAGTGTCGTCGAAGAGCCCAGGTTGCTTACCAAGAGTGAAGATGTTGAAATCCGCCGTGAGGTTTCCAAAAGACAACCTCATCAAGCCATTGCGACAATTGATCAAAGCATTAGATGTCGCAAGAAATGGCCTCCCAAGGATTACAGGAATTTGTCCTTGTGGGTTGGACACGGGTTCGGTATCCAAGATGATGAAATCAACTGGAAATACGAACTCGCCCACTTTGATAAGGACATCCTCCACACTCCCTCGTGGGATTTTGACGGATCTATCAGCCAACTGGAGGGTTGTCCTCATTGGTTTAAGATCGCCTATCCCAAGGTTGACATAGACTGAGTAAGGCAGGAGATTCACAGATGCCCCCAAATCCAATAGAGCTTGAGAGATGGTCACATTCCCAATCATGCAAGAGACAGTTGGACAACAAGGGTCCTTGTACTTGACATTCATGGGTTGTGTCAATATGGAGCTCACATTGGCGGCCAAGAAGGCCTTCTTGGGCACATTTGTTTTTCTCTTGGTGGTGCAAAGGTCTTTGAGGAACTTGGCATACGGTGGCATTTGTTGAACAACGTCCAACAACGGGATGTTCACCTTTACTTGCCTAAGTACCTCAACGATCTTATCCCAATGCTCATCACGTTTTTTAGTCAACCGATGAGGGAATGGTGCCTTGGGGACATAGGAATCACGAGGAGGAGTCTCAGAATTAGGTTCCTTGATAGGCTCAAGACTCTCCTCGGAAGACTCGCCAACAGGGTTGGCTTCCGGCATGTTCACATTGTTGTCAACGACCCTTCCCGATCTCAAGGTATGAATAACATTAGCATGTTGGGAAGGGTCACTTTCAACATTGTGTACATTCTGCCTGGTATTAGCAGGCTGACCCCTGGGATTTACCACAGGTTGACTCGGGAATTGACCCTTCTCGCGTTCATGGAGCTGATGAGCCAACTGGCTTACTTGCATTTCCAATGCTTTGACTGTATTATTGTTGACCGCAAGCATGGATTGAGTGCTCTGCATGAATGCTTGAAGGCTTTGTTCAATGGTAGAGTCCTTAGGGTCAACCCGCTGGGGTAGTGGAGTTTGGTTAGAATAACCCAACGAAGAGGCCTGACCAGGTTGGTAATTTTGGTGCTGAGACCTTTGATGTGGGGGTTGGTAGGTCGCCGATGGGCGTGGAGGTTGAGGTTGAGCGTGCGAGCTCTGACCGTGTCCTCCACTAGACCCCCAAGAGAAGTTAGGATGGTTACGCCATCCCGGGTTATAGGAATGACTGTACGGGTCGTTTCGGGGCCTTTGTTGATACATCGCATTTGCATGCTCAGTATCCCTTGGAGCGTAAGCGCACTCCAAGTCATCATGTCCCGACAGTCCACACCTAGTACACCCGGGAGTAGCGACCTGAGCTACAGGAGCTCGGTCCATCTCCAAACTCTCTATCCTACGCATGAGAGCAGCCATTTTCGCCTCAGACACGATAGTCGACTCAACATGATATGATCCAGCTCGACCAGAAGACCTGGCGGCTGGTGTCTCTCTCATGGTGTCCCACTCGAAGGTGCGCTCAGCCATGGATTCAAAAGTGTCCCATGCCTCCTCGATGGGTTTCATTTGGAAGTCACCCTGACACATCGACTCCAACAATGTGCGGGTGTTGTAGTTGATGCCCTCATAAACAATCTGGCACAGCTGCCATAGCTCAAGTCCATGATGAGGGCATTGCTGGAGAAGGTCCTTGAACCTCTCAAAGAAACCATGAAAAGATTCGGTCTCGGTCTGATACATTTGATGTATCTGGTGCCGTATCTGTTGAGTTTTCCTTTGAGGGAAAAATCTCTTCAGAAAGACGGTCACAAAGTCATCCCAAGACCGAATCGAGCTCGCCGGGAGGCTATACATCCATTTCTTCGCATTATCCTTCAATGCGAACGAAATCATCCTCAACCGGACAGAATCCTCGTCAAGCTGTTGAAGCTTGAACATGGAGCATACTTCCTCGAATTCGCGTATAAAAATATACGGATCCTCCTTATTGGCAGTAAAGGTTGGAAGCATGCTCACATACTGAGGTTTCAGCTCATAGTTGTTCCCGCGAGCAGGGGGAACAACTATGCAAGAAGGTTGCGCGGCCCGAACAGGATGGGTCCGCTCCCACAACGTCATCGGCCTATCCTGTCGAGCTAAAGGTGGTGGTGCACCTAGAACTCGATCCTGACTGAATCTCCCTTCCTCTCGAGTCAGAGGAGGAGGAGAAGGAGGTCTACGTGGTGGTGGGAATGGACCGAGGTAGTCCATGTATGGAACCCGGTCTCCCTCGCCACCACGAGACGACTCGCCTTCTTGCTCCAAAGGAGCACGAGGCGGAGATGGTCGATCACCAAGATCTTCCATCTCAGAAATAAGCACTCTCTCGAGTCGAGCGCTCTCACCAGAACGAGCCCAATCTCGCATAAAAATGCTCGACTCGACTCTAACAAACACACAACAGAAGGTGTACTAGAGGAGGAGACTAAACGTAGAGAATAGATGAGGAGATGACTCAGGTGAGGAGAGAAGAATCCCTAGAGCTAGCGTGGGTAGTGGGATCAGGAAGAAGCCTAACTAGCAAGCACGACTCAAACAATGTAAGGCAATGGGTCCTTAAGCTAGACGACGCCTAACTTCGAGGTCACTAGCCTCGACACGCCTCACCTCCCTACAACGAGGACCACAATGCCCAGCAAGTGATACCAGATCCGGAGATCCAGTACCTCCTACTATCGACAAGGTAGGCAACGCCGATCAGGTCATGACGGTCTCGACTAGATTACTCTCCTAGTGCGTCCGAATTCCTTAGGGCCAATGTCTACTTGCTTTTAGTTAAGGCTTTATTAAGAGTGGTTTTTGGGGCCAAGGAAAGGGTGATGAAATCCCCCACCTTATCTTTTATGGGACAACCCCTCCTTAGTAGCGATTTGATCCTAGATCTAGCAATCAATCGCTCCAATCAAACGCTCTCTCACTCTTGTCCCGGTGCACCTTACTAACTAATGCATGAAATAAACATGCATGAATGAGGGATGTGGGTGCACGTACCCCACGCCAGCAATCAACGACAAAAATGTAAAGCAAAGAAAAGACAAATGCATGCAAGGTCTACCAATGGTGCATGACCTAGATGGCAAGAAGTCTAATCTTTTGCTTTGAGTTTTATGGTCCAAGTTGATTAATGGGGGAGTGATTAATGATCTGGGAGCAAACCAGAGGTCAAAGCATGCAAAATTGGGCTCCCAGATAACACAAATTTCAAGACTAACTACTAACAAAAATTTCAAGGAAATCAACGCTCACCAGGCCGCCAATTGGCGGTCTTCCACCGCTGATTGGCGGTCTGTTTAGGTCGTAGCTTCCTCAAACTTCTCCAGTAGCCTCCCCTTGACCTTGTGGTTCCCTGAAACTAAGAAAAACTGAAAACAAAAAATTAAAAACCCCTCGAATCGTCCAAACCAAGGTCTGGACAGAGCACCTCCCCGGCAACGGCGCCAAAAACTTGATTGATCTCGTTTTATATTTCTACCGCAAGTGCACGGCCGCGTTGAAGCGGTGGCAAATACGGGTCGTCCACTGGGAGGTGTGTCGACACTTGGTTCGTGCGAAGGCAAGGGGTAAAGAAAGGAGAAAAGGATTGGTTACACTAAACTACACTACAATGCTAAACTAGAATGCAAAAGGAAATTAAGATAAGCAATAAAACTAAACCCCAAAGGGGGTAGAGAACTGATGTGAACATAAAGATGTGTGTGTGTGTGTGTTCAATTAAGCTCCTCACAACATGTAGTGCATGAAATCATAAAACTACATCCAATCTTGCCTCTACATGAATTAAGATAAGACTACATCATTAAAACATACAAGACAATGATTGGAATGAAGCTACATGAACTCAAGTATAAAGACTAGACCCTACTATGCCTCCACATGAATCAAGATGACTACATCATTAAAACATACAAGACATTAGCTAAGGAAAAGGCAACAAGAGTACATACACTACAAATTGTGTTTCCAATATTAATTCCTATCCATATCCTAACCTTATCATTCCCCCATAAAATAGGTCCACTAATCAAAGCATAAGCTAAGCTTCATTCAAGAGCATTAGCATATCAAAGATAAGAGTGAAAACCCATTAGATGGTTATGGAAATCATATAAAGCTCAAGGGATAAAGATAACACACACTTAATACACTACATGATTATATCACATATTTCTCCACCCCCCAAATGGCGATGGAACTACTCACACATATTTAAACTAACTACTCTAACAAAAGAAAGCATTAATACTGAAATGAAATTAGTCTAAGCAAGCAAGAAATATTAAAGAAACTAAAAGAACATGAGACTAAAGAAACATGCAAGACATTGAAATTAACTAAGCAATGTAAAAACTAAAGCAAACAAAAACTTCTATTATTACTCACTCCAAATTACAAGCAGCCCTTCCTCCACCAGAGTTTTGCTTCAAGGCTTCACTCTTAGTAGGGAAGAAGGCCACCAAGAGAGAGATAGATACAATGGGAGGTGAAGAGTTCTATTTATAAGCATGGAAAAAGCTAATCAGGGACAATCCCCCGATGTGGGACTAAACCAATACCAAAAATAGCCTAAACGAACACTAATACAAGTCCAGGAGAAGTTGGGGCGGATCTTGCATGATCCAGACCGCCAATTGGCGGTTCCAGACCGCCAATTGGCGGCCTATAAAGCCCAGATCCGTCTGGGTCTTCTGGTGGGCTTTCCTTGGTGTGTTTGTTGGTCTTGGATGCATCTAACTTGTTTAGTGGAGCTCCGACCCGAATCGAATTGACAAAATACTCCTCATGATGGTGTGGAGTTTCCTATTTTGCTCTTAGGTCCTTCTGTCTTACGATCAGGTCCTTCTCCCTTGCATCTTGGTCCCCAGGTCTCACAATTAGGTCCTTTTTCCTGCTTTTGGGTCCTTTCATGGCTCTTCTCTTCAAACCTCTTTATTTCTGAAAACTAAACATAAAACTCGTCACGTAGCATTGCTTAGGTGTAAGATAATGGATATAAGGTACAAATATAAGCATGAAATGATGTCAATCAGGGGGGGGGGGGGTTATGTGTGTACATAGTCTAGTTTTTACCTTTTCTTTTGTTTGCTGGGTTAGGGTCATGATAGTGTGATGTATTTAATATCGATATATCTGTTATACCAAGATCCTTGGGTGACTTGCCTTCTTTTGCTTGCCTAATGCTTTAATTTGTTTCATTTCTTTCAAAATCTCCATGTCTTTCACTTAAATCCTTAATTAACTTGCACGAATGATTCATTAGGCTAGGTGTGGGGACTAGATACATATATAGAGTTGGCCCGTAGGATTACTGCGTCCAATGCTCGATAAAAATGAGTCCATCGAGTCGAGTTTCTAGATTGAATAATGCATCAATGTTCGGATTTTGTGGGTATATCCGCTGAAATCCCTCAGGAGACAACACTCCTCCTCCTTGGCGACAAAGAGGTTTAACGGCTTGTTGCACGTGCTAAGTGCAACCGTGATTCCTATGAAAGTGAGTTAGGATTTCCTTGTTTTTCGTATGCTTTTTCCTTTCATTCATTTGTCTCTTTCTTTGTTTTGCTCAAGACTAGCAAAAGGTAAGTGTGGGGGTATTTGATTAGAAGTATATCATACATCGCATTCATGCTATATATCCTTTATTTTACCCCAATATTGTTCTACTCGAGTTGTTGTTTGTAGTGTTTCAGGAGTTAGGTAATAAAAAAGAGGAAGGGAGAAAAAAGGACCTGAATGTAACAAGAATGAACAAAATTGAAGACTTCGGGACCTATTTCTAATGCACAATGACTGGATCGCAAATCTGGAAGGACCCAAGTGAAAACCCAGAGGGACCTGATTGAGAAGTACAAAAAATGTGACACATGACTTGAACTAGATCAGTATTTCTCCAACTAAAACCAAATCAGGTTGAGACAGTGGACCACAGCTTCACCCCATGTGCCAATACAAGAAATAAAGCCGAAGACAAAATTTCAACCCGATCGGATCAAACTTGTCCAAAGGTTCTCATATTTTGGCCGCGGGTTGGGTTGTCGGGTCAGAACATTCCATGACCATCAAATGTTATTTAGAGTCATCCCATTATTTCCAGATTAATCCTAAGCATGTATTAGTCGAAATATAACATTGTTATCGCTCCTCCTCTCTTCTTTTTGCTCCTCCATCAGTTTAGGTTTTATTTGCTGCTCATTAGTGTAAGAGGAGAAGAACAAGGAATCTTTGTAAGCTTTCATTTTAATATAATGAGGATGAGAGGTGGTAATGGTCAGAGTGTATGTCAGTCTTGTTGTTTATCTTGATGTCTTTCCTTTGACGTCATTTCCTTTGTGCTTGTTTTTCTTCATCTAGTTTCCTGAATTTTGCATTATGGTTTTAGGTTATTTTTGTGCTTTCTTTAGTTTAGAGATGAGTAGAGAGTAGTCCATCCCCATTGGGGGGTGGAGAAGATGGTGTTGTGACTCGATGATGTATTAGTGTCTGTATTAATCCTACCATTGAACCTCACTTGAGTTCCATAACCATCTAATGGGATTTTTCACTCTTATCTTTGATGTGTTGATGCTCTTGAGTGAAGCTTAGCACATGCTTAGATTAGTGGGCCTATTTTATGGGGAATGATGAGTTGAGGATAAGGATGGAGTGGAAGAAGAAAACATAACATGTGGGAGCTTGTGTTTTTGTTGGCCTCGCATTAATTAATGTCTTGTATGTTTTAATGATTATGTTAAATCTTATTTCATGTGGAGACATAGTGGGGTTTGGTCATTATGCATGAGCTCATTTAGTCTCATTTCAATTATTGTCTTGTATGTTTTAATGATAATGTTTTATCTTATTTCATGTGGAGGCAAAGTTGGATTTGGTTTTATGGATTTCATGTATTACATGTTGTGATGAGTACAATTGAACACACACACTACACACATTTTCATATCCGCGTTCTTTCTCTACCCTCTAAGGGGTTTTATTTTATCGTTTGCTTTTTATTTCACTTGCATCGTAGATTAATTCAGCTCGCATTCCTCTCTCTTCTTCTCCCACACTCGAGTATCGTGAATCTGACTCGTACACGCTCCCTGTGGACCGACCCATGCTTGCCACCGCTTCAATGCGGTCGTGCACTTGTGGTATTTTAACTGATTCAATCAGCCTACGATGGAACATGTTAGGGACGATTCAAAGTCAAACATCTAATCACGAGACATTTCACTTTGGCTAGGGATGGGTCATTATGGAAGACGATTGTTGGATGTGCACGTCAAGCACGCATCCGATGTGGAGCCTGACGTGTAGCACCCTTTCTACGTTAATATATTTTTCACACAAAAGTTGGCCTCTACATTCTAGGTGACCTTTAATTTCCGAATGCATGGTACTTCACTTTCTGAAGTTGGTTATTACCCCTTTCCAGATTGCTGCCCACGTCGACCAGCAAGAACACCAAGATGCATGTTCTTCTTCTATGCCAAACGTGGGAATGTCTTTCAAAATTTTTGAAGAGACCCATGAGTTTTACACCTCATTCGTGGATGTTAATGGATTTGGCATCAAGATCAGACATTCTCATTACAAGGATGGCGTCATCGATAGGGATACTTTGACGTATTCCAAACAGGGTTGTCCACCCCCTAACCAAGGTCAGGGTGCAATCCATTCTCGGTTGTCTATGTGCATCAACTGTCATGTGCGTGTTATGGTTGCTGGAAACCAGGTGAAGGGTTATGTTCTCATGGAAGTTTGCTTGGAGCATAATCATGACATGCTGGACTCCAGTCAACTATGTTTTCTTCGTGGCAAATGTGAGATATCTGAAGCAAAGAAACTACAAATTCCCTTAAACGATGCGGCAGGTATTTCGGCTTCCAAGACCATGCAAGCTTTTGTTGCTAAAGCCGATGGGCACGAAAACCTCGCATTCAATGAAAGCAACGTTAGGTGAGCATGAAAACCTCTGGACAATCCTGGACTAAAAAAAGACGAAAGTTGGACAATTTTGGACTATTGTGGACAGTACAGAATCAATCCAGAATGCGTCCAGAATTGGTAAGGAATGGACAATGACAAGTCCAATAATTGACCAGAAAGTGTCCAGAATATATACTGCGGGTTGTCCAGAATTGATCTGTTCTGGACTCACTCTAGATTGTACCTGTACTTGCACATTGTCAGTTCCCAGGTCAGATTTTGTCCAGCGTGTGTCTAGAATATGTCAGAATTGGACACAGACCAGTCCAGCAATTGCCCACAGTCTGTCCAGAATCAATGTTGTCCTAGACCCACACTCGATCTCTTCTAGATTCATTGTACCGTCCACAATTGTCAAGAATTGTGCACGGTTGCCCATGGTCTGTCCAAAACTGGTCCGTTTCTGGACTCACTTTGGATTTTTTTCTGGACGGGTTTATTACCTGTTCCCAGACCATATTCGGTCCAGAGTACGTCCAGACTCTGTCGGATATGATAGTGTCTGCCCATAATAGGATTGATTCCTTGTTTTAATCCTCTACGATCCCCCCATCTTTGACCATTTAGTGTTTTCACAGGAATGTGTTGGCTGAGGTTCATAACATTAAGTTGGGACCAGGGGATGCCCAAGCTCTTCAGAATCATTTCATCAAGATGCAGACTTTGGATCCCATTTTTTTACGTTATCTATATGGAGGATGACGGACGTTTGAGAAACGTGTTTTGGGCTTACTCCCGTTCTCGTGTGGCATACGATTATTTTGGAGATGCAGTTTGTTTTGACACAACCTATCTAACAAATAAATAAGATATGTCTTTTTCTCCTTTTGTTGGTGTCAACCAACATTTTGAGTATGTACTTATAGGTTGTTCACTGTTGTCATGTGAATCAACCGTTAATTACATCTGGTTGTTTCGAACTTGGCTAACTTGCATGAGGGTATGTAATCATTTATTCATTGAAAACATTAATATAGTGTATGTATATTACTAATCGTGTATATTGTTTGTATAGGAACACCACCACTAGTCATCATAATCGACCAGTGTCATGCCATAACCACTGTTATCCAAAATGTTTTTCCAGACTCTAGACATACATTCTGCATATGGCACATCATGAACAAAGCACCTTTCAAACTGCCTCCCACCAACAAAGTTGTTATCCTATCTCGATTGAAGGAGTTGGTTTATGAGTCCGAGGATGAGGTTGTTTTTGAGAAGAAATGGGATGATTTCATTTAAGAGTTTTCTCTTCACAACAACTCCTGGCTGCAATCAATTTACAATATTCGTTCATTTTGGGTTCCTGCATTCATTGGCGGATTCTTTTTTGTTGGGATGTTTTCTACCCAGAGGAGTGAAAGCATGAATGCTTTCTTCGATATGTATCTAAGTTCAAAGATCACTCTTAAATAGTTTGTCCAACGATATGAGTCAGCCTTGCGTCAAAAGTATAAGAAGGAGGCTGAAGCAGATTTTGATTCTCGTCATCGTCATCCTCAACTGATTACCCAATTTCCATTCAAAACAATTGTCTCAGTTGTACATAGTCGGATATTTTAAGAGATTTCAACGTCAAATTGGGAGAATTGTATATTGTGACATTATGCATGGTGAAAACTGGAATGAGGTCTTGTATATCTTCCACAGAGAACTTATCCATGTTGAACACCTGCAGGATCCTAGGGAGAAGAGGTTTGAAGTGTAGTACAACCTCCGATCTAACATTTTGTTGTAGTTGTCAACTGTCTATTTGAACATGAAGGAATTATATGTTGTCACACTTTATTAGTTCTCAGTCATTTCAACATTTCCACTATCCCTAAAGCTTAGATTATTTGTCGATGGAGGATGAACACCCCCACCCCACCACCACCACCACTTGATAAATTCAACCTGCAGCTAGATGGGAATGCTAGATATGACAACATTGTTGGACATTGTGTTTCGCTAGCTGAGGAAGCATTCATTTTCCATGAAAGATATGAAGTGGTGGTGAAGTATTTGGATTACATTAAATCTCAAATCTCTAGGCAGCCACCCCACCTGAACGACTCAAGTCATGTTCCTAGCGAACAAAAAAAATCCAACCGTGTTGAATCCTATTCTAGTTAGAAGAGTTGGACGACCACCCACCAATCGAAGAGTCTCGTTTGTAGAGAAATCTCCAAGAAGAAATCAAAAGATAAGGGCAAGTGCTTGGCCATAGCCGATTCATCTAATGTAATTCTTGGGCCTGGAGATGCAGACTATTCTGAATGGGATTTAAGAGTCTATAAAACAAGTTAGAAGTGTAATTTTAATTTTTTGTTTATTCTTGTAACACTTTTTCAATATTTTGGATTGGCATGTTCTTATTTAAACTGATCCCTCCATCATCTAACATTAGAATCGGGTTTCGTTTTGTGCATGATTCTCATGTGTGTCCAGATATTGCCTGGACAATTTCTTGATAAACAAAACCTGGACACTGGTAGTTGTCCAGAATTGGATTTCTGGACACATTACAAACACACCCAAACTAGACACCAGTAGTTGTCCAAAATTGAATTGTCTCCAGACAATATATGGACAATTGATGTTGTCCAGAATTGGGTTGTTCAGGACAATGTCTGGACACATCTCGGACACACCAAACCTGGACGCTGGCTATTGTCCAGAATGGATTGCTTCTGGACACATTATGAACTCACAAACCTAGACAAAGGATGATGTCCAGAATTGGGTTTCTGGACACATTATGGACACAACAGTAGGTGTCCCAGCTTTGAATTGCTTCGGGATAATACATAGGAGACTTTGCCGTTATCCAGAATTCGGTTACTTTGGACAATGTCTGGACACCACCTGGACACACAAAACATGGAGACTATCTATTTTCCAGAATGGATTGCTCTGGACAATGCGTGGACACATTCCGGCTACCAGTAGATGTCTAAAATTGTATTGCTTCTGGACACTTTCTGGAGAAACAAAATTTGGACACTACTTGTTGTCCAGAAGGGATTGCTTCTAGACAATGACTGGACACTTCTGGACAATACCTGGACTCTCTGGACACATTCTGAACACACAAAAAACTAGTCCCTCTAGACACATTCTGGACACACTTTTGGTCCCTCGGGACAACACATGGACAACATATTTATTGGTTGTGTCCTGATTGGATTTTTGGACACACCTACCACATATGCCCAATGCTGAATTTGTGCTTCTTGGAGACACTTTGAACCTGGACAATAGGTTGTTGTCCAGAATTGGTTTGATTATGAACACGATTTTGATCAAGGTCTGGACTTGCTTTTGTCCAGGTTTATGTGGACTTCTTGAATACAATTGGAAGTTACATAAATTTGATTGCTTGTGGACCAATTATGGGTTCCGAACTCCGTAGTATGATAATTGTGTCATTTCTTATTATTTTACTCATACAAATTTAATAGGAACATTGGTGGTGCTTTAAACACATTTAGTTTATCAATTTGGAACATAGAAGTTTCACATCACAGAAGCAATCGGCGAAGTAACTTATAACACAAGAAACTTGATTTAAAATGAAGCAACTTAGAAATAACTTTAGAAACATTTTTTATTGGTGGGATTGAAGTACTCCACCACTCCTTTACCTTTAAATAGGAGTTTGGTACCACACTATAAAATGCAAGTGATATATATATATATATATATTATCGTCAAAAGATTGGCACCTAGGGCACTTGGGCAACTTGGGCATAAAATGGTTGTAACATTTTTTTTACTATTTACTCATGTATAGAAGTCGGTTGTATATGGTAGTCGACGTCTATAGGGTGTATTTTTTAATTAATTATTGTTATTTCAATGTATAGACGTCGGATGTATAGCATGGTCGACGTCTATAGGTCGTGTTGTATGTATAGACGTCGGTCAATCTATATATCTGACGTCTATATGGCGTAATAGTTTGTCCCACATCGGAGAATTTATTTTTGTTGGTTTGGTTGATGTACTCACCCACTCATTTACTGCTGAACGCGAACGACTTGAGGCACCTGGGCATGTTGGGCTTGATATTCGTTGTTATTGCAAATCATTGGCACTTGGGGCACTTGGGCAGCTTGGGCTTGGTTAATGTGAGAGCGGAATGCCTGATATAGGTTGCAATGTATTTTTTGTTAATTAACTAATAATAGACGTCGGTCGTATATAGCCGACGTCTATACAACAAGGAATAGGTGACGGGGATATATACGTCGGGTACTTGGACCGCCGAAATCCAACGTATATACCTCTGTATATCCGATGTATATGGGCTTTTCTGCACTAGTGAACCCAACTTTTATAGAAGCTTGCTTAATACAAATATAGAGGTCCTTTTACCAAAAACCATTATGAAATGCTTCGTCCTTCTACAAAAAAAAATCTTCATTACTCCACCTTTGGCCATTTTTTGAGGTGGTCTTTAAGGCCAAGTGGCATGTCAGGCACTTGGCTGGTCATTCGGTGAGTACTTGGCGTCAACGGGGATGGAACCACCCAAGAAAAAAAATTGCAAGTTAGTATTAAAACTCAACACATAATAATTGTAGCTCATAAGTATTGGAACATATTGCTATCTATGATGAGGTCCGACATCATGTCTTGAATGGAGGCTAAACGTCAGTCTAGTACGTCCATTTGTTAGGAGAGTTCTTCAAGTTTTTGGAAGATCCACTAGTTTGGTTTCGGGGGGGGGGGGGGGGGGAGTATTATTGACACGTAGTTATAAACAAAAAAACCGCATTTTGGATTGCCCTGCAACAAGTATACGATAGTTTTCCTGGATTAGTAAACTAAATTAAAAAAACACAATACCGTCTGTCAACAAATAAAAACACTAAAAATATTCAAGTACTGGCACCCCACACCACCAAACACCTTCATCACCCTGGCAAATGTCCCGATGCACCAATGTTTTTCTTGGTGATCGTACGTGCACAGGAGTTGTTCACGCTTCATGACTTCCATCACATCATCATCGAGCAGCATTTTGGACTTGACCATTACAAATGAGGGATGTGGGAAGATGGCGGTGGAGAGCAAAGTTCAAGTAAGGAAAGAAGAAAAGGGTGTTCCATCCCTATATAGGGGAGGGAGACACTTGGATGACAGGATAGTCGAACCGTCAAAAAACATCATATAAAAGCGTGTCATGAACAATCACATTTTCCCTCTAAAAAAAGAGCAGTTGTTTCAGAATCCAAATGACACTACAAGATCAGGACGACTGTGTCAGGGCTTGTGTGTCCAGAATTCGACTGCCTCGGGACACAATCTGTATTAATTGGTGTCAAACAAATCCTGGCTCTAGACAGTCCCACAATTCGTCTAGTGGGAGTCTAGATTTGGTCATGGTTCTTCACACTATTGTACACACTTTGGACGATTTTATGGATTGACTTGTCTCCAGATGGGTTGCTACTAGAAACGTTTTGGACTTGATTTGGTCACACATATTGTGGGAGCTAGACAGTCCAATATTTGTCAAGAGATTGTCTAGAATGTGGACACTGGACCGCAACCAGTGATTATGTGTCCACGATTGTCAGGAATGTGGACCCAATATGGACACGTACTGGACGAATTTTAGACACTACTGTACACACACTGGACGGTTTTCTGGACTTACTCGTGTCCAGTTACGGACACATTCTGGACTTATTTTGGTCACACATATCTTGGGTGTTGGACAGTGCAGTAGTTGTCTAGATTATGTCCACAATCTGGACATTCTAGACACAAACCAGTGATTGTGTGTCCAGAATTGTCAGGAATGTGTAGTCAATATGGACACGTACTAGACAGAATTTGGACTATACTGTACACATTCAAGACTATTTTTTGGATTGACTCGTGTCTAGTTGGACTACTTCTGGACACATTCTGGACTTGATGTTGTCACACATATCCTGGGCGTTGGTCAGTCCAGTATTTGTCTGGATTATGTCCAAAATCTGGACACTCTAGACACAAACCAGTGATTGTATGTCCCGAATTGTTAGGAATGTGTACTCATTCTGGACACGCACTGGACGGATTTTGGACACTACTGCACACACTCTGGACTATTTTCTGGATTGACTTGTGTCCAATTGGACACGTTCTGGACTTGGTTCGGTCACACATATCATGGGCACTGGACATGAACCAATGATTGTGCGTCCAAAATTCTTAAAATTTAAGATGTAGCAATAAGACCCATCGACGTAATAAGAATGATGCAATAACAATTTTGGGTAATGTTGACATCAATTTTAAATTTCAATGTTTAAGATTTACATCACATAAGTAAATTAACAAGTATTTAAAAGAAATTGGCATCCTTTTTTTACAAGGAGCTTTTGAATCTTGAATCCCTAATCAACTACATTGTCATTTTACCTTCACTGAATGAAGATATTTGACATCCTTTTGTAAGGTTGGTTCTTCTACCAGCATTAAGCATCTTACAAAGTTTAGGATAAATAGCCCACAGTAGTTGCTAGTTTCTACCTCCTGCTCGGTCATTCTCGAGGAGTTCAAGAATCAGCTTTTGTCGAGCGATCGATGAGAGGTGGTGATAGGAGTCGCGAGTGGGAGCCTTCCCTCTTGTCCACCCGTGGGGAGAAGCATGTTGGACTAGAGATAGAGGAGAGGAGTTTTCTGAGGTTTGGGAACGTGTGGCCTTTCGCTCAATGGCCACAGGAACTTGAAATCACATCGTTCGTTCGGGCCAATTCGGAGTAGAGAACAACTTTTTGAAAACACTATCAATCGAAGGAATGGCCGGTGGAGGGGGAGGCGTCCGGACAAAGTAAGATGCCTAAAATGTTTTGATCTGCCGGCAATGTCGCAAGAAGAGTCACCGGAAGGTGGGATGTCCAGGGGTCTCGAGGTGTTGGCGTGCTGTTGATTTTGGTATGAGATTGTAAATGAGAAGAGTTTTTGTATTATTGGTTATTCTTGTTTTACGTATTGTATGAAAAGAGTTTATATAGGTGCTTAAAATGTAGTCGTTGTACATGAGATGGATGCTTGTTGATTTCTTTCCTTGTGAGAATTTCTGATTGTTGGGCATTGCCAGAGACGGATAGCAAATTTGGGCAATGATGAGATCTTGAGCCCCAACGGTCTTATTTTCAACACGCCCCCCGAAATTGGGTCCAAAACAGGTTGATGGATCCCAGCTTGTAAAGAAGGCTTGAAAATGTCTTATGATCAAGAGCTTTAGTGAAGATGTTGGCCAATTGTTCTTTGCTGGAAATGTATGAAACTTCAATTTGTCTTGATTGGATCTTTTCTCTGATAAAGTGGCAGTCAGCTTCTATATGTTTGGTCCTTTCATGGAAGACCGGATTTGATGTGTCGAGCTGCATTGTTGTCACAGAACATCTTCATCGGTTCTTGAGTTTTGATGTGCATGTCTGTGAGTAATTGGTTGAGCCAAATCAGCTCGCTGGTGGTGGAAGCCATAGCACGGTATTCTACCTCTGCATTGGATCGGGCAACAACGTTTTGCTTTCTGCTTCTCCAGGTTACTATGTTGCCTCCTACAAATGTACAAAACCTAGTGGTTGATTTTCAGTCATGGCTCCCTACCCAATATGCATTGGAGTAACCAATTATGGAATTAGAATTATTAGGTTTCATCCAAAGACCTTGTCCTGGGGTGCCTTTAAGATAACCCAGTATTCTATTTATGATGTCTTAGTGGTCAGTGTGATGTGAATGCATGAACTGACTCACTATACTTACAACATAGGTAATATCATGTAGAGTGACAGTGAGATAGATTAGTTTTCCAACAAGTCATTGAAATTGGTCGATGTCGTTTAAAGGTGTGCCATCCGTAGGTCCTTTTTTTATTAGTTTCAACGGGAGTGTTTGTGGGTTTGGATCCTATTTTGCCAGTTTGTTTAAGAAGGTCTAGAACATACCTTCTTTGGGAGAGAAAAGGTCCCTTTTTTGAATATGCAATTTCTATCCCGAGAAAATATTTTAAAAAACCTAAGTCTTTTATGTCAAATGTGGATTTCAGGTATTTCTTTACTAAATCTATTTTGTGATCACCATCTCTGATTATTATAATGTCATCTACATAGATGAGAACAATTGTGGTGATGTTATGAGTGTGTTTAGTAAACATAGATGCATCAGCGGAACTTTTACGAAACCATAAAGGAGGGAATGACTGAGTTTAGCATACCATGCTCGTGGTGATTGCTTCAGTCCATATATATACTTATGAAGCTTGCATACCTGATGAGGAGTTGTGGTGTAACCTGGAGGTGGAGTCATGTAGATTTCTTCAAGATTTCCCTGTAAAAAGACATTTTTGACGTCCATTTGGAAGGGATTCCATCCTTGGTTTATAGCAATTGATAAGAGAACACGAATGGTGTTCATTTTAGCTACGGGTGCAATGGTTTCTAAGTAATTGAGGCCATATGTTTGAGTATATCCTTTGGCTACAAGACGCACCTTATATCTTTCAATTTTACCGTTACTATGGTATTTGATTTTATAGATCCATATACAACCAATGGGTTTTATGTCTGGTTGTAAAGGAACTAAAGTCCAAGTTTTGTTTGTTTCTAAGGCTCCTAATTCATCTTTCATAGTATTAACCCAATTTGGATCTTCTATTGCTTCATGATAAGAATTAGGTTCTTTATTATTGTCTAGTTCAGTTAGGAAGGTTTGATGCTTGTGTGATTAGGTTGTAGGACAAGTGGTCCCGGATAGGATAGGTAACCTGCGATACAAAACAATTGTTACGTCGGGCAGGACGTCGAGTGGGACGAGTAGACCTCCTTCGGGGTGGTTCTTCTTCTTCTCCCCCTTCGTTGCCCTCTAGTTGCTCTTCGACTTGCAGAGGAGCATCAACTAGAGTGTCCAGAGTCATGTCTAGAAGGTCCACGGTGGGAAGCGGAGTAGTAGCGGAAGCGTCTTCGTTGGTGTCTTTATCTAGTTTGAAATAAGGTCCATTTTCAAAAAAAGAAACATCTCTTGATACATACATTTTACAATTTTGGGGTCATAATATTTGTACCATTTTTTCTAAACGAATATCCTAAGAAAATACATTTAATAGAACCATAGTCGAGCTTGTCCACTCGTTTTTAGTGAACAAAACAAGTGCAGCCAAAATTTAAGATGATTGATGTTTATTTGTTTATTATTTAAAATTTCTAAAGGTTATTTATTTTCATTTATTGGGCTACCAAGACAATTGATAATATATGTTGCAGTGAGAATAGCATCTGACCAAAAATGTTTTGGAACGTTATTTTGAAAAGGTAAAGAGCGAGTCACATTTAAAAGATGTTGATTTTTCCGTTCAGAAATTCCATTTTGTTGAGGAGTATTAATACATGTGGTTTGATGGAAAAATCCATTTTGTTTTAAAAGGTTTTGAAACATATTACTCATGTACTTTGAACCATTGTCAAATCTAAAGATGTGAATCTTAGCATTATACATGTTAGTAATAAAAGCAGAAAATTCACAAAAAACTGAGTAAGCATCAGACTTGTTTTTTAGTAAATAAATCCAAGTGGTTCGAGAAAAATCATCGATAAAGCTAATGAAATAACGAAAACCATTATATGATTCAACGGGAGCAGGTCCCCAAATATCTGAATGAACTAATTTAAAAGGTAATTGAGTTTTAGTAGTAGAAATTGGAACGTCCTCAAACAACGGAAAAATTAAAAAATCTTAAACATATACTCAACACACAAAAATCAAGTGCATCAACATATAATATATATGTATCTGAGTTTACAAAAGGGTGATTACATCAAAGATCATAAAAAGAAATGTACAAGTAATCATGACCACCTCCAAAATGGGGAAAGAAAGATCTGGTCCCGAGAGCTCTTCTCCGCAGTCACCACCTCCTAGTGCCAAACACGGCCTGAAATGCAAACATGAAACTATGCCTGAGTTTCCATAAGGAAACTCCGTATGCCAAACCCTAAACACATAAATGAAACAACACTAACAAATAACTGCAACCAGGCATGAGCCCAACAACTATAAAAACACCACATTTGCATCTATCACTGGAGCCACAGTTTTGCCTCTATCACTGGAGCCACAACTTCCAACAATCACAACTCACTCCATAGATCCACAACTGATCGCTATCAGGTCGGTATGTCCGTTCGTTGCCCCCAAAAGGCCGGTGAACCCATTTCCCTCAAGCCGATCAAAACAAAACTCAAAACACCCAACTGATTGATCGTTTTATATTAACCGCAAGTGCACGGCTGCGTTGAAGCGGTGGCAAATATGGGTCGTCCACTGGGAGGTGTCTCGATGTTTGGTTTGTGCAAAGGTGAGTGGAAAGAAAGGGAAGAAAGATGTATTACACTACACTACACTAATCTAAACTAGTAAACAAGCAAGCTGAAATGAAATCACTAAACAACTAAGCTAAACAACTAATGAAGAAGATAAAAACACAGGAATGAAAACCCCTAAGGGGTGGAGAGTGTGTGTGTGCACATGAAATAAGTGTGGTGTTGAATGCATACAATATGCTGAAGTTAGTTAGTGTTTGTTAATGCATAAGAGGTACCTATAGACAAAACCTATCATTTACAACACTAAAACTAATGTGATTAATATGAGCAATGCAAGGTTGTTATTAAGAACATAACAAGCATGGAGTATACCTAACTATGGCAGAAACCATCAAGTAAAGTCCTTATTAATTCAAGCAAGCATACTAATATTTCTCACAAACATTTATATCAAGCATTCATACCATCTACATAACATGTACACACATCTACTCCACCACCCAAAGGGGATGGAACTACTCACACATATTTAAACTAACTACTCTAACAAAATGAAGCATTATACTGAAATGAAACTACACTAATCAAGCAAGAAATATTAAAGAAGCATAAAACAAAACAAACAAGCAAGCATGCATTTGAAAGGAAATTAAACTAAGAGAGAGACAAGACAATTAAAGGGAAAACATCTATTATTAACTCACTCAATACAAGCAGCCCTTCCTCCACTAGAGTTTTGCTTCAAGGCTTCACACTTAGTAGGGAAGATGACCACCAAAGAGGGAGATGGGTACAATGGAAGGTGAAGAGTTCTATTTATAAGCATGGAAAAAGCTAATCCGGGACAATCCCCCGATGTGGGACTAAAAAAATACCAAAAAAAGACTAAGAATACACTAATACACGTGCTCCAGCAAGCTTAGCGGATCCAGAGCTATCTGGACCGCCAATTAGCGGTTCCAGACCGCCAATTGGCGGTCCACAAGCTTCAAATCCATTTGGTTTTTGTGCTGGGCTTTGCTTGAAGTATTTCTTGGTCTTGGATGCATCTACTTTGTTTATTGGAGCTCCGACCCGAATCGAATTGTCAAAATACACCTTCATGATGGTGTGGACTTTTCTGTTTTGCTCTTAGGTCCTTCGGTCATATGTTCAGGTCCTTCTCCCTTGCATCTTAGTCCCCAGGTCTCACAATTAGGTCATTTTTCCGTGCTTTTGGGTCCTTTCATGTCTCTTCTCTTCAATCCTCTTTATTTCTGAAATTCAAACATAAAACTCGTCACGTAGCATTGCTTAGGTGTAAGATAATAGATATAAGGTACAAATATAGGCATGAAATGATGTCAATAAAATACCCCCACACCTAAGTTTTTGCTAGTCCCGAGCAAAACAAAGAAAGAGAAAAGGAAACGAGAAACAAGAAATCCTAACTCACTTTTGTAGGAATCAGGGTTGCACTTTGCACGTGCAACAAGTCGTTAAACCTCCTTGTTGCCAAGGAGGAGGAGTGTTGTCTCCTGAGGGTTTTCAGCGGATATACCCACAAAATCCGAACAAGATGCATTATTCAATCTAGACACTCGACTCGTTGGAAATATTTTGTCGATCATTGGACGCTGTAATCCTACGGCCCGACTCTATATAGGTAATCAGTCCACACCTTGCCTAATGAACCATTCGTGCAATTTAAATAAGGAATTAAGTGAAAGACATGGACAATCTCAACATCCTCAAGTGATACAAAGTGTAAGGTCCATTAAGGTTCTTATTTGCATTTTTTTCTTTTTCTTTTTGTTTCTTTTCTTATTTATTTTTCTTTTTTCTTCTTTTATTTTTCTTAGTTGGAGCTTCATTCTCCCAGGGTCAAGTTTCGTGCATCATTGCCATGAGGACTTACACTATCACGTACACCTTTCCCCAAATCTCCACGTAGGGCAATCCCTACCACCCGTGTAACGGGAGTTCGGTCGGCGCATCCCAAGTCAGATGACTCGAAGGCACCAGGCACAAAGTCCCCTCATACCTACTTTCCCGAGTGATAGGAGCCGTGCGAGAAGAGAGAACATCTACTCACTTATTTCTTATCTACACATGAACCAAAACCCCTACACTTAATGTCTCACATTAAGATTTAGAGGGTCCTTGACTACAACAAACTTCCTTAAGTTAACAGACACGAATTATTGACTTACTAGGTTCAGGGTGGACTTCTTTAAATGTTTGAGCACTAAAACCCTATGATTACTCACCCCCAAAGGAAAACTGGGTGCATCCTAACGACTCGATAAATCCTAAAGCCACTGTACTAGATATCCTAATGCATCAAGTTCAAGACAATTTTGGGAGCTTTCTTTTTACTTTGCCTCTCAACGGTTTTGCACATGCTAAACACACGCAAAACCCACAAAACATTTTCTTTCGCAAACACATGAAGATTTTGAAAAAAATGTGGAAATTTTAAAGCACTAGGCAAGCAAAAGAAGACAAGTCACCCAAGGATCATGGCAAACAGATATATCGATATTAAATACAACACACTAATATGACCCTAACAATGCACACAAAAGAAAACAAAAACCAAAGGAAAAGACTCGACTATGTACACACGTAAAAACACCCCCACACTTCATGCATTGTCCTCAATGAATGCGAGCAAGATACTACAAGGAGTTATGCATGAAAAAGAATAGATCTCACCAACGTGAAGTACACAGGTAAGTTTCTGGCTATGTTGATGGACACAACCCAAATTCCCTCAAAACTTGTGAGATGCTAAGGAAGGGATACAAATACGTGAAAGAATTGGGGCCCAAATACTCAAGGTTGGGGCCCACAACAAACGATACTCACTGAAGGAGTCTTCTCTCTTTCTTCTTCTTCTTTTTTTCTTTTCTATACAAACCTAAAAGCACAACCACTCATGCAGGAGCATGAATAGTTGAGTGCGAGGGAGGTTCATGAAGGAACATGACCTCCTCGACTTCGGCTGGTGCCCCCTCCAAGTAGGGTTTGAGGCGTTGTCCATTAACTTTGAACACGTCCCCATTCCCTGGGTTCAAGATGTCAACCGCTCCATGAGGATAGACGGTTTGGACAATAAACAGGCCAGACCAGCGACTGCGGAGCTTACACGCAAACAGATGAAGCTGGGAATTGTAGAGCAACACCTTCTGCCCGGCCGTAAACACCTTTCGCATAATCATGCGATCGTGAAACATCTTGGCTCGGGACTTATGAATTTTGGCATTCTCGTACGCATCATTGCGTAGCTCTTCTAATTCCACAATGTCGAGCTTACGTTGTACTCCTGCTTGATCATGATCCATATTCAGGTTCTTGATCACCTAGAAAGCACGATGCTCAAGCTCGACAGGTAGGTGGCAAGCCTTGCCGTACACTACCCGATATGGGAACATACCCAAATTGGTCTTGTACGCGGTGCGGAAGGCCCACAACGTGTCATTCAACTTAGTTGACCAATCCTTCCTCGAGGAACTAACCGTCTTCTTAAGAATTTGCTTTAATTGACGGTTAGAGATTTCGACCTGCCCACTAGTTTGCGGATGGTATGGGTTCGCAAGCTTGTGGGTGACCGAATATTTCCTCATAAGCGCTTCAAAGGAGCAATTACAGAAGTGGGTACCCCTATCGCTGATTATGGTACGAGGAGTACCAAATCGCGTAAAAATGTCCCTCAATAATTTGGTGACCACCTTGTTGTCATTGGTCTTTGTGGGTATAGCCTCAACCCACTTAGACACATAGTCAACGGCCACCAGAATGTAAACATTCCCGAACGAGTTTGGGAAGGGACCCATGAAATCGATATCCCACACATCGAAGATGTCGACAACAAGGACATTTTGCAAAGGCATCATGTCACGTCGACCAATCCTGCCAAGGCTCTGGCACCTATCACATTGCTTACAAAAGTCGTAAGCATCCTTGAAAATAGAAGGCCAGTAGAATCCAGATTGGAACACCTTGGCAGTAGTTTTCTTTGCTCCAAAGTGTCCTCCACATGCCTTAGAGTGGCAGAAATTGAGCACACTTTGGAACTCAGTATCTGGGACGTACCGCCTGAAAATTTGGTCAGAGCAGTATTTGAATAGGTAGGGGTCGTCCCAGTGAAAGAATCTGACATAAGATCTAAATTTGGTTTGGTCAGATTTTGACCAACCCACAGGAAGTTGCTCGGTCACGAGGTAGTTCACGATATCGGCAAACCAAGGGTTGTCCTCGATCGTGAATAACTGCTCGTTAGGAAATTTGTCATCCATAATTTGGACATGTGGGTTGGTCGTCTCTAGACGAGACAGGTGGTCAGCTACAACATTTTCACACCTTTTTTTGTCCCGAATCTCGAGATTGAATTCTTGTAACAACAAGATCCATCTCAAGAGTCGGGATTTTGCATCTTTCTTCGCCATGAGGTACTTGATGGCTGTGAGATCGGAATAGATAATCACGTGGGAGCCAATCAAGTACGACCGGAATTTCTCCAAAGAAAATATGATCGCTAAGAATTCCTTCTTGGTCACAGTGTAGTTCAATTGGGCATCATTGAGAGTTCTACTGGCGTAGTAGATCACATGAGACAATTTGTCCAATTGTTGCCCAAGCACTGCTCCCATAGCGAAGTCAGATGCATCACACATTAACTCAAAGGGTTCAGTCCACACCGGTGCCTTAATAATGGGAGCTGAAGTCAACTCTTTCTTCAAGGTCAAAAAGGCATGGTGGCAATCCGGTGTAAACTCAAAAATGGCATCCTTAGCCAACAAGGCGGTGAAAGGTTGAGCAATTTTGCTAAAATCCCGAATGAACCGCCGATAGAATCCAGCATGCCCCAAAAAGGCGCGGATATCCTTCACATTACGTGGCGGTGGGAGATTAGCAATAAGACCCACTTTGGCGGGATCGACCTCAATTCCCCTACTTGAGACCACATGTCCAAGTACAATCCCTCGCTTCACCTTGAAGTGATATTTCTCCCAATTGAGAGTGAGTTTCTTCTCATGGCATCTCTTGAGGACAAGGCTCAAGTGATGAAGGCACTCATCAAAGGAAGCGCCAAATATGGAAAAGTCGTCCATGAAGATCTCAAGGAAACGCTCAACCATATCGGAGAAGATGCTGATCATACACCTTTGAAGCGTTGCCGGTGCATTACATAACCCAAAGGGCATGCAATGGTAGGCAAACGTGCCAAATGGGCAAGTAAATGTGGTTTTCTCTTGATCCTCGGGGGCGATGGGAATTTGGTTGTAACCGGAGTATCCATCAAGAAAATAATAATACTCATGTCCGGCCAACCTTTCCAACATCTGATCAATGAATGGCAACGGGAAATGATCTTTCCACGTTGCCGCATTGAGCTTGCGATAATCAACGCAAACTCGTCAGCCAGTTTGCAGGCGTGTCGGGATAAGCTCATTATGCTCATTCTCCACAACCGTCACGCATTATGCTCATTCTCCGCAAGTGCACGGCGTCAATGAAGATGTGGCAAGTACGGGTCGAACACAAGGAGGG
Source organism: Triglochin maritima (assembly GCA_963682175.1). NCBI lineage: Eukaryota > Viridiplantae > Streptophyta > Magnoliopsida > Alismatales > Juncaginaceae > Triglochin > Triglochin maritima. Next base: position 34,115,826 of record OY821781.1, on the reverse strand, counting down.
AGAGATATTGTTATTTTTGTAATTTTTGATTAAGGAAAGAAAGAGAGAAAAATAAGGTTGGTTTGAGATTTTGGATTTTTAATTTTTCTAAAGCAAGAACAACACAAATATACTAAGAATAAAGCAAATATGGATGAGAGTCCAGCGGGTGGGGTTTAGATATCGTGTTTTGTTTAGAGAAATATGAAACTTATAATAAATCACATTAGTTATAAAGCATTACATGATAAATGATTCAACATAAACTCAAGTAATAAAAATATACTAACACGAAATTAAAATAATAACATCATTCTTTTTCTCATCACCCTAAATCCATCACCCCCACCCTTTGGAGAGAGTTAGAAACTCATGGATGGAGGGAAGGAGAACGGGCCCTAGAGAAACTACGAAAGTAAACTAAAAACACGAAATAAACGAACAGAATTTTATTACTAAAATATGAAGAAAAACAAGATTCCTTACAACATCGTTTCGGGGCTATTTATAGCCGATACAAGGGACCCTAGTATGAAATAGGAAAGTACACGCGTCATGACATGACTGGACAAAATCCGGGGGCACGGATTGCAAGGGGTGCGGCGTTTTCGGTGCAAATTACATGTAATGGGCGGCGGAATCGCCGTAATTTTGGCTCAGATTTAATCCGGATTTTTCCTGTGTGTTTATGGTATGAATTAAATGTCCTTTGCGCATCCGGATTGATTTCTTTCCTTTCTTTTGAGCTCTGAATTAATTCTTCATATATTTAGAACTCGTTTTTTTTGCAATTAAGTCCCTGGCTACTTTTGTGTGTAGGTCCTTGGCCTTTTTGTAATTTGGTCTTTGCATGCTTTTAGGCTTGGATGGACTTCAATTTGAACCCCGATAATTTTGAACTTGGTCTTCATGACAGAAATGAGTCTCTTGCACGCGTTTATGCCCGGGATATGGGTAATTTGCATTCAGGTCCCTGTATTCTGTATATAAGACTAAACACATACCTTAGTAGCATTTATTGATATATAATCAATCTAAATGCAAGACATATGATGCAATGTATGCAATGCATCAAATACCCCCACACCTAGATTTTGCTAGTCCCTAGCAAAACAAAATATAAGAAAAATGAAAACAGGGAAATCCTAACTCACTTTCATAGGAATCACGGTTGCACTTAGCATGTGCAACAAGCCTTTAAACCCCTAAGTTTCCTTTAGAGGACGAGTTTTGTCTCGTGAGGGTTTTCAGTTGACACACCCACAAAGTCTTAATTCAACATTTCATTAATAACTCTCATTATCTCCACCTCAACCTTATACATCTAACTTAGAATTCTTGCATGCTCATTATATAAATCTAACTCATAAAAAATCTGACTTGGTCTTCATTCCTCCAATATTCACACCACTAACCCTTCTACACATGTTATCACTTAAATTATTTTGCACGCCTCCTTTGGTGGTGAAGTATCATTCCGATCAACCATGGCATGGATCGTTCTTTTAACTTTGGGCCTTGAGTATCTTAAAGTATATATATATTTTATTTTTCGTGATTCAACACATTTGCTTTTTTGATACTTTTACCCTTTTTGCATTCGTGTAGCGAGTTTGGTCGATAATCCCGAGCTGGCAGACTCAAGTTACAGGGTTTCAAGATACCCCGACGGACCAGTGACTCGAAGGCTTGGGCTATTGTAATCAGTTTGCAAGACGTGCTTTCCTCACTTTTATTCCCCTTTTATTTTCCTCAAGGCTTAATTGCTATCAGAAGTCCACACTTCCCGATATATTTTCCTCAACCTCTGTTTTTATCAATCACTTCAAAGATTTGATTCATCCAATTTAAGTGCATACATGTCTTAAAGGGAAATGGGTTATTTCTTTGGAACTTAGATTTATGTCATAATTTCTATAAGTAGAACTATATAATAAGGAACAAAAACTCAATGCAATTTGTACACGGGTTTTGGTAGCTCAATCTTAAGCTATGTCATGAAACATTGTTTTTTTTTGAAGAATACATAGATAGATAGATAGATAGATAAACAAACACCCCCCACACCTAAATCATGCATTGTCCTTAATGTATGCAAAGATAAAGCAAATGCACTTATGACCTGAGTCAACATGTGGTAGAGGGATTGAATTTGCTCAGAGTCAACCATAGTCAGAACTGGATTGAATGTCATTATGTTGGTGCATGTATCCAGTTGAATTGTTCCCCATGTTACCCTGAGAGTCCTGGGGTAAAGATTCCACACCCCTCACATGTGTTGGTTCTCTTATTTGCTCGAGTGATGGTGTTTGGGTAGATGAATTACTCCCCTTTTTCTCACTTTCTTTTTGATTTTGTGATGATTTATTTGATTCAGAAATCTTATAGATACGCGATCTCATCACAACATCGCTTTGATTGCATACTATTTCTGGTTCACTATCAACATGAAAGATATTAAATCCAGCTTTTAAGTTTCCAAAAGATTGTTGCATTAGCCCATTTCGACAATTTATCAAAGCTTCAGAAGTGGCTAAAAAGTGTATGCCTAGTATTACAGGGATTTGTCTCTTAGGATTGACAACAGGTTTAGTGTCTAGAACGACAAAATCCACTGGGTAAATGAAGTCACCAACCTTAATCAAAACATCCTCTAGTATACCTCTTGGTTTCTTAACAGAGCAATCATCAAATTGAAGGGTTGTCTTAGAGAGTTTTAGTGGACCAAGGTTTAATTGCTCATAGACAAAGAACGGGAGTAGGTTAACACTAGCACCAAGGTCTAGAAGGGCTTTGTTGATAAAAGTATCTCCTATCGCACATGAAATTGTGGGACACCCAGGGTCCTTATACTTTATAGGACACGAGTTGGACAGAATAGAGCTTATGTTTGCAGTTAAGAATGTCTTCTTTGGTACGTTCGTTTTTCTCTTTTTAGTGCACAGATCTTTTAAGAATTTAGCATAAACAGGTATTTGTTGAATCATATCTAGGAGTGGAATATTCACCTTATTGCTTAAATACTTACAAGATTTTCTCCATTTGTGCACTTGAGCTCTTCTTGAGTCTATTGGGGAATGGGGCTTTAGGAACATAGACTCGCTCAGGTTGAGCTATAGGTTCAGGTTGAGTAGGTGGGTTGGGCTTTTCAAATTGGACTTCAGGTTCAATGGTCAGGTCACATGTGGGTGCTTGACGGCTAGATTGATTAGGAGCCCTAGGATTTACCACATTGTTATCAACTTGTTTTCCAGACCGTAATGATACAATTGCATTTATTTGTTGGAACGGTCCCTCCTCATGAACCATTTGAACCGGTCTAGGGTTGTTACTACCTAGAGGTAGTTGATAGGGCTGATATTGATTATTAGGTCTTGGATTCACCTCAGGTTGACTTGGAAACTGACCATTTTCTCTTTCACCTACAATTTGTGCTAGTTTGCTGACTTGTGTTTCTAGCCTTTGGAAGGATTGGATGGTTGTTTGCATAAAGTCTTAACCATATTTTCCAAGCTTGTCAACCTAACATCATAATCTCCATTGTTACTAAACCCAGATGATGTATTATTTTGGTTATACGGGTTTGGTTGTTGTCTAGGAGGTTGACCTTGTTGGTTCCATGAAAGATTGGGATGATTACGCCAACCCGGGTTATAGGTTGATGTGTATGGGTCATTTCTAGAATGGCTAAATGCGGCATTAACTTATTCCATGTCCGCACAATCCTCCATTATATGACCAGTTTGACCACATCTAGAGCAATGGATAGAAGAGGCTTGATTCACTAGGGGTCGGGTTTTTAGCTCTAGACTATCCATTCTACGCATAAGGGTAGCTAGTTTTGCTTCAGCAGCTACAGTAGCATCTACAGGTAAGACACCTGGTTTGGGTTGACTTGCTATTCTAGATCCAATACTCGAGTTATTCGGTGCTCTAGTATTGTTCCATTGCATACTATTTTCGGCTAAATCCTCAAGAAAAATCCAAGCATCATTCTCATTTTTGGACATGAAGTTCCCTTGGCTTACAGATTCTACCATAACCCTGGATGTAGGTGTCAATCCCTCATAAATAATTTGGCACAATTGCCATCTTGGAATTCCATGATGAGGGCATTAGGTCAACAAACTTTTAAATCTTTCTAAATAGGAATAGAACGGCTCGCTCTCAGATGGAACGAATGCAAGAATTTCATTCCTAATCCTAATAGTCTTATGGTTGGGGAAATATTTTTTTAGGAATACTTGAACAAACTCAGCCCAACTTCTAATGGATCTTTCGGCTAGACTATATAGTCATTTCTTAGCGTCATCCTTCAGTGCTAGAGGCACGAATTTCAGACGCACTGCCTCCTCAGGGATATGCTGGTATTGCATAAGAGAGCAGATTTCCTCAAATTCTCTAAGGAAGAGATATGGGTCTTCCCTAGAGGTGAACTTAGGCAACATACTCATGTATTGTGCCTTAAGTTCGAAGTCGCGACCCTGTATGGTGGGCATAACGATGCATGATGGCTGAGCAGCCATCGCTGGGTAGCATCGATCCCTCAGAGTTATAGGTTGTGCAACAGGTGGGTCCACTACATTCTCACCCATTGGATCCGGGTGAGGTGGTGCAGCAGATGGATTGGGGCTAAGTTCTAGACTGGAATCTAGATGAACTCGTGAGAGTCGATTACTCAAGTCCCGAATCCAAATCTGAGTGCACCGGGTTGAATCAATTTTTTGAGTTCAAATTCGAAATTTAAATTCCAAATTTAATTTCAAGAATTAATTACATTTTTTTTTGTTTTTTTTGAAAATGGAAACAAACAAAAGAATGGGGAAAGATGAGAAAGGAATCCTACTCTAGAGAATTGAGGTGAGAAGAGAAAGAAGACTCAGATGAGAATGGAAACTTAAATCTAAAGATAGAAAAGAGGGTCGGTCAGAAATTACCTAAACAAGCACGGTTGAAACAAACTTAGACCTAGTGTCGCTTAAATCTAGACGACTTCTAACTGGTTGAGTCGAGTTGATTTGCTTGATTCACCTCCCTCACTAATCAAACCAACTTGGCCAGGCCGTGTATAGCTAGTGGGGGCGCTTCCGACAGAGTCGGTGCCAATTAGACAACCACTTCGCTTGGAAGACTTACGTCAACACAAAAACACTTTCTAGACACCAAATTAAATTCGATCAGCTTCAGGTCATAGCAAGTCAAACCAATCTTCTCCTTATTTGAGTCCGAATCCTTAGGGGCCAATGTCTAATTGATTTTAATTTAAGGCTTGGGTGACACTTTAGGGTTGTGATTTGTGGGCCACGGAAGGGTGATGAAATCCCCACCGTATCTTTTCCTACGGAGTTGCCCTTAAGATAGTTTAACTTAAATCTAACAAAGATAGTCAAACATTGGTCTTTAATTGGGGGGCAATTGCAAGGTTGTATGCAAACTAAATTATATGCTTAAATGCAATCGTTAAAACGCGATACGTACCTTGCCTCCAGCACTCTTTCAACAATAAAAATAATTTGCAAGAGTTTAGCAAGACTAATGCAAACAAAACATTATATGATGCATGCACTAAGTTCTTCTAGTTTTGCCAATTTTTTTGGTCAGAGTTGAATTATTGCCAATTATGGAATTTAAGCTTAACACGTGCAGTTCTACAAAAGGAAATTTTCCGAAACTAGAAATTATGAGAAAGGCAAGAAAAGTTACCTCCGCAATGCTCAGACGGGTTCGCCGCCCGCTCTCGAAATTTCAGTAGCTCCACGCGTCCACCCAGAGATGGTGCGAACCCCAGAAAAAAATTGAAGCCCAGATGCTTCAAATGTGCGGCGATTCCGCCGCAGGTTCTTCTTGGTATGCGGCGATTCCGCCTCCCGTTTTGCTCCAAATGTGCTCGGTTTGCGCCGCGCACTCTGTTGTCTCCTGAAACGCAAACTCAGATAGTTAGATCGCGCACAAGATAAACAAAATAAAATCGAAATCAACAAAAGTAAACAAAATCTTCGTCGCCTCCCCGGCAACGGCGCCAAAAACTTGATGAGAATTAAATTTATACCGCAAGTGCACGGCGTCAGTGAAGACGTGGCAAATATGGGTCGAACACAAGGAGGGAGAGATTTGTTATTTGTGTGATTTTCGATTAGGGGAAATAAGGAGAGAAGAATAAGTTTGGTTTTGAGATTTTTGGTTTTTAATTTTCTAAAGCATGAAACATAAACAAATAAAACTAAAATAAGAACAAAGATGGTGAATTCCGTTGGGTGGAGGTTTAGATATCGGGTTTAGATTAGAGAATTCCGAAACTTATAATAAATCATATTAGTTATAAAGCATTACATGATAAATGATTTAACACAAACTCAAGTAATCAAAATATACTAATCACGAAATTAAAATAATAACTTTATTCTCTTCTCATCACCCTAAATCCGTCACCTCCACCCTTTGGAAAGAGTTAGAAACTCATAGATGAAGGGAAGGAGAAGGGGTCCTAGAGGAATTACAAAAGAAAACTAAAAGCAAGAAATAAAAGACAGAATTTTATTACTAAAACTAAGGACTAAAATTAAGAACTAAAGACAAGGACCCTCACATCATCGTTTTGAGGCTATTTATAGCCGATACAAGTAACCCTAATATGAAATAGGAAAGTACACGCGTCAACACATGACTGGACAAAATCCGGGGACACGGATCGCAAGACGGGTGGCGGAATTGCCGCATGGTATATGTGTTGTGCGGCGGAAACGCCGCATAATTAAGTCTGATTAAATTCGGATTTTTGCTGAATGTTTATGGTATGATTTCAAAGTCCTTTGCCCGTCTGGATGATTTCTTTCCTTTCTTTTGAGCTCCGAATTAATTCCTTCATATATTTGGAGATTCAAATTGATTTTTTTCTTTAAAACTTCTCCAATGTACTTTATTTGCATTTGGGTCCTCGGCTTTTTGCAATTAAGTCCCTGGCTACTTTTATGCTTAAGTCCTTGGCCTTTTTGTAATTAGGTCCTTGAATACTTTTGTGCTCGGATGAACTTCCATTTGAATCCCGATAATCTTGAACTTGGTCTTTATAGCAGAAATGAGTCTCTTGCACACATTTATGCTCGGGATATGGGTAATTTGCATTCAGGTCCCTGTATTATGTAAATAAGACTAAACACATAACTTAGTAGCATTTATTGATATAAAAATAAACTAAGAATAAAGCAAATACGGATGAGTGTCCAGCAGGTCGGGGTTTAGATATCGGGTTTTGTTTAGAGAAATCTGAAACTTATAATAAATCACGTTAGTTATAAAGCATTACATGATAAATGATTCAACATAAACTCAAGTAATCAAAATATACTAACACGAAATTAGAATAATAACATCATTCTTTTTCTCATCACCCTAAATCCATCACCCCCACCCTTTGGAGAGAGTTAGAAAGTCATGGATGGAGGGAAGGAGAATGGGTCCTAGAGAAGCTACGAAAGTAAACTAAAAATACGAAATAAACGTACAGAATTTTATTACTAAAGAATGAAGAAAAACAAGATTCCTTACAACATCGTTTCGGGGCTATTTATAGCCGATACAAGGGACCCAAGTATGAAATAGGAAAGCACACGCGTCATGATACGACTGGACAAAATCCGGGGGCACGGATTTCAAGGGGTGCGGCGTTTTCGGTGAAAATTACATGTAATGGGCGGCGGAATCGCCGTAATTTTGGCTCAGATTTGATCCGTATTTTTCCTGTGTGTTTATGGTATGAATTAAATGTCATTTGCGCGTCCGGATTGATTTCTTTCCTTTCTTTTGAGCTCCGAATTAATTCTTCATATATTTAGAGATCTAAATTGATTTTTCTTTAGAACTTATCCAAAATAATATTTTAGTAATTGTAAGTTGCAGTCGGGTCCTCGGCTTTTTTTGCAATTAAGTCCTTGGCTACTTTTGTGCTTAGGTCCTTGGCCTTTTTGTAATTTGGTCTTTGTATGCTTTTATGCTTGGATGAACTTCAATTTGAACACCGATAATCTTGAACTTGGTCTTCATGACAGAAATGAGTCTCTTGCACGCGTTTATGCTCGGGATATGGGTAATTTGCATTCAGGTCCTTGTATTCTATAAATAAGACTAAACACATACCTTAGTAGCATTTATTGATATATAATCAATCTAAATGCAAGACATATGATGCAATGTATGCAATGCATCAAATACCCCCACACCTAGATTTTGCTAGTCCCTAGCAAAACAAAATATAAGAAAAATGAAAACAGGGAAATCCTAACTCACTTTCGTAGGAATCACGGTTGCACTTAGCATGTGCAACAAGCCTTTAAACCCCTAAGTTTCCTTTAGAGGACGAGTTTTGTCTCGTAAGGGTTTTCAGTTGACACACCCACAAAGTCTTAATTCAACATTTCATTAATAACTCTCATTATCTCCACCTCAACCTTATACATCTCACTTAGAATTCTTGCATGCTCATTATATAAATCTAACTCATAAAAAATCTGACTTGGTCTTCATTCCTCCAATATTCACACCACTAACCCTTTTACACATGTTATCACTTAAATTATTTTGCACGCCTCCTTTGGTGGTGAAGTATCATTCGGATCAACCATGGCATGGATCATTCTTTTAACTTTGGGCCTTGATTATCTTAAAGTATATATATATTATTTTTTTCATGATTCAACACATTTGCTTTTTTGATACTTTTACCCTTTTTGCATTCGTGTAGCGAGTTTGGTCGATAATCCCGAGCTGGCAGACTCAAGTTACAGGGTTTCAAGATACCCCGACCGACCAGTGATCGAAGGCTTGGGCTATTGTAATCAGTTTGCAAGATGTGCTTTCCTCACTTTTATTCCCCTTTTATTTTTCTCAAGGCTTAATTGCTATCAGAAGTCCACACTTCCCGGTATATTTTCCTCAACCTCTGCTTTTTATCAATCACTTCAAAGATTTGATTCATCCAATTTAAGTGCATATATGTCTTAAAGGGAAATGGGTTATTTCTTTGGAACTTAGATTTATGTCATAATTTCTATAAGTAGAACTATATAATATGGAACAAAAACTCAATGCAATTTGTACACGGGTTTTGGTAGCTTAATCTTAAGCTATGTCATGAAACATTGATTTTTTTTGAAGAATATATAGATAGATAGATAGTTAAACAAACACCCCCCTACACCTAAATCACGCATTGTCCTCAATGTATGCAAAGATAAAGCAAAGGCACTTATTACCTGAGTCAACATGTGGTAGAGGGATTGAATTTGCTCAGAGTCAACCATAGTCAGAACTGGATTGAATGTCACCATGTTGGTGCATGTTCCCCATGTTGCCCTGAGAGTCCTGGGGTAAAGATTCCACACCCCTCACATGTGTTGGTTCTCTTATTTGCTCGAGTGATGGTGGTTGGGTAGATGAATTACTCCCCTTTTCTCACTTTCTTTTTGATTTTGTGATGATTTATTTGATTCAGAAATCTTATAGATACGCGATCTCATCACAACATCGCTTTGATTGCATACTATTTCTGGTTCACTATCAACATGAAAGATATTAATTCCAGCTTTTAAGTTTCCAAAAGATAGTTGCATTAGCCCATTTCGACAATTTATCAAAGCTTCAGAAGTGGCTAAAAAGGGTATGTCTAGTATTACAGGGATTTGTCTCTTAGGATTGACAACAGGTTCAGTGTCTAGAACGACAAAATCCACTGGGTAAATGAAGTCACCAACCTTAATCAAAACATCCTCTACTATACCTCTTGGTTTCTTAACAGAGCAATCAGCAAATTGAAGGGTTGTCTTAGAGGGTTTTAGTGGACCAAGGTTTAGTTGCTCATAGACTGAGAACGAGAGTAGGTTAACACTAGCACCAAGGTCTAGAAGGGCTTTGTTGATAAAAGTATCTCCTATCGCACATGAAATTGTGGGACACCCAGGGTCCTTATACTTTATAGGACACGAGTTGGACAGAATATAGCTTATGTTTGCAGTTAAGAATGTCTTCTTTGGTACGTTCGTTTTTCTCTTTTTAGTGCACAGATCTTTTAAGAATTTAGCATAAGCAGGTATTTGTTGAATCATATCTAGGAGTGGAATATTCACCTTAACTTGCTTAAATACTTCCAAGATTTTCTCCATTTGTGCACTTGAGCTCTTCTTGAGTCTATTGGGGGGGAATGGGGCTTTAGGAACATAGACTCGCTCAGGTTGAGCTATAGGTTCAGGTTGAGTAGGTGGGTTGGGCTTTTCAAATTGGACTTCAGGTTCAATGGTCAGGTCACATGTGGGTGCTTGACGGCTAGATTGATTAGGAGCCCTAGGATTTACCACATTGTTATCAACTTGTTTTCCAGACCGTAATGATACAACTGCATTTATTTGTTGGAACGGTCTCTCCTCATGAATCATTTGAACCGGTCTAGGGTTGTTACTACCTAGAGGTAGTTGATAGGGCTGATATTGATTATTAGGTCTGGGATTCACCTCAGGTTGACTTGGAAACTGACCCTTTTCTCTTTCACCTACAATTTGTGCTAGTTTGCTGACTTGTGTTTCTAGCCTTTGGAAGGATTGGGTGGTTGTTTGCATAAAAGTCTTAACCATATTTTCCAAGCTTGTCAACCTAACATCATAATCTCCATTGTTACTAAACCCAGATGATGTATTATTTTGGTTATACGGGTTTGGTTGTTGTCTAGGAGGTTGACCTTGTTGGTTCCATGAAAGATTGAGATTATTACGCCAACCCGGGTTATAGGTTGATGCGTATGGGTCATTTCTAGAATGGCTAAATGCGGCATTAACTTCTTCCAAGTCCGCACAATCCTCCATTTTATGACCAGTGTGACCACATCTAGAACAAGGGATAGAAGAGGCTTGAATAACTAGGGGTCGGGTTTTTAGCTCTAGACTTTCCATTCTACGCATAAGGGTAGCTAGTTTTGCTTCAGCAGCTACAGTAGCATCTACAGCTAAGACACCTGGTTTGGGTTGACTTGTTATTCTAGATCCAATACTCGGGTTATTCGGTGCTCTAGCATTGTCCCATTGCATACTATTTTCCTCAAGAAAAATCCAAGCATCATTCTCATTTTTGGACATGAAGTTTCCTTGGCTTACAGATTCCACCATAACTCTAGATGTAGGTGTCAATCCCTCATAAATAATTTGGCACAATTGCCATCTTGGAATTCCATGATCAGGGCATTGGGTCAACAGACTTTTAAATCTTTCTAAATAGGAATAGAACGGCTCGCTCTCAGATTGAACGAACGCAACAATTTCATTCCTAATCCTAATAGTCTTATGGCTGGGGAAATATTTCTTTAAGAACACTTGAACAAACTCGGCCCAACTCCTAATAGATCTTTTGGCTAGACTATATAGTCATTTCTTAGCGTCGTCCTTCAGTGCTAAAGGCACGAATTTAAGACGCACTGCCTCCTCAAAGATATGCTGGTATTGCATAAGGGAGCAGATTTCCTCAAATTCTCTAAGGAAGAGATATGGGTCTTCCGTAGAGGTGAACTTGGGAAAAATACTCATGTATTGTGCCTCCAGTTCGAAGTCGCGAGCCGGTATGGTGGGCATAACGATGCACGATGGCTGAGCAGCCATCGTTGGGTAGCACCGATACCTCAAAGTCATAGGCGGGTCCACTACATTCTCAGCCATTGGATCCGGGTGAGGTGGTGCAACAGGTGGATTGGGGCTAAGCTCTAGACTGGAATCTAGATGAACTCGTGAGAGTCGATTGCTCAAGTCCCGAACCCAAATCTGAGTGCACCGGTTTGAATCAATTTTTGAATTCAAATTTGAAATTTAAATTCCAAATTCAATTTCAAGAATCATTTACTTTTTCTTTTCTATTTTTTCTTTGTTTTTTTATATAAAAAAATTCTTTCAAAATGGAAACAAACAATAGAAAGGGGAAAGATGAGAAAGGAATCCTAATCTAGAGAATTGAGATGAGAAGAGAAAGAAGACTCAGATGAGAAGGGAAACTTAACTCTATAAGATAGGTAAGAGGGTTGGTCAGAAGTTTCCTAAACAAGCACGGTTCAAACAATCCTAGACCTAATGTCGCTTAAATCTAGACGACTCCTAACTGGTTGAGTCGAATTGGTTCGCTTGACTCACCTCCCTCACTAATCAGACCAAATTGGCCAGGCAGTGTATAGTTAGTAGGGGCGCTTCAGTCAGAGTCGGTGCCAATTAGACAACCACTTCGCTTGGAAGACTTACGTCAACACAAGAACACTTTCTATACACCAAATTAAATTCGATCAGCTTCAAGTCATAGCAAGTCAAACCAATCTTCTCCTTAATTGAGTCCGAGTCCTTAGGGGCCAATGTCTAATTGATTTTAATTTTAAGGCTTGGGTGACACTTTAGGATTGTGATTTGTGGGCCACGGAAGGGTGATGAAATCCCCACCGTATCTTTTCCTACGGAGTTGCCCTTAAGATAGTTTAACTGAAATCTAGCAAAGATAGTCAAACATTGGTCTTTAGTGAGGGACAATTGCAAGGTTGTATGCAAACTAAATTATATGCTTAAATGCAATCGATAAAAACCGCGCACGTACCTTGCCTCCAGCACTCTTCAACAAAAAATAATTTGCAAGAATTTAGTAAGAATAATGCAAACAAAACACTATATGATGCATGCACTAAGTCTTTCGAATTTTGCCAATTTTTAGGTCAGAGTTGAATTATTGCCAATTATGGAATTTCAGCTTAACACGTGTAGTTCTACAAAAAGGAAATTTTCCGAAAATAGAAATTACGAGGAAAAAGGCAACAAAGGTTACCTACGCACGCTCAGTCGGGTTCGCCGCCCGCTTTCGAAAATAGAAATTATGAGCATGTTGGTAATTTTGGTGCTGAGACCTTTGATGTGGGGGTTGGTAGGTCACCGATGGGCGTGGAGGTTGATAAGGTGGAGGTTGAGGTTGAGCGTGCGAGCTCTGACCGTGACCCCCACTAGGCCCCCAAGAGAAGTTAGGATGGTTACGCCATCCCGGGTTGTAGGAGTGACTGTACGGGTCGTTACAGGGCCTCTGTCGATACATCGCATTCGCATGCTCAGTATCCCTTGGAGTGTAAGCGCACTCCAAGTCATCATGGCCCGTAAGTCCACACCTATTACACCCAGGAGTAGCGACCTGAGCTACAGGAGCTAAATCCAACTCTAAACTCTCAATCCTACGCATGAGAGCAGCCAATTTCGCCTCAGACGCGATAGTTGACTCTACATGATATGATCCAGCCCGACCAGAAGACCTGGCGGCTGGTGACTCTCTCATGGTGTCCCACTCGAAGGTACGTTCAGCCATGAACTCAAAAGTGTCCCATGCCTCCTCGATGGGTTTCATTTGGAAGTCACCCTGACACATCGACTCCAACAATGTGCGGGTCTTGTAGTTGATGCTCTCATAAACAATTTGGCACTGCTACCATAGCTCAAGTCCATGATGAGGGCACTGCTGGAGAAGGTCCTTGAACCTCTCAAAGAAAGCATGAAAAGATTAGGTCTCAGTCTGATACATTTGATGTATCTGGTGCCGTATCTGTTGAGTTTTCCTTTGAGGGAAAAATCTCTTCAGAAATACGGTCACAGTCATCCCAAGACCGAATGGAGCTCGCCGGGAGGCTGTACATCCATTTCTTCGCGTTATCCTTCAACGCGAAAGAAATCATCCTCAACCGGACTGAATCCTCATCAAGTTGTTAAAGCTTGAACATGGAGCATACTTCCTCGAATTCACGTATAAAAATATACGGATCCTCCTAATTGGCAGTTAAGGTTGGAAGCATGCTCACATATTGAGGTTTCAGCTCATAGTTGTTCCCGCAAGCACGGGGAAGAACTATGCGAGCAGGCTGCGCGGCCCGAAAAGGATGGGTCCGCTCCCACAAAGTCATCGGTCTATCCTGTCGAGCTAAAGGTGGTGGTGCACCAAGAACTCGATCCTGACCGAATCTCCCTTCCTCTCGTGTCAGAGGAGGAGGAGAAGGAGGTCTACGTGGTGGTGGGAACGGACCGAGGTAATACATGTATGGAACCCGGTCTCCCTCGCCACCACGAGACGACTCAGCCTCTTGCTAAAAGGAGCACGAGGCGGAGATGGTCGATCACCAAGACCGTCCATCTCAGAAATATGCACTCTCTCTAGTCGAGTGCTCTCACCAGAACGAGCCCAACCTCGCATAAAAATGCTCGACTCGACTCTAAACAACACATAACAGAAGGTGTACTCAGAGGAGGAGACTACACGTAGAGAATAGATGAGGAGAGGACTCAGATGAGGAGGGAAGAATCCTTAGATCTAATGTGGGTAGTGGGATCAGGTAGAAGCCTAACTAGCAAGCACGACTCAAACAACTTAAGGCTATGGGTCCTTAGGCTAGACGACGCCTAACTTCGAGGTCAGTAGCCTCGACACACCTCACCTCCCTACAACGAGGACCACAATGCCCAGTAAGTGATACCAGATCCGGAGATCGAGTACCTCCTACTATCGACAAGGTAGGCAACGCCGATCAGGTCATGATGGTCTAAACTAGATTACTCTCCTAGTGCGTCCGCAATCCTCAGAGCCAATGTCTACTTGCTTTTAGTTAAGGCTTGATTAAGAGTGATTTTTGGGGCCAAGGAAAGGGTGATGAAATCCCCCACCTTATCTTTTATGGGACAGCCCCTCCTTAGTAGTGTTTTGATCCTAGATCTAGCAATCAATCGTTCCAATCAAACGCTCAACTCACTCTTGTCCTGATGCAATTCCTACTAACTAATGCATGGGCATACAAGATGCATGAATGAGTGTAGGAAATGCGTACCTCACGCCAGCGCTCAACAACTTAAGATAAAGCTAAAAGAAAAGATGACTATATGCCTAAGTCAAGTGCATGATGCGTGACCTAAACAAGTAAGAACGTCTAGTCTTTTGCTTTGGATTTTAAGGCCAAGTTGATTAATGGGGGAGTGATTAATGATCTGGGAGCAAACTAGAAGTCACAGCATGAACAATAGGGCTCCCAGATAACGAAAATAACAGAACGAACTACCAGAAGAAATTTGAAAGCAACAAACCCTCACCAGGCCGCCAATTGGCTGTCTCCAACCGCTGATTGGCGGTCCCTTTTGATGCTTAGGTGCTCAAACTCCTCCAGTAGCCTCCCTGTGCGCTCTAGGATCCCTGAAACTAAGAAAAACTGGAAACAAAAAATTACAAACCACTCGAATCGTCCAAACCAAGGTCTGGACAGAGCACCTCCCCGGCAACGGCGCCAAAAACTTGATTGATCGTTTTATATTAACCGCAAGCACACGGCCGCGTTGAAGCGGTGGCAAATAAGGGTCGTCCACTGGGAGGTGTGTTGACGTTTGGTTTGTGCGAAGGCGAGTGGAAAGAAAGGGAAGAAAGATGTATTACATTACACTACACTAATCTAAACTAGTAAACAAGCAAGCTGAAATGAAATCACTAAACAACTAAGCTAAACAACTAATGAAGAAGATAAAAACACAGGAATGAAAACCCCTAAGGGGTGGAGTGTGTGTGTGTGCACATGAAATAAGTGTGGTGTTGAATGCATACAATAAGCTCAAGTTAGTTAGTGTTTGTTAATGCATAAGAGGTACCTAATGGCAAAACCTATCATTTACAACACTAAAACTAATGTGATTAATATGAGCAATGCAAGGTTCTTATTAAGAACATAACAAGCATGGAGTGTACCTAACTATGGCAGAAACCATCAAGTAAAGTCCTTATTAATTGAAGGAAGCATACTAATATTTCTCACAAACAATTATATCAAGCATTCATAACATCTACATAACATGTACACACATCTACTCCACCCCCCAAAGGGGATGGAACTACTCACGCATATTCAAACTAACTACTCTAACAAAATGAAGCATTACACTGAAATGAAACTACACTAATCAAGCAAGAAATATTAAAGAAGCATGAAACAAAACAAACAAGCAAGCATGCATATGAAAGGAAATTAGGTGCCTTTTTCCTACTTTTGGGTCCTTTCATGTCTCTTCTCTTCAATCATCTTTATTTCTGAAATTCAAACGTAGCATTGCTTAGGTGTAAGATAATGGATATAATGTACAAATATAGGCATGAAATGATGTCAATCACCAACAAAGAAGAAATGGTCAACTGAAACAGACCTACTGGTCAACCGGTTCCCTCCCGGAATGCACAATTGTTTGACCGTCTCCGCGACTAGTCGAACCATAAATAACAAACAAAACAACCAATCGGTCGTACAAAAGGTCATGGACAAGCGACCGTTAGGATGGTCGAAGCCAGACATCACATAAATCAGACTGCTCAACTGGTCGACCGAGAAAGTGGACCCGGTTGACCAAACAATCATGGAACTCCTACGTTATCTCTAAGTCAAGATCGGTCGGACAACATACGCATCGGTCGAACGAGTTTTAAGTCAACTTAAGTCATCGGTCGAACAGAAACTCATGGCGGTCGACCGTTTGGATGGTCTATGCCTGAACCGACTTACTACAGTGTAATCAGTCGAACTAATCAATAGGACGGACGACCGTTTTGATGGTCTTCATCCCCAACCGACACACTACAGTGCATTCGGTCGAACGGCAAAACGGTCGACCAAAAACACCCAGAGCTTGCCTAACAAGCTTGACCAGTCGACCGCACAACACATCGTTTGTCTGGTGCAAAGCAAAATTCCATGAATTACACTAACAATGGTTGACCGATCGCAGCAGAATCCTGCTGAACAGCAATGTCCGACGAGACTTTCGGCCTACCATCGACTACTCAAACACTCACACTAGCTTAGGTGAGCATAAAAGTAAAGCTTGGCATACCTTAAAGGCTTGAAGAAGCCTCCGAAGAACCACGGTGAACGCCTCCACGTGAACGCTCTTCTCCGGCGAATTCACCCGAGCAATGATCACACCTCCGATCACACCTTGCTGAACTCAACTTTCTCTTCTTCACCTTCTTCAACAATCCTCTGGTGAGATCGTAGAGCTGAGACGGAGAGATGAAATGAGAGAGAGAAAAAAGATGAGGAAGATATCTGTTTAGCACTTATAACCCCTCACCTCATCTCAAGTCAATCCCAGTCGTCCACCTCAACCCCCTACTATCTCATCAACCTAAACCCCATTAGTCCACTAATTAGAGATTAGGATATAACAATCCACCCTCCTTAAAAGAATTTCGTCCTCGAAATTAAATCCAGAACTTACCAAACATCTCTGGATACTTCTTTCGGACCTCCTCCTCAATATCCCAAGTGGCGTCCCGCTAACTGTGGTGCTGCCACCTAACCTTCACCATCGAAATGGTCCTCTTCCTAAGTTGATGCTCCATCTGATCTACTATCTCAACAGGTCTCTCATCAAGAGACAAATCTTGTTGGATCTTTGGAACCTCTAACTGAATTACATGAGAAGGATCTGCTACGTATGTCCTCAGCATCGAAACGTGGAAGACATTATGAAGACTCGAAAACTGCAGTGGCAGTGCAATCCGGTAAGTGACCTCTCCAACTCAGTCTAAGATTCCCCTTCTTCCTAAGCCTCATTACTTAACAGGATGGGGAGATCTTCAGAAAAACATGGTCGCCGATCTCAAAACTCAAGTCTCGTCTACCTTTATCAGCGTAACTCTTCTGCCTGCTTTGAGCTACTGCAAGTCTCTTCCTTATCACATGCACCATGTCAGCATATAACTGCACTAACTCGGGCCCAACCAAATGCATCTTGCCTACATTACTCCAGCAAACTGGTGATCTGCAAGGACGACCGTAAAAAGCCTCGTACGGTGTCATCCCAATACTCATGTGGTAGTTGTTGTTGTTGGCGAACTCTATAAGTGGCAAGTGCTCATCCCAATGTATTGCCCAATCCAAAGTGCAAGCTCTCAGCATGTCCTCTAGAGTCTAGATCGTCCTCTCAGACTGGCCATCTGTTTGTGGGTGAAACATTGTACTGAAATTCAGACGCGTCCCCAAAGCCTGCTGCAGACTCCACCAAAATCTGGATGTGAACCTCGGGTCTCGATCAAAGATGATGCTCACTGGTACTCCGTGCAGTCGGACAACCTCCTCCATATACAACTTAGCTAGACCCTCCCAAGGTAACGTGATCTTAATCACTAAGAAGTGTGCTGACTTGGTCAATCGATCGACTATCACCCAAATCGCATCATGGAAGTTCTTCATCTTCGGCAACCGATGACAAAATCTATCGTCAAATGCTCCCACTTCCACTCAGGCAGCTCTATACTCTACTTCGATCGTACTGATCGATGGTGCTCAATCTTCACCTACTGACAGACCAAGCACTTGGTCACAAAATCAGCTACGTCTCGCTTCATCCCCTTCCACCAGAAGTTCTGGTGCAGGTCCTTATACATCTTCGTGATCCCTGGATGGATAGAATATCTGGCTCTGTGTGCCTCCTCCATGATGTCATCTCTCAGCTCATCTACCTTCGGCACCCAGATACAGCTCCTGAACCTCAGGCCACCGTCTACTCCCACAGACTGGCTAAATCATCATCTGCTGTCTAAGCATGTACAACTCTCACAACTGTCTACGGCACATCTATTACTGCGCCCCCAGAGCCCTGCGCGAATGGCGTCCACTCGGACAAAAACTCGAGTAACCTCCAATCTTGGATGCATAAGCTAGCAACTGACACCTCCACCTTACTGCTCAAGGCATCAGCAACTGAATTCTCCATCCACGGATAGTAGGAGATGGTGAAATCGTAATACTAAATGACCTCGAACCATCAGCGTTGCCTCATATTCAGCTCCATCTGCAAGAACAAGTAATTCAGGCTCTGGTGATCTGTGAAGACCTCGAGCTGCTCTCCATAAAGATAATACTGCCAGGTCTTCAACGCGTGAACCACCGCTGCTAACTCCAAACCATGAGTGGGGTACTTCTTCTCGTGCACCTTCAGCTACCTTGAAGCATACGCCACTACATTCCCATGCTGCATCAGTACACAACCCAGACCAATGCCTGAAGCATCGCTGTAAATCACAAATCCCCCGCTGTCACTAGGAAGAGTCAGAACTGGAGCAGTCGTCAACCGACTCTTCAGTTCCTCAAAACTATCCTCACACTTCTGGGACAATCCAAACTTGATGACTTTCTGCATCAACATTGTCAGTGGTGAAGCAAGTCTGGAGAAATCCTAAATGAAACGACGATAGTAACCTGCCATACCTACAAAACTCATGATCTCTGACACGCTAGTCGGAGCCCTCCACTGTGTCACAACCTCAACCTTCCCTGGATCCACTGAGATCCCGTCCGCTGACACAATGTGTCCCAAAAAAGTCACCCGATCCAACCAAAACTCGCACTTCGCTTACTTAGCATAGAGTTGTTGATCCCTCAGAATGCCAAGTACAATACTCAAGTGCTCCTGATGCTGCTCTCTATCTGAAGAGTACACTAAGATGTTGTCCACGAAGACAATAACAAATCTTTTGAGGTACTGACTGAACGTCATGTTCATCAGATCCATGAAAGTTGCAGGCGCGTTCGTCCATCCAAACGACATCACCAAAAACTCGTAGTGTCTGAACCTCGTCCTGAATGTTGTCTTCTTGATATATGCCTCTCTGATCCTCAATTGATGATAACCTGATCGTATATCAATCTTCGAGAACACCTTCGCTGATTGCAACTGGTCAAAATGGTCCTCAATCATGGGGAAAGGATATTGATTCCTCATGGTAACCTTATTCAGCATCCTGTAATCAATACACATCCACAGTGATCCATCCTTCTTCTTCACGAAGAGTACAGGCACTCCCCAAGGAGAGACACTAGGTCGGATAATCCTAGTATCCATCAAATCCTTCACATACTTCTTCAGCTCAGCTAACTCAGTAGGTGTCATCCTGTACGGTGCCTTCGACTGTGGTGTAGTCTCCGCTACCAGATCAATGTTGAACTCTATCTCCCTATGAGGCGGCAAACGTGCAACATCGTCTGCAAACACATCTGGAAAATCCTAGATTATCTCTATGTCCTCCAATCTCCTTAACTCAGGATTTGGAACTGCTAAGGTGGTCACAAAAGCTCTAAAACCCTGCTGAATCAACTTCCATACCCTCACTACGGATACCACTACACGACCTCCTCTGTCCTTCGTCCCCCTGATCAGCACATCAGGTAGACCCTTCATCGGAATCAAAATCTTCTTCTCACGACATAAGACTCGAACATCATACTGGGATAGCCAATCCATCCCAAGTATGATGTCATAGTCTACCATCGGTAGCAAGACCAGTCGGCCAGAAACTCCTGGTCTCCAGAAACAATCATGGCGTCGGGGAGAAAGCTCCCCACAGTGCCCACCAAAACCAGGGGTGTGCTGACTTCCAAACTGACAGTCAACATCGCAGGGGTACAACCTAACATGCTCACGAATGACTCAGAGATAAACGAGTATGTGGCCCCATAGTCAAAAAGCACTCTAGCTACCAAATCATCAACGTATAGCGTACCTTCCACCATCGTGCTGGCATCTCTAGCCTCCTCCACCTGGATGGTGAAGACACAACCGACTCTCTTCCCCTGCTGGGGTGGTGCAACTAATCAACTTGGTCCAGCTCCACCAGATGTGGATGATCCCGGTCGAACACTAGTCCTGCCTGGACTGCTCGGGCAAAACGAATAAAGTAACCCAGCTGGCCACAACCATGACACACACCTGGACGGGGCCCGCACCCTCGCCCAGGATGAACTCCTCCACACTGCCCCGACAACAATGCTCGACCTCCGTCGATCTGTGGCCTCTTCCCCGAATTCCCTAAAAACTGACCTCCTGGACAGACTCCAGCCTTCACCTGCGACCTCCTAGCCTCCTAAATGATATCCTCGTTTTCTTGGTCCATGATGGTCGCAAACTTCACATCATCAGCTAAAGTTTGTGTCATACTAGTGGTGACACAAGCCCTGAACTGGGGCCTCATGCCTCGCACAAACTTCCGAGCCCTCTACTCCCGAGTCACATAAATGTCTGGGCAATAACGCTCCAAAGAGTGGAATCTGCTAATGTAAGCTGCCAGAGTCATGTCTCTCTGGTCTAGGGCTAGAAACTCCTCCAACTTCCTATCGTGAGCGTGCTGAGGGAAGTACTGCTGGTTGAACTCCGCAAGGAATTCCTCCCAGTCACCTCCTCACTATCCTCAAAAACCACTACTGAAGTAGACCTCCACCAGTTGGTTGCTCCGTCGTCCAAAACATAGGTGACCAAATCCACCTTCCTCTCAGGAGGACATCCTATCGCCCAGAAAATCTTCTGGATCTTAAAGACCTAGTCCTCAGCTGCTTCAAGGTTGCCTCGACCATCAAAGGAAGGTGGATGCTGGCGCATGAACCGATCGAGCACAACATTTGTCCCACTCTGCTCAGTCTGGGTAAACTGGTGCACCAGAAACTCGCCCAGCCTACCTATAATACCATGGAACGTCCTCCACTCCTCCTCTCTGTCCACCCCACCAATCTCATCACTAGTGCAACAGTCCCGTGGAGGAGGTCTCACACATCTCGGAGGCATCTACACATGAGGCAGAAAACAAAAGTCAAAAGACTGCATGCATGCTCTATACACAAACATCTAAGGGTGGTTTCTTTGGACAAAGACATGGGAACTGACAGCTCTGATACCAAGTTGAAACATCCTTAAACAGTGGAAAATTTAAAAAATCTTAAACATATACTCAACACGAGGACATTACGGCAAGACACAGAAATCAGGTGCACCAACATATAATATAAATGTATCTAAGTTTACAAAAGGGTGATTACATCAAAAGATCATAAAATGAAATTTACAAGTAATCACGACCACCTCCAAAATGGGGAAAGTAGGATCCAGTCCCGAGAGCTCTTCTCCGCAGTCACCACCCCTACTACCGATCACGACCTGAAATGCAAACATGAAATTATGCCTGAGTTTCCATAAGAAAAACCCGTATACCAAATCTTAAACACATAAATGAAACAACACTAACAATAACTACAACCAGGCATAAGCCCAACAACTGTAAAAACACCACATTTGCATCTATCACTGAATCCACGGTTTTGCCTCTATCACAGGAACCACAATTTTGCCTCTATCACTGGAGCCACAGCTTCCAACAATCACAACTCACTCCGTAGATCCACAACTCATCGCTATCAGGTCGGTATGTCCGTCTGTTGCCCCCAAAAGGCCGGTGAACCCATTGCCCTCAAGTCGATCAAAACAAAACTCAAAACACCCAACAAAGAAGAAATGGTCAACTGAAACAGACCTACTGGTCGACCGGTTCCCTCCTGGAATGCACAAGTGTTTGACCGTCTCCGCGACTGGTCGAACCATAAATAATAAACAAAACAACCAATCGGTCGTACAAAAGGTCACAGACGGTCGACCGTTATGATGGTCGAAGCCAAACATCACATAAATCAAACTTCTCAACCGGTTGACCGGCAAAGGGGACCTGGTTGACCAAACAATCATGGAACTTTTACGTTATCTCTAAGTCAAGATTGGTCGGACAACATACGCATCGGTCGAATGAGTTTTAAGTCAACTTAAGTCATCGGTCGAACAGAAACTCATGGCGGTTGACCGTTTGGATGGTCTATGCCTGAACCGACTTAATACAGTGGAATCAGTTGAACTAATCAAAAGGGCAGTCGACCGTTTTGATGGTCTTCATCCCCAACCGACACACTACAGTGCATTCGGTCGAACGGCAAAACGGTAGACCAAAAACACCCAGAGCTTGCCTAACAAGTTTGACCAGTCGACCGCACAACACATCGTTTGACTGGTGCAAAGAAAAAATCCATGAATTACACTAACAATGGTCGACCGAACGTAGCAGAATCCTGCTGAACAGCAATGTCCGATGAGACTTTCGGCCTACCGTCGACTACTCAAGCACTCACACTAGCTTAGGTGAGCATAAAAGTAAAGCTTGACATACCTTAAAGGCTTGAAGAAGCCTCCAAAGAACCACGGTGAACGCCTCCACGTAAACGCTCTTCTCCGGTGAATTCACCCGAGCAATGATCACACCTTGCTGAACTCGACTTGCTCTTCTTCACCTTCTTCAACAATCCTCTGGTGAGATCGTGGAGCTGAGACGGAGAGACGAAATGAGAGAGATAAAAAAGATGAGGAAGAGATAAGTTTAGCACTTATAACCCCTCACCTCATCTCAAGTCAATCCCAGCCGTCTGTTGCCCCCAAAAAGGCTGGTGAGATCGTGGAGACACAATTTTGCATCTATCATTGGAGTCACAGTTTCCATAAATCACAACTCACTCTGTAGATCCACAACCAATTGCTATTAGGCCAGTATGTCCGTTTGTTGCCCCCAAAAAAGCTGGTGAAGCCGTTTCCCTCTAGCCAATCAAAACAAAACTCAAAACACCCAACAGAGCAGAAACGGTCGACCGAAACAGGCCTACCGGTCGACAGGTTCCCTCCTGGAACGCACAAGTGTTTGACCATCTCCGCGACCGATCGAACCACAAATAACAAACAAAATGACCAATCAGTCGTATAAAAGGTCACAGATGGTCGACCGTTTTGATGGTCGAACCTAGACATCACATAAATCAGACTGCTCAACCGGTTGACCGGCAAAGGACCCGGTTGATCGAATAATCACGGAACTCCTAGGTTCTCTCTAAGTCAAGACCGGTCGAACAGAAACTCATGGTGGTCGACCATTTGGATGGTTTATGCCTGAATCGACTTACTACAGTGTAATCGGTCGAACTGATCAAAAGGACGATTGACTGTTTTGATGGTCTTCGTCCCCAACCGACTCACTACAGTGTGATTGACATCATTTCATGCTCATATCTGTATCTTATATCCATTATCTTACATCTAAGCAATGCTACATGACTATTTTTATGTTTAAATTTCAGAAATAAAGAGGTTTGAAGAGAAGAGCCATGAAAGGACCCAAAAGCAGGAAAAATGACTTAATTGTGAGACATGGGGACTAAGATGCAAAGGAGAAGGACCTGAACGTAAGACAGAAGGACCTAAGAGCAAAATAGAAAACTTCACACCATCATGGGGAGTATTTTGGCAATTCGATTTGGGTCGGAGCTCCAATAAACAAAGTAGATGCATCCAAGACCAAGAAATACTTCAAGAAAAGCCCAACACGAAAACCAAATGGATCTGGAGCTTATAGACCGCCAATTGGCGGTCTGGAACCGCTAATTGGCGGTCCAGATAGCTCTGGATCCACTAAGATTTGTGGAGCACGTGTATTAGTGCATGCTTAGTCTATTTTTGGTATTTGTTTAGTCCCACATCGGGGGATTGTCCCGGATTAGCTTTTTCCATGCCTATAAATAGAACTCTTCACCTTCCATTGTAACTACCCATTGCTTGGTGGCATTCTCTCTACTAAGGAGTGAGCCTTGAAGCAAAAACTCAAGGTGGAGAAGAATGCTACCTTCAATGTGAGTCATTGTTAATAAAATAATTGTTCTAGTTTCTTTTAATCTTGTCTTTTAATTTGTTCATGCTTGTTTAGTCTTTCTTTTCCTTTTAAGCTTCTTTAATATTTCTTGCTTGATTAGTGTAGTTTCATTTCAGTATAATGCTTCATTTTGTTAATGTAGTTAGTGTAATGAGTAGTGAGTTGATCCATCCCCATTTGGGGGTGGAGAAATATGTGATATAATCATGTAGTGTATTAAGTGTGTGTTATCTTAATCCCTTGCGCTTTATATGATTTCCATAACCATCTAATGGGTCTCCACTCGTATCTTTGATATGCTAATGCTCCTGAATGAAGCTTAGCCTATGCTTTGATTAGTGGACCTATTTTATGGGGAATGATAAGGTTAGGATATGGATGGAATTAATATTGGAAACACAAGTTGTAGTGTGTGTAATCTTGTTGCCTTTACCTTGATTAATGTCTTGTATGTTTTAATGATACAGTCTTATCTTAATTCATGTGGAGGCATATTAGGGTATAGTCTTTATACATGAGTTCATTTAGCTACATTCCAATTATTGTCTTGTATGTTTTAATGATGTAGTCTTATCTTAATTCATGTGAAGGCAAAGCTGGATGTAGTTTTATGATTTCATGCACTACATGTTGTGAGGAACTTAATTAAACACACACACACATAAACTTCTTTATGTTCACATTATTTCTCAACCCCCTTTGGGGTTTAGTTTTATTGCTTCTTCTCCATTTCGTTTCGCATTGTAGTGTAGTTTAGTGTAATACATCTTTCTTCCCTTTCTCAACCACTCGCATTCGCACAAACAAAACGTCGACACACCTCCCAGTGGACGACCCGTATTTGCCACCGCTTCAACGCGGCCATCCACTTGCGGTTAATATAAAACGATCAATCACAGTGCATTGGGTTGAACGGCAAAGGGGACCTGGTCGACCGAAAACACCCAGAGCTTGCCTAACATGCTTGACCGGTCGACCGCACAAGGCATCGTTCGACCGGTGAAAGGCAAAAACTCACCGAATTACACTAACAACGGTCGATGAAAACACCCACTGGTCGACAAAACATAACAGAATCCTGTAGAAAGGCAACGTCCGACGAGCCTTTCGGCCTACCATCGACTACTCAAACACTCACACTAGCTTAGGTGAGTATAAAAGTAAAGCTTGGCATACCTTAAAGACTTGAAGAAGCCTCTGAAGAACCACGGTGAACACCTCCACGCAAACGCTCTTCTATGGAGAATTCATTCGAGCAACGATCACACCTCCGATTACACGTTGCTGAACTCGACTTGCTCTTCTTCACCTCCACCGACAATCCTCTGGTGAGATCAGGGAGCTGAGAGGGAGAGACAAAATGATAGAGAGAGAGAGAGAGAATAAAAAATATATGAGGAAGAGATGGGTTTATCACTTATAACCCCTCACCTCATCTCAAGTCAAACCCAGTCGTCCACCTCAACCTCCTACCATCTCACCAACCTAAACACCATTAGTCCACTAATAAGAGATTAGGATAAAACAGATATCACATAAAAGTTCAAAATTAATAGAAGGAAATAAACATCTTAGCACACTAGAAGATGGGTGACCCATCCTTTTGTGCCAAATTTCGTGATTAACTACAAATCCCGCAGGTAAGGCTTGATTACTCGATTCAAGAATATATAAGCCATTTGTGAGGATGCCCATACCAATCATCCTCCCTATGGTTCGATCCTGAAAGATTACATCATGAGAAGTGAATATTACATTGCAATTAAGTTTCCTAGTGATTTTGGCGACATAAAGTAAATTTGTATCAAAGTTGGGTACATAAAGAATATTATCATTAATATTATTAATTAATTTAGCATCTCTTGTACCTTTAATTTCAACTTGATTTCCATTTTCAACTGTGAAAAATTATCTAATACTCTTACATTAGTTTTTACATTATTTAGTATAGTAGGATCCCCAGTCATATGATCGGTAGCCACGGAATCAATAATCCAATTTTTGATTTAGTTGTTGAAAGGGCACGAATATGAATGTCAAGAGTGTTTTCCATACCTGACATATTACCTGATCTGGGGGTGGGATTTTCCAAATATTCTTTGAGGTGGCCCACCAGTGTATTTATTTGGTGCGGATCTGGACCGCCTACATACCCGATTGGTGCCTGCAAATCCATTTCCATTCGTTCAAACTTCTGGTCCAGTCCATCCTCTTATCGGGTTGTTTGGTGGAGAAAACCCAATTGTTGCTTCATTCATAAAAAAGTTGTTTTTGTTTCCACAAGTGCCATTTGTGTTAGGGTTAGGGTTCTGTTTGTCTGAGTGGTCGCTGACCCCGTTGGGATGGCTGATATTGCCGCCAGTGAGTCCATCCTGTTAGGATCTATGACCCTCTAATCTCTAGATAAATGAGAAATTAAAAATAATAAACGAAGGATTGAGGGAAGAGACAAGCAAACCACAAAATCGTCGACACCGGAGTTTAGAGAGGTTCGGCACCCACACCCGGGTCCTAGTCCTCCTCGCAAGCCTCGCTCAATCCCCCGAGCCTCGCTTACGGTTCCACTATCCGATCTTCGATTTCGGGCCGAGATCAACGATGTTTACAACACCGAGCCTCGCGAACAATCCTCGCCTCGCTCGTGTCTCCTCTCACAACCCAAGAGGGAGCTTCCTCGAAGCTTTACAACTCTTTGATTCTTTGATGTGGAAATTGAATCACATTCTAACTAACACACTATACTTGAGCACACTTGGATATGGATATGGAATTGGATATGCAAGTGGTGAAGTGTAGGCATGAGTGTTGAGGATTGAGAGCTTGAAGATGAAGAGGATTTGGCTTTGAGTATTGGGTAGATAGGAACTGTTCAAGAGATCCAAAACCAACAAATGAGGTCCTATTTATAAGTCTTCAAGCTCAACTAGCTGTTTGGGAGTTGGTGGGGGAAATGGACCAATAGGAATGCAAGATGTGACTTAAGCTCGGGCAAAAATCAATGCATATTCGGTCAACCGTTAACCGAACGGTAGTCCAAATAATTGGTCTGATTTAAGAACTCGATTGACCAATTATGTATCGGATCACCGTTCACCAACCTCCAGTAGCTTTTATCTATTTAGCCCTAATTAAGTTTGGTTAACCGAATTCCATTCGGTTCACCGTTTCAAGGTGGACAGTAAGATTGGTTGGGCTATGATCTACTCATGTTCGGTTGACCGTGTACACTTCAGTAGACCAAAGTTAGCGTGGGTTTTGCGCTGACAGTTATAGCTCAAATATTTGTTGGGTACAATGGTCAAGTGCCACGTGTCAAAATAGTCGTTGGTCTCCTAAATCCAATAAGGAATCGGTTGACAGATAGGTATTCGGTCGTCCGAATAAGGATGAGTCAAATGGGCTCTAGGGACTTGATTCAAATGCGACCATTGGAGAAAAGTCCAAAACCGGTTCAGGGCTATTCGGTCTTCCGTTGGGGTAATTCCATAGAACACCTAAGTTTTACTGATGGGAAGTATTCAGGTAACCGATAAGTGTTCGGTGGACCGAACTAGAAAGATTTCGGTTAACTGTGAGGGGTTCGGTTTACCGAATCTGGACGGGACAGAAATCCTAGTGCTCAAGTTTACATAAAACCTTATGGACTCGATAAATACAAAATTACATGTCTTGGTCCAAAGCTTTGATTACAAGTCTTGAGTCTTGATGTCTTTGTCCTGGTACTCCTTTCCTTGATTGTCTTGATCAACCTATTAAGATGATTGTAAGTATACAAATATATATATATATATATATATATATATATATATATATATATGCAATGCCTGTAATCGTGTTTGCTCACTTTGATTGATTTGGTTGATTGATTAAGATTAGTTTAATTAATCATCAAAACTAATATAGATTAAGGCCAAAAAGCCGACACTTCCGCCAGGTTAGCTCGCATGTTTCAATCTCCATTTCTTTGTGGCCTGAGATGTGGAAAGAGAAACCAGCATGAGTTTTTATTGTGGACTTATTTCTTACAATTTTCGCAGTGTTCATTTGCTTTGTTTCTGAATCGTCTTTTGTTGTTGTTGATGCCATGAGCTTGGTTTCGACCGGCGATGGTCATGGTTTTTCTTGTTTCCTCACACTGAACGAGGTTTGTGATGGTCGCGAGACTTGGTAGCTTCGATTCCATGATGATTTGAGACCGTAAAGGTTCAGAACTATGGGCCAAACCCTACCAAAAATTCGTAGATCTGGTTCTGTTGTTGTCTGATTTGGATGATTTTGGCGTCTGTGGTCGGAGGTTCGTAGATCCGCAACTCATCCCACCGTCTCCTGAGAGTACGAAGGTACTCTGTGATGGACGTCGAGTTCTGACGTGTATGGGATATTTCTTGCTTGATCTTGAATATGTGGGCGAAGTTCTCCATCTTTCCATATTGCTCCTTGATCGAGTCCCATAGCTCTTTGGCACTTTCTTTGTACACGAATATACCCCCGATGTTTGGTTTCATGGAGGCAATAAGCCACGACATGACCTGATGGTCCATCATTTGTCATTCCTCTTGCTTGTTTTTGGTTCCTTCTCCTTCGGGTTTTTTGGTTTTTCCAGTGATGTGGCCAACCCTCCCCGGCCACTGAGGGAAAGTGTTACATCCTAACTCTTTGCTTACTGGGTTTATTGTGTTTTAGGTGGTAGATTAGAGGAGGTTGAGATGGATTGAGATGGACTACTGTTGTGTTCGTAGGTATTTATGAAGAAGCTAAAAACTATGGAGGTATATGATGGTTGAGGTACGCATACAGTACGCGCCGTACTAAACAATTTCTCTTCTTAATTTTACGATTGAATTTGAGGCATTATTTAAGTTGGTGGAATAGGTGTTTTTGTTCTTCAAAATTTGTGTATCAGGTAATGGTTATGAAATATACAGAACTGCCGCAACATCTTAACCGATGGAGTGATGGTGTTGGTTTTCTCCAGCTTAGAGAACAGCTAATATCTTATATTTTGTAGTATGATCAAAAAAATGTCGTAGGTGAGAACAGGACTCAAATGACAGCAAGAGTCGGTGAAGTCAAAATTTCACTTTTAAAAGATTAGGCTTCATTCAAGAAGCATAAACCATCTTCTTAGTGATGGAGTGGCAATGGGTATTAGCAGAACAGTCTTTGTTGTTCATTGTTCCATATATTCCCAAACATTGAGCCTCTGTTTTCTATTCAAGTACTCCTAAAGGGCTAGACGACTAGCCAATACTTGAGTCTTGAGCTCGTAAACCCTCTACTTGGTCTCTGCCTTAGTTTTTTCCGAGCTTAACCCTAGGATTTTTAACTTTATTAATGTTTAACTTAGCAGGAATTTGGCCCTTGATGTAGAATAGTGGGAGGGAGGGAAAACTTGCGAATATATACTATAATTTCTTCTTTTGTTATTTAACATCTTGCCGGAGTAATCAAGCTTGAGAATGGGGAGTCAAATTTTATTTTTTATGAAAGCTTTTTATTTGTCACAAAGAGTTTTAGCTGCTCATAGATACTCAACATGCATGTAACTACGAATTTTACAAAATTCCGCTCGTCAATTTGCACTCGGATCCTCTCTAGACTTGGTCGATGTTTTGAATTTTTTTTGAATTTTACTTATTATTATTTATTTATTTGCTTGCTTGATCATCTAATAAAAATCACTATAGAGATGGTTGTTTTAGGGATTCAGTGTGTGAAAGGTCAGTATTTAGATAAATGATATGAAGTTTTTGAAGCATTTGCAGATGACAACTTAAAGAAACAATGATCTATAACATGCTTTGCAGATTAAACTAGAAAGATCTATAACATCATTTTTATATAAAAAAGATGTTTTCTTTTGAAAACCAATTATCAAACGATTTGAAACTCTACAAATGATATTAGTAATTTGTACTAACCATCGTAGCGATAAAAAAGAAGTAATAACCCTCATAATCATAATAAGAACTATGGGATCCTAATCCTAATTGAGTTTTAATGATGTTTTGGTGGTGTTTAGGAGGAGTTTAGATTGGACGACTGAGATGGAGTGTGATGGATGAGTGGTTGAGATGGATTGGAGATTAGATGGATGGTGAGGATTGAAGTGGTGAGAGGTATTTAAGAGTGATTCTTCCTCTCTCTCACACATTACTCTATCCACACTCTCTCACGACTCTCTTTCAGTGGAGCTCCGGTGAGGTGTTGTCAAGGTTGAAGGTGTGCTCGTGTTTGTCAAGGAGGTGGTGATCGTTGATCGAGCATGAGGTTCATCGGCGGATCGTATTTTGGGAGAAAGGCTCGTGGAAGCGTCGTCGAGGTTCTTTGAAGGTTTCTTCAAACCTTCACGGTATGCCAAACTTGTTGTCGTAGCTCACTTTTGTTGTGTGAGTATTTGGAAGTCGACGGTAGGCCGAAAGGCTCATCGCAAGCAAACGTGCAGCAGATTTTACTGCCTGATCGGTCGACCGGTTGGCGCAAACGGTCGACCGTTTCTGATGAGATTTAGGGTTTCTGCCTCACACTGGTCGAACGATGCCCTTGGGTGGTCGACCGGTTGTGCATTTGAGGCAAGCCTGGTTGGTTTCGGTCGAACGAGGCCCCTTTGTCGTTCGATTGTTTGCACTGTCGTAGGTCGGTTGGGGCGTTGACCATCCAAACGGTCGACCGCCTGCTTAACTCGTCCGACCGATGACTTAAGTTGGATTGTGGTTGGGTTAGACCGATGGTAGTTCGGTCAACCGGTGTTGTTTGGATGCAATGTTTGATTCCGTGGTGGAATTCGGTCGACCGAGAGTGCTCGGGGGTTCAACCGCTGTTGAGGTAGAGAGATGATGGATTTCACTGGTGGATTTCGGTCGAACGGGTCCTCTTTGTGATTGGTCGTTTTGTTCGTTGAACCTGGGAGACGACTTCTAAACAGTCGACCGGTCCCTGACTTGGGTTTGACCGAACGAGTGTTGTTGGTGGGAATTGTTCGACCGATGGATTGTCGGTCGAGCCAATTGCCTTGTGTTTGCGAGATTCGGTCGACCGGGACTCTTGGTTCGGTAGACCGTTTATGTCCAATTTTGCACATTTGAGGTGTGGTTGTTGTGGTCGTCCGTGTGAGGCGAGTTGTGGTGCCGATGTTCTTCCGGCAAGTGTGCTAGTGAGCATGTGTGTTGCGGTGGTTGGGTGAAAGAGCCCTGGAGCCCCGTAACTGTGTGAGAGTTGTGGTTGGGTGAAAAAGTCGTAGAGCCCAGCTTGGTGATGTCGTGTGTGCTGTGGTTGGGTGAAAAAGCCCTGGAGCCCAGCAAGTGTGTTGCGGTGGTTGGGTGATTATTGTTTGGAGGTTCAACGCGCTGGAGCGTTACTGTCCGGAGATATGTGTGACGCCGATGCAGAGGGCGAGGAAGTTTGTACGGGGGCTCAGGAAGCACCTCCGTACTCAGGTGACGTACAGTATGCCACAGATGATGGCCGATGCCGTGAGATTTGCCACGATCATTTATCAAGATTATCAGCAGAATTATGCTGAGGCCAGGAGAGCACCGGGGAAGGTCAGTGGACGTCCAGGTGCTCCGCTAGCAGGGAATCCGGGCAAGAGGCCCCGGATTGGAGGAGGTGGATCACGCCAGCCTGAGGTGTGCAGAGGTTGTGGTCGAGTTCACTCCGGAGAGTGTTGGGGCCGTTCTGGGGTTTGTCATGGGTGTGGCAAGCTAGGCCATTTCGTTTGGGATTGTCCGAGTGGGCCGAGTGGGTTCAGCAGACATCCAGGGCCGCCAGCAGCAGGCAGAGGCGGAGGTCGCCGTCCTTTTGCGTCGCCACTGCAGGGACAGAGGACAAGACGGGTCTTTACCATCCAGGCGGATGAGGCGAGGGGCGCCAGCACGGTGGTGGAAGGTACACTCTTTGTTGCTGGGTTGAGTGCTAGAGTGCTCTCTCTTAAG
Source organism: Triglochin maritima (assembly GCA_963682175.1). Lineage (NCBI taxonomy): Eukaryota > Viridiplantae > Streptophyta > Magnoliopsida > Alismatales > Juncaginaceae > Triglochin > Triglochin maritima. The sequence goes on along the minus strand of OY821781.1, from coordinate 34,083,346 downwards.
TAAATTTTAGGATTACAATTCTAACAATCCACCATCCTTAAAGAAATTTCGTCCTCGAAATTTGAATTCAACGTCATATCATTTGAAATTCACATATCTATATTAACATAAACTCTCACATATCTAGAACAGTTTTATCTAAATCCAATAATGTCAAGATTGATTCCCAAATTTAAATTCAATTTGGTTCAAATCAAAACCTATTTTTCAATCCAACTTTTATTAAATCTAAACTTCATCATTAACTATTTATTCATAATTTGGTTAGCAAATCCAACCAATTCGAAATTCACATTTTGAACCCAAGTCTGAATAACTCTAAATTTATATTCAAATCAATAGTCGATACTTCTAAATCCAAATTTTCAAATTCCAATCCAATCAAAATTTTCTATTTCAAATCCGATTTCGACGATCGTAATGCTCTGATACCATTTGTAACGTCCTGAGCTCGGACAAGTGTTTACCCGCCCAAACCCGATGCATTAGTACGATCCACGATCCTGACCGTTGTGCGTGCGCCCTCTGATATTCAATCAAGGTGATAGACTTAAAGTAATCTGAAAAATGTAATTAATAATTTGTGAGCTCAACAACCCGTAAGTACGAACCGTCAATCAACCAAAATCATAACCATGTAGAAAATATAAGTCAATGAGCACAATCAAGTCGACATGTATCACAAACAATATGCATGCATAACAATATGGAAAGACACAAATGTCACACTTATTAAGTGGCAATGCTTATCAATCAAGTCGGTCTTGAAGGCTGGACACAAGTTTGAGCAACTACTAGTTCTAGGTATTTTATTATATCTTATCTTTTGAACACTAGTTCTAGGTAGTGTTTATTTATTGCAAACTCAAAAGTTTTACAGATTTTATTGGACAGTGTGTAGTATTTTATTTTTTTATAACAAGATGTTTATCATTATTGTTTCCAAAGGAACTTAAAATATGTATTTACATGTTCAGTATTTAGTTGTTATGAAACAATTTATTATATAAAAAAATGAATCCGTGCACATACTACTTCTCATACACATCTATCTCTTCTGTCATGGTCATGGTCATGGTATTCTCCTGTTGGTTGGTTTCTTATTACATAGTTAAAAGTTTGTTGAAACAAGTTTCTTATTAAAAATGAATCCGTGCACATACTACTTCTCAAACCCATTGAAGATTGCATACTGAAATCCTTGTGGCACGATTATCAAGTTATTTCTCTCTTATGTAATTAGGTGGAGAAGGAAAGACGGCAAACATCACTAGTGATGAAGGATTTAACAGAGGAAGGGATACTCCAATGGTGGAAAATGAGCCTGGCACTCTCTCAAACACTTCCGACGTTTCACTTCCTCGGATTTACGATGTCAACTTGGATAATATTGAAGTGACATTGTTACATCCTAACCCTTTGCTTATGGGTTTATTGTGTTTTAGGTGGTGGATTAGAGGAGGTTGACATAGATTGAGAAGGACGGCTGAGATTTGTTTGGGTTGAGTATAAAGGTGATTCCTCTCTCTCTCTTGACTCTCTCTCTCACCCACACTCTCTCTCTCTCTCAATCCGTTCTGTTCTGCGATCAGAGCTCCAGAGAGGTGGACGATCGGCAAGGCGAGGGTAGCTCAGGTGTTGCCGGAGTGGAGGGATCGAGAGCGAGGCGTTCTCCGGCGAAAAGTGCGTGGAGAGGAAGTGCTCGTGGAAGCGACCTTCGTGGTTCTTCAAAGGCTTCTTCAAGCCTCAAAGGTATGCCAAGCTTTAGTTTAATCCTCCCTTAAGCCTTCGTGAGGATTGGAGTGGCCGACGGTAGGCCGGAAGGCTCATCGAGGGTCTTGCAGCAGCTTTTCTGCTCTGGAACGGTCGACCGGTGGGTTGGTGCGGTCGACTGGGCGTAGTGTATTTCAGGCAAATCTCTTGCACCGGTCGAACGATACCCTAGGGGTGGTCGACCGGTGGTGCAATCTTTGCAAGAGGAAGAGTCTCTAGGTGTTTTCGGTTGAACGGGTCCCTTTAGCCGGTCGACCGAATGCACTGTCGTAAGTCGGTTGGGGGCGTTGACAATCCAAACGGTCGACCACTCATTGACTTGTCCGACCGATGACTTAAGTTAACTTAATGGTCGGTCGACCGGAAGAGTTGTTTTGGTCGACCATGTAGTGCGGATTGTTGGTGAGTTTTACTGGTAGCGATCGGTCGACCGTTTGTGGATTTTAGTCCGACCGATTATTTCTTTAGAGAAAAGAGGTTTTCATTGTTGGATTTTGGTCGAACGGGGCCCTTTGTCGTTCGACCGGTTGGACGTTATTTTGGTTATTTTACGGAATAGTAGTGGAGTTCGGTCGACCGTTTATGGACTTAGTTTGACCGTTTGGGCACTATTTTGCATATGGATGCTTGTGTCGTGTGTTGTTGGATCTGCCTCGAGGGCAACGGGTCCCCGACCTTTTGGGCGACGGTACGGACATGCCGGCCTGAGAGGAAGATCGTGGTTGTGGCTCTACGGAGCGGGTGCCTTGTGAGCACGTTATTGTGGTCGATGTTTTTCCGGTAGTGCCTTGTGAGCATGTTGTTGTGGCCGAGACTCTGACCGGCGGTGCCTTGTGTGCACGTGTGTTGTGGGGTTGGGGTGAGAGGACCATTGAGACCCGTGGCCGATGTTTTCAGGCAGTGCCTTGTGTGCACGTGTGTTTGTTGTGCCTTTACTGCATTCTTCATTTCATGTCTCACATATCTATGTTATGTTCATATCTTAGGGGTTTGGCATACGAAGTTTCCCAATGGGAAACTCAAGCATAGTTTTGTTGCATTTCAGGTCATAAGCATCAGTACGAGGTGGTGACTGAGGGCGGGAGCAATCGGACCAGATCCTGTCTTTATATCTTTTGAGGTTGATGATCACTCTTGTATCTAGTGTGTACGTTTTGTCATTGTAATCATCTTTGATTCATGTATCAGACATTGTACCACTTATCATATATATATATATATATATATATATATATATTTGTGGTTTGGTAATGGCCCTGGTGTTGATTCTTGTATCTTTTAAAAAGTTTTAAATTTTCCACTGTTTCGGGGCGTTACAGACATACTTTAAGTTTCTGTTGAAGCATTTTCCATTGTTTAGTCTAAAATATATATGACAGTAAAGTGGTGGGGCGAACCGCCCGTGACCAACCATCGATGAAAACAAAATCAGCATGGTATAGTCACAGGTAGGGGTGAGCTTCGGTCAAGGACCGGACCAAACCGGACCGGACCGAAACCCGAACTCCCAAAATTCTCAGACCGAAGACCGGACCGAACCTGTTTGGACCGAATCTATTTTGACATGTTTTTTTTGCTTGATTTAACCTGATTTTTATACAACAGTAACAATGATAAAAAAAATATTGTATCTTCCAACAATTACAGCAACTAAATGGTCTTGTACACAGCTAAACATTTGGATCCAACGATTGCACACATCCAACAATCACATCCAACAATCATATCCAACAATCACTGCCAAGTTCATAATTTAAAACAAACAATCCTAAACATTTGAAATCATAAGGAGCTGAAGATCAGCAACACTAATCCACGCAAATGAGCTCATCTACATCGTCGTCGGGAGCTAGTTTCTCCAAATCTGATAATTTTAAGATCAACACAAAATCAATTAGATAATATTATAACATGTAAATATACATTGCATTCACATCGCTATATTAAATACCTTTCTCCAGCACTTCCAACTCTTCTAGGATCTCCTCAACGTCCACTTTTGCCTTATTTTTGGTCCGAAGCCAATCTTGCGTGCAAATGAGTGATTGTACCATCTTCAATCAAATATTCAAGGAAAAAAATGTTAGAAACGGTACAAGACAATGAAATCTGAATTGCTTAAAAACTTGTTTAACTAAATACCTTGGGCGTCAACGAACTCCTAAATTTATCCAAATGACGACCACATGTGCTAAAGGCAGACTCAGATGCAACAGTAGACATTGGAAGAGCTAATACGTCACGAGCTAAACATGAAACAATGGGGTACTTGTGCTCATTTAACTTCCACCACTGTAGCACACATCTAGGCTCCTCTCATGTTGCCCCAAATGATCACTCAAATACCTATCAAACTCAGATTGTCCTCCATCAGGCCCCGACATCTGCACCTCATCTTCAATGCACTTCTTGAAGTCGAACATTTCGACGGCCATGGCAGATGGTACTAGGATGTCCACCATATCAGTTGTCTGTACACCGCTAGGAGCCAAATGAGCATACAATTTGTAATACTCCTCAAATAAATTGTACCCATTCTTTGTAACGCGGTCAATCAACATTTCTGCTTCATCCCTCGCATAAATTCTCTTTAAGGCTAGACTAACACCTTTTAGCTTAACCTTTGGATCCAGTATAGCTTCCATGTAGATCAGAAAATTCATGTTATCATCATTACCCCAGTACTTGTCATATTTTTCTTTCATTGCAGTAGCCATCCCTTGGAAATCACCACTAGGATTATGAATATGATGATTTAATCCCTCAAGAGCTCGAGCAATATAAAAGAATGACAAATTACTGGTAACGTAAAGTGAACCGGAAACAACATCTGTTAAGGTTTTGAACTCCCTAAGGAAAATCATCAGTTGCTCTACCAACCTCCAATCATCATCTGTTGGATTACCAGAACTCTCGAGTTCTTTGTCAATGGGAATGTTGATCCTGCTAAATATCTGTTGGTACTTAACTGTTGTTTCCAACATGACATACGTAGAGTTCCACTTGGTAGGCACATCCAATGACAAAGATTGTTTGCATTCAATCTTATGTCTGATAGCCAGCTCCTTAAACATCTGGATCCTCTTGGGAGAACTCCTAACAAACTTCATAGCACCTCTTACTCTATGTAAAGTGACCTTTGCTTCATTCGTTTTTAGACCATCCCATACAATGACGTTTATTATGTGAGCAACACATCTCATGTGAATCCATTTGCCGTCACCAACACAACCTTTTCTTTGTGCCATTTTCCTTAAATGTGAGCATGCTTTGTCATTGGAGGTGGCATTATCAACAGTCACGGTGAATAATTTGTCCTCTAATCCCCAAGCTATCAAACAATCCTCAACTGCTTTGCCAATAGCCTCTCCCTTATGACTAGAAATTTGACAAAAATTAATAATTTTTTTATTCAACTTCCAATTTTTGTCTATAAAATGAGCAGTGAGACACATGTAATTGATCCTCTGAATGCTAGTCCATGAGTCAGTTGTAACTGAAACCCTTTGAAAGGATGGGTGCACAAACAACTCCTTAAGTTGCTGCTTCTCATTCAAATACAATTGGTAACTATCACGAGCAACGGTGAAACGGGAAGGCACATGAAAACGAGGGCAAGCTACAGACATAAACTTCTTAAAACCTTCATTTTCGACAAACCTAAAGGGCAACTCATCCACAATTATCATGTAAGTTAAGGCCTTTCGAACCTCTACTGAATCAAAATCATAAATCCTTATTGTTCCCTCCCTCTCATCATCCTGAGATTTTTGAAGAACTAGTGCTGTTTGTTTTCCAATTAGCTTATTCTCAGGATTTGCAGGGCATTTGTCCCAATGATTTTTCACATTTTTAGAACCATTCAAAATGGGATCACAACCAAAAGATTTGTCCTTACAGTACTTGCATTCAGCTCGTAGTTCATCTGTCTCCTTCTCTCTGTACTCCCTGAAGTGATCCCAATAGCTTGCTCTTCTCTTGGTTCGATCGTCGTCCGACTTTGTACAATAATTTCGATCATCTTTCCTTTTTCTCACCGGAAGCAATGTGGGAGTAGTTGTAGAATTTTGATTGCGATCAACATTTGTTTCTGTTGAGTGTTGGGAGCTCATCTGCATATGTGTAAATCCAATTAAATTTGTTTGACAATCAAGTTGCATATATAAATTTACACGGGCGTGAGGAGGCGGGCTGCGTGAGGAGGGAGACGGTTGAGGGATAGGGATTTGGGTGGATGAGCGTGAGGAGGCAGGCTGCGTGAGGAGGCGGGCTGCGCGAGGAGGAGTTTGCGTGAGGAGGAGGGTTGCGCGAGGAGGAGGCAGCGTGAGGAGGAGGGCTGCGTGAGGAGGGAGACGGGTGAGGGTTAGGGATTTGGGTGAGGAGGCGAACGGGTAGATGGGTGAGGGTTAGGGATTCGGGTGGACAGGCGTGAGGAGGAGGGCTGCACGAGGAGGAGTTGCCGTGTGGAGGAGGGTTGCGTGAGGAGGCGGCGGCGTGAGGACTGAGGAGGGAGACGGGTGAGGGTTAGGGATTTGGGTGAGGGTTTGGGTTGGGTATTCGGGTAGGTGGGGTAATTGGGTATTCGGGTTGGGTTGGTCGGGTTAGTCGGGTCGGGCGAACCGGTTACCAATTAAATTCGGGTTTCGGTCTGGGTTCGGGTTTTTCGGGTTTGGGACCGGACCGGACCAAACCCGAATTTTCAAAATTTTAAGGACCGAAGACCGGACCAAAAAAATTCGGTCCGGTTTGGTCCGGGTACCCGGACCGGACCGAATTTTGCTCACCCCTAGGCACAGGTCTTAAACAGCTCCTCATCTGAATCTTAATTATTGTCAGACTGTGAGGTCTTGTAAACCACGGTATTCGATTAGAAACTTGAGAGTGTGTTGCATGGAATTTTCTACAGTTGGTTCAGATATAAAACTTTATTCAAACATTCTTTACCTTTGATGTTATGATCTCTGAAATCCAGCCAATGGGACAGAAGATATGTTCTGATGCTCAAAAGTATCCGCTCCCCCTACAAAAATCTTAGCCAATCAAAGCAAAGGATTACTCCGGTCGCATGTCGTTGGTCAATAAAACTTGGGTCTACGTAAGCTTTCAAATCTTTTGGAATCTTTAAGATGACAAAAAATCAAGAACAGTGCATGTTTGTTCTGAGTAACATTTAGATTGTTGTTGTGCCCTATTTTTAAAAACAAAACTCAATCATCAGTATATGATTTTTTTAAAGCCTGTATTGTGAGTTTGAGAGCTTTTGTGTAATTAAGTGTGAGAATTCCTTAAGAATGAACATAACCTAAGGTTGCTTTGGGGCATGTTAGTGAAGGGTGATTAAGCTGAAGTTGAAATTGAAGGACTCATGCTCTAGTTCATTGATCCACTCTACTTCCTTGCTGCAATAAATTTCTTGTACGTTATTCAAATTCGAATTCACAAAATCACTAACTTTGAGCATTTGTACGTAGGTTAGTATAACAACTTTTTCCATAAAAACAACATATGGGTTTCATATGGTTGTTGGGGTCAATTCAAGAGTGGTTGGGTGGTTTGGTAGTGACCAATCCAAGGGTCAGTAAGTTACCCACACGAGCTTCTTGTGCACCACCTATACATAGTACAAACTGTACTTGGAGATTAAACTCCATACTGTTAAAAGATAAGGGGTAGTTAAATATGTTTCGGGGTAGGAAGGGTTGGTAGACACATAAGGGGAGGTGGTTGGGGTGTTGCAGAGACATGCTTGTTTCATGTCAACCTGATCTACAAACTATATATTTGTTGTTGTTTCCACCTATTCAACTATGCATACAGTAAAAATCTTCTCAAAATTCCTATTTGAAGTGGAAGTCAGGGTTGGAATTTCTATGTAAAAATGTATCAATGTATAGTATGTTAATGTGTCTCCAATCTATTGACGGTTATTCATGATTTTGGATGTTGTTATGTTAGTGAAGTCACTAGCATGCACTACTGTTGTGTTTGTAGGTATGTATGAAAAGCTAAAAACTGTGGAGGTATATGAAGGTTGAGGTACGTGTACTTAACTTCTTCTTCTTTTTCTCAATTTTACCATTGAATTTGAGGCATTGTTTAAATTGGTGGAATATATATATATATTAATTTTAATGTATAGAGTGTTGCTATAGAAAGCTTTTGTAATATACTAACCCTTGCTTAATGTGTTAATTATGTTTAGGAGGTGGTTTAGATGAGGATTGAGATGGACGACTGCGATGAGTTCGGAGGAAATATAGGTGGGATTCATTTTTCTCTCTCTCACTTCTCTCTCTCTCGCGGGTCTCTCTCCCTCAACCTCTTTCTCTTGCAGCTTGGGGTAGTCGTGGAGGCGAGTTTGACGACACTCGGAGGGGCTCAGGCGTTGTCGGAGTCGTGGTGGACGAGTTCGAGGAGTTCGTCGGAGTAGAAGAAGTTTTGCGAGGAAGCATCGCCGTTGGTTCTTCGAAGGCCTCTTCAAGCCTTAGGGTATGTCAAACTTGCTTTTATGCTCACTTATTATTAGTGTGGGGTGGGAGCAGTCGACGGTAGGCCGATTGGCTCGTCAGACCTGCACAACAGTTTTTCTGCACTATACGGTCAACCGGTGTCTTGGGTTTGGTCGACCGGTTATAGTGTATTTTGGGCAATATCCCTCACACCGGTGGAACGATACCTTTGGGGTGGTCGACCGGTTGTACAATTTGAGCGAGAGATGGAGGCTCTTGGTATTTTTCGGTCAAACGGGACCTCTTTGCCGATCGACCGAGAGTACTGTTGTAGGTCAGTTGGGGCGTTGACCATCAAAACGGTCGACCGCCTGTTTGACTCGTCCGACTGATGACTTAAGTTAACTTAATGGCCGGTCGACCGGTAGTGTTGTTTTGGTCGACCGAGTTGGGTGGATTGTTGGTGAGTTTTACTGGTGGTTTTCGGTCGACCAATAGTGTTTGGTTGTTCGACCGTGTCATCGTGGTTTGCGAAAATGTTTTCTTACTCGTGCTTTTTGGTCGAACGGGTCCCCTTTGCCGTTCGACCGATTGGCGGGTTTTTCGGTTGGGCCAGTCCTCTAGGTGGGGATTCGGTCGACCGATAAGCTGCTTTTGGTCGACTGTTTCTGCCTGTTTTCGGTGGATTCGTGGTTTTGTGAGTACACTTGACGGCGGTTCGTCTCTCCGGCCCCCTTGGGCAACGGCACGGACTGTCGGCCAGATATCTTGTGGTGGTGTTTCTTGGTTGTTTGATGTGTGTTGGTAGGGTTGGCGTGAGAGGACCCTTGGGACCCTGTTGTGAAGTCGTGGCTCCGGCAAAGGATGCAAAACCGTGGCTCTGATAACACTGAGGCAAGAGTGTGGTGTTTGGCCGTGATTTGGACCGGCGGTCTCTTGTGTGCACGTGTGTTTGTGGGGTTGGGGTGAGAGGACCCTTGAGACCCATGTTGTTGTGTCAGCTATGGCCGGGAGAGAGGTCTCGGAAACTTAGTTTGCAATGTCTGTTGCGGTGTTTATTATTCATGCCATGTTTTCCTTCTTGTTGTCTTGTTCATATATGTGTTAGGGTTTGGCATACGGGGTTTCCTTCTAGAAACTCAGGCAAAGTTTATGTCTGCTTTTCAGGCCGTGAGCGGCATTAGAGGGTGGTGCCTGCGGAAGATAGCTGCTGGGACCAGATCCTGCTTTCCCCTCGTTTGAGGTTGTTGTGATTACATATGTATATTGTATCTTATAGCTTTTGATGTAATCACCCTTTTGTAGTAAACTCAGATCTATATATATTTGATATATATGATGGTGCACCTGTTGTTAATCTTTGGTAATGTCCTCGGTGAGGTATTCTGGTTTGTTGATTTTACTCTTTAAAAAGTTTTAAATTTTCCGTTGTTTCAAGGACCTTACAATTTGGTATCAGAGCGGTCGGTTCCTGAGTCATTGTCCAAAGAAACCACCCTTAGGAGTTGAGTTGGCATGTTAGTAGGTCATGCATGCATTTTCATTGCTGAGTCGAGTTCTTTGTTTCTGCAGATGGCTCCGAGACGTGTGAGGCCTCCGACACGCTACCGCAGTACCAGTAAGGAGGAGACTGGTGGGGCTGCGGGGCAGAGGAAAGACAGTCTGAGCCAGTGACGCTGAAGATGTTGGGCGAGCTTCTAGAGAGTCGTGCCGACCAGACTGCCATTATGCACGATCGTTTTATGCGCCAGCATCCGCCGATTTTCAGTGGAGGAGGCTACCTTGAGGCAGCGGAGGACTGGGTCTTCCGGATCCAAAAGATCTTTTGAGCTATTGGAATGACACCGGAGAGGATGGTGGGCCTAGCCACCTATGTTTTGGATGGGGAGGCGTCCAACTGGTGGAGGACCACGTCGGTGGTGGTCTTCGACGATAGTGAGGATGTGAGTTGGGAGGACTTCCTTACGGAGTTCAACCAGCAGTACTTTCCGCAGCACGTCCGTGATCGGAAGAGGGAGCAGAGAGACCTTACTTTGGCTGCCTATATCAGCAGGTTCCATGCCTTGGAACGATACTGTCCAGAGATTTATGTCACCCAGGAGCAGAGGGCTCGGAAGTTCGTTCGGGGTTTGAGGCCGCAGTTCAGGGCTCGTATCACCACTTGTATGCCGCAGACTTTAATTGATGCTGTGAAGTTTGTGACTATTATGGACCAGGATAGTCAGAAGATCCTGGAGGATGCTAGGAGGATGCAGGTGAAGCATGCAGGACGTCCAGGAGGACAGTTACAGCGGAATCCGAGCAAGAGACCCGGATTGACGGAGGTAGATCACCGCAGAGTGGGCAGTGCAAGCAATGTGGCAGAGTTCATCTGGGACGGGGGTGCGGACACCGCCCCGACGTTTGTCACGGTTGTGGTCAGATGGGACACTTCCTCTGTTCTTGCCCCAGCACGCCAGGTGGGCCTAGCGGACGACCGGGACCATCCACGTCTAGTGGAGGTGGACCGAGTAGACCTGCAGTACCACCTTAGCAGGGGAAGAGAGTCGGGAGAGTCTTCACTATCCAGGCTGATGAGGTTAGGGATGCCAGCACGGTAGTGGAAGGTACACTGCTCGTTGATGATTTGGTAGCTAGGGTGTTGTTCGACGCTGGGGCCACACACTCGATTATCTCTGAGCTGTTTGCGAGTGTGTTAGGCCGTAGACCTGGGATGTTGACTACCACTTTGGAAGTCAGCACACCCCTGGGTTTGGTGGGCACTGTGGGGAGATTTCTTCCTGGCGCCACGATTGCTTCGGGAGACCAGGAATTTCTGGCTGACCTGGTCTTGCTACCGATGGTAGACTTCGATGTTATACTTGGGATGGATTGGTTGTCCCAGTACGATGTTCGAGTCTTATGCTGGGATAAGAATATTCTGCTTCCGAGACAGGGTTTGCCTGATTTGCTGATCAGGGGGTTGAAGGACGGAGGAGCTCGGTTAGTGGTTTCTACAGTTAGAGCTTAGAAGTTGATTCAGCATGGATGCAGAGCTTTTGTGGCCACTCTATTAGTTTCAGATCCTGAGGTGAGCAGTTTAGAGGACATCGAAGTGGTTCGGGATTTTCCAGAGGTCTTTTCAGAGATTACTGCCTTGCCGCCTTGCAGGGAGATAGAGTTTGGCATAGATTTGGTAGCTGGGACCACACCACAGTCGAAGGCTCCGTACAGGATGGCGCCTGTAGAGTTGGCTGAGCTGAAGAAATAGTTACAGGTTCTTATGGACATTGGGTTTATCCGACCTAGTGTCTCACCTTGGGGTGCGCCGATTCTTTTCGTGAAGAAGAAGGATGGCTCGTTGTGGATGTGTATAGATTACCGGATGTTGAATAAGGTTACCGTGAGGAATCGGTACCCAGGATCAAGGACCTGTTTGACTAGTTGCAGTCAGCGAAGGTGTTCTCGAAGATTGATTTGAGATTCGGGTACCATCAGTTGAGGAACAGAGAAGCAGATGTTCAGAAGACAGCTTTCCGAACGAGGTACGGGCAATTTGAGTTTCTGGTGATGTCGTTCTGGTTGACGAACGTGCCTGCAGGTTTCATGGATCTGATGAATAGGACATTCAGTAAGTACCTCGACCGTTTCCTGATTGTCTTCGTGGACGATATCTTGGTCTATTCACCAGATATAGAGAAGCACCAGGAGCATCTGAGGATTGTAGTTGGCATTCTGAGAAATCAACAGTTGTACGCCAAGTTTTCGAAGTGCGAGTTCTGGCTTCACAGTGTGGCATTTTTGGGGCACATAGTATCGGGAGCTGGGATATCAGTGGATTCAGCGAAGGTCGAGGCAATGACACAGTGGAGAGCCCCGATGAGTGTGACTGAGATTAAGAGTTTTGTTGGATTGGCGGGTTATTACCGTCGGTTCATCAAAGACTTCTCGAGACTTGCTTCACCTCTGACAGTGCTGACGCAGAAAGGAGTGAAGTTTGTTTAGTCCCAGAAGTGCGAGGACAGTTTTTTGGAACTGAAGAGTCGGTTGACGACTGCTCCAGTTCTGACTCTTCCCAGTGGTAGCAAAGGTTTTGTGATTTACAGCGACGCCTCAGGCGTTGGTTTGGGATGTGTACTGATGCAGCACGGGCAGGTAGTGGCGTATGCTTCGAGGCAGCTGAAGGTGCACAAGAAGAACTACCCCACTCACGATTTAGAGTTAGCAGCGGTGGTTCATGCTCTGAAGATCTGGCGTCACTATTTGTATGGTGAGCAATTTGAAGTCTTCACTGATCATCAGAGTCTGAAGTACATGTTTTCATAGAAAGAGCTGAATATGAGGCAGCGCAGATGGGTCGAGCTGATTAAGGATTTTGATTTCACCATCTCCTATAATCCGGGGAAGGCGAATTCAGTTGCAGACGCACTGAGCAGGAAAGTGGAAGTGTCAGCTGCGAGTTTGTGCATTCGGGAGTGGAGGCTACTAGAGACATTGTCACAGTGGAGGCCGTTCACGGAGAGCTGGGAGGGGGCAGTGATTGTGGGGCTTCGAGTGGAGCCGCAGACTGTCAGTCGAGTTGTTCAGGCTCAGCACGGCGATGAGGAGTTGACCAGTCTGCTACAGTCAGCTGCTAGGGATGGATCAGACTTCACTGTGTGAGTGGATGGAGGTCTGAGGTTCAGGAGTCGGATCAAGGTGCCAAAGGTCGATGAGCTGAGAGATGACATCATGAAGGAGGCACATCGAGCGAGATATTCCATTCACCCGGGGAGTACGAAGATGTATAAGGATCTGCAGCGGAACTTCTGGTGGAGAGGGATGAAGCGTGATGTGGCTGATTTTGCGGCTAGATACTTGGTTTTGCCAGCGGGTTAAGATCGAGCACCAGAGACCAGCGGGGCCGATGCAGAGTATAGAAATACCTGAGTGGAAATGGGAGCATGTGACGATGGATTTCGTCACCGGGTTGCCGAAGACGAAGAGCTTCCATGACGCGATTTGGGTTATAGTCGATCGACTGACCAAGTCGGCACATTTTCTGGCTATCTGGACTACTCTACCTTTGGAGTGTCTGGCGAGGTTGTATATCGAGGAGATTGTCAGACTGCATGGGTGCCAATGAGTATCATTTCAGATCGAGATCCGAGGTTCACTTCCAGATTCTGGGGGAGCTTGCAGCAGGCTCTGGGAACTCGGCTGAAGTTCAGTACAACTTTTCATCCACAGACAGACGGGCAATCCGAGAGGACAATTCAGACGTTAGAGGACATGCTGACAGCTTGCTCTCTGGATTGGGCAGGGCGCTGGGATGAGTATTTGTCGTTGATTGAATTCGCCTACAACAACATCTACCATGCAAGTATTGGGATGGCGTCGTACGAGGCTTTGTACGGGAGGCCTTGCAAATCACCGGTATGCTGGAGCGAGCTAGGCGAGAGACAGTTAGTCAGACCTGAGATTGTACAGATGTATGCTGAGAAGGTTGTCGTGATCAGGCAGAGACTAGCGACAGCTCAGAGCAGGCAGAAGAGCTACGCGGATCGGCGTAGGTGTGTTCTGATTTTTTAGGTTGGCGATCATGTCTTTCTGAAGATCTCACCGTCGCGTGGGGTGATGAGATTCGGTAAGAAGGGGAAGCTCAGTCCGAGGTATATTGGGTCGTTTGAGATATTAGACCGAGTTGGAGAGGTCTCCTACCGGATTGCTCTGCCGCCACAGTTCTCTGGTCTTCACAACGTCTTCCACGTTTCGATATTGAGGAAGTACGTGGCAGATCCTTCTCATGTGATCCAGATTGAGGTTCCAGAGATCCGGCAGGATTTGTCTGTCGAGGAGAGACATGTAGATATTATGGATCGGATGGAGCACCAGCTCAGGAGGAGGACTATTCCGATTGTTAAGGTCAGGTGGCAGCATCACTCTGAGCGAGAGGCTACCTGGGAGGTTGAGGAAGAAGTCCGGAAGTTGTATCCGGAGCTGTTTGGTAAGCGCTGGATTTAATTTCGTGTGCAAAATTCTTTTAAGGAGGGTGGATTGTAATATCCTAACCCTTGCATAATGTGTTAATTATGTTTAGGAGGTGGTTTAGAAGAGGATTGAGATGGACGACTGAGATGAGTTCGGAGGAGGATATATAGGTGGGATTCATTTTTCTCTCTCTCACTTTTATCTCTCTCACTTCTCTCTCTCTCTCTCGCGGGTCTCTCTCCCTCAACCTCTTTCTCTTGCAGCTTGGGGAAGTCGTGGAGGCGAGTTTGACGACGCTTGGAGGAGCTCAGGCGTTGCCGGAGTCGTGGTGGACAAGTTCGAGGAGTTCGTCGGAGTAGAAGAAGTTTTGCGAGGAAGTGTCCTCGTTGGTTCTTCGAAGGCTTCTTCAAGCCTTAAGGTATGTCAAACTTGTTTTTTCGCTCAACTATTATTAGTGTGGGGGTGGGAGCAGTCGACGGTAGGCCGATTGGCTCGTCAGACCTGCACAGCAGTTTTTCTGCACTATACGGTCAACCGGTGTTTTGGGTTCGGTCGACCGGTTATAGTGTATTTTGGGCAATATCCCTCACACCGGTCGAACGATACCTATAGGGTGGTCGACCGGTTGTATAATTTGAGCGAGAGATGAAGGCTCTTGGTATTTTCGGTCAAACGGGACCCCTTTGCCGATCGACCGAGAGTACTGTTGTAGGTCGGTTGGGGCGCTGACCATCTAAACGGTTGTTGAACGTTTTATATTTCTACCGCAAGTGCACGGCCGCGATGAAGCGGTGGCAAGTACGGGGCGTCCTCAGGGAGGTGAGCAGCCTCTTGTTTATCAGAAATCAAGTGGCAAAATAGGGAAGAGAAAGATTGATTAAGCTACTCTACACAAAACTACGCTAAGAAGTATGAAAGATGAAAAAAGCAAACAAACGATGAAATAAGAACTAAGCTAAGAACAAAACAAGAATGCTGGAATTTCAGGAAGGTAAAACCCCTAAGGGGTGGAGTGAGTGCACACAAGCAAAGAGGTGGGTCTAGAATACATTCTTTAAGCACATGAAGGTGGTGTTTATCAAGCATAGGAAGTGTCTAAATATTATGGCAAAACCTATCAATCTATTCACCAACTTAGTTGATTAACATTTACATATGCAAGGTGTTTATTTCAGAACCTAAACAAGCATGAGAGGTGTCTAATCATTTTGGCAAAACTCATCAAGTTGTAAATTCTATCCTAAACAAGCAAGCATACATTCATGTTTAATCAAAACATTGAAATTAAAGCATTCATCCCATTCTCTAATGCATGTATGTACATCTACTCCACCCCCCAAAAGGGGATGGAACTACTCACTAAACATTACACTAATGATTAAACTATGGAAAGAAAGCATATTAAAATTAAGCTAGAATTAAAAGACGATTAAACTAAAACATGCACAACAATAAAAGAAGCACAAAACAAACAATGAAAGAAACACAAAACTTTATTGATAAAAATGACTCACATTAAAAGTAGCATCCTCCTACTTTAGTGTGTGCTTCAAGGCCTCACTTCTAGTAGGAAGAATAGCCACTTAAAATATGGAGTCCTTACAATAGGAGGTGAAGAGTTCTATTTATAGCCATGGAAAAAGCTAATCCGGGACAATCCCCCGATGTGGGACTAAACAGATACCATAAATAGCCTAAACATCCTCTAAGACATGTGCTGGAGAAATTTGAGCGCATTTGGGCCAAAAGTGACCGCCGATTAGCGGTCTTGGACCGCTAATTAGCGGTCTACAGTGTCCGGATCGCTCTGGAATTTCTTGTGGGCTTTTCTGGAAGGCTTTGTTGGTATTTGATGCATCTATTTTGCATGTTGGAGCTCCGACCCGAATAGAATTGCCAAAATACTCCCCATGATGGTGAGGAGTATTCTGTTTTGCTCTTAGGTCCTTCGGTCTTGCATTCAGGTCCTTCTTCCTTGCATCTTGGTCCACAGATCTCACAATTCAGTCCTTTTTCCCAGCTTTTGGGTCCTTTTATGCTTCATCTCTTCAAACCTATTTATTCCTGAAAACTAAACATAAAACTCGTAACATAGCATTATTTAGGTGAAAGATAATGGATATAAGATACAAATATGAGCATGAAATGATGTCAATCAAATACCCCCACACCTAACTTTTGCTAGTCCCGAGCAAAACAAAGAAAGAGAAAAGCATGCGAAAAAAACAAGAAATCCTAACTCACTTTCGTAGGAATCACGGTTGCACTTAGCACGTGCAACAAGCCGTTAAACCTCCTTGTCGCCAAGGAGGAGGAGTGTTGTCTCCTGAGGGTTTTCAGCGGATCTACCCACAAAAATCCGAACCAAATGCATTAATCACTCTAGCAACACGACTCGTTGGACTTATTTTGTCGATCATGGGACGCGGTAATACTACAGGTCGACTCTATATATGTAATCAGTCCACACACCTAGCCTAATGAGTTATTCGTGAGAATTAACTAAGGAATTAAATGAAAGACATGGCAACCTTAACTTCTGAATGTGATACAATGTGTAAAGTCCATTTTGGTTCTTATTTGACTCTTTTTTTGTTGTTCTTTTTGTTGTTTTTTTCTTTTTTTTTCTTTGGAGCATTTATTGGTTGGTGTTTGATTCTCCCAGGGTCAGGTTTCGTGCATCATTGCCTATGAGGACTTACACTATCACGTACACCTTCCCCCAAATCTCCACATAGGGCGATCCCTACCACCCGTGTAACGGGAGTTCGGTCGGTGCATCCCAAGTCAGATGACTCGAAAGCACCAGGCACAAAGTCCCCTCAGACCTACTTTCCCGAGTGATAGGAGTCGTGCGAGAAGAGAGAACACCACTTATTTATCTACATGGGAACCAAAACCCCTACACTTAAGTTTCACAAAAAGAGATTAAGGGCCCTTGCCTACGACAAACTTCCTTATACTAACAGACACGAATTATTTGACTCACTAGGTTCAGGATGGACTTCTTTAAATGTTTGAGTACTGAAACCCTATGATTACACGCCTCCCCCGAGGGAAAACCGGGGTGCATCCTCACGACTCGATAAGACCTAAAGCCAGTAAACTAGAAATCCTAATGCATCAAGTTCAAGACAATTTTGGGAGCTTTCTTTTTACTTTGCCTCTCAACGGTTTTGCACATGCTAAACACAGGCAAAACCTACAAAAACATTTTCTTTCGCAAACACATGAAGATTTTGAAAGAAATGTGAAAATTTTAAAGCACTCGGCAAGCAAAAGAAGACAAGTCACCCAAGGATCATGGCAAGCAGATATATCAATATTAAATGCGGCACACTAACATGACCCTAACAATGCAAACAAAAGAAAATAAAACCAAAGGAAAAAGACTCGACTATGTACACACGTAAAACACCCCCCCACACCTACTTCATGCATTGTCCTCAATGAATGTGAACAAGATACTACATGGATACATGCATGAAAAAGGAAAGACCTCACCAACATGAAGTACAAAGGGACGTTCAGGGTCATGTTGATGGACACAAACCCAAATTCCCTCGAAACCTGTGAGAAGCTGAAGAAGGGAGATAAATACGTGAAGAAATTGGGCCCAAGTACACAAGGGTTGGGGCCCACAACAATCGATGCTCACTGAAGGAGTCTTTTATTACACACTTTTTTTTTCAAGATATATACATCACCCAAGATATTCTCATAATCATTTGGTCAAGGAACATCAAATGAGAACATCAAGTCATGAGGACCAGAGACTTGCCGAGATGGGCAAACTCCACTGGTACTCTGAGGTGTCATGAGGGGTGAAAGGTCAAAGCTGAAAGGCTCGAACCCCTCATGATATTGGTTGGGTGTGGGCAACAAAGAATGAAGTTGTGTTGCCTCACTAGGGTTTAATTGCTCATCGAAGAAAACCCTCCAACCAATAGGCGGGTGCATCGGAATGAGTTCCTCAGGCTCATTCGATGGATGCAACAGACTTGCATCACTAAGAATGGGGCTTCTCCCCAAGTCATCCAACAAGGACCTCCCACCATCATTTAGATCATCAAGCAAAAGCTCGGTCATAGGTGGGTCCTTGTTGGAGTCAATATGAAGCTCAAATGGCTCAATGGCCATGGGACATGAGGTAGAGACACCTTCTGGTCTAGGCATATGGTGAGGTGTCTCACTCTCACTAGTACTCTCAACTGAATCATGCAACGAACACTCCCTTTGGACATTCATGTTCGAGGCCAGCTCACTCTGTTGCATTGCAAAGACAGGCAATGAGTCTTCGCTGAGCCTACAAACATTCTCAACGGGTTGCATTGGTGTTAGAGGTGTTCGTTGATTTTGTGGTGCTTTCTCCAATTGGCGGATGAAATTGAGATTTAAAGGTTCATCCATGGGTTCCTGTTGCCTACCAGAGTTGAACACATGAAACTCGGCACTCATGTTACCGAATGAGAGCTTCATGAGACCATTTCTACAATTAATCAAGGCATTGGAGGTTGCCAGAAATGGTCTACCCAAAATCAAAGGTATTTGAGAGTGGGTGTTTGCAACAGGATTGGTATCGAGGACAACAAAATCGACTGGAAATATAAAATCTCCAACTTTGATAAGCACATCCTCGATAATCCCCATGGGAATACGAATGGATCTATCCGCCAATTGGAGGGTGATCTTAGTTGGTTTCAATTCTCCCAAGTTCAACTGTTGATAAACAGAGAATGGGAGGAGGTTGACCGCTGATCCTAAATCAAGCAAAACATTGCTCAGTCTAGTGTCCCCTATCGTACACTGAATAGTAGGACACCCAGGGTCCTTGTATTTTGTGTAGGTGGGATTGGACAAAAGTGAGCTGATATTTGCAGCCAAGAATGCTTTCTTAGGAACATTGGTCTTCCTCTTGGTTGTGCAGAGATCCTTCAACACTTTGGCATATTGAGGTATTTGTTGGATGACATCCAACAAGGGGATGTTAACCTTCACTTGCTTAAATACCTCTAATATCTTGTCCATGTTGTCACTCTGCTTTTTGTTTAACCTACTTGGATAAGGAGCTTTTGGCAGGTAGGTTTTCGGCTGTGCCTGAGAAGAAAGCTTTGGTGTATTACCCTCACCCTCAGCTTCTTCTTCACCACCATTCCCACTGAGGGGCTGCATAGATGGTGGTGGGTGTGGCAAGGAAATGTGATTGTCAACCTGTTTTCCATTCCTTAAGGTCACAATGGAATTGACATGGTGAACAGGTCCCTCCACATGGTTCACTTGCCTCCCCCGAGGTACCACATTCTTATTTTGCATTTGTTGTTGTTGGTACATGCGGGGGTTAGCCTCAGGCTGGCTAGGAAAAGACCCTCTCTCTCTTTCATGTACAGACTGAGCCAATTGGCCCATCTGAAGCTCTAGAGATTTGATGGTCTGCTGATTTGAAGTGAGAACTTGACTCGTGGTAGACATAAAGATTTTCATTGAGTTTTCAAGTCCACGAGTCAAGGTCTCAAGCGAATTGAATCGGGTTTCCATATTATTGGAATTTGGGAAACCCGATTGATTGGTGGTTTGCGCTTGGGGTGGCTGATAGGAATGCGCATGCATGGGAGGTTGGTGTGATTGGTAAGGTGGTCTCGAGGAGTTTGGAGGACCACCCGGGGCATTAGTTTGGTTCCATGAAAAATTGGGGTGGTTCCTCCATCCAGGATTATAAGATGATGAGTATGGGTCATTCCTGGCTCTATCATAGACGGCGTTGACACGCTCCATCTCAGGAGGAATGGACTCACACTCGCTTTCTACATGACCTATCCTACCACATGAATGACAGGGAACTGGACCAGATGTAGACATGTGAGGTGCACTTTGTTGGTTTTGGAGCTCAATCGAGTCCATACGGCGCATTAAGGCCGCCATGCGTGCCTCGGTGGCCGTAGTGGTATCGATAGCAAATGCGGTACCCGATCTAGTCGAGTTTGCATTCGCGATCCTCGCTCCTATACTAGATGATGCAGGTGGTTCCCTCACACTCTCCCACTGCATGGTTTTCTCAGCGAGGTCTTCTAGGAAGGCCCATGCCTCCCTTTCATCCTTTCCCAAGAACTCTCCTTGACACATGGACTCAAGGAGCGTTTTGGACGGGATGTGAAGACCCTCGTACACAATCTGACAAAGGCGCCACAACTCAATGCCATGGTGAGGGCATGAGGATAGTAGCTCCTTGAACCTCTCTAGATATGCATGAAATGTCTCGGTCTCATGTTGATAGAACGAATTGATTTCGTTCCTCAATTTTTGAGTCCGATTATTAGGAAAGTACTTCTTGAGGAATGCAGATTGAAACTCATCCCAAGTCCTAAAGGAATTCGCCTGGTTGCTGTACAACCACTTCTTGGCGTCATCCTTTAGTGCAAAAGGAACGAGCCTAAGATGGATGGAGTCTGTGCTAAGTTGTTGCAGCTTGAACATAGCACAGACCTCCTCAAATTCCCTGAGAAAGATATAGGGGTCACCTTTCCCAGTGAAATGAGGGAGCATGGAGATAAACTGAGGCTTAACCTCAAAATGGTTCCCATTAGCCTCTGGTAATACGATGCATGAGGGTAGAGCTGTAAGGCTCGGGTAGCATCGATCACGTAGAGGTATGGGAACGACAACTGGAAGCACTGGTCGAACAGGTTGGTCCAGCAACTGCTCCTCCTCACGGAAATTAGCAGCCATTGAACTCGGACTGCGTGCGACACGAGAGGAGGGAGGTGACGAGAAATCGATGACCGAAGCCAGATTGACAACGCTCCTCGTCAAACGACCACTCTCGTCTCGTGTCCACAAAAGCATGCACAAAGGTGCACACACACAAAACAAAACTTTTTTTTTTAACAAAGAATGTGCGTAGAGGAGAAGACGAGGGAACACAGGAGAGAAAGAATGACTCAGGAGAGAAAGGAAGAAGTCCTTAAGCTACGGCGGATGGGTACAGGTAGAAGCACACATGCAAACAAGGCTCAAACAATCCTAAGGTCGCTATAGGTCCTTACAGCTAGACGACGCCTAACTGCGAGGTCACACGGCCTCAACACGCCTCACCTCCCTACAACGAGGACCACAAAGCCCAGCAAGTGAGCCAAGATCCGGGGATCTCGTCTCTCCTACTATCGACAAAGTGGGCAACGCCGATCCGGTCATGACGGTCGGGACCGGATCACTCTCCTAATGCGTCCAAGATCCTTAGGGCCAATGTCTACTTGATTTTAAAATTAGGCTCTTGATTAGTGTGGTTTTTGGGGCGAAGGAAAGGGTGATGAAATCCCCCACCTTATCTTTTACCGGACAGCCCCTCCTTAGTAGCGTTTTGGAGTCCTAAATCTAGCAATCAACTCTCCAAACAACGCTCAACTCACACTTGTTGCAATGCACTTCCTACTAACTAATGCATGTTCATACGAAATGCATGAATGAGAGTAGAAGGTGCGTACCTCACGCCAGCTCTCAGCAACAGAAAATAAAGCTAAGATAAAAGACAATCTAAATGCCTAAGTCACATACATGATGCATGGCCTAAACAAAAAGAATGCCTAATCTTTTGCTTTGAGTTTTACGGTCCAAGTTGCTTAAAGGAGGTTGATTATGGATCTGGGAACAAACTATAAGTCAAAACATGCCAAATTAAATCCCAGATCACTACATCAATTATGAAAACCGACCAAAGAAATAAGAGAGCAAACAGAGCTTACCAGACCGCCAATTGGCGGTCTCAGGCCGCTGATTGGCGGTCTACAATGCTCAGCTTGCTTCAAAACTTCTCCAGGTGCTCCTCCTGACCACTCCAAGTCTCCTGAAATAAAGACAAACTAAAAAACAAAAATTAAATCCACAAGAGTCTGGACTGGCACCTCCCCGGCAACGGCGCCAAAAACTTGTTGAACGTTTTATATTTCTACCGCAAGTGCACGGCCGCGATGAAGCGGTGGCAAGTAGGGGTCATCCTCAGGGAGGTGAGCAGCCTCTTGTTTATCAGAAATCAAGTGGCAAAATAGGGAAGAGAAAGATTGATTAAGCTACTCTACACAAAACTACGCTAAGAAGTATGAAAGATGAAAAAAGCAAACAAACGATGAAATAAGAACTAAGCTAAGAACAAAACAAGAATGCTGGAATTTCAGGAAGGTAAAACCCCTAAGGGGTGGAGTGAGTGCACACAAGCAAAGAGGTGGGTCTAGAATACATTCTTTAAGCACATGAAGGTGGTGTTTATCAAGCATAGGAAGTGTCTAAATATTATGGCAAAACCTATCAATCTATTCACCAACTTAGTTGATTAACATTTACATATGCAAGGTGTTTATTTCAGAACCTAAACAAGCATGAGAGGTGTCTAATCATTTTGGCAAAACTCATCAAGTTGTAAATTCTATCCTAAACAAGCAAGCATACATTCATGTTTAATCAAAACATTGAAATTAAAGCATTCATCCCATTCTCTAATGCATGTATGTACATCTACTCCACCCCCCAAAAGGGGATGGAACTACTCACTAAACATTACACTAATGATTAAACTATGGAAAGAAAGCATATTAAAATTAAGCTAGAATTAAAAGACGATTAAACTAAAACATGCACAACAATAAAAGAAGCACAAAACAAACAATGAAAGAAACACAAAACTTTATTGATAAAAATGACTCACATTAAAAGTAGCATCCTCCTACTTTAGTGTGTGCTTCAAGGCCTCACTTCTAGTAGGAAGAATAGCCACTTAAAATATGGAGTCCTTACAATAGGAGGTGAAGAGTTCTATTTATAGCCATGGAAAAAGCTAATCCGGGACAATCCCCCGATGTGGGACTAAACAGATACCATAAATAGCCTAAACATCCTCTAAGACATGTGCTGGAGAAATTTGAGCGCATTTGGGCCAAAAGTGACCGCCAATTAGCGGTCTTGGACCGCTAATTAGCGGTCTACAGTGTCCGGATCGCTCTGGAATTTCTTGTGGGCTTTTCTGGAAGGCTTTGTTGGTATTTGATGCATCTATTTTGCATGTTGGAGCTCCGACCCGAATAGAATTGCCAAAATACTCCCCATGATGGTGAGGAGTATTCTGTTTTGCTCTTAGGTCCTTCGGTCTTGCATTCAGGTCCTTCTTCCTTGCATCTTGGTCCACAGATCTCACAATTCAGTCCTTTTTCCCAGCTTTTGGGTACTTTTATGCTTCATCTCTTCAAACCTATTTATTCCTGAAAACTAAACATAAAACTCGTAACATAGCATTATTTAGGTGAAAGATAATGGATATAAGATACAAATATGAGCATGAAATGATGTCAATCAACGGTCGACCGCCTGTTTGACTCGTCCGACCGACGACTTAAGTTAACTTAATGGCCGGTCGACCGGTAGTGTTGTTTTGGTCGACCGAGTTGGGTGGATTGTTGGTGAGTTTTACTGGTGGTTTTCGGTCGACCGATAGTGTTTGGTTGTTCGACCGTGTGATCGTGGTTTGCGAAAATGTTTTCTTACTCATGCTTTTTGGTCGAACGGGTCCCCTTTGTCATTCGACCGATTGGCGGGTTTTTCGGTTGGGCCTGTCCTCTAGGTGGGGATTCGGTCGACCGATAAGCTACTTTTGGCCGACTGTTTCTGCCTATTTTCGGTGGATTCGTGGTTTTGTTAGTACACTTGACGGCGGCTCGTCTCTCCGGCCCCTTTTGGCAATGGCAGGGACTGTCGTCCTGATATCTTGTGGTGGTGTTTCTTGGTTGTTTGATGTGTGTTGGTAGGGTTGGGGTGAGAGGACCGTTGAGACCCTGTTGTGAAGTCGTGGCTCCGGCGAAGGATGCAAAACTGTGGCTCCGGTAACACTGAGGCAAGAGTGTGGTGTTTGGTCGTGATTTGGACCGGCGGTGCCTTGTGTGCACGTGTGTTGGTGGGGTTGGGGTGAGAGGACCCTTGAGACCCAGGTTGTTGTGTCAGCTATGGCTGGGAGAGAGGTCTCGGGAACTTAGTTGGCAATGTCTATTGTGGTGTTTATTGTTCATGCCATGTTTTCCTTCTTGTTGTCTTGTTCATATATGTGTTAGGGTTTGGCATACGGGGTTTCCTTCTGGAAACTCAGGCAAAGTGTATGTCTGCTTTTCACGCCGTGAGCGGCATTAGAGGGTGGTGCCTGCCGAAGAGAGCTGCTGGGACCAGATCCTGTTTTCCCCTCGTTTGAGGTTGTTGTGATTACATATGTATATTGTATCTTATAGCTTTTGATGTAATCACCCTTTTGTAGTAAACTCAGATCTATATATATATTTGATATATATGTTTGGTAATGTCCTCAGTGAGGTATTCTGGTTTGTTGATTTTACTCTTTAGAAAGTTTTAAATTTTCCGTTGTTTCGAGAACGTTACAGCTTTGGTGCAATTGTGCAATTCGATAGTGGTGTCAAAGCACTTTACCCTCTTTCACACATGTCTGAGTTAGAGATTACCCAACCTCGAAAGAAATTTTAAGGTAGTTTTTGGGTTTTCCAACCCAAAAACATGATCATGATGTTTTATAAGCTTTTGAATCCGGAGACCTGAGATCGTCCGTTTAGTGGTTGTGCTAATTGCTATTGTTACACCAGTTATTTGTGAGTTTCTGCTTTAGTGAATTCTTTCTACCTTGAGGTTAATATGATTTCAGCATTTATACCATTGCTGAATTCCAGTGCTACCGTAGGAAATAAGAATTGTGATTATTATGTTTCTGTTTCCTCCTATTTTAGTGGCACTCCATAAATTATTCGTTGTAGACTGTCTATTTGTTTCTTCTCAGAGCACTTGCTGGTGATGGTGCCAAGTGAGGGGGTTTTGTTTCTGGGGTTGTTGAGCGGCTTACTTCAGATGCAGTTATAGTTAAAGTTCATGCACCCTATAGAAATGAAATAATACATGACGAACATCTGGCGGATCACCATCGTAAAAGTTCAATGCAAAAAATTGTATTCAAATTATCATTGAATGGTTTAAGCAAGACATAAGTGACTCACTTATTGCAGGACAATGCTTATTAATCAAGTTACTTTTGAAGGCTGGACACAAGTTTGAGAAA
Organism: Triglochin maritima; assembly: GCA_963682175.1. NCBI lineage: Eukaryota > Viridiplantae > Streptophyta > Magnoliopsida > Alismatales > Juncaginaceae > Triglochin > Triglochin maritima. Next base: position 34,058,086 of record OY821781.1, on the reverse strand, counting down.
CTACTAGTTCTAGGTATTTTATCATATCTTATTTTTGGAAAAATAGGGAAGTCTATCAAATTGAAAATTGAAAGACCACCTTCTATTTAACATTAGTATCATTGTGCTAACCATGTTTTGATAAAAAAAATCCTATAGATGTTGATGCAAGCAATATTATCCTCTCGGCCAAGCATTCTCTGATCACATCATCTCAGGAACTTCCAGTTGATTTTACACAGATTCTGTTAGAACCCTAAACCCTTAGTTAGGGTTAATGGTGTTTAGAAGATGGATTAGTATGGGGATATGGGTTGCACAATCGTATGCATGGGGATGGAGGAGAATAGGAAGTGTAGGTGATGGTGTCAGAGGCGTGCACTGTAGCGAGGAGAGTGTTTGTTGGGTTTATAAACTGAATTTCTCTCTCTGTCTCTCTTTTCTCTCTCGTTTTGTTCTCTCTCTCACTCTTTCCTTTCCCTTCCGACGACCAAAGGAGGCGGTAGCTCGTCCGGCGTGAGGAGTGGAGGTCGCTGCGAGGAGGTGGTCGCGCGAGGAGGTGTGGAGGCGACGTGCGCGAGCGAGGCTCCGACGAGTTCGATGTTTTATTGAGGTATGCCGCTCATTAGTGTGTTTTGGTTTCTCACCCTCGGGGAGGGGTTTGTGTTGGTCGGTCGGGGGAGGTCGGAGACCTCTCCGGCGACGTTTTCCTCGTAAAACCTCGGTTGGCGCGAGGTTGAAGACGACCAACGGTCGACCGGGTCGCTTCGGGCGGTCGACCGATGTGGTGTATTTACCCGACTTTAACCTTCACCGGTCGAACGATGCCTCGTGGCGGTCGACCGGTAGTGCATTTTGCTGGTGAGTTGGGAGTGCCTATTGATTGACATCATTTCATGCTTATATTTGTACCTTATATCCATTATCTTACACCTAAGCAATGCTATGTGACGAGTTTTATGTTTAGTTTTCAGAAATAAAGAGGTTTGAAGAGAAGAGCCATGAAAGGACCCAAAAGCAGGAAAAAAGGACCTAATTGTGAGACCTGGGGACCAAGATGCAAGGGGGAAGGACCTGATCGTAAGACAGAAGGACTTAAGAGCAAAACAGGAAACTCCACACCATCATGAGGAGTATTTTGTCAATTCGATTCGGGTCGGAGCTCCACTAAACCAACCAGATGCATCTAAGACCAAGAAACACTTCAAGAAAAGCCCACAAAGAAAACCAGACGGATCTAAACCTTATAGACCGCCAATTGGCGGTCTGGAACCGCTAATTGGCGGTCCATTTAGCCCAGAATCCATCTAGTTTTCTGTAGCACGTGTATTAGTGTATTCTTAGTGTATTTTTGGTATTGGTTTAGTCCCACATCGGGGGATTGTCCCGGATTAGCTTTTTCCATGGCTATAAATAGAACTCTTCACCTTCCATTGTAATCACCCATTGTTTGGTGGCATTCTCTCTACTAAGGAGTGAGCCTTGAAGCAATAACTCAAGGTGGAGAAGGATGCTACCTTCAATGTGAGTCATTGTTAATAAAAGTTTATTTGTTTCTTTTAATCTTGTTTTGTTATGTTGTTTGCTTTGTGTGGGTTGTTTTACTTTGTTTAAATTCTTGTTTAGTAATTTTAGTATCTTAGTTAAATGTTTTCTTTACTTAGTCAAATCAGTAGTGTAATGAGTAGTGAGTAGTTCCATCCCCATTTGGGGGGTGGAGAAATATGTGATATAATTATGTAGTGTATTAAGTGTGTGTTATTTTTATCCATTGAGCTTTATATGATTTCCATAACCATCTAATGGGTCTCCACTCTTATCTTTGATATGCTAATGCCCTTGAATGAAGCTTAGCTTATGCTTTGATTAGTGGACCTATTTTATGGGGAATGATAAGGTTAGGATATGGATGAAGTTAATATTGGAGACACAATTTGTAATGTATGTGCTCTTGTTGCCTTTACCTTAGCTAATGTCTTGTATGTTTTAATGATGTAGTGAAATCTTAATTCATGTAGAGGCATAGTAGGGTATAGTCTTTATACTTGAGTTCATGTAGCTTCATTCCAATTATTGTCTTGTATGTTTTAATGATGTAGTCTTATCTTAATTCATGTAGAGGCAAAGTTGGATGTAGTTTTATGATTTCATGCACTACATGTTGTGAGGAGCTTAATGAACACACACACACTTCTTTATGTTCACATTATTTCTCTACCCCCTTTGGGGTTTAGTTTTATTGCTTATCTTCATTTCCTTTTGCATTCTAGTTTAGCATTGTAGTGTAGTTTAGTGTAACCATCCTTTCTCTCTTTTCTTTTACCTCTCGCCTTCGAACAAACCAAGTGTCGACACACCTCCCAGTGGACGACCCGTATTTGCCACCGCTTCAACGCGGCCGTGCACTTGCGGTTAAATATAAAACGATCAATCACCTATTGTGTTTCGGTCGACCGGTTCTTTGGGGTCGTTCGACCGGAACTTAAGTGTACTGGATTATTATGCATGTTTGTTTGACCGTTGTTGGGTGTGCGGTCGACCTTTATATGACGTAGAAATAATAGGATGACCTTGTTAGTTTTTGGTCGACCGAGACCCCTGAGTCGGTCAACCCATAGATTTGATTTTGATGTTGACCAGTCTCCGGATTTTGACCTCCTTTTGGTCGACCGGTTTTAGATCTCTGTTCGAACGTTTGGGACTTAGGTTTTACGCAGTGAGTTCGACCGACACAGACTTCCGATCGACCGATTTCCTTGTGGAAGCGATAGACCGGGTTGCCTCTTTCGGTCGATCGTTTCTGCACAAGAACTGAATTCCTGGTTCCCTTTTTGAATGCCAACTCTGTCCACGGAAACCCGTGTCCTCGCCTTGTGCGTGATCCGGGAGGTGACGGTGGGCGCGTTCCGCGTGCCTGCCAGGGACCGCCGTGTGGAAGAGTGTGGGTGTTCGGGACGCGTCACCTCCATGTATGGATCGTGACTAATATAATGGTTTGATTGGACTCATTGTAGTATAGCAGGCCTGAGGGATCGTGGATCCCAATGTATGATGTTGTGCGAGCACGCAACTGTCGTTGGGTGAGGTGACTACCGGCCTTTATGGCGACGAAGGTCGCTGCCCTGCTTTTATAGCAGCGACGTCGGTGTTTGCGGCTCGTGGAGCCTGATAACCTAGCAGACTTCGGTCTGGACCCGTCCGATGTTGTGCCGGACGTATTGTTGGACCACTGATGTTGTGCCGTTGATGTCGCTGATGTTGTTCCGGCGATGATGATTGATGGGCCGATGTTGTTCCGGCTATGTTGTACGATGGGCCAATGTTGTTCCGGCTATGTTCCTCAGATGGGCACCTACTGAGATGATGATTGATGGACCGACCGAGCGATGGCTCCGTTGGTGTGGTTTCGACCACGAAGTTATAGATTTGTTTCTTTTGGCGCGGACCTGGCGGATGCTCCTTGCCGAACCCCATGTTTAGTGTAGCTACGTGTGGGGAGCGTCACGTCTTGTCCGCTAGACCGTATGTGCCTACGGTAGGTCTCCTCGGGAGACCCGATGATGATTGTCGGACTGATGTCCCATGTTACCCTTCGGGGGAATTGTTTTCCTTATTGTTGATGACATGACATGCTACTAGTATGATAGGTTCAACTGTACTACTGCATGTATATACGTGAGCTTTGCATACGGGGTTTCCTTATGGAAACTCAGGCATTGTTGTTGCATTTTTTTCAGGACCGCAGTAGGTCCAGTTGGGTGGTGATCAGCGGGCACGCGCATCTTTGGATCGGATCCTCTATTCGGACCACTGAGGTCGACATGATTACGTTTATCTTTCTTTTGTTGTTCTGTTGTAATCATGTATCATTTTGACAAACTCTGATGTAATATGGTGTACCGCTTATTTGTTTTATGAGAAGTAACAGTCTCGTCTTTGATTATTGAGTTCTATTGCCATGATTATAAATTTTTAAAATTTCGCTATATCGGGATGTTACAATTTGGTATCAGAGCGGTCGATTCCTATGCGATTCCCAATGAAATTACCATTGTAGTAATAGGACGCATGCATTTTATATTTTAGCATGCATTCATGGCTGAAGTTTGTGATTGTTTCTTCTGTCAGATGGCTCCTAGACACGTGCGGAGTTCCCCGTGTGATCGCGATCCCAGCGACGACACTGGATGTGCCAAGTGGGACTGGTTGGGCGAGTTTCTGGAGCGTCAGGCAGCCCAGAATGTGCAGGGCGGGATGGGCGCTGAGCGTGATCGGTTTATGTGTCAGCACCCACCGAGTTTTGATGGCATGAGTGCTCCAGAGGTGGCGGAGGACTGGATCTTCAAGATGCAGAAGATCTTTCGAGCGATTGGAGTTGCACCTGAGAGGAGGGTGGATCTGGCCACCTATGTGTTTGATGGCGAGGCCACCAACTGGTGGAGGACCGCATCCACGGTTGTGTTTGAGGATCGTGAGGATGTCAGCTGGGAAGAGTTCATAGAGGTGTTCCATGAGCAGTACTTTCCCCAGCACGTCAGGGATCGGAAGAGGGAGGAGTTCATGTTGCTGGAGCAGCGGGAGATGACTATGGCGAGTTACATCTGCAGGTTTAACGCTTTGGAGCGTTACTCCCCAGAGATCTGTGTGACCTCAGAGCAGCGGGCGAGGAAGTTCGTAAAGGGACTGAGGCAGCCGCTCCGATCACGTGTGATCAACAGCATGCTGCGGACCCTTGCTGATGCGGTGAAGCATGCTACCATCATTGAGCAGGACCAGAGGGAGTGTCTTCAGGAGGCGAGGAAGGCACCAGTAAGCACCGGTAGCCGAGCTGTCGGACGTGGAGCAGGGAACCCGGGCAAGAGGCCCAGGTTCGATGGTGGAGCAGCACGTCAGTCTGGAGCGTGCACTTTCTATGGGAGGTTCACCCTGGTCAGGAGTGCTTCAAGCGCTCAGGAGCTTGCATGGGGTGCGGGCAGTTGGGTCACTACGTTCGGGAGTGCCCGAATAGGCAGGGAGAGTCTAGCAGGAGGTTTGGGCCGCCAGTGGCAGGGAGAGGCGGAGGCAGCCGATCAGTTGTTTCACCAGGACAGGGCAGGAAGACCGGGCGAGTCTTCACTATTCAGGCTGAGGAGGCGAGGGACTCCAACACCGTCGTGGAAGGTACACTTTCTGTTTCTGGCTTAGTAGCGCGTGTGTTGTTTGATTGTGGCGCCACTCACTCCTTCATTTCGGAGAAGTTTGCTGGCGAGTTGGATTGGACCCCTGTGCTGCTGACTGTTGTTTTGGAGGTCAGCACACCCATGGGCGAGGTGGGCACTGTGGGGATCTTTTTCCCCAGCACCACAGTTGCTTCGGGAGACCATGATTTTCCGGCAGATCTGGTCTTGTTACCGATGGAGGACTTTGACGTCATACTGGGGATGGACTGGCTGTCACAGTACAACGCGTGGGTCTTTTGCCGCGAGAAGAAGATCCTGATTCCGATGGAGAACTTGCCAGATGTTTTGATCAGAGGTATGAGGAGCAGAGGGGGTTGCCTGATTGTGTCTGCAGTTAAGGCATGGAGACTGATACAGCAGGGATGCAGAGCGTTTGTGGCCACGTTGGTTGTTCCTGATCCTGAGACGAGGAGGCTGGAGGACATAGAGGTTGTGCAGGAGTTCCCGGATGTATTTCCAGCAGAGATTCCAGCATTACCGCCGCACCGAGAGATCGAGTTCGGCATTGAGTTGGTGGCGGGTACGACACCTCAGTAGAAGGCAACTTATCGGATCGCACCTGCAGAGTTGACAGAGCTGAAGAAGCAGTTGCAGGAGTTGATGGACTCCAGGTTCATTCGACCGAGTGTTTCTCCATGGGGAGCGCATGTGCTCTTCGTGAAGAAGAAGGATGGATCGTTGCGGATGTGCATTGACTACAGGATGTTGAATAAGGTTACCGTTCGGAACTGGTACCCTTTGCCCAAGATAGATGACTTGTTTGATCAGTTGTAGACGACGAGAGTGTTCTCGAAGATCGATCTGCGTTCGGGTTATCACCAGTTGTGGATCAAGGAGGCAGATGTTCAGAAGACAGCCTTCAGGACGCGGTACGGCCACTACGAGTTCTTGGTGATGCCATTTGTACTGACGAATGCACCTGCAGCATTCATGGATCTGATGAATGGGACCTTTCAGCCGTACCTCGACAGATTTGTCGTTGTATTCGTGGACGACATCTTGGTATACTCGCCTGACAGGGAGCATCATCGAGAGCACCTGAGGATTGTGCTTGGCATCTTGAGAGATCAGTAGTTTTATGCCAAGTACACGAAGTATGAGGTTTGGTTGGATCGGGTGGCTTTTTTGGGGCATATTGTGTCAGCAGATGGGATTTCGGTGGATCCGGCGAAGGTCGAGCCTGTGACTCAGTGGAGAGCCCCGACGAGCGTGACGGAGATCTGGAGTTTTGTGGGACTGCCAGGGTATTACAGACGGTTCATCCAGGATTTCTCCAGACTTGCATCGCCGCTGACAGTGTTGACGTAGAAGGGAGTCGAGTTTGTTTGGTCCCAGAAGTGCGAGGACAGCTTTCAGGAGCTGAAGAGGCGATTGACGACAGCACCTATTCTGACTCTACCGAGTGGCAGTGGAGGTTATGTGATATACAGCGATGCGTCAGGGATTGGCTTGGGTTGTGTTCTGATGCAGCACGGGAAGGTGGTGGCGTACGCTTCGAGGCAGCTGAAGGTGCACGAGAAGAACTACCCTACTCACGATCTGGAGTTAGCAGCAGTAGTTCACGCATTGAAGACCTGGCGGCACTATCTGTATGGCGAGCAGTTCGAGGTCTTCACAGATCATCAGACTCTGAAGTATTTGTTCTCGAAGAAGGAGATGAATATGAGGCAGCGCAGATGGCTTGAGTTCATTAAGGACAACGACTTCACCATTTCCTATCATCCGGGGAAGGCGAATTCGGTTGCAGATGCTCTGAGCAGGAAGGTGGAGGTTTCAGTTGCGAGTGTGTGCATCCAGGAGTGGAGGCTACTCGAGGCACTATCAGAGTGGAGACCGTTCATAGAGGGTTAAGAGGGAGCAGTGATTGCCGGGTTTTGGGTGGAGCCAAGGACAGTCTCACGAGTGGTGCAGGCTCAGCATGGGGATGAGGAGTTAGCTGGTCTGCTACAGTTGGCTTCCAGAGCTGAGTCAGACTTTAGTGTATGGGTTGACGGTGGTTTGAGGTTCAGGAGTCGGATCTTGGTGCCGAAGGTCGATGGGCTGAGAGATGACATCATGGAGGAGGCACACAGAGCGAGATACACCATTCACCCGGGGAGCACGAAGATGTATAAGGACCTGCAGCGGAACTTCTGGTGGAAGGGCATGAAGAGGGACATTGCAGAGTTTGTGGAGCGATGCTTAGTCTGTCAGCAGGTGAAGATTGAGCATCAGCGACCAATAGGACCGATGCAGTGTATTGAGCTTCCTGAGTGGAAGTGGGAACACGTAACGATGGATTTTTTCACAGGATTGCCGAAGACGAGGAGATTCCACGATGCGATTTGGGTGATAGTCGATCGACTGACCAAGTCGGCGCACTTCTTAGCGATCAGGACCACGTTGCCATTGGAGGGTCTGGCTAAGTTGTACGTGGAGGAGATAGTCAGGTTGCATGGAGTGCCAATGAGCATCATCTCCGATCGAGATCCTCGTTTCACTTCCAGATTTTGGGGGAGTCTGCAGCAGGCATTGGGGACGCGTCTGAGGTTCAGTACGGCGTTCCATCCGCAGACAGATGGTCAATCAGAGAGGACGATTCAGACCTTGGAGGATATGCTGAGAGCATGCACACTGGATTGGGCAGGACACTGGGATGAGCACTTGCCGCTGATAGAGTCCGCCTACAACAACAGCTACCACTCGAGTATTGGGATGGGCACCGTACGAGGCGCTGTACGGGATGCCTTGCAGATCATCAGTATGCTGGAGTGATGTGGGCGAGAGGCAGTTAGTGGGGCTAGAGATTGTGCGGATGTACGCAGAGAATGTTGATGTGATCAGGAAGACATTGGCCACGGCACAGAGCAGGCATAAGAGTTATGCTGATCGACGCAGACGGGTGTTGAGTTTCGAGGTGGGCGACCATGTGTTTCTGAAGATTTCCCCAGCCCGAGGAGTGATGAGGTTTGGGAAGAAGGGGAAGATCAGTCCGAGGTATGTTGGGCCGTTTGAGATCCTCGACCGAGTTGGAGAGGTTGCCTACCAGATTGCATTGCCACCGCAGTTTTCTGGTCTTCACAACGTCTTCCATGTATCGATGCTGAGGAAGTACGTTGCAGATCCATCTCACGTTATCGAGATAGCAGTGCTAGAGATTCAGCAGGACTTGTCGCTCGAGGAGAGACCAGTCGAGATAGTCGATCACATGGATCACCAACTCAGGAGGAGGACCATTCCGATGGTGAAGGTCCAGTGGCAGCATCATGGCGAGCGCGAGGCCACTTGGGAGATAGAAGAGGAAGTCAGAAAGCAGTATCCAGAGCTTTTCGGTGAGTAGTTTGCTTTGATTTCGGGACGAAATCCTTTTAAGAATGGTGGATTGTTAGAACCTGATTGACATCATTTCATGCTTATATTTGTATCTTATATCCATTATCTTTCACCTAAACAATGCTATTTTACGAGTTTTATGTTTAGTTTTCAGGAATAAATAGGTTTGAAGAGATGAAGCATAAAAGAACCCAAAAGCTACGAAAAAGGACTGAATTGTGAGATCTGGGGACTGAGATGCAAGGGAGAAGGACCTGAACATAAGACAGAAGGACCTAAGAGAAAAACAGAATACTCCACACCATCATGGGGAGTATTTTAGCAATTCGTTTCGGGTCGGAGCTCCAACAAACCAATTAAATGCATCCAAGACCAGCAAATATACCAAGAAAAGCCCACAACAAAAATGAGCAGGATCTGAACCATATAGACCGCCAATTGGCGGTCCATTTTGGCCCAAATCCGCTAACATTTCTCCAGCACATGTATTAGAGGATGTTTAGGCTATTTTTGGTATCTGTTTAGTCCCACATCGGGGGATTGTCCCGGTTTGCCTTTTTCCATGGCTATAAATAGAACTCTTCACCTTCCATTGTAATCACTCCATATTTTAAGTGGTTATTCTTCCTACTAGAAGTGAGGCCTTGAAGCACACACTAAAGTAGGAGGATGCTACTTTTAATGTGAGTCATTTTAATACAAGTTTTCTTTATCATGTTGTTTGTTTTATGTTTCTTGTTTTGCTTTGCTTAATCTCATTTCATTAGTTTTATTAGCCTAGTTAATGTGCTTTCTTTGTTTAGTTTAATAATTAGTGTAATGTTTAGGGAGTAGTTTCATCCCCTTTGGGGGGTGGAGTAGATGTACATACATGCAAATGAGAATGGATTGAATGCTTTATTTCCAATGTGTTGATAAAACATGAATGTATGCTTGCTTGTTTAGGATAGAATTTATAACTTAATGAGTTTTGTCAAAATGATTAGACACCTCTCATGCTTGTTTATGTTCTGAAATAAACATCTTGCATATGTAAATGTTAATCAACTAAGTTGGTGAATAGATTGATAGGTTTTGCCACAACATTTAAACACTTCCTATGCATGATAACACCACCTTTATTTGTGCTTAAAGAATGTGTTCTACACCACCACTTCTTTGCTTGTGTGCACTCACTCCACCCCGTAGGGGTTTTCCCATTCCCGAATTCCAGTATTCTTCTTTTGTTCTTAGCTTAGTTGTCATTTCATTGTTTGTTTCTTTCGTTCGCATTTCATACTTCCTAGCGTAGTTTAGTGTAGAGTAGCATAATCAATCTTTCTCCCCCAATTTTTGCCACTTGATTTCTGATAAACAAGAGGCTGCTCACCTCCCTGAGGACGACCCATACTTGCCACCGCTTCATCGCGGCCGTGCACTTGCGGTTTAATTAAAACGTTGAACAAGTTTTTGGCGCCGTTGTCGGGGAGGTACCAGTCCAGACTCTTGTTTGGACCATTCGAGTGGATTTAATTTGTGTTTTGTTGTTTTTCTTTGTTTCAGGAGACTTGGAGTCGCCAGGAGGAACACCTGGAGAAATTTGGAGGCATTCTGGGCACTTTAGACAGCCAATCAGCGGCCTAAGACCACCAATTGGCGGTCTGGTGAGCCCATTTTACTCCCTTTTTTCTGTGGAGTGTTTACATAATTGATGTAGTGATCTGGGACTTGATTTGGCATGTTTTGACTTATAGTTTGTCCCCAGATCAATAATCAAACCTCCTTTAAGCAACTTGGACCCTAAAACTCAAAGCAAAAGATTAGGCATTCTTGTTGTTTAGGTCATGCATCATGTATGTGACTTAGGCATTTAGATTGTCTTTTATCTTAGCTTTATTTTCTGTTGCTAAGAGCTGGCGTGAGGTACGCACCTTCTACTCTCATTCATGCATTTCGTATGAACATGCATTAGTTAGTAGGAAGTGCATTGAAACAAGTGTGAGTTGAGCGTTTGTTTGGAGAGTTGATTGCTAGATTAGGACTCCAAAACGCTACTAAGGAGGGGTTGTCCCATAAAAGATAAGGTAGGGGATTTCATCACCCTTTCCTTCGCCCCAAAAACCACACTAATCAAGAGCCTAATTTTTAAAATCAAGTAGACATTGGCCCTAAGGATTTCGGGCGCATTAGGAGAGTGATCCGGTCCCGCCCGTCATGACCTGATCGGCGTTGCCCACTTTGTCGATAGTAGGAGAGATGAGATCTCCGGATCTTGGCTCACTTGCTGGTCTCTGTAGTCCTCGTCGTAGGGAGGTGAGGCGTGTTGAGCCCGTGTGACCTTGCAGTTAGGCATCATCTAGCTGTAAGGACCTATAGCGACCTTAGGATTGCTTGAGGCTTGTTTGCTTGTATGCTTCTACCTGTACCCATCCGCCGTAGCATAAGGACTTCTTCCCTTCTCTCCTGAGTCATTCTTTCTCTCCTGTGTTCCACCATCTTCTCCTCTACGCACATTCTTCAAAAAAAAATTTTGGTTCGTGTGCGTGCACCTTTGTGTATGCTTTTGTGGACACGACACGAGAGGGGTCGTTTGACGTGGAGCGTTGTCAATCCGGCTTCGGTCGTTGATTTGTCGACGCCTTCCTTCTCTCGTGTCGCACACCGTTCGGGTTCAATGGCTGCTCATTTCCGTGAGGAGGAGCAATTGCTGGACCCACCTGTTCCACCTGTGCTTCCAGTTATCGCTCTCATACCTCTACGTGATCGATGCTACCCGAGCCGTACTGCTCTACCTTCATGCATCGTATTGCCAAAGGCTAATGGGAACCATTTTGAGGTTAAGCCTCAGTTTATCACCATGCTCCCTCATTTCACTGGGAAAGGTGACCCCTATATCTTTCTCAGGGAATTTGAGGAGGTTTGTGCTATGTTCAACTTGCAACAACTTAGCACAGACTCCATCCATCTTAGGCTTGTCCCCTTTGCGCTGAAGGATGACGCCAAGAAGTGGTTGTACAGAAACCAGGCGAATGTCTTTAGGACTTGGGATGAGTTTCAATCTGCATTCCTCAAGAAATACTTTCCAAATCATTGGACTAAAAAATCGAGGAACGAAATCAATTGGTTCTATCAACATCAGACTGAACCATTTCATGCATATCTAGAGAGGTTCAAAGAGCTACTATCCTCGTGCCCTCACCATGGCATTGACTTGTCGCGCCTTTGTCAGATTGTGTACGAGGGTCTTCACATCCCGTCGCGAACGCTCCTTGAGTCCATATGTCAAGGAGAGTTCTTGGGAAAGGATGAAAGGGAGGCATGGGCCTTCCTAGAAGACCTCGCTGAGAAAACCATGCAATGGGAGAGTGTGAGGGAACCACCTGCATCATCTAGCATAGGAGCAAGGATCGCGAATGCAAACTCGACTAGATCGGGTGCCGTATTTGTTGTCGATACCACTACGGCCACCGAGGCACGTGATTGACATCATTTCATGCTTATATTTGTATCTTATATCCATTATCTTTCACCTAAACAATGCTATGTCACGAGTTTTATGTTTAGTATTCAGGAATAAATAGGTTTGAAGAGATGAAGCATAAAAGGACCCAAAAGCTGGGAAAAATGACTGGATTGTGAGATCTGGGGACCAAGATGCAAGGGAGAAGGACCTGAACGCAAGACAGAGGGACCTAAGAGCAAAACAGAATACTTCACACCATCATGGGGAGTATTTTAGCAATTGGATTCGGGTCGGAGCTCCAACAAACGAAGTAGATGCATCAAAGAACACAAAAGGCACAAAGAAAAGCCCAGAATAAAACTCAACTGGATCCGGACATTTTGGACCGCCAATTGGCGGTCTGGAACCGCCAATTGGCGGTCTGGATTAGTCCAGATCCGCCAAGATTTGTCCTGGACTTGTATTAATGTTCGTTGAGGCTATGTTTGGTGTTGGTTTAGTCCCACATCGGGGGATTGTCCCGGATTAGCTTTTTTCATGCCTATATATAGAACTCTTCACCTCCTATTGTCTAAGCATGTACAACTCTCACAACTGTCTACGGCACATCTATTACTGCGCCCCCAGAGCCCTGCGCGAATGGCGTCCACTCGGACAAAAACTCGAGTAACCTCCAATCTTGGATGCATAAGCTAGCAACTGACACCTCCACCTTACTGCTCAAGGCATCAGCAACTGAATTCTCCTTCCACGGATAGTAGGAGATGGTGAAATCGTAATACTAAATGACCTCGAGCCATCAGCGTTGCCTCATATTCAGCTCCATCTGCAAGAACAAGTAATTCAGGCTCTGGTGATCTGTGAAGACCTCGAGCTGCTCTCCATAAAGATAATACTGTCAGGTCTTCAACGCGTGAACCACCGCTGCTAACTCCAAACCATGAGTGGGGTACTTCTTCTCGTGCACCTTCAGCTACCTTGAAGCATACGCCACTACATTCCCATGCTGCATCAGTACACAACCCAGACCAATGCCTGAAGCATCGCTGTAAATCACAAATCCCCCGCTGTCACTAGGAAGAGTCAGAACTGGAGCAGTCGTCAACCGACTCTTCAGTTCCTCAAAACTATCCTCACACTTCTGGGACAATCCAAACTTGATGACTTTCTGCATCAACGTTGTCAGTGGTGAAGCAAGTCTGGAGAAATCCTAAATGAAACGGCGATAGTAACCTGCCATACCTACAAAACTCATGATCTCTGACACGCTAGTCGGAGCCCTCCACTGTGTCACAACCTCAACCTTCCCTGGATCCACTGAGATCCCGTCCGCTGACACAATGTGTCCCAAAAAAGTCACCCGATCCAACCAAAACTCGCACTTCGCTTACTTAGCATAGAGTTGTTGATCCCTCAGAATGCCAAGTACAATACTCAGGTGCTCCTGATGCTGCTCTCTATCTGAAGAGTACACTAAGATGTTGTCCACGAAGACAATAACAAATCTTTTGAGGTACTGACTGAACGTCATGTTCATCAGATCCATGAAAGTTGCAGGCGCGTTCGTCCATCCAAACGACATCACCAAAAACTCGTAGTGTCTGAACCTCGTCCTGAATGTTGTCTTCTTGATATATGCCTCTCTGATCCTCAATTGATGATAACCTGATCGTATATCAATCTTCGAGAACACCTTCGCTGATTGCAACTGGTCAAAATGGTCCTCAATCATGGGGAAAGGATATTGATTCCTCATGGTAACCTTATTCAGCATCCTGTAATCAATACACATCCACAGTGATCCATCCTTCTTCTTCACGAAGAGTACAGGCACTCCCCAAGGAGAGACACTAGGTCGGATAATCCTAGTATCCATCAAATCCTTCACATACTTCTTCAGCTCAGCTAACTCAGTAGGTGTCATCCTGTACGGTGCCTTCGACTGTGGTGTAGTCTCAGCTACCAGATCAATGTTGAACTCTATCTCCCTATGAGGCGGCAAACCAGCAACATTGTCTGCAAACACATCTGGAAAATCCTAGATTATCTCTATGTCCTCCAATCTCCTTAACTCAGGATTTGGAACTGCTAAGGTGGTCACAAAAGCTCTAAAACCCTGCTGAATCAACTTCCATACCCTCACTACGGATACCACTACACGACCTCCTCTGTCCTTCGTCCCCCTGATCAGCACATCAGGTAGACCCTTCATCGGAATCAAAATCTTCTTCTCACGACATAAGACTCGAACATCATACTGGGATAGCCAATCCATCCCAAGTATGATGTCATAGTCTACCATCGGTAGCAAGACCAGTCGGCCAGAAACTCCTGGTCTCCAGAAACAATCATGGCGTCGGGGAGAAAGCTCCCCACAGTGCCCACCAAAACCAGGGGTGTGCTGACTTCCAAACTGACAGTCAACATCGCAGGGGTACAACCTAACATGCTCACGAACGACTCAGAGATAAACGAGTATGTGGCCCCATAGTCAAAAAGCACTCTAGCTACCAAATCATCAACGTATAGCGTACCTTCCACCATCGTGCTGGCATCTCTAGCCTCCTCCACCTGGATGGTGAAGACACAACCGACTCTCTTCCCCTGCTGGGGTGGTGCAACTAATCAACTTGGTCCAGCTCCACCAGATGTGGATGATCCCGGTCGAACACTAGTCCTGCCTGGACTGCTCGGGCAAAACGAATAAAGTAACCCAGCTGGCCACAACCATGACACACACCTGGACGGGGCCCGCACCCTCGCCCAGGATGAACTCCTCCACACTGCCCCGACAACAATGCTCGACCTCCGTCGATCTGTGGCCTCTTCCCCGAATTCCCTAAAAACTGACCTCCTGGACAGACTCCAGCCTTCACCTGCGACCTCCTAGCCTCCTAAATGATATCCTCGTTTTCTTGGTCCATGATGGTCGCAAACTTCACATCATCAGCTAAAGTTTGTGTCATACTAGTGGTGACACAAGCCCTGAACTGGGGCCTCATGCCTCGCACAAACTTCCGAGCCCTCAACTCCCGAGTCACATAAATGTCTGGGCAATAACGCTCCAAAGAGTGGAATCTGCTAATGTAAGCTGCCAGAGTCATGTCTCTCTGGTCTAGGGCTAGAAACTCCTCCAACTTCGTATCGTGAGCGTGCTGAGGGAAGTACTGCTGGTTGAACTCCGCAAGGAATTCCTCCCAGTCACCTCCTCACTATCCTCAAAAACCACTACTGAAGTAGACCTCCACCAGTTGGTTGCTCCGTCGTCCAAAACATAGGTGACCAAATCCACCTTCCTCTCAGGAGGACATCCTATCGCCCAGAAAATCTTCTGGATCTTAAAGACCTAGTCCTCAGCTGCTTCAAGGTTGCCTCGACCATCAAAGGATGGTGGATGCTGGCGCATGAACCGATCGAGCACAACACTTGTCCCACTCTGCTCAGTCTGGGCAAACTGGTGCACCAGAAACTCGCCCAGCCTACCTATAATACCATGGAACGTCCTCCACTCCTCCTCTCTGTCCACCCCACCAATCTCATCACTAGTGCAACAGTCCCGTGGAGGAGGTCTCACACATCTCGGAGGCATCTACACATGAGGCAGAAAACAGAAGTCAAAAGACTGCATGCATGCTCTATACACAAACATCTAAGGGTGGTTTCTTTGGACAAAGACATGGGAACTGACAGCTCTGATACCAAGTTGAAACATCCTTAAACAGTGGAAAATTTAAAAAATCTTAAACATATACTCAACACGATGACATTACGGCAAGACACAGAAATCAGGTGCACCAACATATAATATAAATGTATCTAAGTTTACAAAAGGGTGATTACATCAAAAGATCATAAAATGAAATTTACAAGTAATCACGACCACCTCCAAAATGGGGAAAGTAGGATCCAGTCCCGAGAGCTCTTCTCCGCAGTCACCACCCCTACTACCGATCACGACCTGAAATGCAAACATGAAATTATGCCTGAGTTTCCATAAGAAAAACCCGTATACCAAATCTTAAACACATAAATGAAACAACACTAACAATAACTACAACCAGGCATAAGCCCAACAACTGTAAAAACACCACATTTGCATCTATCACTGAATCCACGGTTTTGCCTCTATCACAGGAACCACAATTTTGCCTCTATCACTGGAGCCACAGCTTCCAACAATCACAACTCACTCCGTAGATCCACAACTCATCGCTATCAGGTCGGTATGTCCGTCTGTTGCCCCCAAAAGGCCGGTGAACCCATTGCCCTCAAGTCGATCAAAACAAAACTCAAAACACCCAACAAAGAAGAAATGGTCAACTGAAACAGACCCACTGGTCGACCGGTTCCCTCCTGGAATGCACAAGTGTTTGACCGTCTCCGCGACTGGTCGAACCATAAATAATAAACAAAACAACCAATCGGTCGTACAAAAGGTCACAGATGGTCGACCGTTATGATGGTCGAAGCCAAACATCACATAAATCAAACTTCTCAACCGGTTGACCGGCAAAGGGGACCTGGTTGACCAAACAATCATGGAACTTTTACGTTATCTCTAAGTCAAGATTGGTCGGACAACATACGCATCGGTCGAATGAGTTTTAAGTCAACTTAAGTCATCGGTCGAACAGAAACTCATGGCGGTTGACCGTTTGGATGGTCTATGCCTGAACCGACTTAATACAGTGGAATCAGTTGAACTAATCAAAAGGGCAGTCGACCATTTTGATGGTCTTCGTCCCCAACCGACACACTACAGTGCATTCGGTCGAACGGCAAAACGGTAGACCAAAAACACCCAGAGCTTGCCTAACAAGTTTGACCAGTCGACCGCACAACACATCGTTTGACTGGTGCAAAGAAAAAATCCATGAATTACACTAACAATGGTCGACCGAACGTAGCAGAATCCTGCTGAACAGCAATGTCCGATGAGACTTTCGGCCTACCGTCGACTACTCAAGCACTCACACTAGCTTAGGTGAGCATAAAAGTAAAGCTTGACATACCTTAAAGGCTTGAAGAAGCCTCCAAAGAACCACGGTGAACGCCTCCACGTAAACGCTCTTCTCCGGTGAATTCACCCGAGCAATGATCACACCTTGCTGAACTCGACTTGCTCTTCTTCACCTTCTTCAACAATCCTCTGGTGAGATCGTGGAGCTGAGACGGAGAGACGAAATGAGAGAGATAAAAAAGATGAGGAAGAGATAAGTTTAGCACTTATAACCCCTCACCTCATCTCAAGTCAATCCCAGCCGTCTGTTGCCCCCAAAAAGGCTGGTGAGATCGTGGAGACACAATTTTGCATCTATCATTGGAGTCACAGTTTCCATAAATCACAACTCACTCCGTAGATCCACAACCAATTGCTATTAGGCCAGTATGTCCGTTTGTTGCCCCCAAAAAGGCTGGTGAAGCCGTTTCCCTCTAGCCAATCAAAACAAAACTCAAAACACCCAACAGAGCAGAAACGGTCGACCGAAACAGGCCTACCGGTCGACAGGTTCCCTCCTGGAACGCACAAGTGTTTGACCATCTCCGCGACCGATCGAACCACAAATAACAAACAAAATGACCAATCAGTCGTATAAAAGGTCACAGATGGTCGACCGTTTTGATGGTCGAACCTAGACATCACATAAATCAGACTGCTCAACCGGTTGACCGGCAAAGGACCCGGTTGATCGAATAATCACGGAACTCCTAGGTTCTCTCTAAGTCAAGACCGGTCGAACAGAAACTCATGGTGGTCGACCATTTGGATGGTTTATGCCTGAATCGACTTACTACAGTGTAATCGGTCGAACTGATCAAAAGGACGATTGACTGTTTTGATGGTCTTCGTCCCCAACCGACTCACTACAGTGTGATTGACATCATTTCATGCTCATATCTGTATCTTATATCCATTATCTTACATCTAAGCAATGCTACATGACTATTTTTATGTTTAAATTTCAGAAATAAAGAGGTTTGAAGAGAAGAGCCATGAAAGGACCCAAAAGCAGGAAAAATGACTTAATTGTGAGACATGGGGACTAAGATGCAAAGGAGAAGGACCTGAACGTAAGACAGAAGGACCTAAGAGCAAAATAGAAAACTTCACACCATCATGGGGAGTATTTTGGCAATTCGATTTGGGTCGGAGCTCCAATAAACAAAGTAGATGCATCCAAGACCAAGAAATACTTCAAGAAAAGCCCAACACGAAAACCAAATGGATCTGGAGCTTATAGACCGCCAATTGGCGGTCTGGAACCGCTAATTGGCGGTCCAGATAGCTCTGGATCCACTAAGATTTGTGGAGCACGTGTATTAGTGCATGCTTAGTCTATTTTTGGTATTTGTTTAGTCCCACATCGGGGGATTGTCCCGGATTAGCTTTTTCCATGCCTATAAATAGAACTCTTCACCTTCCATTGTAACTACCCATTGCTTGGTGGCATTCTCTCTACTAAGGAGTGAGCCTTGAAGCAAAAACTCAAGGTGGAGAAGAATGCTACCTTCAATGTGAGTCATTGTTAATAAAATAATTGTTCTAGTTTCTTTTAATCTTGTCTTTTAATTTGTTCATGCTTGTTTAGTCTTTCTTTTCCTTTTAAGCTTCTTTAATATTTCTTGCTTGATTAGTGTAGTTTCATTTCAGTATAATGCTTCATTTTGTTAATGTAGTTAGTGTAATGAGTAGTGAGTTGATCCATCCCCATTTGGGGGTGGAGAAATATGTGATATAATCATGTAGTGTATTAAGTGTGTGTTATCTTAATCCCTTGCGCTTTATATGATTTCCATAACCATCTAATGGGTCTCCACTCGTATCTTTGATATGCTAATGCTCCTGAATGAAGCTTAGCCTATGCTTTGATTAGTGGACCTATTTTATGGGGAATGATAAGGTTAGGATATGGATGGAATTAATATTGGAAACACAAGTTGTAGTGTGTGTAATCTTGTTGCCTTTACCTTGATTAATGTCTTGTATGTTTTAATGATATAGTCTTATCTTAATTCATGTGGAGGCATAGTAGGGTCTAGTCTTTATACATGAGTTCATTTAGCTACATTCCAATTATTGTCTTGTATGTTTTAATGATGTAGTCTTATCTTAATTCATGTGAAGGCAAAGCTGGATGTAGTTTTATGATTTCATGCACTACATGTTGTGAGGAACTTAATTAAACACACACACACATAAACTTCTTTATGTTCACATTATTTCTCAACCCCCTTTGGGGTTTAGTTTTATTGCTTCTTCTCCATTTCGTTTCGCATTGTAGTGTAGTTTAGTGTAATACATCTTTCTTCCCTTTCTCAACCACTCGCCTTCGCACAAACAAAACGTCGACACTCCTCCCAGTGGACGACCCGTATTTGCCACCGCTTCAACGCGGCCGTCCACTTGCGGTTAATATAAAACGATCAATCACAGTGCATTGGGTTGAACGGCAAAGGGGACCTGGTCGACCGAAAACACCCAGAGCTTGCCTAACATGCTTGACCGGTCGACCGCACAAGGCATCGTTCGACCGGTGAAAGGCAAAAACTCACCGAATTACACTAACAACGGTCGATGAAAACACCCACTGGTCGACAAAACATAACAGAATCTTGTAGAAAGGCAACGTCCGACGAGCCTTTCGGCCTACCATCGACTACTCAAACACTCACACTAGCTTAGGTGAGTATAAAAGTAAAGCTTGGCATACCTTAAAGACTTGAAGAAGCCTCTGAAGAACCACGGTGAACACCTCCACGCAAACGCTCTTCTATGGAGAATTCATTCGAGCAACGATCACACCTCCGATTACACGTTGCTGAACTCGACTTGCTCTTCTTCACCTCCACCGACAATCCTCTGGTGAGATCAGGGAGCTGAGAGGGAGAGACGAAATGATAGAGAGAGAGAGAGAGAGAGAGAATAAAAAATATATGAGGAAGAGATGGGTTTATCACTTATAACCCCTCACCTCATCTCAAGTCAAACCCAGTCGTCCACCTCAACCTCCTACCATCTCACCAACCTAAACACCATTAGTCCACTAATAAGAGATTAGGATAAAACAGATATCACATAAAAGTTCAAAATTAATAGAAGGAAATAAACATCTTAGCACACTCGAAGATGGGTGACCCATCCTTTTGTGCCAAATTTCGTGATTAACTACAAATCCCGCAGGTAAGGCTTGATTACTCGATTCAAGAATATATAAGCCATTTGTGAGGATGCCCATACCAATCATCCTCCCTATGGTTCGATCCTGAAAGATTACATCATGAGAAGTGAATATTACATTGCAATTAAGTTTCCTAGTGATTTTGGCGACAGAAAGTAAATTTGTATCAAAGTTGGGTACATAAAGAATATTATCATTAGTATTATTAATTAATTTAGCATCTCTTGTACCTTTAATTTCAACTTGATTTCCATTTTCAACTGTGAAAAATTATCTAATACTCTTACATTAGTTTTTACATTATTTAGTATAGTAGGATCCCCAGTCATATGATCGGTAGCCACGGAATCAATAATCCAATTTTTGATTTAGTTGTTGAAAGGGCACGAATATGAATGTCAAGAGTGTTTTCCATACCTGACATATTACCTGATCTGGGGGTGGGATTTTCCAAATATTCTTTGAGGTGGCCCACCAGTGTATTTATTTGGTGCGGATCTGGACCGCCTACATACCCGATTGGTGCCTGCAAATCCATTTCCATTCGTTCAAACTTCTGGTCCAGTCCATCCTCTTATCGGGTTGTTTGGTGGAGAAAACTCAATTGTTGCTTCATTCATAAAAAAGTTGTTTTTGTTTCCACAAGTGCCATTTGTGTTAGGGTTAGGGTTCTGTTTGTCTGAGTGGTCGCTGACCCCGTCGGGATGGCTGATATTGCCGCCAGTGAGTCCATCCTGTTAGGATCTATGACCCTCTAATCTCTAGATAAATGAGAAATTAAAAATAATAAACGAAGGATTGAGGGAAGAGACAAGCAAACCACAAAATCGTCGACACCGGAGTTTAGAGAGGTTCGGCACCCACACCCGGGTCCTAGTCCTCCTCGCAAGCCTCGCTCAATCCCCCGAGCCTCGCTTACGGTTCCACTATCCGATCTTTGATTTCGGGCCGAGATCAACGATGTTTACAACACCGAGCCTCGCGAACAATCCTCGCCTCGCTCGTGTCTCCTCTCACAACCCAAGAGGGAGCTTCCTCGAAGCTTTACAACTCTTTGATTCTTTGATGTGGAAATTGAATCACAATCTAACTAACACACTATACTTGAGCACACTTGGATATGGATATGGAATTGGATATGCAAGTGGTGAAGTGTAGGCATGAGTGTTGAGGATTGAGAGCTTGAAGATGAAGAGGATTTGGCTTTGAGTATTGGGTAGATAGGAACTGTTCAAGAGATCCAAAACCAACAAATGAGGTCCTATTTATAAGTCTTCAAGCTCAACTAGCTGTTTGGGAGTTGGTGGGGGAAATGGACCAATAGGAATGCAAGATGTGACTTAAGCTCGGGCAAAAATCAATGCATATTCGGTCAACCGTTAACCGAACGGTAGTCCAAATAATTGGTCTGATTTAAGAACTCGATTGACCAATTATGTATCGGATCACCGTTCACCAACCTCCAGTAGCTTTTATCTATTTAGCCCTAATTAAGTTTGGTTAACCGAATTCCATTCGGTTCACCGTTTCAAGGTGGACAGTAAGATTGGTTGGGCTATGATCTACTCATGTTCGGTTGACCGTGTACACTTCAGTAGACCAAAGTTAGCGTGGGTTTTGCGCTGACAGTTATAGCTCAAATATTTGTTGGGTACAATGGTCAAGTGCCACGTGTCAAAATAGTCGTTGGTCTCCTAAATCCAATAAGGAATCGGTTGACAGATAGGTATTCGGTCGTCCGAATAAGGATGAGTCAAATGGGCTCTAGGGACTTGATTCAAATGCGACCATTGGAGCAAAGTCCAAAACCGGTTTAGGGCTATTCGGTCTTCCGTTGGGGTAATTCCATAGAACACCTAAGTTTTACTGATGGGAAGTATTCAGGTAACCGATAAGTGTTCGGTGGACCGAACTAGAAAGATTTCGGTTAACTGTGAGGGGTTCGGTTTACTGAATCTGGACGGGACAGAAATCCTAGTGCTCAAGTTTACATAAAACCTTATGGACTCGATAAATACAAAATTACATGTCTTGGTCCAAAGCTTTGATTACAAGTCTTGAGTCTTGATGTCTTTGTCCTGGTACTCCTTTCCTTGATTGTCTTGATCAACCTATTAAGATGATTGTAAGTATACAAATATATATATATATATATATATATATATATATATATGCAATGCCTGTAATCGTGTTTGCTCACTTTGATTGATTTGGTTGATTGATTAAGATTAGTTTAATTAATCATCAAAACTAATATAGATTAAGGCCAAAAAGCCGACACTTCCGCCAGGTTAGCTCGCATGTTTCAATCTCCATTTCTTTGTGGCCTGAGATGTGGAAAGAGAAACCAGCATGAGTTTTTATTGTGGACTTATTTCTTACAATTTTCGCAGTGTTCATTTGCTTTGTTTCTGAATCGTTTTTTGTTGTTGTTGATGCCATGAGCTTGGTTTCGACCGGCGATGGTCATGGTTTTTCTTGTTTCCTCGCACTGAACGAGGTTTGTGATGGTCGCGAGACTTGGTAGCTTCGATTCCATGATGATTTGAGACCGTAAAGGTTCAGAACTAGGGGCCAAACCCTACCAAAAATTCGTAGATCTGGTTCTGTTGTTGTCTGATTTGGATGATTTTGGCGTCTGTGGTCGGAGGTTCGTAGATCCGCAACTCATCCCACCATCTCCTGAGAGTACGAAGGTACTCTGTGATGGACGTCGAGTTCTGACGTGTATGGGATATTTCTTGCTTGATCTTGAATATGTGGGCGAAGTTCTCCATCTTTCCATATTGCTCCTTGATCGAGTCCCATAGCTCTTTGGCACTTTCTTTGTACACGAATATACCCCCGATGTTTGGTTTCATGGAGGCAATAAGCCACGACATGACCTGATGGTCCATCATTTGTCATTCCTCTTGCTTGTTTTTGGTTCCTTCTCCTTCGGGTTTTTTGGTTTTTCCAGTGATGTGGCCAACCCTCCCCGGACACTGAGGGAAAGTGTTACATCCTAACCCTTTGCTTACTGGGTTTATTGTGTTTTAGGTGGTAGATTAGAGGAGGTTGAGATGGATTGAGATGGACTACTGTTGTGTTCGTAGGTATGTATGAAGAAGCTAAAAACTATGGAGGTATATGAAGGTTGAGGTACGCATACAGTACGCGCCGTACTAAACAATTTCTCTTCTTAATTTTACGATTGAATTTGAGGCATTATTTAAGTTGGTGGAATAGGTGTTTTTGTTCTTCAAAATTTGTGTATCAGGTAATGGTTATGAAATATACAGAACTGCCGCAACATCTTAACCGATGGAGTGATGGTGTTGGTTTTCTCCAGCTTAGAGAACAGCTAATATCTTATATTTTGTAGTATGATCAAAAAAATGTCGTAGGTGAGAACACGACTCAAATGACAGCAAGAGTCGGTGAAGTCAAAATTTCACTTTTAAAAGATTAGGCTTCATTCAAGAAGCATAAACCATCTTCTTAGTGATGGAGTGGCAATGGGTATTAGCAGAACAGTCTTTGTTGTTCATTGTTCCATATATTCCCAAACATTGAGCCTCTGTTTTCTATTCAAGTACTCCTAAAGGGCTAGACGACTAGCCAATACTTGAGTCTTGAGCTCGTAAACCCTCTACTTGGTCTCTGCCTTAGTTTTTTCCGAGCTTAACCCTAGGATTTTTAACTTTATTAATGTTTAACTTAGCAGGAATTTGGCCCTTGATGTAGAATAGTGGGAGGGAGGGAAAACTTGCGAATATATACTATAATTTCTTCTTTTGTTATTTAACATCTTGCCGGAGTAATCAAGCTTGAGAATGGGGAGTCAAATTTTATTTTTTATGAAAGCTTTTTATTTGTCACAAAGAGTTTTAGCTGCTCATAGATACTCAACATGCATGTAACTACGAATTTTACAAAATTCCGCTCGTCAATTTGCACTCGGATCCTCTCTAGACTTGGTCGATGTTTTGAATTTTTTTTGAATTTTACTTATTATTATTTATTTGCTTGCTTGATCATCTAATAAAAATCACTATAGAGATGGTTGTTTTAGGGATTCAGTGTGTGAAAGGTCAGTATTTAGATAAATGATATGAAGTTTTTGAAGCATTTGCAGATGACAACTTAAAGAAACAATGATCTATAACATGCTTTGCAGATTAAACTAGAAAGATCTATAACATCATTTTTATATAAAAAAGATGTTTTCTTTTGAAAACCAATTATCAAACGATTTGAAACTCTACAAATGATATTAGTAATTTGTACTAACCATCGTAGCGATAAAAAAGAAGTAATAACCCTCATAATCATAATAAGAACTATGGGATCCTAATCCTAATTGAGTTTTAATGATGTTTTGGTGGTGTTTAGGAGGAGTTTAGATTGGACGACTGAGATGGAGTGTGATGGATGAGTGGTTGAGATGGATTGGAGATTAGATGGATGGTGAGGATTGAAGTGGTGAGAGGTATTTAAGAGTGATTCTTCCTCTCTCTCACACATTACTCTATCCACACTCTCTCACGACTCTCTTTCAGTGGAGCTCCGGTGAGGTGTTGTCAAGGTTGAAGGTGTGCTCGTGTTTGTCAAGGAGGTGGTGATCGTTGATCGAGCATGAGGTTCATCGGCGGATCGTATTTTGGGAGAAAGGCTCGTGGAAGCGTCGTCGAGGTTCTTTGAAGGTTTCTTCAAACCTTCACGGTATGCCAAACTTGTTGTCGTAGCTCACTTTTGTTGTGTGAGTATTTGGAAGTCGACGGTAGGCCGAAAGGCTCATCGCAAGCAAACGTGCAGCAGATTTTACTGCCTGATCGGTCGACCGGTTGGCGCAAACGGTCGACCGTTTCTGATGAGATTTAGGGTTTCTGCCTCACACTGGTCGAACGATGCCCTTGGGTGGTCGACCGGTTGTGCATTTGAGGCAAGCCTGGTTGGTTTCGGTCGAACGAGGCCCCTTTGTCGTTCGATTGTTTGCACTGTCGTAGGTCGGTTGGGGCGTTGACCATCCAAACGGTCGACCGCCTGCTTAACTCGTCCGACCGATGACTTAAGTTGGATTGTGGTTGGGTTAGACCGATGGTAGTTCGGTCAACCGGTGTTGTTTGGATGCAATGTTTGATTCCGTGGTGGAATTCGGTCGACCGAGAGTGCTCGGGGGTTCGACCGCTGTTGAGGTAGAGAGATGATGGATTTCACTGGTGGATTTCGGTCGAACGGGTCCTCTTTGTGATTGGTCGTTTTGTTCGTTGAACCTGGGAGACGACTTCTAAACAGTCGACCGGTCCCTGACTTGGGTTTGACCGAACGAGTGTTGTTGGTGGGAATTGTTCGACCGATGGATTGTCGGTCGAGCCAATTGCCTTGTGTTTGCGAGATTCGGTCGACCGGGACTCTTGGTTCGGTAGACCGTTTATGTCCAATTTTGCACATTTGAGGTGTGGTTGTTGTGGTCGTCCGTGTGAGGCGAGTTGTGGTGCCGATGTTCTTCCGGCAAGTGTGCTAGTGAGCATGTGTGTTGCGGTGGTTGGGTGAAAGAGCCCTGGAGCCCCGTAACTGTGTGAGAGTTGTGGTTGGGTGAAAAAGTCGTAGAGCCCAGCTTGGTGATGTCGTGTGTGCTGTGGTTGGGTGAAAAAGCCCTGGAGCCCAGCAAGTGTGTTGCGGTGGTTGGGTGATTATTGTTTGGAGGTTCAACGCGCTGGAGCGTTACTGTCCGGAGATATGTGTGACGCCGATGCAGAGGGCGAGGAAGTTTGTACGGGGGCTCAGGAAGCACCTCCGTACTCAGGTGACGTACAGTATGCCACAGATGATGGCCGATGCCGTGAGATTTGCCACGATCATTTATCAAGATTATCAGCAGAATTATGCTGAGGCCAGGAGAGCACCGGGGAAGGTCAGTGGACGTCCAGGTGCTCCGCTAGCAGGGAATCCGGGCAAGAGGCCCCGGATTGGAGGAGGTGGATCACGCCAGCCTGAGGTGTGCAGAGGTTGTGGTCGAGTTCACTCCGGAGAGTGTTGGGGCCGTTCTGGGGTTTGTCATGGGTGTGGCAAGCTAGGCCATTTCGTTTGGGATTGTCCGAGTGGGCCGAGTGGGTTCAGCAGACATCCAGGGCCGCCAGCAGCAGGCAGAGGCGGAGGTCGCCGTCCTTTTGCGTCGCCACTGCAGGGTCAGAGGACTAGACGGGTCTTTACCATCCAGGCGGATGAGGCGAGGGGCGCCAGCACAGTGGTGGAAGGTACACTCTTTGTTGCTGGGTTGAGTGCTAGAGTGCTCTCTCTTAAGTAAATTTTAGGATTACAATTCTAACAATCCACCATCCTTAAAGAAATTTCGTCCTCGAAATTTGAATTCAACGTCATATCATTTAAAATTCACATATCTATATTAACATAAACTCTCACATATCTAGAACAGTTTTATCTAAATCCAATAATGTCAAGAATGATTCCCAAATTTAAATTCAATTTGGTTCAAATCAAAACCTATTTTTCAATCCAACTTTTATTAAATCTAAACTTCATCATTAACTATTTATTCATAATTTGGTTAGCAAATCCAACCAATTCGAAATTCACATTTTGAACCCAAGTCTGAATACCTCTAAATTTATATTCAAATCAATAGTCGATACTTCTAAATCCAAATTTTCAAATTCCAATCCAATCAAAATTTTCTATTTCAAATCCGATTTCGACGATCGTAATGCTCTGATACCATTTGTAACGTCCTGAGCTCGGACAAGTGTTTACCCGCCCAAACCCGATGCATTAGTACGATCCACGATCCTGACCGTTGTGCGTGCGCCCTCTGATATTCAATCAAGGTGATAGACTTAAAGTAATCTGAAAAATGTAATTAATAATTTGTGAGCTCAACAACCCGTAAGTACGAACCGTCAATCAACCAAAATCATAACCATGTAGAAAATATAAGTCAATGAGCACAATCAAGAGACATGTATCACAAACAATATGCATGCATAACAATATGGAAAGACACAAATGTCACACTTATTAAGTGGCAATGCTTATCAATCAAGTCGGTCTTGAAGGCTGGACACAAGTTTGAGCAACTACTAGTTCTAGGTATTTTATTATATCTTATCTTTTGAACACTAGTTTATTAAGTGGCAATGTTTATTTATTGCAAACTCAAAAGTTTTACAGATTTTATTGGACAGTGTGTAGTATTTTATTTTTTTATAACAAGATGTTTATCATTATTGTTTCCAAAGGAACTTAAAATATGTATTTACATGTTCAGTATTTAGTTGTTATGAAACAATTTATTATATAAAAAAATGAATCCGTGCACATACTACTTCTCATACACATCTATCTCTTCTGTCATGGTCATGGTCATGGTATTCGCCTGTTGGTTGGTTTCTTATTACATAGTTAAAAGTTTGTTGAAACAAGTTTCTTATTAAAAATGAATCCGTGCACATACTACTTGTCAAACCCATTGAAGATTGCATACTGAAATCCTTGTGGCACGATTATCAAGTTATTTCTCTCTTATGTAATTAGGTGGAGAAGGAAAGACGGCAAACATCACTAGTGATGAAGGATTTAACAGAGGAAGGGATACTCCAATGGTGGAAAATGAGCCTGGCACTCTCTCAAACACTTCCGACGTTTCACTTCCTCGGATTTACGATGTCAACTTGGATAATATTGAAGTGACATTGTTACATCCTAACCCTTTGCTTATGGGTTTATTGTGTTTTAGGTGATGGATTAGAGGAGGTTGACATAGATTGAGAAGGACGGCTGAGATTTGTTTGGGTTGAGTATAAAGGTGATTCCTCTCTCTCTCTTCACTCTCTCTCTCACCCACACTCTCTCTCTCTCTCTCAATCCGTTCTGTTCTGCGATCAGAGCTCCAGAGAGGTGGACGATCGGCAAGGCGAGGGTAGCTCAGGTGTTGCCGGAGTGGAGGGATCGAGAGCGAGGCGTTCTCCGGCGAAAAGTGCGTGGAGAGGAAGTGCTCGTGGAAGCGACCTTCGTGGTTCTTCAAAGGCTTCTTCAAGCCTCAAAGGTATGCCAAGCTTTAGTTTAATCCTCCCTTAAGCCTTCGTGAGGATTGGAGTGGCCGACGGTAGGCCGGAAGGCTCATCGAGGGTCTTGCAGCAGCTTTTCTGCTCTGGAACGGTCGACCAGTGGGTTGGTGCGGTCGACTGGGCGTAGTGTATTTCAGGCAAATCTCTTGCACCGGTCGAACGATACCCTAGGGTGGTCGACCGGTGGTGCAATCTTTGCAAGAGGAAGAGTCTCTAGGTGTTTTCGGTTGAACGGGTCCCTTTAGCCGGTCGACCGAATGCACTGTCGTAAGTCGGTTGGGGGCGTTGACAATCCAAACGGTCGACCACTCATTGACTTGTCCGACCGATGACTTAAGTTAACTTAATGGTCGGTCGACCGGAAGAGTTGTTTTGGTCGACCATGTAGTGCGGATTGTTGGTGAGTTTTACTGGTAGCGATCGGTCGACCGTTTGTGGATTTTAGTCCGACCGATTATTTCTTTAGAGAAAAGAGGTTTTCATTGTTGGATTTTGGTCGAACGGGGCCCTTTGTCGTTCGACCGGTTGGATTTAGTTTGACCGTTTGGGCACTATTTTGCATATGGATGCTTGTGTCGTGTGTTGTTGGATCTGCCTCGAGGGCAACGGGTCCCCGACCTTTTGGGCGACGGTACGGACATGCCGGCCTGAGAGGAAGATCGTGGTTGTGGCTCTACGGAGCGGGTGCCTTGTGAGCACGTTATTGTGGTCGATGTTTTTCCGGTAGTGCCTTGTGAGCATGTTGTTGTGGCCGAGACTCTGACCGGTGGTGCCTTGTGTGCACGTGTGTTGTGGGGTTGGGGTGAGAGGACCATTGAGACCCGTGGCCGATGTTTTCTGGCAGTGCCTTGTGTGCACGTGTGTCAGTTGTGCTTTTACTGCATTCTTCATTTCATGTCTCACATATCTATGTTATGTTCATATCTTAGGGGTTTGGCATACGAAGTTTCCCAATGGGAAACTCAAGCATAGTTTTGTTGCATTTCAGGTCATAAGCATCAGTACGAGGTGGTGACTGAGGGCGGGAGCAATCGGACCAGATCCTGTCTTTATATCTTTTGAGGTTGATGATCACTCTTGTATCTAGTGTGTACGTTTTGTCATTGTAATCATCTTTGATTCATGTATCAGACATTGTACCACTTATTATATATATATATATATATATATATATATATATATATTTGTGGTTTGGTAATGGCCCTGGTGTTGATTCTTGTATCTTTTAAAAAGTTTTAAATTTTCCACTGTTTCGGGGCGTTACAGACATACTTTAAGTTTCTGTTGAAGCATTTTCCATTGTTTAGTCTAAAATATATATGACAGTAAAGTGGTGGGGCGAACCGCCCGTGACCAACCATCGATGAAAACAAAATCAGCATGGTATAGTCACAGGTAGGGGTGAGCTTCGGTCAAGGACCGGACCAAACCGGACCGGACCGAAACCCGAACTCCCAAAATTCTCAGACCGAAGACCGGACCGAACCTGTTTGGACCGAATCTATTTTGACATGTTTTTTTTGCTTGATTTAACCTGATTTTTATACAACAGTAACAATGATAAAAAAAATATTGTATCTTCCAACAATTACAGCAACTAAATGGTCTTGTACACAGCTAAACATTTGGATCCAACGATTGCACACATCCAACAATCACATCCAACAATCATATCCAACAATCACTGCCAAGTTCATAATTTAAAACAAACAATCCTAAACATTTGAAATCATAAGGAGCTGAAGATCAGCAACACTAATCCACGCAAATGAGCTCATCTACATCGTCGTCGGGAGCTAGTTTCTCCAAATCTGATAATTTTAAGATCAACACAAAATCAATTAGATAATATTATAACATGTAAATATACATTGCATTCACATCGCTATATTAAATACCTTTCTCCAGCACTTCCAACTCTTCTAGGATCTCCTCAACGTCCACTTTTGCCTTATTTTTGGTCCGAAGCCAATCTTGCGTGCAAATGAGTGATTGTACCATCTTCAATCAAATATTCAAGGAAAAAAATGTTAGAAACGGTACAAGACAATGAAATCTGAATTGCTTAAAAACTTGTTTAACTAAATACCTTGGGCGTCAACGAACTCCTAAATTTATCCAAATGACGACCACATGTGCTAAAGGCATACTCAGATGCAACAGTAGACATTGGAAGAGCTAATACGTCACGAGCTAAACATGAAACAATGGGGTACTTGTGCTCATTTAACTTCCACCACTGTAGCACATCTAGGCTCCTCTCATGTTGCCCCAAATGATCACTCAAATACCTATCAAACTCAGATTGTCCTCCATCAGGCCCCGACATCTGCACCTCATCTTCAATGCACTTCTTGAAGTCGAACATTTCGACGGCCATGGCAGATGGTACTAGGATGTCCACCATATCAGTTGTCTATACACCGCTAGGAGCCAAATGAGCATACAATTTGTAATACTCCTCAAATAAATTGTACCCATTCTTTGTAACGCGGTCAATCAACATTTCTGCTTCATCCCTCGCATAAATTCTCTTTAAGGCTAGACTAACACCTTTTAGCTTAACCTTTGGATCCAGTATAGCTTCCATGTAGATCAGAAAATTCATGTTATCATCATTACCCCAGTACTTGTCATATTTTTCTTTCATTGCAGTAGCCATCCCTTGGAAATCACCACTTGGATTATGAATATGATGATTTAATCCCTCAAGAGCTCGAGCAATATAAAAGAATGACAAATTACTGGTAACGTAAAGTGAACCGGAAACAACATCTGTTAAGGTTTTGAACTCCCTAAGGAAAATCATCAGTTGCTCTACCAACCTCCAATCATCATCTGTTGGATTACCAGAACTCTCGAGTTCTTTGTCAATGGGAATGTTGATCCTGCTAAATATCTGCTGGTACTTAACTGTTGTTTCCAACATGACATACGTAGAGTTCCACTTGGTAGGCACATCCAATGACAAAGATTGTTTGCATTCAATCTTATGTCTGATAGCCAGCTCCTTAAACATCTGGATCCTCTTGGGAGAACTCCTAACAAACTTCATAGCACCTCTTACTCTATGTAAAGTGACCTTTGCTTCATTCGTTTTTAAACCATCCCATACAATGACGTTTATTATGTGAGCAACACATCTCATGTGAATCCATTTGCCGTCACCAACACAACCTTTTCTTTGTGCCATTTTCCTTAAATGTGAGCATGCTTTGTCATTGGAGGTGGCATTATCAACAGTCACGGTGAACAATTTGTCCTCTAATCCCCAAGCTATCAAACAATCCTCAACTGCTTTGCCAATAGCCTCTCCCTTATGACTAGAAATTTGACAAAAATTAATAATTTTTTTATTCAACTTCCAATTTTTGTCTATAAAATGAGCAGTGAGACACATGTAATTGATCCTCTGAATGCTAGTCCATGAGTCAGTTGTAACTGAAACCCTTTGAAAGGATGGGTGCACAAACAACTCCTTAAGTTGCTGCTTCTCATTCAAATACAATTGGTAACTATCACGAGCAACGGTGAAACGGGAAGGCACATGAAAACGAGGGCAAGCTACAGACATAAACTTCTTAAAACCTTCATTTTCGACAAACCTAAAGGGCAACTCATCCACAATTATCATGTAAGTTAAGGCCTTTCGAACCTCTACTGAATCAAAATCATAAATCCTTATTGTTCCCTCCCTCTCATCATCCTGAGATTTTTGAAGAACTAGTTCTGTTTGTTTTCCAATTAGCTTATTCTCAGGATTTGCAGGGCATTTGTCCCAATGATTTTTCACATTTTTAGAACCATTCAAAATGGGATCACAACCAAAAGATTTGTCCTTACAGTACTTGCATTCAGCTCGTAGTTCATCTGTCTCCTTCTCTCTGTACTCCCTGAAGTGATCCCAATAGCTTGCTCTTCTCTTGGTTCGATCATCGTCCGACTTTGTACAATAATTTCGATCATCTTTCCTTTTTCTCACCGGAAGCAATGTGGGAGTAGTTGTAGAATTTTGATTGCGATCAGCATTTGTTTCTGTTGAGTGTTGGGAGCTCATCTGCATATGTGTAAATCCAATTAAATTTGTTTGACAATCAAGTTGCATATATAAATTTACACGGGCGTGAGGAGGCGGGCTGCGTGAGGAGGGAGACGGTTGAGGGATAGGGATTTGGGTGGACGAGCGTGAGGAGGCAGGCTGCGTGAGGAGGCGGGCTGCGCGAGGAGGAGTTTGCGTGAGGAGGAGGGTTGCGCGAGGAGGAGGCAGCGTGAGGAGGAGGGCTGCGTGAGGAGGGAGACGGGTGAGGGTTAGGGATTTGGGTGAGGAGGCGAACGGGTAGATGGGTGAGGGTTAGGGATTCGGGTGGACGGGCGTGAGGAGGAGGGCTGCACGAGGAGGAGTTGCCGTGTGGAGGAGGGTTGCGTGAGGAGGCGGCGGCGTGAGGACTGAGGAGGGAGACGGGTGAGGGTTAGGGATTTGGGTGAGGGTTTGGGTTGGGTATTCGGGTAGGTGGGGTAATTGGGTATTCGGGTTGGGTTGGTCGGGTTAGTCGGGTCGGGCGAACCGGTTACCAATTAAATTCGGGTTTCGGTCTGGGTTCAGGTTTTTCGGGTTTGGGACCGGACCGGACCAAACCCGAATTTTCAAAATTTTAAGGACCGAAGACCGGACCAAAAAAATTCGGTCCGGTTTGGTCCGGGTACCCGGACCGGACCGAATTTTGCTCACCCCTAGGCACAGGTCTTAAACAGCTCCTCATCTGAATCTTAATTATTGTCAGACTGTGAGGTCTTGTAAACCACGGTATTCGATTAGAAACTTGAGAGTGTGTTGCATGGAATTTTCTACAGTTGGTTCAAATATAAAACTTTATTCAAACATTCTTTACCTTTGATGTTATGATCTCTGAAATCCAGCCAATGGGACAGAAGATATGTTCTGATGCTCAAAAGTATCCGCTCCCCCTACAAAAATCTTAGCCAATCAAAGCAAAGGATTACTCCGGTCGCATGTCGTTGGTCAATAAAACTTGGGTCTACGTAAGCTTTCAAATCTTTTGGAATCTTTAAGATGACAAAAAATCAAGAACAGTGCATGTTTGTTCTGAGTAACATTTAGATTGTTGTTGTGCCCTATTTTTAAAAACAAAACTCAATCATCAGTATATGATTTTTTTTAAAGCCTGTATTGTGAGTTTGAGAGCTTTTGTGTAATTAAGTGTGAGAATTCCTTAAGAATGAACATAACCTAAGGTTGCTTTGGGGCATGTTAGTGAAGGGTGATTAAGCTGAAGTTGAAATTGAAGGACTCATGCTCTAGTTCATTGATCCACTCTACTTCCTTGCTGCAATAAATTTCTTGTACGTTGTTCAAATTCGAATTCACAAAATCACTAACTTTGAGCATTTGTACGTAGGTTAGTATAACAACTTTTTCCATAAAAACAACATATGGGTTTCATATGGTTGTTGGGGTCAATTCAAGAGTGGTTGGGTGGTTTGGTAGTGACCAATCCAAGGGTCAGTAAGTTACCCACACGAGCTTCTTGTGCACCACCTATACATAGTACAAACTGTACTTGGAGATTAAACTCCATACTGTTAAAAGATAAGGGGTAGTTAAATATGTTTCGGGGTAGGAAGGGTTGGTAGACACATAAGGGGAGGTGGTTGGGGTGTTGCAGAGACATGCTTGTTTCATGTCAACCTGATCTACAAACTATATATTTGCTGTTGTTTCCACCTATTCAACTATGCATACAGTAAAAATCTTCTCAAAATTCCTATTTGAAGTGGAAGTCAGGGTTGGAATTTCTATGTAAAAATGTATCAATGTATAGTATGTTAATGTGTCTCCAATCTATTGACGGTTATTCATGATTTTGGATGTTGTTATGTTAGTGAAGTCACTAGCATGCACTACTGTTGTGTTTGTAGGTATGTATGAAAAGCTAAAAACTGTGGAGGTATATGAAGGTTGAGGTACGTGTACTTAACTTCTTCTTCTTTTTCTCAATTTTACCATTGAATTTGAGGCATTGTTTAAATTGGTGGAATATATATATATATATATATATATATATATATATTAATTTTAATGTATAGAGTGTTGCTATAGAAAGCTTTTGTAATATACTAACCCTTGCTTAATGTGTTAATTATGTTTAGGAGGTGGTTTAGATGAGGATTGAGATGGACGACTGCGATGAGTTCGGAGGAAATATAGGTGGGATTCATTTTTCTCTCTCTCACTTCTCTCTCTCTCGCGGGTCTCTCTCCCTCAACCTCTTTCTCTTGCAGCTTGGGGTAGTCGTGGAGGCGAGTTTGACGACACTCGGAGGAGCTCAGGCGTTGTCGGAGTCGTGGTGGACGAGTTCGAGGAGTTCGTCGGAGTAGAAGAAGTTTTGCGAGGAAGCATCGCCGTTGGTTCTTCGAAGGCCTCTTCAAGCTTTAGGGTATGTCAAACTTGCTTTTATGCTCACTTATTATTAGTGTGGGGTGGGAGCAGTCGACGGTAGGCCGATTGGCTCGTCAGACCTGCACAACAGTTTTTCTGCACTATACGGTCAACCGGTGTTTTGGGTTTGGTCGACCGGTTATAGTGTATTTTGGGCAATATCCCTCACACCGGTGGAACGATACCTTTGGGGTGGTCGACCGGTTGTACAATTTGAGCGAGAGATGGAGGGTCTTGGTATTTTTTGGTCAAACGGGACCTCTTTGCCGATCGACCGAGAGTACTGTTGTAGGTTAGTTGGGGCGTTGACCATCAAAACGGTCGACCGCCTGTTTGACTCGTCCGACCGATGACCTAAGTTAACTTAATGGCCGGTCGACCGGTAGTGTTGTTTTGGTCGACCGAGTTGGGTGGATTGTTGGTGAGTTTTACTGGTGGTTTTCGGTCGACCAATAGTGTTTGGTTGTTCGACCGTGTCATCGTGGTTTGCGAAAATGTTTTCTTACTCGTGCTTTTTGGTCGAACGGGTCCCCTTTGCCGTTCGACCGATTGGCGGGTTTTTCGGTTGGGCCAGTCCTCTAGGTGGGGATTCGGTCGACCGATAAGCTGCTTTTGGTCGACTGTTTCTGCCTGTTTTCGGTGGATTCGTGGTTTTGTGAGTACACTTGACGGCGGTTCGTCTCTCCGGCCCCCTTGGGCAACGACACGGACTGTCGGCCAGATATCTTGTGGTGGTGTTTCTTGGTTGTTTGATGTGTGTTGGTAGGGTTGGCGTGAGAGGACCCTTGAGACCCTGTTGTGAAGTCGTGGCTCCGGCAAAGGATGCAAAACCGTGGCTCTGATAACACTGAGGCAAGAGTGTGGTGTTTGGCCGTGATTTGGACCGGCGGTCTCTTGTGTGCACGTGTGTTTGTGGGGTTGGGGTGAGAGGACCCTTGAGACCCATGTTGTTGTGTCAGCTATGGCCGGGAGAGAGGTCTCGGGAACTTAGTTTGCAATGTCTGTTGCGGTGTTTATTATTCATGCCATGTTTTCCTTCTTGTTGTCTTGTTCATATATGTGTTAGGGTTTGGCATACGGGGTTTCCTTCTGGAAACTCAGGCAAAGTTTATGTCTGCTTTTCAGGTCGTGAGCGGCATTAGAGGGTGGTGCCTGCGGAAGATAGCTGCTGGGACCAGATCCTGCTTTCCCCTCGTTTGAGGTTGTTGTGATTACATATGTATATTGTATCTTATAGCTTTTGATGTAATCACCCTTTTGTAGTAAACTCAGATCTATATATATTTGATATATATGATGGTGCACCTGTTGTTAATCTTTGGTAATGTCCTCGGTGAGGTATTCTAGTTTGTTGATTTTACTCTTTAAAAAGTTTTAAATTTTCCGTTGTTTCAAGGACGTTACAATTTGGTATCAGAGCGGTCGGTTCCTGAGTCATTGTCCAAAGAAACCACCCTTAGGAGTTGAGTTGGCATGTTAGTAGGTCATGCATGCATTTTCATTGCTGAGTCGAGTTCTTTGTTTCTGCAGATGGCTCCGAGACGTGTGAGGCCTCCGACGCGCTACCGCAGTACCAGTAAGGAGGAGACTGGTGGGGCTGCGGGGCAGAGGAAAGACAGTCTGAGCCAGTGACGCTGAAGATGTTGGGCGAGCTTCTAGAGAGTCGTGCCGACCAGACTGCCATTATGCACGATCGTTTTATGCGCCAGCATCCGCCGATTTTCAGTGGAGGAGGCTACCTTGAGGCAGCGGAGGACTGGGTCTTCCGGATCCAAAAGATCTTTTGAGCTATTGGAATGACACCGGAGAGGATGGTGGGCCTAGCCACCTATGTTTTGGATGGGGAGGCGTCCAACTGGTGGAGGACCACGTCGGTGGTGGTCTTCGACGATAGTGAGGATGTGAGTTGGGAGGACTTCCTTACGGAGTTCAACCAGCAGTACTTTCCGCAGCACGTCCGTGATCGGAAGAGGGAGCAGTTTCTGGCCCTTGAGCAGAGAGACCTTACTTTGGCTGCCTATATCAGCAGGTTCCATGCCTTGGAACGATACTGTCCAGAGATTTATGTCACCCAGGAGCAGAGGGCTCGGAAGTTCGTTCGGGGTTTGAGGCCGCAGTTCAGGGCTCGTATCACCACTTGTATGCCGCAGACTTTAATTGATGCTGTGAAGTTTGTGACTATTATGGACCAGGATAGTCAGGAGATCCTGGAGGATGCTAGGAGGATGCAGGTGAAGCATGCAGGACGTCCAGGAGGACAGTTACAGCGGAATCCGGGCAAGAGACCCGGATTGACGGAGGTAGATCACCGCAGAGTGGGCAGTGCAAGCAATGTGGCAGAGTTCATCTGGGACGGGGGTGCGGACACCGCCCCGGCGTTTGTCACGGTTGTGGTCAGATGGGACACTTCCTCTGTTCTTGCCCCAGCACGCCAGGTGGGCCTAGCGGACGACCGGGACCATCCACGTCTAGTGGAGGTGGACCGAGTAGACCTGCAGTACCACCTTAGCAGGGGAAGGGAGTCGGGAGAGTCTTCACTATCCAGGCTGATGAGGTTAGGGATGCCAGCACGGTAGTGGAAGGTACACTGCTCGTTGATGATTTGGTAGCTAGGGTGTTGTTCGACGCTGGGGCCACACACTCGATTATCTCTGAGCTGTTTGCGAGTGTGTTAGGCCGTAGACCTGGGATGTTGACTACCACTTTGGAAGTCAGCACACCCCTGGGTTTGGTGGGCACTGTGGGGAGATTTCTTCCTGGCGCCACGATTGCTTCGGGAGACCAGGAATTTCTGGCTGACCTGGTCTTGCTACCGATGGTAGACTTCGATGTTATACTTGGGATGGATTGGTTGTCCCAGTACGATGTTCGAGTCTTATGCTGGGATAAGAATATTCTGCTTCCGAGACAGGGTTTGCCTGATTTGCTGATCAGGGGGTTGAAGGACGGAGGAGCTCGGTTAGTGGTTTCTACAGTTAGAGCTTAGAAGTTGATTCAGCATGGATGCAGAGCTTTTGTGGCCACTCTATTAGTTTCAGATCCTGAGGTGAGCAGTTTAGAGGACATCGAAGTGGTTCGGGATTTTCCAGAGGTCTTTTCAGAGATTACTGCCTTGCCGCCTTGCAGGGAGATAGAGTTTGGCATAGATTTGGTAGCTGGGACCACACCACAGTCGAAGGCTCCGTACAGGATGGCGCCTGCAGAGTTGGCTGAGCTGAAGAAACAGTTACAGGTTCTTATGGATATTGGGTTTATCCGACCTAGTGTCTCACCTTGGGGTGCGCTGATTCTTTTCGTGAAGAAGAAGGATGGCTCGTTGTGGATGTGTATAGATTACCGGATGTTGAATAAGGTTACCGTGAGGAATCGGTACCCAGGATCAAGGACCTGTTTGACTAGTTGCAGTCAGCGAAGGTGTTCTCGAAGATTGATTTGAGATTCGGGTACCATCAGTTGAGGAACAGAGAAGCAGATGTTCAGAAGACAGCTTTCCGAACGAGGTACGGGCAATTTGAGTTTCTGGTGATGTCGTTCTGGTTGACGAACGTGCCTGCAGGTTTCATGGATCTGATGAATAGGACATTCAGTAAGTACCTCGACCGTTTCCTGATTGTCTTCGTGGACGATATCTTGGTCTATTCACCAGATATAGAGAAGCACCAGGAGCATCTGAGGATTGTAGTTGGCATTCTGAGAAATCAACAGTTGTACGCCAAGTTTTCGAAGTGCGAGTTCTGGCTTCACAGTGTGGCATTTTTGGGGCACATAGTATCGGGAGCTGGGATATCAGTGGATTCAGCGAAGGTCGAGGCAATGACACAGTGGAGAGCCCCGACGAGTGTGACTGAGATTAAGAGTTTTGTTGGATTGGCGGGTTATTACCGTCGGTTCATCAAAGACTTCTCGAGACTTGCTTCACCTCTGACAGTGCTGACGCAGAAAGGAGTGAAGTTTGTTTAGTCCCAGAAGTGCGAGGACAGTTTTCAGGAACTGAAGAGTCGGTTGACGACTGCTCCAGTTCTGACTCTTCCCAGTGGTAGCAAAGGTTTTGTGATTTACAGCGACGCCTCAGGCGTTGGTTTGGGATGTGTACTGATGCAGCACGGGCAGGTAGTGGCGTATGCTTCGAGGCAGCTGAAGGTGCACAAGAAGAACTACCCCACTCACGATTTAGAGTTAGCAGCGGTGGTTCATGCTCTGAAGATCTGGCGTCACTATTTGTATGGTGAGCAATTTGAAGTCTTCACTGATCATCAGAGTCTGAAGTACATGTTTTCATAGAAAGAGCTGAATATGAGGCAGCGCAGATGGCTCGAGCTGATTAAGGATTTTGATTTCACCATCTCCTATAATCCGGGGAAGGCGAATTCAGTTGCAGACGCACTGAGCAGGAAAGTGGAAGTGTCAGCTGCGAGTTTGTGCATTCAGGAGTGGAGGCTACTAGAGACATTGTCACAGTGGAGGCCGTTCACGGAGAGCTGGGAGGGGGCAGTGATTGTGGGGCTTCGAGTGGAGCCGCAGACTGTCACTCGAGTTGTTCAGGCTCAGCACGGCGATGAGGAGTTGACCAGTCTGCTACAGTCAGCTGCTAGGGATGGATCAGACTTCACTGTGTGAGTGGATGGAGGTCTGAGGTTCAGGAGTCGGATCAAGGTGCCAAAGGTCGATGAGCTGAGAGATGACATCATGAAGGAGGCACATCGAGCGAGATATTCCATTCACCCGGGGAGTACGAAGATGTATAAGGATCTGCAGCGGAACTTCTGGTGGAGAGGGATGAAGCGTGATGTGGCTGATTTTGCGGCTAGATACTTGGTTTTGCCAGCGGGTTAAGATCGAGCACCAGAGACCAGCGGGGCCGATGCAGAGTATAGAAATACCTGAGTGGAAATGGGAGCATGTGACGATGGATTTCGTCACCGGGTTGCCGAAGACGAAGAGCTTCCATGACGCGATTTGGGTTATAGTCGATCGACTGACCAAGTCGGCACATTTTCTGGCTATCTGGACTACTCTACCTTTGGAGTGTCTGGCGAGGTTGTATATCGAGGAGATTGTCAGACTGCATGGGTGCCAATGAGTATCATTTCAGATCGAGATCCGAGGTTCACTTCCAGATTCTGGGGGAGCTTGCAGCAGGCTCTGGGAACTCGGCTGAAGTTCAGTACAACTTTTCATCCACAGACAGACGGGCAATCCGAGAGGACAATTCAGACGTTAGAGGACATGCTGACAGCTTGCTCTCTGGATTGGGCAGGGCGCTGGGATGAGTATTTGTCGTTGATTGAATTCGCCTACAACAACATCTACCATGCAAGTATTGGGATGGCGTCGTACGAGGCTTTGTACGGGAGGCCTTGCAAATCACCGGTATACTGGAGCGAGCTAGGCGAGAGACAGTTAGTCAGACCTGAGATTGTACAGATGTATGCTGAGAAGGTTGTCGTGATCAGGCAGAGACTAGCGACAGCTCAGAGCAGGCAGAAGAGCTACGCGGATCGGCGTAGGTGTGTTCTGATTTTTGAGGTTGGCGATCATGTCTTTCTGAAGATCTCACCGTCGCGTGGGGTGATGAGATTCGGTAAGAAGGGGAAGCTCAGTCCGAGGTATATTGGGTCGTTTGAGATATTAGACCGAGTTGGAGAGGTCTCCTACCGGATTGCTCTGCCGCCACAGTTCTCTGGTCTTCACAACGTCTTCCACGCTTCGATATTGAGGAAGTACGTGGCAGATCCTACTCATGTGATCCAGATTGAGGTTCCAGAGATCCGGCAGGATTTGTCTCTCGAGGAGAGACATGTAGATATTATGGATCGGATGGAGCACCAGCTCAGGAGGAGGACTATTCCGATGGTTAAGGTCAGGTGGCAGCATCACTCTGAGCGAGAGGCTACCTGGGAGGTTGAGGAAGAAGTCCGGAAGTTGTATCCGGAGCTGTTTGGTAAGCGCTGGATTTAATTTCGTGTGCAAAATTCTTTTAAGGAGGGTGGATTGTAATATCCTAACCCTTGCATAATGTGTTAATTATGTTTAGGAGGTGGTTTAGAAGAGGATTGAGATGGACGACTGAGATGAGTTCGGAGGAGGATATATAGGTGGGATTCATTTTTCTCTCTCTCACTTTTATCTCTCTCACTTCTCTCTCTCTCTCTCGCGGATCTCTCTCCCTCAACCTCTTTCTCTTGCAGCTTGGGGAAGTCGTGGAGGCGAGTTTGACGACGCTTGGAGGAGCTCAGGCGTTGCCGGAGTCGTGGTGGACAAGTTCGAGGAGTTCGTCGGAGTAGAAGAAGTTTTGCGAGGAAGCGTCCTCGTTGGTTCTTCGAAGGCTTCTTCAAGCCTTAAGGTATGTCAAACTTGTTTTTTCGCTCAACTATTATTAGTGTGGGGGTGGGAGCAGTCGACGGTAGGCCGATTGGCTCGTCAGACCTGCACAGCAGTTTTTCTGCACTATACGGTCAACCGGTGTTTTGGGTTCGGTCGACCGGTTATAGTGTATTTTGGGCAATATCCCTCACACCGGTCGAACGATACCTTTAGGGTGGTCGACCGGTTGTATAATTTGAGCGAGAGATGAAGGCTCTTGGTATTTTCGGTCAAACGGGACCCCTTTGCCGATCGACCGAGAGTACTGTTGTAGGTCGGTTGGGGCGCTGACCATCTAAACGGTTGTTGAACGTTTTATATTTCTACCGCAAGTGCACTGCCGCGATGAAGCGGTGGCAAGTACGGGTCGTCCTCAGGGAGGTGAGCAGCCTCTTGTTTATCAGAAATCAAGTGGCAAAATAGGGAAGAGAAAGATTGATTAAGCTACTCTACACAAAACTACGCTAAGAAGTATGAAAGATGAAAAAAGCAAACAAACGATGAAATAAGAACTAAGCTAAGAACAAAACAAGAATGCTGGAATTTCAGGAAGGTAAAACCCCTAAGGGGTGGAGTGAGTGCACACAAGCAAAGAGGTGGGTCTAGAATACATTCTTTAAGCACATGAAGGTGGTGTTTATCAAGCATAGGAAGTGTCTAAATATTATGGCAAAACCTATCAATCTATTCACCAACTTAGTTGATTAACATTTACATATGCAAGGTGTTTATTTCAGAACCTAAACAAGCATGAGAGGTGTCTAATCATTTTGGCAAAACTCATCAAGTTGTAAATTCTATCCTAAACAAGCAAGCATACATTCATGTTTAATCAAAACATTGAAATTAAAGCATTCATCCCATTCTCTAATGCATGTATGTACATCTACTCCACCCCCCAAAAGGGGATGGAACTACTCACTAAACATTACACTAATGATTAAACTATGGAAAGAAAGCATATTAAAATTAAGCTAGAATTAAAAGACGATTAAACTAAAACATGCACAACAATAAAAGAAGCACAAAACAAACAATGAAAGAAACACACAACTTTATTGATAAAAATGACTCACATTAAAAGTAGCATCCTCCTACTTTAGTGTGTGCTTCAAGGCCTCACTTCTAGTAGGAAGAATAGCCACTTAAAATATGGAGTCCTTACAATAGGAGGTGAAGAGTTCTATTTATAGCCATGGAAAAAGCTAATCCGGGACAATCCCCCGATGTGGGACTAAACAGATACCATAAATAACCTAAACATCCTCTAAGACATGTGCTGGAGAAATTTGAGCGCATTTGGGCCAAAAGTGACCGCCAATTAGCGGTCTTGGACCGCTAATTAGCGGTCTACAGTGTCCGGATCGCTCTGGAATTTCTTGTGGGCTTTTCTGGAAGGCTTTGTTGGTATTTGATGCATCTATTTTGCATGTTGGAGCTCCGACCCGAATAGAATTGCCAAAATACTCCCCATGATGGTGAGGAGTATTCTGTTTTGCTCTTAGGTCCTTCGGTCTTGCATTCAGGTCCTTCTTCCTTGCATCTTGGTCCACAGATCTCACAATTCAGTCCTTTTTCCCAGCTTTTGGGTCCTTTTATGCTTCATCTCTTCAAACCTATTTATTCCTGAAAACTAAACATAAAACTCGTAACATAGCATTATTTAGGTGAAAGATAATGGATATAAGATACAAATATGAGCATGAAATGATGTCAATCAACGGTCGACCGCCTGTTTGACTCGTCCGACCGACGACTTAAGTTAACTTAATGGCCGGTCGACCGGTAGTGTTGTTTTGGTCGACCGAGTTGGGTGGATTGTTGGTGAGTTTTACTGGTGGTTTTCGGTCGACCGATAGTGTTTGGTTGTTCGACCGTGTGATCGTGGTTTGCGAAAATGTTTTCTTACTCATGCTTTTTGGTCGAACGGGTCCCCTTTGTCATTCGACCGATTGGCGGGTTTTTCGGTTGGGCCTGTCCTCTAGGTGGGGATTCGGTCGACCGATAAGCTACTTTTGGCCGACTGTTTCTGCCTATTTTCGGTGGATTCGTGGTTTTGTTAGTACACTTGACGGCGGCTCGTCTCTCCGGCCCCTTTTGGCAATGGCAGGGACTGTCGTCCTGATATCTTGTGGTGGTGTTTCTTGGTTGTTTGATGTGTGTTGGTAGGGTTGGGGTGAGAGGACCGTTGAGACCCTGTTGTGAAGTCGTGGCTCCGGCGAAGGATGCAAAACTGTGGCTCCGGTAACACTGAGGCAAGAGTGTGGTGTTTGGTCGTGATTTGGACCGGCGGTGCCTTGTGTGCACGTGTGTTGGTGGGGTTGGGGTGAGAGGACCCTTGAGACCCAGGTTGTTGTGTCAGCTATGGCTGGGAGAGAGGTCTCGGGAACTTAGTTGGCAATGTCTATTGTGGTGTTTATTGATCATGCCATGTTTTCCTTCTTGTTGTCTTGTTCATATATGTGTTAGGGTTTGGCATACGGGGTTTCCTTCTGGAAACTCAGGCAAAGTGTATGTCTGCTTTTCACGCCGTGAGCGGCATTAGAGGGTGGTGCCTGCCGAAGAGAGCTGCTGGGACCAGATCCTGTTTTCCCCTCGTTTGAGGTTGTTGTGATTACATATGTATATTGTATCTTATAGCTTTTGATGTAATCACCCTTTT
This sequence comes from Triglochin maritima, assembly GCA_963682175.1. Lineage (NCBI taxonomy): Eukaryota > Viridiplantae > Streptophyta > Magnoliopsida > Alismatales > Juncaginaceae > Triglochin > Triglochin maritima. The sequence continues at coordinate 34,014,406 of OY821781.1, read as the reverse complement.
GTAGTAAACTCAGATCTATATATATATTTGATATATATGTTTGGTAATGTCCTCGGTGAGGTATTCTGGTTTGTTGATTTTACTCTTTAGAAAGTTTTAAATTTTCCGTTGTTTTGAGAACGTTACAGCTTTGGTGCAATTGTGCAATTCGATAGTGGTGTCAAAGCACTTTACCCTCTTTCACACATGTCTGAGTTAGAGATTACCCAACCTCGAAAGAAATTTTAAGGTAGTTTTTGGGTTTTCCAACCCAAAAACATGATCATGATGTTTTATAAGCTTTTGAATCCGGAGACCTGAGATCGTCCGTTTAGTGGTTGTGCTAATTGCTATTGTTACACCAGTTATTTGTGAGTTTCTGCTTTAGTGAATTCTTTCTACCTTGAGGTTAATATGATTTCAGCATTTATACCATTGCTGAATTCCAGTGCTACCGTAGGAAATAAGAATTGTGATTATTATGTTTCTGTTTCCTCCTATTTTAGTGGCACTCCATAAATTATTCGTTGTAGACTGTCTATTTGTTTCTTCTCAGAGCACTTGCTGGTGATGGTGCCAAGTGAGGGGGTTTTGTTTCTGGGGTTGTTGAGCGGCTTACTTCAGATGCAGTTATAGTTAAAGTTCATGCACCCTATAGAAATGAAATAATACATGACGAACATCTGGCGGATCACCATCGTAAAAGTTCAATGCAAAAAATTGTATTCAAATTATCATTGAATGGTTTAAGCAAGACATAAGTGACTCACTTATTGCAGGACAATGCTTATTAATCAAGTTACTTTTGAAGGCTGGACACAAGTTTGAGAAACTACTAGTTCTAGGTATTTTATCATATCTTATTTTTGGAAAAATAGGGAAGTCTATCAAATTGAAAATTGAAAGACCACCTTCTATTTAACATTAGTATCATTGTGCTAACCATGTTTTGATAAAAAAAATCCTATAGATGTTGATGCAAGCAATATTATCCTCTCGGCCAAGCATTCTCTGATCACATCATCTCAGGAACTTCCAGTTGATTTTACACAGATTCTGTTAGAACCCTAAACCCTTAGTTAGGGTTAATGGTGTTTAGAAGATGGATTAGTATGGGGATATGGGTTGCACAATCGTATGCATGGGGATGGAGGAGAATAGGAAGTGTAGGTGATGGTGTCAGAGGCGTGCACTGTAGCGAGGAGAGTGTTTGTTGGGTTTATAAACTGAATTTCTCTCTCTGTCTCTCTTTTCTCTCTCGTTTTGTTCTCTCTCTCACTCTTTCCTTTCCCTTCCGGCGACCAAAGGAGGCGGTAGCTCGTCCGGCGTGAGGAGTGGAGGTCGCTGCGAGGAGGTGGTCGCGCGAGGAGGTGTGGAGGCGACGTGCGCGAGCGAGGCTCCGACGAGTTCGTTGTTTTATTGAGGTATGCCGCTCATTAGTGTGTTTTGGTTTCTCACCCTCGGGGAGGGGTTTGTGTTGGTCGGTCGGGGGAGGTCGGAGACCTCTCCAGCGACGTTTTCCTCGTAAAACCTCGGTTGGCGCGAGGTTGAAGACGACCAACGGTCGACCGGGTCGCTTCGGGCGGTCGACCGATGTGGTGTATTTACCCGACTTTAACCTTCACCGGTCCAACGATGCCTCGTGGCGGTCGACCGGTAGTGCATTTTGCTGGTGAGTTGGGAGTGCCTATTGATTGACATCATTTCATGCTTATATTTGTACCTTATATCCATTATCTTACACCTAAGCAATGCTATGTGACGAGTTTTATGTTTAGTTTTCAGAAATAAAGAGGTTTGAAGAGAAGAGCCATGAAAGGACCCAAAAGCAGGAAAAAAAGGACCTAATTGTGAGACCTGGGGACCAAGATGCAAGGGGGAAGGACCTGATCGTAAGACAGAAGGACTTAAGAGCAAAACAGGAAACTCCACACCATCATGAGGAGTATTTTGTCAATTCGATTCGGGTCGGAGCTCCACTAAACCAACCAGATGCATCTAAGACCAAGAAACACTTCAAGAAAAGCCCACAAAGAAAACCAGACGGATCTAAACCTTATAGACCGCCAATTGGCGGTCTGGAACCGCTAATTGGCGGTCCATTTAGCCCGGAATCCATCTAGTTTTCTGTAGCACGTGTATTAGTGTATTCTTAGTGTATTTTTGGTATTGGTTTAGTCCCACATCGGGGGATTGTCCCGGATTAGCTTTTTCCATGGCTATAAATAGAACTCTTCACCTTCCATTGTAATCACCCATTGTTTGGTGGCATTCTCTCTACTAAGGAGTGAGCCTTGAAGCAATAACTCAAGGTGGAGAAGGATGCTACCTTCAATGTGAGTCATTGTTAATAAAAGTTTATTTGTTTCTTTTAATCTTGTTTTGTTATGTTGTTTGCTTTGTGTGGGTTGTTTTACTTTGTTTAAATTCTTGTTTAGTAATTTTAGTATCTTAGTTAAATGTTTTCTTTACTTAGTGTAATCAGTAGTGTAATGAGTAGTGAGTAGTTCCATCCCCATTTGGGGGGTGGAGAAATGTGTGATATAATTATGTAGTGTATTAAGTGTGTGTTATTTTTATCCATTGAGCTTTATATGATTTCCATAACCATCTAATGGGTCTCCACTCTTATCTTTGATATGCTAATGCCCTTGAATGAAGCTTAGCTTATGCTTTGATTAGTGGACCTATTTTATGGGGAATGATAAGGTTAGGATATGGATGAAGTTAATATTGGAGACACAATTTGTAATGTATGTGCTCTTGTTGCCTTTACCTTAGCTAATGTCTTGTATGTTTTAATGATGTAGTGAAATCTTAATTCATGTAGAGGCATAGTAGGGTATAGTCTTTATACTTGAGTTCATGTAGCTTCATTCCAATTATTGTCTTGTATGTTTTAATGATGTAGTCTTATCTTAATTCATGTAGAGGCAAAGTTGGATGTAGTTTTATGATTTCATGCACTACATGTTGTGAGGAGCTTAATGAACACACACACACTTCTTTATGTTCACATTATTTCTCTACCCCCTTTGGGGTTTAGTTTTATTGCTTATCTTCATTTCCTTTTGCATTCTAGTTTAGCATTGTAGTGTAGTTTAGTGTAACCATCCTTTCTCTCTTTTCTTTTACCTCTCGCCTTCGAACAAACCAAGTGTCGACACACCTCCCAGTGGACGACCCGTATTTGCCACCGCTTCAACGCGGCCGTGCACTTGCGGTTAAATATAAAACGATCAATCACCTATTGTGTTTCGGTCGACCTGTTCTTTGGGGTCGTTCGACCGGAACTTAAGTGTACTGGATTATTATGCATGTTTGTTTGACCGTTGTTGGGTGTGCGGTCGACCTTTATATGACGTAGAAATAATAGGATGACCTTGTTAGTTTTCGGTCGACCGAGACCCCTGAGTCGGTCAACCCATAGATTTGATTTTGATGTTGACCAGTCTCCGGATTTTGACCTCCTTTTGGTCGACCGGTTTTAGATCTCTGTTCGAACGTTTGGGACTTAGGTTTTACGCAGTGAGTTCGACCGACACAGACTTCCGATCGACCGATTTCCTTGTGGAAGCGATCGACCGGGTTGCCTCTTTCGGTCGATCGTTTCTGCACAAGAACTGAATTCCTGGTTCCCTTTTTGAATGCCAACTCTGTCCACGGAAACCCATGTCCTCGCCTTGTGCGTGATCCGGGAGGTGACGGTGGGCGCGTTCCGCGTGCCTGCCAGGGACCGCCGTGTGGAAGAGTGTGGGTGTTCGGGACGCGTCACCTCCATGTATGGATCGTGACTAATATAATGGTTTGATTGGACTCATTGTAGTATAGCAGGCCTGAGGGATCGTGGATCCCAATGTATGATGTTGTGCGAGCACGCAACTGTCGTTGGGTGAGGTGACTACCGGCCTTTATGGCGACGAAGGTCGCTGCCCTGCTTTTATAGCAGCGACGTCGGTGTTTGCGGCTCGTGGAGCCTGATAACCTAGCAGACTTCGGTCTGGACCCGTCCGATGTTGTGCCGGACGTATTGTTGGACCACTGATGTTGTGTCGTTGATGTCGCTGATGTTGTTCCGGCGATGATGATTGATGGGCCGATGTTGTTCCGGCTATGTTGTACGATGGGCCAATGTTGTTCCGGCTATGTTCCTCAGATGGGCACCTACTGAGATGATGATTGATGGACCGACCGAGCGATGGCTCCGTTGGTGTGGTTTCGACCACGAAGTTATAGATCTGTTTCTTTTGGCGCGGACCTGGCGGATGCTCCTTGCCGAACCCCATGTTTAGTGTAGCTACGTGTGGGGAGCGTCACGTCTTGTCCGCTAGACCGTATGTGCCTACGGTAGGTCTCCTCGGGAGACCCGATGATGATTGTCGGACTGATGTCCCATGTTACCCTTCGGGGGAATTGTTTTCCTTATTGTTGATGACATGACATGCTACTAGTATGATAGGTTCAACTGTACTACTGCATGTATATACGTGAGCTTTGCATACGGGGTTTCCTTATGGAAACTCAGGCATTGTTGTTGCATTTTTTTCAGGACCGCAGTAGGTCCAGTTGGGTGGTGATCAGCGGGCACGCGCATCTTTGGATCGGATCCTCTATTCGGACCACTGAGGTCGACATGATTACGTTTATCTTTCTTTTGTTGTTCTGTTGTAATCATGTATCATTTTGACAAACTCTGATGTAATATGGTGTACCGCTTATTTGTTTTATGAGAAGTAACAGTCTCGTCTTTGATTATTGAGTTCTATTGCCATGATTATAAATTTTTAAAATTTCGCTATATCGGGATGTTACAATTTGGTATCAGAGCGGTCGATTCCTATGCGATTCCCAATGAAATCACCATTGTAGTAATAGGACGCATGCATTTTATATTTTAGCATGCATTCATGGCTGAAGTTTGTGATTGTTTCTTCTGTCAGATGGCTCCTAGACACGTGCGGAGTTCCCCGTGTGATCGCGATCCCAGCGACGACACTGGATGTGCCAAGTGGGACTGGTTGGGCGAGTTTCTGGAGCGTCAGGCAGCCCAGAATGTGCAGGGCGGGATGGGCGCTGAGCATGATCGGTTTATGTGTCAGCACCCACCGAGTTTTGATGGCATAAGTGCTCCAGAGGTGGCGGAGGACTGGATCTTCAAGATGCAGAAGATCTTTCGAGCGATTGGAGTTGCACCTGAGAGGAGGGTGGATCTGGCCACCTATGTGTTTGATGGCGAGGCCACCAACTGGTGGAGGACCGCATCCACGGTTGTGTTTGAGGATCGTGAGGATGTCAGCTAGGAAGAGTTCATAGAGGTGTTCCATGAGCAGTACTTTCCCCAGCACGTCAGGGATCGGAAGAGGGAGGAGTTCATGTTGCTGGAGCAGCGGGAGATGACTATGGCGAGTTACATCTGCAGGTTTAACGCTTTGGAGCGTTACTCCCCAGAGATCTGTGTGACCTCAGAGCAGCGGGCGAGGAAGTTCGTAAAGGGACTGAGGCAGCCGCTCCGATCACGTGTGATTAACAGCATGCTGCGGACCCTTGCTGATGCGGTGAAGCATGCTACCATCATTGAGCAGGACCAGAGGGAGTGTCTTCAGGAGGCGAGGAAGGCACCAGTAAGCACCGGTAGCCGAGCTGTCGGACGTGGAGCAGGGAACCCGGGCAAGAGGCCCAGGTTCAATGGTGGAGCAGCACGTCAGTCTGGAGCGTGCACTTTCTATGGGAGGTTCACCCTGGTCAGGAGTGCTTCAAGCGCTCAGGAGCTTGCATGGGGTGCGGGCAGTTGGGTCACTACGTTCGGGAGTGCCCGAATAGGCAGGGAGAGTCTAGCAGGAGGTTTGGGCCGCCAGTGGCAGGGAGAGGCGGAGGCAGCCGATCAGTTGTTTCACCAGGACAGGGCAGGAAGACCGGGCGAGTCTTCACTATTCAGGCTGAGGAGGTGAGGGACTCCAACACCGTCGTGGAAGGTACACTTTCTGTTTCTGGCTTAGTAGCGCGTGTGTTGTTTGATTGTGGTGCCACTCACTCCTTCATTTCGGAGAAGTTTGCTGGCGAGTTGGATTGGACCCCTGTGCTGCTGACTGTTGTTTTGGAGGTCAGCACGCCAATGGGCGAGGTGGGCACTGTGGGGATCTTTTTCCCCAGCACCACAGTTGCTTCGGGAGACCATGATTTTCCGGCAGATCTGGTCTTGTTACCGATGGAGGACTTTGACGTCATACTGGGGATGGACTGGCTGTCACAGTAAGACGCGTGGGTCTTTTGCCGCGAGAAGAAGATCCTGATTCCGATGGAGAACTTGCCAGATGTTTTGATCAGAGGTATGAGGAGCAGAGGGGGTTGCCTGATTGTGTCTGCAGTTAAGGCATGGAGACTGATACAGCAGGGATGCAGAGCGTTTGTGGCCACGTTGGTTGTTCCTGATCCTGAGACGAGGAGGCTGGAGGACATAGAGGTTGTGCAGGAGTTCCCGGATGTATTTCCAGCAGAGATTCCAGCATTACCGCCGCACCGAGAGATCGAGTTCGGCATTGAGTTGGTGGCGGGTACGACACCTCAGTAGAAGGCAACTTATCGGATCGCACCTGCAGAGTTGACAGAGCAGAAGAAGCAGTTGCAGGAGTTGATGGACTCCAGGTTCATTCGACCGAGTGTTTCTCCATGGGGAGCGCATGTGCTCTTCGTGAAGAAGAAGGATGGATCGTTGCGGATGTGCATTGACTACAGGATGTTGAATAAGGTTACCGTTCGGAACTGGTACCCTTTGCCCAGGATAGATGACTTGTTTGATCAGTTGCAGACGGCGAGAGTGTTCTCGAAGATCGATCTGCGTTCGGGTTATCACCAGTTGTGGATCAAGGAGGCAGATGTTCAGAAGACAGCCTTCAGGACGCGGTACGGCCACTACGAGTTCTTGGTGATGCCATTTGTACTGACGAATGCACCTGCAGCATTCATGGATCTGATGAATGGGACCTTTCAGCCGTACCTCGACAGATTTGTCGTTGTATTCGTGGACGACATCTTGGTATACTCGCCTGACAGGGAGCATCATCGAGAGCACCTGAGGATTGTGCTTGGCATCTTGAGAGATCAGTAGTTTTATGCCAAGTACACGAAGTATGAGGTTTGGTTGGATCGGGTGGCTTTTTTGGGGCATATTGTGTCAGCAGATGGGATTTCGGTGGATCCGGCGAAGGTCGAGCCTGTGACTCAGTGGAGAGCCCCGACGAGCGTGACGGAGATCAGGAGTTTTGTGGGACTGCCAGGGTATTACAGACGGTTCATCCAGGATTTCTCCAGACTTGCATCGCCGCTGACAGTGTTGACGTAGAAGGGAGTCGAGTTTGTTTGGTCCCAGAAGTGCGAGGACAGCTTTCAGGAGCTGAAGAGGCGATTGACGACAGCACCTATTCTGACTCTACCGAGTGGCAGTGGAGGTTATGTGATATACAGCGATGCATCAGGGATTGGCTTGGGTTGTGTTCTGATGCAGCACGGGAAGGTGGTGGCGTACGCTTCGAGGCAGCTGAAGGTGCACGAGAAGAACTACCCTACTCACGATCTGGAGTTAGCAGCAGTAGTTCACGCATTGAAGACCTGGCGGCACTATCTGTATGGCGAGCAGTTCGAGGTCTTCACAGATCATCAGACTCTGAAGTATTTGTTCTCGAAGAAGGAGATGAATATGAGGCAGCGCAGATGGCTTGAGTTCATTAAGGACAACGACTTCACCATTTCCTATCATCCGGGGAAGGCGGATTCGGTTGCAGATGCTCTGAGCAGGAAGGTGGAGGTTTCAGTTGCGAGTGTGTGCATCCAGGAGTGGAGGCTACTCGAGGCACTATCAGAGTGGAGACCGTTCATAGAGGGTTCAGAGGGAGCAGTGATTGCCGGGTTTTGGGTGGAGCCAAGGACAGTCTCACGAGTGGTGCAGGCTCAGCATGGGGATGAGGAGTTAGCTGGTCTGCTACAGTTGGCTTCCAGAGCTGAGTCAGACTTTAGTGTATGGGTTGACGGTGGTTTGAGGTTCAGGAGTCGGATCTTGGTGCCGAAGGTCGATGGGCTGAGAGATGACATCATGGAGGAGGCACACAGAGCGAGATACACCATTCACCCGGGGAGCACGAAGATGTATAAGGACCTGCAGCGGAACTTCTGGTGGAAGGGCATGAAGAGGGACATTGCAGAGTTTGTGGAGCGATGCTTAGTCTGTCAGCAGGTGAAGATTGAGCATCAGCGACCAATAGGACCGATGCAGTGTATTGAGCTTCCTGAGTGGAAGTGGGAACACGTAACGATGGATTTTTTCACAGGATTGCCGAAGACGAGGAGATTCCACGATGCGATTTGGGTGATAGTCGATCGACTGACCAAGTCGGCGCACTTCTTAGCAATCAGGACCACGTTGCCATTGGAGGATCTGGCTAAGTTGTACGTGGAGGAGATAGTCAGGTTGCATGGAGTGCCAATGAGCATCATCTCCGATCGAGATCCTCGTTTCACTTCCAGATTTTGGGGGAGTCTGCAGCAGGCATTGGGGACGCGTCTGAGGTTCAGTACGGCGTTCCATCCGCAGACAGATGGTCAATCAGAGAGGACGATTCAGACCTTGGAGGATATGCTGAGAGCATGCACACTGGATTGGGCAGGACACTGGGATGAGCACTTGCCGCTGATAGAGTCCGCCTACAACAACAGCTACCATTCGAGTATTGGGATGGGCACCGTACGAGGCGCTGTACGGGATGCCTTGCAGATCATCAGTATGCTGGAGTGATGTGGGCGAGAGGCAGTTAGTGGGGCTAGAGATTGTGCGGATGTACGCAGAGAATGTTGATGTGATCAGGAAGACATTGGCCACGGCACAGAGCAGGCATAAGAGTTATGCTGATCGACGCAGACGGGTGTTGAGTTTCGAGGTGGGCGACCATGTGTTTCTGAAGATTTCCCCAGCCCGAGGAGTGATGAGGTTTGGGAAGAAGGGGAAGCTCAGTCCGAGGTATGTTGGGCCGTTTGAGATCCTCGACCGAGTTGGAGAGGTTGCCTACCAGATTGCATTGCCACCGCAGTTTTCTGGTCTTCACAACGTCTTCCATGTATCGATGCTGAGGAAGTACGTTGCAGATCCATCTCACGTTATCGAGATAGCAGTGCTAGAGATTCAGCAGGACTTGTCGCTCGAGGAGAGACCAGTCGAGATAGTCGATCACATGGATCACCAACTCAGGAGGAGGACCATTCCGATGGTGAAGGTCCAGTGGCAGCATCATGGCGAGCGCGAGGCCACTTGGGAGATAGAAGAGGAAGTCAGAAAGCAGTATCCAGAGCTTTTCGGTGAGTAGTTTGCTTTGATTTCGGGACGAAATCCTTTTAAGAATGGTGGATTGTTAGAACCTGATTGACATCATTTCATGCTTATATTTGTATCTTATATCCATTATCTTTCACCTAAACAATGCTATTTTACGAGTTTTATGTTTAGTTTTCAGGAATAAATAGGTTTGAAGAGATGAAGCATAAAAGAACCCAAAAGCTGCGAAAAAGGACTGAATTGTGAGATCTGGGGACTGAGATGCAAGGGAGAAGGACCTGAACATAAGACAGAAGGACCTAAGAGAAAAACAGAATACTCCACACCATCATGGGGAGTATTTTAGCAATTCGTTTCGGGTCGGAGCTCCAACAAACCAATTAAATGCATCCAAGACCAGCAAATATACCAAGAAAAGCCCACAACAAAAATGAGCAGGATCTGAACCATATAGACCGCCAATTGGCGGTCCATTTTGGCCCAAATCCGCTAACATTTCTCCAGCACATGTATTAGAGGATGTTTAGGCTATTTTTGGTATCTGTTTAGTCCCACATCGGGGGATTGTCCCGGTTTGCCTTTTTCCATGGCTATAAATAGAACTCTTCACCTTCCATTGTAATCACTCCATATTTTAAGTGGTTATTCTTCCTACTAGAAGTGAGGCCTTGAAGCACACACTAAAGTAGGAGGATGCTACTTTTAATGTGAGTCATTTTAATACAAGTTTTCTTTATCATGTTGTTTGTTTTATGTTTCTTGTTTTGCTTTGCTTAATCTCATTTCATTAGTTTTATTAGCCTAGTTAATGTGCTTTCTTTGTTTAGTTTAATAATTAGTGTAATGTTTAGTGAGTAGTTTCATCCCCTTTGGGGGGTGGAGTAGATGTACATACATGCAAATGAGAATGGATTGAATGCTTTATTTCCAATGTGTTGATAAAACATGAATGTATGCTTGCTTGTTTAGGATAGAATTTATAACTTAATGAGTTTTGTCAAAATGATTAGACACCTCTCATGCTTGTTTATGTTCTGAAATAAACATCTTGCATATGTAAATGTTAATCAACTAAGTTGGTGAATAGATTGATAGGTTTTGCCACAACATTTAAACACTTCCTATGCATGATAACACCACCTTTATTTGTGCTTAAAGAATGTGTTCTACACCACCACTTCTTTGCTTGTGTGCACTCACTCCACCCCGTAGGGGTTTTCCCATTCCCGAATTCCAGTATTCTTCTTTTGTTCTTAGCTTAGTTGTCATTTCATTGTTTGTTTCTTTCGTTCGCATTTCATACTTCCTAGCGTAGTTTAGTGTAGAGTAGCATAATCAATCTTTCTCCCCCAATTTTTGCCACTTGATTTCTGATAAACAAGAGGCTGCTCACCTCCCTGAGGACGACCCATACTTGCCACCGCTTCATCGCGGCCGTGCACTTGCGGTTTAATTAAAACGTTGAACAAGTTTTTGGCGCCGTTGTCGGGGAGGTACCAGTCCAAACTCTTGTTTGGACGATTCGAGTTGATTTAATTTGTGTTTTGTTGTTTTTCTTTGTTTCAGGAGACTTGGAGTCGCCAGGAGGAACACCTGGAGAAATTTGGAGGCATTCTGGGCACTTTAGACAGCCAATCAGCGGCCTAAGACCTCCAATTGGCGGTCTGGTGAGCCCATTTTACTCTCTTTTTTCTGTGGAGTGTTTACATAATTGATGTAGTGATCTGGGACTTGATTTGGCATGTCTTGACTTATAGTTTGTCCCCAGATCAATAATCAAACCTCCTTTAAGCAACTTGGACCCTAAAACTCAAAGCAAAAGATTAGGCATTCTTGTTGTTTAGGTCATGCATCATGTATGTGACTTAGGCATTTAGATTGTCTTTTATCTTAGTTTTATTTTCTGTTGCTAAGAGCTGGCGTGAGGTACGCACCTTCTACTCTCATTCATGCATTTCGTATGAACATGCATTAGTTAGTAGGAAGTGCATTGAAACAAGTGTGAGTTGAGCGTTTGTTTGGAGAGTTGATTGCTAGATTAGGACACCAAAACGCTACTAAGGAGGGGCTGTCCCATAAAAGATAAGGTAGGGGATTTCATCACCCTTTCCTTCGCCCCAAAAACCACACTAATCAAGAGCCTAATTTTTAAAATCAAGTAGACATTGGCCCTAAGGATTTCGGGCGCATTAGGAGAGTGATCCGGTCCCGCCCGTCATGACCCGATCGGCGTTGCCCACTTTGTCGATAGTAGGAGAGATGAGATCTCCGGATCTTGGCTCACTTGTTGGTCTCTGTAGTCCTCGTCGTAGGGAGGTGAGGCGTGTTGAGCCCGTGTGACCTTGCAGTTAGGCATCATCTAGCTGTAAGGACCTATAGCAACCTTAGGATTGCTTGAGGCTTGTTTGCTTGTATGCTTCTACCTGTACCCATCCGCCGTAGCATAAGGACTTCTTCCCTTCTCTCCTGAGTCATTCTTTCTCTCCTGTGTTCCACCATCTTCTCCTCTACGCACATTCTTCAAAAAAAAAGTTTTGGTTCGTGTGCGTGCACCTTTGTGTATGCTTTTGTGGACACGACACGAGAGGGGTCGTTTGACGAGGAGCGTTGTCAATCCGGCTTCGGTCGTTGATTTGTCGACGCCTTCCTTCTCTCGTGTCGCACACCGTTCGGGTTCAATGGCTGCTCATTTCCGTGAGGAGGAGCAATTGCTGGACCCACCTGTTCCACCTGTGCTTCCAGTTATCGCTCTCATACCTCTACGTGATCGATGCTACCCGAGCCGTACTGCTCTACCTTCATGCATCGTGTTGCCAAAGGCTAATGGGAACCATTTTGAGGTTAAGCCTCAGTTTATCACCATGCTCCCTCATTTCACTGGGAAAGGTGACCCCTATATCTTTCTCAGGGAATTTGAGGAGGTTTGTGCTATGTTCAACTTGCAACAACTTAGCACAGACTCCATCCATCTTAGGCTTGTCCCCTTTGCGCTGAAGGATGACGCCAAGAAGTGGTTGTACAGAAACCAGGCGAATGTCTTTAGGACTTGGGATGAGTTTCAATCTGCATTCCTCAAGAAATACTTTCCAAATCATCGGACTCAAAAATCGAGGAACGAAATCAATTGGTTCTATCAACATCAGACTGAACTATTTCATGCATATCTAGAGAGGTTCAAAGAGCTACTATCCTCGTGCCCTCACCATGGCATTGACTTGTCGCGCCTTTGTCAGATTGTGTACGAGGGTCTTCACATCCCGTCGCGAACGCTCCTTGAGTCCATATGTCAAGGAGAGTTCTTGGGAAAGGATGAAAGGGAGGCATGGGCCTTCCTAGAAGACCTCGTTGAGAAAACCATGCAATGGGAGAGTGTGAGGGAACCACCTGCATCATCTAGCATAGGAGCAAGGATCGCGAATGCAAACTCGACTAGATCGGGTGCCGCATTTGTTGTCGATACCACTACGGCCACCGAGGCACGTGATTGACATCATTTCATGCTTATATTTGTATCTTATATCCATTATCTTTCACCTAAACAATGCTATGTCACGAGTTTTATGTTTAGTATTCAGGAATAAATAGGTTTGAAGAGATGAAGCATAAAAGGACCCAAAAGCTGGGAAAAATGACTGGATTGTGAGATCTGGGGACCAAGATGCAAGGGAGAAGGACCTGAACGCAAGACAGAGGGACCTAAGAGCAAAACAGAATACTTCACACCATCATGGGGAGTATTTTAGCAATTGGATTCGGGTCGGAGCTCCAACAAACGAAGTAGATGCATCAAAGACCACAAAAAGCACAAAGAAAAGCCCAGAATAAAACTCAACTGGATCCGGACATTTTGGACCGCCAATTGGCGGTCTGGATTAGTCCAGATCCGCCAAGATTTGTCCTGGACTTGTATTAATGTTCGTTGAGGCTATGTTTGGTGTTGGTTTAGTCCCACATCGGGGGATTGTCCCGGATTAGCTTTTTTCATGCCTATATATAGAACTCTTCACCTCCTATTGTAATCACTCCATATTTTAAGTGGCTATTCCTCCTACTAGAAGTGAGGCCTTGAAGCACACACTTTAAGTAGGAGGATGCTACTTTTAATGTGAGTCAATTTATCAATAAAGTTTTGTGTTTCTTTCATTGTTTGTTTATGCCTCTTTTATTGTTTGTGCATGTTTTAGTTTAATCGTCTTTTATTTCTAGCTTAGTTTTAATATGCTTTCTTTGCTTAGTTTAATAATTAGTGTAATGTTTAGTGAGTAGTTCTATCCCCTTTGGGGGGTGGAGTAGATGTACATACATGCATTAGAGAATGGAATGAATGCTTTATTTTTGATGTCTTGATAAAACATGAATATATGCTTGCTTGTTTAGGATAGAATTTATGACTTGATGAGTTTTGCCAAAAATGATTAGACACCTCTCATGCTTGTTTAGGTTCTGAAATAAACATCTTGCATATGTAAATGTTAATCAACTAAGTTGGTGAATAGATTGATAGGTTTTGCCATAACATTTAGACACTTCCTATGCTTGATAAACACCACCTTCATGTGCTTAAAGAATGTATTCTACACCCACCTCTTTGCATGTGTGCACTCACTCCACCCCTTAGGGGTTTTTCCATTCCTGAAATTCCAGCATTCTTGTTTTGTTCTTAGCTTAGTTCTTATTTCATCGTTTGTTTGCTTCTTTCACATTTCGTACTTCTTAGCGTAGTATAGAGTAGAGTAGCATAAACATCTTTCTCCCCCTATTTTTTGCCACTTGATTTCGTACAAGCAAGAGGCTGCTCACCTCCCTGAGGACGACCCGTATTTGCCACCGCTTCATCGCGGCCGTGCACTTGCGGTTTAATTAAAACGTTCAACAAGTTTTTGGCACCGTTGCCGGGGAGGTGTCAGTCCAGACTCTTGTTTGGACGATTCGAGTGGATTTAATTTGTGTTGTGTAGTGTTTCCTTGTTTCAGGAGACTTGGAGTCATCAGGAGGAATGCCTGGAGAAGTTTTGAGTGAATCTGAGCATTTAAGACCGCCAATCATCGGCCTGAGACCGCCAATTGGCGGTCTGGTAAGCTCGGTTTTGTCTCGTATTTCTTTGGTTGGTTTCCATAATTGATGTAGTGATCTGGGATTTAATTTGGCATGTTTTGACTTATAGTTTGTTCCAAGATCCATAATCAACCTCCTTTAAGCAACTTGGACCCTAAAACTCAAAGCAAAAGATTAGGCATTCTTGTTGTTTAGGTCATGCATCATGTATGTGACTTAGGCATTTAGATTGTCTTTTATCTTAGCTTTATTTTCTGTTGCTGAGAGCTGGCGTGAGGTACGCACCTTCTACTCTCATTCATGCATTTCGTATGAACATGCATTAGTTAGTAGGAAGTGCATTGAAACAAGTGTGAGTTGGGTTTTTTGTTTGGAGAGTTGATTGCTAGATTAGGACTCCAAAACGCTACTAAGGAGGGGCTGTCCCATAAAAGATAAGGTGGGGGATTTCATCACCCTTTCCTTCGCCCCAAAAACCACACTAATCAAGAGCCTAATTTTAAAATCAAGTAGACATTGGCCCTAAGGATTTCGGGTGCATTAGGAGAGTGATCCGGTCCCGACCGTCATGACCGGATCGGCGTTGCCCACTTTGTCGATAGTAGGAGAGACGAGATCCCCGGATCTTGGCTCACTTGCTGGGCTTTGTGGTCCTCGTCGTAGGGAGGTGAGGCGTGTTGAGGCCGTGTGACCTCGCAGTTAGGCGTCGTCTAGCTGTAAGGACCTATAGCGACCTTAGGATTGTTTGAGCCTTGTTTGCTTGTGTGCTTCTACCTTTACCCAACCGCCGTAGCTTAAGGACTTCTTCCCTTCTCTCCTGAGTCATTCTTTCTCTCCTGTGTTCCCCCGTCTTCTCCCCTACGTACATTCTTTGAAGAAAAAAAGAGAGTTGTGGTTTGTGTGTGCACCTTTGTGCATGCTTTCGTGGACACGAGACGAGAGTGGTCGTTTGACGAGGAGCGTTGTCAATCCGGCTTCAGTCATCGATTTCTCGACACCTCCCTCCTCTCGTGTCGCACGTAGTTCGGGTCCAATGGCTGCTAATTTCCGTGAGGAGGAGCAGTTGCTGGACCCACCTGCTCCACCAGTGCTTCCAGTTGTCGTTCCCATACCTCTTCGTGATCGATGCTACCCGAGTCGTACAGCTCTACCCTCATGCATCGTATTACCATAGGCTAATGGGAACCATTTTGAGGTTAAGCCTCAATTCATTTCCATGCTCCCTCATTTCACTGGGAAAGGTGACCCCTATATCTTTCTCAAGGAATTTGAGGAGGTCTGTGCTATGTTCAAGCTGCAACAACTTAGCACAGACTCCATCCATCTTAGGCTCGTTCCTTTTGCACTAAAGGATGACGCCAAGAAGTGGTTGTACAGCAACCAGGCGAATTCCTTTAGGACTTGGGATGAGTTTCAATCTGCATTCCTCAAGAAGTACTTTCCTAATCATCGGACTCAAAAATTGAGGAACGAAATCAATTCGTTCTATCAACATGAGACCGAACCATTTCATGCATATCTTGAGAGGTTCAAAGAGCTACTATCCTCGTGCCCTCACCATGGCATTGAGTTGTGGCGTCTTTGTCAGATTGTGTATGAGGGTCTTCACATCCCATCCAGAACGCTCCTTGAGTCCATGTGTCAAGGAGAGTTCTTGGGAAAGGATGAAAGGGAGGCATGGGCCTTCCTAGAAGACCTCGCTGAGAAAACCATGCAATGGGAGAGTGTGAGGGAACCACCTGCATCATCTAGTATAGGAGCGAGGATCCCGAATGCAAACTCAACTCGATCGGGTTCCGCATTTGCTATCGATACCACTATGGCCACCGAGGCACGCATGGCGGCCTTAATGCGCCGTATGGATTCGATTGAGCTCCAAAACCAACAAAGTGCACCTCACATGTCCACATCTGGTCCAGTTCTCTGTCATTCATGTGGTAGGATAGGTCATGTAGAAAGCGAGTGTGAGTCCATTCCTCCTGAGATGGAGCGTGTCAACGCCGTCTATGATAGAGCCAGGAATGACCCATACTCATCATCTTATAATCCTGGATGGAGGAACCACCCCAATTTTTCATGGAACCAAACTAATGCCCCGGGTGGTCCTTCCAACTCCTCTAGACCACATTACCAATCACACCAACCTCTAATGCATGCACATTCCTATCAGCCACCCCAAGCACAAACCACCAATCCATCGGGTTTCCCAAATTCCAATAATATGGAAACCCGATTCAATTCGCTTGAGACCTTGACTCGTGGACTTGAAAACTCAATGAAAAATTTTATGTCTACCACAAGTCAAGTTCTCACTTAAAATCAGCAGACCATGAAATCTCTAGAGCTTCAGATGGGCTAATTGGCTCAGTCTGTACATGAGAGAGAGAGATGGTCTTTTCCTAGTCAGCCTGAGGCCAACCCCCGCATGTACCAACAACAACAAATGCAAAATGAGAATGTGGTACCTCGGGGGAGGCAAGTGAACCATGTGGAGGAACCTGTTCACCATGTCAATTCCATTGTGACCTTAAGGAATGGAAAACAAGTTGACAATCACATTTCCTTGCCACACCCACCACCATCTATGCAGCCCCTCAGTGGGAATGGTGGTGAAGAAGAAGCTGAGGGTGAGGGTAATACACGAAAGCTTTCTTCTCAGGCACATCAGAAAACCTACCTGCCAAAAGCTCCCTATCCAAGTAGGTTAAACAAAAAGCAGAGTGACAACATGGACAAGATATTAGAGGTGTTTAAGCAAGTGAAGGTTAACATCCCCTTGTTGGATGTCATCCAACAAATACCTCAATATGCCAAAGTGTTGAAGGATCTCTGCACAACCAAGAGGAAGACCAATGTTCCTAAGAAAGCATTCTTGGCTGCAAATATCAGCTCACTTTTGTCCAATCCCACCTACACAAAATACAAGGACCCGGGGTGTCCTACTATTCAGTGTACGATAGGGGACACTAGAATGAGCAATGTTTTGCTTGATTTAGGATCAGCGGTCAACCTCCTCCCATTCTCTGTTTATCAGCAGTTGAACTTGGGAGAATTAAAACCAACTAAGATCACCCTCCAATTAGCGGATAGATCCATTCGTATTCCCATGGGGATTATCGAGGACGTGCTTATCAAAGTTGGAGATTTTATATTTCCAGTCGATTTTGTTGTCCTCGATACCAATCCTGTTGAGAACACCCACTCTCAAATACCTTTGATTTTGGGTAGACCATTTCTGGCAACCTCCAATGCCTTGATTAATTGTAGAAATGGTCTCATGAAGCTCTCATTCGGTAACATGAGTGCCGAGTTTCATGTGTTCAACTCTGGTAAGCAACAGGAACCCATGGATGAACCTTTAAATCTAAATCTCATCCGCCAATTGGAGAAAGCACCACAAAATCAACGAACACCCCTAACCCCAATGCAACCCGTTGAGAATGTTCGTGGGCCCAGCGAAAACTCATTGCCTGTCTTCGCAATGCAACAGAGTGCGCTGGCCTCGAACATGAATGTCCAAAGGGAGTGTTAGTTGCATGATTCAGTTGAGAGTACTAGTGAGAGTGAGACACCTCATCATATGCCTATACCAGAAGGTGTCTCTACCTCATGTCCCATGGCCATTGAGCCATTTGAGCTTCATATTGACTCCAACAAGGACCCACCTATGACCGAGCTTATGCTTGATGATCTAAATGATGGTGGGAGGTCCTTGTTGGATGACTTGGGGAGAAGCCACATTCTTAGTGATGCAGGTCTGCTGCATCCATCGAATGAGCTTGAGGAACTCATTCCGATGCACCCGCCTATTGGTTGGAGGGTTTTCTTCGATGAGCAATTAAACCCTAGTGAGGCAACACAACTTCATTCTTTGTTGCCCACACCCAACCAATATCATGAAGGGTTCGAGCCTTTCAGCTTTGACTTTTCACCCCTCATGACACCTCAGAGTACCAGTGGAGTTTGCCCATCTCGGCAAGTCTCTGGTCCTCATGACTTGATGTTCTCATTTGATGTTCCTTGACCAAATGATTATGAGAATATCTTGGTTGATGTATATATCTTTATTAAAAAAAAGTGTGTAATAAAAGACTCATTAGTGAGCATCGATTGTTGTGGGCCCCAACCCTTGTGTACTTGGGCCCAATCTCTTCACGTATTTATCTCCCTTCTTCAGCTTCTCACAGGTTTTGAGGGAATTTGGGTTTGTGTCCATCAACATGACCCCGAACGTCCCTTTGTACTTCATGTTGGTGAGATCTCTCCTTTTTCATGCATATATCCATGTAGTATCATGCTCACATTCATTGAGGACAATGCATGAAGTAGGTGTGGGGGGTGTTTTACGTGTGTACATAGTCGAGTCTTTTGATTTTGATTTTGTTTTCTTTTGTGTGTATTGATAGGGTCATGTTAGTGTGCTGCATTTAATATCGATATATCTACTTGCCATGATCCTTGGGGTGACTTGTCTTATTTTGCTTGCCTAGTGCTTTAAAATTTTCACATTTCTTTCAAAATCTTCATGTGCTTCCGAAAGAAAATGTTTTTGTGGGTTTTGCGTGTGTTTAGCGTGTGCAAAACCGTTGAGAGGCAAAGTAAAAAAGAAAGCTCCCGAAATTGTCTTGAACTTGATGCATTAGGATTTCAAGTTTACTGGCTTTAGGTCTTGTCGAGTCGTTAGGATGCACCCCAGTTTTCCCTCGGGGGGCGTGTAATCATAGGGTTTCAGTACTCAAACATTTAAAGAAGTCCACCCTGAACCTAGTGAGTCAAATAATTCGTGTCTGTTAGTATAAGGAAGTTTGTCGTAATCAAGGGCCCTTAATCTCTTTTTGTGAAACTTAAGTGTAGGGGTTTTGGTTCCCATGTAGATACGTAAATAAGTGGTTTTCTCTCTTCTCGCACGGCTCCTATCACTCGGGAAAGTAGGTCTGAGGGGACTTTGTGCCTGGTGCTTTCGAGTCATCTGACATGGGATGCACCGACCGAACTCCCGTTACACGGGTGGTAGGGATCGCCCTATGTGGAGATTTGGGGGAAGGTGTATGTGATAGTGTAAGTCCTCATAGGCAATGATGCACGAAACCTGACCCTGGGAGAATCAAACGCCAACCAATAAAATGCTCCAAAGAAGAAAAAAAAAAGGAAAAAAAAGAAAAAAAAAAGTCAAATAAGAACCAAAATGGACTTTACACATTGTATCACATTCAGAAGTTAAGGTTGCTCATGTCTTTCACTTAAGTCCTTGACTAACTTTCACAAATAACTCATTAGGCTAGGTGTGTGGACGGATTACATATATAGAGTCAACCCGTAGTATTACCGCGTCCCATGATCAACAAAATAAGTCCAACGAGTCGTGTAGTTAGATTGATTAATGCATCTTGTTCGGATTTTGTGGGTATATCCGCTGAAAACCCTCAGGAGACAACACTCCTCCTCCTTGGCGACAAGGAGGTTTAACGGCTTGTTGCACGTGCTAAGTGCAACCGTGATTCCTACGAAAGTGAGTTAGGATTTCTTGTTTTTCGTATGTTGTTCTCTTTCTTTGTTTTGCTCGGGACTACCAAAAGTTAGGTGTGGGGGTATTTGATTGACATCATTTCATGCTTATATTTGTATCTTATATCCATTATCTTTCACCAAAACAATGCTATGTCACGAGTTTTATGTTTAGTTTTCAGGAATAAATAGGTTTGAAGAGATGAAGCATAAAAGGACCCAAAAGCTGGGAAAAAGGACTGGATTGTGAGATCTGGGGACCAAGATGCAAGGGAGAAGGACCTGAACGCAAGACAGAGGGACCTAAGAGCAAAACAGAATACTTCACACCATCATGGGGAGTATTTTAGCAATTGGATTCGGGTCGGAGCTCCAACAAACAAAGTAGATGCATCAAAGACCACCAAAAGCACAAAGAAAAGCCCAGAATAAAACTCAACTGGATCCGGACATTTTAGACCGCCAATTGGCGGTCTGGATTAGTCCAGATCCACCAAGATTTGTCCTGGACTTGTATTAATGTTCGTTGAGGCTATGTTTGGTGTTGGTTTAGTCCCACATCGGGGGATTGTCCCGGATTAGCTTTTTCCATGCCTATAAATAGAACTCTTCACCTCCTATTGTAATCACTCCATATTTTAAGTGGATATTCCTCCTACTAGAAGTGAGGCCTTGAAGCACACACTTTAAGTAGGAGGATGCTACTTTTAATGTGAGTCATTTTATCAATAAAGTTTTGTGTTTCTTTCATTGTTTGTTTATGCCTCTTTTATTGTTTGTGCATGTTTTTGTTTAATCGTCTTTTATTTCTAGCTTAGTTTTAATATGCTTTCTTTGATTAGTTTAATAATTAGTGTAATGTTTAGTGAGTAGTTTCATCCCCTTTGGGGGTGGAGTAGATGTACATACATGCATTAGAGAATGGGATGAATGCTTTATTTTTGATGTGTTGATAAAACATGAATATATGCTTGCTTGTTTAGGATAGAATTTATGACTTGATGAGTTTTGCCAAAAATGATTAGACACCTCTAATGCTTGTTTAGGTTCTGAAATAAACATCTTGCATATGTAAATGTTAATCAACTAAGTTGGTGAGTAGATTGATAGGTTTTGCCATAACATTTAGACACTTCCTATGCTTGATAAACACCACCTTCATGTGCTTAAAGAATGTATTCTACACCCACCTCTTTGCATGTATGCACTCACTCCACCCCTTAGGGGTTTTTCCATTCCTGAAATTCCAGCATTCTTGTTTTGTTCATAGCTTAGTTCTTATTTCATCGTTTGTTTGCTTCTTTCACATTTCGTACTTCTTAGCGTAGTATAGAGTAGAGTAGCATAAACATCTTTCTCCCCCTATTTTTTGCCACTTGATTTCGTACAAGCAAGAGGCTGCTCACCTCCCTGAGGACGACCCATATTTGCCACCGCTTCATCGCGGCCGTGCACTTGCGGTTTAATTAAAACGTTCAACAACACGCATGGCGGCCTTAATGCGCCGTATGGATTCGATTTAGCTCCAAAACCAACAAGGTGCACCTCACATGTCCACATCTGGTCCAGTTCCCTGTCATTCATGTGGTAGGGTAGGTCATGTAGAAAGCGAGTGTGTGTATATTCCTCCTGAGATGGAGTGTGTCAATGTCATCTATGACAGAGCTAGGAATGACCCATACTCATCATCTTATAATCCTGGATGGGGAACCACCCCAATTTTTCATGGAACCAAACTAATGTCCCGGGTGGTCCTTCAAACTCCTCTAGACCACCTTACCAATCACACCAACCTCCCATGCATGCAGAATCTTATCAGCAACCCCAACTGCAAACCACCAATCAATCGGGTTTCCCAAATTCCAACAATATGGAAATTCGATTCAATTCGCTTGAGACCTTGACTCGTGGACTTGAAAATTCAATGAAAAATTTTATGTCAACCACGAGTCAAGTTCTCACTTCAAATCAGCAGACCATGAAATCTCTAGAGCTTCAGATGGGCAATTGGCTCAGTCTGTACATGAAAGAGAGAGATGGTCTTTTCCTAGCCAGCATGAGGCTAACCCCCGTATGTACCAACAACAACACATGCAAAATGGGAATGTGGTACCTCGGGGGAGGCAGGTGAAGCACGTGGAGGAACTTGTTCACCATGTCAATTCCATTGTGACCTTAAGGAATGGAAAACAGGTTGACAATCACATTTCCTTGCCACAACAACCACCATCTATGATGCCAAAGAAATAACATGCTCCACCGATCAAGAAAAAGAAGTAACATGCTCCTGGTCTGACCTGGCAAAAAAATGCTCCTGGTCTGTGGGGGTTGATCGACAAAATTTTGCTTTTCCACATCTGCGTGCTCTAGAAATTGAAAAAGATGCTTGGCATCTGAATGTTTTAGGCTTTTGTCAATTAAGGTGGCTGAGGTATGGTCAACTCACCTAGAGCAACTTCCTTGTGTACATTCAATTTTCTAATTAATTCCAGGCAGTCTGGAAAGGTTTTACAGACACTTCTATATTAAGGAGTAAAAAACAAACTCTTCATTCGTCTCATCAAGAATTCATTTGAATCTGGGTTTGTTGTGATTCGGCTTCTTTCTTTTCAGTTTCAAATTATGTTTCCATTTGATGTGCTATACAAGATTGGCGCAAGGCCTGCTTTGATTTCCATTCCTTCACTTTACATTCATTATCATATATATTTCTATAGATTGACTAATTCAGACCATTGATTTATTCGGTTTATGCATCGGTTATGCAGCTAAACAGCTTTTATCTATTCAATGATGTTTTTTAGAACTTTTGCTGGTTATAGTTGCACTTTTCTGTGTTTTTGCATTCTTTGTCTCATTTTGATAATGTTTCTTGAATTTTCTTGTAATAAGTTGTGTGTTATATTTTGGTTGGGTAAATGGCACAGATGCAAGCATCGGATCCTGGAAATTCTTATGCTGCAGGAGTTAGAGATTTTAGCATTGGCCAGCTTGTTAAGGGTGAGGTTCAAGAGATAGAAGAATATGGAGTTGTTCTCAACTTCAAAGATCACAGCGATGTTGTTGGGTTCATTACAAACTATCAACGTAAGTTTTTCAATTAGTTTGTTTTATCCAAGTTCTTGAAGTCTTTGTTCTATTGAATGATCTGAAAAGTTCAGTGATCCTGAAAATGCTTGTTTACTGGTGGACTTTTCTATGTCTCTTGCAGTATGTGGAAAAAATGTAGAAATTGGGCAGCTGGTCAAAGCTGTGGTTGTAGATAGTTCCGCTTCTACTGGTCTTGTTGATCTATCTCTTAAACCATAATTACTTGGTAGTTCCTGTTGAAAATAACGACCGTTGGCTCACCTTCATCGTAGCCAAATCAAATCTCTGATTATGGCAACCTCCAGAATCACCAAACACATCCAAGGAAAGAAATCTCACGCATTATTGATAGGCTCAACGGCTATGTAATCAACAAGATCATATATATATACTCTCATCATGTAATACAAACACATACAGAAAAAATAAAATAATATACATTCTCATTCTTGTTCTTCAGTACCAAATTCAATAGTTCCAAGGAGTCAATAACCCAACGCTTGAAATCCAAGAAGGTTCTCACTTAGTCATTTATATAACCTCCAGACATTTCAAACATGCACTATTTCAGGTGTTTTCTCTTTTCTTTTATATATATATATATATATATATATATATATATATATAATAGGGCGGAAACAATATGTTTTTTGTCTATTTCCCTGTAGTTAAAGAATACCGTTCAATTTTATATTATTTACTAGTAAATCTTAGTATATAATTGCTGAGAATTAGTGTTCATTTTAAGCATGTTAGTGTTCTAAGATGGAAACGTCTGAAGGTTGATTAACCTAAACTTGAAATTTAAGTACTCATGCTCTAGTTCATCCACTCTACTTCGTTTCTGCAACCAGGCCTTGTAGATTTTAGAAATCTTTCGGAATAAAGAAGATACCATGAAGTTACTCAGCATTTGAACAATGTCTGACCATTATGAGTTGCCTGTATGTTCAAGTAATTTCTTGCACGTTGTTCAAATTGGAATTCACAATTTTACTAACTTTGAGCATTTGTAGGTTAGTATAACATCTTCTTCCATAAAAATAACAATTGAGTTTGATATGGTTGTTGGGATCAATTCAAGAGTGGTTGGGTGGTTTGGTAGTGACCAATCCAATGGTCGGTAAGTTACGAAATTTATTTCCATTATAAACCTTATAATTTTCCCCATAATTTGGGTCAGTTTTTGGTGTTAAAGGAGGTGGGAAGTAAAATCATGTGATAAACTCAATATTGTTTCTGAAGAGATTCGCATACTTATTTCATGCCGGTAGAATGCGTAGGAGTTGACAATTATGTTGGACTTCTTAAGTTAATTTGTTTCAAAGCTTGAATTTTTTATTTGCACGTGTTAGCGTTTTAAGCTGGAATCATGTGAACTTAAACTTGACATGCTCATCCAGCTCCCGTTCTTTACTGCAACAACTTTAGTTACAAATCGTCTTGATGTTAATGTTATTGTCAGACATCTCTAGGCGGTGTGAACAAAATAGTTTTTGTTTGGGATACTAAACTAATGTTGTTTTGCTGTTTCTTGTTTTTAGCAGCCAAAGAGGGAAGCTACCGAAGTTCAAGTCACACCAACGCCGCAAGAAAATGTGCAAAATTGATTGCCAAAGAAATATAGGTTGAGAATGGAGAAGGATTCTACACAACTTTAGGCCATAAACAAGGGTTTTATCTCTTGTGTACAAAAAGCACGTCTATTGACTTTGTGTGGAATATAATCGAGACACGAGCTTCTTGTGCACCTATACATAGTAAAAACTGTCGAGATATATCTAAGAAAACAATGACCTCACGGAGAAATGATCCTTTATGCATTCAAATACGTCTACCCTGTTAACTTTATGGAGCAACTTGGCCCCGACTTGAAAGCAGACCGACTTTATGCAAAAAATGATATATAATTTACCTTTTCCTCTTCATTTTATCTTGTCATGTTGCATTTGGTCAACCAATTCTTACTCTCACATGGTTTAACCGAAAATTAATGTGCATTGCAAATCGGCAGTCATGTTTCTTTAGTCTGTGCATTTTATTTTTCGCAAACTATTGGCATTCCAAACTGGTCTTGACATTCCAAACCGGTTCAATGCTGCTCTGATTGTTATATTCTAACCCTTGCCTTTTGGGTTAATTGTGTTTAGGTGGTGGATTTGAGAAGGTTTGAGATGGACGGTTGAGATTTGGTTGGGATTGAGTATAAATGTTTGAATTCTCTCTCACTTCTCTCTCTTCTCACTCGTCTCTCTTTCTCACTCTCCCGTTCAACTCTCTCGATTCTCTCTCTTAGCTTTTGGAAGCTCCGCCAAGGATTGGGAAGCGGAGTGAGGTGACCACGTTGGAGGATTTCGCCGGAGAAGAAGAGGTTTTGCGAGGGAGCGATCGCCGTGTTTCTTCAAAGGCTTCTTCAAGCCTTAAAGGTATGCCAAGCTTCTTTTAACACTCACTTAAGCATTTGTGAGTGTTGGATTGATCGACGGTAGGCCGAAAGGCTCATCGAGGGTCGTGCAGCAGCTTTTCTGCACTGGAACGGTCGACCGGTGGGTTGGTGCGGTCGACCGGGCGTAGTGTATTTCAGGCAATATCTCTTGCACCGGTCGAACGAGACCCTAGGGTGGTCGACCGGTGGTGCAATTTTAGAAAGAGGAAGAGGCTCTGGGTGTTTTCGGTCGAACAAGTCCCCTTTGCCGGTCGACCGAAAGCACTGTCGTAGGTCGGTTGGGGCGTTGACCATCTAAACGGTCGACCGGCTGTTTGACTCGTCCAACCGACGACTTAAGTTAACTTAAAGGTCGTTCGACCGGAAGGGTTGTTTCAGTTGACCGAGTAGTGTGGATTGATGGTGGGTTTTACTGGCGGTGTTCGGTCGACTGGAAGTCTTGGATTCGTTAGACCGATTGTTTCTTTTGAGAAAGAGGATTTCAATGGTGGATTTCGGTCGAACGGGTCTCCTTTGCCGTTCGACCGGTTGGACGTTATTTCGGGTATTTTCGGAATAGTAGTGGAGTTTCGGTCGACCATTTGTGAATTTTAGTTCGACCGTTTTGGCACAGTTTTGCATATTATTGCTTGTGGTGTTATGGTTGGATTTGCCTCTAGGGCAACGGGTCCCCGGCCTTTTTGGGGCGACGGTACGGACATTCCGGCCTGAGAGAGATCATGGTTGTGGCTCTGAGAAGCGGTGCCTTGTGTGCACGTATTTGTTTGGTTTGGCCGATGGTTTTCCGGCAGTGCCTTGTGTGCACGTGTGTTGTGGGGTTGGGGTGAGAGGACCCTTGAGACCCAAGTCAAGGATTTTCCGACAGTGCCTTGTGTGCACGTGTGTTGTGGGGTTGGGGTGAGAGGACCTTTGAGACCCGTGGCTGATGTCTTTCCGGTGGTGCCTTGTGTGCACGTGTTGTGGCGTCGACTGTGGTTGGGTGTGAGATCCTGAGAGCCCAGTTGGACGGTGGCAGTTGTGATTTTTATTGCATGTTTCATATCATGTCTCATATATGTGATATTCATATTTTAGGAGTTGACATACGGGGTTTCCCAATGGGAAACTCAGGTATAATTTTGTTGCATTTCAGGTCGTAAGCATCAATAGGAGGTGGTGACTGAGGGAGGGAGCACTTGTATGTCGTATATCTTTTGATGTTGTAATCATCTTTTGATTCTTGTATCAGACGTTGTACCACTTTATATATATATATATATATATATATATATATATATATATTATGTGGTTTGGTAACGGCCCCCGAGTTGATTCTTGCATCTTTTAAAAGTTTTAATTTTTTTTTGTTGTTTCGGGGCGTTACACTAATGCTAATATTGCCGAGAGTGACGTAGACTGCAGGAAGAAACATGAGAATAAAGATTTCATGAGTTTTATTTGCTTAAATTTTGAAATGAATTTTTTAGTTGTAGAGCTTCTATTTGCTTGGTTGTGGACCTGTGGTAGTTAAATATGGTAGTGTAGGAATCTTTGCATACTTGGTTGAGGTGTTGCAGAAAAATGTGTGATTCATGTTGATCATATGAACCTTGATTTAGAAGCTGTAAATAAGAAATTGATTGCAACCTATTCTAGTGTACAAACGGTAAAACACTTCTGAAATACCTTATGAGAGATGGAAGTTTCATGAAAAAAACATCAAAGTATAGTATTTTAATAAATCCTTTGTCTGTTTTAATAAATTTTGGTACGACGTTGATGTTGCAAACTTAAAACATTTTAAATAGTATCTTTGCAGATCCATTGACACTTTAAGTTATATAAAATGTACTAACAAGTTGAACTCATTTTTCTTGGTTGCATCCATTGAACCAAGAAGATACGTTGCATCTTCGTGGTTGTATATCAATTGCACTTAAGGTATTCGATGTTAGGCTGGAAAGTCCAAATGTACGGTAATTTGGGTTAAATAATCAACAGTCTTACAACGAATAGTAGACCGTGAATGATGATGGGGCCATCAACGTAAAATATTTGATCGCAATTTCAATATTTTCATTCACCTTTTCATTGCATGTTTCACCTATATTTGTTCATCAATAATGGTCGTATGATGAGACACTCTGGGTAAATAAAAATAACATACGTGTTTGATATGACTTTTGGGGTCAAATTTGGTTACCAAATTTTCTAGTTTCTAATAGAAGTTTCTTGGGTCAATTTTTGGTGGCAGAGGAGGAGGGAAGTAAAATCATGTGATACGCTCAATATTGATTCTAAAGAGATTCTAAAGAGATATTATAATGCAAACGGTAACCGATTATTTAAGTATCTAATTTGAAAATTACAATTTGGTTGGTATTTGGTATAAAAAAATTACCGAATACAATTTGGAATTGAAATTGGTTTAATTTTTTTTACTGTTTTCAAATTCGAATACGAATTCGGATATAGGTCAAACTATATCCGAATATCCGAAAATAACAATTTTAGCATCCAATATATGTGGTTATTAATATTTGTATTATGAGTTAATAAAAAAACTAAGTTATTTCCTATGTAAATATAAACATAATAGAAATGCAAAAATAAATTATAATATAATTCTCTTAAAACAAATTTTCAAAATATTTTAGATTATACAATATATATATGTTATAGGAATTTGAACATTATCCAAATTCGGATTCGAAAAGTTCTCAAATTCGGATATGAAATTGGTAAGCTATAAAAATTTGAATTCGGATTTGATATGCTTATTTGGAATTCGGATTCGAATTCGAATACAGGTTATACAGGCATCCCTAAGCATACTTATTTCATGCCAGCAGTAGAATCCGTAGGATTTGACAATTACGTTGGACTTCTTAATTCTTAAGCTAATTTGTTTCAAAACTTTTTTTTATATTTACACATGTTAGCGTTTTACGCTGGAATCATTTGAACCTAAACTAGAAGGACTCACTCTCGTCCTACGCTGATTCTGTACTACGACTTTAGTTACAAATCGTCTTAATGTTGTTAATATGATAGTCGGACATCTTAAGCATGTGAGAGTAAAATAAGAGTAGTGATAAATGAGCTCCAAATTGAGCTAAACGTAACTCAATAGTGGACTTAGTCGGTTTTGCAAAATAACCCAAATAATATTCAGATATGAAGAGGATCGGTGCGGAAATTACCTAGATATAAATCATCTCTCTAATCTCATTTCAAAACCAAATTATTTCACCCCCTCCCTTCTCCTCCACCCCCCCCCCCCCCCCTACATTCCTACTTTCATCCTCTTTCGGCTTCCCCTTTTGGTATCTTCACTTCTCCAGCTTCATCCTCCGGCCTTCTGCTCCCGCTCCAGCCCAAAGGTTTTCATTCAGAGGTTGCGATGACTCAGGAAGAATGAATCATAGGTTGGTTTTCCGTGTTAAATGTAAAACTCTTGTTTCTTTTTGCATTTATTGAAGTTATGGTTTGTTGATAGATATGTATGGAAGTCTTTTTTTGTGAGTTTGAAACGGAAAACGATCTCTAGACATGAAGTTTGTATTTTGGACATTTATGGTTTAGTTGAATCCGAATATGGATCGTCGTTTGGCGATTTAAATCTGATAATATCTGGACTTACCATTCTTACTTTTTATATTTGCATAGTTATGTATGGATTTGATAACATTGGGACGGTCTGAATATTTAATAGATTTATATTTGGAAAAAAATTCAAAATAATAAGGTAAAAAGAAAAAATTGGAAAAATATGCACGTGAGAAACTTAATTGGCAAAGTATGCACTTTGAAAACGGCACATGTGGTGTCGTTTTCATTAAGTGAAAACGGCACTGTAGATGCCCTTTTTACCTTTAACGAAAACGGTATCACTGATGTCGTTTTCACTTAGGTAAATTTTTTCTTGATTTCAAGATGTCGTTTTCATCTAAGACATGTTGGTTCGCAACGGGTCGGTCGGGGGTCTCGCTCCCCAGTGAGCGAGCGGTTATAAACGTTTCTTAGATGAAAACGACATCTCGAAACCAAGAAAATATTTACCCAAGTGAAAACGGCATCAGTGATACCGTTTTCATTAAGGGTAAAAATGACATCTACAGTGCCGTTTTTACTTAATGAAAACGGCACCACAGGTGCCGTTTTCAAAGTGCATACTTTGCCAATTAAGTTTCTCACGTGCATATTTTTCCAATTTTTTCTTTTTACCATATTATTTTGAAAAATTTTCCTTTATATTTCGTTTTCTTACCTATGTCTGGATATTTAATAGATTTTGTCCAGATCATGTTTGTTTTGTCTGAGTAAGTATTTGTCTAGATTCTTTTTTGCTACGTCTGGAATTTGTTGCCTATGTATGGATATTTTGATATTTTGTCAAATATCTGTAATTATGTCTTCACTATTACATTGACGATGTCTGTATTTATATCTTGATTTATCATCGTACATTGCAGTCATATTTCATTCTATTTAATCTCCTCACTCATTAAATAATTTTATTTGACAGGTGATCCGAAAGACGTCAGGACAAGATGCACAATCACAAAGACTCTGACCTACCTCAAAATATGAGTATGGAGCACAAGAAGATATTTATGGAGACGTCATTCGACTTCCTATTTGATCTACAATGACCGTCATTCGACTTCCTATTTGGTGAGATGGTGGACGTATTTGACAGAGAAGCGAAAACTTTTTAGATTAGCAGGAAGAAGCTGGCAGTAAATGAACGGGAATTCGAACTGATCATGGGCCTAACGTTTGAGGAAGAAGCGCTGGACTGGGGATTGAAGTCCAATTACCTAAAGCTCAAGTATTTCAAGCACTTGGAGATTTCTGTCAACACTATAGCTGAACACATGGCCGAACTCATCAAAAGTGACTAACCGGAGGAGATGAAGGACTTCATAAGGATGTTTGGGTGTTGTAATAAATTTGTAGATATTTATGTGGATATATCTGATCAAATACGATAGATACATCTGAATACTTTTTGGAGTTGACAAGTTAACGAAGTAGCAAAAGAATAACACATTTGATATATGTCTGAATAAGTGATGATACAAGATAATTGTGTATTATTCAGTTGTTTGATACCTTATATGTATGTCCAGACAAAGAAAGTTCAGACATGTTTGACATGTCCAGCAAGCACAAACACAAACGTAAGGCAATATATCTGGATAGGAAGGGACAATAGTGTGTGCAAATGGAAATGGTGATACAAATTAACTGGTAACTTCTATGTCTGGAATAGTAATGATACAGGTTTTTTGTAGGTGTAGACATATTACCAACCTATATCTGAAAAACTGGATATCTAGATATTTGATTACGATATATATATTGTTCAAATATTTGCTGATATGTCCAGCAAACACAAGCATATGAAAATATAAATGGTAGGTGTTGATCTGTCGCCAATAATCAGTTTCATAAACTTGTTAATCTATATCCATACGAATAAATATAGACATCCTATATATTTACAGACCTCATACTGATTTGGAAAATGTGGGGTGATATATGTCTAGATAAGTGATGATACAAGATAATTGTGTATTGTCCAACTGTTTGATACCTCCTATGTATGTCCAGACAAAGACAGCTACCCATGATACCCTTTGTGGGAGAAGCAAAACCAAAAAGGTAGGAACTTATCCAGAAAATCTATAAGGTTGTAAAACCTGTCCCAACCATTGGGAAATTTTATCCAGAATGTAATGTCAATTTGTATTTATTTGTTGTCCGAATACCATCACATATCTAGTCTTTTATATGTGTATATTGGATGTGTGATCCACAATCCTAGGTACCACCAATATTGTTATTATGTGAATATCTGACTCAAATCAACCTAATTAAATAGTAGTGTAACATTAGAAAGTAAAAATATTAGAAATATCAAACACACATCTAGCAAACTTCACAAGGAAAGAGTAGATTTCCACCAAGATCTTAATTTCTAGAGATATGTCCAAGTTGATTAATTGTTGACCAAAATATATGTCTCTATATCCGGATAAGCTAAATCATGAAGTGAAATGGAGTGTTGAAGAAGATGTAGAAGACTGCCACCACCATCACATTGAATTAAATGCGGTGAGAGAATGTGATGATTACAACTATTTCTTCTTTAAACAATAGGGAGGGAATGTGATTTGCATGTGGGGGATGTTCTTTAAACAATAGTAATGATTACAACCATTTAAATAATAAGGTGCACATGAGGATTTGTGGTTTGGATCTAATTTGACATAAGTTGGAGACTGATGGCAAATTGCCCAGAGCATCCGATGTGGAGTGCTACTAGTGGTCGGAAAAGCTTTGCAATTTCACGTGATGAAAAGTTAAGAGGTTAGAGTCCAATTTGGAGGTAAAAAAGAGCCCGTCTAGCATTTTCCGCAAATAATGTGATTTGGGATATTAAAGTAAGGAAAAAATTTCAAAATAATCACCAAATATAAAAAAATTAGAAAAATATGCACATGAAATACTTAATTGGCAAAATATGCACCCTAAAAACGACACTAGTGATGTCGTTTTCATTAACTAAAAACGGCATCACTAATGTCGTTTTTACCCTAAATAAAAACGGCATCACTGATGTTGTTTTTACCTAGGGTATCTTCAATTAGCGACAGATAGATCGGGTGTCTCATTTTTACACATCGTATGTAACTTATGTCGAATCTTCGTAAAAAAATGTATGAATCAACTCAAATTATTATATCTAACTAATAATTGTTGTGGGGTAAAACACATAGTGAGAGATTTGTTGAGTCTATGATTCTGATTGTGAGTGCGGGGGTGGCAGGGGGCAGCAGCCCTTGCGGGGGACGTAAGTCCCTCCCGCAAAGCGAGCGGATAGAGGGAGCGCGCTTTGCATCCATTTTTTTCCGACACCCTATTATTGTATTTCATATATTGATATGTTTACTCGTTTATAATTCTAAATGTAAATAACGGATCAAATTATAAACGAGTAAACGGATAAATATCTAGAATACAATAATGAGGTTGACAACCAAACAGGGAAGCTACCGAAGTTCAAGTCACACCAACGCCGCAAGAAAATGTGCAAAATTGATTGGCAAAGAAATATAGGTTGGGAATGGAGAAGATTCTACACAACTTTACCATTGAATTTGAGGTATTGTTTAAATTGGTGGAATATATAAGTGAATTTTAATGTATGGAGTGTTGCTGTGATAATAGGTGTTTTCATTCTTAAAAATTAGTGTATCCGGTGATGGTTATGAAATATATAGAACTGCCGTAACATCGATCTTAACCGACTTTCTGGACATACAAATCAAAATACCATTTCAGGCAAAATGATGCATGAATTAAGGAGATCACTGAAGGAGGTGATGGCAGTTTTTTGCAGTAGTTTTCAAGCTTTGGAAGATGAATGGTTTAGGAGTTTTAAGAATGGCTAGGATTGTTGCCGAGATTCAAGTGACATGATTAAATTACAAAAACCCCGAACCAGGGAAATGTTGAGAGGCCGGCTGCAGCTGCCTCTCAACTCACCTACCCTAATTAACCCACCACACCCGCTTAACATTTATTATATTATATTAAACATGTAGATATAAATTATGAGTTTAGTAATAAGGACTTTAAACATAACTTGACCAGATCCCACCTAATAAACACTAGTAAATATTCACATTAGTCCAAAGTCCTAACCCTTGAGTTTGATTATTATATGTGTTTTTGATATACAAGTTCATTGTGTTTTTGTTATACAAGTTCAATGTTTATGTGTTTGTGCTGTACTTTTACATTAGTTGGCAAATGATAACTTTATCCAAACATGCATGTAAAGGTAATTTATACTTGAAAAAAACGTGTACCAGTGTTGGTAATATTCTATTTTGGGGTGTTCCTTGCATGTGACCCTTTATGTTTGATTTTTGCACATCATCTCCATAAGCTAGCGATTTGAATATATACACTTTGAGCTATCAAACATTAATCCGATCCAGACAAACCCCGTCAGCTGCATAGTCCGTAAATGTACATGTTTGCAATAAGGTCATAACTCAAATGGACATGCCCTACCTAATGTAATCTACTTAGTATCTGAATATCTGATGCCTGAAACTTTAACCTACCAGAATGGATTCCTAGTGCTGGCATTCATATCAAGTAGATGGTAAACCTGTCCATGTCATCTGTTATTTATTTTTATGCTGTATCGAGTGTTATAAATTGTTTTCTTTATATCATTACACTTTCGAGATTTAGTTGATTGGACTTGAGATTAAGGGGAGGGATTTAACTTGTGATAAATTAGACTTGCCATGTGCGATGCACCATATCTATTTTATTTTATGTATTAGTATGATGAAGGTAATAGTTGTATTTCTGGAGAACTGTATCGTCTTTGTTTAATTTGTTTATGTAACGTCCCGAGCATGGGCAAGTGCTTACCCGTTCGAACCCGGTGCGTTAAGATACGATCCACGATCCTGACCACTGCGCACTCTGATATTTAAACCATCAGATATGTCCCACAACTAATTTGAAAATTATAATTAAAAATTTGTGAGCTCGACAGCCCGCAAGTTCCAATCGTCAATCAATCCGAATAATAATCATGTGGAAAATAATACCGAATATGACATTCAGTCAATAAGCACAATCAAGAGACATGCATCACAAACAAAATGCATGCATAACAATCTGAAATCTCATTCGGATTCGACAACATCCTGTGCTTCTGAATCTATCAGTCAGTTAGACGTACACCTGGTAGCTCCACACTAACAACAAACAACAATTTCTTCTCTCGGGTGGCTCCACGTTGTCCGCTAGGTAGTTCTTTCTTAAGTTGCTCAGCCAGAACATACATACAGCCACATGACATGTCAATCGAAACACCACCATGTAATCATATGCATATCAATGAATTCAATATCGATAACCAGCATGCATGCAACTACGGATATCAAGAGAGACAGACATGATATGAAACTGAAGAATAACGAATCAGTATTTGCCTTAAAATCTCCATCTTTTTCTCAAAATTCCATCTTCTCCTAAAATCACTCAATCATCCAATAATCTTAATTAGTCCATTAATATATTTGATTATTACCTCAACTAAAAATTTAGGATATTACAGTTTAACAGGTTTTTGCACCTTTTGCTCTTGTTTTTGTTACTATACCTGTTGGTTATTTACGCAGGGTTACATCAACAATATTAATGAAAAAGGATGTTTCATTATGCTTTCTGCAAAGATTGATGCCAGGATTCTTTGCTCCGACCTATCCAATAACTATATTGAAAACCTTAAAATGGAATTTCCAGTGGGGAAACTTGTTCATGGAAGGTATTTTCCAAGGTTTTGAGTTATGTCAGACTCCAATCCTTTAGTCCTTTAGAGACTTTAGCGTTGTGTTTTTTTGCAGAGTTTTATCTGTGGAGGCTTTGTCAAAAAGAGTTGACGTAACATTGAAAACAGAGGATGCAGATATAGTCTCAAAATCTGACCTGCCCAACTTCAGTAATCTCCGTGCAGGAGATATTATCACTGGAAAGATTCAGCGAACTGAATCATATGGGTTGTTTATCATATATATTACTATATTAGATCACACAAATTTGGTATATACTTTCAAAGCAGTGGTGCAAAAACCTGCTCCCCTTATCCATCTTATTCTAGCTTATTATTATAAAACTTATTTGATATTGTAATTAATTTTCAAGTTATAAGGTCCATCAGGCATCAACCTTGTTTTTGGAGCTTACACTTCATGTATACGTACCAATCAAATAAAGGTCTAGTTCTGTATATCATTCACTTGACAGTGAACTTAAATTTAGAAAACTAAATTCCACGAATTAGAGATGTGATTTGTGAACTTTCTCATAAGCACTAAATGGAAAATTGGAAGTCATATATGTTGTTTTTAAACACAATATTAGTATGCACGTCGAAAACCATACAATTTGGAGACCCTTTTATTCAAGAATCGAAAAAAATCAAAGCACAAGATTCACTACAACTTTGACGTGCACACTAATATTGTGTTGCAAAATAAGATTTACGATCTAGAATTTCTATATGGAGTTTAAATTTTAAGTTGAGTTATTTGCTTGGACACATTTCGAAAGTAGAGAAATTGGAGATTTGCATACTAAAAGATAGTTATTGCTTGGTACACATGCTTCAGTACACCTCTATTAGAGTGGGACCCATGAACAAAACACTTAAAAGGGTTGTTACACCCATAAGGGTGATGACGGAGCAGACACATAGACAATTATTGTAATGTCCTCAGAACAGTGGAAAAATTTAAAATTTAAACATACAGTTAATTGAGGACATTGCGAAGAAACATACACACAGGTGCACCAACATATAAAATATATATATGTGAGCGAGTTTACAAAAAAATGTGATTACATCAAAAGCTCATGAACAAGAAATATACATATGTAATCACAACCACCTCAAAAAGAAGGAAAGCAGGATCTGGTCCCGAGCACCTCCTCCGCAGTCACCACCCTCCTAACGCCGCTCCCGGCCTGAAAAGCAACATGACTATGCCTGAGTTTCCATAAGGAAATCCCGTATGCCAAACCCTAACACATGAATAAACAATGAATCCGAAAAACCATAACAAGACACAAGCTCAAACATTGTAAACCACCAACAATTGTCTCATTCACCGGAGCCACGATTTTGCCTCATATACCGGAGATGAACCACCGTTGCTAACTCTAAATCGTGAGTGGGGTAATTCTTCTCGTGCACCTTCAGCTGCCTCGAAGCATACGCCACTCCCTGCACATGCTGCATCAGTACACATCCCAAGCCAACGCCTAAAGCGTTGTTGTAAATCACGAAACCTCCGCTGCCACTGGAAAGAGTCAGAACTGGAGCAGTCGTCAACCGACTCTTCAGTTCCTGGAAGCTATCCTCGCACTTCTGGGACCAAACAAACTTCACTCCTTTCTGCGTCAGCGCTGTCAGAGGTGAAGCAAGTCTCGAGAAGTCTTTGATGAACCGACTGTAATAACCCGCCAATCCAACAAAACTCCAAATCTCAGTCACACTCGTCGGGGCTCTCCACTGTGTCACTGCCTCGACCTTCGCTGGATGCACTGATATCCCTGCTCCCGATACTAAGTGCCCCAAAAATGCCACACTGTGAAGCCAGAACTCGCACTTCGAACACTTGGCGTACAACTGCTGATCTCTCAGAATGCCAAGTACAATCCTGAGATGCTCCCGGTGCTTCTCTATATCTGGTGAATAGACCAAGATATCGTCCACGAAGACAATCACGAAATGGTCGAGGTACTGACTGAATGTCTTATTCATCAGATCCATGAAAGTTGCATGCGCGTTCGTCAACCCGAACGACATCACCAGAAACTCAAAGTGCTCGTACCTCGTCCGGAAAGCTGTCTTCTGAACATCTGCCTCTCTGATCCTCAACAAATGGTACCTGGATCGCAGATCAATCTTCGAGAACACCTTCGCTGACTGCAACTGGTCAAACAGGTCCTCGATCCTGGGCAAAGGATATTGATTCCTCACGGTAACCTTATTCAGCATTCAATAATCTATACACATCTGCATTGAGTCATCCTTTTTCTTCACGAAAAGTATCGGCGCACCCCAAGGTGAGACACTAGGTCGGATAAACCCAGTATCCATCAGAACGTGCAACTGCTTCTTCAGCTCAGCCAACTCTGTAGGCACCATCCTGTACGGAGCCTTCGACTGCTGTGTGGTCCCAGCTACCAACTCTATGCCAAACTCTCTCTCCCTGCAAGGCGGCAAGGCAGTAATCTCTGAAAAGACCTCTGGAAAATCCCGGACCACCTCGATGTCCTCTAAACTGCTCACCTCAGGATCTGAAACTAATAGAGTCGCCACAAAAGCTTTGCAACCCTGCTGAATCAACTTCTGAGCTATAACTTTAGAAACTACCAACCGACCTCCTCTGAACTTCGTCCCCCTGATCAAAAAATAAGGTAGACCCAGCCTCGGAATCACAATCTTCTTATCCCGGCATAAGACTCAAACATCGTACTGGGACAGTCAATCCATCCCAAGTATAACATCAAAGTCTACTATCGGTAGCAAGACCAGGTCAGCCGGAAATTCCTGGTCTCCCGAAGCAATCGTGGCGCCGGGAAGAAATCTCCCCACAGTGCCCACCAAACTCAGGGGTGTGCTGACTTCCAAAGTGGCAGTCAACATCGCAGGGGTACGGCCTAACATGCTCACAAACTGCTCAGAGATAAACGAGTGTGTGGTCCCAGAGTCGAACAACACCCTAGCTACCAAATCATCAACGAGTAGCGTACCTTCCACCACCGTGTTGGCATCTCTAGCCTCCTCTGCCAGATGGTGAACACGCGTCGGGCTCTCTTCCCCTGCTGGGGTGGTGCTGCTAAACGACTCGGTCCAGCTCCACCAGCTGTGGATGATCCTGGTCGAATAATAGGTCCACCTGGCCTACTCGGGCAAGAACGATTAAAGTGACCCAGCTGGCCAAAACCATGACAAGCACCAGAACGGGACCCGCAACCGCGTCCCGGATGAACTCCACCACACTGCCTGCACTGCCCATCCTGCGGTGCTCCACCTCCGTCAATCTGGGGCCTCTTGCCCGGATTCCCTGACAACTGACTCTCCGGACGCACTCCGACATTCACCTGCGACCTCCTAGCCTCCTTGATCTCCTGGCTATCCTGATCCATGATGGTCGCAAACTTCACAGCGTCAGCTAACGTATGTGGCATGCTCGTGGTGACACGGGCCCTGAACTGCGGCCTCAGACCGTGCACAACTTCCGAGCCCTCTGCTCTTGTGTCACGTAGATCTCTGGACAATACCGCTCTAAAGCGTGAAATTTGCTGATGTAGGCCGCCAGAGTCATGTCCCTCTACTCTGAAGCTAGGAACTCCTCCCTCTTCCGGTCACGGGCGTGTTGTGGGAAATATTGCTGGTTGAATTCCACAAGGAAATCCTCCCAGCTCAACTCCTCACTGTCCTCGAAAACCACAGCAGAAGTAGACCTCCACCAGTTGGTTGTGTCGTCGTCCAACACGTAGGTGGCCATATCCACCTTCCTCTCCGGATGTGATCGACTATAACCCAAATCGCGTCATGGAATCCTCTCGTCCTCAGCAGCCCGATGACAAAATCCATCGTCACGTGCTCCCACTTCCACTCTGGAAGCTCGATCCTCTGCATCGGCCCTGCAGGTCTCTGGTGCTCAATCTTCACCTGTTGACAAATCAGACATCTATCAACGAACTCTGTGATCTCCGTCTTCATCTTCTTCCACCAGAAATTCCTCTGAAGATCTCTATACATCTTCGTGCTGCCCGGGTGGATCGAATAACGAGATCTGTGCGCCTCCTCCAGAATATCATTCCTCAGATCTCCTCCCTTCGGCACCCAGACACGACCTCTGAATCTCAGCACACCATCAACTCCAATACTGAAGTCTGACCCATCTCTGGCAGCTAACTGTAACAACCCAGCTAACTCATCATCAACACTCTGAGCCTGGACGATACTCGAGACCAACTGTGGCTCCACTCTCAGCCCGACAATCACCGCACCTCGCGACTCATCAGTGAACGGTCTCCACTCGGTCAACGCCTCAAGCAGCTTCCACTCCTCGATATAAAGACCTGCTGCGGTAACCTCCACCTTCCTGCTCAAAGCATCAGCAACCGAATTCACCTTCCCCGGATGGTACGAGATGGTGAAATCATAATCCTTAATCCGCTCGAGCCATCTACGTTGCCTCATATTCAGCTCCTTCTGCGAAAACAGATACTTCAGGCTCTGATGATCTGTGAAAACCTCGAACTGCTCGCCATACAAGTAATGCCTCCAAGTCTTCAAAGCATGCACGACTGCCGCCAACTCCAAATCATGAGTGGGGTAGTTCCTCTCGTGCACCTTCAGCTGCCTCGAAGCATATGCAACCACCTGCTCGTCCTGCATGACTACGCATCCCAATCCAACGCCTGGAAACTGTCCTCGCACTTCTGGGACAACACGAACTCGACGCCCTTCCACGTCAAAGCCGTCAACGGCGAAGCCAACCTCGAGAAATCCTGGATAAAGTGACGATAATAACCTGCCAGACCCACAAAACTCCTGACCTCCGTCACACTCGTCAGGGCTCTCCACTGCGTAACGGCCTCAACCTTCGCTGGATCTACTGAAATCCCAACTCCCGACACAATGTGTCCCAAAAAGGCGACACTGGTCAGCCAAAACTCGCACTTCGAAAACTTGGCATATAACTGCTGATCCCGCAAAATGCCAAGTACAACTCTCAAGTGCTCTCGATGTTGCTCCACATCTAGCGAGTAAACCAAAATATCGTCCACGAAGACAATCACAAACCGATCGAGGTACTGACTGAACGTCATGTTCATCAAATCCATAAAAGTTGCAGGCGCGTTCGTCAACCCGAGCGACATCACCAGAAACTCGTAATACCCGTACCTCGTCCTGAACGCTGTCTTCTGCACATCTGCCTCTCTGATCCTCAACTGATGATAACCGGATCGCAGATCGATCTTCGAGAACACCTGCGCTGACTGCAACTGGTCAAACAGGTCCTCGATCCTGGGCAAGGGATACCGATTCCTGACGGTAACCTTGTTCAGCATCCTGTAGTCAATACACATCCGCAGCGATCCATCCTTCTTCTTCACGAAGAGTACCGAAGTGGCCACAAAAGCTTTGCAACCCTGCTGCAACAACTTGTGTGCCCTCACTGCTGATACGACCACTCTGCCTCCTCTATCCTTCGTCCCCCTGATCAGCACATCAGGTAGACCCTTCCTCGGGATCAGAATCTTCTTCTCCCGGCACAACACTCGCACATCGTACTGGGATAGCCAATCCATCCCCAGTATGACGTCGAAGTCCTCCATCGGCAACAAGATCAGGTCAACCGGAAACTCCTGATCTTCCGAAACAATCGTGGTGCTGAGGAGGAAGCTCCCCACAATGCCCACCAGACCCAAGGGTGTGCTGACTTCCAACGTGGAAGTCAACATCGCAGGGGTACGGCCCAACACGCTGGCAAATCGCTCCGAGATGAACGAGTGTGTAGCCCCACAATCAAACAACACTCTCGCACTCAACCCTGCAACAAAGAGCGTACCTTCCACCACCGTGTTGGCGTCTCTCGCCTCATCCGCCTGGATGGTAAAGACCCGTCCAGTCCTCTGACCCTGTTGTGGCGGCGCCAAAGGTCGGCGACCTCCGCCTCTGCCTGTTGCTGGCGGCCCTGAATGCCTGCTGGACCCGCCTGGCCCGCTCGGACAATCTCGCACAAAGTGGCCTGGCTTGCCACGCCCGTGACAAACCCCACGGCCCCAACACTCTCTGGAGTGAACTCTACCACAACCTCTGCACGCCTCACGCTGGCGTGATCCACCTCCTCCGATCCGGGGCCTCTTGCCCGGGTTCCCTGCTAACGGAGCACCCAGACGTCCACTGACCTTCCCCGGAGCTCTCTTGGCCTCAGCATAATTCTGCTGGAAATCCTGATCAGTGATCGTCGCAAATCTCACGGCATCAGCCAGTGTCTGTGGCATACTGTAGGTCACCTGAGTACGGAGGTGCTTCCTCAGCCCCCGTATAAACTTCATCGCCCTCTGCAGTGGCGTCACACAGATCTCCGGACAGTAACGCTCCAACGCGTTGAACCTCCGGGTATACTCAGCCAGGGTCGCCTCTCCCTGCTCGAGGGTCATAAACTCCTCTCTCCTCCCATCTCTGACATGCTCTGGGAAATACTGCTCCTTGAACTCCCGTAGGAATTCCTCCCAGCTGACCTCAGTCCTGCCCTCAAACACCACTGCAGATGTGGTCCTCCACCAGTTGGACGTGTCTCCGCCCAACACATACGCAGCCAAACCTCTCTGCCTCTCAGGCGGGCACTCAATCGCCCGAAGGATCTCCTGAATCTTCAGGACCCAATCCTCCGCAGCCTCAGACTCTCCTCTACCCTCGAAGGTAGGCGGGTGTTGTCTCATAAAGCGGTCGAGCATCGCTCCTGCCGCTGCTAGCTCTCCTCTGCCTGACTGGCGATCCAACATCGCTCCCAGTTGCCCCACCATGTCATAGAGCATCCGCCGCTCCTCAGCCCAGTCTGTGCACCCAGTCTCACCGCTGGTGCTACGGTCCCGTAGGGGAGGTCTCACGCGTCTCGGAGGCATCTATACACAAGGAAAACAACACACGTCAAAACCATGAATGCATGAACTAATGCAGACTCTAAAACTCTAAGGGTCGTTTCTTTGGATAAGGACACTGGAACCGACCGCTCTGATACCAAGTTGTAACATCATCAACACAGCGGAAAATTTAAAATTTTAATAACACACAATCAACAGAGGATATTACGCAAAAATTGAAAACAGGTGCACCAACATATATATAATATATATATGAACATCAGAGTATTTCAAAAGTTGTGATTACATCAAAAGACTATACAACGAAGCAGTAATCACTCGACCTCAACTGAGAGAAAGCTGGATCCGGTAGCGGTGCTCCTCTCCTCGGTCACCACCCCCTATCGTCGGTCACGGCCTGAAAGTAAAAATGCAACAATGCCTGAGTTTCCAGAAGGAAACCCCGTATGCCAAACTCTACAATGCATGAAATGAAAGGCACCCTAGCATGCAATTCTACTAAACAAGAAAAGCATCTCAACGGGCTGGGCTCCAGGGCTCTTTCACCCAACCGCAGCACACACCGCAGTCACGGGGCTCCAGGGCTTTTTCACCCAACCACCGCAACACACACTCGTCACCAAGCTGGGTTGAAAATGTCTTTTTCAAACAACCGCAGCTACCACGACACGACCAAGGGCTCCAGGTCTTTTTCAACCAACCCAAACATCTAAGGGCTCCAGGTCTTTTTCAACCAACCCCTACACGCGGTCCCTGCTCAGGCTCCAAGCCTTTTTCAGCCAACCTGAACGCACTACGGAGCTCCAGGTCTTTTTCAACCAACCCCGCACAGACTAGCTGGGCTCCAGGTCTTTTTCAAGCAACCGCAACTCTCACACAGTTACGGGGCTCCAGGTCTCTTTCAACCAACCGCCGTAACACCACAATTCTAAGTTGGGCCTCAGGCCTTTTTCAGCCAATCCCAAGCTCTCACAAAGTTACGAGGCTCCAGGTCTTTTTCAACCAACCACCGCAACTCTCGTGCACCCTAGCACACTTGCCGGAAGAACATCGGCACCACAACTCGCCCCACACGGACGTCCACAACGACCGCACCTCCATAGTGCAAAACTGGACACAAACGATCGACCAAACCAAAAGTCCCGGTCGACCAAATCAAGCAAATACAGGGCAAATCACCTCGACCGACACTCCCTCGGTCGACCGATTTCCCCAAACCACACTCGTTCGGTCGAACCGAAATCACGGGACGGTCGACCGTTTAGATGGTCAACTCCCAGGTTCAATGAACAAAACGACCAATCAGTCGAACTCCGAGCACTCCTCGGTCGACCGAATTCCTCCAGGGAATAATCCCTCTCACTTACCACGAATCCGGTCGAACGCCGAGCCCTCCTCGGTCGACCGAATTCCACCAGAGCGTTCCCCACGCTCAGCACACAAGTCCGGTCGACCAAAACCACCTTCGGTTGAACCGACCACTATTCACACTTAAGTCACGGTTGGACGAAGTCAATGAGCGGTCGACCGTTTAGATGGTCAACGCCCCCAACCGGCCTATGACAGTGCACACGGTCGACCGGCAAAGGGGACCCGGTCGACCGAATCTCACCAGGCTTGCCTCCTATGCACGATCGGTTGACCGCCCCAAGGGCATCGTTCGACCAATGTGAGGCAGAACCCGAATTCTCTTCATGAACGGTCGACCGTTTGCACCAACCGGTCGACCGAACAGGCAGTGAAATCTGCTGCACGTTTACTTGCGACGAGCCGAAAGGCCTACCGTCGACTTCCAAATACTCACGATACTTAAGTGAGCGAGTTGACATACCGGAAGGCTTGAAGAAGCCTTAGAAGAACCACGATAATGCCTCCACGAGCACGCCTCCCCAAATCACGATCCGTCGACGAACCTCGCGTCCAATCGGCGATCAACACCTCCTCGACGATCCACACTCACGATTCCACCTCCGGCACCCTCCACCGACCAACCACGACCCCAGAAACACGTTAGGTTGAGGGAGAGGGAAAACCAAACGCATAAGAACGAGTTGGCACAACAACGAACTCACCTCCAACCACCACTCGTGCCGACCCTCCCTTCGCTGGAGCACACTCCTTCCACCACGACGGAGCTCGAACCTCTTGCCAGAGATCAACCTAGGAGAGAGAGAGAGAGAGACGTGGGTGAGAGTAAGGTAAGGGAAAGAGAGAATCACCAAATAAATATCTCCTCTCAAACCAATCCTCACCATTCATTCCAATCCATCCATCTCCACCACTCATCTCATCTCCACTCCATCTCAACCCTCATCCAACCATCTTCAATCCCAGTCGTCCATCTTCATCT
Source organism: Triglochin maritima (assembly GCA_963682175.1). Taxonomy (NCBI): domain Eukaryota; kingdom Viridiplantae; phylum Streptophyta; class Magnoliopsida; order Alismatales; family Juncaginaceae; genus Triglochin; species Triglochin maritima. The sequence goes on along the minus strand of OY821781.1, from coordinate 33,970,450 downwards.
CCCCCTAATCACCACCTAAACATCAATAACCACTCAATTAGGATTAGGATTAGGATAGAATCCTACAGTTTATGTATCGCAAACTCAAAAGGTTTACAGATTTTATTGGACGGTGTGTAGTATTTTATTTTTTCTATGCAATAAAGTTTGTTCACATGATGTTTATTATTCTTATTTTCAAAGAACTTAAAATATGTATTTATATGGTGAGTATTTAGTTGTTATGAAACAATTTATTATAAAAAAATGAATCCGTGCACATACTATTTCTCATACACATCTCTCTCTTCTCTCATGGTCATCGTATTCTGTAACGCCACAAAACAGCGGAAAAATTAAAACTTTAAAACAGATAAGAATCAACACTGGGGTCGTCACCAAACCACGAGTATATATATCATATAAGGTGGTAAGCTGTGCAATACAAGAGTCAAGGATGATTACAACCCCACACAAAAGATATACAACGTATGTACAAGGGAAAATCATCCACCTCGAAGAACAAAAGACAGGATCTGGTCTGGGTGCTCCTGTCCGCCGTCACCACCTCCTACTGACGTACACGACCTGACATAAAACATGAATATGCCTGAGTTCCCCGAGAGGAAACCTCGTATGCCAAACCCCTAAAATTTGAACATAATATGCATATATGAACATGAAATGAAGAATGCAGTAAGGGCATAACAATCTCCTGTACACACAAGGCACCGCCGGAAAACATCGGCAACAACAACACACGTGCACACAAGGCACCGCCGGAAAACATCGGCAACAACAACACACGTGCACACAAGGCACCGCCGGAAAATCATCGGCCACGGGTCTCAAGGGTCCTCTCACCCCAACCCCACAATCACACGTGCACACAAGGCACCCGCTCCATAGAGCCACGACAACGTGCACACAAGGCACCCGCTCCGTAGAGCCACCGCCATGACCCTCCTCTCAGGCCGGCAATGTCTGTACCGTCGCCCCAAAAAAGGCCAGAGACCCGTTGCCCTCGAGGCGGATCCAACCACACACGACACAAGCATCCATATGCAAACTGTGCCCAAACGGTCGAACGGAAGACCCCAAACGATCGACCCAACACCCCTACAATTCCGCAGAAAAACCGAAATAACGTCCAACCGGTCGAACGGCAAAGGGGACCCGTTCGACCGAAATCCAACAGGGAAAAATCCTCTCTTGCTCAAAAAGCACCAACGGTCGAACGACCTAAAAATCACGGTCGACCGATTCCCACCAGTAAAACTCACCAACAATCCGCACTACACGGTCGACCGAAACCACACTCCTGGTGGACCGGCCAATAAGTTAACTTAAGTTCCGGTCGGACGAATTCAATGAGCGGTCAACCGTTTAGATGGTCAACGCCCCCAACCGACATACAACAGTGCTTTCGGTCGACCGGCAAAAGGGGACCCGTTCAACCGAAAACACCCAGAGCCTTTTTCCCTTGTAAAAAAGTTCCACCGGTCGACCACTCGAAGAGTATCGTTCGACCGGTGCAAGGGTTTTCGCTCGATTCACACTACGACCGGTCGACCGCGCCAACCCGCCGGTCGACCGTTGCAGAGCAGAAAAGCTGCTGCAAGGTTCTCGACGAGCCTTTCGGCCTACCATCGGCCACTCCAACCCTCGCAAAGGCTAAAAGGAGGATTAAACTAAATCTTGGCATACCTTAAGGCTTGAAGAAGCCTTCGAAGAATCCCGGCGAGCACTTCCTCGCAAAACTCTTCTCTCCGGCGAAACCCGAACGCGATCACCTTCCTCCGGCCACACGATCCGGCGAGCCTCGAGCTCCTCCTCGCCTCAGAGAGCTGCGGATCAAGAGAGAGAGAGAGACTTGTGTGAGAGAGAGGAATGCACGAGTGAGTGAGGGAGAGAGAGAGAGAGCACCCACCTACTCAAACACCTCCCCTCATCTCCACCATCCACCTCAACACCACCCAATCAATCTCAGCCCTCCACCTCCACCTCTTCTAATCCACCACCTAATCACAATCAACCCATTAAAATGGGTTAGGATGTAACAATCCACCCTTCTTAAGGAATTTCGTCCTCGAAATAAGAACCAAATCCTCACCGAACAATTCCGGATACTTCTTCCGGACCTCATCCTCGACCTCCCAAGTGGCTTCACGCTCGCTATGGTGCTGCCACCTGATCTTCACCATCGGAATGATTATCCTCCTGAGCTGGTGCTCCATCCGGTCTACAATCTCCACGGGCCTCTCCTCGAGAGATAAGTCCTGACTGATCTCCGGAACACAGATCTCAATCACATGCGACGGATCGGCAACGTATTTCCTCAACATAGAAACGTGGAAAACGTTGGGAATACCCGAAAGCTGCGGCGGCTAGGCAATACGGTAGGCAACCTCTCCTACACGATCAAGGATCTCAAACGGTCCGACGTACCTCGGACTGAGCTTCCCTTTCTTCCCGAATCTCATCACTCCACGAGCTGGTGAAATACTCAGGAAAACGTGATCGCCCACCTCAAATCTCAACTCTCGTCTACGCCTATCTGCGTAACTCTTCTGTCTGCTCTGAGCCGTCGCTAACCTCTGTCTGATCACGCCAACCTTCTCAGCATACATCTGAGAAATCTCTGGTCCAACCAACTGCCTCTCGCCTACCTCACTCCAGCATACCGGCGATCTACAAGGCCGACCGTTTAGAGCCTCGTACAGTGCCATCCCAATGCTCGAATTGTAGCTATTGTTGTAGGCGAACTCGATCAACGGCAGGTGTTCATCCCAAAATCCTGCCCAATCCAGAGTACACGCTCTCAGCATATCCTCTAGCGTCTGGATAGTCCTCTCTGACTGCCCGTCTGTCTGTGGATGAAAAGTTCTGCTGAACTTCAACTGAGTCCCCAAAGCCTTCTACAGACTACCCCAAAATCTGGAGGTAAACCTCGGATCTCGATCAGAGATAATGCTCACAGGTACACCATGTAACCGGACTATCTCCTTGATGTACAGCTTCGCCAAACCCTCCAAGGGTAAGGTGGTCCTGATCGCCAGAAAATGCGCCGACTTGATCAGTCGATCAACTATAACCCAAATCGCGTCGTGAGATCTCCTCGTCTTCCGCAAACTGGTGACGAAATCCATCGTCACGTGCTCCCACTTCCACTCTGGCAGATCTATACTCTGCAACTGCCCTGCTGGCCGCTGGTGCTCAATCCTCACCTGCTGACAAACCAAGCACCTGGACACGAAGTCTGCTATGTCCCGCTTCATCCCCTTCCACCAGAAACTCCGTTGTAAATCCTTATACATCTTGGTACTCCCCGGGTGAATGGAATATCTGGCTCTATGTGCCTCCTCCATGATAGTACCCCTCAGATCACCTGCTCTCGGTACCCAGATCCGACCCCTGAATCTCAAGCCCCCATCGACTCTGACCCCGAAGTCCAATCCATCCTTAGCAGCTAACTGCATCAGACTGACCAGCTCATCATCTGCTCTCTGAGCGTGAACAACTCCCGAACCTATTTGCGGCTCCACTCGAAGTCCTGCAATCACTGCCCCCTCAGAGTCCTCTGTAAAAGGTCTCCACACCGTCAAGGCCTCAAGCAACCTCCACTCCTGAATGCATAAGCTGGCAACTGACAACTCTACCTTCCTACTCAAGGCATCGGCGACAGAATTCGCCTTCCCCGGATGATACGAAATGGTGAAGTCATAATCCTTTATGAACTCTAGCCATCTGCGCTGCCTCATATTCAACTCTTTCTACAAGAACAGATACTTCAGACTCTGGTGATCTGTGAAGACCTCAAACTGCTCTCCATATAGGTAATGCCTCCAGGTCTTCAGCGCGTGAACCACCGCTGCCAACTCCAGATCATGAGTCGGGTAATTCTTCTCATGAACCTTCAACTGTCTCGAAGCATAAGTGACCACTTTCCCGTGCTGCATCAACACGCAACCCAGACCAATGCCAGAAGCGTCACTGTAAATCACATAGCCTCCGCTACCACTCGGTAATGTCAAAATCGGTGCTGTAGGCAGTCGCCTCTTCAGCTCCTGGAAACTGTCCTCGCACTTCTGGGACCAAACAAACTTGACACCCTTCTGTGTCAAGGCCGTCAGTGGGGAAGCAAGTCTGGAAAAGTCCTGAATAAACCGATGATAATAACCTGCTAAACCCACAAAACTTCTGATCTCTGACACACTGGTCGAAGCTCTCCACTGAGTCACAACCTCAACCTTCTCTGGATCCACAGAAATCCCGTCTGCTGACACCACATGTCCCAGAAAGGCCACCCGATCTAGCCAGAAATCACACTTCTTGTACTTAGCATAGAGCTGCTGATCTCTCAGAATGCTAAGCACAATCCTCAGGTGCTCCCGATGCTGCTCTCTGTCTGGTGAGTATACCAGTATATCATCCACGAAGACAATCACAAACCTGTCGAGATACGGCTGAAAAGTCTAATTCATCAGATCCATAAACGCTGCAGGTGCATTCGTCAGTCCAAACGACATCACCAAAAACTCATAATGCCCGTACCTCGTCCTGAACGCTGTCTTCTGAACATCTACGTCCCGAATCCTCAATTGATGGTAACCGGATTGCAGATCGATCTTCGAAAAGACCCTCGCTGACTGCAACTGGTCGAAAAGATCCTCGATCCTGGGTAAAGGATACCGATTCCTAATGGTAACCTTATTCAGCATCCAATAATCAATACACATCCTCAGCGAGTCATCCTTCTTCTTCACGAAGAGCACTGGAGCTCCCCAGGGTGAAACACTGGGCCTGATCAAACCTGAATCTAGCAGATCCTGCAACTGCTTCTTCAGCTCAGCTAACTCCGCAGGCGCCATCCTATACGGAGCCTTCGACTGTGGTGTAGTCTCTGCTACCAGATCGATACCAAACTCGATCTATCTGTGAGGCGGTAACCCTATGATCTCATCAGAAAATACCTCAGGAAAATCCTGAACAACCTCGATATCTTCCAACTTCTTCACCTCAAAATCTGGTACCACAAGCGTCGCTAAGAATGCTCTACAACCCTGGTGAATCATCTTCTGAGCCCTCACTGCCGAAACCAAAATCCGACCATCTCCACTCTTAGTCCCTCTGATCAGCAAATCAGGAAGACCCTTCCTCGAGATTAGAATCTTCTTCTCTCGGCACAAGACTCGAACATCGTACTGGGACAGCCAATCCATCCCAAGTATGACATCGAAGTCTACCATCGATAATAAGACCATGTCTGCCGGGAACTCCTAGTCTCCCGAAGCAACCGTGGCGCCGGGGAGGAAGCTCCCCACAATGCCCACCAAACCCAAGGGTGTGCTGACTTCCAACTGAAGGGAATGTGTTCTAAAAGTTTTACTTTTAAATGTCAATTATTATGAATTGAATGAGAAATCATTTTGTTCCTTGTTTATGTTATTCGTCTTTTAGAAGTGTTAAGGAAGAGGCTCTTGGTCCTTAACCGTAGAGCTCTAAAAGATATTGGTTTGCATAAAACAAAAGATATTCGCAATCATGGTAATTAACATGGAACATTAATTACCGAGTTAAGATTGTCGTGTTGGTCATAGATCATTGTAGCTCTACAAGTGAGTGACAACACGGGTATGCAAAAGAGGAAAATATTACTTTTGTATACTGAATAGACCTAATAAGTAAAATATTATAGAAATGTGTTTCTGTGTCATTAATATTTTGCTCCGTCTTTAGGTCCTTTGATATGAGACTTATATCTAATCACTTGAGGAATACTTAATTAGATCAGTGTCTTGAACTATCGATCAGTGTAGTGTAAAGGCATTGGTTGGTTAAGTACAACTTTTGTTGGAGAAGATAGTTAGTCAAAAGATTATCATTGCCCCTCTTAATTGAGTGATGATATTAGTGGGCCCCTTGATAAAGCAAAGTTATAATGTGCACAATGTGATTTGAGTTAAGTCACATATTTATAACTACCTTAAAGAGATCAAGAAATGAATACTAATACAAAGATGACACAATACTACTTTGTGTGTATTCTTAATATCATGAGGCAAGGGACGGACACAAGTGATGCACTCCATCACTAAGTGGATCGGGTTTTGGTTTGAGTGGAATTAAGACATCTAACTAATTGGGAGCTATAATGTGTAGCTAGATACCGCTTATAGCTTGTGATATTAAGCTCTTAATATCACTGCCAACTTAGTCTAGATCCTCCCATAGGTCACACCACAAAACTGGGAAACAAGAAATGGGGATTTTGAGTTCATATGGATGTGTCGGGTTTCATGTAGAAAATATGACACATGGGGTGAACAAACAAAATCAAAATTATGTTGTGATTAATAACATAATTAGAATCTAAATTAAATTCATATGTGATGTAAATATTATGGGGTGTAATGAGTTGACATTACATAGGATAATATGTTACATAAGTTGTGAATTTACTACTAATCCCGAAATGTCAAATTTTGTAGGGGTTAAACCAAAATTTGACCAGTCTGCAGTACTGTGCAAAAGTCAACCGATGAATAGTACTGGTCAACCGATGAACAGTACCCGGTCGACCGATGAACAGTAACCGGTCGACCGATGAACAGTACCGGTCGACCGATGAACAGTAACGGTCGACCGGTCCAGACGGTTTTCTGCAGAATTAATTTAAGAATTAATTAGATCATGCATGGAATTGGTCCATAATTGATTTAATTCGTGGTTAATATTATTTATTAATAAATAATGGATGGTTAGATGGAATTTTGCATGGGATCATGGGCAAGAGGTTGCACATGAATAGGTAATTTGGAGATAACGTATAAATACAAGGTTATCTCATTACCTCCTTAATTTAATTTAATTCATTATTTTCTTGAGCAAAATTCTCTCTCCATAATTCTCCACGAAAATTCCTTAATTCTTAAGTTTAGTTTTAGTTCTAGAGATCATCTTCTCAAGGGAACTAAAGAAGGGTTAGTAATTGGATTCTAAACCCTATTGGAGATTGAGAGACTAGCTTTTCTCTCTCCAATCTTGTTTAGAGTTTGGTGAAATCTCGGAGGCATCCGGCGCAGCGAGGAGCATCCCCAACGTCTTCGGATCATCAAGAAGTTTTAGAGAACTTCTAGGTATGAATTTCGGAGTCCCATGTTTGTTTTAATAAAAGTTTTAAAACTAGTTATTGAAACAAACCGATGCATGCATGAAACGAATCATAGAAAATTGTAAAAATCCTTATTATACATAAAAATTCCGAAAAAATATATGTATAATTAAACATGAAATCCTACACCAACGTGGCAGTCAACATCGCAGGGGTACGGCCTAACACGCTCACAAACTGCTCAGAGATGAACGAGTGTGTGGCCCCGCAGTCGAAAAGCACTCTAGCAAATAAGCCATCAACATAAAGCGTACCTTCCACCACAGCACTGGCATCCCTAGCCTCCTCCGCCTGAATGGTGAAGACACGTCCCACACTCTTCCCCTGCTGGGAGGGTGCAACTGGTCGACTTGGTCCAGCTCCGCTAGCTGAGGAGGAACCCGGTCGTCCACTAGGTCCACCTGACCTACTCGGGCAGGAACGAATGAAGTGACCCACCTGGCCACAACCATGGCATGCACCTAATCGAGCCCCACACCCGCGCCCGGGGTGAACTCTACCACACTGCCTGCACTGCCCTGACTGCTGAGATCCACCACTATCAATCCGGGGCCTCTCGCCCGGATTTCCCGAAGTCTGATCTCCAGGTCGCACACTTGCCTTCGTCTGCACCTTCTTGGCCTCTACCGTCTCCTGGTAGTCCTGATCCATAATTGTCGCAAACTTCACTGCATCAGCTAAAGTCTGCGGCATGCTCGTGGTCATACGAGACCGGAACTGCGGCCTCAACCCTCGGATAAACTTCCGAGCTCTCTGCTCCGGTGTCACATAAGTGTCCGGGCAATAACGCTCCAGGGCGTGAAACCTGCTAATATAGGCCGCCAGCGTCATCTCTCGCTGCTCGAGTGCTAGGAACTCCTCCTTCTTCCTATCCCGCGCATGCTGGGGAAAATACTGCTGGTTGAACTCCACGAGGAATTCCTCCCAGCCCACCTCCTCATTGTCCTTAAAAACAACAGCAGACGTGGACCTCCACCAGTTGGCCGCCTCTCCGTCCAACACATAGGTGGCCAGATCCACCTGCCTCTCAGAACGACATCCAATCGCTCTGAAGATCTTCCGGATCTTAAAGACCCAATCCTCAGCTGCTTCTGGCTCACCACTGCCGTCAAAGGAAGGAGGGTGTTGTCGCATAAACCGATCCAGCACTGCCCCCGCCCCTGCCTGCTCGGCCTGTGCAGACTGGCGCTCGAGAAACTAGCTCAGCCTACCAAGAGTCCCCTGAAGGGTCCTCCTCTCCTCCTCCTCTCTGTCCTCCCTACCAGTCTCCTCACTGGCGCCCCTATAACGCGAAGGTGGTCTCACACGTCTCGGACGCATCTACACAAGAGGACAGGAATGACAATGAATTAATGATTATGAATGAATGCATGATGAACGACAACTAAATGCAAGACCCCTAAGGTGGTTTCATTGGACAAGCAAACCGGGACCGAAAGCTCTGATACCAAATTGTAACACCCCAAAACAGTGGAAAAATTAAAACTTTAAAACAGATAAGAATCAACACTGGGGTCGTCACCAAACCATGAGTATATATATCATATAAGGTGGTAAGCTGTGCAATACAAGAGTCAAGGATGATTACAACCCCACACAAAAGATATACAACGTTTGTACAAGGGAAAATCATCCACCTCGAAGAACAAAAGACAGGATCTGGTATGGGTGCTCCAGTCCGCCGTCACCACCTCCTACTGACGTGCACGACCTGACATAAAACATGAATATGCCTGAGTTCCCCGAGAGGAAACCCCGTATGCCAAACCCCTAAAATTTGAACATAATATGCATATATGAACATGAAATGAAGAATGCAGTAAGGGCATAACAATCTCCTGTACACACAAGGCACCGCCGGAAAACATCGGCAACAACAACACACGTGCACACAAGGCACCACCGGAAAACATCGGCAACAACAACACACGTGCACACAAGGCACCACCGGAAAATCATCGGCCACGGGTCTCAAGGGTCCTCTCACCCCAACCCCACAATCACACGTGCACACAAGGCACCCGCTCCATAGAGCCACGACAACGTGCACACAAGGCACCCGCTCCATAGAGCCACCGCCATGACCCTCCTCTCAGGCCGGCAATGTATGTACCGTCGCCCCAAAAAAGGCCAGAGACCCGTTTCCTTCGAGGCGGATCCAACCACACACGACACAAGCATCCATATGCAAACTGTGCCCAAACGGTCGAACGGAAGACCCCAAACGGTCGACCGAACACCCCTACAATTCCGCAGAAAAACCGAAATAACGTCCAACCGGTCGAACGGCAAAGGGGACCCGTTCGACCGAAATCCAACAGGGAAAAATCCTCTCTTGCTCAAAAAGCACCAACGGTCGAACGACCTAAAAATCACGGTCGACCGATTCCCACCAGTAAAACTCACCAACAATCCGCACTACACGGTCGATCGAAACCACACTCCTGGTGGACCGGCCAATAAGTTAACTTAAGTTCCGATCGGACGAAGTCAATGAGCGGTCAACCGTTTAGATGGTCAACGCCCCCAACCGACCTACAACAGTGCTTTCGGTCGACCGGCAAAAGGGGACCCGTTCGACCGAAAACACCCAGAGCCTTTTTCCCTTGTAAAAAAGTTCCACCGGTCGACCACTCGAAGAGTATCGTTCGACCGGTGCAAGGGTTTTCGCCCGATTCACACTACGACCGGTCGACCGCGCCAACCCGCCGGTCGACCGTTGCAGAGCAGAAAAGCTGCTGCAAGGTTCTCGACGAGCCTTTCGGCCTACCGTCGGCCACTCCAACCCTCGCAAAGGCTAAAAGGAGGATTAAACTAAAGCTTGGCATACCTTAAGGCTTGAAGAAGCCTTCGAAGAATCCCGGCGAGCGCTTACTCGCAAAACTCTTCTCTCCGGCGAAACCCGAACGCGATCACCTTCCTCCGACCACACGATCCGGCGAGCCTCGAATCACACGATCCGGCGAGCCTCGAGCTCCTCCTTGCCTCAGAGAGCTGCGGATCAAGAGAGAGAGAGAGAGAGACTTGAGTGAGAGAGAGGAATGCACGAGTGAGAGAGAGAGAGAGCACCCACCTACTCAAACACCTCCCCTCATCTCCACTATCCACCTCAACACCACCCAATCAATCTCAGCCCTCCACCTCCACCTCTTCTAATCCACCACCTAATCACAATCAACCCATTAAAAGGGGTTAGGATGTAACATATTCGCTGTTTGGTTGGTTTCTTATTACATAGTTACAAGTTTGTTGGTAAAAAAAATGAAGACATACTTGAAGATTGTGGTGTGGGTGGTAATTACTGAAATGAAGATCCTTTGACTTGACCAGTTTCCGTAGGTGCATACTGAACTCCTTGTGGCATGATTATCAAGTTATTTCTCTCTTATGTAATTAGGTGGAGAAGGAAAGACGGCGAACATCACTAGGGATGACGGATTTGACAGAGGAAGGGGATACTCCAATGGTGGAAAATGAGACTGGCACTCTCTCAAACACTTCCAACGTTTCACTTCCTCACATTGACGAAGATGTCAACTTGGATAATATTCCAAAAATATACAGTGACCAAATTTTTGATAATTCAAGGGCTTTTGTGCCTCCACTTGATGTAACGTCCCGAAACAGCGGAAGATTTAAAATTTCGAAATAACGAATAAAACTGACAACTCAAGGCGGGAACGTCACTAATATATAAATATAGAAATCCGGGTGCACCCAAAATACATGGAGTTTACAAAAGGTGTACAACTACAATCCAGATGGAAGAAATGAAAATACAAGTAGTCGTACGATCTCGCAAATGCCGAAGAGGATCCGACTCCAAAGCGCTCCGTCCTCGGTCACCACCCACCGGACCTACTGCGATCCTGAAAAAGATGCAACAACAATGCCTGAGTTTCCAGAAGGAAACCCCGTATACCAACTCACCTATATGCATGCATCACATAATGAACCTATCATACTAGTAGCATGTCATGGCATCAACAGATATGGAAAACAGTTCCCCCGAAGGGTAAAACAGGACATCAGTCCGACAATCAATCATCGGGTCTCCCGAAGAGACCTACTGCAGGCACATGCAGTCTAGTAGCCCGCGACATCGCACCCCCCACACGCAGTTACACTACACAAGGGTTCGGCAGGGAGCCTCTGTCACGTCTACGCGCCGATAGAAACAGATCTGTAAATCTCAGTGGTCGGGGCCACAGGGACCAACGGGGCCGTCGCCCGGAAGGTATAACAACATCATCTCGGTAGGTGCCCAGCCGAGGAAAACAACAAGCCGGCACAGCCTCGGCCCAACAATCATCATCGCCGGCACAACCTCGGCGGCATCACCGGCACAGCATCGGTGGTCCATCACAACGTCCGGCACAGCATCGGACGGTCCAGACCGAAGTCTGCCAGGTCATCGGGCTCCTCGAGCCGCGAACACCAACCGCGCCGCTATAAAAGCAGGGCAGCGACCTCCGTAGCCCCAAGGGCCGGTAGTCACCTCACCCAACGCCAGTTGCGTGCCCGCACAACATCAACACTGGGATCCGCGATCCCTCAGGCCTGCTATACTACAAAGTGCCAACAATCATCTCAAAAGTCACGGTCCATACATGGAGGTGACGCGTCCCGAACACCCACACTCTTCCCAACGGCGGTCCCTGGGCAGGCACGTATCACGCGCCCACCGTCACCTCCCGGCTCACGCACAAGGCGAGGACACGGGTTTCCGTGGACAAAGTTGGCGTTCAAAAGGGGAACCAGGAATTCTGTCCTGGGCCCAAACGGTCGACCGGAAGAGGTGATTCGGTCGACCGGTTCCAGGAAGGAATCGGTCGACCGTACTCCTAAAACGGTCTACCGCTGCGCTCAACACAGAACCCCCAACGGTCGAACAAGGGTCTAAAACCGGTCGACCGAACGAGGTCAAAATCCGGAGTCTGGTCAACATTAAATTCCACTCTATCGGTCGACCGACTCAGGGGTCTCGGTCGACCGAAAACAGACAGGGTCAACCTAGTATTCTACGTCATCAAACGGTCGAACGTAAACATACTACCGGTCGAACAAACATGCAATCGGTCGAACGCAATATAAATCGGTCGAACAATTCAAACAATAATAACAGGTACACTTAAGTTCCGGTCGAACACAACAAGGACCGGTCGACCGATAACAGGTAGAAAATCCCAACTCACCAGCAATAATGCACTACCGGTCGACCGCCCCAAGGCATCGTTCGACCGGTGAAGGTTAAAGTCGGGCAAACAGTGCTAAAACGGTCGACCGCCCGAAGGACCCGGTCGACCGTTGGTCGTCTTCAACCTCGCGCCAGCCGAGGATTTACGAAGAACGCGTCGCCGGAGAGGTCCTCGACCTCCCCCGACCGACCAACAACACCCTTCCACAAGGGTGAGCAACAAAATCACACTAATGAGCGGCATACCTTTCACCCGCGTGAAGTCGACAGTGCCGGAGCTCCTACGCCTCGCCTCCGGTAGACCTCGATCACGCGCCGCGCCTCTCCCGCACGCGCACCTTCCTCCGTTGCCGGTGACGCCTCCTCTGGTGCAGCCGAAAAGAGGAAGAGTGAGAACCAAGGTGAGTGAGGAAGAAGAGTTGGAGAAGAAGAATGGAGGAGAGAAGGTTTTTGCTTTTAAAACAAAACCCAACCCAAGGCAACACTCCCCACCATCCCCTACACTCCTAGCCCATACCTCCCTTACCTCCCACACCCTCTCACATCAACCCCACCTAATCCGGGTTTAACCCTCTAATCACGGTTTGGGTTCTAACACTTGATGTTAAACTTGATGAGGTGAGTGGTTCTGATATTGATGACAAAGACACTGGTTTTGAGCAGCATGTTGTGTATGATACTAGCACTTCCAACAGGAAAAAATGCTTAACGAAAAAAGAAAAAGAAGAAAGGTTGCCGTCTGTTCCTCTGAGATTTAAGATAACAATGTACTATCCTTGTCTGATTATTCTTCCTTTTACAGGGAGCTAGCGATAAGTCCTTCAGAGGAGAGACGGTTACAGAATGATGCACCGAACACTGTTGGTGACTTTGAGAAATTAGTGAGGAGCTCACCCAATAGTAGTGTAATCTGGATAAATTACATGTCTTTGCTTATATCACTGGCTGATATCAAGAAGGCACGTGCAGTAGCTGAAAGGTATATCATGGAATGTAGATAATTGTTACTATCTCCTGCTTGAATGGTTTGCTTTTCAAGTTGTCTGCCTAAAAAGTTTGTCCAATTGCTTTTTCTGACAATGGTGCATGTTAGTGGTTTCGTGGAACATGAAAATCATTGATAAAGTTGCAACTGATCACGCAAAAAGTGTAAAAATAACTACAGAAACTGAATGTAAATTGCCAGTCTTAGGCATAAAACTAAGATCAACTGTACAGTTTCATTTTGGTAATCATATCTGTCTTGCATCTGGGATTCTCATCTTTGCATTCTTTTCTGTAGGATTATACATATTTATATAGTTTTCCCAGTATCTGCCCAAGGATTGCATTTTTTTAATAGGCTGTGGTTGACAGATCTTTCTTCTATCAATGGTCAGTTAGAAGGATAAAATATATTTATCGCACAAGATTTCTTAGCTTGCATTCTCAAACAGTAGCATTTAGTCATCCACCAGTTTCTCTGTATCACTTGGTAATTTTTCTGATTTTAATATTCAACATAATAATGTCATTTACCTTTTCAATCATAAGATTGATGCTTAAATATGGTGCTCTTTCCTGTTAAAAATTGTTTTTCATGTATATTTACCAAATTGAAGGTGTATGTTTGTACAGCTCTGGTTTCGCTGCATCAGCATCCTGCTCTGCCAACCTGCTTTCAGGTTTCTGCTTGCAAAATTATTGTACATTTGATTTCTCACATGTTTTAATTTTCAGGGCTTTAAGGACAATAAACATGAGAGAAGAAAATGAGAAACTGAATGTTTGGGTGGCTTATCTCAATTTAGAAAATACATATGGAAGTCCACCAGAGGTTAGTATTTGAAGTAGTTTCTTTCATCTTATATATGGTGCTTGAACTTTCATAACCAATATATGCTTGATTTCCAGGTGGCAGTGAAAAAAATATTTCAGAGGGCGTTGCAGCATTGTGATCCTCTAAAATTGCATATGGCTTTATTGAGGATATATGAAGAGACCAACCAAGACGGGCTTGCTACTGAACTTCTGGAGAAAATGGCCCAAAAGTTTAAAAAGTCCTTCAATGTAATTATCTTTTGATTTCTGTATTGTTTTGTTAGGTATGTTTGAAAATGCCCAAGATCATGCGACTTCTATATTAGGTTTGGTTTCGATATGTGCAATGCATATTGAAGCACGAGGATGGAGTTCAAGAAGTCGTGCGTAGGGCTATCCATAGTCTCCCCAAAGAAGAACATATCAAATTCATTTCTCAGGTTGCCGTGCTCGAATTCAAACACGGTTCACCTGACAGGGGTCGAACGATGTTTGAGAGAGTTCTTGTTCAGTACCCTCGTAGGACAGACATGTGGAGTGTATACCTTGATCAGGTACCTCATCAATTTGGTTACCTATACTATATTACTATTGCTCCTAAGATCTCTTATAATTATCAATTCTTGATTTCGGATGAACTGTAGGAGATTCGACTGGGAGACACGGAGGCTACTCATAATCTCTTTGAGAGGGTAACTTCTGCAGCTCTTAAGCCGAAGAAAATGAAGGTACTCTTTTTCATCACATGATATCCCACATTTTATATTTCTATCAAATGGTCCATTACTTTTTACCAAGAACACGTCTGGTTGTCCATTCTCCACTGTAGTTAGCTATCAAGTTTTTTTGCTGCTCAAGAGTCATAACATGCGAGCTGTCATTTCATTTCACAAAGTTCTTAAGAGTTCTATTTGTGCATGCTTTTACTTGTGCAGTTTTTGTTGAAGAAGTATCTCGAGTACGAGAAATTGATGGGCGATGAAGAAAGGGTTAAATATGTGACAAGAAAAGCAATGGAGTACGTGAACGCCTCAACATAAATTGTGGTGCTACAGGCCTTTATAATAACCGGTCCCTACACTTTTTTTCGAGCCTATATTCGGCCGCAGGCTTATCTAAACCGGAGCTTTACATAACTCATCAAGGGTTCAAGTTTTTTGTAACAGCGTACTTCATCTCATGGATCTAAGTTAATCGTCTATTCTTTAATTTCATGATTTTTTGGTAGTGTTTTTGTTTTTGCTGAGATGTATCCCCCCATGTATAACGCGATTTATATTTTTTAATTTGATGTTATTTATTTTCGGAATAAATTAAATGTCATGTATGATTGTACTATTTCTCTTTGTTGCGGCGAACTATTACCGTCTTAAATACATGGCAACAGTAACTCATTTGAAACCCTCCAAAGAATGTGGCATAAGTAATCGTTAGTATTGTGTCGTGATTTGTAATCATTAGTAATCGTATTTTTAGTTGTGATTTGTAATCGTTAGTAATTATCGTTAGTTGTGATTTGTAAGTATTCGGATTTGATGTTGAAAGCAGTCTTATGTGTCGTGTTGGATCAGAGAAGTTTATTAAGGTTTATTCTTCACGCAGTTTTGTTTTTTTATCATTGTTAAAGTTTCTTTATAGCTCAGCTTCTTTGTTTGTTATTAATATATTATAACTCTTCATCTTATTTTAAAAAATCAAGCATCACGTTGATCAATTTGAATAATCTTTTCGATATATTTCGATCACTTTTAATTTTCGTCATTTTTCTATTTAAGTTGTGTAGGAATTTCAAACCGAATTAGAAGGTATCGATCAATAACCACACTGTTTGTGTGTCCGACGAATAGGTTCTCGTTCAATAGTTAATGAACTTTATACTCGTGTGGTGAAATGATTGTATAACCGAATTAGCACAAGTGACCCAGTCACACATTATCACCAAACCAATTCTCATTTCAACTAATACTTTGGTTAAAGAATATTAGAACTCAATTAACATACGTGACCCAAAAAAATAACATTTTTGTCAAATCTATGCTCTTAAAAACTAATACGCAAGTCAAATGATACTACAACGAAGTAACATAGGTGACCCTACGACGGACGAATCTCAAAATTGACGTGTTAATGTGATGTATGAACTTAAGTTGTGCAAGAGAAGTACATAAGAAAATGCATGAACCACAAGGTATTGACCAATAGCCAAAATGTTTGGATAAACAACGAATAAGTGATCATCCCTTAACAAATGAACTTCATGATCGTGTATTGAGAATCAGACGGTATTGACCAATAACCACACGACCGAAGTATCCAACGAATAGGTCATCGTCCCATAACGAGTGAGCTTCATACTCATGTGGTGAAACAATTATAGAGCACAATTAGCACAAAAAATCACAACATTGTTGCCAAATCCATGCTCCTTTCAACTAATACTCTGGTCAAAGGATAGTAGAACTCAATTAACATACGTTACCTGACAAAAAATTACAACACCTTCGCTAAATCTATGTTCTTAAAAAACTAATACTCAAATCAAAGGATACTAGAACCCAAGTAGCAGAGGTGACCCTACGAAGAATCTCAAAATCAACGTGTTAATGCGATGTATGAATTTAAGATGTGCACACAAAGTACATAAGGAAATACCCAAACCACAAGGTAATTGACTAATAGCCACACGTTTTGGATGTCCAACGAATATGTCCTTATCCCTTCAGAAGGTCCACATGTAGGAGTGTAAACCACAAGGTCATTGATTATATGTAGAAGATCCGTAACGCAAATCAAAAGGTCATCATCATTAGATCGAAACTGTGTTCACTGGTATTTGAAACAAACAGGTGAGCTGAGCTGCAAAAGACAAAGATAACTATATAAAAAAATCTTGTGGTGAAGAATAACCAAACGGTTCTACAACTTCCCTTCTTCGTAACACAGTTTCTCTCTCATGCCACATGTGACTTTCTTTAGGATTTGTTTTTGAAATAATCAAGGGAAATAAAAAATTGGAAGACTTTCATGATTTGAACACATATAAACCTGGAAAACTTATTTGGCATGTGAATGAGTTACAAGTATGCTCAAGTTTACATAGATTCTTAAGACTCAAATAAAGGTAGAATTACATGTCTTCAAATAACTTGATTATATGTCTTGACTTCATCCATTCTTCCTTGAGTCTTGATCACCAGTAGATGTTAGTACAATACAATATATATACCATGCATAATGTATTAGAAGTTGAATCTTCATTAAGAATTTAAATAAGGATTATGAAATTAAATCAAGATTTGAATAAGCTAATGATATTTGGCTTCATTAAATGGAAGCTTGAGGTGGATTGGTGGAAGGAGGAGGTGTTTGGTTGAGAAGGAAAAAGGAAGGCAACTTTCTCTTGCTTAAATGTGGTTGGATGAGAAGTAAAGAAGAAGGAAATTCTTCCTTGTCCTCTACACGTGGGTGGAGGTGAAGGAAAGAGAGAAGGAGTTTCTCCTTTGATTTAAATGTGTGGTGGAGAGAGAGGGCGTTAAGAGTATAAAAGGAGAGGTGGTGGTGAATAGAAATGGTTGTTGTATTTTGTTCGAAGAAGAGAGAAGATTGAGAGAAAGGAGTGAAACTCTGAGAAAGGTGAGTGAAGTTGTTGTCAATCAAAAGAAGAGGAAGAAGAAAAGAGGATAGATCGAGCTCCGGCAAATTGAAGTTCACCGGAATTGTGAAGTTGCGAAGTGGTGTTCTCCGTCGACGCTTGGAGGGTCATCGAAGTGAGAAAGGTATGTCAAGCTTTGCTCTTATGCTCACCCAAGGTTGTGTGAGTATTTGGGTAGTCGACGGTAGGTCGAAAGGCTCGTCAGACTTTTTATTCAGCAAAATTCTGCTACATTCGGTCGGCTAGTTAGTGGTTCAGTCGACCGGTTATGCATAATTTCGCGGGAAGAAGACAACACTGTTGAGAATCGATCGAACGAGACCCTTAGTTGTTTGACCGATTGGATAAAAAGTAAGTCGGTTAGAGCAGACCATCTAAACGGTTGACCACTCCTTGATTTTGTTCGACCGTTTAGTTAGGATAATTTATATGTGGTTTGACCGATTCATATTTAGGTCGACCGGTGATGATTCAGAAAATATAGGAGTTGCCTGATATATTTCGGTCGACTGGGTCCCTTTTGCCGTCCGACCGATTAGATGTTCATTGTAATAATATTGTGGCGTAGACCTTCCAAACGGTCGACCATCCAGAGGCTTTTGTTCGACCGATTGTTATAGTTTGAACCAAGTAACAGTATTAACGACCAACCGGTCGACCGTATGTCTGTTTCGGTCGACCGTTTATGCTCAATTGTGCTTTTGTTATGATTTTGGGATCAACTTGAGGGCAACGGGTCCCCCTCCTTTTTGGGGCAACAGTACATACATTGTCGGCCTGATAGTGATCAGTGGAGTTGGGCCCCAGATGTGGGGGCGAGTTTGTGGCCCTGGATGTGGGGGCGTGTTCGGTTCTAGATGTGGGAACGACCGTCCTAGTGTGGCGGGGTTGTTTGGCTGAGGATATCTCCGGTTGTGGTGTCTGGGGCACGTCTCGGTGTTGGGCAAGAGAACCCTTGAGACCCATTGTGGCTCGTGTCTGTTGTGGATGGGAGACAGATTCCTGAGGCCCAGTTTGACGATGATGGTAGTTTATTGCATTTCATATTATATCATGCTAGTAGTTGTTTAGTTCATTTATGTTGGTTTTTTGGCCTTAATCTATGTTTTGATGATTTAATCAACCTAATCTTAATTGTGATCATGTAGAGTAGCACACATGTTGCATTGCATATATATTGTTTTGTGCTAACCTCTACAGGTGATCAAGACTCAAGGAAGAAAGGAAATCAAGTCAAGACATGTAATCAAGCTCATTTGAAGACTTGTAATTTGTATTTCTTTGAGTCTTAGGAACTTTGTGTAATTGAGCATACTTGAGCTAAAAACCTACTCAAACACACACTAGGTTCCGTATAGAAGTCACACACAAAATTTCACATAATTTGGACTTCAATAGATCACCTAAACTTAGACCGGAAAACACCAAACATTAACCTGAACTGTCTGCCCACATTCGGTCGACCGAAACGGACCGTTCGGTCGACCAAGTGATCATATATTCTGTTAGTGTTTTACTGCCAAAGTTCGGTCGACCATCATGACCTTTTCGGTCTACCGAGTAACAACACATTTCCGACCGTTTGTTTTGTCGTATATACCCAACAGTTGTATTCGTATTATTTCTAAATATCCCAAAATACATTTAGTGTATCGATCGACCGAGGAACTTGTTTGGTCGACCGAACTAAGACGTCTCGACAAACCCAGAATGCCTGTTGAAATCCGGTCGACCGTGGACCTTGTTTCGGTCGACCGAATATGATCTTGTTTGTCAACCCCGTAGAGTCTGTTATAAATCGGTCGACTGAACCTATCTTGGTGTTCAACCGATAACTTAAGTGTACCTAGAATATAGCCTTGGGCAGTCGACCGTTCCTTTACCGGTCGACGGAATCTTGTCCCAAACTGCCCAACGGTCGACCGAACTTATGCATAAATGCATCCTGCAAGTTTATGTTTTGTGTATCTTCCACAATCTTTTACCAAACTTGTCCCAACGACTATAATTCACTTAGAGCTTATAAATAGGTGTTCCTTTGACACAATCACACAACTCTTACACTTCCATTTGTCAAATACACCTAAGAGAAACTCCCAAGTCTCCCATTCCCCAAATCCTACTCTTCAAGCTTAAACTTCCACATCTTAGCATCAATTCCACATCCTAAGCTAAGTGTGCTCAAGTTAGAGAGCGTGTTCCACTCAAGATCTCAGTTGTAAAGAAGCAATGACTTCGGTGAAAGCCCGAAGTGTTCCTCTCGGATTGTGAGAGAAGAAAGTCAAGCTCACGAGGGTGTTCGTGGAGTTTGTTTTGTAAAAGGCTTAATCTCGGCTCGGAACGAGGTTGATAGGGAAGACGCGAGCGGAGATCGAGCGGAGCTTGCAAGAGAGGCAGTAGGCGGGATGCCGAACCTCTATAAAAATCCGGTGTCATCATTGTGGTTTGCTTTACTTACATGTATTTGTTTAAATTCCATTGTCCATATCTTGATTGATAAAACAAGTAGGTAAATTTAGCTTAAAACTGATTAGAATTAGAGACCCTCACGATCCTACAATTTATGTGATAGAGGTTTGGTATACGGGGTTTCCTTATGGGAAACTAATGCATAGTTCCATGTTTTGTTTAAGGTCGTGAGCGGCACTAGGAGGTGGTAACTGAGGAGGAGCACGTCTGGAGCCAGATCCTGCTTTCCCCGTTTTGAGGTTGTAGTGATTGCATGTATATTTCCTTATAGCTTTTGTTGTAATCACACTTTTGAACATTCAGATATATATTTGATATGTATGTTGGTGCACCGGTGTCTTGTCTTTTCTGTAATATCCTCGTGTTTGATTATATGTTTTAAAATTTAAAATTTTCCGTTGTTTGAGGATGTTACATAATGTGTGCTACACTCAATTTGATTGTGATTAAGATTAGGTTCGTTAAATTATCAATGATTTTGGTTCGTTAAATTATCAATGATTTTGGTTCGTTAAATTATCAATAAGTAAGGCCAAAAAACGAACATTGTGGACCCTTCAATGCTAGTATTACAGAAGAATCACAGGTCATCTTCGATTCTTGAAAATGGAAGTGTTTTGATTATCAAATTAAAATTTATATGTATTGTTTTTTATTAGACCTTAAGTAAAAAAAATCCAGGAGTAATTGCCAGATATTAGATGTATCGAGCACGGTATTCAGTTCAACATGTAGACTGTAGTAGATGATAGGTATGAGATTTGCTAAAGATTGTTGGATACTACAGTTTGTTGTTTGCCCCGACTACAACTGGATTAGAATCTTATCCGTGTTGTGGTTTAGAGGTTGAGACCGGAGACTCGCACGTTCTACTTTAGACATGGGGAGATGACAATAACGCTACAAGACGTAGCTATTCTTAGTGGTCTTCGTTCTGATAGTCTAGCTGTGTGTGCAACTTTAGATCATGAGTGGACTGAGGTTTGCATGAACTTGTTGGGTGCTGAACCAGAAGAGACGACGACTGCAGTAAAATGGGGATATGTGTCGCTGCAGTGGTTGCAGCAAAATTACTGTGTCGTGGCGCTAGATGCAACAGATGAGCAAGTGTTGCAGCACACGAGAACCTTCATTTTGTTTCAGTTAGGAGCTCAGATATTAGGTGAGAAGAGTGGAAACAAAGTCCACCTTAGATATTTACTTTTGCTGAAGAATATCGTTGAATGTGGAAACTACAGTCGGGGAGCTGCATCATTAGTTGTTTTGTACAACTATTTGGATCATGCTTGTCTGAAAAAAAGGAAACAAGTAGCTTATTTCCTTACATTATTACAGATGATTTGGTGTTGAGAACATCTTCACGTCGGATGACCATTAAAAACTTCTGGTATGCAAGTTCTAGAACATCTTTGTGTCCTTTAGGTTCCTGTTGGAGGACTCCTAGATTGTGGGTGAACAATGTCAAGACGTCTTAGGTGGAATTCGACAGAAATGAGTTGGACGTTCAACAAGAAAATCAAGTTTGTTGGACCCCTTACCAAGAAGTAGATATGATGGCGTTACCTGCTGCTTGTAGAGAAGGAAATGATATCTGGATTACTAGAACATGGATGATTTGTTTCAAAGTAGCCGTTATGCACGTTCCGAACATGGTAATAGGTTAGTTTGGCATGCGACAACATATCTCCTATTTAATGGAGATCTACAAGCTGAAGAAGGCTCAGGGGAAGCCTAGAATAAATTGGTTACAAGAACAACAATTGTACATTCAAACGTAGTCACATCAACGAGAGTGTGTGCAGATCAAGACACATTCACTGTCGGAAGATCCAACTATTTGTAGACGTATTTACATGGAGTGATACTAGAAGACTACCGTGTGATGACTGGCGAGAAGAGTTTAAGATGCAAAACTACTGAATTATAGGCTTCCAACTACTAGGGATTGTTATTTGGTAAGAAAATTAGTTTTTATGCTTCAACTTACGATTTCCATTTGTATATTCTGATTGTAATCGATGTATTTCTTTACAGTTTCACGGTTTATATTGGTTACATGAAGATATTCACCACATTGAAGGGATGCATTCTGCACAATACCCACATTGTCAATAATGAAAAAATTGAAGAAAAAAATCAAGCAAATGATAGCGTGCTTCAAGAAGTAGATCCGTCGTTGAACTTGTAGAAGGTGTAAGCTCCCAACCAGTTCGTTAAAATTCTAAGGAAAATCTCTCAGAAAAAGGAATGTCACTTGATGAAGATAATTTCATTTCACAGGGGTGTCTGCTTCTGATGGAGGAATTCTAACTCGAGTCACACAGTACAACTTCTTTCAAGGTGAAGGCTCATCGTTTCAAGTCGGTGAAGTCAAAAGATGTGATGATGGTGGGATTGCTGAAGACAATGTCGGTGGGATAAATCAGGTTTACCGTTGTCGGCCTTCGAAGGTCCCACGACGAGGTGGACGGATCAAAATACCGACTAAAGTATTTTCTCCACCTTAGTTATAATTAAATTCTAATGTTAAGAACACTTTGATTTTTCATATTAAACGTAGACTAAGACGTAGAAGACTTGGGTCCCACAAAAATGACATTGATGTTGTCGTTTTCATTTAATGTAAATGACATCTACAGTGTGATTTGTTTTTAATGATACGTCCAAATACTTGATTTCTACCTTAGGTAAAAAACATCTCGTAATTCAATGATGTTATTCCCATGATTATTTCAAAAACATTCATGTTCTTTATCCACCACATTGGACAACGTGAAAGTGACGTGAGATTTGAAAGCCATGAATAGTTACCCATTGCTATATGTTCGAAATCCTAAAAATAAAAAAACATTGTAATGATATTGATTTTCTTTGACATAATATTCGGCCTAAAGGTTAACCATCCACTCCCTAAGCGTACAAACTTTTAAGATCCACAACAAATGGATCGTTGAGCATGTTAGAATCGGTCAAGGCTTTGCAGATCGCGGTGCAACAACCATACCGACCATCCATCCCTGAAATGGTATCAACCAAAAACACAAAATTACAACTATAAGGTTCTATTGTATGGTACTGACACAAAATTACAACTATAATTGTATGGTACTGAGCTGAACTTCTAAGACGACATCACTGAAAAGGCAAAAACAATAAGGAACTGCATAAGTGAAAATCACGAGATAAGGAATTCAATACAAAAATTAAGCGAACATAAAATTCCATGTGATTCATTCTTATCATATTATTCTGTCATGCCACTTTTCATAAACAAGGGCATAAGCAAGAGCATCTTTAGAAACATAATAATAAATATACTATGAGACCATTTTTCCATACAATGTGTACCCCTTAATTCCAAGAGAGTAGCCAATACCCTGGTTCAATATGTAGTAGCGCCCCCTATCACACACTCTTGCCATGGTTTCCCGCTGATATCAGCACAAAGTAAGACGTGTAACCAAATACAAGCCTATTTGCAACTATAATACATGTTCATCATAGAGGAAAACACATCTATACAGTACTGCTTTTCAGGATACTATCCATCATTCTTGTTGATATTTATCATTTTTAAGATTTAACAACACTTAGATTCCCAATGGGATTAGGGTTCTATTCAAATGTCTTCCTTTCGAGAAGCTATTCCATGATGAGAATTTTGAGATAAAAGAGGCATGTGAAGTGCAGACTGTGAAACAACTTAAGAAAATATCCGAAGGGCAAATACTTACCATTTTTCTCAGATTCAATGTTAGGATCCACAACAAGATTTATGATCTCCTGCCTAGAACAAACTTCAAGTAAGCACCATGGCCGGGCTACCAAAGCTGAGATCAATCTATATGCCTGAAAAATAAATAATTTTTTTTACAGGGGGACCAAAGATTAACATGGGGGAACTCTAAGGATGTGCTTAGATGTGGTAATTTAACAAGGATAGTGTTTCAACATGGTATACTACAGTAATCCATCTAAATAACGTTCAGATAATTACCATCCTAATCTTTCATGTTCGAAATAACTTTTGAATAAATCTTGTCAAAAACAAAAGTTAAATACAGAGCTGAAGCTAAGAAATCAAAATAGCTTTGACTTTGACTTGCTTTAATGATTTAAAATTGGTTACTAAATGCTATTGTTCCACTTTAGGTATGTCATATTTATATTCTTACATGTTTTCATGCAAGTCTACATAGCTGCCATTTACAAGACGTAAATTCTAGAACCGTAAATTGTAATTTGTAAATAACAACATCAAGAAGTTCTTCAGATTTTATGACACCCAAACACATGCCAAAGGAAAAGGTACAATTTAGAGGAAACCTCTTTCATAATGCAGTTTCTAACAAAATTATGAAATACTGATCACAAATTATTCGGATATGCACATTGGAGCATGATGGTGTGTCGAGGAGGTTCAAGAGTTGATAAAAAAACATGAATAGTCTTTTTTGAAGAATTGATAACACGAGGATTCTAGGTACAATAAGGAAACACAAAATAGTTGAGCCTTCCATTGAAAATGTCAAGAGAGCTTACTGCTAGTCGAACTTCTGGTTCCTGCTGCAACACAGAGAGAAACAAACCCTGCAAAATTAGTCCAAAATCAGTTAGATGTGCAAAGTAATGATAACACATTCCACTTAATATAGACAAAGCAAAGCTCACATTGAATGAATGATAAAAAAAGAGCACATTGAATGAACAGTTCTTTTTGCACTTCCCTTCAGTACCAACCAAACAGAACATACAATCTACAGGAGGAGACTGATATTGTTCTATAATTCATAATAAACTCAATAAAAAACTTTCTGACAATTCAAAGAGGCAAGAATCAAGCACTGACGGATGGTGAGAGTTTTGAGCTGTTGGCAGCAGTCTTATATATTAAATGTTTGAGACACTCTTCTGCATCCCCACCAAGCAACCTGCTGTCGTCTGATCGCTCGATTCCAGCAATGTTTGCAACAGCATCTAAAGCAGCCTGTTCATGATCGTGCAATGATTTTTAGAATGTGAAAATTTGAACAAAACCACAACCTCAACCCTCAAGAATCAACATCAGATGTAGGGTTCCCATACACCACATTATCATATCATAGTATCATATGACTGATGTACAACATCATCAAGTGAAGGCACCCGAGCTTGATTACGAGAAACGGTGGATGGAATTCAAAACTGTGAAAAGCAACCGAAAAACTAGGAATCTCATATAAGTTCATTTTTTATTAATATAATGTTATTATTGCTTAAGGATACATACTACACTTTTGTCTAGTGGAACACTTCATTCTTTCAAATTAAAGGTGGCATTTTTGGCTTCTTGCCAACTTAAACTATCATGTACTTTTTTCGCAGATCCCATGACTCACTTTTTTACATATACGTTAAAAGAAAACTTGACAGTAGAATAAAATAGTGTTAGTTTCATGGCTACGACGAATAGGAGAAGCAGTATATCTGCACAATTAAGATCCAACTTAAAGATCAACTGATGGGAAAAAAAATACAACAAAACTTACTAGAAGTATCCCCCTTCCCTGCTTACTAAAAGCAGCTTCTACAACATGCCTTGCCACAGGAGATGGCCTCATTAATAAGAAGGTAGCTCCTTGAGATGCTATAAACAACAGGAAAAAGAACAAAGTTGAATCAAACAGCACCAAAAGAAAGATTACATGGAAAGAAAAACGAAACAGAGTATTGAATGAAGAAAAATTGTGAAGTTAAAAACACCAAAAATGCAGTACTAAACAAATAAAAACAAATAAAATAATCTATAAATTAGTGCAAAAAATATACACTTTTCAATATAGACCACTTCAGAATGAAATGCAATGCAATGCGTGGATATTATACAATAGGTTTCTAAACAGACAAAGAGATAACTAAAATATTTTATTGCACCTTTTGTACCAGACTACTAGTTATGTAACTTATAAGTCGTGACAATACACTTCATCTTTAATTCAATTTAGGAGAAATGGTTAAGGTTACCTGCAGGAATTATAAATATCCCCTTTCCCTTCGTACAAAGTGAAATTAGAAAATAGCAAATATGATGGGGAACAAACAACAAAAAGTCATTTTACCGTTAAAACATGTTTCCTGTCAACAGGCTCTCATATCTTTATACAACAAATGAAATGAAATATAAAATGATAAAGCAAACGTGCCCGAATTCACTTACAAGTGCCAATTAAACCCAATGCTTCAAGTGCACTCTCACGTTCGTCTGTATGTTGATCTTTCAGAAGTTCCAACCTTCGGTCAATTGCAGACAGAGAACCTCTAATCCCTAACGTAGGTAACAGAGTATTACTTTTTCTGTTGAGTTGTATCACTGCTAGTAAACTATATTAACAGTCACAGAATCATGAGGACTAGGAGACGTCACTTCTTCCCTAAAAGGAGAAAATGCACGAAATTCCTAACAATGGTAACTTGACAGACAATTCCAGCTTAAGTTGGGATGATAATCAGTGTAAGAGCACTAGAGGAGCACTTCTAGCATGGAAAGGAAAAATGGCACTACTATAAAGGCTTATAAGCAAAAAAAGCAAAGTCCAATGTAACCCTATACAATTTTTGTAACAATTTTAAATTGTGTTTTTATATTACCTTTCTGATCTTTGTATTTTCATTTAGCGTGTTCATTTCAACAATATCTGAAGAAACAGGTTTTCCGTCAATAAACTGGAGACAATAATATCCCATCTCAAGTAGGGTTTGTAATAGAATAGATTGTAACCTTTTAAATTTACAATGAAACAGATACAACTATTTCCTCTTTTATGCATCTACTCCTTAGTGTCATCAAGAGAAACGTGGTTTGGCTAATGTAGAACTCAATCATAGGGCATCCTCATGCCACAGATGTCTTGGTTTAAGAGGATTACTCAGCTTCTAACAATTGGTGGAACATTCATAATTGGATTTTCACCAAGTTCCGTAAAACAAACATAACTCAAAAAATTATTACTATTTTCATCAACAACAGAGTATGTATCAGGTGATGAAAGAAGCCTTCCACTCAGTAGAATTGCTCTTGATCGTAACACAGAATCAGCTGAGTCATTGCTGTAGAAGACATAAAAGACACATAAGACCCAAAAAAGGAAGAAGGGATGAACAACATAGCACAACTTAACCGGACAAGCATAAGCAATTCAGCACCACACCTGATTAAAGAAGACAAAAGTTGAAGCATGGATGTTTTCACGAGGAATGTGGTTCCGTGAGGACATTCTGCCAACTCGTTGAAAATGTTACAAGAAGAATTAGTCTTATAAACTTTCCCTGGGAATGCATAGACAGAACAACAATCTCCTGAATCATTGGAAATCCTTTACAACACAATTTCCATGTACAAAGTGAAGGGGTGTAAATATTGTAGAATTGTTAAGTCTCGTTGGAAGACATAGCCTCGGTGTAGAACTTGTGATAACTGGTAACTCTAATGTAAATTTGCATATTCTAGATTCTACAAACTGTGGAATAATACATTCTTCATAATTCTTTTAGCAACTATCCAAATTTTATCAAATGCATCATGGTTCCACTTAGGGCATTTGAAGGACCACCAGAAAATATCATGTCAATACTCATAGAGAACTAGACAGAATCACGTATCCAACTGCGAATGAATGAAAAAAATCCACAACCCTTACCAACAGTATCACCATACTAGCACCAAATTCATCAAACATGAAGAGAAACATTAAATCAATTTACCATTAATAACTTATAATTTATAAAGTTCTCAATCATGTTCACGTCTTTTCCTTAGTACTTCGTAATTGATTACTTTCAATCATTAAATGCAGAGTAAACATTTCCCATTAAATGCAGAATTTTGCACTCCAGTTTTGTAAATATCACTAGGCTTGATCAACTACATTTACCTGTGCATATTCAATTTACTAAATTTATAAATCTTGCTTGATTTCAGATGAAATTAATATACACCTGAAAGTTTTTCAAAAATTATTAGCTGCTTACTATATTCACCAGGTGTACGCCATTATTTCAGTTACGAAAGGGTTTTCAGAAGTTAAGATGATTGACTAGAATATCATGTTCGAGAGTTATTTCAGTACCTCATACAAAAGTTCCAGAGCACTTAAGTTCGTTAGCATATCATTCTCATTGCTGACTTCTTTTTCGAATAAACCTAAAAGATCTGAAGCATATATCGCTGTTGCAGTTGAGCTTGAAACACAGAATAATTTCGCTATAAGGGCTAGAATACGAACTCGTGCCTGTACAAATTTTTAGATGAATTGAGAAAGAAATGAGAAGTAAACAAGAAAACATGTTGTCAATGCAAAAAGACACAATCAGAGCAAATACTTGAATAATAGTTGGTAACGAAAAATGAAAAATGTTTCACGCGCCTCCGTCCGATTCTGTATCAAGTATAAAAAAAACAGGCAAAGCATTATGCCAGATAAAAAAAACCCAATGAATAGTTTTATTCTCTTTTACTGATATAATTGAAAATAAAAGCTGGAAGCCCATATAATGTTGACCATCAAGTTGAATGTGTAACACAATAGCTTAACTCTAACTTGAGGTCTTGGTATGACACCTTAGTCTACTCTAGAAGTCCAAGAAAGCAACATATGACTCAAACTCAGACACCCCATAGCTAAATGTACACCAAAGACAACTACATTAATCTTCTTGCAATTAACGGCTACACTTATATGTATATGGGCTCATGATTCCATTTGCATCCCAATATTAAGATATGACTACTAAGAATATCTAGTAAGATCACTCAAAAGAAGTTCAAAACCTACGGTAAAAATTGCTTGAATTGATAAAAGGTTTCATGGAGCTGAGTGCAAGTAAGATTAGTTATTCCATGCTTGAGCTATTACCCTTTTTTACTGAAATGAGTCACTCATGGTCCTCTTTAACAGTTGGCGCTTGGTTTTGTTCAAGAACACAAAAAGATATAGGTCAAAATGAGAGGAGCTAACTTAAGGGCCAACACATTTGGCCCTTAAGTCGCAGGTCATGAGCTAATAGGCTAGAGCTTGGATGTGTTTTTATAAGTTGTCTTTCGAGAAACGGGTGCAAATAAATATGGATCATCCACTTCATGTCCTTATCCAGATTTGAAATAGAAATGACGTGGATATGAAATTACCATATCCTGCAGATATGGATATGGATATTATTTTTCTTAACATACCATAACATAGTAGTGGAACTAAAATACTCAAAATTCCTTTTCCATCTGCTGCACAAATGAAATAAGAGTGTTTTCCCCTTTTTTTCAACCCTAATTCTACCGGATCATAATAGGTTGAAAATGATTGACTGCCAAAGATATCAGAAGAAAAGGCAATGACAAGGAACAGATGAAGGTCCGTCCGACTGGAGCGATTAGCATAATCTTGTCTCATCACCTAAGCAAGAACATAACTAAAACTCAAAGTGTTATATACCACATAAATACTCAGTGGTTGGTGCATTTTAAATAACATTACAAAATATCAAATTCTTGTTTTTTTAAGTAACTTTCAAGTACAAAAAAGAGAGTCATAAAACAATAAAATTTGAGATTATTATTGAGAAAAAATAAATCTTTCACTTAAGCGCATTGAGTATTTATAGGAAAAGATATTGAACCTCTTGAGTTGATAGTGTTTAATTCATTCCTGTTGTCAAAGGTCATGCATGCATGAAACAGCAAACATGCTCTGCACATCATGGAAAACAATAGAGCGCAAAAGACTAAAACAGATAACAGTTTAAGATAACGACTTCGTATGATGAAAGATAGTTAACCTAATAAACATTCAGCTACTTGCTGAAAAAAACTGTCTCACAGGAATAGAGCAGCAAGGTGTACAAAATAGTACCAGTGATGAACAACCACTTGCTATCGTTTTGAGGTGAGTAGCTTCATTGCTGTCTTCTGGGAAAATTATATGCTAAATAAATTAAGAAGGCATTAGTACACAGTAATGCACAAGGAACACGTATAGAACAAGCTGCAAGTAGTTCTATACCATCCCTTCAGAAGACAACGCGAGGTTTCTTATGGCATCAGAAGAAGCAGCTGCAACTTGTTCATTGCTGGCACAGAAAACAAATCACCAAGTGCAGAAATTCAAGTTACACTTAACATACAAGTTTACTTACGAATGTATAAAACTTACCAACTATATAGACTAATATATGTAACATTCCTAATCCTATATCGAGAAATGAACAAATCCAACACAAAGTCCAGGTAACTTTTTCAGGAAATGAGAGAAACAAAAACACTCAATCAGAACCAACCAAACTAAACCATCAATTGTTATCTTAATTCAACATATGGAAAAACTGGAAACAAAGGCAATGACATGTTCTATTTGCATCACCTTCTAGCAAGTGGTTCATCAAACGATCGCCTACATTACATGCTATGGCCGTCCTTAACCATTCTGTCTTCATAAATTCTTCCCCTATCTCTCTCCTCTACATAATTTTGTTCCAAACTCAACCTTTTCATTATTATTGTTCTCAATAAGACTTACAACAGTGACAATTGTATCTTTAGACACGAAGATGATAGAAAAAGATTTTTGTTTTACAATTTATCAGCATTTTCTTGGAGTTCAGATCTACCAATGGTTATTTGTTATGTGACAATATATAAATTAGTGAAAAAATGAAATATATTTATCTGGAAGGTATTAAAAGGTAAAATGAAAAGAAATTTGAAGGTTTCCGGATTGGCATTGAAAATTTATGTGCAGTTTACACAACTGAATTCAATTTCACGTGGAAATGAGAAAGAAAAATACTGATTTCGAAAATGCAAATCAGAATATCATAAACAGAAGCTTCAATTTAAACATTTTTTTGCCGAACCAGCAAGCAAGAATATCTCATTAGTAGCCTGGGCCAACAAATAATATTTTCCGGTACAATTTTTTTTAAAATGTAGTGTCATTTTCTTACTTCTTGTTAGATAAGATATCACTCAAATCCAAAGAACTCGTAAAAACTAATTAGTGACTAAGTTATAATAACTTTTAATTGTTATAATGTTTAACGGTCATAGTGATTTTTGTAATACCGAGTGTGAGCTTATCAATGAACTCTTATTGAATTGTAATAATTATGTAGTTGTTTATGATGATTATAAGAAACTGTTGTCATAATTAACAAACCTAACAACAATAGAAAAAACATGAATTAGTAGTTGTTATAGTAGAGAGAAATATGGCAGGGTATGGGTAAATATAGGAGATTAGATAGAAAATAAGAAAAATTGTGTGCGTCAAGGTTAAGTTTGGCGGAAAATAAGGTGAGGTCCGGAGGAGATAAACAGGAGATGTTCAACAATGCAACAAAAGAGGTTGCCGCATGAGCAAGGAGATAAATAAGAAATGATACATACAAAAATGATGTAAAATCCCCATGTCCTGCAATGTTAAGACTACGAGTTCTCGAAAAAGCATAAGCTCGCACAATTGTCTAAAGGTTAAACAAGTTTCACCTCAGAAAAAATGACAGAGGAGGCAACAAACACTTCTAATAATTCTCTTGAATGCAATAGAGTAATATAATTCCATGAGAGTGAAAAGGTTTGTACCCTTCAATTAAGCACATCAGTAGAAGAGAATATGCATCATGCTCTTTAATAAGTTTGGCAGCATTTTCAAGATTATCGGCATTCTCTAGAAGGAAAAATACCTGATTCAAGTGTAGCAATCAGTAGACACGAAAATAGATATCTAATTGGTTATGATGACAATTGGAAGTTAATTGCTAAAAAATAGTGATGTTCAGGCAAAAATATGCAGGAAATGACCACAAAAATAGAGGGACACTTAACAGAAACATCGCTTAAACAAGATGATATTCCAATGGCCATTAAGATTTCTGTGGTTCGTGAATAAAATCTAACACATGTAAAAAAAGTAGCATAAATGAATTCAATTCCAATCCATTGCAAAAAATGACAAAATTAACAAACTCATTGTCCACCCACATATGCACATAGGATAAAAACAAATACTATAGACAGGATTAAATTTGTTACATTTTTTAAATCTCTTCTTTGTAGTGAAAAGGAAGTACTTGTGTAAGGTAAAAAAAATGTCAAACATGGAATAAATTTATGTGCCTTCCAACATGAACTTATATTATTTACCCAACTAATATCATAATTGTGAAAACAAACATCTTTGTCCATTTCCAACGGAGTCAGTGATTATATTTTGGCTTAAGAATTATAGTGGACTTAATTAGAATGTTTTTTAAATTGTTTGCACTTCTTATGTTTTGTAAATTGCAGATATGTATTTTTTGTATTTCGTGTCATCGGTCAATAGGAAAAGCCTCATTGTCAGCTTAAGGGTAAGATTGTGCACAGAGCATATCGGATCCTCCCTGACCTTGCCAAAGGTGGGAGCCTCAAAATTAACTTAGATATAATCATATAGGATGAAAACAAATTGACTTGAAGTTACACGTAAAGCAAGAAAATCATTGGTCTATAATTTTTGAAAATGTGCATGTTCAGAATTTAGATTCTACTTTATATTCCAATTCCCATTTGTATATATGGATAGAGGATTTTCTGTTGAGGCTTCATGTTACCAAAGGAGTTTAATTCAGATCTTCCATTATAAGGTCATCCACAACAACATTTTCACAAATGGTATCCCAATTTTCTTTTTCTGCCAATGTCATATGATTCATTACACAACATTTAACCACAATTTTATTCTTTTCATCCTCCCAATTGATAGCTATATATTAGGTGTATATCTAGCATTTATTCTAGTTTCCAAATTGTATAGTTACCTAGGATAGATTCCTAGTTTTGTGTGTATCTATGTGAAACTCTATCAATGAAAGAACACTTCACATAACATGGTGTCAAGAGCCTTAGGGTTTCGAAATTAGGGTTTTCGTTTTAGGTCTCACCGCCCACACTACGAGGTTCCCCAACCGCCGATCTATGTTTCCCCGAAGTCTTGCGTCCATCTACCTAGCGCATGAGTCACATGCGCTGCCCAAAGCTCTCCCTCCAACACAGCAGAATCCCCAGATCGTCAGAGCCCACACCTCCCTTGTTTGCCTCGTCTCCTCAGTTTAGCGCCGTCCCGGGTCTCTTTCGGTGTGGTCTGGCAATTTCAGGAAAAAGTTTGGGTTTTTCGGTGTTTTTGGGTCCCCAAAGTCATGGATATGGTGTTGGGTTTGGATTTTTGTGGTTTGAAGGAGTGACCGTGGGTTTTGAAGTGTTGGTTTGCGATCTAGGTTTGTTTTCACCTTGCTTCAGTTTTTGTGTTTGTTGAGCATTATGGCAGAAGATAAGTCCTCTTTCGTGACGGATGTGGTGCTGGTAATGTCTAAAATCACGGACCATAAGCTAATGGTTCGAACTATTTGGATTGTAGTAAGATTGTTCGTCTTTATCTACGAATTATCGACAAAAATGCTCATTTGACTGATGATCCTCCTAAAGACGATTCGAAACAGGAAGCTGATCAGACATGGCTCAGAGAGGATGCTCGTTTATTCCTTCAGATTCGGAATTCTATTGATAGTGAGGTAATTGGCTTGATCAATCACTGTGAATTTTTTAAGGAACTAATGGATTTCTTGGAATTTTTGTACTCTGGCAAAGGAAATCTAATCCACATGTATGAGGTTTGCAGTGTTTTTTACCATGTTGAAAAACAAGATCAGTTTTTATAAACTTTTTGATGGCATTCAAAAAGATATATGAGGAGCTTAATATGTTGCTGCATTTTAGCCCTGATGTGATGGTTCAACAACGCCAACGGGAGCAAATGGCTATCATGAACTTTCTTGCACGGTTCTCACCTGAATTTGATTCTGGTAAGGCACAAGTTCTTTCTAGGTCTGATGTCCTCTCTTTACAAGATGTCTTTAGTCGTGTTCTCCGCACGGAAATTACGTACCCATTTGTTTAATGGTGCTATGGTAAAGTCACAATGATAATTATGCGCCTGGGATATCTTCTCATCCAAGTGGACACAAAGGAGGTAGTTCACTAGGATTTGAAACTCGAAAGCCGAATTCTTGAGGCATTATTTGCAATTACTGTAAAAACCCAAGTCACACAAAGTTTGTGTAGAAAGCTACAGTTAAAAAATCGGAAAAAACACTGAGCTGATGTTGCGTCTACTAATGATGCCTCTAACAAATTGAGTCCTTATCTCAACTGATGACTTTTCCAAGTTCTTACAGTATCAGGAATCACTCAAGTCTTCATCTTCATCTATAACTGATATTGCTGCTTCAGGTCGATCCAACACGTGCCTTCTTTCCTCATCCTTTAAATGGGTCATCGATTCTGGTGCCACATATCATATGACAAGAATTCGAGTCTCTTTTCTACTTTTTAGTCCAATGCTTCCACTCCTACTGTTACTTTAGTTGATGGGTCTCCACCTTGTGTTCGTGGGTCTGGCAATATCAATCATAATCTTAATCGTTGCATCATTTACCTGATTTATCTTTTATTTTGCTTTTTGTCAGTCAACTCACTCGTAATCTTAATCGTTGCATCTCATTTTTTCCCGATCATTTATTTCAGGATCTTATGGCGAAGAAGATAATTGGTAAAGGACATTAGTCTGGAGGCCTCTACATTCTTGACACACCGCTACCAACCTATATTGCTTGCTCGAATGTCACTCCCCCTTTCGAGAATGATTGTAGGTTGGAGTAACTTTTGATGGAAAACCTGAAGTCAAATCTCCTTGACTCAAAGCAACATCACAATTTTGACAGCACATGAAAGTATGCGGCTGTAAGTTAAGTTGTAATACACAAAACTAAAAGGTGACGAATTGTGAAAATCCAGCAAATCCATGAAATAAGGATAATTCATGATTATAAATTTCTGTTGTGGTGTATGCAGTAACCTTGATGCGAAAGCAATACTTTAAATAAAACTATGATTAGAAAAGGTACATGAACTTCAAAAGGAAAAATGAAATCAGATGCTTGAACTTACAGCTTTACAAGCTAAGCATTTTACCATCTGGGAATCCGACTGCAATCCAGCTTGTACAAAATGCTGTTCAATCAGACAATAGAAATATTCCTAGGTATCAGTTCGGCATAACTAATCTTCTTCAATTACCTAAAAACTGGAATAGCAGAACTTGCAAATACACTTTCAAGTCATCAAGTGATTTAGAATCTTCTTTAATACTCAGTAAAATGCTTATCAGATAATGGCTAAAAAAATCACACAGGCTATATCTCATTGGTATTTTAAAAATTAATCCAAAATGCGGAAAAAAAACATTAGAATATATTATAAAGGTTTGATGAATGCTACCTACTCCATTAAGACCTATAAGTAACATGGCAAGTTTTGAAATTTCAGAGATCGGGGTCCAGTTGGCTCAATACAACTAGTCCAGGGAACTGTGACCTTGAATCAATCCTGTAATAGACCGTGATTTTTATTACATAGAAACTAGTGACTTCACTGCACTGCATAAAAGCTATATTTTATCCAATATATATTAAATAGGTCATTTACCACTGGACGTGAACTATAAAAGGGCTACGACTTTTGGAATTATAGATTAGCGGCAGGCTTCCCTATCGGTCCTTGGCAGAAAGCAACAAATGCATCCAAGAATTATGTTGAATATCTTAAGAATTTATCTAGTTGCAGATCAGGGGGAAAACATTTTAAAAGAAATCCAATTCCATCTTGGCAAGGGATTGCCAATGTGGCCCCGATCTCAGTTTGTGATCTCTGTATTATGAACGTGTCTGAGAAAGCTCATAGGCTCGGTTAGCAGGGCAACTTCATCCACATTAATGTTGCTTCATCCAAGAGGACAGGAATGGAGGCAACTTTTTGCCTCATGGAGGATTATGCAACCAGTACTACCCGAGAGGACCAGAATATTCTAACATGGAAACAATTTGTGGCAATCAGGAGATGGCCAAAAGCTAAATAAAACTCAGCAAGCCTCTAGAAGTATAACCTCCTACATCAATTCTTCTAAATCCTAAACTTAATCAGACATCAGAGCCTATAATGTACAGGTATGAGACTATGATGGAACTGGAGTTCCATCACTTTTTAGACATTCTTTGGCTTGTTCAGTTCCATCATTAATTCTTCCAAATCCTAAACCCCAAACCCTTCTCTTCCTCCTCCCCACCAAACTCCACACCCCTTCGTTCATGTGATGTTCACTTGGCCGATGAGAGGAGTGTTGAATGGCAGTAATACCATATATGAATAGCAGATGCTTTTGATTGCTCAATCATTCATTTTGTGAAGTCCTAACCCACCGCTGGCCTTCTCATGCCAGCTGCCCATTGTCGGACGCCACCAGCAGCCACCCTCTTGACGCCAATGAGTTCTTGTCCTTGGTCATTCTTGAGGACTTCAAGAATCAACTTTTGCCAAGCGATCAATGAGAGGTGGTGATAGGGGTCGCAAGTAAGAGCCTTCCCTCTCACCTAGCCGTGGTAGGTTGCCGGTTCGACAGGGCTTCCGGCAATGTTGGACTAGTGTGGAGATTGAAGCGTTAAAGAAGCAGCTCCGCAACATTGAGGGGCTTAGGGGAGAAGCCTTTTGGACAGAGAAAGAGGAGAGGAGTCGATTGAGGTTTGGGAACATGTAGGAGATCAACGGCCTTTCGCTCAATGGCCAGGAACTTGGAATCGCATCGTTCGTTCGATCGGTTATTCGGAGTGGAGAACAACATTTTGAGAACATCGTCAACCGGAGGAATGGCCGGTCGAGGGGGAGGCGTCCGGACAAAGTAAGATGCCTAAAATGTTTTGGTCTGTCGGCGATGTCGCAAGACGAGTCACCGGGAGGCGGGATGTTTGGGGTCCCGAGGCACCGGCACGCCATCTCGATGAGTAGATGGAGACGTGCAGAAGTTATCGCCCAGCTCAGAGCATTTCATGGTGCCCTAACGGTGTTGGGACCGGGAAGGTGTCACTCCCCTCCCCGACCAGCTTTGGTGTTTGTCGTCCGACAAACTCCAAGTTTGCTCAAGTCGTTCAAGATATGGCTCCGTCAGCATTTCCACAAGGAGCTCCCTATAATCCAGGTAAAGGTGGTGATTCAAGACACCGATGAAGTCTTATCGAAGCTTAGGTGACGAAGAGATGTCGAGCTATTTGACGCCCGGATATCCTTTGTCAATGTCGATCGGCGGTGGGGTAAGTGTTTGGAGCATTTGAGGCCAAGGGTTTGGAGAGTTGGAATCCGCAACCTCACACGAGCTTTGCGGAAGTGTCGATTTTTTAATGAAATTTTCAAGAGCGTTGGAGTGGTCGTGGGGTCGAAATAATCACAATGGTCAGGCTTCCACGATTGACAACATGGGTCCATGTGTGGGCTTGGGTGAGGGACTCCTTTCCTAGGCTTGTGTTTGCTCGGGTGGACCAGCAAATCTATGATGTCCGATGCATGGTTGATGGCTCTGCAAAAGCGGAGTTGAACTGTCGTTGTGGCCGGAGACAACTCTAGTGCCAGTCGTCCTGCAAGACCACAAAAGGAAGGTGAACCAATTTCGGTGGAGATTGATGAGTGCCCAAAAATCTCAGAGGAGATTGACTATTGCCCTAAAATTTCAATGGAGGATCCATTCAATTTTGGCAAGTTTTTGAATTGGAATTTGGAAGAAGAGAAGGGTGGAGGCATGATGGGTAGGAGAATAAATTCGGTGCAGCAAGGAACCTAGGTTTAATTTACTCGTGGAACCGGATCTCTCTCTGGACTCGAACTCGGGCACGCATTAGATTGACTTCCTGGATCCTCCAACGGACATGACCAACGACCGAGCCCAGTATGATTCTATTGCTTCTCGGACAATTGCTGCCAACATTTCGGCCGACCAATCTCCGGTCAACGGTGCCCGTCCCATCGTCTAGTCCGACTAGCGATGGGATTCACCAACGTTGCCTTTGGGGGTCCTTCTCGTCTTCCAGGAGGGGTTGGGATCAGAGCCCGTCCTCTCTAGCCGCAACCGGTGGCGGGCATGGTCGGTGACCCCTTCCCCGTAGGAACGTTGCGGACTTCTGAACCGCTGACCCCTCCACAACCTTCGAGGCTGCATGGTCAGGTTGCTTCTCCGACCTTCCCATTGAACATTGGGTGGGGTCCCGGTGGGCCGTTTCCGATGCACCCTGGCTGGCCACAGCAATTCCTCTGCTACCCCTGGGGACCACCCCCTCTACAAATGTAAATTCCTTAGAGCCTATAGTCGTACTTCTAGTCAGGAGGAGAGATTAATGGTAGAGGAGTCAAAGGTTGGTGGGAATGCTTATGCCGCAGGATTTGAAGGCGTCAAGTGAGCACGTCACTCCTTCGAGGTGTGGTGTCGGGTAAAGTTGACCGACATTCGATGGCTCCTGATAATTCTAAAATTTTAATTGATTGTGAAATGGCTAATATTGGAAGTGCTTCTATGGATGAGGGTGGTCATGACTCGGGGGAGGTTATAGAATGTGGTTTTGTTCTTGGTCTTCATTTGTTGGGGTGGGGTGATAGGTTAGAGGGGAGGGAGCGTGATGTGGGAGGTGAGGTGGTTGTGGGTGTTAGTGGTGATGACAACGATTCCCAGGCCAACCAACTTGTCAACCCATTACATGTGATTTTCCCGTGTGATTCTGGTAGTGAGATCTGAGATGGAGGTCCCCTATTCCAAAGAGGTCGCCTGGGGGATAATCTGAACCTTGTCGGCTCGATTTTTAATTTGTCCCTTAGTTTGCACTCAAATCTGGTCGTCGATTTCATAAATAAGATTAGAACCAAGGAGGCTAATCAGGTTAAGAAGGCTTTTGCGTCAACGATGAAAGTTCAACGGAGGTGTGGGATTCGTGAGCTTCAGGCTCTTGGTGTCTTGGACTCGGTTATCATTCCTAATGAGGACAGGAATGTGTTGGTTCGGGGAAGTCGAAGTCTAAATGAAGTTGATTTTTTGGAATGTTCGTGGGTTAGGCGATAAGAATAAGTGGTTGGTGATTCGTGATTTTGTCCGATCTGAGAAGTTGTGGATCTTAGGGCTCCAGGAGTCCAAACTAGGTCCGTCTCCTTTAAATTCTAAGATCCTTAGAGATATTGCGGTGTGTGCCTAAGGTTCCCACCTGGACCTGATTAATAAGACCTTCATCGCCTGAATTTCCAAAGTCGAAGGGGCAAAACAAATTAGGGACTTTCATCCGATTAGTCTTCCTCAACTGCTGCTTCAAGATCTTTCTGAAGATACTGGCAAACCATTTGAAGTAGGTGATTCAAGGCCTTATCTTCCTGTTTCAATCAACTTTCATGGAAGGGAGATTCATGGGGGATGGTTTCCTTGTGGCGTAGGAATACATCGAGGCTTTTGTAAGAGCTTGGGTCGTGAAGGTGTGGTCATTAAGCTGGACACAGCTAAGGCCTATGACTACATCGACTAGGTCTACATCAACAATATCCTGTAAGAGATGAATTTTGATACCACTTGAAGAAGTTGGATCTCGAATTGTCTTTCCTCTGCGAGCTTCTTGGTGTTGGTTAACGGCTCGCCTCATGGTAATTTTCGGAGGGGCCTCCATTAGGGGGACCCCCTCTCCACTTCACTTTCGTTGGGGAGCTCTTCGGAAAAATGGTCACGAAGTTGATTGACCAAGGTCTCTGGACTAGTTTCCCTATCAACTGTCGAATGGATAGACTCCACTTCCTCTAGTATGTTGATGACATTGTTCTATTCTGTGATGGTGAGGTCAATACTATTAGGACTATTGGCTACCTCATTCCTGTTTTGAGTGGGTGTCCGGTCTTAAAGTCAAAATGAATAAGTCCATGGTTTTGGGGATTAATTTGGCTTCAAATGACTTGGCTTTCCTTGCCGATTTGTTGTGGTGCAAGGTCGAATCCTTTCCTACCAAGGACTTGGGACTCCCTTTGTCTCCCAACTTAGCTAGGGGCAGTGATTGGAGTTCAGTCCTGAAAAGGCGAGCGCCTAGCAAGATGGAAATGTTGTTTCCTTTCGTGGGCACCTTACGCTCATCCGCTCGGTGCTTGCCAACTTGCCTACATACTTTTTGTTTGTCCCTGAGGTTCTATGGCAGTGTCCAAGAAGCTGGAAAGGCTTCAAAGAGATTTCTTTTCGAAAGGTGGAAGGGTCACAAGCTTCATGGCTACCTGATGATTAAGTGGGGTCGGATTTGTAAACTTAAGCTCGTCTTCGTCTAGGGTGTTAGAGAATAGTCTCACATCGTTTAAAATGAAGACATTCTTCTGGGTCATAAGTTGTAAGGCCCCTCCCATCATCGCCAATTGGTTTTGAGGTGGATGCCTAGTCTAATATGGTATCAGAGCCCAAGTTATGCTCGGTGGGCGACTTGACACATCCACTCAGTGTTGTCCATGTGTACACACGTGTCACGCGTGTGGGGGAGTGTTAGAGAATAGTCATATATCGTGTAAAATGAGGACATTCTCCGATGTCATAAGATGTAGGGTCATTCTCCTCATTCCCAATTGGTTTTAAGGTGAATAACCAGTCTAATATGGTATCAGAGCCAAGTTATGCCCGGTGGGCGGCTTAACACATCCACCCAGTATTCTCCACACGTACACGTGTCACACCTACAGAAGAGTGTAAGAAAATAGTCTAACATCGTGTAAAATGTGGACATTCTCCTAGGTCATAAGTTGTAGGGCCCCTCCATTCGTTGCCAAATGGTTTTGAGGTGAACGTCCAACCTGACATGGTATCAGAGCCCAAGTTATACCGCCCACAGCTTGACACATCCACCCAATGTTGTCCACGCGTACACGTGTCACGAGTACGAGGGAGTGTTAGAGAATAATCTGACATCGTGTAAAATGGGAACATTCTCCTGTGCCATAAATTGTAGGATCATGTTAGACCGGACACCTCAAAACCAATTCTCCTGGGCCCTACAACTTATGGCCCAGGAGAATGTCCCAATTTCACACGATGTGATACTATTCTTTAACATGGGGTATTAAGGATGTTAATGCGGTGTTGTTGGGTAAATGGATTTGCCGCATCTCCTCTTGTGAGGCTGAGGATCCTCCTCTTTGTTGCAAGGGCATTCGTGGGAAATACTACAAGGGTTGTAAAAGTTGGTGGCTTGAGAAAACTAGGAGGGTTTTGGGGCTTTGGAAGGGGTGTTGGTGGCGAACGAGGTGATGAGATGTGGGATCAAGTTTCAGGTGGGGGATGGTAGTCAAGTGGTGTTTTGGAAGGAGTTGTTGTGGCAATACTAGATTGTGTCATAGATTTCCTCGACTTTTGTTATTGCCTCTACCAAACATGCAAAAATTTCTGATTATTGGGAGCTTGAGAATGTCGTTGATATGTCTTCTTCGTGGTTTGTTTGATAGGAAGTTCCAAAGCTATCTTTCTTTGCTTCATGTTCTGTCTTCTTGGGAGGGTGTCTCTAATCGAGTTGGGATTTGTTGGGTTTCCAGTGATAATTTTTTGTTCTCTTCTCGTTCTTTGTTTAATATTCTTTCAGGACTTGTTCTGTCCTTGAAGCACCGACTGCTTGTTTGGAACCAACATGCGCCTTACAAAATTCAATTTTTCACATGGCTTGTGTATTACCATCGGGTTTTGACAGAGCTTAATCTCAAATCCAAGCGCTCGCGTCTCACTAGTCGTCATTTTGCAGGGCACAAGAGGAGAGCTATGAGCACCTATTTTTTGGGTGCATGACTAGTCGAATTGTTCACATATTTGGGTATGTTTGGCAGTGACATATTCCAAAATATAGGTACTCAGCCCCAAAGGTTTGGGAGACATGGTCGGCAATTGATGTGAGCGACATGCAAATTTGGCTTTTGTTTCTGTTAGCTCTATGGTGGTATGTTTGGATTTCGAGGAAATGCCTGGTTTTTCAATCCAAAACTACATGTGGGGAGGATGTTTGGTCGACTGCTCTACGATGGCTCATTGAGTGATGGCAGAATGTGGCTGGGAAGGATGCACCCGAGCTCGCTCGTCTGAGACATGTTTGGGCCAATAGTCTTCACATGTTTTGATGTTTTTGTTTGATATCCAGCTCTCATAGTTTGGTTTGATTTTGGGTGGCGGTGCCGCCTGTGGCACCAACAACCCCCCCTCTTTGTATAGTGCTTTGTTCTTTAAATATATAGTCACCTTACCGTTAAAAGAACAATGACATTTTGTCTGGTTTCATAATTTTGCCGTGATTAACTTGGGAGTTGAGGAGTTTTTAGGTCACAACAAAGGGATAGAGAAAGTCGAAACGTAAAGTATGTCGAGATTTAATTGGGAGGAGGCAGTTGGAAGAGACTCGTAGGATTGGAATATTTTAAAGGATTTGACAATTGATAAGAGTAACTCCGCCTATGTACATGTACATAGCCTGTCCCAAGCCAGGATAAAGGAGGATTGCGATAGGTGTTGCGAGCCAGCGTAAAACCCTAGCTACTCCCATGAAAATGAAACTTAAAAGAGAATCGTGTTTGGGATGTCACCCTCTTAGCGGCGTGCTACATCCGGCCCCGGATGTAGTGATTCAAAGTGAGCAAGGGTTTACGCATCATTCTCGACGGGTGCGAGCGATAAGGAAGCTAGTCGACGGACGCCACAACCTTAGTGGCACACTACATCGGCGCCCGGATGTAGTGCATAAGGAGTTAGGGTCCTAGTACTTTACTCAACGGGTACGAGGGGTAAGGAAGCTAGTTGAGGATAGTAGGATACGCATAGGTAGTTGGAATGTTGGATCTTTAACAGGGAAGTTGAGAGAGTTAATGGATGTGATCAACATGAGAAAAGTCAATATTCTTTGTGTTCAGGAGACCAAATGGGTAGGTGAAAAAGCTAAACAAGTTGAAAATACAGGGTTTAGGTTATGATATAGTGGAAAAAATAGAAACAAAAATGGAGTAGGAATCTTAGTAGATAAAAGCCGAAGAGATGAGGTGGTAGAGGTTAAAATGCAAGGTGATCGAATAATCTTGATTAAGTTAGTTATCGAAAAACTGATTTTGAATGTCATTAGCGCCTATGCCCCACAAGTAGGTTTAAGCGAAACAGTGAAGAAACATTTTTGGGAGGACCTTGACATTATGGTGAGAGAGATTCCTATTAGTGAGAAACTTTGTATTGGAGATTGGTCGTGTTGGTAAAGATAGTGAAGGGTTTGAACGTATCCATGGAGGGTTTGAGTTTGGTGTTAGGAACCAAGAAGGTGAAGAAAATTTCTGAATTTCGCTGTAGTATATGATCTCATGGTAGCAAATACTTTCTTTAGGAAAAGAGAATATCATTTAGTCACATTTTGTAATGGTCAACATCGGAGTCAAATTGATTTTGTGTTTACTCGAAAAGATGATCGAGGATCTTGTATAGATTGTAAGGTAATACCTGGAGAGTGTGTGGTGACTCAACATAAATTGGTAGTGAACTTTCGCTTTCGTATTGGTGTGGTACGAAATAAGTATAATAAAAATGTGAAGATTAAGTGGTGGAATCTTAAAGGAGAAAAATGTATTAAATTTACGGATAGACTTATGACAGAGGGACCTTGAGATGTTGTAGGAGACGTTAATAGTATGTGGGAGGGTATGTCATCTTACATTCGACGAGTGGCTAAAGAAGTTTGTGGGGAGAGTAGAGGTGGTAGACTAGATTCGAGAGACACGTGGTGGTGGAATGATGATATACAAGCAATTAAAATTAAA
The DNA here is from genome assembly GCA_963682175.1 of Triglochin maritima. Classification (NCBI taxonomy): domain Eukaryota; kingdom Viridiplantae; phylum Streptophyta; class Magnoliopsida; order Alismatales; family Juncaginaceae; genus Triglochin; species Triglochin maritima. The sequence continues at coordinate 33,926,466 of OY821781.1, read as the reverse complement.
AAAGAATGTTATAAGATGTGGTTTAAAGATAAAAATGAAACTAACTTAGAAGAGTATAGGTTGGCTAATAAAAAAGCTAAGAAAACAGTAAGAGATGCTAGAGGGGTTGTTTATCAGAATTTATACTAAAAGTTGGGATCAAAGGAGGGAGATGTTGGAATATATATGTTGGCTAAAATAAAAGAGAAGAAAACTAGAGACCTTAATCAAGTTAAATGCATTAAAGATGATAATAATAACCTTTTAGTTAAGACGGAGGATATCAAGGAAATGTGGAGAGTATTTTGATAAGTTGTTCAATGGAGAAAATGATAACGACACTTTTGAAATGAATGATACAATTGAAGAATCTAATAGACAATTTGTACGGAGGATAAGAGAAGTTGAGGTTGAGGAAGCCTTAAAAAGGATGAAACTTGATAAGGTTTCAAGACCAGACGAGATCCCGATTGAAGTGTGGAAATGTCTTGGGGATAAAGCAGTAACCTGGTTAACTAAATTGTTTTAGTAGTATCTGTGAGAAAAATAAAATACCAAATGAGTGGAGACTGATTACTTTGGGCCAATTTACAAGAATAAAGGGGATTTTAAAAGTTACACTAACTATAGAGGTATCAAACTCATGTGTCCTACTATAAAATTGTGGGAAAGAGTAATTGAACACCGTCTAAGGAAATAAACATGTGTTAGAGATAATCAATTTGGTTTCATGCTTGGAAGGTCAACAATAGAGGTCATATTTCTTATTAGACAACTTATGAAGAGGTATAGAAAACAAAAAAAAAGATTTACACATGGTTTTTATTGATTTAGAAAAGACATATGATAGAGTTCCAAGAAATGTTATGTGGTGGGCCCTAGAGAAGAAGAATGTATCAACGAAATATGTGAATTTAATTAAAGATATGTATGAAGGAGTTGAAACTAGCATTAGAATTTGTGATGGTGTGACTAAAGCTTTTCCGATTAAGATTGGACTTCATCACGTTAAACTTTAAGTCCATATCTCTTTGCTTTAGTAATGGACAAGGTGATAAAAGACATACAATGTGAGGTTCCATGGTGTATGTTTTTTGCGGATGATGTAATATTAATTGATGAGAGTATGGTAGGTGTGGAGAGAAAACTAGAGTTGTGGAGAAATACTTTAGAAACAAAAGGTTTTAAACTAAGTAGATCTAAATCATCAATATATGAAGTGTTGCTTCAGTACCGTTAATACCGAAGAAGAGCAGATTATATTAGATGGGCAACTGGTGCGTAGAAAAGATATTTTTAGATATCTTGGATCAATATTTCAAAAAGATAGGGAGATCGATGAAGATGTTAACCATAGAATTAGAGCAGGATGGATGAAATGACGACAAGCCTCAGGTGTCTTATGTGAAGAAAATTCCACTTAAGTTAAAAGGAAAATTTTATATAACCGCAATAAGACTTGCAATGCTATATGGTGCGGAATGTTGGACCACTAAAAGACAACATATACAAAAGATGAGTGTATCTGAAATGAGGATGTTGAGGTGGATGTGTGGTCATACGCGAATGGATCGGATTAGAAATGAAGACATTCATGAGAGAGTTGGAGTTGCTCCAATGGAAGAGAAAGTTATACAACACAGACTGAGATGGTTTGGACATATACAAAGAAGACCTGTGGAGACACCTATAAGAAGATGAGTATTGAATCGGATCGAAGACACAAAAAGAGGAAGATGTGGACCACGATTGACTTGGGAGGAAGCGGTCAAAAGAGATCTAAAAGATTAGAATGTTCCTCAGGAATTTGCATTGGATAGAAACGCGTGGAAGAATACGATTCACGTGCCAGAACCGTGACTCCTTAGAGTTTCATTTCTAGTCTACCCCAACTGTTTGGGATTAAAGGCTTTGTTGTTGTTGTTGTTGACAATTGCTAGGAGCACATGAAAAGGCACATTTCATGTCGGAACCGTGAATCTTGATGAGTTCTATTTCTAGTCGATCAATCTAGTTCGGAATCAAAGGTTTTATTGTTGTTTGGTGATGGCAATGGTATTGGCATTTGCCTTGCTTATCACTTGAATGCCTCAAATTAATAAGACATTCCAGGTGTACTTAGTAAATGGATGTGGATTATCCAGACCATATATGTTTCTATATATGTTCTCATACTGGCAGATGCAGGTACTAGTTTTTTTTAAAAATGGACAGGGATACAAATATGAAAATTAGAAAATAAGCAGATATAAACACCGGACACAAACAAGATGATTGCATGCTATGTTCAAACTAAGCTCATAAGATCATACATCATAAATTCATAAAACATGTATTATAGGCTACTATTTCCTCAAATGATACATTCTCCTTATCTAACTTTTAGACAATTATAATTTTAAAAGCTAAAATTTCCTTCATTTCAAAAAATAATCCTAAAATTCAAAGTCTAACCTAATTCTCATTATTCAATGTTTGTTTTGATGACCTAAAACCTATCTTAACAGGCTTTATCTTCTAATAATTTTCCTATTCTCCCTTAATTGTCATGTTATCGTTAAAATATCTTAACACATTTATTTTGATGCAGATACACGGTTTTTTGTGGGTATTATGTGGTCTACAAAATCTTAAGACAGATTATCAAGGGCAAATATCCACATTAGAAAATACATATATACATGTTCGACCTTATATATGTTTGAATAGGAGGTAGATAAATAGTTGAGTAGATGGACTTCTGATGCAGATACACGGTTTTTTTAAACAAATTCAAATCCAATACACCCTAAAGGCTAAAGTTGAGCTCTACCACAATATCTGCAAAAATAAAACCCAAAGAACTTCTTCTGCAAGCCTACTTAATTTTTGAACCGTCTAAATTTTCTATTTATTGTGAAAAATAGCAGACATTTGATTGCGCTTTGCGTTAATGAGTCACTAGAAACAACCTCTTTAATTAGCTTTATCCTGACTAGGCAGGAGCCTATTTAGAAAGTTGAAACATATTAGATGAAGAAACAAGATTTTAAAAGATCGTGAGTTCTCAATTTGGATCTATATTAGTAGACGAACAAAAACATCTTTTTTCTATTGGTATAGACAAGCAAAACATCAATCATATGAGTGAGCAATAAATAGATAAAGAATTAGAGATACATACAATATATTGTGGGATTAGAGATGCTCCATATTTTGTTCTAAAAATTCTCTCTAAGCATGAAACCAAGCTACTTTCAAGAGTGTGTTCACCCACTCTATCCTGTAAGGCACTGGTAACAATATACAACTGATGTGTAAACTTCAACTAAGATTGTATTAGAATAAAAATTTAGTGGAATCGGTGTAAAAGAACTAAATAAGAACCAAAGTAAACCAAAAAACATAAGAATCAATAACAACTTTCTTGTGTGGATTTACATAAAAGCACTGCATAAAACTCCTTATAAATTTGTCTAACAACTGCTCGCAAAACAAATTAATGTCTTAAAGTTTTTAATGAACATGCTTCAAGAAAACATATAGCATAACTTCTTCTTGGCCATATCTATGTGAAATCTTGTAAGACCATAGCAATATGTGCAAATAAAGGAATCTCAAGAACTAAAACATGAATGTGCTTGAAAGGAATTGACTTTAATAAACTGACTTCTCTCACACTTGTGTAGAAATGTGCACTTCTTAAAATTTGCTATGCAAACTGACCTCTCACACTCAAGAAGAAATGATCCTCACACATACAAACCACCAAACCAACACTAAACAACAACAAGTGACTCACCCAAAAACAACTGGAAGAGTTTCCAAAGTACTGATAATAACATGAATAGAAGAATTTTTTTACCAATTTGTCTAAAAGAGTTACCTACTTATGGGTAAACTATCTATTCAAACTCCAAATCAAACAAAGCCAACAGATTCCCAACTACCTCTGGATCATCCTTATAAATTTCGAATCCGGACCTAAATTTCCATCACCACGTCACTCCAACTACGTAATTTCCTTGCGTGATCCTCATCCAACCAAATCCGCACACAACCCAACATACCAACAAATTCTTAATTATTTTTTGATAGTCTTTGCAAATTTGCCCACTTATGGGCAAACTATCTATTCAAACTCCAAATCAAACAAAGCCAACACATTCCCAACTACCTCTGGATCGTCCTTATAAATTTTGAATCAGGACGTAGCTTTCCATCACCGTGTCACTCCAACTACGTCATTTCCTTACGTGATCCTCACCCAACCAACAAACTCTTAATTATTTTTTAGTAGTCTTTGTAAATTTGCCCACTTATGGGCAAATTATATATATTCAAACTACAAATCAAACAAAGCCAACAAATTCTCAATTGCTTTCGAATCGTCCTTATAACTTCCAACCGCGGATCTGAATCCTCGTCACCACATCACTCCAACTATGTCCAAATCCACCAAACCAAGAAGAACAGCTCACCTGAAAACAACGGGAAGAGGGAACCGGTCGAGGAACTCCTTGACGGCCCCATCGTTCTGCATCCCTGAAACCCCAAAATTACATGATCAGGTAAGGGACTTGAAGGAGGAGGATATGAGATTACCGGGGTAGGACGCGAAGTCGGAGGCGGCTTCGAGGAGGGAAGTGGCCGTGGTGTCCATTTCGGGGTTTGGTCGGGATTAGGGTTTTGGAGTTGGGGTTTTGGGGGAGAAGAAGAGGAAGCGGTGTGACGGTGGAAGTTGTTTTCGGCACGTGGCGGGTGAATACGAGAAGTTGTCAACACGAGTTTTATTTTTATTATTATAACGGTTTTTTTTTTTGCTATTCTGTTGTTCAAAAAATTTAATGTTTTAAAATGTTATTACTTAGAGCAACTAAAATAAGTTGATAACTTAATTGTCATTATAAGATATTTTGTGTCACTTCATTAATCTTGCAACGTTACTTTCCGTTATTGTTTGCTAGCTAATACGGTTTGGTTGGTAGAGATACCAAAGTTATTTTAACTATTCTAACAAAACCATTTGTGTTAATTAACCGTTTGATTAAGCCCTACAGTTGAATCCGGACTTAACCATCCACCCCTAACCTCCAAGGCTCATCCCTCTTATGTCGGATTTCCTAAATCAGAAACCCTAATCCTCACGAAATCCATAAATTGCCCCCAACCTCTCTGCATTCCTTGTTTCCCGTGTGTCCCCGACCCATTCGATCAGGTACGCGATCTCCTCTCTCCCCGCTCTCTACAATGCGACCGAGGAGATGGTGTGCGATGAAGAAAGAGTACGTTTTTCCTCTTATTCTTCGATTCATTTATGTTTTGTTTGGTTGTTATGTTGTGTCCTTATCTTGAAGTTTTTCATGTGTTTTGATCTGTTGTTATGTTTCCTCTTATTCATTTATGTTGTGATCTGTTGTTATGTTTCCTCTTATTCATTTATGTTGTTATGTTTTGACCTTATCTTGTGTCCTTATCAGTACTGCACCAATAAAGAGGAAACAATTATCTCATAGAAGACCAAGTATCCATACAAAGAGGGACGACATGACTAAGAGAGACCAGGCGAACATTCCTTACTCATTAGGTTCAGATGAGGAGTACAATAACGAGACTGAAGTAGACACTGGTGATGAGGACTTGAGGAGTTCCCTAATGAGGAATTGGATGGTGAGGACCTTAATGCAACCATTAAGTCAGATAGTCCAACCACCATTGACGTAGGTATATTAAATCCCAAGTTGTATATTGGGCAGAATTTCCCAAATGTAGAGGCGTTCAAGTTTGCCCTCAAACATTACTCCTAGGGATGCAAATGGTAACGATTATTCGAGTATCCGGTTCGAAAATTACAACTTGGTTGATACTTGGTGAAGAAGTTTTTACCGAATACAATTTGGAATTGAAATTTGTTTAAATTTTTTTACCGTTTTCAAATTCGGATACAAATTCGGATATAGGCCAAACCATATCCAAATATCCAAAAATACCAATTTTGGCATCCAATATATGTGGTTTTTAATATTTGTATTGTGAGTTAATAAAAACAAAATTATTTCCTATGTAAATATTAGCCTAATAGAAATGCAAAAACCAAATTATAATGGAATTCTCTTAAAACAACTTTCCAAAAAAAATTAGAATATACAACAATATATATATATATGTTATAGGAATTTGGCAAATATTCATGATAGTCATGAATCCCAGTTTGAGTTGCTGTCAGCCTTATGTCAGAATTGAATGGGAGAAATCATGGTTCTGTCATCATATTTGATACTGGAGAAGGCAAGTTCAGCAAACTTTTTGTTTACTTCAAAGCATGCAAAGATGGGTCTTTCAGGGGTGTAGACCATTCATATTTAGGATTGGATGGATACCACCTCAAATCCAAGTTTAGGGGAGTTTGTTTAGCTGCAGTTAGTGTGGATGAGAACAATGAGATTCTCCCGCTTGCCTTTGGTGTTGCCAAAATTGAAAATAAAGCAAATTGGGATTGGTTCCTGGGTTGGATGAAGGAGTGAATTGGGGAGATACTTGGATTAGTGCTTCTGAGTGACAGATGCAAGGGATTAGAAGTGGCAGTTGGGAAGAAGTTTAGTGGAGCATAACGTAGGACTTGCATGAGGCATTTGTATAAGAACTTCATAAGACATTTTGGGGGTGACCACATGATGGTTCTCATTTAGGGGGCTTCTAGAGCTTACGCAATGGAGGATTATAGTAGATGGATGGGTGAAATACAACTAGCCAGCAAAGAAGCATATGACTGGATGAAAAATGTAGAAGTAAAGGAGAAGTGTTGGTCAAGATGTCAATTTGGTGTTACAACCAATTGTGATAGTGTGATAAACAACATCTCAGAGCGCTTCAACTATTGGATTTCTGATCCAAGACACAAACCAACCATTATATTTGTTGATTTGTCAAGTAGAAATTAATGAAGCTCTTCTATAATAGACAAAAGAAATCCAAAGGTTGGGATGATATACTAGTGTCATTTCCAAGGCAATGGTTAACAAAAAGAAGTAGAGGGTTTGCTGGTCATGTGGTGTACATATCATATGATCAGAAGGCTTTTTTGTTCATTGGTATAAACCCAGCGATTAAAGAGGTCGTTGTTTTCATGAAATACTTTTTCCGTCTTGTACAAAGATATCTTTTGTTCTATCATTTCCGAAAAAGTGGATAAACTGGGTGGATATGTAAAAGATATTCTTTGTTTTCCATCACTTGCACATATATAAAAAAGGTTCACAGTCCAACTAGGAGATGTATTGTAGAACTTGATGTGGGTATTTGCACATGTAGAAAGTGGCAGTTGGTGGGGCTACTTTACAATCATGCATCTGCATTTTTGGGCACAATAAGGGGGTTGTTTGGGAAAATTATGTCCACCCCTGTTACTATACAGAAGAGCCTATGGTGGCAGCATAGCTCCACTACCTGACAAGGCACAATGGAAGTGTGAGGAACAAAATATCAAATGCTATCCCCCTGATCTAGTGAGACCAACAAGAAGGCCTAGGAACAAGAGGATTAAACCATTTGATAAGCCTAACAGAGTGACAAGTGTTGGCTTTTAGGCCTTAATCTATAATAATTTTGATGATTAATAAAACTAATCTTAATCAATCAACTAATCAAAGTAGACAAATACAATTACATGCATTACATACATAGTTGTATAATTACAATTATCTTAATAGGTTGATCAAGAGAAGTAGTATTGGGAAAAAGACATCAAGACTTGTAATCAAAGATTTGGACCAAGACTTGTAATTTTATATTTATTAAGTCCATTAGGTTTAATGTTAAATTGAGCTCTAAGATTCTGTCGTGACCAAGTCCAGTCAACCGAACCCCAAATGGTTGATCTTTCACATTTCGATTCGAGACAAACTACATTATTATTATGTAATATATTCAAAATATATACTGAAGTCTCCCAATTGCTCTCTGGAATTGTCCAGATGGATGACCGAAACACCTTCGGTCGACCAGATCGGTTTCCGACTTTGTTCCAACGGTCGTATTTGAATTATGCCTTAGATCCCAATTGAATTGTCTAATTTCGGCCGACTGAACTGTAGGATTCTGTGCCCCTATGTATGTACATATATTAAATTTTTACACATGCATACATGATTGATTTCTATATTTTCGATGATTTTATGTACATTATTTTATATTTATTCTAATATAATGTAACTCACATATATATTAAAATAAATAGAAGGAGTTGTGTTGCATATTGAATCGTCCGTCAATTCGCCTCCAAGTGTTCACCAAACTATAAATAAGATTAGAGAGAAAGAAGCTAGTCAATCTATCTTTAAATCAAGGTTAGAATCTAGCTAATAATCCCTTTAAAGCTCCCTGAGAATTAATCTCCAAAAGCTTGATTAATTAAGAGATTTTCGGACGGATTAGTGGAGAGGTTAGAAAGAGAATTTTTGCATTGATTAAAACAAGTAGGGAGAGGAGACCTATTTATAAACTCTCCCAACACCCACATCATGGGTAATCCACTTACCAATGATCTCTTACTTTTCTTTCCCTAAAAGTAATAACAAATTGACACATAATCATCATCATCATCCACGTTTTACCACAATTGGAATAATCCAACCCATGATCAACACTAATCTCTTAATAATTCTAACAAAATCGTGTCCACCGGTCGACCAAAATTAACCAATCGATTGACCAATTGGCAACTCTTTGTGGCTTCAGTTGGATCATGAAACCAGGCGGTTGACCAATCAAGCACTATAAAAGTTACTGTGATTTTCCGATCGAACAGAAACACATAAACGGTCGACCGATTCAACATAAGAAAATGCTACTGGAAGTTTTCGCTCAGACTGAGATACAAGTTGATCGACCGATTACTGCCAAGAAAAGCTCCTGGAAGTTTTTGATCGAACCACGACTTCAATCGGTCGACCGTCAACTACCAAGAAAAGTTCCTGGAAGTTTTCAGTCGACCCACGCGACCACTTGGTCGACCGTTTACGAACGCGGAAGCTACTGTGAATATTTGGTCGACCGATATCCAAAAACGTTCGACCGTTTTGCCTGATTTTTGCTTTTATCAAATTTTAGATTTATATCAAACAAATTTGATTTTTGTTTTTTTAGCAAATTCATGTATCATGTAATATATTATCATATGTAATGTCAAAACATTACACCCCATAATATATACATCTCATATGAATTTATTTGTGATTCTAACTATGTTATTTTCACGACATATTGATTTTATCGATTCACCACATGTATGCTATTTCACTGGAAACCCGATACATCATATGAACGTAAAATCAAACTTCTTGTTTCCCAGTTTTGTGGTGTGATCTATAGGAGGATCTAAGATATATTGATAATGATATCAAACACTTAACATCACAAACTATAAGCGGTATCTAGCTACACATTATAGTAACCCAATTAGCAAAAATGTCTTGTTCACTTGAAATAAACATGATCCACTTAGTAATGTAAGGAACATCACTTGTGTCTATCCCTTGCCTCCTGATATTAAGAATATTATACAAAGTAGAAATGTGTGACCTTTGTATTCTATATTCATTTTTGATCTCTTAAGCTAATTATAATTATGTGACTATATGTAAGTCACATTGTGCACATTATAATTTCGCTTTATCAAGGGACCCAATAATATCATCACTCAAGTCAAGAGAGACAATGATAATCTTTTGACGAACTATCTTTTCCAGCACAAGTTATGTTTAACCAACTATTATCTTATCACTATGCTCAATGATAGCTTTTGACAATAGTCAAATTAAACACTTCTTATGTGAAAAGACATAAGTCTCATATCTTAGGATTCAAGACAAAATGAAATATATTAATGACACATAACACAATTCCATAATATTTCACTTGATAGGTCTATTTAATATATAAAAGTAATTGTTTTCCTCTTTTATATACTCGTGTCGTTAAATATTTGTAGAGCAACGATACTCTTTAACCAACACGACAATCTTTTCTCGGTAATTAATATTCCATGTCAATCACCATGATTGCGAATAACTTTTGATTTATGTAAACTATTATCTTTTAGAGCTCTATGGTTAAGGATCAAGAGCCTCATCCTTAACACTTCTAAAAAACGAATACATTAATCAATGATTGAATCGGTTTAATAATCGCAAGTGCACGGCCACGTTGAAGCGGTGACAAGCACGGGTCGATCCACAAGGAGCGTGCGCGAGTCGGATTCACAATACTCGAGTGGGGGAGAAGAAAAGAGAGATGTGATCGAAACTACACTACAATGTAAAAGAAATCGGAAAATAAGCAATAAATCTAAACCCCTCAAGGGATAGAGAAAGAATACGAATACGAAAATGTGTGTTGTGTGCGTGTATTAAATGTGCTCATCAAAACATGTGACACATGAAATCCATAAAACTCAAATTCAACTTTGCCTCCACATGAAATAAGATAAGACCTTATCATTAAAACATACAAGACAATAATTGAAATGAAGCTAATATGTTCACATGCAAAATGACTCAAATCCAACTATATCTCCACATGAAATAAGATTTATCACAATCATTAAAGCATACAAGACATTAATTTGGATAAGGCCAACATGAGCACATGCAAGCACATGTCTTGTTTCCCTCTTCCGCTCCATCCTTATCCTAACCTCATCATTCCCCCATAAAATAAGTCAACTAATCTAAGCATGTGTTAAGCTTCATTCAAGAGCATTAACACATCAAAGATAAGAGTGAAGTCTCATTAGATGGTTATGGAAATCATGTAAGGCTCAAAGGATTAAGATTAACACACACACACACATTAATCCATCATATGATCAAATCACCTTCTTCTCCAACCCCCATGGGGATGAACTACTCTCTACATTAAAGAAAACATGAAAAGAAGATAAACCCATGAAAGAAATGTAGAAGACTAGATTAAACAAACAACATAAAAGAAATTGCATCAAAGGAAAACATCAACACAATAAACAAGAACTCAACTAGATTAAGAAAATAAAAGACAAAGTTTGCTCCTCTCCAACCCCCTTATTACACTACTAAAACAGGAAACTAAAACCTACTCTAATGAGGGGAAGGACGAAGAAGAGGTAGAGGAGGGATTACAATGGTTTATAAAGACTAATACATGGTTAGGATCAATCTGGCAATAATCGGACGACTCTAAATTATATCTGATAGTCCAAGAGTGCTCTAACCCGACAACCCGAACCACGACCAAAATGTTAGCCCTAAATTATATCAAATGGCTCTGATCGGGCTGAAATTTTGTGTCGCGCTTGATTTCTTCATTTGGCACATGAGGTGAAGTCCTAGTGTACTGGCTTGAATCACTTTGAGTTTTATTGACGACATACGGATCTGATTCAAGTCACGTGTCACCATATTTTGCACTTCACAATCAAGTCCCTTCGGGTTTGCACTTGGGTCATTCCTGATTTGCGATCAAGTCCTTGTGCATTACAAATAGGTCCAGAACCTTCCAAGTCAGTCCATACTTGTTACATTTAGGTCATTTTTGCTCCATTCCTCTTATTTATTACCTAACTCCTGAAACACTACAAACAACAACTCGAGTAGCACAATATTGGGGTAAAATAAAGGATATATAGGATGAATATGATACATGATATGCTACTAATCAAATACACCCACACTTACATATTGACATCATTTCATGTTCATATTTGTATCTTATATCCATTATCTTTCACCTAAACAATGCTATGTCACGAGTTTTATGTTTAGTTTTCAGGAATAAATAGGTTTGAAGAGATGAAGCATAAAAGGACCCAAAAGCTGGGAAAAAGGACTGAATTGTGAGATCTAGGGACCAAGATGCAAGGGAGATGGACCTGATTGCAAGACAGAGGGACCTAAGAGTAAAACAGAATACTTCACACCATTATGGGGAGTATTTTAGCAATTGGATTCGGGTCGGAGCTCCAACAAACAAAGTAGATGCATCAAAGACCACCAAAAGCACACAGAAAAGCCCAGAATAAAAATCAACTGGATCCGGACATTTTGGACCGCCAATTGGCGGTCTGGATTAGTCCAGATCCGCCAAGATTTCTCCTGGACTTGTATTAATGTTCGTTTAGGCTATTTTTGGTGTTTGTTTAGTCCCACATCGGGGGATTGTCCCGGATTAGCTTTTTCCATGCCTATAAATAGAACTCTTCACCTCCTATTGTAATCACTCCATATTTTAAGTGGCTATTCTTCCTACTAGAAGTGAGGCCTTGAAGCACACACTAAAGTAGGAGGATGCTACTTTTAATGTGAGTCATTTTATCAATAAAGTTTTATGTTTCTTTCATTGTTTGTTTTATGCTTCTTTTATTGTTTGTGCATGTTTTAGTTTAATCGTCTTTTAATTCTAGCTTAGTTTTAATATGCTTTCTTTCCATAGTTTAATAATTAGTGTAATGTTTAGTGAGTAGTTCCATCCCCTTTGGGGGGTGGAGTAGATGTACATACATGCATTAGAGAATGGGATGAATGCTTTAATTTCAATGTGTTGATTAAACATGAATGTATGCTTGCTTGTTTAGGATAGAATTTACAACTTGATGAGTTTTGCCAAAATGATTAGACACCTCTCATGCTTGTTTAGGTTCTGAAATAAACACCTTGCATATGTAAATGTTAATCAACTAAGTTGGTGAATAGATTGATAGGTTTTGCCATAACATTTAGACACTTCCTATGCTTGATAAACACCACCTTCATGTGCTTAAAGAATGTATTCTACACCCACCTCTTTGCTTGTGTGCACTCACTCCACCCCTTAGGGGTTTTCCATTCCTGAAATTCCAGCACTTCTATTTTGTTCTTAGCTTAGTTTTTATTTGATCGTTTATTTCTTTGTTTCGCATTTCGTACTTCTTAGCGTAGTTTAGTGTAGAGTAGCGTAACCAACTCTCTTCTCCATTATTTTTGCCACTTGATTTCGTGCAAACAAGAGGCTTCTCACCTCCCTGAGGACGACCCGTACTTGCCACCGCTTCATCGCGGCCGTGCACTTGCGGTTTAAATTAAAACGTTCAACAAGTTTTTGGCGCCGTTGCCGGGGAGGTGTCAGTCCAGACTCTTGTTTGGACGATTTGAGTGGATTTAATTTGTGTGTTGTAGTTTTTCTTTGTTTCAGGAGATTGGGAATAGCAAGTGGAGGCTACTGGAGAAATTTCCAGACGACCTGAGCACTTCAGACCGCCAATCAGCGGTCTGAGACCGCTAATCAGCGGTCTGGTGAGCTCTGTTCATCTTTTAATTTCTTGCTGTTGTTGCTCTAAATGATCTAGTTATCTGGGACTCAATTTGGCATGTTTTGACTTATAGTTCGTTCCCAGATCAATAATCAAACCTCCTTTAAGCAACTTGGACCCTAAAACTCAAAGCAAAAGATTAGGCATTCATTCTTGTTTAGGTCATGCATCATGTATGTGACTTAGGCATTTTGATTGTCTTTTATCTTAGCTTTATTTTCTGTTGCTGAGAGCTGGCGTGAGGTACGCACCTTCTACTCTCATTCATGCATTTCGTATGAACATGCATTAGTTAGTAGGAAGTGCATTGCAACAAGTGTGAGTTGAGCGTTGTTTGGAGAGTTGATTGCTAGATTTAGGACTCCAAAACGCTACTAAGGAGGGGCTGTCCCGTAAAAGATAAGGTGGGGGATTTCATCACCCTTTCCTTCGCCCCAAAAACCACACTAATCAAGAGCCTAATTTTAAAATCAAGTAGACATTGGCCTTAAGGAATTCGGACGCATTAGGAGAGTGATCCGGTCCCGACCGTCATGACCTGATCGGCGTTGCCCACTTTGTCGATAGTAGGAGAGACGAGATCCCCGGATCTTGGCTCACTTGCTGGGCTTTGTGGTCCTCGTTGTAGGGAGGTGAGGCGTGTTGAGGCCGTGTGACCTCGCAGTTAGGCGTCGTCTAGCTGTAAGGACCTATAGCGACCTTAGGATTGCTTGAGCCTTGTTTGCTTGTGTGCTTCTACCTGTACCCATCCGCCGTAGCATAAGGACTTCTTCCCTTCTCTCCTGAGTCATTCTTTCTCTCCTGTGTTCCCCCGTCTTCTCCTCTACGCACATTCTTTGTTAAAAAAAAGTTTTGTTTTGTGTGTGTGTGCACCTTTGTGCATGCTTTCGTGGACACGAGACGAGAGTGGTCGTTTGACGAGGAGCGTTGTCAATCCGGCTTCGGTCATCGATTTCTAGACACCTCCCTCCTCTCGTGTCGCACGCAGTCCGGGTTCAATGGCTGCTAATTTCCGTGAGGAGGAGCAGTTGCTGGACCAACCTGTTCGACCAGTGCTTCCAGTTGTCGTTCCCATACCTCTACGTGATCGATGCTACCCGAGCCGTACAGCTCTACCCTCATGCATCGTATTACCAGAGGCTAATGGGAACCATTTTGAGGTTAAGCCTCAATTCATTTCCATGCTCCCTCATTTCACTGGGAAAGGTGACCCCTATATCTTTCTCAGGGAATTTGAGGAGGTCTGTGCTATGTTCAAGCTGCAACAACTTAGCACAGACTCCATCCATCTTAGGCTTGTCCCCTTTGCGCTGAAGGATGATGCCAAGAAGTGGTTGTACAGCAACCAGGCGAATTCCTTTAGGACTTGGGATGAGTTTCAATCTGCATTCCTCAAGAAGTACTTTCCTAATCATCGGACTCAAAAATTGAGGAACGAAATCAATTCGTTCTATCAACATGAGACCGAACCATTTCATGCATATCTTGAGAGGTTCAAAGAGCTACTATCCTCGTGCCCTCACCATGGCATTGAGTTGTGGCGTCTTTGTCAGATTGTGTATGAGGGTCTTCACATCCCGTCCAGAACGCTCCTTGAGTCCATGTGTCAAGGAGAGTTCTTGGGAAAGGATGAAAGGGAGGCATGGGCCTTCCTAGAAGACCTCGCTGAGAAAACCATGCAGTGGGAGAGTGTGAGGGAACCACCTGCATCATCTAGTATAGGAGCGAGGATCGCGAATGCAAACTCGACTAGATCGGGTACCGCATTTGCTATCGATACCACTACGGCCACCGAGGCACGCATGGCGGCCTTAATGCGCCGTATGGACTCGATTGAGCTCCAAAACCAACAAAGTGCATTCCTATCAGCCACCCCAAGCGCAAACCACCAATCAATCGGGTTTCCCAAATTCCAATAATATGGAAACCCGATTCAATTCGCTTGAGACCTTGACTCGTGGACTTGAAAACTCAATGAAAAATTTTATGTCAACCACGAGTCAAGTTCTCACTTCAAATCAGCAGACCATCAAATCTCTAGAGCTTCAGATGAGTCAATTGGCTCAGTCTGTACATGAAAGAGAGAGAGGGTCTTTTCCTAGCCAGCCTGAGGCTAACCCCCGCATGTACCAACAACAACAAATGCAAAATGAGAATGTGGTACCTCGGGGGAGGCAAGTGAACCATGTGGAGGAACCTGTTCACCATGTCAATTCCATTGTGACCTTAAGGAATGGAAAACAGGTTGACAATCACATTTCCTTGCCACACCCACCACCATCTATGCAGCCCCCCAGTGGGAATGGTGGTGAAGAAGAAGCTGAGGGTGAGGGTAATACACCAAAGCTTTCTTCTCAGGCACAGCAGAAAACCTACCTGCCAAAAGCTCCCTATCCAAGTAGGTTAAACAAAAAACAGAGTGACAACATGGACAAGATAGTAGAGGTGTTTAAGCAAGTAAAGGTTAACATCCCCTTGTTGGATGTCATCCAACAAATACCTCAATATGTCAAAGTGTTGAAGGATCTCTGCACAACCAAGAGGAAGACCAATGTTCCTAAGAAAGCATTCTTGGCTGCAAATATCAGCTCACTTTTGTCCAATCCCACCTACACAAAATACAAGGACCCTGGGTGTCCTACTATTCAGTGTACGATAGGGGACACTAGACTGAGCAATGTTTTGCTTGATTTAGGATCAGCGGTCAACCTCCTCCCATTCTCTGTTTATCAACAGTTGAACTTGGGAGAATTGAAACCAACTAAGATCACCCTCCAACTGGCGGATAGATCCATTCGTATTCCCATGGGGATTATCGAGGACGTGCTTATCAAAGTTGGAGATTTTATATTTCCAGTCGATTTTTTTGTCCTCGACACCAATCCTATTGCGAACACCCACTCTCAAATACCTTTGATTTTGGGTAGACCATTTCTGGCAACCTCCAATGCCTTGATTAATTGTAGAAATGGTCTCATGAAGCTCTCATTCGGTAACATGAGTGCCGAGTTTTATGTGTTCAACTCTGGTAGGCAACAAGAACCCATGGATGAACCTTTAAATCTAAATCTCATCCACCAATTGGAGAAAGCACCACAGAATCAACGAACACCCCTAACCCCAATGCAACCCATTGAGAATGTTCGTGGGCCCAGCGAAAACTTATTGCCTGTCTTCGCAATGCAACAGAGTGAGCTGGCCTCGAACATGAATGTCCAAAGGGAGTGTTCGTTGCATGATTCAGTTGAGAGTACTAGTGAGAGTGAGACACCTCATCATATGCCTATACCAGAAGGTGTCTCTACCTCATGTCCCATGGCCATTGAGCCATTTGAGCTTCATATTGACTCCAACAAGGACCCACCTATGACCGAGCTTATGCTTGATGATCTAAATGATGGTGGGAGGTCCTTGTTGGATGACTTGGGGAGAAGCCCCATTCTTAGTGATGCAAGTCTGCTGCATCCATCGAATGAGCTTGAGGAACTCATTCCGATGCACCCGCCTATTGGTTGGAGAGTTTTCTTCGATGAGCAATTAAACCCTAGTGAGGCAACACAACTTCATTCTTTGTTGCCCACACCCGACCAATATCATGAGGGGTTCGAGCCTTTCAGCTTTGACTTTTCACCCCTCATGACACCTCAGAGTACCAGTGGAGTTTGCCCATCTCGGCAAGTCTCTGGTCCTCCTGACTTGATGTTCTCATTTGATGTTCCTTGACCAAATGATTATGAGAATATCTTGGTTGATGTATATATCTTTAAAAAAAACAACAAAAAAACAAAAAAAAGAAGAAGTGTGTAATAAAAGACTCCTTCAGTGAGCATCGATTGTTGTGGGCCCCAACCCTTGTGTACTTGGGCCCAATCTCTTCACGTATTTATCTCCCTTCTTCAGCTTCTCACAGGTTTTGAGGGAATTTGGGTTTGTGTCCATCAACATGACCCTGAACGTCCCTTTGTACTTCATGTTGGTGAGATCTTTCCTTTTTCATGCATGTATCCATGTAGTATCTTGTTCACATTCATTGAGGACAATGCATGAAGTAGGTGTGGGGGGGTGTTTTACGTGTGTACATAGTCGAGTCTTTTTCCTTTGGTTTTATTTTCGTTTGTTTGTACTGCTAGGGTCATGTTAGTGTGCCACATTTAACATTGATATATCTGTTTGCCATGATCCTTGGGTGACTTGTCTCCTTTTGCTTGCCGAGTGCTTTAAAATTTTCACATTTCTTTCAAAATCTTCATGTGTTTGCGAAAGAAAATGTTTTTGTGGGTTTTGCGTGTGTTTAGCATGTGCAAAACCGTTGAGAGGCAAAGTAAAAAGAAAGCTCCCAAAATTGTCTTGAACTTGATGCATTAGGATTTCTAGTTTACTGGCTTTAGGTCTTATCGAGTCGTTAGGGTGCACCCCGGTTTTCCCTCGGGGGGCGTGTAATCATAGGGTTTCAGTACTCAAACATTTAAAGAAGTCCACCCTGAACCTAGTGAGTCAAATAATTCGTGTCTGTTAGTATAAGGAAGTTTGTCGTAGGCAAGGGCCCTTAATCTCTTTTTGTGAAACTTAAGTGTAGGGGTTTTGGTTCCCATGTAGATAAATAAGTGGTGTTCTCTCTTCTCGCACGGCTCCTATCACTCGGGAAAGTAGGTCTGAGGGGACTTTGTGCCTGGTGCTTTCGAGTCATCTGACTTGGGATGCACCGACCGAACTCCCGTTACACGGGTGGTAGGGATCGCCCTATGTGGAGATTTGGGGGAAGGTGTACGTGATAGTGTAAGTCCTCATAGGCAATGATGCATGAAACCTGACCCTGGGAGAATCAAACACCAACCAATAAATGCTCCAAAGAAAAAGAAAAAAAAAGAAAAAGAAAAAAAGAAAAAGAAAAAAAAGAGTCAAATAAGAACCAAAATGGACTTTACACGTTGTATCACATTCAGAAGTTAAGGTTGCCCATGTCTTTCACTTAATTCCTTAGTTAACTCTCACGAATAACTCATTAGGCTAGGTGTGTGGACTGATTACATATATAGAGTCGACCCGTAGTATTACCGCGTCCCATGATCGACAAAATAAGTCCAACGAGTCGTGTATCTAGAGTGATTAATGCATCTTGTTCGGATTTTGTGGGTATATCCGCTGAAAACCCTCAGGAGACAACACTCCTCCTTGGCGACAAGGAGGTTTAACGGCTTGTTGCACGTGCTAAGTGCAACCGTGATTCCTACGAAAGTGAGTTAGGATTTCTTGTTTTTCGCATGCTTTTCTCTTTCTTTGTTTTGCTCGGGACTAGCAAAAGTTAGGTGTGGGGGTATTTGATTGACATCATTTCATGCTCATATTTGTATCTTATATCCATTATATTTCACCTAAACAATGCTATGTCACGAGTTTTATGTTTAGTTTTCAAGAATAAATAGGTTTGAAGAGATGAAGCATAAAAGGACCCAAAAGCTGGGAAAAAGGACTGAATTGTGAGATCTAGGGACCAAGATGCAAGGGAGATGGACCT
Organism: Triglochin maritima; assembly: GCA_963682175.1. Taxonomy (NCBI): domain Eukaryota; kingdom Viridiplantae; phylum Streptophyta; class Magnoliopsida; order Alismatales; family Juncaginaceae; genus Triglochin; species Triglochin maritima. The sequence goes on along the minus strand of OY821781.1, from coordinate 33,907,672 downwards.
GATTGCAAGACAGAGGGACCTAAGAGTAAAACAGAATACTTTACACCATTATGGGGAGTATTTTAGCAATTGGATTCGGGTCGGAGCTCCAACAAACAAAGTAGATGCATCAAAGACCACCAAAAGCACACAGAAAAGCCCAGAATAAAACTCAACTGGATCCGGACATTTTGGACCGCCAATTGGCGGTCTGGATTAGTCCAGATCCGCCAAGATTTCTCCTGGACTTGTATTAATGTTCGTTTAGGCTATTTTTGGTGTTTGTTTAGTCCCACATCGGGGGATTGTCCCGGATTAGCTTTTTCCATGCCTATAAATAGAACTCTTCACCTCCTATTGTAATCACTCCATATTTTAAGTGGCTATTCTTCCTACTAGAAGTGAGGCCTTGAAGCACACACTAAAGTAGGAGGATGCTACTTTTAATGTGAGTCATTTTATCAATAAAGTTTTATGTTTCTTTCATTGTTTGTTTTATGCTTCTTTTATTGTTTGTGCATGTTTTAGTTTAATCGTCTTTTAATTCTAGCTTAGTTTTAATATGCTTTCTTTCCATAGTTTAATAATTAGTGTAATGTTTAGTGAGTAGTTCCATCCCCTTTGGGGGGTGGAGTAGATGTACATACATGCATTAGAGAATGGGATGAATGCTTTAATTTCAATGTGTTGATTAAACATGAATGTATGCTTGCTTGTTTAGGATAGAATTTACAACTTGATGAGTTTTGACAAAATGATTAGACACCTCTCATGCTTGTTTAGGTTCTGAAATAAACACCTTGCATATGTAAATGTTAATCAACTAAGTTGGTGAATAGATTGATAGGTTTTGCCATAACATTTAGACACTTCCTATGCTTGATAAACACCACCTTCATGTGCTTAAAGAATGTATTCTACACCCACCTCTTTGCTTGTGTGCACTCACTCCACCCCTTAGGGGTTTTCCATTCCTGAAATTCCAGCACTTCTATTTTGTTCTTAGCTTAGTTTTTATTTGATCGTTTATTTCTTTGTTTCGCATTTCGTACTTCTTAGCGTAGTTTAGTGTAGAGTAGCGTAACCAACTCTCTTCTCCATTATTTTTGCCACTTGATTTCGTACAAACAAGAGGCTTCTCACCTCCCTGAGGACGACCCGTACTTGCCATCGCTTCATCGCGGCCGTGCACTTGCGGTTTAAATTAAAACGTTAAACACTTACCTTTTGCTAGTCCCGAGCAAAATAAAGAAAAAGAAAAAAAATGAAGAAAAGTAAAACATGCGAAAAACAGGGAAATCCCAACTCACTTTCGTAGGAATCACGATTGCACTTAGCATGTGCAACAAGCTGTTAAACCTCCATGTCGCCAAGGAGGAGGAGTGGTGTCTCCTGAGGGTTTTCAACGGATATACCGACAAAATTTGAACATTGATGCATTATTCAATCTAGCAACACGACTCGTTGGACCCATTTTCGTCGATCATTGGACACAGTAATACTACGGGCCGACTCTATATATGTATCCAGTCCATACACCTAGCCTAATGAATCATTCGTGCAAGTTTATTTAGAACTTAAGTGAAAAACATGGACAACCTTAACATCCTCAAGTGATACAGAGTGTAAAGTCCATTAAAGTTCTTATTTGCATTACCCCTTTTTCTTTCTTTTTGGTATTTTTTCATTTTATTTTTGTCTAGTTGGTGTTTGATTCTCCCAGGGTCAGGTTTCGTGCATCATTGCCTATGAGGACTTACACTATCATGTACACCTTTCCCCACATCTCTACATAGGGCAATCCCTACTACTCGTGTAATGGGAGTTCGGTCGGTGCATCCCAAGTCAGATGACTCGAAAGCACCAGGCACAAAGTCCCCTCAGACCTAATTTCCCGAATGATAAGAGTCGTGCGAGAAGAGAGAACACCTACTCACTTATTTCTTATCTTCACATGAACCAAAATCCCTACACTTAATGTTTCACAACAAACTTCCTTATATTAACAGACACGAATTATTCAACTCACTAGGTTCAGGGTGAACTTCTTTATTTATTTGAGTACTGAAACCCTATGATTACTCTCCCCGAGGGAAAACCAGGGTGCATCCTTACGACTCGATAAGACCTAAAACCGGTATACTATATCTCCTAATGCATCAAGTTCAAGACAATTTTGGGAGCTTCCTTTTACTTTGTCTCTCAACGGTTTTGCACATGCTAAACACATGCAAAACCCACAAACATTTTCTTTCGCAAACACATGAAGATTTTTTAAAGAAATGAAAATTTAAAGCACTAGGCAAGCAAAAGAAGACAAGTCACCCAAGGATCATAGCAAACAAATATATCGATATTAAATGCAGCACACTAAATTGACCCTAACAATACAAACAAAAGAAAACAAACAAAAGGAGAAAGACTTGACTATGTACACACGTAAAACACCCCCTACACTTACTTCGTGCATTGTCCTCAATGACTGTGAACATGATACTACATGGATTTATGCATGAAAAAGAAAAGATCTCACCAACGTGAAACACAAGGAAAGTTTCATGGTCATGTTGATGGACATAAACCCGAATTTTCCTCAAAACCTGTGAGATACTTAAGAAGGGAGACAAATACGTGGAAGAAATGAGACTCAAATACACAAGGATTGGGCCCCACAACAATCAATTCACTCATGGAGTCTTTTATTGTATATTTTTCTTTCTTTTTTTCTTTTGATTTTTTTTGAAATATAACTATGTACAAAAATAAGTTCTCATCTTCATTTGTCAAATGACATCAAATGAGAACCTCAAAAGTGGGTCAATGCACTTGGAATGAGAACATGACACCACGTGGGGCTAGAATACTCATGTGTGGGCCCCCTTCACAAAGAGCACAAGATGAAAGGAGAGGTTAATAAATAGACGCAAAGACGTCTCATTCAAAGGATCAAACTGAAAGAGCTTGAACCTCTTAAGAGTTTGAGACATAATGTGCAACGAAAGAAGAGTTTCTCCCATTGTAGAATTGAAGTTATAATCATCAATCCAAACTCTCCAACCAACAGGCTGGTGGGTCGGAATGAGATCAAGAACCTCGTTATGTATGTCCGATCACCAGATGAACAGAAGGTGAGTCTCTTACCCAAGGTATCCTCTAAGGCACTCCCAATACCCTCATTGGCGACACAATTGTTTGATGTCCCATCATTTCCAAGATGATCAGGAACAATACTGAGAGGCAAACTCTCATCAGGTTGTATGAAATTAAGGGTAATAGGGAGCTCTTGCTCAACCACATGAGAGTCCTTAAGAGGCACAACAATAAGATCATGTGGCTCAAGGGCCACGGGACAAAAAAGATAAGACACAATCCTATGCCGACTCATAATGAAGCTGGTCTATGTTTTCTCAATTGGAATCGAATCATCCACCAAGTGATCGTGAATTGAAACCCCAAGTCCCTCAGACTGACTAGGAGTTTGACTTTGAAAGATTGTGCTTTGAATTTGTGGATGTGGTGGTGGCTCGATATCAGAAGATAAATCCTCATGTTGACAAGAAAAGTTACCCTCCTCACGTTCACGTAATTGCTATGTCATTTAACTCACTTGCATTGCCATATTTTGTGTGGATTGTTGAGTTGTTTCCATGAATGTAAGGAAAGATTGTTTCAAGGAATCAGGCATGCGGTCAACTATGAGGTCCAAGTCAGAGTTTGGGAATTTTTGGGGTTGGGTGTTGATGGGCGGAGAATGAGTCCAATGATTTGGAGTGGGGTGTTGGTAGAACTCTGGGTATTCGAGAGGAGGAAAATGATATATGCAAATTTGAATAAGTATTGCCTCCCCAAGAATCCAACCCTCTCGGGTTGTACGCAGATACGTAATGGTCATATTGAGCATTTTGGGAAAAGATGTGCTCATACTCAGGCTCTAGGAGAACATAAGGACATTCCCCGATAACATGACCACTCAACCCACAACAGTCACACGATAAGGCTACTGGAGCCACCAGTGCACTCATGTCGTCTACCGCACGCATGAAGAGGCCAAAGTTTCTTGTAATGTCTTAGTTTGTTGACCAACATATGATTTGACATAACTAGATGGTGGTCTAGCAGTCAGTGCCTCTCTCATATTATCCCAATCTGAAGATTGCTCAGCCACACAATTAAGATTGTCCCAACCATACAGGGTGTTTGTCTGAGGCACCCCTGGATGCATGGGTTCGGAGTACCAGGGAGAATTGTCCTAGTCGCAACAATGATATGGATGGTCGCTCATGTAATATCCATCTCGACAAAGAACTCTCGAGTCGACCACTCTCACCACCACGAGGCCAAGCTCGCAAAAAGTGCTCGACTCGACCCTAAAACACTATCAAAGAGTGTAAAGGGGAGGAGACTAGAATGTAGAAGTAGATAAGAAGAAGATGACTCAGAGGTGAAGGGAAGAATCCCTAAACTAGTGTGGGTACAGGGTGATGGTAGAAGCCTAGTGATTGACATCATTTCATGCTTATATTTGTATCTTATATCCATTATCTTACACCTAAGCAATGCTATGTGACGAGTTTTATGTTTGAATTTCAGAAATAAAGAGGTTTGATGAGAAGAGGCATGAAAGGACCTAAAAGATAGGAAAAAGGACTGAGTTGAGACTCGATGACTAAGATGCAAGGGAGAATGACCTCAACGTAAGACCGAAGGACCAAAGAGCAAAACAGAAAACTCCACACCATCATGGGAGTATTTTGGCAATTCGATTCGGGTCGGAGCTCCAATAAACGAAGTATATGCATCAAAGACCGACAAAGACATCCAGAAAAGCCCACAACAAATTCCAGACGGATCCAGACCGCCAATTGGCGGTCTGGATCGCTCCAGATCCGCTAAGACTTCGCGGGCACATGTATTAGTGTGTGTTTACGCTATTTTTGGTATTGGTTTAGTCCCATACCCGGAGATTGTCCCGGATTACCTTTTTCTATGGCAATAAATAGAACATTCCCTCCTCTCTTGTACCCCATCTCTCTCTTGGTGGCCATCCTCTCTACTAGGAGTTAAAGCCTTGAAGAAAAAACCCTGGTGGAGAGAGGCTACTTGTAATTGAGTGAGTATCAATAAATGTTTTCCTTTAGTATGTTGTTTCTTTCTTTGTTTAATTTCCTTTCATATGCTTGCATGCTTCTTTTGTTTTATGTCCTTTTAGTTTCTTTAATATTTCTTGCTTGCTTAGTTTAGTTTCATTTCAGTAGAATGTTTCATTTTAATGTAGGTTGTAGTGTAATGGTAAGTGAGTAGTTCCATCCCCATTTGGGGGGTGGAGAAATATGTGATATGATCATGTTGTGTATTAGGTGTGTGTTATATTAATCCCTTGAGCCTTATATGATTTCCATAACCATCTAATGAGGTTTCACTCTTATCTTTGATATGCTAATGCTCTTGAATGAAGCTTAGTTTATGCTTTGATTAGTGGACCTATTTTATGGGGAATGATAATGTGAGGATATGGATGAAATTAATATTGGAAACACAATTTGTAGTGTATGTACTCTTGTTGCCTTTACCTTGGTTAATGTCTTGTGTGTTTTAATGATAATGTGTTATCTTAATTCATGTGGAGGCATAGTAGGGTCCTGTCTTTATACATGAGTTCATTTAGCTTCATTCCAATTACTGTCTTGTATGTTTTAATGATATGATCTTATCTTATCTCATGTGGAGGCAAAGTTGGATTTAGTTTTATGATTTCATGCACTACATGTTGTGATGAGAATAATTGAACACACACACACACATCTTTATATTCACATTATTTCTCTACCCCCTATGAGGTTTAGTTTTATTGTTTATCTTCCATTTCCTTTTTGTATTGTAGTGTAGTTTAGTGTAATCAATCCTTTCTCTCCTTTCTTTCCCACTCGCATTCGCACAAACCAAAAGTCGACACAACTCCTTGTGGATCGACCCGTATTTGCCACCGTTTCAACGCGGCCGTGCACTTGCAGTTTAATATAAAACGAATCAATGACCTAGTCTAGCAAACACGACTCAAACAAGCTTAGGCTGACTATGAGTCCTTACAGCTAGACGTCTCCTAACTGCAATGTCACACGACCTTAATGAAAGGAATGTGTTCTAAAAGCTTTACTTTTATATGTCAATTATTTTATTGAATGTGCAAGCATTTTGTTCCTTGATTATGATATTCGTCTTTTGGAAGTGTTAAGAAAGAGGCGCTTGATCCTTAACCGTAGATCTCTAAAAGATAATGGTTTACTGATGCATTGCATATATTGCATCATATGTCTTTCATTTAGATTACTTTTACATCAATAAATGCTACTAAGGTATGTGTTTAGTCTTATTTACAGAATACAGGGACCTGAATGCAATTTACCCACATCCCGAGCATAAACGCATGCAAAAGACTCATTTCTATCATAAAGACCAAGTTCAAGATTATCGGGTTACGAATGGAAATGTATCCAAGCATAAAAGCATTCAAGTCCTAATTGCAAAAAGAACAAGGATTTAAGCACAAAAGTAGCCGGGTCTTAACTGCAAAAAGTCAAGGACCTAATTGCAAATCACGAGAAGCTTTTATTCTCTTGGAGAAAATATATAGAAAAATCAATGTATATCTCCAAATATGTGAAGGAATTAATCCGGAGCTCAAAAGAATGGAAAGAATCAATCCAGACGCGTAAAGGAGGATCAAATTATACCATAAACACCCAACCAAAATCTGGACCAAATCAGAGCATGATGTGCGGCGATTCCGCCGCAGATCACACACACCATGCGGCGATTCCGCCGCCCCCCAGTCGATCCGTGTGCTCCAATTTCGTCCAGTTGTGTCTGGACACGTGTACTCTCCAATTCTATACTTAGGTCTCTTGTAACAACTATAAATAGACCCGAGAACGATGTTAGAAGGGTCCTTAGTCTTTGGTGGTAGTTTTTATTCTTAATCTTAGTTTTGTAATCTTCTTTTCATTAATAAAATTCTGTCTTTTTATTTCTTACTTTTAGTTTTCTTTTGTAATGTCTCAAGGACCCCTTCTTCCTCCCTCTATGAGTTTCTAACTCCTTCCAAAGGGTGGAGGAGACGGATTTAGGGTGAAGAGAAGATGAATAAAGTTATTATTTTAATTTCGTATTAGTATGTTTTGATTACTTGAGTTTATGTTAAATCATTTATCATGTAATGCTTTATAACTAATGTGATTTATTATAAGTTTCAGAATTCTCTAATCTAAACCTTAAATCTAAACCTCCACCCGACGGAATTCACATCTTTGTTCTTGTTTTAGTTTTATTTGTTCTTGTTTCTTGCTTTAAATAACTAAAACCCAAAAATCTCAAAACCAAATTTATTCTTCTCCCTCTTCCTTTCCCTTAATCGAAATCACACAAATAACAGAATCTCTCCCTCCTTGTGTTCAACCCGTATTTGCCACGTCTTCATTGACACCGTGCACTTGCGGTATAAATTTTAATTCTCATCATTTACATAAATCAAAAGATATTCATAATCATGGTAGTTAATATGGAATATTAATTACCGAGATAAGATTGTCGTGTTGGTCATTGATTGTTGTAGCTCTACAAATAATTGACAACCCGAGTTTATAAAAGAGGAAAAGATTACTTTTATATATTCAATAGACCTAACAAGTAAAACATTATGGAATTGTGTTTCGTGTCATTAATGTTTTACTGTGTCTTAGATCCTAAGTGTTGAACGTTTTATATTAAACCGCAAGTGCACGACCGCGTTGAAGCAGTGGCAAATACGGGTCGTCCTCAGGGAGGTGAGCAACCTCTCATTTGCACGAAATCAAGTGGCAAAAATAGGGAAGAGAGTTTGATTATCCTAATCTACGCTACACTACACTACGAAATAACGCATGCATAAGCAAACAACAAACGATGAACTAAAACTTAACTAAGAACAAAATAAGAGTGATGGAATTCAGAAATGGGAAATATCCTTAAAGGGTGGAGTGAGTGCACACATGCAAAGAGGTGGGTGTTGAACACATTCTTTAAGCACAAATGAAGGTGGTGTTATCATGCATAGGAAGTGTCTAAATGTTATGGCAAAACCTATCAATCCATTCACCAACCTAGTTGATTAACATTTACATATACAAGTTGTTTATTTCAGAACCTAAACAAGCATGAGAGGTGTCTAATCATTTTGGCAAAACTCATCAAGTTATAAATTCTATCCTAAACAAGCAAGCATACATTCATGTTTTATCAACACATTGTAAATAAAGCATTCATTCCATTCTCTAATGCATGTATGAACATCAACTCCACCCCCAAAGGGGATGAAACTACTCACTAAACATTAGACTAATTATTAAACTAATCAAGGAAAGCATATTAACTAAGCTACTAAAACTAATGAAATGAAATTAAACAAAGTAAAACAAGCAATATGAAGCAAACAACATAATAAAGAAACTTTTATTAAAATGACTCATAATTCAAGTAGCATCCTCCTACTTTAGTGTGTGCTTCAAGGCCTCACTTCTAGTAGGAAGAATAACTACTCAAAATGTGAAGTGATTACAATAGAAGGTGAAGAGTTCTATTTATAGCCATAGAAAAAGGTAATACGGGACAATCCCCCGATGTGGTACTAAACAAATACCAGAAATGGACTAAATACACACTAATACGCGACCCACCAAAATCTTAGCAGATTTGGGCCAAAACAGACCGCCAATTAGCGGTCTATATGGTTCGGATCACGTTGGATTTTCTTTTGGGCTTTTCTGGATGGCTTTGTCGGTCTTTGATGCATCTACTTTGTTAATTGGAGCTCCGACCCGATTCTAATTGCCAAAATACTCCCCAAGATGGTGTGGAGTTTTCTGTTTTGCTCTTCGGTCCTTTGGTCTTACGTTCAGGTCCTTCTCCCTTGCATCTTAGTCCCTAGGTCTCACAATTCAGTCATTTTTTCCTGCTTTTGGGTCTTTTTATGTTTCATCTCTTCAAACCTATTTATTCCTGAAAACAAGCTCCGTTTGATCTCCCTCGAGCTTCGCTCACGTCTTCACTATCAACCTCGTTCCGGGCCGAGATTAAGCCTTTTACAAAACAAGCTCCGCAAACACTCTCGCGAGCTTGACTTTATTCTCTCACAATCCGAGAGGAACACTTCGGGCTTTCACCGAAGTCGTTGCTTCTTTACAAGAGAGATGTTGAGTGGAACACACTCTTTAACTTGAGCACACTTAGCTTAGGATGTGTATTGATATTAAAGTGTGGAAGTCTGGCTTGGATAGTAGATTTGGGTATTGGGAGGCTTGAGAGTTTCTCTTAGGTGTATATGACAATAGGAAGTGTAAGAGCTATCTAATTGTGTCATGGAAACACCTATTTATAAGCTCCTAAGATGTTATAGCCGTTGGGGTTAAGTTGGGTAAGGTTTGAGTGAGAATCAAAACAGAAACCTGTAGGACGCAATTCAGCAAAAGTTCGGTCGACCAGATCAGGCAGAATAGTCGACCGTTTGACAATTTTGGTCTCGGTTCGGTCGACCGATTAAGGAACGGTCGACTGCCAAAGGCTAAAACTAGGTATACTTAAGTTATCGGTTGAACACCGAGATAGGTTCGGTCGACCGATTCATAACAGGCTCTTCGGGGTTGACAAACAAGATCAAATTCGGTCGACCGAAACTAGCTCCACGGTCGACCAAAAATCGACAGGCACTTTGGGTTTGTCGAGATATCTTATGTTCGGTCGACCGAACCAGGTCCTCAGTCGACCGATAGGAAAAATGTATTTGGGGTATTTAGAAATAATACGAGTACGACCGTTGTTATAATACAACAATTCTAACGGTCGAAAATTTGTGTTAACTCGGTCGACCGAAAAGGTCTGGACAGTCGACCAAAATCGGGCAGTAAAACACTAACATGATAATTGATCACTCGGTCGACCGAACGATCTTTTTCGGTCGACCGAATGTGGGACACATTTCAGGTTAATTGTTTAGTTTTTTCCGGTCTAAGTTTGGGTGATCTATTGAAGTCCAAATTATGTGAAATTTTGTGTGTGACTTCTATAAGGAACCTAGTGTGTGTTTGAGTAGTTTTTAGCTCAAGTATGCTCAATTACACAAAGTTCCTAAGACTCAAAAGAAATGCAAATTACATGGCTTGATTACGTGTCTTGACTTGAATCCTTTCTTCCTTTAATCTTGATCACCTGTAGAAGTTAGCACAAAGCAATATATATGCTATGTAATATGTGTGCTACTCTACAATGATTACAATTAAGATTAGGTTGATTAAATCATCAAAACATAGATTAAGGCGAAAAGGCCAACACATGACTTGTGCTGGAAAAGATAGCTAGTCAAACGATTATCATTACCCCTCTTGATTGAGTGATGATATTAGTGGGTCTCTTGATAAAGCAAAATTATAATGTGCACAATGTAGCTTGAGTTAAGCTACATAGTTATAATTACCTTAAAGAGTTCAAGAAATGAATATAATACAATACATTCTACTTTGTATATATTCTTAATATCATGAGGCAATGGACGGACACAAGTGGTGCACTTACATCACTAAATGGATCATGTTTAGTTCAAGTGGAACAAAGACATCTATGCTAATTGGGTAACTATAATGTGTAGCTACATACCGCTAATAGTTTGAGATGTTGAGTGTTCAATATTGCTGTCAATTTAGCTTAGATCCTCCAATAGGTCACACCGCAAAACTAGGAAACAAGAAGCTTAATTTTTGAGTTCATATGATGTGTCGGGTTTCATGTGAAAAGGGATACATGTGGTGAATCAATAAAATTAATATGTCACGAAAATTGACATAATTAGAATCATGGATAAATTCATATGAGGTGTATATATTATGGGGTGTAATAATTTAATATTACATAGGATAATATATTACATAAGATGTGAATTTGCTAAAACCCCCAAAAGATCAACTTTTGTTGGAAATAAATCCAAAGTTTGACAAAGACAAAATCGGGATCAAAACGGTAAACTGTTTTGGGTTCGGTTAACCAAGGTGTCTTAAGGAACGGTCAACTGAATAAGGGTCGGATAAAGCAATTGGTTGACCGAAATTGTTTGGAGTGCCTAGGCAATTGGATTCGGTCAACCGGGCTTAATCGGTCAACTGAGAGAAAATATCCAGGAGCTATCTTGGGATATTTTCGGTAGACCGAATGTGATATGGTCATCCGATGGAGATTCGCCAGGAGAAATTTTGGTGAGCCAATGGTCGACCGAAGAAGACGAGAATCGTCCGAATTTTTCCAGAGAATTTTTCTCATAAATGTTCGGTCGACCGTCTAGCTCACGGTCATCTGAACTTGATATAAAACCGCATGGTTCGGTCGACCGTGTTGAGAACTCGGTTAACCGAACAATACAATTTTTGCCTGAATTATTAAGATAATAATTGGATCATGGGTTGGATTAATTCCAGATTTGATCAAACGTTTTTTAGGATGCTTATGTGGCAATTTGAGATTAATTTTAGGAGAGAATAAGCAAGACATCATGACTATAGAATAGTTCTTGATATGGATGTTTTGAGAGCCTATAAAAGGACTCCTCATCCTACTTGTTTACATTATATGCATAATTCTCTCTCTCCCTTTAATCTCTCCCTTAATCACCACGAAAATCTCTTAATAGTTTTAAGTTTTGGAGATAGAAATCTCAGGAGCTTAAAGAGAGGTTATTAGATAGATTCTAAGCTTAATTAGAGATTGATTGACTAGCTTCTTTCTCTCTAATCTTGTTTAGAGTTTGGTGAACACTTGGAGGCGAATTGGCGGGCGATTCGACGAGCAACAGAACACCGAATCTTCTGAAGGTTTTAGAGAATCTTTGGGTATGATCCTCTCTCCTTTGTTTATTTTAATATATGTAGGAATGCATGATATTAGAATAAACATATACATGTACATAAAATCAATGAAAATATGAAATCGATCTTGTATGTTTGTATTAAAGAATTTAAAATATACACCTACATAGGGACACAAAATCCAACACTCAACACGCCTCACCTCCCTACGATGAAGACCACAAAGCCCAGCAAGTGAGCCAAGATCTGGAGATCTCGTCTCTCCTACTATCGACAAAGTAGGAAACCTCGATAAGGCCATGACGGTTGTGACCGGATTACTCTCCTAATGGGCCCGAGTCCTAATGGCCAATGTCTACTTGATTTTAGATTAAGGCTTCACTTGAGTGTGGTTTGTGGGGGCTAAGGGAGGGGTGAGGAAATTCCCCACCTTATCTTTAAGACTATAGGTGGTGCCCCTTAAAAATGTTTTGAAATCATAGGCTAGCAAGCAACTCACCAAACAAGCACTCACCTCACTCTTGTTCCAATGCACCTTACTTATTAATGCATGATCTAAACATGCATGAATGAGAGATCGGATGCATGTACCTCACGCCAGCAATCAACAACAAGAATGTAAAGAAAAGACAAATGCATGCAAGGTATACAAATGATGCATGACCTAGATGACAAAGAAGTCTAATCTTTTGCTTTGAGTTTCATGGTCCAAGTTATCTTAACAAGGGGTCATGAAGCCAAATTAATTTTAAACACTAACACAGAGCGTGCATGGCATCAACAGTGATAGGAAACCACTAGAGATAGCAAAAAGAAGCAAATGTAAAAACATAACTTGAAATTGGCTCACCCAATCCGCAAGTGGCAGTTCCAAATATGCTACTGGCAGATGTTCTCGAGATTCTGATCTCCAGACTTCACCAATGCTCTTCTTTGCCTCTTTAGGTTTCCATGTCCACTTGGTTTCCCTTTTAGTAACCAAAAGAGAAAAGAAAATGAAAAAATTTAAGAAAACCCCCACCGAAATGGTGACCTCAACTACGAAAACGACACTCCCCAGCAACAACGCCAAAAACTTGATTGAATCAGTTTAATAACTGCAAGTGCACGGCCATGTTGAAGCGGTGGCAAGCACGGGTTGATCCACAAGGAGCGTGTGTGAGTCGGATTCACAATACTCGAGTGGGGGAGAAGAAAAGAGAGAAGTGATCGAAACTACACTACAATGCAAAAGAAATCGGAAAATAAGCAATAAAACTAAACCCCTCAGGGGGTAGAGAAAGAATACGAATATGAAAATGTGTGTTGTGTGCGTGTGTTCAAATGTGTTCATCAAAACATGTGACACATGAAATCCATAAAACTCAAATTCAACTTTGCCTCCACATGAAATATGATAAGACCTTATCATTAAAACATACAAGACAATAATTGAAATGAAGCTAATATGCTCACATGCAAAATGACTCAAATCCAACTATGTCTCCACATGAAATAAGATTTATCACAATCATTAAAGCATACAAGACATTAATTTGGATAAGGCCAACATGAGCACATGCATGCACATGTCTTGTTTCCCTCTTGCACTCCATCCTTATCCTAACCTCATCATTCCCCATAAAATAAGCCCACTAATCTAAGCATGTGCCAAGCTTTATTCAAGAACATTAACACATCAAAGATAAGAGTGAAGTCCCATTAGATTGTTATGGAAATCATGTAAGACTCAAATGATTGAGATTAACACACACACACACACACACACTAATCCATCACATGATCAAATCACCTTCTTCTCCAACCCCCTATGGGGATGTACTACTCTCTACTCATCTCTACACTAAAGAAAGCATGAAAAGAACATAAACCCCTGAAAGAAATGTAGAAGACTAGATTAAACAAACAACAACATAAAAAAATTGCATCAAAGGAAAACATCAACACAATAAACAAGAACTAAACTAGATTAAGAAAATAAAAGACAAAGTTTGCTCCTCACCAACCCCTTTTTACACTACTAAACACAGGAAACTAAAACCTACTCTAATGGGGGAAGGACGAAGAAGAGGTAGGGGAGGGATTACAATGGTTTATATAGACTAATACATGGTTAGGATCAATCTGGCAATAATCGGACGACTCTAAATTATATCTGATAGTCCAAGAGTGCTTTAACCCGACAACCCGAACCACGACCAAAATGTTAGCCCTAAATTATATCAAATGGCTCTGATCGGGCTGAAATTTTGTGTCGCGCTTGATTTCTTCATTTGGCACATGAGGTGAAGTCCTAGTGTACTGGCTTGAATCACTTTGAGTTTAATTGGCGAAATACGGATCTGATTCAAGTCACGTGTCACCATATTTTGCACTTCACAATCAGGTCACTTTGGGTTTGCACTTGGGTCCTTCCTGATTTGCGATCCAGTCCATGTGCATTACAAATAGGTCCATAACCTTCCAAATCAGTTCATACTTGTTACATTTGCCCAATTCCTCTTCTTTATTACCTAACTCCCGAAACACTACAAACAACAACTCGAGTAGCACAATATTGGGGTAAAATAAAGGATATATAACATGAATATGATGCATGATATGCTACTAATCAATCAACGAACAAAATGTTTGCATATTCAATTCATAATAATTGACATATAAAAGAATACTTTTAGAACACATTTCCTTCACGAACTCTTATCGGTCTACCAATTCCTTCTTGGCTTTAGGCACCCAATGGTTATTCCCACGTGGAACTTGACCGTTGTACTCAATGACTATTTGAGTCTTAACTGTCCGCATAAAATCCGCACTAACTTCGATCATCCGAATAGAGAACAATCTTCCGAATGTGAGTAATAGAGACCGTTGCATTGAGTTTTTGTTCCTTATTATATAGTTCTGCTTGTAGAAATTATGACATAAATCTAAGTTCCAAAGAAATAACGCATTACCCTTTAAAACATGTATGCACTTAAATTGGATGAATCAAATCTTTGAAGTGGTTGATAAAAAGCAGAGGTTGAGGAAAATATACCGGGAAGTGTGGACTTCTGATAGCAATTAAGCCTTGAGGAAAATAAAAGGGGAATAAAAGTGAGGAAAACACATCTTGCAAAATGATTACAAAAGCCCAAGCCTTCGAGTCACTGGTCCGTAGGGGTATCTTGAAACCCGGTAACTTGAGTCTGTCAGCTCGGGATTATCGACCAAACTCGCTACACGAATGCAAAAAGGGTAAAAGTGTCAAATAAGCAAATATGTTGAATCACGGGGAATTATTACTCAAGGCCCAGAGTTAGAAGAATGATCCATGCCATGGTTGATCCAAATGATACTTCACCACTAGAGGAGGCGTGCAAAATAATTTAAGTGATAACATGTGTAGAAGGTTTAGTGGTGTGAATGATTGGAGGAACAAAGACCAAGTCAAAAAATTTATGAGTTAGATTTATATAATGAGCATGCAAGAATTCTAAGTGAGATGTATAAGGTTGAGGTGGAGATATTGAGAGTTATTAATGAAATATTGAATTAAGACTTTGTGGGTGTGTCAACTGAAAACCCCCACGAGACAAAACTCGTCCTCTAAGGAAACTTAGGGGTTTAAAGGCTTGTTGCACATGCTAAGTGCAACCGTGATTCCTACGAAAGTGAGTTAAGATTTCCTTGCTTTCATACTTATATTTTTCATGTTTTGTTTTGCTCGAGACTAGCAAAATCTAGGTGTAGGGGTATTTGATGCATTGCATACATTGCATCATATGTCTTTCATTTAGAATATTTTTATATAAATAAATGCTACTAAGGTATTGTTTTGAGCAATTGTGCAGAATTCAGGAGTTACAATGCAATTTACCAATAATCGAGCTAAAACACGTGCAATGGACTCAGATGGATCACAAAGACCAATTAGCTAGAGATTCAAGCTCAAGTTGAAGTCCAATCGATTGCATAAAAATATCTCCTCCATCGGGGAGACTTCTTCCGCAGTTGTAAGGCGTCCGCGGGAGACGCCCCCCGCATGGGGCGGGCGTCCAATTCAGCAGCTCCCCCATGGGGGAGCTGCTGAATTGGACGCCCGCCCCATGCGGGGGGCGTCTCCCGCGGACGCCAACCAATTTTTTTAATTTTTTTTTGAAAACAAATAAAATACGTAATGTTACTGTATACGGGTACACCGGGGGAACTGCTGGCTGCTTGTCTGGCCTCCGAGATAGTCGTGATCTTCTGTAGTAGGTATAAGAAGAGAAAGTTGTGAGAAAAGAGTGAAATGGTGAGATATATAAGCAAGAATAGGAGGAAGGGCAATTTGGTAATTTGAAGGGGCGATTTAAGTAATTTTGGGGCGATGTTTAGCAATTCAGTTTAAAATCCCAACCTCCCAAGCATTTGAACGAGACTACTGGGAATTGATCTTTTGTTTTGACTATCTAAAGACAAGGATGCCCCAGTTGGTAATTCGTATAACACTTTTAGATACACTGTTGATAGGAAACGATACGGAGATAATTTTGCAATAAAATTAAGGAGGACACATTGTTAACGTTTAAAAAAGAGAGGGGCATAATTGAAAGGAAGACAAAGATAATGGTGGAAAGTGCAATTTTCCCATTTATTTACACCTCACAAGTCATAACGGTCTCCTCTTCCAACCGTTTATTTTCCCTCCAAAATCTAACCATCCATATTTTATTATTATAAAACAAACTCTTCCTTTCTTATAATCATAAACTACTCATCATTGCTCTGACATTCTCTGATCTTCGCTCACTGATCTTCACATTCCTTCCTTCCCTCCTTCCATTGTTGAATCTGGTATGAACAATCTCATCTTATTATTTTGTGAATTGATTGAATCTTTCTTTCCTCATATGTGTTTTCCAACTAAGTATTGCTATTGATTTGTGTATGTGATCTTTTTTTATATGAAAAGGTGTCCAAATACTCTCCCCTTCAATGTGAGTTTCTTTGATTTCGAAATCTAGTTTTTGTATTCATTTCTGTAAGCAATCTTTCTAATTAAATCTGAAGATAATCTGAAAATACCCTTCAGTTCTGTTTCTTGTAAGTAATCATTTTTTATTCTTGAAATTGAATATGTGTCTTGATTAAGTAATGATATCAATTTCTTAATGTGATGTTTGTTTTCATTCTGAAAGAAGAAGAAAAGGTCCAAATAAAAACTCTTCCATTCAATTCTTTGCTATTCATTCTGTAAGTAATCTTCGTAGGAAAATCCTAGAGAAAGTTCAGATACCTTTTAAAGAGTTGTTTGGATTTCTACATCCAGTTTTGGTACTGATTTATGACTGTGATATTTATTTTCAATCTGAAAATAAAAATCCAAACTTCTGTTTTTTTGGGGTACATGCATTTCTCAATATGAGTTTTTTCTTTCTTTCTGTTGCCAAGTTTTGGTATCCATTTCTCTAACCGGTCTTTGTTATGAAATCTGAAAAGAAAATCCAAACATACTTTTTCTCTTCATTTCTTCTAGTAATCTTTGTTATGGATTCTATATCTAGTTTTGGTATTGATTTCTCTAACTGATCTTTGTTTTGGAATTTGAAAAAAAAAAAGTCCACAAACTCTTCTGTTAAACATGGTTTCTCTTGGAATTTCTATCTAATTTTGATAGCAATTTTCTTTAAGTGACCATTTGTTTGAACAAGAGTTTATCAATCTTGGATTCATAAGCCTATAACTATTTTGTCTTTTGTAGCTCCAAAGAAGCAAATAAATGTGTTCTCAATCATTACTACCACTTATTTCTAATATGTGAAAAATTTACAGTTGTGATTTTGACTTGATCTCTCTACTTATATAAAGAAGCTTTGTTGTCCTCCAGTGACACTCATCTGGTTATCTTCTCTTTGCTTTCTGTAGGTAATAAAACCATCGTCAGTCATGGGTAGGGAAGAGCTTGAGAAGAAGCTCAGGAGTCTGAAAAGGAAATCGAAAAAGAACATGTGGCACCAACACATGTTTGCTGCACCAAAAAAACCCGTAACATCCTCAGAGAATAAGAAGAAAAACACCATCGTGTTCCCGTTATCCTCCTCACTCGAGCAGCACATTTTGCCTCATCCTACAGCAGAACAATCGCAAGTTGTTTCCTCCTCTCCAAAGAGGAAAGGTTTTCAAAATTTAGAAGAGGAGACCGCTGCAAAGAGAGCACGAGTTCAAGCCCTCGACAGAGTAGATGTTCCAACAGATGGTAAGCGTTTGTTTCTCTCGTTTTCTTGATATTTTCTTGTAGTCTATGTTCTTACATTGTGGCTGTCTCTTGTTGCAGTTCCGTTGCAGCAACCATTGCCACAAAACAATCGAGTCGAAGCATTAAAAACTCGGTTCGCATATATTATTGCCAAAGCTCAGGGGAAGGTGCGAATACGAAATCTGTCAAGATGATCAGATAATTTTTTACCTGTTGATTTATAGATTTATGTCAATGGCTGCTTAATTTGGTAGCTTTAATGTTTCAGAGCATAGCCGAGGTTCCCCAACAGCTCCTCCCAGCAGTACCCAAAGCCAACCATACTGCCACTCCCGGGGAAAAGAGAAAAGAGTGGATAAAAGCTCAAAGGGAAGCAGCCCGACGAGCCATTTCAAGGGTAATAATCCTTTTGCTGCCAATGCATATTCTTTGTCTGAATGTCTTCTTTGGACATACAATTTTGATTATCAATTTTGGTGTGAATCACAGGTAAAAAACACTGCACATTTCAATGACAATCTGGAGGCTACGCGTGAAATTCTCCGCCTTATTGGGTCACCATATTAGGAGACCTGACAAAAAGGGAGTAGCCTGATTCTTCTCTTCTTTCTTTGTTTCTTGCTTTTTGCATAGTCGTTTTAATCGCCTGATTCTTTTTGCATTTTGATGATTAACCTATGATGAAAAGTTATGGACCACATTTGATCATCCAATTGACCCTTGAATTGTGGTGCTGGTATTGGTGCATTCATGTAATCTAAGCCAAGCTGCTGATTGGACCTAATCAAGTGCACCAGTGCCCACCGTGATCAGGTGCAACAGCAGGTCGTGATCCAAGTCCATCAATCTGAGGCAAATTGGACCCTTTGGGCCTGTAGATTCCTTTCGGTAAAGAAGGTTGACGGATTCATTTCATTTTTTACGTTTCAAGATCGACACAAACAACCATCATAATTTCATTTCATTGTTTTCCTTTCTTTCTGTCCATGTTAGTTTCTTCATATGACTTTTAGTCACCCAATTCTTGCTTTCACATGCTTTTATCACAAGTTGACAACAATCACACTTCTTTAGTCTCCACATATCATTAGCAACTAAGTCGATTTATTCATTTTTATGTTTTTTTCCGTCTTATTGGTTTCCAAGCATCCACTTATTTGTTATGTTTTAAGTGATATAATCTTTGCTTTGTTTGGTTTATTTAAGAATACCTACTTTCGCTGGGTTTGATTTGTTTTATAGGTAGAATTTGAAGGACACACTAGTTTTCAGTCGAATGATGTCAAGTGGAGGGATCATCAGTGCATTGTGAGCTACACTCATAATAACTAAATTTTCCGGTAAAATCAAGGGAATTGTTTTTCTTGCTTTTATAAAAATTGAATTGTTTTTTTAATTCTGGGGTGGTTGGTTACAAGTCCATTTTGGACTTCTGGTGACATGTTTCCCTAAGATGTTTAACCTAATGATGAAAAATCAAGTGCTGGATTAATGAACCATATCGGAATAAGACGGCATCAGGTTGAGTTGGTTGTGTAGTTGTTTCAGATACTTCATATCAAGTTCAGACACTTTGTTCAGATACTTCATATCAGTTTTGTTTGCAGGAAAAGGCTAGCTTTGAAACAGTGCATCTGATTGTGAGTTTTTTAACATAATAACCAAATGCTAGCTAAAAATATAATTGCATAACATATGATTTGTTGTAAAGTGCGTCTCTTTGTTGTGCAGAATCAGACTCCGATATTGAGTCTAAACAGGAGGGAAAATCTATTTTTCCATCCAACCATGCATGGTTAAATAGAAGTCTCCGTGGCATTTAACATTATGACACGATGTGATTCAACACCAGAGAGCTCCCAGAAGAGAATTCGTGGAACTTTCGCGTGTCACCAGTCAATTATTCTTCATACCTTGAGTAAAAGAGAGAATCAGATATGTTAATTCTTCATTTTATTTTTATTTTTTCCCATTTTGTTAAACATTATAGACATGTTATTTTTGCATTTGATATACAGGGAAATCAACTGGTAATTCTTTGCCATGCACCCATGCCAAATGTCCAGCCTATTATGAAAATTATTGACCTTCTCAACAAAAGTTCTCTCTATATAGATTTTATGTATGGGTAAATTGTTAGAGATAGTCCCACATCGCCTAAATGTGGAATCTCTCCTGGACATATAAGTTGAAGGGTCCCTCCACACATTGCCAATTGGTTTTGAGTTGGATACCCTGTTCTATTATGGTATTAGAGCCTGGTTAAGGTCCAACGGTCGGCTTGACACTTCACCCTTTGTTTGTTGGATTTCATGTTTAATTGTGCATATATATTTTCTAATTTTTTATGCATAATAAGGATCAATCACAATTTTCTACGATTTATTTCATGCATGCATCGGTTTGTTTCAATAACTAGTTTTAAAACTTTATTAAAACAAACACAAGGGACTCCGAAATTCATACCTAGAAGTTCTCTAAAACTTCTTGATGATCCAGAGATGTTGAGGAAGACGATCGTCGCTTCCTGTTGCGCCGGATGCCTCCGAGTGTTCACCGAAACCCTAAACAAGGTTGGAGAGAAAGGAGCTAGCCAATCAATCTCCAAACTAGCTTAGAATCTAGCTACAAACCCCTTCCTTAGTCTCTGAGATTTCTCCTTCCAAAGACTTAGAAATTTAGTAGAATTTTCGTGGCTTTTTGTGGTGAATTAGGAGAGAAAAGAATTAGCAAAACTTCTAACTTAATTATGGAGAATAAGGACCTATTTATAGGCTCCAATCTTACTCTCAATCATGGCTATTCTTAAGCCATGTTTTCTTGACATTTTCTCTCACAAACTAATTCCATAATGCATTACATCCATCCACAAAACGTTTGACCAAGTTTGGAGCTAATCCAACCATTGATCAAATTAATCTCTTAATTATCAAAGGCAGAAAATCAATCGGGGTTCGGTTTACCGAGTTATACTCGGTTAACCGAACATGTCACGATCGCTTTACCGAGTATTAGACGGACGACCGATTCTTAAGGAGAAAAATTCTCCTTAACCGATCGGACGAACCCACGTCTAAAAACCGAATGCCATTCGGTTAACCGAAAATATCGAAACTGGACATTGTTCGGTCGACCGTTTCTGGTTCGGAATACCGATCCAGAATTCCAGGCACTTTGGTCAAGTTCGGTCAATCAACTATGACCATCCGTTCCACGTTCGGTTGACCGATCCACAGATCCTTCGGTCGTCCGAACCATAACGGATTACCGAACTTTTACCCGATTTTGCCTTTTTCAAATTTTGGGTTTATTTATATCCAACAAAATTTGAACTTTAGGGGGTTTTAGCAAATTCACAACTTATGCAATATATTATCCTATGCAACAATAAATTATTGCACCCCATAATTTATGCATCTCATATGAATTTATCATGATTCTAATTATGTTATATATCACAACATAATTGATTTTACTTGTTCACCACATGTGTCATATTTTCTATAAGAAACCCGACACATCATATGAACAAAAAATCAAGCTTCTTGTTTCCCGGTTTTTGCGGTGTGACCTATGGGAGGATCTAAACTAAGTTGACAGTGATTTTAAGAGCTTAATATCACAAGCTATAAGCGGTATCTAGCTACACATTATAGCTCACAATTAGTTAGATGTCTTAATTCCACTTGAACCAAAACCTGATCCATTTAGTGATGGAGTTCACCACTTGTGTCTGTCCCTTGCCTCATGATATTAAGAATACACACAAAGTAGTATTGTGTCATCTTTGTATTAGTATTCATTTCTTGATCTCTTTAAGCTAGTTATAAATATGTGACTTAACTCAAATCACATTGTGCACATTATAACTTTGCTTTATCAAGGGGCCCACAAATATCATCACTCAATTAAGAGGGGCAATGATAATCTTTTGACTAACTATCTTCTCCAACAAAAGTCATACTTAACCAACCAATGCCTTTACACTACACTTATCGATAGCTCAAGACACTAGTCTAATCAAGCATTTCTTAAGTGATCGGATATAAGTCTCATATCAAAGAACCAAAGACACAGTAAAATATTAATAACACAGAAACACATTTCTATAATATTCTACTTATTAGGTCTATTCAGTATACAAAAGTAATATTTTCCTCTTTTGCGTACCCGTGTTGTCACTCACTTGTAGAGCTACAATGATCTATGACCAACACGACAATCTTAACTCGGTAATAAATGTCCCATGATTATTACCATGATTGCGAATATCTTTTGTTTATGTAAACCAATATCTTTTAGAGCTCTACGGTTAAGGACCAAGAGCCTATTCCTTAACACTTCCAAAAGACGAATAACATAAACAAGGAACAAAATGATTTCTCATTCAATTCATAATAATTAACATTTTAAAAGTAAAACTTTTAGAACACAATCCCTTCATTGTTCCCACACGTGATACCGGTTACGCATGCGGGGGAGTGTTAGAGATAGTCCCACATCGCCTAAATGTGGAATCTCTCCTGGACATATAAGTTGAAGGGTCCCTCCACTCATTGCGAATTGGTTTTGAGTTGGATACCTTGTTCTAATATAAATGACATCTTCTTACACAATTCATTCAGAATTACTTTTTCATAAATTCTGGTTACATGGAATCACAGTTTAATTTTTTCAATATTGAGGGTCACGTTTATCCTGTGGAGCCATATGAGGAGATTCCCATGAATCGAGTTCTTGATGCTCCTTGGGCTGTTTTCGATGGTGATGATGTGAGTAGCCAAGCAACTACATTGTTTTTTTGACAATCATAGTTATACACTTGTACAAGCTACTTTGTACTTGTTTTCGACTGAATTCTGCCAAAAAATCTAAAATATTGCTGGCACTTTCGTGGAAAAGCCCTTGACATTTCTGATAGTACCGTTACCCTTGAGGTGAATACTTTCTTGTTGGAATCCATGCTTTCTTCGTTCTCAACCTTACTTCTTTCTCTCCATATAGGTTTTATGTATGGGTAAGTGACATCTCCTTACACAAGATTCACGCAAAAAAAAAGATGTTTATCCAAGCAAAGGGAAATGAATTCACTTCATTCAAGAAAAGAGATGTTGATCCAAGCAAAGGAAATAAATTTCACTTCATTCTTGAGTGAGATTCTGCTGCAAAGCTTGATTTCATGAAGATGGACCTTTGTTCATGCTTTCAAATCATCCAAATAGCATCACAACATCCTCATGTTAAGTAAATTTTTTGACAAAAAAAAAAGAATCAGATCCTCACCACCGAGATAGAATTGTGTTCTTTATATCTCGTTTGATGCTTCAGAAACAATGCATGGATAATGTGTTGCCCATACCAATTGTCGAAAAATGAGATTGAGATGCAATTTGCCACAATTCACATTGGTTACGAATTTAAATCTTATGTATTTTCTTGAGATTTTTCTGGTTTCGTAGTTTATGTGTCCTTTAGAAGAATGTAAGGTGTTACATGTGTGACTTGAACTGCATTATGATTTTCCATTGCAGCACTGGATAGATTCTGGAATACTTTCCTCATCTTCTGATTTTGTTTTCCATCTTTATGATACTAAAATCTCTGCTTCTTTTGGAACGAATACTACAATTGCTATGGTGCAGAATTTAAAGACAACAAAAAATAAGATATGTATTTTTTTCATCTTTATGATACTGAAATCTCTGTTACATTTTCCCAAATGCTCAATATATTGCTACTTACTTCGCCAATTTTGCTGCACTGTACAGGCCCATAATATCAGTAAATTATAGCTTATGTATTGGGCAGTAAATTTCTTTCGGAGATAGGGAAGCTACTTTCTTATCTTGGATCATATATTTCTATTATGACGAACACTGCCTTGTACTTTTTTTCATTTGTTACCTACCCTGAATATCAAGAGAACTGATTCCGATAAAAGTTGCTGTAAGTATCTCTGCTTGGAGAGACATTGACGTTTCTGATCTTGCCATTACCCTTCAGGTGAATGCATCTTGTAGTTTCCCTTGGAGGGTTATTTGTTCACTTCCTGCATTAAGTTGGGTACTAATTCTGTTTAACATATTTGTTTTATCTCACTGTTTAACATGTTCACTAGGGGATATAAGCATCCGTTTCCCAAAGTAAAGTTTTTTTGATGTTTTTAAATAACATGGTTTAATATACCACACTGGCAACTATACATCAGTACTATTGAGTTTTTGTACAAACTGGTGGATTCAAAATCACATATGTTAAAAAAAATAAAAATTAACATGATAATGTGTGATTCTAGTAAAGCAGATTAGACTAACAGAAACAAGAAACTTACGTTCCAAATATATTCACTAAGTTAATTGTCTGTTCTATTATACAATTTGGTTAATTGGTGGATTTTTTTTGTTTGGATAGGAGCCACCAGCGGAATCAGGAAGGGAACTACAATCAGTGGTTAGAAAGTGGCCAAATTTGTTCGAAAGTTGGAAAGTGGTTAGAGCGTGAAAGTCAGCATTCTCGAGCGAAATTCTTCGTACCTTGAAAAAGAGGGAAACAGATATGTTAATTCTTCGTTTTGTTTCCCTTTAGTTAAAAATCTAAAACAGGTTATTTTTTGCTTTGGGTGTTCAGGGAAATCGACTTGTAATTCTTAGTGGGCTCATCTTAACTACTGATGTGATTTTCGTAGTTGGCTTATTAAATTTACAGTTCATTTTATTTTTTTAAAGGAGTTTGCAACTCGATCACAACATGGATCTGAAGTTAAAGGAGTTTGTTAATTAGTTAGTCTTTTGCTAGCTCTAAAGCACAGGAACGGGTCTTTTTTGTTTTCTCCTTCGAATACAGACGAGAGCACCTTCCCTTCCAAATTAACCATCAGTTAATGGTGAATCGCAGGCCTCCTAATCTTCACATTCAGAATCAATTTCGAGAGGTTAATGGTTTGGCTGACCATTTAACCAGTCTTCTACTAAAAGGAAAAGCGATTAAATCTTCTAAACAGCAAAGGATCTGGATCAGAAAAGGCATTTGCCATGTCTTTAGAAGTCCTGCATAATTCAAAGGCGCGCAACCACTGGACTCGATCAAGGTTTCCATATAGGAGAACTTGGTCGGAAATGGGAAGTTACTTTCCTCATCTCCTTCCATTTATTTTTTCAGCTTTATGATACTAAAATATCTTCTTCGTTTAGAAGAAATACTACAATCGCAATAGTGCAGAATTTAAAGACCGTCACCTCCCAGATCCAGACACCAAAAATCAGATATGCATTTTTTTTACTTTTATGATACTGAAATCTCTACTATATTCTCTCAAATGATCAATACAGGCTTACGATATTAATATGCTTTATGTTTGACTCATGGCAGCGGCTCAAGCTTATGGATCCGACCAGTAAATTCCTATTGAAGATACGGAAGTTACCCTCTTATCTTGAATCATATATTTCTATTATGATGAACGTTGCCTTATACTTCTTTCATTTGTTAGCTATCCAGAAGACCTGAAGCCTTTTCATTGTGTAAGCGAAAATTTTACAAAAGGCATCGGTTTGCCAACTCACTTTGCTTGTTTTGTCAATTTTTATCAGGTCTGACTCGGTTTTGTTATCATTATTAACAGAGTTTAGTTTGAAACACTAGTTTTATTCCTTTATCTGATTGTGAATTTTTAAAACTTTATGACAACCTTTTCGTCCTAAGTAACTGAAAATTGTGATATAATTGCATAACATATTATTAGCAACAACGTTGATTTCTTTGCTTGACTAACTAAAATTGGAGGTCGCAGTGGTTTGCACATTTCATTAGTCAAAAGAACTTTGGTCTGTGTTAGTTTTGATTTTTTTTAAGAAACCCAAAACATAGATTACATAGGTTTATAAAGTCTAGTGGTTGGATTTCTAAATAGAGAAAATAGCATCTAATGCTAATTTATGATTCCATAAATTTTGCCAAGAACTTCGGACATCTTAAGCTAATTCATTTCAAATTGTTGATGTTTAATCTCATCAGGTCATTATTTCAAATCTTAAACCAAGATTAGCAATCTAATGTTGTTTGTGTTATTAAACTAATATTGTTTTCCTGTTTTTACCTGTAAGGGAAGGAAACTGTTGAAGTTCAGAGCACACCAAAGCTGCAAGTAAAGGTGCAAAATGCATTGAGAAAGAAACAGAGGTTGATAGTATTATCGTATAAAGAAGGGTTTTATCTCCTTGAGAATTGATATTATCGTAAAACGCCATTAAATTTGTTACCTGTAGACTCGTAAGCCAATGCAGCAGCACTAGATAGATTCTGTTATACTTGGGAAAATTGCAAGCCTCCTGATCTTCACATTCATCTTCAATTTCTCCAGGCATTTAGAAAATTTTGCTAGTAAAAGGAAAAACAATCAAATCTTTTTAAAACCGAGCTGGATCTAAAAAAGCAATTGATAAAGCAACACTTGAATGTGTTAGATTTTGTTAAATTTAACATATTTAGTGTTGTCACAGGCTGGCATAATTCAATGGTGTGCAACCACTGAACTCGACCATGTTTTTTTAAAGGACAACTTGGTCAGAAATGGGAAGTTACTTTCTACATCTCCTCCCATTTTTTTCATCTTTATGATACTGAAATCTCTGCTTCATTTGGAAGGAATAGTACACCAAAAATCAGATAGCATTTTTTCATCTTTATGGAGGCACCTATAAGAAGAGGGGTATTGAATCGGATCGAAGACATAAAAAGAGGAAGAGGCAGACCACGATTGACTTGGGAGGAAGTGGTCAAAAGAGATTTAAAAGATTGGAATGTTCCTCGAGAATTTGCATTGGATAGAAACGCGTGGAAGAAGGCGATTCACGTGCCTGAACCGTGACTCCTTAGAGTTTCATTTCTAGCCTACCCCAACTAGTTTGGGATAAAAGGCTTTGTTGTTGTTGTTATGATACTGAAATCTCTGCTTCATTTTCCTAAATTCTCAATTTATCTTTCTTTCCTCCTATATGTTTTCCTATTAAGTATTGATATTGATTCTTGTGTGTGAGTTTCATTCAATCGAAAAACTAGTTTTTGTATTCATTTCTCTTCGGTTCTCGTAAGTTATCTATTTTCATTCTTGAATATGTGTTTTGATTAAGTAATGATATCAATTTTTTAATGTGATGTTTGTTTTTCTTTTGAAAGAAGAAAAAAGTCGAAATGAAAACTCTCTATTCAATTCTTTAGTATTCATTCTGAAAGTAATCTTTGTTATTGAGACATATTGTAAAACAAATTCTTCCCTTCTTCCATTCCCTCCTCAGAATTCAGCATCAGCTGTTGAGTTTGGTATCAACATTTTGATCTTGCTATTGTGATTTGTCATTCCTTTTGATCATACTAGTTTCTACATTGTTCATATCTTCATTGTTAGTAAACTTTTTCATTATCCAACATTCATTTCTTTATGTGAGATTTCCTTTCAACACGAGTTTCTTCGATTTCAAAAGTTTTAGCATTCCTTTCTGTAAGCGATCTTTGTTATGGAATCTGTAAATAAATTTCAGATTCCCTTTGTTTCAACATGAGTTTCTAAGGGACCTTTATTGATTTTCTTGGATTTTCAAAATTGGTTCTGATAATACATTTTCTATAATATCAATATGCTTTATGTTTGCCTTGTGGAAGCGGCTCAAGCTTTTGGATCCGACCAAATAAATTCCTTTTGGAGATAGGGAAGACACTTTCTTATCTTGGATCATATATATATATATATATATATATTTCTATTATGATGAACATTGCCTTCTTTCAGTTTTTAACTACCCAGAGGCAAATTAAACTTCTTTTCATCATGTTGGAATTTAATGTGCAAATTGGACCGAATCAATCTTTTGAATTGGTTTGGATGGAAATTAGAAGTATATTTCCATCGAGTTTGCAATTTTGGCTTAACTATTTACATCGAATGCCGTAATTTTTAGAAACCCAAAGGTATGGTCAACACACTTTGGATGATCATCATACAGACATGGACTCAAAGTAAGCTGAAGATGGTCATTGCTGTTTTCTTTACAGGTCATGCTGACCATTGCTTTGTTTCTTTTGTTTTGTAGGCAATTGAGATCTACTTGATCAGAAACTTTATCTTTTGAATTAGATTTCAAAAAAGAAAAAGAGGAATAGTGATTGTAGCAACAAAGGATGGGATAACAACAGGTCATGATCGAAGTCCGTCAATCTGAGGGAAATTGGAACCTCCAGTTGAGAAGGTTGACAGATTCATTTCAGTCTGTCTTTGTCTGGTGACTCGAGTAATTTAGATCGACACAAACAGCTATTGGTAGTGACCAATCCAATGATAAGTTACCAAATCTATTTCCATACTTACTAAGAGAAGTTTCTTGGGTCCGTTTTTTTGGTTGCCTTAGCATACTTATTTCATGCCAGTAGAATGCGTAAGTTTTGACAATTATTTAAGACTCGTTAAGGTAATTTGTTTCAAAATTTGATTTTTAATTTACACATGTTTGCATTTTAAGTTGGAAACATTTGAACCTAAACTTGAAGGATTCATGTTCATTCAGCTCGGGTTCTTTACTGCAACAACTTTAGTTACAAATCGTCTTAATGTTGATAATATTATAGTCAAACATCTTAAGCCTATGTGAACAAAATAATTTTGTTCTGCATACTAAACTAATGTTGTTTTGCTGTTTCTTGTTTTTAGCAGCCAAAGAGGGAAGCTACCGAAGTTGAAATCACGCCAGCATCGCAAGAAAGGCTGCAAAATGGATTAAGACAAAATTATAGGTTGAGAATGGGGAAAAATTCTGCAAAATTTTAGGCCATAAACAAGGGTTTTATCTCTAAGTGTGCAAAAAAACACGTCTATCAAATTTGTGTGGAATATAATCGACCCAGAATCGATTTTGTGTGCACCTATACATAGTAAAAATTGTCAAGATATTTAAGAAAACTACAACCTCATGGAGATATGTGTTGGCTTTTGGTCTTAATCTATGTTTTGATGATTTTATCAACCTAAGCTTAATCCTAATCCAAAGAAGAGTAGCACACATTATACATAGAATATATATTGCTTTGTGCTAACCTCTACAGGTGATCAAGACTCAAGGAAGAAAGGACTAAAGTCAAGACATGTAATCAAGCTATTGAAGACATGTCATTTTATGTTTATTTTGAGTCTTAGGAACTTGTGTATACTTGAGCATACTAGAGTAAATAACTACTCATATACACACGAGGTTCCTTAGAGAAGGTACACACAAAATCTCAAATCAACTAGACTTCAATAGATCACCTAAACTTAGACCGAAAAACACTTAATCCTAAACCTTATTTTCCTGTGTCAAATCGTTCGACCGAACATGTTATCAATTCGATCGATTGGGACAGCTAATCATGTTAGCATAAGTGTTGTACCGGTCGACCGGCTGTACCTCTTGTCCGACCGTCTAAACATGTCATTTGACCATTAGACTTGTCATATTATACCAACGGTCGTATTTGTATAAACTTATCAAAACCCTTAAATACTTTGGCCTCTGGTTGACCGTTCCTCAACTCCGGTCGACTGATAGAAGACTTTTTCTTGAACCCCATAGTGCCTATTGTTTTTCGGTCGACCGACCCAACCTTTTTGTTCGACCGAACATAAAACCCCTAAGTGCCTGTTAGTTTCCGGTCGACCGTTCCACATTTTAGTTCGATCGTCAACTTAAGAATACTTAAGTTATAGCCTATTTTGGTTCGACTGTTCTTGATTCGGTTCGAACGTTTCCACACATTTATGGAAACGGTCGACCGGTGCACCCGTTTCGATCGACCGATTGTGTCCAGAATTATGACCTGAACTTACCTGCTTTGTGTTTCTTACTCAATCTTTTACCACACTTAACACAACGGCTATAATTCTCTTAGAGCTTATAAATAGAGGTTCCCCAACCTTTCTCATAGAGCTCTCCCACTCCTATTTGCCTGTTACATTAGAGAGATCGACTCAAACACTCAAAGCTTCCACTTCCACACTTAAGTTCAAATTCCCATCATACTTTAAGTGTGCTCAAAGTTAGAGTGTCCATACTCTTGGTTACTTGTTGCTGTCAGGAAGTTGTAAAGGTTTCGGTGAAAGCCCAAAGCATCCCTCTCGGGTTGTGAGAGGAAGAAATCAAGCTAGCGAGGATTGTTCGCAGAGCTTGTGGTGTAAAGGCTTAATCTCGGCCCAGAACGAGATTGATAGTGAAGACGTAGGCGGAGCTCGAGGGAGATCGAGTGGAGCTTGCAAGAGAGGAAGTAGGCGGGAGGCCGAACCTCTATAAAAACATCGTCTTCTTTTGTGGTTTGCATATTTTCTTCCCTTACTTGCTTGCTTAGTTTTATTCCGCTGTGCATTCTTGTTTGTTTAAGCAAGTAGGTAATTAACCTTAAAAGTGATTAGAATTAGTAAGCAATAACGATCCTACAATATGATCCTTTATGCTTCCAAATACGTCTACGCTGTTAACATTCTGTAGCAACTTGGCCCTGACATGAAAGTAAACTGACTTTCTTCCCACATATTTAGTGAATCAAATGATAGTAATCACTGAAATGCTGCTAAATAATAACTGCTTGTGTACCATTTTCTGAAAAATGTCTCTTATTATGATATTGATGTTCTCTTTACATTGTGTTCCTATGAAGGATTCTCCGTAATAGCATTTCCAAATATTTAAGAACACTACGACCTCATGGAGATATGAGCCTTTGTGCCCCGACTTTAAAGTATACTGACTTGCTTCTATCATATTCAGAGAACTTGAAATGGAACGTTACCCAGAGAATATCTAAAATTTAACAAAATCTGGTATGGCTTGAACATTCAAGAATAATTATCAGATGAATGTAGTGTAAATCCAGGTGGAGTTGGGTTTAGAAATGGAATTTTTAATCCATCCAACGGGCTCTGAAGTAGCACATTTGAAAGACATTCATACTGCTGAAAGACATTTTACTATCATATCCAGTGTCCCACTTTGGGACACCAAATTGATAAGTTTGAAAGGTTAATTTGTTGTCAAATATGAGCAATGGAAGTTTCATTGGGTTTTATGACCTTGGTTGGTGATAATAATTTCATTATTTTTTGAAGACGAAAACTTTGCTGGTGATAAGATATTATGCAATTGATATTAGCACTGAAATTCATACGAGTTGAATTGGTCTGAACATGCCAAACTGTTCTGAAGGTTGCTTTGGTGCTTAACTATCAAAATGTTTGCTCCTCAAACATGAATATTATTTCCTTCAACATTGAAGTAAAATTTATTAATGGTAAAGTTTTCCCTCTCTTATTTGTTGTGGTAGTTAGATCTGGTACATAGTAGGAAGGGTCGGTAGACACATAAGGGAGGTGGTTGGGGTGCTGGAGAAACATGTTTGTTTCATTACAACCTAACCTAAGATATATATATATATATGTGTGTGTGTGTGTGTGTGTGTGTGTGTGTGTGTGTGTGTCTGTGTGTTATTGCTTCCATCTATTCAAGCATTCAAACACTAAAAATCTTCGGAAAATTCCTATTTGAGATTAAGGCAGAGTTGAAATTTCTATGAAAAAGACAACAATGTATACTATTTTATTGCATCTCTAATCTTTTGTCGATTATTTTAGTGATGTCAATGACACTGTTGTTGTGTTTGCAGATATATATGAAGAAACTAAAAACTGTAGAGGCATATATGAAGGTTGAGGTACGCATACTAAACAATTTTTCTTCTTCTTAATTTTACCATTGAATTTGAGACATTGTTTAAATTGGTGGAATAAGTGAATTTTTGTGTATAGTGTTGCTGTGATAATAGGTGTTTTCATTCTTCAAAATTAGTGTATCAGGTGATGGTTATGAAGTATACAGAACTTCAGTAACATCTTAACCGACTTTCTGGACTTACAAATCAAAATACCATTCAGGCAAAAGGATACATGAATTAAGGAGTTGATGGCAGTTTTTTGCAGTAGCTTTTAAGATTTGGAAGATGAATGGTTAGGAGTTTTAAGAATGGCTAGGATTGCTGCTAAAATTCAAGAGACATGATTAAATTAAGGAACCAAAGGACCAAAGACCAAAACAACTAAAACCAATCTACGGTTACATTTTTGGTTGGGAAAAATTTGAAGGTCGTGATTAAAAATTATTAGGTTAGGATTGAAAGGACAACAGGACCAATGACTCAAAGACCAAAGCAAATCTACATCAAACTAATGTATTATATTAGATTGTTGCTTTATTATATTTCTATTCACTTTGTGAATTTCAATGTAATTCAAATAGAAATTTAATTTATGGGAATGTAAGCCATACATGACCTAAGATTATTTCCATTTAATGAATTTGGCTTTTGGGATATTTTTACCTTCACTTTTTTTTTGAACTCACGTTATTCTCATTCCATACAAAAGATGAAGGTGCTAACCTGTAGTTATTGAATTGAGAGAGCTTAGGTTTTATTAATTCATCTTAATTCTCTATAAAACTTATGTTGGGCAATTAGAATGGATATTAAATTATTAATGATTCACCATGCTTTTGATTTGATGGAGCACATATTTGTTATTGTCCAAACCTAACATATATATATATTATTGTTTCCATCTATTCAAGCAATCAAGTGCATCGTTGGGGAGCTCTACGTTGCCTTTAACGTGATCATAACGTTGCTGAGGAGATTGTACATGGAAATGCGGGATCGGTGAGGGATAAATCGTCCCTGGACACTGTGTCGATCGAAACAAGCGGGTGTTCAGGAAGTATGGACTCAATCTGTTTGATCTTGTCCTCCAAGTTATCGAACCAATCTGTTAAGGATTCATTACAACTTAACCTAAGATATATATATATATATCTTATTGTTTCCATCTATTCAAGCATTCAAACATTAAAAAACTTTTGAAAATTCCTACTTGAGATAAAGGCAGAGTTGGAATTTCTATGAAAAAGACAACAACGTATAGTATTTTATTGCATCTCTAATCTTTTGTCTATTATTTTAGTGGTCAATGACACTGTTGTTGTGTTTGCAGATACATATGAAGAAGTTAAAAACTGTGGAGTTATATAAATTGGGTTACGAGTTAGGACAAACAAATTTTCTTCTTCTTCTTCTTCTTCTTCTTCTTCTTCTTAATTTTGCCATTGAATTTAATGCATTGTTTAAATCGGTAGAATATGTGAAATTTAAATTATACGCAGAACTACCATCATCTATAAGTCCAACATTATTATCAAGGATAGTAAGCTTTCTCATAGACAAACAAACATAGCATCTTAACCAGCTTTCTGGAGTTACAAATCAAAATATCATTTAGGCAATGTTACAGGCATATTAATCACGATACTTTGTTTTTACTCGTTCATCTCTATATATTCATTCAATATTAATAACACCCCCACGGAACCAAACAAGAAAGACAATGAATGCTGACTGGACCTAATCAAGTGTTGGATTATTGAATCAGGTGCACCAGTCCCTACATGACCGTGTGCAACAACAAGTCATGATCCAAGTCTTGACATATATAGAATCATTGTTTGATTACAAAAATTATTTTATGGGAATGTAAGCTTATTACATGATTTTCAATTTTATTGAATTTGATTAGAATGAACCAAAAATGACCTAATAGTATTTCCAGTTAATGAACTTGGCTTTGGGATGTGCTATCCATGGCGCAATATTTTTGAACACTTGTTACCCTCATTCCACACAAAAGATGAGGGTTATATTATATACTAACCTATAACTATTGAAGTGAGAAGGCTTAGGTTATATTAACTCATTTTAATTTCCTATAAAATTAATATTGGGAGATTAGTACGGATATTAATTATTCGCCATGCTTTTGACTCGATGGAGTGCATGTTCATTGTGGCCCAAACTAAATTGTCTCGCATCAGTTGCGGATGGTACATGCAGTATGGATGGTAACAATTTACCATGCTTTTGATTACACAGAGGGCATGCTAAGGTTATGACCATACTAACTAGACTCACATCGATTATGTGAGTAACTATTTTTTGTTGATATGCTTTGGCCTTTGTCACCTCAATTATTGGAATTTTAAGGTCTAAATTCTCTTAAGCTTCTATCAGTTCACATATTTAACCTTATCATCTTCAATGGTTTCAGATCATTAGCTTAATTAACTTTGAAAAATTCAAATCCTTAAGTTACACGAAAATGCAAATTGTGGAGAAACTTCACAATGAGGCCTTATAGATTTTGATATTCTCTCGGAGTCAAGAAAAAATCATGAAGTTACTCAGCTTTTGGGCAATGTTTGAGTATTATGAATTGCTTTACGCTTTGAGTAAATTGCCTTGACTTTGTTGGGAAAATTGAAAATTCACATCAATCGAAGATAATTAAACTTTATTGCCATAAAAGTATTTCTTGTTGTTGTTGTGCCTCAGCATATCCAGCGGTACAGTTTTAGATTTAAGATGATTATGTGTTAATTAATGCAAACCGCTACTGCTTGAACAGGTGCTAGAGGATCGTCGCCGTTGCTACTGCCAAATTGATAATTGACAGCACTCTACTAGATTGGTTGGTTTCGTTGTCATTGCTTGTAGACACATCCCTCTCAATTATGACCGGTGAGTAGATGATGATAATTCATCACGTCCTATGACCACGTCTTTTTCGGGCGATTCTATGAGGGTCGCTGAGAATTATAAGTTCTAAAGTAAGTATTAAATAATTTTATAAACATATGTTGATTTAAGGGGCGATTTACATTTCTCTGAGTCTTTTGTTAGGCAAACAAACATTCATGCTGAAAATGAAACGTAGAAATTCATGATAGCCCTCCATATTGTCGCACTGGCCGGTAGTATTTTTGACCTATAAAAACAAAATAGAGACACTCTGTTATCAACCCTCAACTGCATTTACTTAATACAAAATTATGGTAGCAGTCACTTTTATATGTTAAATTGTTTCTAGCAACTATTACTTAAATGAAATTTACTGATATGCAAAACATCTGAAAATGTGATACCAAAAAATGCATAAATGACATGGTAAGAAGTGATTTTCTTCTGGTAAGAAGTGACACCATTAACCTTAAATTACTAGTTCACAAAAAGGATCAGTTAGAAAACTAATAAAGTCTGTAGTAGTTAAGTTTTGTTTTACGAATTGGGTTACGAGTTAGGACAATGCTCACTAATTTCCTTCCTTCCTGAGATCATATTCTGGTTTGAACATTCTCATCTTATTCTTTTGTGAATTGCTTAAATCTTTGTTTCCTCATATGTATTTTCCAATTAAGTATTCTTATTGATTTGTGTATGTGATCTTTGTTTTCAATCTGTAAAAAAGGTCCAAATACTGTCCCCTTCAATGTGAGTTTCTTTGATATCGAAATCTAGTTTTGTATTCATTTCTGTAAGCGATCTTTCTTATGAGATCACTTCTGTTTCTTGTAAGTAAACTTTTTTCATTCTTGAATGTGTGTTATTTAGTGATATTGATTTCTTAATGTGATGTTTGTTTTCATTCTCTGAAAGAAGAAAAAGAGTCCAAATAAAAAATCTTCCATTCAATTATTTGGTATGCATTCTGTAAGAAATCTTCGTTAGGAAATTCATACAGAAAGTTTAGACACCTTTTTCTTCAACTTGAGTTGTTTGGATTACAACATCCATTTTTGGTACTGATTTCTGTATTTCATCTTTATTTTCAATCTGAAAAGGCATCCGATTTTTTTTTTGGTTATTTGGTATGCATTTCTCAATGTGAGTTTATTTTTTCGTTGCCAAGTTTTGGAATGCATTTCTCTAACTGATCTTTGTTATGGAATCTGAGATAGAAAGTCCAAACATACTTTTGCTATACATTTCTTCTAGTAATCTTTGTTAGGGATTCTATATCTAGTTTTGGTATTGATTTCTCTAACTGATCTTTGTTTTGGAATTTGAAAAAAAGTCCTTAAACTCTTCTGCTTAACATGGTTTTCTTGGAATTCCATATCTAGTTTTGATTGCAATTTTCTTAAGTGACCATTTGTTTGAACATGAGTTTCTCGATCATGGATTCATAAGCCTATAGCTATTTTGTGTTTGGTAATATCTCTTTGTTTTCTGTAGGTAATAAGACCATCGACATGGGTAGGGAAGAACTTCAGAATAAGCTCAGGAATCTGAAAAAGAAATCGAAAAAGAACATGTGGCACCAACACATGTTTGCTGCCCCAAAAAACCCATAACATCCTCAGAGAAAACGAAGAAGAAAGACTCCATCTTGCGCCTGTTATCCTCTTCGCTCGAGCAGCACATTTTGCCACCTCCTACATACAGCAGGACAATCGCTAGTTGTTTCCTCCTCTCCAAAGAGGAAATGTTTCCAAAATTTAGAAGAGAAGCCCACTACGATGAGGGCGGGAGTCCACTGTACTTCCTTGCTGCAACCAGGCCTTGTAGATTTTAACATTCTTTCAGAATCAAGAAGATACCATGAAGTTACTCAACATTTGAACAATGTCTGAGCATTATGATTTGCTTGTATGTTCAAGTAATTTCTTGTACATTGTTCAAATTGGAATTCACAAATTCACTAACTTTGAGCATTTGTAGGTTAGTATAATTTCTTTTTCCATAAAAATAACAGATGAGTTTGATAAGGTTGTTGGGGTCAATTCAAGAGTGGTTGGGTGGTTTGGCAGTGACCAATCCAACGGTCGGTAAGTTACCCAATTTATTTCCATTATAAACCTTATAATTTATTTCCCAAAATTATTTCCATAATTTGGGTCAGTTTTTGGTGTTAAAGGAGGTTGGAAGTAAAATCATGTGATACACTCAATATTGTTTCTAAAGAGATATTAGTATACATATTTCATGCCAGTAGAACGCGTAGAATTTGACAATTATGTTGGCGTTTGTTTCAAAACTTGATTTTTTATTTACACATGTTAGCATTTTAAGCTGGAATTATTTGAACCTAAACTTGAAGGACTCACTGTCATCCAGCGCTGGTTCTGTACTGCAACTACTTTAGTTACAAATCGTCTTAATGTTGTTAATATTATAGTCAGACATCTTAAGCCTGTGTGAGCAAAATAATGGGGTTTGGGATATTAAACTAATGTTGTTTTGCTGTTTCTTGGTTTTAGCAGCCAAAGTGGGAAGGTACCGAAGTTCAAATCACACGAATGCCGCAAGAAAGGCTGCAAAATAGGTCGAGAAAAGTAAAATAGGTTCGGAATGGAGACAGATTCTGCAAAACTGTAGGCCATAAACAAGGGTTTTATCTATAAGTGTACAAATAGCACGTCTATCGACTTTGTATGGAATATAATCGGCACACGAGCTTCTTGTGCACCTATATATAGTACAAACTGTCCTTGGAGTTTAAACTCCGTACTGTTAATTTGTTGTCAATTATGAGATATGGAAGTGTCATTACTATTCTCAAATGCCTTGCTGGTGATAAGAATTTGATTATTTTTTTAGGACAAAAAACGATTTTTTTAGGACACCGAAATTTAAGCAATTGTTATCAACACTAAAATTCATACAAGTTGAATTGGTCTGAAAATGGCAAACTGGTCTTAAGCTTGCAGGCAAAATTCATACGTTTTGAATTGATAAAATTGGTATGAACATGCCAAGTTGAATTGATAAAATTGTTTGTTGAGGTGTTGTAAACTGCAGGAAGAAACATGTGAAGAAAGTGGGCTCCTCAAATAAAAAATTTACTTCAACTAATAAAACTTTCAATTGTAAAATTTTCGCTCTCTGATTGGTTGTGGTAGGTAAATATGTTTCAGGGTAGGAAGGGTCAGTAGACACATAAGGGGAGGTGGTTGGGGTGTTACAGAGACATGCTTATTTCATCTCAACCTGATCTACAACCTATACATGTGCTGTTGTTTCCACCTACTCAAGTATGCATACAGTAAAAATCTTCTGGAAATTCCTATTTTAGGTGGAAGTCAGGGTTGGAATTTCTATGAAAATGACATCAATGTATAGTACTCTAATGCATCTCTAATATATTGACGATTATTCATGATTTTGGATGTTGTTATGTTAGTGAAGTCACTAGCACTACTGTTGTGTTTGTATGTATGTATGAAGAAGCTAAAAACTGTGGAGGTATATGAAGGTTGAGGTATAAGTACTAACCAATTTTTCATCTTCTTAATTTTACCATTGAATTTGAGGCATTGTTTAAATTGGTGGAATATGTGAATTTTAATGTATAGAGTGTTGCTTTGATAATAGGTGTTTTCATTCTTCAAAATTAGTGTATATGTTAGAATCGTAAACTCTACTTAAGATAGAGTAAACTTATTGGATGATTTATTAGGTTAATTGAGTGGTTAAGTGAATTACATGGTATTTATATTCTGACTTGGAAACAAGTGACGTGGTGGATGCATGGAAGGTCAGGGGATGAGGTGTTGGAATATGGTTGGAGGATGTGGAGGTGTTGGGTTAAAGCATTCCTATATATAGAGTATTACGGGGTTAAAACATGAAGAAGGGTTTGTGTTAAAGAAAAAGACCGTTGGAGACATTAATTATGGAGTTTACCAAAGCATCCTGTAGAACACCCAAGATAATCGTTTGGGATCTCCATGTCAAACAATAAATAAAGCCAAAACGGCTACTAATCTATGTATAAATACTCATGTAATCAAACATTCAAAATATAATACAAACATCACTTTCTCTTCTTCCTCCTAAACATCATCGTCTCAATTTCATCATGGTATCAGAGCACTGATCCATTCGCCTCAGATTTTTTCCAAATCTCATCATTGGCCTCACCTCATCCAAGGGGGTTGAAGGTCACCACACACCCACATCCTAACCCAAGTAGGAAGGAAAAAAAAAACGAAACTGAATGTCGGACGGCAACGAAGTGATGAATCCTCATCGCCTCGTCACAACACCTCTTAACGAGACCAACTACTTGTCCTGGTCTCGTGCGGTCACGCTATCCCTCAGCGACAGAGGGAAGCTTGGCCACATCACCGGAAAAACTCCAAAACCAGGAGAAGAAGCAGAGGAGAAGATTCAAGACGAGTGGCAAACCACGGATCACCAAGTGATGTCGTGGCTCATTGCCTCCATGCATGCAAACATTGCAGAAATCTTCATATATAAAGACAGCGCGAAAGATCTGTGGGACTCTGTTCGAGACCACTTTGGAAAGGCAGAAAACTTCGCGCACATCTTCAAGATCAAGCAAGAAATTGCACAAACACAACAAAACGGGACATCAATCACAGAGTATCTCGGTACTCTCAGAAGGCGGTGGGATGAGCTCAGAATATACAAACCACCCACCGCAGACCCAAAATTCATCCAAAACCGACAAGAGCAAAATCAAATCTACTAGTTTCTGGTGGGTTTAGATCCAAGCTACGAGACTATTCGGTCTCAAATACTCATGGCTCCGGAACTTCCCAGTCTTCCCCACATCACAAGTCTCATTCAGCGGGAAGAAACGCGAAGAAACTCAATGAAAAATCAAAACAACCACACGGAGAACCAAGCCTTCATCGCTGGACGAAACCCAGCTCAGGGAGGAGTAAAAAAAAGATTCGGAAACAAAACTCCGAACACTGCGACAACTGTAAAAAGCAAGGACACAACAGAAATCAGTGTTGGTTCCTCTTTCCCCATCTCAGACCACAAAGAAACGAAAAGAACGCAAAAGCAAATTGGGTCGAAGGAGTCTCCGGCGGCGACTGCAACACCAGCACACTCGGCGGCGGCGGCTGCAACACCAGCCTGCTCGGAGGCGGCGGCTGCAACACCAGCCTGCTCGGAGACGGCGACCACAACACTCGCCTACTCCGGAAGAGCAATCGACACCAAGAAAAAAATCAAAACCCTACCGAATATGCGGATAACTCCGCGTTTTATACTCAGCATGCTTCCGGATCCTCCAACCCGACCCGATCGGATATAACCCCGGTCGGATCCAATCCATTCGGATCTGGTAATCCGGATCCTTCCATTAACCCGATTCATTTAAAAAGTCTGGTGGGCCAGCTTAATGAGTTTTTTGCAAAACAACCCTCACGCAACTGGTAATTCCTCAGGTAAATTAAATTTCTCTGATTTTACCGTTTTTTCTGGATTAACAGCAAAAATTAATAACCAATCTTGGATAATTGATACCGGAGCTACTGATCACATGTCTGGAGATCCAACAATACTTAGTAATATTAAAAACCTAAGTTTAGAAAATAAATTTGTAACGGTTGCAAATGGGAACAAAATACCAATTAAAGGAATAGGCAAAATCAAATTACTTAACAACACTCTTAATGATGTGTTGTATGTACCTAACCTAGATACCAATCTTATATCTGTAGCCAAAATCACCAAAAATCTCAATTGTAATGTTATTTTTGCTCCTAACGATGTTATTTTTCAGGATCGTATCTCAGGTAGGATGATTGGTAAGGGCATCCTCACAAACGGTCTTTATGTTCTAGAAACAGATGAAAAAGCTCTTCATACCCATACTCTGAACAACCATATTCTCTGGCACAAAAGGATGGGTCACCCATCATCAAGTATATTAAGATGTTTTTTTCCTTCTTTTAAAAATGAATTATTATGTGATGTATGTCGTTTTGCTAAACAAACCCGCTTACCTTTTCAAAATTCTAGCACCAAAACTCACATGCCTTTTGAACTAATACATTCTGATATTTGGGGACCAGCCCCTGTTGAATCTTACAACGGCTTTCGGTATTTTATCAGTTTTATCGACGATTTTTCACGGGCCACCTGGGTTTATCTATTGAAAAACAAATATGATGCTTACTCTGTTTTTTGCGAATTCCTCCGTTTTATTGAAAACATGTTTGACGCAAAAATTCGTTTCTTTAGGTCCGATAACGGCTCTGAATATATGAGCAACCTTTTTCAAAAACTTCTACATCAAAAAGGTATTTTTCACCAAACCTCATGCATTAATACACCGCAACAAAATGGGGTTTCGGGAAGAAAAAACCGGCATCTTCTAAATGTCACTCACTCCCTCCTTTTTCAAAACAATGTTCCGAATTTTTTTTGGTCAGATGCAATTCTCACCGCTACTTACATTATCAACCGACTTCCTAGCCCCACTACAAACAATAGAAAACTGTTAGAAATCTTGTATAATAAAGAAATTAACATCGACCACTTTAGAATTTTCGGTTGTACATGTTTTGTCCACAAAAAAACGGGAAGATAAACTTGATCACAACTCCATCAAGTGTATTTTTCTGGGGTATTCCTTTAGGAAAAAAGGTTACAAATGTTATGACCCACAAAATAAAAAAACCTTTGTCTCACGAGATGTTACCTTCTTCGAAGAAGTCCCCTTCTTCAAAAATCCCAGTCCTGAAATCGCTTCCGCCATACTAGTACCTCACATCACCTACAATAACCCCCTTCCCACAACACCACCAATCCCAGACGAAGGAGGAAATGAAAACGAAGGAGGAAATGAAAACGAAGGAGAAATGAAGAAAGAGAAAATCCAAGAGGAGAAGAACCTCCAAGAAGATCTACGCGTCCATCTCGCCCTCCTAGTAGACTCAATGATTATTATTATCTCTCACACACCATATACCCCATCCAAAATTTTCTGACATACCAACAAATGTCCCAAAAACATAAAGCCTTCCTAGGAGCAATAGACACAAATAAAGAACCAACACATTACCATGAGGCTATACAAAACCAGAATTGGGTCAACGCCATGAATGATGAATTACGAGCCCTGAAAAAAACCACACCTGGACCCTCGTACCTCTTCAACCAGGTACCAAGCCTGTTGGATGTAGATGGATCTACAAGATTAAATATCATAGCGATGGGAAAATAGAAAGATATAAGGCTAGACTAGTGGCCAAGGGTTATACTCAGACATATGGCCTTGATTACTTAGAAACCTTTGCTCCTGTAGCCAAAATGAACACTGTCCGTGTTCTTCTCTCCATCGCTGTAAATCAAGGATGGGATTTATTTCAAATGGATGTCAAAAATGCATTTTTACAGGGAAATCTAGAAGAAGAAGTTTACATGGTTCCGCCACCCGGCTACGCCACTTGTCCAAACCAGGTATGCAAGCTTCACAAGTCTATATATGGACTAAAACAATCACCTCGTGCCTGGTACGCAAAACTTAGCTTCTCTCTGATTAATTATGGATTTATTAAAAGCTCTGCTGATGCATCCATGTTTACAAAACATAGTCATAACACTACCACCATTGTACTTATCTATGTTGATGACATCATCATAACTGGAAATAATAATCACCAAATAGCAGTAGTTAAAGAATATCTGAAGTCAAAATTTGACATCAAAGACCTAGGATACTTAAAATACTTCTTAGGAATAGAAATTGCATA
This sequence comes from Triglochin maritima, assembly GCA_963682175.1. Classification (NCBI taxonomy): domain Eukaryota; kingdom Viridiplantae; phylum Streptophyta; class Magnoliopsida; order Alismatales; family Juncaginaceae; genus Triglochin; species Triglochin maritima. The sequence goes on along the minus strand of OY821781.1, from coordinate 33,865,181 downwards.
CTCCAAGAAATGGTTATTTCTCTCCCAACGAAAATACACCCTTGACCTACTTAAAGAAACCGGGAAGATAGGATCAAAACCCTTAACTACTCCTATAGAAACCAACAAAAAACTAGGACCAACAGATGGAACCCCTCTTTCAAATATTGGGCAATTCCAGAGATTAGTAGGGAAACTCATTTATCTTACTGTTACCCGACCAGACATTACATACGCTGTCAGTTTAATAAGTCAATTCATGCATGCTCCTCATACACACCACTTAGATTTGGTGAAAAGAATTCTATGTTATCTTAAAGGAACACCCGGACAAGGTCTCTGGATGAAACCTAACAACTCTAACTCAATAATTGGGTATTCTGATGTAGACTGGGCTGGAAGTCATGATCGATGATCTACCTCAGGATTCTGCACTTTCGTTGGAGGAAACTTGGTAACTTGGCGAAGCAAAAAACAAAATGTTGTCGCCCGGTCAAGTCCAGAAGCAGAATACCGTGCAATGGCATCAACTACCAGCGAGCTAATTTGGTTAAGTCAACTACTTAAAGATATGAAGATCACAACTCAGAACCCTATGAAGATGTTTTGTGATAATAATGCTGCACGACACATCTCCATGAACCCAGTCTTTCATGAAAGGACTAAACACATTGAAGTCGATTGTCACTTCATTCGAGAAAAGATACAGTCAAAACAAATAGAAGTCCCCTACGTTCCAAGCAAAGATCAGCTGGCTGATATCTTCACCAAAGCTCTAGATCACAAGACCTTCTCCAACATACTTCTCAAGTTAGGATCTATCAACCCTTTCCAGACCCAACTTGAGGGGGCATGTTAAAGAAAAAGACCGTTGGAGACATTAATTATGGAGTTTACCAAAGCATCCTGTAGCATACCCAAGATAATCGTTTGGGATCTCCATGTCAAACAATAAATAAAGCCAAAACAGCTACTAATCTATGTATAAATACTCATGTAATCAAACATTCAAAATATAATACAAACATCACTTTCTCTTCTTCCTCCTAAACATCATCGTCTCAATTTCATCAGTTTGTGCTCCTCATGTGAGGTGAGGAGTTTAAGTGAGGCATGAGAGAGAAGGTTGTGAAAAGATGGAGAAGAGGTTGGGTGAAGGATGTTCGGTTTTGAGTTGGCTTTGAGGCTTTTCTGGTGCAAGAGATATAAAGGAAATTGATGGAGTTTGGATGTGATTTGTGGGAAGCTTGTGGTTGCGAGACAGGCAAGTACTGATTCATTATTCTTCAGTTTCATATCATGTATGTCTCTCTTGATATTTGTAGTTGCATGCATGCTGAGTATCGATATGGAATTCATTGATATGCATATGATTGCATGGTGGTGTTTCGGTTGACATGTCTTGTGGCTGTATGTATGTTTCTAGCTGAGCCACTTAGGAAAGAGCTACCTAACGGGCAGTGTAGAGCCACCTGAGAGAGGAAAGTGCTGTCTGTTGTTAGTGTGGAGCTACCAGGTATGCGTCTGACTGATTGATAGATTTTTGAAGCACAGGATGTGGTCGAATCCGAATGGGGTCGAGATGGTTATGCATGCATATTAATTGTGATACATGTCTCTTGATTGTGCTCATTGACTGAATGTCATGTTCTGTATTATTTTCCACATGATTGTGATTTTGATTGATTGACGGTTGGAACTTGCAGTTTGTTGAGCTCACAAATTATTGATTATATTTTTCAGATTAATTATGAGCCTATCAAATTATGGATTAAATATCAGAGTGCGCAACGGTCAAGATCGTGGATCGTATTAACACACCGGGTTCAGGCGGGTAAGCACTCGTCTGAGCTCGGGACATTACAATATCAGGTGATGGTTATGCAATATATAGAATTGCAGTAACATCTTAACCGACTTTCTGGACTTACAAATCAAAATACCATTTAGGCAAAATGATACATGAATTAAGGTGATCATTAAAGGAGGTGATGGCAGTTTTTTGCAGTAGATTTTATGTAAAATACTGTATTTTATTTATATTTTTTAGTTCCTTAGGGTTTCTTTTGCAATTACTCCAAATATAGGATTAGAGAGAATGGGATTATTAGAAATCCCTAGTTTTTGCCCCTTTGTAGTGGTTTGTGTGAGAGAGGCTTGGAGAGGAGATCACGTTGGACCTCATCGGAGCGGCCGGACCTCGCCGGAGCATTGTCGGAATCGCGTAGGAGCTTCGTCGGAGCCCCCGTGCTGCGTCTTGGGCAAGATTCGGTTGGGTTCTCCCAAGGTATGCCTTGGGTAGATTTACAATCAACTTTCTTAAGGTCCTTTGATTCAAGGGTTTCACCACCTTAGGCATCTCCTTTTGTCTTCTAAGATGACTTTCATCCTAGATTCTTTTTATAGAATTTGGAAATGAAGGGAAGATGGTTGAGGGTAAGAAAATGGATTGTTAAGTGGTATTATGTCAAGTTGATGATAAGTTGTTTTCATAGCAGCAAATGTGGGGTTATTTCTGAAATTTCAGCACTTTGAATCTTAGTGATGACTTGTGTTTCCTAATGCTTCATCCAGTTGTATATGACAGCTTTGTTGGGTTGAATGAGAGGTTGTTTGGACTAATTAACTAGTGGTTTGGAGAGACCAGCTGACTTAGGTCATTTATCATTACCAATTCTATGAGCTTGCATATGTATTTAGAAGTTGAGGTACTATCAAGGTACTAATGTTAGATATCTAGTTCCCAACTTGCCATTTGACTCATGATTCAAAGACTTAAATTTTGTATAGGTGAATGTAGAGGCATTAGAATTTGGATTTGACTAGGGGCTCTTTTGAACACAAAATCTTGTTAGTTGAGTTGTTGAGTAATGGTTATGTTCGGTTTGGTTTGGGAATGGTTGGCCCCGTTCCAGCATCAATGGTGTGATTTCTAACTCCTTTTGAGTTGGTGTTTCCACCTTGGAGTGAGCACACACTCTTGTTGATAGGTTAACAATGAATCTCACTTGGATTGTTTGTTTCGACTTGTGGTAATAATATCTAGTATGGATACTAATAATAATAAAAAGGGGGAATTGTTGACCTCGAAAGGTGCAGCAGAAGTCCTCATTGCTTGTTTTGTCTTGGTCAGATTTCCATTCTCCTGTCATTAATGTTGTAGTTGTTGCTCTTATTTCTTTGTCCCAAATAAAGGGATTATTCTTGCCTTCAAGTTTAAGATGATGTTGCTTCTAAAATCATGTGCTTACTTGTTGCTAATTTATGCCTTTAAACTATAGGATTGTCTATCACAATAGATAAGTATATTTTCCTTTTCCTTCTTCTAAAAGTCAGATTTTTAAGTTGATTCAATATGTGGCTTCACATCACTCCTTTTAATTGGACTGCTAGTCTTTTTGTTAATAAGCTTGTTAGGTTTAACTCCAATAATTTATTATATTATTCGGCTTGGTTGAGTCCGTAATATTATGTGCATGGTTGAAAATAATGAGCATCCGTAACTGAGGTGAAGTTTATTTTTGAAGAGCTAGATTGCTAGGATTGTTATTTCTTGACTTCATAACTAGGTTGTATATGTTTCAACAAACAAAAAAATGAACTACCTTATTGTCTTATTTTGGGTTTTTTTTCCTGGTATAATCATGAGATGTGCTTTAAACGTACATCTTGTGATATATCTTTGTAAAACGTGTGACCTATTTTGTCATCTATGATTTTATTGTAAGTAACTCAGTCGATTTAAGTGGCGACCAGGTATTTTGGAAATTTGAATTGTATTACTTAACTGGTCTCAATCCTCCAGAAGTCTGATAACAATCATGATTTTTATAGCATATTATTGTGTTTCATGACCTTACTTAGGTGCATTCTTGTTCAAATTAATGTGAATCGAATTTTAAAATATCAATGAATTGTGATGGCACTATTGGCTCTACGGAGCATTCTAACTCTTCGGAGTATTGGGCCCGACGGGGCACATCTCTTATGAGATTATTGGCGGTTGTAGGACCGCAGATACAGATCTGATATCTATTGTATTGACACATGTTAATGTATGGGACCCCAAAATAAAATAAAATGATTTATTATATGGATGTGGGGATGAACCATACATTAACTGGAAGACCGCATGTGCCAGCGGTGGGAGTTCTTCGGAATTCCCGATACATTTATGTATCAACTATTGATTGAGACGAGTCGAATTGAAATTGAATTGTCAATTATTTTAAACCATTCTAGTCACATAATTATGATTGGACTATTCAAGTGTTTATTGGGAATGAAATTGTTGATTGTGTTTCATAATTGCAAAATGTCACTTGTATACATCATTATTTAAATGATTGTTTATAACATAACCTTATTAAGAACATTTGTTTTACCGAATATTGTTATTGGTTATTCCTTTGAATTGTTTGACCGTCTGATTTTGGTTCTAATTTCAACCTTTGGCATACTGAGTTTTATAAACTCACGTTGTTGTGGCTTATATTTTTGCAGGAAACCGCCAGAATTAGGTTGTGATGGCTTATCAAATTTTTGGCATGTAGTAGCATGGTGGTGATATAGTTTTTGGTTGTCTCGTATACAGGAGAAATGTAGGTTCAGTCTTGTTTCCTTTTTGAAACTCTTGTAAACCCATTTGGGTATAGATGTGACTATCTCATGGTGATCGAACTCTTGTTTTGAATGTTAATCCTTACTTCTATGGAGCTCCATTCCCTGTGTTAGAGTTTATTGAAAATCGTTGCTTGTGATTGTCCCTTTCCCGCGAAATTTCTTTCTCAATTGTGATATTCAGCTTCCGTTTTGTCGTGCGGAATGGGATGTTACATTTTAAGCTTTGGAAGATGAATGGTTAGGACTTTTAAAAATGGCAAGGATTGTTGCTCAAATTCAAGAGACATGATAAAATTAAGGAACCAAAGGACCAAAGACCAAAACAACGTCTAAAACCAATCTACGGTTACATTTTTGGTTGGAAAATTTGAAGGTCGTGATTAGAGTGATTAATAATGATTAAGGTCAGGATTGAAAGAACCACAGGACCAATGACCAAAAGACCAAAGCAAATTAGTATGGTTATTAAAATGATTCACCATGCTTTTGATTTGACGGAGCACATATTCATTATGGCCCAATCTAAATTGTCTCCATTAACAGTGTGACAATATGAGTAGTATGGATGATAACAATTCATCACTCTGTTGATTAAACAAAGTACATGTTTAGGTTATGGCCATACTAACTAGACTCGCATTGATTACGAGCAACTAGATTTTGTTGATATGCTTTGGCCTCTTTCACCTCAAATGTTAGAGATATAGGGGTTATATTCTCTTGAGCTTCTATCAGTTCACATGTTTGGTACTTAAAACAAACGTAGAAATTGTTGCACGGGCCTGTAGTATTTTTGACCTATAGAAACAAAATAGAGACACTCTGTTATCAACCCTCAATTGCATTTACTTAATACAAAATTATGGTAGCAGTCATCTTTATATGTTAACTTGTTTCTAGCAACTATTACTTAAATGAAATTTACTGATATGCAAAACATCTGAAAATGTCATACCAAAAAAATGCATAAATGACAAGTAAAATCATAAGAGATTTTCTTCTGGCTAAAAAAACTGAAGGTCATGAACTTGAAGGTCCACATATAAGTTGTTTAGTGCAAATCGAGCTCATACGGAAAATGGTGTGGTTAAGAATGGTACAAGTGCAATGCTGATTGATTCCATGACAAGTAAAATCATCTACCTTTGCGAGAGCTTCACTGTCTGACTCCCTTTGGAGTTGTACCTTACTTTTTCCTTCTCCAGAGGCCACAGTAATTTAAGTTGCATCGGTTTCTGTTTGTGCAGAAAATTATGTCAATAAACATGAAGAATAAGCAACATTAATTGTAACCCCAAAAACTTCAACCTGAAAAGAGAGTGTCATTTCTCCTCCCAGCGAAACCCAAAGTCAACTATACTGCCCCTCCCAGGAAAAGAGAAGAGTGGATAAAAGCTCAGAGGTAATAATTATTTTGGTACGAACGTGTATTGTTTGTCCGAATGTCTTCTTTGGAAATACAATCTCGATTATCATTTTTTTTTTGCGATTCACAAAAAACACTGCTCATTTCAATGACAATCTGGGGGCCACGCACGAATTCCTCCGCCTTATTGGGTCACCATATTAGGAGACCTGACAGGCATCATATCCATCACGATTTTCTTTCATTCTTTATTTTTGCATATTCATTTTAATCACCTGATTCTTTAAGCATTTTGATGATTAGTCTATGATGAAAAGTTATAGACCACATTTGATGATCGAAGTGAGACCGAAATATTAAGCAATTGACATTAGCACTGAAAATCATACAAGTTGAATTGGTAATGCCAGACTTGTTAGAACCCAAACCTAGGTTAGAGGGTTAATGGAGATTAAGGAGGTGATTGCATGAGGAAGTGTGGTTGCACAGTGGTGTGCATGGGGAAGAGAAGGGGGCGTGCACTGTGGATGAGGGGAGGGTGATGGGTTGAGGGTGTAGTGCACTGTAGACGCGAATTGAAGGGTTGGGTTTAAGTTGGATTTTGTTCTCTCCCTCTCCCTTCCTTACGTTTTTCTCTCCCTCACTCTCTTCTTTTCCCTTGTGCGGCGAGCAGCCGGAGGTGACGACGCCGGTGGCGTAGGCGTGCGGAGGTAGACACGCGGGGAGGCGACATGTGCGAGCGAGGCTCCGGCGTACTCCGTCTTCGTTTGAGGTATGCCGTTCTCTAGTGTGATTTGGTTGTTAACCCTAGTGAGAGGGTTGTGTTGGTCGGTCGGAGGAGGTCGGAGACCTCACCGACGAAGAGATTTGGTGAAGAAACCTCGGCTGGCGCGAGGTTGAAGACGACCAACGGTCGACCGGACCCTTCGGACGGTCGACCAAATGCATGTAATATTTGTCTGTCTGTTGTGTTCGGTCGACCGGAACTTAAGTGTACCGGTAGGATGCATGTGTTTTCGGTCGACCGTTGATGACGTAGAAAATAATAGGTTGACCCTGTAAGTTTTCGGTCGACCGAGACCCCTGAGTCGGTCGACCGATAGATTTGATTTTGATGTTGACCAGACTCCGGATTTTGACCTCGTTCGGTCGACCGGTTTTAGACCTTCGGTAGACCGTTACAATTTTTTTGTGTTGCGCAAATAGTTCGACTGTTGTAGACGCTTCGGTCGACCGATTCCCTTGTGGAAGCGGTCGACCGAGCTGTCACTTTCAGTTGACCGATTTCTCTTGAGGAAGCGGTCGACCAGATGTCACTTCCGGACGACCGATTCCCTTGAGGAAAATGGTCGCCTGAGTGGTCTTTTTCGGTCAACCGTTTTGCACAGGACAGAATTCCTGGTTCCCTTTTTGAACTTTGTCCACAGAAACCCGTGTCCTCGCCTTGTGCGTGAGCCGGGAGGTGACGGTGGGCGCGTTCCGCGTGCCTGCCCAGGGACCGCCGTGCGGAAAAGTGTGGGTGTTCGGGACACGTCACCTCCATGTATGGACCGTGACTAAGATGATGGTTTGATTGGACTCATTGTAGTATAGCAGGCCTGAGGGATCGCGGATCCCAATGTATGATGATTGTGCTGGCACGCAACTGTCTTTGGGTGAGGTGACTACCGGCCTGAGGGGCTACGGAGGTCGCTGCCCTGCTTTTATAGCGGTGCGGTTGGTGTTCGCGGCTCGTGGAGCCTGATGACCTTGCAGACTTCGGTCTGGAGCCGTCCGATGTTGTGCCGGACGTATTGATGGACCGCCGATGTTGTTCCGGTGATGCCGCCGATGTTGTTCCGACGATGATGATTGATGAACCGATGATGTTCCGGCTATGTTCCTCAGATGAGCACCTACTGAGATGATGATTGATGGACCGACCGATCGACGGCTCCGTTGGTGTGGTTTCAACCACGAAGTTACAGATCTGTTTCTTATGGCGTGGACCTGGCGGATGCTCCTTACCGAACCCCATGATTAGTGTAGCCGCGCGTGGGGGGCGTCACATCTTGTTCCGTTAGACCGTATGTGCCTACGGTAGGTCTCCTCGGGAGACCCGATGATGATTGTCGGACTGATGTCCTATGTTACCCTTCGGGGGAACTGTTTTCCTTACTGTTGATGACATGACATGCTAAGGTCGACATGATTACATTTATCTTCCTTGTTGTTCTGTAGTAATCATGTATCGTTTTTGACAAACTCTGATGTAATTTGGTGCACCGCTTTTATGTTTTATGAGAAGTAACAGTCCCGTCTTTGATTATTGAGTTCTATTGCCTTGATTATAAATTTTTAAATTTCCGCTGTTTCGGGATGTTACAATTTGGTATCAGAGCGGTCGATTCCTATGCGGTTCCCAAAGAAACCACCCATGTAGTAATAGGACACATGCATTTTATCTTTTAGCATGCATACATGGCTGAAGTTTGTGATTGTTTCTTCTGTTAGATGGCTCCTAGACACGTGCGGAGTTCCCCTCGTGGTCGCGGTCCCAGTGGCGACACTTCGGGCGCTCACTGGGACAGGTTGGTCGAGTTCCTGGAGCGTCAGGAAGCCCAGAATGTGCAGGGCGGGGTGGGCGCTGAGCATGATCGGTTTATGCGTCAACACCCGTCGAGTTTTGATGGCAGGAGTGCTCCAGAGGTAGCAGAGGATTGGATCTTCAGGATGGAGAAGATTTTCCGTGCGATTGGAGTCGCACCTGAGAGGATGGTGGACCTGGCCACCTATGTGTTTGATGGCGAGGCGGCCAACTGGTGGAGGTCTACGTCCACGGTTTTGTTTAAGGACTGTGAGGACGTCAGCTGGGAGGAGTTTCTGGAGGTGTTTCATGACCAGTACTTTCCCCAGCACGTCAGGATCGGAAGAGGGAGGAGTTCATGTCGCTGGAGCAGAGGAGATGACTCTAGCGAGCTACATCAGCAGGTTCAACGCCTTGGAGCGTTACTGCCCAGAGATTTGTGTGACCCCAGAGCAACGGGCGAGGAAGTTTGTAAGGGATTGAGGCAGCCGCTCCGATTACGTGTGATCAACAGCATGCCGCGGACCCTTGCAGATGCGGTGAAGCATGCTACTATCATAGAGCAAGACCAGAGGGAGTATTTTCAGGAGGCGAGGAAGGCACCAGTGAGCGCCGGTAGCCGACCAGTCGGTCGTAGAGCAGGGAACCCGGGCAAGAGGCCCAATTTTGATGGAGGAGGGGCATGTCAGTCTGGAGCGTGCACTTTCTGTGCGAGGTTTCACCCGGGCCAGGAGTGCGCCAGGTGCACTAGAGCTTGCATTGGATGTGGGCAGTTGTGTCACTTCATTCGGGAGTGCCCAAGCAGGCAGGAAGAGCCTAGCAGGAGGTCTGGGCCACCAGTGGCAGGGAGAGCGGAGGCAACCGATCAGTTGTTTCACCAGGTCAGGGCAGGAAGGCCGGGCGAGTCTTCACTATTCAGGCTGTGGAGGCGAGGGACTCCAACACCGTGGTTGAAGGTACACTTTCTGTTTCTGGCTTGGTTGCTCGTGTGTTGTTTGATTGCGGCGCCACTCACTCCTTCATTTCGAAGAAGTTTGCTGGCGAGTTGGGTCGGACCCCTGTGCTGCTGACTGATGTTTTGGAGGTCAGCACGCCTATGGGTGAGGTGGGCACTGTGGGGAGCTTTTTCCCCGGCACCACAGTTGCTTCGGGAGACCATGATTTTCCGGCAGATCTGGTCTTGTTACCGATGGAGGACTTCGACGTCATACTGGGGATGGACTGGCTGTCACAGTACGACGTGCGAGTCTTTTGCCGCGAGAATAAGATTCTGATTCTGATGGAGGGCTTGCCAGATGTTTTGATCAGAGGTATGAGGAGCAGAGGGGGTCGCCTGATTGTGTCTGCAGTTAAGGCACAAAGACTGATACAGCAGGGATGCAGAGCGTTTGTAGCCACGCTAGTCGTTCCTGATCCTGAGACGAGGAAGCTGGAGGATATAGAGGTTGTGCAGGAGTTCACAGATGTGTTTCCAGCAGAGATTCCAGCATTACCGCCGCACCGAGAGATCGAGTTCGGCATCGAGTTGGTAGCGGGTACGACACCTCAGTCGAAGGCACCTTATTGGATGACACTTGCAGAGTTGACAGAGCTGAAGAAGCAGTTGCAGGAGTTGATGGACTCCGGGTTCATTCAACCGACTGTTTCTCCATGGGGAGCGCCTGTGCTCTTTGTGAAGAAGAAGGATGGGTCGTTGCGGATGTGCATCGACTACAGGATGCTAAATAAGGTTACCGTTCGGAACCGGTACCCTTTGCCCAGGATTGATGACTTGTTTGACCAGTTGCAGACGGCAAGAGTGTTCTCGAAGATCGATCTGCGTTCGGGTTATCACCAATTGCGGATCAGGGAGGCAGATGTTCAGAAGACAGCCTTCAGGACACGGTACGGCCACTACGAGTTCTTGGTGATGCCATTTGGACTGACGAATGCACCTGCAACATTCATGGATTTGATGAATAGGACCTTCCAGCCGTATCTCGACAGATTTGTCGTTGTATTCGTGGACGACATTTTGGTATACTCGCCTGACAGGGAGCAGCATGGGGAGCACCTGACGATTGTGCTTGGAATCCTGAGAGATCAGCAGCTCTATGCCAAGTACACGAAGTGTGAGTTTTGGTTGGACCAGGTGGCTTTTCTGGGGCATATCGTGTCGGCGGATGGGATTTCGGTGGACCCGGCGAAGGTCGAGGCTGTGACTCAGTGGAGAGCCCCGACGAGCGTGACAATGATCAAGAGTTTCGTAGGACTGGCAGAGTATTACAGGCGGTTCATCCAGGATTTATCTAGACTTGCATCGCTGATGACAGCGTTGAGCAGGAAGGTGGAGGTTTCAGTTGCGAGTCTGTGCATCCAGGAGTGGAGGGTAATCGATGCATTGTCAGAGTGGAGACCGTTCACAGAGGGTTCAGAGGGAGCAGTGATTGCTGGGCTTCGGGTGGAGCCGCAGACAGTCTCACGGGTGGTGCAGGCTCAGCATGGGGACGAGGAGTTAGCTGGTCTGCTACACTTAGCTTCCAGAGATGAGTCAGACTTCAGTGTAGGGGTTGATGGTGGTTGAGGTTCAGGAGTCGGATCTGGGTGCCGAAGGTCGATGGGCTGAGAGATGACATCATGGAGGAGGCACACAGAGCTAGATACACCATTCACCCGGGGAGCACGAAGATGTATAAGGACCTGCAGCGGAACTTCTGGTGGAAGGGCATGAAGAGGGACGTTGCAGAGTTTGTGGAGCGATGCTTGGTCTGTCAGCAGGTGAAGATTGAGCATCAGCGGCCAGCGGGTCCGATGCAGAGTGTTGAGCTTCTTGAGTGGAAGTGAGAGCATGTGACGATGAATTTTGTCACAGGATTGCCGAAGACGAGGAGATTCCACGACGCGATTTGGGTGATAGTCGATCGACTGACCAAAGCGGAGCACTTCTTAGCGATCAGGACCACGTTGCCTTTGGAGGGTCTAGCTAACTCCTTCTTGGGACACAAGTCTACCGAGAGCTTAAAATGCGCGGCGAGAGGAATTCTTTCAGACTTGGCATCCTCCATGCCAAAACGATGCAAGACTTTCTCAATATATTGCTGCTGGGAGAGAAACAAATTCTTGCATGTATGATCACGACGTATCTCCATACCTAGAATCCTCTTCGCTGAACCAAGATCCTTCTTCTCGAACTCAGCCTTTAACAATTCTTTAAGCTCAAAAACTTTGGACTTGTCCTTAGCTGCTACCACCATATCATCTACATAGAGTAATAAGAAAATAAGAGAGCCATCGGGAAATACCTTTCGGTAAACGCAGCAGTCATACTGGGAACTGTTGCACCCATATCCAACCATAAAAGAATTAAATATTTTATACCATTGTCGAGGCGACTGCTTTAACCCATAAAGCGACTTCTTCAGCAAACATACCTGATTCTCTTTACCCTCGACCACAAAGCCCTCCGGCTGGGACATGTAAATTTGCTCCTCTAATTCTCCATGTAGGAAAACGGTCTTCACATCAAGTTGCTCTAACTCTAAATCATGAATTGCAACCAAACTCAACAAAACACGAATAGAAGTATGCTTCACAACGGGTGAGAAAATATCGCTATAATCCACACCCTCCACCTGACTAAAACCACGAGCAACTAATCGAGCTTTGTATCTCACATCTCAGAGACCCTCGATTTTCTTCTTGAAGACCCATTTGCAGCTAACGACCCTCTTTCCTTTTGGAAGTTCTACCAACTTCCAAGTTTGGTCCTTATGAAGAGACTCCATCTCTTCATTCATTGCACCCACCCAAGCCGCTGAATCGGGTGCCAAAATTGCCTCTGAATACTTGCTCGGCTCACCAGAGGTTCCAATATCTTCAGCTCCACTAAGAGCATATGCAAGGACTGATTCGGCATATCTACGGGGTTTCTTGGTCAGCCGCCTCTCTCTGTCCCTTGCCAACAAATACTCTTCATCTTCCTCAGATTTAGAACTCTCTCCTTGTGTCACACCGATATCCACATCAACATTCACTACCGGTGGCTCCACCTGAACTGCAGTCCCACTTGACACAGGAGTAGAAATAACAGTGTCTTTCCTGGAAGGTAGCATAGGAAGCTCATTAAAGACAACATTTCTTTCAACCATGAGCTTTTGAGATTCCTTGCACCACAGACGATAACCCTTCACACCCAAATCGTAGCCAAGGAATATTCACTTCAACGACCGAGCATTCAATTTTCCTTGATCTACATGTGCGTACGCTGGACAACCGAAGACTCTCAACTTGGACAAATCTGAAGCTCCACCTGTCCAAACTTCTTCCGGTGTTCTCATATCCAAAACGGTGTGAGGTGAACGGTTGACTAAATAACAAGCGGTACACACTGCTTCTTCCCAAAAATCCTTAGTCAGGTCAGCATTCAGAAGCATACATCTAGCTCTCTCCAAGAGAGTTCGATTCAGACGTTCCGCTACTCCGTTCTGTTGTGGTGTGTGACGTATGGTTCGGTGTCTCACGATTCCTTCATCCTTGCAGAAATCGTTAAACTCTGAGGAACAAAACTCCAAACCATTATCCGTCCTTAGAACCTTAATTTTCTTTCCTGTTTGATTCTCAATCATAACCTTCCAGTGCTGAAAATTCTGAAACACATCACTCTTTTGCTTCAGAATATAAACCCAAGTCTTTCTGGAGAAATCATCAATAAATGTGAGCATGTAGCGAGCTCCACCTTTTGATGGAACCTGAGAAGGTCCCCATAAATCAGAGTGGATATAATCTAAAGTGGCCTTGTGGTGTGATTTGCTGCAAGCTAACCCTCTTCTGCTTCCCCAAAACACAAAATTCACAGAAGTCCAGACTGCCGATTTTCTAACTTCCAAACAAACCACGTTTGCTCAACACCGCCATGCCTTTCTCGCTCATGTGCTCCAACCTCATATGCCAAAGTTGGGCACTCTCCTCACCAGACAACGATGACGCTACAGCTGCGTCACCCACAACAGTTTCTCCTTTAAGCATATAAAGCTTACCGGGCCCAAGCTTCTTCCCCTTCATCAGAATAAGTGATCCTTTGGTGATGGATATGCAGTCATCCTCACCACCGAATTTGTAGCCCTTTGCAGTCAGACTACCTACTGAAATCAGATTCTTGCTCGCCTTTGGAACATGTCGCACATCCAACAAAATCTTGACTAGGTCATCGTGGGTCCTCAATCTGATAGAACCAATTCCTGCAACATCGCACCTGTCACCATTTCCCATCACAACCATTCCACCTGACATTGTTTCATAAGATGAAAACCACTGTTTATTCGGAGTTAAGTGGAATGTACTGCCCATGTCAATCACCCAACCGTCGGAAGCTTCAGAAGAGCCTGTAGCTGCCAACACAAAATCAGAATCAGACTCAGCAACATTCGAACCTGATTGATCACCACTACTAGAACCCCTCTGCTTCTCTCTGTTCTGTAGCTTAAAACATTCTGATATCTTGTGACCCTTCTTCTTGCAGTAATGACAAATAATAACTTTGTCATTCGACTTGGTCTTAGAGGTGTTCTTTGAGAAACTCCTCTCTTTCCCCTTACCACGAGCAACAAGTGCTTCACTTTTGCTCGACCGATTCTCTAACCGTATCACAAACTTGCTTTTACTGGTCGACCGAAATTGAAGTACCGGTCGACCGAAAAGCGACAGTAACTTTTCGGGCTTGCTCGAGTGCATACTCGGTCGACCAAATCACTTAAGTTCCGGTCGACTGAAAATCAACATGCACTTTTCTCCCAGCTCCTCGTATGTGCCCGGTCGACCGAATCCTAAGTTTCGGTCGACCGAAAACCGACAGGCACTTTTGCCCAGCTCTTCTTGTGTGTCCGGTCGACCGAAAATGGACATGCACTTTTGCTGGACAATTCAACACACACCCGGTCGACCGAACCACTCCTTCCAGTCGACCAATCGTCTGTTTTTCTGCACAAATACTTTAAACACATATTTAAGGTAAACAACAATAGTTATCAAATACGCAGAGTTGACATAATATCTTAACGACTTTCTAGATTTGCAAATCAGAATGCCATTTAGGCAATGATACATGCATATTACTCACACTAGTTTGTTTTTACCTGTTCATCTCTATACATTCATAACATATTAATAACAGCCCCCGCAACTTCAAACAAGAAATGCATCACCCCGCACTTCCTATATTTCATTTCCAGCTTGAGCAGCGTATTTCTCCTCCATCTGCTGCCAAAAGAGCGCTTCTTATTTAAGCGCTTGCATTTTTTGTTTTCTTGAGATTTTCTTGCGGTCTATGTTGTTACACTGTGGCTGTCTTTTGTTGCAGTACCTTTTCAGCAACCATTGCTGCACAACAGTCATGTTGAAGCATTAAACACTTGGTTTGAACACATCATTGCCAAGGCTCAAGGCAAGGTGCGAATACGAAATCTGTCAAGATGATCTGATAATATATTTTTTAACTTATTGATACTCAGCACTCCTGATAAAATGGAATTCAACATTTTGGGGTTTTATATGACGTGCATATTATGTATAATTTTTTTCCTAATGACTGTCTAAGTTGGTAACTTTAATGTTTCACCAGTGAAGTACTTATCAGTACCAATGACTTCCAATCTTTTTCAAATACCATTTCTAGATTTAAAAAAAAACGTATAGGATTGGTAGGTTACAATTTGCACATTTTTCTGATGTAACAAAACCTGAAGCGTGTGAAAGCATAAACAAAATTGGTCTTTGAACATATATGCCACAACTTGAGGAAAGGTGCAAAACAGAAACACTCCATCACTGTAATATCCTAAATGCAAAGCATTGGTTGAGAATACACACACACACACGTTGGATGTGGACTTACATGGAATATAGGAATGTTTTGGACTAAATCTAAATAGTGGGAAATTTGAGCACTTGGCTGATTTTTTCCCAAACAAATATCTCCCCACCCGTAGGCAGTAGCCGACCGAAGAGGGTTGGTTTTGGGTTCTTCGGAGAGAGGGGGAAGTAGAGGTGGAGGAGGAGGATGGGGTGTACGTCGGCGTTGGTGATCCGGTTCTCGACCTTCATCTGCTCGCACCTTTTACCCTCTTCTCCGGCGTCCGCTGCAACCACTTTCTCCTCATCAGCAATGGACTGCATGAAAGGAATGTGTTCTAAAAATTTTACTTTTATATGTCTTTTATTATGAATTGAATGTATTGAACATTTAGTTCCTTGATTAATGTATTCGTCTTTTGGAAGAGTTGTTGAAGCGCCTCTTGGTCCTTAACCGTAGAGCTCTAAAAGATAATGGTTTATATAAATCAAAAGTAATTCACAATCATGGCGATTAACATGGAACATTAATCACCGAGATAAGATTGTCATGTTGGTTAAGAGAGATATTGTAGCTCTACAAATATTTAACATGAGTATATGAAATGGAAAATGTTTCTTTCATATATTGAATTGACCTAACAAATGAAACATTATGAAATTGTGTTTGTGTCATTAATGTTTCATTATATCTTTGAATCTTAAGATATGAGACCTATATCTTTTCACATAAGAAGTGTATGATTTGATTATTATAAAAAAGTATCAATGCGTATAGTGATAACGTATTAGTTGATTATACATGACTTCTGCCGGAAAAGATGATATGTCAAAAGATTATCATTGCCCCTCTTGACTTGAGTTATGATATTTCTAGGCCCTTTGATAAAGCGAAATTATAATGTGCACAATGTTACTTGGGTAAAATTACATATTTATAATTAGTTAGGGATCAAAAATGAATATATACTACAAAGATGACACATTGCTACTTTGTATAATATTCTCAATATCATGAGGCAAGGGATAAAGACAAGTGATATTTCACATATCTCTAAGTGGATCGTGTTTTGTTAGAGTGAGCAAAACATCTTTGTTATTTGGATAACTATAATATGTAGCTAGATACCACTTATAGTTTATGATATAATGTGTTTTATATTATTGCCAACATAATTTAGATTCTCCTATAGGTCACACCACAAAACTAGAAAACTAGAAATATGATTTTTTATTTTATATGACGTATTAAGTTTCATGTGTTATGAAATAATATACATGTACTAAAATAATAAAATCAATATCTCATAAAAATGACATGGTTAGAATAATAAATAAATTTGTATGAGATGTATATATATTATGGGGTATAATGTTTTGACATTATATATGATAATATATTACATGATATAGTGTGATATACAACATTATAACATTTGAATTTGCTAAAACCCCAAAGTCCAAATTTTGTTGGATATTAATCCAAAATTTGGTAGAGTAAAAAATAGTGAAAAATGGTTCAACCGTTTGCCCACATTTTTTCATATATTAATAAGGGAATTTTTATTGATTAATGACTGGATTTAATCCACCTTGGTCAAAGGTAGTTATGGGATGATGATGTGGCAAAGTGGTTTGCACATGATATGGTTTAATAGAGAGACAAACGAGAGATCATGTGCAAAGTGGTTTGCACATGATGTGGTTTAGTGGAGAGATAAACAAGAGATCATGTGGAAAATGGTTTGCACGTGATGTGGTTTAGTGGAGAGATTAATAAGGGATCATGTGTAAGTGGTTTGCACATGATGTGGGTCAGAGGAAACCCTATAAATAGGTCCCTCCTCCCTTCCTTGTTTAGACTAATGCAAAATTCTTCTCTCTCCAATTTTCTCCATCATTCCATCCGAAATTCTCCTATTTCTTTGGGGCATAGAAAGAGGGTTATTAGCTAGATTCTAACCTCGTATTAGAGATTGATTGACTAGCTTCAATATCTCTAATCTTTTTTAGAGTTTGGTGAACACTTGGAGGTAATTCTGAGGCAATCCGACATGCAACCCGACTTCCGATTGGTAACAGGGATTTGATAATCCCCTAGGTATGATCCAATCCATGTATTTCAATATTAAATAATTTATTATATATATTGAGATAGAATTAGGAAATTGTGTACATAAAAATGTTGAAATTTATGAAAATGGATCCTAAGCTTGTATCTTTTTTAAAATATACACAAATATAGGGCACGGAAGCCTACACTGCAATCACACCTTTGAAGCCTATGAAACTCGACGGGACTCATCCAAGGAGGAGGAACTAGAGCTCTCCAAGTGTTGTTGCCATCAAAGATGCATGGTGGTTCGAAAATGGGGCTTGATTGGTTACAGGCTGGGACTCGCAAACACAGTTATGTCCTTGCATCTAGTTAACCAAACTCTTAGTACTCATCTTAATCTTTGATAAAATCCTTGTGTTAATGTTTAATGGTTTGTTTTGCACTTCAAAATGTGTTTAAACCCATTGGACATAATGGAGACTATACCACTCCTTTTGGGTTGTCTTGGTTCATGTTTTTCAAGTGGGTAGTTTTATGCCCACAAGGTGTATGATGAAATGCTAGGTTGAGTCTCATGTTGTTTTATGGGATGTGTCTATGCATTGGTTTGCTTTATCATTTGAAGTTTTAAATAAGATTTCCTATTTCATCGCATTGCATTTGTGAATATTATGGTGCAACCTAGGAGCGAACTTGCAACCAGAGGGTGTTAAATACTTATTCTTTCACATGGTAGTGAAGTAATTGAAATGTCATTACTATTGGTTTTCATGATATTCGAACAAAATGTAGAATGATTGAATATCCAAATCAACCTAATGACTTTGTTATGGTTCGAGATAAGAGCCTACCTTACATGACCTTTGCCTTGGGAAATGAGAATGTTTTGGGGGCAAGTGATTATAATTTTGGGTAGAATGGAGACAAGCATATAAGAAGTGTAACCATCACTCTTTCTATTATAAGATGATGTTAGTGTCTAAGATTGAGAAGATACGTTAGTAACCAATAACTATGTAATGATTATGCAAATTCCTTATTATTCATGTTTTGAAGTCAATTAGGTGGCTTAATAAGATAATGTATATCTTAATGGTATAATTGGTTACTTACCAATTTCGTCAGAATTAATTCCCTTGACTGGTAGGATGACCGAAAGGAATGTGATTGTAGTTGCATCTTGAGTGGCATTGGGCATACAAATTTAATGATGGAATTTCGTGTCAATATTCATGACTCCATACTCATTTGTGGGCAATATAATTGATGTTTTACTAGCATGGACCTCTTAATATTCATCAACTTACCTTATTTCATCATTTAGAATTTGATTAACCATAGCTCTTAATGAAGTTTGAGTTTGTATTCTATTTAATCATTTCTCACTCCTTGCAACTAATCTTGGGTGGTATTGTGCATGTAGCCAAACTTGTGGTTTGTCATGCTTAAGTGGTATTCAAATTTTGAACTCAACATATTAATATTGTTTTATTGTTTTATTGTTTTATTCAAACTTGTGGTTTGTCATGCTTAATATTGTTTTACATTCGATGTTGTGCTTTCATAAATTTATGGTAGTGAGATACAATGATTTTGGCTAGATCACATATTCATGTTCGAACTTTGTGCTTATTAAATATTTGATGTTTTCGATCAAAGGGTTGCATGATATGATTTAAATTTTATGTAGTTAAGTATTGTGATGTATTGCTTTACATAGGTTATGTTAACCTAATTAATGTTGTTTTACAATCTTCATAGAGATAGAAATGGTAGTAGTCATGATAAATGTATTGGCTCATTGTCTTGCATAACCAAATGGATGGTGGATTCAGATAGTATTCCAAGATAAGGGATGGATGCTCACCTAAAAAATAGGCCTTGTTGGGTGTCCACCGGTTTGTTGTTGTGGTGTACAATAATTGGAATCATAGTGAATATATATCTTTGCTATATTGAAGTTAAATGATCTTCAAGACGAATGTATTAGTTCTAGATTGTCTTTTTATCAGTTTGGACTTCCCAGAAATTATGGTTATATTAGGTTAACTATGCAAATTTCTGTTGGATGACTAAAGGAGTAGAATTGCTCATGTGTTGGGACTTGCATTGTTTAACCTCATTATTAGTTTATGTAATATTAGTCGATGGTTATCATTAATGTCCTTAGCATTCTATTAAATGCATGTTTAATTGATGAATGTTATCTATGCAAGTTGACTACATGACTTAGTGGTGTTTTAGAGTGCATGATCATCTTATTTGAGTACTACTTGGTCGATATTTCATGCAATTGCCTCATGTCTTATATGATTGTTTCCGAAAGAAAGTGCATCGAATCAAATATCTTAAATAGTATCTGGTGGTCATCACTAGATCTAATGTAAATTGACCCTTTATAGGGAATGGATAATAACGATAAAGATTGATACCCAACAGGATATTGTGATTTTCAATTGCCGAGTTTGGCTAATGATAAATTGTATTTTTGGTCCCAAGTTCTTGCAGAAGTGTTGGGCAATCACATCTGGATCTTTATTGCATATGATTGTGTTTTACTAGCATTGATTTGATGTGATTTGAATCCATTAGCTAATGCATGCTAGCATCTTTGTTGCTTGTATAAACTAGTGAGTTCTAGTTAAATCATCGTTCAAGTTGGACAATGAATATTGAAATTTATATCATTAGTGTTGCTACTCATAGTTTATGAGTAAATTATGATATAATTATTACCAAAGTCATTTCAACTAACCTATGAGTTAGTGATTATTGATAGACCCAATTGTGAGTTATTTCCGATGGAATAAAAAGGGTGATGAATTACACACTACTGACTTAACACTGAAAAATAAATTGTGGGTTTGGCACTATTAAGCCCGACGGGGCCATTAGCGGCTATAGGACCGCAGATACAAATCTGTTATCTATCGTATTGACACTAGGAACATAGACCCGCAATGGAAACAACAACAACACTTGCACAAAGAACACCAAAAATAGGGAAACAAGCAATCGGAGCTGAAGCAGGTATCGGCTATGGTGAGGCACCTTGGCATCTATTTGAATACCCTTTCTGCGTTTGGTCACTATAGGAACATGAACCCGCTAGGGTTGGCATCTTCGTTACTCGGGGTCTCAGACCGAGCAAAACAATGGCGTCCTTTGTTGTGGAAGTCGGGAGTTATGCTAATGTTGCTTTTATTGAGAAAGATGTTAGGTCAATACTCAATTATATTATGAAGTCTAACACTTGAAAGTGTTAGCTAGCTGTCCTTCTAACTTTCAATTATTTGTCTTATGTTTAGGAATGAAGTACGTAAACAACGGAAGTTGTACTATGAGATTACGTACAAGTGATCAGAGGGAATAGTACTCCAACACACTGTAACTCAAAGGTGCAAGAACAAGGAAACATGTGTATCATATCACAAGTTATTCTCAGTTACATATGGACCGGATGGTGGGAAAGTTGACTGCATATGTTCCATGTTTGTGATGGACGCGATCATATGTTGTCATGCTCTGTTAGTTCTGACTCATTGGCATGAGGATGAAGTTGGAGGAGAGTATGTTCTACAACGATGTTCCTAATCTTCCACCTTTAAAATCACACAACGATGTTGTTGCTAGGCATGAAGATATACATAAACGTTGTGAGGTATTTGCTGAGACTGTTGTTTTGTCAGTGCAGAAGTATGAGCAAGTTCTAAAACCTATTGATGTTGCCATTGCAATGCTTCATTTGGATTCTTCACCCATTAATTCACAGACATGTGGGACGTGTGGTCAATCTAGACCGTCCAAAAATGGGCCAACCATCAATGGTCCGATCAATGTCAAGAGACGTGGCAGACCAACCTCGGTCAGGAAAAAAAATTCAAGAGAGAAAACAACCAAACAACGACATGTCAAGGTAATAATTTGAAGTGAAATGTTTTCTTTCAAATTTGTCGTAACTATATTATTCTTAACTCAATTGATAAGTTATATAATATATAATAGGTTCGGAAGACTCCCAAGGTTAAACAACTCAACAAATTTATTCTAACTGATAAAGAGAATCACAACAATAATTGAGTGATATGCAAAGTTAGAGACCCTATGATATATCCATGGGTGGCTTTTAGATTGAAGGATGAATTACATTTTTCTACGGTTGATACGTAACCTAAATCCTAACTAACTTTTGACTATGTAGTACTTATTGTGAGACTCAATGGACTATCTCATGTAAATGTTCCAGATATATCCAATCTTGTGAGCCAAGTATGGGTTGTTATGTAATGGGTCATGTGATTGGACAAGCTTGTCTGTCGTGTTTGTTATGGGTGGGTTGCTAGTATGAGTTCCAGATGTATCCTTACCCCTACTTATTTAACTTTTGAAGATAGAACCTCACCCCTACTTCACAGGATATATCTGAGTTCACCCCTGCTTATTTAACTTATTTAAGATAGATCCTCACCCCTACTTCACAGGATATATCTGGGTTCACTTCAGAAGCAATGTTTGGGCTATCTAAGATCGAACTTAGTGAAGATATATCATCAACCTCACTTATGCAAACTTTGCCAACTTTAATTGCTCGTGCAATACTTCCATGAAAGCATTCATCATCTGCAATCATTCATCATTTCAGATATCTTTGATGTCATAGACTAACTACAGATATATCTACAAATCCTAGATATTTCAAGATATATCTTTGATGTCATAGACTCACTATAGATATATCTCAGATACCTATACAGATAAAGAGGATCACAACATTAATTGAGTGATAACCCATCGAAGTGGTCATTATAGAAAGTCTTTTGCTTTAGCACCTTGGATTTCACCTTCTTATCGACTCTACTTCCGCTGATTGGAAGACCCATCGTAAGCTCAAACTCCTTTGCCTTCAATCCAAACTCATAGGCTCCAAAAAAGAAAACTTTTTTCAAGGTCATACACCTCAACCAACTTTGTCAGCAACGTACGATCTGTGTTTGGCCCCACAAAACATAGGTTTCCAAAAGGAGTCTCTCTCAATAACATTTTCTGACGCTCAGTGAGACTTTTAAAACAACTTCTAGTCTTGCTGAATGTGCATCTGGTGTTTAGGTCTTTAATGTTACCTTTTGTAAAATGCAAGATAAATATTAGTAAATCAATGAGGACAAAGCGTTAATAACTGAAATATGGATACAGAATAACAAAAAAATTGATGTCAAATTGACAGCAATATGCGATATATCTGGAAAATGATATATCACAGGTACCAGTTCTCGAATATATCTACAACTTACTCATATGTTAGAAGGCAAAGTGCTAACGACAAAGATATGTTAGAAAATGCAATAAGATATATCACAACTACTCTGACTAATAAAACTCAGATATTGCGGAGTCACTTAATGTCAAGTGAAGAAATTTAAACAAAATTATGTTGTACCAGATATATCTCTCCATCTATGGAATTCAAATGTCTCTTACATTAACACATTACCAGAAATGATATTTTCTGTTATGTCTATTACTTGGCTCAACTTATAGTTAGATATATTTGAGTACAATGGTTACCTATCTACAACAAGATAGATATATCTTATGTTCACACAGTCTGAAGTGGTCATTTCAAAGAGATCTGATGAATTTGATGTTACCTTATATAAAAAGCCCGATCAAAATTAGTAAAGTAGTGAATTAGATATATCAGACAAATGCTTCATTATTGACTACAACACAGATATATCCAGACGAGCTACTGTAAAATCACATCTAATGGGCAGCTATACCTAACCATTGTACTCAGATATATCTAGAACTCACACTACAACACAAGACAATCAAAACCAAATCTGTTTTGTCAGATGCCTTGAACAATGAACAAATCGATGGGAAGATGATATCATATATATCTAATATTTTACCGATATAACTATTCATTTCTTTTACCTTGTCTACCACGACCAAAATGGGTAAAGCAATGAGATGGATATATTTGAGCTAGATATATCTAAAATGGTATACTATTGACAACAAGATAGATATATCAGAGACAACTACCGTACGAACACAAGAAGCCAATCATAAACAATCAACGACAACATTAACACATTACAAGCTACCCATCAACTTATCCAAACCAAAACCTAAAGTCCTTACTACCCGGATATATCTGACCAAGACAATGCTAGATACCACATATATCCATAACCATCATTTGAATTTACTTTTGCGCTAATATCATATATATATAATTTATTTCCGATATATCTTTACATTTTTTTCTTCTTTCGGATATATTTTCCCATTTTTGGATTTCGGATATATCTAACCTCATTCATATTCCAAATACGAAGAAAAATTGACATCGAACTAGAAACATAACACTAAAGTCTACAATTTAAACATGGGATATATTCCCATGGGTTCTCCTTCTCTCACTCATGGGTTCTGACGTCTCTGTTGGCCTCCAAACGTCACCAGATGCTTTCCTTTGAGAGTATGAGTCTCTTGCAAGAAACCGAACTACAACACAAAAATTAAATCCACTCGAATTGTCCAAACCAGAGTCTGGACTGGCACCTCCTTGGCAACGACGCCAAAAACTTGTTTGTTCATTTTAAATTTAGACCGCAAGTGCACAACCGTCGGTGAAGACGGGGCAAGTACGGGTTGTCCGTAGGGAGGTGAGCAGCCTCTGGTTTGACCGAAATCAAGTGGCAAAAAAAGGGAGAAAATTTGTGGATATGCTAATCTAAGTTATGCTAAACTAGTAACAAGAAATGTAAAGGCGAACAACAACTAACGAAGCAAACTAAATCGAAAGAACCTAAAGTGAAAGTGCAAATCAGAAAGAGGGACTCCTGAGGCGTGGAGTGAGTGTACACAAGCAAAGAAATGGTGAAGAATGCAATCATTAAGCACAAATGTAGGTTGTATTTTCATGTATAGGAAGTGTCTAATGTTTATGCAAAACCTATCAATCACATTACTAACCTAGTTGATTAACATTCACATATACAAGTTGGTTATTTCAAAACCTAAACAAGCATGAGAGGTGTCTAATATTTGTTGCAAAACTCATCAAGTTACAAGTTCTATCCTAAACAAGCAAGCATACATTTATGTATATCAACACATTTCATACAAAGCATTCATTTCCATTCTCTTTTGCATGTATAAAACATCAACTCCACCCCCCAAAGGGGATGGAACTGCTCACTACCCATTACACTAATTATTATTCTAAGAAAGGAGAACATATTAACTAAGTCTACTAAGATTATTGAAATGAAATTAAACTAAGCATGCAATCAACATAAAAGAAACAACATAACAAAGAAACTTTTATTTATTTCAGACTCACAATACAAGTAGCATCTTCCTACTTCAGTATTTGCTCCGAGGCTCCACTTCAAGTAGGAAGAATAGCCACCAAGTATGTAGTGATTACAATGGAAGGTGAAGAGTTCTATTTATAGTCATAGAAAAAGGTAATCGGGGACAATCCCCCGATATGGGACTAATACAACACAAGAAATAGATATAATCCTCCCTAATACATGATCTGCCCGAAGCGTTTAGGATCCGGAGCCAACCCGACCGCCAATCAGCGGTCCCAGACCGCTAATTGGCGGTCTATAGAGTCCAGATCCGCTCTGGATTTTGGTTGGGCCTTGCTGGGTTGTTTTCTTCATGTTTGATGCACCAAAGGAAGTTGTTGGAGTTTAGGCCTGACCCGAATTGCCAAAATACTCCTCATGATGGTGTTGAGTATTTTCATTTTCTCATTGGTCCTTTGATCTTACATTCAGGTCCTTCTCCCTTGCATCTTAGTCCTCAAGTCTCACAACTCAGTCCTTTTTCCTGCTTTTAGGTCCTTTTATGCTTCTTCTCCTCAAACCTATTTATTCCTGAAACTCAAACATAAAACTCGTTACGTAGCATTGTTTAGGTTCAAGAAAATGGATATAAGACACAAATGAATGCATGAAATGATGTCAATCAAATACCCTCACACCAAACCTTTGCTATTCCCGAGCAAAACAAAGAAAGAGAAAAATGAAAGAATGGAAAAGCATACATAAAACAGGGAAATCCTAACTCACTTTCATAGGAATCACGGTTGCACTTAGCGTGTGCAACAAGCCATTAAACCTCCTTGTCGTCAAGGAGGAGTGTTGTCTCCTAAGGGTTTTGAGTGGATACACCCACAAAATACGAACAAAGATGCATTATTCAACCTAGCAACACGACTCGATGGCTTATTTTTGTTGATCATTGGACGCGGTAATGCTACATGCCGACTCTATATATGTAATTAGTCCACACACCTAGCCTAGTGAATCGTTCGTGAAAGTTAATTAAGGACTTAAGTGAAAGACATGGGCAACCTTAACTTCTTAAAGTGATACATTGTGTAAAGTCCATTAAGGTTCTTATTTGACTTTTTTCTTTTTCTTTTTTTCTTCTTTGGAGCATTACATTGGTTAGTGTTTGATTCTCACAGGGTCGGGTTTCAGGCATCATTACCTGTGAGGACATACACTATCACGTACACCTGCCCCCCAAACGCCACATTGGGCGATCCCTGCCACCCGTGTAACGGGAGTTCGATCGGTGCATCCCAAGTTAGATGACACGAGAGCACCAGGCACTAAGTCCCCTCGGACCTAATTTCCCGAGTGATAGGAGTCGTGTAAGAAGAGAGAACACCACTTATTCATTTATCTACATAGGAACCAAAACCCCTACACTTACAGTTTCACAAAAAGAGTTCAAGGGCCCTTGACTACGACAAACTTCCCTATACTAACAGACACGAATTATTTGACTCACTAGGTTCAGGGTGGACTTCTTTATTTGTTTGAGTATTGAACCCTATGATTACACGCCCCCCGAGGGAAGACCGGGGTGCATCCTTACGACTCGATAAGACCTAAAGCCAGTATACTAAATATGCTAATGCATCATGTTCAAGACAATTTTGGGAGCTTTCTTTTTACTTTGCCTGTCAACGGTTTTACACATGCTAAACACACGCAAAATCCACAAAACATTTTCTTTCGCAAAGACAGGAAGATTTTGAAAGAAATGTGAAAATTTTAAAGCACTAGGCAAGCAAAAGAAGACAAGTCACCCAAGAATCATGGCAAGCAGATATATAAATATTAAATGCAGCACACTAACATGACCCTAGCAGTACAAACAAAAGAAAACGGAATAAAAACAAAAGGCACACAAACTATGTACAAACGTGACCCCCCCCCCCACCTAATCTATGCATTGTCCCAATGTATGGCAAAATTGCGCTAATACATGGATAGGGTGTACCAGACGGTGGCCAGAGGTGCCCAAAGAGGCACCTCGCTCAAGAGCCATCAATTTCCAATAAATTTTCCAGTTTTGTTTGGCTAAAATGACGTTTTGCTGCTCAACCGCCATCTCAGAAATCTCGGTGTTAAAGAGCGTTCCCGAGCTCACAGATGAGCTTGAGGAACTGGCTCTAACATCCTCCTCCATGTAATCAGGCACCCATACCTCCAGAAGGCAATGGAGAAATGACGGGGTCATCTTCGTTACCTCGAGGTTGGTGCCTTGGTGCCGCAGCAAGCGCTCAAATCGTGGGATGTCCAACATGCCACACAATTTGGTAAGGAGAGTAGGCAAACAGTGTATTTCTTTAAGCTTAACGTTCACCAAAACGTCGAACAACGTTCGACAAATGCAGTGAGGTTAACCATCCATAAGACTATACACTATTCGCAAACTAGGTGTGAAGAATGTAGAGGTCCGCTCCTGGCCCAACACATTCCTACACACCCACCTGACTACAATGTGCACATTGGAGTAAATGTGCGCATTGGGTATTCCCCATGGATGAGATGGGTTGCCCGCGCCCAAGCATAGATCGGTAAAAATTAATGTCACTGGTGGGCGCGAGATCATCGACTAAGGGGATCCCAGACGCGTTAGAGATGAATTGGGGTGTCACGGTGTGCTTCACCCCTCTGAGAGTGACACTAAACTCGAGTGGTCCGGTCTGGTCACACTCGAGTTTAGTAAAGAACTCATGTACGAGAGGCTCTACATACATGGTTTCGTCACCCTCATACAACAAATGGTACCACCCTTTGGCTATGGTTCTATCGTAGAAGGGTTCTCCGAATTCACAAATCAGAGAGGCAAAATTAAGTTCTGGAATTAAATGTAGGCTGGCCATACCTGCACCTACCTTGGTGAGCTTTAATGGCGGAACACGCAATGATGAAAACAAACACGGTGCAAGAGGGTCGAGGGCCACAACACGTCGACTCCATCAGCAAACAAACACTCCACCAAACGGAACCAACAGAAGACACAAACTCACACAACCCGACGAAGAAAAGACCTAGTCTCCACAACAGACCGCTGATTGGCAGTCCAGAACCGCCGATTAGCGGTCTGGTTGCGAGATCTAGGAACGAACTTCGGGTGGTGGCGGCCAAAAAGAGAGAAACGTGTTTTTCGTTTGGTGGAGAATGGGTAGGGCAAGGCATCAAGCGTTTTTAACAATGGAAAATGGAAAATATCCAAAAGGCACTTCTATTTTTTTCTTTTCTTCATTTTCACTTTTTTTATGTTTTAACAAAGATATGTACAAACAAATGAAGGGATGGATCACGTCAAGTGACCACATCTGCGGGGAGTTCGTGTAAAGACACAACTTCCTCCTTGACTTCTGTCGTGGTCCCTTCCAAGTACGGTTTGAGGTGTTGTCCATTAACTTTGAACACGTCCCCATTCCTTGGATTCTAAAATTTCAACCGCCCCATGAGGGGAGACAATTAAAACAATAAAGGACCCTGATCAACGACTTCGAAGTTTCCCCGGAAACAAGTGGAGGCGAGAGTTATACAACAAGACCTTTTGTCCCACCGCAAAGGTTTATTCGGACCAAGCGGTCGTGAATTTTTTTAGTGCGGGACTTGCAGATCTTGGCATTCTCATACACTTCATTTCCCAATTCCTCCAACTCGTTGAGGTCTAGCTTGCGATTGGCACCGGAAACATTAAGACTCATGTTAAGATGTTTGATTGCCCATAATTCCCGGTGTTCAAGCTCTACCGGCTTTGCCATAAACTAGCTGGTAGGGCGACATGCCAAGGTCGGTTTTCAATGCAGTGCGGAAAGCCCACAATGCATCATTAAGCTTGACCGACTAATCTTTCCTTGAAGCATTAACCGTTTTCTCAAGAATTTGCTTGAGTTGATGGTTGGAAATTTCCACTTGGCCACTGGTTTGTGGATGATAAGGTGTGGCCAACTTATGCGTGATGGAATATTTCCTCAACACCGCTTCGAGGGATCGGTTCACAAAGTGTGTCCCCCGATCACTTATGATACAATGAGGTGTCCCAAACCTCGCAAAGATGTGTTCTTTAAGGAATTTGATCAGAACCTTGAGATTGTTAGTGTGAGTGGGGATTCCTTCAACCCACTTCGACACATAATCAACCGCCACAAGAATGTAGGTGTGACCATGGGACACAGGGAAAAGACCCATGAAGTCAATTCCCCAAACATCAAAGATGTTGACCACTAAGATAGGATTGAGTGGCATCATATCACGTCTTCCAATACAGCCACACGTTGACACCTATCGCATGCTTTGCAAAATGCCAAAGCATCTTGGAATAATGTGGGCCAGTAAAAACCTCATTGGAGCACCTTGGCAGTGGTTTTCTTGGCACCGAAGTGCCCACCACATGCGTCCTTATGGCCAAAGGACAAGACACTCTGAATCTCGTCGTTAGGAAGGCACCTTCTTATGATTTGATCGGAAAAGTACTTAAATTAGTAGGGATCATCCCAATAGAAGTGCTTGACTAACGACTTGAACTTTGCTTTCTCACTGTGTGTCCAATGAGTCGGCACCTCCCTGGTTGCTAAATAGTTCACAATGTCAGCAAACCAAGGGGTGAGGCTATTGCCATAAGGTTCTCATCAAGGAAGAACTTGTTCACCGGTGGGTCTGGTGAAAGATCAACTGGGTTGCGAGAGAGGTGATATGCCACGACATTCTCACATCCCTTCTTGTCCTGTATTTCATGGTCGAATTCTTGCAACAACAAGATCCAACTTAGGAGACGGGGTTTCGCATCCTTTTTAGACAAAGGTAGCGAAGAGCTGAGTGATCAATATAAATGATGACGTGCGACCCAATGAGGAATTGGAGAAATTTTTCCAATGCAAATATGATCGTGAGGAACTCTTTCTCGGTAACGGAGTAGTTGATTTGGGCATCATTGATAGTACGAATGTAGGATCTACTAGCCCCTAAACTTAGTCTAAAGGGGGGGGGGTGAATAGACTAATAAAGGTTTTAATAGAACTATGCCAAATTAAAAGATAAGACAATAAATATAAAAGAGAGAACAAACAAACCACTACTCCGGATGTTTAGAGGTTTGGATCCAACCACCGGATCCTAGTCCTCTCTTACGAATTGCTCTTACTCGAGCAACTTCGCGTCCTCCACTAATCCGATCTCCGTTGCGGGCCGAGATCACGCCTTTACACCACAAGCTTTGCGAACACCCTCACCTAGCTTGGACCACCTTCTCACAATCCGAGAAGAGCTTCACTCCGGAAGCTTTGTACAACTCTTGAAGACTAATACTTCAGCAACTAATCTTGAGCACTTGAAATGAATGATGCAATCTATTGATGGTGATTTCAAGTGAGAAGATGTGAGCACAAGGGTTTAGAGGAAATTGAGAGTAGTAATGAGATTTTGAGCTTAGAGAAAGATTGGTGGCCTTGTATGAGTGTTCTCAGCTCTATTTATAAGCTCTAAACTAGTTCTAGCCGTTGGGATTGAAATGGTGAAAAGATGTGTAAGAAAACACAATTCAGGAAGTGACAGGACACATTATGGGGACGAACGGTCGACCAGAATTAGGCAGTGCACGGTTCGGTCGAGCGAAGACATTAACGGTCGATCCAATTTGGCTAGAACTTAAGTGATCGGTCGAACGGTTTGGAATACCAGTTCGACCGAAAATGGACAGTAGGACTGGATCTGGAAAAGACATAAGTATCGGTCGACCGTAAGAAGAGTTTTGGTCGACTGGTTGACATGTTGGATTTGAGACACAATAACAACAAGTGTAATCGGTCGAACCAAGTGAGTTGATAGTTCGACCGAAAATGCCCAGTAAGAATGGTACTTGGAAGAATCAAGACGCGGTCGACCGTTAAGGAGAATTTCGGTCGACCGGAAGACCAAATCCAAAATAGGGTTAGTTGAGAAAATGTGTATACGACCGTTGGAGTATACGACAAGTATAACAGTGATATTTAATACAAATACGGAAATACAATCGGTGGAACATATATGAAGTTTCGATCGACCGAAGGTCTCACTAACTGGACACGTGTCGACAATTGCTAGGCTGAAGGATTTGTATAGGGTAAACTAATTTCTATCACTCGACAAGGTGAGACGGTCGAACAAAACAATTGTTTCGGTCGACCGATTTCCAACAGTCAAACATGGATTGAAGAAACGGTCGAACAACATGTATATGCCGGTCGACCGATTTCAGACAGGCAAACTAGATAGAATGCACGGTCGAATGGGAAATGAATATGGGTCGACTGTGTTCGACAGATTTCGTTGCCTGGGAAGGTCTGTTGAATTTCGGTCGAACCAAATGGTTCTACCTGTCGACCGTTTTAGTGCAGATTTCCTGTTCTACGATTCTAATGAGTTTAGATGATTTCCTATTGAAGTCTAGGATAGTTGGAATATAGTGTGAGACTTCTATAGGTATTCTAAGTGATGTGTAATGCAATGAATCAAAGATTTCAAGTGCCAAGCTACATTTGTGGCCTAAATACATGGAATTTAAACCTAACTACGCTTCAATCTTCATCTTTAATTCAACCCAAAACTTGACTCCTGAAACGTTAGATAATACACGTATATGCAAGAAATGATCTTTTAATTGATACATGTTTTTATTGATATGTTGATTAATCATTAAAATGGATTAACGATTATTAGCCAAAAAGGCAACACAACTTGCATAGTAAAACACATGAGGCAATTTGTTGACTTTCTGACCCAAAACTGCTCCTATCGCATAGTCAGATGCATCACACATCAGCTCGAAAGGTAGAGTCCACACCGGTGCCTTAATAATAGGAGCGGAGGTCAACTCACGCTTCAGAAACTCAAACGCAGTCATGCACTCGGGTGTGAACTCAAAAGAGGTACCTTTCGCAAGCAAGCTCGTCAAGGGGTGAGCTATCTTGCTGATATCCTTAATAAACCGCCGGTAAAAACCAGCGTGTCCAAGGAATGACCAGATTTCTTTTACCGAGGTGGGTGGCGGAAGCTTAGAAATAAGCTCAATATTTGTCATATCCACCTCGATACCATCACGAGATACCACGTGACCCAAAACGATGCCTTTTGTAACCATGAAATGACACTTTTCCCAATTAAGGGCTAAGTTCGTTTCCGAACACCTTTTGAGAACAAGGCTCAGGTGGTGCAAGCACTAATCAAAGGAGGTGCCATGAACCGAGAAATCATCCATGAAAATCTCAAGGAAGTGCTCGACCATATCGGAAAAGATACTCAATGCAATGTTGGAATGTTGTTGGTGCGTTGCATAGTCTGAAAAGCATCCGTCTATAAGCAAGCGTTCTAAAAGGACAGGTGAACGTGGTTTTCTCCTGGTCTTCGGGGGCAACTGAGATTTGATTGTACCCCAAATAACCATCAAGGAAACAGTAATAGGCATGCCCAGCGAGTCTCCCTAACATTTGGTCGATGAAAGGTAGAGGGAAGTGGTCCTTACGCGTGACCACATTCAACTTCCTATAGTCAATGCAAGCTTGCCACCCAGTTTGAAGTCGTGTGGGCACAAGCTTATTGCTATCATTTTGGACAACAGTGATACCCGACTTCTTAGGCACAACCTGGACAGGACTTACCCAAGTACTGTCCGAAATGGGAAAAATGATGCCATGATCTAAACATTTGATGATCTCTTTCTTAACTACTTCTGTCATGGCTGTATTTAAACGCCTCTATGGGTCGCGACGTGGTCGTGCCTCATGCTCCATATAGATGCGGTGTTGCACGACGTCGGGACTTATCCCTTTAATGTCCTTCAAGGACCACCCAATGGCTGATTTGTGCTCCTTGAGGACTTGAATAAGACGTTCTTCCTGATCACCAGTCAACATCGATGAAATAATCACCGGAAATGACCTGTCGGGACCAAGAAAAACTTGTTTTAGTTCCTTAGGTAGTTCTTTAAGCTCAATTGTGGGTGGTTCCTCAAGGCGAGGTGTGATATCTCGCTCGAGATGTAAGATAGGAGGAGCTCGCATGTACTGAATAGCATGCACATCATTGCTCAACTCGCCCCCATCCACTTCATGATCGGGATCATCCATGATGTAAGCACTTAGATTTTCATGAATCAGGGGGTATTCTTCTTTTATTTCTTCTTCCAAGTCCTGGATAAGATTAATTTCCATGGGGTCCTCGAAAGATGTCGGCTGCCTAGACATATTGAACACATGGAATGTCGTGGTCAAGTTCCCGAATGACAATTTCATGAGTCCAGTACGACAATTGATCAAGGTATTTGACGTCGCCAAAAAAGGTCTACCCAAAATCAATGGAATTTGAGAGTGGGTAGTCTTGATTGGTTCGGTCTCAAGGACGACGAAGTTAACAAGAAATATGAAATTGCCAACTTTGATTAGGACATCTTCAATGACCCCCATCAGGACTTTGATTGAACGATCAACAAATTGCAAAGTTATTTTCGTAGGCTTGAGCTCGCCTAGGCTTAATCGTTGATACACAGAAGCTGGTAAGAGGTTAACCGCCAACCCTAGATCTAGCAAGACATTATTAATGTGAGAGTCCCCAATGATACATGAAATTGTTGGACTACCTGGGTCCTTCAATTTTACGTATGTTGGGTTCGAAATGATCGAGCTCACATTAGCCACCAAAAAGGCTTTGCTAGGGATGTTGGTTTTCCTCTTAGTCGTACAGAGATCCTTCAGGAATTTTGCATAGGGATGTATTTGTTGAATCATGTCCAACAAAGGAATGTTGACATTCACTTTCTTGAATATCTCCAGCATTTTATCCACGCTGTCACTCTGTTTCGTAGACAACCTACTAGGATAAGCAGCTTTTGGTAGGTATGTCTTCTACGGTGCCTGAGAAGGAGGCGTTGGTGTATTACTCTCACCCTCGGCCTCTTTCTCACCATCATTCCCACAAAGGGGCTGCACAAATGGATTTATTGGCAAGGAAACGTGGTTGTTGACCTGCTTCCCATTTCTTAGGGTTACAATGGCATTGACATGGTCCAAAGTTACTTCCACGTAGTTCACTTCCCCCCCTGCGGTCTTCAACTTGCATTTTGCATGTTCGAGTGATGTTGAGCACGGGGGTTAACCACAGGTTGGCTCGGCAGAGTCCCTCTCTCTTTAATGTACAAACTGAGCCAATTGGCCCATCTGAAGCTCAAGAGATTTGATGGTCTGTTGATTCAAAGTGAGGACTTGACTCGTGGACGACATAAATTCTTTTACAGAGTTCTCAAGTCCACAAGTTAAGTTCTCAAGTGAGTTAAACTGGGTTTCCAAGTTGTTAGAATTTGGGAAACCTGGTGGGTTGGTGTTTTGACTTTGGGGTGGCTGATAAGACTCTGAATGCATGGGAGGTTGGTGTAGTCGGTTAGGTGGTCGAGAGAAGTTTGAAGGACCACCTGGGGCATTGTTATGGTTCCATGAAAAATTAGGGTGGTTCCTCCATCCAGGGTTATATGATGATGAATATGGGTCATTCCTGGATCTATCATAGATGACATTGACATGTTCCATCTCAGGAGGAATGGATGCACACTAACCCCCTATATGACCTATCCTACCACATAGATGGCAGGGAACTGGACCAGATGCAGACACATGTGACACATCGTGCTAGTTTTGGAGCTCAATCGAATCCATACGGCGCATTAAGACCGACATGCGCGCCTCAGTTGCCGTAGTGGTATCGACAGCAAATGCGGCACCCGATCTAGTCGAGTTTGCATTTGCGATCGTCGCTCCTATGCTAGATGTACTGGTTGTTCCCTTACACTCTCCCACTGCATGGTTTTCTCAGCGAGGTCTTCTAGGAAAGCCCATGCCTCCCTTTCATCCTTTCCTAAGAACTCTCCTTGACACATGGACTCAAGGAGCGTTCGGGACGGGATGTGAAGACCCTCGTAAACAATATGACAAAAGTGCCACAACTTGATGCCATGGTGGGGGCATGAGGATAGTATCTCCTTGAACCTCTCTAACTATGCATGGAATGATTCGGTCTCATGTTGATAAAACGAATTGATTTCGTTCCTCAGTTTTTGAGACCGATGATTTGGAAAGTACTTCTTGAGGAATGCAGACTGAAACTCATCCCAAGTCCTAAAGGCATTCGCCTGGTTGCTGTACAACCACTTCTTGGCATCATCCTTCAGTGCAAAGGAGACAAGCCTAAGATGGATGGAGTCTGTGCTAAGTTGTTGCAGCTTGAACATATCACATACCTCCTCAAATTCCCTGAGAAAGATATAGGGGTACCCTTCCCAGTGAAGGGAGGGAGCATGGATATAAATTGAGGCTTAACCTCAAGTGGTTCCCATTTGCCTCTGGCAATACGATGCACGAGGGTAGAGCAGTACGGCTCGGGTAGCATCGATCTGGATTTTGATTGGCCTTACTGGGTTGTTTTCTTCATGTTTGATGCACCAAGGGAAGTTGTTGGAGTTTAGGCCCGACCCGAATTGCCAAAATACTCCTCATGATGGTGTGGAGTATTTTCATTTTCTCATTGGTTCTTTGATCTTACATTCAGGTCCTTCTCCCTTGCATCTTAGTCCTCAAGTCTCACAATTCAGTCTTTTTTCTGCTTTTAGGTCATTTTATGCTTCTTCTCCTCAAACCTATTTATTCCTGAAACTCAAACATAAAACTCATTACGTAGCATTGTTTAGGTTCAAGATAATGGATATAATACACAAATAAATGCATGAAATGATGTCAATCAACCTTCCATATTGAAAGAAAGAGGGAGAATTATCCCTAAAAAATTCGTCACTTTTTAAAACCCCAAGAAAAAAACCCATCAAAAGCACCAGAAAAAGCTAACCTTAGTCTTCCAACTTATTCCCTAACCCAACCACAATCAAAAGGGGCAAGTTTGGAGTGCTGATTGGGTTTTCTGAAGGAGAAACAGGGTTGTCGAGGCTGCTAGAGCAGGAAGGAGTTGATGTCCGTGCTTCTCCGTCATCTCTATCAATTTCTAAGCACTTTTCTACTCCTTTGAAATCTTAGTTTCTCATTTATGAATCAAATTTCAGTATTTTTTTTATTTGTTTCATACAATGAGTAACTAAATAATTCTCTAGGGTGAAGATGAAGCATGTATGATGTGTTGATGTAATTTACTACCTCAATGTTATTTGCAATTATTCTAGTAATTTTTTTCATCTATTTGATTTATCACATGTTAAGAATCATGAACTTGACTTTGTGGTCGTATGTTGACGGTTGCATGCTGCATATAATTAGACATAATAGATTAATTCTTTTAACAAGTCAAAATCATTGCTGTGAGATTTGTTAAGTGTAGGGATTTATAACTTGAGTATTGCTCATTATTAATTTAATAGATGTGAATCCATGAATTAGCCATCTAGGTTATTTGGATAGTGTAAGTTGCTTGCACCCTCACTATTTAATCCAAACACAAGGAAATGGGTTACACTTGATTTGATTACACAAGGAAATGGGTTTAGCTA
Organism: Triglochin maritima; assembly: GCA_963682175.1. Lineage (NCBI taxonomy): Eukaryota > Viridiplantae > Streptophyta > Magnoliopsida > Alismatales > Juncaginaceae > Triglochin > Triglochin maritima. The sequence goes on along the minus strand of OY821781.1, from coordinate 33,828,902 downwards.
TATCAATAGGTTAATCAATAGACTCTTCAGAAAACAATGTTTGGTAACCTTCAAATAGCTTAAACTAAGATAATAACTATGGGTGTAAACGGGTCGGGTATGGTCATACTTGTACCCATACCTGCCTAACTAAACGGGTATGGGTACGGGTATATACCTTTTTAAATATTGTTGTACCCGTACCCGTCTCATACTTGTTTAATAAACGGGTATGGGGCGGGTATAACGGGTATTGCGGGTATATTTTTGCTAACAAAATGTGTACTTTTGCTAACAAAACTCAACTTGGAAGAACATAATCATTGGATGAGAATGATTTAAGCAAAAATGATGCTAAATTTGTGATTTTTAAGATTTCGAATTAAGCCAAAATGATGATAAATCGCAAATCTTCTAACAAACAAGCCTCGAAACAACTACTTTTGCCAACAAAAACCTCACCTTTTATTATTTTAACTATATATTATATATTAATTAAATAATTAAACAGGTATGGGTATAGGTATACCCGTACCCGCCCCATTTATTAAACAGGTAAAGCGGGTATGGGTAAACGGGTATAATTTTTAAAATGGGTACAAAAACCATATCCATACCCGTACCCGCTTCTTAAATGTGGCGTGTAAACGAGTAATATCTGCCCCAGTTACACCCCTAACAATAAAGATCTCCAAACACACATACCTTCTTTGCCCAACAAGTGAAAAATATGAATTCAGGGCAAAAAAAATCATTTGTGGACTTATTCAGTTGCGTGAGCTGCTGAGAATATAATGAAGGGAATGTGTTCTAAAAGTTTTACTTTTAAATGTCAATTATTATGAATTGAATGAGAAATCATTTTGTTCCTTGTTTATGTTATTCGTCTTTTGGAAGTGTTAAGGAAGAGGCTCTTGGTCCTTAACCGTAGAGCTCTAAAAGATATTGGTTTACATAAAACAAAAGATATTTGCAATCATGGTAATTAGCATGGGACATTAATTACCGAGTTAAGATTGTCGTGTTGGTAATAGATCATTGTAGCTCTACAAGTGAGTGACAACACGGGTACACAAAAGAGGAAAATAGTACTTTTGTATACCGAATTGACCTAATAAGTAAAACATTATAGAATTGTGTTTTCTGTGTCATTAATGTTTTACTGTGTCTTTGGTCTTTTGATATGAGACTTATATCTGATCGCTTAAGGAGTTCTTAATTAGACTAGTGTCTTAAGCTATCGATGAGTGTAGTGTAAAGGCATTAGTTGGTTAAGCATAACTTTCGTTGGAGAAGATAGTTAGTCAAAAGATTATCATTGCCCCTCTTAATTGAGTGATGATATTAGAGGGCCCCTTGATAAAGCAAAGTTATAATGTGCACAATGTGATTTGAGTTAAGTCACATATTTATAACTAGCTTAAAGAGATCAAGAAATGAATACTAATACAAAGATGACACAATACTACTTTGTGTGTATTCTTAATATCATGAGGCAAGGGACGGACACAAGTGGTGCACTCCATCACTAAATGGATCGGATTTTGGTTCGAGTGGAATTAAGACATCTAACTAATTGGGAGCTATAATGTGTAGCTAGATACCGCTTATAGCTTGTGATATTAAGCTCTTAATATCACTGCCAACTTAGTCTAGATCCTCCCATAGGTCACACCGCAAAAACCGGGAAACAAGAAGCTTGATTTTTGGTTCATATGATGAGTCGAGTTTCTTATAGAAAATATGACTCATGTGGTGAATGAGTAAAATCAATTATGTTGCATATAACATAATTAGAATCATGATAAATTCATATGAGATGCATATATTATAGGGTGCAATAATTTATTATTGCATAGGATAATATATTGCATAAGTTGTGAATTTGCTAAAACCCCAAAAGTTCAAATTTTGTTGGAAATAAATCCAAAATTTGAAAAAGGCAAAATCGGGTAGAAGTTCGGTAATCCGTTATGGTTCGGTCGACCGAAGGATCTATGGATCGGTCAACCGAACGTGGAACGGATAGTCGTAGTTGATTGACCGAACTTGACCAAAGTGCCTGGATCTTTGGTATGGTGTACCGAACCAGAAACGGTCGACCGAACAATGTCAAGTTCCAATATTTTCGGTTAACCGAATAGCACTCGGTCTTAGACGAGAATTAGTCCGATCGGTTAAGGAGAATTTTTCTCCTTAAGATTCGGTCATCCGTCGGGTACTCGGTTAAACAATCGTGACATATTCGGTTAACCGAGTGGGACTCGGTAAACCGAAGCATGATCGATTTTCTGCCTTTGATAATTAAGAGATTAATTCGATCGATGGTTAGATTAGCTCCAAACTTGGTCAAACGTTTTGTGGATGCATGTAATGCATTTTGGAATTAGTTTGTGAGAGAAAATGTCAAGAATTCGTGGCTTAAGAATAGCTATGATTGAGAGTAAGATAGGAGCCTATAAATAGGTCCTTATTCTCCTCAATTGACATAACTTGTTTTCTAATTATTTTCTCTCCAAAATTCACCACAAAAATCCACGAAAATTCTCTTAGTTTTCTAAGTCTTTGAAGGAGAAATCTCAGAGGCTAAGGAAGGGGTTTGTAGCTAGATTCTAAGCTTGTTTGGAGATTGATTGGCTAGCTCATTTCTCTCCAACCTTGTTTAGGGTTTCGGTGAACACTCGGAGGCGTCCGGCGCAACGAGAAGCGACGATTGGCTTCCTCAACGTCTCTGAAACGTCAAGAAGTTTTTGAGAACTTCTAGGTATGAATTTCGGAGTCCCTTTGTGTTTGTTTTAATGAGTTTTTGAAACTAGTTATTAAAACAAACCGATACATGCATGAAATAAATCGTAGAAAATTGTATTTGATCCTTATTATACATACAAATTTCGAAAATACATTTGTATAATTAAACATGAAATCCTACATATAAGTCATCTTAACTTTGGTTCGAAAAAACATTCATTTCTTTATCTTAAAATCACAGTCAAGATTCCAGAACACAAAGAAAGATCTGGAGTACTAATACACCTCTCCGTATCAAGTTATTATTAGTGTCTATACAAAAAGTATATCTTAATTTTGTTTCAAAAAAAACATTTACCTTACATGAAACTCCTCCAAACCCTCTTTTAGAAGTATTAAAGTAAGTTGTCTGATCAAAACAACCTTTTTTATACTCATTAATCAACAAAATTATTTTTTAACAAGAATTTACGTTCACATACATCAACTCAAACTCAACTCGTGAATTAAAATACGAAAATCAAGTTCTAGTGATGGGTCCTAAGTATTGATGGTTGAACTAACCAGAGCTATTTAACCTCCTTTTGGAAGGAAAATATTCAATAAGATGTTGCAACTTGCCACATTTTCGAAACTCATAAGGAGAATATCCACATCATAATGAAGTGACATTTTTCTGAAAAGAATATGACTTAGCAAGGTCATTCATTATATTGGCAATATTACACTAATTACTATGACTAGATCCCCTGAATATGCTGGAATCAGATTAGCATAGTTTCAAGTCAAGGGTGATCAAGTTGCTCCAAGAGATCATAGTGTTGTAACATATCTCGACAATTTTACAATGTACAGGCTCGTGTGTTGATGATGTTCCACACAAAATCAACACACATGCTTTTTGTACACTTAGAGAGAGCAAAAATATAGAGGTATATGAAAACAATAAGACCTTATGGAGAAAAAACCCTTCTTTATTTACTAAAATTCTGCATTAGCTTTTTTTCATTCTTAACTTCTTTCACATTCTCAACGCAATCTGCAGACCTTCTAGCAATTTGGACATCATTTGAATTTCAAGAAATTTTATCCATTGAAAACAAAACTTCTTTAGGCACTGGAAAATGGACCTACAAACAGCAAGAGTTGCATCAGTAACTCATACGGCCTCGTTGTGAAGTTTCTCCATCATTTGGATTATTGTGTAGGAGGAGGGAAAATGTGCTGCTCGAGCGAGGAGGATAACGGGCACAAGATGGTGTCTTTCTTCTTCATTTTCTCTGAGGTTGTTTCAGTTTTCTTCGGTGCAACAAACATGTGTTCTTTTTAGATTTATTCTTCAAATTCTTGAGTTTCTTCTCAAGTTCTTTCCAACCCATGTCGATCGATGGTCTTTTGTCTACATAAAACAAAAGAGAAATTAACTAAAATAGTGTCATTGGAGGAGGGCAAGGTCTCTTTATATAAGCAGAGAATGTTTATATCACAACTGCAAATCATTTGTTTGCTTCTTTGGAGCTACGGGACACGAAAAGGTTGTGATCATAGGATTGACTTGAACAAAATGATCAAGAAAATCATGTTCAAACAGAAGAGTGTTTGGACTTCCTTTTTTCAAACTCATGATCACTTACAGAAATCAATACAAAATGAATATAACAAGAGTCTAACTCAATACAAAATGTCAACACAATCTAGTTACTCACATCATCGATGTGCCTAGTTAGTCTAAACATGCACTCTATATAATCAAAACATGATAAATTGTAACCATCCATACTTCTTGTACCACAAAATTGATGCGAGACAATTTGTTTGGGCCACAATAAACAGAAAGTTGGTCAAGATGTTATGTTTGTTTGTCTATCAAACAGCATACTATCCTTGATAATAAACTTAGAGATGATGATAGTTCTGCGTATTTCATAACCATCACCTGACACACTATTTTTGAGAATGAAACCATGTATCATCTTACAAGTGATAAGAACTACAACACTCTATACTTCATATTTCACATATTCTACCGATTTAAACAATGCATTAAATTCAATAGAAAATTAAGAAAAAGAAAAAAATTGTTTAGTGTCAACCTTCATATACCTCCACAGTTTTTAGCGTCTTCATATGTATCTGCAAACACAACAAGAGTGTCATTGACTTCACTAAAATGATAGACAAAAGATTAGACATGCAATAAAATACTATACGTTGTTGTCTTTTTCATAGAAATTCCAACCCCTTCCATCTCAAATAGGAATTTTCAGAAGATTTTTAGTATTTGAATGCTTGAATAGATGGAAACAATAACATATATATATAGATATATATCTCTTAGGTAAGGTTGTAATGAAACAAGCATGTTTCTCCAACACCCCAACCACCTCCCTTATGTGTCTACTGACCCTTCCTACTATGTAACAGATCTAACTACCACAACAAATAAGAGAGGGAAAACTTTACAATTAATATATTTTACTTCAAAGTTGAAGGAAACAATATTCATGTTTGCGGAGCAAACATTTTGATAGTTAAGCATAAAAGCAACCTTAAGAACAGTTTGGCATGTTCAGACCAATTCAACTCATATGAATTTCAGTGCTAATATCAATTGCATAATATCTAGGTGTAGCAAGTTTTTGTCTTCAAAAAATAATTAAATTCTTATAACCAGCAAAGCTCATAAAAACCCAATGAAACTTCCATTGCTCATAATTGACAACAAATTAACCTTACAAACTTATCAAACTGATGTCCCAAAGTGGGACACTTGATGTGATAGAAAATGTCTTTCAACAGTATGAATAAACTACAACAAGATATCTAGGCTTTAGATTCATATGTTTTTCTATTGCACAACTTTTTCCTTTGAATTATAAAATATAAGTTAGTATTGGTATAAGTAAAAGTGCTACTTCAGAACCAGTTCGATGGATTAAAAATTCCATTTCTAAACCCATCTCCATCAGGATTTACACTACATTCATCTGATAATCATTGTTGAATGTTCAAGGCATACCAGATTTAGTTAAATTTTAGATATTCTCTGGGTAATGTTCCATTTACAGTTCTCTGAATATGACAGAAGCAAGTCAGTCTAATTTAACGTCAGGGCCAATTTGCTCCAGGAACTTAACAATGTAGACGTATTTGGAAGCATAAATGCTCATATCTCCATGAGGTTGTAGTGTTCTTAAATATTTGGACAGTTTTTTTTTCGTGACTGGTTAAAATGACAAGGGTTTTATCTGACAAGGGAAATCTTCTTTCCGATGATTTTACAGTATGCTCAATAATGGAAATGCTTTTACGGAGATGAGCTTTATACCAAGTTATATTTCCACAGAATCCTTCATAGGTGAAAAATGTAAAGAGAAGAACAATATCATAATAAGAGACATTTTCAGAAAATGGTACACAAACAGACAGTGATTACTATCATTTGATTCACTAAATGTGCTGGAAGAAAGACAGTCTACTTTCATGTCAGGGCCAAGTTGCTACAGAATGTTAACAGCATAGACGTATTTGGAAGCATAAAGGATCATATATCCATGAGGTTGTAGTTTTCTTAAATATCTTGACAGTTTTTACTATGTATAGATGCACAAGAAGCTCCTGTGTCGATTATATTCGACACAAAGTCGATAGACATATTTTTTGTTCACTTAGAGATAAAACCCTTGTTTATGTCCTAAACTATCGCAGAATCCTTCTCCATTCTAAACCTATATTTCTTTCTCAATCCATTTTGCAGACTTTCTTGTGGTGCTGGTGTGATTTATTTCAACTTTGGTAGTTTCCCTCTTTGGCTGCTAAAAACAGGAAAGAGCAAAAAAGCATTACTTTAGTACCCCAAACAAAACAATTTTGTTCACAAAGGCTTAAGATGTTCGACTATAATATTACCAACATTAAGGCGATTTGATGTTCTGATACTAAAGTTGTTGCAGTAAAGAACCGGAACTGGATGAGCATGAGTCCTTCAAGTTCAGGTTCAAATGTTTCCAGCTTAAAATTCTAACATTCTACTGGCATGAAATAGTGACCCAAGAAACTTCTATTAGAAACTAGAAAGTGAGGAAATAAATTTGGTAACTTACCGACCATTGGATTGGTCACCACCAATAGTTGTTTGTGTCGATCTTAATTACTTGAGTCACCAGACAAAGACAGAGACTAAAATGAATCTGTCAATCTTCTTAACTGAAGGTTCCAATTTCCCTCAGATTGACAGACTTCGATCATGACCTGTAGTTGTCCCATCCGTTGTTGCTACAATCACTATTCTTCTTCTTTTAAATCTAATTCAAAAGATAAAGTTTGTGATCAAGTAGATCACAATCTCCTGCAAAGCAAAAGAAAACACATAACTATTCTAAAATGGTCTGCATGACCTGGTCCAAAAGAAGCAAAGCAAAGGTCAGCATGACCTGTAAAGAAAACAGCAATGGCCATCTTCAGCATACTTTGAGTCCATGCGTGTATGATGTTTATCCAAAGTGTGTTGACCATACCTTTGCATTCCTACGACATATATGCATATGTAGAAATAGTTTATAGTTAAGCCCAAATTGCAAACTCGATGGAAATATACTTCCAAATTCCAACCAAACCAATTCAAAAGATTGATTCGGTCCAATTTGCAAAAAAAATCCAACATAATGAAAAGAAGTTTAATTGCCTCTAGGTAGTTAAAAACTGAAAGAAGTATAAGGCAATGTTCATCATAATAGAAATATATATATGATCCAAGTTAAGAAAGTATCTTCCCTATCTCCAAAAGGAATTTATTTGGTCGTGTCCAAAAGCTTGAGCCGCTCCCATGTGGCAAACACAAAGGACATTGATATTATAGGTCTGTCCAATGCAGCGAAGTTGGTGAAGTAGGCAGCAAAATATTGAGAAATCGGGAGAACGAAGCTGAGATTTCAGTATCATAAAGATGAAAAAAATGCTTATCTGATTATTGGTGTACTATTCCTTCCAAATGAAGCAGAGATTTCAGTATCATAGAGATGAAAAAAATGGGAGGAGATGTAGAAAGTAACTTCCCATTTCCGACCAAGTTGTCCTTTAAGAAAAACTTGGTCGAGTTCAGTGGTTGCACGCCATTGAATTATGCAAGCCTGTGACAACACTAAATATGTTAAATTTAACAAAATCTAACACATGCAAGTGTTGCTTTATCAATTGCTTTTTTAGATCCAGCTCCTTTGGTTTTAAAAAGATTTGGTTGATTTTCCTTTTAATAGCAAAATTTGCTAAATGCCTGGCGAAATTGATGCTGAATCCGAAGATCAGGAGGCTTGCAATTTTCCCAAGTATTCCTGTAACGTACCCGAAAACAGCGGAAAATTTAAACAATAATAAAGACTGTCAACGGTCAACACAGGGCACGTCACGAGAAAACAAACCAACATATATATAAAATATATAAGATACAGACCCACGTGGAAGTCAAACTATATAAATGAGTCAACTGTGATTACAACAAAAGTGAATATACATGTAATCACTACCTCAAACAAAAGAAGATATAAAAGAGAATAGGATCTGATCCCGGGGGCACCCTCCTCGGTCACCACCTGACTCTAATGCTACTCGCTACCTGAAATGAAAACAAACAAACATGCCTGAGTTCCCTGAAGGAACCCCGTATACCAAACCTCCTAAAATACAAAAAGGAATTAAAGACAATGCAATGCTATGCACATGATCATCCACCTCGGGCCCACAATAATGCCCTCACCGCCTCCGCGGCATTGAACCACTCCTGCCACTATGGTCAAGTCAGTCCACCGCTGCCTCACAAGGGTCAGTCGACACCACTGCTCCCCAAAAGTGCAGGAAGGAAGCCTCGGTACACGCCGTCACCCCAGGAGCGAGTCAGCCCGCTGAATACACAACTCGGGTCAGACGACAGCCGCTGCTCCCCCAAGAGCCGCCAGACGCGCACCCTGCCGGAACATCCTCGGCCTACCGCTAAACCCTCGCAAACTGCCCAAGGTTTACGGCACACATCCCTCACACCCCGCTCGGTAAGAGAGGCAACAGTAATACAATAATACGCCTTCGTCGAAGGTGAAATCCGTCGCTCTCAAAGCCGGTAATCAACCGTCGCCTCGGAGCCGGTAGTCGACCTATACTCAACGGATCGCGTGTGGATAAATCCACCAACCTGCGGCAGATCGGTCGACCGCTAAAAGCACACCGGTCGACCGGTCCCCCACACAGTACACAGTACTGTGCAAACAAGTCTACCGGTCGAACCACGCCAACCGAATTACCGACCAATTGGTCGAACAAAAGTCATCTAGCGGTCGACCGTTTGGATGGTCTACGCTATACCAATTTATATAATATATATATCCGATCGGTCGAACCAAGGGGTCGTTCGACCGATAACAGGAAAATCTCAGTATCTTGCCCAAGTGACATTCGGTCGACCGGAACTACTATACAGTTCGACCGAAACATCACAGGCACTCTACTGCTAAATTAAAATGCTCAGTCGGTCGACCGAAAGTTAAAGAGCGGTCGACCGTTTTGATGGTCAAAGCTCCCAACCGACTTAGCATCGAATGGATCGGTCGAACAAGGTTAAGGGCATTCGACCGTTTAATAAGTCAAAACCCCCAACCGACCCATTCTCAATGTTATTCGGTCGACCGGCTAAGTGGACTCGTTCGACCGATAACAGCATCAACCCTTTTCCCGCACGAATTTGGCATAACGGTCGACCGTCCATAGACATCGTTCGACCGTTCGCGGGTAAACATCAATATAATAATAGGATCGGTCGACTGCCCACAGGCACCGGTCGACCGATCGTCGTCTTCAACCTCTGAATTGGTTGAAATCCGACGGGGAATTCGACACCAACGTCGATCCCCAACACTCACAAGGCTTATGTGAGTTATAATGAAGATTTGGCATACCTTTTGGTCGAGTGAAGAAGCCTCCCAAGCTTTGGCAACCTCTACTCAACTTCTTCTTCTTCTCTTCTTCTTCTTCTTCTCCTCTTCTTCTTCTCCTTCTCTTCTTCTCCTCCTCTTCTCCGAAAATCTCTCTCACTCACTGCTAGATCAACTGAAGAAAACGTTTCTATTAAAACCTAACACTTCTATTTATACAAGAATCCAAGTTTATCTTCAATTCACCTCTCAATCTTCCAATCAAAACAAGCCACCTCATGCTTCACTAATCAAAGCTTAATTAGGTTAATTAGGTTTAGTTTAGTTTAATTTAGGTGTTTAGATTAGGTTATTACAATTCCATAATCTATCTAGTGCTGCTGCATTGTCTTATGAGTCTACAGGTAACAAACTTAATGACGTTTTACGATAATATCAATTCTCATGGAGATAAAACCCTTCTTTATATGATAATCTTATCAACCTCTCTTTCTTTCTCAATGCATTTTGCACCTTTACTTGCGGCTTTGGTGTGCTCTGAACTTCGACAGTTTCCTTCCCTTACAGGTAAAAACAGGAAAACAACATTAGTTTAATAACACAAACAATATTAGATTGCTAATCTGTATTCGAAGGAGAAAACAAAAAAGACCCGTTCCTGTGCTTTAGAGCTAGCAAAAGACTAACTGATTTTGTAACTTAGAAATATATACTATTGTGTACTGTAAGTTTAATTAACAAACTCCTTTAACTTCAGATCCATGTTGTGATCGAGTTGCAAACTCCTTTAAAAAAATAAAATGAACTGTACGTTTAATAAGCCAACTACGAAAATCACATCAGTAGTTAAGATGAGCCCACTAAGAATTACAAGTTGATTTCCCTGAATATCAAAAAGCAAAAAATAACCTGTTTTAGATGTTTAACAAAAGGGAAACAAAACGAAGAATTAACATATCTGTTTCTCTTTTTTCAAGGTTCGAAGAATTTTGCTCGAAAATGCTGACTTTCACGCTCTAACCAGTTTCCAACTTTCGAACAAATTTGGCCACTTTCTAACCACTGATTGTAGTCCCCTTCCTGATTCCGCTGGTGTCTCCTATCCAAACAAAAAAAACCACCAATTAACCAAATTGTATAATAGAACAGACAATTAACTTAGTGAATATATTTGGAACGTAAGTTTCTTGTTTCGGTTAGTCTAATCTGCTTTACTAGAATCACACATTATCATGTTAAAAATAATTTTTGTTAACATATGTGAGATTGAATCCACCGATTTTTACAAAAAACTTGATAGTACTGATATATAGTTGCCAGTGTGGTATATCAAACCATGTTATTTAAAAAAATCAAAAAAAACTTTACTTTGGGAACGGATGCTTAAATCGCCTAGTGAACATGTTAAACAGTGAGCTAAAACAAACATGTTAAACAGAATTAGTACCCAACTTAATGCGAGAAGTGAACAAATAACCCTCCAAGGGAAACTAAACGATGCATTCACCTGAAGGGTAATGGTATGATCAGAAACGTCAATGTCTCTCCGAGCAGAGATATTTACAGCAACTTTTATCGGAATCTGTTCTCTTGATATTCTGGGTAGCTAACAAATGGAAAAAAGTAAAAGCAGTGTTCATCTTAATAGAAACATATAATCCAAGATAATAAGGTAGCTTCCCTATCTCCGAAAGAAATTTACTGCCCAATCCATAAGCTATAATTTACTGATATTATAGGCCTGTACAGTGCAGCAAAATTGGCGAAGTAAGCAGCAATATATTGAGCATTTGGGGAAAAATGTAACAGAGATTTCAGTATCATAAAGATGAAAAAAATGAATATCTGATTTTTAGTTGTCTTTAAATTCTGCACCATGTAGTATTCCTTCCAAATGAAGCAGATATTTGAATACCATAAAAGTGAGAAAAAAGTCAGAAGGTGATGAGGAAAATATTCCAGAACCTATCCAGCGCTGAAATGGAAAATCGCAATGCAGTTCAAGTCAAACATGTAACACCTTACATTCTTCTAAAGGACACATAAAACTACGAAAAAAGAAAAATCTCAAGAAAATAAATAAGATTTAAATTCATTACCAATGTGAATTGTGGCAAATTCTATCTCAATCTCATTTTTCGACAATTGGTATGGGCAGCACATTATCCATGCATTGTTTATGAAGCACAAAACGAGATATTAAGAACACAATTCTATCTCGGTTGTGAGGATCTGATTCTTTTTGTTTTTGTCAAAAAAATTACTTAACATGAGGATGTTGTGATGCTATTTGGATGATTTGAAAGTGTGAACAAAGGTACATCTTCATGAAATCTAGCTTGGCAGCAGAATCTCGCTGCTGAAGAATGAAGTGAATTTTATCAACATCTCTTTTCTTCCGTGAATCTTGTGTAAGGAGATGTCACTTACCCATACATAAAACCTATACGGAGAGAAAGAAGTTCAGTTGAGAAGGAAGAAAGCATGGATTCCAACAGGAAAGCTTTCACCTCAAGGGTAACGGTACTATCAGAAATGCCAATGGATTTCCCACAAAAAATGCCAGCAATAAATTCATTTCCAATTTTTTAGATGCAAATTGTAAATCACACTTGATTTTTGGTTCAAAATCTAATCACTAAGATGTGATTCCAAACAGACTAGAGAAATGTTTATCTATACTAAAGAACTAGGGTAAAACCCGTACGTTGTGCGCATGATGTGGTTTTTACCATATATAATTCGTTATCATTGAAGATTCTCAAACAATGACAATAAGTTCAGTATATCTCACAAAAAAATTAATGAGTGATTAATATTTTGTGTACTTGTACATTAATGTGTGATTTCTTATTGATTGATGACGAAATATCGAACATGGAAAGGATGTTATCTCTATCTTGTACCTTTTTATTTGGCTTCCACTTTTGATACGATGAAACTTCTTAAATCCACATGCATTGTTTTGTTCACATGTGGATCGGTTTGGTTGCATATGTATTGGTCATTGGTTGGAGTGCTTCGTCAAAGATCTGTTGCATCTTCTTGGGTGTATATGGATTGCACTCGAGGTGTTCGATGTTATGTCAGAAACTCTAGGTGTGGGAATCGGATGGGCCTTTTCCTGTTTTCCATAACAGTTTATGATCACTAGGTTGAAGTAATCAACAATCTTGCGATGAAGAATAGTAATGGGGCCATCAACAAACAAAAGGTAACATTTGATTTTCATCTCAATGTTTTTATTGACCTCTGAATTTCCTATTTCACTCTTTGTTGATCAATACTATGTAATCAAATCAAGAGTCTCCATTGATTAAGATATTGATATAGCTGAAGCCATTTCCATATGTAATCAAATTAGTTACACTCCATTCACAATCCATTGGTTTTCATCTTCTAATCATCGTAGCTCTGAGTTGTGTCTGCACATTCACATTTTCAATTCAATTGGAAAAATAAACAATGGTCATAGCCTCAATGCTTGTGAGGGGTGAGGTTGTGCGAGCAACCAACGACAAGAAGAGGTTGTGCCCGAAAGAAACTACTTTTGGGAGGTGTGAGTGTTGGAAAGGGAGCCAAAATATAATGGTTGATTTGGCCGTTACAGAGTTGTGGAAGTTAGTAGAAGATGAAGTGTGGGTGCTCAGTGCTCTAATCGTGAAGGTTAATGGTTGAGATTCTTTTGAATGACAAAAGACCAACTTATGGGTCAAGGTTCCAAAATTAAAAGATTGAATGGGAAGCTACGTCTTAAATGGTCACAAATATACATTTTCTTGATCACAAACCTGTAATATCCTTTTGAGTTCTGTATTCCTCCACCTAGTTTTGGTATTGATTTTGGTATTGATTTTGTTATGGATATTGAAAAAGAAAATCCAAACACTCTTCTGTTTAACACTACTTCTTGGATTTCCAAATCTAGTTTGAACACTAGTTTCTATTAAAGTCAATCCTTTGTTTGAAGCCATTTGTGTCCTGTAGCTCTAAAGATTCCAATAATACATTCTTTAGGTTATTGTTTGTTTGAACACGAATTTCTTGATCCTGGGTTGCTAAACCTTTTTTTTTGCGTTCTGTAGGTCCAAAACAAGCAAATAAATTTGTGCTCAATCCTCTACCTAGTTTTTTTTATCACAGCCCTTTTGTGTCCTGTAGTTATAAAGAAGCAAACAAATCTGTGGTCGTTATGTAACAGATTCACCTATATATGTACCTACTTCTCTCTTTTTTCCAACAATAATGGTCTTATGATGAGACATTCATATTCCCTTTGTCTGAAGTATCTTAGGTCTTTTCTTTGTTATTAAGGTTAAACCATTGTACAAAATACTACTCAAGGCCTAAGAGGATAAAGACATTATATGTAAATTTGTATAACAGTTTTTATTTTATATTTTATCTACTCTACTACCCCGTTTAAAATCCCAACCTCCCAAGCATTTGAACGAGACTACTGGGAATTGATCTTTTGTTTTGACTATCTAAAGACAGGGATGCCCCAGTTGGTAATTCGTATAACACTTTTAGATACACTGTTGATAGGAAACGATAAGGAGATAATTTTGCAATAAAATTAAGGAGAGGAGACATTGTTAACGTTTAAAAAAGAGAGGGGCATAATTTAAAGGAAGACAAAGATAATGGTGGAAAGTGCAATTTTCCCATTTATTTACTCCTCACAAGTCACAACGGACTCCTCTTCCAACCGTTTATTTTCCCTCCAAAATCTAACCATCCATATTTTATTATTATAAAACAAACTCTTCCTTTCTTATAATCATAAACTACTCATCATTGCTCTGAGATTCTCTGATCTTCGCCCACCGATCTTCATCCTTCCTTCCTTCCCTCCTTCCATTGTTGAATCTGGTATGAACAATCTCATCTTATTCTTTTGTGAATTGATTGAATCTTTCTTTCCTCATATGTGTTTTCCAACTAAGTATTGCTATTGATTTGTGTATGTGATCTTTTTTTATATGAAAAGGTGTCCAAATACTCTCCCCTTCAATGTGAGTTTCTTTGATTTCGAAATCTAGTTTTTGTATTCATTTCTGTAAGCAATCTTTCTAATTAAATCTGAAGATAATCTGAAAATACCCTTCAGTTCTGTTTCTTGTAAGTAATCATTTTTTATTCTTGAAATTGAATATGTGTCTTGATTAAGTAATGATATCAATTTCTTAATGTGATGTTTGTTTTCATTCTGAAAGAAGAAGAAAAGGTCCAAATAAAAACTCTTCCATTCAATTCTTTGCTATTCATTCTGTAAGTAATCTTCGTAGGAAAATCCTAAAGAAAGTTCAGATACCTTTTAAAGAGTTGTTTGGATTTCTACATCCAGTTTTGGTACTGATTTATGACTGTGATATTTATTTTCAATCTAAAAATAAAAATCCAAACTTCTGTTTTTTTTGGGTACATGCATTTCTCAATATGAGTTTTTTCTTTCTTTCTGTTGCCAAGTTTTGGTATCCATTTCTCTAACCGGTCTTTGTTATGAAATCTGAAAAGAAAATCCAAACATACTTTTTCTCTTCATTTCTTCTAGTAATCTTTGTTATGGATTCTATATCTAGTTTTGGTATTGATTTCTCTAACTGATCTTTGTTTTGGAATTTAAAAAAAAAGTCCACAAACTCTTCTGTTAAACATGGTTTCTCTTGGAATTTCTATCTACTTTTGATAGCAATTTTCTTTAAGTGACCATTTGTTTGAACAAGAGTTTATCAATCTTGGATTCATAAGCCTATAACTATTTTGTCTTTTGTAGCTCCAAAGAAGCAAATAAATGTGTTCTCAATCATTACTACCACTTATTTCTAATATGTGAAAAATTTACAGTTGTGCTTTTGACTTGATCTCTCTGCTTATATAAAGAAGCTTTGTCGTCCTCCAGTGACACTCATCTGGTTATCTTCTCTTTGCTTTCTGTAGGTAATAAAACCATCGTCAGTCATGGGTAGGGAAGAGCTTGAGAAGAAGCTCAGGAGTCTGAAAAGGAAATCGAAAAAGAACATGTGGCACCAACACATGTTTGCTGCACCAAAAAAACCCGTAACATCCTCAGAGAATAAGAAGAAAAACACCATTGTGTTCCCGTTATCCTCCTCACTCGAGAAGCACATTTTGCCTCATCCTACAGCAGAACAATCGCAAGTTGTTTCCTCCTCTCCAAAGAGGAAAGGTTTTCAAAATTTAGAAGAGGAGACCGCTGCAAAGAGAGCACGAGTTCAAGCCCTCGACAGAGTAGATGTTCCAACAGATGGTAAGCGTTTGTTTCTCTCGTTTTCTTGATATTTTCTTGTAGTCTATGTTCTTACATTGTGGCTCTCTTGTTGCAGTTCCGTTGCAGCAACCATTGCCACAAAACAATCGAGTCAAAGCATTAAAAACTCGGTTCGCATATATTATTGCCAAAGCTCAGGGGAAGGTGCGAATACGAAATCTGTCAAGATGATCAGATAATTTTTTTACCTGTTGATTTATAGATTTATGTCAATGGCTGCTTAATTTGGTAGCTTTAATGTTTCAGAGCATAGCCGAGGTTCCCCAACAGCTCCTCCCAGCAGTACCCAAAGCCAAACATACTGCCACTCCCGGGGAAAAGAGAAAAGAGTGGATAAAAGCTCAAAGGGAAGCAGCCCGACGTGCCATTTCAAGGGTAATAATCCTTTTGCTGCCAATGCATATTCTTTGTCTGAATGTCTTCTTTGGACATACAATTTTGATTATCAATTTTGGTGTGAATCACAGGTAAAAAACACTGCACATTTCAATGACAATCTGGAGGCTACGCGTGAAATTCTCCGCCTTATTGGGTCACCATATTAGGAGACCTGACAAAAAGGGAGTAGCCTGATTCTTCTCTTCTTTCTTTGTTTCTTGCTTTTTGCATAGTCGTTTTAATCGCCTGATTCTTTTTTGCATTTTGATGATTAACCTATGATGAAAAGTTATGGACCACATTTGATCATCCAATTGACCCTTGAATTGTGGTGCTGGTATTGGTGCATTCATGTAATCTAAGCCAAGCTGCTGATTGGACCTAATCAAGTGCACCAGTGCCCACCGTGATCAGGTGCAACAGCAGGTCGTGATCCAAGTCCATCAATCTGAGGCAAATTGGACCCTTTGGGCCTGTAGATTCCTTTCGGTAAAGAAGGTTGACGGATTCATTTCATTTTTTACGTTTCAAGATCGACACAAACAACCATCATAATTTCATTTCATTGTTTTCCTTTCTTTCTGTCCATGTTAGTTTCTTCATATCACTTTTAGTCACCCAATTCTTGCTTTCACATGCTTTTATCACAAGTTGACAACAATCACACTTCTTTAGTCTCCACATATCATTAGCAACTAAGTCGATTTGTTCATTTTTATGTTTTTTTCCGTCTTATTGGTTTCCAAGCATCCACTTATTTGTTATGTTTTAAGTGATATAATCTTTGCTTTGTTTGGTTTATTTAAGAATACCTACTTTCGCTGGGTTTGATTTGTTTTATAGGTAGAATTTGAAGGACACACTAGTTTTCAGTCGAATGATGTCAAGTGGAGGGATCATCAGTGCATTGTGAGCTACACTCATAATAACTAAATTTTCCGGTAAAAATCAAGGGAATTCTTTTTCTTGCTTTTATAAAAATTGAATTGTTTTTTTAATTCTGGGGTGGTTGGTTACAAGTCCATTTTGGACTTCTGGTGACATGTTTCCCTAAGATGTTTAACCTAATGATGAAAAATCAAGTGCTGGATTAATGAACCATAACGGAATAAGACGACATCAGGTTGAGTTGGTTGTGTAGTTGTTTCAGATACTTCATATCAAGTTCAGACACTTTGTTCAGATACTTCATATCAGTTTTGTTTGCAGGAAAAGGCTAGCTTTGAAACAGTGCATCTGATTGTGAGTTTTTTAACATAATAACCAAATGCTAGCTAAAAATATAATTGCATAACATATGATTTGTTGTAAAGTGCATCTCTTTGTTGTGCAGAATCAGACTCCGATATTGAGTCTAAACAGGAGGGAAAATCTATTTTTCCATCCAACCATGCATGGTTAAATAGAAGTCTCCGTGGCATTTAACATTATGACACGATGTGATTCAACACCAGAGAGCTCCCAGAAGAGAATTCGTGGAACTTTCGCGTGTCACCAGTCAATTATTCTTCATACCTTGAGTAAAAGAGAGAATCAGATATGTTAATTCTTCTTTTTTTTATTTTTTCCCATTTTGTTAAACATTATAGACATGTTATTTTTGCATTTGATATACAGGGAAATCAACTGGTAATTCTTGGCCATGCACCCATGCCAAATGTCCAGCCTATTATGAAAATTATTGACCTTCTCAACAAAAGTTCTCTCTATATAGATTTTATGTATGGGTAAATTGTTAGAGATAGTCCCACATCGCCTAAATGTGGAATCTCTCCTGGACATATAAGTTGAAGGGTCCCTCCACACATTGCCAATTGGTTTTGAGTTGGATACCCTGTTCTATTATGGTATTAGAGCCTGGTTAAGGTCCAACGGTCGGCTTGACACTTCACCCTTTGTTTGTTGGATTTCATGTTTAATTATGCATATATATTTTCTAAATTTTTATGCATAATAAGGATCAATCACAATTTTCTACGATTTATTTCATGCATGCATCAATTTGTTTCAATAACTAGTTTTAAAACTTTATTAAAACAAACACAAGGGACTCCGAAATTCATACCTAGAAGTTCTCTAAAACTTCTTGATGATCCAGAGATGTTGAGGAAGACGATCGTCGCTTCCTGTTGCGCCGGATGCCTCCGAGTGTTCACCGAAACCCTAAACAAGGTTGGAGAGAAATGAGCTAGCCAATCAATCTCCAAACAAGCTTAGAATCTAGCTACAAACCCCTTCCTTAGCCTCTGAGATTTCTCCTTCAAAGACTTAGAAAACTAAGAGAATTTTCGTGGATTTTTGTGGTGAATTTTGGAGAGAAAATAATTAGAAAACAAGTTATGTCAATTGAGGAGAATAAGGACCTATTTATAGGCTCCTATCTTACTCTCAATCATAGCTATTCTTAAGCCACGAATTCTTGACATTTTCTCTCACAAACTAATTCCAAAATGCATTACATGCATCCACAAAACGTTTGACCAAGTTTGGAGCTAATCTAACCATCGATCGAATTAATCTCTTAATTATCAAAGGCAGAAAATCGATCATGCTTCGGTTTACCGAGTCCCACTCGGTTAACCGAATATGTCACGATCGCTTTACCGAGTATTAGACGGACGACTGATTCTTAAGGAGAAAAATTCTCCTTAACCGATCGGACGAACCCACGTCTAAAAACCGAATGCCATTCGGTTAACCGAAAATATCGGAACTGGACATTGTTCGGTCGACCGTTTCTGGTTCAGAATACCGATCCAGAATTCCAGGCACTTTGGTCAAGTTCGGTCAATCAACTATGACCATCCGTTCCACGTTCGGTTGACCGATCCACAGATCCTTCGGTCGTCCGAACCATAACGGATTACCGAAATTTTACCCGATTTTGCATTTTTCAAATTTTGGATTTATTTATATCCAACAAAATTTGAACTTTAGGGGGTTTTTGGCAAATTCACAACTGATGCAATATATTATCCTATGCAACAATAAATTATTGCACCCCATAATTTATTCATCTCATATGAATTTATCATGATTCTAATTATGTTATATATCACAACATAATTGATTTTACTTGTTCACCACATGTGTCATATTTTCTATAAGAAACCCGACACATCATATGAACAAAAAATCAAGCTTCTTGTTTCCCGGTTTTTGCGGTGTGACCTATGGGAGGATCTAAACTAAGTTGACAGTGATATTAAGAGCTTAATATCACAAGCTATAAGTGGTATCTAGCTACACATTATAGCTCCCAATTAGTTAGATGTCTTAATTCCACTTGAACCAAAACCTGATCCATTTAGTGATGGAGTTCACCACTTGTGTCCGTCCCTTGCCTCATGATATTAAGAATACACACAAAGTAGTATTGTGTCATCTTTGTATTAGTATTCATTTCTTGATCTCTTTAAGCTAGTTATAAATATGTGACTTAACTCAAATCACATTGTGCACATTATAACTTTGCTTTATCAAGGGACCCGCAAATATCATCACTCAATTAAGAGGGGCAATGATAATCTTTTGACTAATTATCTTCTCCAACAAAAGTCATACTTAACCAACCAATGCCTTTACACTACACTTATCGATAGCTCAAGACACTAGTCTAATCAAGCATTTCTTAAGTGATCGGATATAAGTCTCATATCAAAGGACCAAAGACACAGTAAAATATTAATGACACAGAAACACATTTCTATAATATTCTACTTATTAGGTCTATTCAGTATACAAAAGTAATATTTTCCTCTTTTGCGTACCCGTGTTGTCACTCACTTGTAGAGCTACAATGATCTATGACCAACACGACAATCTTAACTCGGTAATAAATGTCCCATGATTATTACCATTATTGCGAATATCTTTTGTTTATGTAAACCAATATCTTTTAGAGCTCTACGGTTAAGGACCAAGAGACTCTTCCTTAACACTTCCAAAAGACGAATAACATAAACAAGGAACAAAATGATTTCTCATTCAATTCATAATAATTAACATTTTAAAAGTAAAACTTTTAGAACACATTCCCTTCATTGTTCTCACACGTGATACCGGTTACGCGTGCGGGGGAGTGTTAGAGATAGTCCCACATCGCCTAAATGTGGAATCTCTCCTGGACATATAAGTTGAAGGGTCCCTCCACTCATTGCGAATTGGTTTTGAGTTGGATACCTTGTTCTAATATAAATGACATCTTCTTACACAATTCATTCAGAATTACTTTTTCATAAATTCTGGTTACATGGAATCACAGTTTAAGTTTTTCAATATTGAGGGTCACGTTTATCCTGTGGAGCCATATGAGGAGATTCCCATGAATCGAGTTCTTGATGCTCCTTCGGCTGTTTTCGATGGTGATGATGTGAGTAGCCAAGCAACTACATTGTTTTTTGACAATCATAGTTATACACTTGTATAAGCTACTTTGTACTTGTTTTCGACTGAATTCTGCCAAAAAATCTAAAATATTGCTGGCACTTTCGTGGAAAAGCCCTTGACATTTCTGATAGTACCGTTACCCTTGAGGTGAATGCTTTCTTGTTGGAATCCATTCTTTCTTCGTTCTCAACCTTACTTCTTTCTCTCCATATAGGTTTTATGTATGGGTAAGTGACATCTCCTTACACAAGATTCACGCAAGAAAAAAGATGTTTATCCAAGCAAAGGGAAATGAATTCACTTCATTCAAGAAAAGAGATGTTGATCCAAGCAAAGGAAATAAATTTCACTTCATTCTTGAGTGAGATTCTGCTGCCAAGCTTGATTTCATGAAGATGGACCTTTGTTCATGCTTTCAAATCATCCAAATAGCATCACAACATCCTCATGTTAAGTAAATTTTTTGACAAAAAAAAAAAGAATCAGATCCTCACCACCGAGATAGAATTGTGTTCTTTATATCTCGTTTGATGCTTCAGAAACAATGCATGGATAATGTGTTGGCCATACCAATTGTCGAAAAATGAGATTGAGATGCAATTTGCCACAATTCACATTGGTTACGAATTTAAATCTTATGTATTTTCTTGAGATTTTTCTGGTTTCGTAGTTTATGTGTCCTTTAGAAGAATGTAAGGTGTTACATGTGTGACTTGAACTGCATTATGATTTTCCATTGCAGCACTGGATAGATTCTGGAATACTTTCCTCATCTTCTGATTTTGTTTTCCATCTTTATGATACTAAAATCTCTGCTTCTTTTGGAACGAATACTACAATTGCTATGGTGCAGAATTTAAAGACAACAAAAAATAAGATATGTATTTTTTTCATCTTTATGATACTGAAATCTCTGTTACATTTTCCCAAATGCTCAATATATTGCTACTTACTTCGCCAATTTTGCTGCACTGTACAGGCCCATAATATCTGTAAATTATAGCTTATGTATTGGGCAGTAAATTTCTTTCGGAGATAGGGAAGCTACTTTCTTATCTTGGATCATATATTTCTATTATGATGAACACTGCCTTGTACTTTTTTTCATTTGTTAGCTACCCTGAATATCAAGAGAACTGATTCCGATAAAAGTTGCTGTAAGTATCTCTGCTTGGAGAGACATTGACGTTTCTGATCTTGCCATTACCCTTCAGGTGAATGCATCTTGTAGTTTCCCTTGGAGGGTTATTTGTTCACTTCTTGCATTAAGTTGGGTACTAATTCTGTTTAACATATTTGTTTTATCTCACTGTTTAACATGTTCACTAGGGGATATAAGCATCCGTTTCCCAAAGTAAAGTTTTTTTGATGTTTTTAAATAACATGGTTTAATATACCACACTGGCAACTATACATCAGTACTATTGAGTTTTTGTACAAACTGGTGGATTCAAAATCACATATGTTAAAAAAAATAAAAATTAACATGATAATGTGTGATTCTAGTAAAGCAGATTAGACTAACAGAAACAAGAAACTTACGTTCCAAATATATTCACTAAGTTAATTGTCTGTTCTATTATACAATTTGGTTAATTGGTGGATTTTTTTTGTTTGGATAGGAGCCACCAGCGGAATCAGGAAGGGAACTACAATCAGTGGTTAGAAAGTGGCCAAATTTGTTCGAAAGTTGGAAAGTGGTTAGAGCGTGAAAGTCAGCATTCTCGAGCGAAATTCTTCGTACCTTGAAAAAGAGGGAAACAGATATGTTAATTCTTCGTTTTGTTTCCCTTTAGTTAAAAATCTAAAATAGGTTATTTTTTGCTTTGGGTGTTCAGGGAAATCGACTTGTAATTCTTAGTGGGCTCATCTTAACTACGGATGTGATTTTCGTAGTTGGCTTATTAAATTTACAGTTCATTTTATTTTTTTAAAGGAGTTTGCAACTCGATCACAACATGGATCTGAAGTTAAAGGAGTTTGTTAATTAGTTAGTCTTTTGCTAGCTCTAAAGCACAGGAACGGGTCTTTTTTGTTTTCTCCTTCGAATACAGACGAGAGCACCTTCCCTTCCAAATTAACCATCAGTTAATGGTGAATCGCAGGCCTCCTAATCTTCACATTCAGAATCAATTTCGAGAGGTTAATGGTTTGGCTGACCATTTAACCAGTCTTCTACTAAAAGGAAAAGCGATTAAATCTTCTAAACAGCAAAGGATCTGGATCAGAAAAGGCATTTGCCATGTCTTTAGAAGTCCTGCATAATTCAATGGCGCGCAACCACTGGACTCGATCAAGGTTTCCATATAGGAGAACTTGGTCGGAAATGGGAAGTTACTTTCCTCATCTCCTTCCATTTATTTTTTCAGCTTTA
Source organism: Triglochin maritima (assembly GCA_963682175.1). Classification (NCBI taxonomy): domain Eukaryota; kingdom Viridiplantae; phylum Streptophyta; class Magnoliopsida; order Alismatales; family Juncaginaceae; genus Triglochin; species Triglochin maritima. The sequence continues at coordinate 33,805,822 of OY821781.1, read as the reverse complement.
TGATACTAAAATATCTTCTTCGTTTAGAAGAAATACTACAATCGCAATAGTGCAGAATTTAAAGACCGTCACCTCCCAGATCCAGACACCAAAAATCAGATATGCATTTTTTTTACTTTTATGATACTGAAATCTCTACTATATTCTCTCAAATGATCAATACAGGCTTACGATATTAATATGCTTTATGTTTGCCTCATGGCAGCGGCTCAAGCTTATGGATCCGACCAGTAAATTCCTATTGAAGATACGGAAGTTACCCTCTTATCTTGAATCATATATTTCTATTATGATGAACGTTGCCTTATACTTCTTTCATTTGTTAGCTATCCAGAAGACCTGAAGCCTTTTCATTGTGTAAGCGAAAATTTTGCAAAAGGCATCGGTTTGCCAACTCACTTTGCTTGTTTTGTCAATTTTTATCAGGTCTGACTCGGTTTTGTTATCATTATTAACAGAGTTTACTTTGAAACACTAGTTTTATTCCTTTATCTGATTGTGAATTTTTAAAACTTTATGACCAACTTTTCGTCCTAAGTAACTGAAAATTGTGATATAATTGCATAACATATTATTAGCAACAACGTTGATTTCTTTGCTTGACTAACTAAAATTGGAGGTCGCAGTGGTTTGCACATTTCATTAGTCAAAAGAACTTTGGTCTGTGTTAGTTTTGATTTTTTTTAAGAAACCCAAAACATAGATTAGATAGGTTTATAAAGTCTAGTGGTTGGATTTCTAAATAGAGAAAATAGCATCTAATGCTAATTTATGATTCCATAAATTTTGCCAAGAACTTCGGACATCTTAAGCTAATTCATTTCAAATTGTTGATGTTTAATCTCATCAGGTCATTATTTCAAATCTTAAACCAAGATTAGCAATCTAATGTTGTTTGTGTTATTAAATTAATATTGTTTTCCTGTTTTTACCTGTAAGGGAAGGAAACTGTCGAAGTTCAGAGCACACCAAAGCTGCAAGTAAAGGTGCAAAATGCATTGAGAAAGAAACAGAGGTTGATAGTATTATCGTATAAAGAAGGGTTTTATCTCCTTGAGAATTGATATTATCGTAAAACGCCATTAAATTTGTTACCTGTAGACTCGTAAGCCAATGCAGCAGCACTAGATAGATTCTGTTATACTTGGGAAAATTGCAAGCCTCCTGATCTTCACATTCATCTTCAATTTCTCCAGGCATTTAGAAAATTTTGCTAGTAAAAGGAAAAACAATCAAATCTTTTTAAAACCGAGCTGGATCTAAAAAAGCAATTGATAAAGCAACACTTGAATGTGTTAGATTTTGTTAAATTTAACATATTTAGTGTTGTCACAGGCTGGCATAATTCAATGGCGTGCAACCACTGAACTCGACCATGTTTTTTTAAAGGACAACTTGGTCAGAAATGGGAAGTTACTTTCTACATCTCCTCCCATTTTTTTCATCTTTATGATACTGAAATCTCTGCTTCATTTGGAAGGAATGGTACACCAAAAATCAGATAGCATTTTTTCATCTTTATGGAGGCACCTATAAGAAGAGGGGTATTGAATCGGATCGAAGACATAAAAAGAGGAAGAGGCAGACCTCGATTGACTTGGGAGGAAGCGGTCAAAAGAGATTAAAAAGATTGGAATGTTCCTCGAGAATTTGCATTGGATAGAAACGCGTGGAAGAAGGCGATTCACGTGCCTGAACCGTGACTCCTTGGAGTTTCATTTCTAGCCTACCCCAACTAGTTTGGTATAAAAGGCTTTGTTGTTGTTGTTATGATACTGAAATCTCTGCTTCATTTTCCTAAATTCTCAATTTATCTTTCTTTCCTCCTATATGTTTTCCTATTAAGTATTGATATTGATTCTTGTGTGTGAGTTTCATTCAATCGAAAAACTAGTTTTTGTATTCATTTCTCTTTGGTTCTCATAAGTTATCTATTTTCATTCTTGAATATGTGTTTTGATTAAGTAATGATATCAATTTTTTAATGTAATGTTTGTTTTTCTTTTGAAAGAAGAAAAAAGTCAAAATGAAAACTCTCTATTCAATTCTTTAGTATTCATTCTGAAAGTAATCTTTGTTATTGAGACATATTGTAAAACAAATTCTTCCCTTCTTCCATTCCCTCCTCAGAATTCAGCATCAGCTGTTGAGTTTGGTATCAACATTTTGATCTTGCTATTGTGATTTGTCATTCCTTTTGATCATACTAGTTTCTACATTGTTCATATCTTCGTTGTTAGTAAACTTTTTCATTATCCAACATTCATTTCTTTATGTGAGATTTCCTTTCAACACGAGTTTCTTCGATTTCAAAAGTTTTAGCATTCCTTTCTGTAAGCGATCTTTGTTATGGAATCTGTAAATAAATTTCAGATTCCCTTTGTTTCAACATGAGTTTCTAAGTGACCTTTATTGATTTTCTTGGATTTTCAAAACTGGTTCTGATAATACATTTTCTATAATATCAATATGCTTTATGTTTGCCTTGTGGAAGCGGCTCAAGCTTTTGGATCCGACCAAATAAATTCCTTTTGGAGATAGGGAAGATACTTTCTTATCTTGGATCATATATATATATATATATATATATTTCTATTATGATGAACATTGCCTTCTTTCAGTTTTTAACTACCCAGAGGCAAATTAAACTTCTTTTCATCATGTTGGATTTTTTTGTGCAAATTGGACCGAATCAATCTTTTGAATTGGTTTGGTTGGAAATTAGAAGTATATTTCCATCGAGTTTGCAATTTTGGTTTAACTATTTACATCGAGTGCCGTAATTTTTAGAAACCCAAAGGTATGGTCAACACACTTTGGATGATCGTCATACAGACATGGACTCAAAGTAAGCTGAAGATGGTCATTGCTGTTTTCTTTACAGGTCATGCTGACCATTGCTTTGTTTCTTTTGTTTTGTAGGCAATTGAGATCTACTTGATCAGAAACTTTATCTTTTGAATTAGATTTCAAAAAAGAAAAAGAAGAATAGTGATTGTAGCAACAAATGATGGGATAACAACAGGTCATGATCGAAGTCCGTCAATCTGAGGGAAATTGGAACCTCCAGTTGAGAAGGTTGACAGATTCATTTCAGTCTGTCTTTGTCTGGCGACTCGAGTAATTTAGATCGACACAAACAGCTATTGGTAGTGACCAATCCAATGATAAGTTACCAAATCTATTTCCATACTTACTAAGAGAAGTTTCTTGGGTCCATTTTTTTGGTTGCCTTAGCATACTTATTTCATGCCAGTAGAATGCGTAGGTTTTGACAATTATTTAAGACTTGTTAAGGTAATTTGTTTCAAAACTTGATTTTTAATTTACACATGTTTGCATTTTAAGTTGGAAACATTTGAACCTAAACTTGAAGGATTCATGTTCATTCAGCTCGGGTTCTTTACTGCAACAACTTTAGTTACAAATCGTCTTAATGTTGATAATATTATAGTCAAACATCTTAAGCCTATGTGAACAAAATAATTTTGTTCTGCATACTAAACTAATGTTGTTTTGCTGTTTCTTGTTTTTAGCAGCCAAAGGGGGAAACTACCGAAGTTGAAATCACACCAGCATCGCAGGAAAGGCTGCAAAATGGATTAAGAAAAAATTATAGGTTGAGAATGGAGAAAAATTCTGCAAAATTTTAGGCCATAAACAAGGGTTTTATCTCTAAGTGTGCAAAAAAACACGTCTATCAATTTTGTGTGGAATATAATCGACCCAGAATCGATTTTGTGTGCACCTATACATAGTAAAAATTGTCAAGATATTTAAGAAAACTACAACCTCATGGAGATATGTGTTGGCTTTTGGTCTTAATCTATGTTTTGATGATTTTATCAACCTAAGCTTAATCCTAATCCAAAGAAGAGTAGCACACATTATACATAGAATATATATTGCTTTGTGCTAACCTCTACAGGTGATCAAGACTCAAGGAAGAAAGGACTAAAGTCAAGACATGTAATCAAGCTATTGAAGACATGTAATTTTATGTTTATTTTGAGTCTTAGGAACTTGTGTATACTTGAGCATACTAGAGTAAATAACTACTCACATACACACTAGGTTCCTTAGAGAAGGTACACACAAAATCTCAAATCAACTAGACTTCAATAGATCACCTAAACTTAGACCGAAAAACACTTAATCCTAACTTATTTTCCTGTGTCAAATCGGTCGACCGAACCTATTATCAATTCGATCGATTGGGACAGTTAATCATGTTAGCATAAGTGTTGTACCGGTCGACCGGTTGTACCTCTTGTCCGACCGTCTACACATGTCATTTGACCATTAGACTTGTCATATTATACCAACGGTCGTATTTGTATAAACTTATCAAAACCCTTAAATACTTTGGCCTCTGGTTGACCGTTCCTCAACTCCGGTCGACCGATAGAAGACTTTTTCTTGAACCCCATAGTGCCTATTGTTTTTCGGTCGACCGACCCAACCTTTTTGTTCGACCGAACATAAAACCCCTAAGTGCTTGTTAGTTTCCGGTCGACCGTTCCACATTTTAGTTCGATCGTCAACTTAAGAATACTTAAGTTATAGCCTATTTTGGTTCGACTGTTCTTGATTCGGTTCGAACGTTTCCACACATTTATGGAAACGGTCGACCGGTGCACCCGTTTCGATCTACCGATTGTGTCCAGAATTATGACCTGAACTTACCTGCTTTGTGTTTCTTACTCAATCTTTTACCACACTTAACACAACGGCTATAATTCTCTTAGAGCTTATAAATAGAGGTTCCCCAACCTTTCTCATAGAGCTCTCCCACATCTATTTGCCTCTTACATTAGAGAGATCAACTCAAACACTCAAGCTTCCACTTCCACACTTAAGTTCAAATTCCCATCGTACTTTAAGTGTGCTCAAAGTTAGAGTGTCCATACTCTTGGTTACTTGTTGCTGTCAGGAAGTTGTAAAGGTTTCGGTGAAAGCCCAAAGCATCCCTCTCGGGTTGTCAGAGGAAGAAATCGAGCTAGCGAGGATTGTTCGCAGAGCTTGTGGATTAAAGGCTTAATCTCGGCCCGGAACGAGATTGATAGTGAAGACGTAGGCGGAGCTCGAGGGAGATCGAGTGGAGCTTGCAAGAGAGGAAGTAGGCGGGAGGCCGAACCTCTATAAAAACATCGTCTTCTTTTGTGGTTTGCATATTTTCTTCCCTTACTTGCTTGCTTAGTTTTATTCCGCTATGCATTCTTGTTTGTTTAAGCAAGTAGGTAATTAACCTTAAAAGTGATTAGAATTAGTAAGCAATAACGATCCTATAATATGATCCTTTATGCTTCCAAATACGTTTACGCTGTTAACATTCTGTAGCAACTTGGCCCTGACATGAAAGTAAACTGACTTTCTTTCCGCATATTTAGTGAATCAAATGATAGTAATCACTGAAATGCTGCTAAATAATAACTGCTTGTGTACCATTTTCTGAAAAATGTCTCTTATTATGATATTGATGTTCTCTTTACATTGTGTTCCTATGAAGGATTCTCCGTAATAGCATTTCCAAATATTTAAGAACACTACGACCTCATGGAGATATGAGCCTTTGTGCCCCGACTTTAAAGTATACTGACTTGCTTCTATCATATTCAGAGAACTTGAAATGGAACGTTACCCAGAGAATATCTAAAATTTAACAAAATCTGGTATGGCTTGAACATTCAAGAATAATTATCAGATGAATGTAGTGTAAATCCAGATGGAGTTGGGTTTAGAAATGGAATTTTTAATCCATCCAATGGGCTCTGAAGTAGCACATTTGAAAGACATTTTACTATCATATCCAGTGTCCCACTTTGGGACACCAAATTGATAAGTTTGAAAGGTTAATTTGTTGTCAAATATGAGCAATGGAAGTTTCATTGGGTTTTATGACCTTGGTTGGTGATAATAATTTCATTATTTTTTGAAGACGAAAACTTTGCTGGTGATAAGATATTATGCAATTGATATTAGCACTGAAATTCATACGAGTTGAATTGGTCTGAACATGCCAAACTGTTCTTAAGGTTGCTTTGGTGCTTAACTATCAAAATGTTTGCTCCTCAAACATGAATATTATTTCCTTCAACATTGAAGTAAAATTTATTAATGGTAAAGTTTTCCCTCTCTTATTTGTTGTGGTAGTTAGATCTGGTACATAGTAGGAAGGGTCGGTAGACACATAAGGGAGGTGGTTGGGGTGCTGGAGAAACATGTTTGTTTCATTACAACCTAACCTAAGATATATATATATATATATATATATGTGTGTGTGTGTGTGTGTCTGTGTGTTATTGCTTCCATCTATTCAAGCATTCAAACTAAAAATCTTCGGAAAATTCCTATTTGAGATTAAGGCAGAGTTGAAATTTCTATGAAAAAGACAACAATGTATACTATTTTATTGCATCTCTAATCTTTTGTCGATTATTTTAGTGATGTCAATGACACTGTTGTTGTGTTTGCAGATATATATGAAGAAACTAAAAACTGTAGAGGCATATGAAGGTTGAGGTACGCATACTAAACAATTTTTCTTCTTCTTAATTTTACCATTGAATTTGAGACATTGTTTAAATTGGTGGAATAAGTGAATTTTTGTGTATAGTGTTGCTGTGATAATAGGTGTTTTCATTCTTCAAAATTAGTGTATCAGGTGATGGTTATGAAGTATACAGAACTTCAGTAACATCTTAACCGACTTTCTGGACTTACAAATCAAAATACCATTCAGGCAAAAGGATACATGAATTAAGGAGTTGATGGCAGTTTTTTGCAGTAGCTTTTAAGATTTGGAAGATGAATGGTTAGGAGTTTTAAGAATGGCTAGGATTGCTGCTAAAATTCAAGATACATGATTAAATTAAGGAACCAAAGGACCAAAGACCAAAACAACTAAAACCAATCTACGGTTACATTTTTGGTTGGGAAAAATTTGAAGGTCGTGATTAAAAATTATTAGGTTAGGATTGAAAGGACAACAGGACCAATGACTCAAAGACCAAAGCAAATCTACATCAAACTAATGTATTATATTAGATTGTTGCTTTATTATATTTCTATTCACTTTGTGAATTTCAATGTAATTCAAATAGAAATTTAATTTATGGGAATGTAAGCCATACATGACCTAAGATTATTTCCATTTAATGAATTTGGCTTTTGGGATATTTTTACCTTCACTTTTTTTTTGAACTCACGTTATTCTCATTCCATACAAAAGATGAAGGTGCTAACCTGTAGTTATTGAATTGAGAGAGCTTAGGTTTTATTAATTCATCTTAATTCTCTATAAAACTTATGTTGGGCAATTAGTATGGATATTAAATTATTAATGATTCACCATGCTTTTGATTTGATGGAGCACATATTTGTTATTGTCCAAACCTAAGATATATATATTATTGTTTCCATCTATTCAAGCAATCAAGTGCATCGTTGGGGAGCTCTACGTTGCCTTTAACGTGATCATAACGTTGCTGAGGAGATTGTACATGGAAATGCGGGATCAATCGTCCCTGGACACTGTGTCGATCGAAACAAGCGGGTGTTCAGGAAGTATGGACTCAATCTGTTTGATCTTGTCCTCCAAGTTATCGAACCAATCTGTTAAGGATTCATTACAACTTAACCTAAGATATATATATATATATATCTTATTGTTTCCATCTATTCAAGCATACAAACATTAAAAAACTTTTGAAAATTCCTACTTGAGATAAAGGCAGAGTTGGAATTTCTATGAAAAAGACAACAACGTATAGTATTTTATTGCATCTCTAATCTTTTGTCTATTATTTTAGTGGTCAATGACACTGTTGTTGTGTTTGCAGATACATATGAAGAAGTTAAAAACTGTGGAGTTATATGAATTGGGTTACGAGTTAGGACAAACAATTTTTTTTTTTTCTTCTTAATTTTGCCATTGAATTTAATGCATTGTTTAAATCGGTAGAATATGTGAAATTTAAATTATACGCAGAACTACCATCATCTATAAGTCCAACATTATTATCAAGGATAGTAAGCTTTCTCATAGACAAACAAACATAGCATCTTAACCAGCTTTCTGGAGTTACAAATCAAAATATCATTTAGGCAATGTTACAGGCATATTAATCACGATACTTTGTTTTTACTCGTTCATCTCTATATATTCATTCAATATTAATAACAACCCCCACGGAATCAAACAAGAAAGACAATGAATGCTGACTGAACCTAATCAAGTGCTGGATTATTGAATCAGGTGCACCAGTCCCTACATGACCGTGTGCAACAACAAGTCATGATCCAAGTCTTGACATATATAGAATCATTGTTTCATTACAAAAATATTTTATGGGAATGTAAGCTTATTACATGATTTTCAATTTTATTGAATTTGATTAGAATGAACCAAAAATGACCTAATAGTATTTCCAGTTAATGAACTTGGCTTTGGGATGTGCTATCCATGGTGCAATATTTTTGAACACTTGTTACCCTCATTCCACACAAAAGATGAGGGTTATATTATATACTAACCTATAACTATTGAAGTGAGAAGGCTTAGGTTATATTAACTCATTTTAATTTCCTATAAAATTAATATTGGGAGATTAATACGGATATTGGGAGATTCATGATAGCCCTCCATATTGTCGCACAGGCCTGTAGCATTTTTGACCTATAAAAACAAAATAGAGACACTCTGTTATCAACCCTCAACTGCATTTACTTAATACAAAATTATGGTAGCAGTCACTTATATATGTTAAATTGTTTCTAGCAACTATTACTTAAATGAAATTTACTGATATGCAAAACATCTGAAAATGTGATACTAAAAAATGCATAAATCAACACATCAACATAACCCCAATGCCTCAGAAGAGGCTCCCGAAGTGAGGTAGGGGGTCGGATGTACGCAACCCTACCACTGTAAAACAGTGAGGTTGTTTCCAATTGACCCAAATGATGCAAATGCAACTGACCATCTGCGATTTCACAATAAAAGAAATGCAGATCGTTTGAATAACCCTTTGATATAGTCCATGATGCTCCAAACGTCAAAAAACAACTTAATCTTTGACACAGTGGAAATGGACAACAAAAAAATGCATAAATGACATGGTAAAATCATAAGATATTTTCATCTGGTAAGAAGTGATACCATTAACCTTAAATTACCAGTTCACAAAAAGGATCAGTTAGAAAACTAATAAAGTCTGGAGTAGTTAAGTTTTGTTTTATGAATTGGGTTACGAGTTAGGACAATGCTCACTGATTTCCTTCCTTCCTGAGATCATATTCTGGTTTGAACATTCTCGAGTATTCTTTTGTGAATTGCTTAAATCTTTGTTTCCTCATATGTGTTTTCCAATTAAGTATTGCTATTGATTTGTGTATGTGATCTTTGTTTTCATCTGTAAAAAAGGACCAAATACTGTCCCCTTCAATGTGAGTTTCTTTGATATCGAAATCTAGTTTTGTATTCATTTCTGTAAGCGATCTTTCTTATGAGATCACTTCTGTTTCTTGTAAGTAAACTTTTTTCATTCTTGAATGTGTGTTATTTAGTGATATTGATTTCTCAATGTGATGTTTGTTTTCATTCTCTGAAAGAAGAAAAAGAGTCCAAATAAAAATTCTTCCATTCAATTATTTGGTATTCATTCTGTAAGAAATCTTCGTTAGGAAATTCATACAGAAAGTTCAGACACCTTTTGCTTCAACTTGAGTTGTTTGGATTACAACATCCATTTTTGGTACTGATTTCTGTATTTCATCTTTATTTTCAATCTGAAAAGGCATCCGATTTTTTTTTTGGTTATTTGGTATGCATTTCTCAATGTGAGTTTTTTTCTTTCGTTGCCAAGTTTTGGAATGCATTTCTCTAACTGATCTTTGTTATGGAATCTGAGATAGAAAGTCCAAACATGCTTTTGCTATACATTTCTTCTAGTAATTTTTGTTAGGGATTCTATATCTAGTTTTGGTATTGATTTCTCTAAATGATCTTTGTTTTGGAATTTGAAAAAAAGTCCTTAAACTCTTCTGCTTAACATGGTTTTCTTGGAATTCCATATCTAGTTTTGATTGCAATTTTCTTAAGTGACCATTTGTTTGAACATGAGTTTCTCGATCATGGATTCATAAGCCTATAGCTATTTTGTGTTTGGTAATATCTCTTTGTTTTCTGTAGGTAATAAGACCATCGACATGGGTAGGGAAGAACTTCAGAATAAGCTCAGGAATCTGAAAAAGAAATCGAAAAAGAACATGTGGCACCAACACATGTTTGCTGCCCCAAAAAACCCATAACATCCTCAGAGAAAACGAAGAAGAAAGACTCCATCTTGCGCCTGTTATCCTCTTCGCTCGAGCAGCACATTTTGCCACCTCCTACATACAGCAGGACAATCGCTAGTTGTTTCCTCCTCTCCAAAGAGGAAATGTTACCAAAATTTAGAAGAGGAGCCCACTACGATGAGGGCAGGAGTCCACTCTACTTCCTTGCTGCAACCAGGCCTTGTAGATTTTAACATTCTTTCAGAATCAAGAAGATACCATGAAGTTACTCAACATTTGAACAACGTCTGACCATTATGATTTGCTTGTATGTTCAAGTAATTTCTTGTACATTGTTCAAATTGGAATTCACAAATTCACTAACTTTGAGCATTTGTAGGTTAGTATAATTTCTTTTTCCATAAAAATAACAGATGAGTTTGATAAGGTTGTTGGGGTCAATTCAAGAGTGGTTGGGTGGTTTGGCAGTGACCAATCCAACGGTCGGTAAGTTACCCAATTTATTTCCATTATAAACCTTATAATTTATTTCCCAAAATTATTTCCATAATTTGGGTCAGTTTTTGGTGTTAAAGGAGGTTGGAAGTAAAATCATGTGATACACTCAATATTGTTTCTAAAGAGATATTAGTATACATATTTCATGCCAGTAGAACGCGTAGAATTTGACAATTATGTTGGCGTTTGTTTCAAAACTTGATTTTTTATTTACACATGTTAGCATTTTAAGCTGGAATTATTTGAACCTAAACTTGAAGGACTCACTGTCATCCAGCGCTGGTTCTGTACTGCAACTACTTTAGTTACAAATCGTCTTAATGTTGTTAATATTATAGTCAGACATCTTAAGCCTGTGTGCGCAAAATAATGGGGTTTGGGATATTAAATTAATGTTGTTTTGCTGTTTCTTGGTTTTAGCAGCCAAAGTGGGAAGGTACCGAAGTTCAAATCACACGAATGCCGCAAGAAAGGCTGCAAAATAGGTCGAGAAAAGTAATATAGGTTCGGAATGGAGACAGATTCTGCAAAACTGTAGGCCATAAACAAGGGTTTTATCTATAAGTGTACAAATAGCACGTCTATCGACTTTGTATGGAATATAATCGGCACACGAGCTTCTTGTGCCCCTATATATAGTACAAACTGTCCTTGGAGTTTAAACTCCATACTGTTGAAAGACATATGCCATCGTATTCAGTGTCCCACTTTTGGACAGCAAATTGATAAGTATATAAGGTTAATTTGTTGTCAATTATGAGCAATGGAAGTGTCATTACTATTCTCAAATGCCTTGCTGGTGATAAGAATTTGATTATTTTTTTAGGACAAAAAACTTGCTACACCGAAATTTAAGCAATTGTTATCAACACTAAAATTCATACAAGTTGAATTGGTCTGAAAATGGCAAACTGGTCTTAAGCTTGCAGAGACGTTTTGAATTGATAAAATTGGTATGAACATGCCAAGTTGAATTGATAAAATTGTTTGTTGAGGTGTTGTAAACTGCAGGAAGAAACATGTGAAGAAAGTGGGCTCCTCAAATAAAAAAATTACTTAAACTAATAAAACTTTCAATTGTAAAATTTTCGCTCTCTGATTGGTTGTGGTAGCTAAATATGTTTCAGGGTAGGAAGGGTCAGTAGACACATAAGGGGAGGTGGTTGGGGTGTTACAGAGACATGCTTGTTTCATGTCAACCTGATCTACAACCTATACATGTGCTGTTGTTTCCACCTACTCAAGCATGCATACAGTAAAAATCTTCTGGAAATTCCTATTTTAGGTGGAAGTCAGGGTTGGAATTTCTATGAAAAAGACATCAATGTATAGTACGTACTCTAATGCATCTCTAATATATTGACGATTATTCATGATTTTGGATGTTGTTATGTTAGTGAAGTCACTAGCACTACTGTTGTGTTGTGTTTGTATGTATGAAGAAGCTAAAAACTGTGGAGGTATATGAAGGTTGAGGTATGCGTACCAACCAATTTTTCATCTTCTTAATTTTACCATTGAATTTGAGGCATCGTTTAAATTGGTGGAATATGTGAATTTTAATGTATAGAGTGTTGATTTGATAATAGGTGTTTTCATTCTTCAAAATTGGTGTGTATGTTAGAATCGTAAACTCTACTTAAGATAGACTAAACTTATTGGATGATTTATTAGGTTAATTGAGTGGTTAAGTGAATTACATGGTATTTATCTTTTGACTTGGAAACAAGTGACGTGGTGGATGCATGGGAGGTCAGGGGATGAGGTGTTGGAATATGGTTGGAGGATGTGGAGGTGTTGGGTTAAAGCATTCCTTTATATAGAGTATTACGGGGTTAAAACGTGAAGAAGGGTTTGTGCTCCTCATGTGAGGTGAGGAGTTTAAGTGAGGCATGAGAGAGAAGGTTGTGAAAAGATGGAGAAGAGGTTGGGTGAAGGATGTTTGGTTTTGAGTTGGCTTTGAGGTTTTTCTGGTGCAAGAGATATAAAGGAAATTGATGGAGTTTGGATGTGATTTGTGGGAAGCTTGTGGTTGCGAGACAGACAAGTACTGATTCGTTATTCTTCAGTTTCATGTCATGTATGTCTCTCTTGATATTCGCAGTTGCATGCATGCTGAGTATCGATATTGAATTCATTGATATGCATATGATTGCATGGTGGTGTTTCGGTTGACATGTCGTGGCTGTATGTATGTTTTTGGCTAAGCCACTTAGGAAAGAGCAACCTAACGGGCAGTGTAGAGCCACCTGAGAGAGGAAAGAGCTGTCTGTCATTAGTGTGGAGCTACCAGGTATGCGTCTGACTGATTGATAGATTTGAGAAGCACAAGATGTGGTCAAATCCGAATGGGGGTCGAGATTGTTATGCATGCATATTAATTGTGATACATGTCTCTTGATTGTGCTCATTGACTGAATGTCATGTTCTGTATTATTTTCCACATGATTGTGATTCTGATTGATTGACGGTTGGAACTTGCAGGTTGTCGAGCTCACAAATTATTGATTATATTTTTCAGATTAATTATGAGCCTATCAAATTATGGATTAAATACCACAGTGCGCAGCGGTCAAGATCGTGGATCGTATTAACACACCGGGTTCAAGCGGGTAAGCACTCGTCTGGGCTCGGGACATTACAGTATCAGGTGATGGTTATGAAATATATAGAACTGCAGTAACATCTTAACCGACTTTCTGGACTTACAAATCAAAATACCATTCAGGCAAAATGATACATGAAATAAGGTGATCATTAAAGGAGGTGATGGCAGTTTTTTGCAGTAGATTTTAAGCTTTGGAAGATGAATGGTTAGGACTTTTAAGAATGGCAAGGATTGTTGCTCAAATTCAAGAGACATGATAAAATTAAGGAACCAAAGGACCAAACACCAAAACAACGTCTAAAACCAATCTACGGTTACATTTTTGGTTGGGAAATTTGAAGGTCGTGATTAGAGTGATTAAAATGATTAAGGTCAGGATTGAAAGAACCACAGGACCAATGACCAAAAGACCAAAGCAAATTAGTATGGTTATTAAAATGATTCACCATGCTTTTGATTTGACGGAGCACATATTCATTATGGCCCAATCTAAATTGTCTCCATCAACAGTGTGACAATATGAGTAGTATGGATGATAACAATTCATCACTCTGTTGATTAAACAAAGTACATGTTTAGGTTATGGCCATACTAACTAGACTCGCATTGATTACGAGCAACTAGATTTTGTTGATATGCTTTGGCCTCTTTCACCTCAAATGTTAGAGATATAGGGGTTATATTCTCTTGAGCTTCTATCAGTTCACATGTTTGGTACTTAAAACAAACGTAGAAATTGTTGCACGGGCCTGTAGTATTTTTGACCTATAGAAACAAAATAGAGACACTCTGTTATCAACCCTCAATTGCATTTACTTAATACAAAATTATGGTAGCAGTCATCTTTATATGTTAACTTGTTTCTAGCAACTATTACTTAAATGAAATTTACTGATATGCAAAACATCTGAAAATGTCATACCAAAAAAATGCATAAATGACAAGTAAAATCATAAGAGATTTTCTTCTGGCTAAAAAAACTGAAGGTCATGAACTTGAAGGTCCACATATAAGTTGTTTAGTGCAAATCGAGCTCATACGGAAAATGGTGTGGTTAAGAATGGTACAAGTGCAATGCTGATTGATTCCATGACAAGTAAAATCATCTACCTTTGCGAGAGCTTCACTGTCTGACTCCCTTTGGAGTTGTACCTTACTTTTTCCTTCTCCAGAGGCCACAGTAATTTAAGTTGCATCGGTTTCTGTTTGTGCAGAAAATTATGTCAATAAACATGAAGAATAAGCAACATTAATTGTAACCCCAAAAACTTCAACCTGAAAAGAGAGTGTCATTTCTCCTCCCAGCGAAACCCAAAGTCAACTATACTGCCCCTCCCAGGAAAAGAGAAGAGTGGATAAAAGCTCAGAGGTAATAATTATTTTGGTACGAACGTGTATTGTTTGTCCGAATGTCTTCTTTGGAAATACAATCTTGATTATCATTTTTTTTTGCGATTCACAAAAAACACTGCTCATTTCAATGACAATCTGGGGGCCACGCACGAATTCCTCCGCCTTATTGGGTCACCATATTAGGAGACCTGACAGGCATCATATCCATCACGATTTTCTTTCATTCTTTATTTTTGCATATTCATTTTAATCACCTGATTCTTTAAGCATTTTGATGATTAGTCTATGATGA
This sequence comes from Triglochin maritima, assembly GCA_963682175.1. Taxonomy (NCBI): domain Eukaryota; kingdom Viridiplantae; phylum Streptophyta; class Magnoliopsida; order Alismatales; family Juncaginaceae; genus Triglochin; species Triglochin maritima. The sequence goes on along the minus strand of OY821781.1, from coordinate 33,790,769 downwards.
AAAGTTATAGACCACATTTGATGATCGAAGTGAGACCGAAATATTAAGCAATTGACATTAGCACTGAAAATCATACAAGTTGAATTGGTAATGCCAGACTTGTTAGAACCCAAACCTAGGTTAGAGGGTTAATGGAGATTAAGGAGGTGATTGCATGAGGAAGTGTGGTTGCACAGTGGTGTGCATGGGGAAGAGAAGGGGGCGTGCACTGTGGATGAGGGGAGGGTGATGGGTTGAGGGTGTAGTGCACTGTAGACGCGAATTGAAGGGTTGGGTTTAAGTTGGATTTTGTTCTCTCCCTCTCCCTTCCTTACGTTTTTCTCTCCCTCACTCTCTTCTTTTCCCTTGTGCGGCGAGCAGCCGGAGGTGACGACGCCGGTGGCGTAGGCGTGCGGAGGTAGACACGCGGGGAGGCGACATGTGCGAGCGAGGCTCCGGCGTACTCCGTCTTCGTTTGAGGTATGCCGTTCTCTAGTGTGATTTGGTTGTTAACCCTAGTGAGAGGGTTGTGTTGGTCGGTCGGAAGAGGTCGGAGACCTCACCGACGAAGAGATTTGGTGAAGAAACCTCGGCTGGCGCGAGGTTGAAGACGACCAACGGTCGACCGGACCCTTCGGGCGGTCGACCAAATGCATGTAATATTTGTCTGTCTGTTGTGTTCGGTCGACCGGAACTTAAGTGTACCGGTAGGATGCATGTGTTTTTGGTCGACCGTTGATGACGTAGAAAATAATAGGTTGACCCTGTAAGTTTTCGGTCGACCGAGACCCCTGAGTCGGTCGACCGATAGATTTGATTTTGATGTTGACCAGACTCCGGATTTTGACCTCGTTCGGTCGACCGGTTTTAGACCTTCGGTAGACCGTTACAATTTTTTTGTGTTGCGCAAATAGTTCGACTGTTGTAGACGCTTCGGTCGACCGATTCCCTTGTGGAAGCGGTCGACCGAGCTGTCACTTTCAGTTGACCGATTTCTCTTGAGGAAGCGGTCGACCAGATGTCACTTCCGGACGACCGATTCCCTTGAGGAAAATGGTCGCCTGAGTGGTCTTTTTCGGTCAACCGTTTTGCACAGGACAGAATTCCTGGTTCCCTTTTTGAACTTTGTCCACAGAAACCCGTGTCCTCGCCTTGTGCGTGAGCCGGGAGGTGACGGTGGGCGCGTTCCGCGTGCCTGCCCAGGGACCGCCGTGCGGAAAAGTGTGGGTGTTCGGGACACGTCACCTCCATGTATGGACCGTGACTAAGATGATGGTTTGATTGGACTCATTGTAGTATAGCGGGCCTGAGGGATCGCGGATCCTAATGTATGATGATTGTGCTGGCACGCAACTGTCGTTGGGTGAGGTGACTACCGGCCTGAGGGGCTACGGAGGTCGCTGCCCTGCTTTTATAGCGGTGCGGTTGGTGTTCGCGGCTCGTGGAGCCTGATGACCTTGCAGACTTCGGTCTGGAGCCGTCCGATGTTGTGCCGGACGTATTGATGGACCGCCGATGTTGTTCCGGTGATGCCGCCGATGTTGTTCCGACGATGATGATTGATGAACCGATGATGTTCCGGCTATGTTCCTCAGATGAGCACCTACTGAGATGATGATTGATGGACCGACCGATCGACGGCTCCGTTGGTGTGGTTTCAACCACGAAGTTACAGATCTGTTTCTTATGGCGTGGACCTGGCGGATGCTCCTTACCGAACCCCATGATTAGTGTAGCCGCGCGTGGGGGGCGTCACGTCTTGTTCCGTTAGACCGTATGTGCCTACGGTAGGTCTCCTCAGGAGACCCGATGATGATTGTCGGACTGATGTCCTATGTTACCCTTCGGGGGAACTGTTTTCCTTACTGTTGATGACATGACATGCTAAGGTCGACATGATTACATTTATCTTCCTTGTTGTTCTGTAGTAATCATGTATCGTTTTTGACAAACTCTGATGTAATTTGGTGCACCGCTTTTATGTTTTATGAGAAGTAACAGTCCCGTCTTTGATTATTGAGTTCTATTGCCTTGATTATAAATTTTTAAATTTCCGCTGTTTCGGGATGTTACAATTTGGTATCAGAGCGGTCGATTCCTATGCGGTTCCCAAAGAAACCACCCATGTAGTAATAGGACACATGCATTTTATCTTTTAGCATGCATACATGGCTGAAGTTTGTGATTGTTTCTTCTGTTAGATGGCTCCTAGACACGTGCGGAGTTCCCCTCGTGGTCGCGGTCCCAGTGGCGACACTTCGGGCGCTCACTGGGACAGGTTGGTCGAGTTCCTGGAGCGTCAGGAAGCCCAGAATGTGCAGGGCGGGGTGGGCGCTGAGCATGATCGGTTTATGCGTCAACACCCGTCGAGTTTTGATGGCAGGAGTGCTCCAGAGGTAGCAGAGGATTGGATCTTCAGGATGGAGAAGATTTTCCGTGCGATTGGAGTCGCACCTGAGAGGATGGTGGACCTGGCCACCTATGTGTTTGATGGCGAGGCGGCCAACTGGTGGAGGTCTACGTCCACGGTTTTGTTTAAGGACTGTGAGGACGTCAGCTGGGAGGAGTTTCTGGAGGTGTTTCATGACCAGTACTTTCCCCAGCACGTCAGGATCGGAAGAGGGAGGAGTTCATGTCGCTAGAGCAGAGGAGATGACTCTAGCGAGCTACATCAGCAGGTTCAACGCCTTGGAGCGTTACTGCCCAGAGATTTGTGTGACCCCAGAGCAACGGGCGAGGAAGTTTGTAAGGGATTGAGGCAGCCGCTCCGATTACGTGTGATCAACAGCATGCCGCGGACCCTTGCAGATGCGGTGAAGCATGCTACTATCATAGAGCAAGACCAGAGGGAGTGTTTTCAGGAGGCGAGGAAGGCACCAGTGAGCGCCGGTAGCCGACCAGTCGGTCGTAGAGCAGGGAACCCGGGCAAGAGGCCCAATTTTGATGGAGGAGGGGCATGTCAGTCTGGAGCGTGCACTTTCTGTACGAGGTTTCACCCGGGCCAGGAGTGCGCCAGGTGCACTAGAGCTTGCATTGGATGTGGGCAGTTGTGTCACTTCATTCGGGAGTGCCCAAGCAGGCAGGGAGAGCCTAGCAGGAGGTCTGGGCCACCAGTGGCAGGGAGAGCGGAGGCAGCCGATCAGTTGTTTCACCAGGTCAGGGCAGGAAGGCCGGGCGAGTCTTCACTATTCAGGCTGTGGAGGCGAGGGACTCCAACACCGTGGTTGAAGGTACACTTTCTGTTTCTGGCTTGGTTGCTCGTGTGTTGTTTGATTGCGGCGCCACTCACTCCATTTCGAAGAAGTTTGCTGGCGAGTTGGGTCGGACCCCTATGCTGCTGACTGATGTTTTGGAGGTCAGCACGCCTATGGGTGAGGTGGGCACTGTGGGGAGCTTTTTCCCCGGCACCACAGTTGCTTCGGGAGACCATGATTTTCCGGCAGATCTGGTCTTGTTACCGATGGAGGACTTCGACGTCATACTGGGGATGGACTGGCTGTCACAGTACGACGTGCGAGTCTTTTGCCGCGAGAATAAGATTCTGATTCTGATGGAGGGCTTGCCAGATGTTTTGATCAGAGGTATGAGGAGCAGAGGGGGTCGCCTGATTGTGTCTGCAGTTAAGGCACAAAGACTGATACAGCAGGGATGCAGAGCGTTTGTAGCCACGCTAGTCGTTCCTGATCCTGAGACGAGGAAGCTGGAGGATATAGAGGTTGTGCAGGAGTTCACAGATGTGTTTCCAGCAGAGATTCCAGCATTACCGCCGCACCGAGAGATCGAGTTCGGCATCGAGTTGGTAGCGGGTACGACACCTCAGTCGAAGGCACCTTATTGGACGACACTTGCAGAGTTGACAGAGCTGAAGAAGCAGTTGCAGGAGTTGATGGACTCCGGGTTCATTCAACCGACTGTTTCTCCATGGGGAGCGCCTGTGCTCTTTGTGAAGAAGAAGGATGGGTCGTTGCGGATGTGCATCGACTACAGGATGCTAAATAAGGTTACCGTTCGGAACCGGTACCCTTTGCCCAGGATTGATGACTTGTTTGACCAGTTGCAGACGGCAAGAGTGTTCTCGAAGATCGATCTGCGTTCGGGTTATCACCAATTGCGGATCAGGGAGGCAGATGTTCAGAAGACAGCCTTCAGGACACGGTACGGCCACTACGAGTTCTTGGTGATGCCATTTGGACTGACGAATGCACCTGCAACATTCATGGATTTGATGAATAGGACCTTCCAGCCGTATCTCGACAGATTTGTCGTTGTATTCGTGGACGACATTTTGGTATACTCGCCTGACAGGGAGCAGCATGGGGAGCACCTGACGATTGTGCTTGGAATCCTAAGAGATCAGCAGCTCTATGCCAAGTACACGAAGTGTGAGTTTTGGTTGGACCAGGTGGCTTTTCTGGGGCATATCGTGTCGGCGGATGGGATTTCGGTGGACCCGGCGAAGGTCGAGGCTGTGACTCAGTGGAGAGCCCCGACGAGCGTGACAATGATCAAGAGTTTCGTAGGACTGGCAGAGTATTACAGGCGGTTCATCCAGGATTTATCTAGACTTGCATCGCTGATGACAGCGTTGAGCAGGAAGGTGGAGGTTTCAGTTGCGAGTCTGTGCATCCAGGAGTGGAGGGTAATCGATGCATTGTCAGAGTGGAGACCGTTCACAGAGGGTTCAGAGGGAGCAGTGATTGCTGGGCTTCGGGTGGAGCCGCAGACAGTCTCACGGGTGGTGCAGGCTCAGCATGGGGACGAGGAGTTAGCTGGTCTGCTACACTTAGCTTCCAGAGATGAGTCAGACTTCAGTGTAGGGGTTGATGGTGGTTGAGGTTCAGGAGTCGGATCTGGGTGCCGAAGGTCGATGGGCTGAGAGATGACATCATGGAGGAGGCACACAGAGCTAGATACACCATTCACCCGGGGAGCACGAAGATGTATAAGGACCTGCAGCGGAACTTCTGGTGGAAGGGCATGAAGAGGGACGTTGCAGAGTTTGTGGAGCGATGCTTGGTCTGTCAGCAGGTGAAGATTGAGCATCAGCGGCCAGCGGGTCCGATGCAGAGTGTTGAGCTTCTTGAGTGGAAGTGAGAGCATGTGACGATGAATTTTGTCACAGGATTGCCGAAGACGAGGAGATTCCACGACGCGATTTTGGTGATAGTCGATCGACTGACCAAAGCGGAGCACTTCTTAGCGATCAGGACCACGTTGCCTTTGGAGGGTCTAGCTAACTCCTTCTTGGGACACAAGTCTACCGAGAGCTTAAAATGCGCGGCGAGAGGAATTCTTTCAGACTTGGCATCCTCCATGCCAAAACGATGCAAGACTTTCTCAATATATTGCTGCTGGGAGAGAAACAAATTCTTGCATGTATGATCACGACGTATCTCCATACCTAGAATCCTCTTCGCTGAACCAAGATCCTTCTTCTCGAACTCAGCCTTTAACAATTCTTTAAGCTCAAAAACTTTGGACTTGTCCTTAGCTGCTACCACCATATCATCTACATAGAGTAATAAGAAAACAAGAGAGCCATCGGGAAATACCTTTCGGTAAACGCAGCAGTCATACTGGGAACTGTTGCACCCATATCCAACCATAAAAGAATTAAATATTTTATACCATTGTCGAGGCGACTGCTTTAACCCATAAAGCGACTTCTTCAGCAAACATACCTGATTCTCTTTACCCTCGACCACAAAGCCCTCCGGCTGGGACATGTAAATTTGCTCCTCTAATTCTCCATGTAGGAAAACGGTCTTCACATCAAGTTGCTCTAACTCTAAATCATGAATTGCAACCAAACTCAACAAAACACGAATAGAAGTATGCTTCACAACGGGTGAGAAAATATCGCTATAATCCACACCCTCCACCTGACTAAAACCACGAGCAACTAATCGAGCTTTGTATCTCACATCTCAGAGACCCTCGATTTTCTTCTTGAAGACCCATTTGCAGCTAACGACCCTCTTTCCTTTTGGAAGTTCTACCAACTTCCAAGTTTGGTCCTTATGAAGAGACTCCATCTCTTCATTCATTGCACCCACCCAAGCCGCTGAATCGGGTGCCAAAATTGCCTCTGAATACTTGCTCGGCTCACCAGAGGTTCCAATATCTTCAGCTCCACTAAGAGCATATGCAAGGACTGATTCGGCATATCTACGGGGTTTCTTGGTCAGCCGCCTCTCTCTGTCCCTTGCCAACAAATACTCTTCATCTTCCTCAGATTTAGAACTCTCTCCTTGTGTCACACCGATATCCACATCAACATTCACTACCGGTGGCTCCACCTGAACTGCAGTCCCACTTGACACAGGAGTAGAAATAACAGTGTCTTTCCTGGAAGGTAGCATAGGAAGCTCATTAAAGACAACATTTCTTTCAACCATGAGCTTTTGAGATTCCTTGCACCACAAACGATAACCCTTCACACCCAAATCGTAGCCAAGGAATATTCACTTCAACGACCGAGCATTCAATTTTCCTTGATCTACATGTGCGTACGCTGGACAACCGAAGACTCTCAACTTGGACAAATCTGAAGCTCCACCTGTCCAAACTTCTTCCGGTGTTCTCATATCCAAAACGGTGTGAGGTGAACGGTTGACTAAATAACAAGCGGTACACACTGCTTCTTCCCAAAAATCCTTAGTCAGGTCAGCATTCAGAAGCATACATCTAGCTCTCTCCAAGAGAGTTCGATTCAGACGTTCCGCTACTCCGTTCTGTTGTGGTGTGTGACGTATGGTTCGGTGTCTCACGATTCCTTCATCCTTGCAGAAATCGTTAAACTCTGAGGAACAAAACTCCAAACCATTATCCGTCCTTAGAACCTTAATTTTCTTTCCTGTTTGATTCTCAATCATAACCTTCCAGTGCTGAAAATTCTGAAACACATCACTCTTTTGCTTCAGAATATAAACCCAAGTCTTTCTGGAGAAATCATCAATAAATGTGAGCATGTAGCGAGCTCCACCTTTTGATGGAACCTGAGAAGGTCCCCATAAATCAGAGTGGATATAATCTAAAGTGGCCTTGTGGTGTGATTTGCTGCAAGCTAACCCTCTTCTGCTTCCCCAAAACACAAAATTCACAGAAGTCCAGACTGCCGATTTTCTAACTTCCAAACAAACCACGTTTGCTCAACACCGCCATGCCTTTCTCGCTCATGTGCTCCAACCTCATATGCCAAAGTTGGGCACTCTCCTCACCAGACAACGATGACGCTACAGCTGCGTCACCCACAACAGTTTCTCCTTTAAGCATATAAAGCTTACCGGGCCCAAGCTTCTTCCCCTTCATCAGAATAAGTGATCCTTTGGTGATGGATATGCAGTCATCCTCACCACCGAATTTGTAGCCCTTTGCAGTCAGACTACCTACTGAAATCAGATTCTTGCTCGCCTTTGGAACATGTCGCACATCCAACAAAATCTTGACTAGGTCATCGTGGGTCCTCAATCTGATAGAACCAATTCCTGCAACATCGCACCTGTCACCATTTCCCATCACAACCATTCCACCTGACATTGTTTCATAAGATGAAAACCACTGTTTATTCGGAGTTAAGTGGAATGTACTGCCCATGTCAATCACCCAACCGTCGGAAGCTTCAGAAGAGCCTGTAGCTGCCAACACAAAATCAGAATCAGACTCAGCAACATTCGAACCTGATTGATCACCACTACTAGAACCCCTCTGCTTCTCTCTGTTCTGTAGCTTAAAACATTCTGATATCTTGTGACCCTTCTTCTTGCAGTAATGACAAATAATAACTTTGTCATTCGACTTGGTCTTAGAGGTGTTCTTTGAGAAACTCCTCTCTTTCCCCTTACCACGAGCAACAAGTGCTTCACTTTTGCTCGACCGATTCTCTAACCGTATCGCAAACTTGCTTTTACTGGTCGACCGAAATTGAAGTACCGGTCGACCGAAAAGCGACAGTAACTTTTCGGGCTTGCTCGAGTGCATACTCGGTCGACCAAATCACTTAAGTTCCGGTCGACTGAAAATCAACATGCACTTTTCTCCCAGCTCCTCGTATGTGCCCGGTCGACCGAATCCTAAGTTTCGGTCGACCGAAAACCGACAGGCACTTTTGCCCAGCTCTTCTTGTGTGTCCGGTCGACCGAAAATGGACATGCACTTTTGCTGGACAATTCAACACACACCCGGTCGACCGAACCACTCCTTCCAGTCGACCAATCGTCTGTTTTTCTGCACAAATACTTTAAACACATATTTAAGGTAAACAACAATAGTTATCAAATACGCAGAGTTGACATAATATCTTAACGACTTTCTAGATTTGCAAATCAGAATGCCATTTAGGCAATGATACATGCATATTACTCACACTAGTTTGTTTTTACCTGTTCATCTCTATACATTCATAACATATTAATAACAGCCCCCGCAACTTCAAACAAGAAATGCATCACCCCGCACTTCCTATATTTCATTTCCAGCTTGAGCAGCGTATTTCTCCTCCATCTGCTGCCAAAAGAGCGCTTCTTATTTAAGCGCTTGCATTTTTTGTTTTCTTGAGATTTTCTTGCGGTCTATGTTGTTACACTGTGGCTGTCTTTTGTTGCAGTACCTTTTCAGCAACCATTGCTGCACAACAGTCATGTTGAAGCATTAAACACTTGGTTTGAACACATCATTGCCAAGGCTCAAGGCAAGGTGCGAATACGAAATCTGTCAAGATGATCTGATAATATATTTTTTAACTTATTGATACTCAGCACTCCTGATAAAATGGAATTCAACATTTTGGGGTTTTATATGACGTGCATATTATGTATAATTTTTTTCCTAATGACTGTCTAAGTTGGTAACTTTAATGTTTCACCAGTGAAGTACTTATCAGTACCAATGACTTCCAATCTTTTTCAAATACCATTTCTAGATTTAAAAAAAAACGTATAGGATTGGTAGGTTACAATTTGCACATTTTTCTGATGTAACAAAACCTGAAGCGTGTGAAAGCATAAACAAAATTGGTCTTTGAACATATATGCCACAACTTGAGGAAAGGTGCAAAACAGAAACACTCCATCACTGTAATATCCTAAATGCAAAGCATTGGTTGAGAATACACACACACACACGTTGGATGTGGACTTACATGGAATATAGGAATGTTTTGGACTAAATCTAAATAGTGGGAAATTTGAGCACTTGGCTGATTTTTTCCCAAACAAATATCTCCCCACCCGTAGGCAGTAGCCGACCGAAGAGGGTTGGTTTTGGGTTCTTCGGAGAGAGGGGGAAGTAGAGGTGGAGGAGGAGGATGGGGTGTACGTCGGCGTTGGTGATCCGGTTCTCGACCTTCATCTGCTCGCACCTTTTACCCTCTTCTCCGGCGTCCGCTGCAACCACTTTCTCCTCATCAGCAATGGACTGCATGAAAGGAATGTGTTCTAAAAATTTTACTTTTATATGTCTTTTATTATGAATTGAATGTATTGAACATTTAGTTCCTTGATTAATGTATTCGTCTTTTGGAAGAGTTGTTGAAGCGCCTCTTGGTCCTTAACCGTAGAGCTCTAAAAGATAATGGTTTATATAAATCAAAAGTAATTCACAATCATGGCGATTAACATGGAACATTAATCACCGAGATAAGATTGTCATGTTGGTTAAGAGAGATATTGTAGCTCTACAAATATTTAACATGAGTATATGAAATGGAAAATGTTTCTTTCATATATTGAATTGACCTAACAAATGAAACATTATGAAATTGTGTTTGTGTCATTAATGTTTCATTATATCTTTGAATCTTAAGATATGAGACCTATATCTTTTCACATAAGAAGTGTATGATTTGATTATTATAAAAAAGTATCAATGCGTATAGTGATAACGTATTAGTTGATTATACATGACTTCTGCCGGAAAAGATGATATGTCAAAAGATTATCATTGCCCCTCTTGACTTGAGTTATGATATTTCTAGGCCCTTTGATAAAGCGAAATTATAATGTGCACAATGTTACTTGGGTAAAATTACATATTTATAATTAGTTAGGGATCAAAAATGAATATATACTACAAAGATGACACATTGCTACTTTGTATAATATTCTCAATATCATGAGGCAAGGGATAAAGACAAGTGATATTTCACATATCTCTAAGTGGATCGTGTTTTGTTAGAGTGAGCAAAACATCTTTGTTATTTGGATAACTATAATATGTAGCTAGATACCACTTATAGTTTATGATATAATGTGTTTTATATTATTGCCAACATAATTTAGATTCTCCTATAGGTCACACCACAAAACTAGAAAACTAGAAATATGATTTTTTATTTTATATGACGTATTAAGTTTCATGTGTTATGAAATAATATACATGTACTAAAATAATAAAATCAATATCTCATAAAAATGACATGGTTAGAATAATAAATAAATTTGTATGAGATGTATATATATTATGGGGTATAATGTTTTGACATTATATATGATAATATATTACATGATATAGTGTGATATACAACATTATAACATTTGAATTTGCTAAAACCCCAAAGTCCAAATTTTGTTGGATATTAATCCAAAATTTGGTAGAGTAAAAAATAGTGAAAAATGGTTCAACCGTTTGCCCACATTTTTTCATATATTAATAAGGGAATTTTTATTGATTAATGACTGGATTTAATCCACCTTGGTCAAAGGTAGTTATGGGATGATGATGTGGAAAAGTGGTTTGCACATGATATGGTTTAATAGAGAGACAAACGAGAGATCATGTGCAAAGTGGTTTGCACATGATGTGGTTTAGTGGAGAGATAAACAAGAGATCATGTGGAAAATGGTTTGCACGTGATGTGGTTTAGTGGAGAGATTAATAAGGGATCATGTGTAAGTGGTTTGCACATGATGTGGGTCAGAGGAAACCCTATAAATAGGTCCCTCCTCCCTTCCTTGTTTAGACTAATGCAAAATTCTTCTCTCTCCAATTTTCTCCATCATTCCATCCGAAATTCTCCTATTTCTTTGGGGCATAGAAAGAGGGTTATTAGCTAGATTCTAACCTCGTATTAGAGATTGATTGACTAGCTTCAATATCTCTAATCTTTTTTAGAGTTTGGTGAACACTTGGAGGTAATTCTGAGGCAATCCGACATGCAACCCGACTTCCGATTGGTAACAGGGATTTGATAATCCCCTAGGTATGATCCAATCCATGTATTTCAATATTAAATAATTTATTATATATATTGAGATAGAATTAGGAAATTGTGTACATAAAAATGTTGAAATTTATGAAAATGGATCCTAAGCTTGTATCTTTTTTAAAATATACACAAATATAGGGCACGGAAGCCTACACTGCAATCACACCTTTGAAGCCTATGAAACTCGACGGGACTCATCCAAGGAGGAGGAACTAGAGCTCTCCAAGTGTTGTTGCCATCAAAGATGCATGGTGGTTCGAAAATGGGGCTTGATTGGTTACAGGCTGGGACTCGCAAACACAGTTATGTCCTTGCATCTAGTTAACCAAACTCTTAGTACTCATCTTAATCTTTGATAAAATCCTTGTGTTAATGTTTAATGGTTTGTTTTGCACTTCAAAATGTGTTTAAACCCATTGGACATAATGGAGACTATACCACTCCTTTTGGGTTGTCTTGGTTCATGTTTTTCAAGTGGGTAGTTTTATGCCCACAAGGTGTATGATGAAATGCTAGGTTGAGTCTCATGTTGTTTTATGGGATGTGTCTATGCATTGGTTTGCTTTATCATTTGAAGTTTTAAATAAGATTTCCTATTTCATCGCATTGCATTTGTGAATATTATGGTGCAACCTAGGAGCGAACTTGCAACCATAGGGTGTTAAATACTTATTCTTTCACATGGTAGTGAAGTAATTGAAATGTCATTACTATTGGTTTTCATGATATTCGAACAAAATGTAGAATGATTGAATATCCAAATCAACCTAATGACTTTGTTATGGTTCGAGATAAGAGCCTACCTTACATGACCTTTGCCTTGGGAAATGAGAATGTTTTGGGGGCAAGTGATTATAATTTTGGGTAGAATGGAGACAAGCATATAAGAAGTGTAACCATCACTCTTTCTATTATAAGATGATGTTAGTGTCTAAGATTGAGAAGATACGTTAGTAACCAATAACTATGTAATGATTATGCAAATTCTTTATTATTCATGTTTTGAAGTCAATTAGGTGGCTTAATAAGATAATGTATATCTTAATGGTATAATTGGTTACTTACCAATTTCGTCAGAATTAATTCCCTTGACTGGTAGGATGACCGAAAGGAATGTGATTGTAGTTGCATCTTGAGTGGCATTGGGCATACAAATTTAATGATGGAATTTCGTGTCAATATTCATGACTCCATACTCATTTGTGGGCAATATAATTGATGTTTTACTAGCATGGACCTCTTAATATTCATCAACTTACCTTATTTCATCATTTAGAATTTGATTAGCCATAGCTCTTAATGAAGTTTGAGTTTGTATTCTATTTAATCATTTCTCACTCCTTGCAACTAATCTTGGGTGGTATTGTGCATGTAGCCAAACTTGTGGTTTGTCATGCTTAAGTGGTATTCAAATTTTGAACTCAACATATTAATATTGTTTTATTGTTTTATTGTTTTATTGTTTTATTCAAACTTGTGGTTTGTCATGCTTAATATTGTTTTACATTCGATGTTGTGCTTTCATAAATTTAAGGTAGTGAGATACAATGATTTTGGCTAGATCACATATTCATGTTCGAACTTTGTGCTTATTAAATATTTGATGTTTTCGATCAAAGGGTTGCATGATATGATTTAAATTTTATGTAGTTAAGTATTGTGATGTATTGCTTTACATAGGTTATGTTAACCTAATTAATGTTGTTTTACAATCTTCATAGAGATAGAAATGGTAGTAGTCATGATAAATGTATTGGCTCATTGTCTTGCATAACCAAATGGATGGTGGATTCAGATAGTATTCCAAGATAAGGGATGGATGCTCACCTAAAAAATAGGCCTTGTTGGGTGTCCACCGGTTTGTTGTTGTGGTGTACAATAATTGGAATCATAGTGAATATATATCTTTGCTATATTGAAGTTAAATGATCTTCAAGACGAATGTATTAGTTCTAGATTGTCTTTTTATCAGTTTGGACTTCCCAGAAATTATGGTTATATTAGGTTAACTATGCAAATTTCTGTTGGATGACTAAAGGAGTAGAATTGCTCATGTGTTGGGACTTGCATTGTTTAACCTCATTATTAGTTTATGTAATATTAGTCGATGGTTATCATTAATGTCCTTAGCATTCTATTAAATGCATGTTTAATTGATGAATGTTATCTATGCAAGTTGACTACATGACTTAGTGGTGTTTTAGAGTGCATGATCATCTTATTTGAGTACTACTTGGTCGATATTTCATGCAATTGCCTCATGTCTTATATGATTGTTTCCGAAAGAAAGTGCATCGAATCAAATATCTTAAATAGTATCTGGTGGTCATCACTAGATCTAATGTAAATTGACCCTTTATAGGGAATGGATAATAACGATAAAGATTGATACCCAACAGGATATTGTGATTTTCAATTGCCGAGTTTGGCTAATGATAAATTGTATTTTTGGTCCCAAGTTCTTGCAGAAGTGTTGGGCAATCACATCTGGATCTTTATTACATATGATTGTGTTTTACTAGCATTGATTTGATGTGATTTGAATCCATTAGCTAATGCATGCTAGCATCTTTGTTGCTTGTATAAACTAGTGAGTTCTAGTTAAATCATCGTTCAAGTTGGACAATGAATATTGAAATTTATATCATTAGTGTTGCTACTCATAGTTTATGAGTAAATTATGATATAATTATTACCAAAGTCATTTCAACTAACCTATTAGTTAGTGATTATTGATAGACCCAATTGTGAGTTATTTCCGATGGAATAAAAAGGGTGATGAATTACACACTACTGACTTAACACTGAAAAATAAATTGTGGGTTTGGCACTATTAAGCCCGACGGGGCCATTAGCGGCTATAGGACCGCAGATACAAATCTGTTATCTATCGTATTGACACTAGGAACATAGACCCGCAATGGAAACAACAACAACACTTGCACAAAGAACACCAAAAATAGGGAAACAAGCAATCGGAGCTGAAGCAGGTATCGGCTATGGTGAGGCACCTTGGCATCTATTTGAATACCCTTTCTGCGTTTGGTCACTATAGGAACATGAACCCGCTAGGGTTGGCATCTTCGTTACTCGGGGTCTCAGACCAAGCAAAACAATGGCGTCCTTTGTTGTGGAAGTCGGGAGTTATGCTAATGTTGCTTTTATTGAGAAAGATGTTAGGTCAATACTCAATTATATTATGAAGTCTAACACTTGAAAGTGTTAGCTAGCTGTCCTTCTAACTTTCAATTATTTGTCTTATGTTTAGGAATGAAGTACGTAAACAACGGAAGTTGTACTATGAGATTACGTACAAGTGATCAGAGGGAATAGTACTCCAACACACTGTAACTCAAAGGTGCAAGAACAAGGAAACATGTGTATCATATCACAAGTTATTCTCAGTTACATATGGACCGGATGGTGGGAAAGTTGACTGCATATGTTCCATGTTTGTGATGGACGCGATCATATGTTGTCATGCTCTGTTAGTTCTGACTCATTGGCATGAGGATGAAGTTGGAGGAGAGTATGTTCTACAACGATGTTCCTAATCTTCCACCTTTAAAATCACACAACGATGTTGTTGCTAGGCATGAAGATATACATAAACGTTGTGAGGTATTTGCTGAGACTGTTGTTTTGTCAGTGCAGAAGTATGAGCAAGTTCTAAAACCTATTGATGTTGCCATTGCAATGCTTCATTTGGATTCTTCACCCATTAATTCACAGACATGTGGGACGTGTGGTCAATCTAGACCGTCCAAAAATGGGCCAACCATCAATGGTCCGATCAATGTCAAGAGACGTGGCAGACCAACCTCGGTCAGGAAAAAAAATTCAAGAGAGAAAACAACCAAACAACGACATGTCAAGGTAATAATTTGAAGTGAAATGTTTTCTTTCAAATTTGTCGTAACTATATTATTCTTAACTCAATTGATAAGTTATATAATATATAATAGGTTCGGAAGACTCCCAAGGTTAAACAACTCAACAAATTTATTCCAACTGATAAAGAGAATCACAACAATAATTGAGTGATATGCAAAGTTAGAGACCCTATGATATATCCATGGGTGGCTTTTAGATTGAAGGATGAATTACATTTTTCTACGGTTGATACGTAACCTAAATCCTAACTAACTTTTGACTATGTAGTACTTATTGTGAGACTCAATGGACTATCTCATGTAAATGTTCCAGATATATCCAATCTTGTGAGCCAAGTATGGGTTGTTATGTAATGGGTCATGTGATTGGACAAGCTTGTCTGTCGTGTTTGTTATGGGTGGGTTGCTAGTATGAGTTCCAGATGTATCCTTACCCCTACTTATTTAACTTTTGAAGATAGAACCTCACCCCTACTTCACAGGATATATCTGAGTTCACCCCTGCTTATTTAACTTATTTAAGATAGATCCTCACCCCTACTTCACAGGATATATCTGGGTTCACTTCAGAAGCAATGTTTGGGCTATCTAAGATCGAACTTAGTGAAGATATATCATCAACCTCACTTATGCAAACTTTGCCAACTTTAATTGCTCGTCCAATACTTCCATGAAAGCATTCATCATCTGCAATCATTCATCATTTCAGATATCTTTGATGTCATAGACTAACTACAGATATATCTACAAATCCTAGATATTTCAAGATATATCTTTGATGTCATAGACTCACTATAGATATATCTCAGATACCTATACAGATAAAGAGGATCACAACATTAATTGAGTGATAACCCATCGAAGTGGTCATTATAGAAAGTCTTTTGCTTTAGCACCTTGGATTTCACCTTCTTATCGACTCTACTTCCGCTGATTGGAAGACCCATCGTAAGCTCAAACTCCTCTGCCTTCAATCCAAACTCATAGGCTCCAAAAAAGAAAACTTTTTTCAAGGTCATACACCTCAACCAACTTTGTCAGCAACGTACGATCTGTGTTTGGCCCCACAAAACATAGGTTTCCAAAAGGAGTCTCTCTCAATAACATTTTCTGACGCTCAGTGAGACTTTTAAAACAACTTCTAGTCTTGCTGAATGTGCATCTGGTGTTTAGGTCTTTAATGTTACCTTTTGTAAAATGCAAGATAAATATTAGTAAATCAATGAGGACAAAGCGTTAATAACTGAAATATGGATACAGAATAACAAAAAAATTGATGTCAAATTGACAGCAATATGCGATATATCTGGAAAATGATATATCACAGGTACCAGTTCTCGAATATATCTACAACTTACTCATATGTTAGAAGGCAAAGTGCTAACGACAAAGATATGTTAGAAAATGCAATAAGATATATCACAACTACTCTGACTAATAAAACTCAGATATTGCGGAGTCACTTAATGTCAAGTGAAGAAATTTAAACAAAATTATGTTGTGCCAGATATATCTCTCCATCTATGGAATTCAAATGTCTCTTACATTAACACATTACCAGAAATGATATTTTCTGTTATGTCTATTACTTGGCTCAACTTACAGTTAGATATATTTGAGTACAATGGTTACCTATCTACAACAAGATAGATATATCTTATGTTCACACAGTCTGAAGTGGTCATTTCAAAGAGATCTGATGAATTTGATGTTACCTTATATAAAAAGCCCGGTCAAAATTAGTAAAGTAGTGAATTAGATATATCAGACAAATGCTTCATTATTGACTACAACACAGATATATCCAGACGAGCTACTGTAAAATCACATCTAATGGGCAGCTATACCTAACCATTGTACTCAGATATATCTAGAACTCACACTACAACACAAGACAATCAAAACCAAATCTGTTTTGTCAGATGCCTTGAACAATGAACAAATCGATGGGAAGATGATATCATATATATCTAATATTTTACCGATATAACTATTCATTTCTTTTACCTTGTCTACCACGACCAAAATGGGTAAAGCAATGAGATGGATATATTTGAGCTAGATATATCTAAAATGGTATACTATTGACAACAAGATAGATATATCAGAGACAACTACCGTACGAACACAAGAAGCCAATCATAAACAATCAACGACAACATTAACACATTACAAGCTACCCATCAACTTATCCAAACCAAAACCTAAAGTCCTTACTACCCGGATATATCTGACCAAGACAATGCTAGATACCACATATATCCATAACCATCATTTGAATTTACTTTTGCGCTAATATCATATATATATAATTTATTTCCGATATATCTTTACATTTTTTTCTTCTTTCGGATATATTTTCCCATTTTTGGATTTCGGATATATCTAACCTCATTCATATTCCAAATACGAAGAAAAATTGACATCGAACTAGAAACATAACACTAAAGTCTACAATTTAAACATGGGATATATTCCCATGGGTTCTCCTTCTCTCACTCATGGGTTCTGACGTCTCTGTTGGCCTCCAAACGTCACCAGATGCTTTCCTTTGAGAGTATGAGTCTCTTGCAAGAAACCGAACTACAACACAAAAATTAAATCCACTCGAATTGTCCAAACCAGAGTCTGGACTGGCACCTCCTTGGCAACGACGCCAAAAACTTGTTTGTTCATTTTAAATTTAGACCGCAAGTGCACAACCGTCGGTGAAGACGGGGCAAGTACGGGTTGTCCGAAGGGAGGTGAGCAGCCTCTGGTTTGACCGAAATCAAGTGGCAAAAAAAGGGAGAAAATTTGTGGATATGCTAATCTAAGTTATGCTAAACTAGTAACAAGAAATGTAAAGGCGAACAACAACTAACGAAGCAAACTAAATCGAAAGAAACTAAAGTGAAAGTGCAAATCAGAAAGAGGGACTCCTGAGGCGTGGAGTGAGTGTACACAAGCAAAGAAATGGTGAAGAATGCAATCATTAAGCACAAATGTAGGTTGTATTTTCATGTATAGGAAGTGTCTAATGTTTATGCAAAACCTATCAATCACATTACTAACCTAGTTGATTAACATTCACATATACAAGTTGGTTATTTCAAAACCTAAACAAGCATGAGAGGTGTCTAATATTTGTTGCAAAACTCATCAAGTTACAAGTTCTATCCTAAACAAGCAAGCATACATTTATGTATATCAACACATTTCATACAAAGCATTCATTTCCATTCTCTTTTGCATGTATAAAACATCAACTCCACCCCCCAAAGGGGATGGAACTGCTCTCTACCCATTACACTAATTATTATTCTAAGAAAGGAGAACATATTAACTAAGTCTACTAAGATTATTGAAATGAAATTAAACTAAGCATGCAATCAACATAAAAGAAACAACATAACAAAGAAACTTTTATTTATTTCAGACTCACAATACAAGTAGCATCTTCCTACTTCAGTATTTGCTCCGAGGCTCCACTTCAAGTAGGAAGAATAGCCACCAAGTATGTAGTGATTACAATGGAAGGTGAAGAGTTCTATTTATAGTCATAGAAAAAGGTAATCGGGGACAATCCCCCGATATGGGACTAATACAACACAAGAAATAGATATAATCCTCCCTAATACATGATCTGCCCGAAGCGTTTAGGATCCGGAGCCAACCCGACCGCCAATCAGCGGTCCCAGACCGCTAATTGGCGGTCTATAGAGTCCAGATCCGCTCTGGATTTTGGTTGGGCCTTGCTGGGTTGTTTTCTTCATGTTTGATGCACCAAAGGAAGTTGTTGGAGTTTAGGCCTGACCCGAATTGCCAAAATACTCCTCATGATGGTGTTGAGTATTTTCATTTTCTCATTGGTCCTTTGATCTTACATTCAGGTCCTTCTCCCTTGCATCTTAGTCCTCAAGTCTCACAACTCAGTCCTTTTTCCTGCTTTTAGGTCCTTTTATGCTTCTTCTCCTCAAACCTATTTATTCCTGAAACTCAAACATAAAACTCGTTACGTAGCATTGTTTAGGTTCAAGAAAATGGATATAAGACACAAATGAATGCATGAAATGATGTCAATCAAATACCCTCACACCAAACCTTTGCTATTCCCGAGCAAAACAAAGAAAGAGAAAAATGAAAGAATGGAAAAGCATACATAAAACAGGGAAATCCTAACTCACTTTCATAGGAATCACGGTTGCACTTAGTGTGTGCAACAAGCCATTAAACCTCCTTGTCTTCAAGGAGGAGTGTTGTCTCCTAAGGGTTTTCAGTGGATACACCCACAAAATACGAACAAAGATGCATTATTCAACCTAGCAACACGACTCGATGGCTTATTTTTGTTGATCATTGGACGCGGTAATGCTACATGCCGACTCTATATATGTAATTAGTCCACACACCTAGCCTAGTGAATCGTTCGTGAAAGTTAATTAAGGACTTAAGTGAAAGACATGGGCAACCTTAACTTCTTAAAGTGATACATTGTGTAAAGTCCATTAAGGTTCTTATTTGACTTTTTTCTTTTTCTTTTTTTCTTCTTTGGAGCATTACATTGGTTAGTGTTTGATTCTCACAGGGTCGGGTTTCAGGCATCATTACCTGTGAGGACATACACTATCACGTACACCTGCCCCCCAAACGCCACATTGGGCGATCCCTGCCACCCGTGTAACGGGAGTTCGATCGGTGCATCCCAAGTTAGATGACACGAGAGCACCAGGCACTAAGTCCCCTCGGACCTAATTTCCCGAGTGATAGGAGTCGTGTAAGAAGAGAGAACACCACTTATTCATTTATCTACATAGGAACCAAAACCCCTACACTTACAGTTTCACAAAAAGAGTTCAAGGGCCCTTGACTACGACAAACTTCCATATACTAACAGACACGAATTATTTGACTCACTAGGTTCAGGGTGGACTTCTTTATTTGTTTGAGTATTGAACCCTATGATTACACGCCCCCCGAGGGAAGACCGGGGTGCATCCTTACGACTCGATAAGACCTAAAGCCAGTATACTAAATATGCTAATGCATCATGTTCAAGACAATTTTGGGAGCTTTCTTTTTACTTTGCCTGTCAACGGTTTTACACATGCTAAACACACGCAAAATCCACAAAACATTTTCTTTCGCAAAGATAGGAAGATTTTGAAAGAAATGTGAAAATTTTAAAGCACTAGGCAAGCAAAAGAAGACAAGTCACCCAAGAATCATGGCAAGCAGATATATAAATATTAAATGCAGCACACTAACATGACCCTAGCAGTACAAACAAAAGAAAACGGAATAAAAACAAAAGGCACACAAACTATGTACAAACGTGACCCCCCCCACCTAATCTATGCATTGTCCCAATGTATGGCAAAATTGCGCTAATACATGGATAGGGTGTACCAGACTAATGACGGTGGCCAGAGGTGCCCAAAGAGGCACCTCACTCAAGAGCCATCAATTTCCTATAAATTTTCCAGTTTTGTTTGGCTAAAATGACGTTTTGCTGCTCAACCGCCATCTCAGAAATCTCGGTGTTAAAGAGCGTTCCCGAGCTCACAGATGAGCTTGAGGAACTGGCTCTAACATCCTCCTCCATGTAATCAGGCACCCATACCTCCAGAAGGCAATGGAGAAATGACGGGGTCATCTTCGTTACCTCGAGGTTGGTGCCTTGGTGCCGCAGCAAGCGCTCAAATCGTGGGATGTCCAACATGCCACACAATTTGGTAAGGAGAGTAGGCAAACAGTGTATTTCTTTAAGCTTAACGTTCACCAAAACGTCGAACAACGTTCGACAAATGCAGTGAGGTTAACCATCCATAAGACTATACACTATTCGCAAACTAGGTGTGAAGAATGTAGAGGTTCGCTCCTGGCCCAACACATTCCTACACACCCACCTGACTACAATGTGCACATTGGAGTAAATGTGCGCATTGGGTATTCCCCATGGATGAGATGGGTTGCCCGCACCCAAGCATAGATCGGTAAAAATTAATGTCACTGGTGGGCGCGAGATCATCGACTAAGGGGATCCCAGACGCGTTAGAGATGAATTGGGGTGTCACGGTGTGCTTCACCCCTCTGAGAGTGACACTAAACTCGAGTGGTCCGGTCTGGTCACACTCGAGTTTAGTAAATAACTCATGTACGAGAGGCTCTACATACATGGTTTCGTCACCCTCATACAACAAATGGTACCACCCTTTGGCTATGGTTCTATCGTAGAAGGGTTCTCCGAATTCACAAATCAGAGAGGCAAAATTAAGTTCTGGAATTAAATGTAGGCTGGCCATACCTGCACCTACCTTGGTGAGCTTTAATGGCGGAACACGCAATGATGAAAACAAACACGGCGCAAGAGGGTCGAGGGCCACAACACGTCGACTCCAGCAGCAAACAAACACTCCACCAAACGGAACCAACAGAAGACACAAACTCACACAACCCGACGAAGAAAAGACCTAGTCTCCACAACAGACCACTGATTGGCAGTCCAGAACCGCCGATTAGCGGTCTGGTTGCGAGATCTAGGAACGAACTTCGGGTGGTGGCGGCCAAAAAGAGAGAAACGTGTTTTTCGTTTGGTGGAGAATGGGTAGGGCAAGGCATCAAGCGTTTTTAACAATGGAAAATGGAAAATATCCAAAAGGCACTTCTATTTTTTTCTTTTCTTCATTTTCACTTTTTTTATGTTTTAACAAAGATATGTACAAACAAATGAAGGGATGGATCACGTCAAGTGACCACATCTGCGGGGAGTTCGTGTAAAGACACAACTTCCTCCTTGACTTCTGTCGTGGTCCCTTCCAAGTACGGTTTGAGGTGTTGTCCATTAACTTTGAACACGTCCCCATTCCTTGGATTCTAAAATTTCAACCGCCCCATGAGGGGAGACAATTAAAACAATAAAGGGCCCTGATCAACGACTTCGAAGTTTCCCCGGAAACAAGTGGAGGCGAGAGTTATACAACAAGACCTTTTGTCCCACCGCAAAGGTTTATTCGGACCAAGCGGTCGTGAATTTTTTTAGTGCGGGACTTGCAGATCTTGGCATTCTCATACACTTCATTTCCCAATTCCTCCAACTCGTTGAGGTCTAGCTTGCGATTGGCACCGGAAACATTAAGACTCATGTTAAGATGTTTGATTGCCCATAATTCCCGGTGTTCAAGCTCTACCGGCTTTGCCATAAACTAGCTGGTAGGGCGACATGCCAAGGTCGGTTTTCAATGCAGTGCGGAAAGCCCACAATGCATCATTAAGCTTGACCGACTAATCTTTCCTTGAAGCATTAACCGTTTTCTCAA
Organism: Triglochin maritima; assembly: GCA_963682175.1. NCBI lineage: Eukaryota > Viridiplantae > Streptophyta > Magnoliopsida > Alismatales > Juncaginaceae > Triglochin > Triglochin maritima. The sequence continues at coordinate 33,768,396 of OY821781.1, read as the reverse complement.
GAATTTGCTTGAGTTGATGGTTGGAAATTTCCACTTGGCCACTGGTTTGTGGATGATAAGGTGTGGCCAACTTATGCGTGATGGAATATTTCCTCAACACCGCTTCGAGGGATCGGTTCACAAAGTGTGTCCCCCGATCACTTATGATACAATGAGGTGTCCCAAACCTCGCAAAGATGTGTTCTTTAAGGAATTTGATCAGAACCTTGAGATTGTTAGTGTGAGTGGGGATTCCTTCAACCCACTTCGACACATAATCAACCGCCACAAGAATGTAGGTGTGACCATGGGACACAGGGAAAAGACCCATGAAGTCAATTCCCCAAACATCAAAGATGTTGACCACTAAGATAGGATTGAGTGGCATCATATCACGTCTTCCAATACAACCACACGTTGACACCTATCGCATGCTTTGCAAAATGCCAAAGCATCTTGGAATAATGTGGGCCAGTAAAAACCTCATTGGAGCACCTTGGCAGTGGTTTTCTTGGCACCGAAGTGCCCACCACATGCGTCCTTATGGCCAAAGGACAAGACACTCTGAATCTCGTCGTTAGGAAGGCACCTTCTTATGATTTGATCGGAAAAGTACTTAAATTAGTAGGGATCATCCCAATAGAAGTGCTTGACTAACGACTTGAACTTTGCTTTCTCACTGTGTGTCCAATGAGTCGGCACCTCCCTGGTTGCTAAATAGTTCACAATGTCAGCAAACCAAGGGGTGAGGCTATTGCCATAAGGTTCTCATCAAGGAAGAACTTGTTCACCGGTGGGTCTGGTGAAAGATCAACTGGGTTGCGAGAGAGGTGATATGCCACGACATTCTCACATCCCTTCTTGTCCTGTATTTCATGGTCGAATTCTTGCAACAACAAGATCCAACTTAGGAGACGAGGTTTCGCATCCTTTTTAGACAAAGGTAGCGAAGAGCTGAGTGATCAATATAAATGATGACGTGCGACCCAATGAGGAATTGGAGAAATTTTTCCAATGCAAATATGATCGTGAGGAACTCTTTCTCGGTAACGGAGTAGTTGATTTGGGCATCATTGATAGTACGAATGTAGGATCTACTAGCCCCTAAACTTAGTCTAAAGGGGGGGGTGAATAGACTAATAAAGGTTTTAATAGAACTATGCCAAATTAAAAGATAAGACAATAAATATAAAAGAGAGAACAAACAAACCACTACTCCGGATGTATAGAGGTTTGGATCCAACCACCGGATCCTAGTCCTCTCTTACGAATTGCTCTTACTCGAGCAACTTCGCGTCCTCCACTAATCTGATCTCCGTTGCGGGCCGAGATCACGCCTTTACACCACAAGCTTTGCGAACACCCTCACCTAGCTTGGACCACCTTCTCACAATCCGAGAAGAGCTTCACTCCGGAAGCTTTGTACAACTCTTGAAGACTAATACTTCAGCAACTAATCTTGAGCACTTGAAATGAATGATGCAATCTATTGATGGTGATTTCAAGTGAGAAGATGTGAGCACAAGGGTTTAGAGGAAATTGAGAGTAGTAATGAGATTTTGAGCTTAGAGAAAGATTGGTGGCCTTGTATGAGTGTTCTCAGCTCTATTTATAAGCTCTAAACTAGTTCTAGCCGTTGGGATTGAAATGGTGAAAAGATGTGTAAGAAAACACAATTCAGGAAGTGACAGGACACATTATGGGGACGAACGGTCGACCAGAATTAGGCAGTGCACGGTTCGGTCGAGCGAAGACATTAACGGTCGATCTAATTTGGCTAGAACTTAAGTGATCGGTCGAACGGTTTGGAATACCAGTTCGACCGAAAATGGACAGTAGGACTGGATCTGGAAAAGACATAAGTATCGGTCGACCGTAAGAAGAGTTTTGGTCGACTGGTTGACATGTTGGATTTGAGACACGATAACAACAAGTGTAATCGGTTGAACCAAGTGAGTTGATAGTTCGACCGAAAATGCCCAGTAAGAATGGTACTTGGAAGAATCAAGACGCGGTCGACCGTTAAGGAGAATTTCGGTCGACCGGAAGACCAAATCCAAAATAGGGTTAGTTGAGAAAATGTGTATACGACCGTTGGAGTATACGACAAGTATAACAGTGATATTTAATACAAATACGGAAATACAATCGGTGGAACATATATGAAGATTCGATCGACCGAAGGTCTCACTAACTGGACACGTGTCGACAATTGCTAGGCTGAAGGATTTGTATAGGGTAAACTAATTTCTATCACTCGACAAGGTGAGACGGTCGAACAAAACAATTGTTTCGGTCGACCGATTTCCAACAGTCAAACATGGATTGAAGAAACGGTCGAACAACATGTATATGCCGGTCGACCGATTTCAGACAGGCAAACTAGATAGAATGCACGGTCGAATGGGAAATGAATATGGGTCGACTGTGTTCGACAGATTTCGTTGCCTGGGAAGGTCTGTTGAATTTCGGTCGAACCAAATGGTTCTACCTGTCGACCGTTTTAGTGCAGATTTCCTGTTCTACGATTCTAATGAGTTTAGATGATTTCCTATTGAAGTCTAGGATAGTTGGAATATAGTGTGAGACTTCTATAGGTATTCTAAGTGATGTGTAATGCAATGAATCAAAGATTTCAAGTGCCAAGCTACATTTGTGGCCTAAATACATGGAATTTAAACCTAACTACGCTTCAATCTTCATCTTTAATTCAACCCAAAACTTGACTCCTGAAACGTTAGATAATACACGTATATGCAAGAAATGATCTTTTAATTGATACATGTTTTTATTGATATGTTGATTAATCATTAAAATGGATTAACGATTATTAGCCAAAAAGGCAACACAACTTGCATAGTAAAACACATGAGGCAATTTGTTGACTTTCTGACCCAAAACTGCTCCTATCGCATAGTCAGATGCATCACACATCAGCTCGAAAGGTAGAGTCCACACCGGTGCCTTAATAATAGGAGCGGAGGTCAACTCACGCTTCAGAAACTCAAACGCAGTCATGCACTCGGGTGTGAACTCAAAAGAGGTACCTTTCGCAAGCAAGCTCGTCAAGGGGTGAGCTATCTTGCTGATATCCTTAATAAACCGCCGGTAAAAACCAGCGTGTCCAAGGAATGACCAGATTTCTTTTACCGAGGTGGGTGGCGGAAGCTTAGAAATAAGCTCAATATTTGGCATATCCACCTCGATACCATCACGAGATACCACGTGACCCAAAACGATGCCTTTTGTAACCATGAAATGACACTTTTCCCAATTAAGGGCTAAGTTCGTTTCCGAACACCTTTTGAGAACAAGGCTCAGGTGGTGCAAGCACTAATCAAAGGAGGTGCCATGAACCGAGAAATCATCCATGAAAATCTCAAGGAAGTGCTCGACCATATTGGAAAAGATACTCAATGCAATGTTGGAATGTTGTTGGTGCGTTGCATAGTCTGAAAAGCATCCGTCTATAAGCAAGCGTTCTAAAAGGACAGGTGAACGTGGTTTTCTCCTGGTCTTCGGGGGCAACTGAGATTTGATTGTACCCCAAATAACCATCAAGGAAACAGTAATAGGCATGCCCAGCGAGTCTCCCTAACATTTGGTCGATGAAAGGTAGAGGGAAGTGGTCCTTACGCGTGACCGCATTCAACTTCCTATAGTCAATGCAAGCTTGCCACCCAGTTTGAAGTCGTGTGGGCACAAGCTTATTGCTATCATTTTGGACAACAGTGATACCCGACTTCTTAGGCACAACCTGGACAGGACTTACCCAAGTACTGTCCGAAATGGGAAAAATGATGCCATGATCTAAACATTTGATGATCTCTTTCTTAACTACTTCTGTCATGGCTGTATTTAAACGCCTCTATGGGTCCCGACGTGGTCGTGCCTCATGCTCCATATAGATGCGGTGTTGCACGACGTCGGGACTTATCCCTTTAATGTCCTTCAAGGACCACCCAATGGCTGATTTGTGCTCCTTGAGGACTTGAATAAGACGTTCTTCCTGATCACCAGTCAACATCGATGAAATAATCACCGGAAATGACCTGTCGGGACCAAGAAAAACTTGTTTTAGTTCCTTAGGTAGTTCTTTAAGCTCAATTGTGGGTGGTTCCTCAAGGCGAGGTGTGATATCTCGCTCGAGATGTAAGATAGGAGGAGCTCGCATGTACTGAATAGCATGCACATCATTGCTCAACTCGCCCCCATCCACTTCATGATCGGGATCATCCATGATGTAAGCACTTAGATTTTCATGAATCAGGGGGTATTCTTCTTTTATTTCTTCTTCCAAGTCCTGGATAAGATTAATTTCCATGGGGTCCTCGAAAGATGTCGGCTGCCTAGACATATTGAACACATGGAATGTCGTGGTCAAGTTCCCGAATGACAATTTCATGAGTCCAGTACGACAATTGATCAAGGTATTTGACGTCGCCAAAAAAGGTCTACCCAAAATCAATGGAATTTGAGAGTGGGTAGTCTTGATTGGTTCGGTCTCAAGGATGACGAAGTTAACAAGAAATATGAAATTGCCAACTTTGATTAGGACATCTTCAATGACCCCCATCAGGACTTTGATTGAACGATCAACAAATTGCAAAGTTATTTTCGTAGGCTTGAGCTCGCCTAGGCTTAATCGTTGATACACAGAAGCTGGTAAGAGGTTAACCGCCAACCCTAGATCTAGCAAGACATTATTAATGTGAGAGTCCCCAATGATACATGAAATTGTTGGACTACCTGGGTCCTTCAATTTTACGTATGTTGGGTTCGAAATGATCGAGCTCACATTAGCCACCAAAAAGGCTTTGCTAGGGACGTTGGTTTTCCTCTTAGTCGTACAGAGATCCTTCAGGAATTTTGCATAGGGATGTATTTGTTGAATCATGTCCAACAAAGGAATGTTGACATTCACTTTCTTGAATATCTCCAGCATTTTATCCACGTTGTCACTCTGTTTCGTAGACAACCTACTAGGATAAGCAGCTTTTGGTAGGTATGTCTTCTACGGTGCCTGAGAAGGAGGCGTTGGTGTATTACTCTCACCCTCGGCCTCTTTCTCACCATCATTCCCACAAAGGGGCTGCACAAATGGATTTATTGGCAAGGAAACGTGGTTGTTGACCTGCTTCCCATTTCTTAGGGTTACAATGGCATTGACATGGTCCAAAGTTACTTCCACGTAGTTCACTTCCCCCCCTGCGGTCTTCAACTTGCATTTTGCATGTTCGAGTGATGTTGAGCACGGGGGTTAACCACAGGTTGGCTCGGCAGAGTCCCTCTCTCTTTAATGTACAAACTGAGCCAATTGGCCCATCTGAAGCTCAAGAGATTTGATGGTCTGTTGATTCAAAGTGAGGACTTGACTCGTGGACGACATAAATTCTTTTACAGAGTTCTCAAGTCCACAAGTTAAGTTCTCAAGTGAGTTAAACTGGGTTTCCAAGTTGTTAGAATTTGGGAAGCCTGGTGGGTTGGTGTTTTGACTTTGGGGTGGCTGATAAGACTCTGAATGCATGGGAGGTTGGTGTAGTCGGTTAGGTGGTCGAGAGAAGTTTGAAGGACCACCTGGGGCATTGTTATGGTTCCATGAAAAATTAGGGTGGTTCCTCCATCCAGGGTTATATGATGATGAATATGGGTCATTCCTGGATCTATCATAGATGACATTGACATGTTCCATCTCAGGAGGAATGGATGCACACTAACCCCCTATATGACCTATCCTACCACATAGATGGCAGGGAACTGGACCAGATGCAGACACATGTGACACATCGTGCTAGTTTTGGAGCTCAATCGAATCCATACGGCGCATTAAGACCGACATGCGCGCCTCAGTTGCCGTAGTGGTATCGACAGCAAATGCGGCACCCGATCTAGTCGAGTTTGCATTTGCGATCGTCGCTCCTATGCTAGATGTACTGGTGGTTCCCTTACACTCTCCCACTGCATGGTTTTCTCAGCGAGGTCTTCTAGGAAAGCCCATGCCTCCCTTTCATCCTTTCCTAAGAACTCTCCTTGACACATGGACTCAAGGAGCGTTCGGGACGGGATGTGAAGACCCTCGTAAACAATATGACAAAAGTGCCACAACTTGATGCCATGGTGGGGGCATGAGGATAGTATCTCCTTGAACCTCTCTAACTATGCATGGAATGATTCGGTCTCATGTTGATAAAACGAATTGATTTCGTTCCTCAGTTTTTGAGACCGATGATTTGGAAAGTACTTCTTGAGGAATGCAGACTGAAACTCATCCCAAGTCCTAAAGGCATTCGCCTGGTTGCTGTACAACCACTTCTTGGCATCATCCTTCAGTGCAAAGGAGACAAGCCTAAGATGGATGGAGTCTGTGCTAAGTTGTTGCAGCTTGAACATATCACATACCTCCTCAAATTCCCTGAGAAAGATATAGGGGTACCCTTCCCAGTGAAGGGAGGGAGCATGGATATAAATTGAGGCTTAACCTCAAGTGGTTCCCATTTGCCTCTGGCAATACGATGCACGAGGGTAGAGCAGTACGGCTCGGGTAGCATCGATCTGGATTTTGATTGGCCTTACTGGGTTGTTTTCTTCATGTTTGATGCACCAAGGGAAGTTGTTGGAGTTTAGGCCCGACCCGAATTGCCAAAATACTCCTCATGATGGTGTGGAGTATTTTCATTTTCTCATTGGTTCTTTGATCTTACATTCAGGTCCTTCTCCCTTGCATCTTAGTCCTCAAGTCTCACAATTCAGTCTTTTTCTGCTTTTAGGTCATTTTATGCTTCTTCTCCTCAAACCTATTTATTCCTGAAACTCAAACATAAAACTCATTACGTAGCATTGTTTAGGTTCAAGATAATGGATATAATACACAAATAAATGCATGAAATGATGTCAATCAACCTTCCATATTGAAAGAAAGAGGGAGAATTATCCCTAAAAAATTCGTCACTTTTTAAAACCCCAAGAAAAAAACCCATCAAAAGCACCAGAAAAAGCTAACCTTAGTCTTCCAACTTATTCCCTAACCCAACCACAATCAAAAGGGGCAAGTTTGGAGTGCTGATTGGGTTTTCTGAAGGAGAAACAGGGTTGTCGAGGCTGCTAGAGCAGGAAGGAGTTGATGTCCGTGCTTCTCCGTCATCTCTATCAATTTCTAAGCACTTTTCTACTCCTTTGAAATCTTAGTTTCTCATTTATGAATCAAATTTCAGTATTTTTTTTATTTGTTTCATACAATGAGTAACTAAATAATTCTCTAGGGTGAAGATGAAGCATGTATGATGTGTTGATGTAATTTACTACCTCAATGTTATTTGCAATTATTCTAGTAATTTTTTTCATCTATTTGATTTATCACATGTTAAGAATCATGAACTTGACTTTGTGGTCGTATGTTGACGGTTGCATGCTGCATATAATTAGACATAATAGATTAATTCTTTTAACAAGTCAAAATCATTGCTGTGAGATTTGTTAAGTGTAGGGATTTATAACTTGAGTATTGCTCATTATTAATTTAATAGATGTGAATCCATGAATTAGCCATCTAGGTTATTTGGATAGTGTAAGTTGCTTGCACCCTCACTATTTAATCCAAACACAAGGAAATGGGTTACACTTGATTTGATTACACAAGGAAATGGGTTTAGCTATATCAATAGGTTAATCAATAGACTCTTCAGAAAACAATGTTTGGTAACCTTCAAATAGCTTAAACTAAGATAATAACTATGGGTGTAAACGGGTCGGGTATGGTCATACTTGTACCCATACCTGCCTAACTAAACGGGTATGGGTACGGGTATATACCTTTTTAAATATTGTTGTACCCGTACCCGTCTCATACTTGTTTAATAAACGGGTATGGGGCGGGTATAACGGGTATTGCGGGTATATTTTTGCTAACAAAATGTGTACTTTTGCTAACAAAACTCAACTTGGAAGAACATAATCATTGGATGAGAATGATTTAAGCAAAAATGATGCTAAATTTGTGATTTTTAAGATTTCGAATTAAGCCAAAATGATGATAAATCGCAAATCTTCTAACAAACAAGCCTCGAAACAACTACTTTTGCCAACAAAAACCTCACCTTTTATTATTTTAACTATATATTATATATTAATTAAATAATTAAACAGGTATGGGTATAGGTATACCCGTACCCGCCCCATTTATTAAACAGGTAAAGCGGGTATGGGTAAACGGGTATAATTTTTAAAATGGGTACAAAAACCATATCCATACCCGTACCCGCTTCTTAAATGTGGCGTGTAAACGAGTAATATCTGCCCCAGTTACACCCCTAACAATAAAGATCTCCAAACACACATACCTTCTTTGCCCAACAAGTGAAAAATATGAATTCAGGGCAAAAAAAATCATTTGTGGACTTATTCAGTTGCGTGAGCTGCTGAGAATATAATGAAGGGAATGTGTTCTAAAAGTTTTACTTTTAAATGTCAATTATTATGAATTGAATGAGAAATCATTTTGTTCCTTGTTTATGTTATTCGTCTTTTGGAAGTGTTAAGGAAGAGGCTCTTGGTCCTTAACCGTAGAGCTCTAAAAGATATTGGTTTACATAAAACAAAAGATATTTGCAATCATGGTAATTAGCATGGGACATTAATTACCGAGTTAAGATTGTCGTGTTGGTAATAGATCATTGTAGCTCTACAAGTGAGTGACAACACGGGTACACAAAAGAGGAAAATAGTACTTTTGTATACCGAATTGACCTAATAAGTAAAACATTATAGAATTGTGTTTTCTGTGTCATTAATGTTTTACTGTGTCTTTGGTCTTTTGATATGAGACTTATATCTGATCGCTTAAGGAGTTCTTAATTAGACTAGTGTCTTAAGCTATCGATGAGTGTAGTGTAAAGGCATTAGTTGGTTAAGCATAACTTTCGTTGGAGAAGATAGTTAGTCAAAAGATTATCATTGCCCCTCTTAATTGAGTGATGATATTAGAGGGCCCCTTGATAAAGCAAAGTTATAATGTGCACAATGTGATTTGAGTTAAGTCACATATTTATAACTAGCTTAAAGAGATCAAGAAATGAATACTAATACAAAGATGACACAATACTACTTTGTGTGTATTCTTAATATCATGAGGCAAGGGACGGACACAAGTGGTGCACTCCATCACTAAATGGATCGGATTTTGGTTCGAGTGGAATTAAGACATCTAACTAATTGGGAGCTATAATGTGTAGCTAGATACCGCTTATAGCTTGTGATATTAAGCTCTTAATATCACTGCCAACTTAGTCTAGATCCTCCCATAGGTCACACCGCAAAAACCGGGAAACAAGAAGCTTGATTTTTGGTTCATATGATGAGTCGAGTTTCTTATAGAAAATATGACTCATGTGGTGAATGAGTAAAATCAATTATGTTGCATATAACATAATTAGAATCATGATAAATTCATATGAGATGCATATATTATAGGGTGCAATAATTTATTATTGCATAGGATAATATATTGCATAAGTTGTGAATTTGCTAAAACCCCAAAAGTTCAAATTTTGTTGGAAATAAATCCAAAATTTGAAAAAGGCAAAATCGGGTAGAAGTTCGGTAATCCGTTATGGTTCGGTCGACCGAAGGATCTATGGATCGGTCAACCGAACGTGGAACGGATAGTCGTAGTTGATTGACCGAACTTGACCAAAGTGCCTGGATCTTTGGTATGGTGTACCGAACCAGAAACGGTCGACCGAACAATGTCAAGTTCCAATATTTTCGGTTAACCGAATAGCACTCGGTCTTAGACGAGAATTAGTCCGATCGGTTAAGGAGAATTTTTCTCCTTAAGATTCGGTCATCCGTCGGGTACTCGGTTAAACAATCGTGACATATTCGGTTAACCGAGTGGGACTCGGTAAACCGAAGCATGATCGATTTTCTGCCTTTGATAATTAAGAGATTAATTCGATCGATGGTTAGATTAGCTCCAAACTTGGTCAAACGTTTTGTGGATGCATGTAATGCATTTTGGAATTAGTTTGTGAGAGAAAATGTCAAGAATTCGTGGCTTAAGAATAGCTATGATTGAGAGTAAGATAGGAGCCTATAAATAGGTCCTTATTCTCCTCAATTGACATAACTTGTTTTCTAATTATTTTCTCTCCAAAATTCACCACAAAAATCCACGAAAATTCTCTTAGTTTTCTAAGTCTTTGAAGGAGAAATCTCAGAGGCTAAGGAAGGGGTTTGTAGCTAGATTCTAAGCTTGTTTGGAGATTGATTGGCTAGCTCATTTCTCTCCAACCTTGTTTAGGGTTTCGGTGAACACTCGGAGGCGTCCGGCGCAACGAGAAGCGACGATTGGCTTCCTCAACGTCTCTGAAACGTCAAGAAGTTTTTGAGAACTTCTAGGTATGAATTTCGGAGTCCCTTTGTGTTTGTTTTAATGAGTTTTTGAAACTAGTTATTAAAACAAACCGATACATGCATGAAATAAATCGTAGAAAATTGTATTTGATCCTTATTATACATACAAATTTCGAAAATACATTTGTATAATTAAACATGAAATCCTACATATAAGTCATCTTAACTTTGGTTCGAAAAAACATTCATTTCTTTATCTTAAAATCACAGTCAAGATTCCAGAACACAAAGAAAGATCTGGAGTACTAATACACCTCTCCGTATCAAGTTATTATTAGTGTCTATACAAAAAGTATATCTTAATTTTGTTTCAAAAAAAACATTTACCTTACGTGAAACTCCTCCAAACCCTCTTTTAGAAGTATTAAAGTAAGTTGTCTGATCAAAACAACCTTTTTTATACTCATTAATCAACAAAATTATTTTTTAACAAGAATTTACGTTCACATACATCAACTCAAACTCAACTCGTGAATTAAAATACGAAAATCAAGTTCTAGTGATGGGTCCTAAGTATTGATGGTTGAACTAACCAGAGCTATTTAACCTCCTTTTGGAAGGAAAATATTCAATAAGATGTTGCAACTTGCCACATTTTCGAAACTCATAAGGAGAATATCCACATCATAATGAAGTGACATTTTTCTGAAAAGAATATGACTTAGCAAGGTCATTCATTATATTGGCAATATTACACTAATTACTATGACTAGATCCGGCCTGAATATGCTGGAATCAGATTAGCATAGTTTCAAGTCAAGGGTGATCAAGTTGCTCCAAGAGATCATAGTGTTGTAACATATCTCGACAATTTTACAATGTACAGGCTCGTGTGTTGATGATGTTCCACACAAAATCAACACACATGCTTTTTGTACACTTAGAGAGAGCAAAAATATAGAGGTATATGAAAACAATAAGACCTTATGGAGAAAAAACCCTTCTTTATTTACTAAAATTCTGCATTAGCTTTTTTTCATTCTTAACTTCTTTCACGTTCTCAACGCAATCTGCAGACCTTCTAGCAATTTGGACATCATTTGAATTTCAAGAAATTTTATCCATTGAAAACAAAACTTCTTTAGGCACTGGAAAATGGACCTACAAACAGCAAGAGTTGCATCAGTAACTCATACGGCCTCGTTGTGAAGTTTCTCCATCATTTGGATTATTGTGTAGGAGGAGGGAAAATGTGCTGCTCGAGCGAGGAGGATAACGGGCACAAGATGGTGTCTTTCTTCTTCATTTTCTCTGAGGTTGTTTCAGTTTTCTTCGGTGCAACAAACATGTGTTCTTTTTAGATTTATTCTTCAAATTCTTGAGTTTCTTCTCAAGTTCTTTCCAACCCATGTCGATCGATGGTCTTTTGTCTACATAAAACAAAAGAGAAATTAACTAAAATAGTGTCATTGGAGGAGGGCAAGGTCTCTTTATATAAGCAGAGAATGTTTATATCACAACTGCAAATCATTTGTTTGCTTCTTTGGAGCTACGGGACACGAAAAGGTTGTGATCATAGGATTGACTTGAACAAAATGATCAAGAAAATCATGTTCAAACAGAAGAGTGTTTGGACTTCCTTTTTTCAAACTCATGATCACTTACAGAAATCAATACAAAATGAATATAACAAGAGTCTAACTCAATACAAAATGTCAACACAATCTAGTTACTCACATCATCGATGTGCCTAGTTAGTCTAAACATGCACTCTATATAATCAAAACATGATAAATTGTAACCATCCATACTTCTTGTACCACAAAATTGATGCGAGACAATTTGTTTGGGCCACAATAAACAGAAAGTTGGTCAAGATGTTATGTTTGTTTGTCTATCAAACAGCATACTATCCTTGATAATAAACTTAGAGATGATGATAGTTCTGCGTATTTCATAACCATCACCTGACACACTATTTTTGAGAATGAAACCATGTATCATCTTACAAGTGATAAGAACTACAACACTCTATACTTCATATTTCACATATTCTACCGATTTAAACAATGCATTAAATTCAATAGAAAATTAAGAAAAAGAAAAAAATTGTTTAGTGTCAACCTTCATATACCTCCACAGTTTTTAGCGTCTTCATATGTATCTGCAAACACAACAAGAGTGTCATTGACTTCACTAAAATGATAGACAAAAGATTAGACATGCAATAAAATACTATACGTTGTTGTCTTTTTCATAGAAATTCCAACTCCTTCCATCTCAAATAGGAATTTTCAGAAGATTTTTAGTATTTGAATGCTTGAATAGATGGAAACAATAACATATATATATAGATATATATCTCTTAGGTAAGGTTGTAATGAAACAAGCATGTTTCTCCAACACCCCAACCACCTCCCTTATGTGTCTACTGACCCTTCCTACTATGTAACAGATCTAACTACCACAACAAATAAGAGAGGGAAAACTTTACAATTAATATATTTTACTTCAAAGTTGAAGGAAACAATATTCATGTTTGCGGAGCAAACATTTTGATAGTTAAGCATAAAAGCAACCTTAAGAACAGTTTGGCATGTTCAGACCAATTCAACTCATATGAATTTCAGTGCTAATATCAATTGCATAATATCTAGGTGTAGCAAGTTTTTGTCTTCAAAAAATAATTAAATTCTTATAACCAGCAAAGCTCATAAAAACCCAATGAAACTTCCATTGCTCATAATTGACAACAAATTAACCTTACAAACTTATCAAACTGATGTCCCAAAGTGGGACACTTGATGTGATAGAAAATGTCTTTCAACAGTATGAATAAACTACAACAAGATATCTAGGCTTTAGATTCATATGTTTTTCTATTGCACAACTTTTTCCTTTGAATTATAAAATATAAGTTAGTATTGGTATAAGTAAAAGTGCTACTTCAGAACCAGTTCGATGGATTAAAAATTCCATTTCTAAACCCATCTCCATCAGGATTTACACTACATTCATCTGATAATCATTGTTGAATGTTCAAGGCATACCAGATTTAGTTAAATTTTAGATATTCTCTGGGTAATGTTCCATTTACAGTTCTCTGAATATGACAGAAGCAAGTCAGTCTAATTTAACGTCAGGGCCAATTTGCTCCAGGAACTTAACAATGTAGACGTATTTGGAAGCATAAATGCTCATATCTCCATGAGGTTGTAGTGTTCTTAAATATTTGGACAGTTTTTTTTTCGTGACTGGTTAAAATGACAAGGGTTTTATCTGACAAGGGAAATCTTCTTTCCGATGATTTTACAGTATGCTCAATAATGGAAATGCTTTTACGGAGATGAGCTTTATACCAAGTTATATTTCCACAGAATCCTTCATAGGTGAAAAATGTAAAGAGAAGAACAATATCATAATAAGAGACATTTTCAGAAAATGGTACACAAACAGACAGTGATTACTATCATTTGATTCACTAAATGTGCTGGAAGAAAGACAGTCTACTTTCATGTCAGGGCCAAGTTGCTACAGAATGTTAACAGCATAGACGTATTTGGAAGCATAAAGGATCATATATCCATGAGGTTGTAGTTTTCTTAAATATCTTGACAGTTTTTACTATGTATAGATGCACAAGAAGCTCCTGTGTCGATTATATTCGACACAAAGTCGATAGACATATTTTTTGTTCACTTAGAGATAAAACCCTTGTTTATGTCCTAAACTATCGCAGAATCCTTCTCCATTCTAAACCTATATTTCTTTCTCAATCCATTTTGCAGACTTTCTTGTGGTGCTGGTGTGATTTATTTCAACTTTGGTAGTTTCCCTCTTTGGCTGCTAAAAACAGGAAAGAGCAAAAAAGCATTACTTTAGTACCCCAAACAAAACAATTTTGTTCACAAAGGCTTAAGATGTTCGACTATAATATTACCAACATTAAGGCGATTTGATGTTCTGATACTAAAGTTGTTGCAGTAAAGAACCGGAACTGGATGAGCATGAGTCCTTCAAGTTCAGGTTCAAATGTTTCCAGCTTAAAATTCTAACATTCTACTGGCATGAAATAGTGACCCAAGAAACTTCTATTAGAAACTAGAAAGTGAGGAAATAAATTTGGTAACTTACCGACCATTGGATTGGTCACCACCAATAGTTGTTTGTGTCGATCTTAATTACTTGAGTCACCAGACAAAGACAGAGACTAAAATGAATCTGTCAATCTTCTTAACTGAAGGTTCCAATTTCCCTCAGATTGACAGACTTCGATCATGACCTGTAGTTGTCCCATCCGTTGTTGCTACAATCACTATTCTTCTTCTTTTAAATCTAATTCAAAAGATAAAGTTTGTGATCAAGTAGATCACAATCTCCTGCAAAGCAAAAGAAAACACATAACTATTCTAAAATGGTCTGCATGACCTGGTCCAAAAGAAGCAAAGCAAAGGTCAGCATGACCTGTAAAGAAAACAGCAATGGCCATCTTCAGCATACTTTGAGTCCATGCGTGTATGATGTTTATCCAAAGTGTGTTGACCATACCTTTGCATTCCTACGACATATATGCATATGTAGAAATAGTTTATAGTTAAGCCCAAATTGCAAACTCGATGGAAATATACTTCCAAATTCCAACCAAACCAATTCAAAAGATTGATTCGGTCCAATTTGCAAAAAAAATCCAACATAATGAAAAGAAGTTTAATTGCCTCTAGGTAGTTAAAAACTGAAAGAAGTATAAGGCAATGTTCATCATAATAGAAATATATATATGATCCAAGTTAAGAAAGTATCTTCCCTATCTCCAAAAGGAATTTATTTGGTCGTGTCCAAAAGCTTGAGCCGCTCCCATGTGGCAAACACAAAGGACATTGATATTATAGGTCTGTCCAATGCAGCGAAGTTGGTGAAGTAGGCAGCAAAATATTGAGAAATCGGGAGAACGAAGCTGAGATTTCAGTATCATAAAGATGAAAAAAATGCTTATCTGATTATTGGTGTACTATTCCTTCCAAATGAAGCAGAGATTTCAGTATCATAGAGATGAAAAAAATGGGAGGAGATGTAGAAAGTAACTTCCCATTTCCGACCAAGTTGTCCTTTAAGAAAAACTTGGTCGAGTTCAGTGGTTGCACGCCATTGAATTATGCAAGCCTGTGACAACACTAAATATGTTAAATTTAACAAAATCTAACACATGCAAGTGTTGCTTTATCAATTGCTTTTTTAGATCCAGCTCCTTTGGTTTTAAAAAGATTTGGTTGATTTTCCTTTTAATAGCAAAATTTGCTAAATGCCTGGCGAAATTGATGCTGAATCCGAAGATCAGGAGGCTTGCAATTTTCCCAAGTATTCCTGTAACGTACCCGAAAACAGCGGAAAATTTAAACAATAATAAAGACTGTCAACGGTCAACACAGGGCACGTCACGAGAAAACAAACCAACATATATATAAAATATATAAGATACAGACCCACGTGGAAGTCAAACTATATAAATGAGTCAACTGTGATTACAACAAAAGTGAATATACATGTAATCACTACCTCAAACAAAAGAAGATATAAAAGAGAATAGGATCTGATCCCGGGGGCACCCTCCTCGGTCACCACCTGACTCTAATGCTACTCGCTACCTGAAATGAAAACAAACAAACATGCCTGAGTTCCCTGAAGGAACCCCGTATACCAAACCTCCTAAAATACAAAAAGGAATTAAAGACAATGCAATGCTATGCACATGATCATCCACCTCGGGCCCACAATAATGCCCTCACCGCCTCCGCGGCATTGAACCACTCCTGCCACTATGGTCAAGTCAGTCCACCGCTGCCTCACAAGGGTCAGTCGACACCACTGCTCCCCAAAAGTGCAGGAAGGAAGCCTCGGTACACGCCGTCACCCCAGGAGCGAGTCAGCCCGCTGAATACACAACTCGGGTCAGACGACAGCCGCTGCTCCCCCAAGAGCCGCCAGACGCGCACCCTGCCGGAACATCCTCGGCCTACCGCTAAACCCTCGCAAACTGCCCAAGGTTTACGGCACACATCCCTCACACCCCGCTCGGTAAGAGAGGCAACAGTAATACAATAATACGCCTTCGTCGAAGGTGAAATCCGTCGCTCTCAAAGCCGGTAATCAACCGTCGCCTCGGAGCCGGTAGTCGACCTATACTCAACGGATCGCGTGTGGATAAATCCACCAACCTGCGGCAGATCGGTCGACCGCTAAAAGCACACCGGTCGACCGGTCCCCCACACAGTACACAGTACTGTGCAAACAAGTCTACCGGTCGAACCACGCCAACCGAATTACCGACCAATTGGTCGAACAAAAGTCATCTAGCGGTCGACCGTTTGGATGGTCTACGCTATACCAATTTATATAATATATATATCCGATTGGTCGAACCAAGGGGTCGTTCGACCGATAACAGGAAAATCTCAGTATCTTGCCCAAGTGACATTCGGTCGACCGGAACTACTATACAGTTCGACCGAAACATCACAGGCACTCTACTGCTAAATTAAAATGCTCAGTCGGTCGACCGAAAGTTAAAGAGCGGTCGACCGTTTTGATGGTCAAAGCTCCCAACCGACTTAGCATCGAATGGATCGGTCGAACAAGGTTAAGGGCATTCGACCGTTTAATAAGTCAAAACCCCCAACCGACCCATTCTCAATGTTATTCGGTCGACCGGCTAAGTGGACTCGTTCGACCGATAACAGCATCAACCCTTTTCCCGCACGAATTTGGCATAACGGTCGACCGTCCATAGACATCGTTCGACCGTTCGCGGGTAAACATCAATATAATAATAGGATCGGTCGACTGCCCACAGGCACCGGTCGACCGATCGTCGTCTTCAACCTCTGAATTGGTTGAAATCCGACGGGGAATTCGACACCAACGTCGATCCCCAACACTCACAAGGCTTATGTGAGTTATAATGAAGATTTGGCATACCTTTTGGTCGAGTGAAGAAGCCTCCCAAGCTTTGGCAACCTCTACTCAACTTCTTCTTCTTCTCTTCTTCTTCTTCTTCTCCTCTTCTTCTTCTCCTTCTCTTCTTCTCCTCCTCTTCTCCGAAAATCTCTCTCACTCACTGCTAGATCAACTGAAGAAAACGTTTCTATTAAAACCTAACACTTCTATTTATACAAGAATCCAAGTTTATCTTCAATTCACCTCTCAATCTTCCAATCAAAACAAGCCACCTCATGCTTCACTAATCAAAGCTTAATTAGGTTAATTAGGTTTAGTTTAGTTTAATTTAGGTGTTTAGATTAGGTTATTACAATTCCATAATCTATCTAGTGCTGCTGCATTGTCTTATGAGTCTACAGGTAACAAACTTAATGACGTTTTACGATAATATCAATTCTCATGGAGATAAAACCCTTCTTTATATGATAATCTTATCAACCTCTCTTTCTTTCTCAATGCATTTTGCACCTTTACTTGCGGCTTTGGTGTGCTCTGAACTTCGACAGTTTCCTTCCCTTACAGGTAAAAACAGGAAAACAACATTAGTTTAATAACACAAACAATATTAGATTGCTAATCTGTATTCGAAGGAGAAAACAAAAAAGACCCGTTCCTGTGCTTTAGAGCTAGCAAAAGACTAACTGATTTTGTAACTTAGAAATATATACTATTGTGTACTGTAAGTTTAATTAACAAACTCCTTTAACTTCAGATCCATGTTGTGATCGAGTTGCAAACTCCTTTAAAAAAATAAAATGAACTGTACGTTTAATAAGCCAACTACGAAAATCACATCAGTAGTTAAGATGAGCCCACTAAGAATTACAAGTTGATTTCCCTGAATATCAAAAAGCAAAAAATAACCTGTTTTAGATGTTTAACAAAAGGGAAACAAAACGAAGAATTAACATATCTGTTTCTCTTTTTTCAAGGTTCGAAGAATTTTGCTCGAAAATGCTGACTTTCACGCTCTAACCAGTTTCCAACTTTCGAACAAATTTGGCCACTTTCTAACCACTGATTGTAGTCCCCTTCCTGATTCCGCTGGTGTCTCCTATCCAAACAAAAAAAACCACCAATTAACCAAATTGTATAATAGAACAGACAATTAACTTAGTGAATATATTTGGAACGTAAGTTTCTTGTTTCGGTTAGTCTAATCTGCTTTACTAGAATCACACATTATCATGTTAAAAATAATTTTTGTTAACATATGTGAGATTGAATCCACCGATTTTTACAAAAAACTTGATAGTACTGATATATAGTTGCCAGTGTGGTATATCAAACCATGTTATTTAAAAAAATCAAAAAAAACTTTACTTTGGGAACGGATGCTTAAATCGCCTAGTGAACATGTTAAACAGTGAGCTAAAACAAACATGTTAAACAGAATTAGTACCCAACTTAATGCGAGAAGTGAACAAATAACCCTCCAAGGGAAACTAAACGATGCATTCACCTGAAGGGTAATGGTATGATCAGAAACGTCAATGTCTCTCCGAGCAGAGATATTTACAGCAACTTTTATCGGAATCTGTTCTCTTGATATTCTGGGTAGCTAACAAATGGAAAAAAGTAAAAGCAGTGTTCATCTTAATAGAAACATATAATCCAAGATAATAAGGTAGCTTCCCTATCTCCGAAAGAAATTTACTGCCCAATCCATAAGCTATAATTTACTGATATTATAGGCCTGTACAGTGCAGCAAAATTGGCGAAGTAAGCAGCAATATATTGAGCATTTGGGGAAAAATGTAACAGAGATTTCAGTATCATAAAGATGAAAAAAATGAATATCTGATTTTTAGTTGTCTTTAAATTCTGCACCATGTAGTATTCCTTCCAAATGAAGCAGATATTTGAATACCATAAAAGTGAGAAAAAAGTCAGAAGGTGATGAGGAAAATATTCCAGAACCTATCCAGCGCTGAAATGGAAAATCGCAATGCAGTTCAAGTCAAACATGTAACACCTTACATTCTTCTAAAGGACACATAAAACTACGAAAAAAGAAAAATCTCAAGAAAATAAATAAGATTTAAATTCATTACCAATGTGAATTGTGGCAAATTCTATCTCAATCTCATTTTTCGACAATTGGTATGGGCAGCACATTATCCATGCATTGTTTATGAAGCACAAAACGAGATATTAAGAACACAATTCTATCTCGGTTGTGAGGATCTGATTCTTTTTGTTTTTGTCAAAAAAATTACTTAACATGAGGATGTTGTGATGCTATTTGGATGATTTGAAAGTGTGAACAAAGGTACATCTTCATGAAATCTAGCTTGGCAGCAGAATCTCGCTGCTGAAGAATGAAGTGAATTTTATCAACATCTCTTTTCTTCCGTGAATCTTGTGTAAGGAGATGTCACTTACCCATACATAAAACCTATACGGAGAGAAAGAAGTTCAGTTGAGAAGGAAGAAAGCATGGATTCCAACAGGAAAGCTTTCACCTCAAGGGTAACGGTACTATCAGAAATGCCAATGGATTTCCCACAAAAAATGCCAGCAATAAATTCATTTCCAATTTTTTAGATGCAAATTGTAAATCACACTTGATTTTTGGTTCAAAATCTAATCACTAAGATGTGATTCCAAACAGACTAGAGAAATGTTTATCTATACTAAAGAACTAGGGTAAAACCCGTACGTTGTGCGCATGATGTGGTTTTTACCATATATAATTCGTTATCATTGAAGATTCTCAAACAATGACAATAAGTTCAGTATATCTCACAAAAAAATTAATGAGTGATTAATATTTTGTGTACTTGTACATTAATGTGTGATTTCTTATTGATTGATGACGAAATATCGAACATGGAAAGGATGTTATCTCTATCTTGTACCTTTTTATTTGGCTTCCACTTTTGATACGATGAAACTTCTTAAATCCACATGCATTGTTTTGTTCACATGTGGATCGGTTTGGTTGCATATGTATTGGTCATTGGTTGGAGTGCTTCGTCAAAGATCTGTTGCATCTTCTTGGGTGTATATGGATTGCACTCGAGGTGTTCGATGTTATGTCAGAAACTCTAGGTGTGGGAATCGGATGGGCCTTTTCCTGTTTTCCATAACAGTTTATGATCACTAGGTTGAAGTAATCAACAATCTTGCGATGAAGAATAGTAATGGGGCCATCAACAAACAAAAGGTAACATTTGATTTTCATCTCAATGTTTTTATTGACCTCTGAATTTCCTATTTCACTCTTTGTTGATCAATACTATGTAATCAAATCAAGAGTCTCCATTGATTAAGATATTGATATAGCTGAAGCCATTTCCATATGTAATCAAATTAGTTACACTCCATTCACAATCCATTGGTTTTCATCTTCTAATCATCGTAGCTCTGAGTTGTGTCTGCACATTCACATTTTCAATTCAATTGGAAAAATAAACAATGGTCATAGCCTCAATGCTTGTGAGGGGTGAGGTTGTGCGAGCAACCAACGACAAGAAGAGGTTGTGCCCGAAAGAAACTACTTTTGGGAGGTGTGAGTGTTGGAAAGGGAGCCAAAATATAATGGTTGATTTGGCCGTTACAGAGTTGTGGAAGTTAGTAGAAGATGAAGTGTGGGTGCTCAGTGCTCTAATCGTGAAGGTTAATGGTTGAGATTCTTTTGAATGACAAAAGACCAACTTATGGGTCAAGGTTCCAAAATTAAAAGATTGAATGGGAAGCTACGTCTTAAATGGTCACAAATATACATTTTCTTGATCACAAACCTGTAATATCCTTTTGAGTTCTGTATTCCTCCACCTAGTTTTGGTATTGATTTTGGTATTGATTTTGTTATGGATATTGAAAAAGAAAATCCAAACACTCTTCTGTTTAACACTACTTCTTGGATTTCCAAATCTAGTTTGAACACTAGTTTCTATTAAAGTCAATCCTTTGTTTGAAGCCATTTGTGTCCTGTAGCTCTAAAGATTCCAATAATACATTCTTTAGGTTATTGTTTGTTTGAACACGAATTTCTTGATCCTGGGTTGCTAAACCTTTTTTTTTGCGTTCTGTAGGTCCAAAACAAGCAAATAAATTTGTGCTCAATCCTCTACCTAGTTTTTTTTATCACAGCCCTTTTGTGTCCTGTAGTTATAAAGAAGCAAACAAATCTGTGGTCGTTATGTAACAGATTCACCTATATATGTACCTACTTCTCTCTTTTTTCCAACAATAATGGTCTTATGATGAGACATTCATATTCCCTTTGTCTGAAGTATCTTAGGTCTTTTCTTTGTTATTAAGGTTAAACCATTGTACAAAATACTACTCAAGGCCTAAGAGGATAAAGACATTATATGTAAATTTGTATAACAGTTTTTATTTTATATTTTATCTACTCTACTACCCCGTTTAAAATCCCAACCTCCCAAGCATTTGAACGAGACTACTGGGAATTGATCTTTTGTTTTGACTATCTAAAGACAGGGATGCCCCAGTTGGTAATTCGTATAACACTTTTAGATACACTGTTGATAGGAAACGATAAGGAGATAATTTTGCAATAAAATTAAGGAGAGGAGACATTGTTAACGTTTAAAAAAGAGAGGGGCATAATTTAAAGGAAGACAAAGATAATGGTGGAAAGTGCAATTTTCCCATTTATTTACTCCTCACAAGTCACAACGGACTCCTCTTCCAACCGTTTATTTTCCCTCCAAAATCTAACCATCCATATTTTATTATTATAAAACAAACTCTTCCTTTCTTATAATCATAAACTACTCATCATTGCTCTGAGATTCTCTGATCTTCGCCCACCGATCTTCATCCTTCCTTCCTTCCCTCCTTCCATTGTTGAATCTGGTATGAACAATCTCATCTTATTCTTTTGTGAATTGATTGAATCTTTCTTTCCTCATATGTGTTTTCCAACTAAGTATTGCTATTGATTTGTGTATGTGATCTTTTTTTATATGAAAAGGTGTCCAAATACTCTCCCCTTCAATGTGAGTTTCTTTGATTTCGAAATCTAGTTTTTGTATTCATTTCTGTAAGCAATCTTTCTAATTAAATCTGAAGATAATCTGAAAATACCCTTCAGTTCTGTTTCTTGTAAGTAATCATTTTTTATTCTTGAAATTGAATATGTGTCTTGATTAAGTAATGATATCAATTTCTTAATGTGATGTTTGTTTTCATTCTGAAAGAAGAAGAAAAGGTCCAAATAAAAACTCTTCCATTCAATTCTTTGCTATTCATTCTGTAAGTAATCTTCGTAGGAAAATCCTAAAGAAAGTTCAGATACCTTTTAAAGAGTTGTTTGGATTTCTACATCCAGTTTTGGTACTGATTTATGACTGTGATATTTATTTTCAATCTAAAAATAAAAATCCAAACTTCTGTTTTTTTTGGGTACATGCATTTCTCAATATGAGTTTTTTCTTTCTTTCTGTTGCCAAGTTTTGGTATCCATTTCTCTAACCGGTCTTTGTTATGAAATCTGAAAAGAAAATCCAAACATACTTTTTCTCTTCATTTCTTCTAGTAATCTTTGTTATGGATTCTATATCTAGTTTTGGTATTGATTTCTCTAACTGATCTTTGTTTTGGAATTTAAAAAAAAAGTCCACAAACTCTTCTGTTAAACATGGTTTCTCTTGGAATTTCTATCTACTTTTGATAGCAATTTTCTTTAAGTGACCATTTGTTTGAACAAGAGTTTATCAATCTTGGATTCATAAGCCTATAACTATTTTGTCTTTTGTAGCTCCAAAGAAGCAAATAAATGTGTTCTCAATCATTACTACCACTTATTTCTAATATGTGAAAAATTTACAGTTGTGCTTTTGACTTGATCTCTCTGCTTATATAAAGAAGCTTTGTCGTCCTCCAGTGACACTCATCTGGTTATCTTCTCTTTGCTTTCTGTAGGTAATAAAACCATCGTCAGTCATGGGTAGGGAAGAGCTTGAGAAGAAGCTCAGGAGTCTGAAAAGGAAATCGAAAAAGAACATGTGGCACCAACACATGTTTGCTGCACCAAAAAAACCCGTAACATCCTCAGAGAATAAGAAGAAAAACACCATTGTGTTCCCGTTATCCTCCTCACTCGAGAAGCACATTTTGCCTCATCCTACAGCAGAACAATCGCAAGTTGTTTCCTCCTCTCCAAAGAGGAAAGGTTTTCAAAATTTAGAAGAGGAGACCGCTGCAAAGAGAGCACGAGTTCAAGCCCTCGACAGAGTAGATGTTCCAACAGATGGTAAGCGTTTGTTTCTCTCGTTTTCTTGATATTTTCTTGTAGTCTATGTTCTTACATTGTGGCTCTCTTGTTGCAGTTCCGTTGCAGCAACCATTGCCACAAAACAATCGAGTCAAAGCATTAAAAACTCGGTTCGCATATATTATTGCCAAAGCTCAGGGGAAGGTGCGAATACGAAATCTGTCAAGATGATCAGATAATTTTTTTACCTGTTGATTTATAGATTTATGTCAATGGCTGCTTAATTTGGTAGCTTTAATGTTTCAGAGCATAGCCGAGGTTCCCCAACAGCTCCTCCCAGCAGTACCCAAAGCCAAACATACTGCCACTCCCGGGGAAAAGAGAAAAGAGTGGATAAAAGCTCAAAGGGAAGCAGCCCGACGTGCCATTTCAAGGGTAATAATCCTTTTGCTGCCAATGCATATTCTTTGTCTGAATGTCTTCTTTGGACATACAATTTTGATTATCAATTTTGGTGTGAATCACAGGTAAAAAACACTGCACATTTCAATGACAATCTGGAGGCTACGCGTGAAATTCTCCGCCTTATTGGGTCACCATATTAGGAGACCTGACAAAAAGGGAGTAGCCTGATTCTTCTCTTCTTTCTTTGTTTCTTGCTTTTTGCATAGTCGTTTTAATCGCCTGATTCTTTTTTGCATTTTGATGATTAACCTATGATGAAAAGTTATGGACCACATTTGATCATCCAATTGACCCTTGAATTGTGGTGCTGGTATTGGTGCATTCATGTAATCTAAGCCAAGCTGCTGATTGGACCTAATCAAGTGCACCAGTGCCCACCGTGATCAGGTGCAACAGCAGGTCGTGATCCAAGTCCATCAATCTGAGGCAAATTGGACCCTTTGGGCCTGTAGATTCCTTTCGGTAAAGAAGGTTGACGGATTCATTTCATTTTTTACGTTTCAAGATCGACACAAACAACCATCATAATTTCATTTCATTGTTTTCCTTTCTTTCTGTCCATGTTAGTTTCTTCATATCACTTTTAGTCACCCAATTCTTGCTTTCACATGCTTTTATCACAAGTTGACAACAATCACACTTCTTTAGTCTCCACATATCATTAGCAACTAAGTCGATTTGTTCATTTTTATGTTTTTTTCCGTCTTATTGGTTTCCAAGCATCCACTTATTTGTTATGTTTTAAGTGATATAATCTTTGCTTTGTTTGGTTTATTTAAGAATACCTACTTTCGCTGGGTTTGATTTGTTTTATAGGTAGAATTTGAAGGACACACTAGTTTTCAGTCGAATGATGTCAAGTGGAGGGATCATCAGTGCATTGTGAGCTACACTCATAATAACTAAATTTTCCGGTAAAAATCAAGGGAATTCTTTTTCTTGCTTTTATAAAAATTGAATTGTTTTTTTAATTCTGGGGTGGTTGGTTACAAGTCCATTTTGGACTTCTGGTGACATGTTTCCCTAAGATGTTTAACCTAATGATGAAAAATCAAGTGCTGGATTAATGAACCATAACGGAATAAGACGACATCAGGTTGAGTTGGTTGTGTAGTTGTTTCAGATACTTCATATCAAGTTCAGACACTTTGTTCAGATACTTCATATCAGTTTTGTTTGCAGGAAAAGGCTAGCTTTGAAACAGTGCATCTGATTGTGAGTTTTTTAACATAATAACCAAATGCTAGCTAAAAATATAATTGCATAACATATGATTTGTTGTAAAGTGCATCTCTTTGTTGTGCAGAATCAGACTCCGATATTGAGTCTAAACAGGAGGGAAAATCTATTTTTCCATCCAACCATGCATGGTTAAATAGAAGTCTCCGTGGCATTTAACATTATGACACGATGTGATTCAACACCAGAGAGCTCCCAGAAGAGAATTCGTGGAACTTTCGCGTGTCACCAGTCAATTATTCTTCATACCTTGAGTAAAAGAGAGAATCAGATATGTTAATTCTTCTTTTTTTTATTTTTTCCCATTTTGTTAAACATTATAGACATGTTATTTTTGCATTTGATATACAGGGAAATCAACTGGTAATTCTTTGCCATGCACCCATGCCAAATGTCCAGCCTATTATGAAAATTATTGACCTTCTCAACAAAAGTTCTCTCTATATAGATTTTATGTATGGGTAAATTGTTAGAGATAGTCCCACATCGCCTAAATGTGGAATCTCTCCTGGACATATAAGTTGAAGGGTCCCTCCACACATTGCCAATTGGTTTTGAGTTGGATACCCTGTTCTATTATGGTATTAGAGCCTGGTTAAGGTCCAACGGTCGGCTTGACACTTCACCCTTTGTTTGTTGGATTTCATGTTTAATTATGCATATATATTTTCTAAATTTTTATGCATAATAAGGATCAATCACAATTTTCTACGATTTATTTCATGCATGCATCAATTTGTTTCAATAACTAGTTTTAAAACTTTATTAAAACAAACACAAGGGACTCCGAAATTCATACCTAGAAGTTCTCTAAAACTTCTTGATGATCCAGAGATGTTGAGGAAGACGATCGTCGCTTCCTGTTGCGCCGGATGCCTCCGAGTGTTCACCGAAACCCTAAACAAGGTTGGAGAGAAATGAGCTAGCCAATCAATCTCCAAACAAGCTTAGAATCTAGCTACAAACCCCTTCCTTAGCCTCTGAGATTTCTCCTTCAAAGACTTAGAAAACTAAGAGAATTTTCGTGGATTTTTGTGGTGAATTTTGGAGAGAAAATAATTAGAAAACAAGTTATGTCAATTGAGGAGAATAAGGACCTATTTATAGGCTCCTATCTTACTCTCAATCATAGCTATTCTTAAGCCACGAATTCTTGACATTTTCTCTCACAAACTAATTCCAAAATGCATTACATGCATCCACAAAACGTTTGACCAAGTTTGGAGCTAATCTAACCATCGATCGAATTAATCTCTTAATTATCAAAGGCAGAAAATCGATCATGCTTCGGTTTACCGAGTCCCACTCGGTTAACCGAATATGTCACGATCGCTTTACCGAGTATTAGACGGACGACTGATTCTTAAGGAGAAAAATTCTCCTTAACCGATCGGACGAACCCACGTCTAAAAACCGAATGCCATTCGGTTAACCGAAAATATCGGAACTGGACATTGTTCGGTCGACCGTTTCTGGTTCAGAATACCGATCCAGAATTCCAGGCACTTTGGTCAAGTTCGGTCAATCAACTATGACCATCCGTTCCACGTTCGGTTGACCGATCCACAGATCCTTCGGTCGTCCGAACCATAACGGATTACCGAAATTTTACCCGATTTTGCATTTTTCAAATTTTGGATTTATTTATATCCAACAAAATTTGAACTTTAGGGGGTTTTTGGCAAATTCACAACTGATGCAATATATTATCCTATGCAACAATAAATTATTGCACCCCATAATTTATTCATCTCATATGAATTTATCATGATTCTAATTATGTTATATATCACAACATAATTGATTTTACTTGTTCACCACATGTGTCATATTTTCTATAAGAAACCCGACACATCATATGAACAAAAAATCAAGCTTCTTGTTTCCCGGTTTTTGCGGTGTGACCTATGGGAGGATCTAAACTAAGTTGACAGTGATATTAAGAGCTTAATATCACAAGCTATAAGTGGTATCTAGCTACACATTATAGCTCCCAATTAGTTAGATGTCTTAATTCCACTTGAACCAAAACCTGATCCATTTAGTGATGGAGTTCACCACTTGTGTCCGTCCCTTGCCTCATGATATTAAGAATACACACAAAGTAGTATTGTGTCATCTTTGTATTAGTATTCATTTCTTGATCTCTTTAAGCTAGTTATAAATATGTGACTTAACTCAAATCACATTGTGCACATTATAACTTTGCTTTATCAAGGGCCCCGCAAATATCATCACTCAATTAAGAGGGGCAATGATAATCTTTTGACTAATTATCTTCTCCAACAAAAGTCATACTTAACCAACCAATGCCTTTACACTACACTTATCGATAGCTCAAGACACTAGTCTAATCAAGCATTTCTTAAGTGATCGGATATAAGTCTCATATCAAAGGACCAAAGACAGAGTAAAATATTAATGACACAGAAACACATTTCTATAATATTCTACTTATTAGGTCTATTCAGTATACAAAAGTAATATTTTCCTCTTTTGCGTACCCGTGTTGTCACTCACTTGTAGAGCTACAATGATCTATGACCAACACGACAATCTTAACTCGGTAATAAATGTCCCATGATTATTACCATTATTGCGAATATCTTTTGTTTATGTAAACCAATATCTTTTAGAGCTCTACGGTTAAGGACCAAGAGACTCTTCCTTAACACTTCCAAAAGACGAATAACATAAACAAGGAACAAAATGATTTCTCATTCAATTCATAATAATTAACATTTTAAAAGTAAAACTTTTAGAACACATTCCCTTCATTGTTCTCACACGTGATACCGGTTACGCGTGCGGGGGAGTGTTAGAGATAGTCCCACATCGCCTAAATGTGGAATCTCTCCTGGACATATAAGTTGAAGGGTCCCTCCACTCATTGCGAATTGGTTTTGAGTTGGATACCTTGTTCTAATATAAATGACATCTTCTTACACAATTCATTCAGAATTACTTTTTCATAAATTCTGGTTACATGGAATCACAGTTTAAGTTTTTCAATATTGAGGGTCACGTTTATCCTGTGGAGCCATATGAGGAGATTCCCATGAATCGAGTTCTTGATGCTCCTTCGGCTGTTTTCGATGGTGATGATGTGAGTAGCCAAGCAACTACATTGTTTTTTGACAATCATAGTTATACACTTGTATAAGCTACTTTGTACTTGTTTTCGACTGAATTCTGCCAAAAAATCTAAAATATTGCTGGCACTTTCGTGGAAAAGCCCTTGACATTTCTGATAGTACCGTTACCCTTGAGGTGAATGCTTTCTTGTTGGAATCCATTCTTTCTTCGTTCTCAACCTTACTTCTTTCTCTCCATATAGGTTTTATGTATGGGTAAGTGACATCTCCTTACACAAGATTCACGCAAGAAAAAAGATGTTTATCCAAGCAAAGGGAAATGAATTCACTTCATTCAAGAAAAGAGATGTTGATCCAAGCAAAGGAAATAAATTTCACTTCATTCTTGAGTGAGATTCTGCTGCCAAGCTTGATTTCATGAAGATGGACCTTTGTTCATGCTTTCAAATCATCCAAATAGCATCACAACATCCTCATGTTAAGTAAATTTTTTGACAAAAAAAAAAGAATCAGATCCTCACCACCGAGATAGAATTGTGTTCTTTATATCTCGTTTGATGCTTCAGAAACAATGCATGGATAATGTGTTGGCCATACCAATTGTCGAAAAATGAGATTGAGATGCAATTTGCCACAATTCACATTGGTTACGAATTTAAATCTTATGTATTTTCTTGAGATTTTTCTGGTTTCGTAGTTTATGTGTCCTTTAGAAGAATGTAAGGTGTTACATGTGTGACTTGAACTGCATTATGATTTTCCATTGCAGCACTGGATAGATTCTGGAATACTTTCCTCATCTTCTGATTTTGTTTTCCATCTTTATGATACTAAAATCTCTGCTTCTTTTGGAACGAATACTACAATTGCTATGGTGCAGAATTTAAAGACAACAAAAAATAAGATATGTATTTTTTCATCTTTATGATACTGAAATCTCTGTTACATTTTCCCAAATGCTCAATATATTGCTACTTACTTCGCCAATTTTGCTGCACTGTACAGGCCCATAATATCTGTAAATTATAGCTTATGTATTGGGCAGTAAATTTCTTTCGGAGATAGGGAAGCTACTTTCTTATCTTGGATCATATATTTCTATTATGATGAACACTGCCTTGTACTTTTTTTCATTTGTTAGCTACCCTGAATATCAAGAGAACTGATTCCGATAAAAGTTGCTGTAAGTATCTCTGCTTGGAGAGACATTGACGTTTCTGATCTTGCCATTACCCTTCAGGTGAATGCATCTTGTAGTTTCCCTTGGAGGGTTATTTGTTCACTTCTTGCATTAAGTTGGGTACTAATTCTGTTTAACATATTTGTTTTATCTCACTGTTTAACATGTTCACTAGGGGATATAAGCATCCGTTTCCCAAAGTAAAGTTTTTTTGATGTTTTTAAATAACATGGTTTAATATACCACACTGGCAACTATACATCAGTACTATTGAGTTTTTGTACAAACTGGTGGATTCAAAATCACATATGTTAAAAAAAATAAAAATTAACATGATAATGTGTGATTCTAGTAAAGCAGATTAGACTAACAGAAACAAGAAACTTACGTTCCAAATATATTCACTAAGTTAATTGTCTGTTCTATTATACAATTTGGTTAATTGGTGGATTTTTTTTGTTTGGATAGGAGCCACCAGCGGAATCAGGAAGGGAACTACAATCAGTGGTTAGAAAGTGGCCAAATTTGTTCGAAAGTTGGAAAGTGGTTAGAGCGTGAAAGTCAGCATTCTCGAGCGAAATTCTTCGTACCTTGAAAAAGAGGGAAACAGATATGTTAATTCTTCGTTTTGTTTCCCTTTAGTTAAAAATCTAAAATAGGTTATTTTTTGCTTTGGGTGTTCAGGGAAATCGACTTGTAATTCTTAGTGGGCTCATCTTAACTACGGATGTGATTTTCGTAGTTGGCTTATTAAATTTACAGTTCATTTTATTTTTTTAAAGGAGTTTGCAACTCGATCACAACATGGATCTGAAGTTAAAGGAGTTTGTTAATTAGTTAGTCTTTTGCTAGCTCTAAAGCACAGGAACGGGTCTTTTTTGTTTTCTCCTTCGAATACAGACGAGAGCACCTTCCCTTCCAAATTAACCATCAGTTAATGGTGAATCGCAGGCCTCCTAATCTTCACATTCAGAATCAATTTCGAGAGGTTAATGGTTTGGCTGACCATTTAACCAGTCTTCTACTAAAAGGAAAAGCGATTAAATCTTCTAAACAGCAAAGGATCTGGATCAGAAAAGGCATTTGCCATGTCTTTAGAAGTCCTGCATAATTCAATGGCGCGCAACCACTGGACTCGATCAAGGTTTCCATATAGGAGAACTTGGTCGGAAATGGGAAGTTACTTTCCTCATCTCCTTCCATTTATTTTTTCAGCTTTATGATACTAAAATATCTTCTTCGTTTAGAAGAAATACTACAATCGCAATAGTGCAGAATTTAAAGACCGTCACCTCCCAGATCCAGACACCAAAAATCAGATATGCATTTTTTTTACTTTTATGATACTGAAATCTCTACTATATTCTCTCAAATGATCAATACAGGCTTACGATATTAATATGCTTTATGTTTGCCTCACGGCAGCGGCTCAAGCTTATGGATCCGACCAGTAAATTCCTATTGAAGATACGGAAGTTACCCTCTTATCTTGAATCATATATTTCTATTATGATGAACGTTGCCTTATACTTCTTTCATTTGTTAGCTATCCAGATGACCTGAAGCCTTTTCATTGTGTAAGCGAAAATTTTGCAAAAGGCATCGGTTTGCCAACTCACTTTGCTTGTTTTGTCAATTTTTATCAGGTCTGACTCGGTTTTGTTATCATTATTAACAGAGTTTACTTTGAAACACTAGTTTTATTCCTTTATCTGATTGTGAATTTTTAAAACTTTATGACCAACTTTTCGTCCTAAGTAACTGAAAATTGTGATATAATTGCATAACATATTATTAGCAACAACGTTGATTTCTTTGCTTGACTAACTAAAATTGGAGGTCGCAGTGGTTTGCACATTTCATTAGTCAAAAGAACTTTGGTCTGGGTTAGTTTTGATTTTTTTTAAGAAACCCAAAACATAGATTAGATAGGTTTATAAAGTCTAGTGGTTGGATTTCTAAATAGAGAAAATAGCATCTAATGCTAATTTATGATTCCATAAATTTTGCCAAGAACTTCGGACATCTTAAGCTAATTCATTTCAAATTGTTGATGTTTAATCTCATCAGGTCATTATTTCAAATCTTAAACCAAGATTAGCAATCTAATGTTGTTTGTGTTATTAAATTAATATTGTTTTCCTGTTTTTACCTGTAAGGGAAGGAAACTGTCGAAGTTCAGAGCACACCAAAGCTGCAAGTAAAGGTGCAAAATGCATTGAGAAAGAAACAGAGGTTGATAGTATTATCGTATAAAGAAGGGTTTTATCTCCTTGAGAATTGATATTATCGTAAAACGCCATTAAATTTGTTACCTGTAGACTCGTAAGCCAATGCAGCAGCACTAGATAGATTCTGTTATACTTGGGAAAATTGCAAGCCTCCTGATCTTCACATTCATCTTCAATTTCTCCAGGCATTTAGAAAATTTTGCTAGTAAAAGGAAAAACAATCAAATCTTTTTAAAACCGAGCTGGATCTAAAAAAGCAATTGATAAAGCAACACTTGAATGTGTTAGATTTTGTTAAATTTAACATATTTAGTGTTGTCACAGGCTGGCATAATTCAATGGCGTGCAACCACTGAACTCGACCATGTTTTTTTAAAGGACAACTTGGTCAGAAATGGGAAGTTACTTTCTACATCTCCTCCCATTTTTTTCATCTTTATGATACTGAAATCTCTGCTTCATTTGGAAGGAATGGTACACCAAAAATCAGATAGCATTTTTTCATCTTTATGGAGGCACCTATAAGAAGAGGGGTATTGAATCGGATCGAAGACATAAAAAGAGGAAGAGGCAGACCTCGATTGACTTGGGAGGAAGCGGTCAAAAGAGATTTAAAAGATTGGAATGTTCCTCGAGAATTTGCATTGGATAGAAACGCGTGGAAGAAGGCGATTCACGTGCCTGAACCGTGACTCCTTGGAGTTTCATTTCTAGCCTACCCCAACTAGTTTGGTATAAAAGGCTTTGTTGTTGTTGTTATGATACTGAAATCTCTGCTTCATTTTCCTAAATTCTCAATTTATCTTTCTTTCCTCCTATATGTTTTCCTATTAAGTATTGATATTGATTCTTGTGTGTGAGTTTCATTCAATCGAAAAACTAGTTTTTGTATTCATTTCTCTTTGGTTCTCATAAGTTATCTATTTTCATTCTTGAATATGTGTTTTGATTAAGTAATGATATCAAATTTTTAATGTAATGTTTGTTTTTCTTTTGAAAGAAGAAAAAAGTCAAAATGAAAACTCTCTATTCAATTCTTTAGTATTCATTCTGAAAGTAATCTTTGTTATTGAGACATATTGTAAAACAAATTCTTCCCTTCTTCCATTCCCTCCTCAGAATTCAGCATCAGCTGTTGAGTTTGGTATCAACATTTTGATCTTGCTATTGTGATTTGTCATTCCTTTTGATCATACTAGTTTCTACATTGTTCATATCTTCGTTGTTAGTAAACTTTTTCATTATCCAACATTCATTTCTTTATGTGAGATTTCCTTTCAACACGAGTTTCTTCGATTTCAAAAGTTTTAGCATTCCTTTCTGTAAGCGATCTTTGTTATGGAATCTGTAAATAAATTTCAGATTCCCTTTGTTTCAACATGAGTTTCTAAGTGACCTTTATTGATTTTCTTGGATTTTCAAAACTGGTTCTGATAATACATTTTCTATAATATCAATATGCTTTATGTTTGCCTTGTGGAAGCGGCTCAAGCTTTTGGATCCGACCAAATAAATTCCTTTTGGAGATAGGGAAGATACTTTCTTATCTTGGATCATATATATATATATATATATTTCTATTATGATGAACATTGCCTTCTTTCAGTTTTTAACTACCCAGAGGCAAATTAAACTTCTTTTCATCATGTTGGATTTTTTTGTGCAAATTGGACCGAATCAATCTTTTGAATTGGTTTGGTTGGAAATTAGAAGTATATTTCCATCGAGTTTGCAATTTTGGTTTAACTATTTACATCGAGTGCCGTAATTTTTAGAAACCCAAAGGTATGGTCAACACACTTTGGATGATCGTCATACAGACATGGACTCAAAGTAAGCTGAAGATGGTCATTGCTGTTTTCTTTACAGGTCATGCTGACCATTGCTTTGTTTCTTTTGTTTTGTAGGCAATTGAGATCTACTTGATCAGAAACTTTATCTTTTGAATTAGATTTCAAAAAAGAAAAAGAAGAATAGTGATTGTAGCAACAAATGATGGGATAACAACAGGTCATGATCGAAGTCCGTCAATCTGAGGGAAATTGGAACCTCCAGTTGAGAAGGTTGACAGATTCATTTCAGTCTGTCTTTGTCTGGCGACTCGAGTAATTTAGATCGACACAAACAGCTATTGGTAGTGACCAATCCAATGATAAGTTACCAAATCTATTTCCATACTTACTAAGAGAAGTTTCTTGGGTCCGTTTTTTTGGTTGCCTTAGCATACTTATTTCATGCCAGTAGAATGCGTAGGTTTTGACAATTATTTAAGACTTGTTAAGGTAATTTGTTTCAAAACTTGATTTTTAATTTACACATGTTTGCATTTTAAGTTGGAAACATTTGAACCTAAACTTGAAGGATTCATGTTCATTCAGCTCGGGTTCTTTACTGCAACAACTTTAGTTACAAATCGTCTTAATGTTGATAATATTATAGTCAAACATCTTAAGCCTATGTGAACAAAATAATTTTGTTCTGCATACTAAACTAATGTTGTTTTGCTGTTTCTTGTTTTTAGCAGCCAAAGGGGGAAGCTACCGAAGTTGAAATCACACCAGCATCGCAGGAAAGGCTGCAAAATGGATTAAGAAAAAATTATAGGTTGAGAATGGAGAAAAATTCTGCAAAATTTTAGGCCATAAACAAGGGTTTTATCTCTAAGTGTGCAAAAAAACACGTCTATCAATTTTGTGTGGAATATAATCGACCCAGAATCGATTTTGTGTGCACCTATACATAGTAAAAATTGTCAAGATATTTAAGAAAACTACAACCTCATGGAGATATGTGTTGGCTTTTGGTCTTAATCTATGTTTTGATGATTTTATCAACCTAAGCTTAATCCTAATCCAAAGAAGAGTAGCACACATTATACATAGAATATATATTGCTTTGTGCTAACCTCTACAGGTGATCAAGACTCAAGGAAGAAAGGACTAAAGTCAAGACATGTAATCAAGCTATTGAAGACATGTAATTTTATGTTTATTTTGAGTCTTAGGAACTTGTGTATACTTGAGCATACTAGAGTAAATAACTACTCACATACACACTAGGTTCCTTAGAGAAGGTACACACAAAATCTCAAATCAACTAGACTTCAATAGATCACCTAAACTTAGACCGAAAAACACTTAATCCTAACTTATTTTCCTGTGTCAAATCGGTCGACCGAACCTATTATCAATTCGATCGATTGGGACAGTTAATCATGTTAGCATAAGTGTTGTACCGGTCGACCGGTTGTACCTCTTGTCCGACCGTCTACACATGTCATTTGACCATTAGACTTGTCATATTATACCAACGGTCGTATTTGTATAAACTTATCAAAACCCTTAAATACTTTGGCCTCTGGTTGACCGTTCCTCAACTCCGGTCGACCGATAGAAGACTTTTTCTTGAACCCCATAGTGCCTATTGTTTTTCGGTCGACCGACCCAACCTTTTTGTTCGACCGAACATAAAACCCCTAAGTGCTTGTTAGTTTCCGGTCGACCGTTCTACATTTTAGTTCGATCGTCAACTTAAGAATACTTAAGTTATAGCCTATTTTGGTTCGACTGTTCTTGATTCGGTTCGAACGTTTCCACACATTTATGGAAACGGTCGACCGGTGCACCCGTTTCGATCTACCGATTGTGTCCAGAATTATGACCTGAACTTACCTGCTTTGTGTTTCTTACTCAATCTTTTACCACACTTAACACAACGGCTATAATTCTCTTAGAGCTTATAAATAGAGGTTCCCCAACCTTTCTCATAGAGCTCTCCCACATCTATTTGCCTCTTACATTAGAGAGATCAACTCAAACACTCAAGCTTCCACTTCCACACTTAAGTTCAAATTCCCATCGTACTTTAAGTGTGCTCAAAGTTAGAGTGTCCATACTCTTGGTTACTTGTTGCTGTCAGGAAGTTGTAAAGGTTTCGGTGAAAGCCCAAAGCATCCCTCTCGGGTTGTCAGAGGAAGAAATCGAGCTAGCGAGGATTGTTCGCAGAGCTTGTGGATTAAAGGCTTAATCTCGGCCCGGAACGAGATTGATAGTGAAGACGTAGGCGGAGCTCGAGGGAGATCGAGTGGAGCTTGCAAGAGAGGAAGTAGGCGGGAGGCCGAACCTCTATAAAAACATCGTCTTCTTTTGTGGTTTGCATATTTTCTTCCCTTACTTGCTTGCTTAGTTTTATTCCGCTATGCATTCTTGTTTGTTTAAGCAAGTAGGTAATTAACCTTAAAAGTGATTAGAATTAGTAAGCAATAACGATCCTATAATATGATCCTTTATGCTTCCAAATACGTTTACGCTGTTAACATTCTGTAGCAACTTGGCCCTGACATGAAAGTAAACTGACTTTCTTCCCGCATATTTAGTGAATCAAATGATAGTAATCACTGAAATGCTGCTAAATAATAACTGCTTGTGTACCATTTTCTGAAAAATGTCTCTTATTATGATATTGATGTTCTCTTTACATTGTGTTCCTATGAAGGATTCTCCGTAATAGCATTTCCAAATATTTAAGAACACTACGACCTCATGGAGATATGAGCCTTTGTGCCCCGACTTTAAAGTATACTGACTTGCTTCTATCATATTCAGAGAACTTGAAATGGAACGTTACCCAGAGAATATCTAAAATTTAACAAAATCTGGTATGGCTTGAACATTCAAGAATAATTATCAGATGAATGTAGTGTAAATCCAGATGGAGTTGGGTTTAGAAATGGAATTTTTAATCCATCCAATGGGCTCTGAAGTAGCACATTTGAAAGACATTTTACTATCATATCCAGTGTCCCACTTTGGGACACCAAATTGATAAGTTTGAAAGGTTAATTTGTTGTCAAATATGAGCAATGGAAGTTTCATTGGGTTTTATGACCTTGGTTGGTGATAATAATTTCATTATTTTTTGAAGACGAAAACTTTGCTGGTGATAAGATATTATGCAATTGATATTAGCACTGAAATTCATACGAGTTGAATTGGTCTGAACATGCCAAACTGTTCTTAAGGTTGCTTTGGTGCTTAACTATCAAAATGTTTGCTCCTCAAACATGAATATTATTTCCTTCAACATTGAAGTAAAATTTATTAATGGTAAAGTTTTCCCTCTCTTATTTGTTGTGGTAGTTAGATCTGGTACATAGTAGGAAGGGTCGGTAGACACATAAGGGAGGTGGTTGGGGTGCTGGAGAAACATGTTTGTTTCATTACAACCTAACCTAAGATATATATATATATATATATATATATATATGTGTGTGTGTGTGTGTGTGTGTGTGTGTGTGTGTGTGTGTGTGTGTCTGTGTGTTATTGCTTCCATCTATTCAAGCATTCAAACTAAAAATCTTCGGAAAATTCCTATTTGAGATTAAGGCAGAGTTGAAATTTCTATGAAAAAGACAACAATGTATACTATTTTATTGCATCTCTAATCTTTTGTCGATTATTTTAGTGATGTCAATGACACTGTTGTTGTGTTTGCAGATATATATGAAGAAACTAAAAACTGTAGAGGCATATGAAGGTTGAGGTACGCATACTAAACAATTTTTCTTCTTCTTAATTTTACCATTGAATTTGAGACATTGTTTAAATTGGTGGAATAAGTGAATTTTTGTGTATAGTGTTGCTGTGATAATAGGTGTTTTCATTCTTCAAAATTAGTGTATCAGGTGATGGTTATGAAGTATACAGAACTTCAGTAACATCTTAACCGACTTTCTGGACTTACAAATCAAAATACCATTCAGGCAAAAGGATACATGAATTAAGGAGTTGATGGCAGTTTTTTGCAGTAGCTTTTAAGATTTGGAAGATGAATGGTTAGGAGTTTTAAGAATGGCTAGGATTGCTGCTAAAATTCAAGAGACATGATTAAATTAAGGAACCAAAGGACCAAAGACCAAAACAACTAAAACCAATCTACGGTTACATTTTTGGTTGGGAAAAATTTGAAGGTCGTGATTAAAAATTATTAGGTTAGGATTGAAAGGACAACAGGACCAATGACTCAAAGACCAAAGCAAATCTACATCAAACTAATGTATTATATTAGATTGTTGCTTTATTATATTTCTATTCACTTTGTGAATTTCAATGTAATTCAAATAGAAATTTAATTTATGGGAATGTAAGCCATACATGACCTAAGATTATTTCCATTTAATGAATTTGGCTTTTGGGATATTTTTACCTTCACTTTTTTTTTGAACTCACGTTATTCTCATTCCATACAAAAGATGAAGGTGCTAACCTGTAGTTATTGAATTGAGAGAGCTTAGGTTTTATTAATTCATCTTAATTCTCTATAAAACTTATGTTGGGCAATTAGTATGGATATTAAATTATTAATGATTCACCATGCTTTTGATTTGATGGAGCACATATTTGTTATTGTCCAAACCTAAGATATATATATTATTGTTTCCATCTATTCAAGCAATCAAGTGCATCGTTGGGGAGCTCTACGTTGCCTTTAACGTGATCATAACGTTGCTGAGGAGATTGTACATGGAAATGCGGGATCAATCGTCCCTGGACACTGTGTCGATCGAAACAAGCGGGTGTTCAGGAAGTATGGACTCAATCTGTTTGATCTTGTCCTCCAAGTTATCGAACCAATCTGTTAAGGATTCATTACAACTTAACCTAAGATATATATATATATATATATATATATATATATATATATCTTATTGTTTCCATCTATTCAAGCATTCAAACATTAAAAAACTTTTGAAAATTCCTACTTGAGATAAAGGCAGAGTTGGAATTTCTATGAAAAAGACAACAACGTATAGTATTTTATTGCATCTCTAATCTTTTGTCTATTATTTTAGTGGTCAATGACACTGTTGTTGTGTTTGCAGATACATATGAAGAAGTTAAAAACTGTGGAGTTATATAAATTGGGTTACGAGTTAGGACAAACAAATTTTCTTCTTCTTCTTCTTCTTCTTCTTAATTTTGCCATTGAATTTAATGCATTGTTTAAATCGGTAGAATATGTGAAATTTAAATTATACGCAGAACTACCATCATCTATAAGTCCAACATTATTATCAAGGATAGTAAGCTTTCTCATAGACAAACAAACATAGCATCTTAACCAGCTTTCTGGAGTTACAAATCAAAATATCATTTAGGCAATGTTACAGGCATATTAATCACGATACTTTGTTTTTACTCGTTCATCTCTATATATTCATTCAATATTAATAACACCCCCACGGAACCAAACAAGAAAGACAATGAATGCTGACTGGACCTAATCAAGTGTTGGATTATTGAATCAGGTGCACCAGTCCCTACATGACCGTGTGCAACAACAAGTCATGATCCAAGTCTTGACATATATAGAATCATTGTT
This sequence comes from Triglochin maritima, assembly GCA_963682175.1. NCBI lineage: Eukaryota > Viridiplantae > Streptophyta > Magnoliopsida > Alismatales > Juncaginaceae > Triglochin > Triglochin maritima. Next base: position 33,729,294 of record OY821781.1, on the reverse strand, counting down.
TGATTACAAAAATTATTTTATGGGAATGTAAGCTTATTACATGATTTTCAATTTTATTGAATTTGATTAGAATGAACCAAAAATGACCTAATAGTATTTCCAGTTAATGAACTTGGCTTTGGGATGTGCTATCCATGGCGCAATATTTTTGAACACTTGTTACCCTCATTCCACACAAAAGATGAGGGTTATATTATATACTAACCTATAACTATTGAAGTGAGAAGGCTTAGGTTATATTAACTCATTTTAATTTCCTATAAAATTAATATTGGGAGATTAGTACGGATATTAATTATTCGCCATGCTTTTGACTCGATGGAGTGCATGTTCATTGTGGCCCAAACTAAATTGTCTCGCATCAGTTGCGGATGGTACATGCAGTATGGATGGTAACAATTTACCATGCTTTTGATTACACAGAGGGCATGCTAAGGTTATGACCATACTAACTAGACTCACATCGATTATGTGAGTAACTATTTTTTGTTGATATGCTTTGGCCTTTGTCACCTCAATTATTGGAATTTTAAGGTCTAAATTCTCTTAAGCTTCTATCAGTTCACATATTTAACCTTATCATCTTCAATGGTTTCAGATCATTAGCTTAATTAACTTTGAAAAATTCAAATCCTTAAGTTACACGAAAATGCAAATTGTGGAGAAACTTCACAATGAGGCCTTATAGATTTTGATATTCTCTCGGAGTCAAGAAAAAATCATGAAGTTACTCAGCTTTTGGGCAATGTTTGAGTATTATGAATTGCTTTACGCTTTGAGTAAATTGCCTTGACTTTGTTGGGAAAATTGAAAATTCACATCAATCGAAGATAATTAAACTTTATTGCCATAAAAGTATTTCTTGTTGTTGTTGTGCCTCAGCATATCCAGCGGTACAGTTTTAGATTTAAGATGATTATGTGTTAATTAATGCAAACCGCTACTGCTTGAACAGGTGCTAGAGGATCGTCGCCGTTGCTACTGCCAAATTGATAATTGACAGCACTCTACTAGATTGGTTGGTTTCGTTGTCATTGCTTGTAGACACATCCCTCTCAATTATGACCGGTGAGTAGATGATGATAATTCATCACGTCCTATGACCACGTCTTTTTCGGGCGATTCTATGAGGGTCGCTGAGAATTATAAGTTCTAAAGTAAGTATTAAATAATTTTATAAACATATGTTGATTTAAGGGGCGATTTACATTTCTCTGAGTCTTTTGTTAGGCAAACAAACATTCATGCTGAAAATGAAACGTAGAAATTCATGATAGCCCTCCATATTGTCGCACAGGCCGGTAGTATTTTTGACCTATAAAAACAAAATAGAGACACTCTGTTATCAACCCTCAACTGCATTTACTTAATACAAAATTATGGTAGCAGTCACTTTTATATGTTAAATTGTTTCTAGCAACTATTACTTAAATGAAATTTACTGATATGCAAAACATCTGAAAATGTGATACCAAAAAATGCATAAATGACATGGTAAGAAGTGATTTTCTTCTGGTAAGAAGTGACACCATTAACCTTAAATTACTAGTTCACAAAAAGGATCAGTTAGAAAACTAATAAAGTCTGTAGTAGTTAAGTTTTGTTTTACGAATTGGGTTACGAGTTAGGACAATGCTCACTAATTTCCTTCCTTCCTGAGATCATATTCTGGTTTGAACATTCTCATCTTATTCTTTTGTGAATTGCTTAAATCTTTGTTTCCTCATATGTATTTTCCAATTAAGTATTCTTATTGATTTGTGTATGTGATCTTTGTTTTCAATCTGTAAAAAAGGTCCAAATACTGTCCCCTTCAATGTGAGTTTCTTTGATATCGAAATCTAGTTTTGTATTCATTTCTGTAAGCGATCTTTCTTATGAGATCACTTCTGTTTCTTGTAAGTAAACTTTTTTTATTCTTGAATGTGTGTTATTTAGTGATATTGATTTCTTAATGTGATGTTTGTTTTCATTCTCTGAAAGAAGAAAAAGAGTCCAAATAAAAAATCTTCCATTCAATTATTTGGTATGCATTCTGTAAGAAATCTTCGTTAGGAAATTCATACAGAAAGTTTAGACACCTTTTTCTTCAACTTGAGTTGTTTGGATTACAACATCCATTTTTGGTACTGATTTCTGTATTTCATCTTTATTTTCAATCTGAAAAGGCATCCGATTTTTTTTTTGGTTATTTGGTATGCATTTCTCAATGTGAGTTTATTTTTTCGTTGCCAAGTTTTGGAATGCATTTCTCTAACTGATCTTTGTTATGGAATCTGAGATAGAAAGTCCAAACATACTTTTGCTATACATTTCTTCTAGTAATCTTTGTTAGGGATTCTATATCTAGTTTTGGTATTGATTTCTCTAACTGATCTTTGTTTTGGAATTTGAAAAAAAGTCCTTAAACTCTTCTGCTTAACATGGTTTTCTTGGAATTCCATATCTAGTTTTGATTGCAATTTTCTTAAGTGACCATTTGTTTGAACATGAGTTTCTCGATCATGGATTCATAAGCCTATAGCTATTTTGTGTTTGGTAATATCTCTTTGTTTTCTGTAGGTAATAAGACCATCGACATGGGTAGGGAAGAACTTCAGAATAAGCTCAGGAATCTGAAAAAGAAATCGAAAAAGAACATGTGGCACCAACACATGTTTGCTGCCCCAAAAAACCCATAACATCCTCAGAGAAAACGAAGAAGAAAGACTCCATCTTGCGCCTGTTATCCTCTTCGCTCGAGCAGCACATTTTGCCACCTCCTACATACAGCAGGACAATCGCTAGTTGTTTCCTCCTCTCCAAAGAGGAAATGTTTCCAAAATTTAGAAGAGAAGCCCACTACGATGAGGGCGGGAGTCCACTGTACTTCCTTGCTGCAACCAGGCCTTGTAGATTTTAACATTCTTTCAGAATCAAGAAGATACCATGAAGTTACTCAACATTTGAACAATGTCTGAGCATTATGATTTGCTTGTATGTTCAAGTAATTTCTTGTACATTGTTCAAATTGGAATTCACAAATTCACTAACTTTGAGCATTTGTAGGTTAGTATAATTTCTTTTTCCATAAAAATAACAGATGAGTTTGATAAGGTTGTTGGGGTCAATTCAAGAGTGGTTGGGTGGTTTGGCAGTGACCAATCCAACGGTCGGTAAGTTACCCAATTTATTTCCATTATAAACCTTATAATTTATTTCCCAAAATTATTTCCATAATTTGGGTCAGTTTTTGGTGTTAAAGGAGGTTGGAAGTAAAATCATGTGATACACTCAATATTGTTTCTAAAGAGATATTAGTATACATATTTCATGCCAGTAGAACGCGTAGAATTTGACAATTATGTTGGCGTTTGTTTCAAAACTTGATTTTTTATTTACACATGTTAGCATTTTAAGCTGGAATTATTTGAACCTAAACTTGAAGGACTCACTGTCATCCAGCGCTGGTTCTGTACTGCAACTACTTTAGTTACAAATCGTCTTAATGTTGTTAATATTATAGTCAGACATCTTAAGCCTGTGTGAGCAAAATAATGGGGTTTGGGATATTAAACTAATGTTGTTTTGCTGTTTCTTGGTTTTAGCAGCCAAAGTGGGAAGGTACCGAAGTTCAAATCACACGAATGCCGCAAGAAAGGCTGCAAAATAGGTCGAGAAAAGTAAAATAGGTTCGGAATGGAGACAGATTCTGCAAAACTGTAGGCCATAAACAAGGGTTTTATCTATAAGTGTACAAATAGCACGTCTATCGACTTTGTATGGAATATAATCGGCACACGAGCTTCTTGTGCACCTATATATAGTACAAACTGTCCTTGGAGTTTAAACTCCGTACTGTTAATTTGTTGTCAATTATGAGATATGGAAGTGTCATTACTATTCTCAAATGCCTTGCTGGTGATAAGAATTTGATTATTTTTTTAGGACAAAAAACGATTTTTTTAGGACACCGAAATTTAAGCAATTGTTATCAACACTAAAATTCATACAAGTTGAATTGGTCTGAAAATGGCAAACTGGTCTTAAGCTTGCAGGCAAAATTCATACGTTTTGAATTGATAAAATTGGTATGAACATGCCAAGTTGAATTGATAAAATTGTTTGTTGAGGTGTTGTAAACTGCAGGAAGAAACATGTGAAGAAAGTGGGCTCCTCAAATAAAAAATTTACTTCAACTAATAAAACTTTCAATTGTAAAATTTTCGCTCTCTGATTGGTTGTGGTAGGTAAATATGTTTCAGGGTAGGAAGGGTCAGTAGACACATAAGGGGAGGTGGTTGGGGTGTTACAGAGACATGCTTATTTCATCTCAACCTGATCTACAACCTATACATGTGCTGTTGTTTCCACCTACTCAAGTATGCATACAGTAAAAATCTTCTGGAAATTCCTATTTTAGGTGGAAGTCAGGGTTGGAATTTCTATGAAAATGACATCAATGTATAGTACTCTAATGCATCTCTAATATATTGACGATTATTCATGATTTTGGATGTTGTTATGTTAGTGAAGTCACTAGCACTACTGTTGTGTTTGTATGTATGTATGAAGAAGCTAAAAACTGTGGAGGTATATGAAGGTTGAGGTATACGTACTAACCAATTTTTCATCTTCTTAATTTTACCATTGAATTTGAGGCATTGTTTAAATTGGTGGAATATGTGAATTTTAATGTATAGAGTGTTGCTTTGATAATAGGTGTTTTCATTCTTCAAAATTAGTGTATATGTTAGAATCGTAAACTCTACTTAAGATAGAGTAAACTTATTGGATGATTTATTAGGTTAATTGAGTGGTTAAGTGAATTACATGGTATTTATATTCTGACTTGGAAACAAGTGACGTGGTGGATGCATGGAAGGTCAGGGGATGAGGTGTTGGAATATGGTTGGAGGATGTGGAGGTGTTGGGTTAAAGCATTCCTATATATAGAGTATTACGGGGTTAAAACATGAAGAAGGGTTTGTGTTAAAGAAAAAGACCATTGGAGACATTAATTATGGAGTTTACCAAAGCATCCTGTAGAACACCCAAGATAATCGTTTGGGATCTCCATGTCAAACAATAAATAAAGCCAAAACGGCTACTAATCTATGTATAAATACTCATGTAATCAAACATTCAAAATATAATACAAACATCACTTTCTCTTCTTCCTCCTAAACATCATCGTCTCAATTTCATCATGGTATCAGAGCACTGATCCATTCGCCTCAGATTTTTTCCAAATCTCATCATTGGCCTCACCTCATCCAAGGGGGTTGAAGGTCACCACACACCCACATCCTAACCCAAGTAGGAAGGAAAAAAAAAACGAAACTGAATGTCGGACGGCAACGAAGTGATGAATCCTCATCGCCTCGTCACAACACCTCTTAACGAGACCAACTACTTGTCCTGGTCTCGTGCGGTCACGCTATCCCTCAGCGACAGAGGGAAGCTTGGCCACATCACCGGAAAAACTCCAAAACCAGGAGAAGAAGCAGAGGAGAAGATTCAAGACGAGTGGCAAACCACGGATCACCAAGTGATGTCGTGGCTCATTGCCTCCATGCATGCAAACATTGCAGAAATCTTCATATATAAAGACAGCGCGAAAGATCTGTGGGACTCTGTTCGAGACCACTTTGGAAAGGCAGAAAACTTCGCGCACATCTTCAAGATCAAGCAAGAAATTGCACAAACACAACAAAACGGGACATCAATCACAGAGTATCTCGGTACTCTCAGAAGGCGGTGGGATGAGCTCAGAATATACAAACCACCCACCGCAGACCCAAAATTCATCCAAAACCGACAAGAGCAAAATCAAATCTACTAGTTTCTGGTGGGTTTAGATCCAAGCTACGAGACTATTCGGTCTCAAATACTCATGGCTCCGGAACTTCCCAGTCTTCCCCACATCACAAGTCTCATTCAGCGGGAAGAAACGCGAAGAAACTCAATGAAAAATCAAAACAACCACACGGAGAACCAAGCCTTCATCGCTGGACGAAACCCAGCTCAGGGAGGAGTAAAAAAAAGATTCGGAAACAAAAACTCCGAACACTGCGACAACTGTAAAAAGCAAGGACACAACAGAAATCAGTGTTGGTTCCTCTTTCCCCATCTCAGACCACAAAGAAACGAAAAGAACGCAAAAGCAAACTGGGTCGAAGGAGTCTCCGGCGGCGACTGCAACACCAGCACACTCGGCGGCGGCGGCTGCAACACCAGCCTGCTCGGAGGCGGCGGCTGCAACACCAGCCTGCTCGGAGACGGCGACCACAACACTCGCCTACTCCGGAAGAGCAATCGACACCAAGAAAAAAATCAAAACCCTACCGGATATGCGGATAACTCCGCGTTTTATACTCAGCATGCTTCCGGATCCTCCAACCCGACCCGATCGGATATAACCCCGGTCGGATCCAATCCATTCGGATCTGGTAATCCGGATCCTTCCATTAACCCGATTCATTTAAAAAGTCTGGTGGGCCAGCTTAATGAGTTTTTTGCAAAACAACCCTCACGCAACTGGTAATTCCTCAGGTAAATTAAATTTCTCTGATTTTACCGTTTTTTCTGGATTAACAGCAAAAATTAATAACCAATCTTGGATAATTGATACCGGAGCTACTGATCACATGTCTGGAGATCCAACAATACTTAGTAATATTAAAAACCTAAGTTTAGAAAATAAATTTGTAACGGTTGCAAATGGGAACAAAATACCAATTAAAGGAATAGGCAAGATCAAATTACTTAACAACACTCTTAATGATGTGTTGTATGTACCTAACCTAGATACCAATCTTATATCTGTAGCCAAAATCACCAAAAATCTCAATTGTAATGTTATTTTTGCTCCTAACGATGTTATTTTTCAGGATCGTATCTCAGGTAGGATGATTGGTAAGGGCATCCTCACAAACGGTCTTTATGTTCTAGAAACAGATGAAAAAGCTCTTCATACCCATACTCTGAACAACCATATTCTCTGGCACAAAAGGATGGGTCACCCATCATCAAGTATATTAAGATGTTTTTTTCCTTCTTTTAAAAATGAATTATTATGTGATGTATGTCGTTTTGCTAAACAAACCCGCTTACCTTTTCAAAATTCTAGCACCAAAACTCACATGCCTTTTGAACTAATACATTCTGATATTTGGGGACCAGCCCCTGTTGAATCTTACAACGGCTTTCGGTATTTTATCAGTTTTATCGACGATTTTTCACGGGCCACCTGGGTTTATCTATTGAAAAACAAATATGATGCTTACTCTGTTTTTTGCGAATTCCTCCGTTTTATTGAAAACATGTTTGACGCAAAAATTCGTTTCTTTAGGTCCGATAACGGCTCTAAATATATGAGCAACCTTTTTCAAAAACTTCTACATCAAAAAGGTATTTTTCACCAAACCTCATGCATTAATACACCGCAACAAAATGGGGTTTCGGGAAGAAAAAACCGGCATCTTCTAAATGTCACTCGCTCCCTCCTTTTTCAAAACAATGTTCCGAATTTTTTTTGGTCAGATGCAATTCTCACCGCTACTTACATTATCAACCGACTTCCTAGCCCCACTACAAACAATAGAAAACTGTTAGAAATCTTGTATAATAAAGAAATTAACATCGACCACTTTAGAATTTTCGGTTGTACATGTTTTGTCCACAAAAAAACGGGAAGATAAACTTGATCACAACTCCATCAAGTGTATTTTTCTGGGGTATTCCTTTAGGAAAAAAGGTTACAAATGTTATGACCCACAAAATAAAAAAACCTTTGTCTCACGAGATGTTACCTTCTTCGAAGAAGTCCCCTTCTTCAAAAATCCCAGTCCTGAAATCGCTTCCGCCATACTAGTACCTCACATCACCTACAATAACCCCCTTCCCACAACACCACCAATCCCAGACGAAGGAGGAAATGAAAACGAAGGAGGAAATGAAAACGAAGGAGGAAACGAAGACGAAAGGAGAAATGAAGAAAGAGAAAATCCAAGAGGAGAAGAACCTCCAAGAAGATCTACGCGTCCATCTCGCCCTCCTA